>CM068552.1:7707500-10207500 GCA_035048495.1 Euptelea pleiosperma | reverse complement strand
ACCCCTATATATAAGCATTCACTCTCTAATCAATTGTATTTAATACAAATGAGAATAGAGAAGTGAACCGATGCGCGTGTGCGATTAGTTGTTTAGGGCCTTTTGGGTGCTTTTATGAATCACATTGTCGCAAGGAGCTTTATGAGCATTTGATTTTGTATCAGACAGTTGATAATCAATCATAACGATTGGATCATCCAACTGACGTAGTTAGATGTATGTCCATTTACGATAGTCCAACGAACATATCTTATAACGAAATCAATCTGAACCATAAGATCATACAGATCTAACGGTTCTTAAACATAACTGCTTATAACTAACTCAAATCTGTTCAGAATTGACCTAGACCACATGATCAAACATAACTACTTATCAAATTTACTTAGAATTGATCTAAACCACACGATCAATTCGTGCCACTTTAGAATAGACATAATTTAGTCTATAAAAAGAGATGGCTTTGTTCACAACCATACACACTCAATTCAATTGATTTTCAAAATTTATTCATAGAAATAAGAAAATAGAGTACATGCTTTTCTCCTTCCATCTTTTATTATTCTTCATACTTTCAAGTAATTTTCATAAGTTTTATTGCATTTAAGATAGCATTTATATTGTTAAAAAGTTCACTAGAAACATAGAGATTTGGAGTACTACCTTCTCTATGTAGAAATACCATTGACTCTTGCTAGATAGATGCGTTCAGAATTATTAGCATTGATCAATGACAAATTCTGTCTTTAGGACTTTGTAATCTCATAAGGCTTAGTCTCAAATAAGTTTATATATGTTCTTTTCAATTTATTTTTTTTAACATTTACATTTATTTCAAATTCCTTAATTGAACTATTTATTATCTTCTCATTTTTCTATTAATTCTATGATTTCCGTGAGAAAACTTATTGTTTCCAACACTTTGTAACTCGGTGACCCCATCTTATCACCTCTGCTTCGGCTTTTTCAGCAGACTATGTGCTTGACTTACATCCTCCTCCTGGCATGAACTTGTTAATAGTACTTCTAATTATAAAGCTCAAACCCGCTACTCTTAGTTGAAGAATCCCAAGCTCCATCAATATTAATTTTTTCCAGGCCAAGGGGAGGAGACCATAGAGCAGGCTCCCCCCGGGGGGGTGGGACACTTATATTCCCCTAAAATGAAGAGATCCACCTCTAAAAGGACAGAAAGGGGATTCCTCTATATGCCGTTAAACCTAGCCGTGGGTGTAATAATAAGTGAACCGTTAATATTAAATGAAATTGAATTGAGAGGTGAGGGTATGTTAGTCTTTCCACATTGTATGGTTTGTTTAGAGCTATTAGAGTAAGGGAGTTTGTGGAGTGGTTGTGTGGTTGAGACGGGGAATTTTGACTAAAAGTAGGAATGTGGATGTCATGCAAGTTTTGTTAGTTTATTTTTGTTGTTGGTGTTGGTGGTGTTCTTCCGGGCGTCTTGTCTCCACGTAATCTCCTCTCTCTCTCTCTGCCTGCTTAGTTCTTTGTCTCAGAGATGACAGAAGCTTTTGTGGGTATCGATACTTGTGCTTGTTAGGTTGAAAGAGTAATATAAAATAGTTTTCGATGAATGGGTGTCTCATAGGGTGGCGTGAATATGCTCTGGCAGGTGAGAAAAAAGCAGTCCTTTCCCCTCGTAAATCTCTCTCTCTCTCTCAAGTCGTACTCTTTGGACCAGAAGGACTCTCTCTCTAGTCTCTTCCCTCTGAACCCTAATTATCTATTGATTAACCCTAATTGGTCATTAAGAGGGTTTGATTTGTGGTGAAACAACCTTTTAGTATGTCTTATACACTGAGGCCGATGACAGCGCGCAATATGAGCCACGTGGCATACTCTAAGAGGACTGACAGTATGGATGTTTGGCCAATATCCCTATGTGGACCTACAACCCAAAAATCAGCCTGATTAGTAATTTCTAGGCGTTGGATTGGAATTATTTTCATGGGTTGATTTTAACCGTGTGAGTTTGAGATTTATTGACCATTATTTGAGGGTATAGAGATCCAATGCCTAGAAATCACTAATCAAGCTGATTTTTGGTTCCTAGGTCCACCTAGGGATTGGAAAAACATACAACATAACCTCATTAGGATGTCTAATACACTGAAAGAATCCGGTGGAAAAGGCTTGTGTAAGTCATATGTACGCTGTAAAAGTGTATAGAAACCATGTCTACAAATAGGATAGGTGGCCCACGGCCCACTTCTACCAATGGATAGGTCACGTCTTTTGTCTCATCATATGCGTTGGGCCCATTGAAGCTATCTCATTCTGTAGGGTGGGGATGTAACAAGCTGTAGAGCTAGCACCATTTCTTTTACTCACTGCCATCTGGGCCCACTGACCTTAAGGATGTTTAGCCCACCCCTTGGTGGATATACACACCAAAAATCACCATGATTGGTAATCTCTAGCCCTTGGATTTTAGTACTTTTTAAGACGTGATCTAGCCGTTGAATTCAACCATTTTTTTGGTACTAAAATCAACGGTTAAAAAATTATCAAACAAGCTTATTTTTTTATATGAATGTCGACTAAACATCCATGCGGTTAGTGGGTCCCAGATGGCGGCAGTGAGTAACAAAAAGGGTGCTAGCTTACGCTTTTTGATTAACCTACAACTTGTTACATCGGACCCATTCGGTGTCAAAATTTTATACCTCGAAGTGCTACGTGGCATACTCTTTTGGGCCCACTGACCCATGGATGTTTCAGCCATATAATAGTGGACCTACACACCAATAAATCAGCATGATTGGTAATTCTAGCCGTTGGATTTAAGCACTTTTACATCATGGGTTTCATGAACTATCCTTTCAGTTGGTTGCAAGCCCATGATTAAAAAAATGCTCAAATCCAATGTACAAAATCACCAATCACGCTGATTTATTGGTGTCAATGTGTGAGCCCATGAGCATATACGCGTATGTTATTTGAGTAAGACCTACACATGGGTCCCACAGCCCCTCGAAAAAAAAAAAACTCACATCAGTCACATTTTACTAGGTCGTCAGTATTTTTTTATTTTTTTAAAATAACCTCAATAACGGTAAAATAACAGATATCGAGAAAATAAACTCTTATAAAGCTAAGGCTATATTTTCAATTTTAGCATTATTTTCTAAATGGGTCGGGCTCGGGGGACACCCATTTTTGACACCCATTTTGGCGTACCCACATAGAAGGTGAATCAATGGCTGAATTTTTGTGGGGATGATCCCTCACCATGTAGATCATCACCCCAACAAAAAATCAGCCCATTCTGAAATTTCTCACCCCATCAAATGTGGTTTTCAAGTTACAGATAAAAATCGACGGTCCATAATTCTTCAGCTTCTAAACCAGTCTATGAATATCAGAATGATTTGAATTTTGATGTGGTTTTCAAGTTACAGGTAAAAATCGACGGTCCATAATTCTTCAGCTTCTAAATCAGTCTATGAATATCAGAATGATTCGAATTTTTGTGAGGATGATCTCTTAGGATGATCTCCTCACCATAGAGATCATCCTCACCAAAAATCAGCCATTGACTCATCTAATATGTGGGTACGCCAAAATGGGTGTCATAAATGGGGGTCAACAATGGGGACAGGTGTCAAAATGGGTGTCCCCCGAGCCCCACCCTTTCTAAATAGGATATGGGTTCGACGCAAACCTGAGGTTTACAAACGTGCAAAATATGGATATAGACCCGGTCATATGGATATAGACCCAGTCGGATCTCGGAGTTTTACACCTCCATTCTCTGTCCTAGCAGCTTTAGACAATATTGAATGGAGGAACAGGATTCGTGTAGCCAATCCAAACAGGGGTGAGCTAAACATCCATGCGGTTAATAGGCCCAAAAACCTAACTAGGGTCTAAAATCACTGCATCTAAAATTTTCCCTTGTCCACCAGGGGTGGGCCAAACATTGATGGAGTCATTGGGCTAAAACTTTGATGTCCAGCCTTAGATATCTAGCAAAGGTACATGCAATGGATTTAACCGGATGCGGGTTTGGATCCCGACATCCACATTAAAACCATATACGCTAAAACAAAAGGCAGGCTCTGATATGTGTTAACCATATACCCTAAACACTAAAGCAAAACAAAAGTGGTTCCATGGTATCCCTACGGTTAACCATGAAGGGGTTGTTCACTAAATCGGGTAGAGCTGAAAATGAATGAATTAAACGAAAGGAAGAGAAACTTAGATTGCCAAGGATGTCGTTTCACACAATTTACAGAAGCCAAAGACCCCAAAAAAAGAAAAGAAAAAAAGAAGGAAAATGAGTAACTAGAAAGAACTGGCCTAAAAATGTATTTAACTGTCACCTTGAAGCTCTCTTTCCCTGCTTTTTTTTTTTTTTTTGCTTAGAAACAAAACTAGTACCTGTTCCCCAGTTAAATGTACACCAAAGAATCGGAGACCTGCTCCTCTTGTCTCTCTTGGATAGCGCCTGATAGTGTTCTAGTCACACAGGAGACCCAAGTGGGTCCTGTATTTAGTACAACAGATGAGAACATGAGCCGGCTTCATGGGGTGGTACCAAGTTCTGTTGGCGTGGTACAAGGGGCAAGAGTGTTTGCAGGCAGGCTGATCCCACCCCCTCTCACAGATATAGTGGGGCCCTTTACCGAGCTGGCCCTGCTCACGAGATTCGTATCAAGAAACACAATAATGACAGTGATGTCATCGTGGAAATGCCGGCGGACTCCTCGGTCAATCTTCTTCAAGTCTGAGTACCTCATTTCTCTTTTCTTGGCTGCTTCTTGCAGTGCTGCTTTCACAAGCCTCCGGGCACTTCCCTGCATGAACAGCAGCAAATTCTAAGTAAATTTTTTGCTCTTTTGAAGGCTAGAATTTGGGGACCAGAACTTGTCAAAAAATAAATGAATAAATAAAAATTGGTGCCCAAGATGATGCACAACTTGATGCATCTAGAATCCCAAACCATACATGTGTGTCCATCTACACATCGATCCAAACCATTTAACCAGGGAGGCACCCCCCTCTTCACTGGGCTATGCTTCAAAATTATACCATCCAATCAAAAGCCAACACCTGGGAAGCAGAAAAGGATATGGTCAACAGGGGGAGAAGATCCAGGAGGTGGTCCATCAATTAAAATGGCCTGGATCGGTGAGTCAGTGGGATTCATGTCGTATGGGATGCACAAGAAAGAAGTACTCAATTGCTTTCACTTGGGAAGTCAAAAGAATCTGCAACAGTCCACATAAAAAGTTCATTGATCAGATGGTTGGTTTGTCTTATTGATGCAGTTCTCGGCCATGGCACATCCAAGAGGTGCGATGGGAATACCCTTGTCGATGAGTGCATACATAGAGAGGAAAGGCCCCACCATCCATGAATGGCACCAACCCATGATATCTTTCCTTGAGTTTAAAGTCAGCAAGTCTGATCGTGAATTTAAGGTTAACTAAAGAGCATTAAAAGGCAACAAATTGGTATTACGTGTAATAAAAGGGACCTCAGTTTTATTAGCTAAAAACAACAAATTGTAATAAAAAATACAACAAAGAATATCTGATCCACATCTAGTGCCGGTGATTTTTTCATGCTGAAAAGGGTCGAGTCAACAATCTCTTAAGTAAAGCTGCATGCCACCATTATCAGCAATTTGTGATTATAGTGGCAATTAATTAAGTTCTAGAAATGCTGGTTGTTTTAGCTACTAGGCCAAATCAGTTTTTGTTACCTTCTAGCCCAAGAATTAATACAAGTTAAAACCTGCTTCACCACACATAAAGAACCAAGGTTTAAACTGGGATAAATATCTTACATTGTGTGGATGACTCTGAACTATATCGACTGCTTCCTGATTGCTAAGGTGCTCCCAAAGCCCATCAGATGCAAAGATAACAAACTGATCATTTGGCTGCAGTTGGTTCACAGAAATCGCTGGATCAGCACTCAGTATCGGCTTTCTGAAAGGTTCGCGAAGGCGAAACTTAACATACAAAGGCTCTCTGTTGAACTCGGCCTTTTTCAGATAAACATCACCAATAGATCTAGAAACCTGCAAGACCAAAGAGTAGTTTCTGGCCATTAGCTGGAAAGCACTCAAAGCTCATGGTAGATCCTGTCACACTATAACAAACAAAACCTGCAATGCCAAAGGTATGTTTTGACGATGCATCTATTCATGTCACAGTGATATCTCTTGTCAAAGAAGCTTTCTAAAATTAATAAAATGAGAAAGTCAAATATGGCCATATCAACCACAGTATAATGTTCCAACCCGTTTGCCAATTAGAAGCTAAAGAAGTTAATCGTAGCACATTAGTACATAGTTACATTCAATTCATTGCCCTTCACTCCAAAATACAGAAATAAAGATAGACATAGAGATAGCGGGAAAAAAATTCAGGAAGTTAAAGCATCCAAGGACATAAACTAACATTGAATAATATTGTGGTTGATATGGCCATTCAGGTACTCACAAGAAAGCACTGCTGACTTGCCTAGTCCACTCCTGGTAGCCATGACTGACCAATCAAAACCAATATGACTCTGCTGAGCAATATTGACTCGGTTGATTATTTAAAGTTTAAACCTTGGTGTGAATCCTTCCTCTAAATGTTAATTGTCTAGCCTTTGCTTCACATTAGACATTCAATCATACGGACAGTAGTCTGCCATAAAAAGGGGAAATGTGCATGTGGAAGAAGTTCATCATTGCCTTTTGCAAGCACGCACACCCATGACATATAAGCCCCAACAAGGAAGAGAACAAAAAGCAAAGCAAACATAAGCATTTGGAATATTGAAATTAGAAAGGTTAATATTATACCGAGTCGAGCAAGAAATCAGAAAATAGGTGACCTTATGGAGAAAACAACAATTTCATCACTAGGGACAAAAACATTGCTGATACTACAAGAACGCAACTAGGTGTTCCCTGGGACATGAGAATGGGAGAGAGACAACAAGGATATTGCGGGGCTTAGCCAGTAACTGATCACCTTGGCTCAGACTTGGAAATATATATAAACACGCGCTCCTGGGGCACTCTGAACCCTTGGATATTTGTGAATTTGATGCTTCCTCATTCCTGCTCCACATTCTAGTCACTTAGTTGCAGACACTAAAGAGAATGGGGGAACAAAGAATTAAAAGATCTACTCTAAAGAGTAGGAGCACATAAAAGTAAATCATAGGATAGTATATAAGAGAAAACAAGTTAACAATGACACAGACGTGTGTCGTGTCCAACACAGATACAAGTTGTCTGAGACGACGCCTTTAAGAAGCCCAAAACACAGATACAGGTCATACACATTTATTATAAAATAATATTCTAGTTATATTTAAACCAAAAGTTTTAAAAATAAAAATAAAGAAAGAAATATATGAAAAGTTGAAAAAAACATTTCCATAAGCTGAAAGCTATCCAATAACACAACAAATATAAGTAGATTTATAAGAAAGAAGAGTATCAAACAACTTAACAAAGGACTATATGGAGGATGGAACACACTAAACCTCTTTTGGAAATCTTTTTTTAATTAAAAATTATTGAAATGAAGGGTGAAACTGACATATGGATGAATGAATCAGAATGTGTTTGACACACTATCTGTGTCGATGTGTCCAACACAGCAAAAAACCTTAAAATTGTAGTGTTGTTACTTGGAGAGAAAGTAAAAGCACAAACGCGCGACTCCTAGGTGTCCCTTCTCAGCAAATTTCAGCATATAGGCAATCTTTGAGCTCCAAATCCGTGGAATTATATGTACACTTGGTTAAATAGGAAAAATCAGGAATTCTAGATTTGATTTGGATAGATAAGATTTACAGAATTGGATAAAATATGACATTCTTCAAATAAATAATATGCTGGATATTTCTACAAAAGAACACGATGTGTTCAGGTAATTTAGGAAAGGCTAAGAACACCATTACACATATTATCGCGATACTCTCAAAAGATGTCACAGTGAACTAATTGAACCAATTTGGACTCTACATGTGTGGAATGATATATAAACAAAAAGGGACAGAACGCTAAAGTAACAGTGAAATAATTAAAACGCTAAAGAAAGAACTAATTGCCCCTAGTATTAATTACATCACGAGGTCAACCATCTGATGTGATTTTTCCAGTTCAATTTCCCAAGGATTATTCTTCACTTGAAACATCTTATCATGCATTACTTGAACTAATAACTTAAGAAATTCTTTTACCAAATGCCCACCATGTCTAGAAAGATGAATCGATATAGATATTGCTTCTTTTCATTTCCCTTCAAATAATGAATGAGAAATTGAAACCCTCAAATCTTGTTTATGAAGTTTCTTCTGTTGCATTTAATATTTTGTACCAATTCATCATAGACAAGGATTAAAAACTGTTTTGACTTTTTTCACTGCTAAAAGCCCCTATAAAGATCAAGGCAGGACCAAGTTGACTCACCCAGTCCAAAATGACTCCACCAAGTCATTGTGAGAAGAATTGAAGAAATTAACAACAAATATTATAGAACAAAGCTACAAAAACACTACTTGTGAGTTTTGAGAGAATTGCAACTGCACCTAATACCCCAAAAATTGAAACAACTCAGATGAGTCATCAACATCAACTCTATCCCCAGATATGAATGACTCAATACAACTCGCCAACACTTGACAAGCAGACTGGTTGCATAAAAATTGTTGCAGAGTTAAATGTGAGCATAAGATTTTTGGCACTTCTTCACTTCAACAAGCTTCTTTCGTCAACAAGTCTCTTCCAATCAGGAGTGACACAACTATATCAATTTCTTCAACATCACAAGGTCAAACAGCATGTGAAAAGGTTGGGTATCAAGCATGGTTTAAAGTATCGGCCAATACAAAATCGATAGCAAAGATCCATAAAAACTATGTGAATACTGAATCAGGAATCACACAATATTGACCAACAATTATAGTGTCTACCCATATTGCCGTTACCAATACACTGCAATACAGAGAAATAATGGAAAACAAATTCCATAAAAAACGGAAAAATTGGAAGTTGGAAAAAGCGTACAAGGGCAAAGATATGAAAAGGGAAATAATTTTAATTTTATAAACCATCACACACGATGATCCACATAATGTGCTGTAACACTGTAATATATGAAATCAATTATATATATATTTTTTTAAAACTCCACACCCTTCAACGTGGCTCAAGAGCCCCTTATTATTAGACCATGATCAGTACCACAACAAAGGCAAGGCCCAGGAGGGAGTCTACTTTTCCTTCACAAACAAAACTTAGATTGGGATGGGAATTAAGATGTTCAAGTTGGTGGAGAAAGCGAGGAGGAGGAGGAGGAGAATGTTGCACCACCGACTGAGTTTAATTATGAAGAGCACAGTTCGAATGGAAGGAGCACAGGCTGTAACTCAGTGCAGATGGCGATGATTATAGACAACCTGCTTATGGAGGAGGATACTAATGGACAGTCTGGTGTCTGAGAATACCATGGAGAGCTCGGTATTGGAGAAGGATATTATTGAAAGCCTGGAGGAAACCATGACCATAGAGACTCTAGTCGGAATACTGAATCTACGGCAGAAGAGTACATATGTTCTATTTCCCCAAGGACCATCTACATCAGCACTACTACTATGTTCAGTCGATGGGTTGATGGAGATGATATTTTAAGCCATATCATTGTTTGATGTGGCATTTAAAGACTTGTCTTGTAGAATTTCTTATTTTAGGTATACAAACCATGGATGGATGAACCATTTCTTGTGTGCTATTTCTTATTTTAGGTGTATGGACTATGTTGTAGTGTTTTGCATCTTCGCATGCATGGATGGACTTATTGCTGTTCTATTCTATAGGAGTATTTTGATATTCCTTTTGACTAATCATGTTAAGCAGTGTCAGGATAACTAGCTTATATAATTTGCATTAACAAAATGACAAAGTGACAACGCTATAGTACATCAAGTGGAACTCTCTGTGTGCATATTACAATTATAAATTTGCTTTTTTCTTTTACATATTTTTCCAAGTTTTCTGTTTCTTTTCTATATTTCTTGGGACTTGTTTTGCATTATTTCTGTTTACCACAGCAGATACAAGCATCTATCAATAAATATCAGTATTGGGGCCGAGTTGCAGACCAATACTATCAAACAGTATCGGGTATAAAGTACAGTCTAAGAGTACTTTATTTCCTGTCACGTGATATCATTTTATGTATTATGGGTTAAAACATTTAAGGTTATATTTACATTAATGCATATGATAATTAAATAAGTTCTAGTCATTTGGAGATTTATATTATCATCTTTTCCCGACTGTACATCTCTCATGATATAGAGCTGGTTCTAATCTAATGTCCCCTTTCAATCTATAAAAGCCATTGTGTTTGAAGGTGCATCTGCGGGAAATCGCGAAGTTCAAGATTGACTTTTCCTCTTTTTTTTCCTCTTTTTAATCAGAAAGAACTGGATCAAGATTCCGATCAACATACCCAAAAAACAGATCCAGATCTTGACCGAATCATGACCCGTAAACAGAAGATCTAAACCAGGATTGAGATTAATACCAATGTAAAGGTATCCATTAGTGCACTAACAACTTTCCTTAATCACATATTTTTCCACTTTCTTTGCCTCACCCACCCACCAAAAAGCACAAGTGCAGAGAGTTTCATCTATTCAACAATCACATTTAACCCTTAACCAGAGATCCTAGACACCTTTTAACGCAACCTAGAATAAAGAATTTCTCAAAATTCACACCTTCCCTATAAAATTTTGCAAAACGGAGTTATGTTCTCAAAAAATTAGAAGCATTCCCAACTTCTGCCAAATAGCTCCTCTACCAAATCATTACCAAGAAAAGAAAATTTACATCATTCCCACACACAAGATTATAAGAACGCTGCTGTTGAAAGAAAACAACGCCATATTAGAAAATAGAGAATTTTAGGACGTAAAGGAGGCGTTGATTCTGTTTTTACGCAGTTTTATAAGTTCCTAAACCATTACCATAAAGATCATGATATATTCTTCCTTAACGCAGCCTCGATTAAACGTTTCTAATGAAAGAACATAACACCAAAATGTTAAGTCCTCTTTGTTTGTTAATTCGCTCATAATACTCCTTAGTACAGGTGGGAAAAAGCTTTTGACAAAACCACTGTATGGTAATCACCTGTAAAGCTATAGAAACCATTATACCTGTCAATGGCAATGATTGAAAACTTCTTTCCCATTCAAAGTTTGTTCGATTTTTTAGCACGGCATTCCTTGCCCTACATGTTAGATTATCAAATCCAAGCAAGCTTCATGACTTGTCTACATAATATCTTCGTACAGTACAGAGACCATCCGAAAGGCTTCCATTTTTTTGACGCTAAACATGCAAAAGTTCACATTTCTAGACACGTATTATCTCTACAAACATTCTCCACATGACCCACAGTGGAAGAAAGAAACCCCTAGACTATTTTCTCATGACAATGTGTCTCAAACTCTGAATTCAAATTAAGTGGCTGGAGAATCCCTCTAATGGTAGTGTTGATAACCAAGTACAACATAGCTAAGTAAACAACCAGTCGCATGTGAAATGACTATAGGATTCCTCCTAAACCCCTTAAAACGTACATGGAAAAATCATCAACGATTTCCTCATACAATAAAGTAACTAATAATCTGCTGCGGACAAGCTTCAGAAACAAATGCAGATACTCTATGTAGACCCATTTTTGCAGACCTATGGTCTGATCTGGACTTTATCTAGTCATCCGGACCTTGTTAGAACCTTTCTTAGTCATTAGGAATTCATACCTTATTGTATATACCAAATATAAACTAGCTAATCATAGCTGTACACATGTCCACATTATAATGATCAGTTGGTCACATGGCCAACAAGCCAGCCAACCTGATTGGCACGTGACGAACCAACCCCTTGGAACCTGACAGACGTGCACTAAGAGGGAAGTCCAATCTTTCGTGGATTGGACCCTCCCTCACTTGGCACAGAGGACATATGAGTGGGTGTGGTACAAAACTAACAGCCCAAAGAGCCCAAAAAGGGTAGTGGCGGTAATAGGTGGGTGGATTTCTCACCACAAAAACTTCAATCCTCCATAGAAATTCATATAGATGGATTCAATGGTTCTCTATGATTGTGAGGGACTAGAAGCAACCAAGAAATCCCCCCAAAAAACCCTAAATCGAAGGGATTTAGGACTGGATAAAAAAACTAATTTTCACTCTTAAAACCATCAAGAACTCCTCAAAAAATCTTGTAAAATCAAGATCTATCAGAGGGAAGAGTTTCTAATAGACCTCGATATAAGTATCCAGACCTCGAGATGTGTGTCCGTACGGCCTATGACATCAGCCGTACGGTCCAATGATGCATCAGAAGAACTCTGGAGATCTCCTTCGGTGGTTGATGGCTCTGATACCGAGTTGAATTGGAGAATTAGGGTTAGGTTTAAGGTTTCACAGTAGAAAGAAGAGAGAAGAAAGGATGTCATGTGTTAGGTCACAATGACTCCATAATTCTTATTTATGTAAAAGGGAAATACAAATGACAAGTATACCTCTCAAGGGGAGTATTTACAGAACTACCCCTAATACATGAAATACATATATGATAACAGGTTCTACTCTACACAGCTAGTTAATCATTTTGTTGATTTAGGGTTCTATGTTCATGACATAGTAGAGCCTAGCCAAAGTGCTTCTCAAAATTATTCAAGATAACCGGAGAATGACTTTGAATTGACAGATTTGCGTTCAAAGCACATTCTAACTTTCTCATAATTGACTCAATTGAGGTTTGATGGAATAAGTAACAGAATGAGATCAAGCCAAAAAAAATATGCTTTGAGCATACTACTCAAAAGTGACGTTGAAGCCACCACTATCTAACTTGTTGAAATAATAAAAAATTGTTTAGCCCTCTTCATTACAAAAATTGCGACCCAATATCAAGTTTGCCATAAAATTTTAAGGTAATAAAATGATAATACGATCTAGATCCTTATAATTAATAAGATGTAAATGAAATTTTGTGTATCATAACAAACTGCAAGACAAAACTTCAAAGACAGATCAGCTACACCTGAATCTTCAGAAGTAAGCCAGCTGATCCAGCAGCATAAAGGACTGGCAAGGCTGAAGAAGAACTGTTTTGGCATACGGAAAAAGCCTACCACGAATAAACGACAGGAAACTGCAAGACTCACTAATTGTGAAGCAAAGATTTCTCACCAATTTTGTCACAATTTAGAGCTCATAGCAACACATACCGGCACTACCGGCACCAACCCGGTATTGCCAAATTTCAGCTGCTGCAAACACCAGCAAAATAAGTCCTGTAAAAAATTTGGATCTATAAGGATAACTATGATTGAGAAAGACTTGAAAATCCTTGATGATGGAAAATTTCATGTCCCTTCACCTACACTTTACACATGGCCCACTAATGCATCAATCCATACATTGAAACACTTAACACGCTCCATCCCCTTGATGACAATAGCACAAATAATACTCATTACACAATTCAGTCTGATAAATGAACCTCTCAGTGGACCATTTCCCTTGTTATTTAAGTTGTCCAATTGCAAGCTCCTAATTAGCTAGTTTAGATTCTCAAATCAGTGATTCTAATTGCACTTCGAATCAGTCTAATTCTGTCAGATTGATGCGATTCCAGCCTATTTCTTGGTCAATAAAGAGCAGAAAAAAGAAAAAGGAAAAAAGAGAAATTTTCATAATAGGCCTAAACAAGGAACTCCATCCACTCCCACATTTATCCATCTTGAGTCGACTAGCCAACCAAATCTGCATTAACATTTTCCCTTTGTGAACACCAGGAATCACAACCAACCTGACAACATAACGGAAACTACAATTTTCTCCAGGCTCCAAATGAGTGAGGAAAAAAATTACAAAAGGTATTTACTTAATTGTTCTATACAAGTAGAAGACGTAAATCATACACTACCAACTGAACCCACTACTTATGGCAGTTGCAACTTGTCTAGTCTACTAAATGCTTTTGACCTCTGAAGTAAGTTTCCCATAAACAGTCTAAAAAATGGGAGTAACAGAAATCTGCCCCCAATGAGATAATTAAGACAGGCTCCAGATGAGAAAAGGTAAACGTCAATAACCGTTACCAGTGCAAATAAGAAATCTACCTGAATTAGGCCCTTTACACGCCACACATTGTGCTTTAAAACTACAATTTGCGAGTCATCTGGGTGCAAAGAATGCAGTTCCTGTCTCACAGACTCTATGCTAGCATTGTGCTCCGCTGACAGCTGGACGGACAGAACCTCTCCGGTTGCCTTGACAAGCCTCCCCAAAACAGCACGGGAGTCACCAAGGTTGGCAACATAGAGGGTCCCACCACAGATCACGCCAACCAGGCAGCAGGATCCAACAGCAGCGATCTGAGGTTTCACCGACCATTGTTTGGTAACAAGAGAGAGAAACCCCTCCTCTGTCGCTTGAAATGCCTTCCGTATCACATCTACTGACATGGACTGTTGCTCAGAACTGAACCCTGCAAAGCAACAATCCAAACTGAAGTATTAGAGCAATGACCAGATCTCTATAACCCCAATAACCCACCATGAAAATGGAGTTGGTAACAACTAGTGAGAGTGAAACAGAATCAATTCTAAGAATCTCTAATTTAAAATGCTATTCACATCTAGAGTCAGAACTGAATCCAAATTCTCGATGGTCCTCAGAATTCTTACTCTTGAGGTGTAGAAAGAGGTGGTCGTTGATGTAGCGTGCCGTCTCAGGCCCGCCATGCCCATCGTATACTCCAACAAAGGTCCCATATGGGCCAGACTCGAGTGAGCTCAAAGAGCCCGACTCAATTTGGCTCTGATCCTCAAGCAAATTGTTGGCCTGGACAACAGCCATCGAAAAGTCACCATTAAAGTGCTGCCCATTGTCTTTGTACCAGAGAAGCCCATCCTGTCGGCCCACCGCATCTGAACCTGTGTGAGCATAACGATCAGATGACGGCTGCCAGCAGGCCCTCAGAAGGTTCATCAACCCTGATAACATCCCTCATCTCACCCAAACCAGCCTCCAATTTCTCCACATTTAAGACAAATGCAACAAAACTCCAAACCCAAAAAAAACCCACCTATATTCTCCTCCACTGCAGAACAAAAGAGATCAATAAGTCACACAATTAAAGCAGCAACAACAACAAAATAAGAGATAAAACAAATGAAGAAAAAACTGTCTTTCCTTTGCTAACTTCAGCTAAAAATCAGACCAAGCGAAGGCTAAAGAAAAGCCTGAAATCTAAAATCCATCTCTTCTTTTTGCCTTGAAATAAAGAATCCACACAAAAAAACGAAAAAAAAAAAAAGAAGAAAGAAAAAACAAACACAGGGAGTCAATCTAATCCAACTTTTCTGTCTCTCGGATACGAGTGTTTGATCTGCAATCACAATTTCATCTTCCGGACCCAAAATAAAAAACCCACCTCCATTTCTAAACTCTAAACAAAACCCAGAAAGCTAAAAATCCAAAATTTCCTTCAAAATAAATTTCATAAAAAAAAAACCTAATAAAACAAATTGAGCAAAAAAAATATCTCACCGGTTTCTTCGATTTCTCCTACTTTTTCGCACTGATCATCTACTAAGCTCTACAGGTGAAGAACGTAGAGATCTGAGAAAAGAAAGAGCAGTCCCTATGGTTCTGAAAGCGCTAGATCTGAAGTAGATCCATCAAATCGGATTACAGAAATAGACGATGATGAAAGCTTTTCTTTATTTTCTTGACCTATCTAGTGATTGTGGAGAGAAAGAACACAGAAAGAGATTGAAGAAGAGAGGAGGAGAGATGAAAAGGAGTTATCAATTAATCAGTCTATGTGCCGATTTGGCGAACTGAAACTCTCGTCTTTCTCAGCAGACAAACCCCATAAAAACCAACAAGAGAGAGCCTAAGGCCAGCAAAGCAGAGGGGCAGCTATGGGCTATATTGGGCTCCACGTAACGAGGGAGGAGAGTGAGAATGGTGAGAAAATGAAAATGGATTTTTTATTTTTATTTTTTTCACAGTTTTTGGTTTTAACTCCCTCTGGTTCAACCGTTCATCGGTTCGACCTAATCAATAACGGTCCGCTCAAGGTTGGTTTTAGATTCTTAGTCTCTGCCGAGTGCCGACCCCTCAATTTTCTATCTTCTTTGGTCTTGGTTTTCTTCTCCTTTGGACCATAAATTCTAGTGGTACTTGCTAACGTGCGCCCATGGCAGTCTTCGCATTTTTCTTTTTCTCGATTATTTGGTCTTTAGTCTTTGAAAGTTGTTGTAACTTGTAACAATGAACCTAGATATGGTTTAAAAAGGACCATTGTAATTACCAAAAAAAAAAAAAAAGGACCATTGTAAAGACAAGGTTTAAAGGGGGTCGTTTTAACGGTTTAACGGACTGGGCGTTACCGTTAAAACGGATTGAAACGGCCAGGGGTAGAAATGAAAAAAATAGATTTTAACGATTTTAACGGAAAAAGTGGCGGTAAAATTCAAATTTTCAAAAAAAAAAAAAAAAATACAGAATTTAACGGATTTAACGGCTGTTTTTTTCTCCCACAAAATTTTTCAGAATTAACGGCAGGTAAAACAAGACAAAACACAGCTGTTAAATTCAAAGCATCAAAACATGTTTAAACGTTTTTAACGGCCGTTTTTAAAACCATGTGTAAAGGCTTAACTAGGGTTATCAATGGATCGGGTTCGGGCGCCGGGTAGGCCCAGACTCGGTCCAATAGCTTATCAAATCATAATTTTAGATCCAGACCGGGTCTGATAAGCAAATTGGAACTTATCAGATCGGATCAAGTCGACCAAACATCGAGTCGATTGATCTATAAAGCTGTAAAATTTGATCTAAAAATAAATAAATTCGTAAGTCAAATAACAAATGGTAGAAGATATTATCAACATACATTCATTAATAATTTTTTTAATAAAAATACATGAAAATAATATTATATATTTCGTTAATAATATCAGATTGGGTCATTATTAGATCAAATCAAAGTGGATTCGTAACTGTTATGGATCACCGGGGCGATCCAATCCATTAACGGCCCAAAGTTTAACTATAGGCGACATTTTACCATTGTTGTCGTTATAATGGCTGTTACATGATTTCAAAAATGATTTTGTGCGGCTAATGGTTAATGCGAACCTGTGGCACCTGCTTGAACCATGGCATAATGCTATCATTGTAGCAATGGTTCCTATTCTGAATGTCCCTAGATTCGGTTCCATTCTTACATTAAAAGGGTTAGGGTTAGGGTTAGGGAGAATAATAAATGTTTACCTATCAAAAAAAGTTCTATACGCACGGGATGGTTAGGGCTAACATGCACCTACAGGGCCTACTTTTAGTCTGTCGCCTTATATTTGAGGAATGCTAGCGAGCAACCTCTTAGTGGAGTTGTACACATGCAACCCCGCAAAAGGCAAGAATATATATATATATATATATATATATATATATAATTAATTAAAAAGTGTAGTTGTCTTTTGCGAGTTGCTTGCTAGCATTCCTCTATTGAAAATAAAGCATCCGATGCTCGGAAATCATTTCAACACATATCGTGTCGGCAGTGCATATTAGTTTGTTGTTAAGGTCTTTCTAACCGGTTGGTGGGTAACCACCAGGTTCTGTTTGGGCTATTCATGGTGCAATCTTTGAACTTAGCCATGGGCTAGCTGGTGCATCCAAATTGCAAGCTAAGACACCCTAAAATCTAAAATCATGGGAGGAACCCATTTTATCGCGTGGTCGTTTATGGATGTGATGCTAGTCACTGGATTTGCATAATCTTAGTATTGGACTTGAATCAGGTGGTCATGGGTGGAGACTTGATCTTGACATGACCCTAGCTAGTAATTCTGCGTACTAGACATGTTTTATGCCCCAATAGTTAGTTTTTCTTTTTTAAATGTTTTAAACGACTGTACACATTGAACTGTACATGTACAGATTATTCTCCGTTTTTTTTATTATCTAAAATCGATTAAAACACGTATTTCTTTTTTTTTTCAATAAAACTTTTCAATAATACGTCAAATTCGACAACTAGTAAGAGTCCATTGACACATTCTTAGTGATCAATGGCCTAACTTTCTTTTATCCAAGCGATCTCCAGTCTTGGTTGAAAATCAGCCTGATTGGTGATTTTTTGCCATTGGATCTTTGTAACCACTCCAAAATAATGATCCAATCCCATGGTTGAAAATCAACCCATGAAAAAGACTAAAATCTCAAGGATATAAAGCACTATTTGATACTTGATTCTTTATACTAAATCGTAGTATACACAAATTATTCTCGAATTACTTTTTTTTTTTTTTTTTTCAATTTCCGTTTATTTGACCCTTGTTTTTTTTTTTTACTTTATTTCAAAATTTCAAAACGGATTATATTTATAGGTTGGGCTCAAGGGACCCCCATTTCTGACCCCCTTTTTTTACCCCCATCTTGGCGTACCCACATAGAAGATGAATCAATGACTGATTTTTGGTGAGGAGATCATCCTCCCAAAAATTCAAATCTTCCTGATATTCATAGACTGGTTTAGAAGCTGAAGCATTATGGACCGTTGATTTTTACCGTGTAACTTTAAAACCACATTTGATGGGGTTAGAAATTTCAGAATGGGCTAATTTTTTGTTGGGGTGATCTATATGGCGAGGTTATCATCCCCACCAAAAATCAGCCATTTATTCATCTTCTACGTGGGTAGTACGCCAACTAGGATTTTGACACAGGTCTCTCTCTCTCTCTCTCTCTCTCTCTCTCTCTCTCTCTCTCTCTCTCATACTTTCCTTTTGATGGGATATAGAACTTGTACTACGTTATAATTTGAGGGACTTCTGCATCAAAATTTTGATACAGAAGTCTACATGGAAGAACAGCCCAAAGTTTATTGGACAAAAAGACAAATCAACGCGTTGACCAATAGTAGGGAGGTCTTACTAATTTGACAGAGTATAAAGGGCCATCCATTTGGACGTGATTAATCTTTGGCTGTTATCTGGTCTCCTGGGTAGGTTATATCCAATAACCCGACCCCACCCGATTACCCATTTTGACTGGCTCTGCATCCCGTTGACATCCTTAAGTCCATTGCATGGGCATAGGGCCTACTTGAGCAATAAAAAAATTAAATATAAAATTATATTATTGTCAAACAGACAGGAAAAGAAAATTTTAAAAAAAAATCTTGATATATAGTTAAGGGTCAATTTGAAAAGCTTATGCATTTAGGGCCTAGTCCAGTCCCAACTCTAATATTATTCAAGAACAAAGGGTCCAAAAATGGACCGGCACCGTTACAAAACACAGGCCTGAACAACTGGACCTAGACGAGTAAAACGTCTGCCACAAAATGTTGTGACTGAAGTTGGTCACAACCCACAATACGAGTCATGTGGCACACGGTGCTGATCGTATGGATGTTTGGCCAGTTACTCGCTGGACCTGCAAACCCAAAAAAAAAAAAATCAGCCTGATTAGTGATTTCTAAGCATCAGATTGAAGTTATTTCCCTGGGTTGATTTTAACCGTAGGAATTTGAGCCTTATTGAGCTTTATTTGGGTGCAAAGATTCAAAGGCTGTAAATCACTAATCAGGCTGATTTTTTATTTGCAGGTCAACCAAGGGACCGGCCAAACATCCATATGGTTAGCGCCCTCTAATAGTTCTTGTACACCGAAGCTTTACTTGACCTAGCTAGACTAACATGGGCTGCCCCTTTTTTTCCGGAGAAATTTGTTTTTATCCTGGCACATTTTGATCCATGGCATTCTGGCACTTATAGTTAAGTACCACCTGTCTTGAATACGTGTTTTTTTCCCTTTTTTTTTTTATTTTTGAAGAAACGTTTAATATGGCAATATAAAAAATCAGAAAAAATTACGAATTTTAAGATTAAACGAATAAAACGCGTAGTACTTGTATTTAATAAACGAATTTTGTATTTTTTTAAATAATAACATATAAACAGCAGTATAAAAACAAAAAAATTGGTAGAATTCAGCTTTTTAAGGCTAAACGAATATAAACTGAATTTTTATATCCTGAAACCGAATTAAACTCAAACATTTCCCGTTTCGAATCTTTGCCATATGCCGAATTGGTAACTATAGTCTTGGGGTTAAGGCGGCCATTGACCCCAGTTACCCTTAACAGTGGAGAAAAAACAACTATAGTTAAGGACTACCTTAATTTCAGGACAGGTGGCGCTTAACTATAAGTGCAAGAACGCCATGGATCAAAATGTGCCAATATAAAAAAATGGTCTCCTTTTTTTCGGGTTTCCATGAACATCACATTGTGGAAAAAGGGTAGCAGCATAGTCCAGTTAATGCCTCCCTCAAAATGACTTTCTGAAAGGGTTTCTTTTAACTGGACGTCGTCCTCATGATGACATCATCATCTTCTCCATTAAAATGTTGTGTCAAACTATTCTTTGTCAATTGAGATTTGGAATCTTTGGATTCATCTTCTTTCTTTTCACCTCACATTGACTCTTGAATTGGAAATATATGGACTCGTCATCAACCGTTCATCTTGGATCACCATGATAGTCACGTTTCAGGCAAAATTCACGTGAAACCCTTCCCTTCTCTCTCATCAAAAACCATGATCAAGACGTGTGATTTGAAGTTTACATGGGACAAACTTATCCAATAATATTGGCCCCATGGCAACTAAGATTTGTTGACCGTTGAATATACTGGTGATATGGGATGAATCTAGATGTGGGTCCTACTCCTATAAGTCACTTTAAACGTTGAGTTAGTCAAACATCACAGTCGTTAGTTAGATTCTATATCTTCAATGGGCTAAATCAATGAATGTTATATGTCATATGTGTGGGATGGTGACCAAACCATAATTTTAGTTGGATTAAGGTCAAAGGTCATACTGGCCTAAGTCGGCTACCGTCGCCGTTATTTTACCGGCTTAAGTCGGTTGCCGTTGCCGTTATTTTACTAGAAGCTGGCGTCGAGTAATGATAAAATAAAAGTAATAGTATAGGGATGGTACATGAATCTCATATAAGTACTCTTTTCATGCAGAGCACCATGTCAGTAACTTAACTTTCTCACTCTATTTTTTCTTTAAATGTCTTAATTTCCTAAAATTTTCATACGTAACAAAATCATGTCTCGTTTAATTTTTTTTGAATTTCTCAAACATGCCTCGGTTAATGCTTTTCTTTAAGTAACATGTCTTCTTCTCAAATGTCAGTAATTTCTTTCCAACCAAAACGTCTCCATCATCTATTTCAATAGTCACGTGAATCTCTTATAAACATAAAAAATAAAAAAATCACATAAGCGACGATAGCCTCGTGGTAAGAAAAAAGACCAAACATTTGTATAGATATAACGTATGAGAAGAAGAAATCTTTATACTTAGAAAAAACATTATTAGGTAAAATTACCCTTTGGCGAAGGGAAAAGATATAACAAACTATAGCTGATGCTCTAGGGCATTTTTGTTACTCACCGCTGCCCTCTGGGCCCACTAACCGCATGGATGTTTAGCCCACAACTTGGTGGATATACATACCTACCAAAAATCACCCTGATTGATAATCTCTAGCCATTAGATTTTGCCACAAATACCAATAATGCTCAAATTCCATGGTTAAAAATCGACACATGAAAATGACTCCAATCCAACGCTTAGAAATCACTAATCAGGCTAATTTTTTGTCTGTATGTCCATCTAGGGCCAAACATCCATACGGTCAGCAATCTCTAAGAATATGCCACGTGGCTCATATTTTGGTCACCCACTGGCCCGGGATAGATCCCGAGCCCAGTTTACCAACTAATTTTGGGCTAGACAAACCCATCGCATTTTAGAATTGGATAAAGGCCCATTTTCAAGCCAGGCCTTTCCCACTAAGTTTCCAAAAGTTTGTGAAGCTTGGGACAAACAAAAAAAAAAAAGGGAAGGTGAAGCTTGTACAAACTGTTATAAGCTTCCACCTTTAAGTTTGCTAGAAAAAGGTAGAGCCGAACCTACTTCAACCTTGAAATTAGTTTTTTTTTAATTAAAATAATGCATTAACTTTTTATACATATATACCCAGTTGGACTGAATGTCAGGCCGGCCCACTATGTTCGGTCATATGATGTGGGCCCATTGGCCTTGTTAGTTATCCCAGGACCTAAAATCAAGCCCAAACCTGATCCGGGGCACCTATATATGAAGCCCAAGCTCAAGATCAAAGAGGGGTAGGTTTCATCGGGCTGGCCTGGTCCATTGAAGGCTTTATCAGGGGGCTTGAAGATATTCGTAGAAGTGATTGGAGGTTTGCTTGATGCGTTAATCTACTTGACTCCCCCTACTTAAACTTACTTTTAAGCTATGCATGGCCTAGGCAGGCCATGGGTTTTGTAGGTTTAGACCAAGAACAGCCTCAACCAGGTTAGGTTTGCTCCCATAAAACTGCTTAATTTGGCGCCCTTCCCCTTGTACAAGGTGGTGGTTGTGGTGGTTAGAGCATCTCAAACGCTAGAATGCCAAAGAATGCCAAAAGGCCCTCTCAATTCTATATTTTGAGACAGCTACAGTGCCATTTTGCTTGTTTTGGCACGGCATGCTCCAATGGTGCAATGCCATTTCTCAAAGCTATTTTGGATTGGAGTCATTTTCATGCATTGATTTTAACATGGGAATTTGAACAATAATTGGGGTTCAAGATCGAAATGTTTGAAATCACTAATCAGACTGATTTATGGTTTGTAGGTCCACCTAGGGATTGGCAAAACATCCATACGGTCAGCTTCCTCTAAAAAGTGCCACGTGGACTGCTTATCAACCAATCATATGCTGATTTTAACCGTAGGATTTTGAGCACTATTTGGGGTACAAGATCCAAAGGTGTAAATGGTTCAAAGAGTCAAAACCCAAAAAGCTGCCATATGCTATATCCTATGCTATAATTTAGCATTGAGATAGCACAGCGTTGGAGCACCTGTTTTTGTCCCACTGTGCTAAATTTTAGGATAGCACAGTGTTGGATCGAGATGCTCTTAGGGGTGTAAATAGGCCGGGCCGGGAGCCAAGATCTTGAACCCTGCCTTCAGCCCTTGAGAATGTTGGGCTTCGAGCGGGGTCCACCTAAGCTGTAACGGTAGGAAATGTATTATTGTTTCATAATTTTCTCAAATTTTTAAAGATTTGGTAAATTTTGTATACTTTATTAATAAACATATAATATGCAGATTATACCAAGGTTTAAAAAACGGCTGTTATAACGAAAATAACGGTCGTTATAACGGATTCGGACCTACCCCGTTACGTTATGGACCGTTAAAACACAAAAAAATTTGTGAAAAAAAATGGCCGTTATTTTCCTATTTTCTGTTATATTCCATTTTTTTCCGTTATTTTTCATTTTTGAAAATTTTAAATTCAAAATTTGAATTTCAGCGCCATTTTTTCTGTTATTTTCTGTTTTTTCCGTTTTTTGCCCCTGAGCGTTTTTTTCGTTATAATGGCAAAAATGGTAACGCCCCCAGTCCATTATACTGTTATAACGGTCCCCTTTAAACCTTGGATTATACATTAGCCATTCCAAATTATTGAGAATTTAAATTTAAAATATTAAAAATTGTAAAATTATTGGTTTTATTATTATTATTATTATTATTTTCTTTTTTGTTAAATTTGTAAACAAATTTTTGAACAACAAACCCAAATTATACTCGAACTTTAGCTGAATGATGCCAAATTGCTAACTATGGTCAGTATTGTGGCGGTAAATCCTACGGAGCGTTTGGGTGCATGGGTGATGAGAGGGATTTTATTCACAACCGCCTCCTTGTCTTGGTTTAAAGAAAACAGGTTACTTGGGTATCTATCTTTCCCCACCAAGAAGAGCTTTATTGTGGACTAGTCGGTGGCATGTGCGTTTGCACGTGATTATAAATAGAACATCATTGAGGCATTGTTGACCTTTTTTAATCTTCATGTCTTGTCCTTGATGTGATTTATAAAGTTTTATTTGTTGAGGACATTGGGTTTTGAACCCAAAACCTCAGCTTATTTAAAATACCTAGTCTAAAAGAAAGTTGTAAGGCTTTTGGATTTTGAACTCACAACTTTTTGGTATTTTTAAAAGGGTCGTGATGTAACAAGGTATACCTGAGATCTTTTCATTTGCGGAAGCAGCATTTTTGGTAGTCACCACTGCCATCTGGGCCCACTGACCGTATGGATGTTTAGCCCACCCTTTAATAGACATTCATACAAAAAATCAGCTTGTTTAATGATTTTTAGCCGTTGGTTTTACTACTCAAAAGAGTGTTGTATTCAACGGCTATAAGGACGCCTTAAATGGTGCTAAAAAGTATTAAAATCTAATGGTTATAGATTACCAATCAAGGTGATTTTTGGTATGTATATCCACCAAGGGGTGAGATAAACATCCAAGCAGTCAGTGGGCCCAGATGGCAGCGGTGACTACCAAAAATGCCGCTTCCGCAAATGAACAGTTTCAGGCATATCTTGTTACATCTTTTTCCTTTTTAAAATTTCAAATACCTTTGCTTTTCGGAACTAGAACTTTATAAGATTGAATTAAAAGTTTTAGAGGAAAATCTTTGAATTAAAAAGTGGAGCCCTTGGGCATCCTAATTTTGTGCCTCATGAACACAATCATGCAAAACCAAATATTACACACATGACACCTGCACGCTAGGGTTGCAACTCGGGCAGGTTGGGGGTCAACCCTAGCCCAACCCAACTTTAAAGGCTATTAACCCTAACCCAACCCAAGGTCGGGCTTAGAGTTTCCAACCCTATTGAGCTGGTCGTGTTAGTCGGGTTGGTCAATTTCTTGTTTGGAAATATTGCTAAATTTTTTTATATTAAAATAATTTATTGGTCGATACAATAACAGTTATCCTAACCATTAATTAATAAGTTCATTTCCAATACCTCATGAAAAATATTATATTTTCATAATAACAGAAAAGTTCATTAATTCAAATGCATGTGTTATTAAAGAAATAACCAAAAACAATCGTCAAAGAAAACACAATATCTTTAATATCAACCGATCACGTAAAATGCCAAAATGTAGTTTCAAGTGCATTTTATAATCTCAGACAAGGGTTGTAGTTTGCTAAGGACAAACATCCATGGGCTGCTGCATTTGCCAAAATGTAACGCGGATTTCTGTTGGTATACTGATACATATATGTAGTTTGTATGTTGGGTTCAGGTTGGGCCGAGCGTCAACCCTAACAAAAAATCTAACCCGAGCCCAACCCAAACATCAGGTTCAACCCGTCGGGCTTGGGTTGTGCCCGCCCAAGTTGCAGCCTTAATGCACACACAATTCGAGCCAAGTCAAGTGTTGTTATTTCTCAGTTAATATAAATTGCAACTGTACTGTCCTTTCTATTTTTATTCTTGTTCACTGATACATAAACTAGGATCATCTACAATTACACTTGGGTTGTGGGTCGACTCATGAATAACTAGTCGGGTCTTGGCCTCGGGATCAAGGTGTGACAAGCCGTCCACCAAAATAAGCTCCAAACCATCCACACAAATAAACTAACTCATAAACCCCAAATCTTAAGAACTCAAATTCAAGTTGATACAGTAAGCAACCATACACTAAGATAACCCCAACATAGAATCATAAAAGAAGACAAAATAAAACTCAAATTTGGTCGTAGGTTATGAGAAACCATAACGAAGTAAGAGTGAGGCGACTGAAAATGTGTGTGTGTGTGAGGGAGAGAGAGAGAGAGGTGTTTGCTGGTTTGTTAGTATCAGTAAAGAGGAAAGGTCGAGGACGAAAGTGGTTACTTCTTTGCAACAAGGAAGTGGATTAAAACGAAACATCAACGCAAGAGAGGCGTAAAGAAATTTTTCACGAAGTATGGCATGGTATTGAGAGTGCTCCTTTTGTGCTCCAGCTCATTTAGGCAATTAATAGGTATCCAAGTTTTTTTTTCTGGTTTTCTAATGCCTAATGAACTACGAGTGTCGTGTGGCTACCCAAGTTTTGGTTTTAAAATAGTTATAGATAATTGGTAGATGGATAATTATAATGTCCTAAAAAATTAGGCCAGTCTGAGTTTTCAGACCCCACCAAAATGTGTTCTTCAGTATGAGCTCTTCATTTTCTGAAGAGCAAATGTGGTGGGGTCAGAATCTCCAGAATGGTCTGACGAGATCATCCTCCAACAAAATCAGCCCAGGGGATCTCCCATGTGGGCCCCACAGCACTCGTTTGAGTCAAATCAACGGTGACCTTATAACAACCTAGATAAATAGTGCATCCCTCTCCTCTTCATTCCTCGTTGCTCATCGCCATCCAAACAGATTAATGCGTGTCTCGTCTCTCACCAGACCAGTCCAATGCTTTCCCGCAGCCAAGTGCCAAACATGACTGGGCTCAACATGCAGAGCACACATTCGCTTGCAGTGAGCGAAGCCAATCACAGTACACAATCCGAGCCACGTGGCACACTCTTAGAGGGTGCTGACCGTATGGATGTTTGGCCAGTCCCTCCGTGGACCTGCAAACCAAAAAATCAGTCTGATTAGTGATTTGCAACCTTTGCTCTCAAATAACGCTCAATAATCCTCAAATTCGTACGGTTAAAATCAACCCATGAAAATAACTTCAATCCAACGCTTAGAAATCACTGATCGGGTTTATTTTTGGTTTGCATTTCCGGAGAGGGACTGGCCAAACATCCATACGGTCAGCTCCCTCTAAACGTTTTCCACGTGGCTCGTATTGTGTGCTGTGATCGGCTTCGCTGACTGCATGCAGTGAGCGAAGGTTTACTCGAGCACACATTTCTCCAAATGTGACGGGACCCGGGAGTACGCGACAAGTTTCGGCGTACGTTATATCTGTGGTCTTATGTTCTAGAGAGGTCCTTTCCTTCAACCCCTCTCTCTCTGCAAAACTATCGAAACCCTAACCCTAAGTTTCTCAGCAAATTCTGGGGTTTTCTTCCGATGAAGATAAACCCATCTCTTTTTCTTCCCATCTACTTCTATCTAAGACGAAGAGAATTTAGAAAAGAGGGTTCTTTCTTCCTTGTTTTCTCGACCCGATGAACCCCGCTCTTTCCTCCTCTCCCATGGATTCCGATCTCTCGCCTTCGTCCAATGACGCCGATGCCGACATGGCGTGGTATGGAAACATACAGTACCTCCTTAACATCTCCGCCATCGGCGCCTTCTGCTGCGTCTTCATCTTCCTCTTCGTCAAGCTACGTAGCGATCACCGTCGAATGCCCGGTCCCACCGCCCTTGTTGCTAAGCTTCTTGCCGTCTGGCATGCCACCAGCCGTGAGATCGCCCGCCACTGCGGGGCCGATGCTGCTCAATTTCTCCTCATCGAGGGCGGAAGCTGCGCTCTCCTTCTCTCAATCGCTGTCTTTGCGGTGTTTCTCGTCCTCCCTCTCAATCTCTACGCAGGAAATGCCGCGATGGACGACCAATTCTCCAAGACCACCATCAACCACATCGAGAAAGGTTCGCCATTGTTGTGGGTTCATTTTATCTTTGTGATTATTGTAGTTTGTTTGGTTCATTTTGGCATTTCATCGATCGAAGAACGGTTGAGAATTACTAGGTTTAGAGACGGTAATGGGAACCCTAGTGGGAATTCGGTTGCTATTTTCACGATCATGGTGCAGGGGATTCCGAAAACACTATCAGCGAATAAGATTCCGCTGGAGGAGTATTTTCAACATAGGTATCCCGGGAAGGTTTATAGGGTTGTCGTGCCGATGGATTTGTGTGCTTTGGATGATTTGGTCACGGAATTGGTGAAGGTTCGGAATGATATTTCTTGGTTGGTTGCTCGGATTGACTCTCAATTTCTACCGGATTGGTGCGAAAATGGTGACTACGGAGAGGTTGTTTCTTCTGAGGGATTGTGGGATTGGGTTCTTTATCCGTGGAGGAGATTAAAAGAATTCTGGGTTCAGGTTATCAACAGATTGGGTTTTACGGATGAAGAAAGGTTAAGAAGATTGCAAGAATTGAGGGCTGATTTAGAGACTGAATTGGCAGCTTACAAAGAAGGCCGAGCACAAGGTGCTGGAATTGCATTTGTGATATTTAAGGATGTGTACACAGCGAATAAGGCTGTGCAGGATTTTCGGACTGAGAAAAAGAGGCCGATAGGGAAGTTCTTCTCTGTGATGGAGCTGCAGCTAGGGAGGAGCCGATGGAAAGTTGAGCGGGCTCCACCTGCAGCCGACATCTACTGGAATCATTTGGGGTCCACGAAACTCTCGATGAAACTGCGTAGAGTGTTTGTGAACTCGTGCCTTCTGTTGATGCTGTTGTTCTGTAGTTCTCCTCTTGCCGTGATCAGTGCTGTGAAAAGTGCTGGACGGATTATCAACGCAGAAGCAATGGATAATGCCCAACTGTGGTTGGCTTGGGTGCAGGGCTCAAGCTGGGCTGCAACCGTAATCCTCCAATTCTTGCCCAATGTTCTTATATTCGTCAGCATGTATATAGTGATCCCATCGGCTCTTTCTTATCTCTCCAAGTTTGAACGGCATCTTACTGTTTCTGGGGAACAACGGGCTGCACTGTTGAAGATGGTTTGCTTCTTCCTGGTAAATCTCATCCTCTTGCGGGCCCTGGTTGAATCATCCTTGGAGAGCACTATCCTGCAGATGGGCCGGTGTTATTTGGATGGAGAAGATTGCAAAAGGATTGAGCAATACATGAGTGCATCATTCCTGTCGAGGTCATGCCTCTCTTCTCTAGCATTTCTAATCACAAGCACTTTCTTGGGGATATCGTATGATTTGCTGGCTCCAATCCCATGGATCAAGAAGAAGCTGCAGAAGTTTCAGAAAAACGATATGCTTCAGCTGGTTCCAGAACAGAGTGAAGACTACCCTTTAGAAAACCAGGAAATCAATAGCCTTAGGAGGCCTCTCATGTCAGAAAGAGAGTTTGATGTGGGTATCAGCAACAACAATATTTCTCATGGTCCGGGATTGAACGGAATTGATCTTCAGGGACAAGATCTTTCAGTATATCCAATCAACAGAAGCTCTCCTGTCCCAAAGCAGACATTTGATTTTGCACAGTATTATGCATTCAATCTGACTATATTTGCCCTGACCATGATCTATTCTTCATTTGCCCCACTCGTGGTCCCCGTTGGCGCTGTTTATTTTGGGTATAGGTATGTGGTTGACAAGTATAACTTTTTATTCGTGTACAGAGTCCGTGGGTTCCCTGCGGGCAATGACGGGAAGCTAATGGATAGTGTATTGTGCATCATGCGGTTCTGTGTAGACATGTTCCTCGTCTCGATGCTTTTCTTCTTCTCGGTCAAAGGAGACTCTACTAAGCTGCAGGCGATATTCACACTAGGGTTGTTATTGTTATATAAACTGTTGCCTTCGAAGAGCGATGGATTTCAACCATCTTTGTTGGAAGGCATACAGACTGTTGATAGCGTTTTGGATGGGCCTGCAGATTACGAGGTTTTCTCACAGCCCAAGTTTGACTGGGATACATATCATATATGATGAGAGCTCAAACATAACTCAGCAATACTGTTGGTGGTGTTGTGGATGGGTATACAGATTATGAGGTTCTCTCACAGCCCATGTTTTACCAGGATGCATATCATATATGACAAGCTCTCAAACATGATTCAGCAATTGGCTGATTTGTATCTGTTGTGTAGCATTGCCCACTTTAGCAACCGAGTTATTTCTTTTTTTAGTTTTTTGGTGCTCCTTGTGTAATAATTTATGTATTTGTAACAAATTTTTTATTTTAATTTATATAGTTTTCCCAAAACTGGGAGGCATGGCTACCTTTATTTTGGTCTGTTAGATCTATAGGAACTTTGATTGAATTCTCTTTCTGCTGATGTGCACATTTTTACAGCTTCCTTTTGATTGCAGCAGAGTGATGCTGAGTTTCTGAACTTTTGTTACTTGTACAGGATCTGTGTGCTGATTGATGCTGAATTTCTGCTGCACTTTCCCTACTTAAGCAGGACCTGTTCTATAGACTCATGCTTCTGTGTCATCTTAGTTGCATGGATGCAGACACGTGTGTCGGACTCGGCAAACCCCAAAAAGTAGGATTCGGGGACGCGGCTGAATATTTGAATTATTAATTTATTTTTATTTTATAACGACGAGACCGTGGCGAAATATGGGATTTTCTTGGTAGGGTTTTTACCAAATATGGGATTTTATTTTCTTTAAAAATTTCAATTTAAAAAAAAAAACGACGAGTCCGTGTCCACATGTATGGACACACGATTCTTTTGCTGGTTGGACGTATCCATGTAACATAATGCGTCATTGATTACGAAGACACAAGAATCAAATCCCTATTGAATCTTTGACAAGATAGTGGGTTGATAGGCATAAACTAGCTCAGTAATACTTACTAGACACAGTAATAGAATGTGGAGGCTCGAAACTGGTTTTTTCAGCAGTGATGCGTAACTGGTTACATATACTTGCATATGTATGTATTGATTTGGTATGTCATAGTTTTTTTTTCTCGTGTTTAGCTGTTTATGCACCTGTGAACAAGGAATGGAAGTTAAAGCTTCACAGCATCAATATTTCTGTTTTGTGGCAAATGAAAATGATGCTGTCAAACATTTCATGGAAATTTACAGGGAGGCATATAAAAATTTCTGGTGTGTGTACCATGTCTTCATTCATTGACTGGAAAGGTTACTGAAAGTTCATAAAGGTTTATGTAGATCTTATGTTATTTCTCCCCCTATCTTGTCATTTCATTTTCTGCTGTGCAATTTTGTGTAGTCTTTCAATAGCTGGAGAGAGCTTCATGTAAGTTTCTGAGGGCTCCTTTCACTATACGATTGTGATAGGTTCTTTTTCCTTTTCTGAGAACTTTCGGTTGTTTGTTTGGGAAAATCTCATGGAAGAGTTCTTGTTGTTAAAGAATTGCCTTTTCTACTCTTTTTGATTTTATCATTGTTGAAGTTGTGGAGATAGGCTAGGTAACAATGACATGTTTCTCCCCCAAAAAAAGGGAGGGGGGAGAGACAGGAATATCGGATGGTTCTGAGGTAATCCTCTTATATAATTACTAAAAATTGAAGTTATCATTGAATATAGTTTGACAAGAGGCTCACTGCTGTTGTCTTCCAGTAAACAAACTGTTATTGTGCATAGATGTTTGTCTCCACAATACATAACTTCAATGAAAAAAATGAAATAAAACCTCATAAAGGAGATATGAGGTTATCAACCTCCATCTCTTGCCAGTAGGGCTTTAGTTTTGAGTTCCTGATAAGATTTTTATGTTGTCACTACACAGTATTTTATAATGTCCAGGCGTCAATTTATGATTTCTTGGAAGTTGGGTAGATACTTATAAAATCAAGTTCAGCTTTATTATTTTGATTTTAAAAATTATTTGTGTTTGCTGCAAGATGATATTCTTAGTCAGCATGGTAATTTATATGGGCTTCATTAGTGGAATATTTATTTTGGATGCTTTTGGACCTATCAGAAGCAAAAAAGAGAAAAAGAAAAGAATGTATCCTAGAGAGAGTAAGAAATGGATGTATCCTATTGGTGCATTAGGTGGTTAATTCTTATCTAGAAGATCAAAATGGAAGTCTTGTCATGAAATCGATCTTGGAGAAGCAGAAGGAAAATATTAGGAGGTCCTCATGGGACCGTGGAACTAACAAGAATCATGGGTAGGAGCCTCATCAGATAATGGCATGGATATACCAGGTTCCTTTCTCTCTTATGATTATTCTTGCCATGTTCTTCTACAGCTTCGAAGACTTGAATAAAGAAAATACTCTTGCAGTGGGATGGAACCTAACACATCCATAATACATCAATACGAGGATCAAATATCAATGGGAAGGTTATGCATTTCGTCTAGTAGGATGGCCCTATTGTTTGTTTGTTTGTGTGTGTTCGTGGAATCATATACTCATTGGATTTCTATCTATATTATCTATGGCTTTATTAAGATTAGACGATCAACTCTTTTTCGTGACAGAGTGGGCTTGATTTGAAAAAGGAACCTAGATTATCATCAGTTGGAGAATGCTAAGGAAATATCTTTTGGTCGTGCATTTACTTGGATCATCTTCAGAGCACGAAATCTAGCATAGCTTATCTTTTTTTTTCCAGATATGATAACTGAATCTTATGCAGGTCAGATCCCAATCCACACGAAATCTACCATAGCTTATCTTTTCTTTCCAGATCTGATAACTGAATCTTATGCAGGTCAGATCCTAATCCCTTTTAGATTCATATTCCGGTCCCTATATTGAATATTGTTGATTGTCCAACCAGTGTTGTTGACCTAATGATAAGTAGTCCATTGCCTTTGCATGCTTGCCATATACTTGAATTTGCTAGGAAAATGCTGATATCATACCAAGTTAGACATTGTTTTCCTAGCTTTCCGCATAACTACTGCTCTCTTGCTCTACTCCTGGTTTCTGTAATTGTGTTATGTTTAAATAATTATTCTCATGAAAGCAATTACTGATTTTCTATTAGAGGGTTCTTAAATATCATAGCTCCAGATTCATAGCCCTCGTCTTGCTAGGGAAACCGTTACTTTGGAGAATTTTCTACTGATCAATGTATCTAAGTTGATCTATAAAGTGTTCGTAGAGTTCTTGACCTTGGGTAAGTGACATTATTGGAAATACAACCCTGGCTACTGACATAAAGGGATTTGTGGGGAAAGATAAGAAAAAGGAACATTGCCTTCAAGTTTGAAGTGTCTGACACCTACACGTATCTGGGATGGTTGTTTCTTGAAGTAGTCCTCCAACAATTTTGCTTTAAATTGGAAAAAACTAATAACAGAGTGCATTGCGGACCACCATTTTCTCGTTCTTTTGATGGAAAACTAGAGAGTGATTTTGCAATTGAATTTGGACTTTGTCTAGCAGGCTATTGTCCTCCTATCTATTGATCATTGCTTAAGAAGCCCTTAGTGGAAGCCTTAAACGCCGTGTCCAACAAAAAGTAGTCGCTCCATATTTTGTCTGTAGTAGTGCAACCCAGTTTTCCATCTGTTTTATTCATTGTGAATCCCAATTGGAAATGTAAGAAGAGCGAACAACCTCGGAAATATACTCTCGTGTTATGAAAATATCCTCAGTCCAGCAGCTGTTTCTTAATCCACATGAAAAAGTTCTAAGTAGCTTTGTGGAGAACTAATAATACCCACTGAAGGTAATTAGAAGGATACATGGCTGCATTTGGCAATTGGTATGCTTATAGATCAATGATGAGGGAATCTGGGACCTTGGTATTTGCTTTGTTGATAACTCAAGCGACTCTCATCTGTTTAAGTTTTGCTTGGAAGCTTGTCAAGAACAATCCACCCGTACAAAATTAATGAAGCCCAATGCCATAGATCTATTTGGGATGTCTCAACACTAGAGACAAGAGGATGCTTAATTATAGGGGGAATACAATATTCCAATGCTCTAAGTGATTCTCATCTGTTTTAGTTTTGCTTGGAAGCTTGTCAGAAACAATCCACCCGTACCAAATTTATGAAGCCAATGCAATAGATCTATTTGGGATGTCTCAACACTAGAGACAAGAGGATGCTTTTTAATTAAAGGGGATAAGATATTCCAATGCTCCAACTGTCCAACGTACACCTTCACCTCAGCCCTTCTCTAGTTGTGGAATACCTCGCTTCAGATATCCGTGGGTGCAATTTTTGGCATACTTAAAAGTCAATTTGTACCTCAGTCTCCACAGCTGAACTCAGATAACAGAGGGGGAATGTACTCGATAGAAGTATCTTGGGACAATTTCAAGCAAGCTCCCCTAACTGATAGAACATTACTTCCCAAGTTTAGCCAAGGAGAACTGAAGTGCAGAAATCACAAAACTCTTTTGGTAAGCTCTTTCTTCCAACCTTCATCCTCGAATCTCAAAACTCTTTTGATAAGTTCGTTCTTCCCTACCCAACATTCACCCTTTTTAACTAGATTTCATGTCAAAATGGTAGACAAAGGAGTTGTCATAGCCAATATCCTGACGTGGAGGTATGATCTAATCAATACACTGACTAGGGATGTATGAGATCAGATTAACCCAAAAACAAAAAAATCCCGCTTAATGATAGTAGAAAACACGAACCAAATCCCAACAAGTAACGGTCAATCTTTGTTTCAAAGTTGCTACCTAATTATTGATTTCCCAAATATATTTCTTCCCCCCCAGGCTTCCAAAAGAGATCCACCTGTCCTCAATTCCAAGTGCCAATTAACATTCAAGAAACCAATATTTTACATACCAAAAAAAAATATTGGATATAAACTTGATCAGCAAATATGTTAGAAACAGAAAATTCTTAACTCCATCAAGAAACAGAAAATTCTTACACAGATGTCTTAGGTTTGGTTTATATAGACTATAGAAGGAGAGAGGTGTAAGAGTGGTTCAAATAATGTACATAATCAGGTGGGCTATCTTTGGTTAGAGTTTCTTGTAGGTGTGAGAGAGGTGGTTTTGATGCGGATATCAAGCCACACAGGGTTTACCAGAGGCGCAGGCCACTTATCATTGCTGGATGATAGCATGGCTTATTGAATGCACATGGCACATCACCGCTTATCATTGGCGTCAGCTAGCTTTCGGCATAACTACTGCTCTCTTGCTCTGCTCCCGGTTTCTGTAATTGTATTATGTTTCTAATTAATCTCATGAAAACAATTACGGATTTTCTATTAGAGGGTTCTTAAATATCATAGCCCTAGATTCATAGCCCTCGTCTTGCCAGGGAAACTGTTTTTGGAGAATTTTCAACTGATCAATCTATCTAATTTGATCTATAAAGTGTTTGTAGAGTTCTGGCCTTGGGTAAGTGACATTATTGGAAATACAACCCTGGCAACTGACCTATTAAGGGATTTGTGGGGAAAAAGATAAGAAAAAGGAACATTGATTTCAAGCTTGAATTGTCTGACGCCTATACATATCTGAGATGGTTGTTTCTGGAAGTAGTCATTTAGCTTTAAATTGGATAAAACTAATGACAGTGTGTATTGTGGATCACCATTTTCTGTTTCTTTCAATGGAAAACTAGAGTGATTTTGCAATTGAATTTGGACTTTATCTAGCAGGCTACTGTTCTCCTATCTATCGATCATAGCTTAAGAAGCCCTTAGTGCAAGCCTTAAATGCTGTGTCCAACAAAAACTAGTCACCCCATATTTTGTCCGTAGGAGGTGCAACTCAGTTTTCCATCTGTTTACTGTGATCCCAATTGGAAATGCAAGAAGTGTGAACAACCTCGGAAGTATACTCTCAAGTTATGAAAATCTCCTTAATCCAGCAGTTGCTTCTTAATCCACACGAAAGAGGTCTAAGTAGCTTCGTGGAGAACAAAAAGTACCCAGTGAAGGTAATTAGAAGGTTCCATAGGTGCCTTTGGCAATTGGTATGCTTATAGATCAATGATGAGGGAATCTGGGACCTTGGTATTTGCTTTGTTGATAACATAAGCAAGTCTCATCTGTTTTAGTTTTGCTTGGAAGCTTGTCAGGAACAATCCACCCATGCCAAATTTATGGAGCCCAATGCAATCTGAACTCAGATAACAGAGAGGGAATGTTCTCGATAGAAGTATCTTGGGACGATTTCAAACAAGCTCCCCTAACCGATCGAAGATTACTTCCCAAGTTTAGCCAAGGAGAACTGAAGTGCAGAAATCACACAACTCTTTTGGTAAGATCCTTCTTCCAACATTCACCCTAGAATCTCAAAACTCTTTTGATAAGCTCATTCTTACCCACCCAACATTCACCCTTTCAGACTAGATTTCATGTCAAAGTGGTAGACAAAGGAGTTAATCATAGCCAATATCCTGATGTGGAGATAGGATCTAATCAAATACACTGACTAGGGTTGTATAAGATCAGATTGAATGAGGGAACACGATCAACACCATTGTCAACATTTTAAGTTCAGAACTGCCTCGTAGTAGTTTCCTAGATGTTTTCACACTTAATGAAGTTAATCGAGGATAAATCCATCAGCAAATATGTTAGAAACAGAAATTTCTTAACTCCATCAAGATTCAAGGCAAAATACCCAGGAAAATTAACTCATATTCATTGACTGATGTTGTCGAACACGGCCTAGAACAACCTTACTAACCAGAAGTATAATCTTCTAGAAAACGAATTCCAGAGGGCCACAATGCCAGTGGGAGCATGAGCACAGGCCTGCTCCAACCCTCACCAGCTGCAGCAGCACCCACTCTGTTTGATCTTATCAACTGGCAAGTGCCCACTCTTTGTTGCCCGGGTCTGGGCTTTACCTGATGGCCCATGGGCTAGATTATGAATTTATATGATAAACCCACGTTTGAAATCCTAATTTTAATTTCAAAGAGGCCAAGGCGTGGCTTTGAAAACATTGCTCTACTCTGCCCTTGTTATCGTTTGTTTTATGTACAGAATCAGGATGATCATGCTTGGGCCTAATTGTTAGAGCCCATTTATGCCGAAGGGCTGTCCCCCGTTGGATTTAGCTAGGCCCTCGAGAATCAGTTTGTTCTGAGAAGAAGTCTGTTGAGCTATACTACGTACAATTTGGCTCGCCTCCTATACGTTTTGCTGGAAGTTGGGAAAATCCTCCTATACGTTTTGCTGGAAGTTGGGAAAATGCTTATGAAGATGACAGAGTGGATGGCAGAGCAAGGTTCATGACGTTGGCGCCAAATAGTTGGGATAAGTCTATGATGCTGCCACGGATGATGATCTCCCACGTGTCTTGATTTTTGTTAACAGATTTCTTGTGTCAATGTAACACATGGGTACTGTTGTCTCCTTTGTCCTATTTCAAAACCCTAATTTACTTTACATGGTATCAGAGCATATGATCCATTAACTAGGATTTTCTCTTTTTCTTTTATTCTTTCGTTCTCTTTTCTTGTTTGTGGTGAGAAATAGTAGCCTAGGGTTTCGTCTAGTAATAACCTATGATCTATTAGATTTGCTGAAACGTTGCTTGATCACTACAATTCCCACAATCATATATGCCTTTGGAATTTCTGAATTGTTGCTTGATCAACTCAATTTGGATGGTTGATTTTTAACATTTGATCTTTTTTAAATTTCTTGAGACTAGTGTAGTCAATCAGATCTGAAATCATACAAATGTATTTTAATATTCTAAATGATTACCAAAAAAAAAAAAAAAACATTCTTCATGATTGTATGTCTTTGGATTCTTAATATCTCGAGCTGTGCAGGCAAAATCAAATCTGATTTCATACAATGTGTATATTAATATTTTTACACAATCTTTGACCCTTGGATTCTTCAAACTCTACTCTGATTTTGATCTAAGGGCTAAAAATTGATATTATGATCTTAGACTATTCAAGATCTGCACTACCAAAAAATTTTACACAATCGTATGCCCCTGGATTATCCAAAAGCATCTCTGATTCTTTAGATTCACCACAACCCTTGATTTTGATCTGATTTCATGCTTAACTTGATTTCTTGAGATTCATGTCACCAAAATGAGATCTAATCACATCACTTTCTAATCATATGTGATCAGATCTCATTTTGGTGACATGAATCTCAAGAAATCAAGTGTGTGAAATCAGATCTTGTGTAGTCAAGCAAATTTTAGATGAACGGCTGAGAAACCAAAAACATGGATGGTTAGGATTTACGATTGTCCAATCAGTCTATTTTCAGCCTTACGCCCACATGTATACAGAAAAGAAAGTTCAGCCCACGTGCGCTCTCTCGGCCCTGCCACCTCAGCCAACTAAGAAGACTTCTTCTCTCCACAGCCTGTGCTAACTCTTTCCCATTGAAATTGCAAGTTGTTGGGGGAAGGCTGAATCCTTTCATCCAAGGCCTCACCTACTACCATACGCCACAAGCTCCCAAGATATTGCAACTTTATATTTATACACCACGTGGATTAGTTGTATACATGGCACATGTTTTCCAGGTAATTCACAAAAAAATCGAATTGAATTATGAGGCTGCACGTCATGCGTACACGTTGTCGAGCGGATTTACCATCCTTAATTTAACCCGAAAATCCACCAAAGTTATAAAGAAAATGAGGAAAAATCCCAACTTACATTAAACTCAAAATTACATTGATATCCCATCCCAAGAGCATATAAAATTCTCAAAATAATTTAAAAAAATATAAACCTCCAAAATATCCCGGGGATCAGTGTACTATGAGTCGAGCGATATGATATCGAACTGGTTCACATTGATGAGTTGGTAGACTATGTTAATGGTGATGCAGTCATGGTGATGGAAGCCATGGTTTAGCACATGTTGGATGTGTGCTATGATGTCTCTTTCAAGAAAAGTTAGTGAAGAATACAATCACAGTAGCAGAATGATGAGCCTTAAGAGATGGAGTGCAGTTGGCAGCACAATCGAAAATTAAAAAGCTAATCATCTAGGGAGACTCAGAGACGGTAATTAATAGTCTCAACAACCGCACCAAGGTACTGGAGACTATGGAATCTAATGCAGGACATCCTTGATGTGCTCCAGCAAGTAGGAATCCAATGGAAAGCATCGCACGGATATAGAGAGGGCAACAAAGTAGCAGTCAAACTAGCCAACTTGGGCCATGGGCTGCAGGAAAAAAAATTTGGGTAGATTCATTCACTCCGGAAATAGGTCCTCATCTCTTTGAGGACAGGATTGGCAGATGCTCTACCCGCCAGGTGCGGGACGTTTAAATCCTTCAATTGTACCAAAAGAAAAAAAAAAAAAGAAAAGTTTGTGACAGCCGAGGCATGTGCGATAGAAGAAACTAAAAATGCACCGTATTCCAAAAAAAAATAACGGTCGTTATTTTTGTTATAACAGAAAACTAACGTCCGTTATTTTTGGGTGTTTTAATGGTATGTAATGTAACGGGGGAGGTCTGAATCTGTTATAACGGCCTTTTTTAAACCATGAACTTGATGAACGAAAAATTATAACACCATGGACCCTCTAGACCATGGGATCATTACTCATAAAAATACGAGTGGAAGAGATAAATATGGAAAAGTTAAGTAAAACTTGTGTCACAAGAAGCCCGGTCACAGCACTCAATATGAGCCACGTGGCATACGATCAGAGGGCGCTGACTGTATGGATGTTTGGCCAGTCCCTAGGTGGACCTACAAACCAAAAATCAGCCTGATTAGTGATTTACTACCTTTAGATTTTTGCACCCAAATAATGCTCAAATTCCTACTGTTAAAATCAACCCATGAAAATAACTTCAATCGAATAAGTTAGAAATTACTAATCCCGCTGATTTTTTGTGTACTGGTCTACGGAAGGACTGGCCAAACATCTATACGGTCATTGTCCTCTAATAATATGCCACGTGGCTCGTATTGAGTGCTGTGACCGGCTTCCGTCACAACATCTTGTGACACAAGTTTTACTCATCCATCATGTATCCTTTCGTTCAGATATGGCCCTACCACCTGTCATCACGCCCCACGGACATTATTGATAAAGGACAACAGACTTAAAACTGGAATAGAACTTTGATGCCGAGCCACAATATGAGCCACATGTCACATTCTTAGAGGCCAATGACTGTTTGGCCAAACCCGGTGGACGTATGGACTTAAAAATCAGCACGATTAGCGATTTTTAGGCGTCGGATTGGAATTATTTTCCTAGGTTGATTTTACCGTCGGAATTTGAGCATTAAAGGTTTGAAATCACTAATCAAGCTGATTTTTGGTTTGTAGGTCCACCTAGGAATTGGCCAAACATCCATTGAGTCAGAGTCATCTAAGAGTGTGCCACGTGGCTCGTATTGTGCGTTGTGACAGAAGCATCTGTCACAACGCTGTGACAGAAGTTTTACTCCCTACAATGGATCCTTTATGAAATGGGTCCCATCAAGAAGATCACATGGCATAAATTAGACAAGATCAAATGGCCTTAATCATCTGATCTACCGTGTGTTGTATTAATGGCCATAAATGTAAATTCCTAAATATATAACAAAGGTCATGATCATACGCTTACAATCATTCAATCCATGCATTAAACTCAATTGGTAGGTTGGAGAGAACGGTCTAGAGGAAAATCTACCTAATTGGACGGTTACGAATCATCCAATTAGTTTGACTCTTTACCTTATAAATCTACCAAGGGCTTAAGATAATAGACGGGCATTCCCGTCTACAAAAATAGAACAATAAATGAGTTGAACCTCTCCAGAACCAAACCGCAGGGCTAGTAAAATTTTACCGGGCCACAATTAATCAGGGCCTTGTAAAATTGTTCTCTATATAATAGCAGCAGCAGCGGTAGTAGAAGAAGAAGAAGAAGAAGAAGAAAGAGATGGCCGGGCCCAGCTTGAACGATCCGTTGCTCGATTGGAAGCCGGACATTGACGAGATCACGAATTGTCGTCAATTCATCAACGAAGCGATATCTGAGAACAAGAGGTTGTGGTACTTGGCAGGACCTGCGATCTTCACTTCGATCGCACAATACTCGCTAGGAGCGATCACACAAGTATTTGCAGGGCACCTTACTACACTTGAGCTCGATGCTGTATCCATCGAGAACATGGTTATCGCAGGCCTCGCATTCGGGATTATGGTATTATTTCTTCGACCCTCTAATGCAGTTTTGAATTGGTATATGATTTTCAAATTTTTTTTTTTTTTTTTTTTCAAATTTTACCATCATCTTCTTCGTCGTTCCTCGGTCCAGAGACCATTGATAGTCCTCAGGATGTACACCACACAAACACGATTGAAAAACCCTATTCGTCTAAAGATTTTTCTTAGAAAAAACCCTAACGTTTCCCGTTATGTCACATCCTACTTGAATGTGGAAGATGAAAAGAAAAAGTCTACTTTTAAAAAAAGCAAACTTTAATGGTAGACATAAATGGATACATGAATATTAAGAAAAAGTGGGTAGACTTTATTACGTTAACGGTGACATATTTTGGAATTTTTTTGGATTTTTCGCATGACCCCCTTACTATGTTGATTTTAATTTGCATGTCACCCAATTTTTATTTTATATATTTGCTTCACACCCTTTGACTGTAGTCAATGTCATTGACCAAAGATGCCTAATAATGGTTCCCCACTTGACATCCCAAAATGACCATAATAATCTTTAAAATTTGAAATGTCGTTGTATCCCTAATTTTTATTTCTTAAGAAAATAAGTATTTACGATTCAGCTGTCCATTATATATTTGATCCAATGGTCTATAAATATTTTAAACCACAAAACCCTAAAACTTAGTTGTTCTTGTGAGAAAAAAAAAAAAAAAAGAACATGTGATCATTGTTGACGATGGAGCCCTTCTTCTTCTTCTTCTTCTTGACGGCAACATAGCTTGAAAGCACCCGTTTATGCACAAAAGGAACCGTTAATAATGGACAATGGTCACTTGTTCCCTGCCGTTTATTTTTTACTTCTCATAAGAACAACAATGTATTTAGGGTTTTTCTAGGAAAAAATATTTATTGGCCGGTAGATCAAGTGTATAATGAGCGGTTGGATCATAAAACACTTATTTTTTAAAGAAATAGAATTTAGGGGTATAATAGTATGGTCAACTTTGGGATGTCCTAATAGGCGTCTATGGTCAATGACGTTGACCGCGGTCAAATGGTGAGACGCAAATATACAGAAAAAGAAAAAAAAAAAAGAAAGAAAAACATTGAGTGACGTGCAAATTGCATCGATAAAGCAACGGGGACAAGCAAAAAATCTATATAATATGGATTTTCGGGACATATTTTGGATTTTTGCGACCAGTTTAGATACCAAAAACCAAAAGGGGCCAGTTCAGGTCCAGTAGTCTTGTCCCATGATTGGTAATTATGTGGGGCCCACTTTTAAATCCTTGCTTTTTTCAGATATGTCGTTGAAACATGACTGGAATTTAGTGTTCTATAATTTAGTCTTAAAAGCAAAGAATCCTGCTACCCCACAGTAAAAAAATATATATACGGTTGAGGCCATTGACTGTTGGATTTAAAAGATCTATGGTCCACGATTTAACTTTTATTTTAACTTTTATAGTTGTTGTCTCGTGAACCGTGAATCTCTTAAATCCAATGGTCAGTGGCCTCAAGTCGTATGCGTTTTTCGCTCAGGTGGGGTAGCATTGTCCTAAAAGAAAAGGGTTTACTCCCTTTAGGAATTTTTTTTAGATTAGGAGTTATCATATGGTCCAGGGTCCATCTGGTGCCCAACTGCTGGCACATTTTGATTGGTGTTGCACCATTGCTCGAAATCTTGGGATCGGAGGCCAGGTCGGTGCGCTCCAACCCCAATCCGGATTGGTGGGATCAGCGCATCTCGCCCGAGACAAAGTGAAACTTCTTTGGTAAACAGTGATCTCGATCCACTTTTGGATCAGATCGGTGGGCTCCAATCTCGATCTAGATACCCGATCCAGAACGGGATTGGCCTAGACTTCGAACCATGTGTTCCACACCTCGGAATGTGCCAGCAATTGGGCACCACACACCATATGATCACCACACCACTCTAAGATTTAGATGATGGACCTCGATGGGCCCTAAGCTCCAGGGCACACGCACTAAGATCTTGCAAAGAATAGATCTGATTGACTTTGACCTTTGTGGACAACAAAACTTCCAGTTGGAATTGGAAATAATTATAGGAAAGGAAAAAGATGTAACAAGGTATGCCTGAAACTGTTTATTTTCGGAATCAGCATTTTTGGTAGTCACCGCTGCCATCTGGGCCCACTGACCGTTTAGATGTTTATCTCACCTCTTGGTGGATATACATACAAAAAATTCACCTTGATTAGTAATCTATAACCATTAGATTTTAATACTTTTTAGCACCATTTAAGGCGTTCTTATAGCCGATTGAATACAACCATCTTTTGAGTACTAAAACCAACGGCTAAAAATCATTAACCAAACTGATTTTTTGTATGAAAGTCTATTAAAGGGTGGGCTAAACATCCAAGCGGTCAGTGGGCCCAGATGGCAGCGGTGACTACCAAAAATGCCGCTTCCGCAAATGAACAGTTTCAGGCATAGCTTGTTACATCTTTTTCCTATAATTTAATGTACATCTCCTTGTACGCCACTACTCCAACTTTTATGTACTAAAAAATCAAAATTTTAATACTGATGGTCAGGAAGCCGCTGATCGCCCACAATATGAGTCACGTGGTAACTCTCAAGGATGCTGACCGTATGGATGTTTGGCCGATCATTAGGTGGAGCTACAAACTAAAAAGCAGCCTAATTAGTGATTTCTAAGCGTGGGATTGGAGGAACATAATTGACCTTTATTTGGGGTACAAGGATCCAAAGGTTTGAAATCACTAATCAGGCTGATTTTTTTTTTGTAAGTCCATCTGGGGATTGGCCAAACATCCATACAGTCAACGTCCTCTAAAAAAATGTCCCACGTGGTTTTATTGTGGCGATTAGAAGCTTCACGGACCACCGATGGTCAGCAATGTTTTACTCATTAGTTATCCAACTCTATGACGTGCAGGATGAGGACTTAGGCCAAAGTGTTTGTTTTTTAAGAACATACGTACATTGGTGCCGATGTGCACACATCGACCAAAAAAATACATGTTCGGTTGCACCAATAGGGGTGACTCACAATGCGCGCCAGGGCCTTCAATGTGCGCCAATGCACGAGTGACAATACTCCCCCCGAATCAGAACATGTATTAAATCGAAAGTTATAATTCGTATCTGATGTATCATAAGGCACATTTATATGCATTGTACGATTCATCACACTATATAAAATGAGAATATTTATTATATATTATGTAATATTATATAATATAGATTATAATATAATATTATGTATAGTTTTATACAATGCAATGCGATGTACTGAATCAAGCACAACATCCATCATCATTTGCAAAAAAAAACTCACATAATCGATTTTTGTGCGCGCTTTATTATGTCCGTCTGAACGATATATATTCAAAGTCACAAAACTTGCACGGGTTTCAAAGTGTGCGCGTCCAGAAACATATGTGAAAAAAATAAATATAGCCTTAAATTAATACGTTTTCAATTAACTGAAGGTATCATTACGGTTTTTAATTTTAGAGTAGTGATATCCCCCGTCTTTTACTCACCGTTGTCTTCCGACAGCATGGGTGTTTAGCTCACCCTTTAGTAGATATTCATACCAAAAATCAGCTTGATTGATGATTTCTACCCAATGAATTTAGTACCTAAAAAATGGTTGAAGCAAATGGTTAGAATCACTCTTTAAAACGTGCTAAAATCTAATGGCTAGAGATCACCAATCAGGGCGATTTTTTCGTGTGTACATCAAAGGGGTGGCCAAAATCCATGCAGTCAGTGGGCCCAAAGGCCAACACTGAGATCCATTTAGCTCTTAGGACATCTGTATTTTCGTTGTGGATTACTGCAAGATCAAATCAACAACAATAATATAAAATATAATTAATAACACATAATGGAATTATAATTTTGCAGTTAGGAATGGGTAGTGCACTGGAAACATTATGCGGACAAGCGTTCGGCGCGAAGCAACTACACATGTTGGGCGTGTACATGCAACGTTCTTGGGTCATCCTCACCGCGACGTGTATCGTCCTTCTACCCATCTACATTTGGGCGACCCCGCTTTTGAGGTTGTTCGGACAAAATCAAGAGATTGCAGAGCTCGCAGGGACGTTCTCGCTCTACATGATCCCTCAATTGTTCGCTTATGGCTTCAATTTTCCACTACAAAAGTTCTTACAGTCACAAAGCAAGGTCATGGTCATGGCATTGGTGTCTGGGGTCGCGCTTTTGTTCCATATTTTCTTGAGCTGGCTTCTTCTAGTGCAATTCAAGCTTGGGTTGCCTGGTGCAGCAGTCGCACTCAATATATCTTGGTGGATTGTGGTGTTGGGTCAGTTTGCTTATGTAGCTATGGGCTACTGTCACGGCGCCTGGACCGGTTTTAATTGGAGCGCGTTTCAGGACTTGGGTGCGTTCGCTCGGCTCTCGATCGCTTCCGCCATCATGCTATGGTATTAGGAATCCCTTCTCTCTCTCTTTCTATAAACCGGTTCTCTTATATGGCCTAGCCAATGTGCCAAGTTGATGTAGCTTAACTCAGTATATAGGCACACAGTGAGTTGAGTCTCGAGGGCGAGTTTATGAACTCGCCTCCTGACTCAGTAACTCTGCCTTATGTCTATTGGACCAGTTCCAGGCTTAGTATATAGAGTTTAATTTGATTTGGGCATCAAAATTAGGCCCAGCTCAAGTCCAGTTTTAAAGACCTATTGGGCCACCTTGGGCCAATGGCAGTGGAGGAGCCGGGATTTTGTTCAAGGGGCCACAATCAATTGAGTAGAACTGCCTACAATATGAGCCACATGGCATATTCTTAGAGATTTCTGGCTGTATGGATGTTCGTCCCAACCCTAGATGGACATACAAACTGAAAATTAGCCTGATTAGTGATTTCTAAGCCTTGGATTGGAGTCGTTTTCATGGGTTGATTTTTAACCATGGAATTTGAGCATTACTGGCCATTATTTGAGGTACAAAGATCCAAAGGTTTAAAATCACTAATCGGGTTGATGAAACGGGAATGATTATCTGATCAGGTTGATTAAATAAGCAGGTCCACCAATTAATCTGCCTTCTTACATGGTTTTCTACATGAAGAAGTATACATGGCTCAACCACCGGGTTTGATTTGTTCTGAGTTCCCAAATCATGTACGTTAGATGGTGTACATAAATTAATTGCTATTTTCTTAATCATGCAGCCTTGAATTCTGGTATCTCATGCTCCTCATCGTGTTGGCGGGTCAACTGCCGAATGCTGAGATAGCCGTTGCTGCCATATCCATCTGGTAAACTTTTAGGTGTCAATGGATGGTCGAAAATTTGAATCTGTATTCGAGTAATCAGATATTGTTATATCTGACTTGATATGTTACATAAATTTGATAATTATATATACATATAAAAGATTATGGACCATTTTGGCGGACCCACATAGAAGAGATCATCCTCACCAAAAATCAGCCATTGATTCATCTTATACGTGGGTCCGCCAAAATGGTTGTCAAAAATAGTTATCAACCTCGATCTCCAACCCTATATTTATTATATTTTTCTTTATTTATCAGACGAATTAGATATCTGAGAAGTTAACTAATTGGATTCGGATTTGGATATGCTTATATTGGATTTGAATAATATTCGTTCACAGCCCTCCCGTTAACCCGTTCGATGACTGGTCCAATTTTCTAAAGATTGCTTGTAATGCATGTTGTTAGTGTGTGCAACGCAAGTTCTAACACAAATTTGGTAACAATGTTTCTGTGTATCTGTATCCATGGCAGCATCAATCTGAGTGGATGGGAAGTCATGATATTTTTAGGGTTCAATGCAGCAATCAGGTAATCACACCCACCATCCATTTCTCTTCTGTATGATGACATGCCAATCGCACGACTCTTTTTTTGTAATTTTTCTAAAATACTCCTATATTTACTTTACTTATTTCTACAAGTTAAGGGTATTTTAGTCTTTTTAAGTTTTTATATCTCTTCTGTATATGGTTCGGGCTCCAGTGACAGCCCTTACAGGACACAAGTGGAGGTAAATGAAGCCATTTTTTTCTTTTTTTGATAAGTAAGAAAGTAGGATAATAAATGGGTGGGGTCCAGTCGAAGTAGCGAAAGGCAAGGTTTAAAGCATGGTTTTAAAAACGGCCGTTTAAACGGTAACCCCCAAGCCCGTTTCCGTTAAAACCGTTTAAACATGTTTTAATGATTTTGAATTTAACGCCCGTTAAACAACTGTTGAATTTTGAAAAAAATTGTGAAAAAACGGCCTGTTAAATCCGTTTAATTCAGTTAAAATTTTCTATGTTTTTTTTTTTTTTAATTTTTAAATTTGAGCGCCTTTTTTCCATTAAAATCGTTAAAACCCGTTTAATTCCATTTTTCCTTTTTTTATTTTTTTTTCATTTTTACCCCTGGCCGTTTCAATCCGTTTAAACGGCGTTTAAATGGTTTAAACCGTAACGCCCCCAGTCCGTTTAACCTTTAAAACGGCCTCCTTTACTAGTGGTGAAAAAAAAGAAGAAAAAAGGCATATTTTGGCTTTAAATGATAATATATTTCTCTTGTTATAGTGTGAGGATCTCAAATGAACTTGGAGCAGGAAGGCCAAGGGCAGCCAAGTTCTCTATACTAGTGGTGGTGCTATCTTCAGCATTGATCGGCGTAGTATTTTTCGTCCTTATCTTAGCTCTGAGAAACGTGTATGCTCTCCCATTCACAAACAATCCCGAAGTCGTCGATGTCATCTCTAAGCTCGCCGTCATCTTCGCCTTCACCTTGTTACTAAACAGTGTTCAGCCTGTTCTAACAGGTCAGAAGCATATATAGTTAGTGATTTCTCCAATTATTCGCGTACCGTACGAATTATCCTAAATTTTAAACGTCATTGCAGGTGTGGCTGTAGGAGCCGGTTGGCAGTGGTTGGTAGCTTATGTGAACGTTGGATCTTATTACATTGTGGGTCTTCCGCTCGGGTTGGTGCTTGGTTCTCTATTGAACATGGGAGTACAGGTAACCCTCGTCAACCTCACCTCCTCTTCAACTCCATCCCCCTATAGGTGTATCAACTTTATATTATTAGACAATATTAGGGGAACGCCACGTGCTCACCTTACACGTGGCACACTCTTAGAGATCACCGACCGTATAGATGTTTGGCTGGCCATCCCTAGGTGGACGTACATGCGAAAAATCAGTCTTATTAGTGATTTTAAGGATTTGATTGGAATGGTTTTCTTTGGTTGATTTTTAATTGTAGATTTTGAGTATTATTTGGGGTACTCAGATCCAAAGGTTGAAATCACTAATCAGGCTGATATTTGGTATATAGGTCCACATACAGATGGACAAGCATACATACAGTCAGTGGTCTCTAGGAGTGCACCACATGGCTTATACTATGGTCCCTCATGGACGTCGAGCGTAACCCATCCCAAGTTTTGGCTTTAAAATAGAGAGGAATTTAATGAGACAAGGTTTTTGATGTTCACCTGGGCATACCCAACCTAAGTTTTGACTTTAAAATAGAGGAGCATTTAACGAGGCAAAGTTTTTTGCTTTAAAGTAGAAGGGCATTTAATTGTCATAAACATGGGTGGCAACCCTGGTTTTCGCTTTATAATAGTATATATATAGATAAAGGAACACCGGGTAGTTGCCTTTTCGGCAGGGCATGGCTGAGAATTCAACAATGGTTTTGCTTTGGCAAAACGTGAATGTCAGCTCAATGCTATCACCACCCACCACCGTACATAATCCATGTACGCTTGAGAAGGCAAGTGAAAATGGCAGGTCCAAAAAGGAAGTCATCAGAGCCCCAACCCATACGTAAATACTGGCAAAGAGAAGTATTTAAAATTCTAAACCATCAATATCAGTGATACATTATGATAAGTGTTAAGTAGGATTGATTGGGTCCATAGGATTATGTTTGGATACCTTGTGATCTGTGTGGACAACCACTTTACTCTAAAAGCTTAAGCTAGCTGTTAGGAGGCGTAACAATGTATATCAAAGGATCCACAGGTCTATGGAGGCAGAGTGCAGGCAATACAACCAAACAACACGCCCGCTCAGCACTTTTCTGAGACTTGAACCCGCAACCTATTGGGATCTCCTACTTTGATATCATATTAACATCGACTTTACTCTAAAAACTTAAACTGTTAGAGGGAGGCGTAACAGTTATTTTAACCCTTTAATTGAAAAATGGCAGGGAATTTGGATTGGGATGATTTGCGGGGTGGGCTTACAGACCTTAATCATTACAGGCATCACTCTTCGCACAAACTGGGACGAAGAGGTCTCTCTCTCTCTCTCTCTCTCTCTCTCTCACTCATTTCAACATTTCAAGTCTCTCTCTCATTTGATTTCTTCCTCTTTTTTTTCCCTATGCAGGCAATGTTAGCAAAATCTCGGATAAGAAAATGGGGAGGATCAGTAGAACCTCATGTGGAAAACAACAAGGTTGTAATCAATTTCACAACAATATCTTACACATCTTATAGCTACCATATTGATTTGCCATGTGGATAGTCCCCGGCCTCATCCCAAGGATGAAAGTCTCGGGATGGGTGGGCTCCGATCCCGATTCGGATCGGTCTGGACTCTGGATCGGACCAGGATCGACCCATCGTGCCCAGACAATGTGAAAATCCTTTGTAATGCCCACCGATCCGATCCAAATCACTCCATCCAGATTGGGATCGGACGAGACTTTGAACCATGCCTCGTCCATGTCACAACAATATCTTCCCTTTTTAGCTTTGTGGCAAGATGGAAATCTGATTGAAACTTTGCCAATTGGACAGGTGATGATATGGTCTACCAGGTAGACCCTTTGGTCCCACCACCTTCGTCACATCACGGGTGACTACCCTTAGCCTGTGGCTCTGGTGAATTTTCCTGTGGGGAGCATAAAATGCACAATGTGGCACACTTTCAGGCCCACTGACCCATGGATGATTGGCTTTCCCTTTGATGGACGACCTTTTCACCAAAAATCAGCCTGATTGGTGATATCCAGCCATTCTATCAAAGTGTCCAAAAAATTACTCTAATCCAACCATTAAAAATTTCCCTTCAAATGTATCTAACTAAGCTGTTTTTTTTTTGTTTGTGAGTGTGGCAGGATCATAATTCTTCCAAGCATGGACAGGTGGTAGTTTAAGTGGGATGATAAGGTAAATCATACACTCATCAGATGGTCGCATCCGTCCACCGTTTCCCCCTGATCACCATCATCATGGCTTTTTAACACCTCGAGATTGAAAAAGATTGCATCCTTTCGAAATGAATATTGGATGATTTCTCCACCGTCGGTCGGTATTAGGATGTTGCAATAATATGAAAAAGGTTATTCTCTAACTATACAAGGCTAGGGACACGTGTGACATGATGATCATTTTTAAATTGCACTTAAAATAATATTGAAAAGTAAATGAGTAACCAAGAAATTATATTTAAAAATTAATTTGTAATGGATATTATTGGAAATATCTCTTTGTAATAATTTGTAATAGATATCAAGGTTTCAAAGGGGCCGTTATAACGGTATAATGGACTGGGGGCGTTACCATTTTTCCGTTATAACGAAATAACGCTCAGGGGCAAAAATGGTGCCGGAATTCAAATATCAAAATTTGAGTTTCAGATTTTCAAGAAACGGAAAATAAAGTCCTTTTTTTCCTCAAAATTTCCAGAAAATAATGGCTGTTATTTTTTTTATACCGAAAAATAACGTCCGTTATTTTCTGGGCGTTTTAATGTTACGTAACGTAATGGCTGTTAAAGGTCATAACAGTAACATTATGAGATTGCAAAAAATTGTGACCCCATTGAATAGTGAGATTTGGTGTGACCCCATTGTAGCTGCTGTTAACGGTCATAACACTAACATTATGAGACAGTTATAACGGGCCGTTGAAAACCTTGATTTCTGTTAAAATATAAAAGTGATCAACTATGTTAACGGTCACGAGAGCAAGGTTTAAAGGAGGCCGTTTTAATGGTTAAACGAACTGGGGGTGTTACCGTTTAAATGGCCGTTAAAACGGATTGAAACGGCCAGTGGCAAAAATGGAAAAAAAAAAGGAAAAAAAAACGGAATTAAACGGATAAAAAATGGCGAAATTCAAATTTTGAAATTTGAGAAAAAAAAATGGAATTTAACGGAATTAAACAGATTTAACGGCCGTTTTTTTCCCAAATTTTTTCAGAATTAAACGGCTGTTTTTTTCCCAAAATTTTTCAGAATTAAATGACTGTTTAAATGACTTTAACGGCCGTTAAAACAAAAAAACGGCCTTGAATTGCATGACATCCTTTGGATATCATCAATGCTTGAGACAATTTTCCCACCAAACATAAAATCACAGTCAAACAATGATACATGGCACCTAGCTATCTAGTTTCAACGGTTAATGTTTACCGGTTTTTATTTTTTTTAAATCAACTTTCTACCTACCAACAAAAATAGAGAAAACCCACGTCAAATTTACAGGGTTTGGCAGTGTGCCTACGCCCATATGTGAAAATAGCTCTTTTACTTATGGTTTAAAATAACGCATTTTAAATGGTTTTAGCGGCCATTAAAACGGTAATGCCCCAAGCCCATTACGTTAAGAATTGTTTTTATGTCTAGAAAATAACGGCTGAAAAAAATTTGTGGAAAAAAATGGCTGTTATTTCCGTTCAATTTCTATTTTTTGTTTTTGAAATTTTGAATTTCAGCGCCATTTTTTCATTTTTTTTCCCCCTCCCCCCCACATTTGAAAAAGCTGACATATCCCGTTAGGTCAACTGTCATTTGACCAGTGTTGACCCGAGTTGACTATCAAAGTTTGTATTAAAGGACGAAAGTGCCCTGGTCTTCAACCTTAGAACAAGGGTTTGGTTTGGGGGCAAAACCCAAAAAATACAAGTTGTTGGCTATGAGAGCCAGTTCCTCTGAGAGAGGTTGTGGGTTCATTCCCCAATGTTGGAAATTAATATCAAGATATCATAATAAAAAATATATATATATTAAAATATTATTATTTTTTAATATTTTTAAAACAGTAAAACAATGAATAATGAGCATTAAAAAAATATTTATTTTCTAAATGACAAGAATATCTGTCCTGGATTTACAGTGTAAAACTTGTGTCACAAGATGTTGTGACGGAAGCCAGTCACAGCACTAAAATACAAGCCACGTGGAATACTATCAGAGGACAATGACCCTATGGATGTTTGGCCAGTCACTCGGTGGACCGGTGCACAAAAATCAGCCTGATTCGTAATTTCTAACCGATTCGATTGAAGTTATTTTCATGGGTTGATTTTAACGGTAAGAATTTGAGCATTATTGAGCGTTATTTGGGTGCAAAAATCCAAAGGTTGTAAATCACTAATCATGCTGATTTTTGGTTTATAGGTCCACCGAGGGACTGGCCAAACATCCATACTGTCAGTGACCTCTGATCGTATGACACGTGGCTCGTATTGTGTGCTGTGACCGGCTTCCGTCACAACATCTTGTGACACAAGTTTCACTCCGATTTACCCTAAATCCAAGATGCAACACCACGTGGGTTGGGTGCACACATCAAACAACGGTCGGCTTCCGATGACCAACAAAAGTGAACAATAGATCTTTCTTAAATATTGTACGGGTGTTTCTCCGAAAAGAAAGCGGCAAAAAACTACACGCACCTTTTCCAATGCCAAAGTTTCTCGTGAAGTGTTATATGAGGTGCACCAAGCTTGGTGCACATTAATAATCAGTCACGCTATTCGTATGACATATAGGTCGGCTGAGATACTAAACTCAATTTTCATGACCCAATTGCCGTTGACCTAAGTAGGTCTAGATGTCTGTGAGACCTACTTTTGATGAATCAGTTCTTCCAACTGGATTTTCTAAGAGTCTACTAGAATGAAAATAGGGTTTGAGCTAAGGAAAAAAAGACACCTTTTCTATTTTACCGTTTTAACCTAAACCGAATCAGAACCGGTGCCAAAAACACCAGTTTTGGTTCCACAATTTTAGGAACCGACTAAAAAAGATCCAAAACTGAATTGAATCGAGAATAACAGTTCCGATTCTAGGTAATTTGATATGGACCCAAAATCAATAGGAATCGGTTCAATAAAGGAGCCGGAATTGGAATTGACATGCCTCAAGACATGTGGTCTGTGTTTGAATCCTACAAACGGCACCAAAGATGTGAGGAATTTTTTTCACCTCACGATCATCAAAGTTGGATCAAACAAGAAAGTATGAACTTTTGGCTATTTGCTGATTAGACGTCTAGTGGTAACTGTTAAGATATTTTAACATTCTAGTAAATTTACCAGAAATGAGATGATCATACATTTGCTCGTGACCTTCCTATTCATTGAGACTTATTGGAAACTTTCTATTCATTAGATTTGGTATGCAAGAAAAAATCTCTATTCATAATATGTCAAGTCAGGAGGGATCCAACTCTGAAAAGGATTAGTGCACTCTCTCATTGGACTCCCCCTAAAATCTTTATATTCTTGGTGTTAATCCAATCTTTAGGAAGTCTTCTAATGTCTGACTGTAATTAGGGAGTTTGTCTTCTCTCGTAAGTAGGTTTCCTTGTTGTAGACTCAATGAGATGCTTGTTAAATTGATGAGATGCTTGTAATTGGCATAAAATCTTATCAAAATATTAGTAACAAAAAGAATTAAAATATCATATTAATTGGGTTCCACGAGATTGGTTTATTAGATGGCTGGTCCGTGCCTCTAGATTGACAAGCTGAGAGGTCAAGTTTATGGCCTTCAAGTATGACACATGTATGATCATGATTAGTCGGTTGTACAGCTTTTGTCTTCCTATAATAATAAATGGGAGGGGGGATTAGGTTTTTCCTATATTTCCACCAACGGGATGAATGATGAATCTGTTCTTTTTAGAACTAGTTTTTAGTTGGTAGAACCTCATCCATCACGTGGGAACTCTGCGAACACACACCCTTTTTTTCTCTTTTTTTTTTCTTTTTGTATTTTTCTTGAGAACCATCAAGGAAGAGTAAATCTTACTTGACCACCTACAATATAAGCCATGTGGCAATTTCTTAGAGGACACTAACCGTAAAGATATTTGGCCAATCCTAGGTGGATCTATAAACCCAAAATCAACCTGATCAGTGATTTCTAAGCGTTAGTTGAAGTCATTTTCAATGGGTTGATTCTTAGAGCATTATTTATCATTATTTGGGTACAAAGACTCAAAGGCTCGAAATCACTAATCAGGCTGATTTTTCATAGGAGTAAAACTTCGGTCACAGCACGTGGATCATATGGTCAGCAGCGTCTTCTAAGAGTGTACCACGTGACTCATATTATGGGTGGTCAGGCAAGTTTTCTCAGTTTGACTACTTCAAAGAACTAGTTTTTAGTTTCTTGCTGTGACATTGCACTTTAAAAATAGGGGTCAAAGAGGTGTACCTACCGGAGGGAGGGAGGGAGGAGAAATGAGTCCATAGGACCGGTCTCATACAAATTTTGATAGGGCACCTCTTTCGTCCCCCTGACCCATGAATGTTTGCCCGCCCCTTGGTGGACTCACATACCAAAAATCAGCTTGATTGGTGATTTCTAATTCTAGCCATTGGATGTGAGCCTTTTTCATCATGGCCTGTTCATAAAGCCCATGATGTGAAGAGCTCAATCCAATGACTAAAAATCATCAACATCCATGGGTCAGTAGGGCTGAAAGGGTGCCACGTGGCATTTTGGGAATGGGTTGTTATCAAACTTCGTACACAAGCCTGATTCAAGGCTCTTCCAAACTTGACCCACTATGAGCCGGGTTCCATCAAGAAGGCCACCATAGCCAATTTTGACAAAATAGGATTACCTTCCCGGTTTGTGACGTAACAAGGTATACCTGAAACTTTATGTTGTTTGTTACTCACCACTTCCATCTGGTCCCACTGACCGCATGGATGTTTATCCCACCCCTTGATAGGCATTCATACCAAAAATCAGCTTGTTTGATGGTTTTTAACAGTTGGTTTTAGTACTAAAAATAAAGGTTGAATTCAACGGCTATAATCACACCTTAAAAAGTACTAAAATATAGTGGCTAGAGATTCCCAATCAGGGTGATGTTTGGTGTGTATAACCACGAAAGGTTGGGCTGAACACCCATGCGGTCATGGTGCTTTCGCACGCCAAAATGTCTCAGGTATACCTTGTTACATCTTTTTCCTTAATCGTCTGACAGACCACGTTGTTTCTACTTTCTACTCTATTGGACAGTTAGGTCGTCCAATTAGGTTAACTCCATGGATCAAACAAAGATCTCCTTGAAACCTAGCCACTTGTCGTATTCTAATGAATGCGCAGATCCTCCTAGAACAAAAACGGCAGACCCTATCACAAGTGGAAAAGAATAGTTCGTGGAGCAATTTTCTTGTAGAGCGGTGGAGTGCATAAAAATGCGCCACCTGCAAACTCTTTCGACCCCACAGACCCATGAATGCTTGATGAAACTACACACAAAACATCAGCCTGATTGTTGATCACTAGCCATTCAATCTGATCATTATCAACGTGTAGAAATCACCCTGTGAAAAACATTAATTCTGATTCAATGGCTAGAAATCACCAATCAAGCTGATTGTTGGTGGGGGAATGTGCCAATCATTTATGGGTAAGTGGGTCCAAAAGAGTGTGATAGGTGGTGCGTTTTGATGTGCTCCACATCCTAAATATTCTCTAAGGCCCCATCACCAAAAATTAATGGAAGAATAGTCAACTTTGTCTCCTATATAATAAAACCAATTAACGAGAGAGAGAGAGAGAGAAAAAAAAAGAGACGTGCAGTAGAGGAAGAAGAAAGATCAGAAGAAGAAGAAGAAGCAGCAGCACAGATGGCCGGGGGCGGCTTAAACGAACCGCTGATCGACCGGGAGGCGGATATCGACGAGATCACGAACTGCGGTCAGTTCATAAAGGAAGCGGCAACGGAGAACAAGAAGCTGTGGTACTTGGCAGGTCCGGCGATCTTCACATCGATAGCACAATACTCACTCGGTGCAATCACACAAGTGTTTGCAGGGCACCTTACTACACTGGAGCTCGACGCGGTCTCCACCGAGAACATGGTCATCGCCGGCCTCGCATTCGGCTTCATGGTATCGTTAAACTTGCTCCCTGTTTCCTTTTTCAATTCCTTTGATCTTGCCGCTTTGATCGGGTGCCTGGTTAATATTTCTGACTTGGTCAACGACAGTCAAGGAGGCGAGGTTGAAGAGAATAACATCTTAAAGGGGGTTTCACTAATATACAAGATTTATCAGGGTGTTATTAAAAAAAAATAGTGCCATATTTATCATATATGAAGCATGTTCACCCTCATCCACCATTTTGAAAAGTCTAACCCAGCCTAGTAAGCTGTTTGGACGGTGGATAAGGGATAAGCGTGGATCATATACGATACATGTCAAGTTTTATTTCGAGTAAAACTTGGCTGACCGGCGACTGTTATCACCTGTTATGAGCCACGTGGCACTTTTTAGAAGATACTTACCGTACGGATGTTTGGTCAATCCCTATGCGGACGTAGAAAGTAAAAAATTAACCTGATCAGTTATTTCAAACCTTTCGATTTTGTACCTCAAATAATGCTCATATTCACACGGTCAATCCAATGCCTAGAAATCACTAATCGGGCTGATTTTTTGTTTATAGGTCCACCTAGGGATTGGTCAGTGTTCTTTAAAAAGGTGCCACATGGCTCATATTGTGGACAATCATGGCTTCGCTGACTGTTGCCCGTCTGTTAATTCATATATCCTTGTGTTCAATTATTTTAGTAATGATCCAATAGGACGTACTCCTAACGAGGGAAAATAAATTGCTGTGAGAGATACGAGTAAAACTTCTGTCACAGCGTTCTGACAGATGCTTCTGTCACAATGCAAATTACAGGCCACGTGGCATACTCTTAATGGAGGCTGACTGTATGGATGTTTGACCAGTCCCTCGGTGGACCTCTAAACCAAAAATATGCCTGATTAGTGATTTCTAAGCGATTCAATTAAAGCTATTTTCATGGGCTGATTTTAACGGTAGGAATTCGAGCATTATTGAGCGATTATTTGGGTGCAAAGATCCAAAGGTTAGTAATCATTAATCAGGCTTATTTTTTGGTTAATAGGTCTACCGAGGGACTGGCCAAACATCTATACAGTCAGTGTCCACTAAGAGTGTGACACGTGGCATATATTTTGCAGTGTGACAGAAGTATTACTCGGAGAAATACATGCGAAGGAATCTTTTAGAAATGTGGTGGGGGCCTACGGGCTACCTACATGATTTGAAAAAGGAGAAGATTCATAAAAGATCCGTATAACCCCAGCAATCTATCCAATGAAAATAAGACACGAGGACCTCCTCCTATTGGTCGAATAAACAGGAGCACCCCAATTGGATAAGAGTCGGGTTCCGATGACCAACAAAAGTTAACCATTATCACCGAGAATTTAAAAAGAAACGAAAAAAATAATTACTTTTTAGGATTTATTGATGCAATTTGCATCTCACCCAATCTTTTTAAAATATTTGCGTCTCACCCTTTGACTATAGTCAACACCTTTGACCATAGATATTATTTCCCTATCTCATTCCATAAATAATTTGAATTAAAAAATGATATTATTTAAAATAATTTGAATTACTTTTATTTAAAAATCAAATAATTTGAATTAAAAAATGATATTACTTCCCTGTTTCATTCCATAAATAATAATAGTGAATTAAATGTGATAAATAATTGTAAGGAAAGTATTGCGCAAGGAAGGTAGATGTAAATAGAAGGGTCGGGATCAGGGGACTCGCCTTTTTTGCACTAGTCTTTTCACTCGTGCTCTCGGCTATGGATTCTCGTAATCCACAGCCGGGAGCACAAGTGCAACAATTATATCTGGACAGCACCCATGTGGGCGGCTGGAATCTGCTAGAGACAGACAAAACCCGGCGGGTAGTACCCGCAAGAAGTTAATGTGATTTCAACTCCATTGCATCCATGGCAATGTAGTGGAAACCTGCCCTGTGGGATTGAACCTACAGCCTCTAAGGGCGACTTGAAGAAATGTACTGGCATGATTGCCAATGGAGGAATGTGGGACTGAACCCACACCCTCAAAGTTGGTGGCGACTTGGAGAAATGTACTGCCATGATTGGCAATTGAGGAATGTGGGATTGAACCCACACCCTCTAAGTCGGACAAATCTAGTATGCAGCCATTTGCAGACTAAAAAGTATGCGAACATTCTGTTGGATGTCCCTTGAAAAATGTGTTATTTCAATGTTTTCAAAAACAATTTATAAATTAAAAACACATTTTTCAATGAGCATTCAATGGTGGATACAATGTTTGCAGAGTGCCAATTGAGAAATGCTTTGAACAAATGCAACGCACTAAAAATAAATAAAATAAAAATATATATTTTGTCGTCTTTTTAATGCAATTCATCTGTGCAATTCAGGTAATGCGTTGCTTGCTAAGTGCAAAGCAACTGCTCAAGTACTATCAAATTGAAAAATACCCCCATAATTTTATCGAATTCCCGGCATTATCTCTTAATTACCATTATGATAATATAAATATAATTAATAATACATAATGGAATTATAATTTTGCAGTTAGGAATGGGTAGTGCACTGGAAACATTGTGCGGTCAAGCGTTCGGTGCGAAGCAGCTACACATGTTGGGCGTGTACATGCAACGTTCTTGGGTCATCCTCATCTTGACATGTATAATCCTCCTACCGATTTACATTTGGGCGACCCCGGTATTGAGTTTATTTGGGCAGAACCAAGAGATCGCAGAGCTCGCTGGGAAATTCGCGCTCTACATGATCCCTCAATTGTTCGCTTATGGGTTCAATTTTCCAATGCAAAAGTTCTTACAGTCACAAAGCAAGGTCATGGCCATGGCATGGGTGTCTGGATTAGCACTTTTGTTCCATGTCTTCTTGAGCTGGCTTCTTATAGTGCAATTGAAGCTTGGGTTGCCGGGTGCAGCCGCCTCGCTCAATATATCTTGGTGGCTTGTGGTGTTGGGTCAGTTTGCTTATATAACCATGGGCTACTGTCCTGGCGCCTGGACCGGTTTTAGTTGGAGCGCGTTTCACGACTTGGGTGCGTTCGCTCGGCTCTCGATCGCTTCAGCCATCATGTTATGGTATGAGCAAACCTTCTCCTCTTTCTCTCCATTTGACCTCTTATATGGCCGAGTCAACACGTCAAGTTGACCTCGCCTTCTGACCCAGTAACTCAGATGAGTTCACCCATTTGATCAGGCTCAAGTCAACACCGTTTGAGCCGTCAGTGGGTTGAGTCCAACCAATGGGCCTCTTTCCAGGCCTATATATGCTAGCTTTGGGCAGCAAAGTTTGGCCTGCAAGCCGAGCTTGGACGTGGATCTTCATGCCCTTATCTTTATTGGGCCAGTTCCTGGCTTAGAAAATTTGAATTTGATTTGGGGACCAACCTCAAGCCCGTCCCACCTTAGGGGTGTCAACGGGTCGGTTCCGGTTTAGGCATCAAGGACCCCGAACTGGAAAGTATTAACACTATCTATGTCCAGTGCAATTGGTTTTGGTTCTAGTTTGGTCCGGATACTAGTGTACCAAGAACCAGAACCTATTACATAGTTTTTTTGGGTTTGGTTCTAAAATAGCTAGTCTTGGAACCAGTTCCTATTGGGTATTGGTTAATCAGATACAAATTGACACCCCTACGCTCAAGTCCCGTTTGAAATACCTATTGGGCTAATTTGGGCTAATGGTCTACCACGCCATGCCGATCGGCTTGGGCTTGGGCTAACGTCACTAGCCCAGCCTATTAAAAGCCTTGTTTTGAACATTGATCATAAATTTATAAACTACCCAATTAATCTAATGGTGTATATTAAGTGATCTTCTCTGAATCATGCAGCCTCGAATTTTGGTACTTGATGCTCCTCGTCGTGTTGGCGGGCCATCTGAAGAATGCTCAGATAGCAGTAGCTGCCATATCCATCTGGTAAACTTGCAAAACATGAGTTTGCTTCTTGTTTTGTGTCTGCAATGCAACTCATTTAACATAAATTTGGTAACAATGCTTCTGTTCATCCATGGCAGCATCAATTTGAGTGGATGGGAACTCATGATCTTCTTAGGGTTCAATGCAGCAATCAGGTAATCACACCCAACCTCCATTTTAGGAATGAAGAACATGTTTATAAGGAGAAAATGAGCAAACAGAGTGTAAAATTATCGGTTTATAGACGATAGTTATAGTCTATAAATAGTCGGATCAACATTGTTGGCTCCTAGAATATCTCTTTGGTCAATATTTAGCTCAATTGGATGATTGTAACCATCCGATGTATCAGATTCTTTTCAATAGTCAAAAATATCAGAGGGGGATCGGTTGTTTACTGTCTGATTGGGCTGATTTTTATCTAGGAGATGTTTTAGGTGGAACCCATAAATCTTTTACTCAAAGCCCTTATGTACCCAAGCTATGGTTATGATGCTTATAGACCGAACCTGTGATCTATAAAAACGAATGGACCTTAGATCATCCATAAAAATGCATGTGTTATAGTGTTATATACATGTGAGGTCGGATTTTGAACAAATGATTCTTGTCGCACACTTCAATCCTTCGATCTTGATTTAATATATAAAAATTTATAAACAGCTAAGAGATACTTGCATAAAATTCTCTGACGATCAAGTCAATATCTGAATAATCAAGATGTCTTAGCTCAAAAAATCTGATTAAATTTTTAAGATTCAGAGAGAGGAGAGTTCCTTATCTTGAGTTCAAGAACTTTATTTATAGGTCTGTGATAGTAGGTAAAATTGTTTGGCTTGTTACGTAATCCGAAGGCTAGGTAGATCAGGGATGCGTTTGCCTAGGCTGAGGGTAGAAGAAGATTTATGTAATTAAGCATCTCGGCCAACTTTTGCTTAAATCAAGCATGTTTAAGTCGAGGGGTTCCTCGGTAGTCCGAGATGTCATCTCGGATTGAGTATATAGACCATATGATGAAGCCATGTTTTCTCATTAAAATATAATATATTTTTCTTGTTACAGTGTGAGGATCTCAAATGAACTTGGAGCAGGAAGGCCAAGGGCAGCCAAATTCTCTATACTAGTGGTGGTGCTATCTTCAGCATTGATCGGTGTAGCATTCCTCGTCCTCGTCTTGGCTCTTAGAAACGTGTATGCTCTCCCATTTACAAACAGTCCCGAAGTCGCCAATGTTGTCTCTAAGCTCGCCGTCATCTTCGCCTTCACACTGTTACTTAACAGTGTTCAGCCTGTTCTAACAGGTCAGAATCAAAGAACACTATGCTACTACAACACCAAGATTTAAAATATTGAAATTTGATTTTCGCATTTATCATTATTATTCGATCAACGATTGCAGTTCTAAGCTTCTTGTGGTTGCAGGTGTGGCTGTGGGAGCAGGTTGGCAGTGGTTGGTAGCTTATGTGAACGTTGGATGTTATTACATTGTGGGTCTTCCGCTCGGGTTCTTGCTTGGTTCTTTTTTTAACTTGGGAGTAGAGGTAACCCTCACCTCCTCTTGCACTCCATCCTTAAATATCAAGATCATAAATGGTGTATCAATAATTAGTTTAATTGGCAATATAAATATTAAACCACTAATATCGGCGATACGTAATGGTACATGTAAAGTTTCGGTAATTCGTAATTAAAGTAGGGTTGTCAATGGATCCGGTCGACGTTCGGATCCGAAAACAATGGGTTTGAATAAAGGTATTGGGTCCATTGGATCATGTCTGGATCTGGGATTGGTTCCAAATCAACCCTGATCCGATCCGACGTACGATTGAAAGTTTTCTGTATAACAATGGGAGTGGATGGCTTTTAAATGGCAGGGAATATGGACTGGGATGATCACTGGAATGGGCTTGCAAACCTTGATCCTTTCAGGCATCACTCTTAGTACAAACTGGAACAAAGAGGTCTCTCTCTCTCTCTCTCTCTCTCTCTCTCTCTCTCTCTCTCTCTCTCTCATTTAAAGTCTTCCTCTTTCTCCCTCTGCAGGCAATGTTAGCAGAATCTCGGATAATGAAATGGGGTGGATCTGTCGCCCCTCCGGTGGAAAGCAACAAGGTTGTAATCAATTTCAACTTCAACACTACTTACTCTTTATGTCTAGAGGGTGGCCTGAGCAGTTGCTGTAGACTTTGTTTCCTGTTGAGGTGGAGGGCTGACTAACCAATCCAGACTGTCCATCTGATAGACAACCATTTGGATTGGCCATGTGGACAGCACCCCAGCTGCCACATGTGAAAACCCTGCCTTCACAGGGATTGAAGCTTCTTGTGTCAGCTGGGCTCAGAGTATGAACTTCAGTTTCCCTTCTGATGAATCAAACTAAGCTGTTTTTGTTTGTTGTTGGCAGGGCAAGAATTCTTCCAAACATGGCGAGTTTGTAGTTTAAGTTGTATGATTAGGTGAATCATACTCATCAGATCGTCGCATCCACTGATCACCACCACCACCGGGGCTTTCTAACACCTCCCCCATTGCATAACATCACATTCTTTTCAAATGAAGAAAGTATGATTTGTCCATCGAGGATGATGATGAATATTGATCTTGGTTTGTAATGTTATGATCTGCAATAAGATGAAAAGGTTCTTTAATCGCATCACAGCTCAAACAAGTACACCCCTTGTATTGAAAACTACCAAAATTCCGTAGCAGCTTTCGAGCTTACATAACCTGGTATCTATCAATGATCAAAGTTTTTTGGCTAATCTAGCTTTTATACCAGTTGAATGGTTCCTGCTCCCAGTCCTGAACCACAAACAACGCTCTTAATCACTTATGGCTTGGAACACTACGCCTTCTCTTTCACACACTTAGATCAGAAGTTATTGCAGGAATTTGTGGAGAAAATGGGCTCAGAAGAGGAAGCAGTGAACCATACATTCCCTTCTCTGTTTCACACACTAAACAGTTCACTTTCTACCCTGTGAATGGTGCAACAGTTAACGATTGTCAATAAAAGTAGAACATTTCAAGTCCCTCTCAACAATACATTTACTACAAAATCATCTTGCCGATCTGCCGTTGGGCTACATACCCAACTCAATTGGGTAGCCATTGTATCGTCATCAATTAAGAATACTAAAAATTGATTATGAGATACTGACAAGTGTCAATGTGTTCTTACTTCAGGCTTGTCATCGACACGTGTACAAATAGGAATAGCATCAAATAGGATTACAAACTTGAAACACACCAAACTAAAATAGAGAACCAAAGCTCCAATATTAACTGTTTTTCTCGCTTCAAAAATCTTGCCTGTAAGGTCATAACCGGCCTTGGGATTTCATCGCCTCCGCATGCCTCGTCCACGGCCACGAAAAGCCGCTCCACCACGGCCTCGACCCATGGCACTTGCAGCAGCCTCTCCTTGTGCACTCTCCGACTGCATTATCAGTATCAATGAGAAACGTGAAGAACTGAATATCACACAATCTCAGACATCTCAACATGGAGAGGTACATGGCACATGAAAAGGTTACAAAGAAATAGGATGAGTGACATTTTGGTTAGTTTATGATTATGATTGACAGAGAACACTTCAAGCGTATAAATAGCACAAAATTCAATTACCTTTGGGTTTTTCACCGTCTCATCCACACTTAGAACAAGGCAAGCTGCCTCTGTGGCAGCATTTATGGCATTTATCTGTGAATGAATAGTCACAACCAACACATAAACACCAACAATGAAAATATGTTAACAAACACACCAACAAAATGAGAAAAAGGTATACCTTCACGACTGCAGGCTCCCATACAAAGTTCACAAATGAATCTGCAATTCCACCAGTGTTGATATCCACCCCATAAAGTGCACCCTCACCTGTGATGAGCTTCGTAGGTATCAGTACAAGTTATTATAAGTACAAAGATGGCCCCCAACTAGAACCAGAAAAACCAACCTGACAATCATAACCATCCAACCTTGCATCCTGTTCAACGGTATGAATGAAAAGGAAAAAAGGAGGTCTCGATCCGAAAGAAGTTAATGGATTGGATGGCTACAATCATCTTAGCAGTGCACCCTATCCTAGAGATAGAAGCTAACCAGATGGAAGTGCATGTTTCTGTCTGAGTTTGTTCAGTACATCAGTTGCATCGAATCCAGCATTGTCACAGAGTTGCCGTGGAATAACCTGCATCAAGAGGGCAAAAATATGCATATAAGGTACACGATTACGAATAAAAGGACATTCCCACCCTACAAAGCAATGACATAGATATTCATTTATGGGGTGAGACTGAGCACCCCAGACCAAGCTGAAATCCATCAATACCCCAATGTTTAAAAACTCAGTTACAGTGTGCAACTCCGAACGGCAAGAAAAGCATTATGACTGAGGAGACTGTTACAACTTGGAATCGTTCTCATGTTTGTTAGGAGTTTGGTGAGACTCTGCTTGGTCATTAACATAAATGACTTGTAATGGTAACACCAGAATGATGACTGATGTACCCATAGAAGTAAAGAAACACAGATGTGGAGCCCTGACTGTTTAAAATTGACAACCCACCGAGTGACAGGTTCTAACTGACTAACATAGATGTCAACTAGACAAAACCAGAGAGGTTTTTTCTTCTTCTTTCCTCAATCAGTACCAGACCAGCCAGACCAGTCATAATTTAATTACTATAAGGAGCAACAAACATCAAATGGAGACTCTGAGGCCAGGGCAAGAAAACAATATGCATAGAAGGAAAAAGAAATGAGAGCACCACAATACCTACCTCAAGAGCTTTTGCATAGGAGTTTATGAAAAGCTGAGACTTCCCAGCTATTGTCTGCGCATGCTGCCTCATGTACCGACTTATCTCCATCTGCCACAAGAATAACAAATTAATTGGCAAGTCCTAAATTATCCTCCTTAGAAGTTACTGAATAAGTTCTGCATAAATTGTGGCAACTCACATACATCTATAGCACCACCACCAGCAACAACAGTGGAATTCTTTAGAGCTCTCCTGACAATCATAATGGCATCATGCAGACTCCGCTCAGCTTCCTCAATGAACTGAAATGGAGGCAAAAAACATAATTCATGATTGACATCTAATGATCAATAATAGTCTGTTATATAAGAAAATGTGTAGTCGTAAGTGATGACACACCTGATCAGCTCCACCACGAAGAACAAGAGTTGCAGTCTGACCTGATGGACATCCACTGAATATATTAAACCGCTCGTTTCCTACTTGCCTTTCCTCGAAGAGCTCACAGGACCCAAGAACCTTTATATTAACAAACTCTCCCATTTCAGTTATGATGAAAAGAAACAAAATATAAGATGCTTAGTAACACTGTTAGTCAATGGTTAACATCCCAAATTGTCCTCTTAAAAACTCAAGAAAGTTGCATTCACAATGTTAACCAAATATCTACATCCATTGAACCAAAGATAATAGGTAAGGGACCGGGCAGACACCTCATCAATAATGTTGTTGACAGATGTCTGTACAGTTCCTCCAGTCGCAGCAGCAACCCGTTGCAGATCCTCTTCAGTAACACGACCAGCACAGAAAATATCACGATCTGCAAAATACTGCACAAAAACCGACCATGGGACCATTATCTTAGCATAGCCCCAGAATTTTTCATTTGGGAAGACAAATTCTCGTGAGATTTTTAAACTGTCGTTTTTCTCGGGGTTGTGTTGGAAACAACTTTTTTTATTTTTGATAAGTAAAATAAAAATATAAATTCAATAACAGATTTTTTATGTTTAACGAAAATATCCTGAGATTTTCATCAGACTTTGATGGCTAGATTGAACAATGAAAAGATTATGTTTAGAAGTCTATGTAAAGCAAAAAATAAAAAATAAACTAATTTTTTTTGTTTAATTTAAGCATCGAAATCTCATAAAAATCTTGCAATACTTTACTGAAAAATAAAATAAATATTAAAAAAGTCCAATTCTTGCAAGATATCTAACTTTGCGTAAAACTTGAACTTTCTATCATTGATTGAAAACTCGGGGAAAGAATGGCGAAAATTCAAACATAGCTGAGATACTTGTGACAAAAACTTTCAGGGAATGTCACCTGAGTTGCTAGGTCACCAATTGCCAGCCGCGAAAGGACGATTTTAGCATCACTCTGCACACATTTATCCAATTTGTCGTAGATGATATTCCACTCAGCATCAACAATTGATTGATACTGTAATGGATCAGAAAGTCTGAAAACAGGTAAGACAGAATTCACCATGGTTAGGTAGAATCACTTCATTAGATTAAACTACAAAACAAGTACCAAAAACTCCCACCTTATCTCTGCATTTTCTTTCTCTGACTTCAGTTCCAACTCAATATTCAATAAGAGTATCTTTGGATTCAGAAACTTCTTTGGTTGCTGCTCAAAACCAGCATAGGAAAATGTCTTCTTAAAGGCAACACCATTTACAAGAAAAGAATCCCGCATATTACCCCCTGGAACCTACAGATCAAACCAAACTTACAATAGTTGAGGCTTCAAACGACTACTGTCAATATCTAGCTTCCACAAAATCTCATCAACAGCAGAAAGAATTGAAAAGCATTCAAAAAAACAATTCAGCCTCAAGCCAGAAGGCACCATTCAGATGGAAGGAGAATGTGTTTCAACTTTCAAACCATAAAACTTGCTTGAAGGTAAGCTAAATCAAGTCAACTCAAAACACTTGGAGTCTCCATTAAGCCTAAAATATAAATATGATTAATCAAATATTGAATAACAGTTTAAGATACAAAAGAACGTAAAAACAGGAAAACTAATCAAAATAAGGTAACTTGAGATCAAACGTCATAACCATCAAAACTAAATTAAATTCAAATACATGTCATTCATAGTCCTGCCTAGTCAGGATTTTAGAATTGAACATAATAAAAATGGTCAATTCTAGGGCAATGAAAGATTTTCTTGGAAAATTGATTTGTCTAAATGGGAGTGAAAAAAATTTGTTCTGATCTTTAATTCGTGTTTTATTCTGTTTGCCAAAAAGGCAAAAACAGTAGAGGCAATATGTTTTACATAAAGCGGCTTAAAGCCTTAAAGGAACTCCAGACAACCTTTTAGAGCCAGTAGACAGTAATATATTCTCAGGTACTAGCTTTTTTTCTTTTCTTCTTCTTTTGAAACTTTAAAGAACCTAACATGGCAATCAACTCTCAGGAGATGTGTTAAGTTTTCCAGAGTCAAGAGAGCTCCAGAAATCAATTCAGCCTCAATAAAATCTTTATTGAAATTGTTTATCACTGAATCGACCTGATGAACTTTGGGTAGCACACATAAAGAAACTGGGACATAACACCCACTTTGGTTAGGTGTGTCAACTGGCCGGGTCTGAGTCGGATACCATATCTCCAGAACCAACCCAATTATTATTTGGGGTCTGAAAGACGGAACCAGACCAGTCCAAATCTATCAAATATCTGGTCCAGGTAATGAATAGACACTTGCATGTCAGGGTACCCAAACCTGGCCCAATTATTAATTGGGTTGAAAAGGATGAACCCAAATCCTACTTATGTAACAAGGACATTAAATTTTTTAAAAGGACCAGGCTCCTGACACCGGCCTTTTATGACCGGCGCCCAAGACAGGGCCTGTCAGGTGTGGATTCCGAGAATCCAACGGTGTTTTGCTTTGGCAAAAAGTGAATGCCAGCTCAGTGCTATCACAACCAGCCGGTCAAGGGTCTGAAAGAGAAGCAGGACTGAGAGTCCACTGCCTTGAATCGAGAGGAGAGGTTCTTTTGGATTCACGAAAACCATGCCCGACAGGCCCTGTCTCGGGTGCCGGTCATAAAAGGCCGGTCACGGGAGCCCGACCCTTTTTAAAAATTTGATGTGTCAGACATGTCATGCTCACATGTCAAACACGCGTTGACACTCTTTTGAAACAACAGAGGGCTGGTGTGTTCCATCCTCCAAACACTAATTTAGTACTTTATTAAGTTAGACATTTTAAAAAAAAGTAGAAGGATGGTGTGTTCCATCCTCCAAACACTACTTTAGTACTTTATTAAGTTGTTAAACATTTGAAACAGTAGAGGGCTGGTGTGTTCCATCATCCAAACACTACTTTAGTACTTTATTAAGTTTGTTAAACACAAATATAATTATTTGATAGTCGTCCCTCTTAATCAACTAATATTAATTAAGTTATTGGATAGCTTTAAAATTAGGTATATGGATATGTTTTCTTTTACTTTACATAAATTCATTGCTTCTATTATCCATAAGGAAGAAGAGATTGAGAAGGATGTTGCCCATAGAATTAGAGCTAGGTAGCTAAATAGAGATGTGCTTCCAGAGTGATAAGCGATCGATGCATACAAATCAAACTGAAAACAAAAAATTTATAAGACGGCAACAAGACAAGTTATGCTTTATGAAGCAGAATGTTGGGCAATCAAGTAAGAATATATTCTTAGAATGAGTGTAACCAAGGTGAGAATGTCGAAAAAGATGAATAGAAAGACTAGGAACAACAACAACAAAAAAGGAACAAGGTCATGAATATATGAGTAGCCCAATAGATGATAGATTAAAGGAGAGTCGATTGAGAGGATTTGGTCATGTGCAACAAAGATTGGTGATAACACCAGTGAGAGAGCGTGCAGGTTGAAGGTTCTAAAAGGGTGAGTGGAAGACCAGAAGGGGCATGGATTGAAGTAATGGCTAACAAGAACACATTTAAATGTACTTGCCATAACAGAAGACATGACTTCAGGTAGAATTGTATAGAGGAACAGTGTTCCACCCTCATATAGTTATAACGGTGATTATATTTTTTTTCCTTATTTTTACTTAAATAAACATTTGGATATCTACCAAAAATATTATATTACAATGTGTGCGTACAGATATGCCTGCATTTTGTGATTCTAGAAGGGGCCATGTCAAACAATTCGTACATGGCATTGTTACATAGAACCCAACTATCGGACCCGGATCTGTTTGGTAGTCGGGTATCCATTGACAACCCTAACTTTGATAGTTTTACTTATATGTAAGGGTAAAGCTCAAGCACTCAGTATTTGTTTAAATTGTTTCATCAAAGATAGCATGGCAAATGACATATTTTGCCAGCATGCTTGCCTTATAGCATTAAGAATCCTTCAATCTTGAATCTGGTAAGATCCGATTACTTCCCCATCAGACAGGTCTTTCTATTTCTTTTTTCTTTTTTCTTTTTCTTTTTCTTTTTCCCTTTGCTCCTGTTGTGGACAAGTAAGAAGAAAGAAAGACCTGGGGGATCTCTTTCCCAATCCCAATATACAACGTGTCTTCGAGCACCCTCTTTTGCAAGAATGTCCACTTTCTACTAAGCAATCCTAAGTGTGTGCCTGTACAAAATAATCAAGTTGTCCAATATATTTCTGATGTGATCAGTATATTAGCAAGCGCGTGCCTTCCTGTAATTCAGGTTTTTGTAAAGCAAATATTAGGTGTTATTAGTAACACATTGAAGAGATAATAATATTAGGTGTTATCATTCAAGAGATTTTTTTCCATTTCCAATAGGAATTATAATGTGTTTGGGTGTTGAAACCACATCCATCTCAACATCCTAATCTCCGCTACACTCATTTTATGAGCATGTTGTTTCTAAGTTGCCCAACATTCTACTCCATAAAGCATTGCTGGTCTCATTGCCATCTTATAGAATTTTTCTTTTAGTTTGATTGAACACGTCGATCACACAGCATTCCGGAAGCACATTACCACTTTAGCCACCCTGCACTAATTCTATGTAAGGTTTAAAAAGGCTAATTCAGGTACTGAGGCGGTTTGCCTCCAAAAGGTGAGGCGGTGTTGAGGCGTAAGCCTCATTTTCAGAAAAAAAAATTGCTTGAAAAATTCTAAAAAAGGTATAATCAATTCTAAAAAAATTAGAAACAACATACCATGTAAAAAAAAGACTTAAATAAGCATAAAAGTTACTGAGACTATAGCTTTTACCTTAGGAGTGACATTGTTGGGCACTCGGGCTGAAAGCCTGATGTTGCTATCAAATCTTAAAAAACAAAAATTACATAAATAAATTACTAAATCTAAATAGTTAATAAGCTAAGTCTACTTACAAAGTAACTTCTTTTTTATAAGTAATACTAACAAAGATAGAACTAGGAAAATAGTCGAGCAAGTATGTAATGCTTTGATTTCTTACTTGAGTTTGGTGAGGTTCCTCACAAGAAACCATAGGGAACGACGGAATCAAAATCTGATGAGATTTGAGCTCTTTATGAGAATTTCTTTCGAGTAGAGATAACTAGGGATAAAAGCTTAGATTTAGGGTTTCTCACAAAATAAAAGACTTTAGAGAACAAAATTAAGATATTTTAGGTTATTTTTATCATAAAAGATTATTGGGAGAGTATTTTGGAAAAATGAGTGGAAAAATTAAAAAAAATGAAAAATAAAGGTTACAGTTCCGGGTTTTAAACATATAAAAGTGAGGCTATAGCCTCATGTGTGCCTCGAGGCTATAGCCTCAGTGGATTGAGGCTTAAGCCTCATAAATGACCACTGAGGCTATAGCCTCAAGGCTGTTTCTTAGAGCCTTGAGGCGTAGCCTCAAAAGGCCTTTTTAAACCATGATTCTATGAGCAAAGTCCCCAATCTTTCCGTCCTATGAATAATAGAACCATTGTAACGAAATTAGACACTTCGAGGTATCTCCTGGTTGTCAATTTTAAATGTTTAATTGGCAGATCATCTCTATGTGTGTCCTTACCAAAATTGCATTCCATATACTTTGTCTTGGTTTGACTTATTTTAAAACCCTTTGATTCTAGAACATTCCTCCAGAGTTCTAGTTTTGCATTTACTTTATCTCTAGTCTTATTACTAATACTAAGTCGTCAGCAAATAACATAAATTAAGGGACCTCGTCATGGATATGAGCAAATACTTCGTCTATAACTAAAGCAAAAAGGTACAGACTTAAGGCTGATCATTGATGTAACCCCAATGTGACTAGAACCTCTCTTGTCTCACCCTTAGTTGTAGGAAATTTCAACCCTAGGTGCCACTCCCACTCCCATTCCCGCTCCAGAATCTCGCGTGTGCTTTCACTTCTTGAAAAAATTCAACTAAAACTTGTTTGCAATAGCTGCTTCCGTGTTCCCAAATCCAAGTCCTCACCCGCACCTGCTTCGTGCAACTAAGGTCTCACCACCAATTGTTCTTACAATATTACTACTCCTTACACATATCTTTAATGATGTCAACTTAGTTTCAGATATCCTTGTCTCTTGCCTTAATATTTACTCCATCACTCTCTCCCAGAGTCTCTTAGGGTGGCTCATAAATTTGACGACAATGGCGATATTGAAGGTTGCCAATATAAAGGTTCACTAAGGCCAATAGGACAAAATGGACAAGTCAAGCTAGGCGAGGCTCAATGGAGGACCCAAAGAGGCGGCACAACAAGAGCTCAGTTACATATATGCACTTTGAACTAAGCAAGAATGAATGGACGACCCAAGGAGGCAGCACAACAAGATCACAATTGCATGTATGCACTTCGAGCTAGGCGAGTGTTTGCTAAGGAGCCTATGAGGAGACACAAAGTAAAACAAGTAGGAAGTGTTAATGTAACAAAGGGGGATTTCTGTATTTTTACCTTTATTACAACATTAGTATATATAATAATTGTAAGAGCCAACTAATGTAACTAAAAGACACTAGTTTGCATGGTATTAGAGCATATGATCCATTCACTAAGATTTCCTTTTACCTCTTGTTCTTTCCTTCTCTTTTATTTTTCTTTCCTTCTTTGTGATGAGAAATAATAACCTAGGGTTTGGTCGTGAAATCCTAGACTTCTCCATATTTTCTTCTATCCCTTTTGTGGTGGTTCCAACCACCTATATTGTGTGGATGTGCAATACGTCATTCATGAAGATTTGAAGGATAACCTTGGCCTCTATGTGTGTATGTGCATATCGCATATGAGAAGTTGTTGCAACATGGGGTATTTTGTCTCCAAGCCAAATTGTACGTTCATGTAAGTTGTCGTAACACATTTCCAGAGGTGACACGTATCCTGAGACCTGTTGTGACATGTTTCTCGAGGTTGTCGTAACATGTCTTGAGGACTAATGACATGATTCCCTGGTATGAAACATTTCCTGAGATCTTTGTGGCACATTTCCCGAAGTCCATGGTGAGCAAATTGTAGATATCAATCTCTCGATCCTTCCAGAGCAAATCGCAGGGTTCAAATTTCTCTCCTGGGCTCTCCAGAGAAAATTGCAGGTGTTCAGATTTCTCTCTCGGGCTCTCCAAAGTATATCACATGTATCCATGGAGAATCGCAGGCTTTCTAACCTGAGTAAAATACTTAGTGGTTGGTGATGGAATCTAAACCTAGTATGTTGTCTTCTTCTAATATAATTATGTCTTAGATGACTTCCATTAAACTCAATGGGAGTAATTATGTACCTTGGTCTAAATTTGTACAAGTTTTCCTCACAGCTATAGAAAACTCAATTATTTGGCTACAGAACGTCCTTTGAAATCCCTCATAGGGACATCTCTGACTCCTTTCATAAAACCTTCAATACCGTCACTACATATAATCACGATGTCATCAACATAGACAACCAAAACAATCTTCCTAACCTTAGAATTCCGATAGAATACAGAGTGGTCCGATTGACATCTTCTCAAATCAAACTAAAGTACAACTTCAATAAACATGTCAAATCAAGCCTATCAATCTATATATAGTCTTTCATAATCTACACCCTTTAAAAGACTCCCCTTGAGCAATAAATCCCAACAGTTATTCCATATAAACTTTCTCATCCAAGGTACCATTAAGGGATGCATTTTTATGCCTAATTGGTACAAGGGCTACTTTACATTAGCGGCAAGAAAAATGATACGAACTATATATACAAACATGCATTTTTTAGCCACTAAAGAAAACGTCTCAGCATAATCAATGTCATAAGTTTGAGAATGACCTTTTACAACGAGACAAGTCTTAAGCCTGTCCACAGATCTATTAGGAAGATGTTTGATCGTATACACTCAACAACAACCCACAACCTGTTTACCAAGAGGATGAGAAGTAAGGTCCCAAGTACCATTGTGTTGAAGAGCATTCATTTCATCCTGCATTGCTTTCCTTCAATTAGAATGCGACATAACATCAAGTACTAACATAGAGGAAAGAGGTGACAAACGTACAAAAATGAAACAAATGAGTAAGAGAAACAAAATGAAAAATATGGTGCGAAGTGCACACACATTTACTTATACGAAGGGTAATGGGAAGATCTTGTGAGAGATGCGAATCTGCAAACGTGGAAAGGAGGCACAGGAATAGTCGACGGTTCAGAGGAAACAACTAGTGGGTGTATGGGACGGGGACGGCGTTGTCAAACATAGACCTGTAAATCAAAATTAGAAAGAGTAGAACCAAAAGTAGGAGGTGTAGAGCCAGATGTATCAAGAGGAATAGATAACACATCGCCATCCATATGATGGCTCTAGTCTGAAAGAAATGAACAAATTCAAAACAGGTGACATCAGCAGACAAACTATCAGCGAAGAAGACTGTAACACTGGATATCCTTTTTAGTACAAGAGTATTCCAAAAAAACACACTTGATAGAACGAAGATCAAGTTTATGTTCCTTGGACTTAAAACGATGAACAAAACATACATAATAAAAAATACGAAGAGAAAGAAAGAACATAGATGGGTTGAGGACAGAACTATCCAGTTCAACTGTTCTTGAAACCTTATTGTTGAGAACTGATGAAGGCATTCGGTTAATGAGATAACAAGTTGCAAGGATAGCATCACTTCAATATATTTTGAGTACTTTCATCTAGAAAAAACAAGTAATGAAAAACTTTTAAATTCTAACACATGCCGATATTTCTTTTCGGACATCCCATTTTATTGAGATGTACCAACACAAGAAGTCTGGGGTAACATACCATGATATTCAAAATAATCCTAAAATAATCTAGAAGTATATTCTTTAGCATTATCCTAACGAAGAGCACGAATAAAGATACCAAATTGAGTTCGCACTTCCATATAGAACGATTTAAAAATAGAGAACACAGATCTATCTTTCATTAAGTAAATCTATGTCATTATGAGTAATCATCTACAAAATTAACAAAGTACTTAAAACCGATGTATGAAGGTATCCTGGTTAGGCCCCGAACATCAAAATGAACAACTGAAAAAATGATTAGACACACAACTATCAAGTATAAATGGAAAAAAAAAACATAATAATGATTACTAAGTTGACACAACTCACACAATTTAAAGACGATAATTGACTCAACGTGGGAACTAAAATCTTCAAATAACAACGGATGACCGAGGCAACATTGCCACTAATGAGCAGAAAAGCAAAATTTTGAGAACCACCACCACCATCAATATAGTAAAGATAACTATCTTCATGCCCTCCACCAAGTAATTCCTCACACCTAGTTCTCCATTGATTATTGATTACGGGGCCTCAATCCATATGACCTGTACCCAAGTGTGTTTTCTTCCCTTAGTCCATCTAACTTTGTTCAATGTGTTACTCTTGCCGATGGCACTACCTCTAAAGTATCCGGCATTAGTATTGCATTCTCTCTTTCATTATCTTATGTCTTATATGTACCAAAATTTTCTTCGAACTGCAGCAATACCTTTAATCATTCTTTTTGTCTTTCAGTATCCAAAGACAAAGAAGAGGGTTGTGCAGGGCATGGAGATATTGGTCCTTACTATATTGATGGTGGTGGTGGTTCTCAATTCTGCACTTCAGACCACACTTTCTCTTCACTAGTGACATTGTCGCCTCAGTCATCCGTCGTTACATAATTTAAAGATTTTAGTTCCCACTTTGAATCGGTTACCGTCTTTGGATTGTGTGAGTCGTGTCAACTTAGTAAGCATCGTCATGTTTCTTTTCCATCTAGACTTGATAATCGTGTGTCTAATCCTTTTTCAGTTGTTCATTCTGATGTTCGGGGCCCAACCAGGATACCTTCATACAATGGTTTTAAGTACTTTGTTAATTTTGATGATGATTACTACTACTGACATGGATTTACTTAATGAAAGATAGATCTGAGTTGTTCTCAATTTTTAAATTGTTTATATGGAAGTGCAAACTCAATTTGGTATCTTTATCTGTGCTCTTCGTTCAAATAGTGTCAAAGAATGTACTTCTACACTATTTTAGGAGTATTCTAGATCTCATAGTTTGTTACATTAGACCTCTTGTGTTGGTACACCTCAACAAAATGAGGTTTTCGAAAATAAACATTGGCATGTGTTAGAAGTTTCTTGTTCCTTACTTTTTCTAAGTGAAAATACCCAAAATATAATGAAGTAATGTTATCCTCGCAACTTGTTATCTCATTAACCGAATGCCTTCATCAATTCTCAATAATAAGGTTTCATTCTCAATTTTGTTTCCAAATACTTCCTTGTTTTCTCTTTCCCCTTGTTTTTTTAAGGTGTGTGTTGTGTTCATCGTTTAGGTCCAGGGAAAATAAACTTGATAATCGTTCTATCAAGTGTGTCTTTTTTTAATATTCATGTACTCAAAAAGGATGTCGATGTTACAGTCCTCTTCACTGATAGTTTTTGTGCTGATGTCAATTTTTTTGTATTTATTCATTTCTTCCAGATGAGAGGCATTGTATGGATGATGAGGTGTTCTCTATTCCTCTTCTTCTAACTGATTTCAATCATCTTCATACATCTAACTCCAGACATACTACTTCTGGTTCTACTCATTCTAATTCTGATTTGTCAGTTTATGTTCAACGACACCATCCCATACATCCACCAGTTATTGCCTCTTAATCGTCGACTATTCCTATGTATCCTCTTCGTAAAAGTAAACGCGTGTGCACTTCGCTATATTTCTTATTTTGTTTCCTACTCATTTGTCTATTTTTCGTATGTTTGTCATATATTACCTCTATATTAGTTCTTACTAATCTTCAGAATCTTATGTCACATTCTAGTTGACGGAAAGCAATGCAGGATGAAATCGATGGTCTTCAACAAAATGGTACTTATGACATTACCTCTCTTCCTCTTGGTAAATAGCTTGTAAGTTGTCGCAGAGTGTACCATCAAACATCTTCTGAATGGGATCTGTGAACAGGCTTAAGGATCGTCTTGTTGCAAAAGGTTATTCTCAAACCTATGGCATTGACTATGCTAAGACGTTTTCTCTAGTAGCTAAAATGTCTTCAGTTCGTGTCATCTCTCTTGCCGCTAATGCACAATGGCCTCTGTACTAATTAGACATCAACAATGTATTCCTTAGTGATACCTTGAATGAGAAGGTTTATATGGAGCAACCGCCAGGATTTATTGCTCAATGAGAGTCTTTTAGGGTGTTTAAACTATGAAACACCATATATGGGTTGAAACAATCGCTTTTTAGGCTTGATTTGGCAGGTTTAGTGAAGTTAGACTTCAGTTTGATTTGAGAAGATGTCAATCAGATCACTCTGTATTCTATCAGAGTTTTTTAAGCTAGGAAGATCGTTTTGGTTGTCTATGTAGATGGCATTATGATTACAGGTAATGATGGTATTGAAGCAATTTATTCACACACACTTTTACACTAAGGACCTTGGATATAAGGAACTTTCTAGGTATTGAATTTGCACAATCAAAGACTTGAATTAATTTGTCTCAACGAAATTATATTCTGGATCTACTTGAAGAGACTGGTTTACTGGGAACTAAACCAGTAGACACTCCAATGTATCCTAATTTGAAGCTTATTGTTGATCAAGGAAAATTGTTTGATAATTCTAAAAGGTATCGAAGACTAGTCGGCAAGCTTAATTACATCACCATCACTAGACCGGATATTTCTTTCAATGTTAGTGTGGTAAGTCAATTTAAGCAAGAGCCTCAGATCCCACATTAGGAGGCTGTGATTCGTGTTCTGAGATATCTCAAGGAAGCTCCTAGCCGTGGTCTGTTATACCAGACGCACGATCATGTATGTGTTAAGGCCATGCAGATGATAATTGGGCTGGCGATAGGAGATCTACCATAGGATATTGCACATTCTTTGGTGAGAACCTTGTGTCGTGGTGGATTAGATTTGCAGTTGATCTACCATTCCTCTATTTTGTGATAATCAAGCGGTTGCCCATATTGCTTCTAATTATATTTTTCTGATCTTTTACCGATCAAAATATATATATATATATATATATATATTTCATGAGATGACCAAACACAATGAAGTTGATTGCCACTTCATCAAAGAGAAAGTTGAAAATGATGACATTTGTACTATATGTGAAGTCAATAAGTCAATTAGCCGATGTATTTACCAAGGCATTGAGTCACACGATGAATGATTTCTTATGATTCAAGCTAGGTATATATGATATATATGCTCCAACTTTAGGGAGTGTGTTAATGTAACACAAGGGTACTTTTGTACTTTTACCTTCATTACCAACATTAGTATAGATAATTATTGCGAGGGCCAACTAGTGTAAGTTAGAGACACTAGTTCAACTTCCTTTCCTCTCTCTATTCTTCTCCTTCCTCTTTCCATCTCAACCCATAATTTACTTTATATGAAACAAGTCAAGTTATGCAAGGTTGGCGTGAGACCCAAGGAGGCGGCACGACAACAACCCAAATGCACTTGGAGTTCGTAAAGGGATGGAGGAACCAAGAATGCAACACAAAGAGGCCAAAGACAAGGACACAACAAGAGCTACAGCGCAAACAGGTGGGGGTGAATTGGTACAACCTCCGAAAAGAGCGCAAAATTATATATCCTCACAAAGACCGAAGATGTCTAAAATGAACTAAAAGATTCTAGAGAAATCTAGACTTTAATACAAAAAACTAGTATAGTAAACTTACTAGTTACAAGAGTTATATAGAGGACTCAAGTTTCCAAAACTATCATCCGCATATAGGGAAGAGAGGAGTGTAAAAAACCGAGTATACTTGAAGTCTAGAAATTTCCTAATTGTTAGATGTGTGACACATGGGTTAATCTAAGCCATCTATTAAAAGAGCTTGAGGCTGTATAAAGGGGAGGGCTCCCCAATTGTAAGGCAACCCAGAGTGAGTGAAAGTTGTAAGGCATTCTTGTGAAAGTAAAGCACAACATTTTTCCTTACACTCTAGCGTTCTCCCTTAAAGTGTTCTTCAAGTATCTTGTGTTTAGGTGGTGATACACCTTAGGATCTTTGGTGGACAGGTTGACTCGGGACAATAAAGAGGATTTGCACGAGTGTCGCACGAGTGTAGCTGCATAAGGCAAGGAATTTTGTGAACACGTTTCACTTAGCTCCATTCACATCAAAGGAATGTAAGTATTAAGTACACTTCCACACAACGAACTTTGTGACCCAGTTCCATTTTTCTGTTTATTTGTCAAATACTTGATACATTCAGCATCTCATCAAACAAGTATAGACCCTTAAGTCCACAAGATTGCAAATCGTTTGAATAGAAATTTCCTATTGAGTGCCTGTCAAGTTGGCACAGTGGAATGCGTAACTTGTCTGTTGTCCCGTTCGACTATATTTGTTCCTATAATCCATAGCAACAAAACGCAGCAACAACAGACAACCTGGCCATATAGCCAGAGGGAGGATGGTACTGCCGCTGGCAGAGAGACTGGTCCAACTTACTGCAACATCAACTTCTTAGTCTACTGCTGCTGATCTGCATAGCTGAGTGCTTCACACAGACCTCTTATCTGCTTATGATGTTCGTGATGCAACATCCACTCATTCAACAATGTTTTCAGTTTATATTTTTAAATGGGCAGAAAGAGAGTAATGGCTGAATTAGGCTCTAGAGTCTAGACCATATGAAATGAGACAGCTTCAAATGGGACTAACACCAGAATCAGTCTAGAATTTAAACATATTGCTCAGGAAATATGCAATTTTCACGTAAAAGCAACAATAACATAAACAGCAATAAGAGGTTTCACAGAGAAAATATGTACCTTCTTTATTCCAATTAAATTAAGTCTATCGTCATTGCCAATTGCAATGACAGCATCCACAACCATAGATGCAAAGAACTCCTTTTCTCCACAAATGAGCTTCGAGGAGAGAGTGGTAGCAGCACATTTAGCCAATAAGCTTTTCTTTTCTTCCAAACTTTTCCCCTCTATACTTACAGCCAGTTCTTTGATTTTGTTGATTGCCTGGAACAGATGTCGCAAGTTCAGGATCCACAATAATTTAGCATTGCATCACAATCACACAGTGGAAAATTTTCAAAATATTTACCAAATAGCATGCAGTCCGATAACTCCGTATGATATTCTGAGGGTGGACCCCGTCCTCAATGAAAGGTTTCGCCTCCTTTAAAAACTCCCCTGCAAGAAGCACCACAGTAGTAGTTCCATCACCGACCTGCAAACAACCAGAAGAAATGTTGAAATTTCCATAAGGCATTCCCAGATATTGCCCTTCTGAGCCTGAAACGAATTAATTGTAGAAATGTAGGGTTTATTGAATAACTTGAGTTAAATTGAATAACTTGATTTTACATAGACCTACTCAAAGCTCTTATATAGAGCATTACAAGAGTCCAATAGGATTGAGATCCTATAATCTCTCAATCAAATCTAATCTTAATAGCTAGAGCATTACAAGGGTCCAATAGGATTGAGATCCTGTAATCTCTCAATCAAATCTAATCCTAATATATTATCCTAATCTTGTGATAAGATAAACCAATAATGATATGGTGGATCTCACACAACTTATTATGATATATATTCTCTAACATTCCCCCTCAAACTCATGGGGATCGGAGATCGACGATCATCGTGAGTTTGCCAAAATCCACTCCATTGAAAAGTGAGTACCGTTGAAAGATGCTATCGCCATTTTAAGTTGCATTGATGATTGAATCGCCTTGATCAAGCCTTGAAGTCCGTGCTTGCTAGTAATGAAGATGGTTGTCAGCCAGAGTAATGATCCATGATTGGTAACGCAGGATCTTATCCTAGAGAAATTATCGGTTTAGGCTAGACCGGAACCTGTCCAATTTTAATCCGAATAAAGGGCCTCGTTGGACCAAAAATGTGTGGGCATCTATTTGCCTCACAGGCTTGGGTTCAAAGAGTCCACAAGCAATGAAGGGTGTAGGCCTCTCTTAGACCTCACACAAGCTTGTACTGTAAAAATCCACAAGCAAATCTTTTTTTCTTTTTTTTAATTTGATTTTTATCCGAACCGACGCGAAAAGAAGGTTTGGAGGGTTTCCAAAACCCATGAAGGAAATGGTCGGAGAAGGAGGCTCATGGCGACGGAGAAATCATTAGAAGCGGCACTCAGTGTTTGGGTTTTCAAAAACCAAGAACAGGGTGCCGGAGATGGCTTACAGCTGTGACAACGTTGACGGCGATAGCGTTAACGGCATTGGCGGGGGAGGCATCAACAACGACAGTGCTTAAAACCCTCTAATCTAAGGTGGGCCACCAGAGCTACAACGTTGATTGAGCTCCGATGTTGATTACTTGATTAATCTTTGCACAAATCTGGAAGTCGAGGATAACAAGAGATGTACGCCATTAGATCTTGTGAGAGAGCTTTGGGCAACGATGACAACAGTGAATGAAACTAAATATATATATATATATATGAAGCCCGACGGACAGCAAAGATGACGCCCGTCGAAAGAGTGATGGACCATGTGAAGATCAGAAGAGCACAGGTCGTTGGATGACCCGCTCTGATACCATGTAGAAATGTAGGGTTTATTGAATAACTTGAGTTAAATTAAATAACTTGATTTTATATAGACCTACTCAAAGCTCTTATATAGAGCATTACAAGAGCCCTATAGGATTGAGATCATATAATCTCTCAATAAAATCTAATCCTAATATATTATCCTAATCTTGTGATAAGATAAACCAATAATGATATGGTGTATCTCACACAACTTGTTATGATATATATTCTCTAACATTAATAACCGTAGAATATCATGATAAAGAAAACAAACGGGATAAAATTTCGAAAATTCAGAGTTATCTAAGAAAATTCTTTGACAAATTAACTCTGAGTGATCCGTAATACAAACTTTTCGACATTTTAATGAGATCACACTATCTTTGTTGCTACGATTCTTGGGGACATAACTTGGGAGAATAATTAAGTACTCTTAATACAAAGCTACGGGCGCCATCGACGATCCATATGACCAACAACAGAACGGTCAACTAACATATGAGCAATGAAACTGAGGGGGTGTTTGATTGTGGGTTTCAATTTGTGTGGCACTAACTTGAAAAGCATCAGAACTTTAGGGATGTGCAAATAACGTGCGATTACGTGTCCGAGACTACCCAGTGATCCAACTAAAATCATTTCTCACTACTTAGAGGTAATAAAGATGGAAACTTTGAAGAAAGAAAAATTGGGGGTTTTTTATTGGGAGATCGTAAAACGAAGGATGAGGATACCTCGGAGTCTTGGGACTTGGCAATGTCGACGAGGATCTTGGCTGCGGGGTGGACGATGTCGAGGAGCTTCATGATGGTGGCGCCATCGTTGGAGATGGTGGTGTTGCCCTTGTCATCGTGGATGAGCTTGTCCAACCCCCTGGGTCCCAGCGTCGTCCTCACAACGTCCGCCACGACCGTGCACGCATTTATGTTGCTCAAAAGCTGCGCCTTCCCTTGTGACGTATCCGTTCCTTCCTTCAACAATATGATCTGGGGTTGCTATTGTTTCCACAAGCACACACAAACAATTACTCGGATAGAGAGAGAGAGAGAGAGAGAGAGATGCGTTAAAAATGAAAACTATGGTTTGACAGAGCTGTCTACTTTAACGGGAAACAAGTGAGACAGAGAAAGGGAAGAGAGTTTACCAGCATGGTCGCCATTGAAGGTGAAGCTGGAGATAGAAAAGATTAGAGAGAAGAAATGTAGGGTTAGGGACTTCAGATGCAGCTGGCTTGCTTCAGGGAAAGCGAGGCATGCGAAGAGAAAAGGGTTTATGTAAGGTTTTCTAAAGATTTTTGAGAGGAAAGAGGGAAACGAAATGAAGCCTACTGTGGTCTATGGTCCCAGCCTAGCATTTTTGTACGCGGCCCGGCCCGTTGTGGTGTCCAGACCGGGCCCGGGGCCACCCTCTTGAGGCCCAGTCCGGCCCACAACTCAGCCTGATGAGCCGCCCACTTCGCCCGGCCCAGGTCCCGGCAGCCCGATTTGGTCACCAACACGCACCCTTTTTTTTTTTTCCAAAAAAATTGCACTTGGGCCCATTTGGCCCAGCCCAGTCCGACGTTGTAGATGCGGGCTCGGGTTAATGGATTTTAATTGTTACATGTTGCGTTCTCACCACAATTACATGCTTTGAAGTATGAAACCATTTGCATAGAGTAAATATTACTTGACCACCCACAATATATGGCAATTTCTTAGAGGACACTGACCTTCTAGATGTTTGGCAATCCCTAGATGGACCTATAAACCCAAAATCAACTTGGTCCGTGATTTGTTGACTAAACTTTAAACCCAATTGTTCCAAGGTTGAAGATAAGGGCATTTTTGTCCTTAAACAAAAAAAAGGACGGGGGGATTTCAAAGATAACATGAGGGGTATGTCAAAAATTCCCTCAAGAGTCAAAAGACACTAGAATGAATGGTCGCAACTAAGTTGGTCAATCTCACATAAGGGATCTGTGAGCAAATTGAATAGTGGGTACCTCCTATATGTGGACCATGTGTCATGATATTATGCAAACTAGGCATCTTAGTGATCCATGTGACATTCATGTAGCTCCAAGCTCATCCTTAATTCTATCTTTCCTAGGAGGTTGTTTAGGCCAAAATCTCGTACAATTGGATGACCCGAGAGAATGTCCATGAATTTGATGGTTAGGATCACCTGAGCAATTTCACATTGTTGGTGCGAACAAGTATAGAATCCTGTCATATTCTGGATACCATATATTTAATCCACTAACTGATACATTCTCCTCCATGAGATCCTCAAAATCTTGTTCCACAATATGTCAATAACCTATCCTTCTTTTTTCTTGATAAGGTGAAATGGATTGATTAAAAGCTCAAGGAACAACAAATACAAGCGATCGGGAGGTCGAGAAGACCTACCCTCGGCACAAACAACAAGGACTAGCCCCTATGCATAATCTTCTCCCATTTGAAGACTAAATCCTGGAAAACCAGCCCTTTACATTCTACAGACAGTTTCGACCAATAGAATAAGAGAGCCTTAATGGACAACACAATGTCATGGAAGGACTCCTCCTTGCCTACAAAGACCCTTCCATAGGCCCCACCATACTGCAAAGGGAAGGATACTCCAAAGTCTATTCCCACAATGGGAGAAGTAGACATAAGACCAACTCTCGATGGTTTGCATGGTCGACGCAGACCTATCCTTCTTGCTTCATTACATTCTCTACCCCATCAATGTATATATTTCCTCAATTTTTGTTCTGTCATGAGTCCCAATGGCTCGATCTTTTCCGATAATGCAAGCAATATCACAAGCAATATCTCATCAAAAAAATTGATTGACTTGGATCAATATTGAACAGCTTTGAGATTTCTCTGTGGAGAATACATGTGTAAATATTTGAAACATATATATATATATATAACAAAACAAAAAAGTCTCTTATATCCCCCCCCCCCCCCCCTCCCTTCTTATCGGTTTCACAAAGAATGGCCGAGATCTTATCCCCCCAAATGGATGGTGGATCTAAGCCTCTCACACCCGATTTTGGCAAACGCTTTGTCGGAGAGTGCTGTGGGCATGGGCAATTTACTAGTTGTATATAAATTCAAATAAAACATATATAAGATGCACCTCGATGTAATCAACCAAACTTGGGCATCTATAGTCATCATCTTTGTCACATTGTTCCACCTAAATCCACTTCGGGCAAGACAATATTTTATAACATAATCTAATTTTTCAAAGCTCTCGAACGACTTCTTAAGATGTTGCCAAGAGTAAGGTGCACTAGTTAATATAAAACAGATACAAGATGAATGAAACTGGCAAATGTAATTATATGCCTATATATACATCGATGAGTCTCGAGAATTAATATCACACATAATCTCTCAAATTACTTATAGTTTATGTATATTTTTGCACTTTACTTTCTAACCTCCACGTTTCAAATCACACTCAATGTCATGCATGGATTTTTAGACTCACATACAAATAAAAAAAAGAAGTCACACGGTGAATGCTCCTCACCATCCAACTATTGTATTTTTTATTGATTGGGTCAGGATCAGGGGACAACCATTTTTTGACAACCATTTGGCATACCCACATAGAAGATGAATCAATGGCTTTTTTTTTTTTTGTGAGGATGATCTCTATGGTGAGGAGATCATCCTCACAAAAATTCAAATCATTCCAATATTCATAGATTGGTTTAGAAGTTTATGAATTATGGACTGTCTATTTTTACCATGTATAGACTGGTTTAAGGGGCTGATTTTTTGTTGGGGTGATCTATGTGGTGAGGAGATCATCCTCACAAAAAAATCAGCAATTGATTCATGGGTCAGGCTCCGTTGACAGACATAAAATGACAACATTCTGTACAGGACACAATATATGACACGTGGCTCACTCTTGGAGGACTCTGACTGTATGGATGTTTGGCCAATCCCTGATTAGTGATTCTAAACATTGGATTGGACTTATTTGCATGGGTTGATCTCATCTGTGGGAATTCTAGCAGTATTTGAAGTATATAGATCCAACACCTAGAAATCATTGATCAGGCTGAATTTTGGTTTGTAAGTCCACCTAGGGATTGGCCAAACATCCATACGATCAGAGTCCTCTAAGAGTGTGCCATGTGGCACATATTTTTTTCCTATACAGAATCCTGTCATTTTACGGCTGTCAACGGAGCCCGACCCTTGATTCATCTTCAATATGGGTCGCCAAAATGGTTGTCCCCCCCATCTTGACCCTAAGAAAAAAAGAAGTATTATTTAGGGAAATTTGCGTTGCCCCCCCCCCCCCCCCCCGCCCCACCATTATATGACATTCTCGAAATGCCCATCAAGCCCATCGAAATCCCACTCTGTCAGCTCTATCTTTTTCTCTTGGCAAAGAAAATAAAATCATTGGTGGAGAGATATTCCTAAAATAAAACAAAGAAGAGAATTATTCAACAAAACAATTTTACCAAATAATCAGCTCTACATTACAATATGCAATTCATAGCGGGGGAGTTCTTGGAGAATGGGACAAGGTAGGTCCAGTGACCAACACCTTAGTGTACTATCATAGAAGATGAATCAATGGCTGATTTTTGGTGAAGATGATCTATATGGTGAGAAGATCATCCTCACAAAAATATTCATAGACTGGTTTATAAGTTGAAGAATTATGGACTGTCGATTTTTACTGTGTAACTTGAAAACCACATTTAACGGGATTAGAAATTTCAGAATGGGATGATTTTTTTGTTGGGGTGATCTATATGGTGAGGAGATCATCCTCAGCAAAAATCAGCCATTGATTCATCCTCTATGAGAGTACACCAAGGTGTTGGTCACGGGAACCAGACCCTTATAATTTTTATGTGGGGGAAAATTAGAGAAAACACAGAGGATAAAGATGTCATTTTATTTATAGTTTTAGTGGGGGCTGATAAGAGATATTGACGGGGGCAACGAAAATTTCCCATTATTTTAGGAGATCTTGTAGCTTTAGGTCAACGGTTGATGAATCGAAATCAACTTTCGCGTTTCACTAGGGACATGCGATGGGAGAGGACATATCAGCGTTCATACTGCAGAGTAGTATATTAAATAACTTCAAAAAACTGTCGGAAGAATCAAAAACCAATCGTAGGCGCGCAAAAGTGCCCGCTGCTTCTCAAGATAAACCAGGCCCGGGAAACTGTTTTTTTGTCCGAATCCGAAATTCAGAATTTCAAATTTTGAAAGGGACCCGAAACCCCAAACTCCGAAATGAAAGTACGAAAGTTTTTTAAGTGTTGCAGCCCAAAACAGTCGAATCGGTAACGCGCGCAAACAAAACTTTGAAATCCAGAAAGGCGGCATTGTTGCTTCAAAGATTTTTACACTCTCCGTAAAAGGGGAATGCAGGTCTCCGTCTTCCTCGACTCTCTGCTCCTCTCTCTCTCGCTCTTCTCCCCTGTCCCAGTCTCGCCTAAACCCTAATTGTAGTTCTCGAACCCTAAGGTCCGACGATCATGAGCGAGCAGGAGAATTGCGTGCGCGTCACCCGCGCAGCGAAGAAGAGGGCCGCCGCTGCCATGACTCCAGAACAATCTCTGCAACTTCCAGCGACCAAGAAACGAGTTGTCTTGGGAGAGCTCACGCTCTTAACGAATGTTGTGGAGAATCAAACTTCGGATATTGGACCCCAGAAACCCAAGACCAGATCGAAGAGGAAGGGTAAAAAAACGGCGACGCCGAACATTGATGCGAATTCGGATGATCCCCAGATGTGTGTGCCTTATGCTTCCGATATATATGAGTATCTTCACTCTATGGAGGTATATCAAGTGATGCCGATCTTGCATTTTGGCTGCTGGGTTCTGATTCTTATTTGATTTGGGAAATGGGGTTGTGATTTATTTGCATTTTTCGAGTCTGGTTTGATTTTTATTGTCTCTTGTGCTTGTGATTCTTGTTTGGCTTTGGGTTTTGGTTTAATTTGATTTCGGGGTTTAATTTTCGGAAGTAGAATGAATTGTAGGTTTTGGTCAATTAGGGAAACGGGTTTTTCTTTTTATTCTCTGATCCCTGAAGATAATTTCCGACATTTAGATGGAAGAGAAGAGGAGGCCATCTCCTGATTACATTGAGAAAGTTCAGAAGGATGTTACGGTCACTATGCGAAGCATTCTGGTAGATTGGCTGGTTGAGGTTGCAGAGGAATACAAGCTCGTCTCCGACACCCTTTATCTCACTGTCTCCTACATCGATAGATTCCTCTCTTCAAATGCCCTCAACCGGCAAAAGCTCCAGCTTCTCGGTGTTTCTTGCATGCTTATTGCCTCGTAAGTATTCAAGTTCCCTCTTTTAAAATTCTTTCATTCATTTGGCTGTTAACGGACCAACCCCTTTTGATCGATCTTCATTGTCTGGAATGGTGAAGCAGAAAGTATGAAGAGATCAGTCCTCCTCATGTAGAAGATTTTTGTTACATTACGGATAATACTTACACCAAGGAAGAGGTGATCTTACATTCCCCCCTTTTAGATCATATTTGCTTCTCTGTTTTATTGTATTTTTCTGCTATTTGTCTCATGGGATCCTATTGAAGCCTGGGGTGAATCCACAGCTGGTGAAGATGGAGACAGACATACTTAAATTTCTGCATTTTGAGATGGGCAACCCCACAATAAAGAATTTTCTCAGGCAAGAACACTGTCGAAGTGTTAGTTTTCACCATTGTTATCCATTTATCGTGCGCCTGTGCGTGATTAGTTTCTAACTCTTCATTGTACTGATTGTAGTTCATTTGTTTTTTGTTGGATTCCAGGAGGTTCACGAGGGGTGCTCAAGAAAATAGCAAAGTAAGCAGCCTGGATTGCTGGTTTTTTTGTTTTTCACCTCCTCACCTGGAACCTGTGTAGAAGTTTTAATGAATTAATGGTTATGTGCCTTTTACAGTCTCCCAATTTGCAATTGGAGTTCTTGGGTTGCTACCTTGCAGAGCTAAGTTTATTGGATTATGCTTGTGTACGGTTTTTACCATCAATGGTTGCTGCTTCAGTAATATTTCTTTCCAAATTCACAATCCAACCAAAGATGCATCCCTGGGTAAGAGATGATTCCACTTAGTTCTTGGAAGTTGTAGCCTTGCACCTGTGAGAGGAAATGAATAACTTTTTTTTTTTTCATTTCCACAGAACTTAACTCTGCAGCGGTACTCGGGTTATAAACCATCTGAGTTGAGAGATTGTGTCCTTGCCATACATGACTTACAAATGAGTAGGAAAGGAGGCTCTTTGGTAGCAATAAGAGATAAATACAAGCAGCACAAGGTGTGTTTTTGCTGTACCCTTTGGTAATTTCTTTGTGATTGTTTTACTGAAAGAGCAATCTGATTCTGACTGAAGTGCTTGTTATAACAGTTCAAATGTGTGGCAACATTGACTTCTCCCCCAGAGATCCCCACAATTTATTTTGAAGATGTTAAAAGATGACTGTTGGTGTGGTTCTTGGGTTTGCTGTAATTGGGGATCACTACTTGATTTTTAAACAGAAAGGACTTGAAACTGGGACGAAAATTCTTGGGGCTGTGGAGGCCTCCTTGCCCTCATAGTGCTTCTTTTCCTTTTAACATAATGTTGTTTACCTATCAAAAAAAAAAAATCTTGGAGTGTCTCCTCCTCTATCTTGCTCGATGGAAGAATGGTTTAAGTGATTTGCTGGTTAGAAGCTGGTGGGTTCAAGCTCTGGTAACTGCTATATTGCTGGGTAACATCTTCCATGGTTGCATTGATGGCATCTCTTACACAAGTAGCCACTGGTAATTATCAATGCAGGAAAGAAGGATTTGATGATTTTGGGGTTGGATAAGTTGATGGATCATGCTGACACACAAAACTGATACATAGATATTTGTATCTTTTAGCAGTGCCTTGTTTAGAATGTAGAAACACGAGCTTGTAGCTATGAAAAGTTTAGCTTGTTTTTTTTAAAATTTTTTCAGATCAAGATGTAAGACCCATATACTATCAACTACTGGCAAAGGAAGGGATTGCACCAGTATACACATTGCAGTTTGTGTATTTGATTCAATCAAATCTTTCTCTCTTTTTTCTCCCTTTGTTGGTTTACATGAAGGTTGCAAGTGGTTTTCCTTGAGTAAGACTTGCCTGACCACCCACAATATAAGCCATGTGGCAATTTATTAGAGGACACTGACCGTATAGATGTTTGACCAATCTGTAAGTGGACATACAAACCAAAAATCAGCCTGATTAGTGATTTCAAACCTTTGGATCTTTGTATGGAAATAATGGTAAATAATGCTCAAATTCCCACGGTTAAAATCAACCAACGAAGATGACTTCAACCAATGCTTAGAAATCACTGCTCAGGTTGATTTTGGGTTTGTAGGTTCACCTAGGGCTTGACAAAACATCTATACGGTCAGTGTCCTCTAATAAACTGCCCTGCTGATTTCAACACATGAGCTCCTAATATTGATGAGTGGTCAAATGAGGTATGTTCATTATGGTTTCCATTTTTTTAGCACACAAGCAATCTTCATTCCTTGATAAAGGCTTTGGAGTGATTCTTCTAACTTGTCTTTGCAAGAAATTTTCATAGAAAACCAGATCATAGCCTAAGCCCACTCTACTAAGGATTTCCTCAGTGACAGAGCCTTGATCATGGCTCTTGGTTTTGAAGAAAGGAGTTGTATGTTGGTCCTGAGGTATGGGGGCCTACCTAACATTGATCCAGAAGTTGTAGGTAGCCACTGGCACAGCCCCAAAGTCAGCTTGCTGATTACTGATTATAAGTTCTTAACCTGAAAATTAAAGGTAGAAGTTGGATAGTTAAAAAAAAAGGTTAGTGTTTGTAAATTCAATGTTTGAAGTGCTAAATTCATTTGATTTAGGGTCTCCCCCATCCAAGAACACATTGAATTGTTTGGAATAGTGAATGCTGGGCCATGTGTATGTATGGGGGGTGGGGTCACCTGAGGTTCTTACATCAAGAATATCTCCCCTTTCATCCAATAGCTAGGCCATCTTGGAAACTATAAATGAACTGAATCTTCCATTAATTTTGAGAAAGAAACTTATACTGAAGAGATACTGTCAAGATGAAAATAACTAAAGAATTTGTGTAAGCAGTGACTGGCAAATTTTAATGTTTCCCTATATTAATTACTTCTGTGAGTGAGTTACCACTGAAATCTTCTCCCATTTCTCATCTTTGAAGTGGCTTTACAGAGGTTTAAATTTCATTTAGTAAAATATCATGCACAGCAATGCCATCAGCTACCCTTCACTGCATGAGTGTTGGACCTGGTGGTTGCTGCTTTCGGCTACCCTTCATCGATTGAAAATTATATGTAAGACTTGAGCGAAAGTGACAAAGCGTAGTAATGTGAAACTGCAGCAAGACATACCCCATATTCCATCATGTAAATCTGTCACTTGCATAGAGCCAATGTGAAATATAAACATTTTGTATGAATACTTTTACCTTGACAGCTTTAGACAGGATTTAATGGAGGATTCATGCAGCCCGTATTACAAAATTGATCGTATATGATAATGGTAATTTTTTTTCAATTGTGGTTGTGGATTAGTACTATGGTGTGGTGTGAGACTTATCAATCTACAGTTCATGTGAGAGATATGGAGTTGGTGTACAAACCATCTGATTAGGAGATCTTGCAGTGCAGAATCAGCTTGAAAGGATGACCATGTTTCTATCTTTGTTTGTTGATTGGACGTCTGGTTTAACACAAAATAACTAGCAATGATCTAGAGGTGGTTGGGACTTGGGTATTACATGTAATTGCTGTGTTAGCGAAACAACGCAGGGACAAAAAAACAGTTACAGCCAGCTGCATAGAGCAGATGGTTGGTGTGTACCCCCACTATGGGGAAGCACAAGCATAGTTAGCAAATCTCTCTTTAAAACCCGTCATTTTCTAAAAAAATGTTGAAAGCCAGTGTTTCAAAACATCGCCAAAAAAAAAAATTCATCCTGATTAGTAATTTATATCCATTGGATTAGGGTCTTTTTCATAGTTTGTTTTTAACCATCGATTTTGAGCATTATTTGGAAAAAAAATGCACACTATTAGAGACTGTTGTTCTAGATATGCTTGAACAGTAAATAAGACTACTCACGTATAGATGTTTGGCCCATCCTTAGGCGGACCTACATGCAAAAAATCAGCTTGATTAGTGATTTCTAGGCATTCAATTGGAGTTGTTTTCAAGGGTTGATTTTTAACCGTTGAATTTGAGAATCACTATTTAGCACATAACTTGAGGTACATTTTTTCCCAATGACAAAATGAAACCACCATGGACATCTATGGACTTTGGACCATGTGAGCATTACTCTTTTAATAATGGGGTAAGTATGGCAACTTTAAATTAATTTTTTTTTTTACAAAATTTGAATTTTGACAGCCACGTTGATGCTACATGGTACACTCTTTTAGAGACCACTTACGGCATGGATGTTTGGCACATCCTTAGGTGGACCGACATACTAAAACTCATCCTGATTAGTAATGGACTGGGATATTGCCACCCCACTTAACAATTTTTTAATGACGAATGTGTCCCTTATATTTTTTACATGTACACCCACTCTTAAAAAAGAAGAATGAGAAGAAGAAGAAGAGGAACCTGCCACCACCACCGCCTTCTACTTCCTTATTCTCTCTCTCCCCCGCTCCCGCTCCCTCTCTCTCTAACCCTCTGTCAACCCAGGCGAGGCTTCCAAGTGTGCCACGACTGGGCTGTCCGAGGTTGCATAGGCCTCTCTGTAGTTCAACATTGAGGGCAAGTAGGGAAGAAGAAAAAGAAGAAGAAGGCGGTGGTGGTGGTGCGGTGGGTGGGCAGAGGCAGTGGTCTGGTGCGATGGTGGGGTGGTGATGAAAGAAGAAACTCCATTCTTCTTTCTGTTTTTCAATTTCATCTTTTTTTGTTTCCGTAGGTATGTTTAACACATTTCAATGGTATTTTTGGTATTGCAAAAGAATGGCTATAAGTGGGTCCGATGAACACAAAAAGTGGGTTCAAATATCCTTTCCTTAATTGAAATAGATGCCCATTGATCTAAACCGTCCAATAAATGGATCACCTTTCGGATGGGCTATAACTCGAAAATTGTTCAAAGATCCCCAACTAGGGAAGTCAGCAACACCCGTGAAGAATAAATGAGTCGTGCTATCCCACGGAAGGAATCCGACGTGCAGTTGAGTGCTCAGCCATCCGATTCCTTCTTGCGTAGAGATTAGGGAGAAACATTTGGGCGCCGAGTCCATTTTTGGTCATTTGCTTGAATGATCCATGCGAGTAAAACTTGTGTCACAAGATGTTTTGAGTGAACACGGTCACAGCACTCAATATGAGCCACGTGGTATACTATTAGAGGACGATGACTGTATGGATGTTTGGGCAGTCCCTCGGTGGACCGGTACACAAAAAATCAGCTTGATTAGTGATTTCTAACTGATTCTATTGAAGTTATTTTCACGGGTTGATTTTAACGGTAGGAATTTGAGCATTATTGAGCGTTTTTTGGGTGCAAAAATTCAAAGGTTTTAAATCACTAATCAGGCTGATTTTTGGTTTGTAGGTCCATCGAGGGACTGGTCAAACATCCATACGGTCAAAGACCTCTGATCGTGTGCCACGTGTCTTGTATTGAGTGCTGTGACCGTGTTCCGTCTCAACATCTTGTCACACAAGTTTTACTCGATCCATGCCAATCACGGTAGAACTTTGCTGACCGATGCCAGTCAACAAAATTACTGACAGCCCACAATATAAGCCATGTGGCACGCTCTTAGAGGATGCTGACCATATGTATGCTTGGTCAATTCCTAAGTGGACCTAAAGACCAAAAATCAGCCTACCTGATCAGCGATTTCAAACCTTTGGATACCTAAAATAATGGTCAATAATGCTAAAATTCCACGGTTAAAAATCAACCCATGAAAATAACTCCAATCCAACGCTTACAAATCACTGGTGAGGCTAAATTTTGGTCTGTCACAAGGTCAGAAATCTCTAAGAATATGCCACGTGGCTCATTGTAGGCCGTATGTAGCTTTGCTGACCCCCGGTCAGCAAAACTCTACTGAAACGTGACAAATACGCACGACAACCCTGGCAATACTTTTTAAAAAAGTTTAAATTTCCAAAATTTAAATCATGGATACGTGTTAAATGTAGAGGCTTTAGTGATTGACATGGGTCACTAAAGCAAGTGACCAAAAACGGGGTATGGGCTCCAAACACTTTTTTTGAAATAATCTCCATTCGGATCATGCAGGCCCACCCAATATATTGACGACGGCCCTTGATTTGCGTGGCGCCATTGGGTCAAGCAACGCGTGAGCTAAAAGTTTTCCCCAACGATCCTTCGTTCTAACCTGTCTTCTTCGTCCATCTTCCCTGTTCTTCTTCTTCACTCTACTTCGTGCTAACCCCTATGGTCTTTTTGGACGGCGAAAAGCTCCAGACAAGTAACAAACGGAGACAAACCAGCGCAAGGTAGAGGGAGAGATTACAAGGTAACGACCTAGGGTTCTACTTCACCCTGGGGTTCTTATTTCTAGGGTTTACCTCTTCATTTCTATACTCATTTTCCGTAGAGTTCCTTTCATTCTAGGGTTATTTATAAGATTGATTTCTCTTCACTTCTTACTCCTGGAAATTAGCCGGCAGGGGAGTTCGAGCTGCGATCGACGATGGAGATGGAGAGCGAAGAGAACGCACTGAAGGCAGCCGGGGCGGAGCCGCTTCCCGAGGGACGGCGTGGAGTGCGCATCCATGGTTGGGAGATCGAGTCACGCAACCGATCCATTCTTAACTCTATCCAACATCAACAGTAATTTCTTTCATCTTTATCATTTATGATCCCTATTAGCTGAACGGTTTTAATACTTGATATGGTTGTTGCAGATGGGAACAGAAGCTTCAGACATCCCACTTACCTGAGATGGTTTTTGGAGAAAGTTGTCTACTTCTCTTACACAAGAACATAAAAATTCATTTTAATGCATTCGATGCTCTAATTGGATGGAAGCAGGAAGCTTTACCACCAGTTGAAGTCCCAGCAGCAGCACAATGGAAGTTCAGAAGGTAGAATAGATAAGCACATATTTCGTCCTTTTTACCTCACATTTGGATTTCTTAAAAACATTGCACTTTTATTAGCCTGAAAATCGTTTCTTAAAAATATTGCATTTTTATAAGCCTGATCACATTTCATTGTGATCCTAAACCTAGATATGGCTGTAGATAGTATTGAACGTTGGGACAAGATTCGTGCTGTTGAACCCTAACGATGATGCTGAATGATCTATTGCAGCTTGGCCCCACTGCTAGTAATCCGGTCACTAGAAATCAAATGCCTAAACTTCAATTAATTTATCTAGGCTAACCACATTTCTCTTATAACAATACCCAAGGATCATGTGCAATAAAAGTAAAGAAATCCGAAGAAAATGAAGTACTTCAACCACACACAAGCGTAACACAACTATGTTTGTGGTTTATCTACAATTGGGGCTACATCTACAGGCAACCTGACAAGGGATAAATCCACTAATCAATGGTGGAGATTACAAGGAGATTAATACCTCACCTCTTCAAACTCGGTGAAAACCTACCAAATCTTCCTTCTCAACTCCAAACCCAACATTGTTGCTAAACCACAACTCCCACAACCCCTCCATCAATAACCTTGTCACAAGCTCAGGAAAACACCGTGATTGCACTCCATACACATTTGGACCTCCAGGGTTTATGAAGAAGAGCAAGAGACCTTGTAGAGAACCCTCTTTCACAAGAGAAAACCTCAACTTTACTACACCTTTACTTCTCTCTACTAGACCATATTCCACCATTTTTACCCTTTAATGTAAAATAAAGCAAAGCTTGGTTTACCCCAAAATAACCCTTACAAAGAGAACAATACCAAAAAAAGGTGGTGATTTTATATCACAACTCCAACATGATCATGAGAACTATAGTTTAATTAGTAAAATATGAAAGCACAAAAGGAGGGTGAGAAAGTGTTGGAGGTAATTACTCAATGGGATGAGTAATTTTTTTTCCCTTTACCAAATAATAGGTGATCCAAAAACTAGGAGAATGGGGATGAGCCTCGAGGGAAGAGGAAGAATCACTTTAATATGCGAGTAGCTCTTGATGTAGGGGAAACATCCTAGTGAATGGGGAGGCTTTCTATGATACATAATAATGTATTAAAAGTTTGATACGAAAATCCCTCAAAATGCCGTGGTACACTCATCCGGGTCCATTGACTCCATGAAGGTTTGGCCCACACCTTTATTGACCTACACACCAAAATTAGCCTAGTTGGTAATTGTTAGCCGTTGGATTCAAGCACTTCTGATATGGGCTTCATGAACAGGCCTATGGATGATCCAAGTCCATGATGAAAAAGTGTAAGAAATCACTAACCAATTTGATTTTTGGCAGTAGGTCCACCAAGAGGTGGTCCAACAAACATTTATGGGGTTAGAGGGCTCGAAGTAGTGTGCCACATGGCATTTTGAGAGATTTTTGTATCAATTGTAATTCAGAATTCTGTACCAAAGTTTTCCCATGGTGCTAAATTTTATATTTTTCCCTGTTGGCGCCTGCATTTGATTAGATGTACATTGAGCTTTAATGATGATCTAGCTTTTGACACTTCTCTCAAGGTATCAATTTATTTTGAACTCAATACCCTTGTTTGGTTGAAAAACTTTGGGTTTACCCTTGTATTGGTACTGCCTATGTTACTCAGATATTTCCACATCCCCAATGTATCTCTATTGACACGGTACAATGCTAATATTAGATATTGCGTGGATACTTCATCATCATCAGTGCCTTATCCCAACTAGTTGGGGTTGGCAACATGAATCCTGTTCCGCCATTCAACTTTGGCTAGAGTCGTATCTTCTACTAAAGTGTGTAGCATAAAACTTTCTTGTTCCTTGTTGTACCATTGCTTATTTACTTTGAACTACTAACAAATTTTTTTATTTGTTTTGTCGACAAAAAATAGATAAATAGTGTATTGTATTATAAACACGTTGCAACTATTACAACAAGTTTCATTCAATTTTTTGACATAGAGACTAATAACATGATACTAAGGTTGAGAATAATAAAATCATTAACCAAGTTTAAGAAATCTATGAATTGTTGTGTTTTCTTGTTATTTGGAAGAAGGTTGAAAATGGTGAAACACAAAAATACTTTGTTCTACAACAACTAACAGATGTACTAACAAAAGGGCTATCAGAGCAACAACACCAATATAGGGAGCTCTTGCTTCAGATATATGGTTAGGGGTTTGATTCGTCCGGTTAACGTCATCCGTGTTCTTCTCGCGAGGGTTATCGTTTTCGACCATGGGTTGGGGATCTTGGCACCTGTGTCGGATCCCTGAAATATAGCTTTCTAAAGAGAATGAAGAGAGAAGAAAGAGGAATTTAAATGAAGCATGGACTCTGAGAAGTCGTAATGAAGAAGACGTTGCTGTTAGAGGCCAAATCCTTTGATTTGGAGGAGGCTTGGGTGGGAAATCGTAAACTGGTGAAGATTACGGAAAGGGGCAGGGTTTTTTTCAAATCTATCTTTCTCACCAGAGGAGGCCTCTTCTGGTTTTGCAAGGTGTTGGACGACCTCTGTGTGAGTAAAGACGATGCTAGCTTCGTGAGGAAGAGGCACGATGAAGGTAGAACGTGGATTGCTACCAAAGGGGTGAACCATAGGGGCGGTTTTCTGAAGGTGAACGAATTCTATGGGGAGTCATCATCGACTTTGATCTTTATCCCTGAAGGTTCTAATAGAGAGGGGTGGTCGAATCTCTCGTATGTCCTTTGGAGATCATTCATCGGAGCTTCTCTACCACCAGCCGGAGGTTCTATATCGATCACCTGAGGAGCAGAGGAGGCGAGCGAGGTATCTGCTAAGGTCGAGACGGTCGGAGGAGTACCTCGTATTATTATTGACTACTCTGTAGCGGCAGGGTGTTTCGGGCGCTGGTGTCAGGCGATAGTGTGCGACGTTGTGGGGTGCACTTTATCAAAGACCGAAATCAAGAAAGCCATTCTGTCGCTCCTCAGGCCCGTTTGGGGTTCATAATATTTTGGCATTTGGGACGGATAGGTTCTTCCTATTTGCCAAATCCGAGGAGGAGGTACAACTGATTTGCAGAGAGGCTCGGTGGAGTTGGGTTCTGGTCTGGTTAGCTTCCACCGTTGGTGGCCGTCGGTTCACACCTTCCATGCTGCTTCCCTCATCTCCGAGCGTTGGCTCTTACTTTGCGGTGTCTGTTTCCACTTGCGTAAAAGGAAAATAATTGAAGCGATAGGGAGCCTCTGTGGAGGTTTCAGAGAACTTGACAGTTCGGGGACAGCGAAGGATAACATGGACTTCATTCGGATCAGAGTGGCGGCCGGAGGATTGAGGGGTATCCCTAGGGTGGTTAACCTCTACGACAGGGGAGTTCTCTTCCCCATCATCATAGACATTGAGGAGACTCTGAAGGAGTGGCCGGCGATCGATCCAAGCATCTGCATCTCAGTCTCTCAGGGTAGACGCTATGGGGGGAGATGGTGAGGTGGCACCCTGCAAAACACGTGGCGAGAAGAGAGAGGTGGAGCATCGTTCGTCGGACAGTCCACCTGTAAGGGGCAAGCCAATGGCGTATGATAAGAAAGGGGGGCAGGCTCAGCCATCTAGCTGGACACAACCAGACGCCAAAGTTGATTACAATCCTTTGGAGGATTTTAAAAATCAAAATAGCAGATACTATAACTATCGCAGGTCTACGACCAACGTGTCCAAGTATGAGAGCTCCCCACTAGCGACTACAGTACCTTCCAGTACTCCAGTGGACGATTCGCACATGGGTGAGAGGCTAGAAGACAGGGCTTCTACATACGTGTCGATCTTACAGAGGTAGAAGAAAGATGATCACCAGGAGATAGCCTCGAGGAAGAGACAGGTGGCTAGCATCAATGGAGGAGCACGCTTTGACGAAGGAAGGGACAAGTCTCATCAGGCTTTCGCTAGACAAGGAGTTACTTTTCATAGCAGAGGAGCTTCGTGGCCCTAAGAAACACTGACACGTGGAGGCTATTCCGAATCGGGGTTTGACAGATGCCGTATAGGGGAAGGTAAGTGGGAGGTGGGTAATTGCTCTAACCAACCCGCGAAGCATAGTAACATCACCTCACACAATGGGTCGGTATTCCATCCAGCGGTTACGGTTGAGGGTGCTCCCGAATCAGTACTCCCTGCTTCACACTATATCTATTCCGACTCAGTGTACCATCACATAGATAAATCGATTCCCCTTGTAGAAGATAATGGGGTGTACTCAGAACCAGACCGTCCTTCGACAAGTCTTGGTGGATCCCCCAAGCTAGAGACTAGGGAGCTGGTTCGTCTCCCTTCCGGTTCCCCTCCTAGCGATATGGCGGACAACCATTTCAGCTTGATTTCAACACAGAGTGCCCCAGATTTTACTGTCTTTTCTTCCCTCAGGAAACCAAGCCGTCTGCGGTGGTGGACATCTTGATGGAAGGGAGACTGGTGGATTATGGCTTCTCAGAAGCTTCTTCCTCCTTGGATTCCTATTCGGACCACGGGGGGGCGACGGATGAGGATTCCTTCGCTTCGGGTTATTCTATTTCGTCAGAATGCGAGTACGTGGACTCGTCGAGTTCACCATCGTTGGTGAGCAAATCCACCGAAAGTGTTACTATCGCATCCAGCTGCAACAAGGGTCTCAGGACTTCTAGGCCAGGCTCCCCATCCATTCCTATTGATCGGGGAGAATCGTCTAATTCTGAATGTGAAGAAGGATGGTCTACGGGTAAAGTCATCAAATTTGGAAAGGCGATCGGCGTATCATTTAACGGTTTGGAGGAACAAGCAAGGGTCCTATTCAGTCAGAATACTGTTATAGAGGAGGGTAACGCAGTAGAAGATACTGAGTTGGAGGTCAGGTTAGCCCAGGAGAATATATCTCCCAACCTCAACAGGGACCACGATGAAGGGGGATCACACACAGGGGAGCACACCAAGGGAAAGAAGCCGAGCAAACCCAAGAGTAGGTTTAGTAAGGAGCTCAGCAAGAAGGAAGGGCAGGAGACCAAGGGCCATTTGTCAGTCTCAATGAACCTCAATATCTTCTCTTGGAATATAAGGGGTCTGGGAAGCAAAGGAAAAAGGGCAGCGGCTTGTAGTATGATCAGTAGGTGGAAGCCGAGGCTGTTGGTGATTCAGGAAACAAAATTAGCAGTCATGAAGGATTCAATCGTGTATGATATCTGTGGTAAAAGGGGATTTGGGTGGAGAGCAATCCCATCCCTTGGGTCTGCTGGGGGTGTGGTGGTGATATGGGATCTCGAGGCTTTAATAGTAGAGGATACCCTCTTAGGAGCTTTCTCAGTTTCCATTTTGTGCAAGAGTAAGGAAGATGGATTCTTGTGGGTGTTTTCAGGGGTTTATGGCCCCAATGACAATTGCTTTCGTAGTCAATTCTGGGACGAATTGGACAACGTGCATGGTTTGTGGAATCACCCCTGGTGTATAGGAGGGGATTTCAATGTCATCAGATTCTCTCACGAGAAGAGGAGTGGAGGTAGCAGCGGCAGAAGGATCACGCCTAGCATGAGGGGGTTTTTCGAATTCGTGGCGAGGAACGAGTTGATGGATCTCCCTTTGGCCGGTGCCAATTTCACATGGTCCAACCATCAAACCCAACCTACCTTGTGTAGATTGGACAGATTTCTGGTCTCTAGTAGTTGGGAGGCCCATTTTCCTGGAGTCATTCAGTCTGCAATCCTTAATCCGGTCTCTGATCATTGTCCCATCTTTCTTGACAGTGGGGGTATCAGTAGAAGGCTGTGCCCTTTTCGTTTCGAGCTTATGTGGATGCAAGACCCTTCCTTTTTGAAAAAGGTGGAGTCCTGGTGGGGATCTTTCAATTTCTCAGGGAGAGCCGGTTATATATTCTGGAGCAAACTCAATGCCCTTAAAAAGCATTTAAAGGTGTGGAATACGGAGGAGTTCGGTAGAGTTGAAAAAAAATGAGTACAATATTGGAGGAGATAGCCCGGATAGACAACAAGGAGGAGTCCGAGACCATCTCCATCGAAGAATTCAGTAGGAGAGGAGATCTTAAGAAGGATTTTTGGGCATTGTGGCTCGTATGGAAGAAATTAGTTGGAGGCAGAAATCCAGAGTGAGGTGGCTCAAGGAGGGGGATCGGAATACCAAATTCTTCCACAGGATTGCGAATGCCAAAAGGAGAGTCAACAACATTACCAAAATCATGGTGGATGGTTCGACAATCGAAGATGAGTCCTGGATTAGGAAAGAGATTGTTTCCTTCTACTCTGATTTATATTCCGAAAGAATGGATCATAGACCCAAGTTGGATGGCTTGGAATTCGGCATGATAGAAGATGATCAACGCGATTGGTTGGAGAGACCCTTTGAAGAACAGGAAGTCCTTGATGCCATCAAGTCCTTTGGAGGTGACAAGGCGCCAGGGCCAGACGGTTTCCCATTGGCTTTTTTCAGCAAATGTTGGCCCATTGTGGGTCAAGATTTCATGAAAGTGGTGGAGGAGTTCCAACGGGATTCATGGCTTGACTGGAGAGGTAATGCTACCTTCGTCTCCTTGCTGCCCAAGAAAGGAGCCGTCTCCCTTGTTGATTTTCGTCCTATAAGTCTTATTGGGAGCACGTACAAAATTTTGGCTAAGATGCTGGCATCCAGATTGAAAGGAGTGTTGGGTCACGTCATTTCCTCATTCCAAGGAGCTTTTGTGAGCTGGCGTCAAATTCTGGATGGGGTTTTGATCGCCAATGAGGTCGACTCGAGACTTCGTGGTGACGTCCCCGGCATCATTTGTAAGGTGGATCTGGAGAAGGCGTATGACCACGTCAATTGGTCTTTCCTCGAGTATTTGACGAGCTGTATGGGGTTCGGCGACAAATGGAGACGATGGATTTGGACTTGTGTGTCGACGGTGCGATTCTCGATTTTAGTGAACGGTACTCCGGCTGGCTTTTTTAAGAGTTCTAGAGGGATTCGTCAGGGGGATCCTCTCTCTCCGTACCTTTTCCTTATTGTGGCCGAAGCTTTGAGCCGTTTGGCCTTCAAGGCGGTTGATAGTGGCTTTCTGGAGGGCTTCAAGGTGGGGAGAGAGGGGCCCACTGTTGTAAATAAGGTTGTAACCAGTAGATGAAGGTTGTAGATAGAAGAGGAAAAAAGTGTAATGGAGGCGGAAGGTGGAGAATGAGATTAGGGTTAAAGAGAGTTGTGGGAAGAGGAGAGAATGAATTGTTAATTCATTCTCCCGCACTTACTGTATATATATATATGATGGGGAGAAACCCTACAAAAGAGAACACTATTCATGTGTTACTATTCACGTGACACTATTTACGCGACACTATTCACGTGAATAGTGAAAACCTAAAAAAGGCCCCACGTGGGTGTATTACATAAACTCCAACACCCACCATCTCATATTTATAGTTTGTAGATGATACTATTTTCTTCACAAAGGCCTCTCCATCCCAAGCTCAGGTTTTGAAAGGCATTTTGCGGTGTTTCGAGGCTGTCTCGGGTCTTCGGGTCAATCTAGGGAAGAGCAAAGTCTTCGGAGTGGAAAATGTTAGTTGCCTTGATCCCGTCGCTGCTATATTGGGTTGTAGCACAGGGATGCTTCCCACCTCATATCTTGGTCTCTCTCTTGGTGCGAGCTACAGATCTAAGAGAATTTGGGACCTGGTGATAGAACGGATCTAGACGAATTAGCTTCGTGGAAAAGATTATATCTCTCTAAAGGCGGCAGACTCACTCTAGTGAAAAGCACACTATCTAATCTTCCAATCTATTATTTGTCTCTCTTCACTATTCCTATGGGGGTGGCTAAGAGGATCGAAAGAATCATCAGAAATTTCTTATGGGAAGATGATGTTGTTCACCATAAGTTTCATCTAGTCAATTGGTCGCAAATTTGCAAGGATAAGAAAGAGGGAGGTCTTGGCATCCGCCATATCAAGCTCATGAATAATGCTTTGCTTGGCAAATGGGCTTGGAGATTCGGCATGGAGAGGGAGAGCTTGTGGAGACGCGTGATATCCGCCACTCATGGCGTAGATCCTTTTGGCTGGGACAGCAGAACCCCTACCTCCTCCTATGGGACGGGGGTGTGGAAAGGAATATCCAAGATGATCGGGATCATCAGAAATGGTAGCTCTTTCAAATTGGGCAATGGATCTACTGTTAGATTATGGGAAGACAGGTGGTGTGGGGAACACCCGCTTTGTGAGGATTTTCCTTCAATCTATGCTATATCGAACAAGAAAGGTGAATCAGTCCGGGCTGTGTCTACTTGTGTAGATGAAGTCTTCTCGTGGGATCTGGGCCTTAGAAGGCGTCTCAATGACTGGGAGGTGGACCCAGTAGCCTCCTTGATGCATAGGCTCGAAGGAGTTAAGGTTTCGGACAGGGCGGAGGATAAAAGACGGTGGAACGGCGACACTAAGGGTAGATTCTCGGTTAAATCCTTATACATCTCTCTCATGGGCCCCTCCTATAGGACTTTCCCAGCCAACCGCATCTGGAGAACTTCTATCCCCTCTAAAGTCACGTTCTTCGTTTGGTGTGCTATGTTGGACAAGGTCCTAACAGTGGAGAATCTTAAAAAGCGGGGATATCCTATGCCCAACAAATGTATCCTTTGCTGCCTTGATGAGGAATCTAGCGACCACTTATTCATCCACTGTAGCGTGATTAGATTGATTTGGGAAAGATTTTTAAGCCATTTCGGCATGACTTGGGTGTTTCCCAAGTTGGTCTTCCACCTTTTCTCACGCTGGTTCTCTAAAGCGTTTTCCAAAAGCGGCTGCACCCTATGGAGGCTCATTCCTTTTGCCATATGTTGGGAGGTGTGGAAAGAGAGAAATCTCCGTATTTTCGAAGACAAGGCGGAAGAAGTAGAGAAGATCATTTTGAAGATCAAAGCTACGTTGTTCTTGTGGGGTTCAATTATTTCCGAGCTTCAACGTTTCAGATTTGAAGACTTTGTGTTTCGTTGGGACATCTTGATTTCCTAGAGTCGGGTTGTTTGTAGGGTCGCTCTTTTTGTGCTTGTCGGGTTTGAGCGGTTTTTTGCTTCTGCCCTGTTATGCATTTTGCTGTGCTTGTATAGCTTTTGTGGGCCTTCTCAGCCCCACTTTCTTTTCAATATATACATTTTACCGATAAAAAAAAAAGGTTGAGAATAATAAAATCTAAAGCATTGTATAATGTATTGGATAGAATACATGGTGCAGCCAAAACTGAAGAACAAGCCCTATGATGCAAGACAAGGGGAACCCCGTTTTGCAATCGGAAGACTTGATGGAATTACTCCATCGAGTTTTGGAGGAATCGCTCATTCGGGAAGAATCACTCTTCCTTCCTAGGCATCTCACCCACAAATTCTGGAATCACTCTAAAATAGAAAATATCTCTTTATTCATTCTCCCTAAAATCAAAGATTACAACCCTATTTATAAAATTCTAACTTTCCTAATCCTAATCAAATTAAAAAACTTTACAAAAATATCTGAAACTGATTACAACTCAAATAAAAAAAAGATGACATTCTTAATTAAAATAAAATTAATTGTGATCCGGTGTAACTGCGGACTATCAAGTAGAATGCTCCAGCATCAAACCCTCCTGGTTGAAAAGAATTCGACATCGAATTCGGATGCATGCAAATTGGTTTGGGCCTTTAGATAGTTAGGAATCACTCCCTTGGCTTCACACCAAACCCCTTTCACATGAGCAATATCAAAATGTCTTCCATCAATCATTATCTTTGAAATACTTGGAGTGGTTGTTGATCTTCGGCGGAAGAATTACTCTTCCTTGTAAGGCATCTCACCATGAAACTTTTTTTTGGAAATCGTTCCTAACAAAAAACGAATTTCTTCGTACTCTTCCAAATATTCTTGGACTTGCACCTCTTCTTTTTCTAACTGGATCATCATACTGTGGACGCATTTTTCTTTTGGGACCATCTTCATTGCTAAACTTATCTTCATAATTTTTTTATCTCTTTCTTCTTCTTCATCTTCTTGTGGTACCTGTGAACATTACCATGAACAACACCCGTGAACAAATAAAATGAAAGATAGAAGAAAAGATCAAGAGGGAAGAAAGAGAGAAGAGATGGTAGAATTTTTTCAGATCTGATACCAAATTTGATGTAGGACAAGGGAAACCTCGTTCTGCGTTTGGAAGACTCGACGGAATCGCTCCATCGAATTTTGAAGGAATTGCTCCTTTGGGAAGAATCGCTCCCATCCCAGGCATCTCACCTAGAAATTCTGGAATCACTCCAAAATAGAAAATATCTCTTTATTCTTCACCCTAAAATCAAAGATTTCAACCCTATTTATAAAATTCTAACTTTCTTAATCCTAAAATTAAAAGACTTTCTAAAAATATGTGAAATTGATTACAACTCAAATAAAAAAATAACATTCTTAATTAAAATAAAATAATTCTGATCCGGTATAGCTGCGGACTATCAAGTAGAACGCTCCTGCATCACCCTAAGAAGAAATCATTAATAACTTAAGTCACATATGACTTGTGGTGGTGACTAAAAGTGGTTAGCATCATTTTTTTTCGATAAGTGAAATATTATTAAAGCAACAGAGCCAAAAAGGGATTACAAAGCCAACCTTAAAGGTTGATGTGACCTTAGAAGGAACACTAAAAATTGCACAAAACAAGGACTGAAGCCCGCAACCTAAACACCTTCCTTGGAGCAAATAGAGTCCCAACGAATACAAAATCTTCAAAGAAGAGGTCCTCTACATTGCACGAAAGCCTTAGACCACAGAAACAACATGCCTATAATGCGAAGGACGATACTAGCCACTCCTTCCTCTTTATCCTTGAAGACTCCATTAAGAGGTGTTTTTATTAGTTGGTCAAAATAAGTCATAAGTTTAGAAAATTTATTATGTATAGTCACTACAAGTGGTGTAGTTGGTGATAAACAGGTAGTAAGGATGCGATATTGTGTCCCAAAGGTCTGGTAACAAGTAGGTGATGCAGTATGCTATCTCCTTCAGGTTATGCAGATTTGTGTTAGAGAGGTCATGTAACAAGTAGGTGATGCAGTATTGTGTCTCACACAATTTATGTAACACAAATAGGTGTGAACTGTGAAGTAGTTTTTTTTATTTTTGATATGCATATAGATGTGAAGTAGTTGATGCAGTAGGGTGTGTCAAAAGTTTATATGACATGCAGGTGACAAGGAGGACACAATATAGAGGGCTTAAGTGGAGTGCAGGTGAAAAGTAAGTCATGTGAAAAGTGCAATTTACCACCTATATAAATAAGAAATGGATGCATCTGTGTAAGCACGTCTTCCTCATGAGTGGAATTGAATCATAGTTACTCTCTCTACGAGTGCTTCTACAGGTTTTGTGGTGCATTTTGTCATTAGACATATTGTAGCTGTTCTCACCTGTCATCTTTACAAGCTCTATTCTTGGCTGGATGTTAGATTTAGATTGCTTGGCACTGGATCTGCACCATATTGCACAATACAAGATGCATTCTGATACTCGCCTTCGATTTTACGAGTTTGAAGAGGAGACATGATGATGATTCTGTTCAAGCCAGAGATATTTTTGAAGGGGTCTTATCAACATATTCATTTGAGGGATGCTGGAGAGAATAGGATCAAATGGCTACTATTTGGAGGTTCCATCAGAGGTTATATTAGTCCTATTTTCAACGTTGAGGACTTAAAAGTGTATCATGGTCCTCGTGATAATGGAACTTATGAGGAGCAAGCATAAGGCTTCATCACGTGTTGAAATTGAGCATTCAGATCGAAGACATTCTTCATAATCAAGTGGTTTCTATGTAGCGAGGAGGATATCAGAAGTTTGTACTTTGTAGTGAAGTAGAAAGATCAACCTCTATAAGATTTATGTAGATCACCTTTAGATGATTTCCCATGACTCAACCCAGATTTTATGATTAGTATCTGGCCATAAACTTGATGGAGCTGAGCTCTTCTAAGCCGAGGGGATTTGATGCGAACAGACCTGCGAGCCTCAAAAGTTTAGAGTTGTAGGCTTGGAAAAGCTCATGGCCATACTAGAGGCCCATAGGATGGGCCAGAACACACCCACCACATTGGATGGGCCTCAAAACATTCCAATCTATTAATTTTGGTTATTACCAGTTCATACAACTCATAGGTGGGCCCATGGTTTACTTAGAGGCTACTTTTTGGTGTTTAAGTAAATACTAGTATTGTGTTTTCATCTAGAAGTGTTATTAGTCACAGTAAGAGTTTTATCTGCATTAGGTTAAATAATTAGTAGGTTTGAGTGAGTGTAATATGTTTAGGAAACTAGTGTTTAAAGACCAATAGGGAGTTATGATTCTTAAAGCAAGTTGTAATGAGAAAAGGGTAGTTACCTCCCCCTATCTCTCCTTATTTTTTTTTTTGATAAGTAACTATCTCTCCTTATTCTTACTCAATTAGGAAGAGTTGAAGCTGTTTATGCTTCTGTACTTTCACAAGAGGTGTGACTCCTCCTCTTGGTGCGACTCTATCATAGGTTCTTTTAGTGTGGGGTGGCTCCATCCTATAGCCTGTATCTTCTACTAGAGTGTGTGGCATAAAACTTTCTTGTTTCTAGTTGTACCATTGCTTATTTTCTTTGAACTCCTAACATTTTCTTATTTGTTTTGTCGACAAAAAATAGATAAATAGTATATTGTAAAGAATTTTATTATAAACACACAACAAGTTTCATTCAATTTTGCATGACGCAGAGAATAAAAATATGATACTGAGCTTGAGAATACTAAAATCTAAAGCATTTTGTAATGTATTGGATAGAATACACGATGCAGCCAAAACTGAAGAACAAGCCCTAAGAAGAAATCATTAATATCTCGAGTCGCATAAGATTTGTGGTGGTGACTAAAAGTGGGTCGCATCATTAGAATCCATTAAGAGGTGTTTTTATTAGTTGGTGAAGATAAGATAAGTTTAGAAAATTTATTATGTATAGTCAGTACAAGTGGTGTAGTAGGTGATAAATAGGTGACAAGTAAGTGATGTGATATTGTGTCCCAAAGGTCTTGTAACAAATAGGTGATGCAGTATACTATCTCCTACAGGTTATGCAGTTTTGTGTTCGAAAGGTCACGTAACAAGTAGATGATGCAGTATCCTATCTCACACAATTTATGTAACACAAATAGGTGAAGTAGTTGATGCAGTAGGGTGTGTCAAAAGTTTATATAACAAGCAAGTGACACAATATAGAGGGCTTAAGTAAGTGGTAGTGCAGATGAAAAGTGCAATTTACCACTTCTATAAATAAGAATGGGTGCATTTGTCATTGGACGTATCGCAGTTGTTCTCACCGGTCATCTTTACATGTTCTATTCTTGGCTGGATTTCAATTTAGATTGCTCAGCTCTAGATCTGCACCATATTGTGCAATACAAGATGCATGCTGATACTCGTCTTTGATTTGCTGAGTTCAAAGGGGAGACATGGTGATGATTATGTTGAAGGCAGAGAGATTTCTGAAGGGGTCTAATCAACATATTCATTTGAGGGATGATGTTCCTTATTGGATGTTGGAGAAAATAGGATCAAATGGCTACTATCTGGAGGTTCCATTAGAGGTTATATTAGTCCTATTTTCAATGTTGAGGACTTAAACCTGCTCAGGAGGAGCAGGTGATTTTGTATCGCATATGGCAATCCCCCCCTATGGGCCGTCTTAAGCTGAATACTGATGCGGCATGGGAAGCCTTGACTGGTAGAGCTGGTTCGGGTTTTATTATTAGAGATCACTCTGGCTCTTTTATCTTGGTAGGAGCCCACCCTTCTTGAGCTTGCTCGACAGAGGAAGTAGAAGCGAAGGCTATCCTAGTCAGTCTTCAAGCGGCGAGGGATGCGGATAGCAGAAATATTTTGGTGGAATCTGACGCGAAGGGCCGCATCGAAATCTTGCAGAAGGGATCATGGCATAGTGGCTGGGCAGCTTTTAGAATTTGTGCTCAGATTTTGGATGTCTCTCTCTTCTTTCACAACCTCTCTTTCTTTTTTACTGATCGTCTGTATAATTGCTCTGATCATACTATTGCTCGTATGGCACGTACTTTTTCTCATCCTCAGCTGTGGACCCGATCCCCTCCAGATTGGTTGGATACTGTTTTGTCTAGAGAGGCGCTTGGATTATCCTCAGACTAGTTGAATGGGTTTTCTTAGTTAATATTATGTCTGCCTTACAAAAACAAATCCTGCAAACTCTTGTTTTCTCCTGATCTGAACCTAATCCATAGTTTTCTGGAAAGTTTATAGAATTAACTGTGGCTGTCCAGCATCACTTGTGGTTTGTGGAATATTTAATGTTTTTACATAGACATGATGTATATGTAGTACTTGTGGTTTATCTTTTTTCGTTAGACTTGGTGTTTGGCATTACTTGTGGTTCTTCTTTTCCCCACAATAACATTTGGAAACCTCTTTCTTCGTCCACACAAAAGCTTGGATGGTCACTTTGGAAAAAAAAACTGATATGCTTTAAAGAAGGAGAAGTTTCAAAGCCCTCTTCATCCATATTTGTATGATGTGTAGGAGAGACGGAGAATTGACAAAACATCTTTTTATTTACTGTGAGATGGCTAGGGAAATTTGGAGTCATTTCCTCAATCTCATGGAGCTTAGTTGGATCTTCCCTGCCGACATTTTGGTCATGATTGCGTGATGGCAAGAGGGGTCTATTTGGGAAGCGTGGGCGCATTCTTTGGTAGTCCTCTTTCTCGCCATTTTGTGGGGCATTTGGGAGAAAAGGAATTGGAGAAGTTTTAACAAAATTCTCTAGCTTCTTTGTTATCATTGAAAAACTAAAGTGATGGTTTTTCATTAGGTTGTTACTTCTAGAGAGTTTCGAGTAATTAATTGTAATGATCATGAGAGAATGGAGAAAGATAGCTTGTTCCTCCAGCTTCATCTTGGTTCATCATGCGTGGTAGCCTCCTAAGGATGGATTCCTAAAGTTCAATTATAATGCTTGTTCTCTTGGCACCTCGGGTCCATCAGCAATCGGTGGCTTGGTTAAAACAAAGAGGGAAAAACTATGAATGTGTACTCTGGTCTATTAGGGGATTGCGATTCTAACAAAGTTGAAGCCCCTTTCTCTCCTTCAAGGTCTTAGGATTGTGAAAGCTTTAAACATGGAGAGTTTTATTGTTACTTCAGATTTGAGCAATTTAATTACTTGGGCATCCAATATAAAGAAAGGTTCGTGGAGATCGTCTCATATAATTAGAGCGATTCAAGACTTGATTCATTCAAAGGACATCTCGTTCTTGCTTGTCCCAAGGTTGGCTAATATAAGGCAGATATACTAGCTAAAGGAGCCTATAGGGTTGTGTAGTACGGTGAGGAGGAGTTGCTGATGTGATCATAATTTTTATTGTTACACCCCCCCCCCCCCCCCCCCCCCCCCCCCCCCCCGCTCTCTCTTTCTCACTCTTAAATAAAAAGTATACATGAGGTACTTTATTATTCAAACTTTAGTGTACCAAGTATTTTCTTCGAGGAATGCTATCAGGCAACACACCTTATGCATTGCACGCTTGCAACTTGCTAAAAGACAAACAACCTGAATTGGTAACAGGCTCCCAAAGTCACCATTTATTTTAGTTCGTCCAACTTCACCATCGAAACACTTCACGCCACCATCCTTCACATGGAACGAAACTCTCTCTTTTGAATGCCAATGAAGCTCCTTCGTCCTTCTTGCACTCTCCAAAACCTAATTTTCAGAGAAACCAGAATTTCTGCAACTCATCCAACAAGATCTCTACAGATGCCGAGGAGAGGCACGGAGGTTTCATAAGCCATCTTAGAGACATAATAATAGGAAAGTGTTAGAAAATCTCAATCAATAACCACTTCATAAGACAGAGACTAAAGCTTCGCCATGTTGAAAAGATTGTGCTCCAAACCCTAGACGATGCAAGGTTAGCTTTAAGATTTCTTTATTTTCTTGGTTTATACATATATTTCAATCATTCAAAAGAGTGTAAACCAGAAATTTCGACCATTAATCGATGGATTTTCCTGAAAAGGGGACTTCGGGAAGGATTATCAAGTCACATATTTTTTTTCTTCTTTTAGTGAGTTGAAGGTGTGCAATGCATGAAGTGCATTGCCTGCTAGATTCCTCAGTTTTTAGATGCAAATTAAATGCTTTATATATACAACTTATGGCATTAGATAAATGTGGGTATTCTATTTATATTCGGTCTGTTGCTCTTAATCAAATTGTTTGAATTGATGTACCTTCCTTGAGAGAATGGCTAGGACAATCTCACATTCCATCTCTGGATTTGCAGCAAACCTTTCCAGCAGGTGATACTTGATTATGACTACACATTCACAACACCGTACTGTGGAAGTGAGACAGTTGAGATAAATACAGAGGTTTGTTCATCAATCATTTATATGTTGAGATTAACATTTTTTGTGAAGTTAGGATGCTAGAGTATTCTGGGTTAACGCAAAACCTTATGTTTCTCTGAATAATTTCCCTGTTTCACAGACCTTTTTTGGGTACAGCTTAAGTTCTTTTTCTTTTGTATCAGTCTCCTCATATTATTTATTTTTTGTTATTTTTATTTTTTTCCTCTTTATGATCAGGGTGGAACAGGGAACATCTCAGAGCAGGGGAGCTGTAGTTTGCATTGGGAGGATTGCGAGGAGCAAATTGATGTGGTTGCACTGGCATCAAAGGAGCCTATTCTCTTCTATGATGAGGTGGGCACCTCGGACATAACTGGAATGAAGAGACAATTTAAGTTCATTTTCTATTTTCATCTACCCCTGTGCTCATCTGTGTGCCGCAACTGAAGTATTTGTTTCAATTTTACAGGTGGTTTTGTATGAAGATGAATTGGCTGATAGTGGAGTGTCGCTCTTAACTGTAAAAGTAGTAAGTATTAAATTTCGACCATCTGTTTCTGGTATGGATTTGATCTCTTTTTCTGCACAATATCTAGATGATGCAGACAGATTATATTACCTTATCTTATGTGATCTTGTAGAGAGTCATGCCGAGTTGTTGGTTTCTTCTACTGCGTTTCTGGGTGAGTTATTCTCCTTGCTTCATTATGTATGTTTACAGGTTTCCATCTCTTCCATCAAGAACTTGGGTAGGCAAGCCACTCGTTCAACAGTTTTTGCTCAAAAACCTAGGTAGTTCTGGTCCACCTTCCTTGTGGTTAATACCAGAAAATTTTTAAAATTTGAAATGCAAAAATTGCATTTTCTAGGAATCAGTGTATATTTGCTGCTGTTTCCTCTGTACAGATTATTGCCCCATCTAGCCATTGATCCAATTCTCTTTACAGCTTAGAGTTGATGGAGTACTCATGAGATTAAGGGACACTCGAATGTATTGTGCCTTTGGGAACAATGCTGACCCAATCATTCTTCGAGAGAGCTGCTGGAGAGAAGCCACGTTTCAATATTTATCTACAGTAAGTTCACGAGCTCCCTTTCAACATCTTTTCATGCATGTATGATGGTCTGTTGCCATATTGAATTACTAGTTATCCTTCGTCTGGTTGTTTCTCCCTCCCAAGAGTTTTGCCTTTTTGGTGTTGGGGAGCCGAAGAGAGGTTTGAGTCTCTTCATGGGTATTTTCGGGGTAGAGTGGCTCCTGTCCAAGGGATGGTTGATTTATTTATGTGCTCTTTTTGGTAATAGATGTAAGAAGCTTTAAAGGTTCCTCCCTTTTGCTTTTGTTTTGTGGAAACAGAAATAGCATCATCTCATGGGTTCTCATTCTGAAAGTATTTCTTTGCTTTATGATTGAGAACTTATTGAGGGTTCGAAATGAAGTTGTGGCTAGTGTGGGAAACAGAGTACTTCACCTCATGGGTTCTCATTCTGAAAGTCTTTCTTTGCTTTATGATTGAGAACTTATTGAGGGTTCGAAATGAAGTTGTGGCTAGTGTGGGAAACAGAGTTACTTCACCTCTTGGGAAGAATCTGCATAGTGGGCAGTGTTACCAGGACACCTCAAAACTAAGGGTAATAACTGTGTCAACACTTTGACACTGCCCAATATTCCTTGGTACGTCATGTGCCAAAGTGACGTAATCAAGAAAGTATTGGCACTTGGCACTCCTAGACAAGAACATTGACTAAGGTGCTGACACTTCAAAATTTGTTTTTAAACAGGTGTTAACACTTAATATTAAGTGTTGGACACAGATTGAACTTTATATTTATACATGTTGAAACTCAGAATCGAAGTAAATGGATATATGCTCTAACTCAAAAGGTTTCATTTTAAAGAAGAACTTATCTGAAAGTTGCCTGTTAAGATAAGGGCTCTATGTAGTATTTTATTTGAGAGGGCCTCTTTTGTCTTCTTCTCCTCATCTTCTTTCTCTATCAGGGTTGCGACCATATTAGATCACATTTATGGGTTTGAAAATCTCATTCATCCATACTTCGTATGTGGATGTTTTTAACTCAGATGATGCATTTTTGTGTCTTGTTAATTGGTGCAGAAAGGATTTCCTTCTGATTCTGCAGCTTATAGTGATCCAAATCTCATCAGTCAGAGGCTACCTGTTGTCATGCAGAAGATGCAAAAGCTAAAAGTCCCCTGTAATCTGTAACCAATCCTTGTTGCTACTTCATCATGTAAGAAGCAGTTGGTTTATCTCCATGCAAGAGAACTCAAATTGTGCCATATTGGTTGCTATAGAAGATTCAGAACTTGTAGGAGTTATCTATTTTGTAAACATCGCAATTAAATGTTTAAGTTTGTCATTGTATTTCTTTTATTTGATAATTTACTCATTAAATAACCCCACCCCAAAAGGAAGAGAAACAGACAGCAAGAACCCACTTTGTGAACCGTTGCTGCATTCACCTTCTGGAAAGAAATCTTAACCTTGATGCTTGTTACTGTTTTAACAACTCTAGAAATCTTCTCTCTAGAGGGTCTTACTATACCTTATTTGACAAAAACTTTGACTTGTGGATCCATGCTTTAGATTAGTAGCATAAAAGCCAACATTTATTAGTGGATCTGCTGGCAGATGGGTCACAGAATGATAGCCACCAGAACTTTTAGGTAGAGTTAAGTTAGTTTCCAAATGCTAGGTGGGGAATATGCTGAATGCCTCAAGCATGAAATATCAAAGGGATCTTTCTATTCAGTGGCACTGACTGGATGTAGCCCAGAATAGTTTTGAAATCTGTGAAGTCTAAGAACTGGACATCTCCAAAGCTTACTAGATTGTAACAAATAAAAATAACCAATAAAGGCAAGAAGCATCTGGATGCTGTTTCCATAATTTAGTGAGGTGAAAATTTCCAAAGAGAAGTAAGGTGAATCGGCTTTTCTGGAACAGCAAACAGTGTGGACAAAAATTTAAGCAATCTAAATTCTAGGATCCCCAACTTAGGATGTCGATATTGATTCACTAATAAATCTTTCAAGGGTTTGTTTTGGCAGTTGAGGAAGTTGATTGAATTTCAATCAGAATGAGGCGACTGTTGATCTTAATGAACAAGTTAGCAGGGCTAAAGAAAGTAGGCAAAAATGCTTGAAGAAAGTTAAAAAAGGTTCTTATCCTCTACAAATAATGCATTGATTTCTTGAAAGGGTGGTTGAGATGGTTTGTTTTTTAAGTGCAATTGTGCAAGTTATTATAAAAGCTTCCTTGGGTTTATGTAATGGTCATTGGTTGCAACAGAACTCCCAGTCAACAACCATCAACAGTGAAGAAAAACCAGTAAATACCCCTTGGTTAGAAAAGTAGAGGTGCATACTTGATTACACTGATAGTTCTAGAAAGAAGAGCATTCTTTTTTTTAACATAATGTAAGCTGGGATGAACTTGTGATCTCAATGTTTCTGCATTTGAGTTAATGCTCATGTGTGCAAAATCAGGACATGGGTGTGGCCCGTGATTTGTAATATTTGTATGTGAAACATTAAGGTCTATCTCGAGGAACGGGATTCGTGCAGCTGACCCCATACCGTTGGGAAAAGGATTATGATGATGATGAAGGTCTATCTGACTCCTTGAAGGTAAAGGGGTTTCCTCCGCAGCCAACTATTACTGTTGAACCCTGGATTTTCCTTTCAGAATAAACATGGTTTCTTCACAATGATTATTTTATCTAAGATTAGGTGTTGCAGCTCATTCTTTGATGTCAGTGTCTTATCTTTTATTATTGTTATAAAAATGATCATGTGAACTATGGCGCAAGCATACTGGAGGTAAATTTGAAGGCAATTTATAGTTGAAAACCAACTTGTAGAGCTTGGTGGCAAGCCATATTCCTGTACCAGCAATTATGTTAGGCATGGTGGAATCTTGAAGAGAATTGAAAGTAGAGAGTATACTTCAGGTTCTCTAGTACAAGAGTCATAAACAGCAGAAAATCTCAGTAATCCTAAGTTGTACTAGGAGAAACTCCATTCCAAGGGTTTGGAATCTTCAATTTTTGTTGAGCCCTTACCAAAAGTTAACTTCTCTGCAAAAAAAAATGCAAGATCATACAATAGGCAGGATGGAAGTAATGGACAGATGGATCAGAGTCGGAGATTCAAGTCGAGCTTAAGTGGCTCAGATGGTTGCTTGGGCTGTTGTGGGTCTACATGAAAGCTTCCTGGCCACATCATATCCATTGCTTCTTCAACTGTGAAGCGCGTCCATGCCATTCCAAACCCGGAATTGGCATCATTGAACCGTGCCACCATATCATTCCCTCCTCTGCTTGGCTTGTGCACAAGTGAGTGGGGCCGGACGCCCATTGATCGGTTGATTGGAGCATTAAAGGGCAAACCCATCATGGTTATCATCCTTTGAGAGTGATACCTTCTGACTGCTCCTCTCTCCCTCTTGTGGGCATTCTGATGACCTCCCAATGCTTGTGAGCTGAAGAACTTTCTCATGCAGAAGTTGCATGAGAAGACCTTGTTGGAAGTGGGTTTCAATGGGGAATCAGAATCCCCGGCTGTCAATGGTTTGTTCGTACCCAAGCTCAAATTCAACCACTCTTCCAAATTATCTTCACTCACTACCTGGTCATCTTCATCGCTGGTTTTTGACCCGGCATGAAAGTTATTGGTCAACATCTCAGTTGGTTCTTCTTCCCTCTGAAAGATCACCATAACCACCACTCCCAAATCAGAGAAGGGTGTAGCAAGTAACAGAAGGGTTAGAGGCTTGGTGGGATGGTGGTTGCTGCTCTTAAAAATGTGTAGATCAAAGGGAAGAAGGGAATAAATGGAGAGAAGAGGTAGAACTAGTAACAGAAGGGTTAGAGGTTTGGTGGGATGGTGGTTGCTGCTCTTAAAAAGGGGTAGATCAAAGGGAAGAAGAGGGAATAAATGGAGAGAAGAAGCATCATACTGTACAGGAAGTGCCAGTGGATATTTTTTTTTTTTAAATTTTATCTCATCTCCATCAAGTGGACCCACCTAGTGATGCTCAGTATTCCAGGACGAATGCTTATGTCATCTTTTACTGTTGTCCATGTCAAGCTAAGGATTCCCTACTCATCTTTTTTCCTTTCTTTCCCTCAAATCACACCAACTCTACATGGTTCTCTTTAGGGTAACTAACAATACAAAGGTTGACAATCCAACAACAATTCTATCAACGGTCAAATCGTAATCTTATAATTTATATCAACTGCCTGCCATGAATTCTGTTCCTCTCCAAATAAACAGAAGCTGCTAAAAAAGTACTGTAACTTGATCAGATACATGGTGGTTTCATCCCACACTGTACAATTAACCCACCTTTGCATCAGTCTGGACTGTTCAATTGGTGGGGTGGGCCAACTTTTTGCATGAGTGTACACATGTTAGATGGCTAAGATGGTCCAGTGATATGATTTTTAGGCTATGAGGTGAACAGTCTGATTGATGCAGAGGTGGGCCATATGTACAGTATGGGGTGAAGGGACAACCAGCCTCTTGTCTGTAGTTTTTCCCTTTCTAGGTTGTCAATAGTATAGTCTTTCATGTCAAGTAGGTAAGAAATATAAGCACCCACCAGGGAAAAAGATGCATTTCCTGTAGATAGATGAGAAAAAGCCTTTTGTTCAATGAGTGAGTGAATAATAAGTTTCATTGCTGATATTGAAGTGAGTGGAGATGCTATTATTTTATTATTATATCTTGGATTTATGTATTGTTTAAGGGGTAGGTGGTGGGACCCAGAGAACTGCCAATAATGGTGATAAAAAAAGTAGACAGGGAAGGAGGTGGGCTTCTATTTTATTGTTTTTGTAATGGGTTTTCTTTAAAAAAGAGTATCTATGTGGGTGTCTTCATCTGAGGCTTCTTGGCCTTCCATCGAAGAAGTTGTGGGCATTGTATATGTACAGTAGAAGAAGTGCATTGAGAACCACTTGTACTTGTACTTCTGCTCAGCATCTTGTTATAAAAATTTGAGGAGAAGAAGAGAAGCCCAGTTCTCTATAAAGGGGTTCTTGTTTGTTTTTATTTTTTGGTTAAAAAGGGTTGTATTTATGCTGAGTAGGAGAAGTGCATTGAGAAACCACTTGTACTTGTTTCTTGTTCCTCTCTATCTCTTTCTGCTGAATATTAATGGCAGCTTTGATACCAAAAGCTTCTTTGAGATAAAATAATTGTGGTGTTGGATTGATGAGTCAAGAGCTTGAAGAAGATACCTGTCTGACCCATTTGCCTTCTCCATTACATCAAAATGGGACCATTAAGGCTCTGTATGCTGATCAAGAAAAAGTTTTACAGAAAAAGGATTTGTGTGTAAGGCAACCATACATAGCCTAATACTACACATATTTTTTTTCCATGAAATGTTGGTTCTGAAAGTTCTAGGGAAGTAACTGGAATTAATTTGTAATAACTCCAAGGAAATTGAAGAAGAAAGAGTGTTAATTGCAATCTATAGATTGAAGTAGGAGTGTCAAGGGGTATCGCCGGACATATCTGAAATCGATTATTCATGTACAGGTTAAATTTGACCGTTTAGGTCGGATACCGCTCCTTGGTGTACAAATTTTCTATTCACTACACTTTTTACCTAAATACCCGATTTTATCGGTTTGTGTCCATTTTAGACCCGAGGAGGTTCGGTTTTGTATACTGGTGCTGATAGCCCTTTTTTAAGCATTGGATTTCTTAATGGCAGTTTCATGAAATGATCTAAATCAAGACTGAATGCGTTCCATTTGCTTAAAAACCATTATTCTGTTGTTTTACAATTCGCAAATTTTTTTTTAAAGCTAATTTCACTAAAAGGAGGATTGGAATTTTCAGTGAAACCAAATACTAGTCTTATATATCACACTTAATTTTCAAAATCAAATAGTGAAACAACACCTACAATGAGCTTATTTTCAAAAATCAGTTTAAAGTCCTCGGTTTTGAGCATTTTATCGTACTGGCTGGTAAATAAAACACGACGGCTAACCTTTTTTCATCATCATCATCATGGGGTCGGCTGCACGAATCCTGTTCCTCCATTCAATTCTGTCTAAAGCCATATGATGGTTAACTGATATCGCTATCGATATGCAGTGTATTCTTATTGAGTAACAGGCTCTATCCAGATACTAATTCAAATAATTAATCAATAAATATCAAAATAACGATCTGGTGCCATGGATATGCTAATTGGTGGGGGAAGATGCTCGAACAAATCGCAGCGCATCTAGCCATAACAATAAATTATGATGCAAAGCAATCAAGTGGAAGCTCATCCATCCTTTTCGAATGCAGTTGCCTTTTTCAAGCTTGGGTTCAAAGTAGTTTTCTTAAATTACAAGATGGGAGAGAAAAAGGGGGGATTGACCCAAGAATCTCCAAAGTAACAAGCTTTGGTTGGCTGCTTTTGAAATATTCTTGGATTTTTTCTGTTTGGTAATTGTTGTATGAGAATATGAAAGAAGGGAGATGTGTTCATCATATCAAATCATGAAAGTGAAATAAAAGCCCATTTGTCATTTTTCCTTATTGTGGTGGATCCACTACCCACCACAAATTTTTTTCATTTCCAATTACAAAATCACAAGGACAAAGATTTTAAGATCTTTATTACTCCCTTACATATTATAGCTTCCAAGAGACAGTTTTGTGTTTATGGGTCAGGGGATGGGCATAGGAAAAAGGAGGAAGAGAATAAACAAATTCTAGGAAAAGGGCATTTTTCCCACTGTTTGATTCAATTAAAACATGTAGGCCAAGTCGAAAACGACCCGTCTTTTTTTTTTTTTCCAAAAAAGAAAGGAAGTTTTTTTCCATGCTTGGGCTCCCATAATCTTCAACCCTACCTTCCATGATCTTGAAATTTGATTTTTTTTTTTTATTTTTTATTTTTTTTTAAATGCTTTTCCTATTGGAAGTGACTTCCAACAAACCAAATGCAGTCTTCTCATGGAGGGCATGGTTGTCAAACAATTAAAAGGTGGTGGCCCTAGTGCTGGTCCTTTCAAGGGTGAACTCCGTGAACCCATCTATCAGGCAACTCATTGATGGTTACGTAACTTAAGTTGCCGACCTCAAACATTTGGGATAAGGCAGAGGTGATGATGATGGAAATGAGTCCAGGACAAATGACTACCTAATCTTGTCCCCTTTTACTTCATGGAACTTCTATGGGCTTGCTTTTACTCGTGTATAAATAGAGGGTTGGGATAGGTTGACTCCTGCTTTTTGACTCATAAAACGACACATGATTATGGGACCTACATGTACATGAGTTGAAAACTGATTATTAGTGATGATATTTCACTAGAGATAATCCTCACAAAAAATCAGCTCTTTTTGAAACTTCTCATCTTATAAAAGGGTCTCAGGCTAAGGCTCAGGGGACCAACAAAAGTTAAACAAAAAAAGTTCACAAAAGCCAAACCACCGTTGGATTCTCGGGATCCATATTTCACAAGGGTCATAAATGTTAGAATGGACTGATTGGTGAGGATGATCTTCATGGCGAGAAATCATGGTCACAAAAAACATCCCTTTCAAATCATTTCCATGTGGGCCCCCAAGACACAGTCATTTTATGAGCCCACAAAAGTATGAAGACTATATATTTATCAAGATCATTGCAGCTCGCACCAGTGAAGCTACAGAAAATTTGGTTGGTGAAAACTGAAGATTTTCAATTATTATTTGATGGGCTAAAGTTTTTATATTTTGTGCACAACCCAAATACTTGTGTGGCAAACATTTATTGGTTGGAGACAACATAATAGCACGTATGGAGCTTGATAAAAGTTTAGAAGAACCAGCATTGAAATAAGTCAACAAATAAAAAGGCCCCATAAGTGGCACACTTGTCTCTCCTGTTTGGTTCCATTCAAGTGCTGTTTGATGTCCAATTCTTCTTCTGATATTTGGCCTCCGTTGGACATTATTGGGGCAAGAATTAGGTATGAGGTCCACCATTTTGGATGATGAACTTCTCTCCCTACAATTAACCCCATTTCCTGCAAGATTTTTATAGCTACCATAATGCAGCAGACCATGAATTTTCTTGTTTCCTCGCCAACTCACAGATCCACATGCTGAACGGTTCCACCATCCCATCATTGTTGCCATAACCCGAAAAACAACTATATGATTATCCTAGTCATTCAGACAAAATGGGCATCCCTGGACCCTGTACTCAGCATAGAAGAACAATTGGATGCACAGCCAAGAAAAATCTCAATCTGATGATTGAGTTCGCCTGATCAGGCTAATTATTTTGGTTACCAGATCACTTGACGGATTAGAGGGTCTGACGCCGTCTCTCCCCAACTTCATGTAACATAAGAGAGCGGACACACAGAAGTTTGGTGCTGAGCTGCATGCGATATCACCTCCTCGAGCAATGTTTCTGTTTCTGTTTCTGTTGTTAGATCATCCATCATTTTGTGAAGGGGCTAAGTTAGATGAGTGAAAAGTGTTAAGCAGCAGAAGAAATGCATCAAAACACTGTTAACCTTAATAGTCATAGTAATATGTGGGTACGGAATCCCGACAGGGTATAAGTGCCTTCAGATGATTTTAGCCAGTCGTTACCGATTTTCTTACCATACAAACAATCTGTCACGTGTAAACCTAACGCATTAAAAACTAACAACCAGCCAAAAGAGCCACACAACATATAATGATTGATCATAATAGAACTTGATCAATCTAAAAGACGATTTAAGTAGCCATCAACTTCAAAAGATGAGTACTGTGAAGTGCCTGTCAATTATGTACAGTCATCACAGAAAGTGTCCACAGCCCAACCAAAAAAAGGGGTGGATCCTACTTCCTACAAATCACGTCATTATATTGAAAATAAGGTCACCAGGGATTTGATGCAAAACTTGTCAAATCTCACTAAGATGTCAGCGTGTAGAAGAGGAGCAAGCAATGGCCAATCGGACTCAACTGGCTTCCTCACTCTTTATTTTTATCCATTTTTACTCTGTTTGCCTTCCCACACCTCTCTCTCTCTCACTGTTGTCAGCTGCAGGAGCTCTGTCGAAGAGGGTGAGACGAGAGAGTTGGCGTTACCATAAAAGAGAGGTCACCATTGATCATCGTCGCCAGTTAGGAGAGGAACCATCTACCTCAGTTGCCAGTTACTACTATCCCACATGTCAAAATCTTACTGTTAATTGACACATTTTGCATCAATCCCGTGGTGACATTAGTAAAGACCTTCATTCCACCTCGCAAAACCAGATAATCCCAGAGCTACTGACATTACTTCAAGTTAAAGACAAACATACAAAGGCTCTATGGGCTTTGAAGCGACCCACACAATAGGATGAGAATTTTTTACTTTTTAAGTCAAAACTTCCTTTGCTTTCTAAACAAGTCATCAATAAAGAAAGGCCAGCTTACCATTGATTTACATCTCTCTTTTGCCAAACACATTTGGTTTACTTACTAAAAACTCTGTTTAATCCACCAAAGAATTTTACTGCATCTCTCCACGTTCTCCCAACTCTCTCAGATGGTCCTCAATAGAAAACAATTAATTAGAGGAATACGATGCTAGAACTTCATAAAGGTTTAACAACCTAAATGGAGAAAAATAAAGAAGACAAACAAATCACAACCAAAAAACTTGGGCTGCAAAAAAATCAGCACTAAAATGCCAACTCCAAAAACACTGTTAACTTAAAATATGTAATGTAGGAATTCTCATCAATTCCCTAACCCCCCTGAAAATTGGGAAGTTCCAAGTTCCTATTCCCAAACAACAATGTAGCAAAATCTTATTGGTTTCTTCTTACTCCCGAGGAAAACATGTTTCACAGGATATACCTATCTATCAGTGATCCCACATAATGTACCACTTGCTGTGCTGATCTAGCATCTGTTCAATTACCTGCAACAAACCGCAGGTGCAATGTCCACATTAACAAACAAGCGCTGAATCATAGAGAACTAACTGCTTTAAAGCAAGAGCAATATCAACCCACATCAAACACAACACAGATGCTTCTAATGAAGAGAAGATTTATTGTAAGGATTTATGTGTATTTTTTGGCACAAACATGTACTACCTTAATGCAGTCTTAAGTTCCCCCTCATTTGTCGCCTATTCAGGTAAAAGGTGCAATTTTTTTCCCAACTGTTTTTGCGTGTGGAGGAGGAACAATGTGAAGCAGTGGAATCGTACCAATTATTAAATTTTGTATTTTGCTTCATGAATTATGGTGATGTGTGAGATCCAGTTCAGTGAAATTGTGGAAGAGAAGTGAAGAAAGCATGATTTTTTACCCCCTTGGGATAGAATCCCCCATATAGAATGTTGACGGAAACATGGTAATAATGAATAAGCTTGGGTATCAATCTGTATTGGGAGGATCTTGGCATTGGATGTATTGTGATTCCAGTGGGGCCTGGCAATGTAAGGATTTGTGCAACCTCACTAGAAAACACACTATTGGTCTAACCAACCCCCATGGCAACACTTGGCTAAGGGAAGGGATTGTAGCTGCCACAGAATAGCTTCCTAGCCATAAAGAACTGTCTTTACATAACTAAGCTCTATAACAGTACATCCAATCCAGTATAACTGTCACTACAACACTAAGCTAAGGGAAGGGCTTGTAACTGCCATGGAAGAGCTTCATAACCATAAAGGAATATATCTATACGTAACGAAACCCTATAACATTCCACTCAATTCCATCCACACATATGCAACACTTAAGAAAATGGAAGGGCATATAGCAGCAATGGATGAGTTTTCTTAGCCATCAACGAGTTCATTGTACGTAACTAAGCGCTTTAACAGCCTATCCAATCCAACATGTAGCTGATTCATCATAAAGCCTCAGCATAGTCAAGGCAACACGTTCTGAGGCTCCCAAGCTAATTCCTCTAGCACTTCAAATAAAAAGAAGCGATAGTTCCTCTAGTAAGTCACATGACAGGAGGATCTACCCAAAAAGATCCTGGAATGCACTCCTAGATGTTCCACATGATGAGAACACATGAGTACCTTGATAACTTTGTAATACGGTACCTTCATGGTTTAAAAAGGCTTTTTGAGGCTCGCCTCATCTTGAGGCTCCAAGAAATAGCCTTGAGGCTATAGGCTTAAGCCTCAGTCCATTGAGGCTATAGCCTCACTTTTACACGTTAAAACCTGAAACTGTAACCCTTTATTTTTTATGTTTCTAATTTTCCCTTTTTCCAAAACCCTCTTCAAAAATAGAATATTTCCATCCTTAGGTTCCACCAACGGACATTTTACCTGGGAAAATCCATTAGATGCTGGAAAAGTACCCAATCTATCTAGAAAACTTGATCAAATGAATCTATCAAAAAAAAAAAAAAAACTTGATCAAATGAAGAGGTGGTTAACAAATTCTTTGGTCTCCACCAATGAGTGCGACGGTACACCATTAAAATTTTGCATGTAGGTACCGTCCAAAAGAAGAAGCCACCTTGAAATGGACGAATGGGTTCTCACCTTGCCTACAAGGTTCTATAGCAGACCCAATGGAAAATCTTCCAAAAGAGAACCGAGTTAGAAATGATCCCAAATCTATACATGTCTATTCACTTTGTTCATTTGGGGATATATTCACATTCAAGGCAATAATGCAGAAATAGGAGTATAATCAACTCCAAGCCTTTTAAACGTTGAGCACCACACAACCTGATGTCTCAATCTTTTGAAGCAATATGCCACGAAATACCAATTTCTTCATTGGAAGTTAGGCAATACAATACCGGTCGCCCATCCTCAGTCTCCTCCCATTCCAAAGATTCTCAATTGCATAGTCCCACTCTATACCTTATGCTCCTCAAGAAGTCCTTACGAGTTGTGAACACCCCTTCACATGCCCACTCCATATCTGCTCACCACACTGTTGTTGTAGGCAGATTAGGACGTTGGATCCATATTGGGATGGTTTTCTGCATATTTTCCTATAACCTAAGATTTCATTTTGAATTCTTAGATTCACATAAGCAGAAGAAAGCTAAGATGTTCACATTGGTGATGTTAGGCCCCTATACTTTAGGAAGCATGCACAAGCCAAGAAGTATTTGCAATTTAACTGGGGTAAAAATCTAGTTGTCTTGATTATCACTTCACACCTCAAATAATCAAACCTCCAATCTTCTTTTCTTTTCTCTAGCAAATTTGCTCCTGTGGTGGGGGACCTACAAAAGCCACTCCGACGCTCAAGTCAACCGAGTCGGGTATTATAGGGTTCGGATGAAATACAGTCAGATATGTACCCCTCTTCTAATAAAGATCTACTCATAAACTTCAAATAACTTCTTTGGTAGTACTTGAACATGTGTTGGCATCTGAAATGACATGTTCCTTGGAAGTGTAGAAGTTGGCAATTACTGGACACGTGTTGGTCAATCATTTGGACACCTCTCGTCATGGCGGAGAGATGATTAACTTCTATCAGTGGTCAGTTACTTTCCATAACTGCCAAGTTACCTCTTCTGACTTTGTCCGTTATGGAGAAAGGATGAACTCATTATTTGCTTTTTCTTAAGCTGATCCTCCTAGAGCAGGCCTAATCAGGAAGCTATAGTGAAAGGCAAGCACATCGGCGAAGGTGTAGTTGTGTTGCAAATTAAGAATAAAGAATATCCATTAAAGTTTGCCCAAGAGGGTGAGTCAAGTGGAAAGGTCCCGGTATATGATGACTCATGTTGGGTTTACTATAGACTATACCTTCCAACTTCAAGCTGTTTCTCCATTGCCCCCAACTCTCTTACACCTTGGTGATGAGAGCCTCAATCTCAAGAACAGATGTGTGTGTAGAGAATGGGGGATTGTCACCATATATATAAGAGAGTGGAAATTGTTTCTCCTCTCATTAAGGAGAATCAGTTTCCTAGATGGATATCACTTCTTGAGTTATTATAGGATGCATCTAACCCATCATACTTGATATTGGAGTTCACATAGACTACTCGTGTGGGTCCCAATATACATCCTTATTATCTGAACAACCCACAATCCAATTAGTTTAATAAAACCATATATGTGAGAGGCAACATTAATTTAATAGAAAATATATAATATAATAATTTTTCAACAATCTCCCATTTGGCGTTCACATGCAATGACAAATTTAGAAAACGACTCATTGGATTGTTACATATTGAATAGACGAGTGTACTCTTTTGAAAAACTAATTGTTCAAAATAATTCGGTTAGACTTCAACTGTTACCCTTATTCAAAGATACCGCTAGTAGTGGATCATGAATGTAATAGAGTACTAATTAATTGGCCTTAAGATAATTCCATGATCTCAAAACTAGCACAATAGTGTCCAGCTTCATACCATCGTATGTCATTTTGATATTTTACTGACAATCCGCCATGTGATGTCCCATCACCTTTCTATCCAGAATGAAGGCTTCATCAACGTGATGAAAAGTCACGTCTAGCTCAAGCATTTCAAAACTTTATGAATACATTTACTTATAGGCAATAATAACATGAATTCACACCATGAACAAGGATCAAATATGCTCAATAACTTTAAGTAGCATAAATAAAGCAAAACCAAGCATAAAAGAAATACTAATGCTCAAATAACATAATCAAATGACACAATTAGTCCCACACTAGTCACATGCTCCTTAAAGATTTTCGGCGAAAGTCCTTTAGTGAGAGCGTCAGCTATCATATTGCTTGATTCTATCTTGACAATGTCGATCAAGCATTCACGAACATTTTCACATACAAGAAGGTACTTTAGTTCAATGTGCTTGTTTCCTCTGGTTACCCTCTCATTCTTTGTATAATCAATCAAGGCCTTATTGTCACAATAAATGACAATGGTTATGTGAATAGAATCCACAACCCCTAACTCTCCAATAAAGTTCTTCAACCATATTGATTGACGAGTCACTTCATAGCACCCAATAAATTCTGAATACATGGCTGAATCTGTCATAATGGTTTGTTTGGAGCTTCTCCATGAGATGGCTCCACAAGCGAGCATAAATATGTAACATGAGGTAGACTTTAAACAATCATGGCACCCAGCATGATTTGCATCAGAGTAACCGACAACCTGAAGCTCACTCGATCTCTTGAAAACTAACATGAAGTCTTTTGTTCTTTGTAAATACCGAAGAACTTTCTTTACTGCTCTCCAATGAACAACATCAGGGTTCTGCTGATATTTTCCAAGCATACCCATTATATAACTGAAGTCTGGTCGAATGCAAATCATTGGATACATAAGACTCCCGATTGCTGAAGAACTCTGAAGTGTCTACCCCCATCTTCTCAATTTTATTCTTGGGACATTGATCTTTACTAAACACATCTCTGTTAACACCAAGAGCTTCACTAGGAGCGCTTTTCTCCATCCCAAATATCTTGAGCACCTACTCGATGTATGCCCTCTATGACAAACCCAACAATTTGGCATGTCCATCTCTGTGAATCTTTATTCCAATGACATATAGAGCATTCCCCATATCCTTCATGTTGAAAATCTTTGACAGAAAATTCTGTCTCATGCAGGAGATGAACATCATTGCTCGTTTGCTCGCCAACAATATGTCATCAACATAGAGAACAAGAATAATAAAACGATTCCCACTCACCTTGAGATATATGCACTTGTCTACAACATTTCTTTAAAGCTATACCCAATCACCATATGGTCGAATTTCAGGTACCACTATCTCGATGCCTGTTTCAAACCATAAATAGCTCTTCAACTTGCAAACAAGATGCTCCTTTCTTGAAATTTCAAAATCATCGGGTTGAATATATAAATTTCATCTTCCAATTCACAATTCAGAAATGCCATCTTAATATCCATATGATGTAACTCTAGATCATAGTGTGCCGCCATCGCCAAGATGATCCTTAGTCCTTAGAAGAAACGGGGGAGTAGGTCTCACTAAAGTCAAGGCTTGGTTTTAGTTTGAAATCCTTCCCAACAAGTTTTGCCTTGAATCACTCAACCTTACCTTTTGAATTTCTCTTGGTCTTGAAGTCCCATTTGCATTCTATGGCCTTGCGACCTTCTGGAAGAGTCACGAGTTCCCATACATCATTCTTTTCCATACTTCAATAGCCACTTGCCAATATTGAGATTTATTACCTTTCATTGCATCACCGAAAGAAGAATGATCATTATCATCATCTGCAACATCTTCGTCCTGAAAATACACTTCATAATCATCTGGAATAGTAGATCTCCGCTCCCAAGAGTGCTACCTCTAGCCGAGGCGTGGGTGCTGGTAAGACTATTGATTTCTCTTGTACAAGTACAACAACCGGATCGATTAGTAATTCCACCATATGAGGTAAAGGTTGTGGGATAAAACAGGTCGGTGGATTACCTCAATTTTCTTTAAAACTAATCTTTCTACGCTTTTTTACTTCCACTGATTTGACTATGTTCTAGGAATTTAGCATGACTAGTTTCAACAATTTGCCTATGCCTCGATAGATAATAAAATCTAGGGAAATTTTGTACTACCTCCCTAACAATTGCCGATATTTGCACTACCTCCCGGTAATTTCAGTTTGTTGCGTCTCCCTCTTTTATTGTATCATTTTTCGTTGACCGCAGATGAGCTGTCTAGCTTTTTCTTTATAGACCAAAATACCTTTACCTTTATAAAATTAGAAAAATACCAATTGTCCCTTCTAACATACAGACCCACAATTAATGCATCAGTTCATTACTTACGCTATTTCCACGTGGTCTGACGACTATTTTGAAGGTTCAGATTTTTTCTAAGAAAATCTGAACCATCGTTTTCCTAACCAACCAAAGTCTGCCACATGGCACTTCTTTTTCCTTTTATGAAAATGAATCATTGATGATGGACTACATTATGAGACATGTGGCACAATCTTAAGGACTACTGACCGTATCGATGTTTAGTCTATCCTAGGTGGACTTATAGACCGATCAGATTGGTGATTTATAGCCAATGGATTAAGCATCTCATTGGGAGATTTTTATCCGTTTGATTTAAGAAATTCTTTGGGCGATTAGATCTAATGGCTAGAGATCATCAATTATGACGATTGTTGGTGTGTAGCAATAAGGTGGACTTACAGACCAAAAATCCTATTGATGTTTGGCCATCCTCAAGTGGACCTACAGACCAAAAATCAACATGATTGGTGGATTATATCCGTTATATTGCATGGATTGATTTTCTACCGTGGGATTCAAAAATTATTTTGGGTACTGAAATCCAACGTCTACAATCACCAATCAAGCTGATTTTTAGTATATATGTCTACCTAGGGATGAGCCAAATATCCAGATGGCCATTGATCTTTAAGAGTATGCCACATGGCTTTTTAAGTGTAGCTGAACAAAAATAAGTTTGATTAGTGATTTTTTAGTGTTGGATTGGAGTCATTTTCATGGGTTGATTTATGACTGTTGGATTCGAGCATTATTTGAAGTACAAAGATCGAATGGTTTCAAACCTTTAGATATTTGGACGGACATACCAAAATCAGCCTATTAGTGATTTCAAACCTTTAGATCTTGTACCTCAAATAATTCTCAAATTCCACGGTTAAAAATCAAACCATGGAAATGAGTCCAATCCAACGCTTTAAAATCACTAATCAGACTTATTTTTGGTGTTCAACTACACTTAAAAATGCCACATGCCATACGTTTAGAGATCAATGACCGTATGGATGTTTGGCTCATACATAGATAAACCTATATACCGAAAATTAGCTTGATTGAGGATTTCTAGACGTTGGATTTTAGTACCCAAAATAATTTTTGAATCCCACAGTAGAAAATCAACCAACATGGCAGACTTTGGTTGGCATCCTAATTTATAAAAGATAAAAATAATAAGAAAAGGGAGTGCTGCATGGTTGACTTTTGTTGGTTAAAAAAAAGTAATGAAAAGAAGACACATTATGACAAGTCAGTGCCGTAGAAAAAAAAGACAATTGGTATTTTTGTAATTTTTAAAAGATAATGATATTTTGGTCTATAAAGAAAAAGTTAGACAGCTTGTTTACGGTCAACGATAAAAAGTACAGTCAAAGGGGGAGACGCAACAAATTGAAACTACCGGGTGGTAGTGCAAATATCGACAATTGTACAGGGGGTAGTACAAAATTTCCCTAAAATCTATAACCCTTCGACCTCTTAGGGTATCCAATAAAATGACATTGTAGTGTGACGAGCTTTTGGTTTGGGTCAAATAACTTTGCGTCCGCAAAACACCCCTAGATGTAAAGGTGGCCAAGGGTTGGCTTTCTGTCAACCCATAACTTGAAAGGCGTTTCCGGAGCTACTTTACATGGAACTCTTTCAAAATGTACACTATAGTTTTTACCGCTTCACGTGATCCACTTCTAGCGGTATCTCTGAATAAGGGTGACAGTTGAAGATTATCCAAATTATTTTGAACAAATTTTTCAGAAGAGTGCACTCGTCTATTCAAAATGTAGCAATTTAATGAGTCATTTTCTAAACTTGTCATTGAATGTGAAGGCCAAATGGGAGATTGATAAAAAATTATTATATTATATATTTTCTATTAAATTAATGTGGTCTCTCACATGTATGATTTTGTTAAACTAATTGGATTGTAGGTTGTTCAAATAATAAAGATATATATTGAGACCTATATGAATAGCCTATGTGAACCCCAATATCAAGTATAATGGGTCAGTGATGCACCTTATCATAACTCAAGAAGTGATATCCATCTAATAAATTGATTTTCTTTGATGGGAGGAGAAACCGTTTTCACTCTCTTATATATAGGTAGCAGTTCCCCTCTCTACACACATCTGTTTTTTATATAAGAGGCTCCCATCACTAAAGTGTAGGAGAGTTGGGGTAGAGCAACCTATCTATACGCAAGCAACTGTTGCAGTGGATTTAGCGAATCCGAGTAACTTTTGGTTTAAAGTTTTAGTTGTCCGATTCAAATCCTAGATCATTTAATTGGTATTATTGTTTATGTGATTTCCGCGAACAATACTTACAAGATTGAGGGCAAGGGATAGCTCTGATACCAATTAAAGTTTTAACAATGTTGTCATGCATGTCAGATGGCTTGTAATGATCAAATTTCATCGGAGACAAAACCCATGGGCCTGTAGCCCAAAATCAGCTAAAATGAACCCAAGGTCAATAGACCATTGAACCAACCTAATTCATTCACACTCCGAACTGACACCCCAATTAGTTTCACCAATTATTTGTTAAATCCTCCTTAGATGATTTCTCACTACTTGAGAAGTCTATGAAACAAAAACTTAGAACTTCTATAAAATAGGAAGGCGCCATAGTTCAATATTTAAAATTCTAGCTGCATGGTTCTATCCTTATCTCAACGTGGTCAATTCTTTCTTAAGGCCAATTATTAGTGCTCCATTGTCTCCCATTTAACTTGGTGCTTTTTGGAGGATTTGTCCCTAGCAAACATCCACAAGAAGTAGCCACCAATGTTCACATTCAAGGCAATAAAGGAGAGATAGAAGTATGATCAACTCCAGGTCTTTTAAGTTTGAGCCCACACAACCTCACCTCTCAATCTTGTGAATCAATCCTACACTATAATCTCTTCATTACTGAAACCCACCCTCAAAGATACCTCACTCCAAAGATTCTTGAATGCTTACTCATACTCTATGCCTTATGTCCTTTAAGACGTCTCATGAGGTTGTAAACACCCCTCACGATGTTGATTTAGGTAGATTAGGATGTTGATTGGATGGCTTTTGCAATTTCCAAATCTTAGATTCATTTAAACAAAAGAAAGATAGGAGGCTCAGACTGGTGGATGTTAGGACCTAGAATTTAGAAAAATGCACAATCCAAGAAGTATTTGCAACATCAATGAGGTAAGGCCACTCTCAAAAGATTTGAGATTTCACGCAACTAACACAAGATTAGTCAAATAAAAGAGCCAAATGCTGAACCACCTTTCTTTTTTTTCTTCTTTTTCGTGACTACATTCTAAGCACCTTGGTAAACCCAAAATGCCAAAACATTCATATGAGCAAATCCATATCACATATGAATTTTTTTTTAAAGTTTATGATTATTGAGTTCTTTAAATATGCATAGTGAAATCAATGTATATAGGAAAATTATTAAGGCACTATAAATAGAACATGAATAACTAGTAAAGACAAGTGATAGAAAAAACAGGTCAAAGTGAACCAGATCATAAAAATAAAGCTTGCAACTCATCACAGAAAGTTTTTTTCAAATATAAATTTAGCTCACAAAAATAGAAAAACAATACCTATATACATGAAATGTGACAAGACTTGTGAGCCTACTTGGAGAATAGTGAAGGGCTGATTTTTGGTGAGGATGATCTACTCGCCACGGAGATCACTCCATAAAATCAACTCATTCTAACATTTCTAGTCCTATGAAAAGTGGGTTATAAATTTAAAAATCTGGATTGTTTTATTTCACCATTGAATTTAAGTCCACATTTGATAAGGTTAGAAATTTCAGACCAGGATGATATTTGTGAGGAGATCATCCTTTAAGTCCACATTTGATAGATGTGTGTCCGCGCAAGATCAGATTAGTTAATAACAGCCTAGCTACAGAAAAAAAAGAATTGAAATATCCACTCCAGTACACTCACAAAAGGCACCAGCCAAGAAACAAACTTGACTTGTTGAATGCAGGTCATAACCAACCATCTCTAAGGCCCCCACACCAGACTAAAAGCCAAAATTACAGTGAGAAAAGCTTCATATCCGCAATTCAGGGAGGTATGTGCCACAATGCTTAAACACACAGATACATGAAATAATAGGTTACATAGATGATGTTGGAGACAAATGTACAAAATCTAGTTTACTAAAGTAAACCGGGGTGCTTGTTTTGTGTCTCTATCAACCTCTATAGAATCAGCAAATCTCACGACATTTATGTTGGAAAAAAAAAAGCAGAATAAAAAGAACCTACAGTGCGGCATCATCAATGTTCCGCCGGGCTTGTCTCGCATCATCACCCATCTTTTCCATTCCTCCCTATCAATCTCAACCCCAATTTGTTCTTATCAACCAAACTTAGAAACGCACAAACCCTAGAAAAGTTTTACTCCTTGTACTATCATCAACCACGTATAACAATAACCGAAAAAACAATAAACCCAATTTTGTCCTAGTAACAAATAAGACTCACAAAGAGACTACAAAAAACAAAAAGTACCCTGAGAGAGCTCACAGCACGCCCGCGAGTCGATTGCGAGGTGTGACGTGAGCCGAGCGGCGGCGACCACGCTATGCAGCGGAAGAAGCGATTGCGTGCATCCTAACTCTCCAATAGTCCTGAAAGAAGATGAGAAAAAGGCAATAAGAAGGAAGGAGGAGAAGGGCGAGAAGCATTTGGTCCAGCATTGTAACCCAAGATGTCCACAATTGAGGGGATACCTGGGATTGGCCAAAGAGAAGCGGCGGTGTTGGAGACGAGGGGAGGCGAGTTGTGGCGGGCGGAGGCGGGGGAGCGACGGTGAGGACCGAAGTGAAGAAGCTCTGGCGGTGGAGAGCAACGACCTTGAAAGCGATCCGCAGCGCCAAGCCATCTTTCTCTCTGTCTCTCTCAGTGGGAGCTCTTGAGGGGTTTTGTAGATACCGTCCAGGGTTTAATGGATGTTGGGGTCCATCGCCTGGTTGAATAGCATTTTAAAACACGATCTATAACGAGTAAAACTTTGATGACAACGTCCTGTCATCGAGGCTAATGACAGGACGCAATATGAGCCACGTGGCACACTCTCAGAGGACACTGACCGCATGGATGTTTTCCCAATCCCTAGGTGGATTTACAAACCAAAAATCAGCTTGATTAGTTATTTCAAACCTTTGGATCTTTGCACCTCATATAATGTTCACATTCCCACGGTTAAAGTCAATCCATGAAAATAATTCCAATCCAACGCCTAGAAATGACTAATCGGGCTGATTTTTGGTTTTTTGGTCCACCTAAGGATTGGCCAAACATCTGTTCGGTCAGATTTCTCTAATAGTTTGCCACGTAGCTCAATTTGCCCTGTCATTGGGGTCGATGATAGGATCCTGTCATCAAAGTTTTACTAGTCACATCAGAACAGGTGGCAGATGCCTACGTAATCTCCGACTGACATGTGGTCCCACCTAAAATAAACCTTTGACGACACCGACAACGGTATGAGCCACATGGCACACTGTGAGAGGCCACTGACCGTATGTATGGTGGCTCATCCCTAGGTGGACCTACACTATAATAAGCCTGATTGGTGATTTCTAACCGTTGGATTAGTCTTTTCATGGTTTATTTTTAACCATTGGAATTTGAGCATTATTTGGGGTACTCGGATCAAAAGGTTAGAAATCACTAATCAGGTGATTTTTGGCATCTAGGTCCACCTAGGGATGAACCAAATGGCCATTGTAGAAAGAGATGCAATCCCACGCTTAAGAGCAAAAATTAAAGAGATCTGCAGTCGTTGCAGTGACTTGTATTACCCAAAATGATTGTTTTACCTTTGTGCAGTCGTTGCCAGGGACCGCGATCTCTTGAATCCACTGGTCCAACAGCTCTTTTTTTTTTTTTTTTTTGGCCTAAAAACCATGCCTGGCCTGATTTCAATGGGCATCATTGTCGCAGAGGATGAAATAGATCTATACTAAAAAAATTATTCACAGTTTTTGCAATTTCGGCAGTCTTGGAGGCCACTGACCGTTCCTTTCATCTACCAAAATAATGCCTTGTTTTTTTAGGTTTACCATATTGCCATGTTGTTCTCATTGGGGAATTTCCGCAAACGGTTTCAACTTTGGGTACATTGGGAGCTGAGGACAACTGAGACTGAAGTATTAATCTGTACAGAATCTGTTTCGAATGTACCTTCATTGCAAGCGCTAGTCCGATTGCTCAGTGAGCATTACAATCTTACAACACAAGTCAAATGAGTGGAGAAAACGAACCACAAGGCCGATAACTAAGGTTGGAATAGAAAACCCATCCGTCCAACTTCCTTGTCATGGATGGATTTCAGAGAGCAATAAGGTTGCTTGCCACCGAATGCACAATGGCCTCTCACCATGACCAACATAAAAGGGAAGTATCTAATTACATTCTGAAATCCAAGACACACACCGTGTTGTTAGAGAAACAGGCAGCGATCTTGTCACCTTCCTTGTTCCAACAGACTTCAAATATACCACCACTCCCGGTGAACGTTTTCACTATCTTCCCTTCCCTCGTTGACCAGATGTGAATGCATTTATCCAAAGATCCGCTTGCCAAATACTCGCCGTTTGGACTAAATGCAACAGAGTATACAGGCTCCCTGGTGGTATCACAAGTATGATTACAGTCAGCCTACTATAATCATAATTACCTTCAAGCGAATGAATGAATTAATTACTCCTACCTGGTAGACCCAAGGATGTCTACCCACAGCATGCCTATAGAGATGATGCACAAGCAGGAGGGTGGGAGCCACCATCAGAAGGGTCCCAGCTAAAACATCCACTAGGCCAAAAATAAATGCAATCAGATGATCAAAACCATCCAACTCAACATAAAATGATCTGCAAGAATATCTTTAGAATGGATGGTTATATGTTCACCCGATCTACTCAACTTTTGGTGTAGGAGGTCTAGGTAAGACCCATCAAGTGGCTCGTTCCACCACTATGCATATTATCCACACGTATCTGTGCGTCATCATTAGATCACCACTGGGGCCTACCATACATGCACTATAGATTTCCTCTTAAGAAATATGCGATGGGATTTGGATGTTTATGCCTTGTACCTGTGGCCATCAAAACTGTGGAGAACGCTTCCAAGCTCCACATCCCATAACTTTATTGTTGAGTCGAAGGATGCACTGTACAAATGCCAACGTCACAAAATATTTGTATAATATGACAGGATTAGTAGACCCAGCATTTGAAGGCCTCGCTTGCAATTAATTTCAAATATGGTAAGAATAAATCTAGAGAAATTTCCTCTAGGTCCAATTGCAAATATATAGTTAAGGCTCAAGCTCACAAAAGGCTAAAATAATAGAGATTCTCTCACAGCAAACAAATAGATACAATATGGGCATAATGTGAAGGAATTGCTTTCAAAAACAAGATCTATGCAGCCCATTCAAAGAACAATTGATATTATCTCTTGCAAAAATCTCAGATATTTTCCCAAAGAACATGCAATATTTTCTGAGAGCAAGAGAAGAATTTACAGACGTTCAAATGATGATGAAGACAATCACAATGACAACAACGATGGAACAATTGAAATAGATTAACATTCTTGACTGACAAATCATTAAAAATGAAACTTAAAAGATTTATAGTTGTGTCTCAAAGACACTAGGTTGATATGAGTGGCTGTCAGAATTTGAATCGTAACTTGTTTAACTTTTGAGTAGGATGACTGAAATTTCAGTTGATATGGATATTTAATGGCTTCGTATGGATTTAAAATAATGCAGGCATTTAATGCTCATGGCTTTGTTTGAAACTTTGAGTTAACGATAATAACTTTTCTCGAATAGTTATAGAACTGACATACATGGCAGGCGATATGTCATTTAATATGTAATTATTTAAGGGAGTGATTTGGGTGTTCCCTGTTTTAAGAATAAAATATGATATGCTAATATTATAAGAAAATTGGTGTATTCTTTTAATACAATTTCTTGATATTAGTTCATATTTTCTTCATTTTCTAAATAGAATCCATGAAAATCTTACCACATACCCCTTTGAGAGTCATTTCAAATTTCAGATAATGATTGTACCAAACTTTAAAAAACAATCTAGAAGTCATTCTTTTAAGATGAACACAAGCCTAACGGAATCCATATAAGGAGAGAAAATACTACGAGACATGGTGTTGTCCAAGTTGCAACTTGCATTTACCTTGCCAACACTAACTGCTGATTAGGGTTGCTTGTGCTCGGCCCTGTAGGACTCCATCTAATAGTATATATCTCCTGCAAGAGATTTAACCTATGTTTGTGATACAGTCATCTGGAAAGAAAATAAATCAGAACCACAAAAAAGGAAAAGCTCGGGAGAACCTTAGCGTGCTCCTTCAAATCATGCACATACTTGTCCTGCTTCAAACTCCATATCTGCACATCACCATGGCAAACTTCTCATTGCTACGAAGCAAATAATGAGAATCCCCACAGAACAGCATATTCCTACTCTAAACAGTGAATAACAAACTATAACAGGGGAAAACTCAGCATAGAGACAAATTCAAGTTGCCAACAATAATTCATGGATCAGAGCTAAAATTATATGTACCTCCAATAGGTCAGCAAGCTAAAATAAAATAAAATTTATACGTAGGATGTATTACATCATAGTCATGGCACTTGAACAGAAATAGCAACAATCACCTTTGCAGTGCCATCATCAGAGCAAGAAGCCAACAATGAACCCATTGGATCCCATTTGATAGCATTAACTTCACCCTGAAATAGCATAGAAGAGATCCTTAGCTTGACTCACACCATACCCAGATCACAATTGGCTACAAATATTTCAAAAACATTAGATACAAAGTTCTGTATCATCTTCTAATTTCCTTATTAGTTTCACGTTTTCACATGTTTCCACATATGTATTTGTTTCCTAGATTTCCTTTTCTTTCTTCTTTGGTAAAGGAATGATAACATTAGGGACAAGAAAAATACAAAAAATAATAGATGTATCAGGATGTCAATTCCTAACTTTAGAGAAATGGATTCCCAATAAAATAATACTCAGCTCAACTCTACCAGCAAACAAATCAGCTAAACAGTAGGCCGGAAGAGTGGGATTGGAGATAGATGAAGGAAATGGATCATGTATTGGATCTCGTCAGTTCTGTCTCTATTTGGTGAATGGGCTCTGATGGATTCCTCTCTCCAGCTTGAGAGGTCTAAGACGAGGAGATCCTCTCTCTCTCTGTTCCTCTTCATCATCATGGTGAAAGCCCTTTGTGAATTCCTAAAAGAGAGAAGACGTTGGGGCTGTTTGAGGGCTTTAGCTTTGGTGGAGATGGTCCATCAATGATTCATTTACAATTTGCTGATGACACTATTATTTTCTTGGAAGCATCCCTTGCCCAAATGGCTTCCCTTTGGGCTGTGCTCCAATGCTTTGAGGTGGTGGTCTTAGAATAAATCGAAAAAAAATCAAGTTCTTGGAGTTGGAGTAAGGAGAAGTGTACTTTTTACGTTGCATGAGATGATTGGGTTGCCGATTATGTAATCATACACGTTAGGCAACACAAACAGAACAGGGGGCCCTTGAGCATGCGACACCAAGGCAAAGTCTACGATTCACTTATTTATTACATATATTATGAACTAAATAAAAAAGGTTAACCATAAATGGTATATTTGGAAGTCCACTTTCAAATTAAAAAGGTTAACCAAATCCCGTTTAAAGCACATGTAACATTGATTTTTTATGTTTAGATTAGGCAAACACTTAAACACCTAGCACCTTGGTGACTGCTTTTGTACTAGTGCTGCGGACAAAGAATGTTTAGAAAACGAACCTGTCATTGAACCGGGTGGACAGTGGTTCGCCAATGCACCAATTGGTCAAGAAGACGACCCGGCCGGGTTTTTCTAGTTTTAAAAAAAATATAACTACTTTTGGGGGACGGTTCACCGGTTTTCTGATTCACCCAACCGTGCCAGTCCGGGTTTCAACATTGCTAGCACGGCATAGACCTTGTTTTAGGCACTAGGGTTCCCAGCTAAGGCAAAGCTGTGACTACACTAGTTGCATGTTGAAAGATTTCCAACATCTTATTTAGGCTTTCTGTTGAGAGCTAGGTCTTGATCAAAAAGCATTTGGGATCTGCGCAGAGATTGGCAGTTTTGAAGAACCTCTTTTTTTGTGGTAGAATCGCCCTTATCAAGAGCACACTCACAAGTCTCCAGGTTTATTTTATATCACTATTCAAGATGCCAGCAAGTGGGGCAATCATCTTGAAAAAATCAAACATGATTTTTAAAGGAATGGAAATAGTAAGAAGGGCTTTCACTAGGAGTTTGATGGGGTTATTACCGTAAAAGATGTGGTAGAGGGAATTTTGAGATTCCAGGTTATGAATAAAGCTCTTTTGGGGAAAAGGCTTTGGAGGAAGGGGCTTTGTGGAGAAAAACTGTAGTTCATAAATTTGGATCCACAAATCGGGGTCACGAGATTGTGTGGAAGGATACAGTGAACAGCTTCAACGATTTCAGAAAGCAAATAAGGTTGAAAGTTGATGGAGGGAAGTTGAGTAATGTGGTATGGGAAGCTTTGTGATGTCTGCCCTTCGCACTAGAATTCGGTTCCTATAGAAGGTTGGGTGGTGAGTAATCGTTAATTTGATAGAAGAAGATGTATAACTGTTCAGTGCTTGGTTTCCTAAAGGAGTTGTTAGATGGGGATTTGGAAGAATGCTTAACCTTTATCTCCAGACTTGAGGTCTTTATTCCTCTTGATGGCAAGGATTGTCGGGTTTGGAAATTGGATTCCAAAGGGGAGTTTACAATGAGCTCCTATGATATCCTCATCGGCTTTCCCAAAGATAGTTCTTTAGTAGAGAGGTTTTGAAGTAATAAGGTGTCTCTTAGGGTAGAAACTTTTGCACGGACGAGTACTCTGGACAAAATTTGGTGGATAATTGAAACAAGAAGAAGGAATTCATCCTTACCAATGCGTTGTGTAAAGAACATAAAGAAAATGTGAATCATCTCATTGCATTGTAACCTTACAATGGAGGTCTGGATTACCTTTCTTGGAGTCTTTCGCTTCCCTAGGGAGATATTAAAAAATCTTTTTGGGTAGTTCCATTTGGTAGAGGGGCAAGGTGCTGTGGAAGATTCTTTTATATGCTATTTCTTAGGGTTAATGGAAGGAGAGGAATAAACGAATTTTTTAGGACATCTCTTGTTTAGTGTCCATAGTGTATAATGCTATATGAAGGCTTCTGGTTGAGTGGGTCCTTGTATTCGAGGAGTTTCAAGGTTTGACTGGATTTTCTTATTGGAACATCTCATACATTCGGTAGGTGAGGATCAGCCCAAAGCCCAAATGGGTAAACCGGAGAGAGGTTGGATCAAACTAAATTTAGAGGCAGTTCACTGGGTAATCCGAAGGAACTACTCTAGTCCCATTGGCATAGCACACTCTAATGAGGTCGCTCCTTCAAGGGCTCCATATCTTCAAAGACAACTTTGAGGGCCCCCTAATTATTAGGGCGACTAACACTCACAATTAGATGGGCACTGAAAAGACATCAGTCTGTGGAGATTGGCGAATGTATTGTCAAATATAAATGAATTAGTTAAACTTAAAGGAGAATCTATTACTTTCTCTCATACTCTTAGAGATGCTAATGGCCTAGGCAACTCTTTGACTCTTTTGTGTTTAGATGGGATGAGCTTGTTTTCACTTCTAATCCCTCTTGATGTCTTGGAAGTTCATTTTTATCATCCCTTTTAAGGGCAGTCATTGTTTTCGTTCTGGGGTTTCACCTTTCAATATACTTTATACTTATCAAAAAAAATTCTTGTACATTTTTTATTTCTTATATCAACAATACTTTCACTGCCTAGCAAAATAAAAAATTAAGAAGGGTTGAACTCCTTGTATAGACAAGTAAGGAAAGGGTATCCGTCGTTTTTGGTCAAAGCGAGGGTCTGCAAGATAAGTCAACGTCAAAGTAGGAGTGTATCGTATATATATTTTTTTTTGAACTTTAAGCTGGGGTTAGGCAGACCCCTACCAGATAGTAATCACAAAAAGATTACGTCCTAGTGTAAATCCTACCTTCCGCATCCTGCCAAACTATGATGTCCAACTCCTTATGAAGAGGATGGACAAAAACTATACAATCTTCGGCATGGCAAAGGGTGGAAAGAGCATCAGCAGCTCTATTAGTTTCTCTATACACACATGGTGAATGTTAAACCAACTAAAACAACCTTTCGGATTTTTTATGGAATTCAGAATCTTCATGCAATACCATGGACATGGTTCTTTGTTGAGAATGCATTTAACAGCCCTTAGAGAGTCACTTCCAACCTAAACTTTTTTGTATCCAATCTCTCTCATGATACTAAGGCCTTTTTCTATAGCTTGGAGTTCGTGGAAGAGGACTAACCTTCTAGATGTTCCCGCAGAGAACGCACATAAAACCACTCCATTAGAGTTTCTCAATATGCCTCCAAACCCAGCATTGGCATGCTTCCTTGATCCATCCGTGTTGAGCTTGACCACTGCTTGAATAGGGGGTTTCCACTTGCATTGTCCGACTTTGCTTCTTCTAAGTTGTTTCTGGATGTTCTATATTGGGTATGTTATCTTGGTGTATGTGTAGTAATAGCTTTGGCTTTGGCTAAAAAGTTATTATATACTCAATTTGGCTGTCTAAAACATATGAATTAACATAAGTCTTAGTGCATTGCTCCTTCCTTAGGCTAGTAGGATCTCATAGTTCTTCAGACCTTCAGACTGTCTGCAGTCTTAGTGCATTGCTCCTTCCTTAGGATAGTAGGATCTCATGGTTCTTCAGACCTTCAGACTGTCTGCTGTAAGTTGCCGACTTGCTACTCCCAGCCAACTCTAGTAGCTAATGGCACACATTTCCTACTTAACTGAGTTATGTTATAAGGTTAAAGATTGTTGAAACTTGACTGAACATGCTCAGAGATAAACACGATAGCAGAACGATAAGAATAAACAGAAAATTAGAATACTTATCCAATCAAATATTTGCTTGAGAGATAAAGTTGTAAATAAACAGATGCAGTGTGATGAGAACAATAATCAATTAACTGCAAGAACAAACCTGATGCCCAGAAAAAGTTTTAATAGGGCGATTCTCTCCAATCTTGCAAACATAAATCATGTTGTCGGTTGAACAAGTTGCAAATGAAACATTATTTCGCCAATCAACATCAAGTGTTGGAGCTGCAAAATGATACTGGATACATAAATCCGTCCAGACAGGAGGTGACTAAATTGAACAGAAACATTACAGATTCTTGATATTCCAGTCACAGTGCATTACCTGAGTGAAATTCAAACTGTTGTTTCCACTCGCCTGTCTTCACGTCCCACACGATGGCAGTTTTATCCACGCTTCCACTAAGAAGATAATCACCCTTCTTGTTCCACTTTAAACAGAAGACGGGCCCTTTATGTTTGTTTAACGTACTCCTTAGCTCCCCTGGTCGAGATAAAAAAACCACCACAAAAATGAGCACAGAAACATCCAAACTGCAGAGAGGACAAGACAAGTGCTTTTATCTCATTTCTCAATACAATAAATAGGCATGACATTTAAAGAAGTGCAACAGCAATATTATCACGCGAAGTTATGAGAAATGGATAGTTAAACATGCCAGAGTTGAAGAAAACACATCGTCAGAAGCTAATAAAAATAATGATAAAAACAACAAAGAAATATATGTAATAAGGTTAAGAGATAAAACCTATCAAGAAATTGGTGGAACAGCATAGATACATCCTAAACATAAACTTTCAGATCAGTCAATCCACTTTCTGTGGTTTCTGATCCCTTCTGCTTGACAGGCCCTTTACTCCTTCGCATCTTTGGAGCATCACTCAGATAGCCACTTTCTGTGGTTTCGATCACACTTCTGCTTGTCCCTCCTTCAACCTAAGGCTTGAGCTGCCTCTCTTTTGACCAGAAATGTTCTCAGTTGCAGAAACAGAGCTGTTCATGTAAACATATGAGTGGTCTGATTGGCACTGACGCAACCCAAACTAAATAACTTCACTAAAGTGACCAAACTAGGCTTGTGGAAACTGCTTGAGCCCATAAATCACCTTTTTCAAGCGACTTACACTCCCAGAATCCCCCTGAGCAACAAACCTCGGAGGCACCTCCTCTTGCAAAGTAGTATCAAGATGGCATTTTGCACATCCAGTTGAAATAATGGTCAATCCAGAATAGCAGCTAAGGAGATCATAACACGAACTGAAACAATCTTAGCAGCTAACGAAAAAGTCTCGTAGTAGTCGATGGAATAAGTCTTAGTGTAGCCTTTGGCAACAAAGCGGGTTTTAAACCGTTCAATAGACCCAGCAGGAAGAAACTTCATGGTGTACCCACCTACAACCAACCATCTGCTTCCCCAGAGGTAACATGACAAGTTCCCACGTACCACTGGAGTAAAGAGCATTCATCTCATCAATAGTTGCATTCCACCAACCAGAACAAGAAAGGGCTTCCTAAGCACTGTGAAGAATAGATATAGAAGAAATGGAAGCAACAAATACACGATAGGATGGAGACAAGTGAGCAAAAGACACAACCTTGAAAAGAGGGTGTTGGATACAAAAATGAGTACCTTTGGGTAAAGCAATAGGGAGATCCGGGGATGAAGTAGATGACAGAAGATCTGTCAACAACAAAGCCGACAGTGAAGGACAAGAGTCTCAAACCAGCACTTTATTTGAGGCAAGATGCTTACATGCTTACAGCATACATACGTGCGAAATGGTGGAGCCAATAAGAACTGCATCACTCCAATATATTTTTAGGGACTTTCATCTCAAATAAAAGAACCCTGGTAACTTCCAAAAAATGTAACAAAGTAATTGAAACCATTTCAAGAGGTAATCCGAATGGAACCCTAAACATATGAATGAACTAAAGAAAAGGGACTCGACACACGAGATAATCTTAGATGAAAATGAAACACGATAATATTTACCTAACTGACACGACTCACAATCTAATTTGGACCACATTAATCAAGGACGGAACCATCAACAACAAAGAACGTTAGACATTCAAATTAGTTTAATGTATAAGTTGACTACCCACAATATATAATATTATTGAAAACTATCAAAAAGACAATGATACCCATACACATCCATCACATTACATATAACTCTTTTAACAAAGACAAAAGACAAGAATTTTTGAGAACCAATATGGTTTAATGCCAAGAAGGTCAACCATTGAGGCAATGTTCTTACTTAGAAAAATGATGAAAAAGTTAAAAGAAAAGAGGTAGAATCTCCACATGGTCTTTATTGACTTCGAAAAAGCATACAATAAAGTTCTTAAAGAGTTGATTTATTGGCCATTGGAAAACAAAAGAGTCCCAAATGGATACGTTGACATCATTAAATATACGTATGAGTGAACAATAACTAGTGTGAGAACAAATGTGGAGAGACAAATGAGTTTCCAGTCACAGTGGGTTTACGTCTTAAGTCCGTTTTTTTTTTCATTTCACTATAGTTATAGATGAAGTAACTACATATCCAAGATGAGGTCCCTAGTTATTTTGAGATAACATAGTAATAGTTGACGAGACTAGAGAGAAGGTAAATGCAAAACTAGAACTTTGGAATAATGCTTTGGAGTCCAAGGGTTTTGAAATAAGTCTAACCAAGACAGAGTTTATGGAATGCAATTTTATTGAGGACGCGCATAGAGATAATCTACCAATTAAAATTGATAATCAAGACTATTTCCCAAAGTGACCAATTTCGTTACCTTGGTTTTGAAGCGGACATTGCCCATATAATTAAAGCTGGGTACCTAAAGTAGATATGTGTTTCCAAAATGCTATGTCGATCTATGATCGACACTTACCAATCAAACTAAAAAGAAGAATTATATATGGCGACAATAAGACCGGCGATGCTTCATGAACAGAATGTTGGGCAACAACCAATATGTGCATGGCTTCCTACTATAACTCCAAACATCTTTACCACAGTATACAAATCACATGTTAATCCTGTAACAAACTATTCATAGATTAGAGTACTAGAGAACAAAAACGTGTTAAATAGGACAAAGAATGAGGGGGATTTTGAAGAAGGGAGAGGAGAGGGAGGATGTTATGCTAAAATGGCTTACCATCTTTACTCCATATTCTTGCTTGCCCATCATAAGAACCCGTTGCAAGTAGTGTCCCCTCTCCCTGCAGAATGACAGAGAGGTGAGAAGAAAGGCACTAATGAAAAAGGTCCATATATGACATAGGCGTGACATCTAAACCTTAACATCAGATGTGAAAACAGGAAATCCATCTAAGGTCAAATGAGAATTAAGCATGTACAGATATCAATAATGTAAGCCATTGGAATATAAATAGATTGCTTTTATCAAGAACATAAACCACAAAATTGTGTCAAAACTCACATTCCAATCAAGTGTTGTGACATCTTTGGATTTTTCATTGGTTCTACCCTTAAAATGTTTCAACACCAGTACATTTAGAGGTCCATTTTGCATAATAGAGCTACAAGGCCCATCAGCAATTGTCCAAATCCGTGCTGTTGAATCGCCGGACCTAGAAATTGAAGCAAATAACATAAGATCTAATAAAGCAGGATATGTAAAGCATAATTTATAAAAATTCTGGGTTAAATAAATTAAAAAGAAATAACTCCAGATCAATCATCTCAAAATCAGCAGCACACCTAACAACCACAAAGCTGAAGCAACTTGCCAATGAATTTTAGCAAAAGTTTAGTGATGTCAAGAACAATGAACCACATTGATTACACGTTACTGAGTGTCTGAAACAAAATGCCTCTTGTTTGGGGCCCATTAAAACATCAACTATGTTTCCATTTTAAAATATCAAAAAGAACTTGTGTGTGCATGTACAATCACAGGATTGAATCGCCTTTCCCGTGGTTGCAGTATAGTTACTAAGTTGATTAAGGTTTGTCAGAGTGGATGGTCTGCCTTAAGCAACACGAGTTTTCTGGGTTCGGCATTAGTCGGTTTCTTTAAAGAAAGATTGGTTCTCCATGCCCCAATTGGTTTAATCTAGTTTGCTAATCCAGTTTATTCTGTTTCACTATTGGCATCACATATTGGCCATACTGGTCTACTATAGAAATGTGCAGTGCAAACAAACTGAAAAAAACTAGAACTAAAATGTTTAGGGAAATGATCGGAGCACCCCTATTTTTGATAAATGGAGCACCTCTACATGAAAATAAAAATTTGCTCTTATTAAATGCAATAAAGGCAACTTTGTTTTCTTACTAGGGGTGCCCCAATCAGTTCCCAATTTTAAGGTGATTGCACTGTAAAATATTAATAATAAAGCAACGCCAATGAAAAAAAAAACATTGCTGATTACCTGTCAAAATAAACAAATAAATGAAGCAGTGATAATTCTTCATTCTGGTGAATGGTTCTCTCAGGGGATTATTTCAAAGGCACCAAGCTTTGAGAGAGAAACCAGGATTAACCGCCTATCTCCGGTCTGATCTTATTCATTAGAGTTTTTGAGTTTTCAGTAGATTCAAAAGAAGGGAGTGACCAGCAAAAATGATACAGGGATTCACAGATAAAAGATATATTCTACACAAATCCCACTTGTAGTCTGCTCATGAGATGCTTAAGTTTGTGTGTACATACCATTGGAAGGTTTCACCTTGACAAGTAATTTCAAAATCTTATAAGGGGGTGTCTGGCCAGCAGGTGAATTTGGTAAGGGTGCTGTTATAGGGTGGGAATGTTGTTATGAAGGGCAGAACTGAAGGAGGACTCTCCTTGATGAGATAGTTAGTATCCTAGGTTTTAAGGATTCTTTCCATGTCCCACATCTGCATTTTCCTTCTCCTATACATGGTAAACGTTCCAATGAAATGTTGATTCCTTCTTTAGAAAGGTATCTAAAGATTTCCCACGTCATGGACAAGTCTTGTTTTCTTGTCAACCATATCAAGGGCCACTATTTCAAGTTTGGCTATGTACTTCATATCCTTATTTTAACAAGTTGAAATATGGGTGAACCACTAGAAGAATGGTCAATTCAGAGTAGTAGCGGTGAATGTTGGAACTTTAAATTGGTTAAGTCAGCAGACGTTTGTATGCTGGGATGAATAAGGAGAAAACAAAAAAGGTCCCAGGGATCTATGAAAGAAATGGCTCTGGAAATTTTGAGAGCACGGACACCTGTGGATCAGGTCAGTAGAGTAAGTTTTGGTTCCAAATTCGGGATAACAGAGTGACTAGAGGAACAGCTTTGTGGAAGAAAAATAGCAGGGTGGAGGAGTTTAAAAAGGCTCCAATTTCAGAGGTAAGGGTAATAGAGTAAGATTTACTAAGGACCTTTGGAAGGCAAACTGATTTTGGTTGAGACTTTTCATGTGAGAAAATTGCTTTGCAAGGAGGGGAGACATGTCCATCTGTTCCATTTGGCAGGAGGCGTTCAAAGAAGTGATAGGATAGATAGTGAGTTGTTGGGCGAGCTGGAAGGTATATATCTCTCGAGCACATAGATAATGAGCAACATTGTTAGTCCAGCTGATTTATGAGTCTTGCTTGAACTGGTGCAAAGAAAGTGCCCCACTAGTAGAATGTAAACCATCTGACACCTCATGGGTACTTGCTTTTTGTTGATTTATAAATTAGACAAAATTCTTACAGGTGACTCAGCATCAAATATAGTCTTCATTCAAACTTCCTATAATGTCTGTCTTTGTTTATGTCCAATCAGATCATTGGATTTCAAATTTCTCTTCACCGAGAATTTTGTTTTGGTAAACTATCAAGATAAATGAAAAGAAAAAGAGTTGAAAAGCCAGATATTGCTCAAAACATTTGCAGACCTTCACAGATCCATTCTGACATTTCAACTTTTTGAAACCTAACGCACAAAGCTAAACGTGTAGCTAGTGCATTGATCCCCAAGAGAACTATGAAAAAAAAGATATGTTATAAAATGAATGGACATGAAAGATGAAAGAGAAAGAACTTCCAAACTAAAGAGAACTCTTGACATGGAAAGATAATCATTTCCATCAGATCCATCTCCTTTGACAAGCATGTACCCACCCTGATGCTAGAAGTGAACCAGCTGGACTCCATGCACAATCAAAAACCTGTAGACGAAAAAAGAAGACATGTGTAATAGCCACCATACCATTAGATAGGTGGAAAAAAAGAATGAAAATGCATGATGAGAGGAGCAACGCCCAAACCTCAGAAGTATGTCCTTCCAATATAGTCACATCAGAACTAGGAAACTCACAAGGCAAAGATGGTGAGCTCGTAGATATATCCATTGGTTCTGGCCCTATTATGAATATACAGAGAACTGTTAGATAATTTACATGTGAGAAAAACTGATATGTAATTTACACTAGGAGCATGAGAGAGAGAGAGAGAGATTTGTTGCATGTTTAGCCTCTTTTGGAGGATCTAAGACCATTTATTCCTATAGTTATGATCCTATAATTGTTGAAAGTGATCCTCACATCGCCATTGGATGGATGAACCATAAGGTCTGGCACCATAATGCCTTGCCGATATTCTAAACAATTGTCAGACCTGTATCTTTCAGTGACATCCTATGAAAGTCTAAAATGAGCAAGCCATGTCCCTGGCAGAAGACAATATTTCTAGACCAGCAATTAGTATGGGAATTCTATCCTAATCTGTACTTTGAGTTACTGTTCTGCATTTTATATCTTTATTATTCGGTATTGTATTTATAGCCACAAGATTATACACATCTGCAGGAGAACCTTTGAACAGTAAGGGACAATAATTACTGATCAAAAAAAAAAGTAAGCAATAATTTTTTTTTTAATAAGTGTAAGAGACAATATAATGATCTTGCACTCAATCCATATCTCCAACAAAATTCCAGAACAAGGGCAACAAAAATGAAAAACAGATACATATCAGTACTTCTGTATATAATATTATAAATAGAACAGAAGACATTAATTCTTACATAATCGTGATTGGATTTTGTCTGAAACATCAATGGCCATGAAAAAATAATGCGTCCAAACCTCATACAAAGAACTAAACATGAGTTAAGAAGCAAAAAATAAGGTTAGACAGTACATGTTGATTTACCTCCACAAACTCCATTATCTTCATGTTTGACATTAACCTTGTCTTCATGTTTGACATTAACCTTATCTTCACGATCTCTAATCGGTTCACCATCATTGTGCTCCTCATGCTGTTTCTCCTTGTCTTTTTCCTTTTCTCGCACCCTATCCTTTTCTATCCTCTCTCTATCCCTTTCCCGTTCTATCTCTTTTTCTTGTCTTTCCCTATCTCTTTCTCGCCCACGTTGCCGTTCATGTTCTGGGTCAAATTCCTTATCTTTTTCTTTTTCCTTTTCCTTTTCCTTCTCTCTCTCCTTTTGAAGATTTTCCTTCTTCTCTTTTATGATTTGCCGCAGTTCATAGACATCTTTTGTGATAAGATCCATAGGTTGTAGAAATGAGAAGTCGTCATCCATATCTGCATCACTCTGCCAAGCCTAAAACAAGCATCGATCAGCATAAAATTTTAACTAGTAATCAAAGCCCGTGCTAAAACACGGGCACAAATAAATAATGTCCTATTATGTGTATAAGAGATTTAAACGTTGAGATGGAGGTGAAATATAGAAACGTTCCTTTTATGTTGTGTAACGTATAAGGAAGAGAAATTAGAAACACATATAATGTAGATGAGAATTTAGGAAGAATGAAAAATTTTATAGTGGGAAGGAAATGTGGGAGAATAAAATATTTAAATCTAATAAAGAGATAAACCTGGATGAGAAGAAGACGGAAAGATAATAGATTATAGAGAGATATGAAACATACGGAAGACCAAAAGCCATCCGAATAAATACGACATTTACTTTTCATATTAATTTATAAATAAAAAATTTTATTTTTCATTCAAAAATTAAAAATAAATGCAGAGAAAATTGTATTGTGAAGAGGAGAAGAAACGTGGAGTAATAGATGAGATGATGTGGCATCTACATAAAGGCTCACTTAATCTATGTATGGACAATTTATTTTTTTAGGCAATTTATTTCAAAATTTTGTCTTGCTCATCTATATGTGATGTGTGGAGAAAGATTCTTGTAACAAATTTAAAATGCACATGGTAAAATATTAAAATCATATTGTGACACTTCAATTTGGTTGAAATCTATTAAAACCTCTTTTTATTTTTATTTTCGTAGCCATTGGATTTATGTATTTTTCTCATGAAAGGTTTCATGAAAAATTCGATAGATTAAAAAGTACTGGGTTTAAGCCATTCAAGCACATGATAGAAAAATTATCAAAATCCAACGATTAAGAATCACCGATGAGGCTTATGTGCGTTGTAGTTTGACAATGGGTAGTGACCCATACATTCATCAGGTTAGTGAAACTAAATTGTTGTAATGTACATGTCCATCTCATCCACTGTTGGAGAAAATATAAAATATAAAAATAAAAAGGAAAATAAATCTTTCCAAATGGGTAGCATGTTTTTGGTGTCTCGTCCCATCCAAGTCTTTAACTCAATCCACCACCACCGCCCATGTAGCACCCTGATATATTTCCAATCCCAGTGCATGATCTATCAATTCCTTTAGTTATTCTGTATCACAAGATCATAATATATACTTGATCTTATCCGAGAAATGAACATTACATTCTCCCTTCTCTTCGGCCCTGGTTATGGGTATTTGCCCGGATAACACCTCAAGCAAGACTACCCTGTAAGCGAAAATGTCAATGCTGAAAGAAATTATACAATGTTGTAGGTATTGTGGGTCTAGATATCCTGTACTCCACAACTATTACCCACTTTTCTAACTCACGAAACAAATGAGTTTAAATAGAGAAATAAGTGTTGGGAAGAGAGAAAGAATGAGACATTTTAGAAAGAATGAAACATTTTTTGAAAATTAATTAATTAATTAATGAGAGTTGAATATGAAACGGATAGAATTGGAATGGAAAGAGGAAACGTTTTAGGAAGAAGGAGAAAGACGTTTCAAATGAGAGGCGTAATTAATTAATGAGAGTTGAATATGAAACGGATGTGATTGGAATGGAAAGAGGAAACGTTTTAGGAAGAAGGAGAAAGACGTTTCAAAAGAGATACGTTTTAGAAAGAGTGAGATATTTTTTGAAAATTAATTAATTAATTAATGAGAGTTGAATTTATTAATATAAAACATGTGTGAAAATTATAGAAAGAGGAAACGTTTTAGGAAGAAGGAGAAAGACGTTTCAAATGAGAGACGTAATTAATTAATGAGAGTTGAATATGAAACGGATGGGATTGGAATAGAAAGAGGAAACGTTTTAAGAAGAAGAAGAAAGACGTTTCAAAGGAGAGACGTTTTAGAAAGAGGGAGATATTTTTTGGAAATTAATTAATTAATTAATGAGAGTTGAATTTATTAATATAAAACATGTGTGAAAATTATAATGGTGAGAAGATATATCAATTGATGATGTGGCACTTAGAAAAGTATCAATTGAAGACATGGCACTCTGCATGAGGAGAGTGCCACGTCATTATGATGTGGAGGAGAGTGAAGGATGCTGCCCACTTCTCTCCTATGGTATAGATATATAGATGTATACAGATAGTAAAATGCTTTAAGAAAACCATGATGAACTATCATAAATCAATGAGTTAAGCACACTTACATTACTCAAGTTTGCTTCCAGCTCAACATATTGAAGTCCTTTTTGTACGAATGTAACAAGAGCTCCAGGTGGAACTAAATTTCCATCAATAGGACTTTTGTTGATTCCTGCCTCATATCCTAAAGCAAATGCTGAATGCGTGAAACCTGAAAAAGAGTATATTAGAGAACAGACCTAAACAATCTATGGTACATGGCGAAAAAGAAGAATAACATAATTGTTTGAAAAACAAATTTCTATGAAAACAACCCGTATAAGTTTTAGTTTTTTTGATGTTTGGGGTTTGGCAAGATAAGAAATTTGTCTTAGTTTTGATTAAATTTTGATGCTTTCTCTCCACCAAAAAAAAGTTGAGAATAATTCTACACAGTTGGGGTTTTTTTACACATGAAGCTGATGTGGCAGGTCAAAAGGTTCCACGTGTCAATGGATATGTGCGTGTGTGTGTGAAGCTCCAGTGACGCTTCAAAGTCTAGGATATTTTTGAATTTGACACTCAAACATTCCAGCTCTCACTCCCATATCCGTTCCCTCTCCCGCTCCACATTCACTTTCTTGAGTTGTTTTTGCTCCTCTGAATTAACAGAGGAGTGAAGACCGCATAAGGTATCCACTCCTCTGAATTAACAAAGGCAATTCATTTCTAGTCTCTCTTTGCAATCACTGACCACACGGGCGGGTGTGTGTGTGTGTGTGTGGTGGTGGTGGTGGTTGTTTTCTTACACATGGGCGGGTCCAAAAGGTTTCATATGTCAATCAATATGTGTGTGTGTGTGAAGTTCCAGAGGACCTTAGAAGTCTAAGATATTTTTTAATTTGGCGCTTTGGCATTCCCTCTCTCACTCCATGCTCTGGTCACTTAGGTTCAAAGTGCATTGATAAGAACAAAAATTACATTGAACTACATATACTATGTGTGAAGTATTGTTTGATCAAGAATATCTCCGATATGAATGCAGCTTTGTTGGGAAAGTAGTTATGGAGGTTCAGGGTGGAGGCTTCAAGTTTGTGGAGGAAGGTCGTAACAAGCAAATACAGGGTCTCGGAGGTGTGGAGAACTTCCCCTCTTGGAGAGTTTCCAGTTCTTTACTCTCTTTCAAATAAGAAGAATTTCTCCATTCTAGCTTGTTTTGCGCGGGATGGGGATGAGTTGGCCTAGAATTTCAACTTTAGAAGAAGACTTGATGATTGAAAGATTGAAGTTGTGTAATGTTTACCAATCCGATTGCAAGATTGTTGTTTGTCCCTTCCGGGGTCGGATAGGTGTTTTTGGAGATGGTTGATTCTCGGTTAGCTCTTTGTATAAGGCTTTACGAAGATTCTCAAGTGACAGTAAACTGACTTCGTTTGAAGATGCCTCCCAAGATCGTTTGTTTTCTTCTGGATAGCTTCATTTGTTAAGATCTTGACGGTCGACCATTTGATTGCTAGGAAGATTGCTATTGTCAATTATTGCTCCATGTGTAAGCATAGTGGGGAATTGATTAATCATCTCTTCTTGCATTGCAACATAGTGACAGCAGTGTGGGTAGCGTTTCTTAAGGATTTTGGGATGGCTTGGGTGTTTCCTTCATCCTTGTTGCATCTGGCTTCTAGCTGGTTCTCTTTGGCTTTTTCGTTTAAAGAGCGCATTTTATGACGTATGTTGTTTTTTGCGATCTGTTGGGGTTTATGGAAGGAGAAAAACTTCAAGGTATTTGAAGAAAAGGAAGAGGAAGTGGCGAACATTATCCTCAACATCAAGGGTTTAATGTTTTTGCGGTTCAAGGTGTTCGTGGAATGTCGCGGGTTGTTTCTTGAGGTTTTTTGTTCCGTTGGGATCTTATCTGATTTAGAGAGATAGTGCATAGATCTTTTTTCGGTTCCTCTTTTGTTGGTTTTGCCTCTAGTTGGTCTCCTTGACCTCTTTGGCTTTGCTTGTAAGCTTTTTGGCTTGCAATAAAATCCGTAACTTATAAAAAAAAACGAGATAAATAGGTCCCAAGCTAGGAGTGCAACCTTATCCAAAAAAAAAGTATTGTTTGATAAGATGATCTTTATGTGCATTGGGAACGATACAAAGTAATTCTCTTTGGGGCATTTTTGTCCCCCTAATTATTTTGTTATAAGTTCTGTTAGAAAGAGAAGAGAATAGAGAAAGAGAGAGGGTCACAAACTTAGATAGTTTGGCCTCCTCATTGTGATCTATATACTAGTCACTTAAGTGGTGTGGGCCCACTTACATTAATAGAACATATAGGCTCAACACTCTACATAAAGTCCAACTATGTACTTATCAAAAAAAAAGAAATGTCCGACTATGTAATATAAAGATAAAGGAAATAAACTAAGAACTCTAACATTTCCCCTCAAGCTGGAGCATACAAATCAAACATGACCAGCTTGGTACATAGATTAGAAAAGGGATTTCTAGGCAAGGCCTTTGTAAGAACATCTTCCAACTGATCTGTTGACTTGATATATGGAGTGATGATCCGTTTGTGTACACCATGTCACGGATAAAATGACAATCATCCTCGAAGTGCTTTGTCCGCTCATGAAACACTGGATTGCTAGAAATAAAGCTAGCAGCCTGATTGTCACAATACATAGACATACGAGAAGGAACCTCAAATCCCATCTCTTTAAGAAGGGACTGAGCCCATAACATCTCACATGTAGTGTGGGGCATAGCTCTGTATTCTGCTTCGACACTGGATCGAGCGACAACATTCTGCTTCTTACTACGCCAAGCCACCAAATTACCACCAACAAATGTACAGTAACTTGAAGTAGACCGACAATTTGTACGACTCCCACAAGACTAAATCATGGGTTAAGTGGAAGATCCGCTTAACCCTCCTAATAACCCAAAAGAATACCCACGTGGGAAGTGGGATGCAACCCACTTGAGACACCCACGTGGGTGTATAACACAAACTTCAACAGGTTGTAAAGAGTATCATAAAAAGATGGGGTGCTAAGGTGGTGTTTCTCCAAGAAACCAAACTTGAGAAGATGGAGGCTAGGGACATCAGATAGTTGTGTGGTTTCAAGGCCTTTGGGTGGCATAACCTTCTCGCCATTGGGTCTTTCGAAGGTAGTCACTTTTTGGGATCGTAGTTTCCTGAATGTTAGGGATGTAGTAGTGGGAGCTTTCACAGTATCGGTCCTTTGTAATTGTGTGGGCGAGTAGTTTTCTTGGGTGTTATCTGGGGTATATAGGCCCATAGAGAGGAGCTACCGACCTCAATTCTAAGAAGAGTTGGATGATGTAACGGGTCTGAGGGATTATCCGTGATGCATTAGAGGGAATTTTAATGTGATTCGACTTTCTCACAAGAAGAACGGAGGGAGTAGGGTGACTAGATGTACGAGGGAGTTCAGAGCTTCTATCAATTGTAATTTCCTCTTGGATCTTCCTATAAGTGGGGGCAAGTTTATGTGGTCCAATAATCAGAATGTCCCTATCCTAAGTAGGCTCGATAGATTCTTGATTTCGGATAGATGGGAGGCACACTTTCCAGGGGTGACTCAGGTGGCGATTCCTAGACTAGTGTTGGATCATGTGCCTCTTGGCCCTCTTCTGCTAGATGGTGGAGGGATTTGTAATTGTCCTCCGTTTCAATTCGAGAATATGTGGTTGCTTTGCTCTAAATTTAAGGAAAATGTGCAGGAGTAGTGGAATAGCTTTTCCTTTTATGGGAGAGCAGGAGAGGCCTTTAGGCAGTGTCAGGTTTGATCAGAAGTAAGGCTTTTATCCTTGAGGAGATTTCGCTGATTGACAAGGAGGATGATCATCCTTTGTCTTCAGAAGATCGTAACAGGAGAGTCAACCTTAAAGTGGAATATCACCACCTAGTGAAAATGGAAGAGATAAGTTAGAAACAGAAATCGATGATCAAGTGGTTGAAGGAGGGCGACAATAACATTAAATTTTACATAAGATGGCGAATGCTCATAGGAGAGAATTTCTTAGCACGTCTTGAGATGAATGGGAGGGTTTTGGAGGATGAAGAGAGTATCAAGAAGGACGTGGTTGATTACTACAAAGTTGTACACAGAGTCGGTTCTTTTACAGTACATCTGTATGACATTCATTTTGACTATATCAATCCTGAGGACAAAGATTGGGGAGAGACCTTTCCAGGAGGAGATTTTGTGTTACATGTCTGCGTTGGTAGGGGACAAAGCTCCAGGGATCGATGGATTTTCCTTGGCTTTTTTTAGGCAATAATGGGAAGTGGTTGGGGCAAGTTTTATGAAAGTGGTGGCAGAACTCCATGTGTATGGCTATCTGGACTAAATGTCCAACATCAATTTCATTGTTTTGATCCCTAAGAACCAAGGGGTTGATGACATTTCGGGTCTTAGACCTATTAGCCTAACGGGGGAGTGTGTATAAGATCTTGGCTAAGACACTCACAAACAGAATTTGCAAAGTACTAGCTTCTGTGATCTCGCCAACCCAAGAGCTTTTGTAAAGGGTAGAAAAATCCCGGATGGCGTTCTTTTGATAAATGAGTGCATAGATTCCAAGATTAAGGTAGGGATACCTGGAATTGTCTGTAAAATGGACATGGAAAAGGCATATGACTATGTTTGTTGGAGCTTTCTGGATTATATGCTTGGTAAGATGGATTTCGGGTTGAAGTGGAGGAGGTGGATTTGAAAATGTATCTCATCGACTTCTTTCTCCATCCTAGTTAATGGGTCCCCCCTGTTAGTTACTTCACAAGTTCGAAGGGTCTAAGACAAGGAAATCTGTTATCGCCGTATTTGTTTATTGCGGTGGCGAAGGCGTTAGGGGGTATGGCATCTAAAGCCGTGGAAGGTAGGGAATTAGATGGTTTTGAGGTGAGTGTTGAGATTCTAGTGATCTCCCATCTTCAGTTTGCGAATGATACCATTGTTTTTTTTTAGGGTTTGGCACTTCTCAGCTTACTTTTTGAGAGGTCTTGTGTTGCTTTGAGGCGGTATCAGGTTTGCATGTTAATATGGCCAAGAACAAGGTTTTTGGGATGGGGGAACTGGAGAATATTACTGGTTTGGTTAGTACTCTAGGGTGTGGTCTGGGTAGCCTTGCCACTCAATATTTGGGGCTCCCTTTAGGGGCGAGCTACAAATCAAAGGCGCTTTGGGACCCAGTGATTGAGAGATTACGGAGTCAATTAGCTATGTGAAAGACTAGATATCTCTCGAAAGGGGCCAAACTGGTGCTTATTAAGTATTGCCTTTCCAATTTGCCCATATACTATCCCTTACTTTTTTCCTTTCCTATGAGCATTGCGAATGTTCTAAAGAAGATTATGAGGGATTTCTTATAGAATGATAGAGTTGAGTCTAGTAAGTTTTACCTGGTTGATTGGAAGACAATGTATCGCACACTGTCTCAAGGAGGATTAGGGATTAAGAAGATCTCAGTTATGAATGTGGCTTTGTTGGGAAAATGGGTTGTGAAGATTAGGGATGGAGACTACTAGCCTGTGGAGGAAGACGATAGCAAGTAAATACGGGGTGTTGGAATTCGGTTGGGATGGGAGAGTTGTTCACTCGACTTATGGGTGTAGTGTTTGAAGGGGTATTATGAAGATTTTTGAGAAATTTTCCGAGGGGATGATGTACAAGGTAGGGATTGGAAACAATATTAGATTCTAGGAGGATAGGTGGTGTGAAGATATCCCTCTTATAGAGGAGTTTCCCAATCTTTTCTCCCTCTCAAATAAGAAGAAATGCTCCATTCAGATATACTCTATTCGAGAAGGGAAAGATTGGCATGGAGTTTTAGATTTAAAAGAAGGCTCAATTGATCGGGAGATCGATGTCGTATCGTATCGTCCGTAGGATTGTCTTTTGTTTCCTTCGGAGCTGGATAAGCGGCTTTGGAAATGATCGAGAGATGGTCGATTCTTGGTCCGTTCTATTGATAAGGCTTTAATTAGACCTTTCTGTGATAGATATACGGCCTCTTTTGATTGTGGTTCCAAGATAGCTTTTTCTTATGATCGCGATTTTGAACAAGATTTAGACGATGGACCACTTGATTGCCAAAATAATTATTATTGTAGACTTTTACTCGATGTGTAAGCATAGCAGGGAAATAGTCAATCATCTCCTCTTGCATCGTGACATAGCGAGAGTAGTTTGGACAACGTTCTTTGCAGGCTTTGGGATGGTTGGATGTTGCCCCATTCTTTGTTGAACCTTGTTTTCAGTTGGCACACATCAGCCTTTTCTTTGAGAGGGCGAGTGTTATGGTGTTTGCTCCCCTTTGCGACCTGTTGGGGACTTTCGAAGGAAAGAAATCTGAGAGTTTTCGAAGGGAATGAGAAAGAGATGGTGAGTATTATTCTCAACATAAAGGGTTTGATGTTTCTGTTGGAAAGAAAATCAAAAGAACAAAGATGCAATCACCTACAACACAAAGATTTACGGTTCCCTCTAGATTGAGGTACGTCCACATATCACACTGATTCTACTATGCTCTGAGGCAATAAAAAACACTCACAATACAATGAATAATCGTCTCTGATCAACCGAGGTGTATATAACTCCAAGACGAAACTAGGGTTTCTGTATCTCTATGTAAAAGTACGAAAACGGCATTAAGGGAAAAGACCTCCCTAATAAAGGGCCGTGGTGTCGTGTCTTCATGTACAGTAGTGCTTTAGCACCATCAGGCTCCACATAACATAATAGTTTGTGGTCCAAAACCTTCATTGAGTGTCGTGGTCTGTTTTTTGAGGATTTTGTGTTCCGTTGGGATCTTCTTTGTTCTAGAGAATGTTCTTAGTCTCATTTCTTTAGTTAGTTTGTTTTGAAATTCTAGCCTCCAGTACAATGAAAACTAGAAAGAAACGAAAGGTTTTAAATTTCAACAAAAAGTACCGAAATCCATAAAAACCAAATTTTAAGAAATTCCTAAATTTTGTCGAAATTTCGGATATTTTTGGGATATTTTCGAAATTTCGGTTTTTTTGTGAAATTTTGAACTTTTCGTGAAATTTCGGTCGAAATTTTCATTACTAATCTCAATTTCAAAATTTCCAAAATTTCACACGAAATTTCGGTTTCGGCCCTCCCCGAAATGGCATGTGAAACCGAAATTTTAAACCTTGGGTGGTTGAGAGGCCATGTTACATTGTTACTGAAGATCATATCCTCCGATACCCACAAAGTTATATGTTACGTTCTTCTAAATGTTTCCTAGCTGGCTGACAACAATGTGTATCTCTGTGTAAGCTGTGAATCAGCATCAGCAAGCAAAGCTTTCATATTTTCATGTATAAGGTTATTTAATCCAACATGCGGCAACGGTGCATCAACTTTTTCTGTCAAACATTGTCAAATCACATTCATCGATCCAGATAACCAACATTCACAGGTCCAATGGGATGATAGGGAGCGAAAAAAATATCAAAATACTTAACAATTCCAAGAAAACCGAGCTAAACAAAAGCTCTTAATACTCCTCACATCGACGGGGCAAACGCCAACTGGAATATCTTCTACACATTTGCTTTTCGCTACTAATCAAAAACCCTAACTCGGTTTCGATACTAAGAAACTGTAAAGACATAACAGAGAAACCCTAAAAGATTTGGGGGAAAAAAATCGAAACTTTCTGTAACGGGAACAGGAAAAAAGTATAGATTCCGAGTAGGTGGAGATGAGAACCGACCTGATTCGTGGAGGTACCGAAAGATGAGGTAATTCAATTCGACGGACGTGATGGAGACCATTGTCGCAAAGTCTCCGGCCGTGAAGAGAGTTATTGTATTCTATACCAGCGTCGCAAAGGAGAGAAAATGATCATGGGATCGAGCAACTCGAGCTCCGTTTCAAGAGAAAACGCCGGGAAAATCGGGGTTTCTGTTTTGTCTCCGTCTCTGTCCCTCTCCTATCTTCTTACTTCGCAAAATAAAACGGAAGGGCTTTTCCGCAACCGTCGTCAGGATCTAGGAACGAAGATGAGAGTCTTTGGACATTTTAATACTACTCCTCTAGTAAATAGGAGAATTAATAAGACCCCCGGTACTTTGCAAAATTAGTAAAAACCCCTTGAATTTTGGTCAAACGCGTAAAACCTCGACCAAACCGGAAAACAAAAGACAACCCAGTTATGTGAAAACTAGTTTTTAGGGCTCAGGCTCCAGTTACCGCCCTAAAATGACAGGCACCAGTTACAGGACACAATATGTGCCACGTGGCACTCTTACAGGACTCTGACCGTATGGATGTTTGGCCAATCCCTAAGTGGACCTACAAACCACAAATCAGCCTGCTCAGTGATTTATAGGCGTTGGATTGGACTTATTTTCATGGGTTGATCTCAAATGTGGGAATTCGAGCAGGTACAAATATCCAACGTCTAGAAATCACTAATCAAGCTGATTTTTGGTATATAGGTCCACCAAGGGATTGGCCAAACATCCATACGATCAGAGTCCTCTAAGAGTGTGCCACGTGGATCATATTGTGTCCTGTAACGGGAGCCTGTCATTTTAGGACGGTAACTCGAGCCCGACCCTTTTTTTAGATATGTAAACCATTGCTCAGTGCACCATGGGAGCTGGACAATATTTACATCTTAGGGTGCGTTGATCACGGTGTGCAAATCCATTTGCATGTAAAATTGGTACCAAATGCCGCTCAACAAAGAGAATTTTGAAACTTAGGCCCTGATCATTCCTAGGACAAGAAGTTCTAATCCAGAGGATATGAAAGAAGGATTGTGATACAACAAGGTATACCTAACGCTTTTTGGCATGAGGAAGCATGATTTTTATTACTCACTACTGCCATGTGGGCCCACTGCATGGATGTTTAGCCCACCCCCTTGTAGACATTGTACCAAAAATCAGCTTGTTTGATGAGTTTTAGCCGTTGGTTTTAGTACTAAAAAATGGTTGAATCCAAGGTTGAAAATCACTCCTTAAAATTACTAAAATCTAACAGCTAGAGATTTCAATCAGGATGTTTTTTTATGTATAAACAAAAGGGTGGGCTAAACATCCATGCCGTTTGGTGGGCCTAGATGGTAGCGATGAGTAACAAAAATTGTGTTTCCTTACGTCAAAAAGTGTACCTTGTTGCGGCTTTTTCCATGAAAGAAAAAAGAGAACGTTTTTGCTCAATAGCATCGTTGAGCAAAGTGAACTTGTAAAGCAATAAAAAATAAATAATTATTTTGATCAATTTCAGTTAAATTTAGTCAAAGTTAATGGTCAAGGGAGACAAGTTTAATTTTTTTTGAACCTTAGGAGGTATGCTTAATTTGCATATATAAGAAGAAGAAAAAAAAAGATAGATAGACCTCATTTTCATTTTCATGGAACTTGTATTTCTATTTTTTTTTTTTGCAAGCCAAAAGAGATTACAAGGAAAGCCAAGAGGTCAAGATGACCAACTAAATGCAAAAGCCACAAACGACCGTTAATGGGTGTCTATGGTCAACGGCATTGTCTATGGTCAACGATATTGTCCATGGTCAAAGTGTGAGGCGCAAATATTTTAAAATTTGAGTGAGATGCAAATTGCACCAATAACGTAAGGGGGACAGGCCAAAAATTCCATTTCCTTATAAGAAACTAGGGGCCTCAATGATGTTGATGATAGGCTGCAGTAAGAGCCCCGTCGCACATGCTTAGAGACCATTGACCTTATGGATGTTTGGCCAAACCGTAGGTGGACCTATAAGACCAAAAATTAGCCTAATTGTTAATTTTTTAAGCATTGAATTAGAGTCACTTTCCTAGGTTGATTTTATTGTAAAATTTGAGCATTATTTGGGATACAAAGATCCAATGGTTTGAAATTATTAATCCGACTGATATTTGGTATGTAGCTCCACCTAGTGATGGGCCCAAAATCCGTATGCTTAGTGACCTCCATGAGTGCACCACGTGGCTCGTATTTATGCAAATATCATTTTTTTTGCTTGTCCCCTTACTTTATTGATGCATTTTTTATCCCACCCAATGTTTTTAAAAATTTTCTAATACAATAGCCTTGCAAAGGCTTCACACAAGTGACTTGTGTATATATATATATATATATATGTCAAGGTTTGAAAGGAGCTGGCACAACGGACTGGGGGCATTACCGCTTTTTCCGTTTTAACATATTTAGCACATGGCAAAAAACGAGAAAATATGGAAATAACAGAAAACAACGGAAACTAAGGGACAATATGTGTTTTACAATGTAATAACCCTCCTAGTCCACTTAGAGAAAGGGAGTATGTGGAAAAACTTTTGAGGTGAGAAGTTTTTAGATGTGTTCATCACTACTTAAGGAAACCAAGGGACACCATGTGCGATGCAGGTACAACTTACACGTGGCAGCACCTTAAACGTGGTACACTCTCTTAGAGACCACTAAACGTATAGATGTTTGGCCCATCCCTAGTTGGACCTACATACCAAAATTCATCTTGATTAGTAATTTCTATAAGTTAGATTAGAGTCTTTTTCATGATTTATTTTTAACTATGGATTTCTAGCAGTATTGGGGGTATTCAAATTCAAAGGTTTGAAAATCACTAATTATGCTGATGTTTGTTAAGTAAGTCAATCTAGGGATGGGCCAAACATCCATACGGTCAATAGCCTCTAATAGTGTGTCACGGACTCATGTGTCACACACGGTGTTTGACATCACAGACTCACGTGTCACACATGATGATGGACACCATCATCAAATTTTTGTGGGGTTAGAGTTCAGTTGCCACGTCGGGGTTCAATAAATATTTTTACAATTGAGTTGAAATTTTAAAATTTTGAATGACCGAAGCACCCCTATTGACTAAAAAAGTTTAAAAAAAATAAAAAGAAGTCATGTTTGTAAATTTAAAGAATTTGAGGGCCATGTTAAGAATAAGGACTTTTTAATTTTTTTTAATAAAATATAAGTATTGAATGAGTTGTAGGTGATCGTGTGCCTTTTGATACTAAAAGACCAAAAACACTATTGTCAAGTTAATAATTGAGATGCAATCCAAATATAAATGGATTGGATACCGGTTCCATGAAAATTAATCCAATTTGCGTCTGGGCTGAGTTGAGATCCTACTGTTATGGATTCAGATTGGGTTGGATTGTAGATTTTTGGACATCAAGCCTTGCTAAAATTGTCATTTTCTAGTGGATCCGACTTGTATCTGATTCATACCCTACATGTAGGTTGGATCCGGATCTTCTCATATGTGTAATGGTTCGGATTTGGATAATGTGTTATGTAGCCGATTCGTATCCTCATCTGAATATGGATCATGTTATTAAAAGTTGATTTCAGACCCAGATATACCTAAATTAACCCAACCCAGATCTGATCTATTGAGAGAAAATTTTCATGTGGGGCTGTGGGATGCATAAAGGTGTGCCACGTGTCACACTGTTTGGGCTTACTGATCCATGAATGATTGGCCCATCACCCCTCCTACACATCAACAATCGGCTTGATTGGTGACATCTAGCAATTAGATCTGAGAAACTATAAAAAAAAAAAAAAATTACTCAAACCAGCCATATTGGTGATCTCTAGTCATTGGGTAGGAATAAAATATTGGTCAGAATAAAAATACTCAAATCCAATGGCTAGGACTCACCCCACATATGTTAATTAACCTGGTCCCTTTATAGCTCTTTTTGTAATAATCATCCATTGATAGCCCTAGGATGAGTAGAACTTTGCTGACAGACCACAGTATGAGTCACGTAGCAGACTTTAGAGACCACTAAACGTATGTATGTTTTTAGCCCATCCCTAGGTTGACCAACATACCAAAAATAAGCTAGATTAGTGATTTCAAACCTTTAGATCTATGTACCCATGGTCCATAATGCTCAAATTCCCAAGTTTTTTTTTTTTTTTGATAAGGTGCAAAAATTTATTGAAAGAGGAAAAGATACGTACAATAGAAAAGGAGGAGATTAGAGGTTGAGAAGACCTCCGAACTTGAGAAAACCAAAGCAAAAGGCAAAAACACAACTAGCCCTTATACATCACAGAAACCCATTTGAACACTAAGTCCTCGAAAGAAAACCATTTACACTCGTCAAATAGCTTAGACCAAAGAAGGAGGAGAGCCTTGATGGATAGGGTGATTTTGAAAAGTGGAGCCTATTTTCTTCAAACACTCTTTTGTTCATCTCCTTCCATATACCCCACCATATAGCGAACGGAAGGAGGCTCCAAATGCGTCTTTCACACGGAGGAAAATGAAGATGCTTCCAACTACTCAATGTGTCTATAATAGATCTCGGGATGACCCAACTCAAACTGGTAGAGGAAAAGAATAGGCTCCAAATGTTCCAAGCTAGCTTGCAATGCAAAAGCAAGTGGTTCGCGGATTCGCCATCGTTCTTGCATAAGAGACAATAGTTAACCATCATCCACTTCTTCTTGATGACATTATCCATAGTGGAGATTTTGTTTAACGATGCAGTCCAAACAAAAAGCTACTTTGGTGTTAAAATTACTCCAATCCAACTCTTAAAATTCATTAATCAGGCTAATTTTTGGTTTGTATGTCCATCTAGGGTTGGATCCGGATCCATGGCCAACATCCATAAGGTTAGAAATCTTTAAAAGTATGCCACGTGGCTCATATTTTTCAGGGTATGTTCTCTCGGGCGTATACTACTGTTCGAAGACTTGACCTAGAAAATTTTGATGGATTAATTTGAAAGTGGATGGATCGTGGATGTAAGACAAATAAATTTTAAAATTTGTCTTCTTGTGTAGGTCCTACTTGTGGGATTTACTTCTATCGAGAACTTTTTCTCGCCTTGAGCCCTTGACCAAAGACATCTGATCCTGACTGCTATATCTTCTGGGTTTCTGTCAAAAATTCTATCCATGAAATCGTACGGCAAAAATCTGTCCAATTAAATCGTACGGGTACGATTACGAAGGGACATGGTTTATAGTATACTTTATACAACATCTTATTTGTACAAGAGTTTCCTTCAGATGACCTTTCAATATCCACCCTTTTTAAGTTTGTGACCGACGCTGGTTAGCAAAGTTACTTGCTCTTTTCGTTGCCAACCCTCAACTTCAATGTTTGACGGCCATCGGACCACAATATTTGCCACGTGCAACTCTTAGAGACCACTGACCACATGGATGTTTGACCCATCCCTAGGTGGACCTATATATATAACAAAAGGGTCGCAATGTACCAAGCTGCGGATTACGCTCTAAAGTGTAACCTCCCACCATTTTTTGTACTCACCGCTGCCATTTAGGCCCACTGACCACATGGATATTTATCCCACCCGTGATAGACACATTCCTACCAAAAATCAGCTTGTTTTGATAATTTTTATCTGATGGTTTTAGTATTAAAAAAATGGTTGAATTCAACGGCTAGAATCAAACTTTAAAAAGTACTAAAATCTAATGGGTAGAGATTACCAATCATGGTTATTTTTTGTGGGTATATTCACTAGGGTCGGGCTATAGGGACCCCATTTCTGACCCCCTTTTTTGACCCCCATCTTGACGTACCCACATAGAAGATGAATCAATGGCTGATTTTTGGTGAGGATGATCTCCTCACAAAAATTCAAATCATTCTGATTTTCATAGACTGGTTTAGAAGCTGAAGCATTATGGACCGTCGATTTTTACCTTGTAACTTAAAACCGCATTTGATGGGGTTATAAATTTCAGAATGGGCTGATTTTTTGTTGGGGTGATCTATATGGTGAGGTTATCATCCCCACCAAAAATCAGCCATTGATTCACCTTCCACGTGGGTACGCCAAGATGGGGATCCCTTGAGCCCGACCCTATTCACTAAGGGGTGGGTTGAACATCCATGCAGTCAGTGGACCCAGATAGCAGCAGTGAGTAACAAAAATGGTGTAGCTTAGCCAGCTTGTTACATTGCCACCCATACCAAAAATGAGCCTGAGAGCCTCATTAGCGTTTTCTAACCTTTGGATATAAGTACCCCAAATTATGTTTGAATCCAACTGTTAAAATATTCCCATGAAAAGGAGTCAAATTCAAGAGTTAGAAAATCACTAATCAGGCTGGTTTTTGGTGTGTGGGTCCACATAGGGATGAGCCAAACATTCATACGGTCAGTTGTCTCTAAGAGTGTGCCACATGGCACATCCACCTACGGATTGAGCTAATAACATCCATACTCGGCGTCTTCTAAAATTTTCCGTGTCGCTCATATTGTAGGGGGTTAGCAAAGTATTACTCCAGGATGTTTTGTGATTTTGTCAGTCGACATTGCTATAAAGAGTAATTTCAGAAAATTTTTGAGCAATAGGTTTTTTTTTTTTGATCCATGACAGTATTCTGGCAATTAACTGTAGTTACCTCCAAGGTATAAAAGAGGCCGTTCTAACGGTGTAACGGACTGGGGGCGTTACCATTTTTCGATTTTAATGGCCACTAAAACTGGATAGGGGTAAAAATGAAAAAAATCGAATTTAACCAGAAACGAAAATAATGGCTGTTTTTTTTCACAATTTTTTTAGACAATAACGGCCGATATTTTCTAAGCATCAAAACGATTCTTAAAGTAACGGGCTTGAGGCGTTAAAACCTATCGGCCATAAAACCGTTAAAACCGCGTTATTTTAAACCATGGTTACCTTAACAGTGGAGAAAAAGCAACTACAGTGAAATGCCATACCCCAGGAAATGTGGCACTTAATTATAAGTGCCAGAACGCCATGGATCAAAAAGCCATGGATCAAAAATTTTCTCCAATGATTTCTCAATTCTAAAGCCGACACACTCTACAACGCAAAAAGAAAAAACACGGGAACCAAGAAATGAAAAACCCTTGTTTCAGGGACTGAAATAAAGAAAAAAAACACTCGTGAATACACAAGAAATAAAAAAGAGAAGTCCTCTCGTGAGCTGTGTCCCTTGTTTGCAGGAGGTACTCAATAACACTAACCCACCTTTTTCTTACGTTCTTGCCAACAAGCCGATATACCTTCCTCATCACTTTCTACTTTTTCTACCACTTCTTACTTCTTTTGATCTCTGTATTTTACTACTTCCGCGAAGAAGATCACATAGTTGTGTTACTCGCTTTAAAACGGGATATATACAACATGCACTTTCAACAATCTCTGCAAGTGGGGTTGCTGCAGAAGTTAACGGTTTTGCTGTTCCTCTCACTCTTAGCAGTCTCAGCGGAGAAGAAGGAGACGACGACAAGTAGTGTTAATGGCAGTGAGGAGGAGTCTGTCGTAGAGGTGCAAGAGAGGCAGCAACAACAACAACAAGGTCTTCATCCCTCCCCACATGATCATGTGTTCCTCTCAAGTAAAAGGAGAGTTCCCAACACCTCCGACCCTCTCCACAATCGTTAAACTTGCTTCATCGATCTACTTAGTCTGCGAATGAGAAAAGGAGATTTTGAGCTTGCCCGCAGGTGATTTATAGACGATGTTGGGTGCTTTTTTCCTCGTGAATTGTTTACTTCCGTGGGTTCTATGGTCTCATCTGCGCGTGCTGTATACTGTATATTAGCTATTAAGTTTTCAGATGGTTGGAGAAGTCGGCCGCTATCTTCATTTCTTTTGTCTGCTGTCTTTCTTCTTTTTATGTTGCCTTTTCTCTCTCTTTTCTTAGACTCCTTTTCTTTTTTTCTTCTACTCCATCTTTCCTGTCGACTAAAACTTGGCTGACCGGCGACAGGCATGGAAGCCGTGACCGTCCACAATATGAGCCACGTTGACGTGGTACAATTCTAGAGGACGCTGATCGTATGGATGTTTGGCCAATCCCTAGGTGGACCTACAAACCAAAAATAAGCCTCATTAATTATTTCAAACCTTTCAATCTTGTACCCCAAATAATTGTCAATAATGTAGCAAATTCCCACGCTTAGAATCACTAATCAGGTTGATTTTTGCTTTGTAGGTCCATATCTAGAGATTGGCCAAACTTCCATAGAGTCAGTGTCCTCTAAAAAAGTGCCACGTGGCGCATATTGTGAGTGGTCAGTGACGAGAAATTTTTGAAGAGGTGATCATGCGCCCAATGATCCCGAGTCCCGACCCACATATTCCTGGCTTGTTTGGTTTTTGAAAAGGACAAAGATGTAACAAGGTATGCCTGAAACTGTTTGAAATGTGGAAGCGGCATTTTTGGTAGTCACCGCTGTCATCTGGGCCCATGACTGTATGGATGTTTATCACACCCCTTGGTAGATATACACACCAAAAATCACCCTGATTAGTAATCTGTAACCATTAGATTTTAGTACTTTTAAGTACGTTTTTAATAGCCGTTGAATGCAACCATTTGTTTTAGTACTAAAACCAACGGATACAAATCATCAAACCAGTTGATTTTTGGTACGAATGTCTACTAAGGTGTGGGCTAAACATCCATGCGGTCAGTGGGCCCAGATGGCAGCGGTCACTACCAAAAATGCCGCTTCATTTCAAACAGTTTCAGGCATACCTTGTTACATCTTTTTCCTTTTAGTATACGTGGCGCGACCGTCGCCGGTCAGCCAAGTTTTACTCTTTCCTGTCCCCCATTTGCCTCTATGCTAGGAGTAAAACTTGTGTCACAAGATGTTGTGACGGAAGCCAGTCACAGCACTCAATACGAGACACGTGGCATATTATTAGAGGACGATGACCTTATGGATGTTTGGCCAGTCTCTCGGTGGACCGGTACACAAAAAATCAGCCTGATTAGTAATTTCTAACCGATTCAATTGAAGTTATTTTCTTAGGTTGATTTTAACGGTAGGAATTTGAGCATTATTGAGCGTTATTTGGGTGCAAAAATCCAAAGGTTATAAATCACTAATCAGGCTGATTTTTGGTTTCTAAGTCCACCGAGGGACTGGCCAAACATCCATACGGTCAGCGCCCTCTGATCGTATGCCACGTGGCTCGTATTGAGTGTTGTGACCGGCTTCCGTCACAACATCTCGTGACACAAGTTTTACTCCTAGGCTAGCTATTTAAATATTGAGTAGTGATGTCAGAAATAAGGTAGAAGGCGTCAGGTATACGATTTTGTTACTCACCTATGCCCTCTGCGCCTACTGGACCGCATGGATGTTTACCCCAGCTCTTGGTGGATATACATACCAGAAATCATTCTGATTGGTAATATATAGCCATTAGATTTTAATACTTTTTAAGACATGGTTTTATCCGTTGGTTTTTAACCATTTTTGATACTAAATCCAACGGGTAAAACTCATCAAACAAGCTGATTTTTAGCACAAATGTTTACCAAGGTGTGGGCTAAACATCCATCCGGTCAGTGGGCCCAGATGGCAGCGGTGAGTAACGAAAATTGCTATTACATCACGACCCTAGCTGTAGTAGTAAAGTCAAAGTTACCCGTGGTTATCCTACCGGCTACCGGTGAAAGGGAGTAAAACTTGTGTCACAAGATGTTGTGACTGAACACGGTCACAGCACTCAATATGAGCCACGTGGTATACTGTTAGAGAACGATGACTGTATGGATGTTTGGGCAGTCCCTTGGTGGACCGGTACACAAAAAATCAGCTTGATTAGTGATTTCTATATTGAAGTTATTTTCATGGGTTGATTTTAACGGTAGGAATTTGAGCATTATTGAGCGTTATTTGGGTGCAAAAATACAAAGGTTTTAAATCACTAATCAGGCTGATTTTTGGTTTGTAGGTCCACCGAGGGACTGGTCAAACATCCATACGGTCAAAGACCTCTGATCGTATGCCACGTGTCCCATATTGAGTGCTGTGACCGTGTTCCATCACAACATCTTGTGACACAAGTTTTACTCGGTGAGAGGTTTTCTACCTACTTAGTTTTGGGAGTTCATTAACGTTTGTTTTTGTACGGAAAAGCAGTCAACGTGCATGTGAGGACTCGAACACGTTATCCAGATTCCCTGCAACTCGCACAGTGACACACAATTTACTGGGATTACTGTTCTCCGTATCATTCATAGCCGTGCAACTTAAACTTTGTTGGATAAAACTTTGTTATTTGACATATCTAAATGACAGGCATATGTACAAGGACACAATATAAGCCACGTGCCACTCTTACAAGAGTAAAACTTCCATGACAGGGCCGGTCATCAAAGTTTTATCCCTCTTACAGGATTCCGACTGTATGGATGTTTGTCCTATCCCATGGTGTACCTACAAACCAAAAATCAGCCTGAATAGTGATTTACAAGTGTTGGATCTTTGTACAATAAGAGCCAAGTGGCACACTCTTAGAGGACTGATCTTATGGATGTTTGGCCAATCACCCTAAGTAGACCTACGAACCAGAAATCAGCCTGATTAGTGATTTCAAACCTTTGGATCTTTGTACCCAAATAATGGTCAATAAAGCACAAATATCTACTCTTAAAACCAACCCATGAATAGAATCCAATCTAACGCCTAGAAATCACTAATTGTCTTTATTTTTGGTTTGTAGGTCCATCTAGGTTTTGGCCAAACATTCATTAGGTTAGAGTCCTCTAAAAAAAATTACTTCTTCTTGTTTCCCTTAAATTTAAGTACATGCTACATTGAAAACTTAAGTGAAACTTTTGTATTACCATATTTGTCCATCTACAGAATATTAACTTCTACTTCTAGTAACTTCTACATAACAAGTAGATATATTGCTTCTACGTTACATTCCCAAGTGACCTCATTTCTAACTTCTATTTACCAGGAATTAAAGGCAAATCGACCTCTTCACACCAATCTACACACCTGGTCTCGAAGTACGGGCTCTTTACATCGCTGGGCCAATAGCTCAACCAAACCTTCCCTCCCAATCTCCACTTCAACACGCTCCCTTCCATCTCTTTGTTCAATCTCCACCCCACCCCTTCTCCGTACTCATCTCCACCCAACACCAAACCACCACTTTTATTAAACGGCCTATTCGCTCCCGAATACCGCTTTCGAAACCCATTTTTCACGTTCCCACCACTACTTGGCTTCCACGTGGCTACCTCAATACCGCTTTTGTTATCATACAATACCGCCTCAAAAACCGCTGCGTTCCCCTCCGCATCCTGTTCCCACCTCCAATTCCTCGTTCTCATCCTCGTCGACGTCCTCTCCTTGGCTTTCACCCCTGGAACTTTCGATTTCCCGAAACTACCCTTCACTATCTTCTGAGTTATCACCTCTCTTTCCTGGTTCTCCGTGGACAGACCCAAGCTCAGAGTGGACACATATGCTGATCCGACTTCCGGTCCGACCCAAACCCGGATCCTCGACGGGAAATGCCTCTCCTCCGTGTATTCGCCGTCGTCGTTCTTTTTAAACCCTAACTTGGTAACGTGGAACCGTAGGTTGTCGACACGTGCATTTACTTGTATGAAGCCCTCGTAGAAGCAAACCGAATACTCCAGCTGGATGACGGCCTCGAGTTGCTGGTGCGCCAGGGCGTATCTTAATACGGACTCCTTCGCTTCGAGAACCGGGAACTGATCTTGTTGACCGTTGAAACAGGTACGGTTCATCGATAACACCGGAGCGAAGCCTTTCAAGATCCAGAACCCGTGAGATTCCGTTGCATACGAAAACACGTGGGATGGAATTGGGTTTAATAATTGCAAACCGACGCCTAGGTCTCGTAACATCAGCCACTTTGCTAACATGTACCCGAGGGTGCGCATGAAGCATAGTTCCGCGTCGACTCCTATGGAGATCAAGAATGTCCGCACTACGGGCTTGCAAGATAGAAGGTTCAGATTTGGAGCTAATAAGGTTCGGAAGTAAAGCGAGCCAACCTCGGTAGGCGCGTCGCAGGCGCAGAGCCAGAAGAGTCGACACAGGAAGACCAAGTTAAAGAAGTTGGAGAACGACTCGGGCGAGTGCGAGTCGAGAATCCAAGAAATGGGTTCGGATTTGAGTTTCTGCAATTGGGAACATGGGCAGGTGCTATTATGCGTGTTGGGTGCACGGGCTATGATTTCTTGGAGGAGTTGGAGGAGGAGAGGAAGGAAGGGTTTATCCGTTGAGAGAGGACATGGGTCCGATATCCAGAGAGTCTTGTTAAGGTTAGAAGGGTTGAATCCTTGTAGACAGACAGAGAAGGTCACTAGAGCTTCAGTGTTGGATCCTGAAGTTCGTTCTGCTTTGAGTAGAATTGATTTGGTGGAGTTGGTGTTGGAAACTGAACTCGCGAGTTCGAAGATGGGTGACGAGTCTGACTCAGGCCACTCGTCGGAATTGGGGAGATCGCACATCCATGACCAGATATCCATTGTTGTTCAATTTGGATTCTATAGAGGTGAGGACTGTGTTGTTTAGATTTAAGGAGGGAACGAGTGATGGAAGGTTTGCCAAGTTGGAGTGAGGCTTAGCCACTTAAAGGGAAGGGAGCAAAGAAATGAAATTGGTGGCTCCAAGTGGGCCTCGTCTTGAGTTTTTGGGTTCATTAATAATAAACAGATGGATGAATGTTTGACGGCCTCTCCACGTTCTATGAGAGTATGAGGGGAGATTTCTTATTGTTTGGACTGGTTGGTTGGTAGCATTAGAACCACATCCTTTCAGATGGATGTACGTGTCAATTCTGCACATCCTTTCAGAACAGTCTGAGATTGACCCCCATGCACACTGTGAATTCAATGGTGTATTTGTAGTAATTAGCAAGAAAATGAAGTATTTTACGTAGCATTTCGTCATCATTTCCTCAATTTATGGATTACATTTTGAGAGATGTCGAGTAAACTGGTATCTACCAGACCATCCACAATACAACTGACGCGTGGCTTTTCTATCCTCCCACAAACCAACTTCTTAACGAGTAAAATTTCTGTCACAGCGTTATAACAGAAGTTTCTGTCACAACGCAAAATACGAGCCACGCACGTAGCACACTCTTAGTGGACGATGACCGTATGGATGTTTGGCCAGTAGTCCCTCAGTGGGCCTACAAACCAAAAATCAGCCTGATTAGTTATTTGCAACCTTCGGATCTTTTCACCCAAATAACGCACAAATTCTTACCGTTAAAATCAACCCATGAAAATAACTTCAATCGAATGGCTTAGAAATCACTAATCAGGCTTAATTTTGTGTGTGTAAACCTATGTCCTCCAGTTTCGATAGTGAGTATTTTCTCTTTAATTTAGTGTGTTACCTAATTGTGACGACTTAAAAACTTACTAGAATGATCTATGAAGTCATTATTTCCATATCCAACGGCTTGCATTTGATGGGTTAATTACTATATTAGCTTACTATATTAAGGGTTTTGGACTGAAACATGCCGTGGCAGAGCCAAGTGGGGTACTGCCCCCCTCAACTTTTAAAAATTGATATAAACTTTTTTTTTCAAAGAGGAAAAACTTGTTTATGGGTAACTATAGACCGTGTTGCCCCCCCTCAACTCAGACCTGCTCTGCCCATTGACCGCATGGCTGTTTAGCCCACTTCTTGGTGGATATGTCCACCCAAAATCACTCTGATATTCAATCTCTAGCCATTAGATTTTAGTACTTTTTTAAAGTGTGATTCTAGCTGTTGGATTCAAAAAAGATTGGGTACTAAATCCAACGGCTAAAACTCATCAAACAAGCCGATTTCAGGTATGAGTGTCTACGAAAGGAAGGGCTAAACATCCATGCGGTCAGTGGGCCCATCTGCCCCACTTTGACGAGTAAACCTTCGATGACACCTGTTGAGAGTGAGCGATGCTGCTGATTGCAGCCAATATGAGCCACTTGACACATTCTTAAGAGGACACTGACCGTATGGATGCTTGGCCAATCACTAGGCGGACCTACAAACCAGAAATAAGCCTGATTCGTGATTTAAAACCTTTGGATTTCTTACCCAAATAATGCTCAAATTCCTATGGTTAAAATTAACCCATGAAAATAACTTCAATCCAACACTTAGAAATCAGTGATCAAGTTTATTTTTGGCTTGTAGGTCCACCTAGTGATTGGCCAAACATCCATACGGTTAGTATCCTCTTAAGAATGTGCCACGTGGCTCATATTGACTGTAGTCAGCGGTGTCGACTGCATGTCGTTAACTTCACTTTGATGGTCGCTTTGCTCCCCCCCCTGGAACAAAATCCTGGCTCCGCCACTGGAAACATGGTGATGTTTGCATCTCTTCCACTTTGGGCTGGAGTGTGAGGACATGAGATTGCTGATCAAGATTAGGTAAAACACGCGGCATTTATATATAGAGAATTCCATAAGTTATTAATGGGTATAAGTTATAACCAATGTTTGAAAGAGGCCGTTTTAACGGTACAAGGGACTGGGCGCATTACGATAAAACCGTTAAAACGAATTGTACCGGACAGGGGCAAAAATAAAAAGAAAAACCCAATTTAATGGAAATAACGGGAAAAAATGGCACTGACATAAATTCTGAATTTAAAATTTCAAAAACGGAAAATAGCAGAAACAACGGCAGGCTGTTTTTTTTCCACAATTTGTTCAGAGAATAACGGCCGTTATTTTCATTTTATTGGCTGTTAAAACGATTTTAAAGCATCGAAACGGTTCTTAACGTAATGGGCTTGGGGCGTTACCGTTAACATGGCTTCATTTTAAACCAAGGTTAGAACTCTAAGCCCATTTTTTCGGTTTTGAGCGTTTTAACGGGAGAAGACTTGTATTGGGGCTGTGTAGATCCATTAATGGGTGGACAAACATCCATGGGTTAGTGGGCCCGCAGAGTGTCTAACGTGGCACTTGGGGGGTAAAACATTGAGGCCTTGAACAATTTAAGTTTTGAACATCAAAAAACATTCCCCAAAACTTGAGAAAATTTTTGATGTTGAGAATTGTTCGATGTTTGGAGTTTTCCCCTTTCAAAATGCCATGTGGCACTCTTTTTTGTTCACACAGACTATGGATGCTTGGCTTGGCTGTTTATCTACACAACAAGAGGAAAAAACACAGCCTGATTGGTTATTTCTAGCTGTTGGATTTGATAATTTGCATCTGGTGATTCTAGCCATTGGATCTGAGAATTTTTTTAATGTACCCAAATCCAATGGTTAGAAATCACCTCCAAAGCTGATTTTTTTTCTGTGGGAATCCGTCAGTGGACTAGATGGACACAACCCGATCGAATATCCGGTTTAAATATGTTGGGCAATTGGGTAACCACTATAACCATTGAAAAATGGGTCAGGTTTTAAAAAAACCATTGGGCTGGCCGGACCTGTGATTGTAAAGACAAATAGAAGATACGTAGCATTTACCGTTTCAAGAGGCTAGAACAAGAAGATAAAGAGATCCCATCTCTTCTCTCTGTTTGTCTGAATCTCTCCGTCTCTCTGTCACAGATTCTTGATCATCATCATCATATATTTAGCAATCAATCACTCAACCCTACAACTTGTATCATTAATGGAGTCCTTCTACTACTTTCTTCTCTTCTTCTCCTTCCTCTTCATCTTCAACCTCCTTTCCAAACAAAAGAAAAACCTATCACCGAGTCCACTCGCTGTTCCCATACTCGGCCACCTCCACCTCCTCAAGAAACCTCTCCACCGTACCCTACAAATTCTTTCAACTCGGTACGGCTCGATTCTATTCCTCCGATTCGGTTCTCTCCGTGTACTCGTCGTCTCATCCCCCTCCGCAGTCCAAGATTGCTTCACCAAGAACGATGTCGTCTTTGCAAACCGTCCCCCCCACACCCTCGCTGGAGAACACCTCGGTTACAACTACACCACACTTGGGTGGGCTCCATATGGAAACCACTGGCGCAACCTCCGCCGCATCACCACCGTCGGAATCTTCTCCTCGAATAGTCTCCATATATCTTCTAGCATCCGAAATGAAGAGATGCGGTGTCTGATCCGGGAATTGTATCGAGGATTGTCTGATAATGAAGGGTAGGGATTGAAAAAGGTGGTGGACATGAAGTCGATGTTCTTCGAGTTGATGTTTAATATCATGATGCGGATGGTTGCTGGAAAGAAGTGTTTTGGAGAAGAGAAGATGGAAATGGAAGAGAAGGAGCGGTTAAGGGAAAAACTGAAGGAGATGTTCATTCCGAATACGTCGATGAGTATGGGGGATTTCTTTCCGGTTTTAAGATGGTTTGGTTTTATGGGGGTGGTGAAGAAGTTTGTGACATTACATAGAAAGAGAGACGCTTTGTTGCAGTCTCTTATAGATGAACGTAGAAGCAAGAAGATCGATTCTTCTATTTTTACTAGCCCACAAGATGGAGAGAAGAAGAAGACGATGGTCGATTTTCTCTTGCCCCTACAAGAAGCAGAACCCGAATTCTACACGGATGAAATCATCAAAGGCCTTACAGGGGTATAATCTCTCTCTCTCTGGTCATCTTAACGATATGGTAACAACTTGTGTGCTAGATAATGTTCACAGCCGGAACCGACACATCGGCGCTTACGATGGAATGGGCGATGTCGCTTTTGCTGAATCATCCAGATGCATTGGAGAGAGCGAGAGCCGAGATCGATGTACCCACGTGGAACATGATCGCTTGCTAGATGACTCCGATCTTGCCAAGCTTCCCTTCCTACATTGTATGATCAATGAGACGCTTCGATTGTATCCTGTAGCCCCACTTCTTGTACCTCATGCTTCATCAGAAGAGTGCAATGTGGGTGGATACATTGTCCCACGTGGAACTGTGCTGTTGGTGAATGCATGGGCCATTCATAGGGACCCTAAGGTGTGGGTGGAGCCCACGAAGTTCAGGCCGGAGAGATTCGATGGCGTCGAAGGGGAAAGAGAAGGGTTCAAGTTTTTATCGTTTGGAATGGGGAGAAGAGGGTGTCCAGGGGCTGGTTTGGGCATGCGGGTTGTGGGGTTGGCTTTGGGTACGCTTATCCAGTGCTTCGAGTGGGAAAGAGTGGGGCCAGAGCAGGTGGATATGATCGAGGGGTCTGGGATTACCATGCCCAAGGCTAAACCCTTGGAGGCCTTGTGTAGACCACGTAAAACAATGATAAACCTCCTCTCTCAACTTTGAGCACTAAACACTACTTGAGTAATGTTATATCTTAGAGTGTTTGGTTACAAGGCTAAAGGTGTACGGTATATTTAAGTCTGTATATTTTGTGTATCACCATGGTGAGGTCATCACCATGTATCACCACTTTTCTTTCACACGACTGAGAAGCCATATTACTTTAATTTTTTTTCCACACCCATACCCGACCAGAATATTGTTGCTATTACATTGCTACTTTGAAGGTGAGCTAATTTTGGATGTCGTTGTGTAACTTCGAGGTGAGGTCGCATTAATCAAGCACATGTTGACGTGGGGTCCACACCTTAGTTGTTAAGTTCGGAAGCAGCAAAAGTTCGAGTATAATTTAGTTCCGAGCTTAAAATATTTGAACAATAATTTGGCTAAAATTTGAGGAACGACAAAAGTTCATAATTGTATTTACCATGTTTAATGCATCTATGATCCAAAAATTCGATATTAAAAATTCACAACCAAAATATAAAGATATGTAAGACTTAAAAGAGATGAAAGTTTAAGACTATTGACAGGTCTCCATTTACTCAACTAGTGGACAAACGGTTAATCTGAGTTTGTGTGGGGCTGAGCACATATACTACAGTAAAGTGTGAAGTACTATGTGAGAGACTAGTGTTTCAGGTCTGGTCACTGTGGTGTGGGTGTATGGATCCAACGGAGAGAGAGAGAGAGAGAGAGAGAGAGAGAGAGAGAGAGAGAGAGAGAGAGAGAGAGAGAGAGAGAGAGAGAGAGAGAGAGAGAGAGAGAGAGAGAGAGAGAGAGAGAGAGAGAGAGAGTACTAAATTGATTGACAGTAGATGACAGTGTAGACTAGAGTTGTAACTTACAGGAGGAGCCGTGCGGTAGGAGTTGCGGATTGCACGGGAAGGGAGGTGGGATGAGAGAGAAATGAGAGCAAAAGGTGGTAGAGTCCATAGGGACAATTGAGGCTTTTTGCGTTTTTCTCATTTTTTGACTTCTTTTTTATGTTTTATTTCTAAATAGACTGTTGCATCTTTTAATTGATTCAGCTTTATTTTGATGAATATGAAATTCTTGGAAATGGTTTTTTATTTTTTGTTAGAAAATCGGTCTAAGGATCAAACCTCTTAGCCATCTATTTTTTCAAGAGGACTATAAATAGTACATCATTTTTATTCAAATAAATCCAACACTTTTTAATCTTTTTTTAATATTTTTCTTTTTTGGGCAGAATCCAATGAATTGTCTTATAATCTTATTCTATTTGTTTTAATAATATGAATATCTTGTAAAAGAAAGATTGAGAATTTATAAACACGTACATACTACATATATATTGATGGAGAATGTATGTATCAATATATCTGTATTTTTTTTTTTTTGCGAGTGATGATACCATAAACCTGGGTTCAAAACCCGCCTTCAACCGAGTTACTGATCTCTTTAAAAACAGGCTTACCTCGCAATATATATATATATATATATATATATATATATATATATATATATATATATATATATATATATTGATGGAGATTACTAGCAGAGGGAAAGGTTTTTGGAAGAAGTCTCCACTATCGGCTGGGCTTCTACACAAACACAGATTAATGGAAATGAATAAGAGGAACCTAGAAATTGCTTAAATTTGATTTTGTTTTGGGGTATTGCAGGCTGTTTTGGTAACGGGAAAGTTGCCATCCCATAAATTCTTCCAACACGTGCGGATGAGATGAGCCAAGTGCCTGGAACATAGGTTCGTGCTTTTGGTTCTAAAGATTGCTTGGTTCTACACTCTTGATGAACCAAAGCAGAGGCCCAAATGTAAATAAATTCCGTGCTGCAAATAAAAAATGGTGAAAAATGACAAATAAACCATCACTAAGGTTGAAGAAAGGGGTAATTTGGTCTTTTCAAAAGAAAATAGTTGGTCATGATGAGTCAACCACGGTCATAAACGGACGACTCAATCATGGGTATATCAATTTCAAGATTGGGGGACAACCATTTTGGTGGACCCACATAGAAGATGAATCAATGGCTGATTTTTGGTGAGGATGATCTCCTCCCCATATAGATCACCCCTGCAAAAAGCAGCCAATTCTGAAATTTCTAACCCCATCAAACGTGGTTTTCAAGTTACTGGGAAAAAATAGAGGGTCCATAATTCTTCGACTTCTAAACCAGTCTACTCCGAATGATTTGAATTTTTGTGAGGATGATCTCCTCACCAAAAATTAGCCATTGATTCATCTTCTATGTGGGTCCATTTGATTCATCTTCTATGTAGGTGATTGTCAAAAATAGTTGTAGCGCCCCCCCTCACACACACACAAACACAATCCCAACCTTTTCAAATTGTGGGGGTATGTCAAAAATTCCCTTTTTGTAGTGGACATCACGGACATTGGGTTCAAAAATTTTCCAAATCCAAACGGAGAGAAATCACATCTATAGCTGATTTTTGGCGTATTGTTCACCAATGACTGGACCAAATATTCATGGATCGATGGTCCAAAAGTTTGACATCTTGCAGTGCTTTGCATGACAAACAAGCGGAAGAGGTATTAGTGATCACCACCTGATCAGGTTCCTCTCAAGACTAAAGAGTAGAGGAAGGGACGGGGTTCAATTTTCTTGAAACTCGAAATTCCTCTCATGGCCGCCTGCCATCTCTCCTTTTCCGCTTCTTCGCTGGTTACCTTATTTTCTCCTTCAACTCCAAAACATCAACTCCTCCCCCCGACTCTGCACTGCGCCAGCTTAAACTTCACTCACACCCCTTCAGAGTTCTCTAACTACCCTTTAAGACAAAAGGGAGGCAGATCTCTCGCTTTGGGCGGCGACGTCTTGGGAGATTCCGTTGCCAGAGACCCTGTCCCTGTAGAAACCGAGAGTGGTTTTGCAGACAAGGAGCTGATCAGCAAAGACAACACCGAGCATCGATTCTCCGTTCCTGAGATCTCTGCTTCATCTCTCTCCCAACAAGAATGCTGCCCATTTTCTCCTTCGCAGCCTCCAATGTCGGACGACGACTACGATCGAAAGCAGTTAAAAAAGGTAAATCTTGAAGACCCATTTCATGTTTTCTCCGATACCCCATTTTCGATTTAAACTTTGAAAACTCGAACCTTACAACTCGGTTTTTGACTCCAAAACTCGCTGAGTTACTTAAGAAACTCGACCAAGTTGAATCACTGTGCAACTCAAGATTGAACGTGAGTTATGAGTCAACTCGCCATACTAGGGTGAGTTATTAAACACGATTGAGCGTGGATGGTTGCCGGGGAAATGCGTTTCTCCACAGGGAAATTATTGGAATTTGTATTCTAGTTGCCGTTTCCAGTTTCCCGTTTCTCGCTCCTGAAATTTAAATTCGTTTGGTTTATCAAAAGAAAGAAAGACAGTTGTTCATTCATTTTATATACATTGGCATTTGAAGCTTTTCTTTTACAAGTAGTGATCCAATATGGGGCCCCGTACCCAAATAGTCCATACGGGGCCTCGTGTCTTTCTTCCATTGGGTAAACAAGTACGACTATTTGTGGCTTGCACACATCACGAGGTAGATTTTACCCAATGAAGAAAAACACGAGGGGGGAGCGTATGGAACTTTGCTACGAAGGCTCTTTATCTGATCACTACATTTTTTTTATTATAGGCAATTGGCATTAAGCATCGAGAAGCGTTTGGGTGTCATCATCAAGATAACAAAAATAATAGTATTGTAATATTATACTTTATATATATATATATATTATTATTTTAAAGCAAATTATGGGCTTCATGCACCTACTATTAAAAATATCTCACTATATTAAAATTTCAAATAAATCATCCCCTTATATTAATAATATATTCTTACATTTTTAAAATAAGTTTTTGTATTAAATTTCCAATATATTTTCTTATGTTATATTATTTTATATTTTTTGAGTACCTTGAAAGCTACACCCATTTCATATACTCCATTCTTACACCCAATGGTGGGGCCCACATGGAAATCATATTGAAAAATCTACCTGGACAAAGATTTGTCCACACCGAGCCACCGAGGAGATTATCGTATTACAAAAAAATTAGTCCATTCTGGCATTCCTAACCTAACGAAAAATTGGCTTCAATGTAAAATATTTAGATAATCCAAGTAAACCCTACCTTTGGATCTATTATTTTGTATAGTTAATACTATCAGAATCGATTAATTTTTACTTATAATGATCATCATTATTAATACAGTTCAATCTATTTAGACTGTCCAACATGATCTCCACGTATGCTCCACCACCGATACACTCATCTTGTTTAAAAAACAATGGTGGGACCATAGACATGATTTCCTTGATTGTATAGAGGATCCTGAGAGGGCTTATTATAGATTTGTTCCTTGGGAGTAGGAAGAGTTCCTTAGTATAGGGTTTCTTTCCACTACTAGCTTTGGACTACAAGCCGAAGCTCTGGCAAGTGAGTCCCACAAGTTGGGCTCTAACAATTCAGGAAAGAAATTATCATATTTCTACAATTCAATTAGATGCCAAAACCCATTTTGCCGTCCCGTAGCTACAAACGTCTTTTTGATTGGTACCGCAATAGCTCTTTGGTTGGGTATTGGTGCAACATTACCTATTGATAAATCTCTAACTTTAGGTCCTTTTCAAATTGATTCAACTGTGAAATAAAATACCACCACATATTCGTATAAATGAAAAAATGGGACTGTATTTCTCCCCTCTCATTTAACCTTTCTTGAAAGAATTGTTGTAGCACTTGTCTAAGTGTATTTTAGCTCCTGCTACAGAAACAAATGCAAGGTAAAAACCTACCACCGAGCCCGCTTGCTCTTCCAATAATTGGTCACCTCCATCTCTTCAAGCATCCTCTCCACCGGACGTTAACCAGTCTTTCATACCAATATGGCCCCATCTTATTTCTCCGCTTTGGATCCCGACCCGTTGTCGTAGTTTCGTCACCATCCACCGTCGAAGAATGCTTCACAAAGAATGACATTATCTTCGCAAACCGCCCTCGTGTTCTAGCAGGAAAACACCTTCATTACGACTACACTACACTCAGTATGGCCTCATACGGTCAATACTGGCAGAACCTACGCCGCTTCACTGCTGTCGAGATATTCTCCTCCAACAGCCTTAACATGTTCTCCAGCATCCGACAGGATGAAATCCAATTGTTGCTAAAGCAATTGTTTCAGAAATCAGGAGGCTGCTCGATGAAGGTTGAGCTAAAGTCAAGGTTATCTGAGCTGACATTTAACTTCATGATGAGAATGATTGCTGGAAAGCGGTACTACGGAGAAGATGGAATGGATTTTGAGGAAGCAAGGCAGTTTCAAGATATTATTAGGGAGTATGTTGATCTGAGCGGCGCAAAATTAGGAGATCTGTTGCCGATTTTGCAGTGGTTTGATTTTCAAGGGTTGGAGCGGAGAATGGTGAGGTTGCGCAGAAAGACAGACATATTCTTGCAAGGTTTGATTAATGAGCATCGGAGGGCGAAAAACAATTCTACAAGTGAAGTAGAAAAGAAGAAGAAGAAGAAGACAATGATTGATGTTATGCTATCGCTGCAAGAAACTGAACCTCATTACTATACTGATGAACTCATCAAAGGCATTATAGTGGTAACTATCATACATCCATCTCTTTATTGTTCAAAAGAAATTTGATAGCTAGATCAGATTGTGCAAGAAACAATTTGCTCCTAAGCGGCTAAGGCTCTTCATTAATTATGACACATACACCAACATTTTTCCTTCGACTCTAACTCTAACCTTACCCCACTATGTCTAGACACTGCTAACAGCAGGGACTGATACTTCAGTGGCTACCATGGAATGGGCAATGTCACTTCTGCTCAACCATCCAGAGACATTGAAGAAAGCTAGAGCGGAGCTGGATGCTTACCTTGGACAAGACTGCTTGTTAGATGAACCAGATCTACCCAAGCTGAAGTACCTCCAATGCATCATCAACGAGACGCTTCGACTATATCCAGTTGCTCCACTTCTAGCTCCACGTGAGTCGTCTGATGATTCCATTGTTGGTGGTTTTGATGTGCCACGAGGTACAATGTTGTTAGTCAATGCATGGGCCATTCACAGGGACCCAAAGCTGTGGGTGGACCCTACAATGTTTAAGCCGGAGAGGTTTGTAGGTGGGGAAGGAGAAGGGTATAGAATGATCCCATTTGGGTTGGGGAGGAGGAGATGTCCTGGGGCTAGCATGGCCATGCGTGTTGTGGGGCTGACTTTGGGGGCCTTGATTCAGTGTTTCGAGTGGGAGAGGGTTAGTGAAGAGGAGGTAGACATGAAAGAAGGGACAGGGATAACCATGCATAAGGCCAAGCCTTTGCAAGCTATTTGCAAACCCCGCCAGACCATGATCAATGTCCTCTCCCAGCTTTGAGCATCATTTGATCTCTCTTCCGCGTACCATATTTTGTATTTTGGCCGGCATTCTATCTATAGTTTTGAGCAGCATTAGATACGGCTTCCTCTCTCCAAGTATTTATCAAAGATGTGTTTTGGGCTACCAAAGTGTTATCAAATCACGAAGTTACGCCAACATTTATATACTTTGATAAGTAATTGTTGGGAAAAAATACAATAAACAAACAAAAGACAAAGATGCAAACAACTAGAACACTAAGATTTACGTGATTCCCTCTAGATTAAGGTACGTTCACGGATCCACACCGATTCCACTATGCTCGATTTAGGGCAAAAGAAACATTCACAATACAAATGGGATACTCGTATCTGATCAACTTAGGTGTATATAAACTCGAGATGAAATTGGGGGTTTTTGTATCTCTTATGTAGAAATACAAAAACGCCTTACTAAAAAGTAGCCGGGCGCTGTGGTGCCTTAATGTACAGTGCTTTTAGCACCATCATGCTCCACATAACATAACATCAACTACGTGACAAACCGATTATAAAAAATGAGAAAAGCGACGGGGATTCAATTGTCAAGAAAGACAAGCGATAGTACCACTTGTTCGACCAGTATCATGCATGGCCACCCTCCTCTCCGCTTCTTCCCTGGTTACCTTCTTTTTTCCTTCTAGTCCGACTCCAAACTATCAACTCAGCCCGACTCTATGCTGGGCTGGCTTAACCTTCACTCGCACCCGATCAGGCTTCTCAAAACCTACACGGAGGCCAAATGCAAGGCAATCTGTCACTTTAGCCGGCCAAAAATGATATCGGGCATCAAATCTCCATTCCTGAGTTCTCTGCTCTGTCTCTCGCCCTGCAAGAATGCTGCCCAGTTTCTTTAATGCAGCCTCCCATGTCGAATGACGAGGACGACGACTGAAAGCAATTAAAAAAGGTAAATCTCGAAGATCCATTCCATGTTTTCTTCTCAAAATCTGTTAAAAAAGACAGAATTTCGATACCCCATTTCTGAATTACTTATAAAACTAGGCCTAGGTAAAACACAGTCCAACACAAGAAATCATCTCTTGTATTTTTTAGAGTAACTGTATTTTTGATGTAGGACATTTAACCAATACTCCCTAAAAGCCGCGACTGTTGGTAGCGTGAGATTAAATTCCTTTATCTCATAGGATCTATCTAGGTTCTCGGTCGACACGACCCCTCGTGGGCCCATATCACACAGGCCACCCCACCCCGAGTGTGCTCCATATTACACAGGCTGCCCCACTCGAGCTCGGTGTGAAAATGCCCCTGCATTAATCACCCCCGGTGAGGAGACTCGAACACGAGACCTCCCGCTCTGATACCACTTTGATGCAGGACATTTAACCAATACTCCCCAAAAGCCACGACTGTTGGTAGCGTGAGATTAAATTCCTTTATCTCATAGGATCTATCTAGGTTCTCGGTTGACACGACCCCTCGTGGGCCCATATCACATAGGCCACCTCCTCGTGGGCCCATATCACATAGGCTACCCCACCCCGAGTGTGCTCCATATTACACAGGCTGCCCCACTCGAGCCCGGTGTGAAAATGCCCCTGCATTAATTTTCCTGATGCACAAATCAGCTCGCCCAACTCGACCAAGAAAATCGACACGATTGAAGTTTGTGTGAGCATGGAATGGTTTCCGGGGAAATGCACATTTCCAAAATCCCTTTCGGAAATGTCCCAAAAGTTGAGAAACGTGTGTGAAACGTGGTGGACACAAGGAGAAACGTGAAATTGATGCCCCACACTCCATCATGTCATTATCATAAAAATATATAAAAAAATTACATTTTATTAATATAAATCGTTGTTTTCGAGGTAATTTTCTTGTCTTTCAGTGCATTGCCCTATGGATTTGGGATCATAAAAAAGATTAACATCAGCATTGCCACATCCAACCCTTGGTAGGACGACTATGACAGCATCATACTTCTAAAAATGCTGTGAGCCCCACCTTCATACGACACGTGGGCATTCATGCCATTTTGATCACACCTTGCATTAGGCAAAAATTTTCATGAACCTCTGTGTACACTGTTGTTGTATAGAGAGCATCTGTTGTTGTAGGATTGTCAAAGGTGGCAATTTGGCCCGCGCCCCGCCCCGTTGGTTGGCCTGTCCCACTAACCCTCCGGGCCGGCCTTGGGCCTGGAAGTTGAGCCCAAGGCCTGGCTTGGTCCAGCCTGTGAAGATAGGTTCGTGGGCTGGGCCATGTGGCCCCAGATATCGGGCCTACTATTTCTTTGTTATTCATACTTCATAAAACATGGAGTACGTGGCAAACAAGGAGTTTTGGGAAATAAAAAAATTTCTCCCCTCCAAGTCTCCTACTATCTCTCTTTTGTCCAAGCTGTTCCCCACAGAAACAAACGAGAAGTAAAAGGCTACCACCAAGCCCGCTCGCTCTTCCAATAATTGGTCACCTCCATCTCTTCAAGCAACCACTTCACCGGACCTTACACACTCTTTCAGACCAATACGGTCCCATCTTATTTCTCCGCTTCGGATCCCGACCCGTCGTTGTAGTCTCCTCTCCATCCACCGTCGAAGAATGCTTCACAAAGAACGACATTGTCTTCGCAAATCGACCTCGTGTTCTAGCAGGAAAGCACCTCCATTACAACTACACCACACTCGGTACAGCTCCATACGGCCAACACTGGCACAACTTACGCCGCCTCACTGCCGTCGAGATCTTCTCCTCCAACCGCATTAACATGTTCTCCGGCATCCGAATGGAAGAAGTCCAATTGTTGCTAAAGCAATTGTTTCAGAATTCCGGTGGCCATTCGATGAAGGTGGAGCTGAAGTCGATTTTATCGGAGCTGACGTTTAATATCATTATGAGGATGGTAGTCGGAAAGAAGTACTGCGGAGAAGGTGGGATGGAGTTTCGAGAAATGATTAGAGAGAATATTGAACTGAGTGGCGCGAAATTAGGAGATCTTTTGCCGGTATTGCAGTGGATGGATTTTCAGGGGTTGGAGGGGAGGATGGTGAGGTTGCAGAGAAAGACGGACATGTTGTTGCAAGGTCTGATTAATGAGCATCGGAGGGTGAGACTGAATAGCTGTTCTACAAGTGAAGGAGAGAAGGAGAAGACGGTGATCGATGTTTTGCTATCGCTGCAAGAAACGGAACCACATTACTACACTGACGAACTCATCAAAGGGATGATAATGGTAACTCTTAAATCCCGTTCTCTTTGCTGTTCAATATAAAATTCATGGGGTGATTCTAGCCTTGGATTTGAGCATTGATTTTTTTTAATCAAATTCACGGCTATACGTCACCAATCAGACTGATTTTTGGTGTGTACCCATCACTTGGCCAGGTCAGTGGACCCGAATGAAAGAGCGAGGAGCAAAGGCTAAACGATTTGCAGTTTGAACATCAAAAGATTTTCCTTGGGGGACATGGTTTGATAGTGGTTTCTTAGAGACCACTGACTCTATGGATGTAATTGACCCATCTCTAGGTGGACCTACAGACCACAAATCAGTTTGATTGGTGAATTCCAACCGTTAGATTTTAGTCTTTTTCATGAAATGATTTTCAACGGTGGGATTTGAGGGTACGTTCTCAGATAAATCAGGCTACTTTTTGGTCTGTAGGTCCACACCTAAGGATGAAGCAAACACTCATACAGTTAATGGTCTCTAGGAGTGCGCCATGGACGCTTCGTGGCAAAACGTTATTGACCTAAAGAAGGGAATTGAATTTTCCCACTGTTCCAAAAAAATGACACATCTTTCCCCACCCACAAAATGCCACGTGGCATACTCACTGGGGCCTACTGACTCGTTCATACTTGGTACAACCCTCAGTTGACCTAATAACAAAAATCAGCCTGAATTGTGATTCGAAGCCTTTGGGTTTAAGCATACTCTATCATGGGCTATTAATCCATCCATAGGCCTGTTCATGAAGCCCATGAATGAAAAATGCTTAAATCCAACGCCTAGAAATCATTACTCATGCTGATTTTTAGCATGTAGGTCCAACAAGAGGTGGGCCAAAATTCATAGGATCAGTGGGCCTGAAAGAAGTTGCCGCGTGGGATTTTAAGGAATGGGTTTATTAAGTTTTGTAACGGTTATCCGTATCAAAGATCAAACTTTTTAAACTCATTGAATAATTTTTTTTTTCATTCATGTATAGACATTGCTAACAGCGGGGACCGATAGTTCAGTAGCTACCATGGAATGGGCAATGTCGCTTCTCCTCAACCATCCAGAAGCATTGAACAAAGCTAGAGCGGAGCTGGACGCTTATGTTGGACAAGACAGCCTGTTAGACGAACCAGATCTACCCAAGCTGCAATACCTCCAATGCATCATCAACGAGACACTTCGACTATATCCAGCCGCCCCACTTCTAGTGCCACATGAGTCGTCTGATGATTGTACAGTTGGTGGATTTGATGTACCACGTGGCACAATGTTGTTAGTCAATGCATGGGCCGTTCATAGAGACCCGAAGCTGTGGGTGGACCCTACAGTGTTTAAGCCAGAGAGGTTTGAAGGTGGGGAAGGAGAAGCGTATAGGCTAATCCCATTTGGGTTGGGAAGGAGGAGATGTCCTGGAGGTAGCATGGCCATGCGTGTTGTGGGCCTGACCTTGGGGTCCTTGATTCAGTGTTTTGAGTGGGAGAGGGTTAGTGAAGAGGAGGTAGACATGAAAGAAGGGACGGGGATAACCATGCATAAGGCCAAGCCTTTGGAGGCCATTTGCAAAGCGCGGCAAATCATGATTCATGTCCTCTCTCGGCCAGCTGATCTGTGATTTGTGGAGGTGGACCTACACCACAAATTAATCAGCCTGATTGGTGATTTCTTTCTATTGGTATATCTAGTGTTTTTAATGGAGTGATTTCTAGCCAAATGATTCCAGCACTTTTTGGGTACTCATATATCCAACTGCTAGTGTGTAGAGGGGACGTACGGTTTGCGAAAACAATGTCGTTCTTGCTGAAGCAATCTTGGACAGCAGAGGGGGATGAGACGAGGAGGACACGGCGGGAGCCGAATGGGGAATCGGGCCGTATCGAGCTGAGAGAGTCTGTAGCGTTCGGTGAAGAGGTTTCTTGAGGAGGTGGAGCGTGGAGGTGGCCGAGTATCGGAAGAGCGGGTGGACTCGGTAGTAGGTTTTTCTTCTGTTTGGAAAGAAGGTTGGAGAAGAGGAGGAAGGACAAGAAGAGCACAAAGTAATAGAAGATCGATCTCCATTACTGAGCAAGTTGTAAGGATTGAACGATTGATTACTAAACATTATAGAGACAAGTTTCTTGTCTTCTCATTCTAGCTAGTTGCACAAAATTAAAGACTAAATGATTTAAAAATTAATTAACCCACGTGCATGTATAGGTTGCGACTTGCGAGTAGGAACGTTATTAAACCCGGAGTGGGTTCATCACGATCTAGTAATCTTTGAAAAAAACGTTCACATTCTTGTAACTTGCTCGACTCGGCCTGTTGAACTGGTGACCCGGCTGACCTAGACACAGGTTGAATTGTCGACCTGGGGTGGTTCACCAAGGGCGAGCAAAACATTCATGGGTCAGTGGGCCCAAAGAGTTGATATGTAGCGTGTTAACCCAGTCTAGACGTTTGAAACCAGTCCCTTAACCGGTCCAGTTTGTGGATGTAGGATAATTGTAGCGTCCAACGGCATTTGACTCAAATTAAAGGAACAGTGTGGGGCCCACACCATTTAGATCATCCTCCAAAAACAATCAGGTCAGTCTGAGTTCTAACCCCACCAAAATGTACTCTCTACATTTTGATTTTCTGAAGAGCAAATTTGGTGGGGTTTCAGAATGGTCTATTATTATTATTATTATTATTATTATTATTATTATTATTATTTTTTATTTTATTTTAACGATTATTTAAGTGATGAGGTGATCATCATCACCCATAATCAGCCCTGGGGCTCTACCATGTGGGCCCCACAGCGCCCGTTTGAGTCAAACAACCGGCGACCTTACAACAACCAACTACAGGGTCACCTGTGTCCTTAAATATTTGAAGTGTCCATCTATGAACGAGAGTTGTAGGCTGCCTAAGGAATCTAGGTTTTTCAAAAGAACATAACATGCAAAAGAAAGAAGGAAAACCGGTTGACATGGTCTACAGGTTTTTTTTGTATGTACATATGGCACGACTTTATTGGTGTTCGCTTTAAATGTAAAAGAAAAGCTCAAATTTTGCTGTGTGGGTTGTTCTTGTTGCAGCGACGAGGGGCATTATTAAATGCACCACCTTGTCCACTCCTCAACCCAATAGTTTTACTCCTTATTTTTCAATGTTTTGAAAATTTTTGAGGTGGGAATTATTTCACAATGATTTTTAACCTAAAATATTTCATATCGCACAGCCTACCGATGTGCACCACTTGCCTGAGATCGTGACATACTATAGATAATCATGTAGATTATACTATACTATAGATCAAGGTTTGAAAACGGTCGTTATAACGGATTCGGACCTACCCCGTTACGTTATGGACTGTTAAAACGCCCAATGGCCGTTATTTTCCGTTATAATGAAAATAAACGACTGTTATTTTCTGGAAAATTTTGTTTAAAAAATGGCCTTTATTTTCTTTTTTTTCCGTTATTTTCCATTTTGAAATTCAAAATTTGAATTTCAGCACATTTATTTCCGTTATTTTCCCATTTTTGCCCCTAAGTGTAACAGCCCCAGTCCGTTATAACGGTCCCCTTTAAACCTTGCTATAGATTGCCAATCCATAAAGGATGCCACAGTCATTTGTTTAGCTCGGGCTAAGCCAAGCCAGGCCCGGCCTGGCCGGTGAATAAGTTGGGTCGGACCTGGGCTAAAAAAATAAGCCCTCAGCCTGGCCCGTAGCCCAGCCCAAAAAATGTTTATTGGCGGGGCTCGGATCGGGCTGTAGGCTGGGCCTTCAAGTTTGAATTTTAGTGCGGCCCAAGGCGTGACCTGCGCCCAAGCCCGCCTCCTTTATAAATCAATCGTTGGGTGCCCTTAGCAAAACTTGGGTGCACATGGGTCGTTTGATTTTGGGGGCATTGGAGATGGAGACAGACATTTGGGAGACAGATGTTTGATAGGTAGTGAGTGAACACACACCAGTCTTCCCTCTTGAATTGTCCAACCCACATGATGGTGTGTGTTCACTAGCTCACTACCCATCAATGATCAAGATTTTATCCAAAGAGGTCGTACTAGATTTGGTCGAAAATTCTCTCTATTCAACGACAAGTTTAACTGCAAAATTACAATAATTTTAATCACAAACTATGTTAAAACAAATACAAAAGAATCTCTCTGGACTTTACAACCGTTTGGGGAAGAAAATAGATAAAAACGAAAGAAGAAATCTCAAGGCTAGTGTCCAGGGCCTCTCTTGCTGGGTCCAGAAGCTAGCTTAAATGTCAAGCTCTTTATGGAAGAATCGCCACTATTCGAAGAAACAGCAAATGGAGCATGTTTGATAGAATTGACTCCATCAACTCGTTTATAACCGGTGATCTCATCTTTCGCAATCGTTCCCAGGGCTCGGCAATGCACGACACTAGGCTGCGTCGACGCCACCAAGATCACAACCATTAAAACCAAACACCAACGTTTCATTGAAGTTGTTGGCGCCTTCTTCCTCAAACAATCCATATATATTTCCCTCCAATTATCCTCCTCACAGGCTTAATTATAACACCCATGGCGTATTGTATCATTTATATATAAAGGGTTGCTGATGAGTTGAGGTGAGGACGGTGGAGGGCTTTTGGGGTGGGACCCTTAGTGTTGTGACACGTGTGAGACGGTGTGGTTGGACAAGAGCTTGATTTTCACACTTGGGGTTTCCTCGATTTTGACTTTATAGAAGTTGCGTGGATACTGGCCACACGATAAAACAGAGCTTAGAGTCTGTGTTGTGTGGTCGTGCCGGTTCATTTTGAATCTATATACTTTCACACGGCCTTACAGACAAGACGGGGGTGTTTGCGTACTCTACGCGCACTCTGTTTTTGGTACTACTCTATTTAAAAGAAAGGTGACAGCCAGATGGGTAGCCACGTGTCAGTATGTTAGCAGTTAAAACGTGAGTAAAACTTCTATCACACGAAATTGTAAATCACACAATCACAAGCCAATGAGTTCTCAGCACGTACACAAGTGCTTTTGCAACGTACCCATGTGCTTTTGCTTTTTAGGTGTACGTGCCGAGAGCTCATTGGCTGTGTTTGTGCGATTTGCAATCCGATTGTGACAGAAGTTTTACTCTTAAAACGTGGGCCCTCTTTGATCTTGCTTGGAAAAAAGACCTTTTCTTAGAAATGTCGGCGTCTTTCCTGTTTGGTGCAAAAAACGCTTTTGAGCCTCCCATGAAGGACCACTTGTTGGTAACCAAAGGAAGTTGTCCATAAAAGGTGCACCCCACAAACAGGCCTATGGGTTGGCTGGAGATCCACACGTTTCTATCAGAGCGTGGTTTCAAACCCACCTCCCACAATCCAATTGGGTAGAAGAGTAGTATCCTTCACTGAAAACCAACACAATCAAAGGATCACAACCATTCGATTCTCGACTGGCCCCACGAAAGGATAACACGCAAATCATGTTATATATGCCTATGACACTCATTGAGTATTAGGTGGGTATGTAGACTGCTCAGACGATTCGATCGACAAGCAAGATGGATTTCTCCAACTGGTCGTTCGTAATCCCAACAGTGTAATTGCGTGTGTAGGTTTGGTGGTTCGGCTACTAACTAGTTCAAAGTCAAAGTTCAAACAAGAGCCCCACATTACGAAAGCATGACGTGGCGGGTTGGATTGATTGAAATGGACGGATGGGATCTTTCATCAACATTCCTCGTAAAAACGAGGTAGGTGACCATGAGAAGTTGGTAAATGGTGACTTTAAAACCTGGCATAGTAAAACTTCGATGACATGGCATCAGATCTCGGCGTGTATTTTGTACGGACGGAGAGTAAAACTTCTGTCACAATGGGATTGCAAATCACACAAAACTCAGCCAATGAGTTCTCGGCACGTACACGTAAAAAAAGCAAAAGCACATGGGTACGTTGCAAAAGCACTTGTGTACGTGCCGAGAACTCATTGGCTGTGTTTTGTGTGATTTACAATTTCGTGTGATGGAAGTTTTACTCACGGACGGACCACCTCGGCCTCACCGCACGCACACGTACACAGGTGAGTGTTTTGGGAAAAGCACTCAGGTACTCACCTGGGTACGTGTGTGGAGAGGCTGAGGTGGTCCGCCGTACAAAATACACGTGCCGAGATCTCCTGCCCTGTCATCTCCCTTGATGACAGGGCCCGGTCATCAAAGTTTTATCCTATAGAGGGCAAAAGTTGACTTTGAAAATTATATGATACCACTGGTTATATGTTAACATGATACTACCTAAAATGTAAACCATTATGATATCATTATTTCCAAATCCAACGACTAGCAGGATGCTACATCAACTAACCTCCAGGGCTGTAACCCCGTTATAACAGTAACACTCAAACCCCATTACCTTTAAAAAAAAAAGTTGTACAAAAAACAGATTTAACATTATAACGTCCATTATTTTATCCATTACTCTGTATTTAACGGTGAAGTGACCGTTATACCGGAAATAACAGTAACGTTACTTTTCCAATATTACAATGGGCATTAATTTGTAATGAATGTTGCAAGGACTTTTGTGTTATAATGGATATATAGACATAGCTGTATATATATCAGGTTGGCATCCACCACCGACGCCTCTTGCTGAGTAGATATCGTACATCAAAGATTGACTCGATAACATCATCTTATCTATAGGTTATTGTTTTAAGATGGCCTGCATGTATACCACGTAGCCCTAGATTATGCTTTGGGTGAATTAAAAAAAGAGAATTTTTGACATACCCCCCATGTTATCTTTAAAATTTGACATACCCCCACACAATTTGAAAAAGCTGACATATCCCCCTATGACTGGTCCACTGTCATTTAACCAGTGTTGACCCGAGTTGATTACTAATTTTCTTATTAAATGATAAAAATGCCCTTGTCTTCAACCTTGGAACAAGGGTTTGGGTAAAAACCCAAACCCCAAATCAAACGGTTGTGGTGGAGGGTCGGTTAAGAGATTCCAATGGGTTGGCTGTCCATCACTGGCGACCAACCAACCGGAGTCTCATGACCAGCCGGCCACCACTCCGGCAATAATTTAAAACCCAAGTTAAAATAAAAAAAATATAAATATAAATATATATAAAATTTTAGTTTTAAAATTTTCATTAGCATAAATAAAAAACAAAACAAAGCAATTTATATTTTAAACTTTTGAGATGTGGATTTTGAAAAGATGGGTTTTATCAATTTTAAAATATGCCTTCGTGAGTTTATCTATTTTTTTGAGGTTCTTTCTTCTCAATGTTTGCTTAATTCATCAAAAAATCAAAAAAAAAAAAAAAAAATAAATCTTAAGGTTACCAACATGAGTTTTAATTTTTATTGTTAATCTCTTCTTTTCATTTTAATTTGGGGTTTGGGTTTTGGCCTAAGCCCAAACCCTTATTCTAAAGTCGAAGACAGGGCACTTTTGTCCTTTAATAAAAAATTTGTTGGTCAACTCGGGTCAACACTGGTCAAATGACAGTGGACTGAGTCATAGGGGGGTATGTCAGCTTTTTCAAATTGTGGGGAGTATGTCAAACTTTTCAATGTACCGTGTATAACGTGCGTCACGAATTCAAGAATTAATCAGATTTTAGGTATCTAAATGTTGCCAGGGATCCATACTGGCTTGTCATACTTAAATTCGTTCTTTCGTGCAACCTTGCTTAGAGAATATTGACTTTTGACTTTCTTAGAAATGAAAAATTATAAGTCCCTGAGATCGATGTTTCCCTCAACAATTTCAACTTCTCATTCTAGGGTAATGGTGCTTATACATACTAGGGCTATACGTTGTCATGGTTTGATGGGGGTACGTAATAGGACTGCATGGTTCAAAGTCTCGGCCAATCCAAACCAGGCTCTGTCTCACCCCGAGATCACTGTTTTACGAAGGAGTTCCACTTTGTCTCTTGCGAGATGGGCCGATCCCATTCTGGATTGGACCGATCCAGCCTCCGATCCCGAGACTTTGAACCTTGAATAGGTGTAGAATCAGACGGGCCTATTAATAAATGGGTTTTGATTAAAAGAACACTGAACCAGACCCATTAATCCCGTTCATTAATGGATCGGTCTGGTCCACTTTTTTAGTCAAACCCATGATCAATTTATTCGATGGGACAGATCTAGCTTAGAGGGATCCAGACATACATCTCGCCAGCATACTTCTCGATTTTTAGTCAAAACCATGATCATCTATATCGTGCTCATCTACCAAAATGTCAAACAATTGTAGATCTGATCACATTCATTACCACCATGGATTCATGATCGTACAATGTGAAAGAAAAAAAATCATTAAATCGCATTGGAGTAAGCGGTAAGAGTCAGAACAGCAGGCCTAGCTAGACAGCATCAGAGTAACCTTCACACAACGCAGAATGCGTTTTACGACCTGAAAGTGTTGAATAGTACCCGCTAACATCCCTACTACCAAGCATCCTACCTAACTCGTACAAGTGGCCCTACCTAGGAGAAAATCATGGAAATTAGATGGTACGGTTAAAAGTTATCATAACGGGTCAATTTTCAGCTAGGAGGCTTGATGGGTGGCATCCATTGGACAGTGTTTCTCGACTTGCAACACCTTTGCATGGGGCATGATGAATGACGGTAGCCTACTAGTCCTAACGTACATCGCTATTAAATCCAACCACGTAATCAAGGCCATTGATTTGAGGGTTGAGGTTATTATTAATTAAAGGCGTATAACAACATTGTCAAACAAACCAAATGCCGGATTACCTATATATTAAACGTGTGTATGTGAGAGCAGAGAGAGAGAGAGAGAGAGAGAGAGTTGACAATTGAGAATTGGGATAGTCTTAATGGGAAAACCACAGGTGTGCTTTTGGGGTAGGTCTGAGTCGGGGGGAATGGGGGAAAGATATATGGAGCAAGAAAATATAAAATCGGCACAAAAGAAATTAAACATAGAAAAAGAGTGAAGACAGAGATAACAAAATTCAACGCTTGTGCGCGCGAACATTACGCTTCTCGAAATATAATAAACATCATCCCTCCCCTCGCCAACTAGCTTCGAACAACCAAGTCGAGCACATGAAATTACTTCCACATATTACGGGTAACGTAGGAGACATCTCTATTTTTCTCCGGGGTAGATTTTTTTTATAAGGTATACCCTCATGCATATATATATAAAGGCCCCTAAACTACCTTTTTAAAGGACACCCCCCTTACCATAATCCCCTTACTCAACAACAATGAAGCATCGTCATTTGATATTCGCTTTCAGCTTCATCTTCCTCCTTATTCTCTCCTATTCGATGGTGGTCGAGGGAACAAGGCCTCTTAGCAATCACACTTCTCCCTTGCCGATCAAACATTTCAAGGTAAGACGAGCGTATTCCGGTCCAAGCCGTCGTGGAAGTGGCCACTGATGAGCTGGCCGGGAGTCTCCTTTAGCAAAAAACACCATCTTAACATCTTAAGCTTATGTTTAGATTCCAATACATTGTTGCACAGGCTTCCTCCAACAGCTCAGCGACATAATCTTACGGCTCAGAACGTACAAGCCGACGCCTGGTTTATCTTCTTCTTCATAGTGGATTTTAATTTTGGTTTCAGTGTACGTTTGCAATGTTTTATGTGGATTAGGTATTTCAAATTCTATATATTTACAAATATGGTCCCTCTTGATTCTTTGTAATTGGCTAAATGCCCAAATGTAGATGTATTAATGAAACGATTCCCTTAAATTTCTAGTTGGCCCATCATCTTTCCTTTACTTCCATATTTCATTTTCAAAGAGAAACTGAAGATATATATGCCTTGCAAACAACTTTCTGATCATGGTGTTAGGAAAAAGTTTGCACCTCTTTAGAGTGAATTTTTATATGTGTGTAGCAATATTTTTGAGCATGTGGACCCGTGCTGCCATTTGTACACAGCAGAAATCACCTGATTTAAAATGCTGGAATCCAACAGCCATAAATAATCGATCAGGCGGCTAATCTTCAATGTGTAGGTCCACAAAGGGGTGGTAATATGGATGGGGGTCAGAAGGAAGTGACAAGTGGAATTTTAAGGGTGGACATTGAACTTGATTCTCCAGATCAGGATTTAATTCAAAAGTATGGTTTTCGAAGCAGTTTTTCTTGTGTCCTTTTAAAAAAAGAAGCCGTTTGTCTTGTATTTGTGGGCTTCATATGTACGTGCAACTCCATTGGACTTGCTAGCATTCCCTTTTATTGATTGGTTATTAACAATTAAAGAATATATATATGTATAGCATGCACCCAAGGAAATAAAAAATAGGACAAGCATAAAAGCCTCATAAAGCTAACTCGGTGATCAGTAACTCAGTGAAGGCGGGTTTTGAACCCAGGTCTATGGTATCACGACCCACAAACTTTACTGACTGAGCAAGCTGGCACCTTCAATTAGCAAGTTAGACATTCCCAACGAATTCTTGATGAACTTAATACAAGCCTTAGACAATCGTCATATAAAAAAACAGGGAACTTGTCTCCCCACTTATACCCCCTCTTATAGGCTTCCACAAAGAAGAGCCAAGATCTTATCCCCCAAATGGACGGTGGATCTCAACTATTCACACCCGATTTTAGCAAATGCTTTGTTGAGGAGTGCCGTGGGCATGGACCACCCACTAGTCTATATAACAAGTGACAGTGGTTGTCTTATATATACCCCCTCTCGTCTTATTTGGTTTCAATAAAGAGTACTGGTTGAGATCCACTCTATGCTTCATATCAATTGGCTGAGATTAACTTCCCCCGATTTTGGCAAATACTTTGTCGGAGAGTGCCGTGGACACGGGCCACCCACTAGTTTATAACACATGAGGATTTTATCCGAGTTAAACCTTTACTATAGCTTTCATTACAGCACGACAGTTCACGTTCAATCATTAGTAATTATTGAAGATCAAATTTTATTCTTTGTATTTGTAGTGAAGCAAATACTAAGTATCGAACCAGAAGAGCTAGCCAATAGGTAGCCTCAAAGATATTATAGAAGACTTCCTTACTTTCATGAAAGAATCGGTGCATGTCTCTCCCACTATATGTCCCCGGAACCCCTATATGCCATGGCTGTAAAGGTATATACATATATAACCCTGAAAAATGTTAAAAACTATGGTAAATAATTAAGTGGTTAGCAAGGGGTTGTATTGAAAAATAAGAACGATGACATTAAAAAGTAATTAAGTATTATCAACGAACTGGATTGAAAATGTTATTTAATGACATGATCACAAGGCATTAATGATTTTTTGGTTCTTGGACATTTAATGAAATAATAGGTGCCAGATTTTTTTTTTCTTTTTTTTCGAGTTGTGCTATCCCTTAGATAACCGGACAAAAATATGTGCGGTTGAGGTCATTTGACTGTTGGATTCAAGAAATCCACACAATTGTTGCCCAGTGGACTGTGAATATCTGAATACAATGGTCAATGGCTTTAAATTGGACATCTTTTTGTCCAGCTCCGTGGGATAGCATATTCCTTTTTTTTTCTTATAGGCAACTAATTGTGAACGTCATGTGGCAAGTGGCAACCCAAGTTTTGGCCCCTTCAAATAGGAGAAATTTTTTTGAAGTTGCAAAGCAGTGGCCAATCACACTTACGCGCCACAATCCGCTGATGCTTTTAAACAAACCAAGAAATGCTTTTTGAACAGCTGATAGATTATAGGACAGAAATTACTTCTATAAACACCATTTATCACATTTATTCATCTTACGAGAAGGAAAAGCAAGAAAAAGATGACAAACAAGATTCTCATCAAATCCCATAATGAGATTTATAGTCCTTCCACAGATCATCCACCGTCTTCCCAAGCAGCTGCACAAAAAAGTCATCACTGTAACTTTCTTTCACCAAACCATTGAGAGAGGCAACAAACCCATCCTTCAAACCATTGCAGTAATCAAGAAAGTATGCCGTAACAGCATAACCCTCATCCCAACTCTTCCCTGTTCCTCTTTTAACCCAATGCGAAGGCGCATACCCAGACTTCAACCTCACAAAATCTGCAATCCCCTCAATTAAACCCATCGGCGCCTTACCATCCCCCCATTGCCAAACGTGAGTCGTTTCATGATACAGGATCCCTGTCAACTCTATCCTTACGTCACCGGATGAATAACTTCCGATATACTCCTCACTCACATGGATAACGTTGTCCATGTTGTAGGCCACCCCTTCCATATTCTCGACGATCATCGTCAACTCTTCTACGTTCTTCCTGTCATCTTCTTCTTGTCGGAATGTTTGCAAGATGAAAACTGAAGCTTGTGCTAGTATCTGCATGCTCACTGTAAATGATCCCCATCTCGTTATCGAATCGGGTTCCACCAGGTGTCGCTGTGGCGTTATTGATGACTTGGTATTGGACGGCTTCAATTGGGTCAAGAGCCACCATGGCAAGGAGGGAAGAGAGCAGAAGAAGCATGGGATACATTTTTCTTAGGGTTTGCTTCAAGTCTTATACATCTCACATATATATATAGTCGACGAACAAGCTTTCAAGCTTGTCTCCTAGCCGTTAGCACGCAGCGATATATCCCGACGTTGGTGCTATTTATAAGGCGTCGTATAATACAGCAAAGGCAAACCCCCGTGCACAAGGCTAAAGAGATTAAAACAAGTAGAAGAAACAAAGTGGATCATGTATATAATTATGGCCACTCACCTCTTGGATTAAGCGTACATCCCAAAGACCGGACTGATAGGAGGATCTTAACCGTCTGATCTAGTGCTAGTACTTAAACTGTTGAAAAGTACCTGATCAACATTAATCCTAATTAAAATGGTCTATATATCAATAGCAATTAGGTCTGTCTACTGAATTTTATATTTGGGCTCTGTCATATCCATGGTTAGCAAAGCCCGGTTTAGAAGACGTCTTTTTTAAAAGAGCGCACGTTTAAAACCGCGGTGTTTTGAAGACATCATAAATAAATAAATAAACGAAAAATATTCACATTCCAAAATCAATCGCATAATTTTAGAAAATCAATCGCATAATTTTAGAAAAATAAACCATAATTTTTATCTATAATATATGCCACCTATTTTGTCTTTATAAACATATTTTTAGAAAAAAATAAAAGATTGCTATGTTTTAGAAGAGCTTGATAAATGAGAATTATGTTTTGAAAACTATGAGCGTTATTTATATTATAGACTTAAGGAAAGCATCATACCGTTGTTGTGCCGCTTCACGATTTGCTACAATGGTCACAACCAAGAGATTGCCCAAAAAGTCGAGCATTTTAGATCGATGAGTCCAATTGGCAAAATTGCACACGGTTTAATTTCTCTTTCGACAACGGCTGCAAATTGACAATTTTTCATAGTTAGATTGCGAAAAACCTATTCCCTCACCCCTTGGGTTGAGACATCTCCTCAACCCTCAATGGCCGATATTACAGCAAAAAAAAAAACCAGTTTGCAACAGTTCAAAACCGTTGCATTAACTAGGGCACTGGAAGACAATTTTGTTGATTAAACTTTTCAAAGATCAGAATTTTGTTTTCTAACTATGCCTATATTTGCCACAATTTACAGATTCACCCCTCCAAATTAGTCTTCCAAAACTGTCCTTTGGGTCCTATTTTGCCTCATCTCCCAAGAATGGCCTTACATTCACTCTGTGCGTGCCACTATAATAAATAGGGAATTTTTGACATACGCTCCGATGTTATCTTTGTAATTTTACATATAATCCTCCTCCTCCCTCCCTACCAACCCCCCAGAACAACCCTGTCCATCATCTATGATCATTGTTGACTTAAATTAACAAAATTTTTTAAAAGGATAAAAATACCACTTTCTTCAATCTTAGATCACAAGAACGTATGGGTTTTAGCATAAATCTTAACCCCAAATCAAATGGTTGTGGTGATTGGCTGGATATGAAAATCTACTAGGTTGGCCGCCCATCACCTGTGACCAACCCGCCAAAGTCTCATGGCTGACCAACCACTACTTTGGCAAGCAATTTAAAAGCCCAATGAATGGGAGAAACATTTAAAAGAACATATTTGGGTTATTTTTTCCCTTCTAATTGAACCTTTCTTATTTCTTCTAAGTCCTTTTTCCTTTAAATCACCTTAAAATTACATAGTTCATACACACCATCACTCAACTTAATTTTTTTGGGGTTTTTAATTACACATTATGTTCACACAAAGACAAGAGTTTGAAATAGCTGGCCATAATGGTGGTTGGCTGGCCACTATAGACTTCAGTAGGTTGGCCGTCAATAATGGCGTATGGTATGCCGACCACGACACCATTCGATTTTGTAGTTAGGGATTCAGTCCCAACCCACCCATTATTGTGATCTAAGGTTAGAGAAAGGGATATTTTTGTCCTTTCAAAAAACATTGTCAGTCAATTTTGGTCAGTGATAGTCATAGACGATCGACCAAGTCGTAGGTCAGCTCTTTCAAATTATGGGGCCGGGGTGCTTTTTCAAATGGTGGGGGTATGTCAAAATTTCAAAGATAATAGATAAGGGGGTATATCAAAACGAGTAAAACTTCTGTCACACGAAATTGTAAATCACACAAAACACAGCCAATGAGTTCTCGGCACGTACACAAGTGCTTTGCAACGTACCATGTGCTTTTGTTTTAGGTGTACGTGCCGAGAACTCATTGGCTGTGTTTTGTGTGATTTACAATCCCATTGTGACAGAAGTTTTACTCAAAACGAGTAAAAGTTCCCAAGCCATTAACGTCATTTCTGCTTGAAGTTGTTCTGTTTCGAGAGTTCCCTTATACATGAATCTCTGTCTTCGGTGCTTTATCTGAAGAACATTTCCCGCCATGGCAACCGTTTCTTCGGTTGCCATTTCAGTCCCTCCCGCCATCCACCAACTACCTAACATCAATTCTCGCCCTCCCTTTCTCCCAATTCAATATCACAAATCCCGTCAACCTCAACCCATCAATCTCCGACGCTTGTGCTCGCAAGGACAACTCGAAGTGGCTTCGAAGCTACTATTCGAAGTACAGAATAGTGGGTCTTCTCATTCTCCCCCCGACACTTTCACCTACAACAACCTTTTGAGCTCTTACATCAAACTTGGAAGATTAGAAGACGCACAGAAATTGTTCGATAACATGCCCGAACGAAATGAGGTCTCTTGGTCTACCATTATTTCCGCCTATACTCGGTGTAGAAATTTCATGCGGGCGTTCAATTTATTCGGGGAGATGACGGAGGAAGGATTGAAACCCAACGAATTTGCATTGGGTAGCCTCCTGAAGGCCAGTTCGGGACTAAGAGAAAGTTGTATTGGTAGGCAGCTCCATGGGTGGTCGATACGGGCTGGTTATGGCTTAGACGCCGGTGTGCGCACTTCCCTCATAACCATGTATTCGAATTGTGGATTCTTGGATGACGCACGGCAGGTTTTTGATGAGGTCCCAATTTCTTCTCTAGATGATGTTCCATCATGGAATTCGATCATGGCTGCCTATGTGTTTCATGAGTGTTGGATTGAGACCTTTCAATTGTTTGGCAATATGCTTACGATAGGACTGGTGTTCCCAACAGAACCTTCTTATGCTAGTATCATCAACGCTAGTGCTTCCACAAGAGCAGAGAAGTATGGGAAGATAATACATGGAAGGGTCGTCAAAGACGGACTGCTCGATGCAACGATGATGGGGAATTCTCTTGTTACATTCTATGCCAAGTGTGGGAACTTGAAAGATGCAAACCGGTTGTTCGAGAGGATATCTAGAAAGAGTGTTGTTTCATGGAATGCAATCATTGCAGGAAATGAACAGAACGGTGAAGACCAGACTGCCATAGATATATTCTATAGGATGCTCAGATTGGGACCGCTGGTGCAACCAAGCCGCATCACCTTTCTTAGTGTACTTAGCGCTGTTTCTGGTCTTTCAGCTTTGAAGCATGGAAGAGAGATTCATGCTCATATGATCAGGTCAGGACTCGAACTCGATACAAGTATTGCCAATTCCCTGATCACCATGTACTCCAAGTGCAGGGAAGTGGACAAAGCAAGGGTGGTTTTTGAGAGATTGCCTTCCAAGGATGTGGTCACTTGGAATTCCATGCTCGCGGGGTATGAACAGAACAAACAATGGGATAGCTGTTTTGAAGTCTTCAAGAAAATGGCCTCATCAGGAATCGATCCGGACAATCACAGTTTCACTGTTATTCTTGGTGCAGCCTCGTCACTCCCATATGAGTCGAAGTATTTGAGAAGGGGTAGGGCAGTCCACGGCTATATACTGAGGAGGGCTGCCACAGACGGAGTGGGTATTTCGACTTGTAATGCCATCCTCAGTATGTATGCCAAGAACAACAGGGTGGCAGATGCTGAGAAGATTTTCAAGGAAGTAAATGACAAAGATTCCTACTCTTGGAACACAATGATGGATGGGTATTCCCTTAATGGCCGTTACAATGACACTATCATGATGTTTCTAGATATGCACGAGCAAGGTTTGCCGTCTGATCATTTGACCTTTTCAATTCTTCTTACGGCCTGCAGTAGATTGGTTTCCTACCAACTGGGGAAGCAGTTTCACGCCTTTATTGTTAAACACATTCATAGTCGTGGTCGAACTCACCAGAGTTCTCTGTTGTCGATCAATAATGCCCTGGTATCCATGTATTCAAAATGTGGAAGCATCAGTGATGCAGTTCGAGTATTTTTAAGAATGAGGAGGAAGGATGTCTTTTCGTGGACAGCCATGATCACTGGGTATGCACACCACGGCATGGCTTATGAATCTCTCCAACAATTTGAGAGGATGAAACAAGATGCTGTCAAGCCCAATGGCATAACATTCCTTGGAATGCTCACAGCTTGTGCTCATGCAGGTCTAGTTGAAGAAGGAACCCACTATTTCAGTTCCATGAGCAAGGACCATGGTCTAAACCCGAGTATTGAGCACTACGCTTGTATGGTCGATCTGTTTGGTCGTTCGGGTCAGTTTGAAAGAGCTGAGGAGTTGGTCAAGGCTGGGGTTACTCTTTTCAAGCCCAACCATGAAGGTTGCTTGAGCCTGTGGAGGGTGTTACTTGGTGCGTGCCATGCTCATAAGCAACTTGATCTTGGTGTGCATGCAGCAATGAAAATTCTAGAGTCGGAACCTGAAGATGAGACCACCCACATTCTTCTCTCGAATCTGTATGCAGCTTCAGGCATGTGGAAGGATGCAATCACGGTGAGGAAGTGGATGAGAGATAAAGGGTTGAAGAAAAAGGAAATTGGTTGCAGCTGGATAGAGGATGGGAACAGAAGGCACATGTTTGTCGCTGGAGATGTATCTCACCCTCAGAGAAAGGAAATCTACATGAAGCTGGAGGAGATAGATGGAGAATGTAGAGAGATGGGTTATGTTCCAATGACAGAGTACGTGCTGCACGATGTGGATGAGATGCAGAAGGAAGCAATAGTAGGTTGTCACAGCGAGAAGCTGGCAGTGTCATTTGGTCTCTTGCAGAGTAAACCTGGGAGCAAGGGTGTGATTAGGGTGATCAAGAACCTCCGAGTATGTGGAGATTGTCACAACTGGATGAAATTTGCTTCTCGACTGGAGCGGAGAGAGATCGTACTGAGGGATGCACGTCGTTTCCATTTCTTCAAGGATGGGAGATGTTCATGCAGAGATTATTGGTAGTTAAAAAAAACTATGTCAAGAGATTTGGATGACTCAAGAATGCCTTGTGTGTATAATAATCTCCTTGAATTGTACCGTCCTCGATTAATAAATCCCTTGAAGAATTTAATGTCAAACAGTTAGTATTTTTTAACCCCACTTGGGGCAAGGAGGAGAATCTGTATTGGTTGGTTGGTTGGGAAGGCAAGGGATAGAATGGGCATCTGAGAACTACTCAGTCGACGAGGGATGAGGATGGAATGAAGGCACTGATCTCGGGCGGTTGACAGTTAATGTACCGGATTTTCTAGTGCACCCAGCATAAACACAAGCCGGGTAGGTCGCATCAGGAGATCTCATGATCAAAATGTTCATGGAGATTATAGGTAGATGTATCTATCTATTACTGTTTTAAAGAGAAAACTTGAGGCTTCACCCAACATTGCAGAGTAGAACTTTGCGACCCGACTTCACTGTGTCGCGTGGCACACTGTTAGAGGATGCTGACCGTATGGATGTTTGGCTAATCCCTAGGTGGAACTACAAACCAAATATCAGCCTGAGAAGTGATTTAAACCTTTGGATCTTTGTACCCCAAATAATGCTCAATAGTGTTTAAATTCGACAGTTAAAAATTAACCCATGAAAACGACTCCAATCCAATGCTTAGAAATCACTAATTAGGCTAATTTTTTGGTCTGTATATCCATATAGGGTTGGGCCAAACGTCCATCGGTTAGCAACTTTGCACCACCGTCGGTCAGCAACGTTCTACTCCACACTGCACCAGGCTTCACTTACCCACTACTAAATACATAACAAAATTTCCAAAACATCAGCTTCATTGCCAACTGGTGAGGAGAAACAATCCCTCAATATAATTAAGCAGGCTGTCTTTGATTTCAGGGATAGAAATTTCTATTAAAAGTAATCTTTAATTATTTTGGGCAACTGGTGAGGAGAATTTGAAAGTTTGAGTTTTGGGGTTTCATTCTATTACTCTTGTAAAACGAAGAGGAGGTTTGTTCGTTTCGTTGATGATCTCTTATTCTGGTAGTAGTGAACACCAGTTGAGATTTCCGTAAATGTTGCCCACATCGGAGGAACACTTATATCTTGTGTTGTGGTTTGCTTGTTTCTCGTCTTCCTCTTCTAATTTTATATCTATGGGTGTGTTTACTCTTAACAATAACAGCATTTCAGGTAGCTAACATACCACTATGACTGTTATATCGCTCATAGACGTAGTTAATAAATCGTGAAGCCTGTGACAAAACTTCGCCCATTGAAAAATGCGAGTTTAAAACGATTTAGATTAAAAAAAAATGAGTAAAAAAAACTATCAAAATGACTAGAATGTCAAAGATCGATAAGTGAAGACTTCGGATTAAATACTTCTTAATTGCAAAACTATGAATTCAAATAAATGTATTCATATGTGTGCATACACCCATGATGTAACTGTCGTACCAATCTATTTATCTATATCTATACTATTTTAAAGCAACAACGGGTTTGCCATCCATGTGACAATTAATGGCCACTCTACTTTAAAGCAAAACTCTTGCCTAAAAGCTACAGCCTTGGTTGGGGTTGTGTGTGACCGACCTCCATGAGGGACCATAGTATAAGCCATGTGGCACATTCTTAGAGACCACTGACTGTATGGATGTTTGTCCCATCCCTATGTGGGCTGATTAGTGATTTCAAACCTTTGGATCTGAATACCCCCAATAATACTTGAAATCTACCGTTAAAAACCAACCAATGAAAACCTCTCCTATCAAATCCTCAAAAATCACTAATCAGGTTGATTTTTTACATGTATGTCCACCTAGGGATGCGCCAAACATCGATACAGTCAGTGATCTCTAAGAGTGCCACGTGTAAGGTACATGTGGCATTCCCCTAGTATAAGTATAATAGAACTGAAACTATATACCGCTTCATTCTTCTTCTTTTATGTAATCAAGAATCAACCAAAGGAGGTTGTGCCCCGTCCTCCTAAGACGACCACAAAATGGGCATAGCCCAGAGTTTTGCCATACCGGTTATGAATTTTGCAAACATATTACAATCTCGATTAACAAAAGAAAAGGAAATCCTAACAAAAGAACCCGCAATGGATAAAATATCCATACAGATGGGTGTAGAACCCCATCCAAAAAAAGGCAAGTTTTGCGCCAGCTGATCCATCATTTATAAAACAACACTTCCTTTAAGATTTCCTTTACCAAGCTCTCCAAAAGCATAGGAATCTTTTAATCTTTTCTAAAAATATTTTTATAAGATGTGGGACATCTATATAACAAAACAGGGAAGTTGTCTCCCCACTTATACCCCCTCTTATCTATTTTGACAAAGAAGGGCTGAGATTTTATCCCCCAAATAGATGGTGGATCTCAGCCATTCACACCCAATTTTGACAAACTCTTTTTGGAGAGTGCCGTGGGCATGGGCCACCCACTATCTATATTACAAGTGACAGTGGTTGTCTTATACCCCTCTTATCTTATATGGCTTCAATAATGAGTGGCTGAGATCCACTATGCTTCATATCGATGGCTGAGATTAACTCCCACCCGATTTTGACAAACACGTTGTCGGAAAGTACCGTGGGCACGGGCCACCCATGCATACAACAAGACAACTCAGTTGAATTCTCTTATCTTATCCATCCATCTAATGTGGACGGTTAGATAAAGAGTGGTTGAGATCAAATCCATCGATCTAATGTAGACTGTTAGATTTCAGCCACTCAATCCGCCTTATTTGACCTCAATTTATTCAAAATTTGAATTTCAACACCGTTATTTTTTGTTATTTCTGTTATTTTTCCATTTCTCCCTCTGTGCGTTACAATCCGTTATAATGGAAAAAATGGTAACACCCCAGTCCGTTATATCGTTTGAGTGCCGAAGACACCCAATTTTTGCAAACGCTTTTGTCAGAGAGTGCCGTGGGCACGAGCCATTTACTAGTATATTATAAATAAGGGAATTTTGACCCCCGACCCCCCCCCCCCCGCACAATTTGAAAAAGCTGACATACCCCCCTATGATATAGTCCACTGTCATTTGACCAGTGTTGACCGGAGTTGACTACCAATTTTTTTTATTAAATGGCAACAATGACCTTGTCTTCAACCTTGGGACAAGGGTTTGGGCAAAAACCCAAACCCCAAATCAAGTGGTTGTGGTGGACGGTCAGCCAAGAGATTCCAAAGGGTTGGCCGTCCATCAACGGCGACCAACCAACCGGAGTCTCATGGCTAGCCGGCCACCACTCCGGCAATAATTTAAAACCCAAGGTAATAATAAATAAATAAACAAACAAACAGCATAAAATTTTCATTAGCATAAATGAAAAACAAGACAGGCAATTTATATTTTAAACTTTTGAGATGTGAATTTTGGAAAGATGGGTTTTCTCAATTTTAAAATATTAATTCATGAGTTTTATCTATTTTTTGGAGGTTTTTTCTTCTCAATATTTGCTTAATTCATCCAAAAATCAAAAAAAGATCTCAAGTTTACCAACATGAGTTTTAATTTTAATTTTAATCTCCTCTTTTCATGTTTGATTTGGGGTTTGGGTTTTGGCCTAAACCCAAACCCTTGTTCTAAAGTTGAAGACAAGGGCACTTTTGTCCTTTAATACAAAATTTGGTGGTCAACTCGGGTCAACACTGGTCAAACGACTGTGGACCGAGTCGTAGGGGGGTATGTCAGCTTTTTCAAATTGTGGGGGGTATGCCAAATTTTAAAGATAACACAGGGGGGGGGGGGGGGGGGGGGGGGGGGGGGGGGGTATGTCAAAAATTCCCTATAAATAAAAGAGTCACCCATTTCTTACACATGATGATCATAGGAATCTTATTAGACAATCCAACCATACATTGAATTTTCCTTGCCATGATGATGATGATGATGATCACCATAAATATTTGGTTTCGAAGTTGTAACCATATAAAAAATTGACCCAACAATAATGGTTTAATTGGATGGTCTGGATTTTTTGATTTAAAGTAAATTTTTCGTGAGGTGAAGAATGTGAAATGTCCTACTTTTTTGCGAGGAGGCTAACCGACGTGATCTCCATCCAACAACTTGGATTGACGTAGTAACTTAGTAATTATGTACAGAGAAGTAGCATATAGAGAATCTAGGGATCTAGCTAAAACCCTACACACAAGTGGCCATAAGCCCATAACAACTCCTCGACACTACTAAAAGAATTCATTTTTTATGGTGGAAGTAAATGCTTTGCACTTCGCACAAAACGATAAGAGCTTTGTTGTTGTCCGAATCAGGAAAACGTCCTTGTGTGTCCAAGCCATTGTATGGACCTCGGGATTCACATCACACAAGTCTCGAGGAACATAACCGTTTGGATCCTAGGTAGGATGTCTTCCTGGGACGGTCACCAAGATTTTCCAAAAGTTATGAGGGTCACTCGGAAGGCACCACTCCATGTCGGGAACGTGACAAGCGGCGGGTTTGGCTGGGACTAAGCACTTCCACCTAAATTCTCTTTTGTCGATCCTTTTACTATTTCACCCGTGGATGAGAAATTTTGACTTTTTAATATGACATTAATGCCCTAAGTCTTCGTGGCAATCTCTTACTTTTCTTTTCTTTTTATTTATTTTTTTTCGTTTTTTCCGATGAATGGCTGTTTGCACAGACCATTAACGGCCGTTATAACGGTAACGCCCCAAGCCGATTAATAACAGCCTTTTTTCTTGGTTTTATAGGCCGTTAAAATCATTTTAACGGGCGTTATTTTCTGAAAAAAATTGTGGAAAAAATGGCAGTTATTTCCGTTATGTTCTGTTAAATTCCGTTATTTTCCCTTTTTTTCGTTTTTGAATCAATTTCAGCACCATTTTTTTCCCGTTAAATTCCATTTTTTTCATTTTTGCCAGTCCGTTACAATTTGTTTTAACGGTAACGCCCCCAGTCCGTTATACCGTTAATGGTCGCTATTTTGTGAAAAAAATGTTATATATTAATAAAATATCAATATCTTATTAATATTCTGACCTTTTATTTGACTAAGACGTGACTGATGTGACCTGTTATAACCGTGATAACGATAATGTTATGGGACCGTTATCTATTACTATTTTAAAGCCCAAACCATTTAGGTGTTTTGGTAGCTAACATATCAGTTCATTGTATGTACATTTACCGTACTCACCCATTATTAAAGCAATTTATAACGGAACATTTAAAACCTTGGCATGGAGTAATTATAATTTTAAAGCTTAATCGAGCCAGTCGACTCACGAGTCAAAACGATGGTTGTGTCTGAACCATATATATGTTAGTTCTGAATCCTGATGGTTCAGTTATGGTTGGGTCCCAAATGCCAAGAATTGAAACCTATTATACATGCTTCAGTTCCAGTTTCTATCCGTTCCAAGAGTTCGGTTCTAAAATAGGTAGCCTAGAATCGAAATTTATCAGGACCAGTTCATATTAGAGCATCGGTTAATTGTATACAAATTTACCCATGCTGATTTTTGGTTTGTATGCAACTCGAGGTACAATTTTGGCCAATGACAAAATGTCGATGATGGACTATCTTATAAGCCACATGTCACATTCTTAAGGGCTACTGACCATGTGGATCCTTGCCCCATTTCTAGGTACATAGACCTACGTAACAAAATTCATCTTGATTACTAATTTCTATCTGTTGGATTTGAGCATTTTTCATGTGGTATATTTTAACCTAGAAAACGACACACTTCGAGAATTAAAAAAAAAAATGATGTCGCGCCAAATTCTTTCAAAGGACACTAAAAACATGTCAGCGCCCATTGTATTAAAATAAAAGTATTTTTTTTTAAATTGATTAAATTTAATATTTGTTTTTAACAAATAAATTTGGTAGAAAGAATCAATGATCCTTTTTCCTTTTTTGGTAGAATAAGGAAAACATTCCAATCCGTTGCCCTGTTAAACCATTGATCAAGACCGTTAAAATTGATAAAATTTACTATTCTAAGAGAAATTTAAAAAAAAAAAAAGAGAAAATTTACTCTTCTAGCTGTAGATCATCAAGTGTGCTAAAAGATCATCAAGTGTGCTAAAATCTAATGGCTAGAGATTACCAATCAGGGTGATTTTTGGTGTGTACGTGTATCCACCAAGGGGTGAGCTAAACATCCATGCGGCCAGTGGGCCTAGGGGGCAATGGAAAGAAAAAATTGCACTACCTGACTCCAAACAGCGTCAAGTATCGATTGTTACATCTTTTTTCCCATGTAATAATGATGCAAGCACAGCCAAGGTGGCCGGTGCAACAAAAGTGGAACCTCCATGTTTGCCCTGGGGGAAACCTTGGTGACTAGCCAGCAATACAATTGGTAGTTAAATGTTTGGTTAAAGGAGAGAAGCATGAATCATGAAAATCTTTTCTACTATAAAGACAATCATAAAAGGTCAAAAAAAGTGATCCGATCCACACTTTCTTACTTTTTCCCATAAAATGACTTCAACTAAAGCTCTGTTTGGTTATCCTGAATTAGTTTTCTAAAAATGATTTTTGCATATAAGGCTCTGTCTGGCAGTTAAAAAATAATAATTTGTACGTTGTTGTTGTTGTTCTTTTTTTTTTTTTTTTTTTTGTTTTTTGCGAAATTCATTTTTAGAAAACTTATTTAGGGCAACAGATTAATATTTTTTTGTAAAACTTTTTGTTGATCACCATGCAGAGCCTAAGATTTACTCTTACGAAAAAGAAAAGTTGTTCACATTTTGCCATTCCACCAAAGATGCCTTCAACATGCTCAAAACTTTTTCCGAAGTTCCTTTCCTCACGTGCAAATAAAATGTAGTTTTCCTTTTTATTTTTATTTTTATTTTTCTTAAAGCAAAAGTAATGTTGTTGCGGATAGAGGAATTCTCTCCCGTCCATTACATACATTCATCCATATAAGACGCTTACTTGTGGGTTCAGCAGGATTCAGAAAACCCTCGCCATTTGATAGATCTTATGTCAAATTCAACGTGATGAATGAATGAATGACCACAACCATCCAATTCCATTGATTTTCTCTTGGCTGTTTGCATTAATAGAAACTAGGGGAACGCCATGTGCATCGTGGCAGCACCTTCACGTGGCACACTCGTAGAGATCACTAACCATATAGATGTTTGGCCCATCCCTAGATGGACCTACATGCAAAAAAATCAGCTTGATTAGTGATTTTTAAGGATTTGATTGGAGACATTTTCATGGGTTGATTTTTAACTATAGATTTCGAGCATTTTTTGGGGTACTCAGATCCAAAGGTTTGAAATCGTTAATTAGGCTGATATTTGTTATATAAGTCCACCTAGGGATGGGACAAAACATCCATTAATTCGATTAATGGACTATAAGAGTGTGCCATGTGGCTTATACCATTGTCCATCATCCTCATCATCATCATTGATGAGGGATGTGGGCGTGCCAAACAACCTGAACTGTAAAGGGGCGTACTCGAACCCACCAACCCAAGTTTTGTCTTCAAAATAGAGAGGCATTTAATGAGGGAAGTTTTGCCTTTAAAGTAGAGAGGCATTTAATTGTCACGAACATGGGTGGCAACCCCAGTTTTGACTTTATAAAAAATAATTATACAATGTAAATGGGTGTGCCGCGTTGGGTGAAATCCAAGTAGAAGTAGTCTCTTTGAAAATATTGGACATAGGACCCATTTGGTAACAATTATGATAATCAATTATAGTGTTAATAATAGATTATCAGCCTCAGAATCGATAATAGACACAAATAAATGTGTTCGGTGAGAATATAATACAACCCATTTTTCAAAATGATAAATTGTTTTCCCTTTGAAATCATAATCGGAAAAAACCTACTTATATACTGATAAATTGATTTCTTTCTCTCTCTCTTCTTCTTCTTCTTCTTTATCACACTCACTACCTTTGTCGTTAGTGCTCCTTTTTATTGTTGCTAGTTCATGAAATGGGGCGACTCAAACCTAAGATCTAACCAGATTCAAACTCATATATTAGTAGGTTTGAATCATTGAGATCTGATCCGCATGAAAAATGGGTGAGATATAGCTTCGTATAAAATTAATCTAATTCAATTTAAGATCAAAATTGAATGTAGTGTTAGTGCGTGTTTAGGTTTAGGAGTTGGATCTTCACTAAAACTGATCATTTTGTAGTTGATCCAACACAATATTATGTACACATATGATTTAGATCCTAAGAAAAAGTGAGTCAGATCTAGATATTTTTCATATTGATCATGGTTTGAATTTAGATCATGTGTCATGGATCATAGTCAAATCCGAATCTAGATGTAGATCATGATATTGAAAGTCGAATTTGGATTCTAGTCTACCTAGATCCGAATCTAAATATGGATCATGATTTTTAAAGTCAAATTTGTATTTTGGATTTACTTATATCTAAATTCCGATATGGATAATGATATTAAAAGTTGATTTTGGATCTAGATCTACCTAGATCCAACTTGATATGAATTTAGATATGGATCGTGATTTTTAAAGGAATTTTTTGATAAGTATAGAATTTATTAATGGCAAAAGCCAAAAAAAAAAAACCCAAAGAAAGCTTAAGAGTCGAGATGACATGCAAAGGACTACAACAACAATAGCAAAAGCTAAAATTGAAAGCCAAGACCAACGAGATCTAAAAACAAGCGCATCTCTAGAGCAAATAAGGTCCCAACGAAACACAAAGTCTTCGAAGAAAAGACCTCTATACTCTTTAAAAGCTTTAGAGCATAGGAACATTAAGGCCTTTAATATTGAGAATGACCCTAGCCACATATTCTTTTTTGCCTTCAAAGACTTTGTCATTCATCTCCTTCCACATGCCTCAGCAAATCGCAAAATAAAGAATTCACCACAAAACACATATGCCCTATGGAAGAAAATGCAAAAGAATACCAACTAGAGATTAGATTCATCAAAGTCCTCAACATAACTCAGGATATCTCAAAATCTGCCAAAAAATGAAGATTACACTACTCACGTTACATCACAATGCAAGAGAAAGCAATTAATCGATTCCCCACAAATTTAAAGGCGAATTTGGATCAAATCTATCTACGTTCGAGGTGGATACAAGTTTAGATATGGATCATGATATTTATTAAAAATAGTTACATAAATCTTTGAAAAAATTCATTTTAGAAATGCTTATGTAAGAATACTTTTTAATAGTTTTAGACTAAAAATCCATTTCATCCTAGTTATTACGAAAAAAGGCCCATAGATATATATTGCACGTGAAGAAAATCCATAGAACAAAGGTGAATAAATTCGTGCCCATGCCGGACCCAATTGTAGGAATTACTAAAATTCCTCTTGGTCTTGGGCCTAGTTAAATTCACGATTAATTCACAAATTAATCACTTTTAAGTGGTAGTCATCCCTATACATCTAAAATGAATAATTCATTATTTTATAGGGGTTCACAAATATGACTTTTAGCGATTAATTTGTCAAATTTAATCGGGTTCCAAAATGATTAAAAATAGGATTAAAATAAAAAATCTTTATTGGTCCATGTGGATCCTACCCCTTTCCCCCCCCCAATGCAATCTACAATCCTCACCACATGGCTCCACCTGTAATCTACAACTCTAGTTTATACTGTCATTGGTTGCCGATCAGGTTAGTACATACTCTTTCCTCTGAACCCACACTACCGATACCATACCTACAATTTTCTCTCTTTTTTCATTGGACCACCGGAATGACTGGCCACCAGCAACACACACACACTCTCTCTCTCTCTCTCTCTCTCTCTCTCTCTCTCTCTCTCTCTCTCTCTCTCTCTCTCTCTCTCTCTCTCTCTCTCTCTCTCTCTCTCTCTCTCTCTCTCTCTCTCTCTCTCCATTGGATACATTCGGCCACACCAAAGTAACCAGACCTGCAACTCTGGTCTCTTTCACAATTTACACTTCAATTTTAATTTCTAATTTAACTACAGTATGTGGCTCTACACAAACTTAGATTAACCACCTAATCGAGTAAGTCATAGTCCTAAACTTTAATCTCTTCTAAGTCATACATGCATTTATATATTGGTTGCAGAATTTTAACAACGGATTTTTAGATCATAGATGAATCACACACAAATATATACAGTTAAACTGAATTATTGATTAAATTTTTTAAGTTCGGAACCAAATTATACTCGAACTATTCTGGTCTCGTCTCGAATTAAGAACTAGGATGTTGGATACATTCGTCATTTTACAAATAAACTAAAGAGCGTTTATTTCTTATTTATCCACGGTGGAAAACGGCAATTGTAAGGGTAACCTCGTTATTTATTAGAATCATAGACCCTATTTCATCCCCCCAACTAAATTAATGTCTACGAGTCACCGGTCTCTGTCAAAGCGTGTGATCATAAAACCATATTCACAAGGAAAGAAGATAAAAGAAGAAGATCTCCGGGACCAGATTTCAGATTTTCTCTCAGAGAAGAGAGGGCAGGGGTTGCTACTGTGATTAAGAGATGAAGCGAACACTCAATGCCGACGAAGATCCAACGGTAGATGATGAGAAGATGAAGAAGATAAAGTGCGAAGAAGAGGAGGAGACAGGATTTGTGCATCTCGATGAAGATCTGTTGTTCGAGGTGCTGAAGCACGTGGATGCGCGGTCTCTAGCTACCGCAGCGTGCGTTAGCAAGAAGTGGCACAAGACAGCGCAGGATGAGCGGTTGTGGGAGATGATCTGTACTCGACATTGGGCCAACATCGGGTGTGGCAACAAGCAGCTCCGCTCCGTCGTTCTCGCTCTCGGCGGGTTCCGTCGCCTTCACTCGCTCTACGTCTGGCCTCTCTTGAAACTCCCATCATCATCGTCTCCGTCGCCATCTCTAACGTCTCCATTTCCGGCTTCCGTCATTCCATCAAAGACGATGAAGACGCCTACGGCTACTCCGAACTGGGGGAAAGACGAGGTTCATCTCTCCCTCTCTCTCCTCTCTATCCGCTACTACGAGATGATGAATCTCAACAACAGAGGAAGCAGATGAATCAAACAAAGCTGTAATCGTTATGTATTTCCAATTTGCCCCTCTTTTTCTTTAATTTCGCTTTGGATTTCGATTTTATATGGGTATTTCTGTAATCTAATCTAAGCATGTTGATGTAAAATGAAAATTTCTTTCACTTTATCCAGTTTATCGTCATGGGTATTTCGTTTTATCTCTTATTTTGGTGTCTGCGAGGATTTCTTGTTTGGTTGTGAGGAAATGAGCGGCTAGGGCTTGGTTTACTTGCCGGCCGAGGTCTCTCGCTGTGTGGTGACTTGTTCCGAAGAGACACAAAGCGACGGAGCCAAAGGTGGAGTTGTAATTAATGTCTGCTAGTGCCCACACCTCTTTCTGTGTCTTCTTCTGGGTTTCTACTTTAAGAGAGGAAGATGCCGTCCTTATTGTCTTCGTTTGGTTTGGACTTTGGACGTGTAAAGGCTAAAGGACAGTGTTACAGTCGTCTCTAGTGGCTGTCGTCCGTACGTTCAGACCGTTGGATGGTATTGGAGATTGATGGTTCTCGAGATCACACTGCAAAAATCTCAAAGACCATCCAATGGTCTGGAGAGTAACTAATGTCTGAATCAGTGGTCATGTGGTGCTTGGCCTCTAATTGCTTTTAGTGGGTTGCACGCGTTTCACGCTTGCATGTGATCTCAAGTTTGCGTAAAGGTGGGATGATAAAAAATTAGTTAGTTATAAGAAAAGGTTATTTATCAGTAAACACGACTAGTAGGCTGCACATGCGTTGTACGCGAGTGACTTCTTGGAGGATTAGTTTGGAGGCGAATCTTTAGGGTGTGTTTGGTAGCGCATCTAGACTCCCAAGACTTGCACCTTGGAGGTCCACGCGCTTAACATTCCAGACTGACGCTTGGTTGCATGCCGACCGAAAATGCACACACGTTTTGCATAACACGTATTTGGTTCGCACGTGAAGGTGCACAGAATTTTTTGATTGAACCACGGAATCAGAAAGGCCCCATAACCGACCGACCAACGGACCACACACACCACAATTCCTATCAGACAGAACTACCCAACCTAGGACATTCATACCAAAAATCAGTTTGTTTGATGATTTTTAGCGGTTACTCAAAAATATGATTGAATACAAGAGCTAGAATCACACCTTAAAAAGTATTAAAATCTAATGGCTAGAGATTACCAATAATGGTGATATTTGTATGTATGTCCACTAGGGTTGGGCTAAACATCCATGTGGTTAGTGGGTCCAAATGGCAGCGGTGAGTAACAAAAATGGTGCTCGATGAGGCTTTTGGCGTAAGCTTAGAGCTTGTTACATTGGGGCTTAGAGCTTGTTGTTTCATCCAATAGAAACAAATTGCTCTCACTTCTAGATCAAAGGCCTTATGAAATGCCACGTGGCAAATGTTTTAGCTGTGTGGGTCCACCAAGGTGTATATTCATGCGTCATTGGGTCCAATAGCAATGTCGCGTTCTCCTGGGCCTTTGATCTCCTACTGAGGGGGCAATTTGAATCTGCAGAGAGAGAGAGAGAGAAGAGAGAGAGAGAGAGAGAGAGAGAGAGAGAGAGATCTAAATCTTTGAAAATCTCAAATCGTTTTAGCAATTGGGAAATGCTTCTTTACGTAAAAAAAATTTGTCTTCTTCACCGGACGGCGGTTTTCCTCCCATCCGGGTATGAACGGAGACAAAGGAGGGAGAGACGTCAGATGGCGGTTTTCTTGGGGGCATTCACACAACAAAAAAAACAACGTGAACCTTCGAGACACGAGTCTTCAAGGTCGAGGAGGTGGTTGAACCTCAGAAGGTTCGTCATCCCGCGTCTTCGATGTCCATTGCGCCTCCAAAGGCCCGCACCTTTGATAGACACAAACACATGCTACATGCCGAGACGCGCACCTTCACCCAAGACGCGCCCCGAAAATATGCTACCAAACACGGCCTACATTGTGGCAAATCAATGCACAATTAAAAAATCAAAATTCTAAAGTTGTTACTTGTTATTAAGGAACTATCTTAAAAATACGAAATAATTGCATAGTAATTAAAAGTTTTAAAAATAGCCTGTAATGAAAATAAGAATGATGGTATGAAAAAGTAATTAAGTATTTATCTAGGGATTGTATTGAAAATGTAATTAGTATCACAGGAACATATGAGTATGTCAACAATATTAGGACATTTCATAGTTGTAAGTGTCATGATATCCCAAGCTTGAGCTTGGGACGGAATTGTGCGGTCAAGTCTTGGACCACTGAATTTGACCTTAAACTCTAGATTCCATATACGTCGTTCATGTGTGTCTGGTAAATGATAATTTTACCCTTTTTCTTCCTCCTTTAAAATTAACCAAAATTCAAGTGTCCGAATAGTCAAGACTTCACAATTTTTCTACTAATTTCGATTAGTTAGACACAAAGGAAGAAGAAGAAGATGATTACTTGGTTGGATATCGTGGATTTGTTCTTCGATTTCTATGAGAATTTTGCTTAATCTGCTATAAAAGATTTTTTTCTTATTTACGGATGGATTTTTCTTCGTGTATAGCAAAGAGAACTCGATCTCGAGAAGCCCTATTTTACAAAACCGAATTCGAGAGAAGAAAGATATTAAAGTGCGCGTATAGATGCTTGGCCAGTCCCTCGGTCGACCTGCAAACCTAATATCAGCCTGATCAGTGATTTCTAAGCATTGGATTGAGTAATTTTCATTTGTTGATTTTAACAGTAGTAATGTGAGCATTATTGAGCGTTATTTGGGTGCAAAGATCCAAAGGTTCTAAATCACTAATCATGCTGATTTTTGGTTTGCAGGTCTACCGAGGGACTGGCCAAACATCCATATGGTCAGTGCCCTCTAATAGCATGCCACGTGTCTCGTATTGTGGGTTGTGACAGCCGTTGTGACAGAAGTTTTACTTGTGTTTTGGTGGGGCCCTTATGAGTAAGACTTGCCGGACCACCCACAATATAAGACACGTGGCAATTTATTAGAGGACACTGACCGTATAGATGTTTGACCAATTCGTAAGTGGACCTACGAACCAAAAATAGCCTGATTAGTGATTTCAAACCTTTGGATCTTTGTATGGAAATAATGGTAAATAATTCTCAAATTCCTACAATTAAAATGAACCAACAAAATGACTTCAACTAATGCTTAGAAATCACTGATCAGGTTGATTTTGGGTTGTAGGTCCACCTAGGGATTGGCCAAACATCTACACGGTCAGTGTCCTCTAATAAATTTCCACGTGGCTTATATTGTGGGTGGTTAGGCAAGGCTTACTTTAGCCCTTATGTGCTCTACTCTGGCTGGTCCTCCCAGAAAGCCTGAGCCCATAATCTCTAGGAACACTCGCCAAACGTAAGACTAAAGAAAACGACCTTCTTCCGCCCTCACGTTTTCCGAATTCCGAAATGGAGATGGTGGTGTCCGTCTTTCTCTGTTTCGTCTTTCTGTTTGTTGGGAAGAGCTGTTGCTCGACCGGAGAATGGAACCTCCACCGTCGATTACAGACTGCGGGTTTATGCGCGGAGCTGATCCATCCCTCCGGTTATCCATGCTCCGAACACACAGTAACGTTCCTCCTCTTCCTCTTCTTCTTCTTTAATGTCCTTCGATTCCACTTTTCATTCTCTCACTACTCACTTTCTTTGATTGATCGATCGATCAATCGATCGCGAAAGCTATTCCTTACTAATCTTTCGGGATATGTGCTTGAAACTGAAATTGGTTCCACAACATTTGTTTGTTCTTACAATTGAGATTTGAATTAGGTTTCACTTTGTAGGTTCAAACAAAGGATGGTTACCTTTTAGCTCTTCAACGTGTTTCGTCTCCCATCGGAGACATAGAAGTCAAGTCTGGTCCTCCAATTCTTCTTCAACATGGACTCTTTCAGGTCTTGATCTTCTCATTATTATACTTTATTTTTGTTTCATTCAATTTGGTTGATTGGTTGTTAAATGGGTATAATGTTGCATTAATTAACGGAAGTATATACTTTATAGTTTCAGTTTTGTGTTTACTGTTTAGTGTTTATGGGGTTCACCAATTTGCGCAATCAGCTTGCACGATTGGGACTATGGAAGCATCACCAGAATTTCCACCTTAAAAGGTCTTGAAAAAGCGGAAATCTGGTTTTGTACCAAAAAGGACTTCAATGGGTGACTTATTGTTGAGGACTGGTGTGGGAAGTCGATTCACCAAGTATGTGGATGTAGCAAATGCATCATCCCAGTGGATGAGAGGAATGGATGCACTAGACATAAGGGCAAGACCAGTTTCTACAACGTGCTTATGACGACGCTCCGCAAGACCAGTTTTTTGGGAAGTGTATGGGCAAGAAAATCGTTGATGGATTCCGTGGGAATCTAAGAACGACTTGAGTTTGATAAACTCACCCCAAGAATTCACTACTACAAATTATTTGTATGATCTTTTTTATGAAACTTAAGCTCAATGAACTCGTACTCAAAGATAGTATCCAAGTGATTTTTTTTTGTACTTTTTCTCCCTTTTAATGTGTTAATTTACATGTGAAAAGTTTAAAACGTTTAGCTTCACATTTTGATCAAGAGTCCTATATTGGAAAAAGTGAAATAAAGTCAAGAATTTGAACTTTTTACCAATACATTTAAGGTTTTATCTGATAACTTTAAGTTAAACGGTTAAAAGACTATCCTCGCTCTAGGAATTTGGAACTTTTTCACTTTGAAATAATAAACAGTAAATGTTTTACTAATGGATCAAACTCAAGACTTGTTTTCCAAAATATCTGCTTGCCCGTCAATTTCAGCATTCGGACATCAACTATATGACTTGGTCCTGTATAGGGTCTTTAAAGCATTTAGATTTCTTTCAACCAAGCAAAAAGTATCTTTTCTGTTTACAAGGGCTTTTTTAGTGTTTGTCAAAAATTCTTAAGCAATGGTCAGTTGTTGAGCGAATGCAACCTATTTCATGCACGATTTTGAATGAGAACTTATAGTATAGTGGCTTACAAGTCACTGAAGTTGTTCTTCAGTGTACTCTTATACCCAATCAGAAATGATTTTTTTAGAGCCTCTGAATGGAATCTAATCACATAGATCACCTTTTTCTGACTTCTTCTCTGTTTCCTTTTTGGTGGATATCTGTTTCTTTTTGTAACACATGGACTCAAAAGAATTACTTCTATCATGATAGCTTTTCGTGGACGTTGTATCATCAGTTCCTGAAAATTTTCAATTTGATTAAAAAATTGTGTGATAACTCTTGCTTTAACTGGGAAGCAAACTTTATAACAGAGCACTTGAAAATTTTGGGATTGATCTTGTTTTTCTTTTCTTTTTCCATAGTATAGGAATCTGTTTCTTTGCCCCGTAGGGTTGCATTGGAGACCTTAGTTATCTTTCTTGAAATGGATCATAGAACAAAAGGCCAGGCTGGAAAAGCTATGTCATTCAGGCATTCATGTGGCATGCGCTGTCCAAAGGCTGCACCCATACGACTGAGACACTGAAGTCCCCGTTCCCCTTTCCATGGCCTCTCCGTACTTACCATCTATAACCAAACGCCACAGATTTCCTTCCTCTTCACCAAATCTCCATAGCCATTTCCCCAATTGGGCGACGTTCATCTCTCCGTAGCCATTCCTTTTGATATTTGAATGCCTCTTATTTTGATATCTTCATGTTTTCATTTTGAAAATCTCTTTGTTGATGTTTTATCCATGATAATGCTTGGGTGGTGTTGCATATTGGCATTCACTGAGCTAAGTACTTGAGCAATTAAAGATATGTTTAATCATTAATTTGTTTCTGGAATATATGTTTATTGCATTTTTTTAACAATTAAGGAATACTTGGACTAACCGTGGAACACGGACAGGCAGGAGATGTATGGTTTATGAATTCCATGGAACAATCATTGGGCTTCATCCTTGCAGATCATGGTTTCGATGTATGGGTTGGGAATGTACGTGGGACTCGTTGGAGCCACGGACATATCTCTTTATCAGAGCAAGATAAGGTATTCATACTCTCCACTAACAAGATAAGGTATTCATACTCTCCATATATATATATAGTCTTCTCAGCATCATGATCTTGTGTTTATGCTGCAGGACTTTTGGGATTGGAGTTGGCAGGAACTGGCTCTGTATGACCTCGCAGAAATGATCAAATATGTACATTCAATAACAAAGTCCAAAATTTTCTACGTGGGGCATTCTCAGGTCCCAATTCTCTTCTTTCAGTTCGCAGCTCCTTTTTTTGTTTACAATAATTTGTTTTCATGTTTGCTGCTTGTTTCAGTTGGAGCTCATTTTATTCACTTTCTTCACAGGGAACCATCATGGCTTTAGCTGCTTTCACTCAGCCAGATATAGTGGACATGGTTGAAGCTGCTGCTCTTCTTTGTCCTATATCTTATTTGGGTCATGTCAGTTCTAAATTTGTAATTAAAGCGGTTGGCATGCATCTTGATCAGGTAGCATGCATTTTCAGATATGATCGGTATCAGGAAAAATGGTTTCTGGTGATAGTGACTATTCTATGCATTCATTCTGACAGATGATTCTTGCTATGGGCGTTCATCAGCTCGATCTTCGAAGGTTTGATTATAACTTTTTCTTACATTTGGCTCTGATTTTATGAAGTCTCACTAGTTCTGTCGTTTAAAGATTTTATGATGTGTTTTATGTTGCATTCAGTGATATTGGCGTCCGCATATTGGATTCTATATGTGATAATCATATAGACTGTAACGATTTGCTAACTTCTATAACAGGTTTGTCTCTCTTTCTTCTTTGTCTATCTATGTAACTACCTATCTATCTAGCTATCCATATGTCTGTGCATGTGTCACCTACTTTTTTCTGGTATTCCATGTAAATACCTGTTGTTGTGAGTAGGTTTTTGGCTGATATATTTCTTTTTGTTATTTGTAGATCAAAGATAATTCATCGAATGATGATGCATAAAGTGCTTGGTTTTTCCATCTATCTCTACAAGGAGAAATATCACTTTCTCACTGATTTTCTGGGTCTTATACCAATAATGCTAGCTTCTTTTCTTTGTTTCTCTCCATTGATCCATTTTTAGATGGTTTGGAGAGATTCACCTCACATCCCTAAAGTAAACTATAGGAAGTAACTCTTTCTGAAGTCCTTGAGCACTTCCCAGTGCTATGAAAACCATTTGTTTCTTGGTCGAATATTTGATTGTGTACTCCTTTGTAATATAGACATAGGCACATGTGTCAGATATTGATACGAAGTGTCAGACACACCAACCCCACAAACCGATTCACTAACATGTTCATACAGCTTATTTCATATGTTGAGAGATGCCTTTTAAGATACTTTAGCCCATGTTTAGTAGAACTTTTTAGTATGAAACAGTGTTGTTAAAATCCAATTGGATTGTAAAATCGTAAGGAGGAGGATTCAAATCGAGTATTACAAATAGAATATCTTTTCACAGGAAGAAAAATCGAAACCATGTATTGTGAACTCATTGTCAAATTAAACAAGTTTACATCTCTCATCCACTGTCTCAATTCTCAATCTTTTGGGATTGCATGCATGGACATGCATTTCTTATCATCATGTTAGGTGATCTTTCATGCAGAGAATGCTTCCATGGAACTATTTCCTACAATAATCGTATGCCAAGAATTGCTTATTGTAGGATATTAAGTTTATGCTTCCTACTTGAAAGTATAATCAAATTAATACCTTCGAAAGGAGCAAAGATAGAGAAAACAAGCTGCAAAAGATATACTTATCTGCAGAATACTTATGCAAAAATCTCAGTTCTTTTCTTTTCTTGTCTCTAACCTTAACTACTTAGGCGGTCTTTGTTAGGGCCTTAATTAACTTCTTTTTTAATCTTTAAGGGCCCTTTTAATTTGAGATAGTAAGAGGAACGATAAAGTCGAAAAAACAAAATAAAATGACCCATGGTTGATGGTGGAACTATGTTAAAAATGATCTTATGTCTATGTAGAGAGACATATCAAGAAACATGTTATAAATTTGTTTAATTAGTAAAGCACCAATTGATTTTCTTTTATGTAGTGTTTAAGGTTTAGGAAAATCAATAATAGAAACATAGGAGTCATTATTTTCACCTAAAATGTGCCTCATGTTTTTATTCAAATTGAACGATTTGAAAGAATCGTAAGATTCAAGTGAATCAAGTCATGAATCACACTTGAATCGTAAGATTTATATAGAAACCGTAGAATTATTATCTAAAGGAAGCCAGACATAAGATTCAAATCTTTTAGTTTAAGATTTGATTTGATTTGAATCATAAATTGTAGGACTATAATAACACCAGTATAAAAGAATGTATTTGGAGAAGTTAATATACACAAAATCATATAAATACTATATTTGAATAAATTAAGATTTGGTTAAACAAGTATGTCGGGCTGTCGGCATGTCGAAACGTGAACAAGACATGGTTATTTTTTGGAAATGGAGGTCCTTGTTATAATAGGCTTAAGACCATAATTACTAGAATTATAATTTTTTTCTTTTATCTTATGCTACAACTAGAAAATTATTTCTAAAAAACCCACTAAAAAAGGTTTTCTAGAATTCAATTTGGTGGTGTTTGGTTCAACAAAGGGAAACTCAAAAAAATAAAAAAGAAGAAATGCTTTCGGTAGAGAGAGAGAGAGGGGTTGGGGATACTAATTCTTGTACATAGATAGAGATAGCTCTTACCAGCACGACGATGATGGAGATTAGGAGGGAGAAGCCATCACCGGTGCAGGGCGGGGGGTGGGGTGGGGAGTCGTTGAGAGTAGACATTGACGGTTGAGTTAAGTCCATTTTCCAGTGGGCCCTTGTGAACCAAACACCGGGAAAATGCTATTCTCCTGGGTTTTCTTTTCTTTTCTTGTGAACCAAACACATCCATATATAGGTAGGATTTCCTGAGTGAGTCAAGGAAAAAAAAGTCAGTTTCCCTCTATGACGTGACACATATCCAAGTGGGGTTGGGATCCACTCCACCAATGACATCTTAAAGGTCTAAGCTAGATCAGGGGATTGTAACCGTCCAAATTAGGCCCCCTCCCCTCTCTCTCTATAGTTTTTGTTGTTGTTCTAGAGCCTATGTAACATAGACACGGAAATGTGTGTAGTGTCAAACATTGTTATAGAGTGTTAGACACACAAAACCCGGCAAATTCGATATGCCAACACATCCTTATAGTTTATTCCCTATGATAAGAGGTACTTTTTTTTAATACCTTAGTTTTTGTAAAGTATATATGGGAAAAATGTATTGAAATAAAGAGTTAAAATCATGTGAAATAAATAGTTGAAACAAAATATTTGAATAAATTAAGATGCGCTTGAAAAAATTTCTTGATGTGTGTCCGAAACGTGAGTACAACATGGTGTTCAACAAGGCAAACTGAAGCAGGACTAATTATATGACCCTAACTAATGAAGCTGATATTAAATAAAATTACTGAGAATATTAACGAGCATAATAAATTAGTTGATCATCATGCAAATCAAGTAAAAATAAACTTGGGGTTTTACGCAAAGTCAGGATCATGCTACAATGCTGCAATGCAAGCCTAACAAAATTAACCGGCAAAGGTTTATGAAAGTTTGGCTTCTACTCAAGGTTTTAAATTTCGGTTTTGGTAACAATTTCGGTGAGGTCAAAAGCCGAAATTTCAGGCGAAATTTCCAAATTTCGGTGGAGAAAGCTATATTTCGGTACTCACCGAAACCGAAATTAGTTTAAATTTCGACCGAAATATAGCTTTCTCCACCGAAATTGCTTCTACTAGCCTAGGGAATCAATCCAATAATTAAGATTTCCTTGACCATAAACCAGGATTTTTAGAAGTTTTTTAAAGCCCAACGGTTTTAACCGATCAAGTGTTTAATGCACAGGGTTCATAGATCAAGGCACAGGGTTGATCAAAAGCAGATAAATGGATTTTGACAACCTTAAATTAATTTTTCATGGCTCACAAATATAATCAAGGCTAGAAATAATTATCAAATCTGATGTGGGAAGAGATCTGAGCAATTGGGACGAAAATCGGGTCATATCAGATGGGAGACTAAATGAACGGTTGAGATCGAGCTATAATTTGAGCTCCATGATGTAACTGCCCCCTATAGTATACCCTCACGGATGTTCGATCCAAGTTTGGATTGATTCCGACTGCTAGTTTGGTCAAAATCTCAGCTCTCCCGAATTGAAAATCGAGTTTGGATTTTTGGGCTAATATTCAGGTACCGATCTGATTTACGGATAAAGCGTTCCACATATCCAAATCAAGTGATGAATCGGTCATGAAATCCAGGGATTTGAAGATTGATTGAAGAAAAGATTGATTACGATTGCAAGAATTGAAAAGAATCAAATACCTGTACGCGGAGGTTCACGGAGAATACTTGGAGAACACGTAGTTAATCTCATCTTTGGCCTCACACCAATCCTATCTCAGGGAAAATGCTCAAAAGAGACTCAATATTCATTCATTATTCATTAACTTCAAAAATCTGAGTAACAAAGTATTTAAATGACTCTACTTAACCTAAACTGAGCCTCACCCGTAGGATATGAGCCAAGGGTTGAAGTTATAACCCAACATAAGTGACTAAAACAACAAAAAAAAAGACGAAAAGACCAATACATCCTCTAGAAACGTCCCCAATAATAACGTAATAACTAACAAATATAAATATGATCACTAAAATTTAGAAAAAAAATGAAAGTTTAGGGGTAGTGCACTGTGCACTTGCTATGCACTGCCGCTGATGGTGGTGGCTGCACTCGCAGTGAATGGTAGTGGAGCTTGAAGCAACCCTTGTCTTGTTCCCGTAGTCTGTCAAGAGAGAAGAGAAATAGATTAGCTGACTGCTTGAGAGAGTATGTTGATTGTTGAGAAAGAAGACAGTATATGTATATGTTGACTGTAGATTTGTTGAGGCTTGAGAGGGTTGACAGAAAGAGATGAGAAGATGAGTAGGAGAGTGTTGAGAGAAAAAGACGAGGGACCATTAGATTGGGTATATTAAGTAATAATAATATATCTAAATAGGAGGGCTAGGCTAGGCCGGGGCAAGCTCTATTGAGTTATTCCCTAGCCCGGCCTTCATGTAGAAGGGCCTTGGATATTTGGCTTGGCCAAAAGCCATCGTTTTAGAGGGCCAGGGAGGGCCAAGAGGATAAGCGTATTTGGGTATGAAATCTTTGTGGCATTTTTACTATACACTCCTTTTACTTGGCTTTAGATTCATCTGGTAGATTAGTTTTCTTGGCGTCTATTGTAAGGGGTTCTAGAGTTCCGTTTAAGATGACTTTTTTTCATGTGGACGGCCTTATTGGGTAAGATATCGCCGATTGGTCAATTGATTAGGTGCAAGAGTATTTGCGTTGTGTGTGAAGCTAACGGAAAATAGGCAAAACATGTTCTTCATTGCCATGTGTCCAGGGCAGTGTGGTGTTCCTTCTTTTCACTAATGTCAAGGATAGTTAGGGACACCTTTAATAGTTGATAGTCCTTGGCTTTCTCCTCTAGAGGTAGGTGGTTATGGAGGATCCTTTTGTTTGTGGAGTGTAGGGGGCATATGGAAGGAGAGGAACTATTGGAATTGACGTGGGTTGGGCATGAGGAGGATGCTCTCTCCTTTCTTAAGTCCATCATGGGACGAAATGCTAGCTCGGTGATCGTATGTGCAGAGGGCTCCAACAAGCAATTAGCTAGCTTATCTGGTGTTTTGGAGGAGCAGGAAGATCAAAGAATTGTGCAGTTGAGTGATACCTTTGAGAAAAACAGAAGTGATTGTGAGGACAAAATTCATGAGCAAGCTAACTTTTTGGAGGAGGGGCAGATCACCACCACGGCCACTAACTTAGTGGACAAGGGGGATAAATTGTCTAGAGAAATGAGCAAGTTGGAACGTAAGATGAAATTCAGTGAGGAATTGATTGAAGGGAGTCATAAGAGGGGGAGGAAACTTAGGTGTTCAATAAAGATTAAAAGCCTATCTTGGAATGTGAGGGGTTTGAGTAGTTTAGATAGAAGGGTGTGTTTAAAACTCTGATTAGAAGATGGGGAGCTAATATCGTGTTGCTTCAAGAGACAAAGGTCGAAAATATGGAGGATCATATCATATCCAACCTTGGGGTAGTAGGAATTGTGGGTGGTGTGATTTACCGGCCGTAGGTTCAACTAGTGGCATTGTTATTTTGTGGGACAAGAAGGTTATTAAGGGTAGGGAGAAGGTGGTTGGAACTTTCTCCTTATGCATTATATTTAGTTTCTTAGAGTAGAATTTTAGGTGTTATCAGGGGTTTATGGCTTTACCGAGAGGAGCCCTAGAACCTTTGGGAAGAGTTAGATGACGTGGCCCGGTTATGAGATTTTCCATGGTGCATTGGCGGGGACTTCAATATCATCAGTTTTCTCATGAAAAGCAAGGGAGAAACAGGGTGACTAGGAGTATGAGAGATTTTTAGGGACTTTCAGTAGAAACTTTCTTTTGGATTTTCCTTTGGGATGGGAAAATTACATATGGTCTAACCATCAGGAGATTCCTATTCTTTATAGGATTGCATATTTTTGGTGTTTGTGGGTTGGGAAGAACATTTTTCTAATGTCTCTTAGGTGGCTATCCCAAGATCGGCTCTAATCATGTCCCTCTGTTACTAGACTATGTAGGCATTTCAAGGCTTATTTCCCTGTTTCGCTTCGAAAACATGTGGCTACTTAGGGTTGACATTCCTTGTCTTTTGAGGGAAAAGAAGGTTATGTCTTTTGCAAAAAGCTTAAAGCCCTTAAAGAGAAGATCAAGCAATGGATACTTACGAAGTTTGGGAGGGTAGACTTGAAAAAGAATGTCCTTGAGGAGATTTATTGCTTGGATAGAAAGGAGGAGGAGTAGGAGGGGACTTTATCTCTTGAAGAAAAATGTAAGAAAAAACCTGAAAGGGGAATACCAAAACCTTGTTAAAATGGAGGAGATTGGTTGGAGGCAAAAGTCAGGGGTGAAGTGGCTGATTTAAGGGCCGTGGTGCGTGTTTTTAGGACGGAGCATTTTTGGATTATTGCTCTACAACACATCTATTGCTTTGATCCCCAACCCCAAAAAACAAGGTTTTGAGGACATTACGAATTACAGATTGGTCCAACTTGGTGGGGAGCATTTACAAAATCGTAGCCAAGACTTTGGCTACCAGAATCTGCGAGGCATTTCCTTCAACCATTTCGCTATCGCAAGGGGCTTCGCTAAGGGCAGACATATCTTAAATGGGGTTTTTATATCTAATGAGAGCATTTTTTCTAGGTTACAATAAGGGTCTCGGTGTGGTGTGCAAGATTGATATGGAGAAACCATACAACTGTTCTTAGAGTGTTTTGTTTGGTTGTGTGGCCAGTACTCCGCCTTTGTTAGACCCGTGGACCCTTTGATATACATAGTTACTCCTCCCTCTAATAGCTTAAGCTTTTAGAGTAAAGTGGTTGTCAACATGGTATCAGAGCAGGAGGTCCCAATAGGTTGCGGGTTCGATTCTCGGCAAAGTGCTGAGGGGGCGTGTTATTGGAGAGTGTTGTTTGGTTGTGTGGCCAGCACTCCGCCTCTATTAGACCTGTGGCCTTTTGATATACATAGTTACGCCTCCCTGTAACAGCTTAAGCTTTTAGAGTAAAGTGGTTGTTGTCAATTGGGAGTTCTTGGTGTACTTACTAGACAGGATGGGCTTTGGTTCGAAGTGGAGGAGTTGGATTTGAAAGTATATAACTTTAGCCTCTTTCTCGGTATTGGTGGACAGTTCCCCTGCAGGTTATTTTACAAGTTCAAGGAGGTTAAGGCAAGGAGCCTCGTCATTATAGTGGTAGATGCCTTGGGAGATTGATGGACAGAATGGTCGGGGGTGGTTGGATAAAGGGTTTTGGGGTTGGAGAAGGGGAAGTTCGATATCTCATTTGTAGTTTGCAGACGATACGTTGCTCTTCTTGGGTGATTCTGGTTCTTAGCGGTTCTTAAGAGGGTTGTGTTGTTTTGACTTTTGAGGCAGTATCGGGTCTTCGTATCAACTTATTAGCCAATAACAAAGTTATAGAGTGGGGGCATGGAGAACATTTTTGAGCTTGTTGAGAATCTGGGATGTGGTATTGATAGACTCCCCTCCACTTACTCGGTCTTCCATTCGGTGCCAGATGTAGATCTAAGGTGTTAAGAGACTCGATGATTGAGAGGTTCAAGAGGACACTTGCGTCTTGGACGGCCACATACTTATCCAAATGGGAAAGTATTTATCATCAAGAGCAACTTATCCACTTTACCGATTTATTATCTCTCCTCCCTATTCACCATTCCATCATGCATTGTGAAGAGATTGGAGAAGTTGATTAGGGACTTTTTATTGAATGGTAGAATTGAAGAAAAGAAATACCATCTTGTGAACTAGAAGTTGGTATTATTGAATGGTAGAATTGAAGAAAAGAAATACCATCTTGTGAACTAAAAGCTGGTATGCACCCCTAAGAATTGGGGAGGGGATCAAAGACTAAAAAATCATAGACATTGGTTTGCTAGGGAAGTGGTTATGACACTTTGGGGTTTAAGTTTCAGTCAGTGAAGGATAGTCATCATGGTTAAGTATGGGTGTAGAGACTTGGGATGGGAGAAGAGCAGCCCATTTTCCTTATGGTGGTTGTGTTTAGAGAGGAATAATGAGTGTATCCATGGAGTTCTCAAAATAATTGAGTTTTACGGTGGGTAAAGGTGACAAGGTCTGTTTTTGGTTTGATAGGTGGTGCAGTGATGTTCCCCTAAAAGATTCCGTTCATTTCAATCTGTCGAACAAGAAGGCAAGTTCAGTGGAGGACTTTGTAGTGTAGGAACAGGCGAGAACTTAGCCTTTGAGTTTGGTTTTAGGCAAAATATTATTAATTGGGAAGTGGATCTTATTTTTGGTTTACTTGGGAAGCTCAATGCCACTCGTCTGATTTCTATGGATGAGGATGCTCGGTTGTGGTACCTGAATAGCAATAGCATCTTTTTGGATCGCCCTTTTATCGGGTCCTAGATACATCTTCGAGGGAGGATTTTCTGGTGGGAGTGGTGTGGGGATCAGAAATCCCCTTAAAAGGTGTTTTTTTTTGTGGTGTGTGTGGCTCTTGAGAAGGTCTTGACTACGTCCCAGTTGATCAAGCGTAAGAGATCATTTTGGACTATCGCTCCATGTGTAAATCAGACAGAGAATTAGTCAATCACTTCCTTTTGCATTGCCATTTGGCTCGAGAAGTTTGGAGCTTTTTCTTTACACTTTTTGGGATGCATTGGGTGCTTCCTAGGTCAGTGATGGGAACTTTTAGTACATAGTTGGGATGCCCTAGCTTTCTCCTCTTGTGACGGGCGTTAGTATCCTCTCCTTGGCTATATGGTGGGCTCTTTAGAAATAAAGAAATCTTAAGGTGTTCGAAGACGAGCAAGAAAGCATCCAAGGAATCATCTCAACATTAAAGCTTTCATGTTCCATTGATCCAAAATATTAAGAGGGCAAAGGATTGTTTTTTGAGGATTTCGTGTTTAGATGGGAGTCTCTTATGTACAGAGGCTAGCTGCTCCCTTTTTTAACTTTTTGTTCTTTGTTTGCTTTCCTTTGGAGGTCCCCTGACCTCCTTGTTTGTAGCTTGTTTCTCTTTGACTATTCGTGCTCAATGAAATCTATCCCTTTCAAAAAAAACCAATGAAGTGCTTAGGTACAATGAAGATAGAAATGTCTTATTTCCATGTTGATTTGATAAAATTTACACTACAGCTTATAGGAGTAAGTTATTTAAAATAAGTTACAATAGCAAGCACACAAAGAATTTGTACGAACTGCAAGATGCTCTAATTATATTTGGCAGTGCCGCTTATATGCCATGTTCTAATGTATTTGGTTTCTCCATAGTTTACTTTCCTGTCAATGTTTTTAAAAAAACTATTTGGTCATTTTGCAGGGAAGAATTGTTGCTTTAACAACTCACGTGTGGACTTCTATCTTGAATATGAGCCTCATCCAACGTCATCAAAAAATTTAAACCACCTTTTTCAAAGTATGCTTTCTAGACTTTCTTGCCGCATCTTATTGTAGTCCATGTTAGATTCTTAATGAACTTGGAATTCATTTTGGCACTCTCTATGTAGTCAAGTTTTATAATTGGAAGCTTATATTTTCCATCATCACTGTTATAAGTACCCTATGTCATTGCTGAGGCTGATGTATGTAAATAAAAGCCTTGAAGCTTCTCAGTCAAACTATTTTTGGCATTGCTTGTTGACTGTTTGAACTATTTTGGCATTGCTTCTTTATTCTTTCTGGAAAGGCCCATTGGTTTGATGAGAATTAGAAGACACGAAACTCTTGATACACTTAGCCAAATGAAAGACAGACGGATAGGAACGGCATCTGTTGTTTATTAAAACTAGCCTTGGATGGTAAAAATAGGAATGCTGGTAGTTTGGTATGGAAGTTGAAGTGGGGAGTGATGGCTGTGAAATGTACAAGACAACCAAACAGGTTCCAGTATTTTCTGTTGTGAACTTGAAAAGATGGACCTTCAATTATTTCTTTTGCATGTCTTACTCAGAGAATTGATGTCATCACAAAGACGAGAAGCATCTTGTAGTGGGGAAGAATTCGTAACCATACTCTACTCAAGGTTGCAGCCACTTTCTGAAGAAGGATCTGCTCTCAACTGTCACTAAGTTGAACGCATCATTACAGTGATCTTAAAGGTTGATAGATCGATCCGTTTCTTTCGGAAGTATACATAGAAACTATAGGTTTTCTGTGATCTAGCAGAAATGATTATACCAACATATATTTATCATGCAATCGTTAAATAAAAGAATAGGACAACAATTTCTCTCTAATGTTCCCTATCAAGTTATATTTGTAATATTTCCAGTAGTAAGCCTGAGCTCATAGGTTATGACTCCCTTCCAATAAACCTTCAGTTTAAATATAAGCAGACTGTTAATTGGATGGAACATGCATAAGCCTTTTCAACATTTTTCTTTGTTTTCTTTCTTCTTACAAAGTGAATCTGTCAGTGCATCTTTGTTGAAGGACGTCTCTGTTATTAGCTATTGTTTGGTGTCTCTATGTACTTATTTTCTCACTTATGTAAGGGCCCACACTTATTAATATAAATGAGATTTATTGGTGTGTGTTTAGGGTTAACACACAATATCCATCTTCTCTCTTCTCTCTCCTCTCTCTGCAAAACTCAATAACTTCTACTTGATATCAGAGTAAATCGTCATCGGATGCATATCCGGACCTATGTACGAGATCGTGGGAGGCTTGGAGGAACCCTAGAGGTGTCGTCACTGCACGCAGCCTCGCTGACGTCATCCAGCCGTATGGACAGTGTAGAGATGGTGGTCTGAAACTCTCCTCCCTACTAGATCTTGATGTCTCAACTCCATGAGACATTGTGATTGTTGAAAGGAAGCTTGTTAGATCCTTCAAGACATGGTTTATTATTATTATTATTATTATTATGATTATGATTATGAAACCTGACAAAAACTCCCTGGTTCCATCTGAAGAGGCAATGTATATAGGCCACAAAGACAATCTTGATGTCTCAACTCCATGAGACATTGTTTAAAGTCTTGGATTATTATTATTATTATTATGAAACCTGACAAAAACTCCCTGGTTCCATCGGAAGAGGCAATGTATATAGGCCACAAAGACACTCTTCTTCTTATGAAACCTGTGACTTCGAACTACGCTTCAAGATTTGCTTGAGTCTATCTTTGTATTGTGGAATCTGCTGTAAATACTCAACTTTTACTTGTGTCTTAAAATAGTTTTCTATTTCATGCTGCTCCATACAATAGAGATGTAGCCTACAAAAAACTCCCTGGTTCCATCTGAAGAGGCAATGGATATAGGCCACAAAGGCACAAGTTTGACATAAAACACAAGAAATAAAAGAACTTGTATAGCTTGTAAAGGAAGAACCTTATATAAGCAACTGTATAGAATAAGAAATATATAGGTTCTACAAAACTTGGAAAATATATCTTGAAGCAACTAAAAGACAAACAATTTTCCAGTTTCCATGTGCTGATGTGCATAAGGTCTCCTTCACTACATTTTCTCTACTTCTCCACATGGTTGTCTGGTTGAGCTAATTTACTCCCATTTTATGTTACTTTACCGTGCCTTCAAACTGTTATCTGTTCTAGTGCTTTAAGTAAACAAAATACTTTAAATTCGGATAATGCCATTTATGTATTTTTTTTAACAACAATTAGGGTCTTCGTGGTTGTAAATCAAAAAACTGCATTTCCTCAAATAACTTCAATATCTTCATATGTTGTTGGGTGATTTTCTATTTCGATGATTAATATCGATACTGTTTATCAGTACGAGTTATTTAGTTTGGTCAGAAATGTTCTACTTGAAATTTCCTTCACGTGGTACCAATGCTTTGTGTAAAAACTTTCTACCTGTTCTTTTCTCTAGGATTTATTGGTTTTAGTCCATGGAAGATCAAAATTTGACATGTATGGTTTTGGTAGGATGAAATTTTTTAATTAAGGGCTTTCTTCTAACAATCTGTTCTGTTTGGCAGTGATCCGTAAAGGTAAGTTTGCCATGTATGACCATGGATGGTTGGGAAATCTGAAACAATATGGTTATTTCCAACCCCCTGCATTTGATCTAGCAACCATACCCAAGTCATTGCCCTTATGGATGGGTTATGGGAGTAGCGATGCCTTAGCAGATGTGACGGATGTGGAGCAGACTCTCAACGAATTGCAATCTAAACCGGAGTTACTTTATCTCAATTCCTACGGTCACATGGACTTCATCTTGAGTGTAAAAGCAAAAGAAGATGTGTACGACAATATGATCGGATTCTTTAGGTCGTTGGGACATTCTAGTAGTTCTTATGTGACTGCTTCCCATAATGCGTGTTAATTTGATTAATTCCTTCAGTCTGTGTATGTAATTAGTAATAGAACATGTATTGTAAATAACTATCCCATATGATTTCTATTTCTTTACACCTTCTTTCTGAACTGGATCATCAAGGCAGGCTATTGAATGTGGTTGTCAGGTTTCCAATATCCAGTCTCCCTCCATTCTGCTCTTGGGATTGGATTTCTCCTTAATAACATAACTTCTTTTCTATCGTCTTTGCAGGTTAGGAAATGCAGCAAGTTCTCCTCAACAATCAGGCATTTAGGATTCCAGTCAACTCATTTGTTGACCTTGAGAGAAGACCAATCAAGTCAATCCATGATCTGCTTCTGTGGGGCCCACTTGTGCGGAGAAGCAAAATTAGTAGGCTCATGTATAAAGCGGAAGCAAGACTTGCATGATATTTTATTGGACGACAGTGAATGAAAGTAAAATGTCTACTGTTTTGAATCGATGGGATGGACTGTATTATAGGATCATCAGGTCAGCACATTGTACGCTTCTGGATGAGATGATAGGGCCCACCCCTTGCTTGTATTCAGGATCTACTTGAAGTAAGGTATAAATTCCTCTTTCTAGATCAATTATCTAATCTTCTCTCCCTTTTCATTTATCATTTTTTTTTTTGAAATTTCTCTACACCGAAGGATCTGAGTTTATCGATGTTGTTCTTGTTCTTGATGTTGTTCGGAAATAGGCTGACAATAGCGACCGTGATAAGATCTGTTTCAATCTCTTTTCTCTGTTTCAGTTACATGAGATCAGTCATTTTATTTGAATTCTTTATTTATTTGGATATCAGGATTTGTGATATATTTCTGTCATCACGCTATCAACATTATGTTTTGAGCTGTTCGAGAAAATGCTGAAGAGACATCGACTTGGGCTCAATCTGAAAGGATTGATGAAGGGAAATGGCACTTTTTATTAGATGCCAGAGAGAGAGAGAGAGAGATGATTTCTTGGGTAGTTGGCATGGTTTGGAGTTATGAAACTAATTTCATTTTTCCGCTTCTACTCTTTAACTTATGGAGTTATCTATAACTTATCATAAATCTTTAATGACGGAACACAGTATGAGCCACGTGGCACGCTCTTAGATACCACTGACCGTATGGATGTTTGGACATCCTTAGGTGGACCTACATACCAAAATTAATCCAGATTAGTGTTTTATAATCGTTGGATTAGAGTCTCGGTTAATTTTTAACTGCTGTTGTCAAGCATTATTTGGGTAATCAGATCCAAAGGTTAGAAATTTCTAATCTGGCTGATTTCTGGTATGTAGGTTCAGCTAAGGATGGTCCAAAGTTGGGGCTGCAATCTTAATAACACTCATGGTGGTCACTTCATAGGTCATGTTACGTACCCATTCTTAAACACCTTATCAACCTTCACATGGTGGTACCAATCGGATGAATCGATCCCAATGCCCATATTTCGTGTTTGGTATACGAGGTCAAACCACTCTCAAATGTTGATATTGGTACGAAGATTCTTATAATGAAGATGACACCACCGTCGATCCACCACATCAAGCTCTTGCTGCACTCTTTTTCAATGATCTGAGTAATCCCACATGGGTTGCTAATTTAGGGGCCTCTGTTCATGCCTCTAATGATTCAGATAAAATTTCCAACCTCATCCCATATCATGGCACCTAACACTCTTCTTATGGGAGATGATAACCCTTTACCAATCACATGCATAGGCAATCATCTGTTGAAAATGCTTTCAACATCTTTACTCTTACATGATGTTCTTCTTGTACTTGCCCTTTGTAATTTTTTTTTCTATTAGTAAATTAACTTAACTCTAATTGTGTAACTAAGTTTAACTCTTCTTGTGTGGTCAAGGATCTAAAGTCCCGGAAAGTACTAGCTAGCCCACGGAATCCGTGATGGTGGACTTTATATTTTCATCAAGTCTCCTCTAATTAATTTCATAGCTACTCAAGGGCCAGTTGTTCTATGGCACTAGCATCTAGGACATGCTCGACTCTGGTTTTGCGTTCATTGCTAAATAAAGTTTATTAGGGTACATTTTCTTTTCTAAAATGAATTACCCGTTGTGAAAGTTTTGAACTTTGTAAATGAACTTGTCTACCATTTCTTGCTTTGAATAAAAGAGAATTTTTTTCTTTACATACTATTCATTCTGATGTTTGAGGACTCTCTCATATGTCCCCTTTATTTCTGGTCTTCGATTTTATGTGCTTTTTATTGACTCATATATCATATATACATGGTTGTATCATATGCACAACAAATCTAAATATATCAATGCTTTCAACAATTTCAAAAAATGGTTTAAAATTATTTGAAAGGAAAATTAAAATCGTTCAAAGTGACGGTTGTGATGAATATCTTTTCACTGAAATTATTTCTTATCTTCATACATGTAGTAGTATTATTAGTCAACTCTCGTGTTCTCACACACCTGAGCAAAATGGAGTTTATGAAAGGAACCATTGTCACATTACTAATATGGGTCTTACGATCTCTTTTTAAATAGTATTACCTCTCACCAAACCGTTTACCATAATCCCACGTTGTTGTGGAAAACGATGATCAACCACTCACCATGGAAGAAAACAAACAAACGGAAAAACAATCACAACACAAGAACACAAGATTTTACGTGGTTCACCACTAAGGGCACTATCCATGCGACAATACATATGTAAAATTCGAGACACCAATACCTCATACAACAACCACCACCAAAGAAACCTCAATATAGTTTTTTTTTGGCAAACAACCTCTACCTCTTGAAAATCCACATTGTAATTCTATACATCTAATTAAAAACTCTCTAAATATTAAGTTATAAACAATTATACCATACACAATGGTAAACTTCAAACACTGTTGACCCCTAATAATTTGAATAAATCGTATAGATGATGATGGTGGTGGTCTAATGGCAGGTGCCCAGGACTCCACTCCAAAAAGTAAAGAGGTTCTGAGTTCAACTCACCTTGGGGCCACCCCTGGAAAGAGTAGGGTGATAAGTGGTTCAGTCCAGATTAACTCTCCCACTGCACTCTGGCACGTGTGGAAGGTGTGACTATCGTGCCCCCGAGAGAATTAGTCGGGTGCTCTAAGAGGCCCGGATACCTCTTGCAGCACCAATAACCCTCATGTCTTTTAAGGGTGGTGGTGACCCACTGTCTCAGGATCCGATGTATCCCATACTATCAAGCCATCCAATCAGACGTTTTGCTAAGAAGGAAATCATTGACAGACTTCTCAATCCTCAACTTTGTCCCACATCTCTTTTTATCTTTTTCATGTAACTCTACATGGAACACAACTTTTGATCTTCTAATGATTCAGTTCATGTGATCACTTATCCAAATTCAACGAAACATCTCTTCTTCCAAAAAATGAAAAAAAGGTAAGAGTGCCTTTTTCTGTTGTGAGGATAAATCTAGATCCATTTTTAAAATCCTGTGGTGGGGGTGGGGCTCACATATAGAGATAATCATGTTGGACAATTCAACAGCATAGAGTGTGCCTTTTCCTTGCCATTTTGATCATCGTCACCAAAAACCAATCAATTCTGTCGTTACATGATTTTAAAATGCTACCCCACGCGCGTCAACCTCGGACAGTCTTGGTCCTACATAGACCCTTTTCTTTTTGGGCCCACAAACCACATGGATGTTTAGCTACCCCACATAATGCTCAAATTCGAAGGTTAAAAAACGACTCCAATCCAACTCTTAGAAATCGGTTGTGCCAGACATCATACGGTCAGAAATCTCAAAGAATATTCGACGTGGATCATACTCGACTACTCGTATGTCTGCCAATGTGATCCCAACAACCATGCGTCATCGAGCTAGAAACAATTAATGTACCACGTGGCAATTTGAGAAGGAAAGGGATAGCAAACTTGCACGTATGGCCAAGGTTGTCTTGTCTTAAGTGGGTCTCTCTTTAACTCCACAACCGCGTTATTTATCAAGGGTCCATATCTTGCTCAAGGAGAAAACAGCTGGTGCAGATAAATTGTGTAACGGCGGGCCCCACACTGTTTGGCCGACACCCATTATTATTCAACTTCTAGAAAACAACACTACTTGTATTTCGAGATCCAAAGCTCGACTCAGCCTTGATTGGATAAAAAAAAATTTAGTCAATAATAGAATAAGGGTCAGGCACAAGGGACCCCCATTTTGACCCCATCTTGGCGTACCCATGTAGAAGATGAATCAATGGTTGATTTTTGGTGAGGATGATTTCTATGGTGAGGAGATCATGCTCATAAAAATTCAAATCATTCTGATATTCATAGACTGGTTTAGAAGCTGAAGCATTATGGACTGTCGATTTTACCATGTTACTTTAAAACCAAATTTGATGGGGTTAGAAATTTCAGAATGAGCTGATTTTTTGTTGGGGTGATCTATATGGTAAGGTTATCATCCCCACCAAAAATCAGCCATTGATTCATCTTCTACGTGGGTACGCCAAGATGGGGGTCAAAAAAGGGGGTCAGAAATGGGGGTCCCTTGAGCCCGACCCATAGAATAATATTATAAAAGAAACGAGTCAAACGATGTGATAGACTCATAATTATCAATACCAATTTTGGTGGACCCACATGGAAGATAAATCAATAGCTGATTTTGTGTGAGGATGATCTCTTCAACATATAGATCACCCCTACAAAAAAATCAGCCCATTCTGAAATTTCTAAGCAATTTTTGGTGTGAAATTTTGTGTCAAAATTTCTGTCTCCTGATCCTCCCGATCCTTTTCTTTTTTAGTAGAATAGATGAAGAGGGATGTTTTAATCTTTTACGGCATGTTTGGTAGTCTACCGCAATGAGAAAATAAAATATTAGTGTGCCATAATTTTTGCCTGGACGTGTTTGGCATGTTGTGGACATGTTTGGCATGTTTTTGGATGTGTTTGGCATGTTTTAGACAGTGCCAAATATTTAACCGGGCCTATAAAAATATTTGGTCGCCTCCCCCTCTTGAATAAATATTTTCACGCCAAATAAGTCTTGGTGGGAAAATTTTATTTTCTCGCAGGAAAATACCTATTTTCAATAAAAATATATTTTTTAATGTATAAAAAAGAATTCTGTGACTTAATATGTGAGTCCCACACTCACCTAACCCATATTTGACTTACTTTGAAAGAAAATGAAGAAACTCACTAATACATGCACCAAATGTTGCTAAATATTGATATACACAAATATTTAGCCAAAATTATATTCGTCCGGCTAAATATTCGTTGTTGGAACTCTTTTTCTGCAACTCATTGCTTCTTTCATTTTTTTAAAATTTTTTATTTTAGATTAGAGTGTTGGTCTTTTAACATTTTTATATTTCCACTCAACTATGAAATCATTTATTGAACCCAATGTAGTCTTGTCCATAGAAAAAATTTGATGATAGTGTATGTGGGTACCGTATTTTTCAGTCAATGAGATGATTCCACGTGATACTGGCATAGCACGTGCGAAATTATCAAGTCGACATCTGGCATCTCATACCATGCGTGAGTTAATGCGCCGGAAGAACCTGTGGTAGACAATTATTAATTTCTATTTTTTCAGTCATGCGCCATTTACAAGCAAGAAAGGTCACGTGTCAGATAAAACATCTGAGGAAATTGCCGCTCAAAATAGGTAAATAACAAAGAGCATTGAACTTGACGGGAATGATATTCAACTCACTCCGACAAGTTCAACGACATATTTGACGGGAATAAACATTCAACTCATCCTGACAAATTCAACGGCATACTTGACGGGAATAAACATTCAACTCATCCCGACAAGTTCAACAACATACGTGACGGGAATGACTTTCAACTCATCCTGACAAGGTCAAGCAACGTACTTGGCGGGAATGACCATCTATCCATCCTGACAAGTATATAAAATTTTACGAACAAGATAAGTGTTCTAAACTACGACCAGGTTAATTATTGATCTATCTGTTATACGATGACCACGTGAAAATCAGTTTGATTATTATGTTCCCCCATTCAAATATCTGCCACGAGGAATATCACTTCAGCCGTTTCAGATATAACTGAATGGGAGAAGTTAAGATCTAACAAGAAGAGACAATTACATAACAGAATCTCTCCAGATCGGATCTAACTAACGAGAAGTGGACACGTAGAAGGTGAGCCACACCAGTTCTGAGGGTATAAATACCTGACACTCAGAACTGAGAAGATCTAACTCTCTAGATCCAGATAGTCTAACTCTGAATCATTTTTTATGTATTTTCTAAACCCTGTTAAAACATCGTAGACTGACTCGAGCGTCGGAGTGTTGTCAACAGGTACAACCACATCTTGTTCGAAAATTATCTTATCTTCCACGGCGGAGAAGAAGTTATGTCCTAAAGTATCAGATTTGCTGGATCATCATCAAGATATGAATCGTCTGACCTCAAAGATTGTGTGGGATAGATCCGATATTTTTCCCTCACAATGTTCATCATCAAAATTGATGATAGATCCACAGTGTAAACCAAGTGGCATACTATTATAGGCTACTAACCGTATGGATGTCATCATATCCCTTGATGGACCTAAGTAACAAAAGATGGTCTAATTAGTGGTTTTTAACCTTCGAATCTAAGTACCCTAAATATTGCTAGAAATCCACGATTAAAAATAAACCATGAAAAAATTATAATCCAATGGATAGAAATTACTAATCAAGATAAATTTTGGTATGTAATTCTAACTAGGGATTGCCAAATATCTATACGGTCACGTATAAGGTTCACGTGCATCACACATGGCCTCCCCTAGTAATTATAATCACGTATTATAGTCAACTGCCTGTGTTGGCTCGCAAGTGACTCAAAAAGTGTTTCCATCGGATAATTCCCAACCATCTAATCCGCAGACCTACTTTTTAAGTAAACTACGACGAAAAGTTTTAGATGCACAGGACTTTGGATGCGAGGGCTCTCGTGGCCCTACATAACAATTTTTTGGGGGCCCACGAACCGTATGGATGTTTAGTCCACACCTCGGTGGATATAGATTGATAATTTCTAGCCGTTGGAATAAGTACCCAAAAATATGTACAAAAATACTTGAATCCAATGGCTGGAATCAATTCTAAAAAAGTGCTAAAATCTATGGTCAGAGAAAACCAATCAATTTGATTTTTGATATGCATAGGGGTGGGCTAAACATCCATGCGGTTAGTAGACCCAAAAAATGAGCTATGTAGCGTCAGAAGAGCCCTTTGCATCGACTGCATCCAAAGTCCTCCACATCTAAAAATCTTCTGATGATGATCAAATAGACTAATTGAAGAATTTTTTTTTATTGGAACATAATCTGTCGAGCATTTTTCCTGTGGAGCACATAAAAACTCACCACCTGGCACACTCTTTCGTTTCCACTGACCCATGAACGATTGGCCCGCCACTTGATAGACCTAAACACCAAGAATCAGCTTCATTGGTGATCTTTAGCAATTGGATTTGAACGTTTTTCATGGATGAATTCTAACCGTTGGATTTGAACAATTTTTTTGGATATATACTCGAATAAATGACTAGAGACCATGAAGTGGTAGGCCAATCATCCATGGCTCAGTGGGCCAAAAGAGTACATTCCACGTGATGCATTTTTGTACGCTCCATATGGAAAAAATGGACCAAACTCTACCTTTTTTATTTTAGGACACGATGCAGTCCAAGTGACCGAGATTTTGGGTATGTGGTCCACCAACGGTGGGAAAAATTCATGCGATGAGTGGGCCCGAAAAGTAGCTCGAGGCCTTTTGTGGGCCTGATAAATCATTGCTTGAGAAACAAATTTTCCAAGTGATGGCACGCTGTAATGGATGGCATAGATCAATCCAAAAATGCACAATTTGCATGATAAGAAACATGGGATCATCATTTGTTTGTGTGTGTGCCCAACACTGTAACCAAACGTCAACACTAATCAAATAATTATGTCTTACACACATAATAAGGGATTACGTTTCATGTGACGTGATTTCCTTCTCGAATGTCATCCGTCGAATATCATCCACAAAGGTTTGGATATTCCGGTGGGAGGAACCACCTTCCGCCACCGCCGCTGCCGCTGCTTCCTTCCATTTAAGGGCGTTTTTCTTCATCTCCTCCGCCTTCAGCCCTTGCGTTGCTTCCACGATGCATCTCTCCACCTCTACCCTTGTCACCAATTTTTGATCGTTCCGTGCCATACGCATCCCTACGCCGTAAACGTCCACCAAGAACTTAGCGTTGGTTACTTGGTCACCCCACTGTGGAAACGCGACGATCGGAACGCCGGAGCTCAGACACTCCATGGATGAATTCCACCCACAATGGGTCAGAAAGCAAGCCACCGATGGGTGAACCAGCACTTGCTCTTGTGGACACCATTGCACCACCATCCCTTTACCTTCAGCTTCTTTGATGAACCCATCAGGTAGTCCTGGATCTTCTGCCAACTCTTTATGTGGTGGTTTCACCACCCATAAGAACGGTATTCCGGCTTTCAAGATCCCCCAGGCCATTTCTTCCATCTGCTCCTTCCCCAGAAAGACTATACTTCCGAAGGAGATGTACAAGACGGAGGCCGGAGGTTGAGTGTCCAACCACTGGAGACAATCATCTGTAGCGCCCCACATGTCTCCATGAACGCTGTTATTATTATCTCCGATGGGTGACTTGAATAAAGGGCCGACTGGTCTTAGAGGCGCAAGATGAGAAATGGGTTCAATGACTTCATGTTCGAGCTCTTCGAATGAATCGACCAACACACAGAAAGATTTTGAGAGGTTCTTGAACTGACCCAATATCGCGTTCTTTAACATCGCAAAGGGACTCGATGGATGCAAGAAGCTTGGTGCTTCATCGTGACTTAAAGTAGGCAAACCAGGTAGATCGACGGAGAGATGGGGTTGATCTACGGTGGGGAAGGAAGCTAGGCGATGGAAATAGTGGTAATAAGAGGAAAAAACTGCACAGGACTGGACCCACAACACGGCACACGGGATCTTCAGCTCGGTCGCGACATCCGAGGCCCACGGTACGAAGGGGTTGTTAATGAGGCAGGAAACGGGTCGACCTTCTTCGGCTTGTTTCTTAATGAGACGAGTGAGTGAGTCTCGTCCAGCCGTCTCGAGCTGGTGCATCAAGGAGTTGAGGTCGTGACGCTTCGGCTCATCAACCTCCCAATTATCGGAGAAGAATTCGAATCTGAGCTGGCCCTCGCCTATGGTACTGGTGGTTGATTTAGTGTTGTTGGTGGCGTTTTGCATCATGTGGCGTACGTAATCAGTAGTGGAGAAGGTGACTAAGAGGCCCTTTGAAGCTAGGCACTTTGCTAACCTAAGAAGAGGGTTAACGTGGCCTTGGGCGGGGAAGGAGACCATAAGAACATGGAGGAGGGATTCAGATCCCATTGTTTCTCCACTGCGACTGCTACCGAGACGGTGGTTCTGTCAATTTATAACATAGATAAAGATATGATGGCCCACTTTCTCTTTTTTCTTTTTTTTTTTATTATTAATTTATTAGCGAGGTCATGGCCCTTTTGGCAGTATACACTATACATATACGTAACTGTCTTTAGCCACGCATTCAATCTGATTACGAAAAGATTTTCAAATGGACGGCTATAAATTACCAATGAAAACATTGGCTAAATATAGACAATCTGGCTGATTGATGGTGTGTATGTCCATCAAGTAGTGGGCCAATCATTTGTAAGTCCTGAGTAGGCACGAAAGAGTGAGCCAGGTGGCACATTTTTATGCCCTCCAGAGCACATTTTTATGCCCTCCAGAGCTCCACGGGGGAAAATGATCCACAAACTAAACTTGTTCGAGAGTTAAAGGTATGTGGGAAATTACATTTGTAAACATAAATATTGACTCACTGGGTTGTAACCATGGAAAAATTTTAGATGCAGAGGACTTTGGGTGCAGTCGATGCAGGGGTCTTGTGGCCGTACATGGCTCATTATTTGGGGCCCACTAACCGCATAGATGCGGGACCCCACCATACCTTGTGTTGATTTTCATACCAACTTGGACTTCGGCTCACACTGTCTTTTAACAGCCACAAAGGCGGATGGGCCGGACCGGTTCTCAATACTTGCCAGTTGTTGGTATTTTTAATATTAACCAGTATTTTGGAAACTGGACCGAACCAGCCACTTCAACCCGGAACCGGCTGGTTAACCCTGAATTTCATTTATAAACAGTTATTAACCAGTCGAGACGGAAAGCAGAAACTGTTCCACATTTTCTTATTATGTACTAGTAGGTGGCCCGTGCCCATGGCACTCCCAAACAAAGCATTTGGCAAAATCAAATGTGAGTGACTGAGATCCACTGTCCAGTTGGGAAATAAGATCTTAGTCCTTCTTTATTGAAGCCTATAGTATACGTGGGGAGACAACCACTGTCACTTATTATATAGACTAGTGGGTTACCTTTGCCCGTAGTAAACATTTGTCAAAATCGAGTGTGAGTGGCTTAGATCCATCGTCCAGTTGGGGGATAAAATCTCGGCCCTTCTTTATTGAAGCTTATAAGAGGGGAGGCAAACTGATCAGCTACAGCCACTTTTGCGATTTACTGGTCAGTTTGGTTTTAAAGAGCCGTCCGGAAAATTATATATTCTGTGGATTATTTTTCCATGTGGAGTGCATAAAACATGTTACCTGGCACACTCTTTTGGAGCCAACTGACCCGTGAATGATTGACCCCCCACTTGATGGACTACAGACCAAAAATCAGCCTGATCTTCAATTCCAACGGCTAGAAATCACCAAAAAAGTTCAAATGGTTAGAGAACATCTATGAGGCCTAGGTCCAACCATTCATGGGTGAGCGGACCCAAAAGAGTGCCATGTGGCACGTTCTCGACAAGGAAAAACGTCTAAATATTTTCCCTTGTAAATGTCCACTCACTGTCACATTCTTTGGGATGGTTAGCCTTAGCCAAACGTTTCAACGACCAATACAAAGATAAAGAGAGTTTATAGACCATACGGTAAGAATTGTCAAATCGTGTTCATTTGTTCGTAACGTCTAGCGTGTCATGTTCATCACAACAGACAGTAGCTACAGTCTATAAGATCTTTAGATAATTATATTTTGGCGTGAGCCATGACGTAATTAGAAGCCATCACAAAGTTATCTGCCACCTGTCTTTCTTTTTTTTTTTTTTGAAAGCACTGCCACCTGTCTTAACACCAGAAAATTTGGTTACCAAGTATGGAAGATAACATATATAACACGTTAACTCGACTTGTTTAAGGGGGCAACACAGAAAAATGTAACTCATTCACTTTTATAAGTCAAAAAGTTAGTTTGGATGTTTCCTTTATTTTCAATTTTAAGAAGTTAAAAACTAACTAAAAACTGAAGTTAAAATTTTTAACTTTTAACTTCTAAGAGACACCCAACATGGCAGCTCAAACGGTTGGTGTGTATCCTCCTCTTTCGAGAGGTCGTGGGATCAAATCCACACAGGTAGATTTCCTCCTTTGAGCAGTGCCAGGACTAGAAATCTCCTTTACCGGCTTCACTGGGTCCATCCAGGTTTCACCAGGGATGGTGACTACACAAAAAAAAAAAAAAAAAAACTTCTAAGAGAAATTACTTCTCAAAATTAAAATTAAAATGTCTCTTTCTATGACTTTTTTGGAGGTAGAAAGAAGTGGTTTTACTTCTCGTTCCCAAACGCACCCTTAAGTTCTTTAGGGTGGGAACACACGTTACGACTCTCTTCGCTTCCTTTGTTTTTATCTCCATCATTCTCATTGAGTGTTAAATAAAGACAGCTGATAAGAACTAAACACTAAAAATATTCAGTCAACGGAGCCTTTCAGTGTCGACCATGGTTTAAAAAATATTGCAACAGCCGTTACAACGATAACGCCCCAATCCCATTTTTGTCTACTACATAACCGTTATTTTACTATTACAAGGGAAACAATAAACTAATAATATTTTGGCCATCTTTTTATTCAGATGTGACTGATATGATCACCTGTAATAACAGTCGTTATAACAGTACAGTAACGTTGAGGTCTGTCATTGCGTTGTAACAGACCATTTAAAACCTTGGTATCAAGTATGTTTTAAAAAATGACCGTTGTAAAAAATAATAACAGCCATTGTAACAAATTCGGACCTCCCTGTTACGTTATGAACCGTTACAATGCATTAAAAATAACGGTCGTTATTTTCTGAGAAATTTTGTGAAAAAATGAGCTGTTATTTTTCATTTTTGAATTTTGAAATTCAAATTTCAAAATTTGAATTTCAGCACCATTATTTTTTGTTATTTTTCGTTTTTGCCCCTGAGCGTTACAATTCGTTATAACGGAAAAAAAGGTAACGCCCCCAGTCAGTTATACCGTTATAACGGCCCTTTTTAAACCTTGGTATCAACATCTTTTATGGATGGTGGCTGAAGCGAGAAAAACTAGCAGTTTGTTGACGTTTGCAGAAGACTCGTGAGTCTGCAAGGCATGGCACAATCTTTCTAGCCATTGATTGGTTATTTAATTTTTTTTTTGAAACCGAGGCTATCTGGGCCTCTTAGACCATCCAATTAGTCCCCCGAGGCATGTTAGTCACCCGTCCACACATGCCAAGTGTTCTGGGAGAGTTTGATGCGGACTGAGCCACTTATTTTTACTCTTCCAGGGGTGGCCCTAAGGAGAGTTGAACGCAGAACCTCTTGCTTTCTGCCTGGAGGGGAGTCCTGGCCATCAGCACACCTTATATAGAGTTCGCCTTGGACCTCAACTTGTATCGAGACGGCCCTGTTGAAAGAGAACATTTTTTATTGGTGGCCACAGGATAATTCCTCTGTCCACGTCACCAAAGATCTTACCATGTATTGTGCTTTTTCGTAAAGAACGATGCATATCCAACCCATGTATGGATATATATATATATACACACACACGTGTCGGATATGGGTTGAATACGCTCCAAATTATCTTTAAAAATAAGGATCCAAGACCCAAATTCAGATCCAGTGCAATCTAAAAAATTTCAAACAAGTTTTGAATTCGACCCAATTAAATCAAATCGGATATATTACTCTATATTCATATTCGAACTATTTCCTATCCAGATCTTGTTTTAATAATCCAAACCCGCAAAATATAGTGTTGAATATCTGCCCCACTTTATGCCCTACTTTTAGTTTACCAGTCCTAGTGATCAGAATTCGTGTCTTAAGAAAAGAGATTTATTGATAAACGGAAGGTGTACCTTGGCCGTAATCAAGGATTTATATAAAAGTTAACAAGCCAGATCTACGGAAAGAAACTAATCTCAATCAATCAAATCTAATATCAGGAGAATGTGTGATGAGATACACTAATAATGATATGGTGCATCTCATTCAACTTCTTACAATACTTATCTCTAATACTCCCCCTCAAATTCATGGAGATCAACAAGTTATGAGTTTGCCTATAATCACTAAGAAAGATTGCCTAAGAAGATTGTGAAAGAGAATAATCTGATCATACACTTGATCACCGATTGTGTCGCCAGTGAGATTGGACAATTGCCTGTTGATAAGTGCTACAATAAAAGTGAGATGAGAGGGAAGAGCAAATTACCTTACTCACAAAGGAGAACTGATCAGAAAAATAAAAATACTAAAGGGAAATTAGAAGTAGAAGAGACGAATGACGAGCAATTGGCTCTACTCAAAATGGAGATGGTCTATGAAAAAGGGACATATGGGCCTCTTTTGGGCTAAAATTTTATTTTATACTTGGCCCACTACCTAATATCATGGGACCCAATTAATATAACAATTTAATTCTTTTAGTCATATTCTAGAAAGATTCCATCACATCTATAAGGGTTTAAATGGTTAGGGTTTTTATTATGCGTCTTCAAGGGTTTAATTTCATCCATTGGATCCAAGAGGATGGAGGGTTGGGATTTTATAGATATTTTAGCTAGAGTTCAGGATCAGTGAATGGGAGGGGAAATCTCTCCCATTCCCTGATTTGTTCAATCAATTTTATTTCATTCCAAAAAAAAAAAAAATGTAATTAAATTAAAATTTTGAATTTTCAGCCGAATTTGATTTAAATCACATACCTAAATTAGAGATTTTTGAAATTAAGCATAAAATCCATGTCTAAAAAGGTTGCCAGCGATTTCAGCATGTGGGGTCCACATATCATGTCATCCCACTTGTCTAAATCCCTTGGTCGGCAAGAGGAAGCTTGTTATAGAAGATGGTGTCAATGGCTATCATTTGGGAATGTGGATTGAAAGGAACATAAGAACTTTTGAGGGCAAGGAGTGCTCTTTCCAAGAGATTATTTTGAGAGTATGTCTTTGGGTGGGGTAGCATCTCACAGGAGAGGAGAGACACTTTCTTTATTAATTTGGTTTTTAGATTTGATCATATTTTGTGTTGACTCTTATTCTTCATCATTTTTGTCGTTTGTAGAGATCTTCTTGATCAATCGCCCTTTATATAAATATACCAGTAATGAAAACCCGTGCTAAAGCACAGGCAAAAATAAAAAATACCTTATTATGCTAAGCACTAAAATTTAAAAATAAAAATTATAATAAATAAAATCAATATAGGAATTTGTCAATATTAATAAATTTTCTTCAATAAGTTTTTTTTTTTATGTTTCCTAATAGAGATATTTAGTAACCATTGAGAGATCTTAGAGATTTTATGATGTAGTTAATTGAGAGTTAAAAGATGAAAATTGATCTCCGGGCCAATTGCCCACTGGTCAAAAAATAATTTCAAGAAAGACTTTTAGTTATTAATTCAGTATGAAAAAAGTTCTAATTCTAGTTACAAACACGATTTTATGAACCCATAACCATAATGGATAGAACCCTAACTTATAAAAATATACTACTCTAAAATCCATAACAAAAAATATTTCTTTTAGTTATATTGAATTACAATAATAAGCTTCTATAAATCAATAAGTAAATAATTAAGAAAAATTTTAAAAAACCCTTAATTTTAATCATGATAGCAATATTTTATATATAAAAATATATCAAATGCCTTAGTTTAAAAAAAAATTCATATTCTAACAATAATATTTGGGTTATATAAATTCATAGCTAAAAACGATTCAAAAAATACGAACATAATGCTAACTATAAAATATAAAAATAAAAATATTATGTTATTTTAAACTACAATAATTGTGTTTGATAAAAATATCATAAAAAAGCCTTAAATAAAATTCTAATTACAGTTATAGGGTTTTGTAAAACATGTCGGAGAAACATTTAAAAAAATCTTAATTCAAAACACCTGTTATTTAAACTACAATAGTAGAGCTTTATCACTATATGTTCATAAAATATGAAGTACCATAGTATAGGAGAATAAAAACTAATATGAAAAATACGCTAACTCTAGGGATACAAAACCAAAAATTAGTTATTTATATATCTACAATAACAGGGCTTATAAACCCATAAGTTAAAATTTTAAAATATTATTTTAGTTCAAAATGTAAAAAATACATAATTCAAACTATAATAATCTAGCTTTGTCAACCATTATCAAAAGAAAAAAATCTCGTATTTAAAAAAAAATCATAATTTTAACACTAGCAATGTAATTAAAAAATTCAGCAAAAATTGTCAAACATCTTTGATATGAAAAGAAATTAATTAATCCAAAAAAAATAGGGAATTTTTGAAGTACCCCCCATGTTATCTTTAAAATTTGACATACCCCCCCACAATTTGAAAAAGCCGACATACCCCCCAATGACTCGGTCCACTGCCATTTGACTAGTGTTGACCCGAGTCGACTACCAATTTTTTTACTAAATGATAAAAATGCCCTTGTCTTCAACCTTGGACACAAGGATTTGAGAAAAAACCCAAACCCCAAATCAAACGGCTGTAGTGGACGGCCAACCAAGAGATCCCAATGGGTTGGCTGCCATCACCGGCGACCATCCCATCAGAGTCTCATGGCCAGCCGGCCACCACTCTGGCAATAATTTAAAACCTAAGGTTAAAAAAAAAGAAAAAAAATGGCATAAAATTTTAGTTTTAAAATTTTCATTAACATAAATGAAAAGCAAGACAAAACAATTTATATTTTAAGCTTTTGAGATGTGGATTTTGGAAAGATGGGTTCTTTCAATTTTAAAATATTCCTTCATGAGTTTTATCTATTTTGTTTGGGGGTTTTTTCTTCTCAATATTTGCTTAATTCATCAAAAATAAAAAATAAAATCTCAAGTTTACCAACATGAGTTTTAATTTTTATTTTTAATCTCCTCTTTTCATGTTTGATTTGGGGTTTGGATTTTGGCTTAAACCCAAACCCTGGTTCAAAAGTTGAAGAAAAGGGCACTTTCATCCTTTAATACAAAATTTCATAGTCAACTCGGGTCAACAGTGGTCAAATGATAGTGGACCGAGTCACGTATGTAAGCTTTTTCAAATCGTGGGGGGGTATGTCAAATTTTGAAGATAACATGGGGGGGTATGTCAAAAATTCTCAAAAAAATATTATATGAAAAAATAAAAATTTTCTACATGTATAATCATATCTTATTTGATACATATAAAATAAAAAAAATTTAATTTTTATTATTTTAATCAGAGCAATATATTTTTTTGGAACATATTATATGGAAAGGTTTGATTGAAATATAAATGGAGCTGGGCTCATTCGATCTAAAAATAAAAAACAAATAAAGTGAAGAACCCTTTAATTGGATTATGAACCATTTAGAGGTTTAAACGGACAAATTTAATTAATTTTTTTTTAACATTTTAATGATTAGAGAGCGGTTGTTATGTGAAGTCAAGTGATCATCATAAGGATTTTGTAAACGTAATTAATATAATTTAATAGGAAATGTAAAAAGCACTTAAGCAATTCATTATATCAGATTTTAAGGAATTAAAACTTTTTCTTGGGTTATTTTTTAGTTGTAGGGTTCAAGCATTATTCTTGGACTTTGGAGTTTCTTCAAAAATATATTTGTGCAAAAATGGACTAATCCCCAATACAACCTTCCCTAGCTAACACCGCACTCATAGTTAGATCTGGACTGTTAGATCAGCGGGTCACATCTTGGATTGGATGTAAAAACTCTTTATTGTATCAGTCCAATCTATGACCATTGATAAAAAAGGTAAGATCCTCAGTTGATTGTCTAAATATTACCTACCTAAGAAAGTGACCCACCGTAAATGGTCTAGATTGATGATTCAGTGATTACAAATAAAAAAAGATTGATAATTTGATGGGCTGTGTGCATGTTGGAATGGGTATGGACCGCTCAGGGTATGAGTTTCTTAATAAGCATGATAACATCGCTTTCTATTTCTTGTTTTATTTTTTAATTTTTTACAGTACAAAGAAAAAGTTTAAAAAAAATGATATTTCTTCGTTTCCTCAATTTTAGGAATTAACGCTTTCACTTTATTAACATAGAAATTAAGTCAGGGTTTCCAATCATCCTTAATGGACGGCTACGCAGAGGACTCTCGTGGCCCTACATAGATCATTTTTTGGGCTCAATGACTGCATGGATGCTCAACCAGACTATTGGTGGATAAACACCCTAAAAATAAGCTTGATTGATGATTTCTAGATATTGGATTTATTACCCAAAAAATATGCTTGAATCTAACGGCCAGAATCATCTATACTACTTATAAAAGTACGAATCTTAGAAAAACTTTTGAATACCTATTTTGCCCCTATGAAAAATGAAAAAGATGTTCTATTCTTAAATTTTAGAAACTTATTAAAACGAGGTTCTCTCTTATATGCACACTCCAATTTTTTCTCCTATGTACACAATAACTCTCCTCATGAAATTTCTCTCCTCTCATACCGTCGTTTCTAACATTACCAAATATGTGTCCTATTAATTAATTTATCAATTATAACCATTTCTCTTGTGGTTGTTACAATATTGTCTACGTGCAAACGCACGTGTACACCAACTAATGTCTTAAAAAGTACTAAAATCTATGGCTAGAGATAATCAATCAGGTTGACTTTTGGTTTGTATATCCAAAAAAGGGTAGGCTAAAAAACCATGTGGTTAGTGAAACCTGGGCTGAGGGCCTTCTCTCATCAAGGGGCCTTAGGCAGTCGCCTTAATGGCCTTAAGGTAGAGCATACTCTGTCTATCAAATGGATGGTTTGGATTAGTCGTATCACCTTTTATTTGGTGACTTCTAACCATTTGATGTGTACATTATTTTCATCCTGGGCTTCTTCTTGAACATGCATATGGATGACTTATAAGCCTTTGATGAAGAATGGTTCAAATTCAATGGCTAGAAATAACCCCAAGGGTTGATAGAAGGCAAACCTGCACAACTTCTGGTTTCTCACTCAGTGAACCAAACCTAACACTTCTATTATATTTCTCTCAGAACTTCCTCCCATCATTCTCAAAAGTTGCAGACTCCCAGGGCATCAAGTGGCGTAGGCGCTATTAAAAGTAGCCTTATGATGCACATTAGAAAGGACTCGTGAATAAAACAAAGACGATAACATCACACCGAGAAGCAACTCAAATAAGAGAGAGAGAGGGAGAAAAAATAAAAAAGAACTAAAATAAAGAAAAGAGAATTTTTATTTTTCTTATGTTGAAGGGAAAGCATTTTCTACAATCAGAATATAGAATGACATGTCTTCTTTTTTCTTCTCTTCAATCGAAGAATCTTTCCAATTTCTTCTGAAATCAATATAAAAAATAAAACAAGAAGATGGCTCTATATCTCTAACTCATTCATGTAGAATCGGTTTCCATACCTCGAATAGCTTTCATTTTTATTAGTCTCTGCATCAAACAAACTAAATAGAGATCCTCTTGAACAAATATGTAACTAATCAATCAAAGAAAGGAAAAAAACCCAAAAACCCAACAAAGATTATGAATAAGAGGAACTAAAAATAAATATAAATACCTTATTGAATTTTTTGGCAATTTATCAGTTTTTCGTACGAAAAAATCAGAAGGTTTTGGGATTCAGGTGATCTTTGTATTCCGCTGCAGAAATCAAACATTCAAACGTGAATAAGGGAACCCTTTAGGCCTACTGATCCTCTTTGACATTGCACCTTCAAATCCTTCCTTCTTGTCGTCGATATCTCTGCCGAATCCTCAAATGCCTCTTTTTACAATGAAAAGAAGCATAAGCATCTCTACAAATATTATCTTTCCTTTTGTGAATGTAGAAAATGATAGAAACTGTAAACTCGTCATTATTGGGAGAAGCTGACGTGTTGGGATAGAGATAAACGTCTTGGAGAGGCATGGGAGAATCTTGGAAGTCGAAGAAACCCATTGGGAAAATAAAATGAGATGTTTTGGAAGGAGCGATTTTAGGAGAGAGACGCTTGTGAGTCGTTTTATTTTTAAAATTTTTAAAAATAATTAGCAAAGCATTAAATTGATGAGAGACGCTTTAGTTTGAAATGTTTTGGAAAATGGAAGAGGCATGAGAGAATGAGTTTTAAAAATTTTCTAAAAACCTTTAGAAAATATTTAATTAAATGGAGTTGTTTTGTTTGTGTTATTGAAGTAGATTTTAGGAAAGGGGAATGTATCAATGAGACTTTTAAAAAATAATTGGAAAGACATATGGGGAAGAAAGAGTTATACATGAATTTTAAAGACGTCAAGGTTAAAAATATGAAAAGATAATGAAAATAAAGAAGAAACTAAGAATAAATTAGGAAATTTAATTGGGATAGGGAGAGACGGGTATGAATTGGAAAAAAAGATGAAAAACTTTTGGTTATACCATTCAATACCATATTAATGCTATTGGAATTTTTTTGTTAAATTTGAAACCATTGGATTCATTTTGGGAAACAAATAGATTGGTTTTAAAAGTCCGAAATACCCATAAGAATGTCTTCCATTATTCAAAGTGAGCCAATGGTATTTTAGGAAGTAATGGTACTTTTGGAAAAATTTGTGAAATGTACTAAATTAATGCTAGACATTTTATTTATATATGAAATTTAATAATTAATGGGGGTATTTTCGTATGAAATTAATGGGGAGTATTTTCAAAAAAAATGATGGAAAAAAGATTGTGAGAGCGCCACCTCAGCAGTGCCGAGCTTTAGTATAGATAATAGATAATAGATAGATTTGACTTATAAAAAAAAATACAAAGAAAAAGATTCTCTCTCTAATGATTTTAGCATTTAAATAATTTATTTATTTATTTGCGTACCACTTCATCATTATATGTATATATAACCCTGGAATAATAATAATTACCTATGCTATACACATGTTAGGGTCTACTAAAACCTAAATTATTTATTCTCTTAATTAATAAAAATACCTAATTTTAACTCTATTTTTCAGATTTAAGACATTGAAATCTCAAATTTCATGTGAAGTAGTGATTTATTGGTCTTAAATCAAGGATTCTAAAATATTAAACGGACTATGGATATTTTTGAACCGTCGATATTGTAATAATTTTTAAGTTTAATGAATAGTTTATTATATTTGATTGGTAGTTTTAATTCTAATTAATAAAATGATACAAGTAATAGCGTAAATAAAAAGCATATAAAAAATTAACTATTAGCGACGACTCCTAGCCGCCGCTAAAGGTTTCAAATTTTTTTTTTTAACTTAGTACCTTTTAGCGATGGTCACTTGCTGCCGTTGTAGATCATCTGACCGCCGCTAATAATGGTATTCCGCACAACTTTTTCATCGGTTGGGAGGCCCATTTAGTAGCGATGGCGATGGCCACCGCTAAAATCTTTAGCAACGGAGCTATTAGTGGTAGTCATCGGCCGCCGCTAAAGGTTTTAGCGATAGTTTTCTTGACCTTTAATGGACGCTGCTAAAAGTCTTATTTCTTGTTGTGCTACTATTTAAGCAAAAAGTATGTCCTTATTATAAAAATTATCAAGATACTCTTATGGGGTGAAATTACCAAAATGTCCTTGAAAGGCTCTCTAGTGTTGTTAATTGATGAAATAACCCTTGCATCCATATAATTTATTCATTTACATCGATAGAACGATAAAATTAAAAATATTGCCCTAAGTTAAAAAATTACAAAAATACCCTTATAAGTAAAATTATTATCTTACCCATATGCATAAAATTATCATTAAATAATTAAACATGTATTACAAGATCATAACTAAAATAATATGGCCTCTCCATTATCAATGATTGGCCTAGAGAAGTTTTTATTTTATTTCAGAATAAATCGGGTCATAACCCTAATGGGCCTCTATCAGAAGATCAATTATATCGGCCTATACTACGACCCATACCAATTTGGGAAAAATTCAAGGTCTTACAATTTATGTCCTATCCCTACTGCTACTTAATTAATTCATCTTCCTCGCGATGAATATGAATATTTGTTTGTTGTCTTGATATTTTTCGATTTGGGCTAATATTGGCTACGGATCTTAGCCCAATTATTATGGCATCAATGCATAATTTACTCACTTGTAATATCTTTCAAATTTATTTATTTATTTTCTGAACAGTCAATACCTTTGATATTCATGTATTGCTTTGGATTAGTATCTCAAGAACTACGGCATTAAATCACACGAGTTTCAAGTCGTACTACACTGTTGGTGGGCCACTTAACATCGACGTTGTACTGAGCATAGTTAGCAATTCGGCATACGACAAAGATTCAAAACCGGAAAAGTTCGAGTTTAATTCGGTTTCAGGATATAAAAATTCGATCATTGTTGAAGTATTATATTCGTTTAGCCTTAAAAAGTCTGAATTTTACCAATTTTATTATTTTATACGACCATTTAATATATTTTTATTTAAAAAAATACAAAATTCATGTAATAAACACGAATAATACGCGTTTAATTCATATATTCTTAAAATTCACAATTTTTCTCAGTTTTTATTTTAAACGGCTAGCTGTATTAAACGTTTCTTAAAAAAATGAAAAATCCGCGTATTAAACACAAAAATAACACTTGAATTTACCAAGTAGGTACCACTGAGTCCAATATTTTTCTTAGTCTTTGATCACGGACGTTCATAGGGGTACTCTTAGGAGCCACATGGCACACCACTGACCGTGTGGATGTTATGACCGATCCCTACATGGATATATATACAGAATAAAAATCAACCTGCAGATTGGTGATTTTAACAGTTTGATTTGAGTCTTTTCAGTGGTTGATTTTTAATTGGGGTACTCAGACCCAATGGTTCGAAATCACTAATCAAGCTAGCTAGTTTTAGTCTGTAGGTCCACCTAGTGATGGGCCAAACATCCATACGGGAGGAGTCATGTTGCTTTACCCCCACACACACACAATCTAGAATAAATTCCTCAGCCAAGGTCCCCACTGAGTAGTTGGCCAACGATATTATCTGTGGATATCGAGATCCATAGCATTTACTCCACATTTTTGAAGTATTTATTAACGTGAAACAATAGGTCTAATTTTTATAGGCAGATCTCGGCACGTGGATTTGTACGGACAGACCACCTCGGCCTCACCACCCACGTACATAGGTCTAATTTTTATAGGTAGCTGAGTTGCACGTGAGTGATTGTGAACGTTTTTGGAAGGGGTAACATAATGGGAAGCTTAATTACCAAATAAAAAGTTATTGTTTGGATCAACGTTTAAAATACGGCCGTTATAAGTTATTTCCGTTTATAATGTGTTTTACTGTTATAATGGGATATCCATTATTATAACTGAAGTAATACCCATGGGGTATCCATTTAACGGCTGACCTTTAAAAACCGTTTTGACGATTAGAAATTAACGGCCGTTTTTCGCTCAATCTGGGAAATTTTATTGAAAAATGGAAGTTATTTCCATTAAAATCTGTTATTTTTTCGTTAAATTCTGTTTTTTTTTTCGTTTTTCAAAATTTTGAATTTCAGCGTCATTTTTCCTATTTTTCCCGTTGAATTCTAATTTTTTCATTTTTGACCGTCCGTTACAATCCGTTTTCACGGCCGTTTAATGGTAACGCCCCCAATCCGTTATACCGTTAAAATGGCCTCCTTTAAAGTTTTAAACCTTGGTAAAAACTGTTATTTTTATTTTGCAAAAAAACCATTTTTTCTTTTATCCAGGTTTTTTTAAAGGGTCGGGTTCCCGTGACCAACATTTTTGACGAACACCTTGTTGTACCCTCTTCTAGTGTACCCTCATAGAAGATGAATCAATAACTGATTTTTGGTGAAGATGCTTTATAATCATCCTCACAAAAATTCAAATCATTCTGATATATTCATAGGCTGGTTTAGAAGTTGAAGACTTATGGACTGTCGATTTTTACCGTGTAACTGGAAAACCACATTAAACGGGGTTAGAAATCGTTGGTGTTATCTATACAGTGAGGAGATCATCCACACCAAAAATCAGCCATTGATTCATCCTCTGTGAGGGTACACCAAGGTGTCGATCAAAAATGTTGGTCAACGGAACCCGACCCTTTTTTAAAAATTAATTGAAATATGACGAAAAATTATATAAACAAAAATAAACTTTAATGTATTTACAAAAATAAATAAAAATTTTAAAATTTATAAAAAAAATAACTAAACTCAAAGTCAAATCTAACATTGACAAAAGCCCTTTAAAAGACCGTCTGTTAAGAGAAAACAATCTCTCAAAGAACGTTTTCACTTGACAGACGTCACTTTACTCTCTCTCACTCTAAACGCTCTTCTCCCACCATTTCCCCTCTCTCTCCGGTTGCTCATCTCCATATAGATCACCCCTACAAAAAATCAGCCAATTCTGAAATTTCTAACCCTGCAAATATGGTTTTCAAGTTACACGGTAAAAATCGACAGTTCATAATTCTTCAACTTCTAAACTAGAATATTAGAATGATTCCTCATACTCATCAAACATTCTTTTAAAGTGTATTTCTTAAGAATAAACGTCATTTCAAAAAACACCTATCGGGTAAAAACATCATTCTTTGAAAGAATGTTTAATTACTTTTTTTTGTAAATTTTAAAAAAATTTATTTTTATAAATACATTAAAGTTTATTTTTGATTATGTAATATTTCTAAATAATAACAACTGACGGATAAAACTTTGATGACCGGGCAGATCTCGGCACGTGGATTTGTACAGACTGACCCAGGTGAGTAGTCAAGTGCTATTTGCCAAAAACACTCACCTGTGTAGGTGGGTGGTGAGGCCGAGGTGGTCTGTCCGTACAAAATCCACGTGCCATTATCTGCTGCGCCCTGTCATCTAAGGAGATGACAGGCCCTGTCATCTAAGTTTTACTCATAACGGACAATTTAAAAACCTTGGTTTCGATCTGTACGACGAGGCATTCTCGTTGAAAAAGAGTAAAACTTCCATCACACGAAATTGTAAATCACACAAAACACAGCCAATGAGTTCTCGGCACGTACACAAGTGCTTTGCTCTTTAGGTGTACGTGCCGAGAACTCATTGGCTGTGTTTTGTGTGATTTGCAATCCCATTGTAATGGAAGTTTGGTTCAGCAGTTATTTGTGTTTGTACAACACTGTAACACAAGGTCCATCACTTCTCAACGTCGCCCCCAAATTATCTTGAGACATGGGAGGGTGTGAGACGGGCAACCTGATGAAGAGGTTTCCATTCGTTTTTTTTTTTTTTTTTGGATAAATAAACTGCTTTTAAAAGATCCTTAGATGCCGAGGAAGTCTACCAAGCTATCAAACAGAATAAAAAAGACATTAAAATTCAGAAAACATCTAAAAAGACCCATGTATAATTAAAATATTAAAACAAAATATTGTTGAGAAGCCTTTCCCAAGGTTACCTGTGACATGTTCTCCACATGTGGCGTGATGAGAGGGGGTGAGGAGAAGGCTCAACCAAAACGGTGAGGCAAGATTTATTGATTTCATATTAATAATAATAATCGTACGAATCTACATTTCCTTATATGCCATCCGTCGAATGTCATCCACAAAGGCTTGAATATTCTGGTGCGAGGAGCCACCTTCCGCCCCCGCTGCTGCCGCCGCTTCTTTCCATTTAAGGGCGTTTTTCTTCATCTCCTCTGCCTTCGGCCCTTGCGTTGCTTCCATGATGCATCTCTCCACCTCTTCCCTCGGCACTACCGATTTTTGACTAATCTCGCCCCGTCCCATACGCACCCCTACGCCGTAAACGTCCACCAAGAACTTAGCGTTAGTTACTTGGTCACCCCACTGTGGAAACGTGACGATCGGGACGCCGGAGCTCAGACACTCCATGGATGAATTCCACCCACAATGGGTCACAAAGCAAGCGACTGATGGGTGAACCAGCACTTGCTCTTGTGGACACCATTGCACTATCATCCCTTTACCTTCAGCTTCTTTCATGAACCCATCAGGTAGTCCTGGATCTTCTGCGACCTCTTTTTGTGGTGGTTTCACCACCCATAAGAACCGTTTTCCGGCTTTCAAGATCCCCCAGGCCATTTCATACATCTGCTCCTTCCCCAGAACGGCTACGCTACCGAAGGAGATGTACACGACTGAGGAGGGAGGTTGCGAGTCAAGCCACTCGAGACAATCCTCTGCAGCTCTCCACATGTCTCCACGAACGTTGGAATTATTAGCTCCGATGGGTGACTTGAATAAAGGACCGACGGGTCTTAAAGGCGCGAGATGAGACATGGCTTCAATGACTTCATGTTCGAGCTCTTCGAATGAATCGACCAACACACAGAAAGATTTTGAGAGGTTCTTGAATTGACCCAAGATGGCGTTCTTTAACGACAGAAACGAACCCGAAGGATGCAAGAAGGTCGTTGCCTCATCGAAACTTATAGTAGGCAACCCAGGAAGATCGACGGATAGATGGGGTTGATCTACGGTTGGGAAGGAAGTTAGACGATGGAAATAATGATAATAAGTGGAAAAGACAGCACAGGACTGAACCCACAACACGGCACACGGGATGCCCAGCTCAGTAGCGACATCCGAGACCCATGGCACGAACGGATTGTTAATGAGGCAGGAAACGGGTCGACCCTCTTCAGCATGTTTGGTAATGAGACGAGTGAGTGAGTGTCGACCAGCCACATCGAGCTGGAGCATCAAGGCGTCTATGTCGTGACGCTTCCGGTCATCGACGTCCCAACCATCGGAGAAGGATTCGAATCTGAGCTGGCCCTCGCCTATGGTGGTGGTTGCGTTACTGTTGTTGGTGGCGTTTTGCATCATGTTGCCTATGTGATCAGTAGTGGAGAAGGTGACTAAGAGGCCTTTTGAAGCCAGACACTTGGCTAACCTAAGCAGAGGTTTAACATGGCCTTGGCCGGGGAAGGAGACCATAAGAACATGGAGGACGGATTCAGATCCCATTGTTACTCAGATGGTGGAGGAGGGGATTGAAGGTTTTGTGAACTTATAATGAGAGGCAAGATGTCGATGATATTTTTTTATACGGAAAATTGCAGAAAAGAAAACAAACTTTAATCTATTTACCAAAAAGAATACAACTTTTTGCAAATCCCAAAAAAGAAAACGAATTCGTCTGCTGTCAGTTGAATCAGTCGCCGACTGACTAACGAATGACTGATGGCTGACACGTCTGACAAACGCCCTTTTAAAGGGCGTTTATTCCTGAGAAATGGTTTTTTAAAAAACGTTTTCATGAAAAAAATGTCATTTCAAAGGGCATCTGTCAGGCAAAGACTTAAATTCCGCCTAAGTCACTTTCATCTATTCTCCCGCCTCTCCTCTCTCGCTGTGTTCTCCTTCGGCGAACTCTCCCCTCTCTCTCTCCTACGGTCTCCTCGCGGCCTCCTTGCTCCAATCGAAGCGGCCTCCTACGCTTTAAAACTCAGGTATGTATTTTTTTTTATTTTTTTTTTAATTTTTTTAATTTTTGGTGGGGCTTGGGGGACCCCCATTTTGGCCTACACAGTAAAAATCGACAGCCCATAATTCCTCAACTTCTAAACCAGTCTACGAATATCGGAATGATCTGAATTTTTGTGAGGATGATCTCCTCACCGTAGAGATCATCATCACCAAAAATCAGCCATTGATTCATCTTCTGGGTACGCCAAAATGGGCGTAAAAATTGGGGTTCTCTATTTATCAAAAAACGCCCTTTAAAATAACGTCTGTCAGTCAGAGGTCTGACAGACGTTTTTTAAAAAGGCGTCTATTATTAAAAAACGTCATTTAAAATGGCGTTTTTTATTGACAAACGCCCTTTTAAAGGGCGTTTTTTGATAAACATGTGCCACGTATTCGTTTTCTTTTTTGGGATTTGCGAAAAGTTGTATTCTTTTTTGTAAATAGATTAAAGTTTGTTTTCTTTTTAGAAATTTTCCATTTTTTATAAGGTGGCCTATGTTACGTATCCTGAGTAAATTGTACCACCTGACCACCCACATTATAAGCCACGTGGTGATTTATTAGAGACACTGACCGTATAGATGGCTTAGATTAAGTCCTTGACGTACAACATTTTGGGAGGGGAACTTTCAAAGTTTGAAGGTCTCGGGGAACAACCAATATTTTCTCATATATGTACCATTTATTAACCACCCTTAATTAACTAACTAACCAAGGGTTAAACATGGATTAGGTTAAGGCCTTGATGAACGTGTCAGACATTTTGGGAGGGGAACCTTCAAAGTTTGGAGGTCCCCGGACCATCGAATCTTTTCTCCCTAAATACACTAGTGGCCGGGCCGCATTGCACCTGAGTGTTGGGGCTTCATCAACCATAACGACAGAACAAATATGAGCCACGTGGCACACTCTTAAAGACCACTGACCGAATGGATGTTTGGCCCATCCCTAGATGGACTTACATACCAAAATTTCATTGGATTAGATTCTTTTCTAAGATTTATTTTCAACTGTGTGGATTTCGAGTATTCTTTAGGGTACTCAAGTCCAAAGGTCTGAAATCATAAATCATGTCAATATTTGGTACGTAGGTCTACCTAGCTAGTGATGCCCAAACATACATATGGTTAGTGGTCTCCCTGTGGCTCATACTATGGTCCCTCATCGGCGTGCTGGACAACCTCTAGAGGTGAACGTCATGTGAAGCCCGCGCCATTGCCAAACCAGATTTTGGCTTTATAATGGTGTAGATAGACTAGTGGTTTGCGTTGCACGTAATGTAGGGGGTTTTTTTAGAAGATTAATTTGGAATGATAAATAATTAGAACATCAAGTATTCTAAGGGTATGTTTGTAGACCACAGTGGCAGGAAAATAAAATATTTGCTAGGGTGTGTTTGGCATGTATTTGCCCGTGCCAAATATTTAGCCGGGCCGAGAAATTTGCCCAACGTGGAGGAAAAATTTTGATAGGTACGTAATTAAGTGGTCAGTAAAGGGCAGCGTTGAAAATATAATTATGAGATGTGGGTATATACAAGGCATTTAAATTAACTTTATTTTCTTGGCAGAGAGAGGCATTTAAGGAAGATGCTTTATTTGATGGGTGAGGATCTCGGGACACACCTTTTCGCATTCATAATTTCACTGGTCTTATCGGGCATGGATTAATTCTAATAATCCAATGGTATTTTACTTTGGCAAAAAGTGAAGGGTCGCGATGTAACAAGGTATACCTGAGATCTTTTCATCTGCGGGAGGTGCATTTTTGGTAGTCACCACTGCCATCTGGGCCCACTGACCGCATGGATGTTTAGCCCAACTTTAATAGACATTCCTACAAAAAATCAGCTTGTTTAATGACTTTTAGCTGTTGGTTTTAGTACTCAAAAGATGGTTGTATTCAACGGCTATAAGAACGCCTTAAATGGTGCTAAAAAGTGTTAAAATCTAATGGTTATAGATTACCAATCAAGGTGATTTTTGGTATGTATATCCACCAAGGGGTGAGATAAACATCCAAACGGTCAGTAGGCCAAGATGGCAGCGATGACTACCAAAAATGCCGCTTCCCCACATGAACAGTTTCAGGCATACCTTGTTACATCTTTTTCCTTTACGAATATCTTACTTCCTTACCCTTTGTATGGCACACGTTAAAGGTGCATGTCTTGCATTAAACACGCACAGAGGTGGTGGTTTAAGTCATTTATGGCGACGAATCTTATAATCCTTGGTTGGGTATTGACATAACTGCATCCGTAAAGAGGGTAGGTCGACTCGGTCGTCGTCGTTACTGTCGTGTTAATAAGTGTAGCTTGAGGTCGTTTTTAATCAACGGATACAAGGAAAAACTCTTTTTAATCAACTGATGGGTGCAATGCTAATATGGCTAGAAAACATGTAACAACCAAACCCCTGGTTAACCCTTGTTAAGGAGAGAGGTTGCGGAAGGGTTTTAGAGTATGCAAAATCAGCTTGTTTGATCATTTTTAGCCGTTGATTTTAGTACTAAAAAAATGGTTAAATTGAACGGCTAGAATCACGCCTAAAAAGTAGTAAAATCTAATGGTTAGAGATTATCAATCATGGTGATTTTTTTGTGTGTATATCCACCAAGGGGCGGGTTAAACGGCCATGAAGTCAGTGGGTCCAGATGCCAGTGGTGAGTATGAAAAAATGGTGCTAGCACTCTCTTTTTGGCGTAAGCTATAGTTTGTTACATGGCCACCCTTCCAGAAATCCTTAAGTCTCACTGCCTTTAATGACGAAGCTACATATGGGGGTGCCTCTCACCATGGTTGGTAGTGTCCACGTGGTTTTACTTACTTCTCAATCAGGAAGATTACTTTGGTGGGTCCTCTGTCCTTACTCTAGTGGGCTCGAAAATGGAAAGATTGGTTGATTAGAACTGTTCGACCAAGAGCTAAAATTGCAACTGTTCGACCAAGAGCTAAAATTGCTTGAAAATCTAACAGAAAAGTCGGTTAATTACCAAGAAACAGGAAACCATATTACTGGATGATTCAACTCTTTAAGACATACCTAGGTCCACCTAGAAATGGGCCAAACATACATTAGGTCAGTGGTCTCTAATAATATGTCACGTGGCTCATACTGTGGTCTCTCGTCAACATTGATGAGGGATGTCGGGCTTGCTGAACAACTTATCAAGTTGAAAGTCTCCACAGCCCGCGTCATAAACGTTGATGACAGACCATGGCACGAGCCATGGTCTGTCTTAAAGACTAATGGTACGAGCCACATGACACTCTCTTCAAGACTAATGACCGTATATATGGATGTTTTGTCCATCGCTAGCTGGACTTACGTAACAAATTTCAACATATATGATTAGCAACTTCTAACCGTTGGATTAGAGTCTTTTACATGGTTTATTTTAACCATGGATTTTGAGCATTTTTGGGGGTACTCATATCCAAAGGTTAGAAATCAATACTCATGATGATTTTTGGTATGTAGGCCTACCTAGTTAGGGACGGGCCAAACATTTATATGATCAGTAGTCACTAAGAGTGTGCCACATGGCTCACACTATTGTCCGTCGTCACCTTTGATGATGGACCTCCTACGTGATAATGCGTAACATGGCATTTAATAAACTTTATAAGTTTTTGGCGTGGAGAGGCATTTATATACATATCATATTAGAGATGACCCGTCCAAATTAATTGTTCACCTGAATATTGCGAATTTTGGGTCGGGCCAATCCAAAGTTGTCTACTCCTTAAATGGGGCCAATCTTTGGTAAGTTCAGGTCGTTTTAACGGCAACGCCCCCAGTCCATTATGCTGTTAAAATGGCCTATTTTAAACTTAGGATAAGAGTACTAGTTGACACCCTTACCCGACATCAAGCATTTAACAAATGCTTGGAATCTGAGGATTCAAATTTTTAACCCAAATTCTCAGTCGTGGATTTCGTGAAATCCAACCCTAGTTGATTGTGCTGAGCTGGCATTCACTTTACCAAAGCAAAACCATCCTTATCCAATATCAAGCATTTAACAAAGGCTCCGGATCCGAGGACTCAAATTTTTAACCCAAATTCTTGGCCATGGATGTCCGTGCAATCCAACCATGGTTGATAGTACTGAGCTGGCATTCACCTTACCAAAGCAAGACCACCATTGGATTTCACGGAATCCACAGCCAAGAGTTTGGTCGAAAATGTGAGCTCACGGATCCCGACCCTTTAATAAAGGCCTACTTGTCAAAGTTGGAAAGGGTGTATTGTAACCTTGAGCTACCAATCTTAAAATCTATACAACAAAACAACTCAGTTGTCTCTATCCATTATCTTATCTGGCTTCATAAAGATGAAGGGTGGATGAGATCTTCCCGTTCATCTCATGTGATCGGTCATATCTTCCCCTCTCATACCCAAGCCACTAAAATATATCTTCCTTGCAAGCGCACAAAAAGAGTGGCTAAGATCCACTATGCTTCATATCAATGGTTGAGATTAACTCCTACTCGATTTTGACAAACGCTTTGTCGGGGAATGCCGTGGTGGGCACAGACCACCCATTAGTCTATATAACAAGTGACAGTGATTGTCTCCCCCACTTATACCCCCTCTTATAGGCTTCAATTAAGAAGGGCCGAGGTCTTATTCCCCAACTGGATGGTGGATCTCAGCCACTCACACCCGATTTTTGGCAAATGCTTTCTCGGGGACTGGGAGTGCCGTGGACTCGGGCCACCGACTAGTAAATAAATAAGACAAGCTTATCCAGTGGCAATACCAAACATTTGCAAATGCACACTTGCCTAGAGAAGGGCTTGTATTTAGGATGTTAATAAGCCTAGCTTAAGCTGGGCCAAACTCTGCCCACGTCCATCTGAAATTGAATGTATAGGCTTAAGCCTGACCTGGACTGTTAAGGGCACAAAAATGCACACTTACCTTAGAAATTATTATGTATATTGCACCTGTATGGGAGCTTTCCACCCCTGCTCCGGAATTAGATATGTGCTCATTCGTGGGGCCACATGCTAGGTGATTGCACAAACCTCAGTGCAACACATATCAAGGTCCCATGTGACATGTGAGCCTCAAATATCATGTAACACAAATATCAAGTGGATCCTACATGCCAGGGCCTCATGTGTCAAATGACCCACATATCAGGTGTGCACAACATGCTTAGATGGCCCCACACCATCAACGATCAGTGTATCAAAGATGAGCATGGCAATTTCCCAACGGAACGGGCTCGGGCTGGGCCTAAGTCGGGCTAGGCTGACCAAGCCCGCCAGTAACTCGGGCTGGGCCGCAGGCCAGGCTTAAATTTTTTTCCAAACCCAGGCCTAGCCCGTGGCCCTGTCTATTGCCGGGCTTGTGTTTCGGGCTTGAGTTGTGTTTTGGGGATGATCGTTGAAAAGAAAGGATTGAGCCCGAGCAAAATTTTTGTCACAACCCAGAATACGAGCCACGTGGCACACTATTAGTGATGCTGACCGTATGGATGTTTGGCCAGACCTGTAAACCTAAAATCAGCTTGATCAGTGATTTCTAAGCGTTGGATTGAAGTTATTTTCATAGGTTGATTTTAACCAGGAATTTGAGCATTATTGAGCGTTATTTGGGTGCAAAGATCAAAAGGTTCTAAATGAAAGGACTAACCCAACCCTAACATCGGGTTCAACCCATCAGGCTCAGGTTGAGTCCACCCAAGTTGCAGCCCAATTCCAAACACGGCCCAATAGTCTAATGGAGTTGATAGAAGCATGGTTTTAAAAACGGCCGTTTAAACGGTAACGCCCCAAGCCCATTTTCGTTAAAACCGTTTAAACACGTTTTAACGTTTTTGAATTTAACTGCTGTTAAAATCGTTTAAACAACCGTTAAATTCTGTAAAAATTGTGAAAAAAACGGCCGTTAATCCATTAAAATCCTTTAAATTACATTTTTTTAATTTTCAAATTTCAAAATTTGAATTTCAGCACCATTTTTTCTGTTTTTTTTCGTTAAAATCCATTTAACTCCTTTAAATTTCATTTTTTCCATTTTTGCCCCTGCCGTTTCAATCCATTTTAACGGCCGTTTAAACGGTTTAAACAGTAACGCCCCAGTCCGTTTAACCGTTAAAACGGCCTCATTTAAACCTTGGATAGAAGAATTCAAAGGTCAAGTTTTTGTTAGTCATGAGTTGACCAACCCAATCTTGATTGTTGGATCGGATATGTGATTAGTTTGGATTGCAGAGGGTTTTGCCCAGATTAAGACAAACACAAGTGACGGAGATAATTACGAACTGGAGTTGAAACTGAAAGAAATGAAATCTAAAATATATCTAAAAGTTTGACCACTGTCTTACGTGAGACTTTAGAGAATCTACTTCCTATGAAACAATAAAGAATTTTGTCACAATCCCTCAAATACCCCACAGTTAAGTATCGATGCCTCTTAATCTGGACCGTCTGATTGATAGACCATAGATGGGCCATGGCCAGAAAATACATCTTAACTACTGCACTCCCCCCTTTTTGGAACAATAGAAACTTTTGGCATTAGCCCTACCAAACATGAGAAAGCTAATTTGATGCCCATCCCCAAAATGCCATTTGGCACACTCTTTTGGGCCCACTGATCGCACGATGTTTGGGCCGCACATTCATAGATTTACACATGTAAAATCAGCTTGATTGGTGATTTTTATTCGTTGCATTGGAATACCCCAAAAATGCTTGAATTTACAGAAGCAACCTTAGAGATCGTTCTTCTGCTTTCTCTTCTGGAGGGCATTTTTTATGGTGTATGCTTCCATTCGCGATATCTTAGTCTTTGGAGAGGAAGAGTTGGCAATTATCATTCTCCGTCAAAAGGGTTTGTTATTCTTTTGGTCCAAATCCGTTGTAGAGTTTCGCGGCCTATTTTTTGCGGACTTTGTCTTCCGTTACTATATTTTGTGTTCTAGAGAGGGGTTTTTTTTTTGAAGAAAAAATGCTTGAATCGCTGGATTAAATATACTTGAATCCAACGATCATAAATCACCAATTTGACTAATTTTTGGTGTGAAGGACCTGGACGAAACTTTTTTGGGTCAGTGACCACCTAAGAGTGTGCTATGTAGCATTTTCAGGGGTTCAGGTTTCACCTGACTTCATCCGTGGGGCACTATCGGGGGGGGGGGGGGGGGGGGGGGGGGGGGAGACTCTGTTCCACCGAAATAATGCTCAATAGTGCTCAAATTCTAACCGTTAAAATCAACCCATGAAAATAACTTCAATGGAATCGGTTAGAAATCCCTAATCAAGCTGATTTTTTGTGTACCGTTCCACTGAGGGACTGGACAAACATCCATACAGTCAGCGTCCTATAATAATGTGCCACGTAGCTCGTGTTGAATGCTGTGACCGGCTTCCGTCACAACATCTTGTGACACAAGTTTTACTCGTCTGCATAAAACTTCCGGCTGTTCTTTGATGCAGAAGTCCCTCAAATTGCACGGTAGTAGACTCGTTCGGACCCACGTGCCCCTTGAATGTCTGGTCCACACTATGATAGACCCATACACCAAAAATCAGTGTGATTGGTGATTCCTAGCCATAGGATTTGAGCACTTTTTATTATGGGCTTTATGCATAGGTATGAGTTGGTTCCAAACCCAAGATGAAAAAGTACTCAAATCCAATGGCTAGGAATCACTAATCACACTGATTTTTGGTGTGTAGGTCCACCAAGATGGGGGTCAAATATTAAGAGAGGCACTGGGCCCGAAACCTTGTTATTAAACCCAGCCAGGCCCGGCCGGTTGAACCGGTAACCCGGTGACCCGCTCACAAAACCGGGTTGGGTTGATCCCGACCCAGCAATATATGAAAAAACCCTTCTAATTCTTGTAACCCACTCGGCCCGGCTGGTTGAACCAGTGACCCGGACACGGGTTGAACTAGTGACCCAGGGTGGTCCACAATGAAATGGGCAAAACATTCATGGGCCAGTGGACTCCAAAGAATTGCCATGTGGTGGGTTGACCCAATCGACCCGGTGACCCAGTTACCCATTCCGAAAGAGCCTACTACGTGGTAAATTGAGGGACTTCTGCATCAAAATTGTGATACAGAAGTTGGTATCATAGATTTTTCCGTAAAACTTCTGTCACAAGCAATATGAGCCATGTGGCACACTAGGGCGCTGACCGGATGGATGTTTGGCCAGTCCCTCGGTGGACCTGCAAACAAAAAATCAGCCTGATTAGTGATTTACAACCTTTGGATTTTTGCACCCAAATAACGCTCAATAATGCTAAAATTCCTACGGTTAATATCAACCCATGAAAATAACTTCAATCCAACTATTATAAATCACTAACCAGGCTGGTTTTTGGTTTGCAGGTCCACCGAAGGACTGGTCAAACATTCATACAGTCAGCGCCCACTAATAGTGTGCTAAGTGGCTCGTATTGTGGGTTGTGACCGGCTTCAGTCACAACTTGTGACAGAAGTTTTACTCTATCTCACATGGAAGAAAATTTTTGAAGCGGAAGGGTTTTTGAAGCAGCGATCATGCGCCCAATGAGCGCGTGCCACATATACGGATGGTTCAATTTTAATGCAAGCAATAATTAAGCTATTTATGGCTCAGGCTCGGGGACACCCATTTTGGCGTACCCACATAGAAGATGAATCAATGGCTGATTTTTTGTGGGGATGATTCATCTTCTATGTGGGTGCGCCAAAATGAGTGTCCCCCGAGCCCGACCCATTATTTATATCTGTTTTCGTCGAAGACGAAATAAAATTTGATTTGTGTCTTTATAAGGTGAGAAAGCCTTGCTAATCCCCCCGCGCCACGTACCCATGGTTACTTTTTAAAAAGTTTTTTAAACAAAATCCTAAACCCCAGGTATATGTGGCATTGGATCATTGGGCGCATGATCGCTGCTTCTAAAATTCTGCCCGCTTCAAAAAAAATGATTGGAAGAGGGTGAAGTGGCGAAGCACATGGACCCCTTTGGACAGCCAGCTGAGCTGCCAGGTATGAGAATCCTCGCGTCTATGCAGACTTATGATCTCCTCCGTCTATGGAGAAAAAAAATTTCCCCTAAAGAAGTATTCAAACTTCTCCAAATCTTTTGTCTTAGCCCGAAATTCGGATTGCGTAAACACGCAAAGTATACAGGAAATCACGGAGAGTAAAACAAACCTTTGCGTGTTTAGAAACAGTAAATAATATCAATGATGCCATACCCCCGGTCCTACTTTAAGTATATAACAAACCTTTAATGTCAGCCCTTCGACTTGGCGATAGTTCCATCTTAAATACTGTATGACGTCATTTTTCACAAATCCAAGGTCTAACGTAAAGATGGCAATAGTCCAACTGTCCAGGGTCCTAACTCCTAAACTTCCTCGTGGGCCCGCTTAGATTTATAGGCGGCGAGTCCTGAATACCACATACATCGAATTCAGTTGGAGAAAAATTTACACTGAAAAATTTTGCTGTATTTGGACTTCAAAATTTGAAGTTGTCCTTTCCGCAAATGCCACGTCAAGAACCTTTTAGGGCCCACTAACCTTATGGATGTTTGGTACACGTTTGAGGGACCTATATACTAAAATTACTCTTGATCAATGATCTCTAATAGTTATATTTTAGCATCCGAAAAATTCTCAAATCCAACGTCCATATAAATAACAATATTAAAACTATAAAATCCAATGGATAGAGATCACGAATTAAACTGAGTTTTGATGTGTAGTTCCATCAAGAAGTGGACCAAATATCCATAACGTCAGGGAACTCTAACGATTTCTACACGTGGAATTTAGGAGGAGGACATCAAACTCTGTCTCATCCAATGGTACAAACTTTTTTCTCCGGAGATACAGACCGGGTCTAAAACGCATAAAAATAGGGAAAAAGTTTCGATGCAGATGACTTTGGATGCAGTCGATGCAGAGGGCTCTCGCGGCCCTACATAGCTCATTTTTTTGGGCCCACTAACTGCATGGATGTTTAGCTCACCCCTTGGTAGAATTGCATACCAAAAAGCAGTCTGATTGGCTTCTTTCTCTAGCCATAAATTGTAGTACTTTTTTTGGATTGATTCCAACCATTGGATTAAAGCATTTTTTTGCATATTTTTTGGATACTTAATCCAACAGGTAGAAATTATCAATCAAGCTGATATTTGGTATGTATATCCAGCAAGTTATGGACTAAACATCCATGCGGTTTGTGGGCCTAAAAAAGATGAGTTATGTAGGGCCACGAGAGCCCTCTGCATCGACTACATTCAAAGTCCTCTGCATCTAACATTTTTCCTAAAAATAGATGGCCTTTGTGAGCGAAAATTTCCTGCTCAACGCATACTTCAGATTTTGAAGTGACCCATCCAAAATGCCACGTCGCAATCTCTTTCAGGCCTATTGACCCATGCATGTTCCATTCCCTACAAAAGATCAGCCTAATTGGTGATTTCTAACCATTGGATTCGAGCATGTTTACCCTATCTAACAATAGATGGGATAAATATTCATGTAAGTGGGTCCAAGAGTGTACACGTGGCCTTTTGGGAGGGAATCACTTCAAACTTTGAAATACGTCGGTACAGCGAATGTTTCCCCCCCTCCTCTTCACCTAGTCGTAATAGAATTCGATTACGCAGCAGGCGGTCGGCGGAACCGAAAATCAATATTACTTTCCACACAGCTTCTTCGCTTTTTTCTCCTCACAAAGACACAAATTAAACCTTCCAACTTGGACTAAAAACTCTCGTATTTTCTGTTTAATGCGTTTCCTCCTGAATGGTGGACCATCGCACAAAGAGGTGGCGGCATCTTACCGAACCATCAACCATCACGCCCACATGTGTTTGAACGGTCCACATCCCCTCCTTCCCTAGTCAAATAATCCCTATAGTAGAACTAGTACTAGTTCTTACTACCACTACTATAAATAGGAACCCAAGCAACCCATGTTTCATATACAGTACGAGCTTGCAAGTAACGGTACGTTGCTAAGCCAAAACATGACTACGTCTCTCCGATTCTTCCTTCTTCTCCTCCTCCTGGTGACCTCCATCTTCTTCGCGACAGAAGCCCGTCTGCTCAATGTCTTAAACCCCGGTACGATCGATGGTTTTGCTGATAGTTTGTATCTTGGAGCGATAAAAAATTCTGGTCCAAGCCCAGGTGCAGGTCATAAGCTCAAGAAGGCTGAAATTCTCGGTGGGATTAAGAACCCTGGTCCTAGCCCAGGTGACGGTCATAATAAGTTTACGAAAGTTCAAACTCTCGGCGGGGTTAAGGATTCTGGTCCTAGCCCAGGTGCTGGTCATAAGGTTGCGAACATTAAAAACCTCGACGGGATTCAGGTTTCTGGTCCTAGCCCTGGTATTGGCCACAATTATGTTGCCGGCACGCATCATTGATCCAGTCTTGAAAATACAAACATGTTACTTGATATGTGTATAGGGTACAAGATTCTTTTGTATGATGTAGCCAGGACATTTGATTTGTACTATTGTGCTATTTAGTTTCTTTTTTGAAATATGTAACCAAGCTTCAATTTGATTATTCTTCGCTGTATAAAGTCTATTAATTTGAATTGCCCCGGGACTTTTTTTTGATTAGGTGAAATTTTATTAATAGCACGACAAACAGCAGCAGAAGAAAAAAGGAGGTTGAGAAGACCTCCACAGAGCACAACAAAAACCCCTAACTATCCTTGTGCATAATCGACTGACCAAGTCTTCAAAAGCCAACCCTTTATATTCATTGAACGTCTTATACCAGGAAAATAGGACTATTTAATTACAACTAGCCAATTAAAAATTCTCAGATGTAGTAGTAGTACTACTAGTAGCAGTGCATCAAAGATGCAATTATCGAATCTCCCGAGAGAGGTCACAATCACAGCGAGCGAACATATTCATATTAATGATGTCACGATCAACAATAGCTGGTCTCAGCTCTGCACATTCCTTGCAATTATGTCTTTCTTTCAGCTAAAGATTGTTATCATCTGGTACGAGAGCGTAGAATTGTCAAGCATTGTGAGATTGAGATTGGGAAATCTTAACCACTAGATCAAGAAAAAGGTTTCGAACTTGGATAATTTAGTTGGTGCCATATTTTGTGAGAAAATTTTAGATGTAGAGGACTTTGGAAGTAGTCGATGTAGATTGAGGGTTCTTGTTACCCTATATAGCTCAACTGTATGGATGTTTAAGCCACCCCTTGATGGATATACATACCTAAAAGGCTAGCTTATGCTCCAAGGACTCGTCTTTTCACTCATGTCCTCCGTTTGCTTTGGCAAAAACTGAAAAAAGTGAATACTAGATCAGCGCTATCAACCACAGTTGGATTCTCAGAATTTACGCCTGAGAACACAAGTCAAAAAAGACGAGTCCCCTAGCCCTCAGCTTGATTGGTTTTCTCTAGCCTTATATGTTAGCACTTCTTTAGGATTCATTCTAGCCATTGGATTCAAGCATATATTTTGCATTTTTTTTTGGGTACTTAATCCAACAGGTAGAAATTATTAATCAAGCTTATTTTTGGTATGTATATCCGCCAAGGGGTGGGCTAAACATTCATGCAGTTAGTGAGCCCCAAAAAAAATAAACTATGTAGGGCCACGAGAGCCCTCTGCCAAAGTCTTCCTGCATCTAAAACTTTTCTCATATTTTGGGAGTAAAACTTTGATGACAGGGCCTTGTCACCAAGGCCGATGACAGGACCAATATGAGCCATGTGGCACACTCTTAGAGGACTCTGACCATATGGATGTTTTTCCATTAATCCCTAGGTGGACCTATAAACCAAAAATCAGCTCTATTAGTAATTTCAAACCTTTCGGTCGTTGTAGCTCAAATAATGGTCAATAATGTTTAAATTCCCACGGTTAAAATTAACCCATGAAAATAATTCAAATCCAAAGCCTATAAATCATTAATCGGGCTGCTTTTTGGTTTTTAGGTCAACCTATGGATTGGTCAAACATCCATAAAACTTCTGTCGCAATGGGATTGCAAATCACACAAAACACAGCTCATGAGTTCTCGGCACGTACACCTAAAAAGCAAAAGCACTTGTGTACGTGCCGAGAACTCATTGGCTGTGTTTTGTGTGATTTACAATTTCGTGTGATAGAAGTTTTACTCCGGTTAGTGTCCTCTAAGAATGTCCCACGTGGCTCATATTGAGCCCTGTCATCGGACTTGATGACAGGATCCTGTCATCAAAGTTTTACTCATATTTTGGGCTCTAGCCTGTCCAAAACAAAACAATCTGAAATTCTAGATTCTGGACGGCTGAATCTATGATTCTATAGACCTATATGCAGTCATACAAATCAATCTGGAGCGTGTACTTCAATCAGTGGGTCACCTCTTAGATGGATCACAGCCCAAAATATACAAATTAATTCAGTGATACCATACCCTTCGATTGATACTCGCAAACGATGAACTTGAACGAATGATCATAACCAACAGATAAATCAGCCTTTTGATGGACGGTTAAAAGATGCTATAAACTGAAATTAAGACAAAGGTGGGACCCAGTAAAAAGTTGCTTTACTGGATTATGCGTGCCACACGAAATTTCCAGTTGTGATGCCTAAGTAGTGTTCAAAAGAGGAAATCCGCCAAAAATATTAGTTCAAAAGAATCCAAATGAGTCGGGACGGAGGACTCTTTCAAATGGTGTGTGGACCCCACTAAAACATGGGTGCATTCCCTTTGTTTGGTCTTCCAGAATCTGCTTTGACGGTCAAAACTGGAAATTCAAACCACTTAGCGACCATACGAAGACAAATTGTGTTCGTTATTGGATTTAATGATGTTTTTGCCTTCCCACTTCATCCATTTAGCATACATGCAAGAAAGACGGCAACTGCCACGTGGCTCGCTTGAATCCAACGGTCCACAGTTCAGCGTTATTTTCGTTGTCATTAAAGGAATAGGATATTCACACCCACGTTTTCTCTCAGCAAACCCACATAACAAAAAAAATATTTACAAAAATGTCGACCCTTGGTTTTCACTCACTAAACCTACCCAGAAGAAGAAGAAGAGGTCGCCGCCACTACACAAGCTCTCTCTCTCTCTCTCTCTCTCTCTAGTCTGGGCTGGCAGCCTAGAGCTGAGAGAGGGAGGGAGAGAGCAAGAGAGAGAGTGGACAGGAAGAGAGGCTGCCGGCGGCGGAGGTTCCTTCTTCTCCTTGCTCCCTAAAAGTTTGTTCCTTCTTTTTGTGGTTTTGGTGGGTGGGTGTAAAGAATGAGGAAGGATTTTTTAGGTGGATTTAGCGAGTAGATGAGTTTTCTAAGCGAAAACGTGGATGCGAATATCCCATCCCTTTTTTAAACCATGGCAGCGATAACTCTATTCGAATAGAACTACCATGGCTAATTGTAAGCCTTCTTTTTAAGAGAATAAAAATTTAATCCCAAGGAAGTGTTTGGTTCCCCCACCTTTTTTTACTCTCTAGGCTATAGTTAGTAAATTCTCAAAATACACGCTAATAATTCGTGAACCGTACGAATTATTTAAAAAACGAACCGAATTTATTCAAAGTTTTGGAAAATTCACATATTTTTTAACATGATTAAATTATTCAACTTTTCTGGATTATTACAAGTTGTCAATGATTTACTTTTTTTGTTTTATTTTATATTTTAAATTAATTCTTAACGCAATTTTTAATGAAAAATCCAAACACTCCAAATTGAAATCCTGGGAAAGAAGTTTTGTTACCAATGGGAGGAGCAAAGTTTTGAATCTCCGTCCCCCGAAAAGGCCACGACAAACACTCTTTCAAGCCCAATGACCACGTACATGAATGTTTGGCCCACCCCTTGGTAGATCTATACACCAAAAATCAGGCTGATCAGTAATTTCTAGCATTGGATATGCGGATTTTCAGCATGGACTTCATAAACTTAACAGGCCCAAGGTGGCTCCAAGCCCATGATGAAAAAAACTTGAATCAAATTGCTAGAAATCACCAATCAGGCTGATTTTTGGGGTGTATGTCGACCAAGGGATGCGCCAAAACATTTATAAGTCGGTCCTGAGAGATTATACCAAGTGACACTTCTTGGTGTGAGCGCTACAAACTTTGCTCCTCGCTTGTTGGAGCAAACTATTTTCCAAAAGGTTCGTTTTTCGAGTGTAAAGTATAGAGAAAACAATTTCCTGGTGCATTATGCCACCACTTTTTTATGGTGCAATATTCAGGACCACATGTGGATGTGGGACCCACATGAAACTTTGTTTTAGGGTCCGTTTCCAGATTCCATTTCACGTACCGTTTCTCGCACCCGTTTCCCTTCTTGCCAACCGGCGTACAGGTAATGAAACCCCCTGTAGCTGAAAATGGCGGAACGCGCGCTTCCTTTAGGCGAGCCTCACTTCGATTGCCAACGGCACAAATCTATATTTCAGTCTTCTTCCATGAACAGGGGGGCTCACTGCGCCACCATCGACGCTGCATTGGTGACCAAAAGAGCTCTCAAAAGGCCATCGTTCGAATCAGAAAAGTGAACCCCCACCACCCCGACTGCTCTTAAATGGGTTCTCCGCCTCCTGGCATTCCAGTTCAGGTAAACTGGGTGTTATGTTACTTATGTACACGTGGCATACAATTTCAATGATCTAGACTGACCAAATGTTAGGTCACTCCTAGGTTGGACTATGGTGCGCGTATCAGAAAAGATGGGAAGAGCTCAAAGAAAAGTTAGGTGAACGTTTGGGAAAATCTACACGCCAGAGAGTTAGGTTGTTTGGTTCGTGCAACTATTGGAGCATGGCCCATCCAATTGGTAGCCTAACATTTTCGATTCTCCGGAATGATGTGTCACCTGTTTCGAACGTAAATCCAATGCAATCTCCTTGGCGACTTTCTACTCAAATTGTGAATTTCTTTTAGGATCCTAATGGTTAATTGTCAAGACCCAAACTAATACGTCAAGGCCGACGTCCACTACTCTGAGGTGGCTTTCTGTCCACTACTCTGAGGTGGCTTTCTCTCCAGTACCCCTATTTTCTCAATTTTTGTGAGTGGGCCCACGTTATTTTTTTTTTTCAGTACCCTTATTTTCTCTTATTGAGCGAGCCCCTAGGTAGGCCTTTCCCCAAGTTGCCCCTCGCGTGACTTGAACCCGTGACGTGGGGTTGGCTCTGATACCAAATATTAAGCCCAAACCAATATAACAAAAACACGGAGGATGTAAAGCATAGGAATTAATGTTAGGATCCTAAAGGTTAAGACTTAAACTTTCTGCCCCTCTATCACCTAGGTGCTTTTGGTGTATTGATTTGGGTCTTAACATTTGGTATCAAAGCCAATCCCACGTCTTGAGTTCGAGCCACGGAAAGGAGGTTGAGGACGTTGGCTGCAAAAGCGTGGTGTTATTTTAGGATCCTAATGGTTAGTACCTAAGCTTTACGCACCTCTAGTTTTAGAAATCATCCTCTTCTTACAAAAAAAAACTTAGGAAACATAGAATGTTCAAGAACTCTTTTTGGTTAATCAAGTAATCAATAGAACATATTCTCACTTGTAGTTTTTGCCTTACGTTTTCATTTTTTTCTCCTATTTTTTATAGTTCATGCATTATTTTCTCATTTTTCCAACTATTTAAATTCATTTTTAGTTTTTTAATTATTTTAATTTGTCCAATTCCAGTTAAACTTGGAATCATTATATTCCATTTTTTTTTTTTTGCTGGATTAATTGTATATATAGGGTGTCAGGATCGGGGCACAACAATTTCATACAACATTTTTTACAACAATTTTGGCGTACCCACATGGAAGATGAATCAATAGCTTTTTTCTTGGTGAGGATGATTTCCTCATCATATCGATGACCCCTACAAAAAATCAGCACATTCTGAAATTTCTAACCCCATCAGATGTGGTTTTCAAGTTAACGATAAAAATAGACGGTCCATAATTCTTCAACTTGTAAATGGATCTACGGATATCACATTGATTTGAATTTTTGTGAAGATGATCTCCTCACTGTAGAGACCATCCTTGCCAAAAAAATCATCCCATTCCAAGATTTCTAATTTATACATTGGCCTATGCCAATTTTTGTTGTCAAAAATGTTGTATGAAATTGTTGTCCCCTGATCCTTAGGCAAGCCTGTTTTTAAAGAGATCAGTAACTCCGTGAAGGCGGATTTTGAACCCAGGTCTATGGTATCATCACCCACAAACTTTACCAACTGAGCAAGCTGACAGCTTATATTTCATGTTGGAATGGCTCATTTCACCTTTTTGATCCCCAATCGGTTCTGCTTCTGCTTCCCCATTTCTGAATCATGGTCTACCTATTGCCGCTAATGGTGCACAATACCTTATTCTTAGCCTTTTTGTGAAATGATAGTGCAGTTTCCTGAATAGATGATTATATCCTTATTCTTGGAAAGAAAGGTGAAGGGCTTGCTCTGTAACAGTCACTTTGTGATACCCTAGTAGCACTCCCACAGCATAATAGATATGTATTACGATCCTTGCCGTTGATCTACTAGTGATGTAGACAAGGTCTCAGTAAAACAACAGCCATGCCATCTTTTTTGACATACATTACTTCAGACTGTACTGTTGTAATTTTTTTTTTTTTTTTCGGTGAGTAAGCTGGGTTTTCGAAAACCCCTACCAGAATTTATTATATAAACAAAATTACAATCTTTGGTACGTACCAAGGTTTAAAAGGGGCCGTTATAACGGTATAACGTACTGAGATGTAACGCTCAGGGGCAAAAACAAAAAATAACGGGAAAAAATGGCTCTGGAATTTGAAATTTAAATTTCAGATTTTCAAAACAAAAAATAATGGAAAAAATGGTGTTGGAATTTGAAATTTGACTTTCGGACTTCAAAAACGGAAAATAACAATCGTTTTCACATATTTTTCAGAAAATAATGGTTGTTATTTTCGTTATAACGGAAAAATAACAGCCATTGTAACGAAAATAACGACCGTTTTACATAAGATAACAGGGGAGGTCTGAAATCGTTATAACGGCCGTTATTTTCATTATAATTGTCATTTTTTAAACCACGGTAGGTACAACCTCTAGCATCCTCAGAGAGGTATGTAGAGAGGTTGCCAAGAGGATTAGAATTGAAAGAGCTTGGCCCTTTTTCCCCAACATAATTTCTCTTTCTTTTCTTTATTCCGGCTTCTGTGGCATCTAGAATTGAGAGACTGAAGAGAAACTTCCTTTGGAATGACAAAGAAGACGTTCGTAAGTATCATTTAATGGGATGAAAATAGGTGTGTTGCTCCAAGAAAAAAGGGTGGTCGATCAGTTTCAGACCTATTAGGTGATAAACAAGGTCCTCTTGGGCAAGTGGTTTTGAAATTTGATGTGGAAGCCCGCAGCCTTTGGAGGAGTGTACAATGAGTATGGCAGCAGGAATTGGGACTGTAACAGCAACATGGTTGTTTCATCTTACGTTATTAGCATGTGGTAAGGCTTCATTAATCTCTATAACGAATTCTATAAGGGGTTCAAGCTGAAGATTGGTTAAGGTATAAAGATCAGATTCTGAGAGGATATCTGGCACAGAGACTCTATTCTAAAATTGGAGCTTACAGCCTTGTACGCCGTACCAGTCCACAAAGATGCTCTAGTACTAGCAAATTGTTTGGAAAAGATTGATGACCATATTGTGCGAAGGGTCAGGCTCTGTTGACAGATTTAAAATGACAGGATTCTATACAGGGACACAATATAAGCCACGTGGCACACTCTTACAGAACTCTGATCATATGGATGTTTGTCCTATCCCAGGGTGGACCTGCAAACCAAAAATCAGCCTGATTAGTGATTTATAGGCTTTGGATTGGACTTATTTTCATTGGCTGATCTCAACTGTGGGAATTTAAGCAGTATTTGAGGTACAAAGATCCAACACCTATAAATCACTAATCAGGCTGATTTTTTATTTGTAGGTCCACCATGGGATTGGAGAAACATCCATATGGTCAGATTCCTCTAAGAGTGTGCCACGTGGCTTATATTGTGTCCCTGTACAGAATCCTGTCATTTTAGGTCTTTCAAGGGAACCCGACCTTGGTGCAAAATCCTACATTTAGAAGGCATCTAAACAAGGTTTTAAATTTTGATTTTGGTAACCATTTCGGTGACGTCAAAAACCGAAATGGAGTCCGAAATTTCAGGCGAAATTTTCAAATTTCGGTGGATTTCGTTATATTTTCAAGGATTTCGGTACTCACCCACCGAAATTTAAAACCTTGCTGCATCTAAACGATTGGGAACTTGAGAATTTGACTAATCTCCTCGCCGGCGAGAAGAGAGAACAATTCAAAATCAAGTAAAAGATAAGCGTAAACCGGTTCCCTCGAAGTTCATTTTCTTCCTATGGACATGCATCCACAGCAGCATACTTATGGTGGATCGATCATCTTATCAGCCATGGTATGTTCATGACAAACATGTGTATATTTTTCCTGGGCATTTCATGTCAAGTGGGTCATGGCTAGGAGCTTGAAAGGTCGCATTCTTGGCTGGTGTTGCCCTAAGTTTCAAACCCGTGGTTAGATCATATAGAGACTTTTTGGTGAGGAAGGTCTCTATGGCGATCGAGGAGATCACCCTCACAAAAATTCAAATCATTCTGTTATTCATAGCATGGTTTACAAGTTGAAGAATTATGGACCGTCTATTTTTTTATTGTAAACTTGATACCTACATTTGATGGTGTTAGAAACATGTTAAATGTTAACGCCCCAAGCCCGTTTCCGTTAAAACTGTTTAAACACGTTTTGACTCTTAGAATTTAACAACTATTTTTTCGTTTTAACGGCCGTTAAATTCTGAAAAATTTTGTGAAAAAAACAGCCGTTAAATTCCATTAAATTTTCACTAAACTCCATTTTTTTCCCAATTTTGACTTTCAGAGCCATTTTTCCGCTAAAATCCATTAAATTCTAATTTTTCTATTTTTTTCATTTTTGCCCCGGGCCTTTTCAATCCGTTTTTACGGTTTTAATGGTAACGCCCCCAATCCGTTAAACCGTTAAAACGGACTCCTTTAAACCTTGGTTATAAATTTCAGAATAGGCTGACTGTTTGTAGAGGTGATCTATATGGTGAGGATAATCAGCCATTGATTTATCTTCCACGTGGGTACACCAAAATTGTGTGTGAAAAATTGTGTCCCTCATCCTGAACCTTTTTTGTTTCCTCTTTTTTCTTTTTTTTTTCTTTCACATTTACTTGCTGTAAAGAGCATGGAAAGAAAAAGATATGAGAATTTTACTTTTTTTTACATTTACTTAAGGTTTAAAAAACGGCCGTTATAACGGATTCGGACCTACCTCGTTACTGACCTAAATATTGTCTGCCAAACTCATCTCTCTTAGAATAGAATGACTTTTTGAAAACTAAGGACGTGTTTGAAAGTGGTAAAATCACAAATTTCACCTGAATATAGGCCTTTATTTTCTCACATAATAAAAGTGAAAAGTGGGGTGAAAATATGAAGGATCTAAAAATCTTTCCGAACAAAACCCCTCCAAGCCCGGAAAAATCTATGATACCGACTTCTGTATCAAAATTTTGATGAAGAAGTCCCTCAATTTGCCACGTAGTAGACCCTTTTGGGCCCACTGCCTCCATGAATGTTTAGCCCATATCTTGGTAGACTCACATACCAAAAATCAGTGTGATTAGTGATTCCTAGCCACTGGATTTGAGCACTTTTTCATCATGGGCTTGGAACCAACTCATAGGCTTGTTCATAAAGCCCATGATGAAAAAGTGCCCAAATCCTATGGCTAGAAATCACCAATCATGCTGATTTTTGGAGTGTAGGTCTATCATAGTGTGGGCCAGACATTCAAGTGGCAAGTGGCCCCACAAGTCTATTACGTTGCAAATTGAGGGACTTCTGCTTCAAAATTTTGATACAGAAGCATTCATCAAAGAACAGCCCTTGGTGACTGGTGGGTCAAATTTTTGAACATTGCTGATCTTTTATCCTAGGTATCCAAATAACTTCTTTGATGTACGCCGCGTGTCCTCATTTTCGTAAGTAGACAATAAACTTTCAATCCAATGAGGCAATGCCAATTAGGGCAAGCGTGCTGCGTGTCCCAGACTTACACGAAAGGAGGATCACGTCTAGATTCTAGACTCTAGAAGGGAGTGACGGAAGCATGAAGTACCATCCCACCTACTACGAGAATAAAATTTGATCTCCCTTACTGGAAAGTTTGAAGTTCCCCCCTCTAAAATTGACACATGGAATTCTTTTTTGGCCCCACTGACCCCTTCAGATGTTTGACCCTCCCCTGATAGACCTGTACACTAAAAATCAGCTTGATTGGTGATTTCTACCAGCTTCGTTTGAGCACCCAAAAAAATGTTCAAATCCAACGGCTATAAATCACCCGATTATAATGCTCAAATCCACAGCTACAAATCACTAATCAAGCTCAAATTAAATTTGAATTGTAGGTCAACCAGAGATGAATCAATCATTCATGGGTTGCGGGCAGGAAAGAATGTGCCAAGTGGCATTTTTGGGAGGGTGGGCCTGGGGGCAGCAAAATTGCAGTCACCAACTACACATCCATTGCCTATTTATCAGATTCTCCCAACTCACCATCGATTCATCCTTCCCCACAAAAAAAACAGCACTCCTCCAACCACTCTCTCTCTTTTCTTTCTCTGTCTGCAACTTAGAACCGAAACCTCAGGTATGGGTGGTCTCGAAATGGAGAGAACGACGACAGGATGGGCAGCAAAAGATCCGACGGGAATTCTGTCTCCTTTCACTTACACTCTGAGGTGCAACCCAATTCCTCTCTCAATCTTCTATTTTTGTCTTCTCAATCTCATCTGATCGATCTCTCTCAAACAGGAACACAGGCCCAGAAGATGTGTACATCAAGGTGATTTGCTGTGGTGTTTGCCACACCGATATCCATCAAATAAAGAACGATCTTGGCATGTCTAACTACCCCATGGTTCCTGGGTACAATACGCACACCCCCATCTCTCTCTCTCTCTCTAATGCACTAGTACTCTGTTTGATTGTTTTGTTTCGGGTTTTTTCAAGGCACGAAGTCGTTGGTGAAGTAATGGAGATTGGTTCCGATGTGACCAAGTTCAAGGTAGGAGATTGTGTCGGAGTGGGCGCGCTCGTCGGATGTTGCAGGGAGTGTTATCCATGTACATCAAACATCGAGCAGTATTGTAACAAAAGGATCTGGTCCTACAACGATGTATACACCGATGGGAAACCCACCCAAGGAGGATTTGCTGATGCCATGGTCGTTGATCAAAAGTAAAGAAACAAACCCTGAAAAGCTTTTACTGTTTTGTGGTGTTCCCTACAGACACTGGATCACTTCTTTTTGTCTTAGGATTGTATTGGGTTGGGTCTTAATAATTGGTATCAGAGCCAGCCCCACGTCCCGAGTTCAATTCACGGAAGGGGCGACTTGCGGAAAAAAGATGCCAGAGTGAGAGCCACCATGTGGAAAGGGCTACCTGAACCAGAGTAGGCCGCCGCTAGGATGTCAGCTATGTTAGGATCCTAAGACACAGAGCTTTCGGCACTTTATTACCTAAGTGCTTTTGGTGTATTGGTTTGGATCTTAACATTTTGCTTGGGATCTATTTTCAGGTTTGTGGTGAAAATACCAGATGGGTTGGCCCCAGAACAGGCGGCGCCACTACTGTGTGCCGGGTTGACAGTGTACAGCCCATTGAGGCGGTTTGAGTTGAAGGGGAGTGGGTTGCGGGGAGGGATTCTAGGTCTGGGAGGTGTTGGACATATGGGTGTGAAGATAGCCAAGGCAATGGGTCACCATGTAACGGTGATCAGCTCGTCTGATAAGAAGAAAGAGGAGGCATTGGATCATCTCGGCGCCGACACCTACCTTGTAAGTTCGGACGCAGCCCAGATGCAACAGGCTATCGATAGCCTTGACTACATCCTCGACACCGTTCCTGTCTTTCATCCCCTCGAACCTTACCTTTCTCTCTTGAAGGTCGACGGAAAGTTGATCTTGATGGGCGTCATTGGAACCCCTCTACAGTTCGTCTCTCCCATGGTGATTCTCGGTGAGTTCTTTATCTCTTTCTCTTTCTCTTTCTTTTTTTCTTTTTCATATATTTTTTGTTAAATTATGTAATGGGTTTGTTGTGTTTTTTGTTTTTTTCAAGGGAGAAAGACTATTACGGGAACCTTTGTGGGGAGCATGGAAGAATCAGGGGAGATGCTTGAGTTCTGCAAAGAAAAGGAGATTAGCTCCACGATCGAAGTGGTGAAGATGGATTATATAAATAATGCATTAGAGAGGTTGGAGAAGAACGACGTGAGATACAGGTTCGTGGTGGATGTGGCCGGTAGCAAGCTGCTTGATCAATAATACCAAACATATCAAGCCAAAAGAACAGACAACCAAACAATACCCAACTTATCTTTTTCTTACAATATTGTCTTTTGTTTATGTTTTGTGATCAAAAAAAAAAAACTTGGATGATTGAGATTAAGACACCATCTTCCTTTCCTTCTGGGGAAGGGTATTTGAATTGTCGCTTTACATGGTGGGTGCACCAAGAAGATTACTTCTACAAGTTTTTTCTTTGTGTTTCAAGATGTACTCGATTGTTTTGCTTGTGGTGCTCACTGATGGAGTCGGGCCCACATAAACCTGCTTGAACGATTGTAACCATTCAATCTATTTCCTTTTCTTTCTGATGATTCAATAGGAGGGCTTCTATGGAGTCAAGCCATGAAGCCCCACCAGTATCATTTTCATTGGGTTAGGTGAACCTTGGGTTCCTCACAAGTCAAACACTTGGTCCAATGAAAATGAGACATGAGGAGTACTAAAAATTCGTCATCACCCACAGTATGAGCCACATGGCACATTTCCAGAGCACACTCACGGTTGGACGTTTGGCCAATCCCTAGGTGGAGCTACAAACCAAAAATCAACCTGATTAGTGATTATTAAGCGTTGGATTGGAATCATTTTCATGGGTTGATTTTATCCGTGGGAATTTGAACATTATTACAAGGATCCAAAGGTTTGAAGTCACTAATCACGAGTAAAACTTGTGTCACAAGATGTTGTGACGGAAGCCGGTCACAGCACTCAATACGAGCCACGTGGCATACTATTAGAGGATGATGACTGTATGGATGTTTGGCCAGTCACTCGGTGGACCAGTACACAAAAAATCAGACTGCTTCGTGATTTCTAACCGATTCAATTGAAGTTATTTTCATGGGTTGATTTTAACGGTAGGAATTTGAGCATTATTGAGCGTTATTTGGGAGAAAAAATCCAAAGGTTGTAAATCACTAATCAGGCTGATTTTTGGTTTGTAGGTCCACCGAGGGATTGGCCAAACATCCATACGGTCAGCGCCCTCTAATAGTATACCACGTGGCTCGTATTGAGTGCTGTGACCGGCTTCCGTCACAACATCTTGTGACACAAGTTTTACTCAATAATCAATTACCAAAAACATGACAGAGAAAGGGTTCGTGATGTAACAAGGTAGACCTGACACAAATGCATCAGATGGAGCAAAACTTCTATCACACGAAATTGTAAATCACACAATCGCAAGCCAATGAGTTCTCGGCACGTACACAAGTGCTTTTGCAACGGACCCATGTACTTTTGCTTTTAGGTGTACATGCGGAGAACTCATTGGCTGTGATTTACAATTCGATTGTGACAGAAGTTTTACTGATGGAGTATTTTTGTTACTCACCGCTTCCATCTGGGTCCACTGACTGCATAGATGTTTAGCCCACCCCTTGGTAGACATTCATACTAAGAAAACAGGTTTGATGATTTTTAGCTGTTGCTTTTTGTACCCAAATAAATGGTTGAATCCAACGGCTTGAATCACGTATTAAAAAGTACTAAAATCTAATGGCGAGAGATTACCAATCAGGGTAATTTTTGTGTCTATCCACTAGAGTGTGGACTAAATATCCATGCGATCAGTGGGCCTAGAAGACAGGGGTGAACAAATTGTTACATTTTTTGGCATCAGGTCTATTTTGCAAGTTGTTATTGTTGGAAAAAAACCCATTTTCCCTATGTACAAACCACAACAACAAAAAATACAAGTAGCAAAGAAATAAAGTAACGAGAGAAATCACACATCAAATTTTTACGTGGAAAACCCTTCAAAAAGAAAGGTAAAAATTACGGGATCTAGTCTGGTAAACTTCCATTATGATAAGAATAATATGATTACAACTTCTCTAGCTAAAACTAGAGGATACAAATCATCAAGAGACAATCAATCTCTCTTAGATTTCAAGATCTTTACCTAAACAAATGGTAGATAGTAAACAACAATGGAAGAGATAACTCTTACCACTTAGGGTTTGAACAAACCCTAGAAATAATCCTTTTGAGAAAGAACAACAACGAACCTCGGAGTTGTAGATAAAGCCTCATAGATCTGGAGATCAAACACTGCTTGGAAACTTGGAAACAAGCACTTTCTCCTTCTCTTCAAGAAACCATATTTCTTTCTACCCTTTTTTGCAAAAGCTCAAAACCTTTCTAAAAAAGAATGGACCGTACCACTCTCTTCTTCTTTTCTTTTCTTTTTCACCAAGTCTTTTAAAAAAGACCAAAACACCCCATTCTTCAAATTAATGGGACAAAAAGAAGTGGGTCCCACCTCAAATGAGGAGGGACATCCAACAGTTACATCTTTTTTTTTTTTCTTTTTCTTGGGAGGTAGAGTACAAAACATATGTTTGGACACACATGGCCGACGCAAAATGGTTCTTAACCATTCAAAAGAAGAGTGTGTTCAACATCAAACATTGTTGTTCGGTAAGTGATGGGACAAGCTCCTAACTATGAATAAATGGTCACATTAGCAGATGAAGAGCACAAGAACAAGGAGAAAGAGTAAATAAAATAAAAGAAGGGCCTGTTTAGATATCCATTTTTGTGTTAGAAAAAAAGAATTTTATTCATAAAAGAACTCACACAAAAAATGGCAATCCAAACAGCCCCGAAAGCTATTTATTGAGAAAATTCCTCGCTTCGGGGTATCTTGGAGCAACACTTTGCTCAGGGGCAGTGGCAGCAACCTTTTCTCTTGACCTGACATTTTTGTTGAACTTATCAAGGATATCCCGCAGGCATCTAGCTTCAACCAAATTAACAGAAAAAAAAATAAAATAATCGTCAGCAAAAAGGAGATGAGAGAGATAGGGCATGACCATACAATTTTAATTCTACGAATGTAATGGGTTGTGTTCCACGTGTAAAAGAATGGTAGGTAAGACATTCATGCAGATAACAAAGAGGTATGACAATAAAAGATCTTCTTGACAAAGCCACGAGATGGGACGAAGTGACACAAAGTGGAGCCATTAAGAAGGATTGAAAACTTCTTGACAAAGCCACGAGATGGGACGAAGTGACACAAAGGGGAGCCATTAAGAAGGATTGAAAACGAAGAAGATTCGTTCGACACCTCTAGAGATTCAAACTTCATAAAATCACATAGCTTGGAGTGTGTAAAAAAGAAAAGGCCATATCCAACTTAACGTACGGTACACCTCTTAATGATCCTACTTGTTCTCGTCGCTTGGTCGGATACTCATTTTAGTGGATTGCAATTTCTGGAGAAAGTTCAAAAACACCCCAAGACTCAAGAGTCAAGATAAGTACTGTGTGTCCCAAGCCAGAAAAATCATTCTTACTAGGCCCTTAATCGTCTTGACCAATGAAAAGTGCTAGGCCGATGCGATGATTCAAACAACCAATTGGTAAAGCATATCCGACGTTTGGCAACACAAGAAGCGCACGAGAAACATGTGCCAAGACAAAACGACAAAATCCGAAATGCTAATACTAAATTTAACCTTGATCCAGGCACATGTACGTGGATTTTCGAAACAAAAAATAAAAGGGTATTTTAGTAACTCTCCCCTGAAATTTGAAAGTAATTAGTAATACCCTCCTTATACTTTCAAACTTTAGGATTACCCCCCTTGACCTAGTTTAACCATATCATTTGACTAACGTTTTAACGTGACATGCATCATGCCCCTGTTGATGCACCTATGTATGGACCAGAATATTGCAAGTACAGTGCTAAAACCCAGTGATTCAAGTCTTTTTACCTTAAAAGTCAACCACTATTTTACAATGCGCGCATCATGTAATCTCTTAATATCAGTACAGGATATATATTCGTAGTTGGAGACTAGGCTTGAATGGAAATACGGAAGTTGGGTTGGCAGTATGGCCGGATGGATGGATGAATATTGGAGTGTTTTCTTCTTCTTTTGCAGGTGAACTTGTAGATGAGTTGAGTTTGTTACTCACCACTGTCATCTGAACCCACTTAACGCATGGATGTTTATCCCACCCCTTGATGGATATACACACCAAAAATCACCCTGATTAGTAATCTATAACCATTAGATTTTAGCATTTATTTTTACTTATAGCCATTGAATGTAATCATTTTTTTAGTACTCAAAACCAATAGCTAAAAATCATCAAACAAGCTGATTTTTGGTATGAATGTCTACTTAGGGGTGGGCTAAACATCCATGCGGTCAGTGGGCCAAGATGGCAGTGGTGACTACCAAAAATGCCACTTCCGCATTTAAAAAAATCTCAGGTATACCTTGTTACATCACGGCTCAAAAATTTATATTCTGATGTAATAATCAAGGTTTAAAAAACGGCCATTATAACGGATTCGGACCTACCCCATTACGTTATGGACCGTTAAAACGCCCAGAAAATAACAGCCGTTATTTTCCGTTATATTTTTTGTCATAACGAAAATAACAACCGTTATTTTCTGAAAAATTTTGTGAAAAAAGATGGCCGTTATTTTCGTTTTTTCCCGTTATTTTCAGTGCCATTTTTTCTGCTATTTCCGTTATTTTCCGTTATATTCCGCTATTTTACATTATTTTACGTTATTTTTCTATTTTTTTTCATTTTTGCCCCTGAGCGTTTTTTTTGTTATAACGGAAAAACCAGTAACGCCCCCAGTCCGTTATACCGTTATAATGGTCCCCTTTAAACCTTGGTAATAATTACATGTTATGACAGGTTTTGAAAATTTTCAAATATCAAAAAAACAGAGGAAACTTTGTTGAAATTTTAGATATTGGGTCTATTTTTTTTTTTTTTTTGGGAGGATGGTCTTCTCACTGTTAATGATCATCCCACGAAAAATCAGGCCGTTCTGAAGTTTCTGACCTTTATCTAATTAATCTAAGAATTATATAAAAAAAAACCCTACTTTATCAGATGTATGATACAAATTAATTAAAAACATTCTTAAGAGGGAAAGATTTTGACTACTTAGAAAAGCTTACTAAAATCTTTGGGCATTAAATACCATATCCTTGTTGCCTCAAAATTTAACAAATTTCTTGAATGCTCTTGCTGCAAAATTTTCTATATAAACCCCACTGTTACAAGTATGCATTGCAACTGGTTACAAAAAAAAACAAAAAAACAAGTATGCATTGCAACTGTGTGGTGTTGTAACCAATCATTTGGTCCAGCTAAACAAAATGCTGAAACCTAAAACACTAATGTAACAGTGGCAGAGCCTAAGATGTGAAGTGCTGCAGTTGATAGAGCATCTTAGAAGGATCCATGCAACATAGCTTTAGGTTTTGGTTCTATAGTAAGGGTTGATGTGATGACAAGATTAGATGCATTGGGTGCTTTTGAAGTTGTGGTGCTAAAGCTTTCAGGCATGGTTCTAGTGACTCTTTGCCTTAGGCAGGGCCTTCTTGATACAAGTTGAGGCCTAAGGCGAAAACTCTATTTAAGACTTTTTTTATATTTAATATATTTGATATATATGGTATTAGTTAAAAAATTAAAACTCCTTATATTATTAAAAATCTTTATATAAAAACTATTCTTGATAATAAAAAACTAGGGAAAAAAATTAGATGCAGAGGACTCTCGGTGCAGTCAATGCAGAGGACTCTCGTGGCCCTACATAGATCATTTTTGGGCCCAATGACTGTGTGGATGTTCAGCCCGTCTATTGGTGGATAAACACATTAAAAACATGCTTGAATCCAACGGCTAGAATCATGTCCTAAAAAGTACTAAAATTTATGGCCATAGATAATCAATGAAGTTGATTTTTTGGTTTGTATATCCAATAAAGGGTGGGCTAAAAATTCATGTAGTTAGTGGGACTTGCGCTAGGGGCTGCCTCTCACCAAGAGGCCTTAGGCGACCGCCTCAATAGCCTTAAGGTAGAGCCGGCCCTAGCCTTAGGTGCAGTCAGAATTATTATTTTGAGCTCATTGGAGTGCCAAGCTTATGGCACACAATGCTTTAAGTGATTATTTAAAGTGCTACCTCTCTCCTAGGATTACAATCACATGACCTTAAATCTATGTTGCATGGACTCTTCCATCGGTTTAAGTACCTCTGTCGGTCACGTCTTTGTATCTAACACTATGGATTCTCCCACAGATTCCTTTAACTAAGCTGTTTAGGTCTCTCTATTTATGTTTTTTCACGAGAGTTTTTTTGCTGGTTTTGATAAGAACTGAAGTCGTTGAAATCCGGCTTATTGCTTATAGGCTTATGCGCCTAGCATTTTAAGATGTACATGTTCAAATTCAAACTTTTTAAATACTTAAAATGCTCTTTTGATTCTTTCAATGTTAATTCTGAATGACCCTTAAACCTTTAATAGAACTTTTTAAATGACAGAAATATCCCTCTAATCATTTAAAATATTTTTAAATGACTAAATTGTCCTTTCATATCCAAATCCGTGTTTAAGCGTGCTATGGTTAAAAGAAAACCCTCAAAAACCGAAAAATGAAACGTTATATAGTGGCTTTGTTTTGTCCGTTATCCAATATTTTAGTGTTACCAAAAGTAATTTTATTTTTAATTTTCTTACCATGAATTGATCTGTAATAACTGCCGTTATAACGGACATAACCATAACTTTATATGTCCGTAATAACGTATTTAAAGCTTGGCATCCATCTTTGATTTATTTTTTTGAGAGGGAACTGGGAAGGACCACCACAACCATAATCGGTAGCAACAGCAGCAGTTATAAGGAGCGCAAGGGAGCGCAGTCTACTTATCCTACACCCCTTCCCCCAATCGTCTCGAAATGGGAAGCTCTAACACAGGTGCCAAGGACGACACAGCCACTGACGTTGGCGACACCAACGCCGATTCCGGCACTTTCTCTGAAGGAGAGAAGGTCCTCGCTTACCACGGCCCTCGCATCTACGAAGCCAAGGTAGACTTCTTTCTTCCCTCTCCATTTGTTTTTCTCTGAAATTTCACTATTCTCTCCGTCCATCCATGGATGTTATCGCTCAACCTTTTCCCCCCCTTTCTGTCCTCTTTGTAGTTTGCAATACTTGAAATGGTTACTGTTCTTGAATTTTTTTTTTCCCTTTCATGGAAGGCAATGTAGAGATTTTGTTGGAATTTGATACCACCAAAATACCTTTATTTGTTTGTAATTCCATGATTTAAAGGGAAACAAATGAAATCTTAGATCTGGATATAGGTTTGTTTCGAATATGAGAATGATAGAGTGCAGTATGCAGATAATTAGGGCAAAACGAATGCTAATTTTGCTGGGTATATGGGATGATGAATTACTGCTTTCACGATACTGTGGTATTTAAGTTCGAAACCCTGTTACATGGGATGGACACGCAAAAAAAAACCTGCCATACATATGGGTCCCACTTTGAAAATCTGCTGTGCAAAAAAGAAAAAGGAGGTACTTGAATCTTGATTGAATGATTTTGAGAACCAATATATCTTGTTCTTTTAGATGGTCCAAAAAAGAGAGTAATAAATTAGATGCTTGAATGTAAAATCTAATTTTCCGGGGACTCATTGACTGGTGAGCCCAATGCGCATGTAAGTATGCATATGAGAGAGATCCTCTCTTTCCAAAATATAAACTAAAGGTGTAAATACTCTTGGTGGGACTCGTTGAATGGCGAGAACAATGTCCATCCAACCATGTACGCCATGCACATGAGAGAGATTTAATCATTTCTAAATGTAAAAATAATGAACCATAATCCTCCACAGAGAATTTTTCCTCACATTTTATCTTTGTTCTCACTTGAAAAAAGAATAAAAAAAAATAAGACGATGGCGATAAAAGAGCAAGTTTAGACAGCAAGCCCCTAATTTTTCAAATTCACCATCATCTTAAGAGAGAAAGTACCAAAAGAAAAAAAAAATGTAACTACAAAATTAATAGAGATGATATTGGTTTTACACTTTTACCTTTACGCTCTCTATAACTTCCTATTTCAAGAGTTGAGCTAAAGGGGATGGGAATGGTTTTGTCTAGCACACAGAGAGTTGGGGTTCGACAGTTAACTATTGGAAGGTTTTGGAAATTAATCCCTGAATTAATTTAGATTATTATTAGGGGTATTCTAATTGAATCAGGAGTAAATGAAATCAAATTTCAGTTTAAATTACCCCAGGACAACATATGAAATAACCATGGAGAACATTGCCTCACATTGTAGATTAGCATAGAAGATTGAATTGAGGAACATAATTTGTGTAGCTGGCCTGATATAGTTAGGATAAGGCGTATGACGATGATGATGTTTATACTTTGTTCTAGATTTATTATGTTATCATCACGGCTTAAATTAATTTTCTTGTTAATGCCCTGAAATCTGATTCACTGCATGCTTTTATTTTTAAGGTTCAAAAAGTTGAGTTTCGGAAGAAGGAATGGAGATATTTTGTTCATTACCTTGTAAGTCTAGTTCTTTGTCCTCTATTTTTTTCATCTGAAGCTGATGTTAAGTATTTCTTGAACATATTTAGTTCTCTGAAGCTCTTTTGTCACTATAATCATTTGATGACTTTTTGTTATTATTAAGTGCTGAAAATTGTAGGAAAAACTGAATATTTGCTTGTTTGAGTCATTTAGTGACATATTCTCTTTGTTTTGCAGGGTTGGAACAAAAAGTGAGTACATTTTCTGGTCTATGTATCTAATTTTACTTGAATTTTCTGATAAAATTTTTCCATTGAGAAGGTAAGTGGGTGCAGGATTTGAAGAAGGCTTTGAATTTATTTTTAAATATATTGGTCCTAATACTTATGCTTTCTGTGATTTTTATGCGTGTCCTGTGACCTTCACATCCCCTGTGGAGGAGTTGCAATTGGTAATTCGAATTTCACGATATCCAAGTGTACAATTTGTAAATCTGTTTTACTCTGACTTTTATTCAACTTCTATGTTTGATATCAAGAAAGATTAATAAATATGTTGGAATCTAGCCTATATATATATCATCGTCATCATCCAAGACTTGCCCAACTATTTGGGGTTAGATATCTGAATCCTGTTGTGCCATTCTGTGCTATCCAAGGCCACAGAAACATATATTATAGGATGTGCTTTATTCATGAGTGTGTATTACTCCCGGAAAGTCTCTTGGATTTGTGACTTTAGGAAATGGCTTGTAGGCTACTAATGTTGAAAAAGCAAGAAGGAAAAAATTAGAACAAATGGGAAAAGGAAAAAAGAAAGAGAGATTGTGGCTCCAACCCCTGAGACCAAGTTTAATAACCATGTGTGTCATTGTAAATAATAGCCAAATATGAAATGACATAAATTGCAACAGTCCCCTCCTTAGTAAGCCCTAAAGCATTTATCTAGCCTGTTGGCTATTAACATTGAAAAAGCAAGAAGGAAAAATTAGAACATAATGGAAAAAAGAAAAAGACAATGGTGATTAGATATATGGGATGCATGTCCATCCCCTTTTTTATAACCACCCTAAGTATTTTTGTGACCAGTTTGTTCCTCACTTATGGGTTGTGTAAACATGGATTTAAGTCTTGGCTGAGACCAAGTTGACTCACCCAACTCAGCCTTGGCTAGCGCTGAGACATGAGACATACAAATGACTCACCCGAGATAGTAGAAATATTCCTCTTTTCACATTGGATTGGTAGCTTGATGTACGTTGTGGTTTGCACTAGACCAGACATTGCTCAAGCAGTGGGAGTTGTCAACAGATTTATGAACAACCCAGGAAAAGAGCATTGGAAAGTGGATTCTCAGATATCTGAGAGGTACTACAGGGATATGTTGATTCAGATCTGGTAGGGGGCATTGATGTATAAAAGAGCACTACAAGGTATACGTTTACTTTGGACAGTGCAACAGTTAGTTGGGTTTCACAGTTACAAAAGACAGTAACCATTTCGACGACAGAGGCAGTATATGTTGCTGCAACGGAAGCTTGTAAGGAGATGGTATGGTGACAGGGTCTATTGAAAGAATCGAGCAAGGAACAAGAGAATTGCAAACTATACAGTGATAGTCAGAGTGCAATTCACCTTGTAAAGAATTCAACATTTCATTCAAGGACCAAACACATCGACATTAAATACCATTTCATATGATCCTTGTTAGAGGATAGACTATTTGCTTTAGAGAAGATCCACACAAATCAGAACCTTGTAGATATGTTCACTAAGGTGGTCACTATGGCGAAACTGAAGTTATGTTCAGTTTCTGTTGGTTTTCATGCTTAGAGGACAAGGAGAAGATTCACACCGAGTTCTCTACAAAGGCGTCACATTCCAGATGCAGCTAGGTCAGTGGAGATGCTCGAGATCAATCTCCAAGTGGGAGATTGTTGAGCTGTGGAGCATGATTTGTTTGTTCGGCAAGGGTTGGTTCAAACGAAGTCCAACCTGGTTCGAACGAACTTGTCCAGAGGATGGATGTTTTCTCAGGGTTGCTCGTTTTGCTTTCGGGTTGGGTGATTCGAACGAAATGTTACCATTGTTCGAACGAGGTCGAGTTGGTTCGAACGAGATTGTGGGAAACCATTTCAGAAACTTCCCTAATCGCTCTAGGACTCCTTGAATGAGGAGTTGGGAACCCTAATTCGTTAGGGAAGTGTATATACTATTTTTTTAGAGTGATTTAGGGTTAGAGAGTTGCACATAGAGAGTAAGAGAGGCTATAAGAGATTTGAGAGTGTGCATTGTACTATTACTCTTTGTTTTTTTGCCTCAAAGCATAGTGGAATCGGCGTGGATCCGTGGACATACCTCAATATAGAGGGAACCATGTAAATCTGTGTTGTGGGTGTGTTTGAACCTCCGTTCTTAGATTTAATTGTCTTTTCTTTCTTCCCAACACATTGGTCTAATAGAATGAACATTCTTGGATGGGCCGAAAACATATGGTGATTGGTCCATGAAAAGTCTACAGATTGGATAATTACTTTCATCCAATGGAACCAGTTTGACCATCTTTGTGTGACTCATCGAATGATGTTGCCATTAGGACCATAGCTTATTCACATCCTCACATGGTCACACCCTAATGTGAGCGTTTCTCGTACTATAAATATTTATGATTAAAAATCTCGAAGTTTCTCGATGAGGAGTTATTATCATTTTTTAGCACATATTCTAACTTCAACAATCACAAGGACTCTTGGCAACATTTTGTTGACTGCATTGGATTTTAGTATTGCTATTTCCAGTATTTTTTTGGTCTTGTTTTAAAGCATGCCTGGATTATGTAAATGTTGATCATAATTATTTGATTTGCACATTGTATCGTATGCTTGATTTGTTATTATTGACACTTTGGCCTGTTGAGATTAGTATTATTAGAGAAGTTGAATCTTTTTACCCTTTTAATGGAATTTGGTTAAATGTCAAAAAGAAAAAAAGAGAGAGGGGTGTGTGGTAGAAGCTGAATTATATTGACGTCCATCTTTACCCACTGTATTGATGACTTCTCTGCTCAACTACAAGTGTTAGCATTTTTTACTTTCTTACACTTTTACCGTCAGCAGTTGGGATGAATGGGTAGGCATGGATCGTTTGTTGAAATATAATGAAGAGAATATCCGAAAGCAGCAGGCACTCGCTAAAAGACAGGGTGTTGACAAGAATCCCAAGTCAGGGCGTTCAACACAGATTAAGCCAAAAAGCTCTACTGGTTAGCTCCTCTCTTATGTAATTTGATAGCAGTATCTTATGTGCTTTTGTAGTAGTTCCTCCATTGCTTATGCATAACCTTCAGTTCATATCCTTCATTTCTCATCCATTTTCACTTGTATTAGTCATAGAATAAGTATGCTTTGTTCTCTGGTCATTGATAAAAGAAGGAAACAAGCAGCCCTTTAAAAGGCAAAAAAGACTAGCCTATGGGAAAGTAGATAAACCTAAATCCATAATAGAGGTATGATCTACACCATAAGGAGAAAGACGCCCGACTTTAGTGTTTACGTCCATATGGATGTTGTAGTCTGGAACAATTTCGATATGGAAAAAAGATATATATTGTCTTCAAAGATCTATGTGATCCTTTAATCACTTCACATGATTAGGTTAACTGAACATTTAAATGAAGTAGTGGCAGGCAATATTTCAGCCAATTGCTTACCAGGTGGTTCCCTCTGGGCCTTTCTTGTTGCCAAGGAGTAACTCTCAGCTGACCAGATTCATTGCTGAAGAGAGTGACCAAATGGACCTCCTTTTAGGCATAATCAAGAATTTATATGGTAATTCTCAGGTGCATGTAAGAGTTGGTATTTGATATTGAAGTGCAATTTGAATGACGGGTAAGTCTTGTGTATTGCAAGTAGACCTCATTGCAGTATTTTTGGGATCAGAACTGATTATGTAGTAGCAGGATATGTGTAATAAATCTTTGTGAAAGGACAAACTTCAACTGCTCCTATACTGTCTGAGAATGATTACTATATTCCTAGATGGTGTATGCTTGCCTAAAATGTATTAGTACTATCACTTATGGTGTCCGTACTGTGCCCTTGTCATTTCCAATCTCTAACCTATTTCATTGTTATCATTGTGGACCTCCAAACGTTTCTTTTGTGGGTAGGCTGGGTTCGAACATGCTTTCTCAAGGTTGTGCAGTAATTTAACCAATTGGTCCTTCAAACTTGGATTTTCAAGATACTTGTAATTTTGGATTTTGTGCTACTTAATCTTCCTATAGATCACAAATATACAGTTTGCAAATATATTAGAGTTTTCCTGGAAAGAAAATTAATAAATATGGCCGTACTGGTATACCCTCTTCATTGGAGATTAAATACCAGTGCCTGTTTCATAATCGGCAATTTGTATCAATGCTAAGGAAAGATAGGTTGACTTTTGCTAAGACTGGTAAGATGATTGTTGATATTAAACTAAGTTTTCTTTTCCTTTTCACTTGATAAGATGACTGTATGAAATGATTAGACAATTTGGACGGACTTTCAGACTTGGAATGACAATATATTTATCAACACGATAGCTGTAAAACTGTGCTTTCCTTTTTCTTGTTGATATTCGGTCCATTCTTGTATTATGTTCCTTCATTTTTTTTATGGATGTTCTAATTCAGAGCCAGTGTGATGTTTTTCTGAACATTGTCAATTCGCACCTGTGGTGTAATTGTAATACTATATATGCTGTTCTTTGGAAATTGCAGATGCAAAAGTGGATAAAGAGGACCTTAAGAACTATGGTAATGCAGTATTCTGTTCATATTTGAATCATTGCTTTACTTCAACTAATGGTTTTTTGGTTTATCGTTTTCATGTGAACTAAATAAGGCCGTTGCTTTAGTTAGAACATTTTGTCGTTCCAAATGTATATGAGTACATCTTAGCCAACTTTTCAGTTACTTTTTTGTTTAGTCGTTGAATTTTTTATGTTTTTGGTGTGCGTTTAGTCATTGGATATGATGTTTAATGCATTATCTTGAGTTTGACTGTGTGGAATCAGAAGTAATTATGAGTATATCTATCTGCTCATGTTTAACCAAAGATCTTGAGGACCACAAAGAAGTGCTAATATACTTCTCCAGCCAGTTCATTTCCTGAGAAGAGTTCTTTTATGGGAGAGTTCTTTGACCTACTGAACATTTGGAAAATCTTTTTGATTGGCACTTGGCTAGCAAACCTGGAAGAATAAACAAAATCCACCCTTGACGCAACGTCCATTGAAACTTTTATGCTGAAAGATAAATAATTTATTTATTTATATTTGTTAATAGCATTTTTTTTATGGGTAAGCTGGGATTAGACCCACGACCCCACAGTTGTAGTGCGGTACTTTTTTTTGATAAGTGTAATGCATTGATAAAATGAAAAGGAACATACAAGCAAGGCCTAGGAGGTCGAGATGACCTGCCAAAGGCTAAGACGCCTACATCAGCGCCAAGAAAGAAAGAAAGGAAAAACACTGAAGAGAGGGTTAAGCTAGATCCCTCTTACAAATCATGTCCCACCGGAAAACAAAATCGTCAAAAAACAGGCCGCAGCACTCCTTGAAGACTTTGGACCACAGAAACAAGAGACCCTTGATGTTCAAAATGATATTCTCCTCCGAAAACTCCATATTCTCGAAAACCCTGAGGTTGCGCTCCTTCCACAATCCCCTACAAATCGCAAAAGGGAGCAAACGCCATAATACGTAGCCTCTAGAAGAGAAGGGATAAGTGGCCCAACTGTGGGTAAGCTGCATCAACAAAAGGGGGAAAACCCAAGCCATACCGAAATCTACCAAGAAAGCCGACCAAACCGCACTGGCCACTGTGCAATGGAGAAAGAGATGATCGATCGATTTCCCACATTGCTTGCTCATAGAGCAAAAATCAACTATGACAAACTTGCGAGCTCTCAAATGATCCACAGTCAAGATTTTGTTCAGGGAGTCTACCCAAAAAAAGAACGCAGTCTTGGATGGCACTTTGGATCCCCAAACAAAAGGGGTTGGATAGCTGTCAACAATAGTCGGAAGAAGAAACTCGTACAAGGATCAAACCGAAAATTTGCCATCCTTTGACCATCTCCAAGTACGTCTATCAGGAACCTGGAAGGAAGGTTGACAATCTTGAAGGCGATGCAATAATCGAGATGCCGTTTCAATTTCCTAGTCGTTAAGTCGTCTCTTGAATCTGAAGTTCCAAGCCCGGTTCGCCCCTTCTAGGACCGTGCATTGAATCATTGCACAGTTCTTGAACTCGAAAATGGAATAAAGTTCGGGAAAATCGACCATGAGAGGGCTATTTCCACACCATCGGTCCTCCCAAAAGCGGACTCTATACCCAATGCCCACCTTATAGGAGATCCCTTCATAAAATTTTTCGAAGCACTTTACGATACCTTACCACACACGGCATCAATAGGAAGAAAGGACTGGTCTCCCATCCCATTCAAAATCTGACACCCCGTACTTGCCTGCCATCGCCTTTCTCCACAAGCTATCCATCTCCTCTCCAAAGCGCCACAACCACTTACCCAAAAGCGCATCATTCACGATATTTAGGCTTCTAATCCCCAATCCCCCTTGGGTCTTTGGGCGGCAAATGGAATCCATTTCACCAAGTGGTACTTTCTCTTGCCGTCGCGGTCATGCCATAAAATATTCCTCGTGATATTCTTTAAAGCCTTCGCGATGCAACTAGGCATGGTGAACAGAGATATGATATACATAGGCAAGCTAGATAAGCAATGCTTTAACCAGACCAACTTGTCCTCTTTAGAAAGGTACTTGGATTTCCACAAAGCCAGCTTACTCCCAAACCTCTCAGCTACAGGGTCCCAAATAGCTTTGGATCTGTAGCTCGCTCCTAAAGGTAACCCGAGATAAGAAATAGGAAGGTTGCCCTCTCCGCACCCCGACGCTGCAACCAACTCTCCCAAATTTCTAACTTCTCCCACTCCATACAGCATACTCTTGGCCATATTAACTCTAAGCCCCAACACAACCTCAAAACAGACAAGAAGGCCCCTCAAAAAGCGAACCTAGTTCAAAGAATCCCCGAGGAAGACCAAGGTGTCGCGTGAGAGATCGCTTCTATGCTTGGACAAACCTTAAAACCGTCAAGAGAACCAAGCTCAGTCGCCCTACTGAGCATCCTCCCCAAAGCCTCCGCTATCACGATGAATAAATAAGGCGACAACGGGTCACCTTGTCTCAAATCTCAAGAACTGCAAAAGTATCCCGCCAGAGCCCCATTGACCAGGATGGAGAAAGATGCCGGAGAGATACACTTGCTGCCACCTTTTCTATTTGAGCCCGAATGTCATCCTAGCCAACATATTGTCAACGAAGCTCCAATTGACATGATCATACGCCTTCTCCAAATCAATTTTGCGAAGGATCCCCGGGATTCTGGACTTACTTCTAGAATCAATGCATTCGTTGGCAAGAAGGGCGCCGTCCAGAATCTGCCGCCCCTTCACAAAAGCTCCTTGCAATGGGGAAATAACCGAACTCAGCACTCTGCTTATACGGGAAGCAAGAGTCTTGGCTGGGATCTTGTACAAACTGCCCACCAGACTAATGGGCCAAAAACCAGAAATGTCTTCAACCCCTTGTTTCTTAGGAATGAGCACTATAAAAGTACTATTGGATGTATAATCCAAATAGCCTTCTTTATAAAACTCCTGAACCACCTTCGTCAAATCCGTGCCCACCACATCCCAACACTCTTTAAAGAAAGCTAGAGTAAAGCTATCAGGCCCAAGAGCCTTATCACCTGCAAGTTCGGCTATGGAAATCTTGATCTCTTCTTTCGAAAAAGGTCTTTCCACCCAATCTCTGTCTTCCAAACTAATGCTATCAAAGTGAAGGCCATCTAGAAGGGGTCTATATGACGTTGTCTCTAAGTACAATGTTAATTGCTTCTAGGTTGTATTCTGTGGGGTTTGCCCCTTTTGTTAATCATACTTACATTACATATAAAAAAAAGGTTTTCCTTTAAATTTTAGATAATTTCTGGATTACTCTAACAAATTGAGCTGCGTTTCATGTTAATCGCTTCTAGATTGTATTCTGTGGGGTTTTCCCCCTTTTGTTAATCATACTTATTACTTATTAAAAAAAATCCTTTAAATTTCAGATAATTTCTGGATTCTACCTCCTATTTGAGTTCCATTGACGCATTTTCTTTCTTAGCAAAGATTGTTGCCTATCAATATTATTGCCTTTTAGCCTTATGTTTATGTGTGTGTGTGTGTTTGTCTCTATGGATAGGTTTTCATGCTGTTTTGACGCTTAAAATGACACACGGTTGTGGGGTTTCAGCCCATTCTGACATTTCTAGCCTTATGAAAAGTGATTACAAGTTGAAAATTTTGGACTGTCCATTACATCGTTAACTCGAACTTCACCTTTGATAGGGTTAGAAGAAGAAGTTAACCCCAAGGGTTGAGTGCAGATGGCCAGGACTCCACTCCAAAAGTAGGAAGTTCTGAGTTCAACTCTCCTTGGGGCCACCCCCTGGAAAGTGTAGAGAGTAATTAGTGGCTCTGTCCACATTAACTCTTCCAATACACTCCGGCATGTGTGGAAGGGGTGACTATCATTCCCCAGGGGACTAGTCGGGTGCTCTAAGAGGCCCAGATACCCACGGTTAATTTCAAGTAGGGTTAGAAGTTTCAGAAAGGACTGATTTTGTGAGGATGATCTCTATGGTGAGGAGATCAGTAATCCGTAACTCATCTCTATGTGGGCTCTACGTAAATATGGAATACGTGAATCCACCATATGAAGGAAATTTAAATTAAACCACAAAGCATGAGGTTAAAGAAGGAAGAATCTCAAGCCCTTCTGAGGTGCCTTCACTCCGGGAAGAAAGGGAGAGGTGCAGCAACATGCTCTTAGTAAAAATCCATTATTGCCTACTCCATTGCTTAGGGGTAGTGACTGTCAGTTGAGTTTTTCTATTTTGTGCTTTTATGGTTCCTCAGTTCAATTATTTGGACTCTTTTGTACCTTCCCCAATTAAGTAGAAATGTGTTGAACTTTTATCTAGTGCAGACATTCTAAACTCTTCAATCATATGGATTCCATGGACACTTCCATTACATCCAACGTGCGGTCTTTCATAAATGAAACTGTGCTTTCTGGTTGATAAAATTTTTGGAATTTAATATCTCAATTTGTCAGTCTATTTTTGTATTAAGTGGTATGCAGTTTAAATGGTGCAAATTTGATTTAATATCTGATGAGAATTGCTTGTAAACTCTCCTTTACTTATTGTATTTGATGTTAGATGTAAGTTTTCAATTTGAAATAAAATTGAAGAAAATGTATGCTTTTGAAGAAATTCTTTTATTAAGATACTGAATGTTCTTGCAGCGGGGAGAGGCAAGAAGCGAAAGGGTGACTCTGGTATTGAGGTGTGCTTTGATTAATTATAACCTTAACTATATCAAAATTGTCATCTGGATATTTTCGTGCCATTGATTCTCATCTCCTATTCATGTTTAAGACATTCTTTCAATATGCTTACATGTATACCATAAAATAAAGAAAATACGTCATTCAGAGTGGTGTGAAATTTGTAGACTAAATGCATTTATCTTTGAATTTCTTTATGATGCTTGCTACAGAGTTCCTGAACTAGGTAGTTTGTAATATCATTGCACTCCAAATATGCAGGGAACCTGAACCTATGCAATAATCGTCCTAGATATGTCAGTGTAGTCAAAGGTTCACCTAACTGGGACTCTAGTGCTTAAAACAGGGTCTAAGAAGGCAATAGTACAAAAGCGCTCGCCTACTCCCGTATTGGCTCTAAGTGCTAGGCGTTAAAGCATTCACTTAGGCCATATGTATAAGATTGATGTTATCTGTGCTTTATATATTAGGAATAGATCATGACCATAAGGTCAATGTTATATGTACTTTACATATGACAAACTGAAAGGTATATATACATATAAACCCTATAAAAAGAACCATTCTCTAAACCCTAACAAGTGGAGAAAGTAGCCCTTCTACTCTTGTTTTTGATGATTGATTATCAGGCGTTGAGTAGTGCGACTTTGGGGATTTGGGGTCTGAGACTTTGACATTGTTTCTAGTTTGAACATTTATGTATTGGTTTTGAACCATTAGATGTAGCACTAAGTTGCTGAAGTGTTTTGGTTTTGAACCGTTAAATGTGATGCAATGCCATTATACCGTACCATTTCATTTTTTATTTATTTATTTTGCATACAGTTGTTTAATACTCGGCAATTAGCTTTGCTCTTTTGTTTCTATTTTGGCACTATGTGGCTCTGTGCTTTATTTCTTTTTCCTTTAATGTTTTAGCAATATTAATTTTATTTCTTTGATTCTTATTAAATAAATTGTCGGCAAACGCTTTTGACTACACCGAGATATGTTGCGTTTGTAATATTTCAAGAACATCATAAAATGGCATCACTAGCCAGCCATTGAGCTACTGCATTTGTCTTTGGTTTGTTAGACTATACAAAGATACATCTTTTTGCATGTGTTTGTGTGTCTATCCAGATATATACTATTGTGAATATATAGTGATGGATGTTAGTTTTGCTTAGTAATTATCTGTAAGTAGCTTTCAGCTTCAAGAGGTGAGTAGGATCTAATAGAATTTTGGAGTTCTTAGGCTAATATCATGGTTTGGTTAATGGTAGGAGAATGATACAATATCCGTGGACAAGCTTGTGAAGATCCAAATTCCGTCAACACTCAAAAAGCAATTAGTTGATGATTGGGAATTTGTTACTCAGCTGGGTAAGGTAGTTACATTCTATACTATTGTGGTTACTTTCTCTTTTATAATTACTATTGTATTAGATGGTGCCTGAAAATGGCTTTTGTTTGTTGCGACTTGTGAAGTTACCTTAGAATTTATAATCTATTTATGTAACTCTTGTTACCATAAAGCTTTATTGGTCAAAATTGTAAGTGCTACCAACATACTTTTTTATCCTATTGTTAAACTTAATCTATAATCCAAATAATAAATTTGCGTAGATATATAATGATCGTAATCACAAGATTTACTACGAATTGATTTGAAGTAGAGATTCAAATATAATTAAGTAGGTGAAGTATCCGAGTCATTGTGAAATAGTGCGATCCTACCATATCCGAGTCCTCAACCCTTTTTACGAGTTTGAATGAGTAAGATAACTTTTAAAAACAAGCAAAACGCAAATTAGGGTTAGGGTTCGGACTCACATGGCTAGGGTAAAAGTGCAGAAGTTCAGCACTAAAAAATAGAAAATACTGGAGAGTGAACAATGTCGTGAATAGTAAAAAAGATTCAAGAATTGGGGGATAAGAGAAGAAGATTCAACCAAAGATCAAAGAAATACCTGGAAGAACTTGTGGGAATCTCTCCCTTGGCATCACACCAAACCCATTAAGGGGATCTCATGCATAAGAGCATCATCTTCTTCTTCATCATTCATCAAAACTCTTTTTAAACAAGAGCGTAACAATTATATAAAGTAAAGAAAGAAACCTTAATCTAATCTCCACCTTTGGATTACATCAAGGTTTGAGATTTACATAACTTAAAGTGCTTTAAGACAAAATACCAAAAATAACAACTTAAATGAGAAAATTACAGAATCTGTCCTAAGAGTGAGACGTCCTACTTATTTGAGCAATCTAATGGGGACATCTCTTAAGGATGATGGGCCCAGGCCCAAGAAAATGGGCCCAAGTTTGGCTTCGTTGTCCGCATCGCGTTCTTAGCGAGTAAGCTAAAAAAAACAAAAGGGGCATTCATTCCTATGAGGCTTTATTTCTATTCTTTTTAGAGTTTGGATTTGGAACAAAGGGGGTTCCTTCATGGTGAGTTCTTTTTACGAAGCTATGCAAAGAAATGAGGACGCGCCCTTTCCAGTTGCCATGGTGTGGAAATCCAAGGTCCCTACTAAAGTTACTTTCTTTACATGGGAAGCGTCTCTTGATAAGATTCTTACAGTGGATCATCTTATGGCTAGAGGGATCATCATGGTCAACTATTGTTGGATGTGTAGGTCTGATGGGGAATCAGTGGATCACCTCTTGTTGCATTGTGAGCTGGCTACGGTTATTTGGAGATCATTTTTGAGAGAATTCGGGGTGAGTTGGGTCATGCCAGCATCCCTCAAGTCCCTTCTCTTTAGCTGGATCACTAAAGTTTTTTCAGCCAGAGGGAATATATTATGGAGAATGACCCCCTTAGTGATAATCTGGAGTATTTGGAGGGAGAGGAACCAGAGAGTCTTTGAAGGGAAGCAAGCGGATGTGCATTTTATCATTCTCAACATTAAGGGCTTAATGTTTATGTGGTCTAAGGCCTTCTCAGAGTGCAAGGGTTTGTTTTTTGAAGATTTTGTCTTCCGCTAGGATTCTATTTGTACTCGGGAGGGAACTTGATCGGGCTTTATGGTTGTTAATTTGTTTTTGTTTTGCTCCGCCTATGCCTAGAGTAGGTCATCTCGACCTATAGGCCTTTGGTTGTTTGTTTTCTTTGCTTTCGGCCTGTCCTTTCTGGCCCTTAATAAAGTTTAACTTATCAAAAAAAAAAAGGTCCAATCATAGGTAAATCAAGCAAGAATCTCTTTATAAGATAGAAAGGTGATAGGATGTAAGTAATCTTGCTCCAACATCGCGTCAAGTTTGAATATTGCTTATAACCTGAAATGTATTGCCGTTGAATGGTAGTCAAGTTTCCTCCATTATAAAAAGAAGAGACCGTGGGTTAAGTGGGTGGACCCACATAACCCACGAACCATCATAAAAGGGATTTGTGGGTTATGTGGGTGGGCCCACACATGACCCACGAACTTACTACCCCACGTGGGGCAGTGGGACGGAGCCCACTAAGAGCACCCTCATGTGGGTGTCAATAACAATTCCAACAAGATCACCCTATTGTGCAAGCAATTGAGGATTCTTTAACATGTTTTATGTAAGACGTTTCATAACTATTTAGGGTGGTTCACCCCTACTATGCAAGCAATTCGGGATCTTCTTATCATGGTAGAGAGAGTTTAACATAAAGGATCATAAGTTTAATAAAAAAGCATGTGGGATCACCAAACTATGCAAGCAATTCGAGATCCCCTCATATGTTCTATGTTAGATTTCTCTCAACCATTTGGAGTGTTTCACCTTACTATGGAAGCAATTTGGGATCTCCTTATTATAGTAGAGAAGACTATATGTAAAGGAGGCTCAAGCAAGTAAACCCAAAATAAATGAACAATCAAGATATATAAAAGAAGTTGATAAGCAAAATAAAACAAGATAGTGAAGAAAAGATGATAAATGGGGTGGAGTGGTTTAACCACTCTTATGTCGTTTTATATTTGTACATTAAAAATGCTCCTCTTTTGCTTGGTTTTTCCTTTTCTTCTTTTTGAGAAAAATGAAGTGAGGAAAAACAAGAGTTCTTTCCCTTTCACTTAGTCTCTTAAATCGATGTGGTCTTTAGAAGATTTTTTAAGAATTATTAGGAGATTTTTTTTATAAGTAATTATTAGGAGATTTTGGATGGTACGATACTTTTTACAAGAGTTTCTCTAGGCCTAAAGGGAAGGCTTGGAAGGAGGGGGTATTTATAGATGAAAGGTAAATGTTTGTGGTAGTTTGGGAATAAAAATTAGATTTGATCATTTGGAGTGTAAAATGATGTCTGCCTTGCATAGATATCTTAAGGAATTTTCTAATTTATTGAGTAAAAGTTTGGTAATCTAGAAAGTTGAATAGTTGTTGGAGAGTTAGGTGAGAAAAATAAATAACAAAGGTTGAGCAAACAAGGGGAGTTGGATGGATAAGATTGAGGAGTATTATCAAAGGTAGATCACGATGTACAAACCTTGATGCATCTACTCATAAAAAATTCAATGTGTATGTAGAGATTTGATCAATAATATTGATAAAATGCTTATTTTAAGTACAAAATTGGGGAGACAAAAAATAGTTTGAAAATGGTGACACTCCATTTACACAAAAATTATCAAAAATTAGAATTTTTTCAGGGATCGATTAAAAAAACCTTGATCTTACGATCAAATTGTCAGATTTTGGTGAAACCACTTTTTTGAAAAGATAAAGGAATTGGAAGCAAATAACTTTAGTTTCAATAAAATCTAGGGAATTTTTGACATACCCCCCTATGACTCGGTCCACTATCATTTGACCAGTGTTGACCCGAGTTGACTACCAAATTTTGTATTAAATGGCCTTGTCTTCAACTTTGGAACGAGGGTTTGGGCCAAAACCCAAACCCCAAATCGAAAGGCTGTGGTGGAAGACCATCCAAGAGACTCCCAATAGGTTGGCCGCCCATCACCGACGACCAACCCACCGGAGTCTCATGGCTGGTCGACCACCACTCCAGCAACAATTTAAAACTCAAGGTTTTATTAAAAAAAAAAAAACACAAAGCATACAATTTTATTTTTAAAAATTTCATCAACAAAAATTTAAAACGAGCAATTTAGATTTTAAGCTTTTGAGACATGAATTTTGGAAAGTTGGGTTCTCTCAAGTTTAAAATGAAATTGCATTCCCTCATGAGTTTTAACTATTTTTATGGTTATGGTTTTTTTTTTCAATCTTTATTTAATTCATAAAAAAAAAAAACAAAAAATGTCAAGTTTACCAACATGGATTTTTAATTTTAATCTCCTCTTTTTGATTGAGGGTTTGGGTTTTGGCCCAAACCCAAACCCTTGTTCTAAGGTTGAAGACAAGGGCACTTTCATCCATTAATACAAGAGTTTCTCTAGGCCTAAAGGGAAGGCTTGGAAGGAGGGGGTATTTATAGATGAAAGGTAAATGTTTGTGGTAGTTTGGGAATAAAAATTAGATTTGATCATTTGGAGTGTAAAATGATGTCTGCCTTGCATAGATATCTTAAGGAATTTTCTAATTTATTGAGTAAAAGTTTGGTAATCTAGAAAGTTGAATAGTTGTTGGAGAGTTAGGTGAGAAAAATAAATAACAAAGGTTGGGCAAACAAGGGGAGTTGGATGGATAAGATTGAGGAGTATTATCAAAGGTAGATCACGATGTACAAACCTTGATGCATCTACTCATAAAAAATTTAATGTGTATGTAGAGGTTTGATCAATAATATTGATAAAATGCTTATTTTAAGTACAAAATTGGGGAGACAAAAAATAGTTTGAAAATGGTGACACTCCATTTACACAAAAATTATCAAAAATTAGAATTTTTTCAGGGATCGATTAAAAAAACCTTGATCTTACGATCAAATTGTCAGATTTTGGTGAAACCACTTTTTTGAAAAGATAAAGGAATTGGAAGCAAATAACTTTAGTTTCAATAAAATCTAGGGAATTTTTGACATACCCCCCTATGACTCGGTCCACTATCATTTGACCAGTGTTGACCCGAGTTGACTACCAAATTTTGTATTAAATGGCCTTGTCTTCAACTTTGGAACGAGGGTTTGGGCCAAAACCCAAACCCCAAATCGAAAGGCTGTGGTGGAAGACCATCCAAGAGACTCCCAATAGGTTGGCCGCCCATCACCGACGACCAACCCACCGGAGTCTCATGGCCGGTCGACCACCACTCCAGCAACAATTTAAAACTCAAGGTTTTATTAAAAAAAAAAAAACACAAAGCATACCATTTTATTTTTAAAAATTTCATCAACAAAAATTTAAAACAAGCAATTTAGATTTTAAGCTTTTGAGACATGAATTTTGGAAAGTTGGGTTCTAAAACGAAATTGCATTCCCTCATGAGTTTTAACTATTTTTATGGTTATGGTTTTTTTTTCAATCTTTATTTAATTCATAAAAAAAAAAAACAAAAAATGTCAAGTTTACCAACATGGATTTTTAATTTTAATCTCCTCTTTTTGATTGAGGGTTTGGGTTTTGGCCCAAACCCAAACCCTTGTTCTAAGGTTGAAGACAAGGGCACTTTCATCCATTAATACAATATTTGGTAGCCAACTCGGGTCAACACTAGTCAAATGACAGTGGACCGAGTCATAGGGGGGTATGTCAAATTTTTCAAAATGGGGGGGGGGGGGGGGGGGGGGTGTGTGTGTGTGTGTGTGGTATATCAAACATTCCTTAAAATCTAATGTTAAAATCAAATATGCAATTGTTTTTTTATATTTAATCAATAAAAGTCAAACCTTTGACCAAATCCCCATTGGAACTTTCTAATGATGTCTTAGGTTCTGAATGGGTTTCTATAATCGGCTAAGAATATTCTAAGGTGGGGGATGGATTAGGTATGTAATATCCATTGACCAATAAAGAAGATCGAGACCATCAATCACCAAGTTAGGAGATCGTGCCAAAATTGGGTATCCACAATTATGTATCACGTTCCAACACTATGCTAGATTCCCACGCTCATTGAGTTACTATTGTCCATAATTTTTTTGGCTTGGTGAGTCTAACTCTTAGTCATTTGTTAGATTTTGGCTTTTGTGTCCATGTCCATGCAGGTCAAAGAATTTTGAAAGAATGGGGATTAATAGTGCTAGATTATTTTTTGTAGGCAAGCCACTATAATCAAGTAGGTTAGTGGTCTAAGTGCATGAGGACGAGTTCTGAACCGAGGTCATGGTATCAACACCCAGCAACTTTACCAGCTTTCCGAGCTAGCATCCTCAATAACGCTAGATATTGCTTATATTATACCAGGAATAAATAAATAAGAAAAGGGACACATATATTTGCACTTGAAAGATGAAAACTGATTCTTCATTTTGACAACAACAAAGTTCGCATAACATGAATTGATAAATAAAGAAACTCATGACTTGGTCCGGCAAATGTTGAATTAGAATTGCATCACTAAACGTTATGGACTTTGGGGTTGATAGGTTGGGACTGCCGATCGTCGAGGGATCTTTATGAGTTCATGAACTAGGTGCTTTGTTATTAATGGAACTATAGTACCCAATTAAATGTTCAATTTCATTATGATTGTTGAGGTGGTTAGGTTCTTCTTTCTAGCAAGTTTCTATCAGTAAGACTTGTGGGCATGGTCAGTGATGCAGGATGAAGGTGATGGCCTCAAATTGAAGGCTGAGATTAACAGAAAATTATTAAGAATAATGAAATTGTAAATTTTCATGCTAATCACACGTAAATAATAAGATTAAGCAAATAAATTTATTACAATCCAAGGCCTTCACACAATCCCACAATATTAGACCCGTTGTTTTAACGGCGATGATCTACTGGAAGATGGAACTTCCAACAAGCTTAGGGAATCAGTTAAGGGATGAAACAAATCTGAAATGGCTTCCTTTTTTCAAGAGATTATAAGTTATTTGAAGTTCAGGAAGGTTTCTGGCAAGTTTCGAGGCTGCTTTTTGACAAGTATCAGATTTTAGCCGAGTTTCGAGAGAAAAACGAAATCCATGGAAAATTAGGGTTTGAGAAGAGGTTATAGATTTATATGGTTACCGCAGGGATCTGGGAGTGTTTGGGGTTTATGGTGAGGGTTTTGGGAGGGTTTAGAGTGACGTATGGAGAATTGGTGGAGGAGGGTTACTATTCATGCGGCACTATTCACGCGACACTATTCATGGTTGTCAATGGTTAGGGTTTTGAGATAAAAGAGATATGGTTGGGTTTTCTAGGTCAAACTTCATCAAAAAGAAAATGAAGATGGAGAAAGAGAAGATAATAAGAGAAAAGAGATAAAGTAAGAAGTTACATTCGGATTCGCACCGAGTAGCTTGGATTCTCATCAAGGAAGATGAGAGCACTCCACAAGAGAATTCTCAATAGCAAGATTCAATATATTTCATCATTAATTAAAAATTACAACTAAAAGAGTTTATATAATAAGTCAAAATATCCTAATCTAAGCCATCTATCTAATCTAATAGCTATAAAAAAAACAACTTAAAACAACTAACCAAAATAACAATGAGCCTCCTAAGTTTGGACTAATTGCAAAGACACCCAAAACTCTAAAAAACATAAAAATAAGCCTATAAAACAAATATAAACTCTTCAAAAACTCTCTACGCAACCCACATGCATCTTTCCAATGTGGAGTCTTCATGATGCACATACATGTGGGGTCTTCAAAATCTTTTTCCTTGTCTTCCACTAGTAGAATCCATGTAATGCTTTGATGTCCGCATCAGTCAGCTATGATCATTCATCAAGATCAAAGTAGCAGGAAACTATGTATGTCTTTAGACCATGGCACACATGACCATTCTACAATGAATATGTATGTTGTCTAGGAAGTCATTTGGTAAATGCTGTTCATCTAAAGCCATCATGTGTAGGCTGACAGTTTTATGTGGTGTGGGTGCCTGATGAGTTTAACAAGGATGGGGTGAGTACAAAGGCCAATTTCCCTGTAGTTTCTCTCTGTGTCGGTAATTTATGTTGGCCTACTAGATTTTGAATGATTGTTAGTAAATTATCTTGATTTTAGTCCAATTTTGTTATTTCCTTAGAGGTGTCAAGTGTGTGAATCATTCTAAAGAAACTTTTCGGTAGGATGATTTCAAGCCTTGTTGGCTTGTGTCCCCTAATACTGTTTTTCGAATTGTAACTGTTTGGAGTCTTTCTCTTCAGGAATGAAGGTGTGCCTAGGTCTCTGAGTCTTAGGATTCTGAAGTGGGTGGTGGGAATCATTATTCTCCCCTTCAATGATGGTTTGGTAGTTGAAGTATCTTTTTGAGGAGTAATAGGATAGATTCTTGACATAAAGCAACAATAATTTCTTCCTTGGGTTTCGTTTTCTCTTCTCTGCACTTTCCGTTCGTGATGTTTCTTGTTTGTGTTTTTTTTTTCTTTTTATATTTTATGTGACTAAGAAAGCTTGCCAAGTTCTTTCATCATATCTATTGTGTACTTACTTTCTTGTTTTCATTTCTCATGGTGTTTATCTAGAGATCTTGCTCCGGATGGTTTTGTCATTGATTGCCTAAGAAATTAATTAATTGGGCAGCACCTTTTGTGCAGCTTGTTAAACTTCCACGCTCCCCAAGTGTTGACGAAATATTGAAGAAGTACCTTGATTACAAGACAAAGAAGGATGGCGTGTAAGTTTCACTTCTTGGAGCCCTTATCAGACATGCATGAACTCTTGAACATTATCCATTCTGCTACCTTTTGATTCTTTTCCTGCTTGGCTATATTCATTTGAAGTGTATTTTTGTCATTTTCATGTTCAATCCATTTAAGACACAAGTCTCTAGTTAATTTTCCAGATATTACTATTTGAGCAACTGGGTGCATGGTCCTATTTGGAAGTTCTAAACATAATGACTGAGTCATATCATTAACATTTAGTTGCTTTGTTGCGCAGGGACTCTCACTTACTGTATAAGAATCAGTCATTGTATTTTATGAGTAATCCCCGATTTCTTCAGTATCAATTATGTAATCTCTTACCAAAAATACACCAAATATCTCATATTGCTGGTGGTTTTTAGCCAGTTCCCAACCCCTTTAATTCTCCCCAAAGCGCTTTATTTGTGGGAAGCATACTGAACAAGTGAATGATGTATTGAGAGTCTTTTATGTGTATATATGAGTTGAGGGCATTATTGTAATTTTATCTTTTAATAATAATATAAAAGGGACAGCCTATGTGGGTGTTGGGTGAACTTTCACTTTCTCTTTCTCTTTCTCATCCTTTTTGGTATCAGAGCCAAACCCTAGCTACCTAGGTTTTCTCCACTTTTCTCTCCTAGGGTTTCACACCTACGGTTTCCCTACATATCAACTGTACCTCCATTAGGTTTTATTCGTTCTGCTGCTACACTTTTTTGGAAGGCTGATTTACATCTGCCGAACCCCTTAGGGGGGTCATCTCTTGCTGCCCCCATTGCTGCTATTGCTGTCGCACCTCCCTTGGGTCACTTGTTGCTGCCGCACCCCTCCAGAGGGTTTCCTATACTCCTTAGAAGTGCTCTATACTACTGCCGCACCCCTCCAGATTGTCCTGCACTGCTTTATACTGCTGCCGCACCCCTTAGAAGGGCTCTGTACTGCTGCTGCACCCCTCTAAAGGGTTGTACACTATTGCTGCAACCAAAAAAGAAAGGTTCCATACTGATGCCATGTGCTTTCGTGTTTCCCTCTATTGTCGTTTTACTTCGTTGGATGATTTATTTTTGCTTATAGGCATCTGTTTGCCTATGTGACTGCAACTATCCAGGTTGGCTGCTCAAGGTTGCAGATATTTTATTTTGATTGCCAGTTATCCTTGTTGGTTTATTTCCATTTCATGTGGAATTAAAATCTGAAAATCAGTTTGATCTCTTACAATCTACTAGTTCTGATGCTCAACGCATTACTAGCGAATTATTAGATGGTACTAATATTTCGTCTTGGTGAAGATCTGTGAAATTATATTTAGGAAGCCGTGGTAAAATTGGGTTTCTTCGTGTCACGGTTCCTAAACCCGATGTTAAAGATGATAAGTATCCTCAATGGGAAATGGATAACTGCACAGTGCTTGGTTGGCTTTTTAACTCTATAGAGCAATGAATTTATAGGATGTTTATGTATCATGACACTGTGGCTAACCTGTGGGCTGCCTTATCTGAGATGTATGCACATGCCAAAAACGATGTCGATATCTTTCAATTGTATCGTCAGATTTTTCATGCGTCCCAAGGAGATCGTACAGTAGCTGATTATTCTGGTTATCTTCAGACTCGATGTGAGGAATTTAGTTATTATGAGCCCATTTCTGAGTTTACACAGCGGAGGCTGCAAAACTTGTTCTGCGACGGATTGAACGTCAGCAAACTTATACCTTTCTTATGGGTTTACATTTGGAGTTTGAGACTCCCGGGCACAGATCATAGCCGTTAATCCACTGCCTCCACTACACACCGTTTATGCTACCATTGATAGTAACGAGCATCGTCGATTTATTCCTTTCTCTCCATCACCGACTATTCTTGAGCAGACAGCTTTAGCCACTAATGTGGTCCCTTCTGATACGCGTGGTCATATGACTAGTGACTATGGTCACTTTGTTGTGATCGTGGCTGTAGCAATTTGACTTGCACTCATTGTGGAAGGATTGAGCATGATAGGGCCAGATGTTACAAGCTTATTGGGTTTCCTCCACGCAATAACAGTACTGGATCATCTACAGCTCATTCTGCTACTACTGTTGACACTGTTGAGTCTTCGGGTCAAACAGTTCCTACCACGGATTCCTTTGATATGCAACAGTTGCACACTCATATTGATAAACTTATCAGGGAACAATTATCTACCCATTTATCTTCACCCAATGCTTCTAATCCTTCTTCAGGTACATTATCTTCCTTTCATGCCACAACATCTGGATCAATGACTCCTTCGTGGGTCATTGATTCAGGAGCCTCAAATTACATTAGTGAGTCACACCTCTTTACTTCTTTGGCACCTTATTCCATTGATCGTCATGTCCCACTGGCTGCTGGTTCTTCCACACCCATCACTAGTAAGAGCAGTGTTACTCTCTCACCTAGGTTTTCATTATCTTCAATATTACATGTCCCCAAATTATCCACTAATACGTTGTCTGTGAGTTGATTAACCAAATCCCTTCAATGTTCGATAACATTTCTTCCTGATCATTGTGTGTTTAAGACTTGAATTCGAGGATGATTTTTGGCAGGGGATATGAAAAGGATGGCCTCTACTATTTTGGCGATGATCAACCAGCATCTATTTTCCATCCTCATCATTATGTTTTTGATTGACACTTTAGCCTTATGGCATGCTTGCCTAGGACATGCTAATTTTCAACATTTATGATCTTCATTTCCATACTTTAAACATGCTTGTGCTATAAATAAATTTTAGTGTGTGACTTGTGAGTTGTCCAAACACAATTATTTCTTCTATTTCATGTATTGTGCTAGATTGTTTGAGTTAATTCATACTGATGCTTGGGGTCCCTCCCCTATTTCTCCCTTTGAGGTTATCGCTATTATGTTACTTTTATTGAAGATTTCTCATGGTGTAATTGGATTTACTTGCTAAAATACCGTGCTGATGTTCTTCCCACATTTATTAGCTTTGTGAGAATGATTCAAACTCAATTTGGTACCATTGTTAAAGCCATTAGATATGATAATGGGGGGAGTATAATTCCGTTGCTTCCAACAATTTCTTCAACAGATGGGATTGTTACATTAACTCACTTGTCCTTACACTCCGGAATAGTGTTTTAAAGGCGTGTGAGGCTTACGCCTCGAGGTGCGCCTCGGGGCAGAGCTCTTAAAAAATGTCCTGAGGCTCAATCAAAAGGCGTTTACACATCTGAGGCGTACGCCTCGTCAACGCTTCTTGGATTGGGCGTATGCCTCAGATGTGATATTTTTTTGGCTTGCTGTTAAAAAAAAAGAAATAAAAAAAGAATGTCAAGATATTAAAAAAATAGGTGTTGAAGGGACCCAACATAAAAATAAAATAAAAAACCCTAAGTTTTATATTTAAAAGGGACCCAACATCGATTGATCTGCAATTGATTAAGGACGAGATGTTGAATTTCGACTTGGACTATCAAGAAGAGGATGTTGTTCATATAATTGATAAAGATGCATTTAATTTAGTAGAAGATTGAGTCTTTGATTGATGTTGTGCACTTTTGTTAGAGTGGTTGGAACTTGGAACTTGGAAATATGCTTTGTTTTTTGAATTTTTGCTACATTTATTTATAGATTTAAATACTTATCCACCTAAAAATTGCGTGCGTGTGAGGCTTACGTCTTACGCCTCAAGTCTTTGGCTAGTGAAGCGCCTCGCCTCACGCCTTAGCGTTTAAAAACACTGCTCTGGAACAAAATGGTGTTGCCAAGCGTGAGAACATGCATTTGATGAATGTTGTTCGTTGTCTTCTTCGTGGTATGAATGTACCCAAACGATTTTGGAGTATGGCGGTTCTTTCTTATCAATTGTACTCCTAGTCATGTTCTTGGTGGTCAAGATCCAATGAGTCTTTTGAAACCAAACAGTCCATTATTTGCTCGAGCCTCGAGTGTTTGGTTGCACTTGTTTTGTTCAGGATCGTAGTCCACAACGAACTGAGTTGGATGATAAATCCATTTGTTGTGTGTTTCTTGGGTATTCTGCAATGTCCAAAGGCTATTGTTGTTATGTTCCTATCTTACGTCACATGTTCACTTCTCGCGATGTTACTTTGAGGATGTTCCTTATTTTTCTTTTCAATCTATTTTGCAGGAATCTCCTACTGTCACAACAAGATAAATCATCTTTGGTTTTACCTGTTGTCACTCCTTCTATACTTGTGGTTCCATTGGCTATTCCATCTGTTGGTAAAGAGTTGTTGGTTTATTCTCGTCGTTAGAAGCCTCCTAGCTCCCTTGCGCCGCCACCATCCTCTTCAGGTACTCCTAATCCCAATTTGCTTCCTCATGTGATTCTTGATGACTCCTTACCTAATTCTCTTTGCAAAGGTACACGGAGGTGTGTTACTGCTCACCCTATTTCTCAGTTTGTGTCATATTAGGGTCTTTCACCATCTTACAGAGCTTTCCTTGCTGTTATGCCATCTGTCGTTATTCCTCGGTCTGTGATAGTGGCACTTCGTCATCCTTCTTGGTCTTCTGCCATCATGACTGAAATGGAGGCTCTTTAGAAAAATAAAACTTGGGAATTAGTTGATCTCCCTTCTAGAAAGAATACTATTGGTGCAAACTGGTGTTCATTGCCAAGTATCGGGCATAGTCACAAAGTTGAGATTCGGCAATAAATCTGCAAGGGGTCAAGTCGGAAAAATTCGGTAAAAATATAAAATAAAATAAAATATATAATGACATATTCCAAGTTAGAAATGTTGTTTTTAACAAAACACATTTATATGATGAAAAGCACATGATTTATCATTCGTAATTCCAAAATCAGCAAAATCGAAATCAAAAGAGGAAAAAATGGGTCTCAGTTGATTAATTGGCAAAATCGCTAATTAATCGCCAAGTTTTTCAATTAATCGGAGATTTTACCGATTAATCGGCGATTGATTCATAGAGAGATTTTTTCAAAAAATCAGAGATTTGTCTCGAGCTTTGCCAAGTTTCATATGATTATTGGATCCTAGTTCCATCTTGCCAAGCTACGTCATTTTATATTTCAATTCATCTATCTTCTATTGCATCCTATGAGTAGTGGCAGTCTTTTTGTCATCATTTGTTATGTTACCTTAGCGGTCATGTGAGGATGATCATTTCCATTATGGGATGTCTTCTATGGTTACAATATTTTACTATGGTCTTCAAATTCATAATACAATAATGCAAATAGAAGTCATAAATGCATCTATCAACATCATCGAGTGTGTGCACCCTAAATATTCTCATATTGTCTTGATTCCTCAAAACTTATGATTTGTTTTCATAGTTATTTTTTCTTATGATTTTTTTGTACATTTTTTTTCTTTTCATGTATTGTGTTTATGAGTTCATTTTTGAGAGCCATGTACCATGGAAATGAAATGGTACTTCATTAAGATCTTCATCTTGTATCTGTCCTTGTAATTGAATTATTGTGGAATCCTCAATTTCCTTTTGGAATTCTTAAACATGTTGTAGATTATGTTTATTGCGTTACTAATTATGTTTGTTGTGTTTTTGGTCGATACAGGATTGGTGACTCAATTGGAGAAATTTTGAAGGGGTTACGTTGTTACTTTGACAAAGCATTGCCAGTGATGCTCTTGTACAAAAAAGAGCGCCAACAGTATCTTGAAGCAATTGCAGATAATGTCTCTCCTTCGACAGTATATGGTGCTGAACATCTACTACGCCTCTTTGGTATGCTTATCCATATATGTTAAGGAAAAAGAATCTATTTGCTTGCTTATTATTTGTGCCTTGCAATCGGCATGGAGAAATAAGTGTTGAGATGATCATAAATATTTTGGATGCTTTTAAATCCAATAGCAACACAAGGGGTTTCTGAACCAATCCTACCAAAGAGTTGAACTAAAGTCCTGTACTATAGAGGGAGAGAGAAGAGAAGGGTTATGTGTGTTAACCCTACACACACCCCAATAAATCTTATTTATATTAATAAGTGTGGGCCCCTACATAAGTGAGAAAATAAGTACATAGAGACACTGAACAATAGCTAATAATAGGGACGCACTTCAACACTCCCCCTCAAGTTGGGACACAGATATCAATCATGCCCAGCTTGTCTAAGCACTTAGTAAACGGAGACGATGCAACACCTTTCGTGAGAATGTTTGCTAGCTGATCATATGTAGGAATGAAAGGAGTGCAAATCACTCCCAATGTCACATTTTCACGAATAAAGTGACGATCCACCTCGATGTGTTTGGTCATGTCATGTTGAATTGGGTTGTGGGCAATACTTATCGCCGCCTTGTCGCAGTATAATGACATGGATCCTTCTACGGGGAAACCGAGTTCTCCAAGTAACACCTTAAGCCACAGTAACTCACAGTTACTGTGCAACAACCGTGTACTCGACCGTGCAACAACCTATTGCTTTCTACTTCGCCATGTAACCGTATTTCCTCCCACAAAAGTACAATACCCTCATGTAGATCGCCTATCATCTTGGGCGCTTGCCCAATCCGCATCTGTGAAACCCTCCACACGCATGTGGCCTTGATGACTGAATAGGAGGCCACAACCTGGGGAAGATTTTAAGTACCTCAAAATCCCGTAGGGAGCTTCCAAATGTGGAGTCTGAGGAGAATGCATATACTGACTAACTACACTCATTGCAAATGCAATGTCAGGGCAAGTATGTGCCAGGTATATAAGTCTCCTTACCAATCGCTGGAAGCTACTCACATCCTCCAAAGGATCCCCAGACTGACCATCAAGTTTATGATTTGCCTCAACGGGTGTGTCGACAGGCCGAGCCCCTAGCATACCAGTATCTTGTAGTAGGTCCAACACATATTTTCTCTGGGAGATGAAGATTCCTTTGCTAGATCTCGCAACTACTATCCCCAAAAAGTACTTCAACTTACCCAGATCCTTGATTTCAAAGTCTAATGTCAAGAACTCCTTCAATCAGGTAATTTCTGCAGCACATTTACCGTAACAATGATATCATCAACATATACAATTAGAATCGTTACATCTTCCCTATCACGTCTGATGAAGAGTATGATCAGCTTGGCTCTGACTATACCCCATTTGCTTGACTGCCCCACTAAAGCGTTCGAACCACGCTCTTGGAGACTGCTTCAAACCATACAAAGTTTTCTGAAGCTTGCATACTTTCCGTTTATCCCCAGAAAGTTGAAAGCCATGAGGGGGCGACATATACACTTCTTCCTTCAAATCCCCATGAAGAAAAGCATTCTTGACGTCGAGGTGAAATAGTAAGCAAGACTGGTTCGCGGCAAGAGAAAGAATAACCCTGATGGAGTTGAGCTTAGCTATAGGAGCGAATGTCTCCTTGTAGTCTATCCCATGAGTCTGAGAGTAACCTTTCGCTACCAATCTTGCTTTGTACCGATCCACTGAACCTTCATGCTTGCATTTCACAGTGTAAACCCTTTTGCATCCAACAGTTTTTTTGCCTCTTGGCAAGTCTACCAACTCCCAAGTGCTATTTTTTTTCAACGCATCCATCTCTTCATCCATTGCTTCTTTCCACCTGTGATGCTTTAGAGCTTTTATAACAAATGAAGGAAGAGCAACAGAGGACAACGAGGTAACAAAGGATTTGTATGACAGAGATGGATTATCATACGAAACAAATTTAGCAATTGGATGTTGGGTACAAGATCTATTTCCCTTCCTAAGGGCAATAGGAAGGTCAGAGCCACTATCATAAGAAGATGTGAGGTTACCTGGATCCGATGAGGATGACTGTTGGCCCTGGAGTTTAGTGGTGAACTGTGTTCTTGGTTGACGCCTTGAGTACACCTGCAGCTCCCCTTGCTTTCCAGTACCCTTGTCAATAGTATCAATCACAGTTGGACTGAGACCACTGTCATGAGCATCCATAGCCAATGGCAAAGAAACAAACAGATGAGACATGCCTTTCCTCACTACTAAGAAGCTTTCTCTGAAGAAAGGCGGGAGTGGCATCCATGCCAACCGGTTTTCCCTCTCTTCATGTTTTGTTTTCGAAAGAGGGAAGATTCCCTAGGTAGCCTGTAACTCATTAATTGTTGGATGATTCAAGTGTCCAATGACAGGTGACCTTATAATAACCCTTTAGAAGTGCCATCCCGCTATTAATTTTTATGAGCAATACTAGCAAGCAGCGTCTTGATGGCATTTTATACAGCCCCGCCAAAAGACGAGAAACGACCTTGAAATCCACACCATGTATTAATTTTTTTATTTTTTACTTGTCTTGTAGTGGGGTTGCATCCGTGCAACACCATTTAGGTACTGCTTGCTAGCATTCCTCATTTTTTATCTGTTGCTTGGTTTCAGGCTCCTGGGAATATCATTTACCAAGTTTCTTGGTTTTCTGCAGTTAAGTTGCCTGAGTTATTGGCCTATGCAAACATTGAAGAGGAGACATTGACACGGTTGCAGCAGAAGCTAGTTGAATTTCTCAAGTATAAACTCTATCCTTCTTTCCACTATATTCAGACAATGCTCGTGTAATTGCCCGTCTATTCGTAACAACCTTTCACAGCCATATTTCAGCAAATGAATACATTGCTGGTAGTTGGTTTGCTATTTTTCAACTAAAAGAGACAGTTAAAACTTGCAGTCTGCTGTGGGCTTCTTATGTATATGAAGTAATTGTTCCAAATAGTGAAAATGATTCTCATTAGACTATTTTTCTTTTCACAGGTACTTGCAGAAGAATCAAAGCTCCTTATTCCTTTCTACTTATGACAGCTCCAAAGGTGTTGAAGGAAATGACGAGGAACAAGATGATTGAGCAGCCACACAATGTGCTCACAAGTGTATTCATACTACCATCAAAGTGCAAGTGCTTTGGCAGAGGTTTCGCTAACGTTTGTATCTTTAGATTTGTACTCTCCGGACATAGAATGGTGCATTTGCTGCTGTAATTTTCATCGGGGACTTTCTTTGTACACTGAGGAAAGCTTGGGGGATTGGCCAAGGTTTCGTGTATCCTAATTAGTGAAACTTGTCGCTGCTGCACATCAGTTACACTTTCATCAAGTATACTGTAGCCGAGGTTTTAACATTTGCAGTGTCTTGACTCAAAAGAACCGTCACTACCTTGCAGCATTTCATCGCCACCTTTTTGGTTTTCTTTGTTGATAGATAACAGTGATATTCAGCAACAGCTCTACTGTTGACTTTCCAGTGATTCTTACAAGATCTCGAAAGAATATGTGAAATACCACTTAGGACTTGTTTGGAATGCTGGAAATCGAGATCTGAAATGTCAAGTTGTGCGACCTAGGACAATTCAAGCGCATTAGGTTCTCTGCGACTTTGCATGTTGCGTGCACTTAGAGATTGATTTCACACCCACTCCCCCTTGGGAGTTGAGAAGTTGCACTCTTTAGAAAACATTTTTGTGGAGTGATGATTCAATGTAAAAACCTCAAATAAAAATCCCTACCTACATGACACGTGAGACCTTGATATGTGGATCACTAATTGTGGGGACCACTTGGTATGTTGGGTCTACTTGATAGTTCGATCACATGGTGTACGGATCTTGCATAAATGTGGGACCATAATATGTGGGACAATAATTCCGGGGCCCAATTGGCATGCAGGACAAATATGATAGATTGATCCCTGATATGGAGCCATTTGTCTACTTTTGGAGTAGGATGCAACAAGCATTGCTTCTCTTTGTAAATGCTTTGGCCTTTTGGTAGGCTTCTTTAGCCTCTAAAAGCCTTGATCACTAAATCATTGTACTTGTCAAAAAATAAAAAAAGAGTAAGTGTCAACTAGTCAATTGACGCACAGCATTTTTCTTCACCTGTACCAAAATCTAACGTGTCAAGAAACGGAAATCTTGGCGTGAATGGAAGATTAACTCTGTAAAAGAAAAAGAAGTTGAATCGAAAATGTGTGGTTTAAATCATGGTTTAAAGAAAAATAACAGCCATTATAATGGATTTGGAGCCCCCCCCCAATTATGTTATGGTACCATTAAAACGCTTTAAAAATAACGGTCATTATTTTCCGCTATAAAGAAAATAACGACCGTCATTTTCTGGGAAATTTTGTGAAAAAATGGCCGTTATTTCCATTTTTGAAAATTTGAATTTCAGCACCATTATTTCCGTTTTTTCTCCTGAGCGTTACAATTCATTACAATGCCGCTATAACGGAAAAACGGTAAGTTTGTACCATTATAACGGCCCCTTTTAAGCCTTAGTTTAAATTAAATCTTTCATAAATCAGACCTCATACACATCAAATTGTTCTTCATGCAAGCAATAAGATGTCTAGAAATCGATCAAATTTCATTCAATCATCGCCTATATATGTACGACAAAGGAAGATCAGCATAATCCCAGTGAAGGAGATTGTTGTTACAACTTAAAACTATTGCAGACAATAATGGTCCGGAACAACACTTTACTAAAACATTTTAGATGGAGTTAGTTTGGTGATGGCTTCCATGAACTCTTGGTCATTGCCTAAAGCTCTCAAAGTCTGAGATGAAAGACAAGCCTCCACATCTATACTCCCTTCCAATATCCCTGGATAAATTGTTATCGTCCCATCGAACTTGTTTGCAGCCCCGCTTCGCACAGCAATTGGCCTTCCCCAACCGAAATTGTTACCATACACATTGAACCTAGGTGAGCTCACAGTTACCAAGTCACAAGGTTTGTTGCGAGGGAAGCGCACGAAGATGGGGTTTTTCACCCAAGACTCAAGATAGCGGCGCACTTCAATATCAGTATGGGATGCGACGACCTGGTTCAGCAGCCAAGCTGCCCAACCGAGACCTCGTTCGAGCAGCTCGCCTGCTGTAGTTGTTGCAGCCTTACCCTGAATAGAATTGCCAAAATAAACTTCAGGCAAAGGAGGATTCAACCTGTTGCGATTCCCAATAACCAACCGATAACTAGTCTCCTGATCAGCTGGGAGATTCCGAGCACGGATGACAGATCGCCACACATGAGCCAACAAGGCTTGGAGGGAGGAGATTCGATCAGTACTATGCTCCGCATTCGCCTTTTCTTTGAGATGTGCTATATTTTCCGAAGAGAAATGGAAGATCCTCTCACTGAGTGGTGGGGGGGTGTATCTATCAATGAATTCTTCATGGGGAAGAGAGAAGCGGATGGGTGATCCATCAAGAGTTTCATTGAGAAACCAACGTTTGAGAATAGGAGGGCGTGAGATTGGGTGAATACCTCTAGATATCTCAGACCATGAATTGAAGAAGTGCCAGAAAGAATTACCGTCTACAACTACATGGTTTATGGAACAACCGATGAAGATTCCGTCCACTAATTCTGTCACCTGAACGGATAGGAGTGGTTGTGAGTGACCATCGTAGTTGTTGGCTCCATTGAGGGGGAAAAAAGAGTGGATGATAGGGGGCACATAAAGTGGGTCGATGATGTCGATCACAGTTATGTTGGCAGAGGCGTGGATGAATCGAGCTCCTGCGCCATTGCAGTTGATGAAGAAGGAGGTGGAGGGAGGGTCATTGTCGTCGTCTACTGTGATGGCTAGGCGACCTGCAAGGGGAGCGAAATGGTCAAGTGCTTGAGAGAGTGAGGTTTTAAGATGGTCAACAATTGATTCTTCGGTTTGGGGTTTGAGAAAGAGAAGGCCCTTCTGGATATAGTGCGTTGGGAACATCCTCAGGTCCCATGGAGTCAGTTCATACCTCTGCAGTGATTCTACAAGACTTGGTGTCGATGATCGGACAATACATGTGGAGATGATGTGAACCTCGGCCTGACTCATTCTCTCTCAAAAGACTAGGAATCGTTCGTGTAGTTGCTATTCAAATTCAGGCATGTAGTAGTTGCAAACGATACCATCAGGTTTACTCGTCAAAGTTGGGCAAGGGCAGGCGTCGGCAGGCGTCCATGACCTGAAAGGGCGTAGACGAGATTTGAGTCATTTGACAGAGGGTGGTTGACCCTTACCATATTAAAAGGTGGCTCAGGCTCCAGTTACCGCCCCAAAATGACAGGCTCCTTTTACAGGACATAATATGAGCCGTGTGGCACACTCTTAGAGGACTCTGACCGTATGGATGTTTGGCCAATCCCTAATTGGACCTACAAACCAAAATTCAGCCTGATTAGTGATTTATAGGCATTGGATTGGACTTATTTTCATGGGTGGATCTAACTGTGGGAATTTGAGCAGTATTTGAGGTACAAAATTCAACGTCTAGAAATCAATAATCAGGCTGAATTTTGGCTTGTAGCTCCACCTAGGAATTGGCCAAACATCCATACAGTCAGAGTCCTCTAATAATGTGCCACGTGGCTCAAATTGTGTCCTGTAAAAGGAGCCTGTCATTGTAGGGCGGTACTGGAGCCCAACCCTTAAAAGGTATTTTGGAAGGGTTCGTGATGTAACAAGGTAGACCTGGCGTGATGTATAGCGATTTTTGTTACTCACCGCTGGAGTAGAACTTTGCTGACCGACGGTGGTCAGCAAAGCCACTGACTACCCATAATATGAGCCATGTGGCACACTCTTAGGGGACACTGACCATAATATGGACCTAAGCTTGGGATATTTTACCCCAAATAATGGTCAATAATTCTCACATTCCACGGTTAAACTCAACCTATGAAAATGACTCCAATCCAACGCTTGGAAATCACTAATCAGACTAATTTTTTGTATGCATGTCCATTTAGGGTTGGGCCAAACATCCATGTGGTCAGAAATCTCTAAGAGTGTGCCACGTTGCTTATATTGTGGGTGGACAGCAAAGTTCTACTCCTCACCCTCACCTTGACATATGAGCCCATTGACCCCATAGATGCCCACCCATTGTTAGACATGCATGCCCAAAATAAGCTTACTTGATTATTTTTAGCAGTTGGATTTAGTAACCACAAAATTTGTTGAATCCAACGGCTAGAATCATGCCTTAAAAAATACTAAAATCTAATGATATTTTTGGTGTATATCCACCAAGGTTGGGCTAAACATCCATGTAGTTAGTGGACCCAGAGGGAAGTGGTGAGTGACAAAAATTGCTATACCCCTACCTTGTTATATCTTTTTTGTTTTTTAGATTTTTTGTGTGTGTGTTGGGATTGGGCGGGGGGCCCTGGCTTGACCATTAGGCAGATGAGGCGGTTGCCTAAGGCCCCCAAGTTTCAGAAATTTTCATGTGTTTTTAATATTTTTTTTATGAAAAGGCCCCACCTGTCCATTTGCGTTCAGGCCCCTCCAATCAGACAGAACTATGCTACAGCCAGACAAATCTAGTCTGCAATTGTTTGCAGACTCAAAAGAATGCAAACATTGTATCCACCATTGAATTCTCCTTGAAAAACGTGTTTTTAATCTATAATTTTTTTTTTGAAAACATTAAAATAATACATTTTTCAAAGGACATCTTCTCACTTAGGTTTAGAGGTATTTCTGAAAAATAAAAAAGAAAAAGAGATCCCATTTAAAGTTTTCGCCTAAGGCCTCAACTTGTATTAAGACGGCCCTAGGGCTACAGCACTGATACCGTCACGTAGTTCGGTAGTTGTTATTCAAATTTAGGCATGGTTTATAATAATGTAGTAGTTCACTTATAAAAATAATAACAATAATCTATTACTATTTTAAAAGCGAAACTTGGGTTGTCACGTGACGTTCACTATTAGTCGCATATTAAAAAAAACACGGACACCTATTAATTCATTAAATGCTCTTCAGTCAATAAAAAAAAAAAAATTCATTAAATGTTCTAATAACAAACTCACCCATTCTCATGCCATTAAGTGGGTCCTACTAACTTGGTTGGGGTCACCCATTCTCATGCCATTAAGTGGGTCTTACTAGCTTTGTTGGGGTAATCCAAGTGGGGGTCCACAATAGGGGGCTCCGGCACTGATACCATAATGTAGTTATTCAAATTTAGTCATGGTAATACATAATTTATAATAATGTAGTAGTTACGCTTATAATAACAATAACAATTATATATTGTTGTTTTAAAAGTTGGGTTGTCACATGATCACTTTTAATTGTCTGTTGAAAAAAATAACAATAGGCACCTATTAGTTCATTAAATGCACCTCTGTGAAGAACAAAAAAAAATAGCATTAAATGTCCTAATAACAAACTCATCCATTCTCGTGCCATTAAGTGGGTCCTGCTGACTTGGTTTGGGTTATCCAAGTGGGTCCTACTGACCAAAAGATGGTTGGATCACGGTCTAGATCCATACCCAATCAAGTAGACCGAATACCGCAATCCAGACCCATTGCTATTGGATCGAATCGGTGGACCGGGTTCGTTGACAATACTTTCTAGCATTAGTGCAACCAGAGCCAAGGGCAATATCGTCATTCAAAATGCAACAAACATAAAACGTGGATATAGAAGGAGAGGGTGTTAGCACAGCATGAGCACATGGTGTGGATGACATAACAACACCCCGAAATAAGAGAACTAGTAGCGCACGGCGTAGCTACAAAGGACAGAAGTCAGCGAGCGAGAGAGCGGGGCTCTAACTCTTGCTGTCCCCTCCTTTTATTTTCCCTCTTCTTCTCAGTTAAAATGATGACCTGAAATTCATCCAAAAAGTCCAATTTGCAGGGATGGAAGCCACCACTTTTGCAATCGGAAGTAACGGTTTCCCTGTACTCAGTAATTTCAGCAGAAGAAGAAGAAGAAGAATCGCTTCAGTTGGTCCCATCTTCTATAAACAGATTTCGTCTTCTCTACTTCGGAAACCCTATCCTTGCCCCTCTAGTTCCACGCGCATTCGCCACTGGGCGATCGAATGCGTCGCTCAGGGTCACGATTCTCATCATCACAACCACAATCACCATGATCATGACCATATCAACCACCATCACCATCACCATCATCATCATCACCACCATCATCATCAACACGGCGAAGAAGGCGCGGAGTTGAGTAGATCACAGGAAGCTGTTCTTCGCTTCGCCAAAGCAATTGGATGGGTTGATCTGGCGGATTTCCTCCGTGAGCATTTGCAGCTCTGCTGCTGTTCGACGGCTCTGCTTCTTGCTGCCGCTGTTTGCCCTTATTTACTCCCAAAGCCAGCGATCAAGCCTCTCCAGAATGCCTTCATTGCTGTCGCTTTCCCTCTTGTCGGGGTATGCTAGTTTTTCTCACGTAGTCTATTAATTTTTTGGAATGTGACTTAGTTAGAACTTAATTTTTGGAATGATTTCTCATTTTTTTAGCTTGCCCTTACAGAACTACTCTCTATTCATGAATTTGAAGACTAATGACTATACGAAGATTGTCTGAGGTCTATATCAATTTGCCACTTTGATGATAGGAGAGAGTAGAGATTTCAGAGATAGGGCTCACTTCTAGTTTGTTCGGTTGATCGTGTTTGGATAACATTAGTTCTAAAACCCCGTGGACAATGACTTAGCAGGCTGCAGAGTTCAGTTTCCAGATACATGTAGTTGGATAGCTTTTTCCTCGATTTAATATCATTTGTCTTGTATTGGGATTTTTCTAATTGATAAAAGACAATTAATTCAATGCATCCCCATAGCTCCGATTGGATAAAAGTGAGCGAGCCACTATTGGTTGTTTCTTATCTTCTAGATCAACAAATATCCTTCAACAAAGCTTGCCCAATCGGCATCTAAGTATGAAGAGACTAGAAAATGCCCTCTCAGAGGTATTAAGAAGCCCAAGGCCAGGGGAAGCCTACAGATAACTGAGGATTCAACAAACAACATCCATATGGGAAATCATAGGAGCGTGCACGAACTGACTCACTACTCCCATAGCATAGGTTAGATTAGGCCTAGTGATAGTCAAGTAGATAAAGGGATCAACAAGGTGCTGATAAGGTCTTGGATCAGGAAGTAAATCACATTAACTGAGAGCTTGTGATTAGCTTCCATGGGAGTGTCGCTTGGCTTTGCCCCAAGATTACCAATGTCTTGTAGGCAAGGTTTAAAATTTCGTTTTGGAGGAATGTCTCGGTCAAGTGAAAAACCTAGACAAACTCCGAAACGAAACGGAACATTTAAAAAATGGCGAAACAATAAAATTTCTGAAACACTCTCGAAACATTCTCAAAATCATGAAATCATATTTTTTTTTATCCTTATTTTTTTATGGATTGTATCGTAATGTCTCGGTGAAACAAACAGAAACATTACGAAACTTTAAACCATTCTTGTAGGATATCAAGTGTACACTTCCTTTGGGACAAGAATATATCTCGACGTGACATAACAACCTCTATGCCGAGGAAGTATTGTAAGGGTCCCATGTCCTTGATAGCAAACTCCTGACGCAAGCGTGCCATAAGGCCGTCAACGATGGCATAATCATCACCAGTGACTATAAAGTCATCGACATAGACAAGCATAACAATAATCCCATGTGGACCATGATGAACAAATACGGAGTAGTCTGCTTGACATCAAGTGAAGCCAAAGGCAAAAATAGCTATGTTGAATATCAAACCATGCATGAGGCTATTGTTTGAGGCCATAAATTGGCTTTCTCAACTTGCCTACCTTGTTAAATTTCCCCTGATAGATAAAATTGGGAGGAAAGAACATGTGTACCTCCTCACTAGGATCGCCATGGAAGAAGGCATTCCTAACATAGAGTTGATGTAGAGGCCCATCTCAAATGACAACTAATGAAATCAATACACCGGGAGAATTGGTCTTGGCAATTGGAGCAAATTTTTATGTATAGTCAATGCCATAGACTTGAGTAAAGTTTTGAGCAATAAGACGGGTTTTGTGCTACTCGATGGAACCATCAGGTTTAAACTTTAAGGAGAAGATCTACTTACATCCCATACCTTTTTCCTTGAAGGAAGATAAACAATCTCCCAAGTGCCATTCTTCTCAAGAGTTCTCATTCCTCATGCATAGTTGTGACCCATTCAGGACTAGAAAGAGTGTCTTGCAAAGAGGAAGGAACATGATGAGTTGAAATTCTTGATAGAAAGGCTTTGTACAAAGGAGACAATGTATGATAAGAAATAAAGTGGGAAATGGGATGCTCAGTACAAGTCCATTACCTTTGTGAAGAGCAATAAGTGAATCAATGTATGTAGGAGAAGTAATACGATCAAGTCGAGGAGAAAGCAAACCTGACGGGGAACAAGTGGTGGCAGGAGGAGCATCCACAACCTTGTTTCTCCTAGTATAGACCTTTATAGGAGGTGGCTTGCGTCATCAGTAAACGGTCCTATAGAGACATTTCTCATAGAAGTGGGAAGAATAAGAAACTAAAAGGGAATAGGAGCCATGGGGACATTTAGCCGGAGAATTATGTATAGATAAACTATGACTACCATCCATAAAATATGCAGTATATAAAAAAAATGACATCCATAGAAATGACCTTTTTACGAGAATGAGGTAAAAAACATTTGTAGCCCTTTTGGAAACTATTGTACCCCAGAAAAACACATTTGATTGATCTATCAGAAAGCTTGTTCATATGCTTATCAAAATTGTATACATAACAAACACAACCGAACACTTGAGGACAATAGGAAACAAAGGTCCATTAGGTTTCAACAATTGCACATGAATCTTAGAATTTAGAATTCTAGAAGGCATATTATTTATCAAATAACAAGCAATAGGGATAGCTTCTGTCCAAAAATAATGGGTACCTTCATTTTCTTGAGAAGGGCTCAAGGAACTTTAATTAGGTGGCTATTTTTGCTCTCAACGACTCCATTTTGTTGGGGCGCGTTGGGGCACAATGATTGAAAGATCATCCCATGCTCCTGCAAATATAACTGGAAATCTCCAGAGGTGTATTCTTTGGCATTATCAACACGAAGAATCTTGATTTTTGAATCAATTGACTATATTAGTGCAAATTTATGTTAGAGGATGGTGTGTTCCCGCGCATGTGTTGTGTTGGCCGATATCCCGTTGATATGCATAGTTGTTTTGTATTTCCCCAATAGGTCGATCTTTTGGGGCAAATGGTTGTTTAACACGGTATCATGGCCTTAATACTTGGGAGGTCGCGAGTTCAAGTCTCCAGCGGAGTGTATTCCCACTGAGGGGGCGTGGTAGCGGATGGTGTGTTCCTGCACACGTGTTGTGTTGGCCGACGACCCGTTGATATGCATAGTTGTTTCGTATTTCCCCAATAGGTCGATCTTTTGGGGCAAATGGTTGTTTAACAATTTACACATAAGATCAAGTATCATTCGGTTTCGGATGAAGCCAACCAAAACGTATGTAGTTTCGTCCTATAGCAAAACGGAAACAAAACAGACGAAAAGTTTATGTTTCGGCCGAAACTTTGAACCTAATGGCCTCCTATTTATCCCTCGAGCCTCTAAGGAGCTCAAAGACTCGATACCTCTCCATGTGTTGCCATTGCTCCTTAGCATCTCGAGGACAAAAAGTGCTCAGAGACTCGTTAGAGTCTAGCTCATCCCACAAAGCTCGTAATCCTATAAAGTACTCACTAAGAGTTTGTTCCCCCTGAGTGAAAATAGCTATCTATTGGTGAAGCTGATAAATACGTGCAACATTATCCTGACATGAATAAGTGTGAGTGAAGATAGACTTCTCTGACTGTCCCACATTTTTAAAGTCCATTGCTCACATGTGGTTCCATGGAATACAGTAGCCAACCCCAGACAATGCTATGGAAGGCTTCCCACTCATTGAATCGGGGATCATCCTCTGAAGGTTGAGACATCTTGCCATTAATATGACACCATCAACTGTAGGGAAGTAAGGAAAATCTTAATAGATTAAGACTACTGCAAGTACTTTGTTACATTAAGTCGGAATGTAGTAATTTAAAGAAGCATAGTCCCATTAAAGCAAATAGCTGGGATCCAGCCTGAAGTGGTATGGGAGGAAGTTTCGTCAGCCATATCCTCACCAAAAAGGTTAAATAAGATGGAATATGTTCAGATAAGCACCTATAAAAATAAGTAGAACAAGATGGGACAAGGGGAATATGAGAGAAGAATGGATTTATGAAAAAACAAACTGAGATTTTTGGTTTTTTTTTCTTAGCACACTTAAATTCACAAAAGATCAAATAACGATACAGTAAGCATGAACATCTGATATGAGGGCTGAGGAACAAGAAACAAGCATGAAGCACAAGTCATAAGAGAAAAACTCAGCCTGCAGGGTAACCAAGCCCATAAAGTATGGATTGAACTCATCATATTATCAAAAAAGTCACAATCCATAGCCTCGTAGAAAATGACAAAACGACCCAAATCCTATCAAATAAGCATAAAGAAATAGGCTAAAATGGATGGAATCAATAAATGAAGAGCTTGCTGCTCTGTTCTAGACATGAGAACAATGGGTCATAAAGAAGAGAAAACGATCAATAAATTGAGGTTTTTTTGATAAAGAAAGTGTAGATCTAGGTTGGGAAGGAAAAAATGATCCAGATCATACCGTTTTGGGCTCCAAGTTGACCATACTGTCTGCTGATGTGGCATATGAGAACCTTGTTGGCACAAAAATGTAGATCTCCTTCTTGTGAGCAAAAGAACTCTGCTCTTGCGCGATTTGGTTGAGAACTCAAAGAGTAATTAGACCCAGCGGCTTTGATACCACTAGGAAGAAGAAGAGAGAAGAAAAGGAGAGAGTTCTCTATTCCTTAAGATATTATTAGATCTAGAGGAATAAAATTATGTAAGTGCCCATGATAGACCAAAAACACTAATACCCTCATTGTACATGATAAATCCCCATAACCCATAACAACAAAACAGAAATACCCATCACGTCCTATACTCTTCTGCAAGAATGATCCTTCTTTTGACATAAAAAGATGAGATTTAAAAAGCAACTATCTTTGTAAGTACATGGAGGACTTTAAAATTATTGAAGACAAGGAGGCATCTCTGGAGGAGATTTTTATGAACGTCAAAGCCACTATCGGCCTCTGCCATTTCAGAGTTGAAGCATTTCAGATTTGAAGACTATGTTGTCAGATGGGATCGTTTGATATCCAAAAGTGTGGTTTGTAGCTCGGGGTGTTGGGTGGGGTCTTGTGGTTTTTGGTTTATGGCCTTGTGCTTTTCTGCTGTATAGTCTTTAGGGCCTTCTCGGCCCTCTTTTAATATATTTTTCTTTTACCGATCAAAAAAAAATGTTAGCAGTTGTTCACCAAACAAACTAATCATGGTTATCCATATCCAAATCTACTATGCGCTTTCTTTTACTTGCCATCTATCAAGATCCAGGTTCTATTCCACAGTTTTCCTCAGTGACTATTAATATTAGCACTATTCTCTTTTCCATTGTGGGATTGCTACGGTGATCTTCCAACAACAAATGGTAAATTTATATTTAGTTGTATGCTATGAATTTCTGCTGATGATTTTACTAGTTAAATTATGTGAATGGATGTAAGTCCCCATCTCATTTCTTGAAATTTAGAGAACAATGAAAGGTCTTTCTCTTTCATCAGCTGATTATAGCATTATAATGCTCTGGTAGTTATTGAAATCAGATTGCCATCCTACATGTCAGGTTTCAGCAGCACTTGATGCACTTATTGATATTACGGCTGGAAAGGTAAACATTCATGTCCTCATGGCTCTTGCGGCCTTTGCATCACTATTCATGGGGAACTCTTTGGAAGGCGGTTTACTTCTTGCAATGTTTAATCTGGCCCATATTGGTATATGTCTCAAACTAACTCATTTCACCATGGTTCCTTCACCAGGAAGATTATAACTTCTGTTTAACTTATGTTTATTTTGCTTGCAGCTGAAGAGTATTTCACTAGCCGTTCAATGGTTGATGTTAAGGAGTTGAAGGAGAACCATCCAGATTTTGCTCTTGTATTGGAAGTGAATAACGATGGACCACCTCATTTTTCAGATTTGGCATACAAAAAAGTCCCTGTGCGTGACCTAGAAGTGGGTTCATACATCTTGGTCAGAGCTGGTGAGGTCTGTGGACATGAATTTTCTACCTGTTTGTTCTTACTTGAAAACCTTTTTATATGAATTCCTTATGTCCAGTCTTATCTTATGAGTTTTGCAAGCTTGATATAGTTAGTACCATAAGCTCCTACTTATCAAAAAAAAAAAAGTATCATAAGCTCCTATTGCAAGAAACTGAAATTCTCCCTAATATTTTGTGTTTTCTTCTGAGACCTGTGGCTGTCTGAACTTATACAGACCTGCGTGCTGTAGCTAGAGTATATTGAAGTCTAGAGTAGAGGTATGTGCCCTGCATTTCATTTCAGCTTTTCTTTTATAGTGTCGTGTAAATGTTACTGTGGTACCTAGATCCTTCAAATCTTCCCTTGCTACCCTTTCAACACGACATAAAGTCTTGGTCAGCTGAAAAACTGAGATGCCTCAACCAAGACGGTAGGAGAGAAACCAAGACAATTCTAGATAAACCCCTATATATCGTTCAGGTCACCCTCGGAACCTTGAACCACGGGATCTGTGTTGGATATGGCTCAGGTTATGTTAAAAAGTATTTAAAAAGTTCAATCTATGGGCCTATAGTTGTCTGTTTTTGCGTTAAGCATACTTCATGTGACATTGTAGTCATCCTTATGGTTTGAAGCTCTGTGCTCTCTTAGGAATCCAATTTCATGTGACATTGCAGTCACCTTTATGGTTTGAAGCTCTGTGCTCCCTTAGGAATCCAATTTCTATACAAGATAGATCTTCGTTTTGGGGTTTAAAATCATTCAACAAACTCCCTGTAGGCGTTTCGGACTTTGCGCAAAGCCAGTGATATACAAAACCCGTTTCTAAACAACCCTTTATGTGGACCCACCACTTGGTCGAGAATGTCCTTTTTCTTCCAGAAACAGAAAGCACCTTAACTAGAACCTTGTAGGGACCATGCACTAAACATGTAGGGCTATAATACTTCAACTCGTTCTTCCCCTCTATTTTTTGGGATAAGTTTAACAAGATTTAATGTTCTCTTGGATCATTTCTTCTTCCACAAAACAACCCAATTTTAATTATTCTTATAGTGTTCACCCTTCTCCTTGCATCAGTGCACATATGGAAATGTTTAGTGTTATTATACCCTACTTTGACCCACTTGATTCTTGATTTTCGCCTCCAACTTATTTTTTCTTACGAAATACCATGGCTGATTCTTTTATTAATTCTTCCCTCTTCGCCATCTTACAAGGAATTCAATATCTCCAATTTATTAATCATTTTGATCTCTTGGAAGATCAATCTTTTTTTCTCACCAACACTCCCGAAGACAGCCATTTTTGGCATGGCCCTTTGAGAAAATAGTTTCTCCATGTTTGCCTGCCATGTGGTTCAAAGTTGCTTTCTCTTTTGTCATTCACTACTTGTCTTCATTGTATTTTGGTGCTAGGCTGTGTTTCTCTTGCCCATCTAGCCATGACAAGCAGAAAAGTTTGGCGTGATGATGATAGTTGATACATATGACATGTATTGCATGTTATAATCTTTGAGGGGAATCGGAAACATTTGGATGTACTAAATGATCGACTTCTCGTTTATCTGCTTGAAGTTCCAACATAATTGAAAGGTTTCGTAGGAGTTATAGTTCAATTATAATGTGTTTGGAAGTATGGCTACTGATATCTTCCTTTTCTCTCAATAAGCTTTAGATGACAAGTATAGTTTTGAAATTTACTTGTTATGATTTGGCTCTTACTGCTTTGGATAACTATGTTAAGAAAAAAGTACCTGTATGAATATTCTCCATGTTTTCAAGTCATGTATCATTCTAGGACAACACCTGAGGTGTGAAGAGTTGATTTTTTTTTATAGACCTTTTACTGGTTTCAATTTATTATTAATGTCGGCTGTGACGCCGAACAATTGTATTTTGCTTGAGATCAATGAGGAGCTGCAGCATTTCTTTTGGGTATTGATGTTTTATTTAGTATTTGATTTTATCGGCTAAGAGAATGCCATCGGTTTACAATCCTCTAAAAATGTGGGGAGTATGAAGTAGTAAGTAGTAGCTAAATCAACATATCTAATCATTTGTTAGTTGTTATTGTTTAACATGCGATGAAATGCTGTGTATATAACTTAGTGGTCCTATGACATGGATACTGTAGCATTTCTTTTGGGTATTGATGTTTTATATTTGATTTTATTGGCTAGGAGAATGCCATCGGTTTACAATCCTCTAAAAATGTGGGGAGTATGAAGTAGTAAGTAGTAGCTAAATCAACATATCTAATCATTTGTTAGTTGTTATTGTTTAACATGCGATGAAATGCTGTGTATATAACTTAGTGGTCCTATGACATGGATACTGTAGCATTTCTTTTGGGTATTGATGTTTTATATTTGATTTTATTGGCTAGGAGAATGCCATCGGTTTACAATCCTCTAAAAATGTGGGGAGTATGAAGTAGTAAGTAGTAGCTAAATCAACATATCTAATCATTTGTTAGTTGTTATTGTTTAACATTTGTTAGTTGTTATTGTTTAACATGCGATGAAATGCTGTGTATATAACTTAGTGGTCCTATGACATGGATACTGTAGCATTTCTTTTGGGTATTGATGTTTTATATTTGATTTTATTGGCTAGGAGAATGCCATCGGTTTACAATCCTCTAAAATGTGGGGAGTATGAAGTAGTAAGTAGTAGCTAAATCAACATATCTAATCATTTGTTAGTTGTTATTGTTTAACATGCGATGAAATGCTGTGTATATAACTTAGTGGTCCTATGACATGGATACTGTACATCGGTTTAGCCTTATATATGTGTGTCGCTGCCTTCAGATAATGAACTCTCAAGAAACTATCGTGATCTTATTCTCTGAACCATGTCTCTGTAAGTAGCATGTAATGACCAAGGGCCCAGTGGTCTTGCTGACCCTGAAAATGACCCGTTTCTCTTATTTAAATTAACCTTCTTACTCTCTAGCTTGTTCATTTTGTTAAATAACCATTTACCCCAAAAGATCGACCTGTTGGGGAAAGGCGAAACAACTATGTATATCAACAGGTCGTCGGGCCAACACAATATGTGCGCGGGAACAAATCATCCGCTAACACATTTGTGATTATCGGGTCGCATTCTTAATACGGTTAATTTTGTTCAATTTTTCTCCAAGATGCAGAATAGGTTATGTTAATCTTTCCCTTAATCGGTTAGCAATAGTTTGATAGGCTCAATCATAAATTGTGTTGTTTAAATTGAATTTTCATAATTTAAGCTTGTATTATGATCAGTCTGTGCCAGTAGATGGTCACGTTTTCCAAGGGAGATCAACAATTACTATTGAGCACTTGACTGGGGAAGCCAAACCACTAGAGAGGAAAGTTGGGGATAGGATTCCTGGTGGAGCAAGGAACTTGGATGGTATGCTTGTAGTCAAGGTATATTCTACAAGCTTTGTTTCAAATATCTACAACTTTTTTTGTAATATTTTAATTCCCTTGAGAATATAAAAAATAGTAACAGTTTAAAATTTTCTTGCAATAATCTTGTGAATTATCATGATATTTCACAAGATTGCGATGCTTATAGTTTAGTGAATAACATACTTTAGTTTTCTAATTTATAATATACATTTTCCTATATTTTTCTTTTCCAAATTCTCCTGATAAAAATTTGAGCAAAATAGAGGACTTCTAGAATCTCCGGAGAATTTTCTTTGCCAAAACTCAGAAGATGTCCGTGAATGAAATTTTTGACAAGGACTTTAAGTTGAAGTGTATTACTGGCAAATGCCTTTTCATTTTTATTCAGTTTATCTTCTTTCTTATCTGGGCTAAAGTTTTCAGTGGCTTTCTATTCTATTTGAGAATTCTGCTGGTATTTTGATAAGGTTCCTTGTACCCCAATTGGAATTTGGGACTCATTGCATGAATGATTAGTAGGTTAAGCTCAAAATGAAGCTTTAATTTTGTGAATTTTGGACATTTGATAAACCAGGACATAGACTGACGGAGTGTCCATGAATTCATGACAGTATATTTCTGTATTTCAAGTGTTGCGTCAACTTGTTAATTTAATATTATTTTATTTCCTAGTAAATACAATTTCTTCATCTATTTAGTTATTGCTCCATCATGTAGGCTTTTTCAGCTTTAAACTAGGCTTGCAATTGTCATTTATTATTTAAAGAGCCCCTACCATTTTTTCTGTTAATATGTCCCATTTATACACTATGGTGATGACAAATTGAACAAATTTTTAAGTTAACGACTTCAAATTTGTCCTTATGATGTCTACCATTAAGAATTTTAAAAAGTTGAATGTATATTATATCTTTGACCTGGTTCACCACCTTCTATTACAAGGGAAGTAGAAAACAACCAGTTTGAGGCTTAGCTGGCTCTTTTGGTCTATTGCTAAGTTATGATTTCCATTGTTTATATTCAACAGCAGATTTTCGTACTAATAGTCCATCAAGTTCATACTTCAACGGAGGCATCTTTCTTTCTTTGTATAGTTGGGGTTCTTCCTCTTAGCAATCATTGCAGTGATACTTACAAAAAAAGTCCATCAAGTACATCTTTGTCATATTGTGATTCTACTTCTAAGTTCATTTATTGTTTAATGAAGTAGGGGGCAATTGGCACTTCTAAATATTAAGATCGTTAATGTAGGCTGTACATAAGCATAATAGCTATCTGTATTTCTTTATCCTTTCTAAGTTTTAATTTTTGGTTCAGGCAATAAAGACATGGAATGAGTCGACATTGAGTAGGATTGTGCAGTTGACAGAAGAAGCTCACCTAAATAAGCCGAAGCTACAAAGGTGGCTAGATGAATTTGGTGAGCGTTACAGCAAGGTTGTGGTAGCACTATCTCTTGCAGTTGCTCTTATTGGACCATTTCTTTTCAAGTGGCCCTTTATTGGCACACCAGGTACTTTGTGGGAATTGCTTTTGCTTTTTGTCCAAAAATAGCAATCAACAATCATATTGTTTCACCAAACTGTTTCATACTAGTGATCCAGTTCACTTCTAATGGATGCCTAATTTATCATCAGTTCGTTTTCTACAATTTTTTGTAAAATTTTGTCGTCAATCTGTAGTTTAGTTATCTACTTCTAGGTTACTAATTTGCATCAGGCATGTCTACTATCTAGTTGTATTAATTTTTCCAAATGAAGCCATTCTTTCAAAAGAAAAAGGGATGATCAAGTTGCTGAAATTTGGGTAAAGCTATGTGTAAGTTCAAACAAATTGGTGGAAAATTTTCATATAGATTTGTAGTTAGCTAATTACATGCATGCATGTCAACATGTATCTTGGTTAATTATCCCGGTGCCCTCAATTTAATCTGGTCCAATCTTATTAGTCATAAAAATAAAATGTCAGGGACCCATTGATTATTTACTGATCATGCATCTCTACTGAAGAATACACAGAGTTTGACATACTTAACCAACACATATATGCGCATAACCTGTGTGACAGGCTTCAACTCTGCACTCTAAACACTACTCATAAATTCATATTGATAAATAATCAGTTTTGTGGAAAAATTCATGATAATTCATGGCTTCTGAGGAATTGAATCATTGCAAATTGTTATGAACAATCAGATAGCAAAGCATGGATATGTTGATCTTGTGCCTTGAGTAATGGGTTCTGGAAAGTTGATTTTTTGGTAGAAATGGTCTCTTTCATGGTTGTGGATAAGTGTAAATATCGAGGATGCTAAGTGTTACCCTCTGGGTAATGTGGGTACTGGGTAGAGACCTGAGGGAAATATGATATTCTCAGTCTGCATCAATCAGAAAACACCCATACCTTCAATTGTAGAGACGCAATGCTTCATTTTTCTTGGGTAAACTGAGATGCACATCCACAGGGTCAACAGTGTAACCTGTGTATGCTCCTAATTGCCAGGATAGGGGAAGTTTAATGTTATTTTTAACCAGTTAACATGAAGCAGGATATACATTTACTGCCTCATTACCTTGGTCATTGAAGCACTTAGTGCAATAAAAAAATAAACTGCCGTGTGGTCGATGATTTCCTCAGAAGATCCACTTCCCCATCTGAGAGAAGATATTGTAAAATTGAGTCTCTCATTAGCCTGTCCCAGCTTAGACTTTCCCAGCAGGCTTTCTCCTTTGCTAATTGATGGGTTTTATTAGTTTGTCCATTTCCTTTATTGTTATTTTCTCCAAGACTCCAATCACCCCTCTTTGATACTTCCTTGATGTTTGAGTGGCTTTGTTATTAAAATCTCGAATCTTCTTTGTCCCTTACATGTAACACCCTTATCTAATCCTTTCTTTAGAAGGGAAAAAAAAAAGAACATGTGAAATATCATGAGCTTTTCAACATTGGAACTAATTTTGAACATTGCCCACTACTAACTCCTTTATGGCCTGAGCTTCCTTTTTAACCTTCATGAAATGTTCTTGGTCATAACCTTCCAAATGGTAGGTTTCTTTTTCCCTTGTTAATTTGCAAAACCTCTATAACTGGGGGGGTTATGGTCCAAGCAATCCCTAAAGATGCTGGTACAGAAGTGCTTTAAATTATCCTTTTAAGGCTATGTATGATTCGCACAAAAGAGTCAAAAAATGATTTTCTTAGGAAAATGTTCTCGGGTGTTTGGTGCATGAGGATATTTATTTTTTCCTTGCAAAAATGAAGGAAAGATTCTCCTTCAAATTTTGCCTGAAATATTTTGTCTCTTTTCTCCACCTGTTGGGTGAGGGCTTCAACAACTCTCTTCATTCCCCATCTAGGTTTGGATCCCTAAGATAGATCTTTGTTAAATATGGGTTGGATATGGATCTAGGGAATTGACTTGATTCGGATCCAAGTGGGTTTGGATCATGTGATGTGGATCCAAGTTGAATCCAAATCTGAATCTGGGTTGACACCATAAAAATCATATCCAGATCTACATGGATTTGACCTAGCTTTGACCCATTTCATGCCCTAGTGGGGAGTTTAGGATTAAAGGGACTAGGGTATTTTGGTTCATCTAATTCACTCAACATACAATAGAAAATCCGTCGGAAAAGACAAGTTTCCCTAATAAGTTTTTCTGGGGTGGGGTTCAGGTACCATAGAGCCTAAGATTTTCTCTGCGTGTATTTCTTTTAAAAGTTGTGAGCTGTTACATTTGGGTTTCATTCTTTCTTTCTCCTAAAGAATATTTTATGCCTTTTATTAGTTGTTAGCTAGAGCCTTGTTAGCAATTATCCGTTTAATTCTCGATTAATTAGTGAGTTTTACGTTTTTTTCAAGAAAAGTTTTATTCGTCCGAATATTTGAATAATTCGGATTTTTTCAAGCTCAAACGAATTGAACTCGTTTTTAAGATTTTTTGAAAAATTCGGTCAAAAAACAACGGACCATACCCGTTGTTTTATCTCTGTCCCTCAGTCACTCTACCACTTCAGTAGATCTGAAGCGATTGCCCCTCCTACGTACAATGGATGCCATTAACCTAGGCCATGGGCCTTTTTGATCACCTATTGGCCCTGTGAATGTAAGTATATTTTCCCCCTTATCTTCTAGTCCTATTTGTACAACTCAAACTCCCTTAACTATCACTTATTTCTCCGATGTGGGATTAAAGTAGAAAAAACAAAAATTGCTTGAACCACAAGTCCTTATGTTTTATTTAGCCAAAGATAAAAATAATTAGAACAAAACGTGCTTTTTAGTTGACTCAACTTCATTAGTATATTGACTCCCTTTCTACATGTATCGAATTTTTTGTTTCCGAAGTTTTAAAGTGAGACGTATAAAACACGTATAAACCGTATGCCGCATATTTGCCGTTTGGTGAATTTTTTGACCTGATTTTTGAAATCCAAAATCGAATAAAACCCGAATATTTCCCGTATTGAATTTTTGTCGAGGAGCTAGAGTACCAAGGTACTAAACTTCGACTTCGCCCTAAACTTTGCTCAGTTAAAATTTGAAATTAATGCGAAGAAGTTCAGTTGACACAGAAATTTTGTAAAAATTTGCCAACATAGAGAAGTTTGGAGATATGATGCATTACATATTTGTAACACTAATGTAGCTTAAATGCATGAAGGAAACATGAAATTACATAGAAAAATAGTATTTATTCATGAACAACTTGAAAATACACAGTCCGATGAGCATTTGATCTTCATCTCAACCTTTACAAATTGTTTTTGACCTGAAAACTCTTAATAGAGTGATCGTTTTTCACCTAAGAACTTCGCAAAAGCAAGCAAATGTGGAAAACATGGGGATAAATCTATTTTAAACACTTCATAATTATTTTAAAGTTTTGGTCCTGGTTGGTAAAATTTGTCAAAATTGACAAAATTCGCTAAAATTAGCCAAAGATTTAATATCATGAAGAGTATGTCTTTCATGTATTTTCAAATTCTTTAATCATTTTGATTCAGTAAGGTTCTCCATTTTTTGAAACTAAAGAACTGTTTATCTTCCATCCCATATAAAGTTTTAACATTTCCTTAATGGTGACTTAACTTGTAGCTTGCAGAGGATCAGTTTACCGGGCATTGGGGCTTATGGTGGCAGCATCACCATGTGCACTGGCTGTAGCTCCCCTGGCATATGCTACTGCGATCAGTGCCTGTGCAAGTAAGGTATTGGTCATATAAGTATCACAATCAAGTAATGACATGGATGCTTTGGTTTGATTGACTAAAAATAAATTCTGCATTTCTCCAGAGTATTGCATATTTGTTTATTTTTTATGCTTGGATCATATGCAGATAATGTCCGTGTTTTTTGTCTATTGAGTTGATGCCCTACTAATTTTAAACTTGATTTGAAATATTGTATTCTGGTCTCTTTGATGCGTTGATTTCTAACTGTTTTGAATCAGTTTTCTGGTACGATTTTGTCGCTTTGTCAAACTGACATGTTATATGGATTATGTTCTTCCATGAGATGAGATGTTGCTTAATTCTGACTTCTCCCATCTATTAATGTCTTATTTGTTTAAGAAAATAGACAGCGGTCATGACTACTGACCATGCCATTACACATTGGTTTGTGATGGATATAGCTCAAACTAAATAACATCGCACTTGATACTCAAAATTTTATACCATAATGTCTCAAATACACAGATAGTAGTGATGCACTTGAGTGGTGGAGCCATGCTATTGGCTCCCCAAAGAGTTTGTTTTTATTAGCCATGGCAAGGAAGTGAGACTGAGAAGTATTAGACTCTTCCTTAAGGCTTCTTCTTTTGGTATTGGCATCTAAACTTCTCATGATCACACACCAATTTATAATAGGTAGTGCTTGATCTCCAACTGAAAATTGTCTAGATCAATGTTTAAAAACCTGAAAATGAACTTTTTACTTTTTACTCTAGGGGCACAAGTTTGAGTTGATGCAAGACTTTGTTTTATACTTGTATATGGTACCATACCTATGTGTTATACCTTTTCATACAAACGAATAGATATTCTAAAACTAGTAAATACTAGTAGACTACTTATTAGGACTTTGTAAGATCCCTGATTTGAACTCCAATTCAAACTCAGGTAAGTACGACAACACGTGCATTCTCAGTCTGGTAGAGTCCAAACTCTTCCCACATTCGTGACAATGTGTTCTTTGTATTTATAGGGAATATTGCTGAAGGGTGGGCATGTATTAGATGCTCTAGCATCTTGTCACACCATTGCATTTGATAAGACTGGGACATTGACAACCGGGGAGCTTATGTGCAAAGCAATTGAACCAATTCATGGCCATCGGGTAGGAGTGGATAAAGCAAAAGTAGCTTCCTGTTGTATCCCTAATTGTGAAAAAGAAGCTCTTGCTGTAGCTGCTGCCATGGAAAAAGGGACTACTCACCCTATTGGAAGGTATTATTATTGTGATGGGGCTATCTAGTATTAATATATTCTTTTCCCTTGTACTTTTTTTTCCTTTTAATTTTTTCGTTTCCCCACTTTTTATCTCCTTTCTCCCTTTTGCTCCTCTACTTATCTTTTTACAATATAAATTTTACTTGTTACCAATGGTAAACTACTTCTCTTTAATGAGTTATTCTTTTTCCTGTTCATTGATTGTGAATACAGGGTTTAAAATGGTTTTCATATGATGGATTATTATAGTTGATGTCCTATTCTAATGAAGACACCAATTTAATAATGTTTTATTTCACAAGCACATGTTTTTTTTTTTTTTAATTTTTTTTTGTGTTGCATAGGTTCTAATATATCCAACTCCTCCGTATGTTGGAGCATGGCTCCCTATAACAAGTTTCACCTGTTTAGAAGAGTCCATGCAACACAAGTATTTAAGTGATACTTGTACATCTTGAAGGACATTGTGGCTTTACACATTGATGATTTTGATAGTAAAGAGGCTTACTAATCCTTTTCAGTATTTTCATCTCTGAGTTATTGCCTTTTGAACTCTGTTGGTTATTGACTCCCCTTAGCCCTCTCAGTTAATGTTTACGTCTTAAATTTGAGTACCACTCTTTTGATTATTTTTAAGCCTCAACTAGCATATATTCAATTGTTATTCAAAGTCATCCAATCATTATAGAGGTGTCTAATCTGATTAGTATTACCATATGTTGGACACAAAATTATTAATGTTTGTTCATTGTGAACTATATAAGAATCGTTCTATTGTTTGTTGCAGAGCTGTTGTAGACCACAGTGTAGGGAAAGACCTTCCTTCTGTTTCTGTTGAAAGTTTTGAGTGTTTCCCCGGTAGAGGTCTTTTTGCAACATTGACTGGCATTGAGGTAGTGTACCCTATATCAGCATCCCAAGTAACTTATTACTGGCCATTTATTTAACAGTCTGAAATATCTTCATTGGTATGCACTCTCAGATTAGTTTAACCCCTCTGAAATATCTTAATTGGTATGAGTAAGTCTGAAATATCTTCATTGGTATGCACTCACATTAGTTTAACCCCTCTGAAATATCTTCATTGGTATGCACTCACATTAGTTCCCCCCCCCCCCCCCCCCCCCCCCCCCCCCACACACACACACACACACACACCTCCTCTTAAGAACTGCTCATAATGTCAAATTCTGTTTATCCTATGCTTCTTCTTTCTGCCCCTTCCCCCTTAAAAGCTGCTCATAGTGCCAACTTCTGTTTATCCTATGCTTCTTCTTTCTGAGTTCATGTGTCACTAGCTGCCATTGCATCATATGTCTTACAGGCAAATGTATCTGGTTTGTCTGATACTGACTGAGACTCTTATCCCAATATTTTTTTTTTCTAGAATTAGTTGAATAAGACACATGCGAGTACAGAAGGCTTACTTGGTAAACATAGGATAGCTGTACCCGATATTTTCTTCACAACTGGGTTGTACTCATCTACACACTTCCCTAAATATTCCACTGCAATGACCATAGTAACCTGGTTCGATGGTATGCTTGGTATGGGAACGGGTTCATGGTTAGGGCTGCAACTCGGGCAGCCCAAGCTCGAGCCCAACTTGAGGTCGGGCCTGAGAATCTCAGCCTGAGCCCAACCTGATCAGTTTCGGCCGGGTTGGGTAGGATTGGTCAATATAGTCTCTTATACAAGTGCCATCAGCTGTGTTATAGTTTGATCCTTTAACCTAAATGAAGACCACACACATACTAGCAAAGGGAGGTATATCCAATCGAAACCAAGACTGTTTTACTTTTCATTATTAAAGCAGAAATAAAATGAAAACAATTTACCAGAATAAGCCCAATTATGTTTGTAGGTAGCCATAATAAACCGGCACTCTGCTATGCCCATTCTCCAAAATTAGTTTCATCAAATCCTGTGTAAGCAATTGCGTTATCTCAACACAAGAAAATGGGTAATTTGTTATGTGTGTGTGTACACACACAAAGACATATACATACATACTGATTGACAAGGAAATAAATTTCAGTTTCGAGGTTTATTTCGACCAGCCCGAAAATGGAAATATTTCGACCAGTGTGGAAATAATACATTTTTCGTGGAAATGATAGAAATAATGCAGAAATGATGGAAATATTATAGAAATTTTTGTGGAAAGTTTGAGAAATGATAAAACAAGCATAAAAACATATTCATAAGTTATCAAACCATAATATACAACCATATGTAGTGTGGAAATGAATGACCATAGCGGTCTGTAATACGTTGAGGCAGGTATCTGATAGTCATTCAAGGAATTATATAATTAGATAACTATTATTTAATTGATAATTATATAAAAAAAAGTCATAAACTAAGCTATTAACAAATCATTATTCACTTACGTTAATGTATTAATATTAGGTATAATTTTTAAAAACCTATCTATTATTAACTTATACCATTTACTCAATTTTTTAAATGTTAAATTTTTTTTGGAAAACATTTAACCCAACCAACTTGTAGAACAAGCTAAGTCATGCAACATATAATCAATTTATGCACAATCATGGATGTTTAGGGTAAAGACCAATGAAATTGGGGTTTTACCCAAATTTAAATTTTCACCCTAAATGATCTTCAATCCGTACACAAATCTAGTGTAAATCCATCATAGATTTGATGCATTTACACTTAATCTATCTATTTGTTACAAGAAACGATAGCAAGCAATTTTATACTCGCATACATTTCGAATTTAAAAAACTCGAAAACAGGATTTGATCTGTCCTCACGATCAAACCGCGAACCAAGAAATTGATCAAATATGGGATTTGTGGCAATTATGAGTGGAAATGAGATGTTTCCTACATTGGATTGAAATATTTCCATACATGTCGAAACATTCCGTACTAAATAATACATATCTACATTGTCAATTGATCGGAATTTACTGTTCACGCAAAATATTTCGATAATTTCGGGAAATTTATTTCCTTGCTGATTGGGCTCGGGTTGGGTTAGGTTGCCTGAGGCCTCAGCCTGAGCCCAACCCGATTTTGATTTGGTTGACCAAAACCAGGCCCGACCCGAGTCTGAGTACTGAAGAAACTAACTCAACCCAACCTGAGTTCGAAGTCGGGTTGAGCCCGCCCAAGTTGCAGCCCTATTTGTGGTTTGCTAATCTGGCAAGTGAACCAGGTACGCAAGGTACGATTAGTTAGTATGTTATCGAGTTTCTCAGTTTTTTAATTAGGTTCACCAATATGACATGTAACCATATTATAGTTATTTAATAAGATATGCACGTTGCATCAAGAAATAAAGGTAACAGTCGTGTTGATTATAAGTTGTTTTTTTTGAAATTTGACTGATATTTGAAGAATATATATATATATATATATATACATGCACGCATATACCTTCATACATATATAATCCAGGTACCTAATGCAATTGACCACCTCTGTAGCGAAGGCGCACCTAAAGCGCCTCCGTTTAGTAGGGCGTGCGCCTTATGCTCAAGGCGCGTGCCTCAGACCAGGCTTTAGGCGCGCACCTCACTAAAATATATGTTTTTTGGTAAAAATTCTGTACTTTGGCCTATTATATTAATTTGTTGCACCTCACTAGAATGTGTTACTTGTGGGAATAGAATGCTGACAATATGTTTCGATAATTGCTCCCACATGATGCAATGTCCTCTCAAAAATTCAAAATGGATATTTATCTTCGACTTACCTTCTCTAAGTTTGTATTGGCAGTAATATAAAATTGCATTAATTTTTATTATTTTATAGTCAGGAATTGGAAGCGGTGAGCTGTTGAAGGCATCACTTGGTTCTGTCGAGTACATTGCCTCACTTTGTAAATCTGAGGATGACTCGAAAAAGATAAAGGAAGCTGTGACCACATCTGCTTATGGAAGAGACTTTGTTCATGCAGCTCTATCTGTCAATAAAAAGGTGGACAATCGCTTTAATTATAATGGTTATAGAAAATATTTTAGTGCACTTTTGATATCCATTCTTCTGTTTATTTGGATGGAAATGCAAACTATGAGTCTTTACTGATTTATTTTGCAGTAGTTGCTCATAAATTTAGCCAAAAGAATAACATAGAACTTCCTTAGTTTTGAAAACAACTTATTAGTGACATTCCTTCACTCAATTCCAAAGTTAGCAGATGCCGTGCCATTAGACTGAATGGCCTTCTTCATCTTGCAAGTTACTGAACTTTCACCTTCCCCATGGTTGATGTAAATTCTCGACATGAAAGTTTACTATTATAACCTCTTAGATTCCATGTATACCGTTATAACAAAAACTCATCATTTGTTACTCACTATCATTTTTGTCTCTTTTCCAAAGAATTCTTTGATTTATTAAAGCGATAACCATGTGTCTAGTTAATGAAACACATTTAACTTTCTTTTTGATAAGTTATAAGATTAAAGAAGGGGAAACCCCCACAAAATACAACCTGCCGAAGTCTCCAAAGAGGAGCCTCCAGGAGCCTCCAAACAAAAAACTACACACTTCTCACAAGGGAGAGGATTCTCCTATCAACTCATCCCATATGAACACGAAAGCATCGGAAAAGCAACCTCTAAACTCTGGACAGATGGAGGACCAAAGATACAGATATGCTTTGACCCTTAATAACACTCCTTGGACGTAGATGGTGTGGTGAAGGACCCTTGTCGGAGGAATTCCCTACTCTTTACTCCATGTCCAATAATAAGGAAAGGTTGATTCAGGCTTGCACGAGATGGGAAGAGGGAGAGGTGTCGTGGGACTTGGGGATTAGAAGAGGCTTTAATGATTGGGAAATGGAATCGGTAGCTAGCCTCTTAGCTCTTCTTCTTCAGCAAAATCTCTTTCAGCAGAATCAAGACAAGTGGCTATAGAGGTGGTCTAAAGATGCAATTTTTACGGTTCGTTCATTTTATTTGGCTTTGGAGGGATAACAAAACAGAAGTTTTCTAACTAAACTCATATGGGGAAATAAATTGCCATCCAAAGTAGCTTTCTTCATGTGGGTGGCATCCGTAGACAAGATTCTCACGGTGGATCATTTGATTTTTAAGAGGATGGTCGTTGTTGATTTTTGTTCGTTGTGCAAAAGGAGTGGAGAGTCGGTGAATCATCTTTTAATTCACTGTGATTTGGCAAGAAAAGTTTGATCTCATTTCTTGGTCGATTTCGGGATAGCTTGGGTTATGGCGAATTCTGTGATTGAGGTGGTTTCCAGTTGGCAGGTGTTAGCCTTCTCTTCTAGAGGCAAGGTGTTGTGGAAGATACTCCCCTTTGCAACGTGTTGGAGTCTATGGAAGGAGAGAAACCAAAGAATCTTCAATGACAAGGAGGAAGGGATGGCTAATTTAGTCCTTCATATTAAAGGTCTAAGGTTTTTGAGCAATGTAGAGGCATTTTCTTTGAGGATTTTGTTTTTTGGTGGGATTCTATTTGTTCTAAAGAAGGTGGGTAGTAAGTTCCCCTTTCTTGGTTGGGTTGTTCAAGTGAGCCCCTTTTAAGGTCAGCCCGACCTTTTAGGCTGCCCTTGAATCTCTTTTAGGCTTTTTTGCATCAATATAATTTTAACTTATAAAAAAAAAATCTTCTTCCTTTCCTTCAAAAATGCGGGAATTTCTCTCTTTCCACATATAGCCCGCATGATGGGAAATGGCAAGATACGCAAAAGGTATCTCCCTCTCCCATTGAAAACTTCCAAAGAAATTCCTTGGACCAAGAAGAGCACCCTTTTCGGCATCACGAAGTCTATGCCAAATAAAGAAAAGAATCTTGCCAAATGGCAGAGGAGAAAGGGCAGTGCAACATTAGATGATCAACTGTCTCAACACTAGACTTGCACAAGGAGCATCTATTAGGCAACATCATCCCCTTGTTATGTAAATGGTCCATAGTCAAAAAAGTAGTCCAAAGTAGCTGTCCAAACAAAAAGTTACTTTGACCATAGGGTTCCATAGCTTGACCCGAGCTTATTACTTCTCACCATAAAGAATGAAAGAGAAATAGAAGAGAAAGAAAGAACAAGAAAAGAGGAAAACCTAATTAATGAATCATATACTTTGATACCATGAAAAGTAAATTAGGGTTTTGAGACGGGGAAGAGGATGAAGAAGAATAGAGAGAGAAGAGCAAGTTGAACTAGTGTCTTGAACTCACACTAGTCGATCCTAATACTTATTATATATATTAATGCTGTAATAAAGGTAAAAGTACAGAAATACCCATGTGTTACATTAACATCCATGATCATTGCGGTTGCTCAACTTTTTTTGATCACGATCAAATCTACGATTTCTCAGATAATCCCCACCTCCTTGATCTTCATAAAAATCTCAATCTCCACAATCATTTTCCCATGATTTTCATAGTTTCTTCAAAATCCGCAGTCTCGGTCATAGTCATCGAATCCACCATCTCCATCATCCTTATGAAATTCGACGCCATGTCGACCCAATCCTCGCCAAAAATCACGCCCATAATTATTTTCATGGTTTTCAGTGTACCCACCTTGAAAATTGAAATCTGTGAAAAACATGATCACGGTCTCCGTCGTGGATGGCACCTTGCTGATCTCGCCTTTGGGTGTGGCAATTATCTTCCCCCTTGCACCAAGAAGTTCCGGGTGGGATGTCTTCACTAGAGGAGTTGTCTTCCTTTATGCTTGATCGATCCTCAACTCATTGGATTTTTCTTATCGGTTGTTCCAACAGTTTCAGAATTCTGGGTAGAAATTTTATAACCCATTCCTGTTGTGTGTTAAATTCAACCAGAGAATACGATGAAAACAGAGATTGCCAAGTAAGAAGAACTTAGAGAGCTTAGAATAGCCCCCAAAACGTTCTCGTAGGGCCTCTTTCAATTCTCAAAACTAAAAATAGTGAATAATTCTCCTTACACGATTACGGCTGGTCCCTTTTATACTGAAAATTGTAAAAATGTCAAAACTACCGCTCGTGAATGGCATAAAACGTAAATACTGTTAAAACTAGTTAATGATGTACCAACCCAATTAATTCTAACTCAACTTTAAAACAGAAATAAGATGGTCTAAAATCATTGGGCACCACTAAAATGGCCTGCCTCATATTCTTAGATACTTAGATTTGTAAACTTCTTGCCACTCCATTAAATGAAACATATGCCCAATTTCTCTTCCCTCCCCCTTCAGAATACCCTTTGAATTTCTTGAAGCTTTGTGAACATGGTTGCCGGAGGGCAAGAATATGCAAATAGATCTGAGTGTTGACACAATGGATTTGGTGAGAGTGATTCTCCAGCGAATAGAAAGATTATAACTTTCCACAGTGCTAGCTTCTTTTCATATCTATCAATCACCGGATCTCAAAGTGATCTTGCTCACTTATTGCTGTGGTGAGCTACACAGGTAAAACTCAAATTTCCAGTTTTTCAAACTGTTAGTAATGCACAAATTTGGATAGTGGCCAGGATTTTGCGGCTGCAGTTAGTGAAATATTTTGACAATTCTGTCTCAATGGTCAACCTGCATTGATGGCCTCTACAGTTTTTTTTATTTTTCAATTGCATCCATGACACCCCTAATGCTGAATATGATGATTAACATTATGTTCTTCTGGTGATGCCAAATGTTGAGGATGCTAAATGGTCATTCTGCAGGTAACACTATTTCACTTTGAGGATAAGCCCAGACCTGGTGTTGCAGATGTGATTGCTGCATTAAAAGATCATGCAAAACTCCGTATAATGATGTTAACTGGTGACCATGAGTCAAGTGCATTGAGAGTTGCAAATGCCGTGGGCATCAATGAAGTATACTGCAGCCTGAAGCCTGAGGATAAGCTCCATCAAGTGAAGAATATTTCAAGAGATACGGGTGAGATTCCCAATCTTCAATGAAGATTATTTCATTATTTTCGTGGCACTGACCTAAGTTTAGTTTGCCAATTTGATTGATATATGCATGCTATGTCAAATTCTCTGCCATCTCATCTCGATTCTTTTGTTGGTTTTTTATATTTATTCGTACCACTGGTTGACAATCCCAACCATCATATTTCTCTCAAGAGTTTTTGGGGAGATCATCAGTTTTCTAGACTGGCATGTTCAGAGTGTGGGTGTTGTTAGTGGTCCATCTTCACCACTTCAACGAAGTACGTAAGTGATGTACAACAGATTTTTCCTCATGGTTGTATAATGATGGAATGACCAAAGTTCCCTTCTTATCCACTTAGTTTAACTTATTAAACACAAAAACTTAGTAACATCATATAAACCATCTAACCAACCCTTACCATATACAGATATATCATATATGTAAATAAATCCTTCACACTACGTCCAAAATGCGTAATATCAAAATCATCTCATTCTATGTTTAGTTTAGGAACAAATTTGATCATGTGTTAAAGTTGTTTATGGGTCCTCATACCTTAATTCCAAGGTTTATAATTGTCTACAATCTCAGCCACTATGAGCCTAATGATATTTCCAGGACAATGGTACACTGAATATACCATAGGTGTTTTCCAATTTTGAATCAGAAGCACAAAACACACCTTCATGTGTTACTGTGGTATTGATTAAATATTTTTACTAATATTAGTAATATAAGCTTGAGATAGTCAAGAAGCAAGGGAATGCTTGTCCCTGCAAACAGCCCAATAAGTATAGTCTATTTAATATACAAAATTCCATTCAGATATAAAAATTTCAACCTGCTGGTTATCAATTGCACATGGATACTTAACTGAGCTGGCAGCATTGTAGCAGCATAGTGGGCTGAAACCTCATGTCTGAAACAACTGCTAGACGCTATTTTTGAGTTATCTTGGGACGTATACTGCACATTTATTCCATGACTGATTAATTCATATTGATCATTTGTTCTATATAATAATTTTACTTAGACCATTAGTACTACTAACACCGCATGGAATATTGGTTATGAGCATTCATTATTTTGTATTTCAGTTCACCTTGTAAATACATTAAGATTAGCCTCATGAATACTTTAGGATGTCCAATTTTGGACACGGGGATAGACTTGCCTCTAAAGTCATCACTTGATGGTCTTTGTATTGAAGAAGCACATGTGCCCATAGACCTCCGAAAGACAGCTCATATCCTGCTCATTTATTTGGTCGGATATATTTGCTCATCAAATGAAGAGTTTTTCCCTTTCAAAGAAGGGAACATGATCTTTATCGTTTGTTCATTTCACGTGCAAATACTTTCTACGTTAGTTGCAGGAACCTTCTATCCTGGGTGCCGCTCCCGATCCAGAATCTCTGTCCCACTCCTGCTTCCTAAAATGTTCAATTAAGACTTTCTTGCAGAAGCTGCTTCCTTACTCCCGCACCCGACTCCACTTACACAACCCCCTTCGTGCAACTAAGTTACCTACATTAATATGCCTGCCAGAAAATTTGGAAATTGTTGCACCTAAATTTCTTGAAGAAAAAAATGCATTACAAAAGAGAGATTATTTGATCTGAAATATCAGGAATATGGTATTAAAACTTATACTGAATAATTGGAATAAGAAAATGCTTTGTGTCCAATTTCAAACCGATAGGGGAGAAAGGGGTGCCACTGTACTATAATTCAATTGGCATGTGGTGGGAGCCACTTGTCCTTTGCTCCATCCATTTGTGATATTTTTCCTATTGGAGCAGAATCATGGTGCATGAGCAGAGTGCAAGATTTCTACAACAGTGATCTTGCGGCATGAACCAAAGAACAAAATACCTTTATTGCATGAACCGGTCCAGTAATGGGAATTTTTTAGGTTTCATATTCAGTCAATTTTTGTGATGGATTTGTTGTTAAACTGGACATTTCTTCTTTTTATAATTATGTCTTCTGTTCGTGACTTATTTATTGATGTCTCTTTTTTCCCTTGTCACATCACAATGCACATACTACCCTCTAGTGTGTATGATGCGTAGTATTTTATTGTACTTTATTTTCCTATTGCCAGCTCTATCAAGTGATAAATGATTGTGTATGGTCTTTGTTGATTCCAGGATTCTCTATGATTGGCTTATATGGTATATTGTTATAGGTATATATTAATGTTAAATTGCCCATATGATCATCTAAATGCTTTCTGGTGTGTTATGTTCTTTATTTTAGCATTTCCATGTTTTTTGTGTAGTCAAGCAGGTTTTCAGGTTTTGTTCTCTTGTCTATTTCTTGTATCTTTTCTTTTTTATGTTGAATTTAGATTGTTTAGAAGTTGATGCAGTCCAGCTATTGCATTTTAACATATTTACACTTAAGTTCAGGGCAACATAGCTTGGGAAATGAAACGAGTAGGATAGAACAGTTGCTCCTGACATTTTTCTGGTGGACAATTTCTTATGTTAAGAGGGCGAAGCTCAAAGTTCTATCTACTTTCCTACCATGTTTACTCTATTTTCTATGTTGCATTGACACGGGTAAGGGTGTTAAGAGTCTGACGTGGGTGCGGAGTGTAAACATTGGAAAATAGAACTCAAGGACTCGGCAGTACACTTTGAAATTTGAATAATGAGGAACAAGGTAATTGTTTTTTATACAATAATGGGGATAAAAGTGGATAATGTGATAGAATATCTTATGATTTGTATTCTTATAATTATAGACTAGGGGTAAATATATATAATGTTGCAATTGTAAAAGGTAAAACTCATAACCTTTGGTAAATGTTAATTAGTATCTTGCAACTAAGGAAAGAAAAACAAAGCAGAATTTGGAAGTGTCGCACTGGAATCGGTATTGTGTCGGACTCTGGCACAGGTACTTCACCCGTTTAGAAGAATCCATACAACAGTTTATTTATAAAACTGAGAGCAAGAACCTTCATATCATTATCTATTATACTGGTTTCCTTCCTTACACGCGTCTTCCATAACTGCTCTTGTACATTCATTTTTTATTTGTAACTTTGAACTCTGATTCTGTTTTCCTCATTCCTATTTCCAAGGTTAGATCTAAAATCTATGTATGAGTCAAGATAACAAAGAATTTATATCTTGGTGAACTTAATTGTCATCTCATGGTTTATTTAACTGAGGAAGTTCTTAGCTTCTTCACAGGAGGAGGTTTGATAATGGTAGGTGATGGTATCAATGATGCACCAGCACTAGCTGCTGCTACTGTGGGTATTGTGCTTGCTCAACGGGCTAGTGCAACTGCAATAGCTGTAGCAGATGTGCTGTTATTGCAGGACAATATTTCTAGTGTGCCATTCTGTATTGCTAAAGCTCGTCAGACTACTTCACTGGTATTCACTGGTGACCGTTCCATTTCCATTTACAATTTTACATAATTTTCTGTGGACAGACACTACTTGTGTTATATTACCATGTACATGTACTTGCAGGTCAAGCAAAGTGTGGCTCTTGCACTTTCATGCATTGTTTTTGCCTCTCTTCCATCAGTCTTGGGTTTTCTTCCACTGTGGTTGACGGTATGGTCAACTATAAACATGTTCTTTTTATACCTAATATTGTTTCATCGTTCATGTCTTCCATAGTTTGCATGAATCTAGGTATAATCATATCCACAAGAAATACTACTTGTCGCCACCATATACATATCACTTATAGGCCTTCCGACGTAATCCAGACCCATACAGAAACATAAAAGTTTGGTCTAACAAATGGCAAACATCCAACAACCCATTACTTTCTCTGACATTAAGGGCTAGCACTAGAGTTTCCGTCCATTAAAAGGGACTAATAAGAAAGACTCAGAACTTTCCAAACCTTCCAATAAAGTCTTCATGTTTGCTTTATGTTCAGATCATTGAGACTGATTGCCCTAGAGAAAACTTTTATGGCCCATTATCATCCTTAAAAAGTCTTGATGCTGGTTAGCCTGTGATTGTCATGTTTGCTGCCATCAGCACTAAATGCCATAACGCCGAGGTACACTTACCAAAATGGGAGGGAATTACCTCTAGTTGCCTCAACACGTGCCACTGCCACCCAATCCCTCACTTCCTATTCAAACCACATACTTCTTTAGGACAGAAACCCACAATATGGTGCTATTTCTTATCTTTTTGTCATTGGGGACTCATCCTATGGGTGAATGCCTCACCTCTAAATATCTGGTTATTTGTTTTTGTTAAATTCTCAATGCAAAGAGAAAAGGATTCTCCAAGGCTTGTCGACTCTGCTGTTAAAAACTTGGGAGTCAACTCTCTAATAAGTCTGCCATCATTTAAGGAAGGACCCACTGCAAGCTAGGAAAGCCCAATAGGCTCCATACCTGCTTTAGCCACAACACAATGGGTGAAGAAATGATTCACAAACTCCCCAGCTTCCTGACACTTCATATGTATGTTTGGAAACTAGAATTTGACTATGAATAAGGTGATTGACCTAAGTATACAGAACTAGTCCAGTCAAAAGCTTCTAGGAATGGGTGCATTCCACAAAGCTTACTGCTAGTGTGGTCACCAACACTGCCCCTACCAAGTCACTTTAAAATGGTGGGTAGTTCCTTTATTCTTTCACTTACAAAATTTAAGATATTTCCTCACTAATCATATGTCTTTTAAGCATTGTGCTTGAATTGGTCTTCAATGCATTCCCTTTCCTATCATATGGTCGTAACTGTTGCATCATTAACCAATTGACTATTTGTGTGGGTAGTAGTTCCCATTTTTACAATTTGGGTGGAGCGTGGAAGATTGAGTGTCATCTGTGTACCTTCTTGATGTCATTTTCTTCTAGTAGATCTGCAGAATAACCAATCCAGTAGATGGGGATGCTTTGACCACTGCTTGCTATATGTCCCTTACTATAAGATGGTGAACCCAGATTCAGTGTGAAAGTTCACTCAACTATGATGTTATTTTATTTTTAAAAAACTATGATTTTGCTATAACATGACATTCTGTAGGGGGATAATATGACATGCAAGAGGTGTGTGGAGAGATGGATAAAGTGCCTTGACATTTTCTCGGTGTGAAAAACTCAAATTTTTTTTCTTAGTATGGATAATCTTTAGCCAAACACAGTTTCTGGCTTTCGCCTTTTGTTGATCACCATACGGAGCCTAAGAGTTTAAAAATTGGAATGTAAAGTAATCTAGTTTCTCAGTTCTGCACTTTTTTTCTGTTCGTTGTTTCTGTCCTTATCCCAAGCTAATGCATTCATGATTACTCTCCTTTGATTATCATTTAGGTTCTTCTGCATGAAGGCGGTACCCTTCTCGTTTGCCTAAATTCAGTTCGTGCTCTAAATAACCCAACATGGTCCTGGAGGCAAGATCTCCAACACATGCTTGACGGATTCAAGTCTTCTATAGCTATGCTTCTAAAGAGACCTCCAATCTCAAGTACCATCCAGGCTGCACCCCTTTAACTTGTATTCTTTTTATGTTATAACTTTCAAACTGATCTATTCATGAGCAAACAATGTTGAACGTTGGAGTTGGGTGTATAAGAAATAAAGAGGTTGAAAGTTATCAAATAAACTATATCCCTCGTATATGAAGTATTTCCCCGACTTGCAGAGAAGTTGATAGAATGATCAAATGAAATTGTTTTTCTTTTTTAAATTCAGTACATTTGTTCCATCTGTCACGTAACCAATTATAAATGGTAGACAGCATTCAAGGAGCAGATTTGTACTCAAAAGTCATAAATGGCAGCAATCAATTTCTCTGCAACAGTTTCTTCCAATCTCTCATTGAGATCCAGATTGCCAAAATGGACCATGGCTGCACAGAACCTCATCTCCCACTCTAAGTTGCTACTAAGCGCGGTTGCGCTCTCTCATAGATTACCTAATAAGCAGAAGATCCTTTTCTAGATTTTTGAAGTATATGTTTATCACATTTAGAGGGGGTTACTGGGTAAAATGACACTATCAGTTTGGGTTCTAGTTCCTTGGACAGATCCTCCTCAGTTGAGCTGTGTAAGAGCTACATGCTTGGGCATGTTCTCTTTGTGAAGTTGTGGTAAAGATGGTCCCAGACAGTCACACTGCGAGCCAAAGCTATGGTATGTGACCCTGTAACCAAAGAGTAGTGAAGAGGAGATGGACAAGGAGAAGATGGCTGTCTCGATCGATCTACCTGATATAACAAGGATTTTGCACAGGTGGTGGGGGTATACTTGAGCAATTTCTTACGACTCCCCTTTATAGGAGAAGTTCAAGCCAAGAACACAACATTAAAGAAAAGCCATGTTCTAACTTGACAGAAAAGGGTAAATAAAAGGTCAAGAAAAGCATCCCCACATAGCAGTCGTGGTAGTGGGGGTGCGACAGGGCAGGCAACAGTGCCGGATCATGGTGTGATGCTGGTCACAAGTTTAGACACAAATCCCTCTGGCTCGGGGCAGATTTGGCATAGAAACCAAGGCTCAGAAACCATACTTTCTCACTTGCAACACAGAAACCATCACCAACTGAGCTTGTTGCATCTTCTACAGCTTGCTGATGGCTGTGAATAGTGAATTATGAGTTTTAACGGTTTCCATCAACCACAACATGAGCAACCTATGTCTTCAGCCTAGTTAGCAATTCGGAGTGCGGCAAACATACGGTACGGGAAATGTTTTGAGTAGAAATCGAATTTGCCATTAAAAAATTTGGCAAAAATAAATAAATATTGACAACTTTTTGTCCAATAAAATAATTTTCATGTTCGAAATTGAATAATCCAGAAAAGTTCATGAATTATTTTTCTAAACCTTTAAATAAGATGTTGTTGGGTGCATTTTTTAAATAATTTATTTGCAAATAATTCCAGAATTTACTAACCAGGGTCTAGGGTCTCTCTCTCTCAGACATAACACCAGGGGTAGGGGGCAAATCCGTTATAACTGCCGTTATTTTCTTTAAACGGTCATCTTTTAAACCATGGTTAGAACAACAGATAACCATGGTTAGATGGATTAGAGAGGCAGTTAAGGAGACTGAAAGGGGGAAGCACTCGTACTGTTTTTCCTCTCCCCGCAATAGTTCTGTCTGTAAACTCTTAAATTTTGAATTTCGTAATGAAATCAATAGTGTGAATAGGGGACCCATATAAACCAGAAAACAGAGGAATTCTTTTGTTTGTGCCATCACGCGCTGTAGAAATCTTTATTAAAAGGGGACCCACTTAATAGAAACGGTTAGGAGTAAAGGTCACGTAGTACAAATTTCACCGCGTTTTGGGCAGTACCTAGACTTGACGTTACTCGTTTCTTAAATACTGATCCGATAAGATCACAGATTTTACAGAAATTTTTTCATAACCGTTTTTTGAGTCGAACCTAATACCAAAACAAATCATAATCTAATAAACTTCCTTCAAAATTCTAACTCCCGATATTTTAAAATCCTAGTAAATAAATATTATAAATTAATAAAAATTCAATTCCATTTGACAGAAACACCCTCTCCCACTTCACATTTCCTTCTTTTTTTTGAAAAAAGAAAGATATGTTTTTATTTAGAGGGGTATTGCCGTCAAAGAAAATGTTTTCACTGAAAATTTTAATTTAGATTTTTCTTTCCTAAAAAATACTAATTTTCTAATCACCCAAGGCACAAAAAGTTTAAAAAAAACGAAATAATTAGAAAGGATTCTTTTAGCTGTCCACTTGCCATACTCGCAAAACGAAGGAAAGCTTTGATTTTTTTTTAAAAATCGAATAACGACAGATTTGTCCCTTCTGTCTTGCATTGCTTTCAGTTTTCCCTGTCTCTGCGTTTTAACTTCTTTCACAAGTTCTTCAGAGAACATTAAAATTTAAAACCTCGGAATTAAAATTAAAAAACAAAAGGATTAAAAGAAAAAGAAGATAACTACGATTGAAATTTTACTTTTTGGTCCCTTTTTTTTCTCCTAAATCTCGTAAACGAGGCCAGAGATAGAAGAGAAAGTTTCAGTTTTTTTTTTCTTTTTGTTTCTGTTCAAAAGAAAATTCTGTCTCTGATCTTCTTTTCTCATGCACGGGTTCATCATCTGTTTCTTCATTCATAATATCTCGATCACTCTCCATCTCTAGATCTTTTCCTCGATCTCTCTTTTCTGTACACGACCCAAAATTATTTTTGTATAAAAAAAACGAGAAGAGAATTCAAAAAACAATATGGTTTTTTTTTTCTTCTCTCTCTTCCTCTAACTAATTCCATCCCCTTTTCGACAACCTACCCCACTACTCGATCTTGCTGATGCCGATACGTTTCACGACAGCGTTCCTTAAACCATCGGCCTGCAAACGCAGCCCGTTCTGTTCAAGCCCTGACATGTAGTTTCTAACTTCCTTCTTGATCATCTCTTGCATCACAGACAAGAACTCAGAACTGAACGGCATGAACGTTTTCTCATGCTGCTGCGGTGCTGGAGATCCGAACTCGGAATACTGGTTGAGCTGAGTCGGCGGAGGGAGCTGCTGCAACGGCGCCGGTGCTGGGAGAAGGGTAGGTAGAAGCTGGCTATGGCTATGGCTATGGCTAGGGTTTGTTGTTGCATAGTTAGATCCCGAAGCGTGATTCGAAACCTCGCATGAATCGGCACCAGGGAGGGAAAGACTGAGTGAAGTTGGTGGATCGTTGGTAGAAGATGAGGTTTCGAGTTGCGGAGGCAAAATCCCGCCTGTTCTCGCCACAGGTCGGTAGACATGCGAGGGAGACATCACAGGGAGGCTAGAATCGCTTACATCTGATCCAGACGGACTGCTAGGGCTGAGATAAAGGCCTGAAACAGGCACGGCACCGACGCTCGCAGATCTCTTAAAGGGAGGGGGCACATGTCCATCAACGCTGCCATCTTCAGTCATAGACGAACATTTACGCTTAAGAGTCGAATTCCAGTGGTTCTTAATGGCGTTGTCGGTGCGACCAGAGAGAAGACGAGCGATCGTCGCCCATTTGTTACCGAACTTCGCATGCGCTCGAACGATCGTCTCGTCCTCTTCTGATGTGAAAGCTCTGTGCTCCACTTGCGGTGATAGCTGGTTACACCACCGGAGACGGCAAGACTTTCCGGATCTACCAGGGATCGATTTGCTTATCAGAGACCAGTTCCTCGGTCCGTGTTTCTCCACGAGCTTCTGCAACGAGTCGTCTTCCTCGGGACTCCATGGACCTTTGATCCGGTCCAGATCTTTCCTCGATGAAGCCATAGTTTCAGAGTGATCAAGATCGATCGATCGATCTATCGAAACCCTAACCCTAAATGTATGAAACCCTAAAAAAGTAATTAAATAGAAAGAACTGAAATGGGCTGGCCGGATTTTTGAGAGAGAAGCTGAGAAGGGGTGAGGAAGAGTTGTGGAGGGTGGTGGGGGAGCCTCTCTCTCCCTTGTGGATTATAAGGAGTCGTGAGAAGGGCTCCGAGGGTTTATAACGGAAGGGTTGGGGTGACTAATTGAGCCGGTTGCAATGACCGGTGATAGGCGTTAAAGGTTCCGTTTCTTCCAGGTAGTTGCTTGCATACAGCTGTCGATAGGACACGTGTCGTCTTTTCACTGCTCTGATTTAGATAGACGCTCTTAGATCTCGCTACTTTCTCGAGAAGTCTATTTTGGAAGTTAGAGAGGTTAAAACTCAAGAGTAGAACTTTGTTAGCCGCCGCAGGTCAGCAAACTTACTTACAGCCCACAATATGAGCCACGTGGCATATTATTAGAAATGTCTGACCTTGTGGATTTTTGGCTCAATCCCAGGTGAACATACAGACCAAAATATAGCATGATTAGTGGTATTTAAGCGTTGGATTGGAATCGTTTTCATGGGTTGATTCTTAACCGTGAAATTTGAGCATTATTGACCATTATTTTGGGTAAAAGGATCCAAAGGCTTGAAATCAATAATCAGGTTGATTTTTGTCTGTAGGTACAACTTTGGATTGGCCAAACATCCATACGGTCAGTGTCCTCTGCGAGTTTGACACGTGTTTCATATTGGGGAGGTCAGCAAATATACTGACCAGCGACGGTCATTAAAGTTCTACTTGAAAGCTAAAAATTTAAATTTAAAAGAGAGCTCAAAGAGAGCAAAAGACTGAAGAAAGCGAAAAAATATCGCGAGAAATTGGAGTAATCGAGAGATATAGAGTATGTAGGGGGAGCGGATGAGTTTGACTGAGCAAGGCTGGAGAGCATTTCGTGAGGGATTTTTCCTTTTCTTTTTCAGAACGGCCGCACGGAAATGCTGAGCTGGCAATAGCGACAAGCTCGGTCGCCGAATCGGAGGGCGGATCATTACTGCAATCCTGTCAGGCCAGCCTGTAAACCTGCCACCCGAAAGGTACCCTAACGGCCTTCTCTAACACCGACGCTAGCCGGTCACCAACCCTCATTTTCGAACTGCCAAATCCACACTCCTCTTTATCGTTACCGTACGGACACCCTCTCTCACTCCGGAGCTTTCCAACTTGCTTCCTAATCGTCTAACTTACTTTTAAAATAATAATCAAAATTTTAAAGGGGTATTAAAAAAATAATTAATTTAGTAGGGACTAGGGAGAGAAGATAACATAAAAAGATTGTGGCCATTTTCTGTTACTCGCCGTACCTACTCCTTAATGCCTTGTTGATGGTTTTGAATTCTTGAAACTTTGACCGAGAATTGAACCAATACAACGGAAAACATTTACGTTCCCTAGCCCCTATAAACAATGCCACGTGGAGAATTCTTATGGATTCACTTACCTTATGGATGTTGGTCTCTTATATTTATAGACCTATATACAATACATCACCTTCATCCATGATTTCTAACAGTTATGTTTTAACATAAATAAAATATCTAATCCAACAGCCAGAATTCATGTTATTAAAAAGGTAAACATCAACGGATAGAAATCACCAAGTAAACCAAATTTGGATATGTAGACCTATTAAGAGGTGGACCAAACATCTATAAAGTCAGTGGGCCCTAAAGAGTCCTCAACTTAGCATTTTGGAACCGGGGACATCGAACTCGGGCTATAGGATTTCCTTCCATCACCATTCGCCCAACATAACCGCTTTGGCTGTGAAAACTGCTAATTAACTTATTTCAAAATTAAAATCGCTAGTGAGAAGACTGAGAAGCTCAGTCAACGGTCTCTAACTGTCTCTTTAACTGTCTTATGGATGGATGGGAGAAAATTTTTGCTGTCCAATGGGGACTTCAAAATTTGAAGTCACCTCCAACCCCCTGATCCTAGGGCCTCTTTGTAGACCCATACACCAAAATCTAACGGTTAGATTTAACCCCTAAGAAAAGCTCAAAATCCAACGGCCAGAAATCACGGCATTAATTAATTAATGCTCAAATAAAACGGCAAGAAATCACCAATTATATTGAGTTTTGGCATACAGGTTCCACGTGGCTTTTTTAAGAGATTTCAAATTTTGAAGTATCAGAGACAGCAAACTCGGTGTTTTAGAAAATATTTGCTATCCCTTGGTTCTTCAAAATTTGAATTCTCCCACTCTCAAAAATGCCACTTGGAGCTCACTTTAGTGCCCACTGATCTTGTAGATCTTTGTTCCACTCTTGGTAGGCCTATATACCAAAATCGGTTTGCTCAATAATAATTTATAACCCTCTGATTAAGAATCCAAAAGAATTACTCAAATCCAACGGCCAAAAACGATGCTATTAAAATGCTAAATCTAATGGCTAGAAACGGTGAATTAAACTGATATTGATAGGTAGATCAATAAGTTAGTGGACCAAACATCCATAAGGTCAGTGGGCCCAAAAGTAATCCCTCCAAATGGCATTTTGGAGTTTGAAGTTCCCATTGGACATCAAACAGGGGCCGTGCATGAGAATGCGTTTGGGAAGAAAAACAGAAAAAACGGAAAAGAGAGGGAGGAAAGCAACAAAAAGAAGCGAGATATGGGAATCGTACTTTCAGCATGCAGCGGTTACGTGGGACAGCTGTCATCACTGCCCTCGCGCCACATAGAGCTCTTCTGGCCCCTAGCTTTAACCTCTTTTGTCATATTCACTGGCACGTGTTTGGGAATGTGTGGGGGACCTCTCACACGCGTTTGAGAATCCCTAGTTACTCCAATACTTGACACCGAAGTCGAAGAAAGGGATCGGGGGGCCTTTGCCAACACATCGGATAAGGACGAGAGTAAATGTATACCAGGTAGAGAGACGCACGTGTGACATGCACACCCTTTTTTGGTAGCAGACAGCCGACGACCCAACTGGAATCTTTATTTTTTTGTAAATTTACGATTTTACTCCTGTAAGGACAAGCACTAAGTAACTGCTATGACAAGGCATAATAGGGGTAATATTGTCAGTAGAGTATATAAATTCACATGCTAAGAAGAAGGGTTTCCATTCTGAGGCTATTTCCTCACATTGGAACCGTTTTGATTTTAAGAAAATCTACTGGATGGATGGATGAAGAACATTTATAAAAAATCAAAACTTGCTTTCCCGAGACACTGCAAACACGTCTCGTTGCCTTCTTTACGTCCACACGCGCTAACTTTTTTTAATTATAAATATTATAAAAAATAGCTGTATAAATTATGAGAAAATATTCGGTGTTTTATGTAACATTCTAATTTTGGTGGACCCATATACAAAAAATCAGCTTGATTGGTGATCTCTAGCATTCAGATTTTAGTAATTTAAAAAAAAGGCTCAAAATTCAACTGCCAGAAATCACTTCATTAAAATGCTCAAACAAACCACCAAATATAATCAGTTTTGGTATGGGTATATAAGCCAAACATACATGAATCTGTGGGCCCGAAAGAGTGTAGGACATGGGCCCACCGCCCACAGATCCATGCATGGTTTGGTTCATCTCCTAGTACACCAATTTCAATTGATGAATTTTAGACGTTGGATTTTAAGGTTCACCGATCAATCTTATTTTTTGTGTCTAGTACACCGAGAAGTAGGCCAATCATAGATAAGGTCAGTGGGACCGGAGAAGGCTGGCATTTTTCTCGCTGGTTCATAAACGGCTCAAAATTTTTTAAGTAATTCTTTTTTTCTTTTTCTTTTTCTTTTTGGACAAGAAATACTTTTCTCACTGGAAAAATATTTTTCTTTTCAAATGAAAAGGGCATTTTTGTCAATAGAAATATTAAAAACATTAAGAGCCACAAATGAGAAGAAAAAAAACATAACTTGGGGAAATAAAATCTTACGGAAAAAGGCAAAGCATAAAGCTAAGATTCTTTCACTACTTTATTTATTAATTATAGTAATAATAATTCATAATTATTCTTTATTATTAGAGGAGCGGCTTATCAAAAAAAATGGACTCCTCTCCAAACAACAAAAATACAAAGAAGAGCAGGGAAAACGCGCCCCCTCAATCCCTTTCTTGTGAGAAAACTTTCATCGAGGTCGATGACAGCGTACAATGTGAGCCACGTGGCATATTCTTAGAGAACGATGACCGTATGGATGTTTTGCACATCCCTAGCTGGATCTCCAAACGAAAAATTAGCCTCATTAGTTATTTTAAACCATTGGATCTTTGTAGCCCAAATAATGGTCAATAATGCTCAAATTCCCACGGTTAAAATCAACCCATGAAAATAACTCCAATCCACCGCCTAGTAATCACTAATCATGTAGATTTTTGGTTTGTAGGTCCAGCTTGGGATTGGGCAAACAGCCATATGGTCAGCGTACTCTAAGAGTAAGCCACGTGGTTCTTATTGTGCCCTGTCATCGGCTTCAATGATAGTGTTCAGTCATCAAAGTTTTACTCCTTTGTTGTGGTCTCGTCCCTCTCTTGAATTATTGGTGGTGGCACGTGGAAAACAAGCGGATAAACATGGTGTCCTCTTCACCCAATACGGCCTTTAGTCCCTCACGCGCACCCACGTGGGACCATAGCTGCCACGTAGACACCTGACTGATAGCTCAACCTCAGACCCTTGCTGTGCTTAATCATGTCGTTTGCCGCTCTGTTTTGCCACGTATGCAGAAATGTTGTTTAAAATGGGACCCGCGGTTCTTTGTCGGTTAGTTACTGACGTGGCAAAAACTTCGAACCCTAGAGTAAATCACACAAACACTGCCAATGAGTTCTCGGCACGTACACCTAAAACGCAAAAGCAATAGGTACGTTGCAAGCATTTGTGTACGTGCCGAGAACTCATTGGCTTGTGATTGTGTGATTTACAATTTCGTGTGATAGAAGTTTTACTCAGAACCCTAATCGTTGCTTTTTTAAAACCTCAATTCGGTGAAAGCCACGTCACGGTTGCCAGCTATAATCCACTTATTCCTTTCTCCTACTACTCTTCCCAAAAAAGACAGCATCTCCTTGGGATTCGCTAGGTCGTACCATACGTACTAATATACCATGATTCTTGCTACTTTAAGCCGTATGCACCCATCGTACGCCTACGCTACCCAACTGCACAGTAGAGCTTTGATGACGGACAAGAGTATGAGTCACGTGCCACTCTCTTAGATATCGCTGACCGTACGAATGTTTCCCCTATACACCAAAAATTTGCCACATTAGTTATTTCTAAGCGTTGGATTGAGGTCGTTTTCATGGTTCGATTTTTAACCGTGAATCCGAGCATTATTTCAGTTACAAAAATTACTAATCAGAGTGATTTTTGGTATGTAGGTCCACCCAGAGATGGGCGAAACATCCATATGGTAAGTCTGCTACGTGGCTCGTACCGTTCTAACGTGGGGCAGATAAGTGTGAAGAAACCCCCCTGCGCACGTTAGTTTCGGCTCAGGGTAATTCTTACAAGGAAGCGTGAGATGCTTGCTGCAATCAAGGATTAAAAGGGGTCGTTCATAACGGTACAACGGATTTGGGGGCGGTATCCTTTTCTATTATAACGGATTGTAACGCACAGGACCGAAAAAAGGGGGACAAAGGAAAAAATTGCAGAATAGCGGATCTAAATTTCAAATTTTGAATAATGGCAGAAAATAAAGCCTTTTTTTTAATAATGTTTTTCATAAAATAACGGTCGTTATTTTCGTTATAACGGCCATTTTTTAAACCATGACTGAGGTGTTAGCAAAAAGCTTAAAACCAGGAAAGAAACAAAAAAAGAAAAAAAGAAAAAAAGTTAACTATGATCATCTTTGATTGAAATTAAATAATTTTTCTTAAAGAGAGTCCGAGTTTTCGGGCAAGCGTTTAATAAGAGCATCTCCGAAGACGATAATAAGAGCATAGGAGGGTGAAAAGTATCTCCAAAGTAGAGTCAGAGTTTTCGGGCAAGCGTTAAATAAGAACATGTCCAACCAGCTTCTTCAAAACTCTGAGATCTTTTCGTTTTCGGAAGCTGGCATTTTTGGTAGTCACCACTGCCATCTGGGTCCACTGACCGCATGGATGTTTAGCCCACCCCTTAACAGACATTCATGCCAACAATCAGCCTGTTTAATGATTTTTAGCCGTTGGTTTTAGTACTCAAAAAATGGTTGCATTCAACGGCTATAAGAACACCTTAAAAAGTGCTAAAAGTGTTAAAATCTAACGGTTATAGATTACCAATCAAGGTGATTTTTGGTCTGTATATCCTCCAAGGGGTGAGATAAACATCCATGCGGTCAGTGGGCCCAGATGGCAGTGGTGACTACCAAATATGCCGCTTCCGCAAATGAAACAATTTTAGACATACCTTATTACATCTTTTTCCTTAAAGAAAAACATCTTCAATTTGATACCGGGGGCGCTCTCTAAAAGTGTTGAACTCCAATCAACCCCATTTCAGAAAAACATCTTTTTCAAAAATATTTTTTTTAAAAGGATACAAAAGGTATTTAAAATGAGTTCTTTTAAATCTTTTCAAAGATAATAATGGTATTTAAAAAAAGTTTAATAGGAGGAAAATGACAAAATAGAAATTCAGAAAGTGAAAAGTAGTTCATCTATATTTGATGTCAAGAATAGATAAATAAAGAGGCCATTAAATTTGATGTTGGATATACAGACTGGTTGGAGTTAGATTTTGCAAAGATTTTACTAAAACACCGTCAAAATTGAAGATATATAGACGGTTCAAGATGCTCTAAGGGCCATAAAAAATACAAGGTGAAATATTTTAAAGATCATTATTTACAAAAAAAAAATTTAAAAATGAAAAAAAAAATGTTAAAAAGCATTATAACAATAGTTATTTTCAACGAAATGAACCTGGCATACAACATTGAATAACATTTAAGTTATGTTCACTGAGAATTTAATTTGCGTGAATCCGACAAAGTGCACAAATCATTTTAATGCGCAATATGAAATCCCGCAATAGTCATAATGTGGCATTTGTAGGTACAATGACTAGTACCCGACAATTAGCTATAAGAAGTTATTACATACATTGCATATGTATTAAGCTTGAGGCATAATATGGCCTCCACCAGTATATCAAGTCGTGGTAGGTGAGTCTCTACAAATAGGAGTGTCAATTTTGCCTGTTTAACCGGAACCGAAAACACCGGTTCTGGTTCTACATTTTTTGGAACCAATTAAAAAGTGACCGGAACCAGAACCGAACCGAACCGACAATAACGGTTCCAGTTTTGGGTAGCCTAATATGGAACCGAAACCGATAAGAATCGGAACCGAATCGATACAAATAAATAAATATAGTGTAAATATCTCATATTCTTAAGATTTGACCCAAACAATGCCTCTTAGTATGTGAGTTGTACGTACTCATGCATGTGGTCTCATGTATCATGTCAACCAAATATCAAGAAGGTTTCATGTCATATGATCCACACATGTCATGTAATTCACTATCAGGTGGACTCTATATGCCATGTAGGTGGCCCATGTGTCATGTGATTATCATATCAAGTGGTCCCCACATGTTAAGTGGGCTCTCACTTGTGATATGTGAGTGTTTCAAGGTCCAATATGATCCGTGAAGAGTAAAACTTCAATGACAGACCCTGTCATCGAAGGAGAAGACAGGGTAGCAGATCTCGGCACGTGGATTTGTACGGACCGACTACCTCAGCCTCACCGCCCACGTACACTGGTGAGTGTTTTAGCAAAAAAGCACTTGAGAGTTCTCACCTGGGTACGTGTGTGGTGAGGCCGAGGTGGTCAGTCCGTACAAATCCACGTGCCGAGATCTGCTGTCCTGCCTTCTCCTTCGATGACAGGGCCCGGTCATTGAAGGAGAAGACAGGGCAGCAGATCTCGGCACGTGGATTTGTACGGACTGACCACCTCGGCCTCACCACACACGTACCCAGGTAGTTTGACCGGGCCCTGTCATCGAAGGAGAAGATAGGGCAGCAAATCTTGGCACGTGGATTTGTACGGACTGACCACCTCGGCCTCACCACACACGTACCCAGGTGAGTACTCAAGTGCTTTTTTGCCAAAACACTCACCAGTGTATGTGGGCAGTGAGGCCGAGGTGGTCAGTCCGCACAAATCCACGTGCCATCATCTGCTACCCTGTCTTCTCCTTCGATGAGACCCTGTCTTCTCCTTCGATGAGAGGGCCCTATCATCAAAGTTTTACACACTGAGTTAGCATTAATGTTGCACCATCGCACAACTTGTTGAGTTAGGTGGTGAGAATTAGTTTGCCTGCATCAGTGCGACTTTTAGGGGTAACACAGTTCATCTAGGCGCGCGCGAGTGGTGAACAAAATGTAGCAACATAACGCGGTTTTTAGAGCATTGACTTCAACCTTAAAGAACATCTTCCGTACGTCTAAGTGGTTTGATGATCCTCGTGATTTACAATGGACGACTCTCGAAGTCCATCTAGTGGTTTGGATCCTAGGGAGGACTTTCTCTTGAGGTTAACAACATTGAATGGGGAAATGCTTTCTCCACTCTCATTGTGCTTCGATGGTCCATTTGACCAAACAAAGGCACGCACGTCATTTATTGTACATCAAAAGTCCCTGCAATAGAATTGTAATGGGGCGTTTGGACGTACAATAAATAGTACTTCACCCTTAGTTTTGAGGAATTATTGCGTACCGAGCTTGATGCATTATACCAAGGTTTAAAGGAGGCCGGTTTAACGGTTAAACGGACTGGGGGGCTTTACCGTTTAAACGGATTGAAAAGGCCAGGGGCAAAAATGGTAAAAAATGGAATTTAATGGAATTAAACGGATTTTAACGGAAAAAACAGAAAAAATGGCGCTGAAATTCAAATTTTGAAATTTGAAAATTAAAAAAAAAACAGAATTAAACGGAAATTAAACGGATTTTAAATGAATTAAACGGATTTAACGGCCATTTTTTTCACAAAATTTTTCAGAATTAAACGGCCGTTTAAACGATGTTAACGGCCGTTAAAACAAAAAAATTACCATTTTTTTCAAAACCGATAAAACGTGTTTAAACGGTTTTAACGGAAACGGGCTTGGGGCCTTACCGTTTAAACGGCCGTTTTTAAAACCATGCATTATACTCTAAAAAAAAAGACACGGAGCTTGTTAGTATTGGCCTTACGCGTATATCAAGTAGATTCTAGTTTTAGGTGGGTCCATACAATCAATGTCTGGTAATATGTACATGTATCATATTAACCAAATATCAAGTAGGTTCCATGTGCCATAGGGCCCCACGTGCCATGAAAGTCCTCTGACATGTACGTCAAGGCCTAAACCCAACCCATGTTAAACCCTTGGTTAGTTAGTTAATGGTGGTTAACAAAGGGTACATGTCAGATATTTTGGGAGGGGACCTTGAAAGTTTCGAGAACATTTTTGAGGCGGTGGGGTTTTTGAAGCAGTGATCATCCATTCGGTTAGTGGGCCCAAAAAAAAAAAAATGTGCTATGTATGGCAAAAAGAGTCCTCTACATCAATTGCATCCAAAGTCCTCATCATTCCTTCGACGTCTAGTATGAAAATATGCTCAAAAATTCAAAATCATAACTAGAAATTACCTATTAGTTTTTATTCTGTAAATTTGCGGAAAATAAAAAAGTAGGCCAAACATTTAATCATTATGATCAAAGACTGCCAGGAGAATATTTGATGTAACCAACATTCGGGGCAGGTGCAATGCAAGATATACATGGTTCACCCGATGTGAACTAAGGTGCATTAATGCACTCATTTGCCACGGTTTTGGGATTACAAGTGATTGGTTGGGGGCGTGCAAGTGGTTGCCAAGCCCTCGCAAACTCTTTAACAAAATGAATGCAAGCATTTACAGTCCAAAAACTGTTGTGACTGCAATGCAACTCAACGAAATGCATCCCAGTGCAGCGAACTAAGCAAGGCATAAGTTTAAGGGGATTGCAACCGGTTCACTACTGAGAATGAGAGACCACCAACGAAGGGAACAAACCTCGTATCCGTTTTTACAAGAGTAACAAAATAAATTCCAATACCGCCCTCATATTCTCAGTCTCTTAACTTGAAACAAGCAATTAAAACTTTAAATAGAAGTCATAATCTTAAACCAATAATAACCGTCCGATCTAACTTATTTGCGGGATTACATTTTCATATAAAGAAAATAATGAAAAATTTCCTTCGTGCGGTAGTGGGGAGTCGAGCGTAAGGGGAGGCAAGTTCCCCTACTCCCCCGCCTTGAAATGGTTCCAGAAAAAGTTGTAAAATCTAATGGCTAGATATAACCAATTAGGATGATTTTTAGTGTGTACATCCGCTAAGGATGGGATAAATAATAGTTTAAATCAAGGTTTAAAAATCGGCTGTTATAACGGATTCGGACCTACCCCGTTACATACCTTTAAAACGTCCAGAAAATAACAGCCGTTATTTTTCTGTTATAATGAAAATAACGACCATTATTTTCTAAAAAAATTGTGAAAAATGGCCATTTTTCCGTTTTCTTCCACTATTTTCCGTTATTTTCCATTTTTTTTCCGTTATTTTTGGTTTTTGAAATTTCACAATTTGAATTTCAGCGCCTTTTTTTTTTTTCATTTTTTTCGTTATTTTCCCATTTTTGCCCCTGAGCATATTTGCCGTTATAACGAAAAAAACAGTAACGCCCCCAGACTGTTATAACTGTCCCGTTTAAACCTTGGTTTAAATAATGGCCTTTATAACGGATTCAGACCTCCCCCGTTATGTTATCTCCCGTTTTATCACTCAGATAATAACGACCATTACATTCATTCTAATGGCCATTATTTTTTCATTATAACAAAAATAAAAATAACGACCGTTGTTTTCTGAGAAAATTTGTGAAAAAAATGGCCGTTATTTTTTATTTAGCACCGTTTTTTCTATTATTTCCGTTTTTGCCCCTGAACCTTACAATTCGTTATAATAGAAAAAACGGAAACACTCTCAGTTCGTTATACCGTTATAACGGCCCTTTTAAACCTCAGTTCGTTATACCGTTATAACGGCCCCTTTTAAACCTTGGGATAAATATCTATACAGGCAGTGGGCCCCCCAAAAAAATGTGCTAATAAGTGGCATTTATAAAGGGCAACTCTTGGAGTAATAAAAATTTTCCCTTCCAGCTGACAACCACCACCTCAGCCGTTTTGATTGGCTTCCACTCCAACCACTCCTCTCTGTCGTTCATGTCCAACATCGCTTTCCGTATTTCTTTTCTTCTTTTCCGGAATAAAATTGTCGCTATCCTATCCCTGGATTTCTGTATCTTTGAAATGTAATATTAAACGACCATCACCTTTGTTTTTTAGTTCTAAGTAATGATAAGAACCCTTCATCTCAAGTTGGTTTCCAACTGCGATACTCTCTTTTCCTTTTTATTGTTTTATTCGCTTTCGATTCATGTACCCATCGCTCTTATAAAAAAAAAATATATCAAAGATTAGGTCACCTTAGGACATCTGCCTTAGAAGGGTCCCCCTGCATTGAGTGGCGGAGCCTGGATTTTCTTCAAGGGTAGGCAAGTGATTATTTATATGCTATGCTGTCATGGAGTTGCGAGTTTTGGAGCCAACAACAGAGAGGGAAAGAAAATAAGCTTTTGGAGAAGTGAGAGACATCGAGATTTTTTTTTTTTTATTTTACTAGTTCGGTGTTGCAATGAGTTTTATAAAAGCTAACGGTGTGATTTAATTAAAAAAAAATATGGCCCTAAAAGGTAGGGCCCAATTGAAATTGACCATGGCTGACCTTAGTTTTTTTGGCTTTCCACATAGGGTGATAAGGTGAGGGTGACTTTCCAAAGAGACTGGTTTAATTTTTTCAAATAGATTTTAAAGAAATTTTTTTTTTTTTTTATATAGAGGATTCCTGATGCAGTCGATGTAGCGGACTCTCGTGGCCCTACATAGCTTTTTTTTTTTGGGTCCACTGACCATATGGATGTTTTGCCCACCGATAATTTTTGGGCCCTACAAAAACATGCTTGAATCCAATGGCTAGAGTCAATCCTTAAAAAGTATTAAAATTTATGACTAGAGATAACCAATCAGGCTGATTTTTTTATAAGAATATCCAAGACAGGGTGGGGTAAACCAAGGTTTAAAAAACGGCCATTATAACGAAAATAACGGCTGTTATAACGGATTCAGACTTACCCCGTTACGTTATGGACCGTTAAAACATCCAAAAAATAACGGTCGTTATGTTTCGTTGTTTTTCCGTTGTAACGAAAATAACAACCGTTATTTCCTGGAAAATTTTGTGAAAAAAACAGCCGCTATTTTCATTTTTTCTGTTATATTCCGTTATTTTCTATTTTGAAATTTGAATTTCAGCGCCATTTTTTACATTTTTTTCCTTATTTTCTGTTTTTTCCCATCTTTCCATTTTTACCCCTGTGCGTTTTTTTCGTTATAACAGAAAAAATGGTAACACCCCCAGTCCATTATACCAGTCCCCTTTAAACCTGGGGGTAAACATCCATGCAGTTAGTAGGCCCAAAAATATTCGCTACGGAGGCTACGATTTGCTTCCATTGTCCTCTACGTATAAATTTTTTCTGATTTTTCATCGACCCTTCCGCCACTACCCGCGTTTATACTTGACTCACAATCACCAATCCTTAGTGATCTAATGGTGATGATGCCCTATATTTTAGATGGTTTGACTACCACTTTATTCTTAAAGCTTAGGCTGTCAAGGGAGGCATAACAATGTATATCAAAGGGTCCACAGGTCTAATAGAGGCGGAGTGCTGGCCACACAACACACTCCAATATCATGCTCCAAGCACTTTAGGAGGACTCAAACCCAATATCTACTGGGACCCCTGCTCTAATACCATGTTGACTACCACTTTACTCTAAAAGTTTAATGCAAGACCATTAGTCTATACCCAGGATAAAGCGATTTTAACTCCATGGCACGAACTTCAACATAGACGAAACCTGCCCTATAGGCTTGAACCCACGACCTCCCACTAGAGAAGATAAGCACCAACCAATTGTGATAGGTATCTGGGTGTCTGGTCATCTAGATCAAGGATGAAAGTCTTGGGATCGGAGGCTAGATCGGTGAGCTCCGATCCAGACAAGATCGGCCCATCTCACCCAAGACGATGTGAAATTCCTCTGTAAAATAGAGATCTCAGGCGAGACAGAGCATGGTTTGGATCGGATTGGTGGGCTCCGATCCCGATCCAGACTGGGATCAGCCGAGACTTTGAACCATGATCTAGATTGATGCGTGCACTGATGTAACATGTTCATAGAATTCAAATCATCCAGTGAAATGGGTCGTGCTAGAAGTTGGATTCTCCTAACTGTTTGCTTGTTCAGATGGGAAATATTTTTTGGATTATTGCAACAATTTTATGGTTACGTTTACTTTACTTCTCTCCCGTATAGCTAAAACTGTACTTGGTCATGACCATGCAAGTTGTGGATCCACCATTTATTAGGTCAATCACGCGTAAAAGATCTGCACCAACTCCGATCTTCACATTCTTGATAATGGTCGCATTCCGTCCGGATGATTTTAGGGATAAATATCTCTTAGGTTGCGCACATTGCGTTGAATGGTCGATCTCACTACCTAGCATGCCCTGTAGAGAAATGTTTGTTATTTGTAAACTGTTCATGCATATATAACGTTACCATTATGACCCTTATTATTTTATTAATTTTCTTCAAAAAAAATCTCGATTACGGTACAAAACAGTTTTTTTTTCCCAAAACAAAAGGTTGTTATAATGGATATCCCATTTTTTTCCGTTTTGAGCATTATAACGGGAAAAAATGTAACGGGGTCGGAGGATTATAACGCGGTTTTTTAAACCATGCCTTTGAGATCAAGGTTTAAAAGGGGCCATTATAACGGTGTAATGGACTGGGGCGTTATTGTTTTTTCCGTTACAACGAATTGTAACGCTCAGGGGCAAAAATGGAAAATAATCGAAAAATGATGCTGAAATTCAAATTTTCAAAAAAGAAAAAAAAAAGGAAAAAGACGAAAAAATAATGGCTATGTTTCACAAACTTTTTTCAGAAAATAACGGTCTTCATTTTTGTTATAACAGAAAAATAAAGGAAAATAACGGTCATTTTTATAGCGTTTTAACAGTACTAACGGGGGAGCTCCGAATCTGTTATAACAGCCGTTATTTGTGTTATAACGGTCATTTTTTCACAAATTTTTTTAGAAAATAACAGCTATCACAAAATTTTCTAAAAAATAACGGCCATTATTTTTATAGCGTTTAAAGTTTAAACGGCACATAACTTAATGGGGAGGTCCAAATCCGTTATAACAGCCGTTATTTTCATTATAACGGGCTTTTTTAATCCAAAGACTTAGATCACACTAGTCTTGTTGGCCATTTAAAAGAGAAACCAATTGATTGGATGGTTAAAACCATCAAATCAGAATGAAATTAAATTATTATTATCCATGCAAATGCAAGAAACAACTCATTGATTGGATGGTTTTGGACTGATAGGATGCATGCCAAAATCAACTACAGATAAAGTTGGTTTTATACCAAACATCTTCTTTGTGTGCCAGCTAAATTTCAATATTAGCTTTTAATAATCACTTTTAAAGTGTAGTGGAGATGAAATTATGTTCCTAAATACCCTTTAAACCCCAAAAATTATATCCCCATGGTGGGTCTTCCCCGGGGAAAACTAGTATGCAAATGGTTGCACACTTTAGAGTATGCAAATACGGCCAGAAAGCGACACGTAACCACCAAACCCCTGGTTAAGGAGAGAGGTTGCGGAAACATTGGGTTAACAACAGGATTTCGTTGTTAGGTGTCTGTCACCTTCTAGCCACATTTGCATAGATCTAAAAGGAGAAAATTTTAGAAGCGGGGATCATGAGCCAATGTCTACTTTTTAAAAAAAGATTTTTTTTAACCAAACCCTAAAATCCACACATATGTGGCCACGATCATTGGCCGCATGATCGCGGCTTCAAAAAATTCTCCCTACTAGTTTTTGTGTAGTGGTGTTAGTGGCCATGCTTTTCATTAAACTAACAAAGTCTAAACTTATCATTAATACATAGAGGTTACTTTTTATTTTTCTCCTTTTCATAATTAATTCTTCCATTTTCTAATGGAAGACTTTGATGGAATCCAGGCAACAACCTCTTTTTCCCCTTCAAAATTCCATTTGGACCCTAAAGCCAAACATTTCAATTGTATGATCATAACCGTCCGATTGTTTGATATTTTTTTGGAAATTATTCGAGACAATTTCGTACGATGATCAATATTCGACTCTGAAATATGCGTCATGTAGACCGTGGTTATGGTCTACACGAGTCATTGTTTAGATTTTATAATAAAACAGCTCATTTGTCTTACTCCTTGTCTTATCTGACTTTATAAGATAAAGAGTGGTTGAGATCAAACCCATCTATCTAATGTGGATGGTCAGATTTCAAGTGATGTGGACATTTACTAGTATCAAATAATAGATATCGTGGTTGTCGTGGACAGTTTTGTATTTGAAAGTAATGGAGTCATGGTCCATTTGACTATTCAAATGTGGATGGAGAGAAGTAATTGAAATCGTTGGGTGGGTCTCCATTTGGTCATACAGCTGTTGGAAGAAATTTCGTAGAACGTCATGCGTGTGAGTGCATCACAAAAAGCTCCACGTTTTAATTGAAGTATTAAAACATGGGTCCGGCTCAGGGGTCCCCTTTTTTCTGACGGCCTCTCGTGTTCGTATGCTCAGCCGTTGGATTCCAACGGTGGTTGTCAGCGCCGAGCTGGCATTTTTTTTGGGTGCTGACAACTACCGTTGGATTCGTGAAATCCAGGGCCGAGTGCGCCAACACCGAGAGGGTCAAAAAAAGGGTCCTCAGATCCTGAGCCTTAAAATATATATTTAAAGTATATACACTCAATTGATGTAAAAAAAAAAAAAAGAAGTCTACGTTGAAATTTATTGGAAAAGCTTGCAATCACATCTTCTAGAATTCACAAACCCTTTAACCAGCCAATCATATGGGTTTTGTGAAATGGGGGGTGGGGCCCACATGTTCCCCTAGTGGTTAGGACTGAAGGGTCAGAGGGGTAAGCATCAAGATCTTATCCATACAAATCTTCTTACAAGAGGCGTAAGGTCAAGAGCTTATCAAGACCAATTTCCATGCACAATGATTGAGATGGAATTTTTGGATGTGTAATAAGCAAACATATAACTAGTTTTTCAACTACTAACTGTTGCTAGAACTACACATGAAAAATGTGAGGACGTTGGTTTTTTTTTTTTTTTTTTTTTGGAGAATTTGTCCAAAATTATGGGCACAAGTACCTTGGTCTTGTGATTAAGATATATTAATCAAGGTTTAAAAGGGGCCGTTATAATGGTATAATGGACTGGGGGCGTTACCGTTTTTTCCGTTATAATGGTCGTTATAACTGATAATTGTAATGCACAGGGGCAAAAATGGAAAAAAAGGCACTAAAATTCAAAATGAAATTTATAATGGGAAAACTGAAAAATAACGTGCATTCTTTTTAACAAAAATTTTTTTAGAAAATATTAAGGGTTCTCATTTTCGTTATAAAAGGAGCCGTTATTTTGTGTTAAATAAAACCATACATAACGTATCGGGGGAGGTATAACAGCTGTTGTTTTTGTTACAACGACTGTTTTTTAAACCATCATATTACTGATAAAGACTTCTTGGGTTTAGGGTTTAGTGATTGAGTTCTAGATGATCATCACAACTGAAATTCAAAGTTTAAGAAGTTGGAGAGGAATGTGGGTTTTGCAGCTTGCTAAGTTGGTAAAGTTTGCGAGTATTGATTGAGTCCTAGATGAATATCACATTCAAACCGGCCTAAGAATCACATAGGAATGTGTGTTTGCCTGCTTGCAAGTTGGTAAAGTTTGCGAGTATTGATAACATAAGCCTGATGTTCTCGACTTCAATGTGGTTCGAGGCAGTGGTGGGACTACCGTCAACCTTTTCTTGTATCCGTGGGAAAATCCTAGATCAGATTTATTTTAGATTTGTTGGCTAAGATATGTAATCCATGTAATTTCTCTTCTACCCTTCGGGGAAAACAAGCTTACTTAAGTCATGTTTGATTACCAAGTGGGAAAATTGCATTTTCCTTGGGAAAACACATCTGTCCATTGTTAGATAACCATTATAAATCTGTATAATTTTCCCTAACAAGCTATTTAAATCTGGATAATTTTTCCTACTAAGCCTGGAATTCATTTCCCATCCAGATAGGTGAGAATTCATTTCTACCTGAAAATACTCCTTTGTTTTCTCGTATGATTGAAATATATGTTCCCAGTTGCAATCAATCAGTCATTTAAAATATATCCCAGATGTATTTTCTCGGAAAAATTTCCCGTGCAATCAAACATGGCTTTAGTGAGAAGACCAAACAATTTTAACCCGCTTGCCTACTTGAAAAAAAAAGTGTTTCTATAGTTTGTCATGGTTTGATGAATCCATGGTAACTGCGCTGCTATGTCAACAAGGTAATGACATCTAAGTGCTTGGATTAACACATTCCTCAATGAGAACCCACTATAAAAACATTTGTTCATATAGGACTCTTCTAGATTGGCATCTTAGCAAGCGTGTTTCTTATATCGCCATGCGCATTTTAAATATGGGTTGGGGGTACACTGACTCATGCCTTTTTGACTCATAAAATGACACTCGGCAGTGGGGCCCACATAAGGATGAGTCAAGGGCTGATTTTTGGTGATCACATTGTTCTCAACATGAACATCAAAGAAATTAAACACCCCTCCACTTGGATGCCTAGTTCTATATCAAAATTTTGATGCAGAGGTCCCACAATTTGCCATGTAGTAGACTCTTTCGGGTCCATTGCACCCTGAATGTTTGGCGCACATCTTGATTGACCCAGACACCAAAAATCACTGTGATTAGTGATTCCTATCTATTGAATTTGATCATTTTTTTCATCGCGGGCTTCGAACCAACTGATAGGCATGTTCATAAAGCCCATGATGAAAAAAGTGCTCAAATCCCACGGCTAGAAATCACCAATCACGCTGATTTTTGGTATGTAGGTCTATCATAGTGTGGGCCAGACATTCAAGGGGCAAGTGGGCCCGAACGAGTCTACTACGTTTCAATTTGAGGGATTTCTGCATCAAAATTTTAATACAGAAGTCTGCATCAAAGAACAACCCAGTAGAGTTCGATTTTGATTAGGTTACCTTCATGAGGACATGGTTTCAGAATTAGGTTGATGGGAGAGTAGGTTGTTTGTTCGTGTGGGACCGTGGGTGTGTGAACGGGAAGAAAAAGTCTTTTCTCTTACTCTCTGGTGGTCCATCTTTTTTGGGTGGTTCCTTCTTGTTTGTATTTGGCATTTTGGCCTCTGCGCACTTTGGTTTTTTTCCTGAAAATTCATGACAGTCATGTGCTCTCCTTTTGACCTTATCTTCTTTCATACCGAGTTAACTCATCAATTGAGTTTCAAGTAAACTAGGCCAATTTTTCTAAGCGTTTTCAATGCATAAGTTGAAGAAAGCTAGCCACTCTTCACTTGACAAGTACCCCTTGACAACACTGTTTAAAAAAATTAAATTTATAAAATTTGAAAATAGGGTTACTAGGTGTATTATTGTCAAGCGTAGATGCGCTACTTATCGCTTTTGATCACTAACTCTAGTGATTTTTTTTTAAAGCTTCTATCAATCACCAAACATCTGTCGTAGGCACATGATTTTATTTTACCATCATACGACTTTATTTAAAGTTATATTTTCTGTCAAGAATAAGTCTTTATATCTTTTTTTACTATCTTAATCCATGTCACTTTCGGTCTTCCTCTCTCCATTTTAAGATTTTCAACTTGAATCAAAGCGTTTCTTATAACTAGTGCCATCGATCCATATGTTCAAACCATTTCAATCAGCATTTTCTTATGTTATCTCTTATTGGGACTATTGTAAGTTTCCTCGAATATACTCATTTCTAATTTTATTTTTCTTAATTTATCCATTTTAACATCTTCATTTCTGTTACATTTATTTTATGAGCGTGTTATTTCTTAATTGCCCAACATTCAACTCTATAAAGCATTGTTGGTCCCACGACGGTCATGTAATTTTTTTTTAGCTTGATAGATATCTGTCGATCACTAAATCTATAGGTGACATCCTCTCTGATCTCTCAAACCTTATGTATAATTCAACTTAAATAATGAAATTCGAGTATTTTTTGTCCATAAATCATTACTAATGGCTCATCGATCAGTATCTGTATTAAAGTTATACTTCATGTATTCAGTTTTTTTTTTTTTTTTGGTAGGTAAGCATGTTTTTTTTTTTTCGGTAGAGAACAAGAACTCGGTGAAGGTGGGATTTGAACCCAGGTCTATAGTATCATCACCCACAAACTTTACCAACTGAGCTAGCTGGCACCTTCAAAATTATAAATTTTTTGTATTCAGTCTTGATCCTACTTATTTTAATTCCCTTTAATTTTTAAAGTCCCTCTCCATAGTTCTAATTTTTACATTTACAATCTACAAATAACCCAGATGCAAATTGACTTTTCCTTGAATATTTCAGTTAATGCAGCATAACGCGTAAACCTATTGGCACACTTAATTTCCACGCGTATGGGTGCGTTTGATACGCGTGCAAATTGGGTGTGTAAATAGGTTTACGCGTGCAATCGTTTTCCACGCATGTTTGGTACGCGTGTATTCTGTAATTTGCACATGCACACGAGTAAATGAATACTCACCCTCTTTAACAATTTAAAACCCATTTCACCCCCTAAGCAATCGTTTATTCAACCTCCTTGTGCAAACAATAAGTGAGCATGTGCACAAACCAAATTATAGTAAATATGAACAGTGTGTAAATTTTGAAACTTGCATATGCAAAGTTAGTGCGAACCAAACACAAGAAAATAGTATAGGTGCGCAAACCATTACATGCACAAACCATTGCATGCGCAAACCATTGCATGCGCAAACCATTACACGCATAATGGTTTGCATGCGTACCAAACAAACCCTTAGAGTCAGTCTTTGGTGCAAAACCGTTGTAATTGGGAACTTGTTTATCTCACCATCAATTTTTCGCATACATATAATATCAATATTATCACTCGAGACTTTTTTTTTCCTCACTCATCAGATTAACTCTATAGAAACCCCATCATATGTTTCTCTAAGTCAATAAAATTAAATCATGTATAAATTTTTTCTTTTCTTGAAACATTTTCATTAATTGTCTAAGTACAAAGATAGAATTCGTGTGTGTATATATATATAATCTCGAGGAGGAGGTATTTACAAGTTACCATATAATTTTGCGGGTTATTTGCAAATACATGAAAACATAATGGGTCCATGCAAAAACCCATAAACTTTTCTATGCACAAATAAGTTATAACACATGATAAAGCTTGCAGATATGTCAATGGGGTCTTTTCCAAGCATACCAACTGGTTTCAACTAAGCTGTCTTTTTAGCTTTTGGAAACCAAAGTAATGAGACAAAGTTATTCACCTAATACATTAAAGGGTAGTGGCTTTAACCCTTTCTTTTACTTAATATCTATCATCTTGGTACCAGCGTCAAAGCAATTCAGACCATGGTTTTAAAAAAATGGCCGTTATAACGGAAACAGACCTCCCCCTTTACGTTACATACCGTTTTAACGTTCATAAAATAACGACTGTTAGTTTATGAAAATTTTATTTAAAAAATGCCATTTATTATTATTATTATTATTTTTTTTTTGCATTTTTTCCTGTTTTTGGTCCTGTGTTACAATGTGTTATAGCGGCCATTATAACAGGAAAAAAAAAAAAGAAAAAGAAAAAAAAGTAATGCCCCCAATCCGTTATGCCATTATAATGGCCCCTAACCTTGATTCAGACTACATCCTTATAATTCAACAGGAAAACTGTTGGGGTTACCTCAGGAGGACCTCCTCCCTAGGTTCAAACCATTGGATAGGCATTGAGATTTGCGTGATGCTAATACTGAGGTTTATCCAATTAATTACTTGGACTTAAAGAGTACTTCTTCGGTTCTTCCATCTTTTAGGAAGGAAAAAAAAAAAGACCGTTTTCCTGCGGCCGGACAACAACGTAGCTCCTAGAAAACTAAGGACTAATGTGGTACGAGATAATTGATAAGTGTGCCGTGGAGTAAATAGAGGTGCACAAGTGTGATCTCTGAATGATTAGATCCAAACCATCGGATGTTCTTCAACCTTAGATCCAAACCATCGGATGTTCTTCAAGATTTGTGTGTGAATCGCGAGGACTATTGGTGTGGTAACACCGTAACACTGCCCCCAAGCCCATCTCATTTATAGATATAACGGGTCAGGCCTTTTGTTTTGGGTAGTCCTATAAAGTAATTTTTGTAGAAATTTAAGCCCAGACCCATGTGGGCCCCACAAAATAAAGGAGTTTATATGTGGATCCCACACGTCAAGTGGGCCCAACATAATAACGAGAATTGATAGATCATATAGGCCCTATACAATAACGGGATTTGATAGATCAGCTGGGCTCACAGAATAACAAGAATAATATGTGGATCCCACACATCAAGTTGGCCTCACATAATAGCGAGGGTCGATAGATCATGTAGGCCCACATAATAACTAGGGTTGATAGATCATGTAGGTCCACAAAAAATTAGAGTTGATGGATCTTGTGGGTCCCACATAATAGCGGAGTTGATAGATCATGTGAGCCTCACATAACAATGGGGTTTATAGATATATTCGGATCCCACATAATACCATGCATTGATATATCTTACATGCGCTCTAAATCAAGTGGGCCCAATTATCATAAATGGGCCTAGACGAGGGGCCTGCACAGTTTGGAGGTCTACGTCTTCAAGGTTAAGAGGCGGTTGAACCTTAGAAGGTTTGCATCTTCATTCATCTTTGAGGTCTGTTGCGTCCCTGAAAGCATGTGCCCTAGAGTGACCCAAACACCTATTATCGCCCAAAAATGCACGCTACCAAACGCAGCCAATGAAAAATTAGATTCTAGTCTCCTTGGAGATGTAATTTGAAGCATTGCTTTGACACAGACGACTTGTAAAATGCTAAGACGAACATTTTTTCGGGCCCACTGACCCTTGAATGTTTGGCCCACCTGTTGGTGACCAACATACCAGAAATTAATCAGTTATTCATAGCCTTTGGATTTGAGCATTTTTCATCATGGGCTTGACCATGAAACCCATGATAAAAAAAGCTCAAATCCGAGGGCTAGAAATCATCAATCATGCTGATCTTTGGTGTGTAGGTCCACCAAGGGGTGAGACAAATATTGATGGATTAGTGTGCTCAAATAGTGTGTCACGTGGCATTTTGGATGGTCCTATCAAATTTTGTGTTTAGAGAAATTTTTTGAAGTGGTGATCATGTGTCCAATGATCGGGCGCCACATATACCTAGGTTTCTTTTGGTTTTAAAACAACATTTACAAAGCCCGCGATCATTGGTGCATGTTTTAAGGTCACCTGTCATTGGCAACTTAAAGTGTCTAACTGTTAATGAGAGTTCTAAGATATCTAGGGAATCAAACTTTTTTTTGAAAAACTAAACATACAAAAAAAGGGAGAAACTGGTTGGCATGGTCTCCCAGTTTCCTTAGGTTCAAATGTTACAACGTTATTGGTGTTGGACATTACAATTATCCTAAAAAAGATACAATTTTGGGCAATTTCTAAATGATTGAGCTATTCCAAAATTATGAATGGCCCAAATCGTTCATATTTTTAAAAATTTAAAGATCAAAATCATTCCAAAATGACTTTTTGTTAGTTTAAATTTATAATAAACCATTTATTTTATCGAGATTTTTAAAGAGACTAGAAGGTTCATTTTTAAAATTATGATCATTTATTAAAAAATCTGTATAATTTAAACTAAAGAAGTACGTCACCAAGCTAAGTGCATCATTAAAGCATCTACTTTTTTTATTAAATTTTTTTTTATATTTTTAATACTTTTCTTCTAAGCCCTCGTCTTCCCCTGATTCGGCCCTGGCCCTTGAGGGTAGGATTTAGGCCTAGCTGGTTCAGGCCCTCTCCAGGCTAGGGCCTCACCTTTATAAGTGAGGGTATGGCTAGGGTCGGGCTAGGCCCTACACTGACCCGGTCTTTTGACAACCCTACAAAGGAAGATCAATAGTAGTAGTCACCCCGAGGTACGTGTTCTTTTTGTCATTTACTACTTCAAATAGAATGGACGGGATATTGGCACCCACGTTTTCGCTTAGTAAACCCAAAAATCTCCTCCCTCCTTTTTCACTCATCACACCTATGAAAAAAAAACCCCCCAAAAAATTGTAGGAGAGGAGGAGAAGAAGAATAAGAAAGAAGAAGAAGAAGAAGAGGAGGAGGAGGAGGACTCCGCCGCCCGCGATAGAAGAAGAAGAAGAGGAGGAGGAGGAGAAGGACGACGCCGCTACCATCGCAAGTACGTCTCTCTCCTCCCCCCCCCCTCTCCATCTCACTCTCGATTTTGGGTTGCATCAACAACCCCCGAGGTTATCGAGTGTGGCATTCCACACTCGGCCTCAGGGGCTGCAAAGAGAGAGAGAGAGATAGAGAGAAGGAGAGACGCACATCTGGTGGTGGTAGTGGCGGCGACAACGTCGTCCTCCTCCTCTGTTTTTCCTCTTCTTCTCTGTTTATTTTTGTATTTTTTTTGTTTTTGGTGGATGGGTGCGATGAGTGATGGGTTTACTAAGCGAAAACGCGGGTGCCAATATCCCGTCCCAAATAGAAACATGAGCTCCTTGTTTCGAATCCCCACTCGCGCTCTGAAAAAGAAAAAAGAGGGATTGTTGTCTTTGGAGGAGCTCTGTCTCTCTCTTCTTTCTCGGTTACAGAAAATGAGAAGTGAGGAAACTCCGATACAGTAAATTAGGGTTTTCAGAGAAATGTCTTCTGTTCGATCGAAGGGCGTGATGGAGGGAGATTTGCAGGTGGTCGCAGCACCTGAACGGATGAAACCTAGTCTCCCACCGCTCCCGCCGGCGGCGTCGACGTCGAACGCGCTCGTCGAGTACACAGCACCCGGCCCTAAAGAAGACGAAGATCTCGAGGTGAAGCTCCGGAGAATCATCGATCACGTCCCCGTCCGTGTCAGCAACACCTCCGGCAGTTCCGCCGGTTCCGGCTCTGGGGACTTCCATCAGGTTCTGTAATAATTTTTCAGTTTTTTTTTTTTGTTGAAATCGTTCTACCTGTCTCTCTTGCTGGTTAAATTGGTTATTTATCTAGAGATAGAATCATTCAATTCAGATATATAAAACAATTATATAGGAGAGAAAGTAGATTTTGAGGAAGAAGTGAAAGTGGGCTCAAAGAATCAATCTTACCCTTAATTTTCTGTTAAGTTGAGAAACAATTCAAACTCACAAATACACACCCTCTGTGACCGGAGTGAATACAATTACACCTCCGATACCAAATGTGTGGAAACTCTTAAACGTCTCACATGCCCCAACGTGTCAACAATCTAACAAACTCAATCTGAACTAACTGCCTTGGGGAATATGTTGTGACTGGACAAATGAAGCCAAGATTACATTCATGCTCACCATCTCGCAATCAAAATGCTGTTTATAGTTCAATATATGAAGATAGTATTGAACTCTTATATGTTTGATTGCCACAAAACATTATGAGGTCGTGTGTAAAGGACATTAGCACTGATATCACTCAACATATAGGCACTATGATACTTTCATGTTTTCTCACAAATTGCGACCAATAGGCTTCTTCCCATGTTCAGAATTCAAAATCGATTAATGTGCTATTGAACTTCTCAGATCAAGCTCTTTGTGGTTCTATCAGGCAGTGGATAACCTTTTGTGTGGGCCGCCACCATCTTGCCCCAGGTACGATCTGACACGTATCCTGAGGACTGACCTTGGGAGCATCCTTACCAACCACACTATGCGTGCCACTACACACCATAAAATATCCAAGAGAGCACACCAGCCTTCTATACAATTCAGCGTGCCTTATTACTCTCCGAGATACACCTTAGCAAAACCCCTAAAACAACTCTCCTCCCAACACTCCTCTGAAAGGGTACATTCCACCCATGTCTTCTCTCACACTCAATCTCTATTCCACTCTCACACTCCACTTGACACATGATACTAGTAGAGTCTATAAATAGAAAGAATCTAGGACATTAAGGGGGGATTTTGGATCCCAAAAGATTTACTAGAGAGAGAGAGAGAGCCGACCTCTCTTCCCAAATAAGCCGAGAAGAGCGGAGGATGTATAAAAAAACACACAGAGATGTATTTTCAAGGATGATTCTAATGGATTCCAGCCATTTGATCGGCGACCCGTGGACGTAGTTACCAACACCGATCCAGTGATGACCCACATTAAATCAAGTGTTCCTTGTTCTCATCCTATTTATATTATTATATTATTTACATTATCCGCCCACACTCTTTTAATCTCGGCATGTTCAACCTCTTTGATGCATAGCAGACCTATCCAACCTACTTGATGGGTGTGGTGCGGATATCAAGGGGATCTGACGGCCATGAATGTCACCAGATTTCTGACCATGCACATGTTGGGAAGAAAGAACAATAAACAAACAAAAGACAAAGATGCAAACGACCACAACACAGATTTACGTGGTTCCCTCTAGATTGAGGTACGTCCACGGATCCACACCGATTCCATTATGCTCTGAGGCATGAAAAGAATCACACACAGTGCAATTGATGATCGTCTCTAATCAGTCAAGGTATATATAACCCCAAGATGAAACTAGGGTTTCTGTATCTCTATGTAAAAATATGAAAATGCCTTTAAGGGAAAAGACCTCTCCCTCCGGATAGGGGCGTGCTGCCCTTCTGTCACCCCCTAGCCAACTCAGTGCAAAGCTGGGCCGCGGTGTTGTGCCTTCATGTATAGTACTACTAGCACCATCATGCTCTACATAACATAACAATCTCCTACTTGGAGACTGACCACGAACATCTCCGATGAGTTTGTTGCATCTTGAATATGACGCCTCCATAGGGAACTCGGTGTGAATCTCCTCCTTGGCTTCTAAGCATGAAGACCAATAGAAACTGAAGTTCTCTATAATGAAGTTCTCTATAATGACTACCTTAGTGAACATATCTGCAGGGTTCTGACTTGTATGGATCTTCTCCAAACCAAATAGTATATCTTCCAATATAGTTCGTATGAAATGGTATTTAATGTTGATGTGCGTGGTCCTTGAATGAAATGCTAAATTCTCTGCAACATGGATTGCACTCTGACTCTCGCCGTAGAGTTTACAATTTTCTTGTTCCTTTCCCATTTCTCTCAAGAGACCTTGTAGCCATATCATCTCCTTGCAAGCTTCTGTTGCAGCAACTTACACTGCTTCTATTGTCGAAGTGTTAACTATCTTGTATAACTGTGAGACCCAACTGACTGTTGCACTACCCAAAGTAAACACATACCCTGTAGCGCTCTTCCTTCCATCGATGTCCCATGCTAAATCTGAATCAAGATATCCTTATAAGCTGATTTCTGATCCTCCACAACACAGCGCTGCATCTTTAGTATCTCTCAGATATCTGATGACCGCTTCCCAATGCTTATTTCCTAGGTTCATAAATCTGCTGACAACTCCCACTGCTTGAGCAATGTCTCTCATATGGAACATAGTGGACATCAAGCTCCCAATGGCTGAGGCATATGGTTTCTTAGCCATGTAATCACATTCTTTTTGTGTCGATTCGTCATGTTCCTTTTAAAGTCTAAAGTGGCTTGTCAATGGAGTGCTAACTGATTTAGAACCTTCCATGTTGGGCCTCTTAAGTACTTTTGCCACGTACTCAACCTGAAACAACTTCAACTTTCTGTTTGTCATATCTCTCCAAATTAGCATGCTGAGGATTTGTTTTGTATCACCAAAATCCTTCATAGCAAATTCTTTAGACAACTGTTCCTTGAGATTCAAAATCTCATACATGCTTGATTCAGCAATAAGCATATCATCTACATACAGAAGCAATCTGAGATAAGAATTTTCTAGCTTTTTGAAATAAGAATAGCAGTCAGCATGGCATCTGTCAAAACCATTACTAGACATAAAACTGTCAAACTTCTTATACTATTGTCTGGGGGCTTGTTTCAAACCATATAAACTCTTTGAGTTTACATACCAACTTCTCATTCTTTGAAACAATATATCTCTGTGGCTGATGCATATAAATATCTTCTTCCAAATCACCATGAATAAAAGTAGTTTTTACATCTAGCTATTCTAAATGCAAATTCTCAACAGCCACAATACTCAAAATTGATCTAATGGTAGATATCTTTACAACAGGAGAAAAAATTTCAGTGTAATCGATACCTTCTTTCTATTAAAAGCCTTTCACAACCAACCTGGCCTTGTAGCGCTTGGTATTGTCATGTTCTTCCTTCAACCTGTAAATCCACTTGTTATGCGAAGCTGTCTTTTTAATGGGTAATTGGACCAAATCCTATGTTTTGTTTGATGATGAAGAATCCATCACTTCATCCATGGCTTGTTCCCACTTAGCGCTAGTTTCAGCTTGCAAAGCTTCATCATAACACTTCGGTTCACCATTGTCAGTTAACAACAAATAATGTAGAGAATGTGAATAACGAGCTGGGGGTCTAATAACTCTGGATGGTCTCCTCTTAGGAAGAGTTTGCAATTCTTACCTTTAGGTTTTCTTCTTGTGGTTTCAAAACATCTCTACTAGATATCTCTCCAATTTTTACAAAATCGTTGTTCTCATTTTGTTGTTCTAATCTATGTTTATACATGACATTTTCATTGAATATCACATCTTTACTTCTAATGATTTTTCAATTTTCAGCATCCAAAATCGATAACCAAATTCATTTATGCCATATCTAATAAATGTGCACTTTCTAGACTTAGGATCAAGTTTAGTCCTATTTTTAGAATCAAAATGGACATAAGAGGTACAACCAAATATTTTTTAAGTGTGACAGGTTTGCCTCCTTTTTAGTCTAAGCTTCCTCTGGCAATCTACCGTTCAAAGCAATTGATGGTCCAAGGTTGATCAAATAAACTGTAGTATTAACGGCATCTGCTCAAAATTGTTTTGGCAAACCCGAATAGATCCTCATGCTCCTGACACACTCTAGGATCATCATGTTCTAGGAATCGCCTTCTGTCTTTTAATTCTATTAACCACGCAATATTCTTCAAACTCATCACTGCAATACTCCCCCATTATCTGATCTAAGACACTTCAGTTTTTGACCTGTTTCATTCTCAACCAAAGTTTTCTATTTCTTGAACACATCAAATATTTCTGATTTATGCTTCAAAAAATAAACTCAAAACTTTCTAATAGCATCATCAATAAAGGTAACAAAATAAAGAGAGCCACCAATAGAAGGTACTTGGGCTGGTCTCCACACGTCACTGTGAATCAGTTCTAGCCGTTCTAACTTTGGAGTTCTTCTAACTTTTGAGTTCTTCTAACTTTTGAGAAACTGACATTTCTCTGTTTTCCATAGATGCAATCTTCGCAAAGATCAAGATCTACAGATTTTAGCCCGGGTAACTTTCCTTTCGAATGTAACACCTTAATCCCCTTTTTACTCGTATGTCCAAGCCTACGATGTCATGGGTTGTAGCTTCTTTTGGCTTTTGATGCTGTCCTTTTTTGTTTCGGTTGTACAGTTCTTTTGAACCCCCTCAGCCCTCCTTTTAATATATTTCCCTTTTACCGATCAAAAAAATTTGTGAAAGTTGCAATGTATCTTGAATATGCAAGTTGGCCAATTGAATAGGCACATGCCTAACATATTTCAACTTTAGCACTGTTCGCATTCGACAGATTTATCTGAACATCACCATTTCCAACAATGCTACAGGGTTCATCATCGCCTAAATAGACTTTCTCGAAGTCACCCTACACATAATTATGAAGAATTTCCCTGTGCGAAGTAGCATGAAACGATGCACCAAAATCTACTTCCCAAGATTCATAACGATTATCACATGACAAAATTAATACATCAAAAACACTTTTATCAGAAATATTTACCGAATCTTTACTTCCCCGTTAGTTCTCTGCGTGTTTCTTTGGAGCTTTACAGTCTCTTTTCATATAGCCATTTTTGCTGCAATTCCAGCAACTACCATCTCTTTTTCCAAATGGGGTTCTATATTTACTCATCGATTTTGATCAACCATAGCTTTTGTCTCATCTGTTCGCCTTCCTCTTTCTTCAACACTGAGGGCTTTCCCTAATGTTTAACCCGAAGAACTTGGGGATTTTTGCGAGCTTCCTCACTTAGGTTTACGTCTACGACATCATCGTACTTTAACGTTCTCGTTCTTGAAGAGTTGCTCAATGCCATCACCAAACAGTCTGGTAACCCTGATAAAATAAGAAGAGCCATGATTTCGTCATGGAAACTAATGCCAACGAATTCCAATTGAGCCGCAACTGTGTTGAATTCGCTGATATGTGTGCCCACGCTTCCATCATTAGTCATCTTCATGTTGAACATTCTCTTCATCAGAAAAACCTTATTTGAGGCAGAGGGTTTTTCATCCATCTCTGAGAGAGCGGTTATAAACCTTGTGTCGTCTTCTCCTTGGAGATATTAAAGGCTACAGATGTAGCAAGACTCAGCCACACTGTACCTAGAGCTTTCCTGTTGAGTAACTCCCACTCGGCATCTGTTGCCTTCTTTGGCTTGTTCGATTTTCCTCTAAGAGGAAGATAGAGATCCTTCTGATAGAGGTAGTCATTCAAAGGAACAGGGCGCATTAACACAAGAAGAACGTGATTACATGGCTAAGACACCATATGCTTCAGCCATTGGGAGCTTGTGGTCAGTACGAGACTAGACATTGCTCAAGCAGTGGGAGTTGTCAAGAGCTTTATGAACCCAATAAAAGAGCATTTGGAATTGGTCAAGTGGATTCTCAGATATCTGAGAGGTACTAAAGATGTAACACTATGTTATGGAGGATCAAAAATCAACATATAGAGATATGTTGATTCAGATCTAGCATGGGACATTGATTGAAGGAATAGCACTACAGGGTATGTGTTTACTTTGGGCAATACAGCAGTCAATTAGGTCTCACAGTTACAGAAGATAATTAGCATTTCAACAACAGAAGCAGAGTATGTTGCTGCAACAGAAGCTTGCAGGGAGACAGGGTCTCTTGAGAGAATTAGGAAAGGAACAAGAGAATTGTAAACTTTACAGCGACAGTCAGAGTACAATTCATCCTACAAAGAATTCAACATTTCATTGAAGGACTAAGCACATCAACATTAAGTACTATTTCGTATGAACCATGTTGGAAGATGGGCTATTTGGTTTGCAGAAGATCCACATGAATCAGAACCCTACGGATATGTTCACTAAGGTGGTCATTATAAAGAAACTGAAGTTATGTTCAGTTTCTATTGGTCTCCATGCTTAGAAGGCAAGGAGGAGATTGGCACCGAGTTCCCTATGGAGGTGTCACATTTAAGATACATCAAGCTCAACGGAGATGTACGTGGTCAGTCTCCAAGTGGGAGATTGTTATGTTATGTGGAGCTTGATGGTGCTAGAAGACATGAAGGCACCACACCGCGGCCCAGCTTCGAGTTGAGTTGGCTAAAGGCTTACAGGAGGGGCAACGCACCCCCCTATTCCGAGGGGGAGGTCTTTTCCCTTAAGGGTGTTTTTGTACTTTTACATAGAGATACATAAACCCTAGTTTCGTTTTGGGGTTATATATACCTCGGTTGATCAGAGATGAACATCCATTGTATTGTGTGTGTTTCTTTTCTTACCTTAGAGCACAGTGGAATAGGTGTGGATCCGTGGACGTACATTAATCTAGAGGGAACCACGTAAAGCTCTATGTTGTGGTTGTTTGCATCTTTGTCTTTTGTTTGTTTATTGTTTTTTCTTCCCAATAGCACATTTGGCGCCATAGGTGGGAATGTTCTGTGCTCTACAACAAAGAAAGCGTCAAGCTAGTTGGTATCAACCTTTTGCAGAATCTCCTCAAAATCCTTCATTTCCTTAAAAGTCGTTTCCTTTTGTTCTCTTCTTTATTGTGTATATATGTATTTGTAATTGCAATGAAGAAGAATAGAGAAGGAGAAAAGAAATTGCAATAAAAGAGTGTGAAACAAGACGAGGGAGAAAGCATGGAACGCCACCTCGGTTTGCAACCATCAGCTCAAACAGTTTGGGCTCTTTGCTACTTAGTCAGTTTGACCATCACCTTGCCCCTACATACACAAAGAAAAAAAATGAAAAACACAAAAACCAAAAACAGAAATGAAAAAAACACAAACATAGCTGTTCAACCATCTCATCTTCGAGATAAACAATCTCCAATGGCTTTGTTTGGGAGATTCCGTGGTGCATTTAAGAGAGGGGTACAGACAGTCAAGTTAACCACACCTTGTTTATCAAGCGTAAGCAAGATGAATCACAACCCTCATAGTGTATGCGGATGAGATAGTAGTTACAAGTAATGATCTTGATGAAGTGCAATAGTTGATTTTATTTTTTGATAAGTAGGATTTGATATTCAAGAAGGCCGAGTCCCAAGGAAACGGAATACACCAGGGGTCTCAAGCCGAGAAACCCACACAAACAAAACAAAAAACCTCACACTGGTGAAGGAATATTTGGGAACAAAATTTGAGATTAAAGATCTCGGTCCCTTGACGTACTTTCTTGGAATTGAGGTCGCTCAATCAAAGAAAGGGATATTTATTTTCTAGATGAAGTATGCGCTTGATTTGTTGAGTGACATAGGAAAACTTGGTGCCAAACCAGCTGATAGACATTACGTATGCAGTTAGTGTAATTTGCCAATTTACACATGAACCTAACATATTACATCTTGAAGCAGCACACAGAGTCCTGAGTTATCTCAAAGCCTCACTGGGAAAAGGTTTACTATTTGGAATGGGCATTGGCTAGGGCTAGCAATGGATTGGATCGACTTGGAGATTTGATCTGAAAAATCTGGTTCCGGAACCTTATTTTTACTTATCAAATCGGTACCGGATTGCCCTTGTTCCGATCCAATACTGACTTGATATATAGACTATATTATAATTTATATATATACGTATTCAAATTGTAATATACAAAAAAAAAGTTTCGTACACTTATTTTTTGTATATGTATAGCATATTGGATCAGATCAGACCCAGAACCGACCTAACCATATCGAATCGGTTCCGAAATTGAATTTTATTGATTCGATCTAGTCCGAATCGACTTATTGAATCAGTATCAATCCGATTCGAACTTGATCCATTGCTAGCCCTAGCATGAACACCTAAGAGTGGAGGCGTATAGTGATGCATATTAGGTCGATTCAGTTATTGATCGATGGTCTACATCCAGTTATTGCACCTTTGTTGGTGGTAACCTTGTTACTTGGAGGAGCAAGAAACAATCAATATTGGCCAGATCGAGTGTTGAAGCAGAATATTGGGTTTCTCCAAATTTCCAAATTTTTACAAAAACGATCTTCAATCCATGCACATGTCCAGTGTAAATGCATCATAGATTCATAGATTTGATGCATTTACACCTAATCTATTTATTAATAGCAAGAAATGATAGCAAGAAATTTTATCCTTATGTTTATTTAGAGTTCCCAAAACAGGATTCGATTCGTCCTCATGATCAATCTGTAAACCTACAATGGATTGGTCATTTTTATAAAAAACAATGTATGGAAAGGGGTTAAATGGATCAAATATGAGATTTATAGTGGTTTTGAACTCAAACGGGATGTTTCCTACCTATGATTGAAATGTTTCCATATATGTCGAAACATTTCGACCGAAATAATACGTATTTACACTATCAATTGATCGAAATTTACTGTTCACGAGAAATATTTCGACATGAATGGAAATATTTCGTGAAATTTAACATTATTTTGACGTATGTATTATTTCCTGTCGGTAACTTAGAAAATGGAAATATTTCGATAATTTCGCGAAATTTATTTCCTTGTGTACACCTTATGTAAACACAATAGAGCAGGTTGTTGATGTATTGGTTAAGGGTGCAATAAGGTTTGTTTGGAAAACATGTTAGCCAAGTAATGCAGGGGCATTTTCACACCGGGCTCGAGTGGGGCAACTTGCATATATGGGGCACACTCAGGGTTGGATGGTCCGTGTGAAATGGGACCCATGAAGGAGGGTTCGACCGAGGGCCTGGATCAAAATGGTATCAGAGCGGGAGGTCTCGTGTTCGAGACTCCTCATCGGGGGTGATTAATGCAGGGGCATTTTCACACTGGGCTCAAGTGGGGCAGCCTGCGTATATGGGGCACACTCAGGGTGGGATGGCCCGTGTGAAATGGGACCCACGAAGCAGGGTTCAACCGAAGGCCTGAATCATGGGCTATGAGATAAAGGAATTTAATCTCATGCTACCAACAGTCGCGGCTTTTGGGGAGTATTGGTTAAATGTCCTGCATCACCAAGCTGGGCATAATAGATATCTTTGCACCAGCTTGAGGGAGAGTGCTGACCTCTTTTCCTGGATGAGTCAAAAAGAAAGAGGCACACATGATGTGTACAAAAACACACAAAGAGATGTATTCGAGGATGATTCTAGTGGATTCCGGTTGGCCGATCGGCCACCTGTGGACGTAGTCACGTACACCGTTTCGGTGATGAACCACATTTAATTAGCTCATTTTTATCATTCTCATTCTATTTATTTGTATTATTTACATTATCTATCCTCTTAATCTCGGCTTGTCCGACCTCTTTGATGCATGTCCGACCTACACGTTGGGCATGATGCGGATCTCGAGGTGATCCGACAGCCATGAATGTTGTCCGATTTTCAACCACACACACCTTTCTCAAATAACATACCTTCCCCCTCCTTTGGATCAAACTCAAGGGGGGTTACGCATACACTCATCATGGATTTCACCTGGCAATATTAACGTCAATTTGATGGAAGATCCATTTTCTGTTGTCAGCTAGAAATGGTGACAAGAAAACAAAATTCAACTCTGCCAATGTTGGAAAGGGTGTCCTAATAACCTAAGATGTCTAGATTTAAGTCCAGATACAGACATTGGTATGACACGGATATGAATATGGGTATCCCATCCAATATGTCCTTACAATGCTTTAGTTTTAATTTTTAAGCTAAATATCAATTTTTTAGTATATACATCATTTAAAATGCAAAGAAACTTCTAATATTGTGAAGATTTATAGAATAAGATTTGTTACAATATACCACTTATGAACTTTTGTTTACAAAACAAATGAAGAACTTGTCACGAGCTAAGAAAATAACCAATGGTGAGATAGGAAATAAGAAAAATATAAGGTAGAAGTATTCATGCAGTATCCGGTACCATAGTCAATATCATATCATGTGGATACGGATACCTTGGGCATGTTGAGGTATCCGGGTATCATAGTTGACAACATTGTCGGAAAATTTAGACCCTTTGCCACTAGTTGTGCCTTGTATCTCCTAATCAACCAAACTTGACCTAGAGAATATGGACCATTTAAACCCATAAACATTCTTCCTCCAAGTAATAGTACTGCCTCCTATGTGTGATTTTTGTTAAGAGCATGCATTTCTTTCACCATGGCCTTCCTACATTCAAGATGAGAAAGAGCTTCTTAGAGCTTTGGTGGCTTGCACAAAGAGGAAAGAGAAGCAACAAGGATCTATAGGCAATGGCCAATTCAAATTATGAACACATGACTTTTCTCCATCCTCTAGGCAATGTGCGAGTCAAGATTATGAAAAGAAACCGACACACTAGTAAGGATGATTAGATAGAATGGAGGAGGGAGTATAATTACCTCGTCTTTCATCCAAGGAGGACGACTGATGAAGAGCAATGGTTTTTGTTAGATTTATGTTCTTTAACTGTCTAATACCAGTTATTAATGCCTTTTTCTATCTATAATAGGGACATTTCCCTCATGAAGAGAGATCTAACAACTCGTAAGTTTATTAATCTCATCACGGATGGAGGGAAGAACGATGTTTTACTTGACAATGCATTATTCTCCCTTTAAATCTTATCACGGATGGAGGGAAGAACCATGTTTTACTTGACAATGCATTATTCTCCCTTTAAGGAAATAATGGTTTAGAGAATGATCTCCCTCCTCGTGAAAACTGATATCCATGAAACTCTTATTACTTGGAGGATTGTAAGACTAACAACCCTTTTCCGAATAGTAACTAATGAGGACACATTTAATATCTCTCGGACAAAGTTTATTGGTAGTCATCTCAGAAGTATGAACAAAACACACAATCAAACATACGAAAGTAATAGAGTAACCATTAACACTACTCTAGAAAAGAAATTTGAAAAAAATGAGAGTTAGCACCAACTATTTATAGAAATTCTTGGATAAGCTTTTCCTTAGTGACTTGATTGTTGTGGAAGTCCTACTATTGGGTTTGAGTTTCTCCCAAGCCCTTAATGAATAGGTTGTTGTGTGCACAAAATCTGGGCTTAACCATCATGCCTCGAGATTTATGTGACACACATGATAATAAAATAAAAATACGAAAGAGAAAGAGAGAGAATACATGCAATTTTACACAGTTTGCCATGGGAATCTAGCACCAAGGTAGGCAATTCACTGTACACATGTCTTGTACAATTTCTTATCCTCCCTAACAAGCTATGTGAGTCTTAATTTTAAAGATAATTAAAAAACATCCTACTAAAATTATAATTCTAAAGGCAATGATATGGTGTAACACAATTGTATTGTACCCTTCCAGATCTATGTATAGCTTCGATATGCGTATCAAGGAAGACGCATGTGCGGTCTGATGGAGTGATATTTTTGGCACTCACATAATGCCCTTTCGAAGGTGGAGCTCAGTAGAGTTCGGTGGTCCACCTCTAAGAAGTCTAGAGTTAATCTACCGTTTTGATGAAATTGGAGTTGTTAATTTGGTTAAGTCATCTGATGTATGATCGGACATCGGAGGGATGTAAAAGATGGGCTGATCAAGAGCCTGTTCCTTGCAAACGATTTTTGGTCAAAGACTTGTCTTTGTGTGAACAAATCAATTGAAAGCTATTTCCTTGTGAGCAGTTGTTTGATCGAGGAGTTGTTCCTGTGTGACGAGTCAATTTAGGGGCGTTTGATAGTCGTGCTATGGACGGACTGTCCAGGAAGCAACATTGCCTGATCAAACCATGCAGGAAGTCGGTCGCATGATCAAACTATTGAAAAAACGTGTTACGTGATCGAACCATGCAAGGTGTATTGTCACATGATCATTTGGAAGCCCCCTAGCATGCGACCTGAAGTGGGTATGATCGACCGAGAACAATCTACTCGCCTTCATATATTGGGCCAAAGTCTAAGAAAAATTGGTTGGGCCGATAGGTACACTGATTGAGCCCCTAGGTTGGGCCTAGATTGGTTGGTCTAATGTGTATATGGATAGAGCCCGTATTTGGTGATTTGGTCAATGTGAGTTCGATCTATGGATTGGGTCATCCAAGTCAAGTTGTCCACGTGTGTGTGGAGTTGTGGACTGAGCTCTCGAGCCCACAAGTTGGGTAATTAACTTGGATTTGGATTGATAGACCTTGAATTGGGCCAACTGTCTTAACCCCTTTCACCGTTGGGCTTGGCTCGTAATGGGAGGACTGAGATCGTGCTTGGCCTTATGGATTATTGGCGTACTTAATAGAGTACCGAGATCATGCACGGGTTTATGACCTCCTGGCCTTGTGGCTTATTGGCCTGGCTCCTTTTAAGAGAGGACAGAGATAGAACTCAGGTTTACGAGTTTCAAATACTGAACATTTGCCCTAGACAATTGTGAAATGAGGAAATAAATAGTACGAAATGTTATGTTCATCTTCCCCAAAGCTCCAATCGATGGAGGGGAATGAAGTGGCGGTGAGTTGTTGCGTGTAGCTCAGCATGAAGCTTGGCAATATGAGAGGGCTGATAATCATATGCGGCAATGGTCAAGAAGTGCTCAAGTGGTGACTGCAGGTGAGGTTCAAGGTCTAAAAGAAAGCCATATTCACCTAGATCAGTGTATATGCAATACATGGTAGAAAACCTATATGCTCATCTTCCCTTCTTTCCACTGTTTTTCTTTTTGTCCATGAGAGAAAGAGGTAAAGAGAGATACAAAAGATAGTTATTTCTCAAGGTGATGGTGTAATTCCTAGCCTCATTTAATTATACCATAAGGTCGGGACCATATCTTGTCCCACAAAATGGGGTCAGACCTGTCAAGAGAAGAGGTTGACACCGTTGGCTGTCCGCAGAGTTGGGTCTCTGTTCGTTGGTGTTGATGATGGCGAAATAGAAACAGAGCAATAGCTGTTGAAGGAGTAGGTGATTCCTGAACCCGATGTGATTCCAATGCTTGGGTCATCACAGAAGCTCTTGTAGCTAGGTTGGTTCTCCATGATCCTTCCGTTGGTTCCATCTGTAAGGAGGGGTCTAACACGACATTATAGCCTCCAACTGATTCAGCTTCCACTTCTGGGAGACATATTAGCTCTACTTGAGCTATGCTGTCTCTTGCCTAACATATATAACATAAGCCAAGTCAGAGGGAGCTAGAGGCTTCTTGAGACCAAAAGCCGATACTGAGAGAAAGAACAAGGATTTCTCTCTGAAGCAGGACTTGACTCTGCAGCTGACTCGCTTACCTTTTTTAAGGGTTGGTGACTAAGTCCCAACACCAATGCCGAATTTGGTTGTGAACAAGCCAACTGCGGCTGGACCATGGTGGCTGAACCAATTGAATGGGGCCCTTTTGCATGGTTCACAACGACCTGTTGTGTTTAATCGATTTAGAAGTGGATGGTGGCTGAAACACACTTTTAGTAAATTGATCTACATCATAGAGCGACCAGTTGAGGGTGATAGGCTGATCTCCATCTCACCAAGATGTGGCGGAGGACTGCAGCTCTGCAGTAAACAAATCAATTGGAGGCATGTGCATGTATCCAGAGAAGAAGTAACTGCCAAAGCACGAGGTTAATTAACATGCCGACCTTTACTCCCTGCTGATCAAAACATGAGGTTAGTGATCAGCAGGGAGTAAAGGTCGGCATGTTATGCAGTGGAGTCAGGTCCAGTCAGATCTTGGCCGCTTGGCAGGCTATGGCAATCAATTGGGGCGATCGGTCTGATCTCTGAATTGCACAGATATAGCAGAGGTTGGCAACTATGCGAGCCGAGGTGGTGTTGTTCCATGAGATTCTAGGATGCACAGTGGCGATGAATAGTATTCTGTGGATACTAATGGCTCAGGCCAACCATGAAAGAGTGGGCGTATGGGCCCTAGTCTTTGAGATGGATTCCATATTTTTTCATTGGTCAGCATGCGTTGGGATTAAATTGTCAAGTAAACTTTCAATTCCACAAAGTAGAAGGTTAGAGAAGAGGGACATTCACCCCTATAATGTAAGGCTCACCCTTATAGCTTATGGGGGCTTATGCACTGATGTCCTCACAATCTTCTGTTTTAGGTCCTTCTCAGGTCGATTCCAAAAAGGGGAAAATAATAGAAAATTGCAAGTAAATAGATTTGATTCTAGTTTACTAAGTTGGACTACGAATATACAGCTGCTTGAAAGAGAGGGTCAAGGTAAGCCACAAAATTGAGAGTGAGAGATGATGAAAGTCAAGCAATGGGTGATTGAGATCGTGGCAAAGTAGGATCCAATCACGAGCCCCCTGGTGCAAAAGGAAATGAGAGCATGGTTGGAATTTTGTCCTCATTCGTGCAGACATACGCCAAAATGTATGCGTACTCATGGTTGAAATGTATTCTAAAGAAGTAAAGAATCCCTTAATCAAAGATTCTCTCAAGATGGGGATAAGATTAAGGTCTTTGCCAAACTTGGAGTTCTAAATAGACTCCAAGGCAATGATATGGTGTAACATGATTGTATCGTATTCGTTCTGATCTGTAGGTCAGATTGAAACTGAGTTGTAGGTTGATCTAGCCTCAAGATGTGTGTCAAGGAAGACACGTGTATGGTCATGGAGTGTGATCTTTTTGCCAGTCACAGTTGTAGTGATCAGAGGGGAGGGAACATGTGGTATGTGGTCTCAGCGTTATCTCTCATGCTCATGGAACTTAACTGCTTATTTTTTCTCTCCCCGTTCTTGACATCTGGCACATTGTGATTCCCCAAGTCAAAAGAGCTATTTGTGTTATTAGTGTTTCTCATTGAGGGTAGCTTCTTCCTGGCTAGTCTAATTGGCATTCACATTAAGATAGTAAAGATTGGGAGTCTCATCAGTTGCTCATCAATTGTGTATTGCAAATTTATTGTGGATTATGTTGAGCAGTAAATGTTTGATCGTCCAGAAACAGGTAGTTGATTGGTATTGAAATCAAGGAAATACAAATGTGTTGTGATGGTAGAAAAGCTAATAGGTACTGGAGGAGTTTGGAGGTTCAAGGATGCTATGTTGTAAGGCAGAAAGGAAAATAATAACCACAGGCTCTTCCATGCATACAAGCTTTTGTATTAGACCGCAAGTCATTGCAGAGGCATCTGTGTTCGAGCCCCTTATCCATATTAATATTGTCTCTTCTTGCAACCCTCCTCAGCGCAACACTCATTGGCGCTCAACCTGAAGTTTAGGAACCAGCTTTTTCTTGCCTCTGGGCACTGAGATTCATACTATAGGGGAGGTAAATTCTGTATTGTGGTCATATGTTACTTCCAAGTAGCTCTAGTCCCTTGTTGCTCAAAAATCACTTTCTGTGTGATAACCCAATGCATTTCTTGCCAAAGTTTATCTCTCTGAACCTGATATATACAGAGGGTAGCATCCTCCCGAGTGTCTCAACGAACTAGCTGACCTTGAATCTGAAATTTTGTAACTCTTAAATTACTGCAAGTTTCTTTTCCTCATTTATGGAGAATCACTTTTAAAAGCTTTGAACATCAGATGGACCCAAATTCTCAACAGGCTAGAAAAGTAAATTGCATTCCACCATCATACACATACTTAAGGATGGATTTATAGTCTTTCTCAACTCTCCGTTTATGGAAGCATGATAACCAATTGATCTCCCATGGACTTGTTGGAAGTACTCCAGGAACTCCCAAGGGAAACCAGCAATCTCACCATGTTGTTTTTCCTTTCTATTGGTAGATCAGCCAATTCCTTAATTATTGACAAAAATAAAACCACACTGGACAAAATAGAACCATCCTGCCCTTTCTCTAATTTGCTTTATTTTATTCTCTCTCTTACAAAGTATCCTGTGTTCAATTTTCTTTTAGAAGTATCTACTATCTACATAGATCTGTTGGTTATATTATATGGAAATGCAATCTTACATTGGAACTATCTTGAATTTTGTTTTTATTTATTTATTCGTTGTTAAGCTTGTTTTATTTTTATTTGTATGCCTGAAGCTCGATTTCTCATTTCTTTTCTTGCATCTTTTTTTGTGTGTATGTGTACGTAAATGAGACTATTTCATACTGTGACAACAAAAATCCCTACTTCATCATCCGTTTTTTTATATGGCACTGTGAGCAGTCCTGATTATCCAATTAATAGTAACCTAAAGTCCCAGTTGGATGATTCTCACCGAACTTGTATCCTACCATTAAATGGTTCAGACCAGCCTGTGTTTGTGCATGTGGAGAGGAGATGGGTGAGTATCGAGGAAGTATGGATTTTAATACCATGTTGCAGTACAACATACCACTTATTTATTAGCAAGGTTGACTATTTCATGTAGGATCAATCATTTTGTGAACCCATTTGGGTATGTATCATTACTGTACTCTGGTTTTATGTTCTCAAATTTTGGATGAAACAGTATCGCCAAATGAGACGGAAAGAGCAAGATCGGCTTGCAAGGATGGATGTAGACTACATGAAAAGGAAAGAAGTGACCGAGTTTAATACGAGAAGGGAGGAAAGAATGAAAGCTGCGGAGGAACGGACTGCTAAGAAGCGGTTGAAACGCCAAAAGAAGAAACATAAGAGGAAAGAGAAGAAGCACAAATCTAACTCTGCTGGGAATGAGCAACAAAAAGAAGAGTCCTCAGAAGACGATGGGGACTCTTCTGACGGCAAAGAGGTGGAGTGAGTGTGCTTATGCCCATGCCCACTTATGGGCTAGTTTCAACAGGGTAGCTTAGGATTTGGGTCCTGCCTACCAACCAGGGATTATTTGGGTTTGCATGGGGTGGGGTTTCAAACCTATTTGTTCATGCTTGTGGGTTCTATAATCTCATTGGCCTTGACTGCTTGCCATTTGTACCAGTAAGTTCCTAAGTAACATATTATGAAGAGAAATGCTGGGAAGAAAAGAAAAAAGTGATAAAACGGATTTATAAGAGCACTTGTTCTATCCTTTTCAGAATTGGAGATTATATTACAGCTCTGAGGTTCAACATCCTGTGTAGACTGTACGAATGGGCTAGTCTGCCTGACAGTTCAATATGGTTGGGCTTCTGATTTAGGGGAAAATTTTTGAACCCCGCTTTGGTCACCCAATGCTTGTGTGCCTCGTGTCACTCTTGGATGTTTAGCTCACCCGTTGGACGACCTACAAATAAAAAATCAGCCTGATTGGTGATTTATAGCCATTGGATTTGAGTGGAATTGTGTAACCTAAAAAAGTGTTAGAATACCAAGTTTAAAAAGCAACGCATAATAAGACTCAAATCCAACAGCTAGAAATCACCAATTGGGCTGACTTTTGGTCTGTAGGTCCACCAAAGGGTGGGCAATCCGTGATCTCCAAGAGTGGCACATGGCACATACAGCATTGAGGCTGTGTTATAGCTCCATTTTGTCCATTTGGGTGGATGAGCTTGAATGTCAAAAAATTGTAGAGAACACCTTGACTCAATCCCTCGAAGTTCATAGAAAACTGTGAACAACAAAGCATGAGATCCAAAAGTGGAACAAAGCCCGGCAGTGCAACAGCAAAGACCAGATATCCTACCCTCGGTGGATGAACCTGAATGTCAAAAAATTGTGGAAAATACCTGGACTCAATCCCTCCAAGGTCCTAGCACCTATCAAGTTCATAGATAACTGCGAACTACGCATAAGATCCTAAAGTGGAACAAAGCCCGGCATTGCAACATCAAAGACCAGATATCCTAACTTCAATCTCATCTTGCTCACATTTTATCATGTGAGGTTTGGCTAGGAGATGGAGATGAATGGATTACTGATGGTTCCGGTCATATGCATAATAAGAGGGGGAAGATTTGGAAATACCTTTGTTAATTACTTTCATGAGCTCTTTACATATTCTATCTCTGGGAATCAGTCGTTACCTGATCGGTTGCACCTCCCTCAAGTTTCTAAGGAGTCTAATCGGCTTCTTCTTCGTCCTGTGACGCTCGAGGAGGTCAAAGAGGCTGTTTTTTCTTTAGGTCCGAATAAAGCTCTGGATCTTGATGGCTTCACGGCTCTTTTTTACCAAAAAAATTGGACTACCCGTTTGGTTCAGTCTTCACTGTTATGACAACAGAATGCTCACTTCAGGTCCTTAACTAAACACCCATTTCTTTGATTCCGAAGGTATCTGCTCCAGAAGCTCCACACCATTTCCACCCTATTAGTCTCTATAATATGAGTCACAAGATTATCTCCAAAATTTTGGCGGCTCGGCTTCGGGTGGTCCTTCGCTCTCTGATATCAATTAATCATGGAGCGTTTATTTGGGGGCGCCAAATTTCTGATAATACTATTCTGGTTCAAGAAATATTCAAGACTATTAACTGAAAGAGGAAGGGTAAACATGGACTAGGGTAGTCAAGCTCAATATGTCCACGGCTTACGATATGGTGGAATGGCCTTTTCTTGTTAATGTTATGTGAGCTCTCAGGTTCAACTGCCAATGGATTTCAATTATCTCTCGCTGTATTTCCTCCCTTTCTTTCTCGATCAAACTCAATGGGTCTCCTTTGGGGCACTTCACCCCTTCTTGTGGTCTAAGACAAGGTGATCCCCTTTCTCCATTTCTTTTTATTATTTGTATCAACAGTCTTTTTATATCTTCTTCATCTTGAGGAAAGTTGGAATCATATTCGTAGCCTTCACATTGGACGTGGGTGTCCCCCGATCCCACATTTGTTTTTTGTGGATGATTGCATTTTGTTTTCTTGTGTGAATTTGGTAGAGACTCAATTTATTAAAGACATGATGGAGTTGTTCTGTCGACTTTCTGGGCGACAAGTCAATTTTGTAAAATCTGGTGTTCTTTTTAGTCAATTTTGAAAAATTTGGTGGAATAGTTTGATTACGGCTTAGGATAAATGCAAAGCCCATTGCATCCGGATTATGGGGCTAGGTGACAGTATTGACATTTGGGAAGATCAATGGATTTGATCTCTTTCAATTTCTTTCTTCCCCCCTCATCCGACCACCTGATTTTGGCCTTCTTAAGGTTCAGGATCTTATGCTACCTTCATACCAATGGAGCCAAGCTATGTTAAGATCCAATTTTCCTTCTTAGATGGCATTTGCTATTCTGCAAATTCCCCCGAGTATGCATCCATTTCCAGATCGATTATTTTGGATTCCTCATAAGCGTGGCATCCATTTCCAGATCTTATGCCTCATTGGTGTAGTGTTTTCTTTTTATGAAGTTGATTACAAAAAAATAAAGAGCCAAAATGCCCCAAAATTTTCAAAAATGCCCTTATTTTATTCATTTCTATTCTTTAAATTAATCATTTAGCAGGGGTCGTTTGGTCTTTTGGTGTGCTCACTAAATGCATTATTCATTAAAAAAAAAATTCCTCTCATGTCACGTCAAGCTGACAATAAAAGAGGAAAATTTTGACATACCCCCATGTTAACTTTGAAATTTGACATACGCCCCTACAATTTGAAAAAATTGAATTACCCCCCTCTGACTTGGTCCACCATCTATGATCGACATTGATTCAGATTTACTAACTAATTTTTTAAAAAGATAAAATAACCCCTTTCTTCAATCTTAGAACAAGAATGTGGGTTTGGATTAAAACCCCAACCCAAAATCAAACCGCTGTGATGGATGGCCGGCCACGAGATTCGGGTGGGTTTGTTGTTCATCACCGATGACCAACCTACCAGAGTCGTGGCCGACGAACTACCACTCCGATGAGCGGTGATTGTTGAGTTCTTTCACCGTCATGCTTCGACTCTCCTACGGCAGGGAAGCCACCCATCGCTCTAACCAACTCCATCTCCATTGGGATTATTTGGGTCCACGAACATCGGATTTGTAGACCTTGAAGAATTCTTCCACATTTGCTGCAGTGCCGTCTCATGCGAGGTTACTCTCAAAACTTAGTTCATACAATATTAAAAAACTTGGGAGCTTGGTGGCTCGTTATGCGATGGAGTCCAGTAACAGTAAAGAGCTTTTACCCGATGGTTCTAACTAATACAGTATCATCAAATTCAGGCTGGAAAGTTGGTAGGCTCAACGCATTCTACTGAAATAGACAATGCGGGGATGGTTGTTTCTCCAGAGCTGTGAGTTCACATTTTAGAGCTCATACGAGTCTAATTTCTACATTATGTTTTGATCCAAGTGGGACCTTATCGTTACTGCCTCGGTACATGGGAACAATATAAATTATCTCCAAGCTATGATTGGAGCTCTTGTCTGAAGTCAAACCCAAGAAACTAGAACATCAACAAAAAAATTCGTCCTGGTTTTTGTGTCTCGGATTCTGATTGGAATATCGACTGGTCTTTCCTATCATAGGTGGTTGGAGATGGTTTCTTCTACCTTATGTTCTTTTTCTGAAGTTGAAGAAGGGGGTAATTTCGTCCTTTAAAAAATTTATTGTTAGTCAATCTAAATCAACTCTGGTCATAGATGGTGGATTGGGTTATTGGCGGTAAGTCAATTTTTTCAAATTCAAGGGGGTATGTCAAATTTCAAAGATAACATGGGGGTATCTCAAAAATTCCCTAAAAAATGTAGGTTTAAGACAATATGAGCCCACGTGGCACACGCTTAGAGGACACTGATCATATGAACGTTTGTTCCATCCCTAGGTGGACTTACATACCAAAAATCAGCCTGATTAGTGATTTTTAACCTTTGGATTTGAGTAACCCAATTAATACTCAAAACCACGGATAACAATAAAACATGAATACAACTCTAATCCAATGGATAGAAATTACTAATCAGGTTGTATTTTAATATGTAGATCCAACTAGGGATGGACCAACGATCCATACGGTCAGTGATCTATATGAGTGTGCCACATGTCTCATACTGTAGTTCCTCATCATTGTTGATGAGGGACATTATCATCAAAGTTCTACTTTTGTGCCTACCTATCCTCAACCTCATTAATAAGCTCTGTCCTAATCTTTCGATGCCAACTCTAGATAAATTCCTAATTATTTCCCATGTCATTCATTGATCTTAAACCTTTAGATCTTTGTACTGAAAATACTGCTCAAAATCTACGGTTAAAATTTAACCCATGAAAACGAATCCAATCAAATGTTTAGAAAATACTAATCAGGCTGATTTTTTGCATGTGGGTCCACCTAGGGATGGACCAAACATCCATACGGGTGATCTCTAAGAGTATGCCAAGTGTAAGGTGCAGCCGTGCAGGTGGATCGCATATGGCGTCCCCTAGTTTATGTAATTTAAATTGTTTGCTTCCTACAGCAGTTTTTGTAAAAAAAGAGGCAGTTGGTGGGTCTGCACAACTACAAGTGGGCCCCAACTACCAGAAAACTCGTTTCTTGTGAACGCTTATCCATCCTCATCATCAATCATACCGCAGCGAGGTTCCTGTCGTTGATTGCATATCACGCTTCATAAAAAAACGTTGTCGGATAATATCCCACGGCTTCCTTTGTTTGTCCTCTCACGTTACTCGGGTGACATACTCCCGAGTTTCACAGTACACGAATCCTGAGGACTATCGTACGGTTTAGATTCTAATGAGAACGTCCTCCTTGGGCTGACCGCATCATTTCCTTCCTTTCAAAAACCATGTGAATCCATCGATTTGTCGTAATTAAAATTTAAAATCTTCTCCTTTTCAAAATTTCTTGCTTACATCCTCGCTTGATCTCATTCTCCTTCCCTTTCCTTCTCTGCAACAAAACCCTAATCGCTATGGGAGCTGATGATCTGGACCCATCATCTACACCAGATCAGGATTCGTCTACGGTCGCCCCTCCACCTTATCGGAGATCGGTACATCAAGCTCTCGGCGGAGGCGCAGGTCTGTCCACTCTTTTTACCGCCCTACCATCACCCTCTCTTTCTATCTCTGTCTTTGAATACATATTTTCTTCTTCCATGAATCCATTTCCATAAATTTTTATTTTTTATTTTTCTTGATGAGGAAACATGGTCCTAGAGTGGAATTTGTGTTGTCGATTTATTTTGGATTCCGTCTTCTTTTCTGTTTGATTTCTCATGTAGTCCAAAATCTATAAATTCTTGTGGAATCCATTCGATATTGAGAGGCTTTGTCGGCTTTGACAGTCGCAGACGTGCTGTTGTGGAAGCATAGTCCTAGAGTGGAATTTGTGTTGTCGATTTATTTTGTATTCTGTTTGATTTCTCATTTACTCAAAAAATCTATGATTTCTTGTGGAATCCATTCGATATTGAGAGGCTTTGTCGGCTTTGACAGTCTCCGACGGGCTGTTGTGGAAGCATAGTTCTAGACTGGAATTTGTGTTGTTGATATATTTTGTATTCTGTTTGAATTCTCATTTAGTCCAAAATCTATGAATTCTTGTGGAATCCATTCGATATTGAGAGGCTTTGTTGGCTTTGACAGTCGCTGACATGCTGTTGTGAAAGCATAGTCCTAGAGTGGAATTTGTGTTGTTGATAAATTTTTTATTCTGTTTTCTTTTATGTTTGATTTCTCATTTAGTTCAAAATCTATGAATTCCTTGTGGCATCCATTCGATATTGAGAGGCTTTGTCGGCTTTGACAGTTGCCGATGTGCTGTTGTGGAGGCGATGGAGTGCCGGGACTTTTCTTCTAGTTACCACAACTACCCTATGGTTCCTTTTCGAAAGAGCTGCATACCGTCCGTTATCGTTCGCTGCAAATGTGCTTCTTCTTCTGGTTGTAATTTTGTTCTTGTGGGCCAAGTCCGCATCTCTTCTCAATAGGTATAGCCGTTACAGTTTTTGAACATGCTTCGTAGTTTTGATACTTATATTCTTTCACATTCAAACTATCAGATACTTCGTTTGCTAGGGTTTAATAATTTATTACTATTGTGATCCAGACCTCTTCCTCCCCTTCCTGATCTGGAAATCTCTGAGGATTTTGTTGTAAAGTCTGCTGATGCAGCACTAGTGTGGATTAATCGTGTTTTGGCAGTTGCACACGATATCACTATCAGGAGAGATGTGAAACTTTTCTTGCAGGTCTGATCGAGGGCTACACTCTGTGGATACATTTGTTGATATTTATCGAAGAAATAAAATGGATTTGTTCAATTCATAACTTGGCTATGTTGTTTTTAGGTGGCGTCTGGTCTGTGGTTTATTGCTTACATTGGAAGTGTCTTCAACTTCATCACTCTTGGCTATATTGGTGAGTTTGAAAGAACTTTACTGCTTTTTTTTGGTGTGCAAGTGGATGCCATGTACAGATCCCCTATACATCATTTTGAGTTTGATTTATCTTCGTTGATCTTGCTGCAGGGTTGCTTCTTTCTCTTACGGTTCCTGCTTTGTACCACAAGTACCAGGATCATATTGATGACAAACTGAGTGTAACGCACAAAGTCTTTTTGAAACAGTATAAGAAAATTGATGAAAACATCTTAAGCAAGATCCCAAAGTCCCTAAGCAAGGAAAAGAAGACTCAGTAGCTGATTGTAAGTTCTCCCTTCTTTCCTCCCTCCCTCAATGCATATCATTTTAGCAAAAAGGAAATTTATGTCTATATTATTTTCAAAGCATAACCATGGTGGCAAATATTTTGGATGCAAAGATCCCAAAAGAGAAAAAGCAATGCTGTTCTTCCTTGTCTTTAGTGACTTGCAGTATTTTCGGTATTTAGGGATAATGAAGAGAAAGTTATCAGTGGGTTATATTAGTTTCTTTGCCAAGCTTGTGTTCTTTGATGTAATATGATGGCTATCTTAACTTCTTATTAACAAATCTGTGAAATAATGATATGGAGAGCAGGTCAAAAGTAACAGTTATAAATCTAATGCAGCCTTTACTTGGTATATTATACACAGCCTAATGGATTGATATTATCGATATATGTATATATAAAAGATATTGGCACTTGTGAGAAGGAGTGCTGTGCTTTGATGCAAGTTGAAGGCCATTAAAGGGAGAGAAGAATGCCGAAAATGACATGTGGATGGAGGTAGTAAGAAAAGATTTGAAGACATGTTTTGACAAAGATAACACTAAATAGAGTCAAATGGCAAAATAGGATTCACGTTGCCAGCCCCAAACATTTGAGTAAAGCATAGATGACGATGATGGTATTTTTTCCATTATCCCATTCTATCTAGGTCGAGAGTCGAGACGTCTCGTTACGTCAATTTACCAAGTCAACGAAGCAGAACAATATTATAAACCTCGCTTAGGTCCAAGATGGCAGAGAAGCAATCATTGAGGAGATCACTTCATCATACTGAATGCCCTTTTCTAAGATCATTCTTTTAGCCTTAGTTTGGTCATGAAGATCCATTTGCATCCAACGATCTTTTTTTCAAATGGAATATAAAAAATCCTAAACTTGGTTCTTCATGATCGAGCAAATCTAATTATTTAGAGCAACCGAACACTTAAACCATAGGTCAAAATTGGAGAGCTGCTTTATACAATAATCGATCTTCAAAAGATGGTTTGTACTCTAGCAAATTTAGGAAATCTTTTGAATGATGCTCTTCCATGCTATTTATGCATTCATTGCCAATTTTGGGTTTTGAAGATCCACTTATTTTGTCACATATGATTGTATGGAGTTTGCAGAAGGCCAAGTCTTATCTATTTTTGTCCTTTGAAAGACATTCATTGCCTTGAATTCAAGATCCAACATCTGCATCAAACAATTTTGTATTTGTATAGGGTAAGATAATGGATAACATTGTCATCTTTTAGGGCATTCATTTCCTTGAGTTTGGAATCAAGTAGCTGCATGTGATTGTGCTCAATACTTAAAATGTCAGATCTCATAAGAGAGTATAGGTGGGGGAAACTTGTATAGAATGTTACTAATATTTAAGGGGAAAATGTGGGTATGTTTTCTCATTTTATTACTAAATCAAAAGTCATGGAACATATTCTTGATTTTATTTTTGTTTCATCATTGTAAAATTACGAAGTAAGCAATATAATTAGTTGATGGTGGAAAGAGACTCAACCGACGTAAATAGTTGGCCTAAAAGTGTTGAAGATGGCCCATTCTGATATTATTTATTGTCGAATGTCTTATTTTTGCTTATTTGTTGTAACTATAGGGTACCAAGGGCATTCTTGGTATTTCCCCTCTTTTTGTTATCATATATTACAACATGGGAAATCATGCAAAACTACACTCACAATTTCCCCTTCCCCAATCCTTCTCTTCTTTCTCTCTTTTTCTTCTCTCAATCTACACTTCCTCTTTCTCTATTGATTGAAACCTAGGTATTTCCTAGGTATCTAATAACATGGTATTAGAGAAGGTACCTATGGTGCTGTGTTTCGAACCCTAGGGCCGCCACAGTTGGTAGGTGGGTGCCGGAAGGTGGAGATTTGTTCCCAGGGTAAACCACATGGTTGGGTCTTACTCCTAGGGCATGGGTCTTACTCCTAGGGCAATCAGAAGTTTTTTTAGTCATGGGTTTATTACCACTTCTAACTGTTCATTATATTGATAAGGGAGTATTGTTCATTCTTACTATTCACAGAGTATTGTTCAATGTTATTGTTCACATGAGTACAATTCATAGGGCATGTTGCAAGTTTTTTTGGACTTTTAGTTCCATCACATTGTTGATTTGTGATTGTCGTATGTGTGTGCTGATAAGTTGCGGGTAATCTTTTTTTTTCTATGAAAGTGCAAACCCCAAGTTGAAATGTCCACCGAAAGTTCAATTGGTGATTCTTCTGTTACATTTGGAGTGATAAGTGGTATGTCGAACATGGGTACCCATGGTGACCATGATCCAGGGTTGCAAGTTACCATAGTTAAATTTAATGGTTATAATTATTTGGAATAGGTGCAACATGCTCGACTGTACATTGGTGGATGTGAAAAGTGGGGTTATATTAGTGGCAAGGTGAGAGCACCGGCTCTGGATGATCCCACATATGACAAATGGCAAGGGCAATATGGTAATTTGGCATGGGAGCATGTTCCACATGCTTGCTAAGTAGCACAAACTGATTGGGTGGGTGGAGAAAACAATGTTGATGAAATGGTGTTTTGAATGCAAGCATTGCACAATAATACACCAAGGGGTCTGGGTCCAAAAAACTAGGTCCTACAAGATGAATTTGACAATTTGACTGGGTGGATTCGAAGATGACGAGTTAACAGAGTGTTACTCAAAAGGGTCGAGAATATGATACACGAATCATGGTAGATCCAGTGAAAAGTAGGTTGGGGTTCTGGTCCTTGTACGAACTAAAAGCCCAGAAAAAGTGTTAGAACTCTCCAAAAAGGACATAAAAGAATACTAAGTGATTCATTGGAAATTCTTGAAGCTAATGTTCACTTCGGTTTGCTAAATTGACACACAACCCGGGTTAAATACCAACTAAGAGAGCATTCAGAGTTTATACCGGGTAAAGGTCGGAAACTCAAGAAAAGTCCGAAAATTGCCAAGACTTTCTAGAAAAGGATTTCTAAATGATAAGTGGAAACTCTCAAGGCTAGTACTCACTCTGGATCACAGAATTGACCCGTAACCTGAGGTGAGAATGAGCTGAGGGAGCCTAGATTAACACCAAATATAGACCGGAATCCTGAGAAAAACTACAAAATTACTGGTACTGCTCCCAAAGATAAAAAAAAATGTTAGGGAAAAGGTCTCTAGCTGATGTCCCTCATCACAACTTGTGATGCTGAGATAGAAGGGTTCTCTTTTGGCGTTCTTCATGATCAAGGTATATTGCATCTGCAGTGGAGCCACCAAGGTGGCTTGGTCCAAGTAGTTGTAGAGGTTACACACTTGATAAGCACCCGTCTTCTGAAGCGAGTAATTGCTTTTTAATTGGCGGTCCTGTGAATGCGAATTTCTGTCCAAGTAGTAGTTGATGGGATTGGATTTGTTGGGTATGATCCGCAAGTTAGGGGGTAGTGCGAGAAATTGGGAGGGTAAGAGAGGAGAGGAATAGTGATGTTGAGGTGTCGTATATGCAAGGGAATGGGAAAAGGTGAAGATGTTTGGAAGGATATCAGCCATGTTCTCGAAGAGGACCATAGTGGGGGTTTTCAAGCTGGGGTTGATGTAGGCCAAAACGTTGGCGATTACCCAAGTGTGAGGTAAGTCGCAAGTGCCGAGGGTAATTCAATCGTAGCAGAAGTTGGTGTGAGAGCGGAGTTGGGTATATTCGAAGACAATGACAAGTCAACAATGATAGGGGATTTGCCTTGATCACTAGACAGTGGTAGCATGCCAGAGGGAAGATTTGGTTGGCTGCCACGTATACCAGCTTGCATTTGGGTGATGTCAGGGAAATTGCGATCAGGTTGAGTGGACCTGTCCAAGGTGGGGAGGGTGAATTTAGACTGGAAGGCCGGCATCGAACAGATGACCAAGTATCTGTAGAATTGATCCATCTTGTGGGCTAGTGGCTGTATGTTTCTAAGGATAAACACATCCAATTTCCTTACAATTGCTGTCCAAGTTCATACTGAAAATCGCTATCAGGTGGAATTGGAGGATGCACCGCAAGGGAAATGAATACGCGAAAATTGTCTGATCCTACTACAATTGAGCAGAGGTTTTGCAGATGCATCAGGAATTATCCAGTAGGGAGCGGTTCACGGGGATCCACCAGTAGCTTCACTCAGCTTGGTTTGTCTGCTTGTTCCAGTATGGCTGGGACATCAACATCTAGAATCCGTTCCTTGGGAATTTGGCCAGATGACGTGAGAATATATTCTATGATTTCCAAGTTGTAGTAATAATATGGTAGATTGGGGAGCTGCAGCCAGAAGATCGCTTGGTTGAATTGGATACAGGTTCTTGATATTCTTTCCATGTTTGAGGTTGAAGAGTATGATCACCCACGGTGACCTTAAAGGATGAAATTGATGTATGCCTGTGACTCAAACTGAAACTGATAAATGTTGCATGAACAATCTTCATGGAAAGCAATGTAAAGGTTTTTCGTGGTCTCTCTAGATATCCTTCGACAATGGAAAAGTTCAGCCGACCATTAATAAACTTGTCAAGTAATGAGAGTGTTGTGGTCATGCATGCAAGCAAGCATGCGTTCATTTAAATAAACTATTGGGCCACTTGTCACGAGCCTGCTAACTAGGCCCGTCATAAGCCCACATCCAAGTCCACTATTGGACCATTCTATACTCCAGAAGTCTAGAGTATCCTGGAAGATTCTAGAGGACTTTGGAGCACTATGGAGAACCGTAGAGACTAGAAGGATCTAGATTACTCATGAGAATTCTAGGGGATCTCTATCCTTTTGTAACATATGTACATTTTAGTAATTTTTGAGGAAGAATTGTATAGAAAGTTCTAGAGACTAGTGTAGTCAAGGCTCCAAACCTATATAAAGGGAAGCCTTCCTTATTTGTAAGCATCCAAGAATTGAGTAGCTATTCAAGAGTTCAAGTTTTGAGCTTTACAACCATCTTCCCTCTGTTCCATGGTTGAAACTGCGTTCTCCACCTCGGGCAACATAGCTTCCCTTGAACCGCGCTCTGATACCACTTGTCTCGGGGTTGCAAATTCTTTGCCTTAGACCCGTGCGGCACTCGTGTCACGCTCCAATGGTACTCGAGTCAGCTTTTCCTTGTTGTCTTGAGAGTTCCCTAACTCACCAAGATCCTTGCCTAAGTGATCACACCAAGAATTCTAAGGAGAAGATGGAAGATGGTTGTAAAGCTCACAACTTGAACTCTTGAATAGCTACTCAATTCTTGGATGCTTACAAATGAGGAAGGCTCCCCTTTATATAGACTTGGAGCTTTGAGTACACTAGTCTCTAGAACTTTCTATACAATTCTTCCTCAAGAATTATTTAGAATGTATATATGTTACAAAAGGGTAGAGATCCCCTAGAATTCTCATGAGTAGTCTAGATCCTTCCAGTCTCTACGGTTCTCCAGAGTCCTTTAGAATCTTCCAGGATACTCTAGAGTATAGAATGGTCCAATAGTGGGCTTAGTTAGCGGGCCCGTGACACACTGCTCTTGGGGAAGATTCATCTTCGCAGCAAATTCTTTGCCAGCATGGTCGATGGGAGATGGTTCAAAGTGAGGAGGCATTAGCGGGCAAGGAGATTTAGGTGGGTGGTCTGGTTCCATGTATAGTGAACCGGTAGAAGAGGTGGTGTGATTTGAGAGTCTGGAACTCCAAAGCCATAAGAGGTGGGAAGTCTCTTTATTTTTGAGAGATATAGAAGAAAAATTACTTGCTGGCTATTGTGCATCTGTATAGGGGTGTGACTCATCTATTCCTTAATTTCCTTGGTGGTGTGACTCCGTCAATAGTTCTTGCGTGGTGTGACTCCGTACTAGTGGAATCCTAAGCGGTGACACTCCACTTGCTTATCTCTTCATATTTTCTATCTTATTTCTCTGTGAAGTTTTAGTTTTATGTTTCTGTTAGTTTGTTCAGCATCTCTCAATCTATTTAAAAAGTCTGACCCTTTAACCAGTCCTATAAACCCTAACCTTTGACATCCATTCTTTTCTCAAACCCTAGTGTACCTTTGTTAAATAAAACTTGACTCCAGAAATATTCCTATCAGTTTTAAACCTGAACCATAATAAACCCTTTAATTCAAAAACAGCCATAAATCTTAAAGAAGCCATGGTCGACCTTCACCTCTTCAATTTAGTTTTTTTTTTTTTTTTCGGTTTTGATAAGTATAATCAATTTAGTTTATTCATACCCAGCTGAACCCACCCCAGAATTCCTAAATTCATATCCATACTCAATTCTAGTTGTTCAGCATAAAAAGCCCAGTGGCATAAAGCCTGGTCTAACATCTTGACATGTCTATTATTTGTGTATGTCCAACATATTTACATCTTATTATTTGTGTATTTTGATGCTAGTGTAGTAAGTTAAATCTTTGGCCTGTTCATGCTCATCACTAGTCTGAATTCACAAACAGCAGCCGGCAGTTTGCCTTAAAAGTTCTTCTGACATAATATCCGATGCTATCTAAGTGTTATCATTCAACATATAAAATTCTAGAAACTAATTTGAAACATGTATGGATAAAAAGTAATTGAGCCATTGCAGCAACTGGCTGGAAAACAGTAATTTGGGTTCGTGTTGGGTTATTGTTTTGGTGTCTGTGTAGCATTTCTAGCCGGAAGATCAGTGGATACTCCCTAGTACATTCCTTGTTTCCATTTGATTTATGAACCGGAATTCGTCATTATAAATAATTGAGAACAATTGAATGAGAGTTCAACTGCCCTTCCATGGAATGACTTTACCGACTGTGTGGGGAGGGTCTATTGCCAGTTTCAGGTACACTCAAATATATAAATGAAAAAAATTATTAACCTGCCCCCTAGAGAACCCCGTGTGGGCCTCCCCTGAACTTGTATGACGTAAATGTGTCGCCATTGGACATGAAGGTATATTTCTCTTGGTGTGAAATGATGTCCTACACTTATTTTTGTGCCTTGTGTTATTGACCGAGCATGTTTTCCCTACTCACATTGGTACTTTTTGCTTTTTTACCCCTTAATCCTGAATAAAGACAACATAAATTGTTATCTGCTGCATTCAAGCTTCATTTGTCTCTGTTGCTTTTCTCAGATGTGTTGTTGCTCATATATTGGTTACAAAACCCCAGCAAATGTATGCAATTATGACCTCAATGTATTTGTATGCTAAACATTTTCAGGTTCCTGCTTTCTGGGATTCTACCAGCATCTTCATCAACTAATAGTCAGCATACTTGCAACAACAGCACAACCCACAACCATCAGCTATTGCTACGACATTTGAGGGAGATAATATCGATTGCCCACGCTTGTTTTTAGCACCCACAGTTCTTTTATGAATCTTGATTTGTGTTATTGGTTTCTTTTATGCTGTATTAATTTCTTCCATTAGATGAATTTTTTTTCTCCCGCAGTACATAAATTTTCATGTTGGTAATGGAACCCAATGTTTGTATCTCTCTGGTGCCTCAACCACACATTTTTGTCTGGTTATCCGTGGGGGAGCACAACGACTCTTAACATCAGAAGATAGTAATTTATAAGCATTCGTGCAATATCCAGTCCAGGTCGTCGACTCCCCTTGAAATTTGTGAAATTAGTAAGACCCCCCTTGACTATTGATCAGGTCGTCTACTCACATAAAAACCACGTAACCCCATCAACCAACAAAAACCTCTTAACCCATGAACCAACCACTGACTTCTTATTTAAAAAGTCCAAAATGTCTCTTAAAAATCACTCTTCCCCATATATACCTATTACAATAATTCAGAAGACGAAATGAGTTTTTTAGGTATTTGGGTCTTTTCAACAAAGAATCACTGGTAAGTAGTAAGTACAGGGATGTCTTACTAATACGCCTTATTTCTCAGGAGGTAGCAAGCCTATTTTTGCTTATGGACGGCTGTATGAGCCATATGGCACATTCTTCAATACCAGTGACCGTATGGATATTTGGCCCATTCCTAGATGGGCCTACAGACAAAAATCAACTCGATTGGTGATTTCTAGCCATTGTGCTAGAGCCCTTTTCATGCGTTTAGCCGTGGGATTTGAGCATTATTTGGGGGTACTCAGATCCAATGTTTTTAACTGTGAAGGCGTGGGGCATGGCACTTCATTTGCCTAAAGCATGAAGCATAACCCTCAAGGTGTGGGGCATAAACTCATGGCCTTTAAATGAATATTGACAATAAGAAAATAAATAAATGATAATTCGAATAAAAAAGAAGATAAATTTGTGGAAAAATAACATTAATCTATTTCATATAAGGAGATTTTCTTGTTACTTTTATTTAAACTTTCAGGAGAAAAACATAAAGAGGAAATAAATTGAAATTTTTGAAGTACTGATGCCCTCACTGGCATATGCATGTAAGGTGCACGCCTAAAAGCAAGGCGTAAAAGGCGTGAGGTGTAAGTGTTTTTAAAGCTTCAGTATATGAGGTGTATGCGTCACAAACTTTTGAGGCTTTTTTTAATAAGCCTCGGGGCATTTTGAGAAAGCCTCATCCCAAGACGAGCCTCAAGGGTAGGCCTCAAGCACTTTATAGTCAGTGGTCTCTAAGAGTGAGTGACGTGTGGCTCATACAGCAGTCTGCGAGAAAATGGACTCAGGGTATTCACCTTTTTTTATGATTTTCTTCTCTTTTTTCTCCATTTTCGCAGCAGCAGCGTAGAAATTTGGTGGGGATTTTTCTATTTTCAACAAGGCAATTTCCAGGTAGGGAACCTCTAAAGAGTTCAACCATTCAAAATCAGAAGAAATTGCACTGGGGACTGGGGAAGTTGATCTGCCATACCTTCAGAGTACAGAAACCATCATGTTCTTCTAAATGAAGGATGTGAACTCTTGAAATAGGATTAAACCAGTTGCAATACAGTAATCTTACACAAAAACTTGAATTTCCTCTCATTGATGGAATTCCAGCTTCCGCAGCAAATGATCTCTGAACCCTGAGGGAAAATCTCATTCTTGGAAAGGTGGAAGTTTATGCAACTCTGGGAACTGGAACGCCTTCTGAAGGTGGTAATGTCACTGAACGCAGTAGCTCCAACGAGAAAACAAGCCCCAAGAAATGGGAAAGGATGGTGTTGGCTGAGGCCTACAAAAAGAATTGGATGCGAATAAGAATACCAAATGAACTTACCACCTGGATTAAAATCCACTCATTCTCTCTTACCACCTATTTATCTCGACATCGTTCCAACCATTAATCGGGAAACAGCATGAAAATGTTGTTAGCTAAAGACCATAGTTAACTGCTAATCTTGAAGGGCAAAAAGTTGCTCAAATGTAAAACAATGTTCACAAACACAATGAGTCAACTTGACCAACAGTGAAGTCAAGAGTTTAAACTGACTAGACTTGTAGTTATCTCGAAAAACCTGGTCATAAACCTAAAAAATCTATGTCGGATTTCAAGAGATTCTCGGAATTTAAATAAAAAAATTGGTTGGATCTTGATTCTTTTTAACCTTGGGCATGGATTAGTTGTGGGTCTCAAACTTTTCAGCGGTGTTTGGTTGCAGGATATACCCCATTTGGACAGTTATTGCACCATAAGTTCTCCTTCATTGTCTCTGGCTTGAGCGGGATTATCAGGGTTTGGATTACACATCCTCCTCCCAAATGCATGTTTTTTCGAGTCAAGTTATTCTCCAAAACAGATAGTTTACACTTACGTGCACTAAAAACTATTCAAAATGGAGTTATTGCTGTGATCAAACACCCCTTATTCAGTTTTGTTATTTAACCCATTATCATAGCTGGACAAGTGGACCAAGGAATTCTTTGGGTCCATTAGTTCGATATGGAGGTTCAATTAGTTAGCCGTCATACCAAAAGCTCCTAAATTCTTAGACTATCAATAGTACCATTCAAAATGGAGTTATTGCTGTGATCAAACACCCCTTATTCAGTTTTGTTATTTAACCCATTATCATAGCTGGACAAGTGGACCAAGGAATTCTTTGGGTCCATTAGTTCGATATGGAGGTTCAATTAGTTAGCCGTCATACCAAAAGCTCCTAAATTCTTAGACTATCAATAGTACCAGTCGGCAAATATTCAGCAGAAACAAAAAGGTATACTGAATGAATGAATACCTTCTGAAACCTATGATGTATTGAAAGATTCAAAGTGGGATTGACCAGATCCCATAGGTGGTAGATCTTGTCAAGGAATTGAACTTTGAACCTAGATCATCCAAAAAGTTGCAAAGCTTTGGATAAGAGATCTTTCTGGATCAAGTTAAGAAAGTTTGGGAGGTGCAACACCGATTACACTCTAATCAGCTATGTGCATTAACGAAAAGAAAAAATAGTTTATGTAGAGAAACTGAAATTCAAAGACCAAGACTCTATTTGAAGAGTCATTTGTCAATCCAAATCGCATAAGCCTCCATTTAACAATAGGGGACTGATGGTGGTATTAGATACATGCCAAAATTGAAGAATTTTAGGGTTGAACTTATGGTGGAGAAGTCGTCCGTAATATTCTTGGATAGAAATTGAGCTTGTCTGGGGAAAAGTTTTAGGACATTGAAACCACCTGAGAACACACATCCCACTCACAAGGGAAAAAAAGCATAGGTCACCTTGCAAGAGAGTGGAGCTGACACTGGATTGGCATCTATGTTTGGATAACCCATTCTCATTCTAGATCATAACTTAGACTCGACTAGAGTGCCTTGCCATATATGGAGTATGGAACTCATTGTAATGGCTTCAAGACCTACTATCCCTGTATTTTCTTTGCTATTTTTACTGAAGCATTTACAGATTAAGCAAGAAAAATCAATTCGTTCAGGCCAAAGAGAAAGACAATAAGTACCAATTAATGGATTTCATGATTCTCAAAGGTAATTTTCTCCTGAGACCTGACTCATGTCCTGTGTATTTTTTTGTTTTTTTCAACAAGTGTAACCTTCTATATGTATTGAATCATAGAATTACAAAGATTGAAGTTAAGTGACATGGTTTACATAATGGGAAGTTTCATAATCCCCATTTCAAAAACTAATATCCTCATAGAAGCATTTGGTAAGCAGTTAAAAGATTCAACCATCCAAAATATAAAATGGATTATATATTGAAGGTAAAAAAAAGAAATAGAACGAAGAGAAAGAATAAGCTGTTCTTCAGATTTAATAGTAGGATTTTTAAAATAGAAGTGTACCTGCACCAAGAATACATCCAAAGCTAGAACAGGACTGTAACCAGGAGAGATACCCTGGTAGTATGGGTTTGCAGAGGAAGTAAGGGCCTTTGCAACCAAGATTCCTACTGTAGCTTGCATTCCGAGAATTGCAGCACCCATTCCCAGAAGGTTTACCATTATACCATTCTTTAAGCTTTTCACCACTTCAGCACGAGGAGGAGCCTAGAAAACAACATTCAACCATAACCCACAACTTCTACTCAGTGAAGTTCAAGAGGAAATGATTTTATATTCAAATATTCACTATATGAGCATCAAAACTAGGCATCCAAAATAGCTAAAAAACTGATCTGTGTGCAAAATAAGATTCAAAATCAGGCAATGATACATATTCTGAAACTGACTTGGCACCACTCAATGCCTCCCAAGAAATGCTTATCAACACTAAATGTATTTAAGTGGAATAAGTAGGGAATAATACGTTTATTAAATATCGATGTATATAAAACTTACCCACATACACTTTTCTGGTGCTCACACTTGTGAACATTTTCAATGGTAGAGCTTGAAGGGCCTGATATTGGGTGCTGGCACAAGTGTATTATCCTATTTTCTTCTTGCCCCATCAGTTTGCCTGAGAGTTCTAACTGGATCCATCCGTTAATTCACACCCTAGTCTAGATGTGACTGCAATTGAAAAGTTTGAACAAGCTATCCATTGCTCTATTATGGATAAATCCAGCTGCAAGTGCTTTCAATTATCAATCATATGTGCTCTCAACAAAATGGAAGATCGAAGAAGCTTGTGGGGTAATATGATAAATCTGTCCAGATTATATAAAGGACCGTGGATTCTAATGGGAGGTTTCAAAACGGTTAAGGCAGCAGAGGAAAAAGGGGGTGATAGACCTATACATCCCAAAGATATAAAGGATTCTGTTGATTGTATTCAGCAACTGGGCCTTCTAGATTTGAAAGTAAAAGAATGCAAGTATACTTCGATGTACAATGATACTAAAGTTGAGTGCCTAAGATCAGCTATATCAGACCACTCTCCTATGGTTCTATCATGGTTTTCAGAAAATTGGAAGGGTCACAAACCATTCAAATTCTTTAACTACTGGACATCCAGAGTTCGAAGAATCGGTTTGTGAAGCTTGGAGTTCTAATGTTGTAAATAACCCAATGTTCCACCTTACCAGCAAATTGAAAAGTCTGAAATCTAAGCTGAAGAGTTGGAATAAAAACATCTTCTCAGATATTAGAGGCAGGGTCCAGGACACTAAATTTGGAGGATGTCCAAAAAATGATACAAGGTAGGCTTGAGGATGAGCAATTAGCTAAGTTGGAAAGGGTATGCACTATAGACTATGCCGATGTAGCTCACTTCGAAGAATCCTTCTTAAAAAAAGAGATTTAGAATACAATGGCTCAATCTGGGGACACTAATGCTAACTTCTTTCACAATTCCATCAAAGCCAGGAGGGCTAGGAATAAAATCTATTAAGGATCTATGAAAGGGGACAACTCTTCTAGACGGGCTGATTAAAGGGAATTTACTCTACAGTCTAGTATCTGAAGCATCTGTTACAAGAAATCCACATTCAGAGGGGTCTTAAGGTATAACAAGGTAATTACCTGATGGAGGAGATAACAGAAGAAATTAAAACTGCTTTATTGGTGGGGGGTGGGGGATTTCATTCAAGCCATTCAGAATTTCTTCAGATATAGGAAATTGCTTTTGGAGTCAACTCCACACTGATTTCCTTTATTCCAAAAAGTCGACATTCCTACAAGTCTTAAAGACTTTCAGCCTATATCCTGTTGCAATTTTATCTACAACTGCATATCTAAAGCGCTGTCTACCATGTTGCAAGAGGTGCTTCCAGATTTCATCTGCATTTCTTGAAGGAAGAAAATAGTGGAAAACATTTTCATTTCTCATGAAGATCTTTGTAGTTATCATCGCAATAATGGAGTTCCTCGCTGTACAGCAAAGATTGACATTAATAAGGCTTATGACAGCGTCGGATGGGAATTTTTGTTTGATTTGTTAGTTAAATTTAACTTCCCCACAAATTTATTGATTGGATAAAAATGTGTATATCTAATCCTAAATTCTCCAGTTTGGTGAATGGAATCTCCATTGGTTATTTTAAAGGAAAGAGGGGACTGAGACAAGGAGATCCCTTGTCACCTTATTTATTTTGGTGATGGAGGCTTTGCGATGTATGCTCCACCAACAGTTCCTTGAAGGAAAGTTTTTTCTCATCACCCTTTTTTTTTATATAAGTTTCTCATCACCCTTGATGCTCTAATTCGATGATTCTTCACCTCAGTTTTGCTGATGATGTGATGGTGTTTTTCATAGGTAATACTACTACAGCAAATGCTCTTAGGGATACATTGCATATGTTTTATGATATTGCAGGTCTTGGAATTAATTAATAAGGAGAAAAGTGTAATCTACTTTGCTGGGGTTGAAGCTGACTTGAAAGAAGCGATAAAGACAATTATATGTTTCAAACAAGGGAAGCTTCCTATCAAATATCTTGCCTAACATTTGATTTCCAATTTTCCACAAAGTTCTCACTTCTCAGCAACAGAATGACAACCACTAATAGACAAGATGAGCAGCAGAATACAATCATGGAGAGGTTGCTTCCTGTCATATGGTGATTGCCTTGAGTTCATAAAATCGGATCTTAATAGCATCCAGGTATTTTGGAATAACTTTTTATCCTTCCAAAGAAGATTTACAAAACCATGAATCAGATGTGCAGCACATTTCTTTGGGCAGGCCCAGGCATGCCAAGGAAAGTTCACTTAGTCAGCTCGAATTCTATTTGTAAACCAAAGAAGGAGGGTGGGTTAGACCTAAGAAGTCTTGAAGAAAGGAATCAAGCCTAGATAATGAAACATTGCTACGCAATTGCTGTTAGGAAAAAATATTTCTGGTCCTCTTATATTTAAGTCAATCATTTAAAGTTCTTTTGGACCATGCATTTTACCTCCGACTGTTCATGGTCATGGAGAAAAAATTTGAAAGCTCGTGAAAAAGAAAAAAAAAAGTGTTTTACACCGAATTGGAGTATTTTAGAATACATTCATCTGGCTAGACCCTTGGTACCCAAAGGGAATTCATATTAATTCTTACATTCATAATGGTAGACGGGTTTAGGGACTAGATGTAAGCCAAAGTTTCCTCCATGATTTCTGAAGGCGAGTGGAATCCCCTTCTTTCGGCTACTGTTCAATCAGAAAAGCTTTGGAGCAGACTCCAAGAAGTAAAAATTGACCTGTTTATAAATAAAAATGAAATGATCTAGTCGGTATCAGCAGATGGAAAGTTTTCAGTAGTGAATGCTATCAAATCCAGAAATGATTTGGTAGATTGGGTACAGCTGATCTGGTTTCTAAAGCCATTCCAGGATACAGTTTTGTTTGTTGGCTCACCTCGAGAAGAGGCCTTCAGACCCAAGATGCGTTGGTTAAGATGGTTGTCATTTCCACATCCAAGTGTGTGCTGTGTAAAAGACACAAGGAAAATATAATTATTTTTTCTTCAACTGTTCCTTTTGGCAGTCCGTGCTCAGATTATATTGGTATAACAGAAGGATTACAGCTTCAGAAGTTGAATTTCAATGGATTTTCGCTAACTTTGTGGGTACTGATTTAGCTTCACAAGACAAAAGAGTGGCCCTCACTGCTACGGTGTATCACTTATGGGAAGAAAGAAACAACAAGGTTTTTTGCACTAAACTTAGCCAAATAATAAATTATAGTGAAAATTAAAGCATCAATCAAGCTCATATTAGCAAGGCATAAATAAAGAGTTGTTGACATTCCTGCTAAGTGCTAACTGAGAATTCTTCGGCAGTTGAAAATTTTTAAAGCTTGCAAGTGGATCCCTCCTATGCCAGATGTGTGGTTACTTAACATGGATGGTTCTTTAAAGCACTCGGTGGGAGGTTTCAGGTCTCTTGAGGAGAAATGATGGTGAAACTTTGGTTGCTTTTGCAAGTGGCACTAAAAAAGTTCCAATTTCAGTGCACAAGTAGCAAGCAATTGACAGGGGCTTATAGATAGCTATTCAGCATAACATCAAAAGATCAAGATTGGTACGGTTCAACAGCAGTTATCCATCTCATTACAGGTGCAAAATCAGTCCCATGGAGAGCCAAGAGGATTATTCAGTATATTCTTCAATCAAAGAACTTTTTTGAGGAGTTTGAGATCAGTCAGGTGCACAAAGAAGTCAATAGAGCAGCCAATCACCTTACCTCTTTTTGTACTTCCTTTACTAATCTTGTGTAAGTGTCCTCCATTTCACGATGATCTTATTCGTATATTGTATGAGGATTCATCAGGTTTTACATACTACGGGATCCCAACCAATACACTAAAAGCACCTAAGCTATAAAGGCTTGTAAAGCTTAGGTCTTAACCATTAGGATCATAACATATCACCACGTTTCCACAGCGGATGTCCTCAGCAAACTACTCTGTCGTCCAGGTAGCCTTTTTCACATGGCGGCTTTCACTTTGGCTTCTGTTTTCCACAAGTTGCCCCTTCCGTGACTTAATCCTGGGACGTGGGACTAGATTTGATGCTAACTGTTAAGACCAAATCAATATGCAAAAATCACCTAAGCAATAGATGCGCGTAAAGCTTAGGTTTTAACCATTAGGATCTTAGCACTGTCCTAGAAAGTCTCTCTCTCTATATCTCATTAGAAGAAGAAAAAAAAAGGATAAGGAAAAGAAATTCTCCTTGTTCTCACCCAATTCCCTAGTAATTCAAATGCACATATTCTCATTGAATTTCATCACTAGTCAATTCAGTTCATAAGACAATTCAAACTTACTTTTCACCCTTGAATTTCTGTATTAAATTCGAGAACAGAGACTGATTTCAATGACAATTTTTTCATTCATGGAAACTAGAAAACCAAACGAAGATGTTGTTGTACCTTAGAAGGATCATTGGCAGTTTTGCGAAGCCTATCAGAAAGACGGATATAACCGAATGACCAAAAGACGGAAACGAAGGCCGCTGCAATACCACCAGAAGTAGCATAGAATGTAGGTGGTGATGAAATTTTGCCAGTAATAACAACCGAGAAGGATAGAATCACAGCGGCCACCACAGTGCACACTAGCTGACCCCAAAGCCCTAAACTACCCAATCTCTTGAAATATCTCGAAGTCTTTTCAAGTCTCTTTGCAACCTGAGCGAGTTTCTCCTTATCAGATTCTCCGGTGGGGGAAGGGAAGGAGGGGGAAACGGAAGCGGAGGCTGTGGTTCCTCTCTTGTTGGAGGAAAAAGAAGAGAGACTTCGGAAAGAGAGAGAAGATAAGGTGGGTAATTTGGGATGAAACGGAGGAGATAAGGGAAGGGCGTTAGTGGTGTGGTTGAAAGTCCGTCGAGGGAGGCGAGGGAGAGAAGGCAGCGTCGCCGCCACCACTGCTGCCCCGTTTGATCGAATCGCTGGCTGCAGAAGCAGCATCTGCATTGTGAAGGTGCGTAGAGAAGGAGGGGAGTGCAGGATAGCACTGGAAAGTCTGGAATTGCTCGTCCCGTTTTCTCCACTACAGTACTAAAAGTTACTTGTAGGTTTGCATATGAGTCGGACCAGCCCGATGGACTTTAAGGCCCCCGGCCCGTTTTAGGCCGTTTCGAGCTAGAAATTCAACCCATGGGCTAAGCTTGGGCCCAATTTCTAAGGTCCAATTACTTATCAGATCGTGATTGGGCCTACCCAACATGACCCACTAACTACATATATAGCTACTTAATTTTCAACAACACCATATATATTAACAATTTATTCATTTTATAACTATTTAATTTATTTCTCTTTTATTTTGGGTCATAACACGAATCTAGAGATGCATCAAACCTGGGCGGTTGTGAACATGGTTGAACCGATCCGGATTGCCTGATCCAGAACCGAGATTTTAAACCAGGAATGGTCAACATTGGAACCGGGCTAGGTTTAAGCCCATTAAAGGTCATCCATTAGGAATAATTCATGTAGAATATGGGAATAAAAACCTCCTCATTAAACATGCCAATTTCACGGAATCTTTGAAAAGTTCAGCCATATAGTGGATTTTTAAAAAAATGAAAAATTCTCATATAATGAGCAAATTATATGTAAACGTACTATGACTCAGACCGTCTAGACAATCTTCAAGATTTGTTTGGTGTGTACCTCGAGGAATAACTGTAGTCTGTGGTTGGGACTTAGGCCCTGCTTGGTTCGCTGCATTGGGATGCATATTGCACTCCAGTGCAAATGCAGTGAGTTGCATCCATTTTCTTAAAGAGTTTACAAGGGCTTGGCAACCACTTGCACAGCAACTTATTTGCACGCCCCCAACTAATCAAGTACAATCCCAAAACCATGGCAAGTGGGTGCATTGCATCCACTTTGTATTGAACCAAGTAGGGCCGTAGTGACGAAGTAGGGACGACAGCCACCTGACGGTAACACTATTTGAAATCAATATTTCAAAAAAAAAAATTAGGTTTGCACCGTACGTGTCTAGTGGAGAGTGGCTCAGGTGCAAACATGCTACTTAGCTCTAGGGAGCAAAGTTTTGATAAAATTCTTAAAAGAATCTGTCTATACTAATAATCTCAAGATCTCATGGAAAAATCCTATAGAGTTCATTAGTTTCGTGTTTCCCATGAGTTTAGTTTGTGTGTGCATATGTTGCGGAACTTGAAGATCACAAAACGATGGCAACTACAAAGTTGCCATTAGAGTATATCTGCTCGAGTTTTAGCAAAAGTCACTTAGGGCGACGTCCACGGAAGGCTAAGATCAAGAACTTTCACTATATGTAAATAATAAAGATCCATATAGTTTGGATAAAGTTACTAATGTTTTTTGACTTATTAAATGGCATGCTGTTATTTTTTATTTATTTTTGATAATTGTAGACTTTATTGGAGACAAGAAGAAAATAAGAGGGGGTTGGACTTCCGCGAAAGTTGCGGACACTAGGTTTCAATTTTCGGCCCAAAAAGGAACAAAAACTGGCAAAAATTTGGACTCTGGAGCTCATCGAGAAGATCAAAAAATTGGTTGAGTCCATTTCCCAGTAATGAAAAGTAGTTTCTTGACTAACGATAAACTGAGGTAGTTCAGGATCGCCATGCTTTGATCCCAACCCGTTGTGATCTTGCATTGGTGATCCTTAGTCTACAAAGTTCCTTCATCATCATCTTCTTCTTGTTGTTTATAGGGGTGGGTGTAGAGGTAAAAACATGGGTGTAATTATCCCGGCCATTTTTTTTACTGTTTTCTAATTTTGTTTTGCTTTTTTTAAAACTAAAAAAATAAAGCAACTCTAAACACAGCAAACTTGGCTTAGCTTGATACTCTCATCTCTCTAACCCTAACAACACCACCAGAAACTCTCTTCATGGCCAAATATATATCTCATTCTCTGTAATCTTTGGAAGTCTAAGCCCTAGGAGACCAACCACCACCACGAAGATCATTATCAATGGCAAGAACAAGAAGATCTAGAAAGGTTGGTGTAGAGGTAAAAATCATTTTTAGGAGTGGGAGTAGAGGTAAAAACTATGTCTTTTGGTTTAAATGGGTGTAGAGGTAAAGACATGGGTGCAATTATCCCAGCAATTTTTTTTACTATTTTCTAATTTTGTTTTACTTTTTTTAAATAAAAAAATAGAGCAACTCTCTTTGCCGGAAAACATGGCGACCGTGGCTTAGCTTGATACTCTCATCACTCTAACCCTAAGAACATCACCAGAAACTCTCTTCATGGCCAAATATATATTTCATTCTCTTGTAATCTTTTGGAAGTCTAAGCCCTAGAGACCAACCACCACCACGAAGATCATCATCAATGGCAAGAACAAGAAGATCCAGAAGGGGTGGATGTAGAGGTAAAATTTGTTTTTAGGAGTGGGTGTAGAGGTAAAAATTATGTTTTTTGGTTTAAATGGGTGTAGAGGTAAAAACATGTGTGCAATTATCCTGGTCATTTTTTTTATTATTTTCTAATTTTGTCTTACTTTTTTTTAAATAAAAAAATAGAGCAACTCTCTTCACCGGAAAACATGGCGACCGTGGCTTAGCTCGATGCTCTCATCTCTCTAACCCTAAGAAGATCACCAGGAACTCTCTTCATGGCCAAATATATATCTCATTCTCTATTGATCTCTATAAGTCTAAGCCCCGAAGACCAACCACCACCATGAAGATCATCGTTAATGGCAAGAACAAGAAGATGCAAAAGGATTGGCTCTCTCTCCTATGCACTTTCCTCCCTCACCTCGCACACAACCCCCTCATGTTGAACTTTCTTCCTGAAAACCCTTACTATTTTGCAGCTCATGTCCATTGGGTATAAGAGCCATTGTTTACCCTTTTCACCTTTTAGACCACATGTTCTCAACCACTTGAAATTGTTCATTCGGATATTTGGGGCCCTGTTCTTTCAATAAATGGATTGCGTTATTACATCTTGTTTGCGGATGATTTTTCAAAGTCTTGTCGAATATTTCCTTTATATACTCGTGATCAAGTATATTTGATGTCTTAATTTACTACTTTCAAACTCAAAGTTGAAAACATCCTAAATGGCAAAATCAAAACCCTACAAACAAATTGTGCTGCTGAATTCGCTAATGCCAAATTTGGCAATTTTTTTTTACCACATTGCATTTCTCACTAGTTAATTATCACGTGTACATACACTAAAACAAAATGAGACAGCTGAGCGAAAACATCGTCATGTTGTAGAAATTGGTCTCACCTTTCTTCCTCACGCTCACATGCTACATTTTTACCGAGTTGAAACTTTTCGAACTTCCACTTTTCTTATAAATCGAATGCCCATTCGTTTTACAAATATGCAATCTCCATGGGAAATTCTTTTCCAAAAACCCCCAAACTATATTTTCCTACGTACCATTGGGTGTGCTTGCTATCCATGGTTACGCCCTTATAACAAGCACAAACTTGAGATGAACAGGTCCGTCAAATGTGTGTTCCTCGGTTACAGTCTTGAACACAAAGGTTATCGTCGCCTAAATTTATCAACTGGCCGTTTCTATCTTAACTGTAGATATTGCACTTCTTATCAAGTTGGGATTTTGAATCTGCAACTCTTGTTCTTGGATCGATTTAGGGTTCTGAATCCAATCTATTGTCCTCTTGTGAATTGGTTAACGTTGTTTTTCTGAGTTTCTTTTTGGTCATGGAGATTGAGGAAATCTTATTATTGGCGGGTCCTATACACAGATCCAACATTGGATTTTTTGTTCTTTCAGGCTTCTTTCATTGATTTGCTTTTTGGTTTCGAAAAAGAAAAATAAATAAAATAGAAAAGCAATAAAAAGCAAGGTTTAAAAAATGTCTGTTATAACGGATTCAGACTTCCCCGTTACGTTATCCGTTAAAACGCCCAAAAATTAACGGCCGTTATAACAAAAATAATGGCCGTTATTTTCTCGAAAATTTGTGAAAGAAGGCCATTTATTTCGTTTTTTTCCCGTTATTTTTCGTTTTTGAAATTCAAATTTTAAAAGTGCCATTTTTCGTTAATTTCCATTTTCCGGTTATTTTCCGTTTTTGCCCCTGAGCGTTTTTCGTTATAACGGAAAAATGGTAACGCCCCCAGTCCGTTATACCGTTATAACGGTCCCCTTTAAACCTTGATAAAAAAGGACCGAAAGCGAGTAATTAACCTGGGTTGCGTTGGGTTGGGTTGGGTTGGGTTGGAAAAACTCTTGGCGACAACCAGGCCTTACATTGTGCGTACTGTGTACGACCCTGGCGGATAGAATCCGCGCCGCAAAGTTTTCTCGGTATTTAGAACCAAGATCTGGGCAATCTAGGCGTTCCGTCACGACGCCTTAAATCCCAACACTCGTCTAGTTGGTCTGGGAGAAAAGCGGAAACAAAAACAGGAGAGATGGGAATCGCGGGTTCGAAGAACAGCGAGAGCTCGGGCGAGAATAAACAGATCTTCATCTTATCGGGCCAGAGCAACATGGCCGGGCGAGGAGGCGTAATTCACTACAAGAAATGGGACGGATTGGTACCTCCCGAATGCCAATCTGATCCTAAAATCCTCCGATTGACTGCCAAGGTGCATTGGGAGGAGGCGTGTGAGCCCCTCCACGCCGACATCGACAACAAGAAGGTATGCGGGATCGGACCCGGCATGGCATTCGCCAATGCAATTCTAGCCCGCGATCCGAGCGTGGGCGTGGTGGGATTGGTGCCGTGCGCTGTGGGAGGCACGGCAATAAGGGAGTGGGAGCGAGGTTCCCACCTCTACGAGAACATGGTGAAGAGGGCGAGAGAATCGGTGGAGGAAGGTGGGCAGATCAGAGCCATCCTCTGGTATCAGGGCGAGAGTGACACGTCCTCTCAACACGCTGCCGAGTCGTATAAGGAAAACATGGAGAGACTCATCCGGAATGTCCGTGCCGATCTCCGATCCCCTTCGCTTCCAATTATCCAGGTTGGTTGGTCAGTCGTTTTGTTCGATAACTCGTATCTTCGACTCGTCCGATGGTTGGTCTGGTCATAGAAAATAGCTAAAAAAGGGTACATAGATTTTTTCTGTCGACATTTTACATCTATCAGTTGACATTTTCACTTTTTTTTTTTTTTTTTGAGGAAAAAGTTTTGTTAGAGGGGCATTTACGTCAAATGTGAAAATGTGACGCGAAGAGGTTAAATGTCGACTGAAAAATCCAGTCCCAAAAAACTAGAAAAGGAAATGTCGAGAAACGTTGTTGACTCAACGGGCTATCTCGCAAAACTCGGAATGAACAGTGATTCTACAAGAGACCCTTAGAGCATCTCCAACGGAGGTCTCCAATTTGGAGCACAAAAATATTAATTTTTAATATAAAGTGCTTTTACAGCACTTCGGTAACCGTGTCTACTCCAACCGCAGTCTCTTGTTTTATCTCTAAATCACTGTGCCTCTCAAAAGCAATAAGGATACAAATGGAAATAGAATTTAATATAACATCTGAAAAAGGACAAAACTGTCATTAATCAACATCAACAGTAATAGAGACCCCCATCCGGGGTCTCTAGAATAGAGACCCCTTTTGGAGTACGGTTGGAGGGTTGTTTTTATCCGACGACTCTCTATTTTACAGAAATAGAGCACGGTTGGAGATGCTCTTACATCACTGCTCAAAAAGAGGAGTGTGGTGACTGTTAGACAATTTTTGATCCTGCAACTTTTTGAGGAGGGTGGTGACTGTTAGACAATTTTTGATCTTGCAACTTTTTGATCAAGGGTCCTGCCAGGCTGCCACTTATAGTAAAGTGCCTCCTGTCCTGGGTTAAGGTGGCTAGTTGTTTTTTTCTCTATTGTGAAGGGTAACTACAATTATGGGCCACCTTAACCCCAGGACAGGTGGCACTTTACTGTAAGTGGCAGGATGCTGGATCAATATCAGAATGACTTGAATTTTTGTGAGGGTGATCTATTCACCATATAGACCATTCTCACCAAAAATCATCCCATTCCAAAACTTTTAATTTATACATTGCCTAGAAGATTTTTTGTGTGAAATTTTGTGTGAAAATGTGTGTCCACTGAGCCTGACCTCTCCTATACAGTGCTCCTAAATTCTTCGAGAAAACTTTGGCTGTCGCGATGCAACTTCAAGGGTGAAGTCGCATTAATCAAGACCATTGATTGAGGTGGTGATCTCCTTTTAAAACATGTGGATCCCACTTCAACTTACGTCTTGATTATTGCAACCACATATTTTGAGTTTTTCCTCTATGTAACTATCCACAAGTTACTTGCACATAAACAAAGTGATTCTACCCACTAAAATGACACATGACCAGTTATTGTTATTTATTTAAGGGTCCCTGTAGAATCACTGCTCAAAGGATAATTCTCAATTTTTTATAAAAAAAAAATGAACAAGATATTGGCACCCACGATTTCGCTCAATAAACACACTCATTCACTAAACCCACCAAAAATTAACCCCTAACTCTTCACACCCATCCACCCAAAAACAAAACAGAGAAGAGGAGGCTGCAGCTTTCTCTCTCTCTCTCTCTCTCGGGCTGCCAAGGTGGGTTGCCGTGGCAGCCCAAAACCATAGAGAGAGAGAGAGAGAGAGAGAGAATAAAAGAGAGAGAGACAGAGACATACCTGTTGCGGTGGTGGTGGCGGCGTTGGTGTCGTCGTTGTCGCCGTCCTCCTCTTCTTCTTCTCTGTTTTTTTTGGTGGGTTTAGCGAGGGAAGAACATAGGACATTTTTGTAAAATTTTTTTTACGTTATGTGGGTTTACTGAGTGAAACCGCAGGTGCCAATATCCCATCCCTAAAAAAAAAAACCAAAAAGAGACGAGGCAAATAAAATTACAGTTTGCACGAGGAGAAAGTGTTTATAAGTGTAAGAACATTTGCATAAAAAGCAAATAAGAACCATCCAACTTGCACGAGCCCTGTTGAAGAAGATTCATCAGGTACTTTGCATTCGACTCAATCTCCAAAGACTGGATGCCTGGAAGTGTGACTCTCACTCAACGTTTAGAATCACTCCATTGGATTCAAGCATTTTTTTGGGTACTTCATCAACGACTAGAAATCATCAATCAAATAGATTATTGGTGTGGTGGACTAAACGTTCATGAGGTCATTAAACGACCCAGAAAAATGCGTCAGGTAGGGCCAGTGATGGACTGGATCGAAAAGTGGTTGGAGCAAAAAAAATTCCCTTTATATTACGTATCCCATGAGTAGCATGAAAGTTTTAAGTTGTAAAATATTTGCGCAGGTAGCCATAGCATCAGGAGACAAGCGATACATGGAAAAGGTTAGAGAAGCCCAACTGGGAATCAATCTCCCTAACGTAGTCTGTGTGGACGCCAAAGGATTGGCCCTCCAGCAAGATAATCTCCATCTCACCACGGAGGCCCAGGTCAAACTGGGGAACATGTTGGCTGATGCGTATCTCCACCACTTCGCATCCTCGTATATCTCCTGAATATGATGATGACAGCAAAAGATGTTGTTTTACTTAAACACATTGAACTTAGCATATTTGTTGACTAAATCAAATTTGGAAACTGTTGAACGTGAACCTGTTAAAATTGAAATGCAAAACATATCTGTATGCCTTGCTGATTGCAAGAGTGCTAGCTTTGAAGGAATTGGTCATTGAATCTTGGGGCCATCGTGCAACCCTAAAGCTAGGGGTGTCCATTCGGCCCATCCCTTTGAAAGCACTAAAAGAGGGTTTTTTTTTCTTTTTTTCTTTTTAATTTTTATTTTAATTTCAAGCCTTTAGGCCGGGCCCAAATATGTAAGGCCCTTCTAAATAAGGGCCAAGCCACCCCAACCCTACCCGGAATTAGCAAATCATCTCTAATTTATTTATTTAAATTATCTATTAAGTGCATCATTTTTCCCCCAGAAAACGACACACTAGGTGCGAGGTATATTTAAAACTAAATTAAGTTACATTTTTTAAATAAAAAAATAGATTGTTCTAAGGTCACTTGTCGTTGGACATTTAAAGTGTCTAACGGTTAATGAGAGTTCCAAGCGACCTAAGGAATTTAATCCTTTTTTGAAAAACAAAACATACAAAAAAAAGACAAAACAAGTTGGCATGGTCTCCCAGTTTCCTTAGTTACGCATGCCATGATATTATTGGTGTTTGATTATCCTAAAATTAAAAGATATAGTTTTGGGTAATTTTCAAACAATTGAGCCATTCCAAAATTATGAACGTCCCAAAATCGTTCATATTTTGAAAAATTTAAGAATGTTTCAAAATCGTTCTAAAATGACTATTTTTCTTAAATTTATAATATATTATTTATTTTATCGAGGTTTTTAAAAGACTAAAAGATTTTATTTTCAAATTTTAACAGTTCACCTCTGTAACGAAAAAAATTATGATAATTCATAAAAAAATCTACATAGATTAAACCGAGGAAACATGTTACTAAGTCAAGTGCATTATTGAAGCATCCATTTTTTACTTAAAAATTTTATATTTTTTAATAATACTATTCCAAAACATCACGTGGAGTACTCTTTAGGGCCCACTTACCTTATGTATATTTGGTCCACCTCTAGATGAATCTACAGATAAAAATCAATATAATTAATGATTTGTTGCCGTTGGATTTAGCATTTTAACAATGTGGTTTTTGATTGTTGAATTTGAGCCTTTTTTTAGGATGCTAAAATATAACTGTTAGAAATCATCGATCAAGCTGATCTTTAGTATGTAGGTCCACCAAGAGGTGATCCAAACTTCCATAAACTCAGGAGACCCTAAACTAAGCTCCAAATAGCATTTTTGGGAGGGGGAGACTTCAAATTTTGAAGTCTTCCCGGGCCAGCAAATATTTTCTCGGTTCATTCCATTTTTGGGTGGCGATGTAACAAGCTGTAGTGTAATCCAAAAGCGTAAGCTAGTACCCTTTTTGTTACTCACCACTGCTATCTGGGACCCACTGACCATATGGATGTTTAGCCCACCCCTTGGTAGACATTCATGCAAAAAATCAGCTTATTTGATAATTTTTAGCCATTGGTTTTAAAACTCAAAAACACTGGTTGAATTCAATGGTTAGAATCACATTTTAAAAAGTACTAAAATCTTTTGGCTAGAGATTACCAATCATGGTGATTTCTAGTGTGTATATCCACCAAGATGTGACTAGAGATTACCTATCAGCTTGTTAAGTACTCAGGTGCCAGGTTCTCTCTTGTTAAATAACTATTTACCCTAAAAGATCGACCGATTGGGAAAAAGGCGAAACAACTATGTATACCAACCGTCGTCAGGTCTAAGGGCATTTCTGAGAATATTGGGGTTTGGGTTGTAACAAAAGGACCTTCCTATGTTAATAAGTAGAATATATATTGTATGTCGGGCTCGGGTTGGGCTGAAGCCTCAACCCTAACCCAACTCAATTTGAGCGGGTTGTCAAAATTCAAGTCCGAGCCCAACCCATGTACTGAATGGGCCAACCCAATGTCAAGTTGAGCCCAACGAGCTAGCTGGGTTGAGCCTGCCCAAGTTGCAGCCCTAGTAGGTCCACCTAGTCCTCCTAAGACTCGCCACGAAACAACTGACTGGAATTGGCATCCTTTTGCACTGTTTGATCCTAATTCAAGTCTTCTTGGGTGTTTTTGTCCAATGATAAAACGCCTCGTGGATACCCTGTTATGGAGTCTAATGTAAGTAACACATATGGATGGGATCACGACTCATTAAAAAACAGAGGCACCTACCGCGCATATCCATCTTACCAACTGAACAGAGCAACCAAAAGACAAAAAACATAAAAAGGAAAAGGGCAATCTTATCAATCACCCGAAGTCCTAAGACCCAACAACCCATCTGGGCCCACATACAAAGGAAGAGTGGAACACGCTTCTTGATTTCGATTGGATTTTCGACCACCGGTTCCTCAGTAATACTTGCCTGACCCCCCGTGGTAAGCTATCTGACCACCCATAGTATAAGCCACGTGGCAATTTATTAGAGGACACTGACCGTATAGATGTTTGACCAATCCGTAACTGGACCTAAAAACCAAAAATCATCCTGATTAGTCTTTGGATCTTTGTACGGAAATAATCCTCAAATTACTACGGTTAAAACCCACCAACGAAAATGACATCAACTAACGCTTAGAATTCACTGATCAGCTTGATTTTGGGTTTGTAGGTCCACCTAGGGATTGTCCAAACATCTATACGGTCAGTGTCTTCTAATAAACCGCCACGTGGCTTATGTTGTGGGTGGTCAAACATCATATAATTAACATCTCTCCCCCAAACCGGTTGCTTAAACAAATCCTAGTTTCAGTCATAAATGAAATTATTGGAAACATAAATATCTAAATAAATTCAAAAGATTCACTCATGTGATCTCCATATAGTAGAACTTTGCTGACGGACTACAGTATGAGCCACGTGGCACACTCTTAGAGATCGCTGGCCGTATGGATGTTTCGCCCAACATAGGTAGCCTATAGATTTTTACTCGTAGAATTCAATCATTATTTGGGGTACAAAGATCCAAAGGCTTGAAATCTCTAATCAGGCTGATTTTTGGCATGTGGTCCACCTAGGGATAGTCCAGACTGAGTAAAACTTGTGTCACAAGATGTTGTGATGGAACACGGTCACAGCACTCAATACGAGCTACGTGGCACATTATCAGAGATCTTTGACCGTATGGATGTTTGACCAGTCCCTCGGTGGACCTACAAACCAAAAATCAGCCTGATTAGTGATTTACAACCTTTGGATTTATGCACCCAAATAAAGCTCAATAATGCTCAAATTCCTACCGTTAAAATCAACCCATGAAAATAACTTCAATAGAATCAGTTAGAAATCACTAATCAAGCTGATTTTTTGTGTACTAGTCCACCGAGGGACTGCCCAAACATCCATACAGTCGTTGTCCTCTAATAGTATACCACGTGGCTCGTATTGAGTGCTATGACCGTGTTCGGTCACAACATCTTGTGACACAAGTTTTACTCGTCCAGACTCCAAACATCCCATACGGTCAGTGCCAGTGGTCTATTAAAAATATGCCACGTGGCTCATTTTATGGTCAGTCAGCAAAGGTCTACTCATACGCATGTAATGTGAGGCTATTTATCAGCAGAAGCAGAAGCAGAGAGAGAGAGAGAGGGTACACATTTCAACTCAGACCCAAGTAGGGATTTCTTTTTGCTGCTTCTCTAACCAAGCGAGCGAGAGGGGCTATGGCGGCTACTGCATCATCGAACCTTCTCTCGATTCCGTCTCTGAAGAAATCATCATCTTCTTCTTCTTCTTCTTCGCGTCTCTCATGGCGCGTCTCTCTCCCCTCCGCCTTCACCGCGGCTCCTCGTCGGGTGAGGCGGGCGGCGATGTTCGTGGTGTTATCCATGGACGCCAAGCCCACGGTGCTCGTGGCGGAGAAGCTCGGACAGGCGGGGCTCGAACTCTTGGAGGGCTTTGCCAACGTTGACTGCTCTTATAACCTGAGCCAGGAGGAGCTCTGCACCAAGATCTCCCTCTGCGATGCCTTGATCGTGCGCAGCGGCACCAAAGTCAGCCGTGAAGTGTTTGAATCGTCCCGTGGTCGTCTCAAGGTGGTTGGACGGGCTGGCGTCGGCATCGACAACGTCGATCTGTCTGCTGCCACTGAGCATGGGTGCCTTGTCGTTAACGCTCCCACCGCCAACACTATTGCCGCAGCTGAGCACGGAATCGCTCTCCTCACTGCCATGTCCCGAAACATCGCCCAAGCTGATGCCTCTCTCAAAGCTGGTACGTATCCCTTTCACCTACATATAGTCATTTCTTCGAGCAGTTTATGTGATTCTCTCTTAAATCTGTCATCCTGCATTTCTTCAAGCAGTTTATGTGTTGGAGCTTGTTTTTAAATCTAAAGGTTATATTTATCTGTTCACCGACTGTTTAGATCCAGTTTGTTCTGGAATCGTAGAATAGGTTTAGCTTGGGAAGTTGAAAATTACTTCAAATAGTGAAAAGAGAATTCAGATCTGATTGTTGACTAGTTATTTGGAGTTTTCAAGAGTCTGGTTTATTTATGTTTGGCAAAATAAAAGTGTTCTGACATTAGAAATGATGAATATTGAATGATACTCGGTGAATGGCGAGTAGTAGTATTGAGAAACATGCTTGTAGGGAAGTTTACAGCAGATGCAAGAGATGATTCATCCTTTCTTCGAGGTAATGGAGGTTCTTTAACTGTTACATTTGGGTTTTAGGGGTCGTGTAGAAAAATCGAGGACCGGGAGAAAATATAAATTTTTGTTATTTGCAGAATGAACTAGATACATAATAAGGAGATTCCCAATAAAACAATCAAATTGCTCTAACGATTTCAACAAAATAAAAAATAATAGACAAAAAACACTGTTCAGAGCTAAGTTTTTTGAGGAATTTACAAAATATCCTTGAGAACCTAGAACAAGCATGTTACTCTCCCCTTCAAGCAAGAGGACGTGAGTTGATCATTTTAACCCTGACTATGAGACCTTAATGCTTCATCCCTTCTTTTCGTCACTTCTGTATGAGTGGGTCCCCTCTTTTTCCCCATATTGAAGCATGAGCCCTCAGTTTGCAGCCAACTGGACCGCAGGATCAGAACTGGTGGTGCTTAGAAAGGATGTTCTTGCCTTATGCAATTGCAAATGACTACTGGCTATGTTTTGGAGGATGAGCTTTAAAGCCCTCATTGGCGCTCCTCTGTTTTCCAGGTCCTTGTGATAGGTGGCAAATGAATTCTGCAGGATATTGTTGAAAACTTACTTCTATTCACTTCCAATCATCATTGAGTTTTTCATGGAATTTGGTGGTTGTTCATTGGAAGAAATTCAGTGAGCATAATCTCAATAAATTTGCACGTAATGAATGAAACCTTGTCAGTACACCCTCTTTTCCCGGCAGATAATCTATATCAAATTCAGTTTGGTAAGAATATTGAAGATCCTGTGAGGATGTTGGTTTCAAAAATTAGTTTGGAAAATACCCAGACCTCTTACTTCATAGTTCATACATGTTTTGGTGAATCCAGGGAAGTGGCAACGGAACAAATATGTTGGTGTATCACTTGTTGGAAAAACACTCGCAGTGATGGGGTTCGGAAAGGTTGGTTCAGAAGTTGCCCGGCGTGCCAAGGGGCTGGGTATGCATGTGATTGCTCATGATCCATATGCCCCTGCCGACCGTGCCCGTGCAATAGGTGTGGACCTGGTGTCCTTTGATGAAGCCATATCAACTGCAGATTTCATCTCACTGCACATGCCTCTTACACCTGCTACATCAAAGGTTCTCAATGATGAAGCTTTTGCAAAGATGAAGAAAGGAGTTCGGATTGTCAATGTCGCTCGTGGTGGTGTGATTGATGAAGAAGCTCTAGTGAGGGCACTGGATGCTGGACTTGTTGCTCAGGTTCTTCTCATTCCATTTTCCCGTCCATACTTTCTCTTTTTTGTAAAACCAAGGAGAGGGCAATGGTGGATGATTTGTTTTTTTGTTTGATTCAGGCAGCACTTGACGTCTTCACTGTGGAGCCACCTCCACAAGACAGCAAGTTGGTGCAGCATGAAAATGTAACTGTGACTCCACATCTTGGAGCCAGCACTATGGAAGCTCAGGTACATTGGATAATCAGCTGTGATTCTAGTCATTCTAAATGTATTTCTTTTGCTATCGCAATCTTTTAATGATTGGATTTGATACTCAGGAAGGAGTGGCCATTGAAATAGCTGAAGCTGTTGTTGGGGCCTTGAAAGGGGAGCTCGCCGCTACTGCAGTAAATGCTCCCATGGTTCCTGCTGAGGTATCTCCACAAATTGTTTGCCCTTGTTGCTGTTTTTGTTCTGTGCATTGTCAGGATCCAGGATTTTCTTTTGTTTCTAATGGAAGTTTTGTGGCTGATTCAATCAGCTACAACTCATTTACTTAATCTATTTTTTTAACAAAGTTGGAAAACCTGCAAACCATTGGCTTAAATTTTTTATATTTTAAATACTGATTCCTTTCTTTGTATAGTTTCATTTAAAGTTTGTCCCAAAGTGCAACTACTCCATTGCAGTCTTGTGGTATTATATTTAGAGAAACTCGGGGTACTCTTGGAAATATACGAATTTGTGTACATGCCCTGGCTTTGGGACTAATCATTCTGGGCCCAACCAGATCCTTTCTTTGTATGTTGGAGATCTTTTTTAAAAAAAATCAACCAGATCCGGTATCATAACCATCCTTCGCGTTCATAAATAAGAATATGGTGACCTGACCAGAAAACCTTTATACATCATTTGATTATGTTCTTCTGCCCAGAATGATTTTTGACCCACGTGTCTTCTAGTTGGTATCCATCAAATGGTGGGTGCCAAATTCCCTATATGTGCACCATGTGTATCTGAGCAGGAAGACTTTTCATTTTCCATTATGAGAAAAAAGTGGATCTCACAAATTCCCTTCCTATTACAGGTCCTCTCAGAGCTTGCGCCATTTGTTTTACTGGCAGAGAAGCTAGGCAGACTGGCTGTCCAATTGGTTGCAGGTGGAAGTGGTGTGAAATCAGTGAAGGTGACTTATGCTTCTTCTCGTGCTCCTGATGATCTCGACACTAGGCTGCTTCGTGCCATGATCACCAAGGGTCTGATCGAGCCCATATCCAGTGTATTTGTGAATTTGGTAAATGCAGATTTCTCGGCCAAACAGAGAGGTCTGCGGATCTCAGAAGAGCGAATCCTGCTTGATGGTTCACCTGAGAACCCACTCGAATTCATCCAGGTTCAGATTGCTAATGTGGAGTCAAAATTTGCCAGTGCCATGTCGGAGACTGGAGAGATTAAAGTGGAGGGAAGGGTGAAGGACGGGATACCCCATCTGACAAAAGTAGGATCGTTTGATGTGGATGTGAGCATGGAAGGCAGCCTCATACTCTGCAGGCAAGTTGATCAACCAGGTATGATTGGAAGAGTGGGGAGCGTCCTAGGTGAGGAAAATGTGAATGTGAGTTTCATGAGTGTTGGGAGGATCGCCCCACGAAAGCAAGCAGTAATGGCAATTGGCGTGGATGAAGAACCCAACAAGGAAACCCTGAAGAAAATTGGTGAGATACCAGCCGTTGAAGAGTTCGTTTTCCTCAAATTGTAGTGTCAAAGTTTTTGATTAGTATCATCATCATTTTGTTCTGTTTGTTGCCGAATTTTGAAGACGTTGCAAAAATTTTCTAGAGTGTTTTGTAGTGTCTTGAGGAACAGCTAATATTCAAGGTTAGATGGTGGATGTGAACGTTCTTCTATTGAGTTGCTGTGTTTTTATCTTTCAATATTTGCCTGCCTTCTGTACTTTGTTGTAGTTGAAACAAAGCTTGATGCCTATTTTGGTTTCCCACTAGGCCATCAGGTGAGATTTGCTTAATTCATATGGCATGTATTGGTCAATGCAAAATCATGTTAGGATTATTGGCCAATGCGTTTGGTCGACATTTTTTTTTTTTTTTTCTCCCAAACCTATTATATGTCCTAGTGATCTTCTACAGGGTGTATGCGTGCTAGAAAGTCCATAGTGATCAAGGTTTAAAACGGGCCGTTATAACAGTATAACGGACGGCGGACTGGGTCGTTACCGTTTTTCCTTATAACGGATTGTATAACTTGCAAAAATAGGAAAATAACAGTAAAACTGCGCTAAAATTCAATAAAATTTAGGGAATTTTTGACATACACCCCCCATGTTATCTTCGAAATTTGACATACCCCACACATACTCCCCTATGACCCGTCTACTATCTAAGACCGTCTTTGACTAACTTTTTTTGAAAAAGAACAAAGCTGCCCCTTTCTTCAACCTTGTAAAAAAAAATCGTAGGTTTTGGATAAAACCCCTAACCCTAACTCCAGCAAGTTCAACTCCAAAAAAAAAAATTTGTGATGTTTTTTGTCGCAGATGTAATTTATCCATCGTTAAAGAAATAACAGACATTTTTAACCAAAAAAAATTCAGAAAATAACCGTTGTTATTTTCATTATAATGGAAAATAACGGTCATTATAATGAAAATAACGGCATTATTTTCTGAGTATTAAAACGGTACATAATATAACGGGGAGGTCCAAATCCGTTCTAATGGCAGCTATTTTCGTTTCAACCGTCATTTTTTAAGGGTTGGGCTCAAGGGACCCCCATTTCTGACCTCCTTTTTTGACCCCGATCTTGGCATACCCACATCCAAGATGATTCAATGGCTGATTTTTGGTGAGGATGATCTCTATGGTGAGGAGATCATCCTCACAAAAATTCAAATCATTCTGATATTCATAGACTGGTTTAGAAGCTGAAGCATTATGGACCGTCGTGTAACTTTAAAACCACATTTGATGGGGTTAGAAATTTCAGAATGGGCTGATTTTTTGTTGGAGTGATCTATATGGTGAGGTAATCATCCCCACCAAAAATCAGCCATTGATTCATCTTCTACGTGGGTACGCCAAGATGGGGGTCAGAAATGGGGGTCCCTTGAGCCCGACCCATTTTTCAAACCATGCTTTTGATTCTCGAAACTCATGGTGGAAACTTTCAGAACTCAGAAGTTACCTTCCCGAGGATATCCTCCAACTTATACTACCAATCCCCCTCTGCGTATGGTTAACCTAATTCATTGATCTGGGGTCAACCCATCAGATCAGTTTACCACCAGCTGGGCGCACCCCAAGTTACTATCAAGCAATTGACAATTGTCAAAGATAATCCGCACAATCTTAGCTCATCGAGGCCCGGACGTATCAGAGGAAACCACCCCCACAAAACAGTTTGATGCATAAATCCCAATTTTACCATATGAAAAGTTCGAAACTACCATATGGTTTGAAAATACTCTTCCATCTCTGGTGTTGCAGCTCAGGAATTTATCAGATCTCACGCCCCTCACTTGTCCCATATCCTACCGAGATTCATGCATCCCTCATATATTTGCTGGACCCCTCCTCCAGATGGTTGGGTCAAGCTCATTATTGACGCATCCGCCGCAGAATCCTACCCTACCAGCATAGGTCTCCTCCGCGATCCTCTTGGCCGACTCATGGTGGATTTTTTCTCCATCTCATCAAAACTGAGAGCATGGGCCATGCATCGTGGCATTGAGTGTGTTTGCCAGCTTGTGTTTCAACGGGTTCTAATTGTAATGGTCTCTCTACTGCCGTTTTGTGTTGTTTCAAATCAGGTAATTACACCGCTGATCGATTGAGTCAAGCTCAAATGCTCCTTGCTTATCGGACGACTGCAAGAGACCCATGTCAAGTAAACCTTTTCTTTAATGGTAGTCGTCAAGTTAGTTTAACCGTCGACACTCCCGGGAAGCAAACAATCGTGCAGACTGGTTGGCAAAGGAAGCTGTAGTGCTCTTTTTGATGTTAGGACCCCGCCATAAAGTTCTTGCTTCGCTTCTAGTTAAGCACAGTTTACCCCCCACCGCCACCAAAAAACGAAACAGAAGACTTTCATGCCAAATATATAATTCCAACTTTTTTTACCTGGATTTCTAACTCCCTAAAACACCTTCTAAGCCATCATAAGCTTTAACCAAGTCAAAATAAAACGTGCAAGCCAATCAATGAGTTTTTTAATCCAAGGTTTGAAATCTAAAAATAAACACAAAGCCATAATACAAACACCCATGGCTAATTTACATAAGATTGTCAATATGATCCGGTGTTGTAAGATGAATGAGGTGCGCGGATGTGCTCACTGGCTGACATTTAACCATAATACTTAGGATACGAGGAAAAATTCGCCTATTTTTCAGTATTTAATGGGTGACATATCAGCCGCATAGGGTGGGCCCACACACGAAATCACAGGGTGGCATCTGAGCAGAATTAGTCTTAAAAAAAAGGTACATCCCCCATAAAGTATTATCACCTTCAGTCCAATTGATGTGGATTTGGGGAATGATGGCTTCTAAAACAAGAGTCATGAGCTTGTGTTTAAATCTAATGGCATTAGTGTTAGGCAGGAACCTATTGGGTTGGATTGAGCATGATAAAGTCATAGCCAATGCTCCATACATACAGATGCAAACATGCTTACTGCTCTAAGTTAACTTTCAGGACACATGAGATTTAGCTAAAAACTACATCATTCTACATACTGTTCCAAAGGAGGTTTGAATGTTCACGGCAAGATGATGAGCAATAATAACTAACGATGTTTAAGGCCGGGGAAGAATTTTGTTTTATTGGAAAATTTAAGCGTGTATTTATCACCAAAGTTTACATAAGTTGGATGATTGTATCCTCTGTTACACTCAACGCTGTTAAGGGGATTGAGATAGAGTGCCCTATGTCTTATCAAAAATCAAGCAGAATTCATATTCATTCACCATGACATGATTTGGACCCACCCACAATATTTTCACACCCTTTGTCATCTTCACGAATCACATTCTTCAGTAGGTATGATTCAGCCCACTCGGCAGTACGGGAAAGAAACGAACAGTGAGTGCAACTAATGGAAGCAAAATTTGATCTATGAACCAGAAAGGAAAGGAACCTGAGCTAGAGCCATAGGCAGGGAGATATGAAGATTATGAGTTGCTAAATAGGCAACAATGCCAGCAGTATAACCTGCAAAAGCAAACCCACTCACCTGCACAAAACAGAAACAATGCTTTCATAAAACAGTAAACGTAGGTTATGGTAATAAAGCCTCAGCAGTGAGCAGCCCATTTACCTTCCGCAAGTACCAAAAGAAGTCCACCTTCTCCATCCCCATAAAAGCAACCCCGGCTGCAGAGCCAATAACTAGCATGGATCCACCAGTACCAGCACAAAATGCAACCAGCTGCCAAAACTCAGAATCTCGTGGGAATGAAGATAGATCATACATTCCAATTGTTGCCGCAACCAGTGGAACATTGTCAATAATAGCCGACACAACCCCTATTGCACTTGCTATCAGCTCAATATTAGGAATATGTGCGTCAAGGTAATTTGCCAATTCTCTTAGAAGCCCTGCAGCCTCCAGGCTAGGATGTCCCCAGAATTCAAATTTGTCAGCAGGGGAAAAAGGGAAATTGAAGCTCCAATCCAGCATTCTCCCTAGAAATAGTAAAAGAAACCTTGCAAATAGATGTACATAGGAAGCAAAAAATAGTAGAATGACTTAGATAGTTCCAGAAGAATATAGATACTGCAGATACCCAAGATTATCATAAGCGCATCCTGGAGATCATTACTGATCCATCCCAGGTAATCCCAGTACCCAAACATCCAGAAGAGTGCAAGAAACTGTACATTCCCAGTTTTCCTAATCTAAGGTGGCATGGCATTGCCATGAGCACTGCTGGGATCATAGGGCGATTGTACGACTGGTGGCCAAGAGAAGAGGAGAGGTGTGTTCAAAATCCAGTCCACCTGAGGAAATGAATACCCTCAGAGGGTGTTGCCTTCTAGGAAGATAAAACTAAGCATAAGAGTTCCATTCATCTTATGTCTTACCCATCATCTAAACACATCGCCAAGGAAGAGAGAGAGGGAGTTGACCTCTACAACAACACACCAGCCTAGCAAAACAACCATGAAAGCAATCTCATACTCAGGCAGCAACCTTGTACTATGGAAGCATGAGCACTCCACCTATGCGTAGACACGATCCTTGACCACCACTTTCTTCCTCCTATAAGATGGGCAAGAAGGCACAGATCATGGGATCTTTTGACAACCCCATTTTGAAATCCAAAAGAAAGGAAAAAAGAAAATCGATCGTCCCACAGATCTGTCACTTTCTCGCCCATGGTCTCACCAGATCCTCTTGTTCTTCTTCCGCTCAATGATTACAAGGGTATCAAACGGCCACTCATTGGTTTCGGCGATGACCTGAACTTCCTCCAAAATCCCAATACCCAGATCCATCCACAAACCCAGACACCATGCTCATGACCATGACTAACCCTACTCTAACCATGGACGAGCTAATCCTGGATCTCCGCACGATCTTTGGTGCAAACAGAGACATTTGTGATTAATCTGTACCTTAGATATGTGCAAAAGCATACATTGATCCCACTCAAAATGATGCATTGATTCGTGGTTTGCTATCTAGAAATATAGATTTATCTCCGGTCAATATCTTGTCGTAGTTACACTAAAGTAAGTAGAGAAACTACTCAACTTTACATTTCTCTGAGAGCAAGTGCAGTTAATGCAATATGATCGGTCACTCGTAATGAACCTATATTAAATTTGAGCATGCCGATTATGTTTAATTCTTAGATTATGAAAACCTTATAAAGACAAAAAGCTAAGATACATAAGAATATGAGGGAAGAGAGTTCCCTATATATGTGTGGTCAATTTACAGTTTTAACCTGTTCTAACACAAATATTTGAGATTTTAATACACAATAAACCCAAGCAGCTCTGGTGGGAGTATTTGTGGTGTAAACTTTCTTGAAGAAACTAACATCTACCATTTTTTATATAATAAAAACTTCGTAAACAAAAGATTATTCTTATTTTCTCTATAATATCTCACAAAAATCTAATGAGATTTTTCACGGGTTTGATGTTTATAATTTAACAAATAAAATATTCAAGTCGCTTACTTTTAGTGCATAATTTCCTCTCTCTTTCTTAATTTTGCTGATTGTCCTGATAAAACTTGAGAGAAAAAAAAAACAGATAAAATAAATTCCAAGAACCTCCCTTGCATAAAAAATTCCGACAAGTTTTGCCACATAAGCAAACTTGTTACAGCTTCTCAGTGCATGCTCAACAAATCAAAGGATCCTACTCATATCTTCACATACAGTGGAAATGAAATAACCAAATCAAAAGAAAGAGCACAAAGTCACATGGTCTCATTCTAAGGATATGAAATTAATTCATCCTTCATGCCACATTTAGCCAGATTCCCTTGCATTTCATTCTTTTTTTGGACAGTAGCAACATTTGAATATATTGAATCTAGTGGTACCTTATCAATCCTCAGGAAAACCAGCTCAAACACAATGTCAGTAGTAACTTTTAGGGCAACTATGACTGAGATGAGTGATTTGGCAATCAAATGCATCTCAGGTCCTGACGGGCTTGGGAATTCAGAGATTCTATTTCCTTATGCAGCCTTAGGCTCATAGATTCTATCTTTCCGTGGGAAGTACCCAATTTATTTTTCAATTTCTTTTCAATTGTTGAATATGACACTCGATGTTGATACATAAGTTTTGATTTGATAATGCTAATTGTAGTGGAATTTTTTACGGTTTTTTGGCTCAACGCTTCATTGATTGTTTTGTTTTAATAGTTTAAAACTTTGAATTTCCAATTGTTCACTAATCAACTAACATTCATTTGACATTTTTAATTCTTCAACAGATAGCGAGATTGTCACCCTCAAAGGTGATGTAGACAAAATCTAACCGTGAAAGCCTGATTGTCTCTCCAATCAGAGGATTCCAAGGGCAGCAAGGAGGCGGATCTGCGCAGAAAGATTGCAACAGCAAGATAATGTGGACAGTGGCTCTCGTGTAGAAGATTGTAATGACCCAAAGTAGTAAAGATAGATTTTACAAGTTAAAAACTGTTGACTTGACCAAGATTCTAGTCGAAGTCGTCAAAATATAAAAGATAGTGTTGGTCACAAAACTAAAAATCTCATAGAAAGGTTTGATGAGAAAACTGACTTCACCATTAGACTTAGAAGCACTGCGAAACATAGTTTAGACTATAAGCACACTAAAATTCGAGTTTTCTATAAAAAGTTACAAAATTTTAAAAAACGCACAAGAAATGATTAAAAAATTGAGATTTTAATCACATATTATTTTACAAAATCCAACCATATGGATGGATAGAGCACTGAAAAACAAGAACATAGACTGTAAGCACGCTCAAATCGGAGATTGATAAAGTTCAGATCAGACGATTGAAAATAAAATAATTATAAATAATATTTAATAATAACTAAATATATTATAATAAATATATATATATATATATATATAGTATACGTGCTGTACACCATAGTGGAACCCAAGTGAAAGTCATCCGAATAATGGATGCAGTGGACAAGTAAACCACATTTAATATATATATATATATATATATAAATTAAAATTAATAAAACTTACAAAAAAAATTATTGTACGAAGAACAAAAGAAAAAGAGGAAGAGAAGAACCCAAACACAGGTAGGTGATTTAAGTTCTTAATTTCAATCTCAAAATCATTTTTTTTGTTGAATCCTTGTTAATATATTTATTTATTTATTTTTATTATAAATTGTTGCTGAAAATTCCATTCAAATAAGAGGGAATGTGCTTTGGAGAATGACCCCTCTTGCGATTATTTGGGGAATTTGGAAGGAGATGAACCAGAGGGTCTTCGAAGGAAAGCAATCGGACTTGACTTCTATAATCTTAAACATCAAGGGGCTGATGTTTATGTGGTCTAAGGCGGTTTCAGAGTGCAAGGGCTTGTTCTTCGAAGAATTTGTCTTTAGATGGGAGAATATATGTACTAGGGAAGGGAGTAGTTAATGTATTGGCCTTTTTTCTGCTTTCTGGCCGGGGTATTGTGGAGGTCACCTCGACCTTCCTTCCCCTGGTTGGTCGTATCTTTTGGCTTCGGCCTTTTAATATATCTTTTGCTTATCAAAAAAATTCCATTCAAATACTCAAATATTTCAGACAAAAAATTCTGAAAAATTCGTGTTAAAATCTCAGATTTTTGGTGGGGCTTTGGTAGTTAAAACTTCTAATTGATGAATTTTTTTTAATGATTTTAGGTCCCAAATGTTGGGTTTTTGAACCGGATTTCATTAACAAAGCTTGGGCATTTTTTTTTTTATCAAACCTTCTTTCGTAGACTCAAATATTCAGGTTCTAGGATCTAAGATTTCAGATCTGAACCTTTGATTTAGAATCCTCAAATACTGAGGATGAACATACTAAGAAAGAACGGAGTTTGGAGAGCTTTTGGTGGATCAAAGAGGTGAGTTTTCCGGGCTGTTATAGTCCAAAAATATCATTGTTTTGGGCTCGATTCCATGGGCACAACGCCCATTAATCTCAAGCAAAGTAACGGCCAGTAGTTGGGGTAGATTGTAGGGAGATTTTGGATATTTTTGGAGAATTTTTGGGGGTGAAACAAGGGCCATTCATGGCTGCCCAAATCAATCATGCTTGCTGGTTCGTTAATGGCGGTTTCAGCTAAAGAAGACCTCTATTTTCATTAAAAAAATAAATAAATAAATAAATGAAATGAAATGGGCCTCTAATTAAAGCCCACTAAAATCCAAATGACATGAAAAGGCCCAAGAGGTGACCCAAGATTTAAAAATAAAAATAAATAAATAATAAAATAATAAAAAATTACAAAATAGTGAAATTCGGGTTGAAATGACTTTTTTTGTAGGCAGGAAGGAAAATATTTTCCATGAGCTTATTAAATTTTCAAAAGGCCATATCTCGAGTTATATAACTCAGAATTTAGCGATTCTTGAGTCGATTTCATATGATTTTTTGAGTAGAATCTGAAAATATAATAAAAATAAATAATAAAATAATACAATTCATCAATTTAACAGCCACAAATCATCTATAAGGCTAATCTTCAATGTATTTGGATCCATCGAGTGGTAAACTATTTCATTTCAAATCTAGATTTATTTTGTTGGTATGATGATCGGGTCCTTCAAATGAAGGATCATCTAGAAATCATCCTTAGGCTGACTTTTGGTGATTAGGTCTGCAAAAGTGGACCATCCATTTCATGGGTCAGTGGACCCACAAACTTCTAATTTTTTTTTTAATGATTGGACTCCATCTAGAGTAGATCTAACATTTCATGATGCTGGGGGGTTCGAGTTGATATTGGTATGACTTCATCGAGGGTGGGCCACGAACCTCCAAACATGCTCTGCAGCTCTACAAGCCATGCCTTCTGCCACGCACACCACCCGTTCGACCAAAGTCACCATCAACCTGCCCATGCTTGGCCTGTCCATGGCTAGTACATAGACCAGATCGAGATCTGGATCCGACTTGATCCAAATCCGACCCAAACCCAAATTCAACTCCTATTGGGTTAATGTGATCCAAACCTAACCTAGGTCGACCTGACCTTATTAGAAAATAATATAATAATAAAATAAAATGAAATAAGAATAAAACATTTAAATGAATTAGACAACATAATAATAATGATAATAGGATTTTATAGAAGTTTATAATAGGGTTATCAAAGCTTTTATCGAACCCTGATTTATCGAATTGAGTTAGATTAACGGAACTGTGATTAACATTAGGGTTTCGTTTTAGTTGAAGTGTTAGGCTTTGTTCATTTTAAATGAATCTATAATAAACTTAGAGTTTAATCTTTTAAGTTAATTGAATTTCTTCTTCTCTTTGAATTTTTGTCATCAATCGTGAAGAAGAGAGAAAGAGTTACGCAAAAAGAGGAACATAGATCGGGATTTAAAGCATTGGAGAATCCTTGAGCCATTGAAGTTGTAGCTGAATTAACAAAATGTCAAGTCGCATTTGAAGTCACTAATAGACCATTTGGAGTAACGTTGTAAGGTAGGTGGTTTCTTATCTTCTTAATAATCATCTGGTATTTATATTTTGAAATTTGTTGTATTTCTTATATGATTCGAACTCAATATGAAATTTTAAATTAATTGTAAAAACTTAATTATTTTCTAAAACTCAGAATTTCTCACTATCGAGTTTTTCGGGAGGGAAAAAGTTTTTTAAATCAAAAGTATTTAGGGAGATTTTTACCGAATTCATTCTCTTTATTTCATTTAATGAAAGAAAAGAGTGATTGTACATGAGTTTATTCGGATTATAGATAACATGGGATGGATGATCCCAGTGATTGGTATGTAGTGCATGAATCCCCACTAAAGACGGTTGAGTGGTTAGACCAGCCTAGACTTAGAGTCGATTAGGAAACTATCCGTGTGCGTGAGTGGATTTAGGTGGTTGACCTGGATATGTCACGAGCTTTAACGCGAAAACTCCGTATTGAGGGATGTTGTCCCCTGTTCAGTCAGATACACATATGATGTGACTGTCACAAGAGCTACCACGCGAAATAAATCCAGGCTGAAGGATGCTATCCCCTATTCAGACGGATACATATACGATGTGACGATGGTATTTCAGTACACATACATGTGTGTAATAGTTTGTTTTTCGGAAAGAAAGATGATTATTTTAATTAAAAACCTTTAAGTATTATTTATATTATATGAAATATCATGAGGTGGTTTAGAAAAGGATCAGTTGAACTCCTGTAGGAGTGATTCGATGCTATTTTCGGGAGGTGACGAATTTCTTTAAGATACGAATAATGATCCTATTCTTTTAGGTAGAATGGACCTATTTTTTAGAATATTCTCATTATTCATATCCAGAAAATTTCATTTCTCTTTTCTAGATTACCATATTTGTAGTGGTACACCTTAGAAGTCTAGATCTGATAGAGGTTTACATGGTATGCCTCGATGAGGCGATAGACGCGAGGGGTACGGTTCGCCGGTCCCTAGATAGTTTTAAGGATCCTTGAAACGTTTACAGACGTCGAACGATTGACCATCATTATTCATTTGACCTGTGTATTCAGTGTCGTGGTGAAAGGCCCTCTCCTGAGCCTAAATTCACGGGCTTGTAGTATGCTTCTCACACGCAGCGGCAACTCTCCGTCCGACCGTAAATCAGGATACCAACAGTAGGGTTCCACACTAGTTAAGTATTTGGACAAGAGATATTTGCTAGACTTTGGCTGTATACTAGTCGTGACCTCTTCATTCTAAGATGAATAGACTACCCGACTTGTGTGTTATTAGTTGATAATGGATGAGATATAGACATATGTGATTATCGTTTAATATACTGTTTAAAGTTCCAGTTTTGGATTGTTCATTTTGAATTCTATCAATTATTGTTAATTGAAATTGTTTAATATGAATTATGTTTTTATCGATAAATAAAATTTGTAAAACTGTATTTTTATTTCCATCACATGTAGACAATTATGTATATGTAGTTTTATACTTTATATTCTGCTGGGCAACCTTAGTGGTTGCTTATAGTTTCTTTAATATTTTTAGCTTCTGTGGAGCATACTGTAGACAAAGAGGGACAAGAATTTTATTACTACTTCACCTGAGCAGCGAGAGAGAAAGCAGATTACAGGTTGTGAAATCATGATTGAGTATGTATTTATCTTTAGCATGGTCAAATTCTTTGTTTACAACTATATATATCATTGACTTCACATTTTATCTCTATTGTATAATATCATGTTAAACTTAAGAAAAAAATTAATTTATATTTTGTCATATTATGAGTAGTTCTACTTGATCATATGCGATAATCAGATTTTAGATGAATGCTAAGTAGGTCAGCACTTTTGCATATGAAAAATAAAAATCCCCTAAAATTTATAACTTGGGTTCAAGGTTTAAAATTTCGTTTCGGATGAATGTCCCAGTCAAGCGAAAAACCGAGACAAACTCCGAAAAGAAACGAAACATTGAAAAAATGGTGAAAAACGAAATTTCCGAAACATTTCAAAATATTTCCAAAATCATGAAATTATATTTTTTATTTATTTTGGATTGTATCGGATTGTCTTGGTTTGTCTCAGCGAAACAAACCGAAACATTCCAAAACATTACGAAACGAAACACACGAAAGATTTTCTTACAAAACATTCCGAAATTTTAAATCATGCTTGGGTTAGATGTGAGAGTGAGAATGCCTTCCACACCTTGGATTCAAACATTGGATTTAGGACACGTGGCGCACACCTCGAGATTCGTGTAGTTCAAATTCGGGAAAACAGAGGGGTTAGAATGAGGCTAGAGCACTGGTCTAGACGTTACGTCACATAAATGGAGGATAAACCCTAAATAGGGAGCATATGGCTCCTCAAATTTAAGATAAAACATGATAATTGTTTCAAATGAGTTGCTCTTTCTCCTTTTATAAAGAAACGTTAACTGCTTTGATGTAAATTAAATAGCTTGCCCAATGTATTACTTGCTCCACATGAAAGAAGGGGTCATGAAGGAAAATTTCCTTCAAATGCCACTATGGTTATGTCACTACACAACTTCAAAGTCATGTGACAGTATGCAACTTCGTCACCCCTAGGGAGTCAAAATGGACTACATTACTTCAAAGAAGGTCATGAGAAAGTTTGCGTGTCATATGAAAATACGCTAGCAAGAGCCTCCAAGTGAAGGACTCTCAACGAGAGTAATTGGTGAAGGACATTTTGTATTATTTTTTAGCAAAGGCCTGCGAAGGGTTATTAAGCCTGGTGAAGACTTGTGATGATCGATTAATGTCTGTGTGGGTATCGAAGATTGGTGGAGACCTGCAAATATTACTAAAGGCTAGTGAAGGTTACCGGGATATAGAGTGATAGACGCTTCCACAAAATTATTAAGGGTTTGATGTTGAAGATCATATAAGACTTTGTGAAGATAGACCTACGTGAAAACAGGCCTCGTGAAGATGGACTAGGCTCTAATTGCAAGTTTCAAAATTTTGGTCTCATTCAGTGTCTTAGTATGCTGATGGAACGGTAGACAGAAAAATACATTGAAAAATAGCAATAAGTTTCGATATAAAGTGAAAAACAAATACATTACACCGAACTAATTTTAATGCTCACTTAAGCAAAAAATATGATATTTGGTGAAATAATGCTACTTTTTATAACACATATTATAAAGACAAGTATTTAATTAATTAAACTACTTTTAGTACGACAAAAACTCAACAATGTAGTATTCATATTCTCAACGTACATTAACCTATTATAAGTGTGATGTAATAGAAATTTTAATTAACAGGTTTCTACGATCTTCCGAGTTCGAAGGATGATGTTATCTAATAGAAATGAATAGAAACGTGCATGTGAAGAGAAGATAATGAAGTACTTAAAAAGTGCAAAGTTCCCTTAACTAGTGTAGAGATAGTACAAAAATACGTGACTTTGAAAAAACCATCAAATGAAATAGATTCATGGTTCATTTATTTAGCCCATGAACTTTTAAAGATGATATGAAGAAAATAATGTGAGAAATCCCAAATAAATTTCTCAAGAACTGGTAGTGGTAGACTATTAATCTTATGATGGGAAAGGTTAGCAAGCCCATAACCTTTGTGCTGACTCTGTTGTTTTTACCTCTTTCATAACATATAAACCCATATAGCATGCACCGTTGATTTTTCGATTAGATCCGGTCAATCTATAAATGAGCAAAAGGAATAGTCTTCTAAGTCATAGAGGTTGTTCTCATGGGAAGTTGTATTTCCCTAAAGTTTCACAAAAAATAAGGTTTCAAAACATTTCAAAATAATATTGTCGTTTTGGCATGTAAAGATGATGGGTCCTAGTCGCTTTGGCAGTTGTTCTTTCCTAGGTGGGTGCCATTATCATTCCATCTTGGAATGTCTTGGCCTCGGGGGTTGATTAGAATGACAAATTGGGGCTTTGTATTCGCAAAAGTTTGCCACAATTTAATTCACCATTGTCTCGGTTTGTATCATATCTCTTGGTCAAGGCGTCTCATTTTTTCAACTGATTAAGACATACCTCGAAGAAGCCCTATCACTTACCCTTCAAAAAGTGCATGTTGGCCTAGGCGCCTAGGTGAGCGCCGTTAAACAACACTGATAATCTCTTTCATCAGTTAAAAGTGATAAGAGCTTGAGAACCCTTCCTATGTAACTTTTGGCTTTTGGGTAAAGCATATTAGAGTGCAAGATGCAGAAACTCAACTAAAGTTCGTCATACCTGCTGACAGATAAAAGGATTCCAAGGAAGAAAAGGGCTCCTTGAGTATCGATGCGAGATAAAGCTTGTGGTACTTTCAATCTTTGCCTTTCAGATTCACCATAATGAATAGCATCTGTCAAAATCCAAAGAACTCCAAGTCCAAGCAGCATACCCATGTAAGGAGGCAGACCAGTGATGGCCTTAAACACCGGAACAAACAATAAAGCTCCAATGCCAACAGAAAAAACAAGCTGTCCTCGAGGAGCCATTTGTTCATATGCCAGAATATTGGGAGAGTCTTGTCCCTTCCCATCAACTTCACTGCATGAAAAAGAAATAATTCAAAATGTATCATCTTTCAAGAAATCGAACGTAACCTTTTAAAGCTCAAAATTTTCATAGATGTGCTTGCCTATCCAAGAAGAGACTGAAGAGTACCTAGTAAGGGACATAAGAGCTAGTGGGACAGCCAGAGAAACAGCAGAAGGAATAAACAAGTCCTGCAACCAAAGAAAATGTTGATCTGAAACACTTTTGTTTTCAGCATCTGAAAGTCAAGAAGATTTCCTTCAAGGGGGATGGAATAAGATTTAGAGATGAAAGAAATCTTGGAGGATGCATATCACAATTACATCAACTGGTAAACAATTTCGCTAGATTCACGATTCATTATCAAACAAATATCAAGCTAAATGGAACAAAGATCATTTACAAATCGTTATATACAGTTCAGTTTCCCAACTTGTTTTCTGCAAACCAACCACTTGCACCACAATCATGTCATCTGAACACAAATCTGTGTTGTTTTTGGATAAAAATACAAATGTCTGACACATCTCTACAGCTGTGACAAGCAATTTGAAAGCAAAAAACAAAAAAGCGGATCCAGTTATTTCTGTTGGGACTCCCTGATTCAACTCTATTTACTTCCTGGATGTGTAATTAATGGCATGTACCAAAAGCAGGAAGCAGACCACTTAAGGACATGGTTCACAATTTCATTTTGTATCATTCAGTCTCAGTCGAGACGTCTTGTTCCAATAGTGTACCAAGATGAAACATTGGGGAATGTATCGTATCGTGCCAAAAGCCCATGAGTATCTGGGCTTCTTAGAGCACCCGACTAAGTCCCATGGAACACGTATGTTACCCCTTCCACGTGCCAGGTCTACTAGGAAATATTCCAGGGGGATTCTAAGTACTAAAATTGGTTTTAAAGCTTATTTTCATGATATATGTCTTTTATAACATATAAATGCTTAAAACGATATTTTAAACCTTGCTTAAGGATGCCAGCTTGCTAAGCTGGTAAGGTCTGTCTGTGTTGATGCCACAACCTGAGTTCAATATCTATCCTCGCTCACTAATCACTCCCACAAAAATAAATAAATAAATAAAATAAATCTCCACATGCTCTATGCTTATCTCAGGCAATATCGCTAAATGCATCGTGCATGAATTTCCAGTAAAAGGAAATTGTGATATTATGTAAATATGAGTATACACTAACACATCCAATACAAGGAATCACAGTTGATCAGAAAAATTGAGAAAGACCTTCATTGTTTGCAATGTGGAGATCTGACCATGTATCCAAAGCATAGTTGTGGTAACGTCACCAATTGGTGTCCATGCACCACCAGCATTGGCTGCTATCACGACAACAGCTCCTAGAAGCCTGTCAAATTAGATACCAATGTGTGAAGCCTGTATTACAGATCAATTTTATGAATATATTTTGGAAATGTGCAAGGGGATTAGAAAAAAGTGGTTAACAATGTTCTAGTATATGAATAACACCATGCAGCCACTAATTATCATCACTCAGAGAGGGAGTGCTGAAATAGTGAACTTGTTAAAGAACCAGAGTCAAATAAATTGTCCGGTAAGATTCGACAACTACATGGAGGTGTTTCCAAAGAAATCTAAGCCTCTCGGTGGGCTCCTTATACACAGTTTGGCATCCCAGTTGAAAATTCTTATTAAAGCATGAATCTCTTTTTGTGCATTGCAACTTACCTTCCACAAAAGCCTTGTATCTTTCTTTTTCTGGAATAAATTCCTATTAATTCTCAAAAAAACTAAGGTTCATGAAAATTCTCGGATTGTGACACATGTAGTGAGTTCTCAGAGTATAAATCTGTCAAGATAAACTTTTTTCTTCATAAATAAAATAATTTGCACACTAGAAAGTTAGACAAAACATTTACTAGGAGTTCCTGAGAATAGTAAGAGGAAGAGAATAAAATTCAGTAAATAATTGTAGTTCATCTCATCTGGGCAACACAAGCAAATAAAGGTATCTTTACAATAAAATGAAAGGTGCATAACTTTATTCAACAAATTGAAATCATTCTGTCGGCCAGCTTATTAAAGAGTTATGATTATTGGCATTATATTGTAGGACAACTTATTTCCAAATGAGTCATGTAAAAGCAACAAATTCCACAACTTTATGGCTCCAATGCCATGCTAATAATATTTTCATATATACTATGATGGCACATGGCATGTAACACCCAGAAAGGAAAAATTCCCCTCAAAGGGTATTTTCGTAATTTTACTATGTAAGGGCATTTTCATAATTTTGCTATACATTGACTTTAAACATGAATGGTAGTGGACACTGGGGTAATTTGATAAGTCATTAACAATTAATAACTCGAGAATTTTTAAAATTTTCCATAATAGGGCATTATGGTAATTTTCATAATGGAGTATTTTTTTGTCATTATTGGTAGTTTATGCCATTTGGGGATGGACCAGATGTTTGGAGATGCATCCGAGTAGTATTTGATGTTTTGAATTTAACAAAAAAAATTGTTAGTATCCATGCTTCATTTTTCATTGTCATTTAATGGATATGGATATGGGTAATGTAATAACCTTGCTTTTCTAAACCCTGATTAGTGTGAAACTTAATGTTGGCCCGTTTTTTTTATAGCATCCGAAATTTTTTCCTTCGAAAGGCATTTTAGTAACTATACCACCTAAGGTTAACTTAGTAATTCAGTTTTTGTATACATGAAATATAATGGTTAGGTCAATCTAATAACCCTAGAGACCCTGCTCCGAATTTGGAGAGCTTTCGGATAATTTCTTCTCGGAAGGGTATTTTCATTCTTAGGGGTAATTTAGACTTTTTTACCTCTATTTTACTTGTTTTGACTTTATTTGGCCATTAGTATATTATAGAATATCATATGCAACTTTCGGGAGATTTTAAAAAATCTCATATTGGGGGTATTTCCGTTTTTTATATATTAGGATAATTAAATACTATTTTTCAGTATTTGGGTCATAATTTCTTACCCCGATGTTAGAATTGCGATCCGTTTGATGTTTCAAATCATTGTCTTATGAAAATTTCTAGTTTCAATGTTTTGGACACCAAAATTGGGTAAAACATTTGAGTATTTATTAATTACGGGAAAAAATACCGATCAAAAAAGAGATTACGGAAAGAAATTATTTTATAAGTAATTTGGGGTTTGGTGAGCTTTAGTGAGGCCCATGTGTGATATGTTATTTATTTTAATTAATGTTGTATTTAATTGTCCTACACGTGCATTTTTTATATCCTATGGTTTTAAATTGATAAATTACATGTATTTTGGACTTGTCACAGGCAGCGCAAGTATGTTTTGGACTTGCTTCAGGAGGCTAGTAAACTTGGAGTGAAATCAATAGGCACAATCATAGATTGAGTGATAGTGATGGCAAGCCTTTGGTGGGCGTCAGTCGAATTTAGCGCTTAGTGGGTGAACTGATCTGCTTGTAACTTACGAGGCTTGATATTGCATATGTGGTCGAGTGTCATTAGCCAGTTATGCATGCTCCTCATGTTGCATATCTTAATGCAGCTATGTGAGTTTTACGCTATCTGAAAGGATGCCCAGGGAAGGGGTTACCTTTCAGAAAGCATGGCCACAAGCGTGTAGAGGTCTAGTCAGATTCAAATTGGGCTGGATATGTTACTGATAGACAGTCTACTTCTGCTTATTGTAAGACGGTGGGTGGTAACCTGGCAGAGCAAGAAGCAGTCTGTTGTTGCTCGTTCGAGTGCTGAAGCTGAATTCTGATCATGGCACACGGTAATTGTGAGTTGCTTTGGTTACGTTTGCTATTGCGTGAGTTGGGTTGCTCTCCACCTATTCCAATGTCCTTGTATTGTGATAACAAGGCAACGATCAACATTGCCCATAATCTGATTCAGCATGATCACACCAAACATAGAAGTGAACCGTCACTTTATCAGGGAGAAAGTCACCTCAGGAGAGAGATCTGCACCACTTTATTCCTATGTCTTAGCAAGTGGTCGATGTTCTCGCTAAGGCGGTCAATCGAACCACTTTTGACACACTAGTTGGCAAGCTGGGCATGTGTAATTTCTTGTCCCCAACTTAAGGGAGAGTGTTATCATGTTATGTCCTTAGTATCTTTTATTTTTAGTCCCACATCGATTAGTAGTAGTTTGGTATTTTAGACCTTTCACTGTACATAAGGGTCCTTATGTAATCAAATTTATTTTCCTCAATTCTTTTCTTTCTCTCTTCCCACTTTTCTTCTTTCTTATTTCTTCTCTACAGATTTTATCTCTTTGAGGGGTTTTTTCTCTATTTTATTTTTTATTTTCATTTATTTTTGTGGAACTGTTAAAGTGATATTTTGAGGACTGCAATCCTAAGATGCAAAAACAGTTTTCACATTTTCTTGAGATTTAGGGATTTGGTTTTAAATGATAGTTTGTTATTTCTTTTTTCAATCTAAGTCCTCGAATTGCATTGGTTATAACTTAGAACACTGTGTTCATTTTCCATTTCATTATCACTGCTAAGATCTAGGGTTTCATAGATATGAGAGAGAGAGAGAGATGGGATAAGCGAATTAGGTGGTATTACCCTAATCGATCCCCTTCTATATTAAAGCATAAAAGAAAGGGTAAAGACATTAATACATCATACATCTCCAACTTAATACATTAATACAACAATAATAACTAACACCCCCCCCCCCCCCCCCCTAAAGCTGGAGAGTATACATCAGACATCTCCAACTTGGAACAAATTAGATCCATAGAAGTCTTGGATAGAGCTTTAGTAAACATGTCTGCTAACTGATCTGGTGTCTTTATGTACGGAGTCACAATTTCACCACTCACCACTTTGTCTATAACAAAGTGGCAATCCATCTCAATTGATGTCCTTTCATGAAACACAGGGTTAGAGGCTATATGAATAATTGCATGATTGTCACAATACAATTTCACAGGAGACTCCACACTCACACCCAACTCAAGAATGAGATGCCTCGACCAACTCAACTCACAGCTCGTATGGGCTATTGCTCTGTATTCGGCCTCTGCACTCGATCGTGCTACTACCGATTGCTTCTTCTCCAGGACACTAGATTTTCACCAAGAACCATACAATAATTTGTAGTGGGCCTTCTATCAGAAGGTGAACTAGCCCAATCCGCATCAATATAACCAACTACTTGAAGGTGACCGTGCCTTGTACAAAAGACCACAGCCAAGAGCTCTTTTCAAGTACCTCACTACACGAACAACAACATCTCAATGCAGAACACGAGGTGATTGCATAAACTAACTAATCACACTCACAGCGAAAGATATATCAAGTCTAGTAATAGTCAAATAATTCAGTTTGCCAACCAATCTCCGATATCTACTCGGATCATCATACATCTCTCCCTGATCACTTACAAGTTTAGTATTAGGATCCATGGGAGTATCAACCGGTTTAGATCCCATCAAACCTGTCTCCACAAGAATATCCATAGCATACTTTCTCTGAGACAAACTAATCCCATGGCTTGACCTAGCAACCTCAATACCCAGGAAATAACGAAGTTTCCCTAGGTCTTTAAGCTGTAGAAACTGTTTCAACTGTTGAATTTCTTTAGTGTCATCTCCAGTCACTACCATATCATCAACGTACACCACGCATATGGAGACTGCTTCAAACCATATATTGCCTTATTCAGAAGACAAACACGACCAGATGACTCTCCATGAGCAACAAAACCTGGAGGTCGCTCCATATAAACCTCTTCCTGCAGAGTACCATGTAAGAAGGCATTATTGACATCAAGTTGATACATCGGCCAATGCAAAGAAGCAGCTAAAGAGATCACAACACGAACTGAGGCAATCTTGGCCACTGGTGAAAATGTCTCACTGTAATCAGTACCATAAGACTGAGTATACCCTTTGGCAACAAGACAAGCCTTCAATTGTTTAATCGACCCATCAGGAAGAAACTTCACAGTATATACCCAATGACAGCTAGCCTGTTTACTCGAAGGCAAAGAAACTAGATCCCATGTACCATTGGAATGAAGGGCATTCATCTCATCAACATGGCTGCACATCAACCAGGAGAAGAAAGAGCTTCCTGGACATTTGTATGAACAAACATCAAAGAAACAGAGGCAACAAATGTACGATAGGAAGGAGACAGAATAGAAAGACGCAAAGTTAGAAAGAGGATGTTGGTACAGGAACGAATACCTTTCTATAAAGCAATAGGAAGATCAGAAGAAGATGAGTCGGGCAAACCCGGATCTGTTGACGTTGAAGTAGATGGTGGATGACGTGAGTCTGGCAAAGAGGAAACGAGTTGCCTTAAGGCAAAAATATGTACGAAGAGGTGGCACTGTCAAAGCGGACACATCAAACTCCTGCAAACAAGAAGATCTACCAATCTCAACTGAAAGCGGAAACGGGTGAGAGTCAAACTCAACAAGACGCATAAAAAAAGAAAGGGACATGCTCAAAAAATGTAACATCAAGACAAACAAAGTTCTTACGGGAAACGGGGTCAAAGCACCGATAGCCTTTGAGTCCGAGAGTAACCCAAGAAAACACATTTAACTGCTCGGGGATCAAGCTTATCAATGCCCGAACCCAACCGTTGAACAAAGCAGACACATCCAAAAATGCGAGGAAGAGAGAATAAAAACTACCAAGAAATAAAACAGAACATGGAGACTGACCATCAAGAACAGACATAAGCATGCGATTAATGAGATGACATGCGGTCAGAACATCACTCCAATACACCTTTGGGACTTTCATCTCGAATAACAAAGCCTGAGCAACCTCAAGAAGATGACGAAACTTCCGTTCAGCCACACCATTTTGTTGTGGGGTGTGGGAATAAGAAGTCTGATGAACAATACCCTGAGATGCTAAGTACGAACGAAATGGCAATGAGTCATATTCTTTAGCATTATCAGATAGGAGCATTTGAATAGACACACCAAATTGACTTTTAATCTCAGCATAAAACAATTGAAAAATAGATAATATTTCAGATCTATCTTTCCTTAAATATAACCAGGTCATGTGAGAAAAGTCATCCACAAAAGTAACAAAATATTTAAATCCATTACGAGAAGTAACTCGAATGGGTCCCCAAACATCTGAATGAACTAAAACAAAAGGTTTAACTACTTGAAGAGCAATCCAAGACGGAAATGAAATTCTATGATGTTTACCCAACTCACAAGACTCACAATCTAAACTAGACATACTACTTAAGGAAGGAAACATCAACTTCAAAGAGCGCAGAGAGGGATGTCCTAGTCGACAATGCCGCTAGTGCGGAGTGAGCGAGAATGTCTGGAATGCTGCAGTCTCCCTCTCACCATCAAGATAATATAGGCCACCTGACTCACGTCCTCCACCAATCCTCTTCTTCGTCTTGAGATCTTGAAAAAACACAATGTGAAGGATAAAACATAATTGAACAATTCAAAGCTTTTGTAAGCTTACTTACAAACATAAGGCTGAAAGGAAATTTAGGCACATACAAGACAGAAGATAAGGAAAACAAATTACTAGGAGAAGCTTGACCTAGGCCAGACACTTTAGATGTCGTGCCATCTGCCAAGTCACACACTGAGAAGGAGAAGAAATGTACTGAATAGAAAAAAAGCACACTTGGAGTCCCGGTCATGTGATCTGAGGCTCCAAAGTCAATAACCCACGGGAATGGAGACCCAGATACCTAAGATGCAAGGCATGCAATACCTGAGAGAAAAAAGGGTGGAGATATTAGAAGACGTGGCAATAGATTGTTGCGGTTGGATGAGCCTGGAGTAATCTTCGCGCGACATAGTCACCACCTCCAAGTTAGCCATAAGTGGCTGAGTGGGTGTAGCCAATACAGATCAAACTCTCACTCTCACTCTCACTATAGGATGCACAGTTAGCCCAGTTGGCAGGTTTGCCATGCAAATCCCAGTAAAAATCCACTGTGTGACCATCCTTGCCACAATGAGTACACTTTCGAGGTTCACTACGACCTCGTCCACGATCACCAACTAAATCTTGGTCTCCACTGCCACCTCTACCACCACCACGGCCACATCCACGACTACCACGACCACTAGAAACTACAAGAGTAGATCTGTCTCTAGTAGAGACTAATCTCCGAAATCGACGCAAGCTAAAGACGAGCCAAAAATCTCAGGTCATACTTGGAAGTTCGCTGCTTCCCAAGATTTGAGCCCGAACTAGCTCATATTCTGGTCGGAGTCCAGCGAGAAATCGAGCAACGACAAAAGTCTTCTCTTTGTTTACGTTGTTTTACCAGATCAGATGTAAGGGGCTGATAAACATTCAACTCATTTCGAATGTTTGGAAGAGTTGAATAATACTTAACAAGTGGCTTCTCACCCTACTGCAAAGGGAAGTATTCTTCAACCAACTAATACATCCATGTGATGTTATTCTCACTAGAATACATCTTCCTAACTTCCCAGATCTCCTTAGCACTATTTAGACACATCAAATTAATGATAATTTTCGAATCCATACTGTTCCACAACCAAGTCATGATTTGGGCATTCTTCTGCACCCACTCTGAAATGTTACTGGCATCAGACTGGGGCTTTTCTTCAGTCAAATATTTCACTTTCCCTTTGGCTGTTTGAAATACTTCAATAACTTTAGCCTAGGGAACATAATTACTTCTATTAACTCTAATGGAAGTCATCTGTATATTAAAGAAATCCCCCGGCACCACCACCTTATTTTTATCATCCATCACTACTCACCAGATATAACAGAGCTGAACAAATCAGACCTTTCGAGACAACTCCTTTAACGATTTTCCACTAGAGAAAATCCAAAACTAGAAGCAAACCACTTCTAAAATCACTTTGCAATATCCTCGAAGCCAGATAACCACCCACAAAACATGTGATTTGCTCAGAACATGCAAATAACATGTGCTATTTTGGCTGGAGGGGAATCTCTCAGATTATGGACCTTGCGGTTTTGGCTAGAGAGTCATCTCCCATCATCTAATGCTTGAAATCTACCCTGGAGGCACAATTAACACACATCAACTTGATCTGAGAACAATCTCCCCACTTTTGAACGCTGCGATTTGCCCCAAGAGGACTTCTCTCAGTTGCAGCCTTGCAGGAGAACTTCCCATGCACCACGCACAAATACCAAACAGAGGCCACGATCTTCATTAGTTTTGCTTGATGGCCTTTTCAATTTTACATACAACCTATGGTCGAAACCACCACCACACAGAGATCTAGTTTTTTCACAAAACCCTAGATTTATTTATTCACCACAAAAGAGGAAAAGAATAAGGAATAAAAAAGAAGAGAAATAGAAGAGAAGTGAACCCCAGAAACGCAGGATCAATGCTCTGATACCACGATAAGATCTAGGGTTTCATAGATGAGAGAGAGAGAAGAAACGTGGGAAAGATGGGATAATCGAATTAGGTGGTATTGCCCTAGTCGATCCCCTTTTATATTAAAGCATAAAAGAAAGGGTAAAGACACACCTCCCACATATATACCCACATGCATAAACAAGAATAACTAACAATCACCCCCTCCCTCCAATGCCTTTTCTTTCATTCTGCCTTCAAAACTTCATGAGTATGTTCAATTGCCTCTAAAAGATGTTGGGAAGTAGTTTACGATGGGTTAGTGACTGAAATGTCAACAATTAGTGGCAATAAATCCACCAACAACTTAAATCCTCCCTATTATTGTGGTGTTGGTAATGTAACCTAGTCCATGGGTTCTTGGCCCTCTCCATGGGTTTCCAAGACCAAGAGCAACCTGAGTTTTATGATTGTTTTGCATAAATAAAACATGCAAAACCATCTTAGTTGGGCCGGAATTGTTGATTTGGGCAAGGAAATAAATTTCACGAAATTATCGAAATATTTCACGAAATATTTCCATATTCTAGGTTACCGACAAGAAAGAATACTTAAGTCGAAATAATGTTAAATTTCCCGAAATATTTCCATTCATGTCGAAATATTTCGCGTGAACAGTAAATTTCGATCAATTGATAGTGTAAATATTTATTTTTTCGGTCGAAATGTTTCGATACGTATGGAAACATTGGAAACATTTCAATCGTAGGTAGGAAACATCTCATTTGAACTCAAAACCACTATAAATCTCATATTTGATCAATTTAACCCATTTTCATACATTTTGTTTATACAAAAGATGAATCCATTGTAGATTTTTTGGTTCGTGGATTGATCGTGAGGACGAATCAAATCCCGTTTTGGAGTTTTTTCAAATTCGAAATATACATAAGATAAAATATCTTGCTACAAATAAATAGGTTAGGTGTAAATTCATTAAATTTATGAATCTATGATGCATTTACACTAGATTTGTGCACAGATTGAAGATCGTTTAGGGTGAAAATTTGAAATTTGAGAAAACCCCAATTTTATTGGTTTTTACCCTAAACACCCATGATTGTGCATAAATTGATTATATGTTGCATAACTTAGTCCGTTCTACAAGTTGGTTGGGTTAAAAAAAAATTAACCCTAAATTTTTTTTTCAAATAAAAATTAAACGTTCAAAAATTAATAATGTTATAAGTTAATAGTAAATAGGTTTTCTAAAATTACATATAATGTTAAGAAATTAATGTAAGTGAATAAGGATTTGTTAATATATTACTTTAGGACTTTTTTATAATTAGCAATTAAATAATAGTTATATAATTAAATTAAACCTTAACTAATTAAAGATACTTGCCACGACATATTATAGACCGTTATGGTCATTCATTTGCACACTATATATGGTTGTATATTATGGTTTGAAAGCTTATAAGTGTGTTTTTATGCTTGTTCCATCATTTCCCAAACTTTCCACAATATTTCCATCATTTCCACATTATTTCCATCATTTCCACGAAAAATGTATTATTTCCACACTGGTCGAAATATTTTCCATTTTTAGACTGGTCGAAATAAACCTCGAAACCAAAATTTATTTCCTTGGATTTGGGTGAAAGGTGTTGGGGATATGTCCTCGTGTCAATTGCCTATACATTAAGTGGGGATTTGAGTTTTGTTCAAAAGAGTCAATTTATCATACCAAATTATTTGCAGACCTTGCACCCAAATTTAACTCATTAAAATTTAATTATTACGAAGTTAAAATATCAACGCAGGGACTGAAAATGTCGTCAAGTTTTGCACACTCAGATTGCATCTAAGCCAAAGAAAGGTTTTCTTTGGCTTCTAATGTAGGCAAAGGTAGTCGTGGCCAATGTCATAATAATGATGATGGCCGGTGTTGCTTTGTACAAAACACAAAATAGTCATAATTAAAACAAATGATACTCGCACTTTGAATTTTAGAAATTCATCATGCAATAGTAGGGTAGTTCTTAATTTATATGAGAGAATATGAGAAAAATGAAAAGAATTGATGGGAACATACTTCCGGTATTCTGAGGGAGGTACTAGTTTCCGCAATAAGGAGACCATCACAATGGTAGATGTTAGGTTGTCAAGGACTGAACTAAGACAAAAGGTGACAAAACCAACCTGAAAATTTCATCAAGAAATTGGTCAAATACCAAGAACTAATTTAAAAATAACATACTTTGAATTGGATAGGCGGCTATGGTGATCTTAAAACTACGTTTAGAAAATCAGCATCAAGTAGATCTCAAGAGTTTTTTCTAAAAAAAAAATAATGAAAAAAAAAAAAGATTTGAAATAAGACGATAAACACTTAATACAACGCGGGTCCCAACATTCAGTGGAAGTACACATTGTGACAGCTATCAGATCCCCCATTTGCATCAAGAATCTCATCCACAACCATTAACAGATAGCAGGGAGATTGGGTTGAGAGCTATCCACAATCTCCCTACTCTGGCAAAGTAGATGAAAGACACAATGCCATTTATGCTGAAACTACTTAAATGGTAAAAGCCAAAGGTTTCTTCTATCTACAAACTGAAAACCATACACTCAGTAGTTATGCTTGACAAGTTACAGCAGCTAGACCCAAAACACTAGGTTGCCGCTGTGCATAACGACATTGAAATATTATAAATAAAAAGAAAAATGGACCAGGAACATCACTTATGGTTTAATCAAAAAGTAAAACAGCATAAACTCATAATTATTTACAGGAACATGTTTGGGAGGTATAGTAGGTTGCGACTTGCAAGTGTGCATATAACATTGAAATATTATCAATGAGTATATGACAAAGAAAAATGGAATGGTGATGTCATATTTGGTTCAATCAAAAAGTGAAATATTTCAGCGCTACCTTGTAGGAGTAATATCTAGACTCTGAATCTTTCCTATCTTCATCCTTACCAAAATTTCCTTCACTTTTATAACTTAATTCTATGGAAGTTTATGTGCCCTCTAGTATCTCCAGGACTAGCGTCTCTTTCTAGTTTTAAGCCCCCTTCCATAATCTACTCATCCCTTAACAAGACTCTCTGGTTGTTCTCTTAATGCACCTACCTTGATCTAGGTCTCAAGTATTCTTGTAAGTTTGTAAATGTCTTTCTCACCTTCTTTGTACCTAACCTATTGTATAAGTCACACATGCCTTATGTTTGCCTCACTTACTACTTTCTTTGCTTCTATTTTAGCACTTCCATATTTTTCAATGTTTTCGTCACTTCAAGTTCGTTGCCAAGTCTTGTACTAGGACCTCTTTTTCAATGGCCTTTTGGACCACATCACTCCAGCACTTTCTTTTTTGTTAGCTACTTTTCTCTTTAGATTCCCCAAAATCCTCTTTTGCCACCCTTTTAATACATTTGGCCATTTCATCCCACACCACTACAGTTTATGCATCTAAATTCCATTTTCCCTCCACAATCGATTTGTCTCGAGAAGTCACTATTTTTTTCCTCTTTTAGATTCCACCACCTTATTCTTGGGTCCAATCTCCTTATATATACATATCAACAAGATTATTACCTTTATCCTGAAACACCTAAAGTGTTCAATGATCACATACAACAACAATTGCAAATGTCGAAATCGACAATCATTTTTCAGAAAGAACTGGCATTACTGCACTAAATTCCCTCTGTAGAGGATGCCCCAAACCCCACCTCCAGATGGGGAACTTACTGACACTTTTATTTGTCGCGAACTCGCACGAGGTACAGAAGAACATGTGAGAGCTCCTTTGCTCGTGGAAAAAAGAAATTTCAATGAGAATATGGCTCATCCCTCATGCACACATCAGACCTGAGACGTTGGTCACTAATACTTGTCCTGTGCGTTAGTCACTCAAAATGTGGCCGCTTAGCACACTTTTCAGGACCACTGATCCATGAATGTTTGGCCCATCCTCCGGTTAACCTACATGCCAAAATCAGCCTAATAGTTGGACCTAATGTTTCCCACCCATGTCTTGTTCATGAAGCTCATGATGAAAAAAAATGCTCAAATCTAACAGCTCGGAATCACCTATCATACTGTATTCTGCGTGTATGTTGATAAAGGGGTAGGCTAAACGTTGATGGGATCAGTGGACTTGAAAAAATATTTGGCAGGACCAACATGTGGGACAGGTACTAGTGACCAACATCCATTCATACATATGTATACATATATCTAATTGGGTTGAGTTATTTTGATACATCATTTGACATGCCTATGTGAGGCCCACATGGAAATGATTCAAGGTCCAATTTTTGGTGATGGCATGTTCATGTGGCCCCACATAGGCATGTCAAAATATCCTAACCCATATACACCATATGGATATAGGTAATATATGGCCCAAGCCTGGCATAGGCCTTAGAAGTTGAGGCCTGCTATAATGGGCTCAAAAGACTCAAGCCTAAAAGTTAGATGTTTGGGGGACCCATAGCTCATTTTCAATATTGTAGTCAACAAAGATTTCAATGACAATTAGTTCCCATGGTACTTGGTGTATAGCGCCAATATCCTTTTATGTAGAAAAACAAAGATTTCAATGACAATTAGTACAGGGTTGGCCTCAACTTAGAAGTTGAGGCCAACCCTGTACTATAATGGGCTCAAAAGACTCAAGCCTAAAAGTTAGATGTTTGGGGGGCCCATAGCTCATTTTAAATATTGTAGTCAACAAAGATTTCAATGACAATTAGTTACCATGGTACCTGGTATCCTTTTATGTCGAGAAACAACCAAAAAACTTTAAAGTTATGATGAGAAATCTCTCTCTCTCTCTTGATGTTCATACACGATCTCCTGTTGTCTACAAAATGACTAGAACCTAGACTTACCCCAATCCCCGAGAACCTACTTTTATGTGACACTAACATGCATACATACATCTATACTACTTACAATGAACGAGCCGCGTTTGTGATGTTGAACATTTTGTCCATTTTGTTCCCAAATTGCCCATGTTTTGCTTCTTTCATTTTTTTTTTACTTTTAAGCCCCACATCCAAGTATTCACCCCCATTGTCATAACGAAGAATCTTCAATGGAGTTACGAACTAAGTGGCGACCATCTTATGAAATATCTGAAAGATGGAAAAACCTCATCTTTGTTTTCATGAGATACACCCAGGGACATCCACAAAAGTAGCAAATTCCAAATAAAGACGTCACTGGAGCAGGACCCCCACACATTCGAATGTACAATAGAGAAAGGAACATTGTTGTTATTTTCACTAATAGGATAAATAGAACGACAATGCTTAGCAAGTTCACAAGTTTCACAATGAAACTAAATGGTGGACATAGAAGGAAAAGCATGACAAACACGCTTCAAAACTGACACAAGGACATGACCAAGCCGATTATGCCAAAGCATTAACTGGTCTTTATTGACTCAACTACAACTACGGGTTCTAGACTGATGCAATGATGGAGATACTGAGGTATCCAGAGGTACAAGCCACCATCCTCACATCACTACCAGTCGTCCACCTCGACTACAGATCCTGAAACACAATGAGAAGGAAAAATGTTATATTGCAATTAAGACTCTGGTAAGACTACTAACTAGATAATAAGTTAGCAGTAAACTGAGGAACACGTAGAACAGATGATAATGTTAGTGCTGGAAAGGCATGAACATTCCCTTTACCAGAAATAGAGGAAAGGGTGCCATCAGCAATCCTAACTTTGTCCTGACCAGAACAAATATTATAACTAGAAAAAATGGAAGAATTACCAGTCATATGTTCAAACGCCCATGAATTGATGATCTAAGAAAGGTTGGAAGGTACAGTAGAGACAGAGAAAGCAGACCCAGTACTTGTCTGAGCAAAGGTAGATGTGGAAGTGGAAGCCTAGCCATTGAGTTGGGCTATCAAATGACGAAGCCACTCAATATCTCTAGGGGAGAAAGAATCCATGTCCCCAAAGGAGGGAGGCACTATGGGGGTAGTGTCTTGAGTCTGAGTGTGCCGTAGGTGGCCCCTATCTAGTTGTTCTGCGCTAGCGAGGATTTGGGCCCAATCCTGGAGAACATCCATGTAGCTCCCAGCAAGTGTCTTTGATGTGGCTCAGACGACCACAGTGATCACACTTAGGTCATTTCTTCACCTGGCTTCTTCAGAGTCGATTTCTGACCTTTCTGGAACATACATGCAAGGGCAGATTGATCTTGAGAGTCACTCCCACTACGTAACTGCATGGCAGAGCACCAACTTTCCTTCCCTTAGATATAAGCATAGACCTAGGCAAGAGACATTAGGAGTTATTGTTATCAGATACGTATGTCTCTACGTATTTCTATGTAATAGGAGTAGTATTGTAAATACTCCTCTTGAGGGGTATATTTGTCTTTGTAAAGTTCTCCATATATAATATATTTTGTGGAGTCATGTGACCACATCACATGACATCCTTATCTTCTCTCTCACTCTCTCTCTCTCTCTCTTCTCTCTTTTTTTTTCTTCCTAAACCTAACCCTAACCCTAACCCTAAAATCTCATATTCAACTTGGTATCATAGCTATCTAAGGGATTTCTGCAAGGGATTCTACCGGAGATCAACTAGAGGGCCGATGACGTCATCTAGGCCGTACGACTGACATCAGCAGTCGTACGACAGGGTACCCCTTTCATCCTCAAACTCTAGGGTTCAATAGATCTCGTTTTTTTGAGCTTTTTTGTGATTTTTGGGATCATTTGGTTAGTTTTTTGCCCAATCTTCTTGAATATTGAACAAAATTGTTTTTTTGAACCAACTCCTTTTTGGGGGTCTTCACAGCCTTTTTCCTTGGGTTTGTCCCATCGTTTTGCTCACCCTCAATCATACCTACATGGGGATACCCTATTTGGGATCAACCATTACCGATTGAAGCTTGTGGGAGGTAATATACCCCCATTACTTATCGTCGGTGACCCCTTTCAACCCCATAGGACTGTCAGTTGGGGGGTAATCCTCCCCAACTCGACCCTAGAACTCCTCAAAATATTTTTATGCTTGTAGGATGACTCTCTATGGTTCTATGTTGCTGCCCTCTGTCATCGGACTACTTCTAGCGCCCATTGGAGGTTCATATGGGTATTTTTCGCTCGTCGGCCATCATTAAATGTCCTATTTGTTCTTGAATACCTTCTCCGAGGGTATTATAGCCTTTGTTTCTTATTATCTCTCCTTGTTGATTTGTTATGGAGACTCCACCTATCTTAGGTAATCCCTCAGAATCTTAAGTTAGCACAGATTCTACCTCCAGAGGAGTTGGAGGGCCTGTGATGCAACAAGTGAGTTATGAGAACCCCGGGTTGCAGATTACATCCATCAAACTCAATGGGACTAACTATTTGGAGTGGGCTCGAGCCGCATGGTTGTTCATTGGAGGCCATGGGAAGATGGGGCGTTGCACGGGGCCAACTAAAGAGCCAGATAAGGATCATCCATGTTTGAGAAATGGGAAACTGAGAACCTCACGGTCCAATCTTGGCTTGTCAACTCCATGGAGCCTCACATCAGTTGGGGTTTTTTCTTCATACGTACAACCCAAGATGTTTGGAAAATGGCCAAGAAGACCTACTCTCAGTAGCAGAATACTGGTAGAGCTTATCAATTGAAGCAGAGCATCTCCTGCCTTCGTCAGGGACAAATCCCTATCTGACTATTTTGCGACACTTCGGAGTATGCGGGAGGAGTTAGACTACTATTATCCCTACCATCCTCCTACGCCGGATGAAGTGGTCAAGTACCAGAAGCACGTTGAGGAAGGCAGGATATTTGAGTTCCTTTCTGGACTCAATACTTCATATGAGTTGGCCAGGATTCAGATCCTTAGTAGCCGGACACCTCTGCCTACTTTCAGTGACGTACTGAGATCTACTCATATGTACAGAGTGAGGAGAGCCGCAGACTATCTCTTCAGGATGAGTTTCCTGTTCAGAAGCGATCAACGCTTGTCACCTCCTCACCCACTCCTACCTTTGCATCTGCTTCTCAGCCTCAACAGCTTCAACAGAGTCGACCCCCACAGTTCTTTGCTCTTTCAGCTGGCCGACCTTCCTCCTCCAAGAAGAGGCCCAAGTGTGACTTCTTTGGTCGCCTTGGACATTTGAGGAAGACTTGCTGGAAGCTACATGGTCGACCCTAGTCTTCTACTCGTCGCTCCAGTCAGTCTGGATCTTTTGGTGCCCATTCTGCTAGCATGGACACGTTAGCATCCTCGCAGGGCCAGTCTCTTCAGAGTTCTTCTCTACTGGCTGCTTGAGCTTGCAGGGCTTCGACGATTGCTCTCACATATGGATGGTCCTTCTGCCACCTCCTCATTTGCTCAGTCAGGTATCATCAGATTTGCCCATCATGTGTCCATTCCCCCTTTCAGTCCTACTTGGATCATTGATTCAGGGGCTTCGAACACATGACGAGTATGTTTTCTTTATTTTCGAGTTATTCCATTTGTTATGGCCGAAATAAAGTTAGAACTGCAGATGGAACCTTATCTTCTGTATCTGGGAAAGGGGATGGTCTCCCCTCTCCTAAACTTCCACTTGCATCTGTTTTACATGTCCCAAATTTTACATCTAACCTATTATCTGTTAATGCCCTAACCAAAACTTTGAACTGCAATGTGACTTTCTTTCCTTCGTACTGTATCCTTCAAGACCTAGAGATGAGGAAGACGATTGGAACTAGACATGAGGCCGACGGGCTATATCTTCTTGATGGATAGTCTTCTGAGCCCACAGCACTGCAGTCATCTCATAGTAGTAGTATGAGTAGGATAAACTCTGTTTTAGGTTGGCATGCCCGTATGGGGCATGTCTCTTTTCAGTATCTCAAACTATTATTTACAGCTTTATTTGTTTCTATTTTGTTATCTAGCTTGCATTGTGAGACATGTGAGTTATTGAAACACTATCGATCTACTTATCCTTCAAGAGGTAATCGAAGTTTTGTTTCCTTTGATCTTGCGCATTCTGATGTTTGGGGTCTTGCCCGTGTTACTTCTATCTTTGGCTTCTACTATTTTGTTACTTTTGTTGATGACCATACTATGTACACATGGGTTTATCCTATGAAAACCAAAGATGAGGTTCATTTCATCTTTAAGAGTTTTCATAAGATGATCCTAACCCGGTATAGTGCCCCCATTAAGGTTCTTTGTTCTGACCAGGGTGGAGAATATATGTATGGGGGTCTCCAACAATATTTTTTAGACCATGGGATTTATTACCAAAATTCTTGCAGCTACACCCCTCAACAAAATGGTGTAGCTGAAAGCTAGATCTCTTCTGATCGGCTCCAAAGTCCCCAAATTGTATTGCTCGGATGCTGTATTGACTGCTGCCTATTTGACTAACAGAATTCTATCCCGTGTCCTCAACTTCCAGTCTCCTCTACAGGTACTTGCTCCCACAACTTCCTTATTCGCAGTCCCTCGTATCTTTGGGTGTGTATGCTATGTACACATCCTAGGTCCCCATCGTCCCAAACTAGATCCCAAAGCGCTTAAATGCATCTTTCTGGGTTGCTCTTCTACCCATAAAGGGTATAAGTGTTACCATCCTTCCACAGAGAAGAAGTTTGTGTCTATGGATGTCACCTTTCGTGGGGACCTATCTTTTTCCTCCTTCGCCTCTCTTTAGTGGGGAGCATAGTAATGAAGAGAGGTGTAATGTTCCACTTCCTGCTATATTACTCTTTCATCCATCTCTTGAGTTTGAGAGGCCTCAGACTACTCCACCTACTACTGTGATTGATAGTGCTCCTGACACTCAGAAGGAGCTCAAGGTCTATAGTAGAAGGGAGAAATCCACAACTGATCCAGTATCAGTGGTACCATCCTCGGATCAAGGTAATCCTTCCTCCCCCTCTATACCTATCATTTCTTCTTCTAGTAATGCTTTTGATCTTCCCATTGTTTTACGAAAATGAATCAAGAGTTCCACTCAGCATCCTTTGAGCCACTTTTTCTCATATGATGCCTTGTCTCCCTCTTATAAAGCCTTTGTCACATCCCTTTCCATTATTCCTATTCCTTCTTCCGAGATGGAAAGCTGCTATGACAGAAGAAATGAGAGCCCTAGACAAGAATGGAACATGGGAGCTTGTTGACTTGAGAAGAGGTAAGAAACCTATTGGTTGCAGATGGGTGTTCACAGTCAAATACAAGGCAGATGGGTCAGTTGAGAAGTACAATGTGAGATTAGTAGCCAAGGGGTACACTTGGACCTATGGGATTGACTATGTGGAGACCTTTGCGCCTGTAGCAAAGATGAACTCAATCAAGGTATTGTTGTCCTTGGTAGCAAACCAAGCATGGCCTTTGCATCGGCTGGATGTGAAGAATGCATTTCTTCATGGCGGCCTCCATAAAGAAGTTTACACGGTGCCTCCTCCTGGATTCACTCCACTGGGAAACAGTAGCAAGGTATATCAACTAAAGAAAGCCCTTTATGGGCTAAAGCAATCTCCAAGAGCATGGTTCAAGAGTTCACCTTAGCCGTGAAGAAGCTGGGTTACACTCAAAGTCAAGTCGATCACACCCTATTTGTGAAGCATCAAGGGAAGAACACCATTGCCCTCATTGTTGATGACATCATTCTCACAAGGATTGATGCAGAAAAGGTGGCTAAGCTGAAGCGTCAGTTAGCTGAGGAGTTTGAAACCAAGGATCTAGGACCTCTCAAGCACTTCCTAGGTATCGAAGTTGTAAGGGGGATCTTCATCTCTCAAAGGAAGTATGTCTTAGACTTGTTAAAGGACTCGGGCAAGTTGGGAGTCAAACCAGTGGAAACTCCCATAGAGCAGAATCACCAGTTAGCAGATGCCAGTGGTGAGATACAATAGGATGTGGGGAGCTTCCAGAAACTAGTCGGGAGATTGATCTATCTCCCCATGACTAGACCAGACATTGCCTATGCAGTGAGTGTGATCAGTCAGTATATGCACTCACCCAGAGGTGTTCATTTAGAGGCAGCACATCGGATCTTGAGATATCTCATGTCGGCTCCTGGTAGAGGTCTTCTGTTTGAAAAGAATGGCCACATGCGTATATAGGCGTACACCGATGCAGACTAGTCAGGTGCCAAAGATGACCGGCGATCTACTTCAGGGTATTGCACCTTTGTTGGGGGCAATCTGGTCACCTGGAGGAGCAAGAAGCAACCTGTTGTTGCCACATCTAGTATAGAGGTCGAATTCAAGGCAATGGCCCATGGCTTGTGTGAGATGTTCTGGTTGAAGGTGTTGGTTGTTGAACTTGGTTTCCTAGTCTCAAGGTCTGTGAGCTTGTACTGTAACAACAAGACCGCCATCAGCATTGCTCACAATCCCGTTCAGCACGATCGCGCCAAGCACATTGAGGTGGGCCACAACTTCATTAGAGAGAAGATTGTCTCTAGGGAAATGTGTACCCCGTTTGTGAAGACTGATAAACAAGTTGCAGATGTTTTCACTAAAAGGGAGTTCCCAGTTGGCAACTCCACAAGTGTCTATGCAAGTTGGGCATGGGAGATATCTATGCACCAACTTGAGGGGGAGTGTTATCAGATACGTATGTCTCTACGTATTTCTATATAATAGGGGTAGTATTGTAAATACTCCTCTTGAGGGGTATATTTGTCTTTTGTAAAGTTCTCCATATATAATATATTTTGTGGTCATGTGACCACATCACATGACATCCTTCTCTTTTCTCTTCTCTTTTCTCTCTTCTTCCTAAACCTAACCCTAGCCCTAAACTCTCAAATTCAACTGTTATGCCAAGAATATGAACACGTGCTCCCTAGAAGCTAAGACGAAGGCCGGAGAAGAATTGGAAAATCCGGTACTGTTCAACCATAGCTTTGAAGGACTTCATATCTGCAACACAAACAGGTGTATAACTCTTATAGTGGTTCATCTCTTCCCATTTGCTTCGTAGGGAACATAATAGGTACCCAACTTGAGCTCCCCCTGTCGAAGACAAGCAATCTCTTGCTCTAACTCATAAAGCTTAACAAAGTTTCCCACCTGTGAGCAGGTTTGAGATACAGACTCCCAAACCTCCTTCGCCGTAGGTATAAACATGAAACCTTTGTTGATTTGAGGTTGCGTAGATTGTAGAAGCCATGACATCACAGTGAAGTTTTCCATAACCCATTTCTTGTGAGACTTGTCAGTGGTAGCAGGTTCTTCAGCATCCCCAGTAAGATACTCGTTATAACCATGTCCTCCAATATACATAAGAGCAGACGTCTTCCATTCAAGGAAATTTGTTCCATCACCGCACCGTAGTAATGCATAATTGTGGATTATGGTCTCCGTGAGACCCATGAGACAATGAACCATCCTCAACAGATGAAACTTCTAAGGAACTCATCGCAGCGGAAGGCTGAGTAAAATAGAACTGTATATCGGGAGATCCGAAAAATTCGAAACGAAGTTCGCAAGGACCTTAGGGGCACAATAGGAGTGCGGCTAGGGTAGGAAGGCCCATAAAAAATAATTTTTTCAAAAAAAAATAAAAACCCAAAAATTTTGCCTAGAGAGAGATTTGGGTGATTTTTGGAATCGGAGATCAGATGATCCGAAAAATCCCAAACTGGATCCTGTAGATCCCAAAAAGCCCTATGAGAGGGGCGACTAGGGTAGAAAATCCTCTATCAACATGTATCTCGAGGAAAAATCAAAAACCAAAATTCCTCGATATATGTATTTTTCAAAAAAACTAAAAAAATCCAAAAGAAAGGGGATGCAATGGATCTCTGATGTAACCGATAGCTACAAACTTACTAGGAATAATAGATTTTTCTGATATTTTTGCTTTAGAAAAGATCCACGAAGCTTGTAGGAAGACCCTCTGCGATTTGCTCAAAGCTTGCCCAAACTCCGGATACCTACCTATTCTTCGTAGATCGTAGAGGTGACTCTAAGGGACAAGAACATAGGCCCTAGAGTAACCATGCTCTAATACCATGTTGTAAACTAGATTGTCACTAGAAGTATAAGATTGAGAGAAAGAGTTGAGAGATTAGAAAGAGAAGAAAAGTAGGGTTTTTGAGAGAGAATGGAGTGATTGAACTTATGGTTCAATCTCCTCTCCATATATATGTTGGGGAAGACCCATTGTACAAGTGCAATAAAAATAGTGGTGGATTTAGTGGGGGACCCACATAACCCACGAACTAACCCACAAACATAAAGGACAAATCCTCCGCACGTGAGGTAGTGGAACGTAGCCTAGTAAGTGCGCCCCCAGGTGGGGCCCACAATCCAACAAGTACATCTCTCAAACTGCAGCCCAAATCTGCTTGGCTGTATCAAGATAGATGACGTTAAGTGAGACTGACGACTCCATGCCGTTCCACAACCACGTCATAACCATAGAGTTCTCACTTTGCCAATCTTCATACTTCTTATCATCTGCCAATGGTGGATCTTCAATGAGAAATCTCGATTTTCTTCTTGGCACACAAAAACTTTAACGCAGTGAGACCATGGAAGGTAGTTGGTGCCATTCAACTCTACAGACGTAATCTGAGCACCAATACCATCCAAGCAGGAGACTTGCCATCAGCATAAACACCCGAAACACTCGAACTAGCCATCTAGAGGATGTAAAAACTCAACTTTCACACGAGATGTTATAAAAATTCCAAACCAAAAGCAAACAAAATCACTCTAAGGAGGGTGGCAAGGGCAAAACAACACACCAAGGTAAGGTTTTTGAGAAAATCAAAAACCCAACAGAAGACCGGGAGAAGGATTTTGATTAAAAAATCCAACTCGTCCTTAAACTACCCCTAAAAGCAATCTGAGAGGGGCAGCAAGGGTAGAAGATCACAGTTGCTTCAGATTTTTTAGAAACAAAAAAACCCAAAAAATCTCTCCAGAGAGAAGCACAAAAAAACTACACCTTAGAGCTTCAAACACACATACGGAAGCCTCCTAATATTCAGGAACACCCAAAAAAAACACCAAACACACCCTAGATAAACATCTAGGTGTAAAAAAACTTCAAACAACGGATCTCTAAAGGTTTGTTTGTATCAAAATCTTAGGATTTGTAAACCAACATGAGAAATAAGAAGAAGAAGAAAGATGAATAGATGAGAAGGAAGAAAGAGGATTAGAAGTGTTCTGATACCATGTGAAATATGTGAATCTAGGGCTAAAGAGGAGAAGAGAGAGATGAACTAGGTTAGTTTGGCCTCCTCATTGTGATATATATATTATTCGCTTTAAGTGGTGTGGGCCCACTTACATTAATAGAGCATATGGGCCCAACACTTTACATTAAGCCCATATATATAACATAAACAAAACAAAATAAACTAAGAACTCTAACATATACATCTCTATAAGGGCCCATGTAATATATGCGTGTGGTCGTGATTTGGTGCCACATGGCACCCATTTGGGCCCACTAACCCCACGAATGTTTGGTTAAACCTTGGTGAACCTACACCCCAGAAATCAACCTGATTGATGACTCCTACCATTTGGATTTGAGCCTTTTTCATCATGGTCATAAAGTGCCCATAGAGCCCATGGACCAAAAAAGTATTGGGTCCAGGCCCATGATGAAAAACCGATCAAACCCAACGGTTAGGAATCTCGGATCAGGCTAATTTCTAGTGTGGTACACCTAGGATTGGCAAAGCATTCATGCAGTCAGTGAGCCCAAATGAGTGCCACATGCCATGCATGCATTACCTAGACCCCATATATAATAGACATCTAGCAAAGGCATGAACAAAAGTTGCAATAAAAATGGGAAACCATACAGAGTAATATCCATCACTACAAAGAGATCTTTCTAGTCCCTTCACCATTTTTCTCAAGTCTCCGTGATAACCACCAGACTCAAAACTATTCATACCACGAAATGGATAAAATGTCCTATCATGAACAAAAAAGGACAATTTGTCAAAATATTTACACTTGTTTTGTAACCCACCCCCACTAGAAAAAAATAGTTCAAAAGTCGAGCAACTAAGTGTAATAATTGAAATCGTTTTTTTTTACTAATAAGTAAAGGTATGTATATTAGAAAGGAAAGAAAGGGGGCTAAAAATAGCCCACTAAACAAAATATGCAAGGAAAAAGGCCAGGATCCACAGCATATGACAGCAACATCCCAACCCCAAAAATTACATGGATTCCCATAAAACTGCCTCCAAAGTGCAAAAAAGGTCATTACAAGAAACTCCCTTAACTCAATATAATACCACCAAATTTGGAAATCAGAAAAACAGTTAATAGTTATATACTTTGGGAAAGAGAATAGTAAATGGTGATCCTTAGAACTAATAGAAGCATATGAGAACTTTAATAGACCACTCACCACCCAAAGGAGAGTCCGTGGCTTCCGAGTTGTTATATTGTCAGTAACCAGCTTAAATCCTTGATGAGCATCGACAATCTCTACGATGGTCATTGCACCAAGCACGAAAAACACTATTTCACTGACTTCTGCAGACGCATGGGTTAGCTCAGTGACAGCTATATCAGTTGAAGGAGCCTACACCAGAAAAATATGATAAATAGCCACATCCAAACAAGTGAAACACTAATGCTCACACAATATTAACTGGTGATAAAGGTACAAAAGAGAGAATCTATTGATCAGTCAGTAAAAATAACCAAAATTGTAAAATGTTTTATAAGAGGGAAACATTGCCAAAAACTGTTTTTCTTAATTAACTACAGCAATTGACAAAAGTTTGAAAAAGATGAATGTATACCATTGTTACCAAATAATACCATAGATAAAGCTATCATAGGGTTTCAGACACCAACATGCATTGCATGTTTTTGCTTGTTTGATATACATCAATTTCGTTATAATAGGAAAAAGAAGTTAAGTGGCACATGTGGTTGGTAGAGAAAGAGAGAGAGAAGATTTGCAATTTGATGGGTTGGGGAATTATGGGCAAGATTTCAAATCTCGTCCCGTTTCATTGTCTCGGTAAGCTGGCGGAACGATATGTATCGACCAAGACGAAACGAGACAATAGAAAAAACACTATACGTCTCAATAAGGTTAAACCATTTTTAAGGCTTAATTAAGTTACAAACTTGTTTTTTAGCATTTATAAGTGTTGTAAAAGTCCATATACAATGGAAATAAGGTTATAAATCAATTTTCATACTTAAATTAAGTTGTTGGCACGAGACGATACATTTCTCGGACCTTACCGGAATGAGACGTCTCGGCCGAGACGAAATGAGATTTTCAACCATGATTATGGGTTAGAGGCAAAATCAAGTAGAAGATTGTTCCCTTTGCATTTCATTGGAGCACGGGAAGAGAGACACTGTAAGATTTTCAAGAAAAATATCGGTCTCCGGATGCGGTTTTTCAAGGCATTGATATCAAAATCATAAACTTGGTCTCCATTTTGGAAAGTTTCAAGGGGATTAGAATGATGGATTCTGTGAATGGTTGGAGAAGGCCTTCTTAGTAGTTGGTCGCTAAAGCTTAACTTTGATGGCGTTCCATTGGAAATATCAGTCCTTTGCGGATGGGTGGTGCTATTAGAGATGAGGAAGGCATCATTTTGAAGGTATTCACAGGACCAATTGGAGAAACATTGCATAAACCAAGTCTCTTTCGGAAGATCTACAGGTGGTCTCCAATTTCTTTCACAGTCTACTTGTGGGGGGGCAAAGGAAAAGGACAGAGTATGAAGTAAGAGTTTTCAAAAGTTGAGGAGGCAACTGCCCCTTCCTGGCTCCGCCACTGGTTATGGCCAATCTAAGAGGTGGATCATCAAATGTGCAGTCCATATAAATATAAAGACCATCTAAGTGGACATTGATGGGTTGATGCATTGTTTTTCCATAATGTTAAGCATTACAAAATCATCCACATACTTAAATAGGGTCACAAATTTGCAGTCCATGAGGGCAACTTGTTAATAAATGGTTATTATTGTGTATGTATATATTTAAACCTAGGTTGGAGCTAGGACTACTGAATAGCAACATAGCAGCCGTCCATATACCATTTTGTAATATCCATTCTAGTGCGTCCGTATAAAAGATGCTCCCAACATTTGACGTTGGAAAGTCCCCCATTAGATGTGAGAGAGAGAGAGAGAGAGAGAGAGAGAGAGAGAGAGAGAGAGAGAGAGAGAGAGAGAGAGAGAGAGAGAGAGAGAGAGAGAGAGAGAGAGAGAGAGAGAGAGAGAGAGAGAGAGAGAGAGAGAGAGAGAGAGAGAGAGAGAGAGAGAGAGAGAGAGAGAGAGAGAGAGAGAGAGAGAATATGAGAGAGAGTGAGTCTAAAAACAAGAATAAAACTATCGATGAAAAAAAAGAAACAAATACAATACCAGCCTCTAGGAATCATCAGTTACAAACAATACAAGTTTGTAAAAACCTTCTCAAGGAATCAGCATACATAAGAAACCTTCTATTGTTGCAGTTTTGAGTCAGCACTAATCCAAGTTCATGGAATAGGAACCACATTAGCACCTGATCAAAAAACAGAAATGCAACAAAATAAACTTCACCCATTCTATTCCCCCCCCCCCCCCCACCCCAAAAAAATAAAAAAATTACATGGCTTTAAATAGATGTGCCAAACAACATCCCATAGCTCCTACTTAGACACAACTTCTAATTAGCATGATTTACTAAAGTCAATTACTTTCCAAAATCAAATAACTTCCAAAATTTCCACTTAGTCTTTGACTTGCAGAAAATACGTTCTTAAGCCTAACATGACTTGTTTGAAAACTTACTAAAATCAATCGAGTTATTGGAAAATTAAAGAAAGTTACAGAAAAAGGACATAGCCCTCTTACTTGAAACCAATCTCCACCTAAAAAAAATTCAACTAAAACCCCAAAACTTACCAACCTAAAGCACTATGTACTAAAATTCTTTTAATTCAACTGTAAAGAAATAAACAAATAAAAACTAGCAAATCCCGCTGTAAATGTGTATCATAGCCGTGTTTCATCCATAACTCACTCAGATCATGTCTAAATAGCATAATCTTAGGTTCATTGCATAGGTAATCGAACAAGCTATTTAATGGTACTAGTAGAATGTTAGGGTTTTGATTCTAGGGTTAGGGTTTGGTAGAGCATCTATTGATCACATGACTCCAACTTCTTATTTATATCAGAAACATTTTACATGGACAAGTATGCCCTTACAAACATAAAGGTATTACAGTACTACCCTGACAACACTCCCCCTCAATTGGTATGTAGATATCTATCATGCCCAACTTGCTGAGACACCTGTGTAGTTGATTATTAGGAACTCCCTTAGTAAATACTTCTGCTACCTGCTCTGCGGTCTTCACAAAAGGAGTACAAACTTCCCTAGTAATAATCTTCTCTCATATGAAGTGTCTATCTACTTCAATGTGCTTTGCTCGACCATGTTGAATTGGATTATGAGCAATACTTATTGTTGCATTGTTATCACAATACAAGCTCACTGAGGCAGTAATAGGGAATCATAGTTCAGCTACTAAAATCTTCAGCCAGAACATTTCACACAAGCCATGAGCCATAGGTCGAAACTCAACCTCTGCACTGGATCGAGCAACCACAGTTGTTTCTTGCTTCTCCATGTCACAAGATTGCCCTCAACAAATGTGCAATACCCTGATGTGGATCTTCTGTCATCCTTGGCACCTGCCCAGTCTGTATCAGTATATGACTTCACTCTCATGTGAACATTTTTGTTCAAGAGAAGTCCCTTACCAAGGGAGGAATTGAGATACCTCAAAATCATGCGTTGCCTCCAAGTGAATGTCTCCAGTTGAGTACATATACTGGCTGATCACATTGACTTCATATGCAATATCCGATCTAGTCAAAGCGAGATATGTCAACCTCCCAACTAGTTTCCGAAAGCTCTCAACATCCTTCAGTAACTCACCACTTGTCTCACCCAACTTGTGATTAAGTTTTATAGGGGTGTCCACGGGTCTAGCCCCTAATTTTACAGTGTCGCTTAGCAAATCAAGGACACACTTTCTATGAGAGATGAAGATCCCCTGACTTGATCTTGCAACCTCTATGCCCATAAAGTACTTTAGGGGTCCGAGATCATGTCTCAAACTCACCAGCTAGATGCCTTTTCAGCTTTGCAACTTCTTTAACATCATTGTCGATCACAATGATATCATCTACATAGACAATAAGGGCAGTGGTGCTCTTCCCAAGATGCCTCACAAACAAGGTATGATCAGCCTGGCTTTGGGTATAATCCATATTCTTTACTTCTAGGGTAAACCTTTCAAACCATCCTCTGGGAGACTACTTTAGCCCATACAAGGACTTCTTCAGTCTACACACTCTTTTATCACCTCTTGTTGATACGACTTTGGAGGAGGAGCCATGTATACACTTCTTGTAGATCCCCATGAAGAAATGCATTCTTCACATCAAGCTGATGTAAGGGCCACAACTGGTTTGCAGCAAGGGATATGAGCACCCTTATGGAGTTCATTTTTGCAACTAGGCCAAATGTCTCCACGTAGTCGATGCTATATGTCTGAGAGTATCCTTCCGCTACCACTCTTGCCTTGCACTTCTCTACTGACCCATCTGTCTCGTACTTCACAATGTACACCCATCTGCATCCCACTGGTTTCTTTTCCTTAGGTAAGTCGACCAGTTCCCAAGTATTGTTCTTTTCTAAGGATCTCATCTCTTCAACCATTGCATCCTTCTACTTAGGATGCTTCACCCTTCTGCCACTGAGGAAGGTATAGGAATAGTGGACAACAAAGTAACAAATGACCAGTAAGATGGATACAAAACCTCATACGAAACAAAGTTACTGAGAGGGTGTTGAGTACAACTCCTCATACCCTTTTAAAGAGCAATAGGAAGGTCAAAAGCACAAGCATCAGTAGTAGAGTCAATAGTAGGGATTGAAACTGATGGTACAATTGGCTTAAAGGGTGAGATATTACCTAGATCCAAGAATGGTACGACTGGACATGGATGGCCTTCCTGCTTCCACTATAAACTTCAAGTTCCCCTGAGCTCCAAAACTACTGTCAGATGTCGTAGTTTGTTGATCAGTCCTCTCAACCAGGAGAGTGGGTGGTGGAGGAATAGAAGGAGAGGGGCATTGGAAGAGGTAGAGGAAGATCTCTCTTCATTACTTCTCTCCCCTTGAAGAGAGGCGGGGGTATCCTCTTGAAAGGTGACATCCATGGAGACAAACTTCTTTCCTGAGAAGGGATGATAACACTTAACCCTTTGTGTGAGGAAGAATAACCAAGGAAGATGCACTTGAGAGCCTTGGGATCCAACTTGATACGGTTTGGTCCCAGAATACGGACAAAGCATACACAACCAAATACACGAGGAACTAAAAACAATGAGCAATTTGTGGTAAGCAATTGATAAGGGGTCTGAAAATGCAAGACATGTGGAGACATGCGACTAATGAGATATGCAATAGTAAGAACAACATCAGACCAATAGGATTTGGGAACATTGCTGCCAAGAAGAAGGGAGCAAGATACCTCAAGAAGATGGCGCATTTTCCTTTCAGCTACACCATTTTGTTGAGGGGTGTAACTGCAGGAATTTTGATGACAAATCCCACGCTCAACCAAACAATGTTGTAGAACTCCATACATATACTCACCACCCTGGTCAAATCGAAGAATCTTGATTTGGGCACCAAATTGAGTTTGAACCATCTTCTGAAAACCTATAAAGATGGAATACACCTCATCTTTGATTTTCATGAGATAGACACATGTACATCTCGCGTAATTATCAACAAAGGTAACAAAATAGCGAAAGCCAAAAACGGAAGTAACGAGAGCAAGGCCCCATACATCAGAATGTCCAATATCAAAGAGAAATAAACTCCGATTACTCCTTGAAGGATAAGAGGAACGACAATGTTTTGCAAGCTCCAAGTCTCACAATGCAACTCAGACATACAAACAGAAGTAAATAAAGAAGGAAATAAAAGTTTCAAGTACTGAAACGAAACATGACCAAGGCGAGCATGCCAACACAAATAGACTCTAGACTGAGTCGACTACTACTATGAGACTGCAGTGATGTGGATCAACAAGTTGTCCATCCAGGAGGTATAAGCCATCAGCTTCACGTCTAGTACCAATTGTCCTCCTCATATCTAGGTCCTGAAAGACACACAAAGAAGGAAAGAATGTAACACAACAATTCAACCGTTTGGTAAGGGCACTAAAAGATAAGAGATTGGAAGTAAATTTAGGAACATGTAAAACCGAAGATAAAAAGAGATTGACATTCCCTTTCCTAGATACAAATGAGAGGGTACCATCAACAATCTTAACCTTATCATGGCCCGAACAAATAGAATACGAAGAAAATAATGAAGACATACCAGTCATGTGCTCTGAGGCACCTGAATCAAGGATCCAAATTGGATTGGATGGAGTAGACACATGATGATTAGTACTTATGGTACTTGACTGAGCAAAAGAGGTGGATGTGGCTAAAGGTCCCTCTAACTGAGCAAGAAACCTTCAAATCTTGTCAATATTCGGCCTACTGAACTGGGACTGTAGGAGAAGGGGAATATTGAGTGTCTATAGGTAGAGAAGGCTAGGGGGTAGTGCCCTAGGGTGCATCGATTGAAGTGTCGAAACTGGCACTATGATCAGCGGGTTGGTTGGGCCATGGTGGGCGACCATGCAAGTCCTAACACTTGTCCTTCATATGTCCGAGGCGGCCACAATGGGCACACTTGGGCTTATCCCGATCAGAAAACTTCCCAGTAGAAGTCTGAGTATGAGGCAAAGTCCGGCCCTGTTGGCTCGTATGAAAATGCTGGGGAGCAAAAACTGAGACAAGTGCAGACCGATCAATAACTGAAGACGATGCCATGGCACTCCTCCTGCTCTCTTCGCTCTGTACATACAAGTACACCTGACTGAGCGACGGTAGGGTATCCATGCTTAGGATTTGTATCCTTGCTAACTCATACTCAGAGTTAAGCCCATCAAAGAACTCAAAGATCCAAGTCTCCTCCACAAGCCGTCGATACTTGTTCCCATCTTCAGTGCACGAGGGTTGAATGGCATGTTAGTAGTCCAACTCTTCCCACATTCTGCGAAGAGTAGCAAAATAATCCAAGAGAGGCCTTTCCCCTGATGAAGGTGAGAGATATTTTGACGTAACTGGAAGGCCCTAGCTATATTTTGCTACTGAGAGTACGTCTGAAATAGTATCCCAAACCTCCTTGGCAGTGCACAAGAACAGGAACCCCCGACTGATGTGAGGTTGCATGTAATTGAAGAGCCAAGACATGATGGTGAGATTTTCAGTTTCCCATTTCTCCAACAATGGGTCATCGGACGTCTTGGGCTCAACGACTCGCCTGGTGATGTAGCCCAACTTTCCTCGGCCACCGATATACATCCTGGCTGCCTGAGACCATTCCAAATAGTTTTTTTCCATCTAGCTTGACTGAGGAGATTTGTAAACCTGGGTTTTCGAAGACCACTTGAATCACTATGGACCCTCCGGCACACCCAGAGGTCAGGAAGGGGCAGTAACTTTGGAGGAGAGATTCATCTCCCGAAGCTTCGAATCTTGACGAAACTCAACGAGACTTGTTTCATCATGTTGGTATTTATGTACCGGATCAAATCCAAGTAGCAAACGAAGGTGAAAAACCCCTTACAGATCGGTATATCCAAGAACCTTGAAAATCAATTTTGTCCTCTATTCAACGAAGAACGAGCAAAAGTCCATTGAAACAACCTCAAAAAATTCTGAAAAATTCACCAAAAATCTCAGAAAAATAAACTTCATCAGGTAGGACTTACTCCGGGACATGCGATGGTACAGCCGTTGACATCAGCCGTACGGCATGATGATGTCAGCACCTACTGAAAACTTCAACGATTCTTGGTCCCCTTCGTAGATGGCTCTGATACCAAGTAGAATGTTAGGGTTTGATTCTAGGGTTAGGGTTTGATAGAGATGAGAAAGAGAAGAAGAAAGAGAGAAAAAAAGGAAGAGCTTGTGTTGGTCACATGACTCCCAACTTCTTATTTATATCAGAAGAACTTTATATGGACAAGTATGCCCCTACAAACATAAAGGGAATTATAGCACTACCATGACAATAGTACCTACTACCAAGTACTAAGGTAGGTAATTAAACAGGCTATCCATTGGCACCTACATAACAAGGACACTGCATCTTCTAAGAATTCACTGAGTCGGACACTATGCCATACTAATATGTCGGACACGTGTCAACTCACTTTTCCAGAAAAATCTTAATTTATTCAACATATTTTGTTTTCAGCTATATTTATACTGTTTATATGAATTAACGTATATCAGCTTATCTAAATATATTTTGTCTATATTGCACAATTAACATGATCTAATGTATTTTAAAAACAAATATCTCTTAACACGAGGTATAAATTGTACGAATGTGCTGACGTATAAGGTTACAATGGATCGGTGTGTCGAACACTAAGCATCGGTGTTGGACACTGATACATGTGTCCATGTCTTTGTTACCTAGAATGATACTTAGAACACTTTTTGATATGAAAAATAATAAATAAAGTGATGAGATTACACTGTGCATCAATATTACATTATCATGACCATCCTCATTCATAAGTTTAAAATCACTTTAGCCAACAAAACTATCATACCACCACAAGCAATAGAAAATATGGATATAACGAGGTTTTCTTACTCCACAGTATAAGGAATATAATATAAAAAATCTAAAATAAGGGACACAAGTCATTGATATACTAAAGTAGGATTAAATTACATATCAAGTTCGATTTACAAAGATCCAAAAGCAATCAAATAGGGATGGCTTTCAAATTAATTTTATGCCCGAGAAATCTACAGAGGTCATGACAGACTAATGCATTAACTAGGTCAAAGTCCATGCTTTGAATAATGGATATATGACATATGAGGAATTTCTGACCCATAAAAGTAAATGATATTCTGAGAAGGAATCAAAACTATATGGAGAACAATTTGTCTTAATGCTCGACCAATAAAACATTAAACATTCCAAGAAGCTAATATGAATCTTACTCCAATGCTTCGGATAACCCATAGGCTAACAGCCATCAGTAATCCAACTCCACTTTTATTGAATGCTAGAGCCTCCTCAAATATTATGCCTGCATATCCCAATATGAATACCAATCCCATAGCAACATCCTGTACCATAAGATACTTTTGATGAGATCACCTGAAGGTTATTCAACAACATTCATTAACATGTCTGCATATAAATGAGCTAAACAGAGGGTCTACTCAGAGAAATCCAACCTACAAAATAGCATCACTAGTTCTGCTCAAAATCATTTAAGTCATAGAAAGCCCACAACACTTCTGAAGAGTCAGGCAACAGGACAAGGATGGACCTGATTGGCAGCAACCCAGGAGTGATTAATTGCCACTGTCCCTGCTGCAGCCGATGCAAGAATCGCAAGAGCTTTTAGCAAGTCGGTCTTTGGCTGGTAAGTGGCTTCATAATCTTGCGAGCTCATTTCATCGATTGAACATAAAGGATCACATGTTCCAGATCTCGGCATCAGTTCCTAATGCAAGGCCAACATGTCAATACCGAATATGACAATTAAGTTCTGTATAGAGAGCAATCATTTCCAACATTGATAACAGAAAAGAAAGGATAATCAGGTCATACCCAGCCAAGCATTTAAAATAGCAGTACTAGGGCTCCATCCATTGGACCCTATGCAACATAGATATGGGCATGTGGGTCAGTGTTAGACACTAATATGAAGTGTCAAACACATTGATCCCAGAAACACGATACGCCGCCACGTCCATATTGTTTGTTGCATACATTGAGAGATATACTTTCTAAATGCTTTAGTTTGTGTTAAGTATACAATACAGAGAGACTGTATTGAGATAAGCTGGTGTACATTATAATCAAATAAATAATATATAGATAATAGCTGAAAATCCAAATATTGGAACAAATTAAGAGTTGTTTGAAAAAGAGTGTAGTGTGTGTCCAACATTTAATATTACATGCAAGTACAACCATTTATCCTGATGGGGCTTAGAAGATGAAGATCCTCTGTACTCTATACGAACTATCTACCCTAACCGATTAGCAATTTAGGTCCAGAGTCCAGACAGCTAAAGGAACAACAACATCAGTACCAAATGCGCTCTTGGTCTCGAATTCTTTAAATAAATAAAAGTAAAATAGTAATTCAATCACAACATATATTTCTTCGTATAATTCATACTGTCGTAACAAGATCAATTATTTATCGGTTCTTTTTACTGAATTTTTGCATTTGTAACATATAAGAGAGTAAATCCAAATGTTAGTTCCACTCAACAAATTGGTGGACTAATACAAATTACTTTTTATTAGAGTCGTTGGAAACTTTAAAAAGGTGGAAAGCTTGGGAGAAGGGATTGATGAGAAACTGGAACTGTCCATCGGCGACTTTTTCGGTAGAAGAGGAATCTATGGCTTTCTCTTCTGCTTGTACAAGATTGCCTTGGCCGTGCGATCTTTGACCGTCGATTCTCTGAGGCAACGAACCCGAGCGCGGCTGATATGGAGGCATGAGGTGTTTCTGAAGCATAACAGTGTGCTGAGACGGAGAAGAAGCTCCTTCTTCAGATGGATATCGGGGGCAAAGGAGCTTCGTGATCGAAAAAGACGCCATTTCTCTGAACTTAATACCGAATATGACAATTAAGTTGTGTATATATAGAGAGCAATCATTTCCAACATAGATAACAGAAAAGAAAGGATAATCGGGTCATAACCCAGCCAAGCATTTAATATAGCATTACTAGGGCTCCATCCATTGGACCCTATGCAACATAGATATGGGCATGTGTGTCAGTGTTAGACACTAATATGAAGTGTCAAACACATTGATCCCACAAACACGATACGCTGCCACGTCCATATTGTTTATTGCATACATTGAGAGATATACTTTCTAAATGCTTTAGTTTGTGTTAAGTATACAATACAGAGAGACTACGGAACTTAGACAATTGCTTTTCAATGATTTATACAAAAGTGAAGAATACTATGGCCTGGGTGAATATGTATTTAGATTTCCTGCAGTCAACCATCTGGACCCTTTTAAATGAGTAATTGGGTATGCAGCAAGAGGGAGAGATATTTTCATGCTTCAGCAAGCAGTGGATAATGCAGCACTCTAGCAGTTTCTTCTCTGAATTTTCGATTGGGTGAAACCGAGCTAGGAGTTTAGGACTTCACCAATAACTCAGCAATAAATGTTATCTATGGTATCCAAAACCATGCACTGCCTTTCACATAAGTAGCAATGAGGATAAGATCATGACGTGATCAAATGATCAGATTCAGATGATTCTTGCATTTTTGTGGTCAGGAAGGAATGTAGTTTAAACAGAAACCAGAATTGGATAACTATGTCCAAGTCAACTCAGTTTAAATGGCTCGGCTGAAAATTACATTTTAGCAGCAAAGACAAGCAAAGTATCGTTTAGGCCGATTCAAATTTCTTATTTGAGAGAATCCGATACAACTGAGCCAACCCCAAATCAAACAAACCCAATAGTTCACTGTTCACCAGAACCAACCCCTGTTGAACAAACTCATACTAGTTCCAATGTTGGCCATCTTACCCCAATATTTAATCCTTGTTAGCACAACGCAATCTCCATTTGTTACTTCACCAAATGGAAAGTCAGGTTTGGCACTTTAATTCCTACAGTAGCTTTTCATTCTTCCATATAGTGTTGTAGGTTTGTGAACTTGCAATTTAGGCTTTTCTGTTTTCTTTTTAATAAGTGATAAGTGATGTCATGATGAAGATTATATTAAAATAAGAAACAAACAGAATCTAACTGGTGCCATTTCAAATGCATAATTGTAGCCTATGTAGACCTTCTTTGACCAACAAGTCAGAATCCTGAGTGTCACTTTGATGGACATATGAATAGGGCTCCACTTAAATCCAAGGTACTTAACTTCGAGTTCTCCAGAAACTTAGTGTTATTAAAATTCAGAATTAATTTAAGGAAGTTTAATTCGACAAGGAGAAATTGTGTAAAAATTTGCCAAATTAGAGAAGTTTAGACATCTAAAGCATTTAGACATATAATTTTGAAATCTCTCTCATGTAGAACTTGCACTTTAAAGTTGTATGGTGAACTTTTTAGAGTGTTAGAATGTCACTATACTAGTATTTCGTGAAAGTAGTTGTAATCGTAGAACCCGATCCAAACCTTTGGAGTACCGAACCACAGGAAGATTTTCTAATTTATAAAGCACGAGCACAATCTTACCATGCTACTTGTTGTATATAACAAGTACCAAGTACATGTTGCAAAACCCCCAAACCCAACCTCTATTTATAAAAGGTGGGAATTCATATGAGACAAAACCCTTTAACTTTATTTTACCGCCCAACTAGAATTTTCTTTCACTGACTTTACTTATTTTGCAATATTATATTATATTCTAAAACTTACCTCTTTTACAATATTCTATCCGACACATCAAAGTCGGTATTGATCTTCTACATCCCCTTTTAATACCGACCTCTCTACTACATACTACAAGTTGGAACCAAAATTGGTTGAACTTCAGAACTAGTAGTCTTTTGGTGAAGGTATCTGCAACTGGCTCTCTAGGGGTCAGTGGTTCCGTATCTTTATCAGCTTCTCTAACAAAATGTAGTTGTTCGGAATATTCTTGAGCTGCCATCGTTGCCGCAAGATATGCTACCTACATCGATGATAATGTTAATGTTGCTCGCTTCTTGCTGCACCACAAAACTACACTTGATCCCAAACTGAATGCATATCCTATGGTAGATATCTTAATTGAGGCATATCTAGACCAATCAGCATTAGAGAATCCAATTAGCTCAAGTTGGATTCTTGCTTCATAAATGATCCCAAAGTCAATTGTAAGTCGTACATATCTGAGAATCCATTAAATTGCTTCTAGATGGGGTTTTCTTAGATTCTGCATGAATTGACTAATGACCCCAACTGCAAAGGCAATATCTGGTCGAGTAACGATGAGGTATATCAAACTACACATTACTTGTCGATATAAGCAAGCAATGTCAAGCTTATCCCCTTCTTCAACTCCTAACTTCCGATTTACCTCCATCGATGATGCAATTGGTTTGTAGTTCAATATTCCAAATCTACTTAGTAGATCCTCTGACATACGATTAAGCCCGTTGGCACTTCTTTCTTCCAAACCAAGGAAGTGTTTCAACTCTCCGAGTTCCTTCATCTCAAATCTAATTGAGAGATATTCTCAAACCTTATGGATCTCCTCCATGGCATCCCCTGTGACGATGAGGTCATCTACATAGAGTAGAATGACTGCAACTTTGCCCTTAATTTGCCTTGTAGAAGAGGCAAGTTTAGAATGCTCTAAAATAGTAACATAATATTGCAAAAGAATTAAAGTCGGTGAAAGAAAATTCTAATTGGTTGGTAAAATAAATCAGTTAAAGGTTTTGTCTCATATGGATTCTCACCCCTATAAATAGATGATGGGTTTGAGGGTTTTGCAACATATACTTGGTACTTATCATATACAATAAGCAGCATAGCAAGATTGTGCTCCTTAGACTTTAGCTGCCTTACAAATTTCTTTTTATTCTCTTCAATAAATTAGAAAATCTTTCAATGGTTCGGTACTCTAATGGTTTGGCCTGGATTCTTCAATTGGTATCAGAGCCACAATATTTAGATTGTGTAAGGCTTCGGCAACGATTAGGGATCGTGTAGCCATGTAAGAAGCTTGTTGAGCTCTAGGGGCACTTAGAAGATTGGGTGTGCCATGTGTGGTATTGTAAGACGAATACAAGATCACTTGGCATGATTGGCTAGTTCGCTCTAGGAACATTCAAATACCGCCGGAGTTCATGGATAAGAGAACGTAAGGAGTTGTCATGTTGCTAGCGTTACCACTAGACAAAGTGGTGTAACATGGCAGATCTCTCGAGTATAATCAAGAAACTCAACAACAACAACTACAGCTACTAAAAGTCTTACATGGAGTCATATCTCCAAGGACATGATCCATGGGAGACAGTGATGGGAACTAGCGTCATTCCGCCAAAACACATCCCAGCAAGTACAAAATAACTACAAAAATGGAAAATACATGTGGGTAAAGCCTTATATGTTATTAAGGCCTCTATTTAGAAGTTATTATAACATATTCAAGAAGCCAATACGCCAAATGAACCGTGAGACAATTTGGCTTCTTTATTTTCATGTGCTCATGATGCTCAGCTACAACTCTTGAAAAACAAGATCGGCACGATTACAAAAGTAACATGTCTATCTTTCAGTATTTTATGAAAGACAAAAATATTTGTAATGAGATTTCATAGTTTGATGCAAATTGCAATCAATGAAGCACATATGAGAAGGATTATTATCTGAGGACTATTATCTGAGGATTATGACTCGTGATCAATGGATTTATCGTGGATGATCTATGCAACCTTATCTCAACCAGAATTACATTATTCGATTTTACTTCAATTTCAATATTGTATTATTTTCTAGAAATATCTAAACTTACCTCTTCTGCAATACTCTACCCAGACTTAATTATCTCCAAAAAAAAATATATTCTACCTGACTTGCAATTATTGATCTTCAACAGTAATTTGTCAATTAGTGAGAGCCAGGAAGGGGCCAGGGGGAACTCAACTTTCAAAATTCTTTTAAATTTTTTTCTATTCTCAAACTACCCTTAAATTTTAGTTTAATGCCCCACCTCAAATTTTTATTCTTTAAAGTGGCCCCCCCTAAGATTTTAATCCCTTAAAATTTAGGACACCCCACCATATACTAAGGATTGTGCCCCTCGCAATCTTGGCTCCGCCGTTGATGAGAGCAAATAATGTGTCGCGAAAGGAACACGAACATCATCAACAAATGCGCTCTTGGTCTCAAATTCTTTAATATATTTCTTCGTATAATTCATACTAAGTAACACAATTACTTATCAGTTCTTTTTACTGATGGTTCAACTTGTTCTAGAAGAGAGGAAACTATGAGAGCATACTAACGACTGGGAACCCGAATACCATCTTTTCCACCAATAGTTAGAACATGGGTAGACACCGTCGGCACTGCTAGAGATGGTTCAGGGATGATGGGTAATTCCTCAGGTGAATTGGGGAACGTAGGGGAGATGAGTTCCTCTGGTGGGATAAAAGGTGTGGGCGGTGATATGGGTAAAGGTGGTGGAACAGGTTCAGGTTCAAGATCTGTGGTGGTGATAGGTTGTGCAAGGGGATCAGGAGAAGGAATCATTGGAGAAGCTACTTCCGCTAGCAAAGGTTGAGTGACCAAGTGTGACTTATATGATGTGACCTTAAGGCATGTTTGATTGCCAATTTTTCAGTGGGAAAATTGAGAATTTTTTTCTCTAAGTGCCCGAACAGCATACTGGCACTAGGTCCACCCGCATTAGTTTTACACAGCACACACAGTACATCAATAAGGGCCACAACCCAACTTTTATTACTGCACACTTAGGTTGCATTTGAGATTGTAGTAAACCGAACTTATAGCTTATTGTTGTAAGAGATGGGTAAAAGCAACGGGTTTGGGTATTTTAGGATGATTTTTTCAATTAGAAAATGTATTAAAGACTAGCAGGGGTAGTTTTGTTATTTAAAAAATTTATTTTAAGATGTATTTGTTATTTAGAAAAGATATTTTAGGCTTAGAAGAGATTGTCTTATCATTTAGGAAAGTTATTAAAGGTTAGAAGGGCAATTCCAGTATTTACAAAATTTCATTTTAAGTTTAGAAACTGCTCTCCGTATAAGCTAAAAGCAAGACCAATTTTTTATTTGCTTTTGCTTTTAGTTGAAAACCGCAAAAAAGAGTCATTTTACACTACAAAAATCCATCTCAAACTACAATAAGCAGCTTTTCTACTTATTTTCCACAATGCCAAATGCAACCTTAGGAATTAAACTCACAGTCCATGTATCACCCATCACATAAGTGACCGACCCTAAATTAGATCAGCACCGATAACTACCTAAGTGCCTCGTAAGACACTTGTTACAACAATATACAATGGACAACTTTCACCCTTCAACCATGCCTCTCTTATATTCATACCAAGTGTTGGGGCTGATAATTACCTATAACAACCTTGTTTAGGTGTCACGTCCATGGGAGTGATGTTTACATCTGAACTACGCCAGCAACTAAATCTAAAGATTCCTTGATGCCACACACATTTAAGGCATGCCGAACTTGGCTTTGTTTCACAAGTGTATAACTGTATAAATACACGACAAATATGCGGTACCAACTCTCACTTGTGTCCATCTCATGTGCATAACAGTCTCCCCATGTATGCCCATCTCATGTGTTTGACGTCATGTCACGCCCTGCAACTCGTACACTAGAATATCTCTATCCGTGCACGAATTATAAGGTATGAGCTAAGAACAAATACCAATACATCACGAGAATCATAAAAGTCCCATAAATGTCAGAATAGTATAAAAGCCAACTCAACTAAATAATATCTGAAATATAAACAAAACGGGTCCAACTAAAAACAAATACGAAAATAACAAAATTGAGTTTAAACAATAACCCAAAATAGTCTAACTAAATAACAAAACGCCCGTAAGGCCACTAAAAAGAATGTCATCAACTACTAATCTTAAATTCCTAGTTACTGCTACTCGGCCGATCTAGGTCCTCACCAAATCTATCAGCCACGTCTTGCAAAAATGTATCGCATACAAGGGTGAGTCCATCAAACTCGCAAGCTAGACACACATTAACCACGTGCACGTGACATGCTATTGCGTGTGTACAACATCAATCAACAATTCATAGAATCGGGCATAGTTGTAGGAGTGTCACTAGTCACTACACAATTCTATAATCAAGAAGTACAAGTTTTGATGCATTCATCTCATTATGTGGTCCGACTAATCATGTATAAGGATTCATACTCATCTTAACACATGATGCAATGCTTATGCATTGATGTTAATCCGATGTCTTGGAGTCAAGTCAATAAATCCGACATTTCGAATAGTCACATGATCACTTAATGATTCAGGGCTTCTCATTGTTCCCTGCTTGCTTAATTTTTAAGGTCGAACATAAAATTTTTAAGGCGTAATTCTAGCCATTAGATTTCAGTACTCTGAAACGCATGATTCTAGCCGTTGGATTCAACTAATTTTTTGGGTACTAAATCTAATGGCTAAAAATCATCAAACAAGATGATTTTTGGTATGAATGTCCACCAAAGGGCGGGCTATACATCCATGCGGTTAGTGGGCCCATATGACAGTGGTGAGTAACAAAAACCACTATACTTGACGCGTTGACCTTGTTACAACACAACCCTTCCAAAATATACCCTTGTAACCTATATATAGTTGAAGGGAGAATGGCTTAAGAATTTTTTTCCTGGCGTTTTTTGATCCAGGCGTCCGGGCAGCACCTAAAAATACCACATTGAATACTATTAGAGACCAATGACCGCATGGATGTTTGGACCATCCCTATGTGGACCTACAAACCAAAAATATCAATATTTGTGGTTTATACTTGTTAGATTTTAGTCTTTTTCATCCGTTGATTTTCAACTGTGGGATTCGAGCATTATTTCGAGGTACTCGGATCCAATAGCTATAAATTACCAATCAAGCTGAATTATGGTTAGTAGGTCCACCTAGGGATGGGCCAAACATCTATGGGTCATTAGTCTCTAAGAGGGTGCCACATGGCGTTTTTAAGGTAGTGCTGGACGCCAGGGGTCAAAAACTCATGGCTCCACCACTGATACTCAGTAACGAGATCAATTATTGGTCGGTTCTTTTTACTGAATTTTCTCATTTGTAGCATCGAAGAGAGTAACTCCAAATGTTTGTTCCACTAAGCAAATGTTGTATAGTCAACCCTCATTTAATGCTTTCAGCAAACTGTCTTCACTCCCAATATTGTGTAGGTTCAAGCCTCTCTTTCTTGGCTGTTGCCAACAACAATTAATACCAAAATGTCTTCTCCTCTCCTTCAATGCAACTAGTTGTTCTGTCTCCCAACAACAATTAATACCCAACTGTCTTCTACCCTCTTTCAATGCTATTAGGCTCTGCCTATATATAGACATGTTTTCTTTCGCTTTTTGCAGAGAAGAAAGTGGAGAAAAGAGGGAGTGAAATAGAGAAAAGACTGAACAATTGAGTTTTCTGGAAAAAGGTGGAATCATCAAATACCTCCATCTCTCTCTCTCTAGCTCCAGTAAGGTGTTAAACCTTCCATTAGCACTTCCCCATTCCCAAGTGCATAGTCAGAGGCATCTGTGTATATACTTCAAAGGCTTTTCTGAGGTCTCTCATGATCCCTCAATTTCTATATAGTGAAAATCATGCTTCTAAGCACCAAAAATTGATGCTTAGAAGTGGGCTAAACAACCATGAGGTCATTGGGCCCCAAAAATTGAGCTATGCAGGGCCACGAGAGCCCTCTGCATCGAGTGCGGAAAGAATTTAGATGCAGAGGACATTGGATGTAGACGATGCAGAGGGTGAAGAAGCTTACGTTTATTGAATAGCTTTTTGATAATTACATAGACCTACTCAAAGCTCTTATATAGAGCATTACAAGAGTCCAATAGGATTGGACTCCTATAACCTTTCAATCAAATCTAATCCTAAATGATGAGCATTACAAGAGTCCAATAGGAAGGAAATCCTATAATCTCTCAATCAAATCTAATCCTAATATATTATCCAACGCACTTAAGGCGCTAGGACCCCTGGAGCCTGAGGCGCGCGCCTGACTGAAGCGAGGCGCAATATTAAAAATTATAATAAAAAATACTAAAAAATTAAGAAAAATAACATCATAAATAACAAAACAAGTAATCATTAGGCCACATAAATATAATATAAAGAACTTATCATTTTTTCTATTTTTATAAAATTTACTAGAAAACGACGCACTTGGTGCATCATTTATTACTTAAATTTTGTGTTTTAAGAAATATCAGCATATATGATGGATATGTCTGGGATACGTGTCGGTACCATGTCCCATACATGTATCCGTGTCAACACTGCTATGATGGGGGGTACATGTATTCAAGTATCATACGTTCTAGTTAACATTGTCATTACCTAAATACAAAACAAGTAATCAAAAAGCCATAAAATTTGTCCATCCCTAGTTGGACCTACATACCAAAATTCGTCCTGATTAGTAATTTATGTTCGTTGTATTAGTCTTTTTCATGGATTATTTTCAACTGTGGATTTCTAGCATTATTGGGGTACTCAAATTCAAAGGTTAGGAATCACTAATCAGACCCATTTTTGTCTTGTAAGCCCATCTAGGGATAGGCCAAATATCCATACGGTCAATAGCCTCTAATAGTATGCCACGTGGCTCACATTGTTGGTCCGTCATCAACTTTTATGATGTACACCACCATCAAATTTTTTCTTTCACAAGTTGAAAATGTTGAATGACAAAAACACCCCTACAAAGTAAAACAATTTCAAAAAATAAAAGAAGCAATGTTTGTAAATTTAAGGGATTTGGGGGACATATTAGGAACAAGGATTTTTTATTTTTAACATTTAAAAAAAAAAAATTAGTTATTTTAGTGAGGCGCACGCCTTGCTATGCCTTGCGCCTTGGCTGAGGCGTGCGCCTTGATCTTAATGCGCGCGCCTTACTAAAGGCGCCTCGTCTTGACCATTTCAAGGCACCTTAGGTGCGCCTTGCGCCTCAGTGCGCTTTGACTACAGAGATATTATCCTAATCTTATAATAAGATACACCAATAATGATATGGTGTATCTCACACAACTTATTATAATATATATTCTTTAACATTCCCCCTCAAACTCATGGGGGTCAGAGATCGACGATCATCGTGAGTTTGCTGAAATCCAGTGCCTTGAAGAGTGAGTGCCGTTGAAATATGCTATCGCCATTTTAAGTTGCCTTGATGATTGAATCGCCTTGATTAAGCCTTGAAGTCCGAGCTTGATAGTAATGAAGATGGTTGTTAGCCAGAGTGGTGATCCATGATTGGTCACGCGGGATCTTGTCCCAGAGAAATCTTCGATTTAGGCTAGACCGGAACATGTCGGATTTTAATCCGAATAAAGAGCCTCGTTGGGCCAAAAATGTGTGGGCATCTATTTGCCTCATATGCTTGGGCTCTATGAGTCCACAAGCAATGAAGGGTGTGGGCCTCTCCTAGACCTCACACAAGCTTGGGCTGTAAACGTCCACAAGCAAATCTTCTTTTTTTTTTTTTAAATTTGTTTTTCATCCGAACCAACACGGAAAGAGGGGGTCGAAGATGGAGGCTCATGGCGACGAAGACATCATTGGAAGCGGCACTCGATGTTTGGGTTTTCAAAAACCAAGAACAAGGTGCAGGAGATGGCTTACGGCTGTGACGATGCCAATGATGATTGCATTAACGACATTAGCAGAGGAGGCGTCGACAACGATAGTGCTAAAAGCTGAGCTACAACGTTGATTGAGCTCGGGTGTTGATTACTTGATTAATCTTGGTACAAATCTGGAGGTCGAGGATGATAGGGGACGTACGCCATTGGATCTTGCGAGGGAGCTTTTGATGGTGACACCAAAAGGGAACCCGATGCAGTTCACAAGAAAATTAGGGCTCGAGATTGTGATACCTTGATGAAGTAATGATGAGTGGTTGCTAGTGGTTCGGGCAACGACAGCAACAACGAATGAAACTTAAAAAAAAATAAGCCCGACGGGCAGCAACGATGCCGTCCGTCGAAAGAGTGATGGGCCAAAAGGAAATTAGTAGAGCACAGGTCAGATGACCTGCTCTGATAGCATGAAGAAGCTTAAGTTTATTAAATAGCTTTTTTGATAATTACATAGACCTACTCAAAACTCTTATATAGAGCATTACAAGAGTCCAATAGGATTGGACTCCTATAATCTCTCAATCAAATCAAATCAAATCCTAATTGATAGAGCATTACAAGAGTCCGAAAGAAGGAAATCTTATAATCTTTCAATCAAATCTAATCCTAATCTTGTGATGTGTATCTCACACAATTTATTATGATGTATACTCTGTCTCTCATGGCCCTACGTGGACTTATACAAATTACTTGATTTCGATTCAGGTGGAAAGCTTGTGAGAAAGGACTGATGAGAACCTGGAAATGTCCATCGGCGTCTTTTTCGGTAGAAGAGGAATCTATGGCTTTCTCTTCTGCTCGGACGAGATTGCCTTGGCCGCGCGATCTTTGACCGTCGATTCTCTGAGGAAACGAACCCAAGCGCGGCTGATATGGAGCCATGAGGCGTCTCTGAAGCATAACAGTGTGCAGAGACGGAGGAGAAGCTCGTTCGTAAGATGGATATCGGGGACAGAGGAGCTTCGTGATCGAAAAAGTAGCCATTTCTCTGAGCTATCCTGATGGGGCTTCGAAGACGAAGGTCCTCTGTACTCTAGATACGAACTATCCTTCCTAACCGATTAGAAGTGTTACTCCCTAGGTGACAGCTAATGGTCATCGAAATTCCCAATTAACGAATCTCAAAGAACGCAACTACAAGTTCTAAGAGCATCCAATGGTTTGTGGAAAATTTGACGCAGAATTCTGTGCGTGTGTGTGTGTGGTTTTTTTTTGTTTTTTTTGTGTTATTGAACACCTTTTTTTCCCTAAAATATCGTACAAAAAAAATATTTCAGGAATCTATAACAAGGTTTTAAATCGGGATCAGGCTCAGCGGACATATATTTTCACACACAATTTTGGTGTATCCACATGGAAGATACATGGAGGGGCCTAGCTCCTGTACACTTAATTGACAAGTACCCCTGTTTTAAAGTTTTGCGATTTGAACCTACTTAGGAAACAATCTTTTTCATGGTTTTCAGAGTACGTGTCAAGTGATACAAGTGTTAGTGATTGGGATGGGTCACTTGCACAAGTGACCACAAATGGAGGGAAGGCTACCGACTCAAAAGCAAACAGCCTTTGCAAAAGCTAACGTATCCATTGTCATTTTACTTCTCCTACTTGTTTTATACTGCTCTTGTAATAAACTAGTAGGTGGCCCGTGCTCACAGCACTCTCCGACAAAGCGTTTGCCAAAATCGGGTGTGAATGGCTTAGATCTACCATCCATTTGGGGTGATAAGATCTCGGTTATCCTTTCCGAAGTCAATAAGAGGGGGGATGAGTGACTTCTCTGCTTTGTTATATAGGTGCATGTATAGTGGGTGGCTCATGCCCTCGGCACTCCCCTACAAAGCATTTCCCAAATTCGGGTGTGAGTGGTTGAGATCCATAGTCCATTTGGGGGATAAGATCTCGGCCATCCTTTGTGAAGCCGATAAGAGGGGTATAAGTGGGGAGACAATTTTCCTGTTAAATTAATCCAACCATCTAAATTTTATTTTATGTAAGGGTTGATATGGGCCCCTTGGATATATGAAGCCTATAAGTGGGGGAGAGACAACCGCTGTGTTTTGTTATATAGACTAGTAAATGGCCCGTGCCCACGGCACTCTCCGACAAAAGCGTTTGCCAAAATTGGGTGCCTTCAGCACTCAAACAGTATAACGGACTGGGGCGTTACCTATTTCCATTATAACGGCTGTTATGACGGATTGTAACGCACAAATGAAAAAATGGAAAAATAATAGAAATAACAAAAAGATAATGGTGTTAAAATTCAAATTTTTAATAAATTGAGGTCAAATGAATGGGAGTGAATGAATAAATTAGGGGGATTGAGTGGCTGAAATCTAACCGTCCACATTAGATGGATGGATTTGATCTCAACCACTCTTTATCTTATGAAGCCAGGATAAGATAAGAGAATGCAACTGAGTTATTTTGTTATATATGTGTGGGTGGGCCATGTCCGCGGCACTCTCTAACAAAGTGTTTGTCAAAATCGGGTGGGAGTTAATCTCAACCATTGATATGAAGCATAGTGGATCTCAACCACTCATTATTAAAGCCATATAAGATAAGAGGGGGTATAAGACAACTATTGTCACTTGTTATATAGATAGTGGGTGGCTCGTGCCCACAACACTCTCCAACAAAGCATTTGCCAAAATCGGGTGAGTGACTGAGATCTACCATCTATTTTGGAGATAAGATCTTGGCCCTTCTTTGTTGAAACATATAAGAGGGGGTATTTGAAGCCATATAAGATAAGAGGGGGTATAAGAAAACCACAGTCACTTATAATATTGATGGTGGGTGGCCCGTACCCTCGGCACTCCCTATCAGAGCATTTGCTAAAATCAGGTGTGAGTGGCTGAGATCCACCGTCCATTTGGGGGATAAGATCTTGGTAGCTTCTTTGTTGAAATAGATAAGAGGGGATATAAGTGGGGAGAGAACTTCCCTGTTTTGTTATATAGATGTTCTTGGTCTGAGAGTGAAGGTCCTTCTTGCTTTACGCTAAAATCCCCCAAAATGGATTGGGGCGTTACCGTTTTTCCATTATAACGGCTGTTATAATGGATTGCAACGCACAGAGGGAGAAATGGAAAAATAACAAAAATAAGGGTGTTGAAATTTAAATTTTGAATACATCGAGGTCAAATGAGGCGGATTGAATGGCTGAAATCTAACCGTCCACATTAGATAGATGGATTTGATCTCAACCACTCTTTATCTAACCGTTCACCTTAGATGGATGGATAAGATAAGAGAATACAACTGAGTTGTCTTGATATATGCGTGGGTGGCCTGTGCCCGCGGCACTTTCCGATAAAGTGTTTGTCAAAATCGGGTGGGACTTAATCTCAGCCATCGATATGAAGCATAGTGGATCTCAGCCACTCATTATTGAAGCCATATAAGATAAGAGGGGTATAAGAAAATCATTAAATTCTTTTTTTTTTTAATTTTCAAATTTCAAATTTTAAATTTTGAATTTCAGCACCACTTTTTCCTTTAAAATCATTAAAATCCGTGGGATTAGTTGTTAAGATTTAAGCTCACTCAAACGCAGTCTTATACCCAAACAGAATGTAGTTCCATACCATACCTAGGATAATAGGACACATTCACGACCGTGGGATTCTAGATTTGGAACCAAACATGGGTGTGATCAGATGTCCCACCACAAACGTCCCATCAAGATTTGAAAAGAGCATGAGAAGGGAACCCCCCCCCTCTTTACAAACATCATCTATTCTTTGAGACAAGGCTCTCATCACCAAAGTGTAAGAGAATTAGGGTAGAGCAACCTATCCATACAAGCAATCATCAAAGTAGATTTAGTGAAGCAGGGTATATTGTCTTGTTTGTAGATTGATGGTTTTGTCCGATTCAAATCCAAAGATCTTTGGTGTTATTGATTTGCATTGTTTTTCCATCCCCCATCAGCTAGTCGTCACGGATATCTAAGCCTTTCATCCTTAACCCTTCAATAGCAACTACACCCCCACTATATCAAATTTTGGAGAGAATTGCTAACGTGTTGAAGGATCTAGTGCTTGCAGTTTTCAGAATCATAACTTTCCTTTGTAAAATTTTGCCAACTCTGCTGGTATAGTGCTTTTACACTCCATTGCCAGTCCCAAGCCTGGATGGAGGAGGAAGTGCGGAACTCTGCAGCAGGTTCGCAGACTGTAAAATTTTGCCATAACAACCTATCACAAATCTGATGCATTTGAATGGAGGAACAGGATTCGTGTAGTCAACCCCAAATAGTTGGGATACGGCTCATCATGATATGATTACTATCATATTTATTTAGTTCAATCATATCATCATCTACGCCTTATCCCAAATGCTATCTATGCTTTATCCCCAAATGTTTGGGATCGCAACATGAATCCTATTTCGCAATTCGACTCTGTTTAGAGCTATAACTTCATCATATTTATTTAGTTTTTTTTATTTTTGGGTGGATGGGTGGGTGGGGGAAATGGACGAGGTTCAAACTCTGGTCATCGTATGAAGACACACCAAATTTATCAACTTAATAAGCTTGCATTAAGAAATAGTGAGAAGTGAGTGTAAGGAAAAGCTGACATCCTCAAAAACAATTTTACAGCAGGTTGGGGTCTGGCCAAACCACAGCTTACCTTCCACAAAAATGAAAAAAGAACAAAGAAAAAAGCAGCAGCTAGCATCCTCATATAATGGTACTACAGTGTACGTTAAATAATAATACACAGTGAGAAGTGTAACAATGGAAAGCACACTCCAGTTTGAGTCCTATAATTGGAGCTACTCCCATATACTTATAATGAACTATGGTGACAGATCAATTGCAATGCTTACACAGACATTATCATTTGATGAGAATGCATCTTATTGGTGATCCCTCAGCGCCAAGCAACCTTAGAGGTAGGCAATGCACAGAATATATCCCCAGGTTGATGTCATCGAGTTTCAGGCCTTCCACAAGAATGATTTCCTAAATAATTTCAGCAGTGTTGTCATTGGCAGATTTTATGATACAACGTCAATAAAATGAAACCATTACTTTATTATGAGGTAAGTCGGTAAGATGGCATATATGAGTAACTTATATGAGCAAGGCATCACACATCCATAAATTACATGACCATATACATAAAAAAAAGGATACGACTGCAGTTCCTAAATAGTTCAAATGGTTAAAATTTATCAAAGTTACTCATTTTTTAGGACTTTGTGAGGGTTTTGGCAATTTGTGATAGTCATGGTTATCAGGCAGTATATCTGCTATCCACTAAATCTGAAAGATCAAGGATAACCATCTTCAACACAGAAAGGATATTATGCTACTTTCAGGAATAGGATTACACCATGCTTCATCATTGCCTGAAATAACAAGGGGACTTTTTTTGTGTATCACAGGGTAGTTGGTACAGTACAAGATGTGGATAGCTTCGCCGGTACTTATTTTTTTTTATATCTAATGGGCCTTCCAACAGATACAGATGAACTGGCAGATTAACAACTGTTTCACACGGGTTAATACTGCATCACAAATAAGTATCAACTGGTAGAGCTGGAGCGACCCCCTGGGATATATTCCAGTAGACCTGGCGCGCAAGGTTAGGGGTACACCCGTGCCCCGTGGGATTAGTCGGGTGTTCTAAGAGGCCCAGATACCCGCGGCATAAGAAAATAATAATAATGCTGATTTTAGGATCCCAACAATCTATTGGAATTGCTGTTTTTGTCTTAAACTAACTACTGATCTCTAAAATTATGAGGTCAGAATAACTTCACATTCTACGGGCTCACAGGATGAATGCTTTCCTAAACATTAGAAGATTAGATGAAGATTGTTGAATCATTTAGAAGAATAAATTATATGAATATGGATGAAGAACCTAGTTCAAGTGAATTAAAAGAATATCCCAATTCATCAGAGAGAGTTTCTTACCCTGCCTTCGAGAAAAACAAGATGAGCAGGAATCAAATCGTCATATGCAGCAACAGATAAGTAATCAATTCCTACATGTCATAATAAACAAACACATCAGCTGCCATGTGACTTGCGAGTAATCAGCACATAAAATAAATGAAAGGATTCCATCAAAGGTGCTAGCAGAAAATAACATGACTAACTCATTGTGCAAGGAACAAAACAGAGGCTGTAATGTTCAAAAAATAGATGTCACTTGAGTGAATCGGTTTTGGTTTCAATCAAAAGTAAATACTGGACCTTGACTTTGAATAGCTAAATATGCTAATATAATGTTTCATTCATAAGTATCAGCAATAAAAAGTTGAGGTAATTCATAAGTTGAAGAGCAAATAATTAAATTAAAGAAAGACGATAGTGAAAATATTTGAAAATTTAAACACACTCAAATCCATGTGTTGCTTTTCCATTTTCACTTTTTCAAAAAGTAGACCTTTAAGATGGTTCCAAAGAGATCAGATTCATTAGGAACCGTTGCTACCCCAGAACTATGTCCCAGATTACTGACTTCTCGGCCTAACAAAACTGACAGTTCATCCCAGTACCTAGATACCTAGATACCCTGAAAAATACAAGGAACTGCACTTCCCAATATGCCTATGGTGGCGCCTCCAAGGGGTTCATAGGGCAATCATAGGATTGGCAGACAAGAGAAGAGGAATGTGTCGAAAAACCCAGTCATCCAAGGAATATGCACCCTTTAGAAGGTTTGGACACAGCTTGTGAGAACGAGAGAGTTGATCCCAAAACCTGGTAGTCAGCCATACATCTTGACATGCCTAAACCTCGTTCCTAGACATGCAACCTCATACCATGAAAAGCATGAGACCAAGTACCTTCACATGAACAAGACCCTGCCCTCTTCACTCTCTGCGTATAGCTATAAAAGAGAGACTAAGAGTTAGGGAAGAAGAGGATACACAACCCCTGGATACTACGGACCAGAAACTTGAGTCTTATAAGAACCATTAAAGGAAGAAAGGAAAGGAGGAGGCGGGGGGAATCTCCTCCCCCATCCCCCATCCTCGGACATAACTCTTATAACTCACTCTCTCTCTCTACTCCCCGCTTCATCCTCTATCTCTCCATGGCCTCATTAGTTTCTCTTGACCTTATCCTGTCAAAATGATCGGAAAGAAGGCATCGAACGGCCATCTATATGGTTTAGGCGATGACCCGAACTTCCTCCCGGGACTAATATTCCTAGATCCCAGCCATCATAATATTAAAAGACGATTTACCCTAACCCAGAACGAGCTACCCAGAAATCCCAGTCATATCTTTAGTACAAACAGGAAGATACCTAATGGTAAGGCACAGACCAGATTGATCTTGAAAAAATTATAATGCCATGGCTGTGGCAAAAACATACAGGGATTTGGTGGAATTACATGAATATAGGACAGCCTCTCTTTTTCTTTTTCTTTTTCTTTTTTGATAAGTAGATAGGACAACCTCTCAAACCAATTGAATATTAGAAACAGACTGAAGTATGACAGATCAATAAACAAGTATAAGAAAGATTTGCATCCAATAGGTACAATCAGAAATAGAATATAAGTACTAGACGGGCCAAGTTTGCATCATCAAGGATTATCTTGTCCCCGGCCTTGTAAATCAACTTAAATTTTCTTGTTGAATGCCAGTATAAACTAGAGATGAAGAGTTACATCAAAGTTCCACATAGTTGAATGGGAAGGTTTTTGTTCATAATGGGTATTAAATGGTCCCAACTCCCAAGTTAAAGAAAGCATTGCACCAAATGGAACAAGCAATCAAGTAATGAAATTATGAAATCAATAGCAACATTCCAATACATTACTTCAATCAAAGTGTTATCTTTTTCTTTCACATTATATACTTTTTGTGAGTGGATTAGTGAACTTGTGAGAATCTAGAGTGCATAACTAGAGCATTCCTGTCTTCTTTTCCATTTTTCTTTTTATATTTTTGGGTAACTGAAATGAATGAAGAAAAGAAGGTACAAAGATTAGCAAAGGCTTGGCAGTTGGAATTCATCTCTAGGTTATTTAATTGCGGAGAAACCTTTGTAATGATTCAGTAAGATCCATAGACAAACACAGTACTGCCCTTGCCATGGTTTTCCAGATTTGGGCATCACTTACTCTCAGTAATAACTCCTCACTTAAGATGTAGCTATGGCATTGACATATCATCCTCTCGATCACTATTAGGCATTAGATCAAAAAATCGTCAAATGATAAGGAATTCTCAAAAGCAAAGACAAGTATAACACTGCTGTTGTTAAGGCTTCTCTAGATGTGGGCATTGATTTCCCTCTATGTCATTCTCACCTACTTGGGATGTAGTTACTGAAATGAAATGACAAAATTCCAATAGCTATTAAGCATTGTTTACATATCAAAAAACATAAGGTATTAAGCATTGTGATAAAAGAAATGATCTGAAGTTATTCTATTACAATGCCATAACAAGTACTAGTGCATGGACATGCACTGAAATTTATAAATGTGGGAGACAACTTAGGTATGTATTCATTAAGCTACCAAAGACCCAACCATCTATTTGAAATGTAAATGCCAGACACCATTAAAAAATTAATATCTTACCAACCAGTTTGATGTCAGTGTTTTCTACCAGCCATTTTGCGCCATCCTTCATAAATCCAACATAGCTGGTGTCAAACTCTGTTTTCCACATAAGCCCCCTGGGATATGAAAAAAATGTTTTTTTGCAAGGAATTAAGCTCAATTACATTTTAGTAGTTGAATTACTAGAATAAAAAACTTTTTTATCGGTAACAATAAAACTTTACCAAAAGAGAAGGAAAATTTTACATGGGATGGAAAAAGATGAAAAATTGTAGATGGTGCCCCATTTTTTTGTATAATTGCGATGCAAGAATTTATTAAGAAGAGAAAATGAATATACTAGGGAACACATTTAATGAAGGAAAATAAGAAACTAGGACATTCAATTATTTGAAAGTGTATGTCTTAATAGAGTTGGAGTAGATGATGATGTCTTAATAAGGATATGGCCTTTTATAGAATCTATGGAACAATGACACAGACAAAGTGTCAATGTTTGACACTGATATGAGGTGTCCGACATGGGGCTGTCCAGAAGCTGAAACAAAGACACCTCCTACATATGTATTCTAATATAAAATTTTATTTACATTTGAATCTAATTTTTTTTTAAATAAAATAAAGAACAAATATACATATGAAGAGCAAAAAGAAACATCTCCATACACCACAGAACTATCCAATAACTTAAGGGATAGAACTAGATTTATAAGAGGGAAGACCATCAAACAATTATAGTTGTGTTTCAGAACTTAATAAAGTAGTGTATGTAGGATGAAACACAGTAGCCATCTCTTTTAGAGATCTTTTTTATATTAAAATCTCATTAAAATAAAGGTTGACACTGCCATATGTGTTAGGAAGTGTGTCGGGACGTGTTTCCTTTGTGGATATGTGTTGACATGGCAAAAAAAAAAAACCTAAAATAAGTGTTGTCATTGTTACATAGAATAGAATAGAATGGCTTCTTTGTTGATATCAATATTGGCATAAAATTGACTTGCTCCACATCATTCTATTGAAACAATATATGAATACCATCAAATCTCCTAAAAAATAATTAGATAAATTATGTCCAAGTTCATTTTCATTACTAACAAGAACAATAGCTAGCATAGTCTTGGTTCCTCATTTTTCGCAAAACATGACAGAGAGAAACCTTTTGCCCTGGCCTCGAGTAAAGACCACCATAGGTTCCATGTCAATGAACTCTTGTTGGTCATCACTGTCATCTTTATGGTGGTAGAGTGTAGAATAAAAAACATGCTATTGCCCTATATTAGTTAAAGTTAACTTCTAACGCTAAAAGGAAATTCTTCTCAACAGCACTGATTCCAACTTCCCATATACTTGCAGTTTTCCATACATTATCCATTTCATTGAATTGTTTTACACCAAAAGAAATTGCATTACTTCCATATCACTACACAGTTCTAGTTCATTCAGTTAGAGTTGCCTCCTCCACATGTAAGTAACCCCTCCAAAAAAGGGGGAAACCTACATCTGCTAGTGTTCAATATTCAACAATAGGCAAGTGGATCTACAAATTAACAATAGATGAGTGGATCTACTAATTATAAAACTTGTAAATAGACATCAAATTATATGTATCTAAGAAACTATTAAGAGTACATTCACTTCACCAAAGTTCGAACTGTTATTGTTCAAGATAAGTATTAGACGTTGTGTACCTCAAATTCCAAATTACAATTTCTGAACATGTAGTCCACAATGATGGGAAGACAGAGAAACTATGGATATTATAAACTTAAAATACCTGTCTGTATTTAATGTTCTGAACAGCACACGGCGTACTCCTTTGGGAATATTTAAGGATTTCATAACGTCGGCTGTAAGAAGTAGAAATTGTTATCAACTAATTTATCCCATGAGAATGACAAAGTAGATAAAAAAAATCTCAGAAACTGCGAAATGAATTGAGCTTTTAATCATTTGTCATCCATTCCAATTGTTCTTTAACGAATGGACAAACAAAAATTGCATGTTTCTGTGCACTGTAGTGGCATGTATTGAAATGAACGCACGCTACAAGATGCAAAATTCTTAAACAACATTTTGGCATACAATATAAACAAATATATAGTATTTCCAGTTCTGTGCCAAAACTTGGCAAGACTAGGTCGGTAATGCAACTTCTAAAGCGGTTGCCAATTAAACTAACATTTCGTGATAAATAGACTAGGCAGAAATTTATTAATTACAGACAATTAAATATATTGCAAACAATGTTTGCATGCACATATGATGAATGCCTTCCAAAGGCGCAATATGATGCCAATTGGAAGATACATTTGTGCATGGATGCAGTTAAAGAGGTAGATAAATGACGTCTCATGCAGATACATTATATTATTACATTCATGCATAAATTTGTTACTCAGATTTGGATGACAGCACCAGTGGCAACTAGGGCAGCTGAATAGAAATTCTATGATCAACAACTGAGGCTTCTAATAGACATATGTACTGCATATATAACCCTAATGTGGAGCACATTTACCCTTCATTTTTAGCCTTTGGCTGTTATAGCTCTTATAAATTGGAAAATTATAAAGAAATAAGTGTTTGTTAAGAGTCCACTACTATTAGAGACCATGTCTCCATGAATGTTGATACTGTAATACTAAATCATGAAAACTATGGCATGGAGGATTCCCTGTAGATGATGTGTAGTTGTGTACTATAACATTCAAGTGTAGAATTCTCCATTCACGGAACATGTAACAACAGAAGCTAAAAGAACATATTTCTAATTGAACATAAAGAAGTTCATTTGAAATAGAATTTTACCAGTTATGTTATTATCCCGTGGAACATCGACCAACAACGCAGGACCTATTGAAATCAGCAGATAACAAGGAATAAATACTTTTGACAAATGCATACAAGAAAAATACAATTGCATACAAATGTGCTACTTGGGAAAAAACAGTAAATCTTCAGTGATATCAAATAACGACTTAAATAGGTTTGACAAGTGCATAAAGGAAACGATACAAGCTGCTTTATTCGCCTGAAGTCCTGTGAACCAATGCTACATGGAAAAAAACATTGACAAGGAAAGCAAACGGGAGTGACACAAAAACAACAGTAAGGAGTGCATGCAGAAAAATGAGAATCTATATAACTTGACTTTTTCCTCTGAGGCTTTTTGGATCAAGTTCCCAAGATTAGTCAGAGTTCGATAATTGAGGTGAGATTTGTCTTCTAGTTCAGAACGGTGGGCTGATGATGTAGAACGGGTTACTAAGCAGTTTCTAGAACATCAAGATTGGAGGAAATCAAGCCGAAAGGGTAGTGTTAACAACAAACGGCCAAAACTGGTGCTCGTAACTCAGATTAGATGTTATAGCATATGTACGTAGATTGTCAACGAGATTTATGATAGGAGGAAATGGAAAGATTCATTGCCGTTTTCCAAGGCCAAAAGAGGTCGTTTCAAGGGTCAATTTGTAGTTTTAAGAAAAACTTACTTTTTTGACAAATTTTCGTTTTGCTTATTTTTGTTTTGGAAGGTCTTAATTTAGTAGTTTAAGGTTATTTTAGGAATTTCGTGGGATTTAGGAATTTTAATATTTTGGGTAGTTTTTACTATTTCGAGACAGTTAGGGTTTCGACAGCCTATATAAGTCTTGTTATGTTACGAATTTAGAATGTCTGAAATTTTCAGTTTCTCTTGGGTTTTCCTTGTGTCATGGATTCGAAGTTGCCTTTAGGTAGGAGACGAAGATCTTCTTCCTTGTTTGTTCGCGCTTCCCCTTCTGTCTCCTACCAAATTGGCTTACAAAATGATAAAGATGCACTTAATGATTTGGAACTATTGGACATTTTTTTCCTCAGGGTTCGAATAATCGGCATGTTGATACCAATCAAAGAAATTGATAAAACCAAATAGACGAGAGAAAATAGTCAACAAAGTGGAAACAAGTTGGAACTCCCAAGAAAGCCCTCTGTCCCAAAAATTTTGAAACTAGCGAAGGGGCACGGGCGATGCACATGCTGCTTAAGCAATGGAATTAGACTTTAAATGATTAAAATTTGTTGCAATGGTAAGTGAGTAAACAAAGACATTACTCTTTTGTACCTCATTATTAGTCATAAAACATTAAGTTTATAAGGGTATTATGAAATCTTAAATTAATGTGCATATCAATTTCTAGTTAAATAAAATAGTTAGTAAATGGGTATCATTGGAAAGATCCGGGCGAGAGTTTCTAAAAAGACCATTACAAACCAACTTATAGATTGTAAGTTGCGAATTTTTGAAAAAAATCTCAATGAAAAAAAGGTTCCCTAACAAGATGCCGAGTCAGTTTTGTAAAAGAATCTGAATCCCCCTTTGCTCGGGGGTTCTCCTTCGCACAACACGTACCACTGAAACTGCTCTAACTCAAGTTAAACTCGACATAAGTTACTATATTAAGGTTCGGGCTCTTCTATGGGTACGTGTCCTACAAAAGGGGAACCCCGCAAGGAATTCAAATTCATATTAGGAAACAAAACTTACCGCTTGGGCCGCTTCACATTACCGCTGGAATTCAAATTCATAGAACATAAACCATTCCTTGTTAGAAAACTAGGAATTCAAATTTGCACCCTAATTTCAGTATCTTAAATTCAATCAGAAACTTCGATCAAAGCCAATATAAAATATAATGACTCCGTAATTTCATCAAACATATAGAGTGGATAGAAGAATCAATCGGTACCGTTGAGGACGTCGAGGTCGAGGGTGTCGACGTCAAAGCCAGCGTCGAAGTAGTTGTCGAAGACGTGGCCAGGGGCATCGACGTGGGTGCCGGTGTGGGCAGGCATCTTCATCTCGGAGTTGTTGGCGAGAGAGCCGTTCTTCATACTGGCAGGAAGCCAGAGGAACTGCCCCAGACCCTCCGTTGATTCCCAAGCGGGCATGTCCGTCCTGTACCTGTGGGTTATATCGAAGATCCTTCCCCCTCCGTACACTTCCCTCCTGGGTGGCACCAGGTCATCGTGACTGTGACTCACTCTGCACGAGTCGGAGTCGTCACCGTAGCCCGATGGGTAAGCTTTCGAGGAGGAGGCCAGAGATGAGACTGCGAACGTTAGCATCGCAAAGACGCATAGTACCAGAATCAACGAAGCCTTCATCATCATCCCTGTTCTTGAGTGAACAAAGTGAGCAACGAGAGCGACTTTGCGAAAGAGGGGATTAAGGAGAGAAGTTGCGTCAAGCACATGTTCCGGGTGGATTAAGTCACAAGGACTCCAGTACCGCGGTCTCGCCAAGAAGTTGATTGGTGGTGATTGTATAGTGCGCGGCCGCACAGTATAATTTATCACGTACCCATCAGATGTACTTGTGTATCTTGTGATTAATTGGGTAATGGCCCACGAAAGGACAAAAAAGGAAGATAGACGGTGGATGTTGATTAGACTACGTAGCAATTAAGTGCAGCTTTGAACGGTGCATGTCCAAAGTCAAAAACTAACTTAACCCCAGTTAATAACCTGATCTATGATAGGAGGACACGTAGTCCTACAGTGAAAGAGACTACAGCAACAGTTTACTTCCGTTTGGGACATGCCATGCCTACTCGTATGATCCAAATAAAAGCTGTAAAATTAATGTGGGTGATGTACAAACCAAGGTTTAAAGGAGGCCGTTTTAACGGTTAAACGGACTGAGGGCGTTACCGTTTAAACGGATTGAAACGGTCAGGGGCAAAAATGGAAAAAAACTGATTTTAACAGAAAAAAACGGAAAAAGTGGCCCTGAAATTCAAATTTTGAAATTTGAAAATTAAAAAAAACAAACAGAATTTAACGGATTTTAACGGAATTAAACGGTTTTAACGGCCGTTTTTTTTACAAATTTTTTTGAAATTACACGGCTGTTTAAACTATTTTAATGGCCGTTTTTTCAAAACCTATAAAACGGGTTTAAACAGAAACGGGCTTGGGGCGTTACCGTTTAAACGGCCATTTAAACCGTTTAAAAACGGCCATCCTAAGCCCGTTTTGTTAAAACCCATTTTAAAGCTTTGAATTTAACGGCCATTAAAATTGTTTTGACAACCGTTAAATTTTCCAAATTTTGTGGAAAAAAAAATGGCCCTTAAATTCCGCTATTTTTCCATTAAATTCGGTTTTTATCATTTTTGAAATTTTCAATTTCAAAATTTGAATTTCAGCCCCTTTTTTCCATTTTTTCGTTAAAATCCATTAAATTCTATTTTTGCCCCTGGCCATTTTTTCCGGTTTTAACGGTAACGTCCCCAGTCCGTTATACCGATAAAACAGCCTCCTTCAAACCTTAGTACAGACGGCTTTAGTAGGGGTGTAAATTGGGTCATGCCGGGCCAAAAGTTTGAGCTTTCTTGGGGCCGATGCCAAGCCAAAAGCCCAACCTAAGGCCGGGCTTTAGAGCAGGCTATAGTCAGGGTCTCGGGTTGGGGTAAAAGCATGGGCTCTGACCAGGCTTAGACATAGGGGTGGCCTGCAGCCCGAAAAATATTGGCTCCTGAACAGAAAAATATTCGAATATAAAAAACTTCTGACTACGATATACAATTATTCGAATTCGAGACTATCCATTGATACCCTTAAGTTCAGTTTCCTGATCTAGAGATCTGACCTCTAGCTAATTGGTTTCTATCTTAGAACTTTTGGCTCCCATCAATACCAATCTTTGTAATCCGCTGGCTTGATTTTTGCCAACTACACTAATAACTCGGATTAGTAATACTCTTGGCATTATAGGCTACGAGTCTCTTGAAACTACTATGTAACGGGAAAAAATTCACTGGTCCCGGGATTCTTAAGTCTGGACTCTGAACACACTACCTACAGGCTATGTCAGAAAAAGTTGTCGGATCAATATCTTGAGATCTCTATCTATCATGCATTAATGCTCGGATTGCTCGAAAGGGATGTATCTCCATTTGGACTGGTATGCTAGTTCTCGAGAAAATGTCCCGAGAACTTAAATAATGGTCTAGGCTCCGGGAGGGATACGATCTTTTTCTCTGTCTTGGAGCTTCTTGAGAATGTTTGATCTCGAAGATGCTTGTGGCACAATATGGAGCTCAGAAAATTTTTCGGTACCCACACCAAGAGAAAACCTTCGATCACACCCCCACGATACGAGCCACGTGGCACACTGTTAGTGGACACTGGTCGTAGGGACTGGCCAAACATCCTTATGGTCAGCGTCCACTAAGAGTGCTACGTGGATCGTTTTGTGGGCTGTGATTGGCTTCTTTACTCCCCACGCCAGGCTCGTTTGCCATTCATAGTCAGTGTTAACGGACATTATTGAAAAGTTGCTTTAAATATACCGAAACAAAATAGCGTATTTTTTAAGCTTGTCGTATATGAAATCATTTGTTGAGGGCCTAGCTTAGTCCTAGTTTGGAAGAGCTTTCTCAATGTTGCAACTTGCAACCACTTTTCAAAAGCCAACTCTGGTACTGTTTTACGGTCAGAATCTGATAAAGCAGGGTGCGAAAGTAACCCCCCACACAGTTACAAAACACAGGCCAGACAATTGGACCTAGACAAGTGTGGCAATGTGACAAGCTGTAGTTTAATTTCTGCTATTACTCAGCGGTGCCATCTGGGCCCACTGACCACATGGATGTTAACTTATGCCCACCCCTTGGTGGTTATAGACACTAAAAGTCACCGTGATTGGTAATTTCTAGGCAATTAGATTTGACCCTTGAATTCAACCATTGTTTTGAGTACTAAAACCAACGGCTAAAAATTATCAAAAAAGTTGAGTTTTTGTATGAATGTCTAACAAGGGGAGGGTTAAACATCCATACCGTCAGTGGGTCCCATATGGCAAATGTGAGTCACAAGCTGCCATATGGAGTAAGCTACAGCTTGTTACATCGTGTCCTTGCTATATAACAAAACGTCAAAACGATACGAGAAATCATTAGATCGCGATATATTTCAGATATTAGAAATAGGAAGGTACATTTGCCTTTATACAGCTTCTGGAGGGATTCTATAGTGGGAGACACATGTGGCGGTGAATCTTTGATACGTACGACTATCTTGGAGATTCCATGCTACCATGAACGTGACGGCCAACAACTCCCTCCCCTGTCCTATGTCCCAAGTTGTTTGCCACGTTTGCTAGACGACACTATATTTTGTTACAAAAATAACACTGAAATACCTCCCGTGCTGTGGAATATTAAGTTCAAGGTTTAAAAGGGGCCGTTATAACGGTATAACGGACTGGGGGCATTACTAATTTTTCCGTTATAACTAAAATAACGCACAGGGACAAAAACGGGAAAAATGGCACTGGATTCAAATTTTGAAATTTGAATTTCAGATTTTTAAAATAAGAGAAAAATGAAAAAATAACGGAAATAACAGCGCCAATTTTTTCTAGAAAATAACGGTCTTTATTTTCGTTATAACGGAAAAATAACGGCTGTCATTTTCTATGTGTTTTAACAGTACATAATGAACGGGGGAGGTCTGAATCCATTATAATGGACTTATTTTCGATATAACGGCCGTTTTTTAAACCTTGATTAAGTTATTTGTCAATTGAAATTGAGATCATGTACGCCACCCAACACCAATTCACCTGGCTTGTCATGTATATGTTAAGGATCAGGCTGGACCCCTTTTCTAACCCCCGTCAGTGTTCGTGCACTCGGCAGTGTATTTCACGAATCTAATGGTGATTTGTCAGCGCCCCAAAATGTGATGCTAACTCTGCACTGACAACCACCGCTGGATTCTTGGAACCCACAGCCGAGCACACAAACACGAGAGGGGTCAGAAAAGAAAAAAGGGGGCCCTGAGCCCGATCCATACTTTAAATAGTTTGGTTTTTATATTTTGTTTTCCGTTCAAATACATGGTAAAATTAGGCGTACAAGATCTCCTCTCTTCTCAGTTATGATCAGGTGAGCTCCCACCTTCCCCTTTGTATGGGATTAGTGGGTGACCTGTGCCCACGACACTCCCAGACAAAGCATTTGGCAAAATCAGGTGTGAGTGGCTGAGATCTACCGTCCACCTGGGGATAAGATCTCGGCCCTTTTTTTATTGAAGTCTATATGACGGGGTATAATTAAGTACTGTATGTACCCTTAATAAAGTAATCAGACTGATTTCGTTGGGTAGGGCAGGTTTGCGATTACGTGTCATCCCAAAAGGAGGGTTGGAGCAATCCCTTTTCAACGACCACCAAACAGAAAGTCCACTTTTGGTCACTTGTACAAGTGACTCATCTCAATCACTATCTCCTGTACAATGTACAAGTACCCTGTTTTAAAGTTTTGAAATTTGAACCTGTTTAGGAAACAGTCTTGTCATGGCTTTCAGGGTACATGTCAAGTGATACAAGTGTTAGTGATTGGAATGGGTCACTTGCACAAGTGACATAAAATGGAGGGAAGGCTACCGACTCAAAAGCCAAAAGCCATGCGAAGGCTAAAGCTTTTAACGTATTCATTGTCATTTTACTTCTCTACTTGTTTTATACTAATAGGTGCCCGTGCCCACGGCACTCTCCGACAAAGCGTTTGCCAAAATCGGGTGTGAGTGGCTTAGATCTACCATCTATTTGGGGTAATAAGATCTCAACCATCCTTTGTGAAGCTGATAAGAAGGGGGATAAGTGACTTCTCTGTTTTGTTATATAGATGTATAGTGGGTGGCCCATGCCCTAGGCACTCCCCTACAAAGTATTTCTCAAATTCGGGTGTGAGTGGTTGAGATCCATAGTCCATGTGGAGGATAAGATCTCGGCCATCCTTTGTAAAGCCGATAAGAGGGGTATAAGTGGGGAGACAATTTCTTACTTTGTGCGTTTGTTTTCTTTTAAGTTTTAAGTTATACATTTTGAAGGGGTCCTTTGGTCTTTCATGTGCTCATTAAATGCAGTCTCCAATAAAAAAAATTAAAAACATCCTCTCATCTTAGACAATTAAAAAAATGTAGGTTTATGGCGAACCACAATATGAGCCACAAGGCACACTCTTAGAGGATATTGATCTTATGCATGTTTGTTCCATCTACAGATGGACCAACATACCAAAAATCAACCTGATTAGTGATTTCTAACCTTTAGATATAAGTAATCCAATTAATTCTCAAAATCCACGGTTAAAAGTAAATCATGAATATGACTCTAATCCAATGGATATCTATATATCTATACTATAGCAGAGAAGCGAGTATCGTTGTTCTCTCTCCACCACATCAAGTTGACGTGGCACTCTCCTCATGCAGAGTGCCCTGTCAACAACCTAAAATTCTCTTTCATATCTCATCCACTTGACTCTACCCTATCTTTTTGTCATTTTCAAACACACCCTTTGACACTTTAAGTAATGCACCTCAAACATTAAGGACTTTAGACTTTCTAACTAACTCAATTTATTTTTCTTTAAAATCTGAATTATTAATTTATTAATTCTCTCTTTCATTCTTAAATTATTTATTCATTCGTTCTTAAATTCGTCTTTCTCAATGTCTCTTAACACCTTTTTATTTTCCAAAACATAACATTCATAACATTCTATTTATGTTTCAATCAAAACGAAATCCCATTACTACCGCCTTCCATTATGGCCTTCTAATGGTTTTCATCTCATTCTTCAATTTTTACAACATTCTATTTTTGTTTCAATTGAAACGTTTTTCTCGTTAACATCACTTCTATTATTGACATCTAATGTCTCTCCATATTTCGTTAATAAATAAATGTCTATTTAATTAGCCATTAATTCGGTCATATATAAATATTATGGTTTAGGTAGGGTTCTCACATTTCCTCTCACCGACTGAGCTTCTTTGAATGATGAAGACACAAAAGCAGAAGAAAAGCCAATATGGTTCGATATCTTTACCATCTTTTCTAAAATTTTTTTTTTCCTTCAATGAGTCGTCTCTGCTGAACACTTGATTTGAGCCTCTAAAATAATTGTTATTCAATTATTTACATTCATATTTATGTTTAGATTCTAGAATGATTGTTTGTTTATTTGTAGGGTTTCAATTTTTTAAGATTGTATAAATCTTTGAAGATAAAAACGAAGATTATGAATTTTTTTATTTTCTTCCATTGTTAACCCTTTTTTTTATTTTTTTATCATGTTTTACAGGCTAAGGTGATGTTGTTGAAGATAATGAAGAGAAGATTGTGAATAAAAATAATACGAAGATGGGGAGAACTGATGAAAAGGTCGTCACTATTATGGACATAGTGGATGTGCTGTTGTGTGATGCTTGAATGTAAAAATGAAGATTATAAAAACTTATTTTTGTTTTCTTTTGGTGTCAGCAATTTTTTTCATTTCTTATCATGTTTAGAGAGGATGAAAGGAAAGGGAAGAGTTAAGTAATTTTTTTGTATTATTTCCTACTACAATTAGATGTAGATATAAAAATTAATTGTTGTTAGTTTGTATTTTCTATTTTCACTCGTGCTTTAGCACAGGCTTTCATTACTAGTAAATTACTATTCAAGCTGAATTTTGGTACGCGTAGATCCAACTAAGGATGGGCCAAAGATCCATATAGCTAGTATCTTTATGAATGTGCCACATGTCTCATATTGTGGTTCCTCATCATCGTTGATGAGGAAGGGGACGTGATCATCATAGTTCTACTCCTTTGCCTACATGTTCTCGAAGTACAAAAGCTCATTAATGAGCTCTCTAATTAAGTTTCAATATTACCCTAGATGAACTCCTAATTACTTCTCATCTCATTTAGTAATCTTAAACCTTTGTACTCAAAATAATACTAAAAATCTATGGTTAAAAATCAACCCATGAAATGACTCTAATCGAATGCTTAGAAATCACTAATCAAGTTGATTGTTTTGCATGTAGGTCCACCTATGGATGTGCCAAACATCAATACGGTCAGTGATCTCAAAGAGTGTGCCACTTGTACGGTGCATGTGCATTGCAAATGGCATCCCCTAGTTCTACTTGATGAAATTTGATTCACACAATTTCTAACCTATTATGTGCTTCCGTCTAACATATGTGCTAAAATTAAAATGTGTAAACATGTTTATATATCATTTTTTAGAATTTTTGTATATATATATATACACCCGTGCCCGCGACACTCCCCGACAAAGCATTTGCCAAAAATCGAGTTTGAGTGGCTGAGATCCACTGTCCAGTTGGGGGATTAGATCTCAACTCTTCTTTATTGAAGCCTATAAGAGGAAGTATAAGTGGGGTAGACAACTACTATGTTTTGTTATATACTAGAAAATTGCCTGTGCCCACGACTCTCCTAACAAAGCGTTTGCAAAAAAAGGGGTGCTGATAATTCATCATTTTATGTATTTTTACTCTATTTTCCTTAGTTGATTATTAGAATTATCCTACATAAATTCTCAAACTTACATGAAAAATATGATATTTTCTTTTCACCAATTGTATATTAGATTTCTCTTAATAAATCAATTACTTTATATTAATAATCTTATTTCATTAGGTATCCGAGCCCAAGACTAAAGCAATCATAAGTCCAAGCTCAAAAGCTTATGTACAAAAGTCCAATTTGGGCAAAAGGGTGGATACGTTGATGGGCCAAGAAATTAGGCCAGAAATTGAGCCAATATAGTGGGCCAAGTTGGTGGACTAAGCATGGACCAAGGTGGTTGAGATTACAACAACATGAACAATCCAGATTACAAAAGGCATGAGGATGGCTTTCCAAAAATGAAATAATGATTTTAATTTTGAAATTTAAAAATGATAAACTGTTTAAGGAATAAATATCTCATCATAAGAAAAATTCATTTTGAAAAATAGAAGGATATTTCATTTGTTTTCAAAAAGAAGTTTCAAAATAATAAATTAGTGATTGATTCCATATTGAAAAATAAAAGAATATTTTATTGATTTTCAAAAGGAAGTTTCAAAACAATAATTTGTTTAGTAATTCTATTGAGAAAAGAAAATTATATTTTATATAATTATTTATATCTCTGAAAATATTTTTTCTAAGAAAAGAAAGTCTTAATTCACTAAAGATGGAAAGAATGTTACACATCCCTGCCTATAAAAGAACCTTCAATAGACGATGGAAGGAATTCTTCTCTTGGCTGCTCTTCGATTGGACATATCTCTCGGCTACACACATTTTTCGGCTACAGTCTTCGATTAGCATCGAATCTCTTTTCATTTTTATTTATTTATTTCTTTTAGTCTTTCATTTGTTTTTTTTGTAATTTTTTCTTTTTTTTTTAGTTTAGTTTTGATTAAAAAATGTAATATTTTTCTGGTCATTAGAGAGATTGACAACTTCTGTTGATGACCAGTAAAAACTCATTCTCTTAAATATAAATTATAAATCATTTTTTTTGTAAGAATTATTTTTGGTTGATCAAATTGATTTATTATTTCTCACCCCTTCTTGAGGTTCGACCTTGTATTTGTACTATACATAAATTGTTGATTTGACTTTTACAGATTTGGGTTTGATTAGACAATAAAGTACAACAATCAAAAAAAAAAATACTGTCCATCAGGTGCCTTCTCTTTGAAAGGAGAGTCCAAATGACAATGAATGATTATGAAAATAAATCTAAAATAAATGAATTGGGCTAAGTGGGTTGAGCAAGGTTAGATCTGACTGTTATCTCAGCCATTCTTTATGCTGTGCGAGGAAAATATATTTTAGTGGCTTGGGAGAAGAGGGGAAGATCTGATCGTTCACATGAGATGAACGGAAGATCTCATCCATCCTTTATACCTTTATGAAGCCTCATAAGATAAGAGTGGGGGATAACTAATGTGTCTTGTTAGTAAATGAAAACCATTTGCAACAGACCAGGTCTGTTGCAGAAGGATTTTCGCCAACGGATCAGGTCTATCACAGAAAAAGGCAACTTTCCGCAATGGACCAACAACAATTCTTGTCCGTTGCAGAAGCTTCAACAAAGGAACAACCCCAACGGCTAAAATAGCTCAAGTACTTCACATAAAGTGCTATTGGATTAGTAGTTAAGATTTAAGTTCACCCAAACGCAGTCTTATACCCAAACAGAATATAGTTCCGTACCATACCTAGGATAATAGGACATATTCACGACCGTGCGATTCTAGATTTGGAACCAAATATGGGTGGGATCAGATGTCCCACAAACGTCCCATCAAGATTCGAAAAGAGCACAGGAAGGGAACCTTCCGTGGTTTGTGTTTTCGTGAGTGGAAGAGGTACAATGTACACAACATTCGTGGAGCTGACGTGTGACTCATCACCTCCCCATTCCTCTACTTTTATCAATAAATATGTCCGTCTTAATCTTTCATCTCTTCCTCATCAATCCACCTATGTAACGACACCAGCCAATCATCGTTCTTATCAACACGTTTTCATTAATATTAACCAAATTAATAAATAATAAGGAAAATTCTATCCCACGCTTAGTCACAAAAAAGAGATCCACGGTCCATATGGCACTGACTATTAGTACCCAAATGATATTTTTGCTGTCGCAGTCGTTGCTATATAGACCGTCGATATCTTGAATCTTACGGTCAATTACTCAACCGCACAGCTCTCCTAAGAATAAAACTTTGATGACAGGACCTGTCATCAAGGCCGATGACAGGGCAAAATATGAGCCACCTGGAACTCTCTTAGAGGACTCTGACCGTATGGATGTTTGGCCAACCCTTAGGTGGACCTAAAAACCAAAAATCAGCCGGATTAGTGATTTCTAGGCGTTGGATTGGAATTGTTTTCATGGGTTAATTTTAACCGTGGAAAATTTGAGCATTATTGACCATTATTTGAGGTACAACGATCCAAAGGAGTGAAATCACAAATCAAGCTGATTTTTTGTTTGTAGGTCCAATAGGGATTGGAAAAACATCCATACGGTCAGAGTCCTCTACGAGTATACCACGTGGGTCCTATTGCTCCCTGTCATCGGCCTTGATGACAGGGCCCCGTGACTCATTCTTAGGCGGCTTGTTTTTGGTGAAATATTTCCCAGGAGTCCTGTTTGTGATTACTTAGGTACATGCACTCCCATAATCCAACTGTGTGGGTCCCACGTATTCCGCCCGCCTAAATGCTGGGAAAGATGAATATGGACGCGTGGTCGACAACATGGCAATCCCATCAGGTTTTTTCTGATTTTAATGCAAAATTGTTCTCCTGAATATCGACGACACCTGTAGTCAGCGACCTTGCTAACTGCAGCCAATATGAGCCATGTGTCATATTCTAAGGAGTAAAACTTCTGTCACAATCGGATTGCAAATCACACAATCACAGCCAATGAGTTCTCGGCACGTACACCTAAAAGCAAAAGCACCTGGTTGCAAAAAGCACTCGTGTACGTGCCGAGAACTCATTAGCTTGTGATTGTGTGTGATTTACAATTTTTGTGATAGAAGTTTTACTCATTCTTAAGAGGACACTTACTGTATGGATGTTTGCCCAATCACTAGGTGAATCTACAAACCAAAAATAAACCCGATCAGTGATTTCTAAGCGTTGAATTGAAGTTATTTTCATGGGTTGATTTGAACCGTAGGAATTTGAACATTATTGCGCATTATTTGGGTACAAAGATCCAAAGGTTTTAAATCACTAATCAGGCTGATTTTGGTGTGTAGGTCCACCTAGTGGTTGGTCAAACATCCATACAGTCAGTTTCGTCCTAAGATTGAGTCACGAGGCTCATATTGGCTGCAGTCAGCGGCGTTGCTGACTGTAGTGTCATCGAAGGTTTACTCAACGAGGGATCTAGGAAGTACGTCCTCAGGTCGGACGCAACGCAGACATCTGAATCCAGCCCAAACCACGAGAAAGATGACAGCTACACCCGAAGCTTTTTGGTCACCGCGGTCCTCTGGGCCGACTGACCGCATTTCCATTCCTTGGTGGATATAGAGTCATAGACACCAAAAATCACCCTGATTGGTAATCTCAAGCCAATAGATTGTAGTACTTTTTAAGCGTAATGCTAGCCGTTGGATTCAACCATATTTTGGTTTGAACGTCTACCAAGGGGTGGGCAAAACATCCACTCTGTCAGTGGGCCCAGATGGCGGTGGTGAGTAACAAAAATGCGCTATACCTTGTTACATCACGACCCTATAAATTGGCCTTTTTTAACTCCATGAAAGAAAATTTACTTCAATTAACTAGGAACTTTACAGACAACAAAAAGGAATCTTCTGGAAGTTCCAAGAGTCCTCAAATATTTTCCTTCTCCTCGTGCTACCCCAGGTCCCCATGGTAGACCGGAAGGAATCGGACGTGCTGTTGAGATCTCAGCCGTGGATTCCACCGTGCATAGAGATGGGAGAATTTTTTTTATGTTGTGAGAGGCGCCAATGTGGTGAAAAAGTGTTACGTGGCACTTTTTCGAGCCCACTGAATCATGAGTGAATTGGCCACTTCTAATGAACATACCTTTCAAATATAAATCTGATTAGTGATCTATAGCCGTTTGATATAAGAACCCAAAATTATTTTTGAATCCAATGACTATAAATCATCCCATGAAAAAGCTCAAATCCAACAGCTAGAGATCACCAATCAGACTGATATTTAATCAGAATGTCCCCGCCATCTTAGAAGTTTTTGGATATCTTTGTTTACAAAAACAGAGATACTCAAGAGATTCGTTGTCCCATTCTCACCTCTAATGCCTTACGTTAATTACTAAATTAACCAAAAACCAAATCAAAATTTCCAAATCAAATTCATGATTTCCATTTTTAGGAAGGGCAACACCGTAATTGAAGGGAGGGTGTTTTGGTCAATAAGACAAAAGTTAAAAACAAGAAACGATTCCTTGGGAATTCGTGCGTCGTCCAGTCATCGAGAGATGCCAAACGTGGAGAAAACAAATCTTTCCAGCCCACCCACTCATGGCCCACGGGCCCACCCCTTGTTCAAGCATTTTTTGTGTACTCAAATCCAATGGATTAAAATCACCAATCAGGCTTATTTTTGCTGTGTATGTCCACTAATAGAGAGGCCAGAAGTCAATGTGTCCCAAGACGTTCCACTTGGCATTTCTGGTGAGAACATCAAAGTTTTTCTCCCAACGGGGATTCATTTACTTGGATTCCGGAGTCAGCATCCTCCCAAATCCCGGACAAGTGGGAAGGGCTTAAAAGTTAAAACCCATTTAATTAAATTCAACATAAAGAAATTTGGAGTCCGGAAACGCCTATAAACGACGGGAACAACCCAACAGGCGGCATCAGCCATCAGCCCACTCACAAAGAGCGAGAGAGAGAGAGAGAGGGAGAGTGCGAGAGCGAGAGAAATAGAGAGATGGGTGGTTGGGCTATAGCGGTGCATGGAGGCGCTGGTGTGGACCCAAATCTTCCACTACAGCGTCAAGAGGAAGCCAAGCAACTCCTCACTCGCTGCCTGAATTTGGGCATCTCTGCTCTTCGTTCTTCTCTCCCTGCCGTTGATGTTGTCGAACTCGTTGTAAGTTTTTTCAACGTCGTTGATCGTTTACTTTAGTCCAACTTTTTTTCTCATTTCTCAACATACCCACCATTAAAAAACTGTTTTCCAGAGCATTTGTGTTTGGGTTTATGTTCTTGAATGGACGATTATGATTTGCTTTGCACGACTACTTTGGATTTTTGAACGGCCTAGATTTACTGCATGCAGGCTTCGTCTCTATTTGCATACTTCTTATATTAACAGTCTCTGTAATAAATACTTTATTAGTAAATTCTATTTTATGTTTATTTACTTTACACACGACTCACGATTTGATTTGGTGTTTACAGGTACGGGAACTAGAAACTGACCCATTCTTCAATTCAGGCCGTGGATCAGCCTTAACGGCGAAAGGAACGGTGGAGATGGAAGCGAGCATCATGGATGGGCCCAAGAGAAGATGCGGAGCGGTATCGGGACTCACAACTGTCAAGAATCCGATCTCGCTCGCCCGTCTCGTCATGGACAAGTCTCCCCATTCCTATCTAGCCTTCTCCGGCGCTGAGGAATTCGCTAAGCAACAGGTATTTGAAGCAAAACTTTTGACTTTTGATTGATCAGACAAAACAGTAACGGCTAGAGTGCCGTGATCGTCCCAAATTTTGCCCTTACCCAAGAGAGTTCCTTACTAAATGAACGGTCTGGATGTATAAGGTGGTGGGCCACGTGTAGTTAATTTGCTTATTATTTCTGTCGGGTTTGTTTAGGGTGTGGAAGTGGTGGACAACGAATATTTCATCACAGAGGATAACATCGGGATGTTGAAACTGGCAAAAGAAGCAAACACTATTGTGGTACGTTGATTCTCATCTCCTTTAGTTAGTTAGAAATACCCAAATAATGTGGACGGTTCTGATCATGTTTTTAATCTCCTACCAAAAAAAATAAACGTATACCTGACGCTCTTTGGCGTCAGGTAGAGCGCTCTTTGGCGTCAGGTAGAGCGATTTTTGTTACTCACCGCTACCGCAAGGATGTTTAACCCACCCTTGGTAGACATTCATACCAAAAATCAGTTTGTTTGATGATTTTTAGCCGTTGGTTTTAGTACTCAAAAGTATGGTTGAATCCAACGGCTAAAATCATACCCTAAAGAGTGCTAAAATCTAATGGCTAGAATTGGAGTGTACCGTATATCGACCAAGGGGTGGGCTAAGCATCCATGCCGTCAGTGGGCCCATATGCGCTTATACCTTCTTACATCTTTCTCCACAAAGATTATGTTTTTATAGATAAAGGATCAGACGATTGTGGACAATTGACCATCTCCAATCAAAGATCTGCCCCGTTGATTATAGCCACGTGCGTCCGTTATGGACTTATTGACGTGAGTTGAGGCTGCCCGTAAGTGATTCAAGCGCAATTCATGGTAAAAAGCAACCACGTGTTCCTAAAAAAATAATAGCACGCCAAATTGAATTTGAACTGTGTTAAAGTTGTCCTAACTCCTAAGTAGTAGAACCTGACAAATGGCTCTTAAAGGCAGCAACACTACAGGTCATGTGGTCCTTATGGTTCCCATCCTGGATCCTAAATCCAAGGGCTGTGTTCAATTTAATGATACACATCTTGATGATTTAGTATATGATGGTGTATAGAGTATGTAATGGGGCGATCACAAGCAAACAGCAGCGTTTCTAACTAATTATTTTTAACAAAGCCCAGGTCCAGGCCCATTTACACCCTTGGCCCATTCTTTTTTTCTCATTTGTGCATTTTGTACAATTCTCATGTTTCCTGTCTCTTTTTGTTGGAGCAGTTCGATTACAGGATCCCAGCCTTGGGACTTGAGTCATGCAGTGTCGGTGCTGCCGCAGTTGAGAACGCCATGCAAATGAACGGCCTTCCCATAAGCATATATGCACCAGAGACAGTTGGGTGCGTGGTGGTCGACAGCCAGGGCCGTTGTGCAGCTGCAACATCCACAGGTGGGCTCATGAACAAAATGACCGGTCGCATCGGTGATTCGCCGTTGATAGGTGCCGGGACCTACGCTTGTGACGTGTGTGCCGTATCATGCACCGGAGAAGGTGAGGCCATCATACGTGGGACATTGGCTCGAGACGTCGCGGCCGTCATGGAGTACAAGGGCCTAGGCATCCAAGACGCAGTAGACTATGTGGTGAAGGAGAGGTTGGACGAGGGGAAGGCCGGCATGATCGCTGTGTCTAGAAATGGGGAGGTAGCTTATGGATTCAACTGTATTGGAATGTTTAGGGGGTGTGCTACTGAGGATGGGTTCATGGAGGTCGGAATTTGGGAGTAGGAGTTAGCTTATCAGATGTAAATTTTATATGGTTAGATGGACGGTGCAACCTAGTTCTAAATAATTGTTACTAGTATATGTATTAGGGTTCATCTCTTAATCTCGAGGAATTTAGGAGTTGGGCTTTTAATCTTTCTTTTCATTCTAATTCAAAAGCTTGGTAATTCCTTAGGCCCAAGCTCGGCCTGGACATGCCTGTTAAGAGCACATGTTAGGCCTAAGCTCGGTCCATTTATCTAGTGGGCTTAAAATCAATCTCAAGCCCGACATGTCGGGCCTATAAATGCAGTCCAACCCTCATTTCGGGCCAGGCCTAAAATCCATATCCAACCAACCCGGAAAATACGATATGGGAAATGTTCGAGTACTACTCGGTTTGTCAAAATCATTTTGTCTAATAAAATGATTTTTCATATTCAAAAATGAATAATCCGGAAAAATTCGTGGACTAGCGGAGAATAATTTGATCATGTTAAAAAATGTGCAATTTTTTTCAAACCTTTGAATAGGACATTGTTCGGTTCGTTTTATTAATAATTCGTACAGTTCGCGTTACTAACTACAGCACTCGTTATCTTAAAAAAAAAAAAGGATATTTTTGTAACACCACCCTCAAATTTGAAAGTAATTTGTAATACCACTTACACTTTCAAGCTTTAGGATTATCCCCCTTGACCTAGTTTAACAGTGGTTGACTTCAGTTAAAACGGATTTGACTAACACGTTTTTAGCCTTGTACTTGCAATATTATGGTTAAACGTTAGTCAAATTATGGTTAAACTAGGTCAAGGGGGATAATCCTAAAGTTTGAAAGTATATGGGGAATTACAAATTACTTTCAAATTTCAGGGGTGTTACTAAAATACCCTAAAAATTATGCTCATTATAACTGGATGGCATTAAACCAGAAATAACATATGGGGCAGAAACCTTAAGGATTGAGTGCAGGTGGCCAGGACTCCACTCCAAAAAGTAGGAGGTTCTGAGTTCAATTCTCCTTGGGGCCACCCACCCCTGAAAAGAGTAGAGGGTAATGCGTGGCTCTGTCCACATTAACTCTTCCAATATATAAAGATCCAACCCCTAGAAATCACTAAAAAGGATGATTTTTGGTTTGCAGGCCCACCTAGGGTTGGCCAAACATCCATACGGTGAGAGTCCTCTAATAGTGTTCCACGTGGCTCATGTTGTGTCTTGTAACAGGAGCCTGTCAATTTAGGAGGTAACCGGAGCCCGACCTTATTTTCATTATAAGGCGCACCTTGAAAACTGTGTTATTCCCACTGTTTTCAAAAAAAAAAAAAAAAGACGACCTTTAGAACATGTTTTCCAAGGGGACAACGTTTGCCTCCTTTAGAGCAAGGTTTAAAAAACAGCCGTTATTACGAAAATAACTGCCGTTATAATGGAAACGGACCTCCCCCATTACGTTACATTCCATTTTAACGTTCAGAAGATAACGACCTCGTTATTTTTAACGTAGCGGCCGTTATTTTAAAAAACGGCTGTTATAACGAAAACAGTCCAATGTACCGTATAGTGTGGGAGGTGACGTGCGCATTTTTGTCGTTGATCATCTCTACTGTCGCGCACTCGCGCACATGTAACATAAAGTCGCACGCCCGTCTGTTATCAGAGGACAAACCATGAGTCAAGTCAAAGTTCAAAACAAATCATATTTGGCTTGTGTTCACCATTTTTTCTTGGGGGTGTCTTTGATCACGCACGTCCGTGTGATCCACGTGACACACTCTGAGTTACAACTAATCGTATGAATTTTGGCTCATCACTACATACTAAGAATCAGTTCGATTGGTGATTTCTAACCGTGGATATGAGTAACCCAAATAATGGTCGAATCCTACGAATAAAACAATCCCCTAAAAAGACTTATTTCCAAGGGTAAAAAATCTCCAATCGAGCTGATTATTAATCTGTAAGTCCACCTAGAGATGGGCCAAACATCTGTACGGTCAGCGGCCTATACAGACGTCCTTTATCAAAGACATCAGTGAGCAAAAATGGACTCGTGTTCATGGGATCGCAATCGGCTTCTCGAAGACTCGATCTACTCCACGACCATATCTGACACTAAGCCTTTCAATTTTACCAAAACACCCTTCTGCTACAATTTATACTTACAATATAATAAATGGGCCGGATTCCAGGGACCCCCATTTTTTACCCCCACTATGGAGGACCCATATAGAAGATGAATCAATGGCTGATTTGTGGTGAGGATGATCTCCTCACCGTATAGATCACCCCTACAAAAAATCAGCCCATTCTGGAATTTCTAACCCCGTCAAATGTGATTTTCAAGTTACATGGTAAAAATTGACCGTTCATAATTCTTCAACTTCTAAACCAGTCTATGAATATCAGAATGATCTGAATTTTTGTGAGATGATCTTCTCACCATAGAGATCATCCCCACCAAAAATCATCCATTGATTCATCTTTTATGCGGGTCCGCCAAAGTGGGGTCAAAATGGGGTTCCCTGTAGTCCGACCCATAAAAAATAAACCTTGACCCCAAATCCGGCCCACCAACTAGACCACCAATATGGAGTAAAACTTTGATTACAGGGGGCAATATGAGCCACATGGCACATTCTTAGATGATTCAGAACGTAGGGATGTTTGGTCAATCCCTAAGTGAACCTACAGACCAAAAATCAGCATGATTAGTGATTTCAAACCTTTGGATCTTTGTACCTCTAAGAGTGCGCCATGTGGTTCATATTACGCCCTGTCATCAAAGTTTTACGCACAAATATGGTGGGACATACAGAGCAAAATTAGCCTGATTGGTCATGAATTGGAGTCCTTTTCATGGATTGAGCATTATTGACCATTATTTGGGGTCAAAGATCCAAAGGTTTGAAATCACTAATCATGTTGATTTTTGGTCTGTTGACGTTCACTTAGGGATTCATCAAACATCCCTACGATCTGAATCCTCTAAGAATATGCCACGTGGTTTGGGTCAACAAAGTTCTACACATGTTGAAGCTGAGTTGGTATTTTGTATTTTTTTTACTGGGGGAGTTTTGGGGTATTTGGCGTGTGTGACGTATGCTGCTCCTTTGTGCTGTCTGACACACAAGAAAATACTTGGTGACGTACTTTTGGGCTTCGGCAATGAGAGAGAGAACAAAGGCTAAAAAATCTCAAACAGAAGAGAGAGAAAGAGCAAGTGAGAAGAAATGAGAAAAGCATCTGAACCTCCAACCGAAGTCGTCTCCAGCTCATCGAAACCACTCCCACTGATTCCCAACTCCATCATCTCTCCTTCAACTTGCTCAACCCTCTCTCTTTCTTCGAAAACACAGAGACCAAAGCTGTAAATCGCCATGTCTAACCTCCTCCTCCATTTTCTCCTTCTTCTTCTACATCTCCTCTCTCTCTCTACACATCTCCATTCACTCACTCTTCCCTCTGATATCTCAGCACTCCAAGCATTCAAATCCTCCATAAAACCTACCACCATTCCTCCTTGGTCATGCCTCGGTTCCTGGAACTTCTCCGTCGATCCCTGTTCTCTCCCTCGCCGCTCCTACTTCATCTGCGGCCTCACCTGCAACTCCGACTCCACCCGAGTCACCTCACTCGTTCTCGACCCAGCTGGTTATTCCGGTACCCTCTCTCCCCTCCTCTCCATCCTCACCCAGTTAACTCACCTCGACCTCTCTGACAACTCCTTCTACGGTCCAATTCCATCCTCAATCTCCTCTCTCACCAACCTCCAAACCGTAACCTTAAGATCCAACTCATTCTACGGTTCCCTCCCTCCCTCCTTAACCAACCTCACATCTCTCAATTCCTTAGACATTTCAAATAATGCCCTTACTGGTACCCTTCCCAACACCATGACCTCCCTCTCCAGCTTGCGAACAATCGATCTCAGCTTCAACAAACTCACTGGTTCTTTACCCAAACTACCCCCAAACCTAGTCGAGCTCGCTATCAAGGCCAATTCCTTATCTGGGTTTCTCTCACAATCTTCATTCGAAGGGTTGAACCAGTTAGAAGTGGTGGAGCTCAGTGCTAACAAGTTCACCGGAGTATTAAAAGGTTGGTTTTTCCGTCTCCCATCTCTGCAACAAGTCGATCTAGCAAACAACAGCTTTACACGTGTCGAGATCTGGAAACCTACAAACGCTGGTAGTGACTTGGTGGCCGTTGATTTGGGGTTCAATAAAATTCTAGGATATTTGTCTGTAAATTTCGCGAGTTTTCCTTATTTGTCTTCGCTTTCGCTTCGGTACAATAGGTTCTTAGGACCGATTCCATGGCAGTATGGTAAAAAGACAGCTTTAAAGAGGTTGTTTCTGGATGGGAATTTTTTTAACGGGAGAGTACCAGCTGGATTTTTCTTAAACGGTTCGTCGTCAATTTCGGGGAGCTTCGGAAATAATTGTCTTGAGAGCTGTCCGGTGTCTTCGAATCTATGCTTGCCTTCGCAGAAACCCATTTCGATTTGCAAGCGAGTTTACGGAAGAAGGCCTTAATTGTGATTATCTTCTTTCTTTAGGCCTTCATTGTGATTAGTAAAATACTACATTGTCCTTCAGAGAAAGGGGTTGTAAGTTAATTTGTAGAGCTAAGGGGCACTGATCGTCGTGGAATAAAATAAAGAAGTTAATACAGTTTATTTAGTTGAGTTGCTATGTCGGTGATGCGTACGATTTTAATTCCGTTCCTACTAAGTTGGTCCTTGGGATCTGAACAGCGTGAATCCCTATGATCATTGGACGAGGTGGACAAGTAGAACTTTGCTAACTGATTTTTGGTATTTAACTCCACCTAGGAATTGGCCAATCCATATGATCAGCATCCTCTACGAGTGTACCACGTGGCTCATACTGTGGGTGGTCAGCAAAGTTCTAGTCCGCTGTGGACCTAGAATTTTGCTGGGTAAATTAATGGTTGAGAAATTGTAAGATTTTCGATCTTCATCCAGTGCTAAGTGACAAGCCTACCATGTTGAAAACACAATCTTAAGCTTAAGAGTAAAACTTCCCTGACCACCCACAATACTAGACACGTGGTGTGGGCGGTGGGGTGGGCGGTCAGCAGCTTCCGCCATGAAAGTTTTACTCGCATAAGAGGAACACATTGGGTGTGTTAGCCGACAGCTATGTCTTGTCACTCGAGACAAAGCCAAGCTAATGCTTTGTTCGTACTCTTTTCTTGTTCAACTTCAAGTCCCCACAACGAAGTCTAGTTTTTACCTCACGCATTGCTTGACCCAAAGAGATTATGTAAATCAGGGGCCGTCCATTAATACAATGGGGGGTGGGGGCGGGGGTGGGGTGGTGCTCAAAATCGCAAAAATTGTTCAAGGGTGGCAAACCAAATGAAAAGGGCCTGGCTCTGCCACTGAGGGTACATGTCGCAAGCTAAAGTATATACTTAAGGCTTGTGATAACTAGGGTTTTGATTTTAAGGATGCCTCAAGCTAGGGTTTGTGTTTTAAAGCTGACATAGCTTATGTAAAGGTTGCCATTAGTCCTAGAGTAGGGTATTGTTCCTGGATTATGACCCCTGAAGTGGTGATTTGTTTGTTGTGTCCTATCTCAAAATCTCTAGAGCTAGAGCGATGGTTTACTGTTTGTTTTTTATATTACAACATCTAAAATAGTTATTTGATGCTTTTGTAAGTTTAGTGTTACATTCGTGTTGATTAAATTCATCTTTGGCGTAGTTGGTTGAATTTTAGTTTTTATGACTGTTTGGGGTGTGTCAGATGGGGTTTGAGGCCAGACTACATCTACAAAATTAAATTGTAAAAATTATCTATCGTGGTCGTAATTAATTAAAAGTTTTTATTATATGAAAAAGAAACTGAAGTATATCATTGATGATCCTCCATTTGGTTTGTATGTCCACAAAGGTGAGGACCAAACATTCATGTAATAAGTGGGCCCAATAGAGCATGCCACGTGGCATTTTGGATAGGCGAAGCAAAATTTTCCCCTACAAATACCAAGGTTTTCACTTACTTGCTTGTCGACAAGCAGAAAAATGAAATACAACAACACGAAATTACTCAAGCTTTAAGTTTCCTAGACATTATAGAACACCAAGTCTCTGAGGTAGTCATATATATATATGCTCTTTACAGTAGGCTTCTATTTTTTTTTATCTTTCAATCCATTATCATGCTGAAGATGGAGTTGATGGGATACCAGGAGAGTTGGTGTTGGGTAAGTTACCTAATACTACCCTTTTGTATGGGTCAGGTTAATTTGACACGCTTACATGTGGGGTCTACATGAAAATGATTCAATTAGGGCTCTTTTTTGTAAGAATGATCTGATCTCAACATGAAGATCATCCTCACAAAAGACCAACCTATTCTAAAACTTCAAATCCTATTATAAGTGGAGTTAAAAGAGTTAATAATGCAATGATGGTCCAGATTCTTTAACTTGTCCACTTTTCATAAAGTTAGAAATGACGAAAAAGAAGACGATCTCCATGATGAGGAGATTAAACTTATCTTCATGTTCATGTGGCCCCACATAGGTGTGTCAAAATAAATCGTGTCAAAATAATTAACCTAACCCTGTTTTATTTAGTTCTTATATTCACACGTTGAATCAAAGTTTTGGACAAGTTTTTTTTTTTTTGCCTTTTGATGAAAAATGATAATTATTCATCTAGGTTTCTTTTGTATTATTCTTAGAAAATGGGTACAAGTATATATTAGAGGTCCGGCTCAGGAGTCCCCTCTTTTTGCGCCCCCTACCGGGAGTCGTGTTCTTGGCCATGGACCCTGAGAGTCCAACTGTGGTTGTTAGCGCTGAGCGGGCATTACTTTTTTCACTTTGGGCGCCGCTAACAACCATCGTTGGATTCTTGAAATCCACGACCGATAATACGACTCCCGAGAGGGGGCACACAAAGGGAGGGAGGCTCTGGAGCATGACCCATATAAAAAATATAATTTTTTTTAATAATTTGAAAGCCAGTTGTCAAGATGCTTGAACCTATCTTTGTTGTTCTGAAATCCCAATTGACCTAACATTTACCAATATAATTATTACCGCATTTCTAATTATAAAATAAAAAAGTATATATTTCTAAATATTGCTGAAAATAAAAGACGGGTATCCAAGATATTACCCAACGTGGTTAGCGACAACCATCTCTTTAATTGGTTTGGTAGGGAATGTCCTTGAAAGTAGAAACAATATATCCAGCTTAGATTACGTGCACATGGGCTATGTTTATCATCTAATGTCTTGCCCTCAAATTTCTAGATTGTTCAATGGCACTTGGAAAATGACTTGAATCTATATAACAAAACAGCTCAGTTGTCTGATCCCTTAACTTATCCGGCTTCATAAGATAAAGAATGGTTGAGATCAAATCCAACCATCTAATGTGGACGGTCAGATTTCAAACACTTTTGTCGGAGAGACAGCAGAACGATACCGGTGCTTAATACAATGCATGCATAGGATGGGGGCCGGGGTACATCTAATACAAAAAAGTAAGGGTTTTTTTTTTTTGAATAGACAAGTCTACTACAAGAAGTAGGAGATGGACTGATGAGGTGGCTTCATCTCAGCCGCCTAAACTAGGTCAAGGTCCATTTGATCACCGTTGCATTTTTTGGGTATCATGGTATTTTTAAAATAAAATAAATAACAACTTTATAATTGAATAAAAATAGTTAGAATTAGATATCATTGTAAAGCTGTCGTCAAGAACTTTATGATAGTTACATTTTTACCGTAAATTAACCTAATAGATTAAAAGTTGTGTTTCTTAATATTAAAAAAAAATTAGTTGTTAAAGAGATAATTAAGGTGGGTGGTTAGCGCGAGGGACTGAGAGAGACATCGGTTGTTGGAGAAAGGAAAAGTTATCTTCGGTCTCCTTACAAGTTACTTATCTTTAACAACGACTAGTAAATATTTATTAAATAAATGAAAAAGATTGAAATACCCTATTGTTTGGATTAAGAAAAGAGGGCAGATGTCGTTAATGATGACTCAAGAGATCGACTCGTGTTAAAAAGGCGAGTCCCATTTAAACCCGTTTTAGGGCTTTTTCTTGTACTCGTTCAATTTACATATCCATGGACATATCCCTTAGTGGAGAACCATGTACATCTCTATATCGCCGTGCGTGTTGTTCTTTCGTTTTATATTTTCATGTGTCGCGACCTAAACTAGTAGATCCACATTTTCAACAAGAAATTGAGGGAGACTTGTAGTAACAGTGATTGATGAGTATCACAGTCGAAACCCTTCTAAGGAGAAAGAAGCCTGCATTTATATGCCCTTGGAAGGGAGAATTTTTTTGAAGCCGCGATCGTGGGCCAATGATTGCGCACCACATATACCAAGGAGGTTTAGGATTTGTTTTGAAAAAAAAAAAACTTTTTTAAAAATAAGTCATGCGTATATGTGGCATGCGATCATTGACGCATGATTGCCGCTTCAAAAAATTTCTCCTTCGAAGATGGTATGCAAAATGTTTTTTTTTATCAAACTATTTCATTAACGGAAAGCGATAAGCAACGAACATCAACAGAACAAAGGCACAAACGTCTAATTGTCTTTTGGTACTGATCATGTACGGCGCCACTAGCCAAATCAAGGGCCTTCTAGAGATTGCGCTAATGCTAAGTGTCTGTGCTCTGTCCTCGACCTTTCCTTGTCTTTCTCAATAAGCAAGATGGGGCCACTTAGATTAGTATTCTCCTTGATCCTCTTGACCGCTAACCACACAATTAGTAATACGTGCACTAAGTTAGGGATGACGTGGATAACCGTTACCATTCTCGTGAAAGGTTACCATTCTCAGCTATTGTCATTGTCGTGCAAAGAAGGTTTCTATTCTCAACCATTACAGGTTTTTGAATTAGGAGGAGCAAAAAAGACAATCCATTACTATACGTGGAATGGTGGAGTCATTAGGGTAGTTAATTACTTGTTTAAATTAAAAAAATTATAATTATCTTGTAAACTTTTATAAGGCAATTGTAGGATAGGACTTTGACATCGAAAATTTGAATGAACGAGATCTTTTGGAAGGTTTCCCTCCTAGACTTGCGCGGGAATTTGCTTAAGTCTCTTGTTTTCTTCTTCTTGGCCATTCATATCAGTTAGGACGTCAATTTTTATCCGTTTAACCAAAATCAAATTAGAATTGGAATTGAAAATACAAGTTCTAGTTCCTTTTTTTGGGAACCAATCGACTAAAAAAGAACCTGAACCAAATCGATACTAACGGTTCTAGTTCTGGGTAATTTGATATTGGAACCGAATTGTAAATTAATTAATATAATGTTAAATATATATAAACTTAGTGTTAAAATTGTAGTGTTATCAAGATTGGAACTGATATACCTAGAATTAATGGGAATCGGAACCGACTGGAACCAAACAACCGATTCCGGTTACGGATCCATCATTTTGAGAACCGAAACCAATAAGAAGCGACAATATTAGTTCCGGTTCTGGGTACGTTAGGAACTGAATGAGACCTGACGTTTTGACTCCCCTAACCACGGTGGCTTTAAATTTAGGCCCATTGTGATGGTTTGAGCTTCACATGTAAGCCCAATGAGTCCTTACGGAGTTGCGCTTTAGCTTGTTGCGGGTTTGAGTTTGTCCCAAATCTTTGCAAGCTTGGTGGGGCAGGCCTAGGCTTTGTTGGTGCATTGCAGGCTGGCCAGGGTAGGGTGTAAAATGGGCCAGGCCGGGCCATACTAAAATCCTGAGCCTGGGCCCTGCCCAAGGCCTATGGGATGGGCCCAGTTTTTCAAAAATTAAAAATTTTAAATGATCATCTGTATCAGTAATTGGGTTTATTTTTGGTATGTAGTCCAATTAGGGATGGGCCACACATCCATACGGTCAGTGTCCTCTAAAAGTGTGCCACATGGTTCATGTTTTATCATTGTGGTCGTCAGCAACTTAGCTAACGGATTCGGTCAGCAAAGTTCTACTCCAAATATCAGCTTATTGGTAACCTATAGCATCCTGCAAGGCTTTCGAATGATGGCTGTGCTACCGTTAGATTTTAGCACCCTAAAAAGCTCAAATCAACGGTCAGAAATATCCTAATTAGAATGATCAAATACAGTCAAATCCAACGGTAAGTAAAGAAACAAAAAAGGCGCATGCTTTAAATACCGTGCCCGAGCGATCACGGATTCGAAAGCTCTTGATCAGTTCCGTCCTTCTCTCCTTCTCCCTCTCTGTCCAGTGTTTGGAAGCTCTTGATTAAATATGGGATTGAGTGGCCTGAGGTAAGCTTCTTTTGCTCATAACTTTTTAGGGTTTTGAAATTGTTTGGTATATCGTGCAACTGCCCTTGCTGCTAAACTGCTAATTTCTGAAACGTTTCAGGCCAGGTTCTGCAAAGGATAAAGAATCGTCAAAAAGCTCCCGCAAATTTGACAAGAAACTTCAGTTTTATGCTAGTAAGTTTTCTGGCCTGTTTGAATCCCAATTTTTACCCCCACAATACATTTTTTAAGAGTTCTTTTTCTGGGCATTTTGGATCGCCATTTTTTGTTTTTTTTGCTAGAAAAATATATTTTTGAACGCTTTTTCGTGCAAAAAAATGTCTTTTTTCTCAAGGAAAAATGGCTATCCAAACACAAAAAATAAATAAAAATTTATTGCAAAAATGCAACCTAAACAAACCCTTAAGAATAACAACTTGATTGCTTTCTTTATCATTTGCTTGCATTTTCATTATCGTTTCACTTATTAACATTGTTTGGGTCGTGGAGGAACATTTTCTCTAAGGCTCTGTATGGTGATCAACAAAAAGTTTTACAGAAAAAGAATTTGTATGTGAGAAAGTGTTGATACAGAAAAAAGTTTTATGACATTTATATGCAAAAGTCATTGCTAGAAAACTTATTCAGGGCAACCATACAGAGCCTAAATTGAATGATTAATAACCGAGTATTCTTTAATATGCAGTATTTTTGTTCTCTTATAATTTCAAAATAATTTTATGGTTTGCCACCAAATTCTATAGATATGATTCGTTGTGTTCTTCTTACGTTTTCAAGAATTCCTATTTTAATTTCCCTTATCATTGACTTTCTGTAATACCCTTATTGTTGGTGTTAAGTGAATAGTTCATTCTTTTTTGCTTCAAATGTATTATCATTGTGGGTATTATGATTGTGGGGTGCCGGGGGTGGTCTACAAGATCGATATGTAAAAGGCTTAAGACCATGATAATTGGGCCTTCTTGGAGTATTTGTTGGGCAGGATGGGCTTTGGGGTCCAGTGGAGGAGATGGATTAGGAGATTTATATCCGTTGCATCTTTGTTTTGTGATGGTTAATAGTTCTCCGGCAAGATTTTTTAGGAGCTCCAGGGGTCTGAGGTAGGGAGACCCTTGCTCTCACTTCCTCTTCATTGTTTGGTCCAGGACTCCAGGCTGTGGGAAGGATGGTTGCTAAGGCGGTTGAAGGTGGCAGATTGGAGGGGTTTGGGGTGGGAAATTGGGGATGTAGCTATTTCTCATTTTCAATTCGTAGACAATATGCTATCATTCTTGGGAGTATCGGCAGATCAGTTGGGATTCTTGATCGGCTTGTTGTGTTGTTTCCAGGCAGATTCTGGGTTATGCATCAACTTAGCTAAAAGCAATGTGTTTGGAGTTGAGAGTGTAGATAATACCTTCGCATTAGTTGACATCTTGGGGTGTAGAGTGGAGAGCTTTCTTATGACTTAGCTTGGGCTTCCTCTGGGAGGAAACGATAGGTCTAAGGCCCTTTGAGATCTTGTGATCGAGTGATATGAGAATACGTTGGCCACGTTGAAAGCATGCTATTTATCTAAAGGGGGCAATATGGTTCTCATTAAAAGTATGTTTTCGAGTTTGTCGAGGTATTATCTATTTTTATCATGCCGGGGTGCGTGGTGAAGGGGTTAGAAAAGTTGATAAAGGGTTTTGTGGAATGATAGAAATATAGAATAGGAGAGGCTAAGTGTCCTTTGTTCAATTGAGAGTCGATGTGTAAGCCTAAGAGGAGAGGCGGGCTCGGGGTGAGAAATCTGAAGTTGATGAATGAAGCTATTTTAGGGAAGCGGTTATGCAGGTTTGGGGAGGAGGTTTACAGCCTTTGGAGGAGGATGGTGATAGCGAAGTATGGTTGTAGGAGCTCGGGGTGGGATAGCGGCATAATTCATTATTCTTATCGGTGCATGATTAGAGGGGAGATCATGAGCATGCTCTCGGTTTTCTCCAAGGAGGTGAAGTTCAGAGTGGGGAAAGGGGATTGTGTTTGCTTTTGGATCGATAGCAGTGTAGTGATAGTGTTCTTAAGGAGGAGATCCTAGTTTTGTTCAATATTTTTCTGAGAGGTAGTGAGTGCCATCATGATTATTGATGGTGATAACTTGTCTTTGGTTAATTAAAATTGCTTGAAACGTTAAAGATACCTGATGAAGCCGCCCGCTCAAAGAGCCCCAAGTAGGGGTAAATCCCTCCATCTAATTGGGAAGCCATCTTGTCCTCCTAGAGCTTTCTTTTAATAAAATTCAGTTTACCTATAAAAAAAATTGTCTTAGGGTTCAGCTTTAGAAGGAACTTGAACGATTGGGAGGTAGACCTAGTGGTTGACTTACTTATGAGAGTCGATAATTGTGATATCAACAGATCTATGGAAGATACTTAGTTATGGAACTAGAACAAGTAGAAGTGACTGACTTGTGAGAGTCGATTATTGTGATATCAACTGATCTATGGAAGATACTTAGTTATGGAACTGGAACAAAATTGGGATCTTTTCAGTTCGCTCTTTCTACTGGCTATTGACGCGCCTTCGAGAGGCTTCTTCCTTGTGTTAGTGGTGCGGGGCTCTAACGTTTCGTCTGAATAGCCTTCTTTGGTTGGTGTGCTTGTCTAGAGAAGATTTTGACTATTGACAATTTAATCAAAAGAATGAGAATTTTGGTGAACTATTGCTATATATGTAAGGTTAGTGGAGAATCTGTCAATCACCTTCTCCTTCATTGCAACATTGCGAGGGAGGTATGGAACAATTTCTTTTCCTTATTTGGGATAGCATGGGTGATGCCGAGTTCTGTGAGAGACATGTTTAATGGGTGGTTGGCTTCCACTTTCTCTCTATGTAGCAAAAGATTCTAGATTATACTTCCTTTTGCGGTGGTCTGGGCTCTTTGAAGAGAGAGAAACTGGCGAATGCTTGATGGAAGGGAGAAAGATACCCAACAGGTTATCATTGATGCCAAATCCATTATGTTTCAGCAGTCTAAATTTTTCGAGGAATGTAGGGGTATTTTCTTTGAAGATCTAGTATTTAGATGGGAGTCCTTGTTGTTTAGGGGAGAGTAGGTGTTCTGCTCTTCTTTTTTCATTTGCTTCCTTAGGAGGTCTCTTCAACCTTCTTTGTCTTGGTCCTTGTGGCATTCTATTTTTCTTTAATAGCTATACTTATGACGAAAAAAAGTCTTCTTTGTCCTCGATGTTCATATTTTTTTTATATCAAAATAAATGTTGTTCTATTAGATGCTACGTGTGTTTAATGTTTCTTTTACATTTTCTTGTAGAGGTTAAAGATACTGTTACTTCCTTAAGTGCAAAAAAGGCTATTAGCAAGGTGAGAATCTTACATTCAGCATGTGATCTCTGTTTTAGTTTGATCTTATATTTGTTTATCAAATTTGAACTACTTTCAATGGTTTTATGCTTGTTGCAAGTGAGATATCATTTGGGGATGTTATGGTTTGGCCACGATGAAGGTCATTCCTATCTATACGATGATCATTCTTCCTTTCGTGCTACAAGAGCCAGACATCAAAGCATTAATAAAAAAAATCTTTTGACTAATATCAGGAATAGTGACAGCAATACTAGTTAGGTGAAAATGGCACTGTTGAACACTTAACATAGATTCTTAGTGATGGAGATTGTCGACTCTAGAAGACCTTCTAATGGGATTTTTGTCTGTTTTGTTTTGCTACGAGTAACAAGAAGGTTTTTAAAGGTGCTAGAGCAATAGTACTTCCTCCTTTTTTCACTTATTAAAAAAAGTTGCTACTTATCAGGGAAAAAGAAAAAAGTAGGTACTACTCTCTCTCTAGAATATTGGTTTCACTCCTGCTTTGGATATCCTTTGTCCCATTAGTGCCTACTATGTTGCATGAATTCTTCTAAATGAGTGAAGTACCTATGTTGGGCATGTGTCGGAGTCCGACACAATACGGATTCTGGTGCAACACTTCCAAATTCTATTTTGTTTTTTATTTCATTACCTGAAATATTGGTTTCGCTCCTGCTTTGGATACCCTTTGTCCCATTAGTGCCTACTATGTTGCATGGATTCTTCTAAATGAGTGAAGTACCCGTGTTGGGCATGTGTTGGAGTCCAACACAATACGGATTCTGGTGCAACACTTCCAAATTCTATTTTTTTTTTCTTTCATTACTTGAAAGATGCTTATTAGCATTTGTCATAGGGTATGAATTCTACCTTTTACAATTGAAGTTTTCTATGCAACAAATATAACATTACATATATTCATTCTTTTCTCTTTTAAGTATATGGTACAAATTTATGATATTATGTCACATTATCCACTATTATTTTCATTATTATATAAAAAACGACTACTTTGTTTCACATTATGTGAAGTATATTGCTGAGCCCACAATCCTATTTTTCAAGGTTCACCAAATCGGACACTCCGCATCCGTGTCGAACTCTGACACCTAAACCTGTATCTGTGCAACATAGCTGGCTACTATTGTTGACATAGGTTCACCTTTAACTCTACCATTTATGCTAGACTGCTTATATAATTTTGGGATCAAGATACTGTGGCAAATTGAGGAAGTCGTCTGGCATCCTTTAAAGTACATTTCTTTCATGTTAGTTATATTGACAAAAGATTAGTGATATGAAGATAAGAGGAAACATATGGTGTTTTGATGCTTTCATATACATCATTTCTTTAGTGAAGTATCAGACTCAACCTTGTAATCAAAGATGTTATCAGGGAAGGACTTCCTTTGTGTCTGTTTGTTCAACCTGAATTGTAAAGGTAGGCAGCTTCAATGCCACTTTAAAGAGGTATAGATTTAGGCTTATGTTGCAGAATATGAAGCCAGGTTCATGGATGAACGAAGCATGTAATTGATGCTACATTCTGTAGTGTAAGCAGATCCATTTCACAATTGACATAGATGGACGGTCAAAATAATTTGAAGCTTTCTTCTGTGAAGATGTGAATTGGAATAGAGAAGGCAAGAAATATCTTGAAGCACTAATACAAAGTTGAAGTGGTACCATGAATGCTAAGTCGATCTTAACTTTAGAAAGAGGATACCACAACAATTGATGCTGCGATACCATTGTGCAGTTAAGAAATGGGAGGAGGTTTCAGGGTGATGAAGTACTCAAATTGAAGGCTTATGAGCCCCAGATGCCATCTTTTCATCGTTCACTTAATTAGTTCTTTTTTTTTTTTTCTCACTTTTGGTCTCTAACCAGTTGTTATTGCTTTCTGACATTGCAGTTTTCTTTGAGAATCTTTAGGCTCAACTAGTTATTTTCATTGGCATATTACTGTAGGGTGAAAACTGCAACTCTGACCTCCTCGAGGAGAAAAACCTCCAGCCACAGTCATCTCTTCTTTGAACAGGCCAAACATCCATGGCCTAGTCTTGTCCCCGCATCCTGCAATATTCATCCCATTGTTAAAATGACCTGTAATATCCTCTCCTGTACCAACTTAATGCAAAAGCCATAACCATTATTGACCAGCTTTTGCTTATGCTTTTTTCTCCCTCTAGCAATTGCAAATTTGATAGAAGAAACTAGAATTCTTGTTGTCTATTATTCTTTCTTTCTGTTTCAAGCTAGCTTTGCCTGAGTCCTCTGTCTCCCTCGGGGGTTTATTCTTAAATGCTTGTTGTTCCTGCACTGATCAAATTTTTTGTTATGGTTTTAAGTGTTATCTGAACTCCCTTGGCTCTTGGTTTATGATGACCTTCAACAGTGCATGCATTATCTAGGTTTGTTCTGTGTCAGCATACTTATTTCGTATTTTGCTTTACCTGTTTAACAATATTTATTGTAGCATTAATACTTTATTAAAAATGCCATTCAGAAAGTTCAGTCCACTAACAAAGTCACTCCTGTTAATCCAGAAGAAAAAACTGAGAAGTCGGCAGAAGAAATTGAAAGTATATGATCTCTCTTCACTCACTGAGTTCCTTCCTGAGTTGAAGGCTCCTCGGCAACAACCTACCGCAACCAACTTGAAGCTGAATAGCAAATCGAGGCAGATGCTAATGTAAGTATTTCATTTCTTATAGTTCCATTTTTTTTTACAAGTTTCAACCTCATTTTTGCATTCTCTTAGTCTTCAAAGCTTTTTGGGTTACTTATGTGGAATGTGGCTTTATTATCAGAGAGAAGGAAGATAAGCAGTTGAGGAAGATCCTTGACCAGTCTGCGTTCAAGTTGGATCCGTTGGCAGTCATTCATCAGCATCTGGAGACCACACAGCCTGCTCCAGTTGAGAAACCAGAAAAAAAGTCGAGCAAAACTGGAAAGAAGAAAAAGAAAGGAAAAAAGTCTCATTCATCTGGGGTTCAATCTATGGATATCTGACCTTTTTCCTTTCTTTTTCTTCTTTCATAAAGCCGTGTTTATCCATACAATATCCAGATAACTAACTGTGGTTTCTTTGACAAATAGAAGCTTCAGACTAAGTAGTTGAAAGTTGAAAGAACAGGCCATCGAGACAACACATGGCCTACCAAGTGAGATTGAGTCTGATCATCACGACATAGTGGCATACTCAACATTCTCGGATCTTATCCTATCAAAGCTGTAAGTGTAGCGGCTTTCTACTGCATGATGGTTAAAATTGAAACTAGACTGTAGATGCTACAGAGAATTACAGCGTCATTTTTATTAAGGCTACAACTATAGCAGTAGACTTTTACATGTTAATTCATGATAGAATGTTGAGAGATTTTTTATCGCATGGTCACACCGCACACCGTACTTTATGCAGAATGATAGTATGATGCACTGAATCATCACCCAAAATCCTCTGTTTCTCCACCTACAAATTGGCACACATGCCCATCAATTTAGACTTCCCATCTTAAGCTGCCTGTTTGAAAAAAAAATTATATGCAGTGGACTCCTGATGCAATCAATAACTCATTTTCTTTGGGTTCACTGACCACATGGATGTTTATGGAAGGGGTAATCTATGGAAGGGGCCAAAAGGGGTTTTGAGTAGGGCCCTCTTATGGAGGGTTGACCCATGGAAGGGGTATGGGACCCAAGTGGGGCCTTCTCCACAGTGAAAAAGCCGTTGCGGACATCGGCTCGGAAGCATGGTGGTTTGTTACCTGCCTTAGTTAAGTAATTAGATTTCACGCTTTTGACAAGCCAGTCTTTTAAGGAGTATTGGTCGAGGTACTTATCACAAACCGCCTCACCAAGTTACCTAACTCTAGAATAAGTCACCTCACACGCCTTCCTTCCACCAGGTTTAAAACTTCATTCGTTAAGTTGGTTGAGGTTTGTCCTTGGATTCAGAATTGCTCTTCTTTGATCTTAAAACCACCTCTTGGATGAGTCTTTCCTGCTCTCAAATTCCACCTAACTGATATTCCTAACCATCAGATCTGTCACCATATTGCTGCAGTAAAGCCCACTATATATTTTGTAACCTCGAACCTCAAACTAGGATAATCTCATTAAAATGATCTGCAAATTATTGAACATATTTCCTTGGCCTCAACATAGAGATAGTTGAACATCATGACCAAATCCGAAACATGGCGGTATGTTTAGTCTAGTTACAAGATTTTCACTCATAAAAGTTCAAGTGGGTCTTTCTTTCTACGGCTCGCGAGATCGATATAGTGATCGGTAACTGGCAAGTCCACAGCTCTAATCCCCACCATCATCGCTAGAGTAGATTATACCTACAAGAAAAAAAAATGATCATTTTAAAGATTAAGTTTGCATGTGTAACTAAATCAATGCAAATATTTCCTTAATACTTATAAAAAGAAAGAAAAAGGAAAGGAAATGAAACTATCTTTTCTTGCCTTGGTAGATATATTGCTGGATAACCAATCAAGACCCTCATAGAGTCCTTGGCCTGAGGTGGCACAAGTACTTTGGATGTACCTGTATGAGAAAGTTCACCAACACCACCATTAAAGCTCTTTTTCAAGAGATCCCTCTACACTGAACTAATGAAGAGAGAGGGATTTCCATATGTTTTAGGAAAAAGCAAATGCCAAATCCAAATTAAAACATGTCAGAAATTGTGGAAAACGAGTATTACTAGTTAGTTTTTATAATAGATGTTTAATGTTACTAACTGAATTACGAGTTAAGAACTTGGACTTTTAGGTTGTGTTTCGTAAAACTTAATTTCAGAGGTTAAGTGCTAATTTCTGTAAATTTAGCTTGTTTGGTAGTCTTTATGTCTGAAAAGTAAGACAAGGGCATATTGGGTATTTTAATGTTTATGGGGATATTTTTGTAAGTTTTTTTTTTGTAGAGAAAGCTTTGATACAAGGGCATATTGGGTATTTTGAGAGAATCTTAGAATATTTATAAAGATTTCATCACTTACCGCATTAAGTGTAGGGGAAACGACATAAAAAAAATCACTGAATTTCAAGTCGGAATTTTAGGTGGTTACATTCGGTCTGAGTTTCCCATTAAGGTCTGAAATTAAGTTTTACCCAACGCCAGTTCCCCCACTCTAGGATATGTACTGCAGGTTTCATGAGGGTTGGGTTTGAATTTAAAATAGAACATTTTATACTGAGGAATTATACCATTGTTACAAGAGTTTAAATAAGATTATGAAATCACACACTTTGATTGAGTTTCCTACATTCATAGGAATGAAATTCAAGCTCTTATTGGACTTGACATGTAATTTAAAACTTTGAAAAATGACATATTATGCATTTTCCATCGTCATTGCCAACGTCGCCACTGTCATTACTATCGACAGATGTCCCTCCACGTAAGTTTACTAGCGCATAATATTTAATATCAAAGTTTCCAATCTTATAGTCACAATGAAAAAACCAGAAATAAATCATAATTCATCGAGATAAAAATTCATGAATTTCTCTGAACAATTGAAAAATTCGGCCATATAATGCGAATTTCTTGTATAATATGCGAATTATTCACATAAACGTAGCGACTATGATATTCTGAACTAGTTATGACTTATGGGCACTTCAAATTAGGTGTAGTGTGCTTGCTCTATCCATGTTGATTACTTAAGTATTTGAACCCGAAACCTCAAAGTCACGACACAGCACCATCGAACTGAGCTACAGCTCAGCTCAACCCAGTGCAGAAGCATCAAGGTTTGTCATATTGGTGTCGTACCACCCGTGACGTAGTCTAGATAGCATAGCTTAGAAAGTGCAGATTAGGGGCTTGGACTACTTTAAGAATGCTGAGACTTACCATCGGCGCTGACGAAGTGAGTGTAGACCAAGTTTATCAGTGAGCTCAGAAGCACTCATAGCGTTTGGAAGGTCTTGCTTATTGGCAAATACAAGCAATGTTGCATCACGTAGTTCATCCTGCAACAAAAAAAAACTAGTATTTATAGTCCCAGTATGGACTCAAATAGCTATTACAAGGACAATTGCTAAGAGCAGTTTTTTCACCATCAAGCAGTTTTAGAATGAAACAGAGCATCTGAAGTGCAGACAACCAAAAAATAACCGGAGTGATCAGATCATGAAGCCAGGCATCTTGCAAAGGGTGTCTTTGTTCGTGTATTATCCAATGCGTCATCTTATCCTAATTAACCATGACTATTTAGGTGTCCTTTTTACCATTTTTTTCTAGATTTGAAAGATTAAGCTTGTTTAGAAATGGAATGATGCATGGTCTGACCATAGTTAAAATCTACAAATATCACAGCTGTACACATGGAGCAAATGTACGATCAATAGGAAATCTCCTAGTCTAAAGTCAACTCAATCGTACGATCGTAACCATTCAATCTAGTGACTTAATTATGGGCCATTTGAATGTCGTAAAGAATGTGAATCATATGATAGATGAGATTGTTATAGTCACCCAAACAGGTTGATTAGGAGTTTAATTACATGTCCTCCCAAACTTTTTTAGAAAGAAATTACTAACCTCACACAGCATTCGATGTAGCTCGTCTCTGGCTTCTGAAATTCGTTCTCTATCGTTGCTGTCTACCACAAAAATTAGTCCTTGGGTGTTCTGAAAGTAGTGCCTCCATAAAGGCCGAATCTGTACAATATTAAAAACACAAGCATGTAGGCATGATTTCAGGCCAAAGCAAACTGTTGGGTCCAAACTAGGATGTATTATAACATGGGTCTGGCTCAGGGGACCCCTTTTTTTTTCTTCTGACCCCTCTCGTTCGTGTGCTCGGCCGTTGGATTCCAAAAATCCAACTGTGGTTGTCAGCGCCGAGCTGGCATCATTTTTTCACTTTTTGGGGTGCTGACAACCACAGTTGGATTCATGAAATCAACGGCGGAGCGCGCGAACACCGAGAGAGGTCAGAAAAAGGGGGTCCTCAGAGCCTGAGCCTTATTAAAGCACAAAACAAATGGGGAGATAAATTTACTTCCAAAGATATACTACAGGCCTCCGTATGGTTGCACCGAATACGTTTTCTAAATATGTTTTTTGGCATATAAATGTTCGTAAAACTTTTACTGTATCAACACTTTCTAACATGAAAATCATTTTTTCGTAGAACTTTTTGTTGATCACCATACAGAGCATAGCTTTAAAATTTATTTCAGATTCAATCAATCTTATCAACACAAAATAAACCAAGTAAATGAAATACACAGTTAAAACTGATTAATTGGAGTTCTAACAGAAACAGAGGAAAAATTCATAGGGTCAACCCGGTCAAGCTTAATACCTTATCCTGCCCTCCTACATCCCACACAGTGAAGCTAGAATTTTTGTATTCCACAGTTTCCACATTAAAACCTGACCCATGAAAAGTCAAGCAATTATTCAGCAGTGCAATTGTAGACAGATGCATCATAAACTTGAAACTTGATGTTGGTGACCAATATCGGACTTTGTATCAGTCGCATTCAAGAGTCGCCCCCTATACATTTACGGCAGGCCGACAAGAATATTTAACCCAAAAAGTAGCAGCTACAGAGCACCTCAAACCTTCTAAGCAGAAAGCTCCTTATAATTCCAGGAATTCAAGGCTATGAGTTCATTAAAGTGTCAACGAAGCACAAGAAATCGATCAAGAAAAAAAAAGCATGAGATGATGCTATGTTGACCTTTGGAAATTTCCTAAAAATAATCTAGAATTAGTCCAATAATGCCTAGATATATCAGTAAAAATTAGAGCTTCACCCTCTAATTTCCTTGATTCATGACCTTCAAGCTGATCAGATATAAGATTTTTGAGTTTCGTCTCCTACAAAGCCTTCAAGTTATTGATGTGATCATGCAAATTTTGCACTGACATCATAACAGCTCCATATGAGAATTTCATATCCTGAACTTTTCAATAGGTAAGAGAACTCCTGGAAGCTATAGAAAATTCTTCGAATTGGAAAGCAATGAAGACCTTGTATATGAAACTTGAGATGAAAATATGTTTCATCGGTTCATAAATGAAGCTCTGCTAATGGCCAGAGAGATCATTTGATATAAATACAGGAGAAAAAAATTGGTTCACTTCCTATTTGGATCGCCATTTTTGCACCAAAAGAGATATCTTTAAAAGATTTCTTGTGCAAAATTATAATTTTCTTTTGGCAGAGCCTAAAATTTATATTCCCTTCTCAATATAAATGTTGATCCAATGAAGAAAACAAAGAATGAAAAACACCTTTGATGACAACTGAAAAAAGTCGGAAGTACTGAAATTACTCGATCCCAATAAAAAAAAATATATTATCTACTTTCTAATCTTAACAAAGATTACCGAGGTTGTTTATATATAACGCGTTTGCGATGTAAGGTTCGATATCAGCATGTGCCACATTTATATAAAGAAACAGACAGAAAAACAGACTTATCACAGTCCATATTGAAGTAGACCTGAAACACTTTTGTATCAATGAACTCAATACAAATAAGAGCAATTAGATACCAATGGTGGGTATGGTGGTAACTATTTCTCCCAGCTTTAGTTTATAGAGGATGGTTGTCTTTCCAGCAGCATCAAGACCCACCATCAGAACTCGCATTTCCCTCTTCGCAAAGAGCGTCCTTATGAGTCGAGATATCGCCGACCCCATTGTCACAACTGATTCAACTAACCCAAGAAAATTAAAGAAAAATGAAATATCACAAGGGGAGAAGGACAATATAATCCTCCCCAGATCTAAAAACCCATGAAAAAACTTAAAATTCTAATTTAAATGCAGAAGAGAAGGATAGTTTTACTGACATGAAAAGCTGGGCTGAGAAGAAACAATTCCAAGAGTGTGAGAAAGAGGGGAGAAATGAATGAAGACCTCAAGACAGTGTCAAGGGCATAAGGGGGGAAGGGGTGGAAGGAGAATAGGATTCGGATGAGGAGAGGAGGAATAAATAATCTTCCTTTTTCCTTCTTGTTTCTTTCTTTCTCTTTCGGGTGGTAGCCGTTGGCATCTATCTATGTATCTATAGCAGAGAAGTGCTGAGGTGGCATGCTCTACACTCTCTGTGCACCAGGTCAACTTCTCCCTTCTCCTCCCATGTACGTATTGTCTAAATATCTATAGAAGTGCTGATGTGGCACTTTCTACGCTCAGTGCACCGCGTCGATCAACTTCTCCCTTCTCCTCTAATACACGTTCTCTTTGTTTGTGTATCTATAGAAGTGTTGATGTGGCACTCTCTACGCTCATGCACCACGTCAACTTCTCCCTAAAGTGCTGATGTGGCACTCTCTACGCTCATGCACCACGTCAACTTCTCCCTTCTCCTCTAATACACGTTGCTTTGTCTGTGTATCTATAGAAGTGCTGATGTGGCACTCTCTACGCTCATGCACCACGTCAACTTCTCCCTTCTCCTCTAATATACGTTTCTTTGTTTCTTTGTCTGTACATCTATAGAAGTGCTGATGTGGCACTCTCTACGCTCATGCACCACGTCAACTTCTCCCTTCTCCTCTATTTGTTTCTTTGTCTGTACATCTATAGAAGTGCTGATGTGGCACTCTCTCCGCTCATGCACCACGTCAACTTCTCCATTCTCTTCCCATATACGGCTTTTTTTTTTGGGGGGGGGGGATGATGGCACGTGAATTTGTACGGACTGACCACCTCGGCCTCACTGCCCACGTACACTGGTGAGTATTTTGGCAAAAAAGCACTTACTCACCTGGGTACATGTGTGGTGAGGCCGAGGTGGTCAGTCCTTACAAATCCATGTGCCGAGATCTGCTACCCTATCTTCTCCTTCGATGACAGGGCCGGTCATCAAAGTTTTATCCGGCCCAGGGGACCCCATTTTTATCTGACCCCTGTTCGTGTACTCAGTCGTTAGATTCTAAGAATACAACGGTGGTTGTCATTGTTGAGCTGGCATCACTTTTTCACTTTTTGGGGCGCTGACAATCACCTTTGGATTAGTGAAATCTACGGTCGAGCGCGTGAAAACTAAGAGGGTCAGAAAAAGGGAGTCCTCGGAGCCTGAGCCTTTTTTTTTTAGGGCTGTCTATATTAACTAAATTATTTATCTGAATATTTTAATTATAGGCATGTTATTGTCACACTTGTATTAAATTTATTATTGGAATATGGTTCAAATTTTTATATGTTCCAGAAAAATCTGGATACGTACGTGGAAGGCAGAGATTCAATTTGCAAGTTGCGCGGGAAAGTAAGACCGAAAGAATGTAGCGTGGGTCCCATGATCCATTGATCTCTTTTTATAAAGTAGGCTACACAATATTCTTCCCCGACATTCCTCACCTTATTGGACAGAGTTACCATCATCCCCAGTGACCATATTCCAAATCATGATCCCTAGGTCCAGGTTGCTGATGTTCCTGATACTCACACCGCACGATATCTCGAGCATCGTCAAAGGTCTGGATCATCCTCAGTATGATTTTAACAATTTCTAATCGTTGGATTGGAGTTGTTTTCATTGGTTGATTTTAACCGTTGGAATTTGAGCATTATTGACCATTATTTGGGGTACAATGATCCAAAGGTTTGAAATCAGTAATCAGGCTGATTTTTGGTTTGTAAGTGCACCTAGGGATTGGCCAAACATCCATACAGTTAACATCGTCAGCGGCTTCACTGACCTTCAGCGGTCAGCAAAGTTTTACACGGTGGATGGGATGCATTGATAGTAAGCATTGAGGATGATACTGTACTTTATACCACCAGCATGGCCCCGTCAGCTGGTCAACCCAACTGCTCAATTTAACGGTCTGGATCACTGAGTTCGTTGTCATTCTCCTTGACCATAATCCACGTGTACTTCAAGGGTGTAAGTAGCATCACCCTTTATGCTTCTGGGGATAAGCATAACATGGCGTTAAATGAATCAAGCCTTCACCCATCAGGAAAAAAAAACGTCGGTTATTTTCCGTTATAAATTCTATTGAAAATTTGAAATTCAAATTTTGAATTTTCGCGCCTTTATTTTCTATTATTTTCCTTTTTTTTTTTTTTTTTTGCCCCTGTGCGTTACAAACTGTTATAACGGCCGTTATAACGAAAAAAAATGGTAACGGCCCCATTCCGTTATACCATTATAACAGCCCCTTTCAAACCTTGAACTAAACCATTCAGTTGATACACCCCCACCAAGGCTGTCTCCTTAATGACAACAGAATTCCTTCTGTAACCATATAATTGAAAGTCTTTACTGCCTACATTGCCAGATGGTGCTGTTTTCATCAGCTCGAAGACAACAAAACCAATTAATGAACAAGAATATCATTACAAACAGCTTTCAGGAGTCACCTCTTAACAGACACCATTCACAAACCTCTACAGTAATCAATCTTTAGAGGCAGATTGAAAGATAAAGATTGCTGTCAGAACTCCCACCAATGCTGTAACTGCCAAGGCCACTGTCGGCAATGGGCTAGTAAGCCCGAAATTCTGCAAAATCAATTAAAAAATGTCTTTGATCAAATGGCTGTCCATCAAAACCAATTAGACTTACAAGGCAGAAATCTAAACCGCGGATTCCTGAATGTCAGAAGCAGTTAGTTATACAAGTTGGATATTGAACGATAAATAGAGTGGATTGAAAGAAAAACTTTACAGAAGTGCCTTCCTCAAATATCTGATAACAATAGGATATATTTGCCTCTGTGCATGTGTGATATTGAAACCCCAAAATTCATCTATCTGTGCAATTTTCAACTTATGTCTTGGGCTAAAAGTGGGTTGATGATCTTTTTCAATCATTGAACTTGCATGAGTGGATCTCCAACCTCCCTAAGAAGCTTTAATCATAAACTGAAAAGGCAAGAACTTTGATTTCAATTACATTTGCTTTATGCCGACTGGCTTGATGTATAATTAGAGAAAGCACCACCCAGGCGTTACCATTACTTCTATGGTTAAGAGAGAGTCTAAAACCAACCCCCCAAAACTCTCCTTGGTCTGACAACAAGAAAATGTGTGCCTCTTGCACAAGTCTCCCTCCGATACTTTAATAGGAGGGGCAAGGGCAATCACAGCGGAACATGACTGAAAGGGTTATGATTTGAATCATGTTTCTTGCGGAAACATGGACGTATGGTATTACCATTTCACTATTCCCTTCTGGCCCTCAAATTGAATGTGTCACAATTAACTAAATCTCATTCCCAAGAAGTCAAATGCCACCTTAATTAGGCAATGAATTAGCAGAGCACATAACAGTGCCTAAAATTAACCAAAAAGTGTTATACATGATGTGCCCAAGGAGGAAATTGGCTAGAAATATAGAGTGGTGTCCCATCGACTTCACAATGTACAAGGAATCATAGTAGCTAATGTGTTTGACCAATTGGAAATATTTCCAGTTAAAATATGATCTTTCATGGGTAACCAACAAAACTTCCTTAGGTTCATGAACCCAAATTGTACAAACCAAGTTCGCAAAGCAAGGAATGAACCCCTCAAATCCACGTCAGAGGGCCAAAAACTCTTTCAGGGCGTGCTCCTGGACAAATTCCCTATGGAGAGGTGACCAGATAAATCCCCAGTTTTTTTTTTTTTTTGAAAAGTCAAAATATATTAAAGGAGATCGAGAAGATCTCAAGAAAAACAAAGAGAACAGCCCCAACAGGAGAAGGTAGGAGTTCTCCTTCCAGTCCACAAGAGTTACCTTTTTGTTTTGACAGTTGTTGCTCTGTTAAATGCCATAATGAATTATCTTTCTTCGAAATTAAATTCAGGATCTTAAAAATGGATCTGCAGCAAATAGTTAGCTAAGGTTGCCTTAATTGAAGTAATCTGGCAATTGAATTATAACAGCCTTTCTTGACCTCTGGCCATGATTCAAAATTCTCAACCACTATGTTCCAATATTTCATTGCAAAGTCCTGACCACCAAAATGAATTATCTTTCTTCACAATTAAATTCAGGATTTTAAAAATGGATCTGCAGTAAATAGTTAGCTAAGATTGCCTTAACTGAAGTTATCTGACAATTGAAATATAACAGCCTTTCTTGACCTCCAGCCATGACTCAAACTTCCGAACCCCTATGTTCCAATATTCCATTGCAAATTCCTAACCACCAAAAGCGACGTCAACACATTATGGAATCTGAAGGCAGTATGTCCACTCAAGTTTAATGAATTCAGTGACATCCTGCCCCTCATTCATGTCAGTCAGAGAAAACAAGTTTTCTTGGAGGTTAAATATCGTGCTTCAAGATCTCCTTAATGAAGGAAAACAAGCACATTAAAATAACAATGCCACTGTTGCCACCTAAACACAATAAAGTCATGCCCACTACACTTCAAAAACAGCTCCAATGACCTCAGGCTGCATTGGTGAACAAGGAGGATGAGAGGGGATCATGTTAATGCCAATCCTTGAAAGTCTGGAAATCCCACTATCCCAGCGTACAAGAACCGGACAACTGGAATGTAGCATCAAATCAGTTAAAAAATTTTAGGCAAGAAACCATTCTTATATGGATCTGAATCAGAAAAGGGCCACTTATGCAATCATAAGCTCTTTTCAAGTCATTCTTGACGATTGCCTACTCTAGCAACATCAATAATCTTGTGGCCATAACCAACCGTCAAGGATCAGACCATTGTTAACAAGATCTAAGGGGCATTTAACTGGATCGTTAAGCCCTCCAATCACAAATTCTAAAAATTGATGACAATTTCATAGACACCCCTAGAATGAATATGGAAGGGACATCACTAAGATCAGTAGCATTTCCTGGGTTTAGGAACATAACTATAAACTAAAGGAATCATTAGAGCCTTCAACAGGATTAGAGAAAAGCCTTCAGAAGTTGCATTATTTTCTATTCCAACAGCCCCCATAGTTCTTCAGAGAGTTGACGCTATCATGGCCGGTTCGAACTTGTGATTTCGATAGGAACGATCCGAAAAGCTTCTACAGCTAGAGGGCGGGTCTAGCGGAAAGCTCCTAAGAAATTCCTTCATCCACCAAGAATGTTAGTTTTAGTTTCCATCACTGTAATGTATCGCGACCAAATGGAGGAGAGTTATTTTTATACTATGCAGCAGCATGATAAAATGTCTCAAGCATATAAAGGTCAAATTTTTTGATCCCATGGACTTAATTTACTATCTTCCAACAGTTTACCCATTTAAGAAGTTTTTCAAATATACGAAAGTCTTACGTTTATAGCAATATGTGACTGACACTCATGCACAAGCGCACACAAAAATGCAAATATGTATTCCAAGGGCCAAAGTAATGGTTGTAACTTGTAAGAAATAAAGAAAGAACATATACTGCATGAGATAAAGAAAATATCTTTCAAGTTTCCTTTTGTGATCAGAATGTGGAAATAAGTCTCATAGTCCATTTGTAATCTTATCTAAGAAAAGGATGTCCTTATATTCCGTACCTCCAAAAGTCCCTTGCCTGTTGTTATTTCAACAGTGATAGCCACTGCAAATCCAACCATTGCAAGCCGCCCCAACCATACATCCAAGCCACTGCCATCCTTTGTACTCTGCTCACATCTTATGGAAACTGATGTTGCTTTACATTCAGGCTTCCTTTGACTGGAAGTCCTCCAAACCACTGGAAAAGAAAGCAAGCATCAGCTTTTCACCCTGTTAATTTGTAAATTCAAAAGAAGAGAAGCATGAAGTTGACAATCATTTGAAGGACATATTAGAAAACCAGAAGCAAAGATTTAAATTTCGGTGAGGTCAAAAACTGAAACTTCGGGCGATATTTCTAAATTTCGGTATAGAAAGCTATATTTCGGTAACCACCGAAACCGAAATTTCGGTGTTTCAACAGAAATTTAAATCCTTGACCATAAGGCATTCTATATGTTCAAGGACAGCTATGAAAAGTGCATAATCTCCCGAGTACTGAGTGCATTCTCAAACCATAAACCAAGGGGATGTGCCATAATGCATTTTAAATGTTCAAGGACAACTATGAAAAGTGAATAATCTCCTCAGTCTGAGTGCATTCTCAAACTTGTATTGGTCAACATCTGTAAACCAAGGGGATGTGGACCAATGCAAGGTCGAGTACATCCATTTCCTGTAACTCATTAATTTAAGGTGTCTGTAAACAGATTAGTTGTAATTCTGTCACGCAAATATTCCATAATTAAATATACGAGAGAGAGAAGAAGGGGAGGGGGGAACATTGAACCAGGCTATACCAATGTCAATCCGTACTTTTTAGGCTATTTTGAGAAAAGTATGTACAAATCACATGAGATTGACTTGGCAGTTTCCAATTTTCTCCTTCGTATTTGTAGTTATAATCTTATCTCCATCAATATCATGATCTTTAATATATCTACCTGCCAATTTACCTGGCAATCTATTGATCATTGTGATTCTATTAAACTTTAATTCTTTCCCAATTTTGAAATTTATGCACCTTGTGACATTTTGAGAACATAAGAATTAAATCTTGTGGTGTTCATGTTGTTGGAATATTTTAATTTTAATGGGTCAAAATAATGTTTAAGTAGATAGTTTGTTTTTTAGCTAGTAGGTGTTGAACCAAAATCCACTTGCTTTAAATAAGTTTAAAATTGAACTTTCCCTCCCTTTTAATTCTAGTGTTGTGGTATTAACTTATTTTCTCTCTTATGGGCTTAGTCCCACATCAACTAGGAGAAGAACTTTAGATAAGACCATAAGTTCTCTCTCTCACAAGAGCTTCACACTTGTGTATAGGGATGCAAGTACAATTGTGCTTGAGGTGCAGTTTGCACTTTACACGTGCACATCTTCGCAGGGTTGCTTAAATCCCTTTTTAATCATCCAATGTTGAAACATCAAGATTGGTGAGTAAGATTCAATCAAAACCATCTCATCTGAGCTTTGTAAGTTGGGCTGCCTCAGGATTATGTGAAACTCATTCAACTAATCGGGCCTTGGAATGCGCCTTGACCAAATGGGATGTGGTGTTCTCAACTGAGTTTAGAAGACTTAGATGACTCATGGTGTGGCTCATTAATGGGCTCAACCACCACCTCTCTCCTGTAAAAGGAGAGGAGGGAAAAAGCTAAGGACATTCCAATCCTTACTCTGCTCCATAAGCTCTTAAGAAGAACACGCTCAGCGGCCCATTCATCAAGAATAGAAGCCAAAAGCTCTGAGACAGCCCATTTTTTTATCTGAAGTCCAATAGAGAGGACTAACAAATCCCACGAAAGAACATTAAAGTATCCATACTCTTATAATATAGATAATATAATTCATACTCTATTATAGAAAAGTTTTTAGTTACTGCCATAAATTTTCTAGTTCTTGATTATTCTTTTTTATAAGTGAAATATTATTAAGAGTTGAAGCCAAGGAAAAGAAAGACAAGCCTAAGAAGATGAGGAGATGTCCAAAGGCGCACAAAGAAAGAGAAAAAGAGAAAAGAGACCACTCTCCCCGATACAAAACTTTGTCCCATCTAAAAACAAAATCACCAAAAGAAAAAAAGGCTGGAACAATTTAGATCAAAGCAACATAAGAGACTTGACGGTAAGGAAGATTCACTAAATTTCCTCCTTTTGCTCTTCAAAAGCCCTTAGATTTCTCTGTTTCCAAAGACCCCAACACACCGCGAACGATAAAATGCTCTATAACTGTCTACCTCTAGAAGAGAAAGCCAAGGAAGACCAACTACTAAAAGTACCCTTAATTTTCCTAGACATAACCCAATGCATCCCAAAGAGAGAGAAGGAGCCCCATACTTCCTAGCCACACGACAATGAAGAAGAAGGTGATTCGTCAACTCCCTATTAGCTTTATACATAACACAAAAATCAACAATAACCCTTTTGCGCTTAATTAATTAATCAATTGTCAAGATCTTCTCTAACATTGAGGTCTACATGAAAAAGACACCTTGGAAGGGTAACTAGAACCCCATACAACTGTCGCCAGGAAGACTGACCTTCTGGATGGGTCCAAGGCCAGACAAAAGGAATGGAAAGTAAAAGTACCATTCCGGTTCTGCTCCCATATACGCTTGTCCTTAGAAGAAGAGGGCAAAGAAAGTGCATGGATCCCGGACCAACGACCCTGTAATGGAATTTACCTCCCAATCATTAAGATTTCTCTTAAAACCAAAGTCCCAAGATAACTGCTGGCCAAACCCAATTAAGAAATCTTTCACCGCGCCTTCTTTCTTAATTGAGAGGTTGATTAACACTAGAAATTCATCCTTGAGAGGAATGTTGCTAGACCAATGATATCACCAAAATCAAACTCTATTACTTATGCCCACCTCAAAGAGAATAAATTTGGAGAAGTTCGTCAACACCTTAAGAATACCTCTCCACATGCTACATCCATACGGAGTGTGAACCACCTTGCTTTTCTACCCTTGGCTACTACAACTATTCTTGGAAGCAATCACCCGCCTCCGAAGACTAGAATTTTCTTTTCCAACCTCCGAAGCCACTTCCCTAAGGAAGCTTCATTTATAACCTTCAGATTTTTTACCCTAAGATCACCCCACTTCTTTGGAGTACATACCGTCTCCCATCGAACCAGATGATATTTGCATGCTTCATCACTATCGTTCCACAAGAAGTTTTTAATTATCTTATACAACCACTTCATTATGCTCATTGGAATGGAAATGAAAGAGAAGTAGTAAACAGGTAAACTATACAACGTACTTTTGATCAAGATTACTTTCCCCCCTTAGAAAAAGAGCGCCCATTCCAACTTGTGAGTCTTCTTTTGAAACCAAGGATTTAATTTCATTTTCGACCAGTGTTTCAATCCAGGTCAACCAAAATTTCAAGCGAAACTGAAATTTCAAGAAAAAATTTGGAAAAATTATAAATGGTGAAATATTACCGCTTATAAAAATGAAATCTTAAATATTTCTTTTTCTATAATCTCCCATAAAATAAGGGAATCTTAATTTTTGCCTTTAATAATATGGAAAGAAGGCCTAAATTATCGCTTCTCTAATTAATATTGAACTATTGAAGAGAAGGCCAAAACTTTATGGAATTTCGATTTCGGTTTAGCCCAAAACCAAAATTTCAAGAGTTTCACCAAAATTTAAAACCTTGCCCGAAACGCTCAACTGGATCGCAAAGGACCTTGAATTTGTAGTTGGGCTCCAAATGCAACCAAAGATAAGTGGCCAGAAAGCTAGTCACAGCAAACTCAAGAAACCTGCAAGATCCATCAAATCCTCCACCTCTCCCCAACAACCTCTGCAATCCTTTCTCGATATCTTCAGATGCATGTCTTCGATGTTTCCACTCCTTTACCCATCCTCCTATATCTATACAAAAACAGCTAAGGAACGTCCGGCGCTAGTAGAGTGAGGTTCATATTACAAGCATTTGCCATAGCAACCCTAATCATGGGGTTATAAATGGCCACATTGGCACTAGGCTCCACCACAATATCCTTGCAGATTTCCTGCTAGCTACCTCCAAATGAAGACCCTTTGTCAAAACAACAACTCCGCCATGAGTCTCCTCGCCCTCCTGGAAGGTCCCCAAAGTGGAGCAACATGGGCTAACCATGCTCAACATGGAAGAGGTTATAGACTTATGGGCACCAAGCAACTCCTCAATGTCGATATCCAGCAGGATGGAGTAGAAGCACCCTCTATCTGAAATGGTAATAATACGAGGGATCAATGAAGCACCAGCATTCACTCTGATCCTCACCACACTTAGGTTGGAGACCGACAAAGACGAGCTATCAAATCTCAGAAAGTCACCTGCGAGCTCTCCAATCTGCCCGAGCATACAAGGAGACCATGGATGCAAAGGAAGTCCCCAAATAAGGTCCCAAGTAGGACCATAAATCCGAGACCCCGGGAAAAAATATAAAAATTAGGCCACCAGCAATAGAGAGAAGCAAGCTTCCCCTGTCCTGAGGGTTCTCCAAACACAAAGAAACAATAGCACAGCTTTGCTATCAACAAACAAGACTCTTCTTACAGTCGATATGGATGAGATGGAGGATCCGAGACCCAGAGATAATAGAAAAGGCTACAGCAAAGTCCTCCCATGGAGGATTCTCTACTATGGTTTCATTTAGAATCTCCATACTTATTAAAACAAACTACAGCTTGACCAGTTTCAAGTGCACTCCAAGGTGTATTTTATGGGTCAAAATCCCTAACAGGTCATAAAATAAAGGAGAATCCATTGAGATGATTTGATCATCTGTTAAGACCCAAACCAATACTCCAAAAGCATCTTGGTGATAGTGGAGCAGAAAGCTAAGGTCTTAACCTAGGATTGTAACATTCCACCACCCTTCAAAGCCGACGTCCATGGCGGCCCACTCTAAGGTGGCTTTCACTCCGGTACCCCTATTTTTCTCACTTTTTTTTGTGAGCGAGCCCCCGACATTTTTCCGGTACCCCTATTTTCTCATTCTTTGAGCGAGCCCCCAGGTAGCCCTTTCCCTAGGTTGCCCCTTCCGAGACTGATCACAGTAGGCCACTATGGCAGGCCCTCCATATCCCATACTATGGTGAGCTCCCCCTTTTTTGTTTTTTTAACCTCCATAGCCCATCCTATGGCGGGCCCTTCGTATCCCATACTACGACAAGCCCATGGTGTAATTTTATTTTTTTAAACCATAGTTGCCTCTCCTGTGACTCGAACCCTGGAGGTGGGGTTGGCTCTGATACCAAATGTTAAGACCCAAACCAATACTCCAAAAGCACCATGGTGATAGTGGAACGGAAAGCTAAGGTCTTAACCTAGGATCGTAACATCATCAACAACAAAGACCGGCAATAGTACCAATGAGGGAATGTCCAGGTTGAAGGTTCTAAAAGGGCAAAGGAAAGGCTGGAAAGAATGTGAATTGAGGTATTGAGATCATATTTGATGACACTTTCCTTAACAAAAGACGTGGCTTTAAATAGAATTGAATGAAGAAACAGATATCGTGCAGCCGACCCCATACAGTTGAGATAATGCTTATGATGATATGTAAAAAGGGCTCACTTGCAAATGTATATGGCCAGCATTGGGCTTGGTGGATCATATCATAGATGAACAACTTGTGGCTAAGAGCATTTAGAAGATCATCCTCATAATTGTTATAAAACTAAATTCAGAATCAAAAGATTTTCCAATCCAAGATGGTCTCCTCTTTCAAATGCTATAAATGCAGTTAACATACTCGGTAAGAAGTTTGGATATAAACATGTCAAAATTACTGAAATTACCCATTTCTCAATTAGATACAGAGGTAATTACATTGAGAGTATCATTTAGAAAGATAGTATCAACAGACTTACTTACTCGTAGAACTTCAAATGGAGAAATCAAGCAGAATTGGGCAATTACAAGAAGCTAACAATCTTACACAGAGGAGAGCCTCGAGTGAATGATGTGGCTGTTAGTGCGATGTTGGAAAGCGGAAGCCGAGGAAGAGCACGCGCGTGTGTTGATTTCACGGCACTAAAATCTACAAAAGAAGCAGCGATTGAGAGAGAGAGAGAGAGAAGGGGGGGGGGGGGGGGGGTCAGATTTTGTTACCTCGGAGAGAAAGGTAGAGGGAGGCCGAAACGTGAGCTTGGGCCATTGCTTGCTGCTGGTGTGGATGTGAGGAGCTGCAGCCGCGCCTCTCGCTTCCTATCTAATTCTGTTCTCCTCAACGAGTTAAATTGAAACGGGCACGTGTCTCTCGCTCGCCCACTAGGGGCTGTTGGTCCACTGGAAGAGAGAAAAGCTTCTTTTACTGGATAGAACTTGTTGAGAAATTTTTTGATCCTTGGACGTTTGATCATGGCGTTCTTGGACCAACCGAAGCGCCACCTACTTTACTATATAATTATGGGAACGCCACGTGCGCACCTTGTACGTGGTATCACCTTAGACGTGGCACTCTTAGATATCACTGACGGGGAAAAATTTTAGATGCAGAGGGCTCTAGTGGGCCTACATAGCTCATTTCTTTGGGCCCACTAACAGTATGGATGTTTAGTCCTCCCCTTGGTGGACATACATACCAAAAATCGGCTTGATTGATAAGTTTTAGCCATTGGATTAAGTACCCAAAAAATATACAAAAACCATATTTGAATCCAACGGCTAATATCAATCCTAAAAAAATGCTAAAATCCATGGCTAGTGAAAACCAATCAAACCGATTTTTGGCTTGTATATCTACCAAGGGGTGGACTAAAGTCACTAAACATCCATGCGGTTAGTGGGCCCAAAGAAATGAGCTATGTAAGGCCACGAGGGCCCTCTGCATCGACTGCATCCAAAGTCCTCTGCATCTAAATTTTTTCCCACTGACAGTATCAATGTTTGGCCCATCCCCACGTGGACTTACATGTAAAAAGTCAGCCTGATTAATAATTTTTAAGGATTTGATTGGAGTGTTTTTAAACCCGGCCCGGATCGGCGGGTTGACCCGGTGACTCGGTCATAAAACTGGGTTGGGTCAACCCGACCCAATAATTTGTTAAAAAACCGTTCATTATGATGTGACCCGCTGAACCCGACCGGTTGAACCGGTGACCCAGCTGACCCGCCCCGGGGTTTTGCTAAAACCCAACTAACCCGTCTACTCAGGAAAAAACTAGAAAAGTAAAAAACAACATGCTTTTTCTGTTTTTCTAATTTTTTTAAAAAATCATATTTTGTAAGGGCTAGGATCAATGGCTGATTTTTGGTGAGGAGTTCATCCTCACCAAATATATTACCCCTACATATATATTGGTCACGGGTTGACCCAGTTGACCCAGCGGACCCAGCGGTTGAACCGGTGACCCGGTCCCTCGACCGGGTCGATGACCGGTCCGGGTATAGTTTTCGTTGGTTGATTTTTAACGCATCGTGCGCACATGGTTTAAAAGACTTTTTAAAAAGTAACAATGGTATATGTGGCGCGCGATCATTGGGCCCATGATCGCTGCTTAAAAAATCCCACCGCTTCAAAAAAATTCTCCAGTTGAACACCGTTCAGCTGAATGCGAGGCTGACGAGGCCTGATGGAGGTGGATAAAGAAAACGATAGTATCGTCCTGAGAATGATACTGTGAAACGTTGTCCACGTATTCAAACCATTGGATGTTCTTCGAATTTGTAGTTGCGTTCTTTGAGATTCGTTGATTGGGGATTTCGATGACCATTAGCTGTCTGGACTCTGGACCTAGGGAGGATAGTTCGTATATAGAGTACAGAGGAGCTTCGTCTTCGAAGCCCCATCAGGATAGCTCAGAGAAATGGCGACTTTTTCGACCATGAATCTCCTCTGCCCCCGATATCCATCTGAAGAAGGAGCTTCTACTCTGTCTCAGCACGCTGTTGTGCTTCAGAAACGCCTCATGCCTCCATATCAGCCGCGCTCGGGTTCGCTGCCTCAGAGAATGGACGGTCAAAGATCGCACGGCCAAGGCAATCTCTTACAAGCAGAAGAGAAAGCCATAGATTCCTCTTCTACCGAAAAAGACGCCCATGGACAGTTCCAGTTTCTCATCGATCCTTTCTCACAAGCTTTCCACCTTTTGAAAGTTTCCAATGAATCTAATAAGAAGTAATTTGTATTGGTCGACCAATTTGTTGAGTGGAACTAACATTTGGATTTACGACTGAGTACGAATTATACGAAGAAATATATGTTGTGATTGAATTAATATTTAATTTACTGGTATTTATTTAATGAATTCGAGACCAAGAGCGCATTTGTTAATGATGTTGGTGTTCCTTTAGCTGTCTGGACTCTGGACCTAAATTGCTAATCGGTTAGGATAGATAGTTCGTATAGAGTACATAGGACCTTCATCTTCTAAGCCCCATCAGCATAGCTCAGAGAAATGGCGACTTTGTCGATCACGAACCACCTCTGCACCCAATATCCATCTGACGAACGAGCTTCTCCTCCGACTCTGCACACTGTTCTGCTTCAGAGACGCCTCACAGCTCCATCTCTGCCGCGCTTGGGTTCGTTTCCTGGGAGAATCTATAGTCGGATCAGTCTCGGAGATGGCGCCGCCAAGGCATTCTCGCCCAAGCAGAAGAGAAAGACGCCGAGCCACATGTCACACTCGTAGTGGACGTTAACCGTATAGATTTTGGCCAAATGACTAGGTAGACCTACAAACCAAAAATAAAGCTGATCAGTGAATTCTAAGCGTTGTATTGAAGTTATTTTCATGGGTTGATTTTAACTGTAGGAATTTGAGCATTACGTGGGTACAAAGATCCAAAGGTTGTAAATCATTAATCAGGCTGATTTTTGGTTTGTAGTCTCCTTGTTTAATTTCTTTAATCACTTTCTTTTTCCCTTTTTCTTTTCTGTTTTTTTATTAAAACCCCCTAAGCTTATGGCCCTAGAGATAATTTTTCCTTTAAAGTTTCCCATGAATCTAATTCGAGTAATTTATATTAGTCCACCAATTTGTTTAGTGGAACGAGCATTTGGATTTACTCCCTTCACACATATTTTCACTCAGCACACACATTTTCACACACAAAAGTTGTGGGGCCAATATATAAATTAGAAGTTTTAGAATGGGATGATTTTTGGTGAGGATGGTTTCTATGGTCAGGAGATCACCCTCACAAAAATTCAAATCATTCCGATATCAATAGCATGGTTTACAAGTTGAAGAATTATGGACCGTCTATTTTTTTACAGTTAACTTTTTCTTATTTTACCGTTAACTTGAAACCCACGTTTGATGGGGTTAGCAAATTTAGAATGGCCTGATTTTTCTGTAGGGGTGATCTATATGGTGAGGAGATTATCCTCACCTTCCTCACCAAAAACCAGCCCTCCTGGGCTAGTGATTGAGATGAGTCACTTGTACAAGTAACCAAAAATGGACTCACTGTTGGTGGTCGTTGAAAAGGGATTGCTCCAACCCCTCCAACCCTCCTCTTGGGATGACACATAATCCTAAACCTGCCCTAACCCACAAAATGAATCCTGATTAGCTTAGGGGTACATCTAGTAGTTTTCTACCCACTTATACCCCGTCTTATAGGCTTTGATGAAAATAGGCTGAGATCTTATCCCCCAACTGGACGGTAGATCTCAGCCACTCACACTTGATTTTGATAAATTTTTTGTCGGGGAGTGACATGGGCACAGGCCACCCACTAATCCCATACAAAGGGAGGGCGGGAGCTCATCTAATGATAATTGAGAAGAGATGAGATCTTATTCGCCTAATTTTACCAATATAAAACCAAACCATGGTTTTAAAAATGGCCGTTTAAACGGTTTTAACGGCCGTTTCCGTTAAAATCGTTTGAACACGTTTTATCGGTTTTGAAAAAAAAGGCCATTTTTTATTGTTTTAACAGCTGTTAAAATCGTTTAAATGGCCGTTAAAATTGTTTAAACAGCTGTTTAATTCTGAAAATTTTGTGAAAAAAAAACGGCCATTAAATCCGTTAAATTCTATTTTTTTTTTTATTTTTAAATTTCAAAATTTGAATTTCAGCTCCATTTTTCCGTTAAAATCGTTAAAACTGTTAAAACCCGTTAAAATCCGTTAAATGCAATTTTTTTCCCATTTTTGCCCCTGGCCGTTTCAATCCGTTTAAACGGTTTAAACGATAACGTCCCCAGTCCGTTTAACCGTTAAAACGGCCTCCTTTAAACCTTGAACCGAACTATTTAAAATATGGGTCAGGCTCAGGGAACCCCCTTTTTTCTGACCTTCCTCGTCAGCGCAGAGCTAGTATCACTTTTTAACTTTTTGGGGGCGCTGACAACCACTGTTGGATTCGTGAAATCCACGGCTGAGTGCGCAAACACCGATGGAGGTCAGAAAAAGGGAGTCCTATAAGCCTTAAAATATACGTGACAAGCCAGGTGATTTGGTGTTGGTTGGCGTAGAGGGTACATGATCTCAATTTCAATCGAGAAATAACTTAATCAAGGTTTAAAAAACGGCCGTTTAACGAAATAAAGGCGGTTATAACGGATTCGGACCTCACCCATTACGTTACGCACGTTAAAACGCCCAGAAAATAACGGCCATTATTTTTGCCGTTATTATCCATTTTTGGTCCTGAGCGTTATTTTCGTTACAATGGCCGTTATAACGGAAAAACCAGTAACGGCCCCTTTTAAACCATCTTCCACAGCACGGGCTGGTATTTTGGTGCGCAGCGTTATTTTTGTAACAAAATATAGTGTCGTCTAGCAAAAGTGGCAAACAACTTGGGACATAGGACAGGGGAGGGGGTTGTTGGCCGTCACGTTCATGGCAGCATGAAGAACGGCACTATACAATCACCACGAATCATCTTCTTGGCGAGACCGCGTGACTGGAGTCCTTGTGACTTATCCACCCGGAACATGTGCTTGACGCAACTTCTCTCCTTAATCCCCTGGATCGCAAAGTCGCTCTCGTTGCACACTTTGTTCACTCAAGAACAGGGATGATGATGAAGGCTTCGTTGATTCTGCTACTAGGCGCCTTTGCGATGCTAACGTTCGCAGTCTCATCTCTGGCCTCCTCCTCGAAAGTTTACCCATCGGGCTACGGTGACGACTCCGACTCGTGCAGAGTGAGTCACAGTCACGATGACCTGGTGCCACCCAGGAGGGAAGTGTACGGAGGGGGAAGGATCTTCGATATAACCCACAGGTACAGGACGGACATGCCCTCTGGGGAATCAACGGAGGGTCTGGGGCAGTTCCTCTGGCTTCCTGCCAGCATGAAGAACGGCTCTCTCGCCAACAACTCCGAGATGAAGATGCCTGCCCACACCGGCACCCACGTCGATGCCCCTGGCCACGTCTTCGACAACTACTTCGACGCTGGCTTTGACGTCGACACCCTCGACCTCGACGTCCTCAACGGTACTGATTGATTCTTCTATCCACTCTATATGTTTGATGAAATTACGGAGTCATTATATTTTATATTGGCTTTGATTGAAGTTTCTGATTGAATTTAAGATACTAAAATTAGGGTGCAAATTTGAATTCCTAGTTTTCTAACAAGGAATGGTTTATGTTCTATGAATTTGAATTCCAGCGGTAATGTGAAACGGCCCAAGCGGTAAGTTTTGTTTCCTAATATGAACTAGTGATGTATGCCGGTGCTAAAGCCCGGGCCGTCTAAATTGTTTAGATAAAATTCATTAAAAATTATGGGGTTACAAACAATAACATTCTTAATAAAAAATATATTAATGTTTCATTTTTTTTTTTCTTTTCAAGATGGAGCACAATATTAGCATCCAGGTTTGGCAAGAATCATATACAGAGTCCGTCTAAAGCTACATCTTATTTTCAAATTTGATGGTGTGGCCATGTTCAGTTTATTGAAAAGACAAAAGAAACAAAATAATGTAAATGACCTTGAGTGGAAGTGATAACACCAACATGATTTTTTTTTATTATATCTATACAACAAAACAGGGAAGTTCTCCCCTCTTATCCGGCTTCATAAAGGATGGCCCAGATCTTATCCCCCCCCAATGGACGGTGAATCTCCACCACTCACCCGTTTTTGACAAATACTTTGTCAGGGAGTGCCGTGGCCACGGGCCACCCACTATCCATATAACAAAATAGGAAAATTGTCTTATTTCTTATGTTATCCAGCTTCATAATATAAAGTGTGGTTGAGATCAAATCCATTCATCTAATGTGGACGGTTAGATTTCAGCCACTCAATCCTCCTCATTTATTCGTCTCGGGCTATTATTTTTGTGAAAATCTGAAACTTAATTCACTATACATGCAAGGATTTGGTGTACGTCCACCAAATATGTGCCTGTAGCACGGATTCGGACCTCCCCCATTATGTTATGTACCGTTTTATTGCTTAACGGCCGTTATTTTTCCCTTATAAATTTTACTGTTATTTCTGTTTTTTTTTTTTCATTTATTTTCCGTTACAAATTTTATTGAAAATTCAAATTTTGAATTTTAGAGTAATTATTTTCGTTAATTTTCATTTTTGCCCTGTGCGTTACAATTCGTTATCACAGAAAAACAGTAACGCCCCAATCCATTATATACCGTTTTGAGTGCCGGAGCCACACAATTTTTGCAAAAAAAAATTTCGTGGAGTGCCGTGGGCACGGGCCATTTACTATTTATTTACAAATAAATCTCAAAACCAACTTTAGTTTTTATTATTATCTACAAATTAAACTCAAGTGATTTAGAAAAAAAGTCTTTATAATACTGGAGGATAGAATCTGACAGTCATCCTTGATTTATGGGATGCTTTCCTGATTTTTCAACCTTGTCCTGAAACATAACCCTATTACAGTAATTGTTAGATCATAAAGATTATGAAATGTCAAAGAGTGTAAATGAAGGAGCATGGCCAGTTTCCTGCAATGTTTCAATGGTGAAAGCTAATACAAACTAAAAAGCAACAAAAGATGATATTCAAAGAGGAATGGAAATACCTATTTTTCAAAAGCCCTTCTGTTGAGGACTTCAACTGCTCGGGTTAAAACAATGCTCAACACTTGCTCTATGGAATGATTCTAAAATAAATTTGTTCTTCTTGATGTTGGATTTAGGTTCCAACTATCATGAAATTATTCCCTACATTTTGTTGAAGTATAATGCATTTTTTATTGTTAAATAAATAAGCTATATAAATATTAAATTTATGCATTTGTTAAATTCTTATTCTATTACCAAACTATTACCTTACAAACATTCAAGAGAAAAGAGACCCAAGGCATCGATATTGTGTCTTGCCTTCTATTCATTATATGGTTTTGACATTCCAAAACCAACCCGATTCAATTTGGTTGGGTATGAATATACTGGCATGTAAACAACATCCAATTTTTTAATTAAAATTCTGCCTATTTACTTGTGACAGACAACATAACTATTTTAACAACAAAATGGATTCATAATGGATGTAGAATTAAAATGCAAAAGGAAAAAAATCATAAAAATGCACAAACAACAACACTATAAACAACTTCAACCCTCAATCACCCATTTACAGCAACAAAACCTGCACCTTTGTCATGTTGTGTTGTACCCCAAATGGAAAAAAAAAAATACAAGGAAAAAATAAACCAAGAGCGGCAAGTAAAATGTTGCAATACAAAGTTGCACAGTTCTGGCAGCGATGTTGGTCACGTTGTACTATTTGAGGACTTGTTGAAATGTCCCTCCCAAGAGAAATTAATGCCCCAAATCCCAAACTTGAAACACTACTTGCTTTTTTTTTTTCAATACCTGTAAAAAAAAGATGGCCAAAAGGAAACTCCATGAAATTAAAAGCGGCAATAAACTACAATATAATTGAGTAGGCATAATTTTGAGACTTTATCAAGAGAGAAAACAGACACATCGAAGTATAAACATTGGTACCTTGTGAGCAGCGAACAGAACATATGCCGATTCCCCAATGTGCATGGCCTCCTTTGTACCATCAGAAGCTCGTGGAAGTTAAAAAAGTTTTTTTTTAATAGTTTACCTTGTTTACAACTTTGAACGAATGAAAACAGGGAAGCAGATAAAAACCAAAAAAACAAAAATCTGCCAAACAGATAATATTGTCGAATGTCTATACAAATCACCAAGCAAACTGATTTTTGATTGCATTCGAAATTGTTAGTGTGAATGAGTGATTCAGACTTCAGTGCAAGTAAACTTTTTGCTGTAAATAAGCTAAACAATACTACTAAGAACAGAAGAGTCGCTGCAACACCCAATGTAGCAATTATGTGTTCACACCCCACAACTTCACACTAACTATTTTGATCTATTCTATAACTCAATGTTGAGCAAGATGACATACTACTATGCTAATCCTAGAATGGAGGTCCATAAACATAAAGGTTTTAACATAAACATCAAAGCTGTTGACCTTATTTCTATGGCAATCCAATCATTGTTAATTGGATTATGTTTGATAAACTCCTGAATTTGGTCAAGAGTCTCCTTCACAGCCGAGTCCACACTCAATTGCAATTTTTTTTGGCAGATCTGATCTTAAGGCAGTGTTGAGTTATCGCCACTCTTCAATTGAATGTCTCAATCGATGGTTTGATCTCAGATACAAATCATCAAGAAAGTCACCTGTCTACGGACATTAGGTGTTCTGGAGATTGACTCCAGCCTCCATCACTCTGTAAGAAACTTTTAAAATCAGCATTCTCATATGTTCTAAATAAAGAAAAGCAAATAAAATAAAAAATACGTTTTTCCTACATTGTATCATTGCAAAAAGTCATTCTGATCATTAGATTCTAGAGATAATAATAATAAAAATCAAAATACCAACAAAAAGTGTCATCGATAATTTCAGTATCACAATTATCAATTAATTAACTAATTAATAAAGCAATTATACAATAATTTAGAAAATAAAAATTAACGAAGAAGCGAATGTAAATTTGGGTAACCAGTCAACCTGTAATCATGGGAGCACCTATCATCCACATCTGACATTGTCTTGCCCGTACCTCCACCACCGAAACCCTCATCAATGGTGACTGCAGCCTCGAGATTCACATTGCAGCAATCGAATGGCCCACGACATGCGCAGACACCGAACAACAGCCACGCCGAATTGGAGTTGAGTGAGAGTTTGAAAACAACGATTAGGTAGAGAGAATACAGATGAAGAGACGTGGTGGGAGTGGAGATGTAGACCCTTTGTGTATGAGAATCTGTGGAACCATCTCAGGTGCTACCATATCTACATGGCAAGTGGAATATTCTAATTTTTTTAATATTCTCTTCTAAAATCATGTGGGTCCCACTCTTCTATCTACAGATGGCAACACTTGAGATGATTCCACAACTCCACATACAAAAAAGGTCGACTAAAAAAAATCAAAAACTTATATATGCAGACCTTTTGTGCATGTGAATCTGTGGAACAATCTCAGGTGCTGCCATCTGTACATGGCAAGTGGAATATTCTAAAGAATTAGAATATTCTCTTCTTAAGTCATGTGGGTCAAGCTCCAAATATAGAAAAGGTCGATTTAAAAAAAATTCTCCTCATTGTACCCCTGCACCTGTCAAAGTTCATGAGAGTTAAAAACTAAAACTATATAGATTAGATAAGTGGAAAAGAAATGGAAGCTAACCTTATAAGGAAATATGCTCTAAAATAGTGCTCAAAACATCTCCACTAAATTTTTATGTATCTATACGAAACGTCCATGCCAATCCCAATGTATGCAACTTTTCTATAATTACAATCCTCATTTAACTTCGAGGACCCCAACTTCATTCCACCATCAACACAATCCATTTCTAATCAGTAAACATGAAAACTAATCAAATTATATTCTCTGCAAAAGATAAAATCAAGGAAAAGAGCTGGAAATATTTTCCTTGTAATCATTTTAATTTCATCCCGTAAGAAAATAATACTTGTAAATCAGAACTACAACATTCAAGAAGACTAATAGTCTACTACATATCTGTTTTGATAAAATAGCTCTAACAGGCCATGTAAAAGCTGCTTTGATTTTAAATGTGTACAGATTACAAAACATATGAAGCATTTTAATGGGAGTATTTGTGAGAATGAAATCTCCTTCAATTTTTCTTCAAAGTAAAAAAGAAAAGATAAGGAAACCATAAGAACGGATTTTAGGTAATTTCAAAGAATAACAGAACACCGAAGAGCATTTCTAATGTTCAGCTTGCAGTCCCTCCATGTTGATTTTTCCATGAATCGATGATTGCAACATACATCTATCATCACAAACACACAAAAAAGAAAAGCTTAATCAAACCTGAAAAAGGTCAACTTACTTTGACGAAGCAAAATGCCCCCAGAATAACGTTCCGCTTGCCATGTCGACGCAAATCATAATCCTGAATGTCCTGAACTTTTTTTCTGAATCCCTCGCTCATCGCAATCTGAAAAAAGAAAGGTTTTTTTTTTCCCTCTTTTAAATATGTGAAGTTGTAGAAGGTGTGGGATACGTATGAGATATTGAAGTGGGAAAAAAATATGCCAGATGGCCTTCTCAATTTAAACAAAATGTTTTTGGTTTCAATAAAGATTCAATCCACATCAGAATCAATAATCATAAAAATAACTGAGCAACCAAATTTTTCGCATTGATTCCTTGGGAAAATTTTCATACCAAATAAAAAAATTTATAGATGAAAGTGTGGAAGCTCAGCTTGATTAAAAAAAAAATACAGTAACAAAAAAGAAGAAAAAAGAGATATAAAGGAACATCGAGGGTGAAAATAATGCTTACCATTAACAATCGAACAATTTATGGGGTTTGCTGTAAAACCTATGGATTTAAATGCAGCATGATGAGGGAGATTGGATGGCATAAAATATGAAAGAGCTTCTATCTTTCTGTTATAGAGTAGAATATCGTGGAAAGGGGAAAAACATAACCAAACGATTAAAAAAACAAAATAAACCACTTAATCCCAGAAATCCGAACAAAAATCATACCTGAAAATATTAAAATCCCCCAAATCCATGAGATTGGGTCAAAATTGCAAGTAATCAAACCATTCTCTAAAACCTCCACAGATCTGCTCCAAACCCTTCTCATGAATCCCTCACCATGGTTACAAAAGAAAACCTCATAAAAAAGGAATGCTAGCAAGCAAACCCTTAGAATTGTGCAACATGTCGCAAAGTAAATGCTACAACTGAAAAGGGCGAAAAAGTTTTAGAATCGTCGCAAGATCAACGAAGAAGAGGAAGAGGATGAAAGACTGTAGGGCTTTCAGAATTTGAGTCGAACCCGGTTGGTTTTAAACAGAGGTGGAAAAAATTTATGAACCCTTTAGAAGATCAAGAACCATTTAGAAGAAAGGAAAACGGTTACAGCTTCAAGAGTTTGCAACGGATGGGATTCTTGAAAGAACCTTTGAAGACGTGTTAGAATTAGAAGGGTGCATAGGATAAGGCTTTTGGAATAGGTAAAGTGGCGAGGGTTATTGTTGGAAAAAACGAAAAAAGTCAGGGAGAGAGCCACGTGGATGAGAGAGAAATGTTTTCTCATGCGTTCGCTTTAGTAGAGAGTATAGATTTGAATTCCTTGCGGGGTTCCCCTTTTGTAGGACACGTACCCATAGAAGAGCCCGAACCCACTTAATATAGTAACTTATGTCGAGTTTAACTTGAGTTAGAGCAGTTTCAAGGGTACGTGTTGTGCAAAGGAGAACCCCCGAGCAAAGGTGGATTCAGATTCTTTTACAAAACTGACTCGGCATCTTGTTAGGGAACCTTTTTTTCATTGAGATTTTTTTCAAAAATTCGCAACTTACAATCTGTAAGTTGGTTTGTAATGGTACCTTTAGAAACTCTCGCCCGGATCTTTCCAATGATACCCATTTACTAACTATTTTATTTAACTAGAAATTGATATGTACATTAATTTAAGATTTCATAATACCCTTATAAACTTAATGTTTTATGACTAATAATGAGGTACAAAAGAGTAATGTCTTTGTTTACTCACTTACCATTGCAACAAATTTTAATCATTTAAAGTCTAATTCCATTTCTTAAGCAGCATGTGCATCGCCTGTGCCCCTTCGCTAGTTTCAAAATTTTTGGGACAGAGGGCTTGCTTGGGAGTTCCAACTTGTTTCCACTTTGTTGACTATTTTCTCTCGTCTATTTGGTTTTATCAATTTCTTTGATTGGTATCAACATGCCGATTATTTGAACCCTGAGGAAAAAAATGTCCAATAGTTCCAAATCATCAAGTGCATCTTTATCATTTTGTAAGCCAATTTGGTAGGAGACAGAAGGGGAAGCGCGAACAAACAAGGAAGAAGATCTTCGTCTCCTAACTAAAGGCAACTTTGAATCCACGACACAAGGAAAACCCAAGAGAAACTGAAAATTTCAGAAATTCTAAATTCGTAACATAACAAGACTTATATAGGCTGTCGAAACCCTAACTTTCACAAAATAGTAAAAATTACCCAAAATATTAAAATTCCTAAATCCCACGAAATTCCTAAAATAACCTTAAACTACTAAATTAAGACCTTCCAAAACAAAAATAAGCGAAACGAAAATTTGTCAAAAAAGCAAGTTTTTCTTAAAACTGCAAATTGACCCTCGAAACGACCTCTTTTGGCCTTGGAAAACGGCAATGAATCTTTCCATTTCCTCCTATCATAGATCTCGTTGACAGTCTACGTACATATGCTATAACATCTAATCTGAGTTACGAGCACCAGTTTTGGCCATTTGATGTTAACACTACCCTTTCGGCTTGATTTCCTCCAATCTTGATGTTCCAGAAACTGCTTACTAACCCGTTCTACATCATCAGCCCACCGTTCTGAACTAGAAGACAAATCTCACCTCAATTATTGAACTCTGACTAAACTTGGGAACTTGATCCAAAAAGCCCCATAGGAAAAAGTCAAGTTATATAGATTCTCATTTTTCTGCATGCACTCCTTAATGTTGTTTTTTTGTCACTTCCTTTTGCTTTCCTTGTCAATGTTTTTATCCATGTAGCATTGGTTCACAGGACTTCAGGCGAATAAAGTAGCTTGTATCGTTTCCTTTATGCACTTTTCAAACATATTTAAGTCGTTATTCAATATCACTGAAGATTTACTGTTTTTTCCCAAGTAGCACATTTGTATGCAATTGTATTTTTCTTGTATGCATTTGTCAAAAGTATTTATTCCTTGTTAGCTGCTGATTTCAATAGGTCCTGCGTTGTTGGTCGATGTTCCACGGGATAATAACATTACTGGTAAAATTCTATTTCAAATGAACTTCTTTATGTTCAATTAGAAATATGTTCTTTTAGCTTCTGTTGTTACATGTTCCATGAATGGAGAATTCTACACTTGAATGTTATAGTACACAACTACACATCATCTACAGGGAATCCTCCATGCCATAGTTTTCATGATTTAGTATTACAGTATCAACATTCATGGAGACATGGTCTCTAATAGTAGTGGACACTTAACAAACACTTATTTCTTTATAATTTTCCAATTTATAAGAGCTATAACAGCCAAAGGCTAAAAATGAAGGGTAAATGTGCTCCACATTAGGGTTATTTATGCAGTACATATGTCTATTAGAAGCCTCAGTTGTTGATCATAGAATTTCTATTCAACTGCCCTAGTTGCCACTGGTGCTGTCATCCAAATCTGAGTAACAGATTTATGCATGAATGTAATAATATAATGTATCTGCATGAGATGTCATTTATCTACCTCTTTAACTGCATCCATGCACAAATGTATCTTCCAATTGGCATCATATTGCGCCTTTGGAAGGCATTCATCATATGCATGCAATATGCAAACATTATTTGCAATATATTTAATTGTCTGTACTTAATAAATTTCTGCCTAGTCTATGTATCACAAAATGTTAGTTAAATTGGCACCAGCTTTAGAAATTGCATTACCGACCTAGTCTTGCCAAGTTTTGGCACAGACCTGGAAATACTATATATTTGTTTATATTGTATGCCAAAATGTTGTTTAAGAATTTTGCATCTTGTAGCATGCGTTCATTTCAATACATGCCACTACAGTGCACAGAAACATGCAATTTTTGTTTGTCCATTCATTAAAGAACAATTGGAATGGATGACAAATGATTAAAAGCTACATTCATTTCGCAGTTTCTGAGATTTTTTATCTACTTTGTCATTCTCATGGGATAAATTAGTTGATAACAATTTCTACTTCTTACAGCCGACGTTATGAAATCCTTAAATATTCCCAAAGGAGTACGCCGCGTGCTGTTCAGAACATTAAATACAGACAGGTATTTTAAGTTTATAATATCCATAGTTTCTCTGTCTTCCCATCATTGCGGACTACATGTTCAGAAATTGTAATTAGGAATTTGAGGTACACGACGTCTAATACTTATCTTGAACAATAACAGTTCGAACTTTGGTGAAGTTAATGTACTCTTAATAGTTTCTTAGATACATATAATTTGATGTCTATTTACAAGTTTTATAATTAGTAGATTCACTCATCTATTGTTAATTCGTAGATCCACTTGCCTATTGTTGAATATTGAACACTAGCAGATGTAGGTTTCCCCCTTTTTTGGAGGGGTTACTTACATGTGCAGGAGGCAACTCTAACTGAATGAACTAGAACTGTATAGTGATATGGAAGTAATGCAATTTCTCTTGGTGTAAAACAATTCAATGAAATGGATAATGTATGGAAAACTGCAAGTATATGTGAAGTTGGAATCAGTGCTGTTGAGAAGAATTTCTTTTCAGCGTTAGAAGTTAACTTTAACTAATATAGGGCAATAGCATGCCTTTTATTCTACACTCTACCACCATAAAGATGACGGTGATGGCCAACAAGAGTTCATTGACATGGAACCTATGGTGGTCTTTACTCAAGGCCAGGGCAAAACGTTTCTCTATGTCATCTTTTGAGAAAAATGAGGAACCGAGACTGTGCTAGCTATTGTTCTTGTTAGTAATGAAAATGAGCTTGGACATAATTTATCTACTTTAATACAATTTTTGAGGAGATTTGATGGTATTCGTATTGTTTCAATAGAATGATGTGGAGCAAGTCAATTTTATGCCAATATTGATATCATCAAAGCCTTGCTACAACTAGGCGAATCTTGTTCAGCCATTCTATTATATTCTATGTAACAATGACAACAATTATTTTAGGTTTTTTTTTTTGCCATGTCAACACATATCCACAAAGGAAACAAGTCCCGACACACTTCGTGACACATATGGCAGTGTCAACCTTTATTTTAATATAAAAAAAGATCTCTAAAAGAGATGGCTACTGTGTTTCATCCTACATACACTACTTTATTAAGTTCTGAAACACAACTATAATTGTTGGATAGTTCTGTAGTGTATCGTGTATGGAGATGTTTCTTTTTGCTCTTCATATATTTGTTCTTTATTTTATATAAAAAAAATTAGATTCAAATGTAAATAAAATTTTATATTAGAATACATGTGTAGGAGGTGTCTTTGTTTCAGTTTCTTGACAGCCCCCTGTCGGACACCTCGTATCAGTGTCAAACATTGACACTTTGTCTGTGTCATTGTTCCATAGATTCTATAAAAGGCCATATCCTCCATTAAGACATCATCATCTACTCCGATTCTATTAAGACATACACTTTCAAATAATTGAATGCCCTAGTTTCTTATTTTCCTCCATTAAATGTGTTCCCTAGTATATTCATTTTCTCTTCTTAATAAATTCGTGCATCGCAATTATACAAAAAATGGGGCACTATCTACACTTTTTCATCTTTTTCCATCCCATGTAAATTTTTCCTTCTCTTTCGGTAAAGTTTTATTGTTACCGATAAAAAAGGTTTTTATTCTGGTAATTCAACTACTAAAATGTAATTGAGCTTAATTCCTACATTTTTTACATATCTCAGGGGGCTTATGTGGAAAACAGAGTTTGACACAAGCTATGTTGGATTTATGAAGGATGGTGCAAAATGGTTGGTAGAAAACACTGACATCAAACTGGTTGGTAAGATATTAATTTTTTACTGGTGTCTGGCATTTACATTTTCAAATAGATGGTTGGTTCTTTGGTGGCTTAATGAATACATACCTAAGTTGTCTCCCACATTTATAAATTTCAGTGCATGTCCATGGCATTGTAATAGAGTAACTTGAGATCATTTCTTTTATCACAATTAATACCTTATTTTTTGGATATGTAAACAATGCTTAATAGCTATTGGAATTTTGTCATTTCATTTCAGTAACTACATCCCAAGTAGGTGAGAATGTCATAGAGGGAAATCAATTTCCCATGTCCATGGCATTGTAATAGAGTAACTTGAGATCATTTCTTTTATCACAATTAATACCTTATTTTTTGGATATGTAAACAATGCTTAATAGCTATTGGAATTTTGTCATTTCATTTCAGTAACTACATCCCAAGTAGGTGAGAATGTCATAGAGGGAAATCAATTTCCCATGTCCATGGCATTGTAATAGAGTAACTTGAGATCATTTCTTTTATCACAATTAATACCTTATTTTTTGGATATGTAAACAATGCTTAATAGCTATTGGAATTTTGTCATTTCATTTCAGTAACTACATCCCAAGTAGGTGAGAATGACATGAGGGAAATCAATGCCCACATCTAGAGAAGCCTAACAACAGCAGTGCTATACTTGTCTTTGCTTTTGAGAATTCCTTATCATTTGACGATTTTTTGATCTAATGCCTAATAGTGATCGAGAGGATGATATGTCAATGCCATAGCTACATCTTAAGTGAGGAGTAATTACTGAGAGTAAGTGATGCCCAAATCTGGAAAACCATGGCAAGGGCAGTATTGTGTTTGTCTATGGATCTTGCTGAATCATTACAAAGGTTTCTCGGCAATTAAATAACCTAGAGATGAATTCCAACTGCCAAGCCTTTACTAATCTTTACCTTCTTTTCTTCATTCATTTCAGTTACCCAAAAATATAAAAAGAAAAATGGAAAAGAAGACAGGGATGCTATAGTTATGTACTCTTGATTCTCACAAGTTCACTAATCCACTCACATAAGTATATAATGTGAAAGAAAAAGATAACACTTTGATTGAAGTAATGTATTGGAATGTTGCTATTGATTTCATAATTTCATTACTTTATTGCTTGTTCCATTTGGTGCAATGCTTTCTTTAACTTGGGAGTTGGGACCATTTAATACCCAATATGAACAGAAACCTTCCCATTCAACTATGTGGAACTTTGATGTAACTCTTCATCTCTAATTTATACTGGCATTCAACAAGAAAATTTAAGTTGATTTACAAGGCCGGGGACAAGATAATCCTTGATGATGCAGACTTCGCCCGTCTAGTACTTATATTCCATTTCTGATTGTACCTATTGGATGCAAATCTTTCTTATACTTGTTTATTGATCTGTCATACTTCGGTCTGTTTCTAATATTCAATCGGTTTGAGAGGCTGTCCTATCTACTTATCAATCAAAAAAATAGAGGCTGTCCTATCTTCATGTAATTCCACCAAATCCCTTTATTTTTTTGCCACAGCCATGGCATTATAATTTTTTCAAGATCAGTCTGGTCTGTGCCTTACCATTAGGTATCTTCCTGTTTGTACTAGAGATATGACTGGGATTTCTGGGTAGCTCGTTCTGGGTTAGGGTTAATCGTCTTTTAATATTATGATGGCTGGGATCTGGGAATATTAGTCCTGGGAGGAAGTTCAGGTCATCGCCTAAACCATAGAGATGGCCATTCGATGCCTTCTTTCCGATCATTTTGACAGGATAAGGTCAAGAGAAACTGATGAAGCCATGGAGAGATGGAGGATAAAGCGGGGAGTAGAGAGAAAGTGAGTTATGAGAGTTATGTCTGAGGATGGGGGGATGGGGGAGGAGATTCCCCCCGCCTCCTCCTTTCCTTTCTTCCTTTAATGATTCTTATAAGACTCAAGTTTCTGGTCCATAGTATCCAGGGGCTGTGTATCCTCTTCTTCCCTAAATCTTCGTCTCTCTTTTATATCTATACGCAGAGAGTGAAGAGGGCAGGGTCTTGTTCATGTCAAGGTACTAGGTCTCATGCTTTTCATGGTATGAGGTTGCATGTCTAGGAACGAGGTTTAGGCATGTCAAGATGTATGGCTGAATACCAGGTTTTGGGGTCAACTCTTTCGTTCTCACAAGCTGTGTCCAGACCTTCTAAAGGGTGCATATTCCTTGGATGACTGGGTTTTTCGACACATTCCTCTTCTCTTGGCTGCCAGTCCTATGATTGCCCTATGAACCCCTTGGAGGCACCACCATAGGCATATTGGGAAGTGCAGTTCCTTGTATTTTTCTGGGTATCTAGGTATCTAGGTACTGGGATGAACTGAGATAGTTCTAAGTTTTGTTCGGCCGAGAAGTCAGTAATCTGGGACATAGTTCTGGGGTAGCAACAGTTCCTAATGAATCTGAACTCTTTGGAACCATCTTAAAGGTCTACTTTTTGAAAAGTGAAAATGGAAAAGCAACATATGGATTTGAGTGTGTTTAAATTTTCAAATATTTTCACCATCATCTTTCTTTAATTTAATTATTGGTTCTTCAACTTATGAATTACCTCAACTTTTGTTGGGAGGTATGGAAAGAGAGAAATCTCTGTATTTTTGAAGATAAGAAGGCAGAGGTGGAGAAGATTATCTTGAAGATCAAAGCTTCAGTGTATTATTGGAGCTCTATCATTCCCAAGCTTCAGCACTTCAGATTTGAAGATTTTGTGTTTCGTTGGGATCTTTTGATTTGCTAGTGTAGGTTTCCTTGATGGGTTGGGCGTCTGGCGTTTCGGGGCTTCCGCCCCTTTTTTTTGCTTCTTTTGTATAGCTTTTGAGGGCCTTCTCAGCCCCGTTTTAATACATATCTTTTACCTATCAAAAAAAAAATTACCTCAACTTTTTATTGCTGATACTTATGAATGAAACATTATATTAGCATATTTAGCTATTCAAAGTCAAGGTCCAGTATTTACTTTTGATTAAAACCAAAACCAATTCACTCAAGTGAAATCTATTTTTTGAACATTACAGCCTCTGTTTTGTTCCTTGCACAATGAGGGAGTCGTGTTATTTTCTGCTAGCACCTTTGATGGAATCCTTTCATTTATTTTATGTGCTGATTACTCGCAAGTCACATGGCAGCTGATGTGTTTGTTTGGTATGACATGTAGGAATTGATTACTTATCTGTTGCTGCATATGACGATTTGATTTCTGCTCATCTTGTTTTTCTCGAAGGCAGGGTAAGAAACTCTCTCTGATGAATTGGGATATTCTTTTAATTCACTTGAACTAGGTTCTTCATCCATATTCATATAATTTATTCTTCTAAATGATTCAACAATCTTCATCTAATCTTCTAATGTATAGGAAAGCATTCATCCTGTGAGCCCGTAGAATGTGAAGTTATTCTGACCTCATAGTTTTAGAGATCAGTAGTTAGTTTTAGACAAAAACAGCAATTCCCATAGATTGTTGGGATCCTAAAATCAGCATTATTATTATTTTCTTATGCCGCGGGTATCTGGGCCTCTTAGAACACCCGACTAATCCCACGGGGCACAGGTGTACCCCTAACCTTGCGCGCCAGGTCTACTGGGATATATCCCAGGGGGTTGCCCCAGCTCTACCAGTTGATACTTATTTGTGTTGCAGTATTAACCCATATGAAACAGTTGTTAATCTGCCAGTTCATCTGTATCTGTTGGAATGCTCATTAGAAATAATAAAAAAAAAGTACCGGCGAAGCTATCCACATCTTGTACTGTACCAACTACCCTGTGATACACAAAAAAGTCCTCTTGCTACCTCAGGCAATGATGAAGCACAGTGTAATCCTATTCCTGAAACTAGCATAATATCCTGTGTTGAAGATGGTTATCCTTGATCTTTGAGATTTTGTGGATAGCAGATATACTGCCTGATAACCATGACTGTCACAAATTGCCAAAACCCTCACAAAGTCCTCAAAAATGAGTAAATTTGATAAATTTTAACCATTTGAACTATTTAGGAACTGCAGTCGTATCCTTTTTTGATGAATATGGTCATGTAATTTATGGATGTGTGATGCCTTGCTCATATAAGTTACTCATATATGCCATCTTACTGACTTACCTCATAATAGAGTAATGGTTGCATTTTATTGGCGTTGTATCATAAAATCTGCCAATGACAACACTGCTGAAATTATTTAGGAAATCATTCTTGTAGAAGGCCTGAAACTGGATGACATCAACCTGGGGATATATTCTGTGCATTGCCTACCTCTAAGGTTGCTTGGCGCTGAGGGATCACCAATAAGATGCATTCTCATCAAATGATAATGTCTGTGTAAGCATTGCAATTGATCTGTCACCATAGTTCATTATAAGTATATGGAAGTAGCTCCAATTATAGGACTCAAACTGGAGTGTGCTTTCCATTGTTACACTTCTCACTGTATTATTATTTAACGTACACTGTAGTACCATTATATGACGATGCTAGGTGCTGCTTTTTTCTTTGTTCTTTTTTCATATTTGTGGAAGGTAAGCTGTGGTTTGGCCCTCCAGTGGATTAGGTATCCCGTACCTAATCGACAAACACTTCTTCGAAGAATCACTGGAGAAAGAATCTTCAGCAAGTTCGACCTTAAATCAGGATTTTGGCAAGTCCGAATCGCTGAGAAAGATCGATAATGAGTCATCCATACCCAGAGTGATCCTTTTTTGACAAAACGACTTGTTTTAGGTTTCTTCCAAGAAGGAAGGTGACCTAGTGATGGTAAGTATATAATACCACAGCTAAATTGATTGCCAACTTTTGCCGACTTTCTGAGCGCTTTCGTAGGTCATTTTAACCATCCTAGAGCCTATTTCATGATTGCCAACTTTCAAAAAAATGCAGGATTGCTGTCTGACTAATGCATGCCTTCGCTAGGGGTGATATCGGCTTGGGTTGGCCTGATGGGCTTTAAGCCTAGTTTGCTATATTCGGGGATTGGGCTGCATTTTTAGGCACGCTTGATTACCAGAAGAATGGGCTTAACTTTAATTGAAAGTAACCTCATGCTCAGCCCAAATCTCATGGCTTCATCTGTAATTCTTTGGCCTAATTGTTAGGACATTGCAGGCTAAGCTGCGCTTGGGATGAGCCCAGCCCACCATAAATCTTTAATGAACTGTAATTGGTCTTCGTCTAAGTTTTCTAACTTGTCATCATCACCAGCTCTTGCCTGGCCAATTTTGCCTTTGCTCAGTCGTCGTAACAGAACTTTCCCTGAAAGGTAAACTCTCGGGATCTTTGAGAATCCCTCATGACTTGCGTGATATCTCCCATGACCCTTCGACAAAAAAGGTAGAATTAAGCTCTCACGTGACTTCTGGATCATGTCGTCGTATACTCAACCATATGACCTCAAGAAGCAGGAAAGATGTATGCATAAAGACTGATATATGGAGAATGTTTTACAAAGGAAAGTTATGATTTCTGAAAACTCCAAGCACTAGATCCTTCAACACTTTAGCAATTCTCTCCAAAATTTGATAAAGTGGGGGTGTAGTTGCTATTGAAGGGTTAAGGATGAAAGGCTTAGATATCTGTGACGACTAGCTGATGGGGGATGGGCTTCTCAAGGAGAAAAGTCCCATACTTCACCTTTTTAACCCCTAATTCTCTAAATTTCAAGGCTCTAACCATGAGACCTTGATGAAGTTGATTCATATATGACTTTTAGGATCTCTCATTGTTTACATAACCCATCTGTTGCAACTAGGGTGTCGATAGGTATTGACATACCCGACCCATCCGACAATGTAATTGGATCCGTGGTTTGTCTTGTGGATCTGATTAATAATCAGATCAGGTTCAGAGCCATGGTATACGAATTTTCTTTTTACAATCTGGTAGGCTCTATCCAAATCGGTACGCTCCCTCAACATTTTAGACGTGAGTAATGATTCATGTTTTCTTGTTGCAATGTTTTGCTTAGGCAAGAGTGTAATAAGTTTTCTTAGTGGAAAACAATGCAAATCAATAATACCAAAGATCTTTGGATTTGAATCGGACAAAACCATCAATCTATAAACAAGACAACGTACCCTGCTTCACTAAATCTACTTCGGTGATTGCTTGTGTGGATAGGTTGCTCTACCCTAATTCTCATACACTTTGGTGATGAGACCTTTATCTCAAAGAATAGATGATGTGTGTAAAGAGGGGGGGACTACCACCTATTTATAAGTGTAAACTATTTCTCTACCCATCAAAGAGAACCAGTTTCCTAGTTGGATACCACTTTAAATTTTAGTAAAGGTTTTACATGAATTGTTTCAGAATGTTTTACTGAGGGTGAAATTTTTAACTCTGCAGATACAGTTAAGTTACATCAAAGATCACTTTTGGGTCGTGTTGGGTCTAGTTTTGAGTCAGGTTCAGAGTCGATTTGGTCTGGTTTATGTCTGTGTTTGAAGGGCTGCCACCTATCTATAAGAAAGTGGAAATTATTTCTCCGCCCATCAATGAGAATTAGTTTCTTAAATGGATATCACTTCAAAGTTATGATAGGGTGCATCAATAACCCATCATACTTGATATTGGGATTTACGTGGATTACATGTGTAGGTCCCGATCTATCTTTATTATTTGAACAATTACAATCTAATTAGTTTAATAAAACCATACATGCGAAATGCTACACTATTTTTATAGAAAATTGATAATGCTAGTAATTTTCCAACAAAGAAGACATAGAAACCCCAACTCATCTACTATTAGGATCCCAGTTACAACTTCAACTTAAAAGAAGAAACACAGGAAGGAACAACTAGTAATTTTCTCAAAATTTAGATAAAAGATAACCATACCTGGTTGGTTTAGCCATGGTTTAAGAAAATGTGCTCTATCCCCATTACATTATTTGGTATTTAACAGGCATGTTATATAATCGTTATTGATATTTTGACAAAAAAAATTGAAAGTAATCGTCATGCATTTTTTGAAAAAAAATTTAGAGTTATTTGACGTGTTATAATGAAATTAACGATTGTGGTTGCAAATATCTACACCTTCCATGTGGACCTCCAAGATGACGACATGTGTATTGGTGCCAAATGGTCGACACGCGTCAAGAAGGCTGTATGCTGGCATGAGCATTTCTCTTGAACAACGTAATTGGAGACGGACCCAGTGGCCAAGATATGGAGTTCTCGGCCACAGACAACATGACCGAGAAGACTCTAAAGGCTGAGCACTATACTCAATCCTAGCCTGGGCAATAGCGCCCAAGAACCTTGTCTGGCTGTGATAGCTTATCTCGTCCATGAGACCATGGATCAATATCTAAGCTCGGGGTCCATGAGCTAGCATCCTTGGTAAAATTGAAAAGAATAGCTCTTGGATTCTGCTAGTGATCTCCCAAGACACGTCCAACGAATAAGTCTGATGTAGAGAGGATAAGATACACTGCACGAATCACACTGGGCGTGGCGTGCTAGCTGCGTGAAAATAGAAACGGGGGAAGGAGAATTTATGGTAAGTGAGCCATTATGGAAAGAAGACAGTGATGGTGAAGGATTAGAAAACTGCCAAGATAATGGTAGAGATTATGTCAAACGCTAGATGGACCTATTAATAATTTTTAAAAATTTGCTTGGAGTCGCATTCAGGGTTGGATTTTTTAACCGTAGATTTTAAGCATTATATGGGTATTCAGATCCAAAGGTTTGAAATCACTAAAGAGGCTTATATAGGTCCACCTAGGGATGGGACAAACATCCATGCGGTCAGTGGTACCCAAGAGCATGCCACGTGGCTTATACTATTGTCCCTCATCATCATTGGTAAGGGATGTTGGTGTGCTGGATATCCTGAACTGTGTAGGGTATACTCCAACCCATGTTTTGTCCTTAGAACATAGGCATTTAACGAGGGTTTTACATTTGAAAGTAGAGAGGTTTTAATTGTGTCACATGCGTGGTAGTAATAGTATAGATAAAGGCTACACACAGGTAAAGGGGCAAATCTCAATTATTATTAGCACCTTATACTTCTTTTGCTAGTACTAACTTCAGCATTGGAGGCTCGTCCAGTGGACATCCCCCATTGGTTCTTGAAGCATGTTCCGTGAGAGTTCATGCAAGAACACTTTGGAGACCTCGGATCCACCTCGGCGCAGCGTATCTCAGAAGCTTAAAATCTAAATTGTTCTTATTCTTATTTTTCATTTTTGTTAATGAACTTTTTAGAAATATTTATAAATTTTTTTTTCTTTTTCAAAACCTTAAGTTTTAAATTGTTACCAGAGTAGTGGTCGGCCGGCCATGAGACTCCTCTGGGTTGGTCGCCAGTGATGGGCGGCCAACCCATTGGTGTCTCTTGGCTAGTCGTCCTCCACAGCCGTTCGATTAGGGGTTTAAGTTTTAGCCCAAACCCTTGTTCCAAAGTTGAAGACAAAGGCGTTTCTGTCATTTAATATAAAATTTGGTAGTCCACTCGGGTCAACACTGGTAAAATGACAGTCGACCGATTCATAGGGGGTATGTCAAGTTTTCAAAATAACATGGGGGCATGTCAAAAATTCCCTAATATTATAGAAGCCCCTCTTTCAACCTTAAATTTTAATAAACATTTTTTTCTCAAAGACTATTGAAAAAAAAAAAAAAAATCAGTCCTACTCAACTTTCATAAAGTCTTCAACCGTTAATTAATTTTTACCTTTTTATGCGTCAAGCTATCAGTCGGTTAACTAAGAAACAAGTTGAAAATGGAAGGACAAATTGAATGGAAAGAGAAACTCAGAACATTTGGATTTTGAAACCCTAGCTCCCTATTTTTGTTCAAATCAGGTTAAGAAATCAACGTTTGGGGTTGCATTTGTCGCCATACAAGTTCCTATCCGGAAAGTGGAAACGTTGTCTTTTTTGATAACCCCCCTATGAATTGCTGTTTTGCTTTATTTCTATTTTTTCACTAGGGTCAAAAAAATACTCTGCAGCGATAAATAGCTCGTCAGCGTGGAAGTCTATTGGGAACACCCTTGCAGCTGTAACCAAACACCCCCTTGGAAACCAAGGAGAATTTAAATCTCTTCAAAGTGATGGAGGTGAGCAGTCCGGCTCCGGCCCTGACAAGACAGTCCCAGATTTCTTTTTTGTAGTCTCATCGTGGGAGAGGCCCGTTGTCCTCCCACGGAAGAAGACCCGGTCATTGCCGGTGAAGGGGTTTTCTACTCCTGGTACAACCGCTCAAAGGAGGAAACCTGCCTGCGTAGGTTTGATCCCACGACTTCTCGAAATGGGTGGATTCACACCCACCATATGAGCTGCCATGTTGGTGTAGTCCCAGACCACTGTGTGTATTTGAAAATAGAGGTGGATAACACCCTATGGATTGCTGTTCTGCTTTCTTTCTATTTTCTCACTAGGATCAAAAAATACTCTGCACCCATAAATAATTCGTCAGCGTGGAAGTGGGGGACACACTTGCAGCTGTAACCAAACACCCCCTTAGAAACAAAGGAGAATTTAAATATCTTCAAAGTTATGGAGATGAGCGGTCCGGCCCTGACATATGAGTCCCAGATCTTTGTGTGTATTTGAAAATAGAAATTTTATGGGCCAAAATTTATGACTTGCCCGGCTTAGTCCCAAAACAAACCGTAGGATTAGACTTGGGGTTAATCTGCAGTCTAAATCCTCGGCTAGGCTCTCCGAGATCTGGACGTTTGAATGAGAGTCTTGACCATAGTAAATTTTAATTCACAAACCTTATGAATTATCCAAAAAACGAACAAAACGTCTATTGAAATGTATGGAAAAAATCATGCCCTTTTGAACTAAACGAATATTTCCTAATTATTAAGTTTTGGACATGGAAAATCATTTTATAAGATAAAATTGTGAACATTTTACTTTTTTGTTTTATTTTATTTACTAAATTATTTTTACCGAATTTTTGAACGCAATTACAATGACAAATCCGAATGCTACTACATTTTCCGTACAGCCTTTTTGCCGCACTCCGAATTGCTAACTATGGTCTAGACCTTAGAACAAATCCTATAAGAGGTCAGACCCTTCGACGAGCTCTATTCGGAATCAAGACTAGTTTGTCAACTCTGAACTCGGAGAAAACACCGCTGGTCTGAGAACAAGCTTTAGATCATCATCATCAAACCATGTTGGAGAGCAGGTATGCACCAAACATCATAAAACAAACTTTTGCATCTTTCAAGCCAGAGGTAAAAGAAGAAGGGTATATTAGAAACAAAAGTTAGTGCAGCACACCTCCTTGTAGTATCCTGAGGGAACGAATTTTTGTCTGAGGAGACGTACATGTAGGGTGGCTTCCTAGTTTCACAAATTTGGGGCGTGACCAATGTCAGGAGTTCAATAAACCCCCATTGTCCTTTTTCTTCTGACTAGGTAAATGGACGTTTGAGGCCTAAAGGCCGCCTGCAGAGCTAATTAGCTAGAAATGTCGCCCAAGAAGAGAGAAGAGGCTGCTCGAACCTCATCCCTTTAGGACCACAGTACCCATTATGTTACAATAATATCTCTGAATTGAATGTCTCTCGTCTGCTTCTCCTTCAATGTTTTCCTCTTAAACTACTCCACACAGGCTTCGTCGGTGATCGAATGGGCATCTTAAACCCACTTTTGTTGAAAATAAAAAAGTCTTGTTAGGTTCATCAGACCTGTGTGATTTACAGAATACGGTCAATCTAACTTGTGGGCCAATTTAACAATTTGGATTGATGCAAAGTTGGACCACGTGTACCATCTGTAGTGTCGGGTGACAGTGGATCGGACTGAGTTAATTTGCCGCGTCACGGGTGGATGGTTATGATATTTTTGGCATCAAATGGATGAAGCTCAACCACATCGGATACTGATCGTGTGGTGCATATAACAATAGGATTACATCAAAATGTCACATTGTTGCAGAAGGACTTTCACACCAAAAAATTGGTGAGGAGATTACCCTCACAAAAATTCAAATCATTCTGATATTCATAGCATGGTTTACAAGTTCAAGAATTATGGACCGTGTATTTTTTACCGTTAACTTGAAACCCACATTTGATGGGGTTAGAAATTTCAGAATGGACTATATTTTTTGTGGGAGTGATCTATATATGGTGAGGAGATCATCCTAACCAAAAATCAGCCATTGATTTGTCTTCAATGTGGGTAAACCAAAATTGGTGTGAAATTTTGTGTCAAATTTTTTGTCCCCTGATCCTTAAACCATTAAAGAACTCGCGAGAAAAGAATGTATAAGGCCAGAGAGTGAACATCAAACAAAACTTTGAACATGTTAGAGGCCTCCGTTACCCTTATTTAGAGATCCTTTTAATACGATGAATCAACACGTGTCATGTAATCTGAGTTGTCATCATCAGACACGTTCAATCAGCGGCAGAAGCAATAGTAGTAGGAGTCGTTTGGTTCACCAATTGGCGGACTTATACACCAAAAATCTGATTAATTGGTGATTTCTAGCAGTTAGATTTTAGCACCCAAAACAAATTTCCAAGCCAATGGCAAAAAAAATCATTTAAAATGCTCAAACCCAACGTCTGGAAATCACTGATTAAGCTGATTTTTTTCGTCTGGGTCCACCAAAAGGTGAACCATACATCCATGGTTATGTGGGTCCTGAATGAGTGTGCCACGTGACAGTTTTGGAGGACCCGAAACTTAAGACCCCCAGGATTTCAAACTAAACAAGATATTTCTGTCATTTAAAAAGTTTTATTAAAGGTTTAGTGATGCACATGTGGATTTTTATAAGTGCTTTTCCCATAAGCTATAAGCAATAAGTCAGATTTCAATGCCTTCTCCTTAATCGAGAAAATTACCTAAACCCCTAAAATCTACTTTTAATAAGCTATAAACTGACTTTTAACTTACCCAAATGCAGCCGTGTGGTGATGGTAATAGTCGTTGCATAGTTATACCAATTTTTAGCCACCGTAGGATGTGAGCGTACAAGTGTACAAATCAAGACATTGTAACGCTCATGGGACCCTCCATTTGACAAACCACATTTCCAAGAAAATTACACCATTTAACGCCTATGTTTGTAAAACTCAAAAATATTGCAAGGAAGAAAAAAACAGTTTCATGTATGTTTGTGAGACTCATTCATATGGGCTTCACTCTATGGTTGGAAGCATGGTTTAAAAACGTCCGTTATAACAGATTCGGACATCACCGTTACGTTATGTACCGTTAAAAACGCCCAGAAAATAACGGCCATTATATTTTCCATTATTTTTCCATTTTTGAAAATTTGAATTTTTGAATTCCAGCGCCATTTTTTTTCCTTTTTTTCGTTATTTTCCCTTTATTTTGTGATTTTGCCCCTAAACGTTACAATTCGTTATAACGGAAAAATGGTAACGCCCCCAGTCCGTTATACCATTATAACAGCCCTTTTTAAACCTTGGTTTAAAGTTAAAAGAGTGAAGTCAGGATTTTTAAGGTCAAAGATGACTATTGGGCTTAAAGTGGTAGACAGTAAAAGAGAAGTCAGAGACGGATGTTGGCCAAATATGAGATCTGTTTGTGTCTTCAAGCAACCATTGAGATGGGAGCAACGTAGTAGAGATAGAAACATTTCTCTGCGTCTGCAGAACCCCCGCTGCACAAACTGACCAGAGAGAGAGAAGAGAGTCTATTCTCTCTTTTCTTGTCTTTCAGCCTTTACAGCTGTATCAAAGGAAAAAGTGTAGGAGAGTGCAAGAGATTTGAATAATAGAAATTTTCTTGAAGGGGTTTAATTAATGATCTGGGTTTTATATATTTAAAATATGTTTTTGAGTGAGTTTTGTGGGTCCCATTAGGTGAGGCCAGCCCTGGGTCAAAAGAGACTAAGCCACCCATCATATTATTCCAAAATTATTGGGTGGGGTCTCTCTCTCTACATCTCTCGCTTTCGTCTTCATCTTTTGGAGCCAACTGTTCCGTAGAAAAACCCTCCTCTCTCTCTCCACCTACTTTAAAGCGAAGGAAAGAAAGTTGAAAGAAGAACATCCCCCACAAAATCAAAAGATACTGTCCCCCCAAATTTCAAATTCTCACCTTTCACCTTTTGTAGTGGTGTGGATGATCGAAAAATGCATCCAAACCCATCTTTTTCTCTCTTCTGGCCATCTTTTTCTTCTTGATCTTAAAATATTTATGTGGGTCATAAAAGTTGTTTGAAATACCCACCAACTTATTTATCACTAATATAAGACAAACAGCATTCCAAGACACGTGGATTACCAAGGAGAAGATTGTGATTTAAGTGCTAGTCAAGTATTAAATATTTATTTACCAAGATCTAATTATAAAAATTCGTAATTTTATGGACAATCCCTAAAGAACCCATGTTTATTTTTTCTCCATAATTCAATTCAGATCTGTACTAAATATTTATTTACCAAGATCTGATTATAAAAATTCGTAATTTTATGGACAATCCCTAAAGAACCCATGTTTATTTTCTCCATAATTCAATACAGATCTGCTAAAATGCAAATTACCCATCAAGGCACGGGAAGTAGTGCAATTAGAAGGTGTCAATAGGTCAATTTTGATTCAGAAGAATGGCTCGGACGGCTCGGACGAATGAAAAAACAAAGACAAACTCTGAAACATTCCCAAAACATTGAGAAAATGACACAACAAAATTTTCGAAACACTAAGGCTCTGCTTGGTATGCTGTAAACAAATGCATTTGCATTAGTTTACAGTGAGTCCCACATTTTTGGGTGCTTGGTTTCCCTCCGTAAAGTGGGACCAATGTAAACTAATGCAGGGATACTGCATTCTCTTTGAATAAACCACTGCATTATAATGCATGACAAAACCTGCTGAATTAGAATGCCAAAACTGCAATGATCCTCTTCAAAGCTTCATTTCTCAATCTTCTATTTTGTGTTCAATGTTTCCTCTTACAATTTGTTTATCTACCTCGGAATCTCGTTGGATCTCAACATAATCTGGTGAAATCTTCAATACTCTTTAAAATATCAAGGAGATACCTCACCGCAAAGTTTGAAAGACAGGAAATTTTCTCAATTACACCGAATTCCGGTGAGAAAATTGTTTAAAATCGAACTAAAAAATTAGGGATTTCGAGCACAAATTTAAGCTTTTACAGAGCAAAGATCATAGTGAAAATGGTTAGAATGAGGACGAGGGCATGGAAAACCACTTTGGATCATTAAGTGTTAATCATAGTGCATTAGTTTACGAAGTTTTTATCAATTGCTACCAAGCAACCGTAAATTAATGCATTGTAAACTAATGCACAGAAACTGAATGTATTTTCATTCATTTGCAAAATGCATTCATTTACAGCGTACCAAGCAGAGCCTAAAAGTATTACAAAACATCCTAAAATATTCCTAAAATCATGAAATCTTTTTTTTTAATTTTTTGGATTATATCGTAATGTCTCAACGAAACATTATGAAACGAAATGAAATATCAATGTTTGGTTTCAGTTCTCTTACCAAAAGAAACATTCCGAAATTTTAAACCATGGTTTCTATCAATTCCAGTTCTTGTTCTCAAATAAGTAGAACTGGAAACAAAACCAATAAAAACTAGTTCCGTGTCACGGATCGAGTTTATACATGTAAAATATTTTTTTTATACTAATGTTTAGAAAAAAAAAAACTAGATAAATTAGGTAGAGTCAAGGTTTGCGGAAATGTACTTAGTAATATATAGTAAGTAGAACTACTATTTCAACAAAGATTTGTTAATAAAGCTAAGTCATGATTCCTACTCGTTGAAAATAGGAGAAAGCACATGCAAGCATTCTTGTTGGTGTCGGTTAGTAGAAGTCCCAAGTAGCAAGCAAAGATCTAGTGGGCTAGCTACATGTTTTTTATACTTTTTTGTTCGTTATTAGCTAAGTAGAAAGAAGACTATCTGGACTCTCCAGAGAGAGAAAGCTAGGACATTCTAGAGAGAGAAAGCTAAGAGATCAAATTCTAAAATGACGGGCTTTTGATGGGGTTTTTCAAGAGGGAAGAGAGGTTTAAGGTCATATCTGAAACACAAAGGGCTCTTCCAACGAGGTCAAACCCGCCCCCGCCCCCCAAAAAAAAGTCCAAACTAAAACCAAAATCAAAGAAACCCAAGTGGCAGACAAATTGTTTCACCCTTCACATGCAAACAAAACCCCCCAATAGATTTCCTTCTTTTTCTTCCATCTCTAAGAAACATAAGAGATTTTGCAAAACCCATTAGAACAGATTGAATTCCAAATAGATACACAGATATGTAATAATATGTTCATATATGGAAAATTTGCTGAAACAGTCTTCAGAGCTTGCTATCTCTATTCTCATCTTTGCTTCTCAGGAGGGTTGTCTGTTTGATCTTTAATATACTGGGTGTGGCTAGAAAATGCAGAGATGGAAGGCAATTTAACTTAAGAACATATGTTTATAAATATAAATGGAAAGGAGAATGTATGATAACATGGGTAGTAGAGATAATTAAAAGGGTTTAAGGAGGGCTGTTCAGGACATCCACAAACACTCGGTTGAAGGATGGAAGTCGCATCTGCTGATCTTGGGCTCTGCTTTTTTTGAACAGAGGTTCAGGAGACGACGTAAACGATGAAGCCACAACCCACGAATCGTTTGAGCTCTCACAGCTGAACGACGCGTCGATTACGCCGTTTGGGCTGCTGGGTATGGATGGATACTTGCGTTTGTTGTTGTGGTTGTGGCCATGGCTGTCGTCTAGAGTTGATTCCAGGATGAGTTGATAACAATCGTCAACTTTGTCCTGTTAAAATATGCAATTTGAGATTTAAGATTAATGGGTTTTCATGGTTGATTTCGATCTTGTGAAGAGAGAAGAAAGACGGAACAGAGCAACCCATGTTCTAAAGTACAAACCTTGCTGATTTTGAGAACACCCATGAGCTGATTTTGATATTCGATTGGATTACAAGGCTCAACCTGGTCTATAACACGCAGCATTGTTGCAGTAGCCAACACAGAAGGAAGCAAACAAGCAAACCTTGAATCTGAAATGGAAACGCAAGGTAGTATGTAAAGATGAGAAACTAAATGTGATGAACATGGAAGGAAGGATGGGTGTTTGAGTTTGCATACCAGCAATAACAGAGAGAAGGAGACGCTCGCAATTCCTGAGAAACTCCCAATGGAGATAGGTCTTCAATCCAAGCCTCCTTATAATGTGATCAAGGAACGAAAGAGGGGTTACCGGGTTCATCTTCCAATGAAGCGTGGAAAGCACAAGAAGCTCCATTCTCAGAATCGTTTTCGCCTCAAACACATACTTCGTATCCTCTACCTGAAGAACAAAGAATCCAGACCCAGATTTATCAAAAAAGTAGGAAAAAAAAAGAACCCGTTTATCAAACACCATTGTTACATTACGCACGTACTTGCAGGTCTAAGAGAAGAGGAACTTGGGTCTCTTCAACCTTTGCAGCTAGAGAGAGACAAGCAACAGCAGCGAGTTGGGTCATCCATGGCTTGTCTCTCTGGAATTTAAGGCTTGAAATGAACCTATCGAGGTAGTTAACAGCGAGAACTGCGGTGAGAGCAGAGAAGGCATAGTGAGCATTGACTCTTAGCATCCACTCAACGGCGACGCGACGGGCCGCCGCGAGAGACGGATCGTTGTCGAGATTGGTGATTATGAGATGGGTATCTTGTTCCTTGGAGAAAAGAGAGATAAGATCTTCATCTTCCCAAAACAAGTCTTGTTCTAATAATAGTAGAGGAAGAAGAGAAGGGTTAGCTCCATTGTTGCTGCTGTTCTCGCTCTCTTCTTCGTCCAAGCCCTCTTCTTCCTCCCACCGCTCCTCTTCGCAGTAGAGAGCGTCGAGAAGGAGTACAGAGTCTGGTTGTTGTTGAGGAGCCATCTTCTTCCGAGAAGAAGAGGTTTAAGCCTGTGTTCATTATACAGGAGAGAAGAAGAAAGAGAAGCTTAATCTCACAACCAGAGACATCTCTCTCTTTCTCTCTCTTTCTTTCTTTCTCTTTGTGGAGCGACAGAGAGAGAATCAGCGAGCGGAGTAGGGGTTCTTATTTGGCTGGCTGTCTGTGTCCACGCACCACGCACCACGCCTGGACTTTTTTATTTTGTTTTTCGGAGTTGCGTTGGCGGGCAGGAATGTAACGGCACACAACGTCCTATTCAATTGTTCTCCAATAATTCACGAATTGTACTCGAACAATACGAATTATGAAGAAGATGAACTGAACAGCTTTGAAAAGTTCGCAATTTTTAACATGAACGAATTGTTCCAGAATAAGTCATGAGCATTTCCGAATTATTCCCGCATTATTTTGTCTTCAACATGCAAATTCATTTTATAAGATAAAAATAGTCAATATTTTATGTTTTAAATACATTTTTAAATGACAAACCCGAATTGTACTCGAACATTTTTGCCGGCCCCCAAATGCTAACTATGAAACGGAGTGCGGGACCCATGATAAAACAACCTTTAAGTGAAGCAAAATAAAAGAGTGGACATTGGTTCACCGTATCGGGTTGGTACGTATCGGTTTCAGAAACTACAAGACAGTGAAGAAAACGAAAAATTACAGTTTATATAATAAGATAAAAAGGGAGTCAAATGTTGGGTTGACCGTGTCGACCGGTTTGTCTTAAACGATACGAGCGATACGTTTGCAACAATCGGTGAGTATATAAATAGCTATTTACGGGTCCAGTTTGAAACTTTGCGCTACTCATCGAAAAAACCCAAAAAAAACTCACGAGGAGAAAGATGGAAGATGGATCGCTTCTTCTTGGCGACTTTTTCCTGGCTGGACCCCGATGATGCAAAAGGACAACACAATCAACAGCTGGGTCTACCTACTCTTAGAGAGAGAAAGAGAGAGTTTCTCTCCCATCGAGACTTTCTCTCTCATCTCATTATTGTCGCCGTCTTGTCTGCCTGTCTATGCCTGAAACATACACCGTACGTTCCTTTGACGTCTCTCCAAATCTATTATTAAAATCAAAATTAAATTTTCACGGTGAAAGAGAGAAAAGAAACTACTTATCATTTTTAACACTTTTGCTCAGTAGCGCTAGTGACGAAAGTTGGTGACTAGCGCCTCTCCATTTGACAAGTACACCCCAACCCTGTTTTTAATAGAGTTTACCGAGCTACACCCCTTTCTTACATTCAGCATCCAGTGGTGGGGCCGACATGGAGATCATGTTGGACAATCCAACGGCACAGTGAATTTTTCATAATACGGTTACCTCCATCCAATGGTAACCATAGTATGGTCACGATAATGATCATCATGATCATGGCAAGGGCAACTCAATGTATGCATGGATTGGCCGACATAATCTCCATGTAGACCCTACAACTGTGTAAGAATAAGAAAGGGTCAGGATCAGGAGACACAAATTTAAACACAATTTCATACCAAAAAATTGGCAGGGGCTAATATATAAATTAGAAGTTTTGGAATGGGATGATTTTTGGCGCAGATGGTCTCTATAGTGAGGAGATCACCCTCACAAAAACTCGAATCATTCTGATATTCGCAACCTGGTTTACTAGTCGAAGAATTATGGACTGTCTATTTTTTTAAATTTCAGAATGGGCTCATTTTTTGTAGGGGTGATCTATATGGTGAGGAGATCATCCTCACCAAAAATCAGCCCTTGATTTTATATTCCATGTGGGTATGCCAAAATTGGTGCGAAATTTTCTGTTCAATGACCGCCGATATGAGCCATGTGGCACACTTTTAGAACATGCCGACCATATGGATGTTTGGCCAACCCCTAGATGGGCTTACAAACCAAAAATCAGCCTGATTAGTGACTTCAAACCTTTAGATTCTTTTACACAAATAATGGTCAGTAATGCCCAAATTCCAACTGTTAAACTCAACCACTGAAAATGGCTCCAATCCAACGCTTAAAAATCACTAATTACCCTGATTTGTGGGTTGTAGGGCCATCTAGAGATTGGTCAAACACACATACGGTCAGCATACTCTAAAAGTGTGCCAAGTGGCTCATATCGAGTACTGTAAACGCGGCGGCCACCAAAGTTTTACTCCAAAACATATACATGTGCGAGGTTACAGGGGAATTGCTCTGTAGCGAGAAATGTGGGGCATTTAAGATATTTCAGCACTGGCAGTATAATAAACATGCCATTTTCACATGGACTTCGTGAACAACCCCGTGCATGAAAAACATTGGTTTTCAAGGCCATGAACGAAGAAGTGCTCTAATCCAACGCCTGAGAATTAACAATCAAGCTGATTTTAGTTTGTAGATTCAAAAAAGGAGAGGTCAATGGAACCAACAAGTATACCATGGGCCCACATGGAGATGAATCAAAGGCCAATATTTTTTTTGTAAGGATGAGATCACCCTCTCAAAAAGTCACCAATTTCTAATACTTATAAGATAGAAAAACTCTCAAAGTTCATCCACCTCTACTCATGTACGTTTTCATGGTGCATGATGGTGATCATTGGCCAAAAGATTTGCACTTAACTCCTACAATTTTGGCCAATGACGAAACGACACCACCATGCACCATGACATCGTCAATTGACCCAAGTACCATGTGATCATTACTCTGACTTTACAAGGCTTCTCTTACCTCCAAGAAAATTTTCCCAAACAGCCCCCTTTATAATTAGAATTTGGAAGAAAATTTGAGGCTTCAGTGCACCAGGTTTCACTTAAATACATATCAAAATTTCCAAAGCAACCCCAAAACGAAACACAATCTTTACTCGATCATCACGTGCATCGCCACGGCTGATATAGCTACCCTAATGCCTTTGTCGCTATGTCTCCGAAGACGCCTGACAAGTCTTAGTAGACCCTTCTGTGTATCTGTCACATGTGGACACCAAATCATTTTCTCAGGCAACTCAAGGTCTTAAATGGTCCGTTATAACCTTATAATGGTCTCTTAATATTACTGTTATGCTCGTTATAATCGGTCACATCAGTCAAGAAAAAAAAAATTTATTATTTTATTAATTCTAGAAAAAATCTCAATAACGGTAAAAGTTAGACAGTCGTTATTTCCGTTGTATGGTCAGTACTCGGTACCTCGAAATAACATAGCAGGGTTGGGGCGTTACCGTTTTTAGCAAATAATGTAACAGTATTGGAATGTTATTGCTATAACGTTATAACGGCTGTTACAGCAAATGGATGGTCATGATCACGGAGATAGAGAAGATATTCTTCATTTCAAGTTTTCCGCATCTCATTGACATGCAGATGAGCTAATTAGTGTGAAAATCAATGAAGAACGAGAAAAATTTAGCTGTAGCAATTGCAAAGATGATGTCGTAGTAATAAAGACCTCATTTTGAGGTGGGGTCCACTTCATATTTTAAAAAAATCCCCTATGTGGTCCTTACTCCAACATCTGTCCTGTAAAAGCAAGAAGGAAGAGATCTTGGTGTTGATGCACCAAAGACAAGGGTACCATGATGTTGTATCACACCTCTATGCACCTTAGTGCATGTTATCATCAGCTGGGACCGGAAGGAAAATCAACTGTCGTCCACAGCTCAACAAACAAAACCCAACTGGCACAAACCTATTTTTGTTTGTTCAGTACTTCAGTCATAATGGGATTAATTAAACATTTTGTGCGCCATCATTCTACCTCGTGGTCGACACATGTCCTTCTAAAATTGGTCTTAAAAAGAAAAGGAAATGGCAATTATGATCCACGATTACCTCTTAGTTAGGCAATGAAACGGGTCGGGTCGGGTCGGGTACATCCGAATCGGGATCCATGACATGATGTAAATCCAAATTATTATCCATATGCGAGGTACAGACCTGACCCATATAGAGATATTTGGGTCATATATTATAAATACAAACCAACGAGAGGTTGGTGAGATGGTCATGACCACGCCTCAGGAACCGGAAGTTCTGAGTTCGATTCCCCCCTTGGTGGCCGCCTCCTGGGATTTATCTCAGTACACCAGGTACATGTCAAAGGGGTGACATTCGTGCTCACTTAAAAACAAATTTGGATTAGATTTCGGATCTGACCCGCACCATTTCATGCCCTACCCTCAATCAGTTCTTTTTTTTTTTTCCCTGGAGGGACAATAACTCACAATTGCATGTGATTATCTTAACCATCAATGAGTGAACTCCTTTGTGAACTATTGCACGTAATTTTAATAATTATCTAATTAAAAGCAAGAGACTTAATCTGATGGTTAAGAACATTTGATCTCCTGCTGATTAGCCTGCCTAAAATCCAAAAATGATGCCCATGCATGGATGGAGATGAGGAATGCTGGGGTGTCACAACCGACTTTCTTCTCCCTTTTTTACACTAGGAGCCCAGACATGACCACACCCTAGAAGACCATCATTATTAGTCATGTATGCCCCGGTGTCAATTGTACCCGTTTAACCGAAACCGAATTGAAACTGAATCCAAAAAAAACTGTTTCGGTTCCACATTTTATTAGAACTTACTAAAAAAGAAATGGAATTAGAACCGAACCGATAAAATGGTTCTGGTTTTGGTTCTGGTTCTGGATAGTTTGATATTTGAACCAAACCTATAGGAACCTGAACCAATACATAAATATGACGTTAAATACATAAATATAGTGTTAAATATTTCATATTATCAAGATTTTGGAACTATTATAGTGTTATGACCCAAATTGTACAAGGGCTTAGCTCTCCCCTCCATCATCACTTGGGTGTTTTTAAAGTATTGGTTAGGTTCCTAACATTTGGTATCAAAGACAACCTCACATCACTGTTCAAGTCATGAGAGGTGTGACCTGGGGAAATAGCTATCTGGGGGCTCGTTCAAAAAGAGAAAATAGTAGGAATGAAAAAAATGTCGAGGGCCAACTAACAAAAAACGAGAAAAAATGAGTACCAGAGTGAAAATTGCCTCAGAGTGAGACTACCGTGGGAGTCGACCTTGAAAGTGTGGTAGAATGTTACGACCCAAACTGTATAAGAGCTATTAGGTTCCTAACATATACTTGGAACCAAACAATAGGTTCTGATATTAGATCCATCATTTTGATAACCGAATTGACTTTCGACTTTCGATTATGAGTACCTTAGGAACCAAACGAGAACCGACGCGTTCACACCCTTACATGTGGTGGATGGTGTCCTTTCCAACACACATCTATGTATTTACACTCTGCTTAAGAAATATGAGCCATCGTATAAAATGCTCTTTTATTAGCCACGTGGCATACGCCTAGTGGCTGAAACTTGCCACTGGAAACCGGGACAAGATGGCCCAGGAGCGACTTTCGGGCCTGGGAGCACAACCAAAAAAATTAAAAATAAAACAGGCTTCCTAGCTCTAGACATAACCCAAGAGAGAAGTGGGTGAGGTGGTCAAACAGATATTCCAGTAGTCCAGCGACCAAGCTGCCACGTATGCACAAAAGAAACTATTGTGCCACCTCTAACGTGACGTCCGAACATGTGCAAACACATACGAACGAAGACAAGAGCTGAAGATTATAATTTCAATAAAGCTCCCATAACCTACCACTTTAGGAGCGAATAGTAAATGTGGCATCTGTCTGTGCCCAGCGAGAAAATTAGCCTCACGCGGTACTTGATCACCGAAAGGCCGCCAGTGTAATATTCCACTCATGTATAGATGACTGGCCTTTTGTTTTGTGTGACGCCTTTTCTGTCACGCAAAAAAATTATGTAGTTTAAAGTTGGACACAACAAAACTGTATTTATAGTTTTATACTATCTTTTAAGAAGGGTATTAACTCTCTTAACAAAAAAAGCGGCCAAAAGTCGCATGCATGACTTTAATTTTCAGCTGGATTCCTGCCAAAGTTCAAAGGAGATTTCCAAAGATTTCTCGAGGTACACGTACACTCCAGAAAACCCAATTTTTTTTTGCAGAGATTTTAGAGGGCTGATGTGGCAAATCCAGAGCCACTATCTGGTAGCCAATCTTCCTCCGAAGCTAGTTGGACCACGTTGTTGTACACGTCATTTTTATAACTTGCATTATATTTTAACTGCAGCCATTCAATTTTAGTTAGAGTCGTGATGTAACAAGGTATACCTGAGATCACTTCATTTGCGGAAGCGGCATTTTTGGTAGTCACCGCTGCCATCTGGACCCATTGACCGCATGGATTTTTAGCCCACCCCTTAATAGACATTCCTACCAAAAATCAGCTTGTTTAATGATTTTTATCCATTGGCTTTAGTACTCAAAAAATGGTTGCATTCAACAGCTATAAGAACGCCTTAAAAGTTCTAAAAAATGCTAAAATCTAATGGTTATAGATTACCAATCAAGGTGATTTTTGGTGTGTATATCCACCAAGGGGTGGGATAAACATCCATGCGGTCAGTGGGCCCAGACGACAGTGGTTAGTAACAAAAATCATGCTTCGGCATTTGCTACAGTTTCAGGCATACCTTGTTACATCTTTTTCCTTTTAGTTATTAAAAACACACCACGTGTCACACTTTTCTATGCCCACCGATCTTGAAGTTTGGAATTTGGATGACCGTTGGGGGACCCACAAACGATTTGTAGCCCGAGTTTGAAGTCCTGTACAATACTCCCTTTAGGGCCACTGACCTTATGGATGTTTGGTCCATCTCTTGCTAGATATACAGATCAAAAGTCAGCGTAATTAGAAATTTATATCCGTTGGATTTAACATTTTAATATCGTGATTAATGACCATTGGATTTGAGCATTTTTTAGATGCTAAACAATAACCGTTAGAAATCATGGATAAAGATGATTTTTGGTATGTAAGTTCACCAAGGGGTGGAACAAAACATCTAAAAGGTCATTGGGCCCTTAAGAGTTCAAATTTTGCAAATACTTCTCCTTGCGTTTGTATGTAAGGGGTACTTGTGAAGTGGCGAGGCGCTAGTGACCATAAGTGGTCCAGCCAAAAACTTTGCCTGACCCACCCCTCGCGTCACCCCTATAAATGGAATAAAACTTCCAAATGACCCCCCCACAATATGAGCCACGTGGCAAAATATAAGAGGACACCGACCATATGGATGTTTGGCCAATCCCTAGGTGGACCTACAAACAAAAAAGTGATTTCTAAGCCTTGGATATGAGTCATTTTAATGGGTTGATTTTAATTAACCGTGTGAATTTGAGCATTATTGACCATTATTTAGGTACGAGGATCCAACGGCTTGAAATCACTAATCAGGCTATTTTTGGTTTGTAGGTCTACCTAGAGATTGGCCAAACATCCATACGGTCAGCGCCCTCTAAGAGTGAGCCAGGTGGCTCATAAGTGGACGTTCAGCGAAGTTTCACTGAAAGGGAGTAATCGGCGATTCAGCAGAGTTTCAATTCGTTAGAAAGGATTGAATAGAATCAGCAATCAGGAGAGAGGGAGGATGGATAAACGCACTTTCCGATGTAGCTCTGCAATTCGGATATCAAAGGACCACTCTATCTCTATGATACTTCATCCCTCTGTCATCTCTTCGGTTTTTTCCTCCTTTATACGTAAAATGTCTCTCTCTCTGCTCTTACTATTTAACAAAAAAAGAAACATTACAGACTACAGAGAGAGAGAGAAAGAGCATGAAAGAAAGCCCAAGTTCCCATGTTTTTTTTTTCTCTTCTTTTTAGCTATCTCCTTGTGCGGTACGAAAAGGGGGGTGGTTGTGTAGCGAACGATTATGAAAAACGAAACTGTACGTCTTCTTTGTCTACAAAGACTTCTGTAACGGTGTAAGTTTTCGGTCGTCTCTCATGTTTTTTTGCATTCATGACTTCGTCTTTTTCCTCTTTTCTCTTTGGAGAGGCTCGATCTTCGAGGAGCACTGAAGTCTTGTTTGAGAGAGAGAGAGTGGTAATGGTGGTGGTGGTGGTGTCCAGCACAACCCAACCAAATGAATCGGAACAAAGGTAGCTGTTGAATCCACTCTTTGCATCCTTTTTTGCGTCGTAAAATCATTCCCTCTTTTTCATCCTAACCACAAACACCAACACACTCGACAACAGCTGTGGCATCATTTTGGTCAAACTCCACTCCCCTTGTTCAATCCCACCAAACCTTTTTTCAACTCTCTCTCTCTCTCTCTCTCTCTGTGTGGCTATCCAGACCCTTTAATGATGGGACCCATTAATGATCTTAACCCAAAATTGGAAATTTAGATGATCTTTGTGAGCGTTCAACAAATTTAGGCAAGTGTGGTAAACTCATTCTACAGGATAATCCCCACATGCCCATTATTTCAACTGGGGCCCATCACTTGAGGAGAGGATGTTTGCCTTGTGCATACACATAAGATACACGAAAAAAAAAAAAAAGGAGTAAAACTTTGATGACAGGGTGCAATAGGAGCCACGTGACATACTCTTAGAGGACTCTGACCGTATGGATGTTTTCCCAATCCCTATATGGACCTACAAACAAAAAATCACCTTGATTTGTGATTTCAAACCTTTGGATCTTTGTACCTCAAATAATGGTCAATAATGCTCCAATTTCCCACGGTTAAAATCAACCCATGAAAACAATTCCAATCCAACGCCTAGAAATCACTAATCGGGCTGATTTTAGGTTTATAGGTCCACCTAATGATTTGCCAAACAACGGTTAGAGTCCTCTAAGAGTGTTCCACGTGGCTCGTATTGTGCCCTATCATCGGCCTCGATGACAGGGCCCTGTCATGAAAGTTTTATTCCAAAAAAAGGTGTTATAAAGGAAATATTCATGAGATCAATATGTTTGGTTTTTTTTGCATAATGACCCCATAGTTTTCTTGTATTTGTATACATTGACAGGATTGTGAAGCCTGCTCAGCTGCACGTATGCCCCGAAGTGAAATTTCATTAGTTTTCTTTATATGGAATTGTAATCCTACATATTTATCTAGTCCATTCATTATAAGATCATGTCCAATGGCTACTTCTGGTTTTAGTGTTAAATATTTCTATTTAAAGTCATCTTTCATTGTTTTGAGTTTTATGAGTGAGGAAAACTAGAGAACTTGGGTTTTGGGATTTCTTTTGTTACTCTTGTAAAAAGGAAAAGGAGATTTGTTACATTAGTTGGTGATCTCTATTTCTCAATAGTGAATCAATTGCGATTTCCGTTCTGGTGAATAACATATATCTTGTGTTGTGGTTTGTTTGTTTCTGAGAGTCTGATTGATTCCAACATATACTCCCCCAATTACATTTCTGTAAATTTTGTAAATGTCCCTTGTCTTATCCAAACTCTTTGCAAATCTTGTTTTTTAGTATGACTAGTGGAAGTCAAGTGCGTCGAACACTTGAACGTGAGCATGGTTCAAAATCTCAAGATCGGTCTTACGACTGGAGGCCGCCGATCCCAATCCGAATCGCCCAAATATCTGTTAGATCGGCAAGACGACCCCAATATCGTTCAGATCGGACCCGATCCGGATCGCCTCATCCAAAACGGGATCCATATAAAAATAAAAATTATATATATAATATAAAATATAATATTAATATAAAAATATATTATAGATATTATCGATATTAATATAATAAAATAGATAACATATGTAATTATTATAATTATAACATATATAATTCTAAAAATTCTGAATAATATCTCTTAACTTAATAATATAATAATTAAAATTCAATTTAAATATTAAATATATATAATTCAAAATAAAAGAAAATGAGACCATGAAAGTAAGTGATTAGGGGCATTTTTGGAAGGCAGAGATAGAAAGGCAAAACCTTGAGTTATGAAAAGTCAAAGATACACGTGTCATTTGATAGTTGTATCTATGTACTTAAGATTGCATTAATAGAGTGGTTAAAGTGGTGGAAATTAAGGATTACTTTTACAGTTGACTTTGTAGTAGCAGTGATGAAGTGTGGACAATTCCATAATGAAAGTGGTATGGGAAATGACAATTTTAACCTTCTATTTCCACATGTGATGACAAAAAGACCAATTTAACCTTTTTATATTTGAGAAATGCTTTTCTTACCTTGGTGTTTACTCGTGGACAAAATAAGGTTAGAATAGTCTTTTGATATCACATGTGGAAGTTAGAAGGGGTATAATTCCCTTCAAAATGAAAACGTCAATAATGAAATTTCGTTGCTCATGATGAGGTCATGTAGGGGGGAATTTGCAAATAATCTATATAATGTAGGGGAAGTTGTAATATTGGAATATGTTTTCTCCACATACATAAGAGAGAAGTCTTACTGCTGAGTCTTTTCTTACATGTGGTAGCTGAGGTGGCGGCCAAAAGGATTCCACATGTTTTGACACCTCTCTCTCTCTCTCTCCAAGTGGCACGTTTCAGCCCAATAGGACCTGGCCAGGTGGGAAAATACCGTATTTTGTATTTAAAAATTGGGTTCTGATGTAATAAACAAGCACCATTTTGAGAAATTTTTTGCAGCCGCGGGATTTTTGAAGCAGCGATCATGCGCCAATGATCATGCGCCACACATACTCATGGTTACTTTCTAAAAAGTCTTTTTTAAAACCAAAATCTAAACCATGGGTATATGTGGCGTGCCATCATTGGGTGCATGATCACTGCTTCATGGGCCCACTGACTGCATGGATGTTTACCCACCCCTTGGTGCATAGAACCAACGGTTAAAATTATCAAACAAGCTGATTTTTGGTATGTATGTCTACTCAGGGGTGGGTTAAACGTTATCCATGCAGTCAATGGGCCCAGATGGCAGCGCGTAAGATATACGTTGTTACATCACGACCCTTCAATATAAAAGCCTTAATATATAGAGTTATTATACCATGTGTACGAGGCAGATTGACCCTAATACCCCTCCAGGCCTGGGGTGTAGAAATTTTTTATGTGGACCCTTTTTTAAATGGAGCTGTGGAGCCATTTCAGATATGTTTGTACATGGCCGTGTGAGATATTTCTAACTTTTAGAATATTCTCATCTAATCACATGGGTCCCACTCTGACATGTACAGTTGGCAGTATCTAAGATGGTTCCACATCTTCAAATACAAAATGGGTCCACATAAGGCGCTTTATTGGGTGTCAATGGTTCGGGTTGTCCAGTCCAGTCCAGACTTGAGACCCTACTCGATTATTGGTCTGCCCAAAAAGATGGACCTGGACCTAACTAATTTGATCACGGGTGAATGGGCCCAGTAAATAAATACAAGACTTGTCTATCATGGCACCCAGTCGCGAAGCTATAACCTATTATTAATCGGATCCCAAAGGATGGTTTGGATGGAATAAAACTTTGATTACAGCGGACTGGCAATGAGCCACGTGGTATACTCTTAGAGGATGCTGACCGTATCGATGTTTGGCCATCCCTAGCTGGACATACAACCCAAAATCGACATGATTAGTGATTTATAGGCGTTGGATTGGAGTTTATTTGGGGTACAGAGATGATCCAAAGGTTTGAAATCACTAATATTGCTGATTTTTGGTTTATAGGTCCAGGTAGGGATTGAAAAAACATCCATACGGTCAGGGTCCTCTAAGACTATGCCACATGGCTCATAATGTCCGTTGTCATCAAAGTTTGACTCGTTTGGATGTGTTAAGCGGAAGATTTTGGGTACCCATTCACATCTCTATCTTCTAGGTTGTCTGTCCCCCATCCACATCAAGTAACGTGCAGGACATTTAACTATAACAGCACTGGGGCTCCCAAGCTTTAAATTGGACAGTTATAACGGAGACTGGTAACATTACCGTTACATCCATTATAACATTTTCAAAACAACATGTAAATTAGAGCATTCTAACGGCCGGTCATTATAAAATTAAGTCCCTTTTTTCTTAGTTTTTGGTATTTTTTTTTAGCAAATAACGTAATCGTCTTGCAATGTTACCGTTATAACTTCCGTTATAACGTGTTTTTTTTTCAAAAAACACATGGGATAAGTAGTAAGTGCATTACTAGGTTGATCATCAAGCCAGATACAATTGACTAATATTTTAGATAACTGTGTCAAATGTTCAAAAAACAGCATGGATTGCAGAATCTAGTCAATGGGACCCACCCCATGAGATTAGTTGTAAGAGTGAAGTAGCTTGCAAGCTACCATATGTTTCCATTAAAAGGACATTTCTTTTGTTTCTTTTCACACACCGACAGTGTACACTGCTAGGATCATCATTTATCTTAATCCCAATTGATCTTGGATTACGTTGTAGTTTTTTTTTTTCTAAGAATCCATTCGCAATTACGCTTTTAATATCGTAGATAAGGGTTCCTAAATCTCCGTGAAAACAAAATTTTGTCTGTTAGGATCCTAGTTAGCAATTCGGCATGATGCAAGAAAAAAACATACGGTATGGGAAAAGTTCGAGTATAAGGAGGTGTTTGGATAGCCATTTGCAAAAAATATTTATTGTAAAAAAAAAATGACTTTTTTGAAAATATATTTTTCATAAAAATTAAGGTTGTCTGGACTCTAGATTACTAGTGATGCAAAATGTCTTTATCTTCTCTTAATGGGCCCGCCACTTTAATTGATGAGAGTAATAGACGGGGAGGGATAGGAGTAGGGTTAGGGTTGGGATTTAATTTTTATTAATAGGATTCTTAATAAAAATACGCTAATTTTACCAAATATTTGAATAAAACGAAAATATAATATGTTTTGTTAAAAATACGCATATTAAACGAATACTTGCTAATTAGGGTTAGGGTTAGGGTTAGGGTTGGGATTAAGAAGAGTCATGTTTCATTTGAAATTTCACTGAACTCTTGCTCTTGTTGATAGTATGAGAGAGGTGCAAAGTTATTGATGGCCCACCCACTATTGAATTGTGTTTGATTATATTTTGTTTACTTGTGCGTGCTGTTTGGACTCAAAAAACAAATGAGATTTGAGGATATTTTGTCATCCACTTCAGTAACATTTTTGTGACCTGTCATACTCCACCAATTATAGCTCCAATAGCTTTGACTACTACACAACTTTGACCTTAGCCACTCACGTGATAAGTATAGACCCTAGCATATAGGTCTGACCCGATCATTAAGGTAGTTGATCGCAAGCATATCACATGTATAGGCCAGTTCTTGATTTTCATGTGGATTATGGCGTGGGTTCAGGTCATGTTTTGTCCTTTGAAAGGGCGACTCTTCGGTGATAGAAATTAAGGCTGACAAACGCCCAACAAAGAGGAGGTTGTGACAAAAGCCGGTTACAATGCACAATACAAACCATGTGGCACACTTTTAGTGGACGCTGACCATATGGATGTTTGGCCAGTCCCTCGGTGGACCTATAAACCAAGAGTGTGCTAGATTCAATCCGGATCCCATTTTGTACCCCCAATTAAGGAGACATCCAATCCAATGGAACCATATATGGTAAGAGATCTCCAGTACTGGCAGTGCCAAATATAAACTCGATCAGATGATTAATGGCAGCCATCTCGAGGAAGAAATGGGGAGTAGGGGAAAGGTCTATAGATTGGACGATTTTGGTCATTCAATCATCTGATCGAGTAGAAACCATGCCTTATTGAGAAGAGATGATAGATTGTTCGTCTTATAGACTACAGTTCCCGTCTCCCAATACCATAGCCATAAAAACTGCATACATGTAGAGGTTGACACCGAATCTCAGGGCCCCACTTAGATCTCTTGGGTCAAAATCAAGCCCTTAAAGTGGTTCCGTTGAAGTAAGTAAAATACAAACTAACCAATCACCTCTACCCAGATTTTGTGCATAGACCCTTCAATCTAGACCGTCCAAACATAGACAAAAAAAATGGCATAAACTAGATCATACTAAACTACTTGATTAAATTCCTACTTCTGGATGGTCAGTAAAATTATAGGCAATTGTGAGATGGTTACAATCACTCAATTGGCGCCTGTTTGGCTTTGGGCTATGACCGTTCAATGGACGTTCCAGATCAACAAGAAAGTTGAAACCTGAGGTGTTGATCACGAGTACCGGTCCAGCGGATTGTTCACACCAGATCATGCCACGCAGAACTCTTTGGGCACACTGACCGGTCAATGTTTGGTCCACTCTTGGTCTACACCCCAAAAATCAGCCTTACTAAGTGATATCTAGGAGTTGGATTTGAGCTTTTGCATCATGGGCTAGGACTCATGCTTTTCACCCATGGACTTGTTCATGAAGCCCATAGTAAAACAATGTTCAAATTCTATGGCTACGAGTCACCCAAGGTTTAAAGGAGGCTGTTTTAACGGTTAAACGGACTGGGGGCATTACCGTTTAAACGGCTGTTAAAACGGATTGAAACGGCCAGGGGCAAAATGGAAAAAAAATGCAATTAAACGGAAAAAATAGCACTGAAAAAAAATAAAATTTAATGGAAATTTAACAAATTTAGAAATCGGATTGTAACGGAATTAAACGGATTTAACGGCCTTTTTTTCACAAATTTTTCAGAATTAAGCGGCTGTTTAAACGGCAAAACAAAAAAATGGCCGTTTAATTCAAAAACGTTTAAATGTGTTTAAACGGTTTTAACAGAAACGGGCTTGGGGTGTTACCGTTTAAACAGTTTTTAACAACCGTTTAAACGGACGTTTTTAAAACCATGGAGTCACCTATCAGGTTTTAGGGTTAGATGAAACTATTAATCGCCACTACCTTTAAGATGTTCTTGAATGCACCTAATTTCTGAGACACTTCGGGTAGAGAAAATCTATCCATCCACCATTTGTTTGGATTTATGTAACAAGGACATTTCGTTTTTTAAGAATTTACCGTGTCAGACACATTGTCATGTACCTGATTAGTGATTTCAAACCTTTCAATCTTTGTACCCCAAATAATGGTCGATAATGCTCAAATTTCCACTGTTAAAATCAGCTCATGAAAATGACTCCAATCCAATGCTTAACAATCACTAATCCCGTTGATTTTTGGTTTGTAGGTTCAACTAGGGATTGACCAAACATCCATACAGTGTCCTCTAAAATGTGCCACGTGGCTCATATTGTTGGTTAGCTTTTTGCACAGGCTAACATAGCTACCACAGAACTTGTCATAAAATAAGTTCTACCACAGAACTTGTCATAAAATAAGTTCTATCAACTTTAATAAACCAGGTTAGCTTAAGAGGAAAGCAAAAGCAAACAGGTTAGATGGGGGTAGAATTCTGGAGGAAAGAGAAGCACGTCATTTGAAATAAACAAACCATCCAAGCTTGTGAGGCCTATGATGCTGCCTACTTCTATCTCCCACCTCTCGGAAATCAAGGAAGAAGAGGCAAGTAGAGTTGTCGACCTAAAATGCTTAGGTCTCACCTGCTCGGAACATTTGGACTTCACCTCTATAAGTCTCTTTGACGTGTCATTGACACTAGGGTTGCAACTAGGTCGCCCGACAGGTTGAACCCAACGTTGGGGTTGGATTGGGCTAGCCCCTTCAGAACTTGGGTTGGGCTCAGGCTGGATTTTTGGTAACCCGATAAAATTGGATTGGGCCAGGGTTGACCCCCAACCCACCCGAGTTTGAGCCCTGATTGACACTGATCTTAAAAAGAGAGAGAACATGGGCCAAAAACTAGGTTTAGCTTGATGGGGAATTTTTGTAAAAAAAAATGGGTAATTAGGGAAGTGTAGGAAATTATTGCAAAACATAAGAAACACATATTGATATTTGAGTTTGTCTCGAGCTACACCCACTTCTTACATCCGGCAGTGGAGCTCACATGGAGATCATGTTTGATAATCCAACCGTTTAGTCCGTTGTTCTCATCATGCTGATCGTCACCACCAAAAATAATCAATTCTGACATCTCTAATCGTATGAAAAGTTGACCTAAATTAACGGTAAGTTACGATGGTCCTAATCTTCTAAATGCAAGATTAATACTGTTCAGTGCCTATTGAACACACGTGCCATGCCAGGTCTATTGGGAAATATCCCGGGGGGGGCCTAGGGGGATTCAAACTCAAGACCTCCGCTGACCCAAAGCGAGGTCCTGATCATCTCCACCCGACCCTTGGGATTATCCCTCAAGAGTTCCATAACTTCAAGATATAAGACTTCGAACCCATTTAGAAATCCATATCTGGTGGGAATATAGGTGGAGTGGTTGGAGAGAAGGATGACACGGTTCAAGAAACTTAGAACCCAAGCGATAGCCATTGAAGGCCTCAGATATGAATATATACATCAGTTCAAGATCTAAAACTCGACGTCAACAGATTGGATGGGATACTCGTATCCATGTCCGTGTCCCTATTTCTCATACCAATGTTCATAACTTCAATGATGATCATCATGACAAGATCGATTCAATGTATGGTTGGATTGTCCAACATGATTTCCATGTGGGCCCCACCACCGGGTGTAAGAACTGGATGTAAGAAATGGGTGTAGCTCTAGATGGACTCTATATGGACATCTTAGCTTGAAATAGAGATTACGTACTCATTAATTAGCCAAAATGGCACTCCGTTCTCAAAGAAACTATGTAATTGATATTCTGCAAGAGCAAAGTACAAGGAGTGTTACCGTTTCTTTTTTCATCATAACAGCCATTATAACGTATGTTCTAAAACTCGGAACTCGGACTCAGCTCGGAAGTCCATTGGGCCAAGTCACCTCGATGACTCGGGAGTCAACTCGGCGAGTCATTAAATTGATTATTATTTATTTAAATATATAAAAATAATATTTATTAAGAAAATTTTGAAAATAGGAAACAAATACAAAAAAACATTTAGAAAATCAGAATTTTTTTTTTTTGACTGGACTCGGCCTTTAAACCGGTGACTCGGCTGAATTATGAGTCAACTCGGACGAGTTTCCGAGTCAACTCGCTAGACTATGCAAATCGAGTTTGTATGCCGAGTCAACTCGAAATACGATTGAGTCGATTCAACTCGGCCGAGTCCCGAGTCGACTCGGCGAGTTTTAAAACATAGGTTATAACAAATTGTAGTGCTCGGGGGCAAAAAAATGGAAAAATGGGAAGATAACGGCACCAAAATTCAAAATTATAATGAAAAATAATGGTCTTTATCACAATTATTCTTAACGACCATTATTTATGAGTGTTAAAACGGTTCATAACATAACGAATGGGATAGGTCCGAATCCGTTATAATGGCCATTATTTTCGTTATAACAGAAAAAATAATGGAAATAACGGTTTTTGTCACAATTTCTCATAAAATAACTGAACGTTAAAACAGTTCATAATGTAACGGTGTAGGTCTGAATCCGTTAAAACAGTTCATTGTTTTGGTTATAACTGCCGTTTTTTAAACCTTGGAATGACAAGTCTCCTTGTTGAAAGGATTGCTCATACACTGTGGTCTGTCATCAACGTTGATAACAGACGGATGGACGTTCCTCATCCAAGATTTATTCCGGGTGGCCGATGTAACAAGCGGTAGCTTAATCCAAAAGCGTAAGCTACATCATTTCTGTTACTCAGCGCTACCATCTGAGCCCACTGACCGCAGCAATGTTTAGCCCACCCTTGATGGATATACACACCAAAAATCACCCATGATTGGTAATCTATAGCCCTTAGATTTTAGTATTTTTTAAGACATGATTCTAGCCGTTGAATGGAACCATTTTTTAATGGGTCGGGCTCAAGAGACCCCCAAAAGCGTTCCTTTCGTGGGCCGCAGACAAGTCACGAATCCGACGGCCAAGGAAATTAACATGAATGGGTATCACACCCATGCTCAAGCCGAGCCAAGCCGAATGGAATCTGTCGTTTGAGACTCCCAAAAAGGCACATTAAATTGGTGTCCACGTGTCATTTGAGGACTCGACTTCACTGCAACACGCCTCAAATTCAGCACATAAATACGATTGATTTCCTTCTTCGTCTCTTCTCTTCATTTGCTGAAGCCTGCAACTTTCTCTTTCTCCATTTTTGAATGCATTTGTTTTCTCTACCTTCATTTTTTTTTTTTTTTTTTTTTTAAGAAGAGATGAGGGGGATCGAATGGGAAAATTATCCTCAGTTTGACTAATAGCAAGCCAGAGACCGGTGAGGAGATTGGAGTATTTGAGAGCATTCAGACATTTTTGTACTTGATTTGGGCGCAAAGGAAGATCCAAGGGATATTTGTATGTAAGCTCACAAGGAGTTAATTACTCTTGTGGTTAATTAGTCAAACTTGGGACCTATATATGGTTAATTATTCTTGTGGCCAAGTTTTATTATAGATCAAACAACTAAGATACCTTGATTATGGCTCACGGTTGAACAATTGGGATCAATGTGTCCAGAATCCAGATCAATTGATTATCAAGAACAAAAGTCCATATCAATGAGCCTGAGGATAATTTATGAGTCTTCCAATCCATGTTGAATTAAAGGCCAGCTGACACAACACTTAGAGCTTGGCTCACCCTGTGAGTTGATACATCTTTTCCTTATTTTATGGGTAAGAAAAGAGTTGATACATGTAACAAGAAATGCAGGTCTTGGGTTGATACATCTAACAAGAGTTGATACAACTAGAAGTAGAGAATTGAAATCACGAATCAGGCTGATTTTTTTTTTACAGAGATCTGGATGAATCATTCAGTATGAGATGCTGAGATTTTCTTTCATTTACATTGGGATAAGCAAACCTGAGTACTAGACTGATTGCAAGAACAACTCCATTGTTATGGCTCATGCGTAAAGGTTTATCAACATTTCTAAACCTTTTTACCATCCCTGCAAATTTGAGTCAAAACATGCATATTACACACATAATAGGTAAAATTGAATTCACGAAACATTTGAATTCGGGCTTTATCAGCCTTCAATTCCATTTGAATACAGGCAAATGGTCGAACACCTTGCAGGCGTGTTCGAACTTGCCGTAGAGGGATCTTATATAGTGTTGGTTTTGAATGGTAATATGAATTTATTGATGTCGAATTAAAAAAAATGCTTCAATCCAACGGCTACAGAGAAAACAAATCAAATTGATTTTTGGTATGTATATCCATCAAGGATTGGGCTAAACATCCAAAAAATGGGATTCACGAATCCTAAATCAACAAGGGTAGTGATTTCTCTACAAAGGGCACCCTCTAACCAGAATAAAACCTGATGGTTGTGATCTCTCTACTGAAAAGAGAGAGAGAGAGAGAGAGAGAGGGATTGAAGGAATCTAAAGTGTTCTACCTCTTCAAAACTGGAGAAGAGATTAAAACGGGGAGAAAGAGAAAGTTACAGGCTTGTAGCGAAGGAAGAGACGAAGAAGGAAATTCATGTATTTACATGATGGATTTGAGGCGTGTTGCAGTGAAGGCAAGTCATCGACTGACACGTGGACACCTATTAAATGGGCTTTTGTTGGAGGCTTAGACCACGGATTTCATTCAGCTCGACTCGGCTTGGGCATGGCCGTGAGACACTTCCATGTTCATTTCCTTGGCCGTTGGATTCGTCCTTCATCTACGGCCCGCCGAAGGAACGCTTTTGGGGGTCTCCTGAGCCCGGCCCTTTTTTACTACGAAAACCAACGACTAAAAATTATCAAACAAGCTGATTATTTGTACTAAACACCGAGTAAAACTTCTGTCACAATCGGATTGCAAATCATACCATCACAGCCAATGATTTCTCGGCACGTACACCTAAAAGCAAAAGCATATGGTACATTGCAACAGCACTTGTGTACGTGCCGAGAACTCATTGGCTTGTGATTGTGTGATTTGCAATTTCCTGATATAAGTTTTACTCACTAAACACCCATACGGTCAGTGGGTCCCAAATGGCAGCGATGAGTGTGCCATGGTATTGATAACTGGCAGAGTTATAGAAGTTTAAAAGCCTACATTAATACCCTCACGTGTGAAAATAAGCATGGAAAGTGGAGGGTAATTTTGGAATAAACTGGCAAAATCTGGGCTGTCACAATGGGATCTCTTTAGCTGTGGCTAGAAGAGCGCCCAGCGTGCGAAAAAAATTTAGCGTCTATTTTTTTATAAGTAAAATTAAGGGTATTTTAGTAACACCCCCTGAAATTTGAAAGTAATTAGTAATAAGGTTTAAAAAACGGCCGTTATTTTCTGGAAAATTTTGCGAAAAAAAAACGGTCGTTATTTTCATTATTTTCCATTTTTTCCCGTTATATTCCGTTCTTTTCGGTTATTTTTCATTTTTTCTGTTATATTCCATTCTTTTTGGTTATTTTTCATTTTTGAAATTTTGAATTTCAAATTTTAAATTTTAAATTTTTTTGAATTTCAGCCACTTTTTTCCCGTTATTTTCTCATTTTTGCCCTTAAGCGTTTTTTTCGTTATAACTGAAAAAATGGTAACACCCCCAGTCCGTTATACCGTTATAACAGTCCCCTTTAAACCTTGATTAGTAATACCCCTACACTTTCAAACATTTGGATTACCCCCTTGAAAGGGATGGAGAAGACAACCCTTACGAAAGGGAAAACAAAAGAAATGATGATACTTAATTCCTTTACAATATGATAGTGTCCCAACCCAACGGAATACCAGATCCTCAAAGGATATCCCTCTGCACTCCTCAAAAATCTTGGACCAAAAATAAATAAAGGTTTTGATTGAGAGTAAGATGTCGAAGTTGGAGGCCTTTCTATCCTCAAAAACCATGTTGTTCCTCTTCTTCCACAAACTCCAGCAAATGGCAAAGGGCAAGATGCTCCAAAATCTCCAACCTAGTTTAACCATCATTTGACTAACGTTAAAACATGACATTCATCATGCGCCTGTTAATGAACTTACAAACGGTAACGCCCCAAGCCTGTTTTTGTTAAAACCGTTTAAACACGTTTTAACGTTTTTGAATTTAACGGCCACTTTTTTGTTTGTTTTAACGGCCGTTAAAATTGTTTAAATAACCGTTAAATTTTGAAAAAATTTGTGAAAAAAATGGCCGTTAAATCAGTTTAATTCCATTAAAATTCGTTAAATTTCCATTAAATTCTATTTTTTTTTTAATTTGAATTTCAGCATCATTTTTTCTGTTAAATTCTATTTTTTCCATTTTTACCGCCGACCATTTCAATCTGTTTTAACGGCCGTTTAAATAGTAGCGCCCCCAGTTCGTTTAACCGTTACCTTTAAACTTTGCTATTATATACTTCGCTTTGGATCCTATCATTTCCAAATCCAAGATAATTTGTATCTAATATTGTCCGGTTAATCAGGTACCCATTGACACCCCTACTTGGAATGCCTATATTTCAATAAATGGCCAGGCTCGAGAGACTGGCCTTTTTTTGAACTCGTCTTTTCACTCGTGCTCGCAGCAATGGATTTCTAGAATCCAACAGTGTAATCCACACCAGAGTTCTCTGGCACGGATTCTAGAAATCTACGGCCAAGAGCACGAAGGAAAAGATGAGTGCAAAAAAGGTGAGTCCTCTGATCCTAACTATCCAAACAAGCTCATTCGTGTAAATCATCAATTATATTTCGAAAAATACACACAACATCCCATAAACAAATTTGCAATGATCATATGGTTAGAATCGTTCAATTTATAGTATTGGCTTGTTATCAAACCAAGTTGTGGCAAATCAATGAAACAGTTGCTAATAAAAAGAAAGAAATCCAACGGTCTAGATCAATGAGATGACTTGCAAATTGAAAGATAGAAATCTCAGACGGTAACAAAGGACGTTTGTTTTCAAAATAACGGTTGTTATAACGAAAATAATGACTTCAATTTTTTTACAAAATTTGTAAAAAAAACACACAAATTATTTTCCATTTTATTGAAATTTTGAATTATGAATTTTAGCACAGTTTTTTTTTCTGCTATTTCCATTATTTTTCCATTTTTTGTCCCTGTGCTTTACAATCCACTATAATGGGAAAAACGGTAATGCCGCCCCCAGTCTGTTATACCGTTATAACGACCCCTTTTAAACATTGCTTTTAAGGGCAAATATGGTTTGAAATTTTTTGAAGAATGTTGGAAGATAAATTCCATTGCATCCAAATGACAGACAATGCCAGTGATTTCACATGAATGATTTCGATAAATACATCAGAAATTCCACAATAAAATATGGATTGCAATAATGTTTTTCAAACAATCTTGAACTAGATATCTATATAACAAAACAGGGAAGTTGTCTCCCCACTTATACCCCCTCTTATCTATTTTGACAAAATACGGCCAAGATCTTTTCCCCCAAATGACGGTAGTGCCAAGGGCACAGGCCACCCACAATAAATATAACAAGTGATGACTGTGATTTTCTTATACCCCATCTTATCTTATATGGCTTCAATAATGAGTGGCTGAGATCCACTAAGCTTCATATCGATGATTGAGATTAACTCTCACACAATTTTGACAAACACTTTGTCGAAAAGTGCCACGGGCAGGGGCCACCCACACATATAACAAGACAACTCAGTTGTATTCTCTTATCTTATCCATCCATCTAATGTGGATGGTTAGATAAAGATTAGTTGAGATCAAAGCCATCGATCTAATGTGGACGGTTAGATTTCAGCCACTCAATCCGTCTCATTTGACCTCAATTTATTTAAAATTTGAATTTCAACACCGTTATTTTTTGTTATTTTCCCATTTCCCCCTCTATGCGTTACAATCCGTTATAACAGCCGTTATAATGGAAAAAATGGTAATGCCTCAGTCCGTTATACCGTTTGAGTGCCGAAGGCACCCAATTTTTGCAAACGCTTTTGTCGGAGATCAAGTGCCGTGGGCACAACCCATTTACTGTTCCATATAACAAAACACATTGGTTGTCTCCCTACTTATACCTCCTCTTATAAGCATCAGCAAAGAAGGGTCAAGATCTAATCCTCCCCCAAATGGACGGTGGATCTCCACCACTCACCTGATTTTGGAAAATTCTTTGTCGAGGAGTGCCGATGGCACAGGGCACCCACTAGTATATATAAATAATAAAGCCCATACCTTTGGCAGAGAATTCATGACGCTCCGATCAGTGTAGACTATAATAAAATTAGGGTCGTGATGTAACAAGGTATACCTGAGATCTTTTCATTTGCAGAAGCGGCATTTTTGGTAGTCACCGCTACCATCTGGACCCACTGACCGCATGGATGTTTAGCCCACCCCTTAATAGACATTCATACCAAAAATCAGCTTGTTTAATGATTTTTTGCCCTTGGTTTTAGTACTCAAAAAATGGTTGCATTCAACGGCTATAAGAATGCCTTAAAAGTTCTAAAAAATGCTAAAATCTAATGGTTATAGAATACCAATCAAGGTGATTTTGGGTGTGTGTATCCACCAAGAGGTGGGATAAACATCCATGCGGTCAGTGGGCCCAGATGATAGTGGCGAGTAACAAAAATTGTGCCTCCGCATTTGCTACAGTTTCAGGCATACCTTGTTACATCTTTTTCCATAAAATTATATATATAGGTTGGGCTCCCCGTTTACAGATCTAAAATGACAGGGACACAATATAAGACAGGCGGCACACTGTTACAAGACTCTGACTGTACGGATGGGGTCCTATCCCATGGTGGACCTACAAACCAAAAATCAGCCTGATTAGTGATTTATAAGTGTTGCATCTTTGTACCTCAAATACTGCTCAAATTCCCACAGTTGAGATCAGCCCATGAACATAAATCCAATCCAAAGCCTATAAATCACTAATCAGGCTGATTTTTGGTTTGCAGGTCCACCATGGGATATGACAAACATCCATACAGTCAGAGTCCTGTAACGGTGTGCCACGTGGCTTATATTGTGTCCCTGTCATTTTATTTGTCATTTTAGATCTGTCAACGGAGCCCGACCCTATATATATATATATATAGAAAATTCACATGATTGTAAGTTGAGGAACATGTCATACACATTGGTCTTAAGGTGTTTAATGTTGTATGGACAATATAAGTTTTATTTTTACTAGGGGAACCCCACGTGCACCTTATACGTGGTACACCCTTACAGATCACTGACCGTATCGATGTTTGGCCCATCCTTAGGTGGATCTAAATACAAAATATCAGCCTGATTAATGATTTTTAAGGATTTGATTGAAGTAGTTTTCATTGTAGAGTTTGAGTATTATTTGGGGTACTCAAATCTAAAGGTTGGAAATCGCTAATCAGCCTGATCTTTGGTACATATGTCCAATAGGGATGGAACAAACATCCATACGGTCAGTGGTCTCTAAGAGTGAGCCAAGTGGCTTATACTATGGTCCCTTATGGAGGTCGGATGTACCGCAACACACCCAGGTGTACCCCAACCAGGTTTTGGCTTTAAAAGATTTTGCTTTTATTAAGTTTGAAGTAGCCCAGGCATTTAATCGTCACGTGGGTGGCAACCCCGGTTGTTGCTTTATAATAGTACAGATATAGATTTTTCAAATAAAAATTCAATCCCGCCAAACATACCCTACTTGATTGTTTTACACAGTTTCTTGTAAGAGTTTTTATTTCCACTGAGAAAACTTTCAACTCTAGAAGAAGACTTGTGTAGTCTCATTTCTTTGGAGCCCTATATACACCTTCAAATAAGTTTGGAGAATGACCACACATGCTTAACAAGTGTACAAGGTCGGACCCACCGCTCGTCATCCACCTATCTTATTATTTTCTTTTTGGGTATTTTTGACATACCTCCTCCCATGTTATATTTAAAAGTTGACATACCACCCGCAATATGAAAAAGTTGACATACCCCTTATGATTTGGTCCATTGTCATTTGGCAGTGTTCCTGAGTTGACCACCAAATTTTTTATTAAAGGACAAAACTGCTGTTGTATTCAACCCTGGAACAAAAGTTTGGACCAAAACCTAGACCACAAATCAAACGGTTGTGATGGACAGCAGGCCAAGACATTCAAATAGGTTAACTACCCATCACCAGCGACAAATCCACCAGAGTCTCGTGGCCAGCCATCAACCACTAAGGCGATAATTTAAAAACCCAATGTTCTTCATTTTCTTTATTAATGAAATATCTATTATGATTACTTCATTTCTCCATTTGATCTAAATTTTGTGTAAGTAAATTTTCAATATTCATTTCTTCCTTATTATCTTTGTTCTTTTATATTAAAATATTTCAATTCTTCCTTTCTTGTTTCCTTTGATCTTTAGGCCTTGCTTGTTTTGTAGTGCAAGTGTTTAAATGCATTTACAAATGCAAACATTTTGCACCTGCTTGCTCGTAACCCGGAAATGAATCTAATGCTTCCTGAATTGAAAGAACCATGCATGTAGATGAAGATAATGGAGAGAGTTAAAATGGAGTCTTGTACACAAACTCAAGTTTCTCTCTTACATGTTCTTTAAAAACTAAATTTAAATTCAAACGAACAAAACCAAATCTCCACATGTCCAAAGTCAAGAGTGTTATCAAATTCTAATGCCCATATAATAGCAGATCATCAAAGAAAACCTGATAAACATTTTCGATTAAAAATGTTTGAAAATTGATTTTTTTTACATTGAATTTTTAAATTATCACAGAGTGGTGGATGGCCGGCCATGAGATGCGTGGCTAACCCATTTGAACATCTTATTGTAGCTGTTTGATTTGGGTATGATTTTTAGTCCGAACCCTTGTTCTAAGGTTGAAAATAAGGGCAATTTTATCCTTTAATAATAATAAAGTTGGTGATCGATCATCACCACTGGTCAAATGACAATAGACCAAGTCACGGGGGTATTCAAATTTTAAAGATATATAACATCGATTGTTGGGTTTCTGGAAATAGTTTAAACTCTTCTTATAAATCAGAAACATTTTTCTTCCGTTGTTTTCCCTATTTTGGTGATTGTTCAAGAATCAAAGGGTGTCTATAGCAGACAAACGATAATTCTAGACAGTTGCAATTTTTTTTTTTTCTTTCTTCAATGATTTTCATTAAATCATCATATATTGATCTTTGAGAGCATTATTATTGTATTGTTCGTCGGGTCTCTGAGACTTGGAGTGTTGCCTTCTTGTGAGCTAAAGACTATTGAATCATAGGAGGTGGACACCTTTAGAACTAACGGCACCAGAGTTAAGGCAGAATCTGCCTTTAGGATATTGCGTTGAATGCAAGCTTCAGTCACCGGTAGTTATTTATGTATTACATTTCTTTAAAAAATTTGTATTAGAAATATATCTACATCTTTATTTCTTTTGCCAGCTGAATTCTTTATTTTTCATTCTTTTCTTAAAAAAACTAAATTGTTCTCAAACATTTAATGACCCTCTAAAGTTAAAACCATGGTTTTAAAAACAACCGTTTAAACGGCTTTAACGGCTGTTTAAACGGTAACGCCCCATGCCCGTTTTCGTTTAAACACGTTTTAACGTTTGAATTTAACGGTCATTTTTTTGTTTTAACGGCCGTTAAAATCGTTTAAACAACCGTTAAATTCTGAAAAAAATTGTGAAAAAAAACTGCCGTTAAATCCGTTTAGTTCTGTTAAAATCTATTAAATTTCCCTTAAAATCCATTAAATTCTATTTCTTTTAATTTTCAAATTTTGAATTTTGAATTTCAGCGCCATTTTTTCGTTAAAATTCGTTAAATTCTATTTTTTTTATTTTTACCCCAGTCCATTTCAATCCGTTTAAACGGTAACGCCCCCAGTCCGTTTAACCGTTAAAACACTTTCAAACCTACATTATGTTACAGGGAAAGCTGGCCAATAGACTCATTAGAGAGCCGTTGAAAAAACCAATATGAAATAACATCATCATCAAAAGTTTCCTATAAATTAAAAATATGACACAAAGGTAAATGAATAAAAATTGACAACAATCATGAGAGATGGACCCATATCAAAATTTTCATTCAAACATAGAATTATGGGTCGGGGTCCAATTACAGCCCTAAAACTACAGGCTCCCGTTACAATGACATAATATGAGCCACGTGGCACACTCTTGGAGGAATCTGACCTGATTAGTGATTTCTAAGCATTGGATCTTTGTACATCAAATACTACTCAAATTCCCACAGTTGGGATCAACCCAAGAAAATAAGTCAAATCCAATGCCTATAAATCACTAATCAGGCTGATTTTTGGTTTGTAGGTCCACCTAAGGAATGGCAAAACATCCATACAATCAAAGTCCTCTAAGAGTGTGCCACATGGCTCATATTGTGTCCCATAACGAGAACCTATCATTTTAGGGCTGTAACTGGAGCCTGGCCCTAGAATTATATATAGGGTCAGGCCCAACGGCCACATATTTTCACATACAATTTTGGTGTACCCACATAGAAGATAAATTAATGATTTAATTTTGGTGAGGATGATATAGATCACCCCGACAAAAAATCGGACCATTCTGAACTTTCCAACACCATCAAATATGGGTATCAAGTTAACGGTAAAAAGTAGATGGTTCATAATTCTTCAACTTGTAAGCCATGCTAGGAATATCAGAATGATTTGAATTTTTGTGAGGGTGATCTCCTCACCATAGAGACCATCCATACCAAAAATCATCCCTTTCCAAAGCTTCTAATTTATATATTGGCCCCCTTCTTTGTGTGAAATTGTGTGAAAAGATGAGTCCGCTGAGCCTGACCCCCTTATATATAACACCTAGTGCTCAAAGAGCATTTTACTAGGGTAAGAGAATTAGATCGATACTCCTTACATCCACTCCTTTGATTGTGAATCCTCGAGATTCACGTATTATGATGGTCAAAATTTTGAAATTTCTTCTTTGATAGGCAGGTTATATAACTCACAGTCCAACGGGTGGACAAAAAGCCCAATCCATCATTTTCCATAAGAACATATCTCGAGTGGTCCTTATTTCCTGAAGACGATGGTCTTTGAAATTTGTGTGGTGTGATCTGAAAGCCATCGGCAGTCCCGACCTAAGGAAGGTGGCCACTAGGGATGATAATACTGCTCTATTCTTATTGACCATTCAAAATAAATTGGGAGCCTATATTTGCACACCCCATTTCCTGTCAGGGTGGACTCTTGGTCGGAGCGCACCCCAAAAAATATCTCTCTAAGACAAGTAAAACTTGGCTGACGGGTGACTGCCCACAATATGAGCCACGTGGCATATTTTTAGATGACACTGACCGTATAGATGTTTGGCCAATCCCTAAGTGGACCTACAGATTGGAGTCAAGATTGAAAAGTTTGAAATCACTTAGAAGATTGATTTTGAGTTTGTAGGTTCACCTAGGGATTGGCCACACATCCAATTGGTCAGTGTCCTCTAAATATGTGCCACGTGGTCATATTGTGGGCGGTCGCCGATCAGCCAAGTTTTACTTGGCTTAGAGAGATTTTTCTTTTGGCTTGTGCCCCGGCCAGTGGTCCGCCCTGATAGAAAATGGGGTGTGTGCGAATATGCACTCTCAAAGAAATTAGTCATCGTGAGTTTAAATTGGGCAATTTTAAAATTGACCATGTATAGAGACACAAATTTCTGGGCCCACTGGCCCAAAGTTTGTTGATATATAACCACATAGATGACTCTTAGTCGTTGGATTAATTCTCTCATAGTAGATTTGTACTATGTTCTCAACCTATAGACCTGTCTATGAAGCTAAGTGGTGAAAATTACTAAAATCCAACGGCTAAGAATCACTTATCAGACCGGTGTTTGGCATATAGGGTCATCAGACGTTAGGCCAAACATTAGTTAGATCAGCAGGCTCGAAATCGAATAACGCTGAGGAAGTGAAGAGGTTGTTAAGGTAGACCTGAGGTCTATATCCAAGCAAGGTTTAAAAGAGGCCGTTATAACGGTATAACGGACTGAGGTTGTTACCGTTAAAACGAATTTTAACGGATGGGCAAATGGAAAAAATAAAAGGGGGGGAAATGGAATTTAACAGTAATTAACGGGAAAAATGGTACTAAAATTTCAAATTTTCAAAACAAAAAAAAAAAAATTTGAAAAAAAAGGCCATTTTTTTTCAGAAAATAACAGCCATTATTTTCTAAGCGTCAAAGGGCGAAGCACCCTCTTATTGCCACGATCCTGAGAAAATATTCGTTGGGGATTTCATAATTTGAAGTTCCCCCTCCCAAGAATGTCATGTGGAGCTCACTATAGAGCCCACTGACCTTATGGATGTTGGGTCGACTTCTTGGTGGAATTACATACCAAATATCAGCTTGATCGATCATTCTAACAATTATATATTAGCATCTAAAAAACAATGTCAATGGCTAAAAATTATAGTATTAAAATGCTAAATCCAACGGATATAAATTACCAATTAAATTGATTTTTGATTTGTTTATCCATCAAAAAGTGCTAAAATCTAATGGTTATAGATTACCAATCAGGATGAGTTTTGGTGCGTATGTCCACCAAGGGATGGGATAAACATCCATGAGGTCAGTGGGCCCATACGACAGTGGTGAGTAACAAAAATTGTGCTTCCGTATTTAAAAAAGTTTCAGGCATACCTTGGTACATCTTTTTCCTTTTAGAAATAACACGGCGGGATTGGGGTGTTACGATTTCAATAGCTATTATTTTCATTTTAAGGGCTTTTTCAAACCATGGTTCAAAGCCATTGATGTTCTTCCAAATTTGAACATAGTCTCATTCTAAGGCTGATGCTAACATAAGTGGACTTACATACCAAAATTCAACCTGATTAATAATTTCTATCTATTGGATTAGAGTACCCCAAGGTTAGAAATCACTAATCTAACTGATTTTTCGTATGTAGGTCTACCTAGGGATGGACCAAACATCCATACGATAGTAGTCTCTAAGAATGCCACTATGATGATTTACCTCCATCATTAATGTTCTCTTTTGTGAATGTAAGTAAAGGGCGTGTGAGCGTCGTGGGAAGGACCTATCCCAACCTCAATTTTGGCTTTCAAGTAGTAATAGATTGTATGTGCGTTGGACGAGGTCAAATTCAAGAGTAAAACTTCTGTCACAACGCACAATACATGCATCTTTGGAGACATGGACTATATGGATATTTGGCCAGACCCTCGGTGGACCTCTAAACCAAAAATCAGCTTGATTAGTGATTTCTAAGCAATTCGATTGAAGTTATTTTCATGGGTTGATTTTAACAGTAGGAATTTGAGCATTCCACTCGTCCCCTATTGTAGACCTCGGGTCTACTCTTATACAACTCTAACATTTTTTTTCTTCTTTTTCTCACTCAAGGTTTTAAATTCACCTTTGCAACGTTAAGTTGTAGAGATGGGCCAAACATCCACAAGGATAGTGGTCTCTAAGAATGTGCCACTTTGATGATTGACCTCCATCATCAAAGTTCTCCTCTGGGAATGTAGGTAAAGGACGTGTGAGTGTCGTGTGAAGGACCTGCCCAAACCCCAGTTTTTACTTTCAATTAGTAAAGTTTAATAAGAAACATTTCAAGTAATTGCTAATAATAATGAGAGATATTGAGAGAATCTTTGAATTAAAATCTAAAAATTCTACTAATTAAAAGAAGTATTAAAAAATTAAATTTTAATTGAATTCAAATTATAAATTTGTTACTTTATTTTTAAAATAAAATTAAGTGATTGAATTAATTAAGGAATGAAAGATATCTTATCTTTTATTCATTGAACCTAGACGTATGAGTGATATGGAGTAGACCCCACACTATTAAAATTGTCTCACCCTTTTGAAAATTCTAATTTTAATAAAATCTTTACAAAATCTCAACCATTCATTAACTTTGGATCCAACGACCGAGACTTAACCTCTAAAAAATCCTAAACTCCCCCATATTTAGATAAAGTGGAGTGTGGGAATGGATTCCCCACACCTAAAATTATTTAAGCAAGAGAAGAGTCTCACAAACCCTAGCCGTCACTCCATATCTCTTTGTCTTTCTCTCTCTAAAATAGTTCTAATTCTAATTCTACATTTAATTTTTCTTCAAAGTTTGCAAATAAGTACACCTTGTAATAACTTTTTTATCATTACTTTTTATTCTATATTTCATATAAATTTTTTATGTTCATATGGATTATTTATCTTAATATTGTTAATCAAATTAATTAAAATCAATTTGGTATTTTATGGGATTGACTGCATTTAAGATTATTTGAAGTGATTAGAGGATGAGGTCCTATTGGACACCCATGATAAAGCAAGATAGGCCTGGAGTCCTAGGGTAGAAGACTCAAGATCCCTATAGAAGAGCTTTCGAGTTGCTCTCAGTGTAGGAAAGAGAAGAGACCCTTAGAGGATTGTTTATACATGCATCTTTGAATCGGATCATCTATGAAAAATTCTTGAATTTTGAGCTTCTTATGTTTGTGTGATGCATGTTATGTTGTATATAGAACTTGAACAATAATAGAATTGTTATGATCATGATTTTTGTGAATTTTTACTGAACTTTCTTAAGCTCGCGGTATTAAGCTATCATCTTTTTCAGATCCATTTTGAACCTCTTGAATAGATCGAAATAGAAGAGACCATGCCGATTGAAACGAGAGGAATCGTAGAGGTGATTTAATGCAAGTATTTGATTTGGAATTGTAATAAGTTAATTTTTTTTTTTTATCATTAAGATTTAAGATCTTTGCTTGGTTGTTTTCATTTCAGTTTTTGTTACGAAATTTCTAAAATACTTTAAATTTTGTTTTTGAATTTTAGACGATTTTTCTCATAAAGTAAACTATTTTAAAATGAATCATTTTTGTGTTTATTTTTTTTAATGAATGAATCAATTAAGGGTATTTTAATTATTAGATCACACCCAACGTCGAGTTTTTGGGTCGATCCATGAGTTTTCAAGTTGAGTTTGGGGTGCCCAGGATCGGGGTGTGACATCAATTGTGTATAAAATAAAGAATTCCCAATGTTCCATGTAAATATAGAACTCACCCACTAAGAAAGGGTGAAACGACGAAAACTAGGGTTCTCTCTCTCGTCTAATGAACACGATTAGATGGGTATTTAAGTTGGACTATTGATGCGTCAAGTTTAAAATATAAAGAGAAACCTAACCACACCCGCCTTATTATTATTTTTGTTATAACGATCATTTTTGTAAACCATGTTAACACCCCGTTATTACAATTAGCTCTTCCTAATGTAGGGGAAATAAAATGTGGGGTTGATAAAGAATTTAGAAGAAGCGCGTCATTGCACGGGGATGGTGTAGGATGAGACAGCCGTGGGTGGGGAGGACGCGCACCCGTCGTTGACGGGTTGAACCCATACGCACCCACCACCTACATTTATACAAAATATATATATATATACTGAAGTTAAAAACCCAGACTCCGCCAGTCCACCGATAGTGAAAAAATATAAAAACTCGTACAACAAAACAAACCATAATTAAATCCGCCTTCAAGTCCGGCCAAGGAGAGAATAGGAGGAGGGGGAGCTCTAGCCACTACCCTCGATTGCGGTTGGTGCGTGGGATAAGAAAGCGAGTGTCCGCAGGGAAAAATTCCTAACCCTCCAATCGCCGTGGATGGGCCAGTCGGCTTCGACTGCCGGAATCCCATTAGGGCCAAACCGCCGTGATAGCAACTCCATCCATCGGACGAAGAACAAATCAGCAGCGGTGATTTCACCGATGCAGGCAGAAGAAAATGCCGAGTTTGAGGAGAACATCGTTGGAGATCGCGACTATATCTCTGATCTGCCGGACGAGTGCTTGGCCTGCATTTTCCAGTCTCTTGGCTCTGGCGACCGGAGCCGCTGCACTCTCGTCTGCCGGCGGTGGCTCCGCGTCGAAGGACAGAGCCGACACCGTCTCTCTCTCAACGCTAAATACGATCTACTCGAATGGATTCCCTCTCTCTTCTCTCGCTTCGACGCCGTATCGAAACTCGCCTTGAAATGCGATCGCAAATTGCCCAGCATCGGCGACGATGCCCTGATCCGCATCTCGCTTCAATGCCGAAACCTGACTCGGCTCAAGCTTCGTGCCTGCCGTGATTTGACGGACGCCGGCATGGCCGCTTTCGCCAAGAACTGCAAGGGTTTGAAGAAGCTCTCATGTGGATCCTGCACGTTTGGATCCAAGGCCATGAACGCCGTGCTCGATCACTGCTCCGCTCTCGAAGAGCTCTCGGTGAAACGCCTCCGCGGCATCACCGATGTTGCCGCTACTGAGCCAATTGGGCCTGGTGTCGCTGCGTCGTCTCTCAAGACTATCTGCCTGAAAGAGCTCCACAACGGACAGTGCTTTGGACCGCTCATCATCGGCTCTAAGAATCTTAAGACCCTAAAACTGTTTCGATGCTCCGGGGATTGGGATAAGCTTCTGGAAGTGATGGTAGATCGAGTTTCTTGCTTGGTGGAAATTCATCTCGAGAGGCTCCAGGTTAGTGACCGTGGCCTTGCTGCCGTCTCTAATTGCTTGGATCTGGAGATTTTGCACCTTGTCAAGACTCCGGAGTGCACGAACGCAGGGCTTGTATCTGTATCAGATCGTTGCAAGCTTCTTCGGAAGCTTCACATCGATGGATGGAAGACAAATCGGATAGGCGATGATGGACTTATTGCCATTGCTAAACGCTGCCCTAATCTTCAAGAACTGGTTTTAATCAGTGTAAATCCTACTAATCGGAGTTTAGAGCTTCTTGCGACCAATTGCCAGAATCTGGAGCGATTAGCGCTGTGTGGGAGTGAGACGATTGGTGATGCTGAGATCTCGTGTATTGCCTCTAAATGTGTGGCGTTGAAGAAGCTTTGTATCAAGGGCTGCCCTGTGTCAGATCATGGAATGGAGGCGCTAGCCGGGGGTTGCCCTAATCTGGTCAAGGTGAAGGTTAAGAAGTGCAGGGGAGTAACTTGCGAAGGTGCAGATTGGTTGAGGGCAAGTAGGGGATCATTGGCTGTCAATTTGGATACTGGTGCAGTCGAACATCCGGATGCGAGTGCCAGTGACGGTGGGGCCCAGGAAAATGGTGCAGAATTTCCTCACGCGGTCACCCAGAACCCAGCTGCTGATATTCCATCGAGTAGTAATGGTCGATATACCTTGTTCAAGGCAAGGCTAGGCTTTTTTGCAGGGAGGAATTTTATGGCCTGTACGTTCAGGAGGTGGTCAAACAGTAACAACAGTTCTTGTAGTAGTTAAGGAAGGAACTGAAGAAAACTTTGAAAAAAGAACTTTTATTTTGTTTACATTGTTTTGCGTTGTGTTGTCTGTTGCTCGCTTCCTTGTTTCAATGGATGGTGTTGTTTATTGCCTTCAAAATTGAATCCCAACTGTGAGAAATTTTCTGTTCCATCTTGCTTAACTTTTTTTAATTCTTTATTAACTGCCTCTTACAACAGTTGCTTTTTTAATGTACCATTTTCTTGACCACAAGGGAACTGATTATACCCAGTTGGTTGAAGAGTATTATTTGAAAGAGTACTAAGAGGATGCATTCATAACATGCAAGTTAGATTTATAATAAATTTTTTTATTATACTAGTTAGGAGGCTGTTGTGCATGTCAATCAAAATATTTGTCACTATAGGTTTTTTCTTTCCTTGTTTTTTGTTCAACAAGATGAATTGGAATGCAGTGCTTAAAATGCAGGTGTTTGGTGCAAAAGTTTATGGTATGATCTCTACTGAGTCGAGCGTTGAATGTCGAAGCAAAACCGAATATTCAATTCTTTGACTAAGTTGTTTTTTCCTCACTTGTCTCAGTTAGGCAGATACTTTCTTTTAATCAGTAGGTAGAAACATGATGTGGGCACACAACTTTATATGAGATGATGCAGTAAAACATCTAAGCAATTCATTTATCAGTAAAATTCTAAGCAATTCATTTACTCTGTGATGTTGAAGTTCTTTTATTTGTATTTATTATCAAAGAAAGTTGAGGCACTATCACGCGTACTTGCTCTGTTTTAAGACATTGATTTGGTTTCCGACCTATATGTATTTAAAAATGCAATCACATCTATTAAGATTGTCACTGGGGCTCCATGTATGGCATGGTCTAAAATTTTGGCTGAGTTACCCTACTCAGTTGAGTTGTCTCAATTTCAGAGCATACTGATTTTATTCGCATATGTGAGTGCCTCCCTCCATAGTAAGCTTTGTACAAATGTTGCAGTGGCTCAGCCAGGTTGAGACTGATTGCTGAGTTGGATCCAGGTTGAATCCGTTTAGTGTTGGCCAAGTCAAACAATTCTTAATTAGTTGGTTCACGGATTCGTCAGGCTTTGTGATCCCTTTTCAATTTTCTTTCTTGATTGGAAGATGATAATTTGTCTCTAGTAAAATGGATGATTCTCATCCTTCTTTTTTCGGGTAGGTAATTGAAACAAACTTGCAACCTCACCCATTTCTGCTTATCATCATTATCCTTTCAGCTGTGCCATTTGTAATATTCCAAGATTTGAAAACATGAAATAACTTTGTGACTTATGTTGGGGACTCGGTCTAAAGTGATTTGGGATACTTGTGACTATCCTTTCCTTGATCATGCTGAGTCGGGTAACCTATGTAGTCGAAGTTATTATACCTAATACTGTGGTTGAATGATTAGAATTCTGTATTTAAATTTCAATCAAAATATATCTTATCTAAGTTATCTATACTATAGATCAAATTATTAGTTTCCTAAGTGTACTTGGATAAATGCTTCTTTATGATCTTGGTTAATATTCATACTCATAGTACATGAAGCATCATTTCCATTGGAAGCTGTTGTACTGCTAGTTAAATTGCATGAACTGAATAATAATTTAGCATTATATTTTTTTGATATTGCTATTTAAGAAAATGTTAGTATTATAGTTTCATCAAAATGAGTTCAACCTGGGGATGGTTGGAATGTGTTTTGTGGAAGATCTGTCTCAACTTATCACCATAGCGGCCTAGCAAGTCATTTCAGGGACATCACCTGAGTCGACGTGTTTTTCCGCCTAAGGAATATTTTGTTCTCCCAAGTCTCAACTTCATATTTGGCATAACTATCCTAGACTTGGATGATTTTCCCTTTCTTTTCATGTTTGGCAACCTTCTTCAAATTTGTTGGGCTTATGGTAAAGCACAAGCATGCAAAGCACATACATATGCACTATGCACATCATAAATCCGTGCAGGCATAGATAGATTTATATGCATATGAATATACATATACACATAGAGACATGCATACATCCGGGCATGCATAGATACATTTATATGGATACGAATATGCATATGACAGAGACATCCATACATCAGTACATGCATAGATAGATTTGTCTATACATGTGTTTATATAAGATGGGATGGGGTGCAAATGACATTACCAACGAAATAAAAATTGGGGTTGCCACAAGTGGAAGTGGGCCCTTGCATCTTAGGGCAAATTTATGCCAGTCAACATGTGTTGAGGATTTGCCAAAATGGTACGAGTTGTTAAAGCACCAGAAAGCTTGGTTTCAAAATGGTCTCATGTTAGTTGTTGATTCCAACTTCCAAGGTTATGTCAATTGTTATTGGAGAGACTGCATTTATCTCCTGTTTGGTACACCGTGCCTTAGTTGTCTAGCACATTGCATAATTGTCTTGTTACTCTCGTAAGATAGTGGTGTGACTCCATTCCCATATTCTATGGATTACAATTTGTGTTCTATGAACTTTATGTTTAATCATCTTGCTTGATGGGTCTACTAATTAGAGTGTATTCCACTACTGTTGCTTGGGAGGCTGGAGTCTTTTTCTAAATATCTGTGGTATTAAGTAGGTGCTTACTGGAATGATTGTGAATTTGTTCTCCAGTGAGTCTTTGGGCCATTTTGCAAAAGGAGTGAGGTGCTTTGGAGAAAGCTCGTTCTATATTTACCTGGAAAAATGGAAAAGAAAAGAAGTGATTGCATCAAGGGTTGGATAGGATGGTTCTCAAGTGCATAGATCTAACATGTTTGTGCAGCTACATTCCAGAGGTTTCACATTTACCTTTCATTCATGAATGGTGAGCTCTCTATGCCATGAGATATTTTAGTTATTTCGGAATAGAAGTTTTACGTAGTTTTGGAACTTTGTATAGCAGTACGTGGTTGATGAACTTTGTATAGAATTTAATTTTGAGGCCTTTTCTCTCATCAATTCGCATATCTTAGCCATGCATGAGCGATCCCTGGTGTGCGGACACAATTCACATTCCATTTCTTTTTTGAATATTGTTTGTTAGCATTTTTTTTTTTTAAATATTGTTGTTTGTTTGCATGATTTATACATATTCTAAGAACATTTGAAAAACTGTTATAATTTGTTCTTGTTTTTGTTTATTTATTGCATTTTATACTCATCTCCAATAGGTTCAGAAGTTTGGATTATGGATGCTCATGTACCCACAACCATCCCTTATTTTTCTGAATTTTGACATTTGTTCTTTCTGTTTGTTCAAATAGTGACTTATATTCTGGATCGAAGTCATTGGTTTGGAACTTTGTTTCAGTTTGAAATATAGTTTGTTTGTTGTTATAATGTACATTTTGGATCTGTTTGCATTTGCTATTGAGAGATTGTAGAATTTAATCCAAGTTTCTAGTGTAGCATTTCCTCAAAATTAGGTTTGATAAAAGGCCCCCTTCTAACCTTGCTTTCAATTCCAACACAGACAGTAACTCTCACTATTTCATGTCACACATGAAATTGTCCTTTTTATTATCTTTAAACCCATCCTTGAGCAGTATGATTGTGCTTTTCATGTATACTTGGGAGGATATATGAAGATTTTCTTCCTAGGATCACACACTTTTTGTTCATGGAAATTTTATCTGAGCCACTAATTCTCAAGGGTATTTATTTACAAACCTAATGAATTCATGATATAAGTTGTCGGAGAGGTATGTGTTTTGCTCTATTTGAAAGAGTAGGCCTACTTTTCATATTGCAGCTTCTGAGTCAAAATCCTGATTGGAATGTTGGTAGAAGTCCTTTTTGTCTCTTATCGATTGCTCTCAATGCTTAATTAACTTCTTACTCTTGCTGATCATATTGTTTATGTCCCTGGATCAACTTTTATCACTTAGGTGTTTCAGGATATGGACCTCATGAACTATCCTTGAAAGACTGATCTTAGATGTGCTGAGGATATTGATACTGTTCATAATCCAAGTGCGACTTAGGGTCTTGAAGATTATTTTGGATGATATAATAAATCAAGTAGCGGCAAAAAGGGTTCTGGTAGCTTTGTAGAAAATGTGGGGATGTTGGTATACTCCAAGTGCTAGTCTTAGGTTCTTACTTGGGGAAGATGGTCTGATGCAAGGCTTTTCTCTGCATAACTCTCTGAGGGAAGTTATTCTCGACCTTTCTCTATTCACTTTAATGACTTCGAATGTTTCTTCACGGAGTTGTCTTCTGTGGTTTGATTTTTATCTTTCAGATGTTAGTTGATGGAGACTTGTCCTCTACCTTCAATATCTTGATGAGAACTTCAATGATTGATAAGGGTTTTGTTCAGATTATCCAAATCCATACTGCTTAGGGGATCAATTTAACTGCAATCAATGAAAGGGACTCTGGGCATTTGGTTCATTGTGGAGCTCTCAGGGGTTATTTGGTCCTTAGCAATATAGTATATCAATCTTCATTGTAAGGAATAGTTTTGGAAGCCCATCAAACTACGGATTAATTCGGGAATTGCTTGGACTCATAGGTCATCATCTTTCAAAAACACAAAATCACATTTTTCCTTGGGAACTTGCCTTGGTTTCTTGCATATCCCATGTGTATTTGTATTATGCTCAAGCTATCTGTTCATCCTTCCTGCAAGGTTAAAGAGTACCAGAAGGCTTCTTTGTTTGTTCGGAATAATGCTTTTTTCTGCCGAAGAGGAGGAAGAGGACTTGGTTCTAAGCTGAAAACTTGGATCCTCTGTAAAGACATCATGAGTGAACCTAGCACAACATTCCTGTCTATTTTATGGCTTTGTTTACTGGATTCTAATGGAAGTACTGGATTAGCTAGAGGGAATTCCAGAACTTCACATCCGATGAAGACCACATGCTGTGGGATCTCTTTGTTGGCTTGGAGTGGCATATTCTCCATTCTAGAAGGGAAGAAGGTGCTTGGTTTTTGGACTTCAAGTCCTGAATTTTACCCCTTCTTGGAGGAAGGAAATGGAGGACTATGGTGGAAGCTATTACAAGCGCTAAAGGGTAAAGCCCGATAGATTTTTGCCTGTGTAGTCAATTGAGCATCATATTGTGGAGGCCGACAAATGCGACTCAGTTGATAACTACAGCATGGGCAATGAGAGGGATGAGACACTTTCTGACTCAAGCTTCCTACGTATGTGAGTAATGTCGTAATCCTATTAGGTATAAGTCTGTTTCAGGTCTAAGAAAATCAGAGGTTTGGTTGCTTTTGTTTTGCTTTGCTAGCCTCAGACCCTTGGAGCCGCCTCCCATACTTAATTTTGAAGTAATTACGCATCTCTAATCTTTTCTACCTCCAGTGCCCATGATTTATGGGTGGAGATGCTCCCTTTTAGATGAGTTGATGGGGTAATTATAGCTCATTTAGCTTTAGCACTAATTGAAAAGCTTTTCTAGCTTTAGCAGATTGATAAGCTCTGTCAGTTTTATGACTTAGGGTGATCAAATTTCTCACCAGAAAAATTATAATTTTTTTGTTTGGTTGCTTGTTTGATTCAATATTGAGATTCAAATTCTGATACATTTCAACTGTTGTAAACCCTTCTTATTTCAACCCCCTTCTCCATTTTTCCTGTAAATGATACTTGATTGTACAGACCATAAACTGCAATATGATTGGATTTTAAGGATAGTGCCATAGCTTTTTTTTTCAATCTATGATTATACAATGAAATAGGGTTGGAGAGAATAAAGTAGGGTTCACAGGTCAAAAAGATGTTCAGCTAATGGCCTTATGTTGCTTTCACATCATCAAAAGGTTCTCCCTTCCAGCATTCCTTAAAAACAGCTTTAATGGATCACAACTATTTAATAAGAGTATGAAATATTAGCTTTTTCGTAACTGTGCTGACCATTTTTTTTCAGAAATCCAAATGTGGGAATCCAGGAGAACTCCAATTTGAGGACTGTTTTTCTTGCTTTGTTAATTTTTAAGGTAAAATGAATCAATAAGAACTCCATTTTATCTGGATTTTTCAGTCCAAGCGATCCCCTTGACATTTTTGTCCCAGGGAAGAAAGATTCAAGTCTAAAACTGATGGATGCCTACTGGAATTGGACAATCAGATATGTTTCATGGGTCAGATTCAGGGACCCGATTTTTCTGACCCCTCTCGGGAATCGTGTTCTCGGCCATCGTTTCCGAGAATCCAATGTTGTTGATAGCTTTGAGCTGGCATTCACTTTTTCACGATTTTTCCAACACGTGAATCCAATGGCGGGGAACCCAACGTAAATCCAACGGTGGAGAATACGACTCCCGAGAAGGGTCGACAGAAAAAGGGGGTCCTCGGAGCCTGAACCTTTATTTTACTAGGGGTTTTAGGAGAATTTCCTTTCAGAAAGCCCTACAAAGTACAAAGAACAACCGTGCACGTTTTTCCATCTTCAACCCCTTTGCGAGAGAGACGTACTTGACCATCTTAACTTCCTCTTTGAACCAACAAAGCTTTCAAGCTCATTCAACCCGGTGCCTACCACTGGTTGATCCTGATCCAGATTCAACGGTGGTCATTTGATTTTCAACATTTTTAAACTTGCCCCAACTTGACAGTTGAGGATTCAATTCAACTTTGTTTACTAGACTCCACCAACTGGTCCAATGGCGAAGTTACGACTACTCTGCTCTGGACATCGTTTTCCTTGACTAACTTTCATTACTTTTCCCAGCCAAATGCATATTTCCTGATAACATTATTTCACGGGAAAAGGAAGAAAGTTTTCTGAATCCGGGTATTTCACGTGTTTGTTTCACGGAAAAGTTTAAATTTGGTGGAAAAATATATTTCTATTTAAAATAACTTTGCAAAAAGATTTGGCCGGCCTCCACTGGCTTGTCATTGGGTTCTTGATCAACCAAGATAAGTCACGGTTTAGGTCTCCATCTCTTTCCCTCTCGGTCTCAAGTAAAATCCTAAGTTTCTTTCTCCCTGTGTGGGTATGTCTTCTGTGTTTTTTCCTCTGGTGTTCTTGTTTTCTCATCTGACTCTTTCCTTCTGTCTCTCCCATCTAACTTTCTTTTCTCAGTTTTGGGTAGAGTTAATCAGCAGCTCTGAGTTTTTATTATCTGAATTGGATTCCCAACTTACCAAATCCTAAATTGTTCATTTCGATAAATTATTGTTTATAGATAAACTGAAAAAAATTAATTAACCCGATAACAATTAATTAACCCGTTACGTTATGTACTGTTTTAACATTATTTACCTATTTTTCCATTTTTGCCCATGTTAGTTACAATCCATTATAATGGGAAAATCGTAACACCCCCAGTCCGTTATACAGTTACAACGGCCCCTTTTAAACCTTGGGAGAAACCTTGAGAAGCTTGTTATCTCAAAAAGGATAATTGCTCGAGGGATCGTAATAACGGTATAACGGTTATACCATTATAACAACCCCTTTATTCTTGTTATCTCAAGAATGGGAGAGATGTACATGGAACAATCACCTAAAAAAAGTATCATCCATTCATCTCATGAATTAATCTAGGTATTTGTGGAGTGTATAATTAACGAGTACAACAAGAAACTTAAAATGAAATCTATAATCTTCATGTGATAAGCTCTGATACCTCTGCTAGTTTGTAAAATTAACTCCATATTAAACTTTTAGAATTTTCATGACTGATAAAATTCAACTTCGATAGAACAAAGATCATCACATGAGCCTCGAGAAGGATAAAGTATTATCTCACTATAACTCCCCAAGTGTGAAGCTTCCCATTGACTTATAATTTTCGCTATCCTAGAACTCTTGATGACCTTCTATTTCTCATGTGGACATCCCTTAGGGTGTGCGACCTCAAAAAATTGGAGAGAAGTGAATAGTATCACTTGAATAGTAGTTATGAATAGTAATCATTAATAGTGTCACATCCTTATGTTTTAAAAAAAAAATAGAATTTTTAATTAGAGAAAGAGTGAACCAAAAAGTTTGAGATCTCTAACGATCTCTCTTTTCTTAATTGTGAGTTTTAGTGGAACACAACTCGCTTTGGACTTAGAATCTCATTCCAACAATTATTCTTTTATTTGGCTTGTGCTAATAATAGCATGGGCTTAATGGACTTTTACATAATTATAATAATGTCATTAACACAGTATAATCAGCTCTCAAAGAAGAGAAAATTATTACAATGCCCTTTCTTATAAAGTATTTGTAAATAAGTCCTACCTTTCAAAATTATATATAAGACATCGAAAATGGATATTAATTAGGGCCCTTTTGGCAACACCGAAATAAGTTGATTTTTTGCTTCCAAAAGTTGAAAAGTTTGTTTGGGTATCCATTTTGGTGGAAGCAGAAGTCAAAAAAAAAAAAATCGGAACCGACGCTTCTAATTTTGAGTGATTCTTTCCAAATGTCAATTTTACCCTTGTAAACTTCACATTATGAAGTGTAGACAGAAAATATCTTATGAAGGAGAAAAAATAGGGATAGTTTGTTGAGGAATAGGTCAGTAGACCATCTCTTTTTATTTTTTTAAATAATTACCCATAAAATGACTCACTTGGTACGTCGTTTTACTAACCATTTATAATTAAAAAAATTTTGAAATGTGATATTAGTTTATGATCCTTATTAATGGTTTATTATAATATAATTTATAAAATTATAAGAAAATGACTTTTTGACTTAATTCATGCCAAACTAATTTTTTGACTTATAAGTCAGTTTTTCACCTAACAAACTTTTGCTTCCAAATAACAACTTTTAAATTCAACAACTTAATTTAGAAGTTACTTTTTGCTTCCGCTGGTTTGCCAAACGGGCCCTTACTATTTAGTTTTGACTTATGTATTAATAATTATTCATTGATATTCATCATTTATTGGATTGAGAAAAAAAAAATTTGCATGAAAATAATTATTATATATATATATATATATATATGTATAATAATCTCAATAAAATTTTTGTCAAAACATTACCAGTTGGATTTGCGAGTCGAATCCCAAATAAAATATCAAATGAATATAATCTCTTATATAGGAGTGATGGATTCCTTGTTAAGTATCTACCCTTCTTCATGCATTTTGTACATGACCCAACATATCCCTATGTATCTCTTGATTGAGCATCAATGGTTGGTAATATCAAAGTCAAGAAGACAAAGCATTTAGGCATATAGGAAATTAAAGATCCATATCTCTTGTAAATGATTTATCAACCATTGCATGGTTCTTCTATAATGCTATCTAAGGACTTTTATGTTGACCTCATATGAAACATTAATATTACTCGTGTATATACTTATAAAATGATTTAATAAACTAACAAATGTATTCAGTAAAGAAATTTAATTATACTGAGAGAGATTGAGCAAGTCAATGTGATTTTGGCTGTAAGGCCATTGTGATTTTGGCTGGAGAGAGAGAGAGAGAATGAGTATGGAGAACCAACAAGTTCTCTTTTTTTTTTCTTTTTTTGAAGAAGAAAATTATGTTGCACAACGTAATTGGAATGTTATGCCCATCGACACCCACCAAATCATCATCTCCATGCTCATCATTATTACCATCACTAACAATCATCCTTATTCATTACCATCATCACCATCACCACCGCCATCTTGCATGATGACTCCCTGTCCCGGCGTCAAAAACTGTAAATCGAAATTTGAATTGCAATATTTGCCACACTACAATATATTCTAACATGTTTAATCTTGACATTCAAACATGTCAGACTAGGAAATGCAATCATATGCACTGAATCACAGCAGGAGATCTAAATGTGATTCTGGGTTCCTTAGTTGAGAACAGCATAGCAACCAATGGTACCAACTGCCCATTATGGATGCATTCGTTTCACCAGCCTCAGTACAAAACTTTAACTTCCCTTGTTTAAACCAAGGCATTTAGCCTATGATCCTGTCTGGTGTGTTTAGATGACTTCCATCTCTATTTTTCTCCTTAAACAAGCAAAGTTTCAAGACCAAAGCAGATATAAAGAAGACCATGATCAGGAGGAATATCAACTACTAAAGAGGTGAAAAAAAAAGACGAGGGCACTTCGAAAACAAAGTAATACCGCTTGTCTGTGTTCCACTGAAAAGCCCAACTGCTTCAGAGATGTGGGAGATACATTATTAAAAACAACATCCATAATATCCTCAAGAGGCGAATTATAAAAAGTGGGCAGTGGATAATCTATGAATTCCATTGATAAACTTTAACAATGCTATAATGTTTCTAGAAAGATCAACAATCAGAAAGATGATGTCACCTCTCCATTTGCTTATTGGTGACCACAGCAAGTATGGATCACTTGGGGCGTCTGACAAACCTTCCATCAATATAAAGATGTCAGTGTAACTCGATCCCGTACTTCTATTCGACTTTCTTGTCCTTTGTATGTGGCTTCTGGTATATAAGTATCTGACTTAAGATGGTGCCATTTGTCATGATACCCATTGCAGACCCCAAAATCACTTCAAACAAATCAAGGTGGACAAATTGTAGCAAGTGCAGTATAACAAATAAAGAACAGATTTCAACCACCTGTAAGATTTCATTATCAGAAACCATAAGGTACCTACAGGGTGGACAGTAAAAATGACCTACAACAGTACTGTGGTACACGTGGTGCAACAGCAAAAAGGGTGTGTACAGGGGTCCCACTATTCAATGGGTTCAATCTGTCTTTTTAGAAGATCAGAATGATATATGGCAATCAGTCCATATAAATTTATAGACAGATGGTCATTATCATCAGAGCAGGTCGATTTTTTGCCTTGGAGATCTTCCATGGGATCCTTTGACTGGTGGGTGTCACTCCTCCATCTGGACCACATGTACTGGTATTGCATTAGTGACCAAAATAAAGGTCTTAACTGATAGGCATCTATGGTGTGGAAGCAACATAAGTGACATGACAGTCTCTTTTGTATGAAGATTTTATGGGGTGATTGGCCCCCAGCCTTCTCCGGTGTGGGTTTTAGTTAAATTCCTCTTTGTCATCATCATGTCATCAATGCCTTGTCCCAAAGGGGTCCGCAACATGAATCCTATTTCACTATTCGACTCTGTTTAGAACTATTATCTTCTGTTAAATAAGTAAAGCATGGAGATCTACTGACAAGGATACTCCAAGATGTGTGTGTGTGTGTTTTACATGAATTAATTAAATAAAATTTTATATGAACTATCCCCTTTACAGCGCCTTACTCCTCGAACCTTAAACCACTTGTATAAAGTGTTGGCTTTACCATTACGTAGAGCTAATGGTAGTTTCCATAAATACTTGAAAATTTTCACATATTTTAGTTATAGACTTATAGTAAATAATAGGTAGTTTTGGGATCAAACATGGTAACCTTCATACAGACCACATCTGCCCTTTTCCTTTTCAAGCTAGAATGTGGAAAAATTGAAGAAAAAAATTCAATATTATAACTAACACAATAGGAACTCAAGGATACTACTCGTTGGAGCTTTTTCCTGGACGCTGGTAAAGACTCTTACTGCAAATCAAAGAATTTGAGGTCATGAGGCATTCATTAAGAAGGGTAACAAAAAAAACATTCAACTTTGTCCAGGAACTATGTAACTAACAATGCAAACTCACCCATGGAACCACCAAAGTTCATAAAGCATGTCAAGAAGCTGAGTTCCCCCGTGCTTTTGTTCTGCTCAACAGAATTGTTTTCACCATACATATAAAAAAAAGGTTGCTGTAAAATACTTTAAAAAACAGTCACTCCAGGGAAACAGTAAGAAGTAATCGTTTGTCAAAATACTAAAGACCATATGGTCACTGATGTGATAGTGTAGGAAAAATAGTGAAAAGTTGATGCTGCCCAACTAAAAGAGTTGATGGAAAAGCTCAAAAATCATAACAAGAAGAATAAAAGTAAAAGCTTGTGGTCAGAAATGACGCAGCCTCCAACAAGGTTGACTGAAAAATGTAAAGCTGAACAATCTATAATCTAATTTATACTGAGAAAAATTGAGCCGCCAAGATTCCAATAGTGTACAGGAAAACTAGGAAGGCTGAAAAGATATTTTATTTGGTAGTCAAACTGAAAGGAGTTAATTGTAGGAAACTATGGGGGGAATTATCATATACTCATAAAGGATCTAATGGTGGTCTAAAGTTTCAGAGTCTGAAAATAGGGGCAAGAGGATTAGAGGAAGCTTCTTGGTTTTTCTTGTGATTTCAAAACTAGGTGAGGTAGTTTAAAAAAAATGGATCAGCATTCATTAAACACTGGTTTTGTTGTAGCAGCAGAATAAAACTTTCAATGTTCAACTTACTTTATAGTTCTTCCATATTTGTGGGACCCTGGCAAAGAAAAAAATTGCATGCTGAGAAGCCTGTAACAGATCATTGCTGGATCAGATAAGCCAACAAATATCCAGATGTGTAACGAGTTATAATCTCACAGAAGAGAGTGCATGAACATCGTATAGATGCATATATGCATCCACCATGAAAATAAAGAGACAAACAGCACATATGTGCTTCCTACTTAATAGACAGTAAAAGCTGCAACTCACATAAAGAGCTTCAAAAAGAACAGGGTCAATCTGACCAGCTAAAATGGTCGGTGCAAGAGCACAATATCTGAACAAGCAGTAGTAAGGAAGAATTAATAACAGATCAGATTGCTTCCACAAAACATTGCATTGGCTAAGTTTCATTTTATAATGATGATTCCCAAGGCAACCAACGAAAGGATACATAACAGACAAATATAGGATACAGCAACGCCCTGATCCATGTTTTGGTTCCCAATGGTTGAGAGAAATAGTAGATGATAGAAACTAAAATTATAGCTGTAAAAGGCAAACAAAAATGAAATTGGTCAAATCCTTTAAAATTGTGATATCAAGTTTTATGACAATCAAAATTCAGAATAGTATACTCATCACAACAGGATAGAAAGAAGGCACCCTCTCTGCTAGCCGTAGACAAGGTACACATCCAGAGAAGTTAGACCAAATCCTTTGATGGGTTTCACCAAAGAGATCTTCTGGGGGAAAGTACTGACCTGAAGGTAACCAGCTAATCCATAGGCTTTAAACCCAAAGAACTCCTAGGAGGAACAGATCAAATGGTAGCTTCCAACCACCCTACATGTGTGCCATGTGTGCAGCTACAGCAGGGAGGACGGATTCTTTCCATCCTCCCATTTTTTACTTAGAATTCCTCTTAATTGCATGGTACATTTTTATTTTTGATGAATAACTGTATGATAGAGAGTAAATAATGAAGTGAAAGTGTTCATCGTATAAATGAATGTACCTTGGATTAAAAGGAAAAATAACTCCCCATAAGCTGAAAAAGGAAGCCCTTTGTGAAGACAATATGCCAAAGAAATGGTGAAACCAACAACTTCAAGTTCAAAGGCTGCAACACTAAGCCCCCTGACACTACTATGCTTCAAAATTTTGTATATCTACAATGGAGAATGAAAGAGTCAGACGAAAGAAGATGTCAAAAGTGATCGAGAAACATACGTAACACACTGTCCAAGAGACTTACAAAAAAACCAACCATCAATGTCCAAAATCACAGATGCACATGTGCGCGCACAAACCATGCAACAAAAAATAACAGAGGGCACCCCTTGAAGGTACCGAGAGACTAACATAAAACAACTCATTAAAGACTATCAATTTAACCATTTTAATTTTTTAAAAAATTCACAAAAGATGCAGGCTTATTGATGGAAAGAAGAATTTTAATGTGAACTTCAATCTTGTATAGCACACAAAGAACTATTGATCTCCAAATCACAACAAAACAAGATATGGCACCTATATGAAGCCACCAAGAGACTAATAGAAGAAGCCAACTCCTTAAAGGATTAATAATGCATAAAATAGATTTAGGTGTAACTCAGATATTTTTACACCCAGAAAAAAACTTGTCTAGTTTTTCGCAACTTAATGAGTTTTTGTAAATAACTTGAGCAGTTCCATTTCTGATCCTGCTCAACTTTTCCAAGTATTTAAAGGTTGGGATGAACAATCAAATTTAAGACCATTCCTAACCTTGCTCCTTTTAGAACACTAAATCTAACTATTTTGGACTGAATTCCTTAAGGCTTCAGTAAAAAAAAGAAAGAAAGAAAGAAGGAATTTCCACAAAAAGGATAACATGATTTTCCCTATTAGTACAGTGCTTTCTACAAGTTTTGAATCCAGCACTCCCTAGTCAACAATTTTAAGGTTAAGGCATCTGAAAGAGCACTCTTGAAGTGGGATGACAAAATCAGTGAACTAAGCAAGACCACCCCTTTTCCTAACCTATCCTAGTTTCCTCTTTACAGAGAGAGGATTAGAGATAGCACCATATCATGCAAAGGACGAAACATTTTCAGTAATTTGAACACGGAAAGCACTGGGTGATGTGCTCATAGTTTGAGAGGGAAGGATCTCATCAAAAGCCTAACTAGTTCTTCAAAGAGAGGTAGCACCATTGCTGACCCATTGATCAACATCAAGGGAATAATTTGAACAGTTAAATAATACGCCTCCATAGAAAAGACAAGTGTTGAAATCACCAGGGCCGAAGTCTCAAAGGGGGGTTGGGGATCATCAAAAATATCTCCGTGATGAATGTGGCTTTGTTGGAAAAATGGTTATGGAGGTTTGGGGAAGAGACTGACAGTTAATGTAGGATTGCTATAGCGAGTAAGTACGGGGTTCTGGAGTTCGGTTGGGTTGGTAGGGAAGTATTATCGTCTTACGGATATGGTGTTTGGAGGGGCATCATGAAGGGACTCTTTTCAAGGCAGGTACTGGAGATAGGGTGAGATTCTGGGAGGATGAGTGGTGTGGAGTTGGTTCTTTGATGGTGGTATTTCCTGGTCTTTATTCCCCTTCTAAAAAGAACTATTTTATTTTAGAATTGTTCTAATCAGGAAGGGGGAGACCTCTCTTGGGATTTCGATTTCAAAAAAAGGCTAAATGATTGAGTCAATGGGAAGTTTTTTGTCTTGCTTGTCAGGTTGTCCTTTTTGCAGTTGAGGTGGATAGGCGCATTTGGAGATGGTCCAAAGATGGGATTTTATGTTAGATCTTTTTATAAGGCCTTGGATAGGTCTTCCGCTCACAGCTTTCCAACGCCATTGTGTGGGATTCTAAAATGTCGTCCAAGGTAGCATTTTTCATGTCGACAGCATCTTTACAAAAGATTTTGACGATGGATCAGTTGAGAGCTAGGAAGATCATCACTGTCAACTTTTGTTCTATGTGTAAACATAGTGGAGAAACAGCCAATCATTGTATTATGCATTGTGATATTGCAAGGGCTGTTTGGGGGCCTTCTTTGTTGACTTTGGGATTACTTGGGTTTTGCCTTCTTCGGGGCTACATCTGACTATGGGCTGGATTATGTATGCGTTTTCTTATGTTGTGAGTTTCTCTTGGGCCATGAGTTTGATGTATACTTGAAAGAACTCGACCTTATCGAGTTAAAAGACTTGTTATTCTTCTCAATAACTCTCCGTATCTTTGCTTTGCTAAAGATCATAACGTCCTTTAGGCTTTAGCTTCTCTTGGAGTTGCATCAACCCTTCTGGTGAACTACACAATGATGTGGACCTCCATCAACTCCTTTTGCATGCACATTCTTGGTAGGCTTCTTGCTTGGTGATGCTAAGCATGGCAAATTGGCCCGCCGGGCCGGGCTTATGAGGCCCGCAAGCTACTCAGGTCCGGCCGCCCTAAAAATTTAAACCCAGGCCCAGTCCGTGACCCAGTCCAAGGTCGGGTTGACGGGCTGGGTCGCAGGCTTATTAATGGGCCCTTTGCAAGCTATGTAACGGGCTGGATTTAAACATCCCAAACATCCATACCTTTAGAGGACACTAACTGTATCGATGTTTGGTCAATCCCTAGGTGGATCTACAAACCAAAAATCAATCTGATTAGTGATTTCTAAGCATTGGATTGGAGTCATTTTCATGGGTTGATTTTAACCGTAGGAATTTAAACATTTTGACCTTTTTGGGGGTACAAGATCCAAAGGCTTGAAATCACTAATTAGGCTGATTTTTGGTTTGTAGGTCCATCTAGGGATTGGCCAAACATCCATACGGCCAGCATCCTTTAAAAGTGTCCCACGTGGCTCATATTGTGGACGGTCAACGGCTTTCGCTCATCAAAGATTTATTCCCCGACGATTAACGTACCCATGTGCTTTGAAGACAATGCACCGTACTACAAAAAATCGTACACGTGGCCCATTCACATGTTTTTATCCTACAAATCGTACTAATCCAAAACACCCAACAACTTATTGTTCGAGAATTGTTTCAACAATTATTATTTTTTCACATCCATCCACTATAGATCTGGCTAAGTTTAAACTCATGGCTGCTCAACATTCATTAATGAGGCGGCCTCGAGCCAGGGGCCATGGGCTCATATTCGGGCTTGAAGGCCCAGTCCGCGGCCCACGCAAGACCAGTCCATGAAACATTATTTGGGTCGGGCTGTGGGCTTGTTTTTGGCACCCAATTTATTCACGGGCCAAATTGCCACTCTTAGGTGATGCCCCATGTAAGAACACGTCAATTGAAAAAAGAAAAGACAAGTCCAAGATAAGGAGACATCTGTTAAGACAGATAAAAAGGGCACATGTCGATATCTTAGCACCCATGTATAGGTATAAAGAGCACATTTAATGTACATAAAGGGGTTCCAAACTTTTCATTGGTGACCCTACCTATTGCCGAGACTTGAATGCTAACTTAAGCAACGGAGGGTCCTCTCGAACTTTGATTTGTAGGGTCTAGGCAAGTTCATTTTAGAGGGATAAACAAGATCTTAGAGGTGTGGGGAATGATCTCGCAATCATACGACTAATAGATTTAGCCCCCAAAACTATTATAAACCAAAGCTTTCTAAACCTGCTCAAACACTTGGATAGAAATCTTTCGAACTCACCCATTATAATAAACATAACAAATCTAATCCTAATTCTATAGACAATAAATAAAATATGCAATCATAATCATCTTTTCATGTTGGATCCACCATTGCTAGAAGTGTGGGCTTTGCACCTAATATTCTATTGTGAGCTTCTCTTGGGCTATGACTTTAATCTATACTTGAAAGAACTCGACCTTATCGAGTTAAAAGACTTCCTATTCTTCTCGATAACTCTATGTATCATTGCTTGGCTAAAGATCATAACGTCCTTTAGCTTCTCTTGGAGTTGCATCAACCCTTCTGGTGAACTGCACAATGATGTGGACCTCCATTGACTCCTTTCGCATGCACATTCTTTGTAGGCTTCTTGCTTGGCGAACTCTGGCCGATCATGAAACAACCAGTGCGTGAAGTATTGTCTTCTTGGGCTTCTTGGTATCAACGCGATGTCGTTCCTTTATAAGTATTTGCTTGGCCATCGTGCACCAGATACCTATCATACAACTAAGGTCTTCCTAAAATAATGTGTTACTTTCATTAGATAGCATCACATCATATTATAATTTTTTTTGATAAGCAAATGTAAATCACAACATATTATATCAATATACATACCTTGATTAAAAGGAAACAATACATCTATTAGTCACATTGATCCAATTCTCATTTATCCAACCAACTTCATAGAGTTATGGACGAGTGCTTTATTGGCAGTTTGAGCTTATTGACTTGCCTCTTTCGCAATGGTGTTTCCTTCATTCCACTCTCAATAACTATACTAACAATTTGCATTTCATTGAAGTTTGGAAAATCCTATGGCACTTCCAATCTGCTTTGTCTCTGGTTGCAATTGTGTGGCCAATACTCTTCCCAACATTAATTCAAGATACGGCATCGGGTTCATAATGTTCGGGGGTTTTCATTCTTTTCGTTGTCCTGTTATTCCGATGTTCCCTCCATGAGAACAGTCTGTTTACTTGGGTTAGGTGTCCTCATCCTCCACATTTAAAGCACTTAGTCTCTTTATTCTGTTTAAAACACTTGCTTCACCTTTATTAAAGTCACCTTTACAAAGTAAAAATAACAAACTGATTCATAGGAGTTGAAGCTAGTTAATCATTGAAGTTGTGGGAGTGGCTGAAGTGTTTCATTGCAATGCATTGACCGTTAATTTTGAGACCGATCTAATAAGTTTCCTCAATTGTCCGAAAACACAGATGACCACTATTTCTCGCTGAATTTATGGCTTCAATCAGCACTATACACAGTTGTCTGCTCGGTATCCATTAACCCATTCTTTTTGGTTAAATCATCTACCTATTTGCTACCGAACGGAGCTAAAAGTCAGAAAGAACTTCTCAAAGAGAGTTTGCTCATAGTCAACAGGTAGAAAATGCTCCTTTGGTCTTTCTTTCCCTCCCATGTGTCAATAGGACGTCATCCAATCTTGTGGAGACTCTTCAATGTTGTGCCACCAAATTCAAATATCCAACTCTTACACATTCCATACCTACCACGTGTCTAAAAAATGCTATTTGTTAGTATATTAGGATTTCCTAAAACACTAATAATAACGACCACGCCGCAGATCCTAAATGAACAACAATAGAATTTGACCTTTGATCGATTGGAATTATGCTTCCTCCACTTGAAAATGTTAACAGATTTTGACATCTAGAATGAACTTCTAGTTGATCTCATCACAGGAGATCCTGATGACAAAGATCCACAGAGTGACGGTGATTCTAATTCAATCTAAAGGAGCCCAAGAAGAAACTCTGCGTCATGGAATATTCTATTACTGTGTTCCTAACAAATATCCAAGCTGAAGGCAAAACGACTATAATTCCTTGGCACTCTGCGCCACCTCCTTCCCTAAAACAAATCTGCGGTTGTTTTGGGCAAATAAACAAACACACACACACACACACATCCGGTCCCTAAAAAATATCTACAATCCCTTCGGGCAGTGTTGTGAATTTTCAAGTGCAATCACAATCAACAAGAGTTTAAAAAGTGAAGAAATAAAGGACGATCTGGAAACTAGGGTTTGGTCTAGTTGGTGGGGACCTGAAAAGAAAAAAAGAGAGGGAGGAATGACCTGTGGAACTTTGACGGTAGTGGAGGCGGCCACGATGCAATAGCCGAGGAGCTTCGAGATGAGAGGAAGCATACAGTCCTTATCGGGGAATTTGCCGTCGCTCAGCGGTTCCAACGCACAGCTCAAATCCATCCCTAAAATCTTCATCTCCTTCCAATTGATCCAATACTACGCCAACTCGGAGACGATGTGAATAGTCTCCCGGGGGAAAAGGAAAAGATGAAAAATATAAGCGACTCTGGGTGCTTTCCAACCGGAGATCAAGTCGCTGACTGTCAAAAGATTGATCTTTGGACCGTGGAGTGTGAGGACAACATATCTTGTGCGAGCAAAAATGAGGCGAAAATTTTGGGGTGTGTTAGCATCCCGTACCAAGCCATATGTGGTCATCGAACGAATCCCGAAGACATCTTCCTTGAATCTCGAAGATCATCACACGAATATCAAAGATCATCCAATGGTTTGGAATTTAAGACTGCAATTGTACCAAATCGTCCCAATGATTGATTTACCCAGTAACCGCCACCCTTGTCGTAGTCCCTAGGTCCATGTCGCCGTTGGTCCTTAAGATCTCGATTTAAAGGGGGCCGTTATAACGGTATAACCGACTGGGGCGTTACGGTTTTTTCAGTTACAACGGCGTTATGACGAAAAAAACGCTCAGGGGCAAGAAAGGAAAATAACGGGAAAATCGTGCTGAAATTCAAATTTTGAATTTTGAATTTCAAATTTTAAAAATAGAAAATAACATAATATAACGGGAAAAAAAAAAAAAAAAAACAGAAAAGTCATTTTTTCCAGAAAAATAACAGTCGTTGTTTCGTTGCTTAGTTATAATGGAAAATAACGGTCGTTATTTTTTGGACATTTTAACGGTACATAACGTAACGAGGGAGGTCCGAATCCATTATAATGGCCATTTTTTAAACCATGCTTGGGATTTCGCGAAACAAATATAGAAGGCCATCCGACATTTTTGATTTAAGGTTGGGCTCATGAGAGAAACTTTGGTCACAGCACACTCTTAGTGGACGCTGACCATATGGATGTTTGGTCCAAGGTTTAAAGGAGGCCGTTTTAACGGTTAAACGGACTGGAGGCGTTACCGTTTAAACTGTTTAAAAGGCCGTTAAAACGGATTGAAACGGTCAGGGGCAAAAATGAGAAAAAAAATGGAATTAAACAGAATTTAACGGTTTTAACGATTTTAATGGGAAAAAAAACGGAAAAATTGGCGCTGGAATTCAAATTTTGAAATTCAAAAATTTTTTAAAAAAAAAAAAAAAACGGATTTAAACGGTTTTAACGGCCATTTTTTTCACAAAATTTTTCAAAATTAAACGGCTGTTTAAACGATTTTAACGACCGTTTAAACGACTTTAACGGCCGTTAAAACCAAAAAACGGCTGTTTTTTTCAAAACCGATAAAATGGGTTTAAACGGTTTAAACGGAAACGGGCTTGGGGTGTTACCGTTTAAACAGCCGTTTTTAAAACCATGGTTTGGTCAATCACTAGGTGGACCTACAAACCAAAAATAAACATGATCGGTGATTTCTAAGGATTTGATTTAAGTTATTTTCATGGGTTGATTTTAACCATAGGAATTTAAGCATTATTACTTTATTAGGATGCAAAGATCCAAAGTTTGTAAATCACTAATCGGCTGATTTTTTTGGTTTGTTGATCCACCCACAGACTGGCCAAACATCCATTCAGTCAGCGCCCTCCAATAGTGTGCCACGTGTGACTTGTATTGTGGGTTGTGACCGAAGTTTTACTCGGCTCGAGAGTCCTCCCTTTTTTGACCCCTATCGGGAGTCGTGCTCCTAAGCCTGACCCTTGGATTTATGGACGACCACACTTGCAATGTCACATGAAGGATGATACCATGCATCTATATTATAGGAGAGAAGTGTTGATGTGGCACTCTCTACATCTAGAGCTCAGCGTCAACAAAACCACTATTTATCGTCTCTCCTCCCTTTCTTCCTAAATGTTTTCTCATCACGACCATCCTAAGAACCAGTGTCATTACCTCGGGTTAAATCATAGGCAAAGAAATAAAAATATACATATATATTAATAGTAATATTTACTGGAAAGAAAGGAAAGAGCGTAACCTATAAAACCAACGACATAAAATAGCCTACCATACAAAACCAACTAAACAGATGATATGCTGCATTTAGGCCTATCAATCAACTAAACGCACTTACAAATCCATAGCCCTTTGATCTACGGATGACCTTATCAAATATGATCACAGCCTCCATGATCTCATAATACATCTCAAAGTGCTCCCTCAACACTTCTTTTTGAGTCTCCCATCCTAACCCTCCAATGAACATCTTTTCCAATTTTCATCGGGACTAAGAAAGTAAACCTTTAAACTGTTGGGATTGAATGCAACGCCAGAAATAACATAAGGAAGGAATTGGGAGGAGAAGTTCTCTACAAAAACCACGTTTGTATATTTATATATTAAATATAAAAAGAGAGGGATAGAAAAGTATAACGAAAACTTGCTCTAAGGTGTTTTGTAAGTTACTTTTCATTAAGTTCTATGGGTTAGGAATCTTGGGTTTTAGAAATGAAATGCAGTTCAAACAAACAATAAATTAAAAGAAGAAAAAAAACTTAAATATTCAATCAATGAAGATGTCGTCGTTCTTACCCAAGTCAATTGAAATTGAAAGAGAGTGTAAGATTGATAGATCCAGAGAGAGAAATTTAGTACTCGTGCTTGACTGCATCTGCTAGTTTAAAAACTAATAAGAGATCTCATGTGAGGGTATTACCCAAAAACCTTTCTAATCTTAGAAGATGTTACAAAAAAACTATTTGTATCGTCGTGTCATTTTACCATCCGAGTAACCGGACAAAATATGTGCGGTTGAGGCCATTGACCGTTGGATTCAACAGATTCATGGTCCACATGGCAACAACTATTTTGTCCTTTGCGGTTGTTGCCTCATGGACTGTAAATCTATTTAATTAGAAGATTAATAGCCTTAACAATATGCTCTTTAGTCGAACTTCGCTTGGTGTGCTCAAGGTGAGCATACTGTGAAGCCCGTGTGAAGGGGCATGCCCCAACCTCGATTTTGGCTTAAGTAGTATAAACGAACTCATTGCTTCTGTCACAAAACTCAGAGTATGAGATGGCACCAACAAGCTGAAGCAGATTCATGGGGAATCGGAACTGGCACTGGCACTGGCACTGGCACTGGCACTGGCACAAGTGGTAGAATTGTATGCGCAAAAAAAAAAAAAAAAGATGCAACAAAATTTAACCACCCCCTCTGTTAGCGGAACACCAACATAATCACCTAAAACACTCAATTTAACTATAAACTCAACTCGAAACATAAAAGAATGCTTAGAGCATTTCCAACTAGCTCCTTCAAAAAATATAAAAAAGTATCTTGTTGGAGGTTGTCATCAAAAAAGTGTTGAACTCCAATTAGCCATTTAGCCCCCCATTTAGACAAATATATTCTTAAAAGATGTGGAAGAAAAAGGACTTAAACAGCATTTAAAAAAAAAAAGTTTCACATTTAAAAGGAAATAATAGTGTTAAAATAAAAAAAAATGAATAGAAGGAAAATGATAAAAAATGAAAATTCAAATAGTGAAAGTATACTATCGTCCTTGTGATGATAGTGTTGCATCGTCGTCGTCGTCGTCCCGTACGTTGGAACCATTGGATATTTTTTGATATTTGTCTAGCGGTCTTAGAGATTCGTGTGGGGAATCTCGAAGAATCATTATTGGCATGTACCTTGGGACGACGATGCCACAATATCCTCCCAGGGATGATGTTAACACTGCCCCGTGCCTTTTTATAAGTAATTTGGCGCGTTAACCCTAACGAGTAAAACTTGCCTGACCACCTGTGGTGTGGTATCCTACCAGACCACACACAAGCTGCTTGTCGAGTGGATTTTGTACGGTAGCAAGTCACATCGGCACGAGCCACAAACTCATCATCTCCCCTCTGGTTAACCTACTCAGGTCTGGTGAGAGTAAATGAAAAAGTGAGAAAAAATAAAAATCAAAAAAAGTAAAGCAACATGAAGAAGACACGTGTCAATTTCTTATAGGACACTGACTTTAGATGTTTGACATATGGTTTTAAAAACGGCGGTTTAAACAGTTTTAACGCCGTTTAAACGGTAATGTCCCAAGCCCGTTTCCGTTAAAACTGTTTAAACACATTTTATCGGTTTAAAAAAAAATGGCCGTTTTTTTGTTTTAACGGCAGTTAAAACAGCCGTTTAATTCTGAAATTTTTGTGAAAAAAAAACCGGCCATTTAATCCGTTTAATTCCATTAAAATCCGTTTAATTTCCGTTAAATTATATTTTTTTTAATTTTCAAATTTCAAAATTTGAATTTCAGTGCCATTTTTTCCGTTTTTTTTTTTTCCCGTTAAAACTGTTAAAATCCGTTTAATTCCGTTTTTTCTCATTTTTGCCCTTGGCCGTTTCAATCCGTTTTAACGGCCGTTTAAACGATAACGCCCCCAGTCCGTTTAACCATTAAAACAGCCTTCTTTAAACCTTGGTTTGACCCATGGTTATAAAAATGGCCGTTTAAATGGAAACGCCCCAAGCCCGTTTCTGTTAAAACCGTTTAAACACGTTTTAACGTATTTGAGTTTAATGGCCGTTTTTTTGTTTGAACAGCCGTTAAATTCTGAAATTTTTTGTGAAAAAATATCCGTTAAATTCCGTGTTTTTTTTTTTTTTTTTCAAATTTCAAAATTCAAAATTTGAATTTCAGCGCCGTTTTTTCCCGTTAAAATCATTAAAACCCATTTAATTCCGTTAATTTCAATCCATTTTAACGGCCATTTAAACGGTTTAAACGGTGACGCCCCCAGTCTGTTTGACCGTTAAAACGGCCTCCTTTAAACTTTTGGTAAAACCAAGGTTAAAGGAGGCCGTTTTAACGGTATAACGCACTGGGGGGCATTACCATTAAAACGGATTTTAACAGCCAGGGCCAACAAAAGAAAAAAAAATGAAAAAATGGAATTTAACGGATTTTAACAGAAAAAACGGAAAAAATGGCTCTGAAAGTCAAATTTTGAAATTTATGAAAAAATGAATTTTAACGGCCATTTTTTTTCCACAAAAATTTTTAGAATTTAACAGCTGTTATAATGAAAATAAAAACGGCCATTAAATTCAAAGTGTCAAAACGGATTTTAACAAATTTACGGTAACGGGCTTGGGGAGTTACCCTTTAAACAGCTGTTTTAAAACCATGACTTTGACCCTAACTAGTAAATTCGCGTATTATACACGTTTCATACATGATTTTTATTTTTTTGAAGGAACATTTAATATTACCGTATAAAATAAAAAATCAGAAAAAATCACGAATTTTAAGATTATATGAATAAAACATGTATTATTCATGTTTAATACATGGATTGTGTGTTTTTTAAATAAAAACATGTTAAATGGCTGCATAAAATGGAAAAATAGATAAAATTCAGGCTTTTTAAGGCAAAAAAGGAATATAAATTTCAACAATGACTGAAATTTTGACTAGATGTTTTTATCCCGAAACCGAATTAAACTCGAACTTTTCTTGTTTTGAATCTTTACTGAATTGCTAACTGGTACGTTAAAAACTGTTAAAACCCGTTTTGATGCTTAGAAATTAACGGCCTTTTTTCGTTTTAACGGCTGTTAAAATATTTTGTGAAAAAAGGGCTATTATTTTTGTTAAATTATATTTTTTTCGTTTTTCAAAATTTCTAATTTTAAAATTCAACACCATTTTTCCATTTTTTTTTTTCTGTTGAATTCGTTAAATTTTTTTTTTTTTTTCATTTTTCCCCATCTGCTACAATCTGTTTTAACGGTAACACCCCAGTCTGTTATACTGTTAAAACAGTCTCCTTTAAACCTTGGTTTGGCCAATCCCTAGGTGGAGTAAAACTTCGGTCACAATGCACAATACGAGCCATGTGGCACACTCTTGGTGGATGCTGACCGTATAGATGTTTGGCCAATCATTAGGTGGACCTACAAATCAGAAATAAACCTAATCAGTGATTTCTAAGCGTTGGATTGAAATTATTTTCATGGGTTGATTTTTACCGTATGAATTTTGAGCATTATTTGGGTGCAAAGGTCCATAGGTTGTAAAAGGTAACTGAGTTACTTTACCTTTTTTTATTTTTTTAGGAGAAAAAAAAAATTACTCTTTTGCTCATACCAAACTTGAGCAGGTTTATCAGAGGAGGAGAGGATGAGTTTATGGCTCGTGCGGATGCGACTTGCTACCGTACGTAAGCCACGCGGCAAGCACCTTGCCTAAACATTCGCTTGCCCGGGGGACTTCAAACTTTGAAGTCTCCCCACCCAAAATGTCTGACAAGTACCCGAATCTCTTAACTCAACCCTGGTTATGCCCTTGGTTAGTGGTCAAAAAGGGGTACTTGTCAGACATTTGGGAGGGGGACATCAAAGTTTGAAGTCCCCCCGGGCCAGCGAAAATTTTCTCATAAAGTTTTACTCGACGATGCCACAATATCCTCCGAGGGATGATGTTAACACTGCACTGTGCCTTTTTATAAGTAATTTGGCGCGTTAACCCTAACAAAGAGCGAAACAAACGGCCGCTTCTGCTGAAGTCTAGCACCCGATTCGATGCCGTCTATCCCCCCCTCCTCCGAGCCCCCATCTACATCTCCAATGGCCAGAAAGATCGCCGCCGCAGAAAAGGAGGTGCGCTTCTCTCTTTCTCTTTTTTATCTATCCGTCTCTCTACGTCACGGACTTTTTTAATATATATTTTCTGCAAAGGAGAAACGTTTGATCTGGAGCTTGTTCTAAGTGGTTTCTGATTTATTTTGGCGAGAAATAGATTTTACCATCCGAGTCAACTCGAGACTCAGTAGACCTGTTGATACATCTCTGTCTAATTAAGGAATGTTTATAGTCATCCCTCAACTTTCTATCGCGTGTCTCACTCTGTTATTTGTTTATCTCACTCTGCCCAGGGTTTAGATTCTGCTCCCATTGGGTAACCGAGTCCGAGTCGACTCGAGGCTCAATGTGGTACAGTCAGTGAGTTTTCTTTGAGTTTCCATGTAAGTAAAGGAACATTAGAGAAATTGTCAGTGACAACTTAATCGGTGGTAACTTAATTTCAAGCAACCGGTTAAACAAATAAAAATTTGAAATATCTAGGCTTGTATTCCTATAACTATTGGGGCTCCGTAGAATCAGATTTTGGGTAGAGCTTCTATATCCTTTTGTCTAGAAGTATTATAACTTCAGAATTGATTAACTGGGCATGAAGATGTGTTAGATCGATTATATGGAATAGTGTTTTATAGTGGATCAGATTCACAAGTTGGACAAATGGACAGAGAATTGAACATTAGACAATCGAACCAGTGGTTTGGATTCACTGTGTTCCATATGGATTACGAACACTGCCGACCCAAACTATTAAAGGAGTACCTATTTACCAGCCAATGGGTCTCGACCCTAGAAATGTAGGTCTCTTTTTGTATATGCACTTCAAGTACCCAATGGGCCAGCGAAACTGAGTTTTTTTTTGATAATTGTAGAATTTATTAAGGGCAAACGCCAAAAGAGATTACAAAAGCAAATGACCTACTAAGGACAAGCCTACTAAAAAACCTATTACAGAAGAACATAGACTAACCACCTCCTCTAGAACAAAAGAGATCCCAATGGAATACAAAATCCTCAAAGAAAAGATCTTGACATTCAAGAAAAGCTTTGGACAACAAAAACGTCAAACCCTTGATGTTGAAAATAATGCTCACCACCTTTTCTGCCTTCCCTACAAAGACTATGATTTCTCTCCTTCTAGAGTCCCCAACAAATCGCAAAGGGTAGCATGCAGCATAACACTCGCCCTCTAGAAGCAAAGGCCATCGTATACCAACTGGAAACAAGATACAACAAAGAACTAGGCAACACCTAAGTCAACCCAAAGCAAACTGCTCTCGCCACATCACACTATAGAAGGAGATGGTTGACTGATTCTCTGCTATGCTTATGCATTTAACAAAAGTCGACAATAATAATCCTTCTGGCCATCAAGTGATCCACCATCAAAATCTTATCCAAAAATGCTGTCCATAAAAAAAAAAAGGCTATATTAGAAGGCATTTTGGATCCCCAAACAAAATGAGCCTGATAACTATCACAAGTAGGCCTTATAAAAAGGAACGAACCGAGAATCAGCCATTTCGACCATTTTCATATAAGCTGAGTTTCTTCGATGGTACCAACTCTAGTTTGATCAGTAAAAGTATATGTTGCATCATAAAAGTTTATCATTTTTGTGTATCTTGTTAGACGTATATTTGACCCATGATAAGTCTATTTTGGAACAAGCTTAGAAGATATAACAGCTTTAAATAGAATTGAATGACGAAATAGGAGTAAAATTTTGGACCCCAAATGATTGAGATACGGCATAGATGATGATGATGTTTCTCCTTTAAAGAAGAAAATCCATAACATTACCTCTTTAATGTGTTTAGGCTCTTGTTAATATTGTGAAATTGGCACAAAAGCGAGGAATGAAGGGTGCGAAAGGAGATTGGAAGGAGTTTCTGAATTCTCACGATAGAAATTTTGGCGATAGTTTAAGCGATCCTGCAAGGAGGTCAATTGATGTCTTGATTGCGTTTCTGAATTCGTTTACAGAAGAGGAAGATTTAAAGGTAACCAGAACAGAATGGTTGTCTCAATTAGAATGCATCTCTTTGCTCGTGACGTGATCTAGTATCAAAGGTATGAAAGTTTGCTGCCTTCTTTTTTGCAGTTTTTTGCAACATTATTGCGGTGCCATTCAAAACGTGAAAAACTGATTAAGAACTCCACAGACTTTGAATCCCCTTGCCAGGTATGGTTTAGAAGAAACTTCTTTGTTAGTGGTTGGCAGGGGTCTATAGCTGTGTTATGCAGTATGTGGTTGAAATTCAGAAGACTCATGTTACACTTGGTGTTCTTTCATTCATTCATTCTCTATTTCTTTTTCCCCTTTTTTTAATGGTTTGGGAAGGTGCTAAAATTGTTCGAAGTTTCAACTGTTACTTTTTCTTTTCGCGTTGCTTGATTTTCTCAACCCACTAGTTGGTGTAACTGCAGGAGTTTATTGTTGGCATTGTGCGTTAATTCTATTATTTGTCAGAAGCATCCTTTTGATGGTTCCTCAGAGAAGGTTTCCCAGTGAAATATTAATATTAACTCCATCTAACGATCTTGTCGAGTAGGGATCTAACTTGGTAGTCAGTATGAACTGAATTTTTATTGTTTTTATGGTGATGGTTCTATGATCTTCTAATGACATGTAAGATGTGGCCAATTGGCAAATCTCTCATGATTGTTTCATCTCACTTGTGGAATTTTGTTTCTTATTATTTTCTCTTAATTTTATTAGTGTAGCAGCTTTTGCAAGTACTTTTTTTATAAGTGCTTTTGCAAGTACTGTATGCAATGTCTTACCATTTTTCTTGAATCTATTGTGAATTTGTGATCCTTATTGACTTGTAACTGTGGCAGTGCAGAGGCTGGTCCGCTTAACTCTTGAACATCCGGAATACTCATTAAATTACTCATTCCCATCCGATAATGAGGTCTACTACCACCTTACACACTTAATTCTCCTTATTGCACTGTTAGTCTGTTATCTATTCAGATTGTCATGTAAAGGCTTGGTTTGTAAATTACCTGTTGTGCATATAAATGCTTACATGTCTTTTTGGTTATTCGATAAGATGCTATTTTCAATGTATTAGAATTTCCCTATTTAAGTAAAAAATGGAGGATGTTGGTTAAGTACAGCCTCAACATTGGAGTTTCTTCCATTGCTACCTTTCAATCTCTTTTAGTTTTAATAAAGTGAGTGTTATTTGTAGGCATCTTTACATTTACTTGCTTTTAATGTGTTTGAGCCATGGATGTTGAGGATCGTGCGTGACCTGTCAGCTTTTTGAAAATTGCAGATGTGTACTCCTTCCTAGTCTGAATAACAAAAAACCTTTACATTCGCAGTCATTCATTTCATGTGTTTGTGAACCACCTGCAGTGACTTTTTCCCCCTAGTTTGAATAACAAAATAACTTTACATTTGCAATCATTCATTTCATGTGTGTGAACCACCTGCAGTGACTTTTTCCCCCTAGTTTTTTTATGTCTTTTATTGATGACTTTTATTAGGATTGCTTGATTTGCCTGAATGAAATGAAGTCTTTTGCGTGGTTAATATATTTCATAAGATGACCATACATCAATTCGGAATGACTGGTAAGAGCTTGAGCTTGAAGTCAACTGCCATTTTGTCAGAGAAGGTAGTTAGATTTTATGAAGGAAATTCAACTCCGTACGTGAGATCGAAGGGTTGACTAGATGACTTATTCTCCAATGCTCTTGGGAGAAGGCCTTGTAATATTCTCAACAACTGGTATCATTGATGTACATGTACCAGCTTGAGGTGACCTATTGTTAAATCTATACTTTATTATTTATTTGGCCTCTTCTTAGTTATATTGTTTTCAAAAGCATCTAGACATATGCCTCAAGGAGTGGGTCAATGCGAGGCATTAGGAAAATCCTCAGCAATGCAACGAAAAAGCGTCCATAACAGCAATGGAGTGGTGAACGGGAATCACCATAAGGGAAAAATGGTAAATTCTATAAATGATGAAAACCATAATACACATCCTTTTAAGAATCTTGGTAATCAAAACACTGAAACAGTCATAAAAATCTCTTGGGAGGAGCAAAGAATGTGAATGGTTAAGACAAATACAGTCAAAGAAGATGATATTCTCTTAATTTTTTTGTTTGTTTTGTTGTTTTCCAGAGATTTTGATGGAGATTATGGTTTTTTTAATAGGGTTTTGTTCCATCATTTTTAGAAACATTGAGATGTTTTTGTTTAAGAGATGGCTGCAGTCGGAATGGAGTTTGTGGATTTTGTGTCATCTGCTCGATGAATCAGAGGGGGAAGAGATTTCCACCTTGACAATAGCTATTTTTATTTATATAGGCATGTTCGTGAGGCTTATGGCCCAAGCCTCACTGTTTAGGCTAGTGAAGCTCCTCACCTCACACCTTTGTGTTTTAAGACATTTCGTGGTTAAGAATAGTTTAATCATTTTCTTATCATTACGAAGATTATTAGTTGCCTTTTATTCTTTTCTTAAATGACTGATGCCATTGTGATTTTGTATCTATTTCACTTATTAATGTGAACACTTGAGTTATAACCCTACTACAAAAATGGTGTGGCTCTTGTACTTCTTATACTGAAAGTTCACAAGAAAAGGTAAATTACCTATTTTGAAGCGTGGGAGAAATATAGCCAATAAATTAATGCTCAATTGCAAATGAGTAAGGCCGGAGAGTTATCCATTTTTTTAGGATCAAAATCAGGGAGTGATCCACGTATTTTTTTGCGCCCTTTAGAGAATTGCAACTTGAATAAAATCGAATTTTTTTATCTCTTCTTTAAGGACTTAAAACTTTTTAGGTTTTGAGTTTGGGTAATCTCTTAGTAGAGGTTGATAATGCTATTGTTGGGCTTCCACTGAGAAAAAGTTCTTGTGGAGATTACTTAGTCTATTAGAAGAGATTTATTTCATGGTACTCTTGCTCATTCATGTAAGGTTTTTTTTATTGCTTGTTGTCAAGAAACATGTTCATGGAATGAGTGTAACGGACATGAGGATACTGAGATGGATGAGTGGAAAAACTAAGTGAAAATCAGAAATAAGCACGTTCGAGGAAATCTATGAATAACCCAATAGGAGATAAAATAAGGAAAGTTGTTTGAGATGGTTTGGGCATGTATAATGAAGATCATCAACAACACCAGTGAGGAGCACCTTGGTGCAAGTTGAAGGTTCTAAATGGGAGAGTGGGGGCGAAAATGATGTGGATTGTAGTAAGAAAAGGTTGAAAGACATATGCCTCAACAAAAGATATAGCTCTAAATAGAGTGAATGGTGAAATAGGATTCATGTTGCCAACCCCCAAAAATGAATGAAAACAAACAATTAAAATGGTTCAAACTTGTGTATACACTCTTTGGAAAAGAACACGTGGCTTGATATTCATGATTGTAGAGACAACAAGAGCTACATGTGATGAAAGATAAAGCGAGATTGATGAAAGATAGTGTGTCATTGCCATCATACGGTAGATAAATACAATCAAAGTTGCATATCATCTACAATGGTTTTGAGTCTTTTGACATTGTATCTTGAAGAATAAGATCATGAACCCAAATCAAGTGGACTGTACATTGAAAAATATTTTCTTAGAAAAAAGGCTGGTTGACGTCAGGAGGTCTGAATAGTTTTACGTGAAGATGATTGTATTTTTCCTCTGAAATAGTGTTATTAGAATCCTACGATTTATGATTTGAATCCTACAATCAAATCAAATCTTAATCTTGGTAGCGGATGTTGTGTTCCCGCGCACGTGTTATGTTAGCCCGACGACCCGTTGGTATACATAATTGTTTCACCTTTCCCCAATAGGTCGATCTTTTGGGGTAAATGATTGTTTAACATGGTATCAGAGCTTTAAGGCTTGGGAGGTCGCGGGTTCAAGTCTCTAGCGGAGTGTATTCCGGCTGAGGGGGGATGTTAGCAGATGTCGTGTTCCCGCGCACGTGCTGTGTTAGCCCAAACCCGTTGGTATACATAGTTGTTTCACCTTTCCCCAACAGGTCGATCTTTTGGGGTAAATGGTTGTTTAACAAACCCAAACAATTTGAATTTATGTTTGAATCCCTTTAGATAAGAATCTAACGATTTCTACATGAATCTTAAAATTCGAGTACTATTCACCACTTGAATATGTTGCGATCATTTCAATTCTTATGATTTAAATAATAACATGGGGCACATATTCAGGTGAAAAAAACAACTTCTCTGGACACTATAAAAAAGATGATCATTGGCTATTTTTTACTAATTAAATAAATTTATAACAGGTATATTGCTATGTCTTTCTACACAAACATCAGATCGTCACAATACAATTATTGTAGGTAACAATTTCATGGTAGTGTTTTCTGCATGAAACACCACCTAACATGTGGTGAAAATAAATGGATGTCCATTCATGCAATTTGAAAGATTGAGAGTTGAGATTGTTGATCAGAGATAAAACCTTGTTTATTTTGATGATGAATTGAAGATATATAGTTTTGATTTTTCTTTGTTTGAAAAGATTTATCATTTGTATAACTGTGAGTTAAAGAATAGTGTCTCTATAATGCATATTGGGATTGCCATGTAAGATATTTTGTCATTATTTGTTAATGTTTGTATATGACCTTGTCATTATATCATGAGTTATGGAGTAGTTAGGTTTTTTCAATTTTTTGGATATTGTGTTAATTCGATTTGAATCTTACTCTGTACGATTTACGATCTGATTCAATTTTAACAACATAGCCTTTGAGTTTCTTTATGGCAAAACTCATGCTCTTAAACTCACGATTTATACAATGGAAACAAACTCATGCTATTAACTTACATTTCTACAATGGAAAACAAGTTTTTCATTGATAATATTGTAGGTTACTCAATTGGCTTCTCCCACTTTGGAAACATTCAAAATGTCTTCATTTTTGTGGATTCTGACATCGCTGTAATTACATTCTCAGTAATCTGCTTGCCTTACTCTTAATTCTTTTTACTCCATGGGTGTTCTGATTTGTGTACATGTTTGCAATTGTGGAATGGTGAAATAGGAGTGGATGGTCACAAAGATGGGTAAAATTTCAAAGGTAATGACGTCAGATGCAATGATTGCTGTTGATTGTGAGATGGCTCTTTGTGAAGATGGTACAGAAACAGTAATACAAGTGTGTGTCGTGGATCACAATTTGGAGGTAACTTTTGGCCTGAAACCAATTCTTTGCAATATAAACACCTTAGTTATACTCAGTAACATTCACTTTCTAGGTCTGTTGTAGGTTTCAGTTATACCATCTTTTTCTGCCTTAAATTGATTTAGCTCTTTGGAGTCTTTCAGGTCAAGCTCCATGAACTTGTAAACCCCAATAAAGCTGTTGCCGATTATAGAACTGAGATTACTGGAATTTCGGCTAAGGATTTGGAAGGAGTTACTTGTTCATTGGCAGATATACAGGTAATATGAGGTCTATGTGGAAGTTATCTGGAGTTACATGGTCCTGGATTTTCTTTTTCTGAACTGATTTGGGTCATTTTGCAGAAATCAATAAAAAAGCTGTTATTGCATGGAACCATTTTAGTAGGCCACAGTTTGAGTAATGACCTGCAAGGTATGCTTATGATCACATTCACTTATCAATCTTATGTGCGTTACCTTCCCCGTGAATTTGTTAGATATCTTTGACTCTTCTCGTTCAGCCATCCATATTTGTTTCTTCTGTAGCTTCACGTTATTTCACTTGTACTTTGATAGGTCTTCATTTCTCGTTTTCCTTTTTTAAATGTTATACAGCACTGAAACTGGATCATGCAAGGGTGATCGACACATCATTCATCTTCAAATATCTGGATGGGTCTACTTGGAGAAGACCTTCGTTGAATCATCTGTGTGAGGCAAGTTCTTTAAAGGAAGTTTACTTTCTGCAACTCTGTCGCTAATTCCCACTTTTACATCTGTCAAGTTCACCGTGTACTTTTAGCAGTTTAAGCTGGTTTGAATTTCAGATCACGCTCTTATCATTTAACCTTATATCTTTATTCAATATTAACATCAATGGAGATTCAGTTTGAACGTTGAGCATTTCTCAGCCTGCTTTTTTTTACTTTAGTAAAAATTGTTCTCATTACCCAGATCAGTGAAACATAATTGGAATGCTTGATTTAAGTAGGTGGTTCTGTATTGACTTGGCAGTTTCTTTTTCTTAATTGGCACACTGAAATTTATAAAAATGGATTTGAATCATGTGATTTGTGTTTAGCATGCAGAACTATGAAAATGTTTGGGAGAGCATGACTATTAGTTTTTGTTTTCAAAATCTAACTGTTACAATCTAACGTCTGGTCGGTCTATAATTTAATTAATAGAATGTTTTTCAGGACAACCATAAGTCTTGATATACTAATCAGGTGACTTCCAAATACACATAATCTTGGATAGACAACTATGAATCCTTTTTTGTGCAGTAGTGACTTATCAAGTGGGAGACTGCTCTTTAAAATACTCCCATGCGTTTGAAATGCACATGTATAGAAACTATGAGCCAAACATTTTAATACAACATTAGCACTTAGGATTTGGGAATTAAACTGGAATACCAGACCTTTTTTATTTGATAAGTGAATCACAAACTGTTATTTTTAGCATACTGTGATGTAGAAGCATGAGATGGTACATGATTCAACCTGAGCCCGACCCCCCCCCCCCCCCCCCCCCTCTTTACGGCTTTACCACAGCGAAGAAACCCCTCTTTACGGCTTTACCACATCTCCTTTCTTCGCTGTTTGCCCCCCCCCCCCCTTTACGGCTTTACCACATCTCCTTTCTTCGCTGTTTGCATTCTCCCTCACTCCCTCTACATATGGTTGCATGTCTTTACTCTGACTATGCCTGACATATTCATCACAGTTCCCATTTTTCATTTATGTTTTACATGTTTTTGGGACTCGAGTTGTTTTGACGTTGAGATTTGATATATGGGCCTGTAAAGTCTTCAACTGGAGGAGGGGGGGGGGGGGGACACTAATGCAGTACAATGATACTGTCATCCTGAGGAGGATGTACTCCCTATGGTCTAGACCATTGGAATGGTCTTGGGGACATCCAACGGTGTAGACCTAGGGATGTCAGACACCTTTGGATGACAGCAACAGCTCATTTTATTTTTTGATAAGTAATTCAGGCATTGAATATTAAACGACAAGGGAAAATCCCACTGAGCAAGACAACAAAAAGGTGAGAAAGAATCTCACCGCCAAAAACAAAAATAACAGCTAAATTAGCCAGAACAGAAAAGTATATCATTCCACCTAAATACAAAGTCTTCAAAACGTAGTCCTTTGAATTCCTTGAGGGTGAAGACCATATGAACAAAGTATATCATTCCCCTTTAAATGTTATTTATATCAACTAATGAATTTATTTCTAATGATTACTAAAAAAAGGCGTGGTTACTCTAGGCGGGACACAACATACTTCTTTTTTGGCTTAGGGGACACAACAGATTCAATTTCTGGGTTAACACACAAAAGACTTGATTATCCCAAGACCACCCTGACCAATTCCTCTCAACCCAACCTAACCAGAGGTGGGCTAGGGTTGAGTGATTGATAGCTTGGGTTGGGCTCGTGCTGGCTCCCAACCCAATCCAACTTGCATGATTTTCACTCCTATGAAATGCACATGGTCTGGCCACTATGAGCAGACAAACGATTTAATACAAACTTAGCACCTATGGTTTAGGAATTAATTGGAATAGCTAACTGTTAGGTTTTTTCGATAAGTGAAGCAAACTGTTATTTTCATCTGTTGTGTAGTGTATAATGATGCAGAAAAAATGTGATGGTACAAGATTGTTTCCTATTGAAAGACCGTAAAATAACCTTTTTGCTTTGATGTGTTTTGTTCCATAAGTCACCTATTCAAACATAGGTTGTATTCATATGCTTAATGCTTGGCCATTGCCTATGATTACTCTAAAAGTCCTCGTGAAAATCGCACACACACTTTGCTTGGTTGAAGAAATTTTTTATGTACATTTAGGAGCAACACTTGATTAAAGCTAAGGTGGCTTTTGGTAAAACTTAATTTCAAACCTTAAATCTGAAACTGGGACATTGAACCTTAATGGGACATTCAGACCATTTGGTAACGACCTGAAAGTCAGGTTGAAAAAAACCTGTATCATTTCTAGGTTGAAAAAAAGTTGATAGACAAAAACAACATTTGATCAGCGATTCTTTTCAAGATGAATGTTATGTTACTCAGAAGTTGTAGAAACATATTGTTGAAAGGTAGTTATTTTAATCTAATCACAAGATATGATTTCTATCCTTGGGATTGGTACTTGGAAACCATGCATCTTTAGCAGGGTTAAATGATCTTGAACTGTGTTAGATTCATAATTATATGTTCTTGTTTTATTTTGACAGACGGTGCTGGGATATGAAGTTCGGAGGAAGGGTGCTCCACATAATTGTCTAGATGATGCACGTGCTGCAATGAAACTAGTTCTTGCCAAGCTGGAGCATGGATTTGATGACGCCATTGCCTTGACTAATGTAAGTTTGATATATAATAGCAAAGCTGTAAAGTTAAAAATATCACGAAAAAATGAACAAAGAGATGTAAGTTGGAAATATTATAAATGTTCTGATTTATGCTTAACCATTGCATTGGCCTTACTAATTCATTATTTTCTTTGAAATCATAGGTATCTGACACTGAACTGGCAAAGCTACTTCTTCACAGAATACCAATTGATGTACCTAGGGAAGAATTACAGAAGATATTTCCCAAGGACATAACCGTTGAACTTCAGGTTAAATATACCTCATGCCTAACTCAGTTTTCTTTAGAGGAGAACTCAAAGTCAGGGCAGGGGGATTGGAAGAAGTCATTCTTATTCTCTTCACTGTGTATGTCACACATCCAGAGGTGTTGGGAATCACCATTTGATGGATCCTACCAAGATCTTCCAAGTAAAAATTAACTCAATTGGGTTATCATAACCCTTCAATACAAACACTTCTCTGTATCATTTGCCAGAATATCTCTGATCTTCCAAAGGAATGCTATACGTCCAATGGTTGGAATCATCAGGTTAGTTCAATTTCCCTTGGGAAGATTTTGTAGGTGGCTCAGTTGAATGGTGCTTCTCTGCCCCTCGACACCCCCTGGAATTCCCGGTGCGGAGAAAAAGTGTCATTTCAATCAGAGAACGTGTGGTGCGGGCTGGGCTTCCACCATGCCTCTCCGCCACGCTTCTCTTCCCCTTGACCCCCCCACCATCACCAGCCACACACATGCACATGCACACTTTAGGCTTTACTCGTTCTTAATAAGTACAAACTGAAAACAAAGTAGTAAAGTTTCTATCCCATGGTAAATGTTTGTTGGCAGCCCAATTTAAAAGTTCGAAGACAACAATATTCAGCTACTGCCATTTTCAAAGATCCACAAGAGGCACATGAAGCATTTGAAAGTATAGAAGGCAAAAAAGGAAAGGTATGTACCTTCCAAATTTGCTGTAATTTCAATCTTGATCCTTTCTTGATTTTGAGTCTGTATCTTTGTTCACTAGTTATGGATGAATTTGTGAAATAGATGAATCTAGGGTTAGGGAGGGAAAGAGAGAATGAATCTAGGATTAGGGAGGCAGAGATCATTGGGTCCAACACTCTACATAAAGCCCATTCACTAGTTATGGATGAATTTGTGAAATAAATGAATCTTGAGATCGAGAGAGAGAGAGAGAGAGAGAGAGAGAGAGAGAGAGAGAGAGAGAGAGAGAGCTCCTAGGCAAGGTCTTTGTAAGAACATCTCCCAAGATATAAGGAGTGATGATTCGTTTATTCAACACCATGTCACAAATAAAATGACAATCAACCTAAATGTGCTTTGTCCGCTCATGAAACATTTGATTGCCAGCAATATAGCTAGCAACCCGATTGTCACAATACATAGGCATAAGAGAAGGAACTTCAAATCTCATCACCTTAAGGAGGGATTGAACCCATAACATCTCACATGCAGTGTGGTTCAGTCTTTTTTTTTTTTATAAGGGTGTGGTTCATAGTCTTGTATTCTGCTTCAGCACTGAAGTGAGTGACAACATTCTGCTTCTTACTACGCTAGTTCACCAAATTACCACTAACAAATATACAGTAACCTGAAGTAGACTGATGATCAGTACCAGAGAAATCAGTAATAGTTAAAGTCGCGATGGTTGACATAACAACCCCTTGCTTGGCGACCCCTACAAATATCGTAGAATCTGGAAACCTACATTCCAATGTGGCTGTCGTGGAGCATGCATAAACTAAGTACGCCAACAACAATGGTGATGTTTAGTCGAGTAACAGTAAGATAAATTAGCTTCCAAAAAAATTGACGGTAATGACCAACATCAACATAAACCTCTCTCTGTTTAGCATCAAGTTTAACAATGGGATCCATAAGAGTATCAACAGGTTTGTTGCCTAGCGTGCTTTTTTGAGATAAAAGGTCCAACACATACTTGGGTTGAGAAATGCTAATACCAGTTTTGGAACGAGCAACTTCGATGCCAAGAAAGTAAAAGAGGAGACTCAAATATTTAGTGTGAAACTGCCTAAACAAATGGGACTTCAAGTCTAAAATACCACGGGTGTCATTTCTTGTGATAATGATGCTATCCACATACGCAATCAGAATAATAACATCGTCGAAAGACCGTCTGATAAAAACCGAATGATCTAGGTAACTGCTTCAAACCATAAATAGCTTTCCATAGGTGACAAACTAACTAAGTCTGTTTAGAAGGAACATATCCAGGCAGTTGCTCCATATAAACCTCTTCATGCAAGTCCCCATGCAAGAAGTCATTCTTATATCCAACTGATATAAAGGCCAATCACAACATGCCGCCACAGAAGAATTCTAATAGAATTCAGCTAAGCAACTAGGGAGAGAGTCTCAAAATAATCCACACCAAATGTCTGAGTATACCCTTGGCCGACCAAACGTGCCTTTAAGCGCTCAACAGATCCATCAGGAAAATACTTGATGGTGTATACCCATCGACATCCAACATTTTGCTACTTTGGAGGAAGTGGAGTAAGATCCCAGATATGATTATTTCACGACTCTCAATACGACGCAAAAAAGAACTATGGTGATGTTTGCCTAACTGACAAGTTTCGCATTTTAAAACAGACATTAGACTCAACTTAGGTATGACATGAAGTAAATTAGACAATGAAAGATGACCCAAATGTAGAAGATTACACCTGCTTTAGATTTTTGAGAAACAAAAACCCAAAAAATCTCTCAGAGAGAAAAACACAGAAAACTGCACCAATCTAGGAGTAAGCAAACTTCAAACAATGGATCTCTAAAGGTTTGTTTGTGTCAAAAACTTAGGATTTGTAAACCAACCTGAGAAATATGAAGAAGAAGATGAATAGATGAGAAGGAAGGAGGATCAAAAGTGCTTTGATATATATATATATATATATATATATATATATATATAGAGAGAGAGAGAGAGAGAGAGAGAGAGAGAGAGAGAGAGAGAGAGAGAGAGAGACGAACTAGGGTTGTTCGGCCTCCTCATTGTATATATACTATTCATTCAAGTGGTGTGGGCTCACTTACATTAATAGAGCATATGAGTCCAACACTCTACATAAAGCCCATTTACATAACATAAACATAACAAAATAAACAAAGAATTCTAACAGAATTAATTACTAATATTTGAGGGTTGCTTATATGTTATGCACAAATGATGTAATGTTGGTTGATGAGACTAGAGAGGGAGAAAATGCAAAACTAAAACTATGGAGATACTTTAGAATCCAAGGGTTTTAAAATAAAACCAAGACATAATATATGCAAGTGAAACTTAGTAAGGACATGTATAAGGATGAAATTATAGGTCCAATGGATGGGCAGCAAAAGTGGGTGTTGTCATTAAATTAATGTTGAGTGGCTAAAGTGGAGATGTGCTTCTGGAGTGTTATGTGATCGAAACGTATCAATCAAACTAAAGGGAAAATCTTACAAGTTAGCAATCAAGCCTTCGCAAAATGTTAGGCTATCAAGGAACATGTTCATAGATGAGTGTAGCAGAGATGAGGATGTTGAGATGGATGAGTGGCAATACTATGAAAAACAACATAAAATGAGCACATCAGAGAGAATCTAGGAGTAGCCCTAATAGGAATAACATAAAGGAAAGCCGATTGAGATGGTGTGGGCATCTAAAATGAAGATCAATGACGGGAGCAATGAGGAACGCTTTGGTTTAGGGTGAAGGTTCTAAAAGGGAGAGGAATGCTGAAAATGAAGTGGATTGAGATAGTGAGAAAAGATCTGAAGACCCATGTATAGCTTAGATAGAGTCGATTGGTGAGATAAGATTCATGTTGCGGACCCCAAATAGTTGGGATGATAGAGTTGATTGGTGAGATAAGATTCATGTTGCGGACCCCAAATAGTTGGGATGAGGCATAATCTGAAGGTGATGATCTTTCTTTGACCCACATTGGTGGTCTTTTATGTATTGTCAAATTAGTTAACAACATGCTCATATAAAAGGCGTTACTTAACGTATTACCTCCTAAATAAGATGTCCAAATACAAATGGATATGAACGCTGGTACATGAATATGGACACGACTTCATTTCCCAAAATTCGAGACACGGATACTAATACAAGTATCCTATCCAATATGTTCATACCATGCTTTAGTTTATAATTTTTTAAGTATCATTCTTTAGTGTTTACATCATGCCAAAAATAGTGGGACTCAAGAGTGAGAGAGAAAAATAGTGGTCCTAGGAAACTAATTAGTCGCCATGCAAATTCTTTTACAATAAGATATATTACAAATATACTATTTATATTATGACAACAAATGAAGGATAACCAATAACAAATATGAAACAGGAAAATTGTAAGGTAGAAGGATCCATGTTGTATCCAGTACCAGTGCCGGTATCGTATTGTGTGGATATGGGTACCTTGGACTTTTAAAATATCGTGTCATTAATAATTATACCACCCAAATATGGCAGGGGCAGGGCACAGGTACAACATTTTGCATTTAAAAACTGAAGTGCTGGATAATGGGTACAACTCCTAATTTGAAGCGCCCTAGTACATATTATTTAGGCTGTGTTTGGTAGCGCGTCTTCAACCGACGTCTTCAAGGTGCAGACATTTAAAGGTCAAGACCGACGTTTGGTTCTACACGACATGTGAGACCCACATAAGAATAAATGTTGATAGATCACGTGGGCCCAACATAAGAACAAAGATCGATAGTTCATGTGGGCCACACATAATAACTGGAGTTGATAAATCATGTGGGCCCCACATAAGAACAGAAGATGATGGATCATATTTGGGTCCCAAATAATAGAGGGGCGATGATAGATCATACATGTGCTATATGTCAAGTGGGCCCATATATCATAAGTGGGCCATACATTAAGTGGGCTATAAGCTCATTGGGGGTGGAGGGTGAACCTTCAAAGTACATGCGTCTTCGAAGACTCAAGGGGGGAGATGAACCTTTGAAGGTGCACTTCTGCGTGTCTTCAAGGTGCACTGTCTTTGAAGGTGCGCACCTGCTTGTTACCCAAACACTTGTCATCAATCAAGAAACGCACCTTCAGCCAAGACGCACGTCGAAGGTGCACTACCAAACACAGCTTTAAGCATTTAGATTTTCTATATTAAACAACATTGAAGTGTTCATGATTTTCTCCAGTGTGGCTTCTAGTTGTAATAATCATAAACTAGGATTATTGAACTGAAAGTATCTTTCTTGACATATATGGCATGGCTGACGAGGCCATGCTCTTACTGCCCTATGTCAGGAAACCTCTAAGAAGCTTCCAAACTGGGCTCTCGATACTGGCTGCCACCATGTATTGACTTGCCTATAATGGGATAAGGTTCTTGCGCTGTATAACTGTCATGGAACAACCTGGAAGGCAATCTTGTACAAGAATGTTCCTTTTCAGTTTTCACAACTTATATCATTTATGGGGGACAGTTGTGATATTATCCCCGGGTCTTCTATAAGTTGAATTCAGCTGCAACTCGCTTGTCACAACAATATCACATATGTACATCTCCAACTGTCTTATGCATGTATACCCTTGACTGCTATCCAATCTGTTCCATTCAAATATGCACATGCAAAGAGATTCATAATTCCTATCCCTTGCAAATGAGAGGGGAACGAAGAAATAGAGAACATCATGTTCCCTACGGGCCAATTTGGTGATGATTAAGATAATCAATTATGGGGTTGATAATCCATTATCAGCCTAATAATCGATTTTTAACACCAATAAATGTGTGTTGAGAATAGAATAAACCATTTTATGTGATAATAAAGTGTTTTCTCTTTACAATCATTATCAAAATAAACTATGTATATAATGATAAATCGATTGGTCCAATTCAGCTTCAGGTCGAATTTGGATCTTGTTAGGTATTTGGACCGGGTTAAATACTAGGTTTGGGAGTTGAATACTTGCTAAAACTTATCATTTTGTAGTGGATCCGACCCATACTCCACATATAAGTCGGATCCATATGGTTTGAATTCGAATCATGTTCATAGATTCGAGTCGAATCCAAGCCCGGGTAGATCATGTTATAAGAAATCAAATTTGAATATGGATGAATATGGATCATGATATTAAAGTTAAAAGAGTTGCAAATGTTTGGTATTTCTTTTTAGAAAGGCATCTGCAAGAAAAGTATTTGGTAGATGTGGTTTTGGATTGAGAATCCATTTCACCATAATTATTACCAAATGGGCCCTACATGTTATTTGGGAGATAAGAACCATGATAACTTTTCTTTTTCTTTCTTTTAGGACTCCTTTGGACGGCCCCAGAAACTCGTCTCCTTTCAACTCAGTACAGGACTATTTACCAGGCTCCTTGTTCGTAAAATGGTAAACAACGATCCCCTGGACCAATGTGGTTCTTCAAGGAAGAGATCAGTCCAAGTCGAGGAGATTAGTGTGGAGTCGAAGAAGGTAAAGACAGACTCGCATCACTGCGATCACATCAAAGAGATTGAACAATTGAAACGAGAACTGCGCCAAAGGGAGGATGAAATCTTTAACTTGCAAAAGATCGTATCTGCTCTTATTAGGAAACAGGGACTCTGAAATTTATCCCCATGGATATATGAGGGATGACACTTTGATGCTGGTCTTTTTTATTTGTTTATTTATCACCAATATGTCGAACGTGAAAAAAACAAAAAAATTCAGTTGAAGATCAGATTACATGCATCATAAAGCTTGAGAGAAAGTATCAACACTTAAGCAGTAATCAAAACTGCAGTAATTGTTATCCAGATGTCACTGCAGCACAAGATGACTAACAAACCTTGATAATACAATGTATACGCAAAAGTTTTTCGGAACTTTAAGGTTTGCCATTGCCACTGCCCGAGCAGGAAATTCATCTCCCTACGGACATCGACGCTGCATTTCAGTCGACACTGCATCTCAGTAGGGCGGTGGCGGGTAGATTCCTGGATAGGGACCTGCGTGTAAAGGGTTTAACAAATAGTCAGCAACAATCAAAGATGTCATGTTAATGGTAAGATATAGTCTATCTTACCATTACTGATAGACAACAACCAGGATGAAAATTTAAAGATAGTTACCTGGTGGATAACAGGGTGTGGCTTGTGGTGGAGGCGGATATGGTTGTGGAGGGTAGGCTGTAGATGGGTATGGCTGGGGAGGATAGGTCGCCGTTTGAGGGGGAGGAGGATAGGCAGCTGTTTGAGGGGGAGGGTAAGCTGATGGTGGGTACGCCGACTGATTAGGTGGGTACGCTGACTGATTAGGTGGGTACGATGGGTAAGGAGATGGAGTGGGGTAGGCCGCTGCGTGCGAGTAAGGACCTGCAGTTGCTGGTGGAGGGGTGGAGTATAGAGGGACTTGTGGTGCAGCTGGTGCCATGTATGGTGACGCTGATGGTGCAAAGCTTGTTGCTGATTTCTGTAATTGCTCATCAAAGTAAGTTCATATAAACAGATATGCGATCTTGTTACGTTTGGGCTAGTATTAGAAAGATGATCACTTAAATTAGGCTTTTAGCACGAGACGATACTGTATAGTAAGGAAATGAAATGAAATTTCTAACCATGAACTTACATGAGCATTGGAGTAATGCGATATGAGCCGAACTTCCCCCGCGTATCTGTAATGGAAGGAAGTAATTTTTGAGATTAAAAGATGGAACTGGTGATGATTGGAATGAAGATTTATGTGTAATTTTGCTTCTCTTTACCTCCCACTTTTACTTTGTAATGGCCACGCAGTGTCATCGAAACCCTGGGAAAGGACTTTTTGGAGTTGAACCCTAGAAAAACAAAGCAAAAAACAAATTTTAGTTGGGACTAGGGATTGAAATCAAGAGGGTTTCTCTATTTCCTTATTCTTTTGTTTGGGTTTTGAAGACAAAGGGATTTACTTTCCACTGCCGATGAAGTCGTCGTAGCTTAGGGTATTGCTGTTCCAGACGACAACGTTGAACTCTCGGAGTCCTTCGATGAGCGTGAAGATGAACTTCTCTTGAAAGGTAGGATTTTTACCTCCATCTATAGCAATATAGGAAGGGGTTAATGGAGTGGATCAAACACCAGATCCAAAGCAGGAATTCAAGAAATAAACAATAAAAAAAAAAGAGAGGGTGATTTGGATTTGGAGATGTGAGGTGGGGTCACCTGTACAGGTTCTGGTTCGGAACTTAGTGCTTCCATATTCAAGGCATACGTAAGGATCTTGCCTTGAAATCCATTCTGTGTCTTTCAACTTGTTACAGCTAACAACTACAATCACATAACCAGAGAGACCAAGATGAAGATAGTGATGATGATGATGATTATGATCATGTATGTGTTAATCGATGTATGGGATCGATCGGACATACCTGTCACCTCAAGCAGCTGACCTTGAATTCCAAAAACCGACATGGATGGGTATGGAGCGGATGGAGTTTGATTTCGAAACGGAGATGGACGATGCATTCAGAGAGCCAAAACCCCTTTTAAAGAGCTGGATTGCTTTTATATTATTTAAATCTTTGATTAGGGATTTGCGTTCTCGCTCAGAATCTCTCTCAGCGGCCAAGTCGACAGCTAAAATTTGATACAATCTCTCAAAATGACTCGTGGCATACTATTTCGGGCCCATTGATTGGTCTACACAAAAAGAATATGCTCAACAGTGATTTCTAGCCGTTGGATTTGAGCTTTTTTTTCCATCCTGGACTTCTTGAACAGGCTTATAGATGGGTTAAAAGTCCACGATGAAAAATGCTCAAATCCAATGGCTATGAATCACTAATCAGGCTGATTTTTGGTGTATAGATCCACAGGAAGGGACCAAACATTCATGGGTCAGTGGACCCAAAAGAGTATGCCACGTGGCATTTCTGGTGGAAGGATGTATCAAACTTTGAAACAGCCTTTCGTGTCAAAGATTTTTCCCGATCTACAGGACTACAAACCGCGTCTTATTAATGGAAAACATGTGGCTTGCATTCTTTATTAGTGGGCTTGGTCAAATGTCAAACTTGTACAAAACACGGTGCTTGCCCTTGCGGTAAACTATATCTGGGGCGTTAAAACTGATACGACATGCTGCATATACTTTAGCTCAAGGATAGACTGTGGGCCTACTGACCATGGATGATTGGCCCACCCCTTCATGAACCTACACCAACAATCAGCCTGATCGGTGATCTATAGCTGTTGGATTCGAACCTTTTTGTGGACCGGATGATTGCTAGCTATTGGATTATAGTCTTTTGGGTACTCAGATCGAATGGCTAGAGATCACAAATCAGGCTGATTTGTGGTATGTAAGTCCATGAAGGGGGTGGGCAAATTATTCATGGGTCAGCCGCAGAAGATTGCGTACCACATTGAAATTTTCCCCAAGACTTGAGTGTTGGTGAGAAATACGGGTATTAATCAGACCAAGTCTTGCCACGAGGAACACATTTCAGGCCCAACCCATGAATGCTTGGCCCACCCCTTTAGTCCTGCCACTCCTGAGAAGAATCCTGCAGTGTATCTCTAGAAAACCCGTCCCCAAATTCTATTATCATTGATAAGGGATTAATCATGTTCAAACCCCTGTAAACCAGAGGTGGCGGATGAGAACCAATCTGTCTTTTACAAAGTGTGGAACTGGTCGTATCTTTTCTAACCACAGAATCACAGATTATCCAAAAGATTTTTTTTTTTTTTGGCTGATGGGGCGCTCTGGTTGTGGGTCAAAACGTGTCAGGTCCATTGACCCATGGGCCATGAGTGTTTGGTTCGCCATCCACCCCTTGGTGGACGTAAATACCAAAAATCATCCTGATTGGTGATTTCTAACAGCTTGGATTCAAGCATTTTTCATGGGTTGATTTTTAGCCATGCAATTCTAATCTTATTTTGGGTCCTAAAATCCAATGACTGAAAATGACCTATGAGGCTGATTTTTGTGTGTGTAGGTCCACCAAAAGGTAGAGTAAACATCCATATGGTCAGTGGTCCCGAAGAGTGCTCCAAGTGGTACTTTTTTATGCGGCTCGAGTTGACAGCTACCCTCCAAAAAAAATGTTCCATGATCCAATAGGAGGAGCTGTTGCCGTTTTTGTCTAATTTTCATTGATGTTTTTTTTGAAATTTCTAATTTGTTAAGATTTCAATTACACAAATTTCGAAGAACATCAATGGCTTCAAAACATATGGGACAACATGCTACAGTATTGGACAATACTAACCATGCCGGCCCCACAATAATAATAGAGTCATGGTATGATCGACTTCCCCCAATATCACGTTGACCGTGAAGCACGTTGACAATGTAAATGAGAAAAAGTCAACGGATATATGGCATTGCCAACTATACGTCGTTGCCAAATTTTTGTTTTGACTTTTTTTTTTTTTTTGATAGGCATTCTTTGTTAAGACATTAAAAGGAGCATAAGAAAGTAAACCTTTTTTTTTTGGCGCAAGATGCCGCTCAAAACAAACAGCTCCTAAGGTCCGAAAAATAGAACGTTGTCGGATCCATAAGAAAAGGGTGGACTTTAAAAAGTCAACCATGTACACAAAAAGACACGGTTTTTAAATTTAATTAATTCAAATGTATAGGTGACGACTTTTGAGAGTCCTTGCATTGGTATTTAGATGCAAGCAACAGGCCATCAAGGTTTTGTTTTTTCATTAATATAAGTAAGGGTTGTTTATGTATCAGGTCAACCCAAGAATCCAACCCAATAAAAAAAATAATCGGACCGGTCTGGATTGTGTTATTGGGTCCACCTGATCTGATCTTCATCCAATAAGCTATTAGATTGGTTATGGAACGACGATGATGACGAGATTGGATTTGTTACATTAATGTGATATATACTATATTAGTGAAATTTGTCTAGAAAAACTTCTCCATTTTTCTTAGTTTACTTGAAAATTTGTAGCCTTGTACATTTTTATTTTCTCGATGTCGGGTGGTTTAACATGTCATGTATCGGAGTCGATCCGATCTGATATCCCACAGTTTGGGTCTGGATCCCATGGTCTAGAACGGGTTCAAATCAAGTGGGCCTACTATTGGGTGGGCCTTGGATCAATCCAAACTCAATCCATTGACAGCCCTACTCAAGAATACGATTTGCATAAGTAATTAAGGTTTTTTGTACAAGAGTAGGGAAAATAAACAGAAAATTTTGAAATGAGAAAAAAATACTTAATATGTCTGGTCATATTTATTAGGAATCCATTAGGGCGTGTTTGATTGCAGAAACTTTTTTCACCTAATTGGGTGGAAATGAATTCCTTGCTTAGTAGGAAAAATTATCCAGATTTAAATGACTTGGAAGGGAAAATTATAATGATTTAAAATAGCTATCTAACAATAGATAGTTGTGTTTTCTCAAGGAAAATGCAATTTTTTCACTTGGCAATCAAACACGTCCTTAGTGTTATCGATGACTTTTATTCCTCAATTACCCCTACATACTATGATCTTTAATATTCTTTAGGAATTTTAGTCTTTCAATATCTATTACTATTTTAAAGTGTGATTCTGGATTAAAAAAAAATTGGGTACTAAATCCAACAGCTAAAACTCATCAAACAAGATGATTTCGAGAAAGATTGTCTACGAAAGGAAGGGCTAAACATACATGTGGTCAGTGGGCCCATCTGCCCCACTTTGACGAGTAAACCTTCAATGACACCTGCTGAAAGTGAGCGATGCCGCTGACTGCAGCCAATATGAGCCACTTGTCACATTCTTAAGAGGACACTGAGGGTATGGATATGCTTGGAGAATCACTAGGGGGATCTATACACTGAAAATCATGCTTAATGATTTAAAACCTTTGGATTTTTTACCCAAATAATGCTCAAATTCCAACGCTTAAAATCAACCCATGAAAATAACTTCAATCCAACACTTAGAAATCAGCGATCAAGTTTATTTTTGGTTTGTAGGTCCAGGTAGTGATTGACCAAACATCCATACGGTTAGTATCCTCTTAAGACTGTGCCACGCATGTGGCTCATATTGGGTGCATTCAGCAGCGTCGCTGACTACATGTCGTTAACTCCGGTCCACTGAGGGACTGGCGAAACAACTAATAGTGTGCCACGTGGCTCGTATTGTGGGCTGTGACCGGCTTCGGTCACCACGCGCTGCGACACGGAAGTTTTACTTTTGGCTTCTCCTACTTGGGAAACTTTCAAAATGTCTATTCATTTTTTGTGGATTCTGAGTCTCTGACATTGAGTAATGATCTGCAAGGTATGCTAATGATCACATTCTGTACTTATTAATCTTCTATGTATTGCCTTCCCCCTGAATTTGTTTGATATCTCTTCGACTCTTCTGGTACAGCAATCCATATTTACTTTCTTCTCTAGCTTCACGTACGTTAATATTTGATCACTTGTACACTTTGATAGGTTTTCATTTCTTGTTTTCCTTTTTTAAATGTTTTACAGCACTGAAACTGGATCGATCATGCAATCGTGATCATCGACACATCATTTATCTTCAAAATATCTAGGTCTACTTGCAGAAGACCTTCGTTCAATCATTTGTGTGAGGCAAGTTCTTCAAAGGAGGTCTACTTTCTGCAACTCAGTCACTAATTCCCACTTTACATTTATACGTGAAGTTCACTATGTACTTTAATTTTGGCAGTTTAAGTTCGTTTGAATTTCAGATCACTCTCTTATCATTTCAAAAATGATTTAATGTTGGTTGACGAGACTATAGAGAGGGAGAAAATGCAAAATTAGAACTACGGACAGTGGCGGAGTCAGGATTTTGTTCAAGGGTGGGCAATTAATTTGTTCCAAGGTTTTTTTATTTATCGCCAATACGTCGAACTTGAAATTTAAAAAAAAAAAAATTAATTCAGTGGAAGAGCAGATTACATGAATCATAAAGCTTGAGAGAAAGTATGAACACTTGAGCAGCAATCAAAACTGAAGATAATATTTAACTTGCAAAAGATAGTACCTGCTCTTATTTAATTGTTAGGAAACATGGAGACTCTGAAATTAATTAAATTAATGTCCATGGATATAGAATATATGAGGGATGACGAAACTGCTTTGATGATGGTCTTTTCTATTTGTTTATTTATCGACGGTCAATAAGTAGAACTTGGAAAAAAAAATCCAATGGAACAAGATAACATACTGCATACACGTACGTAACATTAAGGTTTGCTAAGGATTTACTTGAGCAGGAAATCCATCTCCCTACGAACATCGAAGCTGCATCTCATTAGGGTGGTGGGTAGAGTCCTGGATACGGTCCTGCATGTAAGGATGCAACAAATGACTAATGGATGCGGGGCACACACGCAGATGAGTTAACGGCTAATCTTTGGTGGTGATCATATTCTTCTCAACATGTATATATATAAATATATAGAAAACAACCTGCAGTATGAAAATTTAAAGATAGTTACCTGGTGGATACGGTATGGCTTGTGGTGTAGGTGGGTATTGCTGGGGAGGATAAGCTGCCGGTTGAGGAGGATAGACAGCCAGTTGAGGAGGAGGATAGGCAGCTGCTTGAGGGGGAGGATAAGCTGCCGGTTGAGGAGGATAGACAACCAGTTGAGGAGGAGGATAGGCAGCTGCTTGAGGGGGAGGATAAACTGCCGGTTGAGGAAGAAGATAGTCAGCCAGTTGAGGAGGAGGATAGGCAGCTGCTGGAGGCGGAGGATAGGCAGACGGTTGAGGAGGAGTAGGATAGGCAACTGTTTGAGGGGGAAGATAGGCAACCGGCTGAGGAGGAGGATATGCAGATGTTTGAGGGGGACGGTAGGCAGCCAGTTGAGGAGGAGGATAGGCAGCTGTTTGAGGAGGGTAAGCTGATGTTGGATACGCTGGCGGATTAGGTGGGTACGAGGGGAAAGGAGATGGAGTACTGGGATAGGCCGCTGCTGGTGGTGCAGGTGGTGGGGCTGATGGTGCAAAGCTTGTTGCTGATTTCTGCAATTTCACATCTAAGTAAGTTCATAAAAACAGACATGCGATCTTGTGACCTTTTGGACTAGAATACTATATAGATCATCAAACTTACATTAGCATTCGAGTAATGCATTCTGAGCTGAACTTCTCCCGCGCTTCTGTAATTGAAGAAAGTAGTTTTTGAGATTAAAAGATGTAAGTGGTGGTGATTGAATATATTGAGATTGAAGATTTATGTGTTATTTTGCTTCTCTTTACCTCCCATTTTTCCTTTGTATTGGCCAGGCGGTGTCATCGATACCCTCAGAAAGGACTTTTTGGAGTTGAACCCTAGATAAACAAAGCAAAAAAATAAATTTAGTTGGGACTTGGGATTGAAATCAAGAGGGTTTCTCTATTTCCTTATTCTTTTCTTTGGGTTTTAAAGACGAGGGATTTACTTTCCATTGCCAATGAAGTTGTCTTTGCTTAAGATATTTTTGTTCCAGACGAAAATGTTGAGCTCTCGAAGCCCTTCGATGAGCGTGAAGTTGAACTTCTCTTGAAAGATAGGATTCTTATCTCCATCTATATATAGCAATCAATCAGATATATAGGGAGGGGTACGTTAATGGAGTGGATCAAACAGAGACCCAATTCAAGAAAATAAAATTTTAAAAAAAATTCTCGGAGACACCCAATTCAGGAATTCAATAAATAAACAAGAAAAACTTCATAACTAAATTTGGTTTTGGAGATGTAAGGTATGGGGTCACCTGTACAGGGTCTTGTTTGGAACTTGGTACTTCCATATTCAAGGCATACGTAAGGGTCTTGCCTTGAAATCCATTCTGTATCTTTCAACCTGTTACAGCCAACAACTACAACCATAGAACCAGAGAGAGCAAGATGAAGATATAGTGAAGAAGATGATAATCATGTATGTGTTTCTGGATGTGTGGGATCGGGCATACCTGACACCTCAAGCATCAGACCTTGAATTCCAGAAACCGACATGGAATGGTATCGAAAGGGGGTTGGAAGAATGCAGTCTGAGAGGCAAAGGCAATTAGCTAGGCAAGGCAATTCTCTCAAAGAGAGATATGATTGTCTTTTTATTATTTTTTCTTTGGGAATTTTTCACAAACCCCCGTTTTATCTTGGAAATTTGACATACCCCCACACCATCTTAGACCGCCGTTGACTAACAATGTTTTATTTAAGGACAAAAATCCTTTTTTTTCAACCTTCATTGTAACAAAAAAAAAATATGAGTTTGGGATAAAACCCCTAATCCAATTCAAACGGCTATGGCAAATGACTGGCCACCCATCCGTTATTAGCAACTAACTTATTAGAATTTCGTGACTGGCCAACCACCACTTCAATTAATTTAATATTTTTTTTATAAAGTGCTAATTTTAGAAGTACATTTCAATACCGGCCCATTAACCATACTGTTCTGAAATATGTGGAACACACACACATATATAGATATATATATATATATATATCTGATTTCTTCATAGAGAAACTTGATTTGTTTGTAGTTTTTCACATGGAAAATTCACAGGGTCATCAAATCAAATGGATGAACTAGATTGGCTACGACATCACATCATCCCTCCATGTGGAAAAAAAAAAGACCACATTGCATAGATGATAACCTAACAAGGATCTGATCTAATACCCACATGCATCCAGATCCAATAGATCAGACCAGTCAACTTAAGACTCCTAATCTAAGTAAGATCTCATTCACCTTATCATATCTGTCCCGAATCTGAAACGGGGTCCTAAATCAAAATATCCAAGGATGAGCAATGGGGGTATGAAATTCCGGTGAGATAAAAAAAAAAAAAAAAAAATGTTCCAAGGTTGGTTATAGAAAATAATTTTTTTGTCATTTTCAAAAAATATTTTTAGTCAAGACGGTGGAGTCACGGGGGTGTGTCAGTTATTTCAAATTGTGGGTACCTCTCTCTCTCTCTTTCGAAGTGACTAAACTCGAAAGTTCTTTGATACGGACGTCCGCGTAAAGTTAAAACTTTATTGACCAGGCACTGTGAGATGACAGGGCAGCAGATCTCAACACGTGGAATTTGTACAGGCTGACCAGCTCGGCCTAACCACACACGTACCCAGCTGACTACGAGTGCTTTTTGCCTAAAACGGGGGTGGTGAGGCCGAGGTGGTCCGCCGGTACAAAATCCACGTGTTGTGATCTGCTGCCCTGTCATCGAAGTTTTGATCGTAAAGTTTGATATAATTTTCCCTCAAAATGAAACGTGGCATACTATTTCGGGCCACTGATATCATGAGTGTCTGGTCCACTCCTTGATAGATCTACGGCACAGAATATGTGGAATAGTCCATTGAGGACTTCATGAACAGGCTTATAGATGGGTCAAAAGCCCATTATGAAAAATGGTCAAATCCAATGGTTATGAATCATCAATCAAGCTGATTTTCGGTGTATAGGTCCACAGGAGGGGACAAAACATTAAAAGACTTTTGCAACAGCGAGTAAAACTTCGATGACAGGGCAGCAGATCATGGCACGTGGATATTGTAGGCAGACCACCTCGGCCTCACCACCCACGTACACAGGTGAGTGTTTTTGGCAAAAAGCACTTGAGTACTCACCTGGGTACGTGTGTGGTGAAGCCGAGGTGGTCAGTCCGTACAAATCCACGTGCCGAGATCTGCTGCCCTGTCATCTCCTTCAATGACAGGGCCCGGTCATCAAAGTTTTATCCTGCAACAGCCTTCCGTGCAAAAGATTTTGCACCGTCAACGTACGACACACCACGTCTTACTAATGGAAACCGTGTGGCGCTCGTATTCTTAGTTGATTCGTCAAACGTCCAATATATTCTACGAAGGGTCGGGCTGGGGGGACCCCCATTTTTGACACTCATTGGCCTATTCATGTAGAAGATGAATCGATGTCATATTTTAGGTGAGGATGATCTCTATGGTGAAGAGATCATCCTCACAAAAATTCAAACCATTCCAATATTCATAGGCTGGTTTAGAAGTTGAAGAATTATGGACCGTCGATTTTTACCGTGTAACTTGAAAGGGGTTCGAAATTTCAGAATGGGCTGATTTTTTGTTGGGGTGATCTATATGGTGAGGAGATCATCCCCACCAAAAATCAGCTATTGATTCATCTTCTACGTTCAAAATGGTTGTCAAAAATGGGGGTCCCCCGAGCCTGACCCCTTCTACAAAACATGTTGCTTGCACTTGCAGTAAATTAACGATATCCCATTAAATTGATACTTATAGCCGTTGGATTAGAATGGCTATAGATCACCAATCAGGCTGATGTCGTATGTATTTCCATTAAGCGGCAGGCAAATTATTCATGGGTCGGTGAGCCGAAAGACTGCTACATGGCCCGTTTTTGTGTCCCGCAGCCTCAGAGAAAATTACGCCCCACACTGAATTTTTTCCTAAGCCGGGTTGGTCACAATACCAAATCTAGCGTATTGATCACACCAAGTATTTCCATTTTCCAGTAGGTGCAAATTTCAGGTCCAACCAATGAATGCGTGGCCCACCCCTATAGGTATTTCACGAGTAAAACTTCTGTCACAGCACACAATACGAACCACGTGGAACACTCTTAGTGGATGTTGACCGTATGGATGTTTGGCCAGTCCTCCCCGTAGACCTTTAAACCAAAAATCAGCCTGATTAGTGATTTCAAAGCGATTCAATTGAAGTTATTTTCATGGGTTGATTTTAACGGTAGGAATTTGAGTATTATTGAGCGTTATTTGGGTGCAAAGATCCAAAGGTTGTAAATCACTTATCAGGTCATTTTTGGTTTGCAGGACCACCAAGGGACTGGCCAAACATCCATACAGTCATCATCCACTAAGAGTGCACCACGTGGCTCTCATTGTGTGTTGTGACAGAAGTTTTACTCGGTCTTTCACTCCTAAGAAAAGTCCTGCAGTATAGCTCTAGAAAACCCGTGACCAACTTATATTACAAAAAAAAACTGGCAGGAACCTTCCAATATATTATTATCGACCGATCATCTTCAACCCCCCGTCAAGGAGAGGTGGCGGTTGAGAACCAACCTGTCTGTTAACAAAGGGTGGAATTGGTCATATCTTTTCTGGTAGGTGGGTAGAACTGGATGTTCTAGGTTATAGCTTACAAAGTCTTTCTTTAAAATCGTCTAGTGACTAGGGGAGTCAACTGGTCGGCTCTGGTCCGGTTTGCCGGTTTGGTTCGTAAACCCAAAATGGTTCTGGTTCTTATTAGTTCCGGTTCTCAAAGTGATGGAACCAGAACCAGAAGCGATTATTTGGTTTTTGTAGGTTCCGATTCTAAGTATATTGGTTCAAATCTTGATAATCTTACAAATTTAACACTAAATGTATATATTGGTCCCGGTTCCTATCGGTTTGGTCCGCCATGGACGCAAGGTTTAAAATATTATTTCGTCTCTGATGGACTCCATAAGTGAAAAGTTCTTCATGAAAAGAGTTACCTGCTCCTTGTGATAGTGTAAAAGACAATTGTATAGCCCACATGAAGATGTACATGTTTCAATTCATTGTTGCTACATGAAAAGTGCTACCTATCTAAGAAGTATGAGAGCTACTATTAAAACAAGTGAAAACAAAACTACTTGTAAAAAATGATGAAAAACAAGTGAATAAAAATAATCATATTTACTTTAAAGGAGAAATTATATAAAAAAGCAAATACACTTGTACAAGAGAAAAGTGAGAACTCCTAAAGGCGCTAATGAGAACTTCGTTGCTTGAAGACCTAGCCTCCAACCAAGGGCTACAAGTCACATTCTTATGAGATTTCAGATTCTTGACTTTTCTAAGATTTACACATAATCTAAGAAAAATCATCTCATAATCTAACCGTTGGATTGTCCTAAAATTGGATTATGATACAAAAGAGACATTTGGCGTAATATCCACCAAATGTTAGGTCAATCAAAGACTGAGAAGACCTCCAACTAAGGCCTACAACAATTTTATGAGATTCTAGATTCTTTACTTTTCTCAGATTTACACCTAATCTATGTATATTGGAATCTAACTATTGGATTGACCTGAAATTTGAGTATGGCATATAAGAGATACATGACTCAACACCCGCTAAATGTTAGGTCATTCAAAGGTTGAGAAGACCTCCAACTAAGGGATGCAAGTCATGATTTTATGAAATTTCAAATTTTTGACTTTTCTTAGATTTACACTTAGTCTTAGAAAAATCATATATTGAAATATAACCATTGGATTGACTTGAAATTTGAGTATGTCACAAAAAGACAGCTTAACAGCCACCAAATTTTAGGTCAATTAGTCGAAAAGACCTTTAACTAAGGGCTACAATGGTAAAACTTCTATCACACGAAATTGTAAATCACACAAAACACAGCCAATGAGTTCTCGGCACGTACACCAAGTGCTTTTGCAACGTACTCATGCGCTTTGCTTTTTAGGTGTACGTGCCGAGAACTCATTGATTGTGTTTTGTGTGATTTGCAATCTCATTGTGACTGAAGTTTTACTCGGGCTACAAGTCCTAACTTTTTAGAGAAATAAGAGAGAGAGTTGATTACACATGTTTTCAACTATAATTCATATAGATTAACTAACTAACTACTTCAAGATAATTCTACCATTAAAAGCTTCATATTATCTATACTATTATAAAGCAACAACTGCTTACAAAAAATAAAAAATAAAAATAAAGCAACAACCGGTAGTACCACGCATGTGACACAATAGAGGCCCTCTCTACTTTCAGAGGTAAAACCCTCATTAAATGTCTCTTTCCTAAAGACTAAACTTGTATAGTTCAAGATGTCCACCACGCTCACATCCCTCATCAATGATGATGAGGGACAGTAGTATAAGCCATGTGGCACACTCTTAGGGACCACTGACCACATGGATGTTTGTGCCATCCCTAAGTGGACCTATATAAGCCTGTTACATGAATTCAAACCTTTGGATCTGAATACCAATATAATGCTCAAAATCTACGGTTAAAAATTAAACCGTGAAAATGACTCCAATCAAATCCTTAAAAATTATTAGTAAGCTGATTTTTTGCATGTAGGTCCATCTAGGGACGTGTAAGATGCAAGTGCATCGCACGTGGCGTTCCCCTAGTAGTACATAATAACAGTCTAAGTTATACACATGCCATTAGAGAGAGAATGAGAGAGGGAGATAGATTTCTGTCATTAATCAAACATATTAAACAACAATCAATCAAAATACAAGAGAAAGATTAAGAGATTACTTGCCCTAGTTGTTTAGTGGATGAACAATAGTAAATTAGTTAAAGCCCCACCACAAGAGAAAAAGAGAAGAAAGATAAGGTCTAGGGCTACTTGGAGAAGAGGACGAGATTTAAAATTTTAAAAGTGATTTTTGTACTTCAAATAAACCTATTTATATAAGGGTCAGGCTCAGGGGACCCCCATTTTGGCGTACCCACATATATAGAAAATGAATCAATGACTGATTAAGTGGGGATGATCTCCTCACCATATAGATCACCGGCTCCAACAAAAAATCAGCCCATTCTGAAATTTCTAACCCTGTCAAAAGTGGTTTTCAAGTTACATGGTAAAAATTGACGGTCCATAATTCTTCAGCTTCTAAACCAGTTTATGAATGTCTCAGAATGATTTGAATTTTGTGAGGATGATATCCTCACCATAGAGATCATCTTCACCAAAATCAGCCATTGATTTATCTTCTACGTGGATATGCCAAAATGGGTGTCAAAAATGGGGGTCCCCCCGAGCCCGACCCTTTATATAAACACGTATACAAGTCCTAATAGAATCCTAAAAGGGTTAAAAAGCCTCCTAAGACCCTTAGTAAGGTTTAGGTTAAGTGTCTTCCCTTAAATGTGCCCAAAAAGTGGTCCATAAGTGCCAAAACAAGTCCAACGACAAACAAAAAGTTCTAAATCACTCTAGATTTTATTCTATTAACCAAACACCCAAACAAAACATTAATTACATAATTTAATTCAACAATAATCAAATAAATGCACAAAATACCTCATAAATACACACATTAATTAATTAAATATATAATTATTAAATAAAATAATTCAGGGCATTACATGCATATTAATACTAATTAACTCTCACTTGAATCATTTGTTTGACTTAAAAATTTTAGGGATTATAAATGTCAGTGCCTATCAATTAATGACTCTTTATCCCGTGCAGATCCTTAGAAGTGTTGAGTTCTAAAACTTTATATTTTTCCTCTCCGATTGATTGGATGCGTTAGGCCGATCGATCTGAGGCTTCCGAATCAATTTCTAGAAATCTAGACTTTTCCTTCTCCAATCGGTCAGGCCAACTTCTCGATCAGTCAAATGTGTCGATTTTTTAAAACTTGAGAGCTATTTCTTCTCTAATCGACCGACGCTCTGTACCCGATCAATCGGAGGCTTACAAGGATGAATTCAAAAACTCGATTTTCACTTTTTTAAGTTCATTTTTTGCGCATCTTTTCACATTCTCTTCTCGCGTGTGCTTAATTCCTTGTTTACAACTCCCATTTCCGGGCCAGACGTTGGTTCTTTGGCTTGGATTTCATCTCATTCTTCTCTGTGCGCGCAACTCTAATTTTGAGAAACAAAATCTTCTCTTTCTCTTTTTACAATCCCAAAGGTAAGAAAATCTAAATTTAAACCTAAATTATTGAGAAAAGGGTTTCCCTTTAATTATCTCAATTTCTATTTAAATCGAAAATTCAATCAAAATTAGAGATTTCTTTTTTATTTTGACTTTGGCAATGACCGAAACCGAAATTTCGTGAATTTAGACGAAATTTAGAACCCTGATGGAACGACATGCTACAGTATCGGACAATGCTAACGTTGTCCCGTAATAAAAATAACAATAGTGACAGTCATGGCACTGAACTGTTGATCGACCTCCCCCAATATCACGTTGACCGTGAAACACGTTGACAATGTAGATGAGGGAAAGTCAACGGATATATGGCATTGCAAACTATATTTCGTTGACAATGTAGATGAGAGAGGAAACCATGGGATGTATGTTTGGACTTGGCTTGAGAGGAGATAATGAAACTCAACCCTCACCTTCATCAAACATTTTCCTCAATGTCAACTCTGAAAATATTTTGCTTAGCTAAAAAATTTGAATATGGATCTACCTATATCCGACTCGACCAATGTGATTCTTCAAAGAAGAGATCAGTCCAAGTCGAGGAGATTAGTGAAGAGCCGAAGAAGCTAAAGACAGACTCACATCAAAGAGATTGAAAGATTGAAACGAGAACTGCGCCAAAGGGATGATGAAATTTATGTCCATGGATATATGAGGGATGACACTGTGATGATGGTCTTTTTTTATTTGTTTATTTATTAGCAATATGTAGAACTTGAAAAAAAAATCCAATGAAGATCAGATTACATGCGTCATAAAACTTGATAGAGTATCAACACTTCAGCAGCATCAAATTAAGCTGAAGTAATTGTTATATATCCAGATGTTATTGCAGAACAAGAAGACTAGCAAGCTGCATTTCAGTAGGGCGGTGGTGGGTAGATTCCTGGATAGGGACCTGCATGTGTAAGGATGTAACAAAATAGTCAGAAACAATCGAAGATGTCATGTTAATGGTTAGATAGACAACAACCAGGATGGAAATTTAAAGATAATTACCTGCAGGTGGATAACACGGTATGGCTTGTGGTGCAGGTGGGTATGGCTGGGGAGGATAAGCCGATGCTTGAGGGGCATAGACAATTGCATGAGGGGGAGGATAGGCAGCTGCTTGAGGCGGAGGATAGACAGCCGGTTGAAGAAGAGGATAGGCACCTGCTTGAGGCGGAGGATAGACAGCCGGTTGAAGAAGAGGATAGGCACCTGCTTGAGGCGGAGGATAGACAGCCGGTTGAGGAGGATAGGCGGCTGCTTGAGGCGGAGGATAGACAGTCGGTTGAGGAGGATAGATGACAGCTGGTTGAAGAGGAGGATAGGCAGCTGCTTGAGGCGGAGGATAGGCAACTGTTTGAGGGTAAGCTGATGTTGGATACGTTGACTGATTAGCTGGGTACGAGGGGAAAAGAGATGGAGTGGGATAGGCCGCTGCGTACGAGTGAGGAGCTGCAGCTGCTGATGGAGGGGTGACATAATGAGGGATTTGTGGTGCAGCTGGTGCTATGTATGGTGGAGCTGATGGTGCAAAGCTTGTTGCCGATTTCTGCAATTTCCCTTCAAAGTAAGTTCATATAAACAGATATGCGATCTTGTTACTTTTGGACTAGTAATAGGAAGATCATCAAACTTACATTAGCATTCGGGTAATGCATTCTGAGCTGAACTTCTCCCGCGCTTCTGTAATGGAAGAAAGTACGTAGTTTTTTAGATTAAAAGATGGAAGTGGCCGTGATGATTGAATTGAAGATTTATGAGTTATTTTGGTTCTCTTTACCTCCCATTTTTACTTTGTAGTGGCCAGGCGGTGTCATCGTAACCCTGGGAAAGGACTTTTTGGAGTTGAACCCTAGAAAAAGAAAGCAATAAAACAAATTTAGTTGGGACTTGGGATTGAAATTAAGAGGGTTTCTCTATTTCCTTATTCTTTTGTTTGGGTTTTAAAGACAAAGGGATTTACTTTCCACTGCCAATGAAGTCGTCTTTGCTTAGGATATTGCTGTTCCAGACGACAATGGTGAGCTCTCGGAGCCCTTCGATGAGCGTGAAGATGAACTTCTCTTGGAAGATAGGATTCTTATTTCCATCTATATATAGCAATCAATCAGATATATAGGGAGGGGTATGTTAATGGAGTTGATCAAACAGAGACACAATTCAAATTTTTTTTTTTTTTTTAAATTCTCGGAGAGACCCTACTCCGGAATTCAATAAATAAACCAGAAAAACTTCAGAACTAAATTTGGTTTTGGAGATGTGAGGTGGCGTCACCTGTACAGGTTCTTGTGCGGAACTTGGTACTTCCATATTCAAGGCATACGTAAGGGTCTTGCCTTGAAATCCATTCTGTGTCTTTCAACCTGTTACAGCCAACCACTACAACCACAGAACCAGAGATGAAGATAGTGAAGAAGAAGATGATCATGTATGTGTTTAACTGTTTATGGATTTGTGGGATCGGGCATACCTGACACCTCAAGCACATGACCTTGAATTCCAGAAACCGACATGGATTGGTAGCGAAAGGGAGTTGGAAGATGCAGTTTGAGAGGATTGTCTTTTTATATCCCCCCCAAGTTGACATATCCACATGACTTGGTCCACCGTATTAGACCGGCATTGACTAGCAATGTTTTTTGAAAAGGACAAAAATGCCCATTTGTTCAACTTTGGAACAATAAAAAAATGGGCTTGGGATAAAACTCCAGCCCCAAGTCAAATGGTTATGGCGAACGACCGGACACCCGTTGATTCGTCATCGGCAACCAACTTACCAGAGTCTCGTTGCCAGCCAACCACCACTCCAATGAATCCAATATTTCTTCTGCAAGTGCTAATTTTAGAAATACATTTCAATACCAACTAACCATGGAAAAAAAGACGGCATCGAAGTAAGGTATGAATTGTCATATCAAGGCATATATGTAAATCGATATCTGAATAGATGCATGCTGGTCACGATCCATGCCATCATATATCCTTCCATGTTACACGGTCTGTATTGGGCTCACAATATGACTTATATACCCAACCAATAATTAAAGACAAGGGTCAGATTCACACACACACAAAAAAAACAAATGCATAGATAACCGAACAGGGATCTGATCTGATCAGGCCAATACCCACATCCAGATCCAATAGATCAGACCAGTCAACTTAAGACTCCCAATCGGATTAACATCTCATTCACCTTTTCATATTTGACCCGAATCTGAAACGGGTCCTAAATCAAAATATCCAAAGATAAGTAAAGGGGGTATGAAATTCTGGTGAGATCTAAAAAATTAATAATTTGTTCCAAGGTAGAAGAAAATTACATTTGTGTCCTTTTCAAAAAAATATTGTTAATCAACAACAGCCGTGGATCGAGTCATGGGGGCATGTAAGCTTTTTCAAAATGTGGGGTATGTCAAATTTCAGAGATAACATGGGGATATGTCAAAAATTCCTTTTTCGATCTTATTAAACTTTTGATTCGGTCTCTTTCAAAGCGACTAAACTCGAAAGTTCTTTGATACGCGCGGACGTCGATCCGCGTAAGGCTCGATACAACTTTCCCTCAAAATGAAACGTAGCATACTATTTCGGGCCCACTGATATCACGAGTGTCTGGCCCACTCATTGATAGGTCTTCGACACACAAAATACGCTGAATAGTGATTTCTAGCTGATGGATTTGAGCCTTTTTCCATCCAGAGCTTCATCAACAGGCTTATAGACGGGTCAAAAGCCCATGATGAAAAATACTCAAATCCAATGGTTATGAATCACCAATCAAGCTGATTTTCTGTGTATAGGTCCACAGGAGGGACCGAACATTCATGGGGTCAGTGGAGGCAAAAGACTTTTGGAACAGCCGTCCGTGTAAAAGATATCTCCTTGTCGACGACACCGCGTCTTACTAATAATGGAAACCCGTGGCTCGTATTCTTTTATTAGTTGACTCGGTCAAATGTCCAATCTTGTACAAAACATGTTGCTTGCACTTGCAGTAAACGACATCCGGACCGGAACGTCAGCTTATAAAAACTACTGACATGCTGCCTAGAAAACTAGCAGAAACTACCCTTCCAACATTATTATTGTTCGATCATCGACAAGGAATTAATAATCTTCAACCCCCGTAAAGGAGAGGTAGTGGTTGAGAACCAACCTGTCTGTTTACAAAGGGTGGAATTGGTCGTATCTTTTCTGGTAGGGTAGAACTCGATGTTCCAGGTTATAGCTCACGAAGTCGTCTTTATATATAACTAGTAGGTGGCCCGTTCCCACGGCACTGTCCAGACAAAGTGTTTGTCAAAATCGGGTATATCCACATCCATTTGGGGTGATAAGATCTCGGCCATCCTTTGTGGAAGCCGATAAGAACGGGGATAAGTGACAAAAGCTTTTGCAAAAATTGGGTGCCTTCGGCACTCAAATGGTGTAATAGACTGGGGCGTTACCATTTTTTCCATTATAACGGATTGTAACACACAGAGGGAGAAATGGAAAAATAACAAAAATAACAAAAAATAAGGTGTTGAAATTCAAATTTTAAATAAATTGAGGTCAAATGAGGCGGATTGAGTGGCTGAAATCTAACCGTCCACATTAGATCAATGAATTTTATCTCAGCCACTCTTTATCTAACTGTCCACATTAGATGGATGGATAAGATAAGAGAATACACCTGAGTTGTCTTGTTATATGCGTGGGTGACCCTTGCCCGCGGCACTTTCCCACAAAGTATTTGTCAAAATCGGGTGGGAGTTAATCTCAGCCATCGATATGTAGCATAGTGGACCTTAGCCACTCATTATTGAAGCCATATAAAACAAGAGGGGGTATAAGAAAATCAGTCACTTGTTATATTGATAGTGGGTGGCCCGTGCCCTTGGCACTCCCCGTCATAGCATTTGCCAAAATCAAGTGTGAGTGGCTGAGATCCACCATCCATTTGGGGGATAAGATCTCGGCCCTTCTTTGTTGAAACAAATAAGAGGGGGTATAAATGGGGAGACAACTTCCCTGTTTTGTTATATAGATATATAAATGTATAGCGGGTGGCCCGTGCCCTCGGCACTCCCCTACAAAGCATTTCTCAAAATTGGGTGTGAGTGGTTGATATCCATAGTCCATTTGGGGGATAAGATCTCGGCCATCCTTTGTAAAGCCGATAAGAGGGGGGTAAAAGTGGGGAGACAATTTTTTCTATTAAATTAATCCAACCGTCTAAATTTTATTTTATGCAAGGGTTGATATGGGCCCTTGGATATATAAAGCCTATAAGAGGGGGAGACAACCGCTGTGTTTTGTTATATAGACTAGTGGGTTCCCCGTGCCCACGGTACTCCCTAACAAAGCTTTTGCCAAAAGCGGGTGTGAGTGGTGGAGATCCATCGTCCATTGGGAGGATAAGATCTGGGCCATCCTTTATGAAGCCAGATAAGAGGGGGAGACAACTTCCCTATTTTGTTATATAGACTAGTAAATGGCCCGTGCCCACGGCACTCTCCGACAAAAGCGTTTGCAAAAATTGGGTGCCTTCGGCACTCAAACGGTATAACAACTGGGACGTTACCATTTTTTTCATTATAATGGCTGTTATAATGGATTGTAACGCACAGAGGGAGAAATGGGAAAATAACTGAAATAACAAAAAATAACGGCGTTGAAATTTAAATTTTGAATAAATTGTGGTCATATGAGGTGAATTGAGTGGCTAAAAACTAACCGTCCATATTAGATCGATGGATTTGATCTCAACCACTCTTTATCTAATTGTCCACATTAAATGGATGGATAAGATAAGAGAATACAACTGAGTTGTCTTGATATATGCGTGGGTGGCCCATGCCCGAGTCACTTTCCGACAAAGTGTTTGTCAAAATTGGGTGGGAGTTAATCTCAGCCATCGATATGAAAGCATAGTAGATCTCAGCCACTCATTATTGAAGCCATATAAGATAAGAGGGGGTATAAGAAAATCACAATCATCACTTGTTATATTTATTGTGGGTGGCCCGGCCCTCGGCACTCCGTCAAAGCATTTGCCAAAATCAGGTGTGAGTGGTTGAGATCCACCGTCATTTGGGGGAAAGATCTTGGCCGTCTTTTGTCAAAATAGATAAGAGGGGTATAAGTGAGGAGACAACTTCCCTGTTTTGTTATACAGATTGTCTAGTGACTAGGGGTGTCAACGGTTCGGTTCGTAAGGTACCAAGAACGGTTTTGGCTCTTATCATTTCCGGTTCTCAAAATGATGGAACCAGAGAACTAGAACCGATTATTTGGTTCTGGTTGGTTCGATTCGGTTCTGGGCATATTGGTTCCAATCTTGATAATATTACAAATTTAATACTATATGTATATATCGGTTCTGGTTCCTATCGGTTTTGGGTCCATATCAAACTATCCAGAACCGAAATTATTATTTTCGGTTCGGTTCTAGTTCTGGGTCCATATCAAACTAAACCTAAATTATTGGGAAAAGGGCTTCCCTTTAATTATCTCAATTTCTATTTAAATCGAAACTTCTCTCAATATTAGATATTTCTTTTTATTTCGATATCGGTAATTATCGAAGCCGAAATATTTGGAACCCTGATGGTAGACATGCTACATTATCGGACAACAGTGCAAGTCATGGCACTGAACTGCTGTTGGACCTCCCACAATATCACGGGACAAATCTAGTTTGCAACTGTTTATAGACTTAAAAATATGTAAATAGTGTCAGTACGGTTGGATGTCCCTTGAAAAATGTGTTATTTCAATTTTTCAAAAAAAAAAATTTATAAATTAAAAACAGGTTTTTCAAGGAGCATTTAATGGTGGATACAATGTTTGCATACTTTTAAGTGAGTAAAACTTCGATGACAGGGCCCTGTCATCGAAGGAGAAGACAGGGCAGTAGATGATGGCACGTGGATTTGTATGGACTGACCACCTCGGCCTCACCACCCACGTACACTGGTGAGTGTTTTGGCAAAAGCACTTCAGCACCTGGGTACGTGTGTGGTGAGGCCGAGGTGGTCAGTCCGTACAAATCCACGTGCCGAGATCTGCTGCCCTGTCTTCTCCTTTGATGACAGGGCCCGGTCATCAAAGTTTTATCCCTTTTAAGTCTGCAAACATTTGCATACTAGATGTGTCCAATATCACGTTGACAATGTTGATGATAGAAAGTCAATTGGAAAATAAAAATTTTGCAGATCAAAATATTTGTGGGCTGGTTTCGAAAACACTGGTACTTGCTGCAGAGCCCACTTTCTAGGACTCCCAATTTTTGTTTTGGGAATTTTTGACATACCCCCCCCCCCTATGTTATCTTTGAAATTTGACATACCCCCCCACACTTTGAAAAAGCTGACATATCCCCCTATGACTTGATCCAAGGTCAGTTGACCAATGTATAAAATTAAAAAATCGGTAAAATTCAGATGCTTTTCAAGGCTAAACGAATATAACACTTCAACAATGACCGAAATTTTATATCTCGAAACCGAATTAAACTTGAACTTTTTCCGTTCTGAATCTTTGCCATATGCCGAATTGCTAACTATGGGTGTGAATCCCATGGTCCAGATTGAATCAAGTGGCCTTACTATTGGATTAGCCTTGGATCAATCTATTGACAGACCTACTCAAGAAAACGACTTGCATAAGTAATTAAGGTTTATTATGCAAGAATAGGGAAAATAAACATAGAAAAATCTGAACCATGGGATTCACACCCAACAGCTCATTCAATGTTTATCTCTTATTAAAAAAATAAAAAATCTTTATTTTTAATATGATCTTCAATTTTACGAACATTGTTGTTTTCATTTTTTGAGAATTTTTAATTTATAGGGGTGCTTTGTCATTTAGTATTTTCACATTTTCAACTCAATTATAATAGCATTTATTGAACCCCCCCCCCGTGGCAGTGGTGGCACCAGAACCTTCCCTCAAAAATATTTGATGATGGTGTCCAACAAAGTTGATGGACCCCAATGTGAGCCACATGGCACACTATTAGAGGCTACTGACCATATGGATGTTTGGCCCACCTAGACGGACATATGTAACAAAAATCTGCCTGATTAGTGATTTCTAACCTTTGAATCTTTTTTTTTTAAGCAACCTTTGAATCTGGGTACCCCAAATACTGCTAGAAATCTACATTTAAAAATAAAACCATGAAAAAGACTAATCCAATGGATAGTAATTACTGATCAGAATGAATTCTGATATGTAAGTCCAACTAGTGATGTGCCAAACATCTATAGGGTCAGTGGTCTCTAAGAGTGCCACATGTAAATGGATAGTAATTACTGATCAGAATGAATTCTGATATGTAAGTCCAACTAGTGATGTGCCAAACATCTATAGGGTCAGTGGTCTCTAAGAGTGCCACATGTAAGGTGCTGCCATGCGTACAGTACACGTGCATCCCCTAGTACATCTAATATAAATACAAAACAGCTTAGTTTTCATAAACAAAAAACAATTTTGGTCACTTCCTCTTTTTCTCCCAAAATGCATCTCCAATACAAACCAAAAACTACTCTAACTCAGGTGCATCGTGCTCCCTACTAGTTTTCATTAACATAAAGGGGGAGTCGTCATAGTCTTATTGCAGGTCAACTAATACGGGCCCAACCCTGAGCATTTTAACTGTAACAATCCTTTCTTCCCTTGCTACATTTATTAAATAAGCCATGCTCAGACTGCAAAATTATCACAAGTTCTTAGCATTGGAACGAGGATCATTCCCAAACCCTAACTACAGCTGAACAATATCGCTTGCTGATGGAAACGTGCCACAAGCCCGAGGATGCAGGCTCGGTTCAGCAATCCATATATGGCCAGAACACTATAAAGAGAAATTTGAAGCAAGAAATTCATTAGACATTACCTGCTGTCCCAAAGAGGTGTATTCAACCACTTGTAAATCACTTATGTACATAGAAACAATCTCAGCCATCAACGTCCCAATTCACTCACTTTCAGAGTCTTCCTCATCACCAAAAGAGAAAACAGAAGCATCTGCAGCAATTGCCTTGAACTCACTTACTCCTACCGAGTCCAACTTGGGGACCTCGAGTCCTGAGGCAGCACCACCACCTCCATCACTTCTTGGTTCGCTCGCAACAGGGATCTGTGTGGGTCCCTCACTTCTCAGTGAAACTTGTTCAGTCCCACGTGTTACGGCCGCCATTTCCTTTGACGTGGTGCTAGTTTTGGAATCTTCACTTCTGGCCGTAGTAGCTGGTTCTGCACTGGAAGCCGCTCGAGCTTGCCTGCTCTTTGAAGACCCAATTTCTTCTGCCTCACTGTCTGAGAAAACATCATCTTTATCGCTGCTTCCGGAGCCTTTACCTGGGTTGGGAGTTGGTGGACCCCCATCACCTGTGGAAGGACCAGTGCCCGAGTTTCCATCCAATTTCTTGCTGGCAGCTTCAGTTATGGATCTTGTTGGAACAATACCATCATAGTCTATCAGCACAACCTCAACCTGGAATCCTGGAGAAGGCAGTTTCCTCTGCACAGCACAAGTCCATATCCAATAATTTGGAGTGACCAAAAGATAGCACCAAGAACAGCAGAATGAATAAACAAGAAATGGAAAGAAGGTGAAAAAGACCTATAATCACTTTATTAGAGGTACTCGTCTCTCAGAAGAAAATTTTAAATTCACGGTATTTCCTACTTTGTTTTTTCTTCCATCAATCATCACACAAAGCTTATGCTGTTTACCTTATCAAATCCATCAAGATCGGCGGTGTTTAAAACTTTTCTGTTTTCCATCATGGTTGTATTCAACCAACTGAAGAGAGAAATGAAACAATATATGTTAGCTACAATTCAGCGAAGGAATGGTCATTAGTTCCAAAGGAGAAAAGACAAAGTACTGAACCAAGAACAAACCACATTCCTACAACAAACTTGGATCTTTGTAAGAAAAGAACTAGTATCTTGTTATCTGTCATTTGGTTATCATTGTTGAAGTAGTTTATGGAATATTATAGAGGGGTCCTCTTTATTAGTGATTTATCAACAGAATTAAAAGACAAAAGGGAATAAATGGCACACTTCCTGATAATTGGCGAGTTTTCAATTGGAAGAGTTGAGACTATATATAACAACTTCTTTCAATTAAATCTATGGCTATAATGGTAAACAAAATTAAGTAAATGAAAAAGATGAAGTCAGTTTCTCCCTGAATCAGAATAACGTCACAATAAATCTGAATGGATGCAAGCAACAGTTGATGATTAACTCAATACCAAAGAAAAGGAAAATTTACATACCAGTAGAAATCTCCTTGGCGGTCATGAAAATGGATTTTAAAGTCGCCAGCCAACTCTGTCAGACCAGGCTCCCCTGGTAGAGCAAAGACCATGATCCCCTTCTTTGGTGCACTAAACCAAAAGTCTTCTGGCTGCAAAAGAGAAAATGTGGAAAACCCATGATGCAATCTAGAAGGACACTTTTGTTGCAAATTAACAACTTCACATAAGATTCACTTTAACATAAAAAAAGAATGGTGCAATCAGAGAATGCTCATGTAAAATACATTTCCACAATCAAATAAATTGCAGGCTCCAATTTAGAAGGATAATTTAGTTCTCTTGCATCCCCCTTCAAATCAAATCAGTCAGATACAGAACCATGCTTCAGCTAAGAGGGACAATGGAGACACCTACGTGTCTAGGAGGCGGGAGACGAAAATTGATTCCAATAATGGTATTAAAATTAGCCGAACTTCTAGCGAATTTTGTTAAATTTTTATGCATTTTTTACATCTTGATGCGAAGTTTACCTGACAAATTACGAAATTTTACTATTTAAAACCAAAACTTTAAAATAGAAGAGAAGTATTTAAAAGTTAAAACACGTTTATCCTTATTTATTTTGTACATTTCCTTCCTTTTGGGAGGTTCTTAGGTAAAAAAATTTTAGATCATTAAGAATTTTCGAGTAAAAAACCTGTTGGGGTTGAAATCAAGATCAATGCTCATTGGGTTGCGTATTTTTAAGTTGTTCATCAGTAAAACTATTTTTCTGTAATTTTGTGTTTCTTTCATACATTTAAGTTAAATTAATATTACAAATGTGTAATTGCATCTAATCACCAAATTGTTTACATGTAATTAAAAAATATAGAATAAATGCACCCAAAATTTGGACGAATTAAATTGTGCAATTCGACTTGAACTTAAAACTTCAGTTAATTTCTCAAAGTTCAAAATTTCTTAATACAAAAGTTGCAAAAATTCGTTTCGAAGTTACTATTTACTTCAACAGTAACTTCAATACGAACAGAAAAATCATATCAATACAAAGAATTTGGTAGCTTTTCTGAGCTTGATCTTTTCAGACTTTGTATATTTTAATAATTTTTTATAATTGTGTAAATATGTGGAAATATATTAATCCTCTTATGTTGATAAATTATTTTTTTAACGATACAATGAGTTATGAGTGTTTTACCACATCCTTAAAAATCAATGTGTTTTACAATGTTTTGGCAAAAAATCTCTAAACTTCTCCAAGTCGGTGTATTTTTACATAAATTCTCTAAATCAAATTGAGCTTCCCTGAATTAATTCCGAATTTTAACTTAGCAAAGTTTAGGGAGAATTCGAAGTTTAAAACCTTAGTGAGTAAGTGACATCATATTTAGATGACCAAATGATGTTACCCAGTCCAATGTCTGAACGCTCCCAGAACTGATGGTATGAAGAGCACCATCAATCAATGAGATATCCTCAACAAAAAACCTTTTCTAAGATTTATAAAAGATCATGCAGATTCAACAGCCTAAAAACTTTTGGATATGTCTTCACACGAAATGAGGTGCAAACTGGAAGGGACTTTTTGCTGAACCAAGGCACTGGAGTTATTATATAAAAAGATCATCATAACGAGAATCTACGTTTTGTGTGCAAGCAGGCAGAAAAAAATGAACCATTTCCTTTAGGGCTTCCACTTGGGTGGGTTGGGTCGAGTTAGGGTCAACCTGAGCTCAACCCAACCTTTAGACCATCCATCCTGACTGGGTTAGCAGGGTTGGTCTAGTGAGAGAGAGGGGGTGAGAGATGGGCCTACCAGTAGAAAAAGAAACAAGTGAGATGGAGAGGAGAGAGAGAGACATGAGAGTATAACATATATATTATAATATGATCGGGCTCGGGTTGCCTAAGGCCTCGGGCTCGAGCCCGAGCCTGGGTATTGCAGAACCCAATCCAAGCTTGACCCGAAGTCAGGTTGAGCCCGTCAAGCTTAGGTTGGGCCTGCCCAAGTTGCAATTTTAATTTCCTTACATTGCACAACTACTAGAAGCTATAAGAATTTCTTCCTAAATCTATATGGCATGACACAAGTTTTCCTGGCAACATTAGCAGACATATTTGGTAGGTGAATTGTGGACCTTTTAGTGTTATAGGCTGCTTATTGTGGATGATCTTTCCTTTTTTCCATTATTTGGGCCATTAAAATGGAAAGAGACAGAAGATCTTATAGGGTTTTTAGGAACAAGTCACAAAAGGCGGTGGTGACAACTTAAGGGATCGACTCACTATTTAAAAAGGTGAGCACCATTATAGTATGGTTATATATAACAAAGTTTTTTGGCAGAAAAAGAGTTCTACAGGGACCAAAACACCCCACTTGATATTCAACATGAAGAGGAGATTGTAGGGACATTTTTGAAAAAATGGTAATATTGAAAATTTTGACAAACTAAAGGGTAGTTTTGGAAGATTATGGAGGGCGATTTCGAAAATTTTGCCATACATGGAGACAATTATTTTGGTCAGTACAATCTACCCTTAACCACTAATCCTATACTATGATTCCTAAGCATAGGCATAAAATTGGAAAAAACATAAAATAATGGGCAAATGACAATATTATTCCTAAAAAAAAGAGAAGAAATATGAAGTGGGTAAATATTTCTATCTTCAAATTTCATGAACAGAATAGAGATCTCCTTAGATGACAATCCCTCTCACACAAAGTGACAATCCACTTTTACACACTCGAAACACTTCCAGAAAAATTAGCGGGAAAAAATATGAATTGCCACCTGCTTGTAACAGTGCAGCTCTATGGGTCCTTCAACTTTGATACCCTGTCTGTAAGTACTAAGTACATATATGATCCAATCCAACTCATAAGGTGCACACGTTATACACCTTTACTCAGCATCCATGCTTGATCTTGCCACCATAAGTTCATAACCTGTTTTCCTCTTTTCCATGCAAGAGGATTTTATGTTCGAATGTGCAATTGCAGAGTATCCGTCAAAGGGAAACCTGCCCCCAAGCCAGCTGAAACTTTAAATGTCCATGAAGGGCCTCATCCAGGAGAGGGCTTCAAACCTAATAATTTCCAAATCGCATCAATGTGAAGTCAACTCTTTCAACATCATCTCATTCTCTGCTAAGCTTGTGAGGGTTCTTCTGTTCCAAACTTCCATCTAAGGTAGCTTTTTCAACTGGACGGCAGTGCCTGATAGGATTATTACAGTGGACCACCTGATTAGTAGGAGGATGTTCATCCCTAATAAGTGCTCCATATGCAAGCCCAGTGACGAGTCAATTGATCACTTGCTTATACATAGGTATTTCTCTCGTGAGGTGTGATGTATTTTCTTCCAGCTGTTTGGTATTTGTTGGATGGAGCTGAGATGTGTGGCTAATCTTCTTTAGGGGTAGTCTTCTAGTACTTTCTCCTCTTGTGGAAGCTATTTCCCTTTGTGGTGTGTTGGGCTATTTGGAAAGAATGAAATTGGTGTATCTTTAAGGACAAGGAGAATGACATAGAAGCTGTTATTTTGTTAGTTCAAGCCTATGTCTTTCATTGGTCGACTATTTTTAGAGAGTACAGAGGCTTCAGATTTGAAGACTTTATATTTTGATGGGAAAGGCTTGTTTTGGAGCCAAATTAGTTTCTCTATCTTTTGGTTTGTTGGTCTTATTCTTTTAGTTTGCGAGGATTTCGCTCACTTTCTTGTATCTATACCACAGCTTGTATAGTGAGGTTTCCCCCTTCTTCAATACACTACCTTTACTTATAAAAAAAAAACTCCCACTGCAAAAGAGATGTCCGGTTCAGTAATTGTTAGAAAGAGATTCCCTACCTTTGATGTGTAACCAGGTCATCCAACAGTTCTCCCTCATCAACTCTAAGAGACTTAAAACCAATGGATGATCAACAGGCTTCAATCCAATGTCATTTTCACTCAAGAACTCCAACATATACTTCCTAAAAGATAAGATCCATTCTTCTGACCACAAATTGGTCCAAATTCTGTCCAATTCACAAATGCATTAGAGTTGCGACATAGAAGGACATGCAAATTTAAACCCACAGTATTTGAACCATCTCGATGTAAGCAACCAAAAGCATGGCTTATGTCATCAAAGTTTTATATCTGTTTCTCAGTCTGATTTGGTTTACGCATTTTACAGTTTCTCGTGTGTTGCTTACAATTAAGTGAGAAATTGCCTAATCGGGTCAGTTAATTCACTAAACCATTGCTTTTTTTAAGTCATCGCGACCTCTTTTGCATTGGCTTCTTTTGTTGTGGTGTTGGCCTTTAATAAAGCTTACACTTATCAAAAAACAAATTCACTAAACCATGTTCGTAACTCATTGAGGTTTTTGTGAACTTGGTAACTATGATTCAAACACCATGGATTTTGCAGAATTCAAAATGTTGAAATCTGCTAAACTTTTCAATTAGGTGGCACATCAGCTACCATACCTGGCATCCTAACCATGGCATGTTAACTAACTGAAAAACACTCAATTATCATTTGTAAATGAATTAAAAGGAAATGATTCAATTCAACTGTGCAATTGAAATAAGCTACAAGAAGCTTGCAAAAGAACTCACAATTTTCGGTGCCTATTTATGCTCAAGCAGTGGCTATGGGTACATCAAATGAATGGAGCACCTTACCCTTCTTAACACAGATCATCCAGAGAAGCATGTGCAATTGTCATGCACTTAAACATATTGCAGAGCAGAATGGATCGATGCCACAATTAAGCTTTCTGATAGGAGGTCCCTCAGGACAAGTACTATTTAACATATAATGTAACCCATTGAAGATAAAAAGATGTGCACTAATATTCCAATAAAGTTAACATAGTCAGAATTGGAAAGAGAACGTTAATATGAGACTGGATCTGCTTTGTATTATGTCGTGTACACAAGTACATCATTGAAGAAGTAATTCATACAAGCCAGCATACGCTATGATCTTTGCACAAAAGATATCCATATCCCATGATTTGTCAACAGTAACAATATCGGATTGCAATGAAAGCTCAAATCAGCAATTCACAAAATCCACAACTACAAAGATATTAATGGGACCATAAGACTAATCCGACAATCTGAATAAATTATTATGCAATAAAATAAGTGAAATTGAAAACAAAAATATTTAAAATGAAGTTAGAAGATCTACCATTAAATCCTTAGTTCTTGGGTGTTTTTTTGTAGAGAAGAGAACACCTGATCATTAAGAAAAACATCACAGTTATATCCAAAATTTTAACCTATATTTACACAAGTATATATAAGAAATATAAACAACTTGAGCTAGTGAATAATGTACAGTAAATAACCTTCAAAGATGAGATCAGACATGCAATGTTACCAACCGGACTTCAATACTAAAGGAACTAAAAGAGCAGACATCAGACAGCTGCCAATATACACAAATTTAACCAAGATTTACACAATTAAAAGTTCTGTTTCATAGATGAATATCACCTAGTCTCAAATTCAATCAGACATCACATTCATAATCAAAGACTGTTGATTGTTGCAGATATCATTTAGGGCCTGTTTGGGAATCAGATATCAGGCTGGGAATTGGATTTATATTCTGGTAATTGCAATTTGGTGCGTTTGAGTGGCTGAATTCCCAAAATAACAAGTTCCACCTGGCAGGTAAAACTTGTAATTCCACGATCAAATTTCCCTCATTCACGGGTTAAGACCATGGATGTGGGTTAGATCCACGTAGATCTAGAACTGAACCCGACTTTGACATATAGACAAGATCCATAATGTACAATCTATACCTCGACTCATGATCAGTATTACATAGTCCAGACTTTACATAGTCCAGACCCGATTAGTCCTTACTGCATGATCAAGACCGACCAACTAACCATAGACGGTGATTCCCGATTAGTCCTTATACGGTATGGATCCAATTGAATCCAAGAACATGATCCAATCCGTATTAGATCATTAAGCATAGATCTGAACCTAACCCTGATCCAAAGAATGTTGCAGCATACCATTATGATCAGAGACAGTAATGGAGGGCCTAATCCAATAAGGGCACCTGTGAAGTCGAAATCCCCTAAGCATGCACCTACACAAAATACAATGTCAGATATTTTGCGAGGACCTAAATATTACGTAGTTGGGAGATGAATAATCAGAGGTATACCTACGCCCAGACTGATTTTCGCCATTGAAGTATGTTAAGATGCGCTCAAAATATTTGACATACCTCTACGAAAATGAGAAAAATAAAATAATTATCAGACAGAATTGAAAGAAATGCTTCCCTTCAAAAGACATCATTATTTTATTAGCAGAAAGACTGACAATCTGACTTGGAAGAACTAGCCCCTTCCCATCTAAGCATCTTTTCTGATTGTAGTAGTCAATGGACTCCTCAGCTGTTGGGAAGAACTGCAGAGATGAAAAGAGTGACATAGTCACAAAAATAATGAGCCATAGAACCAATAAAGTGATGAAATTCCATTAAATGAACTTAAACCCTACATTTTCATGGGGCAATAATCACAATCTCACCTTCAGGAATAGAAGAAGGCTAGAAATCATCAACCCTGTCCTCGCCATGCCGGCTTTACAGTGAACGACAACCACATTTTCTATGTCCTCCTTCAACCATGAGTATGCACTTTGACAAAACAATGTTATGAGTTGAATCGGGGGGCAATTATGGTCATCAAACGGGAAACAAGCAACCTGGAAATGAGTAAGACAGTAAATATATAACAATCTGTGGAAAGTAGAGTAAAACAACTTTTCCATAATAATTTGATCAGCCAAGAGGGCAGCCTCATTTATGCATGAGTAACAACAGATTTAATATTTCATATCTTCAGTATGAATCAAGCAAATTGCATCCCCAAGTCAATGTAAAACTATAACGTTATTCTTAAATCACACCATTTGCAGGTAAATGTAAGAAACAATTGAAAACCTAAAAAAAAAGTTGACTTTTGAATGGCGTTGGTCGTCATCGGCAACAAATCCTTCACTCAAGGAGTTTTAATGGTTTCATTGTTCACAATTACTTCAAGATATTGGCAAAAAGTATAACCAATTTTGCAACACTGATAAGCAAATGTAGCAATTGATGATTGGCTAGGTCTAGCACAATCCTGGATCGTTATTAGTGAAGAGACCTATTCACCGTTATCAGAGCCCTGTCCCAATTATTTGGGGTAGGCTACACGAATCCTCCAACCCATGAAGTCAGGGCCATATACTCCATTAAAAACATTAGTGCGTCGCATTAACCCTCCAAGATTTTTAACTTGGTAACTCCAAAAGGAAAAGAGAGGGAAAAAAAAGAATATCTCCATGAGTTGTAAACAGATCAGTAAGGCATAGAAAGATTCACTAATGACTATCTCATCAGCTATCAGTATCAGAGGAAAGAAAAGACATTGCATATGCCAATTGTTAAAGTTTTCCCTATCTTCCATATCAGGCAACAGTACTTTAAGGGTTTGATATTGAATATCATGAGAGGAAAAATAATGAATAAAAAGCACACCTTCCCCTCAAATAGTGATGCATCATACAGCCTCTCTGAACAAAGATTGTATACTTTGTATTTTCCCTACAAATAGAAGGTTTGTTAGCATGCCAGATAAGAAACGTCGCATAATCAAACTAACAGGACATGAGTTTCCAGATGGCATTGTAAATAGATTGCAAGAGGCAGATCCTAAATGGAATAGGAATTTCATACAAATAACAGCATTTATAGAAGCAAAGTTGTCTTCTAATGATAACAGCTAACATGATATTGAGGCGCTAACATGATAATGATAACAGCTAACATGAAATGTCTAGAAATAACCTTTGGTCTGGGCCGAACAGGTCAACGATTGGTCCAGAGTTTCCAGATACAGTTTTGTTGCATGCCATGCATAATTTAGGATCATCGTTTTGGCAGTTTCACTTTTTCACACATGTGAACAACCTGCTGTGCGCATTAGTAGGTCTTTAAATGCATAGCCAGACCAAATTGGTCCAGCTGAGCTGAACCGCAGCTGCACTAATATTTATAATTTTATATAACTAGGTTGACTTTTGGAGAAAAGAAGTGAACGAGAAGCAATAGTTACCATAACATAGAGAACTGCTTGACGGCCAAAACTGTAATATAGACTTAAAAGAGTACCCTTTAGAATCTAATGTACCCAGTCAATCCATGTAGCAAAGGATCCTCACCCCGACAGGGAGGAAGCGAGCACCCTTATATCTTAAAGAAACCTTAGAAACAGTTAACCTCATTCCTATACTGCATAAAATAGTCGTCGACCCATGTTAAATGACTATCTTATGAACAAGGTTTTAAAATTCAGCGAAATTTGACTGCAATTTGCTGAATTTTGAATCACCGAATTGAAGTGTACAGGTATTAAAAAATTACTGAAATTCGCCTAAAATTCGCAGAATTTATTCGTTTAATTCGAAGTAAACAGGAAAAAATCGGCTAATTTCTCCGAATTTAACCTTTTCAGTACAAAAAATTGCAAAAAAATCGTGGTGTACAGTTTATGAGTCATGACTTAGTATCTTAGTACTTGATTATCAAAAACAAAAAAACAAAAAAGGAATCTCAACACTTTAGATACGTGCGTCAATATGAGTGAAACGATATTAATCTTGCTTAGGTTGCTCTAATTGGTTGTTTTTATGATATAATGAGTTATAAGTGTTTTACCATGCTTATTTTAACATATCCTAACAAATTAATATATTTTACCAACAACTTTGCAAAAATTCTCCAAACTTTTTAAGTTAGCGAATTTTTACAGAAATTCTCTAAATCAAATTGAACTTCCCCAAATTAATTCCGAATTTTAATTGACCGAAGTTTAAGGTGAAGTCGAAGTTTAGAACCTTGCTTATGAATAAAATAGCAATTTAACCCTATCTTTATTAATACAAACAAAAGATTTAGTTTCCCATTTTTACTAACTTATACTGCTTGGTCTGGTGTACCAACACCATCATTTGCAAATATATGTTAACAGATTTTCTTGCCTGCAAATGCATAATATGTCACCAAGAACAGATGAAAAGATGAGAAACATCCATTTCTTTCCAAGCGGCAAATTTAGACAAATATCCTCAACAATGATTTTTATTGAGGGCATATTTGGATATGTTAAATATTGGGACAAAAACAAGGTTTACAATATTGTAATGGATCGATACGTATCATACAATACGTAATGGTATTTCGAACTACCCAGTTTGGTATATAAGGGAAATTTCCAGATTCCCTTATTGCACATATGGAAACTCAATGTTTTGTACTGTAACATATAGTACAGTACAGTATAATACATACCAATACAGTCAACTATTCACAGAGGAAGTAATATTTATGTGTTTATTAGCCTAGATTATATATATGACAGGTCTATGGTCAATCTATTAGATCCATAAGGCTAAAATTACACTTTCACCATAAATATAGTGCTAACAAATACTTTAGGTGATTTAGAAAATCTAAGGAAAATCCATTATTTCCATGGATTATTGAGATTTTTTTGAAATTATATATAACTACTTTTCACTTCAAAACCAATTCAATTAATTACAAATATTGAAAAATAAATTGTTTATAAAAATTATTTACTAATGAATTATATGAATGCATCAATTGGAGGTATCGTTCAAAATTTCGGCTGAAATAGAAACGTTTTGGTTTTGGCAAATGACGAGACAAGATCCTAGTTAGCAATTCGGCATACGATAGATATACCATATGGGAAAAGTATGACTATTATTTGCTTTGAGCATTAAAAAGAATGGTAAAAAATTCAGTAAATTAAATGGAGTATGGAAAAAAACAAGGTGAGCAATACATATGTGTTTAATATGATTTTCATAAAAAAAGAAGAAAAAACATACATACATACATACGCAAAAAAAAATTGATGAAAAGTTCCAAATTTTTCGTACGATTGGAACATTATGACAGTATAAATTTCTTTAAAAAAAACGTACAATTCACGTATTATATGCGAATAGTACGCGAAATTGCTAACTAGTGACATGATACATAGGATTTCAAGTTTCACGGGATTTTGGAACAGTGTCGATAGTTTTTGCCAAAACATTACTGTTTCATTCATATCGTATAAAATGTTTCGACCAATACGAATCAGCCAAGCATTGAAATATAGTGCCGAGCTTCATTTTTTTTTTCCTTCTTTTTCTTGCTCATCAAACCCTCTAAACCATCCAAAACAGTCGAAAACCCGAACAACCCTCTTTTGTTGGATTTACTTAAAAAACGACAAGAACAAAGATCAAAGGTGCTTACATCAAATCATTTTTGGAATCCAAAACATTTGGGGTTTTTTGTTTGAACCAATAAGAAATCCATCATTTTTTTGTTCTTCATATATCTTGTTATTTTAGAAAAGATCCATGAATCCTTAACTAGATCCATGGATTTTCGAGTTAGTGTGATTAAAATATTTCATTTTTAGAAGTAAAAAAAATGTCAAAACTTATGTTTACTTAATTTTTATACATTCAAATCATGTAGATCTGAAGCATATGGTAAATGTGTGAATCTAATTTAATTTCATGAAAAATTTGTGTAGGTAGAAGGAATTTTTGTGTTAATTTTTTTTTTTTCTTTTTTAAGTATTTTACTAAAATAAATAATTATTAAAAAATATATTTATTTGTCTTCCAAACTTTAGGATAACAATGATTCTTCTTGTGAACTATGGTTTGATCATATTTGTGAGTGAATTCGGGACCTATTATGTTTGTTTTAGTATTTTTTTTTAATGTACAAATTATTAAAATTATTTTATTTATTTTTTTACTTTTTCTTCAAAACTTTAGAAGAAAAGGTAAATTACCAATGTGTTTTCTAGGTAGAAAATTTTAAGTAATTTTATGTCAAAATTTTTGTGAGAAGTAATTTATGTCAAATAGAGTGTATAAAGTGAGCATGGAATGTAGATCTACAGGACAGACTCAAGTAGCATTGTAAATCACTCTTCTTGAAGGCCTTTTTATAGGTTCCGTGAGTTTTAACATGGTTTCACCAAGTTTCGTCCAAAACCAACGAAGTGAATCAAAACAGGCACTTTGAGCCATGGTTGGAGGGAATGCCATCAATGTTTAATGTTCATACCAAATTTTATTTAAATTAGTAATAGTGCATGAATATTAAAATTTGCAGAAATGTGTCATTTAATCCATAGATGCATGGAGGATCTGTAAATTATGCAATTATAATAGATTTGGACTATATAAGTATTTAAATTAGCATGCACATGAGCTGGGCCGAATATTGCGACCACATCAACTAAGGTTTTAGTACCATCTCAAGCAGAAGTCTTGGTTTTTGGGGTGACTAATACGATATACTGGGGATTTGTCTCAGCTTTGTTTCAATTTGTCTCACCATGGTCTTGGCCTTGTATCATACTGTCTCGGACAGTACGTCTCAATTTTCAACTTATCGAGATGTACCTCGAGACTGAGACTTTAAATCTTACATCAGCAAACCAAAGGATGACTCTAATTACTTCTAGCTCCCATGTAGATATATAATGTGTATTTGAGCATTAAACAAGTTCAGCGTACTGTATCTTAGCATATTAGAGCCTACGTTACCATATCTTAGAACAAAAATGAGGTTCTTTATGGGAAATTTGTTGTAAAAGGTAGTGTTATTGCACTAAATATCATATTTTTAGATTATCTAAGCACTAAACATAATTTAGTCTAATGTACCTTAGCATGTCGGTGCATATCACTGAACAAAAGTGCGATTCTTTCTTGTATATATGATTGTGACAAAGAGCAGTTGAATTACTTTTAACAATTAACATCATGTTTTTTAGCTATATTTATACACCAAACATAGCTAGTTAAAATGTATTGAAGCGCATTGAACAATATGGATAATTTTTCCAGTGCATCGTTTGTGCATCTACACGTATCGGTTTCTCAGTTTATTGATACTCATCAGTCATCACCAAACTGATATTTAAACCTTAGAAAAACACAAAATTGGGCAACTGTAAGATATCACACACTCAAACAGTCCTTGCGGCCTTGCGGGGATATTGTAATGTGTAGAATTCAATATCGTGATTCTAAAACTTAATGCTTTATGCTGAAACATTTAGAACCACAATATTGCATTATCATGATTCATGATATTCAACCTGAAAATAAGCAATAACTGTATCATTACCTTGTGATGAGTTTCAAAAAACTTGATCACTTCTTCCATGTGGTTTCGGTAAAACCCCTGCATAACATTTCTCAAATAGTCTAAATAAAGAGGACAATTGAACTTAACCCAATAAACTTTTAGTGAAACACATATTGTTTACCTCAACATATCCAAAAAAACCAGAGCTCATATCACCGGCAGGAAACCCCATGGCAATAATGTTCTCAGTGATGTAAGTCATATCCAAATCAAATCCTCCTTCCTGGAAAAGGGATATAAAAACCATGGCTTCATAATGATGCATAAATCAGTGATGAAATCTTATAAAAAATAAAGTGACATAAAATGAAATGAAAATTTTAAAGGCAGTTGTACACAGTAGTAAATACGTACTAAACGAATAGCTCAGACAACCATTATGTTCTTCCAAAAGAAAATAAAATGCACCAGTGAGTTATGATACCCAACACTTCAACATGCCAAACGTACCTGTATCAACACGATGCAATAACAATTGCTACTGGATACTGCATGAACACTACTAAGATACAGGTTTCTCTTAGTTACTTTCTTAACTCCTAACAATTTCCTTGTTTGTTTTCTCAACATAAATAGCATGTTGTAGCAAATACTAAAAAGAGTAAAAACTGATACTAAGCTAAAAAAAACCCGTAAGTTTAAAGCATGGGATCCATATATTGGACGGGATCTATCTATATTCATGTCCTGGATTTCAAGAAATGAAGAGTCCTAAATCCTAACCCATGTCCCATAAATGAGGGACAAAAGAATCTACCACATGCTAGTACTTGAGACTAATGCAGGTCACAATACTTACAGGATGCAATAGAAAGAGGTAAAAGAATTTCACTTATCAGAAGAACTGAAAGGAATTTAGTCAAGATAATCAAACGAACACTTGATTCTATAGCACATTTTGTCCGTAAGACCATACTACCAATGGAAAATGGAATCTGTACCTCCAATATGCCAATGAACCACTGTCAGTGACACACTTCTATAGTTTGCTCTAAAATTAAATAACGTTTTGCCTTCTAGTAATAAACTGCTTGGAGTATAGGAAATTGAGCTCAGTAGAAACAGGAACTTTCTAAAAGAAAACACGGTCATTAACACTTCTTGAGATGCAGCTTAGTTTAAAAGCACAATAAGTATAGCAATCAGCGAGCGGGGCCGTGTCAATACAAGTTGAGGTTAAGGCAAAAAGTTTAATTGAGGCCTATTGTTATTTAAAATATTAATATAAATTAAAATTAATTAAAAAATTAGTCATTTTTTTCTCAAATCTCAATAATAAAACAAAAAAAAACAAACACACACACACACACGTCAGCCAAAGGGCCCCCGAAGGGCTTTCTAACAGATCCAGTCTCATTGTGAATGAACTTAGGAATTGAAAGTAATTAGTTTCTGAAGATTTCAAAGAAAAAAATATATTTTCCTAAAAAAGTGTTCATTTATTAAGGAGAGCGTAGAATATTGAGCACTCCACGTTTCTCTCTTTTATAAGCCAAACTTGTAAATTAAAAGACAATTTTACCCTTATATAACCAACTAAATCACGTTAATGCTTTTACGGGCCTTTAAATAACTTTGGGGAGAGGGTGAAAGTGGATGGGCAAAAATAAAAATTGTTGCATTGAGAGGAAAAAAAAAGGCTAGAAAATAGGAAGTGGTATTTGGGGGCCTAGAAAGTAGAAAAGTGGGACGGCGGGGGGCCCTTAGCTGACGTGGAGGTGAGATGGGAAGAGGCCTTAGCTGACGTGGGGGACTTCGGCGGTTGCGGTTGAGCTGGCCCTATTAGCGAGCACAGTCCACACCAATTTACAACCTGAGATTGTCCACACTAGTATCTATTGAACCATATGCAATAGATTAGACATGACACTAGGTTGAAGTGTGATCACTACCGACTGGCATGTAGCCAAATATAATCTAACTAATAAGTGTGACTCTATTTTACCAATAATCAATCTCAGGTAAAAACTTGAGAAAGAAAGGCCATAAAGCATTGCCTTTTTTTCCTCCATATAAAGCATTCATCATAATCATAATCATCATCATCATCATCATAAGTCTCTTATCCCAATTGATGCGGACATCCAGCCGTATAGGGTTTACTAGAGGCGCGGGAAGAAGAAGCAGCAGGCCCACTTATCATTGTGGGATGATAGCATGGCTTATTGAAGACCCATGTGGGCACATGACACATCACAGAAGACCCCACACTGGGTAGATGTGTGCACGTGGAGGATTTGAGAACATCAGAGGAGTACCAGAGCACATCAAGATCAACCATGAGCATCAAAGAGCCCCAACGATCATTTCTATGTTATTTTTTTATTGAGTCATTTTATATTTTTTATAGGTGTTGTCTATGTGGGACGTCCCATGTTAGGCACATAAAGCTTAGAACGTTTATTTGAAGACATATTGGTCTTTTTTGGTTTCTTTAGTTATTTATGTTGGGTTATAATTTCAACTATTAGATCATATCCTACGGTTGAGGTTTAGTTTAGGTTAAGTGGAGTCCTTTATACGCATTTGTAGTGAATACTTTTAGAATTAATGAATGCATGAAGCTTAAAGAGTCTCTTGAGCATTTTCCCAGCGATTGGATTAGTGCAATGCCAAGTGATTGGTTTTTGCTAGTTCTTTGGATATTCTCTGTGATCCTTCATACATGTATCTGAATCTTAATCTTTTATTGCAAACCAACGTAACTCCGAGCTTCGTGTATTTGGATTTCCTAGCCGGATTCTTTTGATCCAAGCCAAATTTTAGAAACTCAAAATACAAACGGGAGAACGGAGATTCTAATTAAATGAGAGATCATAATCTTCTCAAACTTGGACCGATTGCTCGGATCTCTTCCGAAATTAGATCGGATGATCATTATAGGCCTTGATTGTGTTTTTATTCTACAAATAATTATCTCAAGGTTGTTGGGACTCGTTTGATTACTGTGATTGACTTTATGCCTTAATTTGTGAGCTCTGTGCTTACAAATATTTGACCAATTGCATCAAAAAAAGATATTTGACCAATTACACCCGTTGGACTTTAATTCTTCTTTAAATTCCTGGATTAAGGTTCAAGGGACTCTGAATTAATTATTGGGTTGATTCCCTAGGCTAGCGAGAGCCAAATGACCTTTAGACCAACGATTATTAATTTCGTTGGACTGGCACTACAGTATTGTGGCATGATCTTGACTTTGAGTAAGACCTAGATTGAATTCTATGTGATTTGCATGATAATTAGCTGATTTATTATAATTGTTAGTGTTCTTGGTAATTTTAATTAATCTCAGGCTCTCAACCTCATTAGTTAGAATCATACCATTAGTCCTGCATCACCAACTCCATGGAGTTCGCCACAGAAACCCTGTTCATCCATTCAATTTTATCATATGCCCTATTGATATAAAGTCTTGCTTATTTAATTTGAAAAAAAAAAGCATTTTTAGGCATCATAACCAGGTATCCTTGATTCTTCACAATCTCCATTAGTAACTTATCCTGTTGCTCCAACAGATCCTATGATCGATTCTTCGCCACAAATAAAAGGGGCTAGATATTGCTGTTTGTGAAAATACAAGATTTATTCTTTGATGCAGCCGATTTTTAAGGAGATATAATACAGTGCTGTATGTATTGAGTTTCATTTATTTTAAGATGCTCAATAAATAAATAAGCTTTGCCGTGCAAGTAGTGGGCAATCTGATACAGTAAAATAAGATCTTAAAATGACTTTAGTTTTACATCAGAAGTTGGACTTTACTAGGTACAAACTCAAGCAAAAGTATCCACCACATTGACTGAAGTCGTTATTCCCAATATAGAAAAAGAAACTTTCAGAAAGCACCACATGCGAAAAAAGAAATCAATTTCTCTTGTGCCCATTATTTCCGAGCATTCATGGAAGTTAACAGAAAGACAGTAGTACTAAAAATAGCAGGCTACCTGGTATCTTCGTTTGTTTTGGGAGACAATGTGCCGAGCCTTGACCTGCACAGCCTTCACCGCGCTCCTGGATGAATCAACTAACCCTTTTGTGAATGATCCAAGAACACCAGGTTGTGCAGCTGTAGAGGTGCCCTCAACACTCTCATCTGGCACAGAAGCTTTTGGAGACAAGCGCAATCCAAGCCCACTAGTAAAACGTGCAAAACTCGACTTCCCAGCATTTCCAGTTTGTGAGTCCTCTTGTGCTGCTGCCAAGGGTTGTGGAATTTTGAGACCTCTGGCCCATGATGATATGCCAGATGCAGATAATATTGATGGTGCATCACGCGCAGAGCTATCTTGTCCAGAAGTAGCAGGAGGTTGAACATCAGGAGCTTTACCAGGAGGTGAAGAAGATGAATCGGCAGATTCTGATTCCATTCTACACTCAAACCCAAAGGTCTCAACAACAGTCACAGCTAGGGGTCCAACTATCCAGCATGTACTGTTAATGTTGGACTTAAGGCTGCAAAATTGCAAAACCATGAAACCGAAAATAGAAAGGTGTTGATGTTCTATTACAAAAACATGAAAAAAAAAAAAAAAGAAGAAGAAAGGTGCTGATGTTAAATTACAAAAACTTGAAAAAATAGGGGGCTGGTGTTTGAAAACATAATAAATAAACAAGCTTTCTTTATTTGGATGGCATTTTAACCATGCAATCTCCAAAAAAAATTCTAGAACCACAATCAACATTGTATCCACAGTACGTTTAATAATTGATGAAAAATAAATCCAGGCCAAGCTGCACAATGGTAAATGACCAAAATTGTAAGGCAGCTTTGGTTGGCAGCATGGATCCACTTGGCTCTCAGATGCATAGTATCCTAAAGTTACTATACTTGTGAATTGCCGACACCAAGGTCAAGCTCTTGCTACAACCAAACAGAAGTGGAACATGAATGTCCAATGATGATTCCAACTATTAAATTCATAATAAAATTAAAAAGTTGAAATCATCATCATCCAAGGCTTATCCAACCATTTGGGATCAGCTACATGAATCTTGTTGCGCTGTTCATTTTATCCTACACCAACAAGTCATTTTCCATCCACGTCCTTCTTGTCCTTCCCCTCTTCTTTTCTGAACCTTCGACCTGCACCTGTGAACTCCCCATGACCAAACTCAATTGACTCTCCTATATTTTATCATTCAATTGAAGCTACTCCTAGGTTCCCTCATATGTATGCACTCATTTCTGATTCTCTCATTCCTATCCTTGACGCTCATCCATCTCAATATCACCATCTCCGCTACACTCATCAGCAATATTAAAACGCGCTGAACTCCCTTCTCTGCCACTTAAGTAACTACACTACAAATCATTGTTTTCGCATCCATGACTTCAACATAAAAGGGATTGTAGGCCCGAAATATTCGATTTGATGTTTTGTCCGACTGGACTCCATTATCTACAGACCCTCGAACGCGATTCGTAACTGTCAATTTCTAGCATCTGAATTCTGAACCCTTATCCACAATATTCAACCACATTCGATCTATACGAATAGTAACATGGGAAACGTTTTTGCGAAGAAACGCGAAGATCAGTCGGAGCGTCGAGATCTAACGCATAAGCTTGAATTAAGCGAATTGAAAAGCAGAAAATCATGAATTGAGATTTGACCATAAAAAATAAAAAAATAAAAAATAAAAATAGAATTAAGAAAATTGTTCGGACAGTCTCAGATCTGCAAAAAAAAATGAATCTGTTCTTACCGGGATGGAAGAAAATCGTCTTCTCTCTAGATAGAAATTTCGACACAGGAATCTGTTGATGGAGGATCTCCCGGGAATTCGTTCTCGCGATTAGGGTTTCATAGGAATGAGACATACACGACTAATTGGTGTGAGAAATTGGGCATTTCCTCTCTCGGCGGTATTTAAGGGGGGTTGTTTGCTGCCCAAGGTTTTCTGAGAGAATTGAGAAATGAGAACTACTACATGATTTGCGCCAGAGTAGAACTTTGATGACGGAGTCCGTCATCAACGTTGATGATGGAGTCCGACATCAAAGTTGATGACGGACCACCGTATGAGCCACGTGAAGACCTTTTAGAGACCCATGACCGTATGGATGTTTGGCCCATCCCTTGGCGGATCTGCATAGTAAAAATCAGCCTGATTAATGACTTCAAAACTTTGGATCTTTGTACCCCAAATAATGCTCGAATTCCACGGTTAAAACCAACCCAGGAAAACGATTTCAATCCAACGCCAAGAAGTCGCTAATCAGACTAATTTTTTGTCTGTAAGTCCAACTAGGGTTGGGCCAAACATCCATACGGTCGGTAATCTCAAAGAGTGTGCCACGTGGCTCTTACAAATGTCCGTCACCAACATTAAAGTTCTCCGTATACCGCCATTACATGTTCTTATCGGTCAACACTCGTAATCCCGCTGATGTTGTAGAGAAAGCAAACTTTGTAAGTTAGCGTAGTTGGATATCCTTGACGATGGATTATAATCTCACGGTAGGGAGTGTGAGGAATTATATCACATCGCATAAGTTGTACATTTGAAGCCAGTAACCGTTGGATTCAAGCGATCTACAGTCCATGAAGCAACAACTTTTTAACAGTTAGAGTGACTATGCCGTTGATGCTTGGGGACCGTGTATCTCTAGAACCCAACAGTCAATGGCATCAACGGCACAACATTTTTGCAGTCAAGGGTGTGGTAGTAATTTCCTTTCTTTCTCGTAATATTTGGTTCGAGGATATCAGCATTGTCAAATAAGATCATGCGGTCATAAAGTGTCGGTTCGATATAACAGCATCCGTTAGATCATACGGTTGTAAAGTGTGCGAGTCATCCAATGGGCACCTCAATCATTTTTCACAGAGCAAAGGATAAAAACATGGGAATTTTTATTTGCACCCCACAAATTGGGAAAGCACCTCAGTAAAACTTCACCGACCGTCTACAATGGGAGCCACGTTGCACATTTTTGGACGACGCTGACCGTATGGATGTTTGGCAAATTCATAGATGGGCCTAAAAGAATTAGCCTGATCAGTTATTTAATGTCAATTTACCTCAGCTAATCAAAGGTCCAATTTACAAATAGGGTCCAACAGACCCAGCCCATTTCTCGGGCCATCTCATATCCCAATGCATAACAGGGCACCTAATTCATGGGCCCACCTAACATCTAATTGGACTGCCTGATATAAAAAGCATAGACCATGCATATTTAGATTGCCTGATTTATTTGGGTAGCTCTATTTGTAAGGTGTGCAATAAATACGTATATTCCACGAGTCCAATCCACGCACACGGAAAACTTGACTCATGGGCTAATTACCAATTACTCAATTTATAATGGCCCAACCCATGAGTCTGATTTTTGCTCACTTGCCTACCTTGTGGACCTTAAACACATAATACTGTATACCCCCTTTTATATAATTTTAGTTAATATTTATTTGGACTACCTAAACCTCTGGCCCATTTTAGAGGTCCATTGATGCCCCCTCCCAAACGTTTGGGCCCAATTGATGTTTGATTTGTAGACCCATCTTAGTCTATACATACTTGAACCAGCCAATCTTTGAATCCAGTCCATACATATTTGTCCATCAAATAGCTAGGACAGTAGCTTGGATGTACAAACAATGTCCCATAAAGATTCTGCCAAGCTTCACTTGAAGCCCAACCTAGAGAGCACATATCTTTATAATTTACTTGCTATATTGTTTTACTAAATTGACCATACAATTTGGAAAATCATAATTCATGTGATATTATTTAATAAGACAACTAACTCGAGGCAGAAACAACAATTATTTGGATCCCTTGACCTTGGAATTCAGACTGGCTTTGCCCCGCTTATATGTAAATATACACGTTGGGTCCTCTAATTATTTTGTGAGATCACACAAGAGACGAAGTGCAAAGACACCTCCATGGCTCGCCAAAATCTCCTCTGTGGTTTATCAAAGAATGTTCCACCATGCATTGAATACTTGAATTCTTCGACCTTTTCAAGTGCTCGATCGACCGTTACAATACTTAGTCGTCACAGACTTATAGGGCTGGTATGTTGGTAACCTTTGTGTTTTAGGAATTTACAATCCATAATTCTATAGACATTAAAAAATAAAACCATTACATACCTTAATGTTAACATTTTTTAGTATATGTAAAAAGAAATATTAATTAAGCACTTGCCTGTTAGTTTGAAAAAAGTTGAAGCACGTATTCAACGCGTTGTATTAAAATAGATTCGTTCCTTGTATCATCTCTATGTTACTAACAGGTTCATTGAACGTTTATTCCAAAGATTCAATAGTCCGATTTAAGGTAGGTAACACTCCGATTTAAGACCCTCAATCATACAGACTAGATTGTGGCAGCATTCTCTTTTAAAGCAAAATTTTCAAAAAGATTTAAAATCGTAAAATCGTGTTTTGGATTCTTATATTCTTTTCTTTATATAAAGTTAGAAGAGAGATACGGGTAAATAGCCTAATTAAATTATGTATGAATGCTACAAAATTAATCAATTTCATAGGTGTATGAATCGTTATAAAATCAAAGTTGAATGTGTACAATAAACATATTTTTTTAGTGTGAGAAAATCAGAAGTCATTTTAAGTTTTTAATAACCTATAATCCATAATTTACAGTCCACAACCCGTGGCCTATAACCCATAGCCCATGACTTTTTTTTATTAAAAATTTTCAAGTTTAAAAAACTTAAACTTTAAATAACACTATATGCTTTAGTGCCAAGCTGCAACAATGGTTAGCCGTTTAAGTGCTAGGTTACTATAGTGCCGACTGCTACGGTTATTGCGTTGCTACAGTTTTCTATACCTACCTATGCATCATAGAGATATGCACGAGCGATAATGCCTCGCAACCACTACTAGGGGTATCAATTTTACCCGTTTATCTGGAATCGAATCAGAATCGGAACCGAAAACACCGGTTCTGGTTCCACTTTTTTGGGAACCGATTAAAAAGTAACCGGAACCGAACCGACAATAACGGTTCTGGTTCTGGGTAGTCTAATATGGAACCGAAACCAATAAGAACCAGAACCGAACTGATAAGAACCGGTACCAATAAATAAATATTGTGTAAATATTCTAATATTCTCAAGATTTGGCCCAATATACCCGGAACCGGAACCGGAACCGGAACCGGAACCGACATAAATACATAATCGGTTCCGGTTCCGGATCCATCACTTTGAGAACCGGAACCGTTAAGGAACCGAACTGATAAGAACCGGAACCGATTGTTCCGGTTCTGATCACCTTAGGAACCGAACCAGAACCGACCCATTGACACCCCTAAGGTCCACTACTCTCCTTGACTACTGATCCATCGACCAGGCTGAGATTCTGGGGATGACAAAGGGAAAGTTACTAAAATTCGAGGTCATTTACGGATTTACCTTCAAGGGAGCACATGGCACAATCATTCGAGCCCATTGACCCACGAGTGATTGTCCTGCACACCAAACACTCCGCCCGATTGGCGATCTCTGACCATTCTACTTGAATATCCAAAAAAAAATACTCAAAATGCAACACCGACAAATCGCCACATGAAAAATGCTCGAATCCAATGGTTGATTGTTGGTGTGTGGGTCCATAGGGCTGGGCCAATCATTCCCAGTGAGCCGGAAAACAGTGTTACACCTTGTATATTAATAAAGAGCAGAGCTTTGCTGACCATGTGCCACATGGCATATTCTTAGAGATTTCTAACTGTATAGATGTTTGGCCCAACCCTAGATGGACAAACAGACAAAAATTAGTCTGATTAGTGAAATTCAAGCGTTGGATTGAAGTCGTTTTCATGGGTTGATTTTTAACCGTGGAATTTGAACATTATTAACCATTATTTGGGGTACAAAGATCCACAGGTTTGAAATCACTAATTGTTGATTTTTTGGTTTGTATGCCCACCTACGGATTGACCAAACATCCATACGGTCATCGTCCTCTAAGAGTATGACACGTGGCTCATATTGTGGTCGGTCAGCAATGTTCGAATAGTTCAGCGATCACCATCGAGAAAAAATATTTCTAAAAAATAGATTTTCGTTCGAAAATTCTCCCCAAGGAAGCGAACTTTTTCACGATTCCGGCCGCATATGATGCCTCAGTCTCGACACGTACGGAATAGAGAGCTATACACAAAATGAAGTCGTGATCGTCAACATTTTTGCGCTTGCCCGTCTCTTCCCTTCTTCCCTTCTCATACAATAAGCCCAGGGAGAGAGAGAAGCAAAAGCATGGAATCCGGAGCCGGTGTTGATGGAGACGCAGGGGTTCACGATCTCTCATCGGCCTCCCCCTCTTCGTTCGTATCTGAGTGGCGCAACGCTGTTTCCCAGCGGTACCAATATCTTCTCGACAAGTCGACCCCACACGTCCTCAGACGTTGGATCGCATTCGCTGGCATCGCCATCATCTACATCACTCGCGTCTACTTCATCCAAGGGTTCTACGTCATCTCGTACGGTCTTGGCATCTACATCATCAACCTCCTGATCGCTTTTCTCTCCCCTCAGGTTGACCCCGAGATTCAAGAGCTTGTCGATGGGCCCACCCTCCCCACCAGAGGCTCCGACGAGTTCCGACCCTTTGTTCGCCGACTCCCCGAGTTCAAGTTCTGGTGCGTTGCTCTCTCATTCTCCACTTTCGTTTCCTCACATGTTTCCCCCTATTTTACGAACTTTTTAGGGTTCTCTGATCAATCATCAGACAAATTTAGGTAGCTTGGCTGGATTATGAATTGGATTGATAATTGTTGGGTATAAACAAATTTTAAATATGATTTCTTTGTCTAACTGCGAATTTCAATATATTATTGATTCAAGGGCACGCTTTACGCAATATTGTTATTCAAATTGTCCACAGTGTATAGGAAATAATGGTTCGTTTTAGATATTTATGGATCTTAATTGATTAATCCTAAGATAGGGAATTCAATATGGTTCGAAACACGAATTGATCTCAAGTTGTGGCTTCATGCGTCACTTTTGATCGATCCTTGGTTGATCTTTTGATTTTTACGTGGGGACAAATGTTGTTGGAACGACTTTTATTACTTCTGTAAGTATGGCAACGCAATCTTGGTCTACACTGCCATTGTTTTGCTTTCATAATTATGTGAAATAGTAGTCTCTTAGTTTTCAATCGTAGAATACTTTGTGGTTTTTATAGATTTGTTAATGGGACATTGTTATTGGTGGCGAGGAAATGGTTATTCTACAAGAAATAATGGGCAGAACTGTGCATGGGTGATCTTTTTAAATTTAGAACTCAAAATGCCACTTGGTGGAAATCCAAGGACTGCCACTTTGAGGGACTTAGGTTGGGTCTTCGACAGTGTTGCTTAAGTTCCACGGAAGACATTGAAGAATGGGTCACATTGGGAACCCTATTGATGTATTAACTTGTCGGTCAATGACAGCTTTGCATTGAGATAATAATATCAAACGATTCATAAATAGGTTGGAAGTCATTTCTGGTAATTGGTTAGGGAGTTTTTATGAAGTTTTACACCCATTGACTTTTTCTCTATTAGCTCTCAAATCATTGGAACACATTGGAGGCAGGGTCCTCAATACTCGAGGAAGTATTTTTTTTCTTCCTTATTAGGATTACTTTTATCAAGGGGACCCTATCCAACTTGCCCATCTTTTATTTGTCAATGTGTAAAATGCTGACAGTTTCTTTAAAGATCAAGAATACTTAGAGGGACTTTCTTTGGACTGAAAATTCATTGGACAAGAAAGTTCTCTTTGTGGATTGAGAAATATTTTTTACCGTTAAGTTTCATGTGGCCTGATATCAGGAACCTGAAATCTTTTAATTTGATCTTCTAGGTAGATGGTGGTGGAGAATCACTAATGCTTCGCATGTACTTTAGTATGGGATCCTTAGATCCAAGTAGCAAAGGAAGATCATTAGGTTTGCCTGGGTGGCTAGAAATCCTACAGATTGGCCTCATCTATAGTTGGAAATCTGTGTTATGTGATTTTAAGGAGGGATTGAGAGATCTGGTGCGAAATGATCAAACAACTTTCTTTTGGTTAGGTTTGTGATGTGGTGGCACTACGCTTGCATGCATCTCAATACCCTCTCCTCAACAATGGACTAGTTAATCCAAGAGTAGAATTTTTCTATTATGGATACTTCTGGAAGTGGCGTGGACTTGTCCTTCAAAATTCTTGAAAGGGTCCATGATAGGGTTGTATCAGAATTTCTTGATTTGATGTTTGCTCTTGGGGAAAGGATAGTTCCCAAAGGCAGTAGGGTTGATAAAAGTTGTGTATTATTAATCTTTTGGGGTTTTTGCTTTACCCCCCTTACTTTATTGATGCAATTTGCATCTCACCCAATGTTTTTAAAATATTTGCGTCTCACCCTTTGACCATGGTCAACGTCGTTGACTATAGACGGCCATTAACGGTCTCTGGATGGACATCCCAATATTTTTTTAATGACTATAATGACCTTGGGCGAGACACAAATATTTTAAAAACATTGGGTGCGACGCAAATTGCATCAATAAAGGGGGACAAGCAAAAATCATTTTTTTTTAATTTGAATTTGAATTTTTTTAGGATTGTGAGCTCAAAACCTTTCTTCATTTACTTTTGGCCCAACTGTATGGATGTTGGGCCCATCGCTAAGTGCCAAATATCAGCCTGATTAGCGATTTCAAACCATTGGATATTTGTACCCCAAATAATGCTCAATTTCTATGGATAAAATCAACTCAAGAAAACGACTCTAATCCAATGCTTAAAAATTAACAATCAAATTAATTTTTGGTCTGTAGGTATAAAATCTCATCCTCGCCACAAACTCAACAATTCTCCTCATGCAAGATGTAACCAAATGTAACATGGTCACCCCCTCATGTTTAGAGGAAGTTTTGCTCAACTCTTTTGGTGGGGCCATAAGGATCATTAGCATACCTCCATCAAGGTCTTTGCGTGTTTGGTTGGTGAAACTATTGGTATTATAGCTGTGGCCAAAGCTTTATTGGTGCTTTGCAGTATTGTTCAACCTTGACACTCTCCTTCTAATTGATTGAAAGAAAGACCCATTTCAATAATGCTATTCCCCATTTCAATAAAATTATCAATTGATCTGTGCATTGTTCTTTTATTCCTTTGCATCAACTTTATATTTTGCCAAGATATTTTACTTATAGCTAGCAGCATTGACGTCTACGTTCTCTCATTTTAATCTAACCCTTTGGCTAGTCACGGCGTGGGGTTTTTGCATTTTGATTTTATCTTTTCTTTTTTTGTGTTGGCCATCTCCTTGTACTTGATAAAGTTTCATCTGGAGAAAAGTAAATTTTGTATGGTTTATACAGCCCATTCCTTTATTTATGTATTTCATTTGGGATAAGGTATAGATGATGATGATGATGATGATGATGATGATGGTGGTGGTATATTTCATTTCTATTGAATAAGCCAACCCCAAACATTTTTGGGATAAGGTACATGATGATTTCTATTGAATAACATTGTATATCTCTAGAGCTTTAGAGATCCTACTTATTATGTTATGGAAAGAGTTTCTTAGCTTTTGTTTTGGGGTTCTTCACCAATCACCATAATAATTAATATTTATTATTATTTCTACAGGAAGTCTAAAAATATACTACGATGTTGTGCAATAGTTTATGCATAATAATATTATTATTATGGTTTCAAATGATTTCTACAGGAAGTCTAAAAATATACGATGAAAATCGTTGATTGCTGTATTAGCAGGAATTCTAGTCCTCAGGATCAGTATGCCTGACATGGGGGCTTTTAATGGTTAATTTGGTACCAACACCAGGTTTTGTTGGTGTGATCCATGAAGGCAAATTTTCGTTGCCCCGTCGAATTGTCTTATTATCCTCACTAAAACTATAAATAAAAAGACATCTCTATCCCCTGTGTTTTCTCTAATCTCCCCCCACATAAAAATATAAAATACCTACTTTGTCCCTTTTGTTTCTCTAATTAACCCCCTTTATTTCTACTCTTCTCCCCTCAATTTCAATACCGAACAAATGACTACTGTTCAGTTGGTCTAGGCCGAACAATCGAGAAATGTTCGGGTTTAGCAGGCCGAGCAGTAGATTGACAGGTTATGAGATTCTCTTCATTCCCCATTATCCTTTCTACTTTATTTTTATAAGTTTTTATTGAAATTTATAATATAATGGATCTATAAAAACATATTCGTGGGATAAATTTCTTTAAGTTTATCTCTAAATCGTTGGAGGCAGATTTACCATGTTTAGTTTTGGGACATCCATGTTTTACATGGCTGTGATCATCTGTAAGGATCCCCATATGCTTAAAATCCATTTGGTATGTCAATTTTTGGTTTTTCTTTTAGCCACGTTGCAGTACTCTTAAGTCATTTAATTGATATACCTGCAAAGGTATTATGGTGTCAAATGTATTGGAAGTAAAAAAAAGATACGTAGGAGGTGCACGGCTGAAGTAGGGAGAAGACTAAGAGAGGGGGGAAAGAGGAGAAGAAGAAACCCTTTCTCAAACCTTCACTTTTTAATTTCCCTTCTCCTTTTAACTTACGGGGAGATTAGATATTTCAATGGGTCGGAGGGGCAATTAGAGAATATAAAAAATGGGTGGGGAGAGATAAGAAATTGGGGGAAGATTAGAGATTTTGACGGGGCAACGAAAATTTGGAATCCATGAATTAAGGTTCAGCTGGCTTATCTTGGTCAACTCATTGAATTCATACGAATGAAGTGTCAGACTTAAAACATGGTGTTTGGCTTTTCTGTCGTATTGACTTCAGTCTGGGTTCCCAAGAGAAGATCAGGAAATAGTGAAGAAGGCATGACAGAATCTGCTTGAAGGTGGAGCATTGGTTATTAGGGCTACGCCCTGGTAGTCATTTAGATATTGGAGACATTGCCTGTCCAATTGGCGGTGTTAATCCATAAGACAATGTTCTGCTGTGTACTTATTAGGAAAACAATATAGTGCCATATGATGTGCCAGGGTTAGTGCTGGATATATATATTTTTTTTTGATAAGGTGAAGGGTTTGTGCTGGATATGTGTTGGTGGCAGATTTTTTTTGGTGTCATGTCCATTATCACAGCTGTTTTGTGCATCCTCGTTTTGATGCATCTAACACCTAAGCATGCGAGTCTGTGGAACTGTCAATGTTTCTGTTTGCGACATGTCTAATTGCATGCTAGTTTTGTGGTATCTCTGGTAAGAGTTTAACAGCGAGGACTTATATTTTTTAATTTAGAGATTTAGTGGCACAGACAGACCCAGTAGAGAAGTAACAAGTTAAAAAGCTATTCCATTTTCTGCTTTAAATCCATGTTACAGTTGTGTTCAAATAAATAAATGATTGTTATTTGGTCATGCACGAGCCACCATGATCTGGTTGCTTGAATAATCTCAGCCCCTTACATGATTACATAACTTGTTCTAAAGATAGGATTAGCTATACCTGTTCTGTTGACCCCTACAAGTTATGTAATTTGTTAGTTAAGGATCCACTCACACACATGGCTGTTGGACATTTTAGATCCCTCACTTATGCAATTGAATGGTCTCATTTAAGATGGTATACTGAGCCTGATCTAGATACCTCTAACAAAGAATTACAATGAAGTATATCTCCCTCCTTTCCACCCTGATTTACTTGTAGCGAGTAGCGACAAGGAAAATGGGGTCATTTGTGTTGGATACGCCCACTACTTAATGGTTATGTCCTTTCTTAATGGTACATATGGGAGACTTCTTCATTCTTGCTTTGTTTTATCATAATGTATATCTGAAGCTACTTTTTCATAGTCTCTGTTTAGGACCCTCCTATCCATTATTCTCTCTTATTCAATTGGCTCTTATTTGAGGTCAGGAAATGAAGTTATCCCTGATGTTTTCTTTTCCCTTTTGTATTTTAAACCTTCACATGATGTTTAGACCAGTCTAATTCCAGTTCTTGGGGAAATTAATGGATTGATTATCTTCTGCTTTTGTCCCTGTCAGGTATTCTATAACAAAAGCATTCTGCATTGCTTTTGTGATGACATTCTTCAGTGTGTTTGATGTCCCAGTGTTTTGGCCAATACTCTTCTTATACTGGCTGGTGCTGTTCTTCCTCACAATGAAGAGACAGATACTGCACATGATCAAATACAAATATGTTCCCTTCTCCCTAGGCAAGCAGGTATGCTTAAGGACCCCTCTGGTATTGAAACTTGTCAATATTTTGTCACTCCACCTGTTTATCTTATTACTGTTTTTATTATTGTTGTTGAATTCATAGTTTTGAGATTTAAGTGATTTATCTCTTTTCAGCGTTACGAAGGAAAGAAAGTTGTGTCAACTGATGACATGTCTTCCTAGAGCTTTGAAACTTCAGGTAGGTTGAACCATTGAATGGTGATAGGCATGCACAAGCACACAGCCAATTTTTTTATGTGTTTATTTCATCTAACTGCAGGAGCTTTCTTTGGATTTGGTAGTAGCAAAAGTTGGCTGGTTTCCACCCCAAGTGAGATTTTTTTTGGATTTTCTCTGGTCAAGCTCCTGAGGGCCGCCCACAGCGGAAGATGCGGCCTAGGGGAAGATGAGGTGGTTCTTTACGTCTTATTAATTTGTTTTTTTTCCCTTTTCTGCTTAATAGAATGAACATGCTACATGCCCAGGCACTGCAATGCTGATTTTATTAACTGTTCCGTGCACATGGAGCATTTACAGCAAGAAATGCCAGCCAAAAAAATGCAATTTGTTAAATATATGAAATGTGTTCATATCTTAAACCCGTCCGCCCCTTCTTTATATTAGAGTAAAACTTTGATGACCGGGCCCTGTCATCAAAGGAGATGACAGGGTTGCAGATCTCGGCACTTGGATTTTGTACGGGCTGACCACATCGGCCTCACCGCTCACGTACCCAGGGTGTACTCGAGTGCTTTTTGCCAAAACACTTACCTGGGTACGTGTGAGGCCGAGGTGGTCAGCCCGTACAGAATCCACGTGCCGAGATCTGCAACCCTGTCATCTCCTTTGATGACAGGGTCCTGTCATCAAAGTTTTACTCACTAGGGTGTTTTGGCTGCAAGGACAATGGGAGGGATTTCCTTGGAAGTGCGTTTCGTCTTGTTGAGTGGAAAACAGGTCATTTAGGGGCACATCTTTCTGTATCGTAGGCACCAAATTTGTGAATTGCGATGTTGATGTATTCCTCACCCCCGTTCCGCAATGTGCCAAGCAGTGGATTACTTGCCCTCATTTTATTCTTGCGATAGGATGACCAGAAGCATTTCACTCTGCCTGTGTCATGCTTATGGCACACACGAGTCATGACCTGCCATTTCATAGGTCCCATCTAGAATCTCTCCCATTGGCCAAAGAGACCCATCATAGTGAAACTTCGCTGACCAACCAACATGAACCACGTGGCACACGTGTACAGGACACTATGGATGTTTGGTCAATCCCTAGGTGGACCTACAAACCAAAAATCAACCTGATATTGGATTGGAGTCATTTTCATGGGTTGATTTTAACCTTGGGAATTTTAGCATTATTGACCATTATTTCGGGTACAAGGATCCTAAGGTTTGAAATCAATAATCAGGCAAATTCTTGGTTTGTAGGTCAACCTAGGGGTTGACCAAACATCCATACGGTCAGCATCCTCTAAGAGTGTGTCATGTGGCTCATATTGTGGGCGGTCTTCGTCAGTCAGTGAAGTTTTACTCGACCCATCAGATGTTTCCTAACCATCTTATCTAAGTCATTCGTTTGCAGGTCAGAAAGATACACAATGACCGGTGTAATCATCTGAATGAGGTCAATTTCTGACCTAGAAGGTCTCCACGTGTACCCCTCTGATAATTATGGTGCACTTGGGTGTGGTAAGTTAGTAAGAGTAAAACTTCTGTCAATGGATTGCAAATCACACAATTACAAGCCAATGAGTTCTCGGCACGTACCCAAGTGCTTTGCGCAACGGACCCATGTGCTTTTTGCAATGGACCCATGTGCTTTTGCTTTGAGGTGTACGTCCCGAGAACTTATTGGCTTGTGATTGTGTGATTTGCAATCCGTTGTGAAGAGTTGTGGTTGAACTCGAGATACATGGTTTCAACTTTCAACATCACCATCAGTAAGCCGGTCTTTGAGGATTTCAACACGGGCTTAGGCTCTATCTCAACTTATAGGGTTGAGTTTTTCCAGTTCACAGGCTCAGGCCCAGTATGAAAATTGAAGAGGGAACCGGGCTTAGGCAGCGGTCGGTCCTTGAAGAAAATACAGACACCGACTAAAGCCATGTGGACCCCTAGTAATAATGGATTCCAATCCCCTGCAATTTTGCGACAGTGGTGGCATGGATGGTTTTTATCTCTCATCGATGTATCAAGTATCAACCATACCGATCAGATAAAGAAACAAGGTATTGATGCAAGACCTCAGCTGATCTTAGGGAGGATAAAAATTAGTCTGCACACATGGTGCAGGTTTTATCAAATGTTGGATGGAGTAAAACTTCTGTCACCACGGGTCGTGACCGAAGCCGGTCACAATCCACAATATGAGCCACGCAGCACACTCTTAGAGGACACTGACCGTATGGAAGTTTGGCCAGTCCCTCAGTGGACCTGCAAACCAAAACTCAGCTTGATTAGTGATTTACAAAGATAGCTTACTTGACTGTCAGAGTGTCTTCGGCCGGTACGTCACCAATGCCAAAAGCTCTCACCGTTGTCTTCTTTCTTGCAGCAGTTCCGTTGGTGGAAGCCAGAGCTTGATCTCACTTTAGGTGAGGGTAACATATTTTACCCCCACAGTGATTTTTGGGAGGTCTTGCATCAACTTTGATGCAAGTTAGCTGTTTCATTTTGGGCTTCCTGAACAGGCCTAAGAGTTGGTTTCAAGCCCATGATGAAAGAGTGCTCAAATCCAATGGCTAAAGTTCACTATCACTCTGATTTTGGGTGTATGAGTCTACCAACGTGTAGGGCAAACATTCATGGGGTCAGTGGGCCCCACATAATGCAGTATCATAGTCTTTTTATCCCCTTAAAACAGCACACACCCTTGTGGGTAGTGAGACTGTTAGATGATAAGGTGACAAACATCCAATGATTCTTATCAATGTGGTTCGATATGATTTTGTACATGCCAAATTGTTCAGAGACATTGGTATAAAGAATTTTATGTTGCCCCTTTGGAGCTTGGGATCCACCACATAATGATGTACACGTGGGCGACTGGTGCTATGATTAGGAATGACTATTCAACAAGTGGATCACAGTTTGGACCCAGTACAACTCAAGAGGTAGCCCACTTTTGAATGGTTCAGATTCAAGTGTTGGTGGGCCATGTAGACGTTCGGGTAAGCGGTCCAGCGACCCGAACTATCTATAATTTTGGATGAGAGACGTGGCTCTGGAGTCGCAACAATTGAAGGCTGTTGTAAAGGAGCAGATAAGGTGATAATTGGATGGGGGAGAAGGGGAAGAGGAAGGTGAAGGGGAAGGGAGGGGACCATGGTTGTCCTTAAATGTGGGGAAATTAATAGGTGTAGGAGATGCTCTTTGCCTATAGGCTTAGGGCTCCCACATTTTCTAGCTGTCAATCTCTTTGCCCCCTCACTGGGGGATGCCTCATCCCTACCTTGGGCTTTTTTTTACTTTTTTATTCCACAAAACCTCATCCCCACCAGTAAAACTTGGCTGACCGCTGGTGGTCAGCGAAGCCCCTGACCACCTACAATATCAGCCATGTGGCATATTTTTAGAGGACAGTGACTGTATGGATGTTTGGCGAATCTCTAGGTTGACCTAAAAACCAAAAATCAACCTGATTAGTGACTTCTAAGCGTTGGATTGTAGTCATTTTCATGGGTTGATATTAACCATAGGAATTTGAGCATTATTGACCATTATGTGGCGCACAAGGATCCAAAGCTTTGAAATCACTAATCAAGCTGTTTTTTGGTTTGTAGATCCACCTAGGGATTGGACAAACTTCTGTACGGTCATTGTCCTCTAAAATGTGCCACGTGGTTCATATTGTGGGCGGTCAGTGGCTTCGATGGTCAGCCTATTTTTACTCCATCCTCACCAACCTCAGTCACAGGCTTTCCACCCTTTCTATTTTTACCATTAATATCACATCATGGGCTCCACATATTGGAAGGTTTGGATTGATTCAAGTGTTTGACATTGCATGAACTAGTCTCTACGTGGCACACATCCACATCAATTCACCAAAACAAAAGCAAATAAAGTACATCACACACGTGATACCAAGCATGTGAAGGTGAGATAAAATTTTGTAGCCACTAGATTGAATGGTTAAGATTGTGCTCAACAATTGTACGGTTATGATCAATTAGTTGATAAAAAATATCTGTCAATCTTGTAAAATGAGCTAGCTCTTGGTTAGGCTATGACAAGATATCATTATCGTTGGATCAGCATCCAACGGTCAAAGATATCTTACGCTTATACACTGAGCAACAAGACAAGTGGTTCAGTGTGAAGTGGGGAACCCAAAAGCAGCGGCGTTTTCTTTCTTTTCCAGCGACTTTGCAACTAAAAACATACCGTTGTCATTACGTCAGCTGCTAACGACAGTTAATGTTCTGTTTTGGGGGGAATGGAGATTATGTTTCCTTATTAATCATGCTTACGTAAAAGAGAAAGCATGTATACTTCCAGCACTATTATATTATGATGTGATACAAATCCATTAATGCCACGTGGCTTACTCTTTTTCGCCCGCTGACCCGGTAAGTTTTGGCCAACCCATAGGTGAATCTACACACAAAAAATCAGTCTGATCGATGATTTCTACCCATTGGGTATGAGCAGTTTTCATGGAGTGATTTCTAGCCTTTGATTTGATATTTTTTGGAGGTAGTAAAATCCAATGGATAGAAATCATCAATCAAGTGATTTTTGGTGTGTAAGTCCAAGAAGATGCGAGGGAAACGGTCAGTGGGTCCCTGAAAGTGTGCCACTTCACAAACTTTGATGTACTATAGGGAGGACAGCTAATTTTCATTCCCAGAAAACGGAGGACGTTCAGAATTACGGAGTACGGTGTTTGTCTCTTCCTTTTTTCCTTTTATTATTACGAGAACTACAGTTGTTGCTACTTGCAGTGACCTGAGGCACCTCTCTCCGAGTCTCTCGCTCTCTCTCTCTCTCTCTCTCTCTCTCTCTCTCTCTCATTGCTCGACAATGGAAGGTGGGCTGCCCATGCTCAACTGTCTCTTACAGCACACACTAAGAAGCCTGTGTTCACCTTCAGATTCCTCTAATTCGTCAAAGTGGGTGTACGCAGTCTTCTGGAGGATCTTGCCTCGGAATTACCCTCCACCAAAGTAAGCAAAAAGATCGATGAAATCAATCAGAATTTCAGAGATTTAAAACCCCAACATGAAATGGGAGATATCAATTCTTTGATCACATTGGTTTGTTGCAGATGGGATTATGGAGGAAGTGTTCTTGATCGCTCCAAAGGGAACAAAAGAAACTGGTAATGGTAATTCAACACTGAGATTGAAGAATTAAAAAAGAAAAAAAAACCCATCTTTGATTTTAAATAATTCTGAGTTCTTGAATGGATTGTTTTCCTTTCAGGATTTTAGTATGGGAAGATGGGTTCTGCGATTTCTACGAATGCGAACGAACTGGGAGCGGGTACATTAAGGGGAGGTTCGGAGCTGATGTTTTCTTTAAGATGTCACACGAAGTCTATAACTATGGAGAAGGGTGAGCTTTCCTCTGTCTCTCTCTCTCTCTCTCTCTCTCTCTCTCTCTCTAAAAAGACAAGAAATTTGGAGAAATTAAGGATTATGTTTATGGTGCATTTTTCAGATTGGTGGGGAAAGTTGCAGCAGATAATAGTCACAAATGGGTATTTAGGGAAAACCCGCCTGAGAACGACCCCAAGCTCTTCTGCTCATGGAATGGATCGATCGACCCTGTAAGTAAAAATATAAACCCACTCTGTTTTAGTTAAAATAACAAAATTAAATCAATCTTTTATACTTGAATTCTTGTTTTTCTTAATTTGTTTATACAAACAGCAGCCTAAAGCATGGGAGTTTCAGTTCAATTCAGGCATTCAGGTAGGTAGATACAGAATACCCCCCACAAAAAAAAGCAACTTCTAGTTCTATCCATTGAGCTTTTCAGAATTTTTTTTCTTCTATTTTTCCAGACTATTGCAATCATTTCTGTTAGAGAAGGCATCATTCAACTGGGTTCTCTAGATAAGGTCCTCTCTCTCTCTCTCTAGTTTTATTTCCTTTACTCTAGTTTTCTCTGCAAAAACTCCATTAATAGGTGAAAGGTTCTTCAGATAGTCGAAGATTTAAACCTGGTGATCAGCATACAAAGGAAGTTCAGCTACCTCCAGAGTATACCAGGTGTCTTCGCGATTCAGAGACCATATCTACCTGCTCATCATCCAAACAACTTAAAACCCAACACCCAGATGACAGATACCAACGAAACAGGTTTCTTGGTGGACGACAAGCGGCACGTAACTGGTGGGAAGAGATGCTACGGCGAAAGACTGGACGAATTGACGAGCAAATCCATCAATTTGGGGTGGAACAGCCCACAAATCGCTGGAGGAGGATCACCCTTTTGGTCGATTCCACCGCTGTTACCTACCATGTCTTGCAGTCTTGGAGCTCTGTTATCTAAATTACCCTCTGTAATCCCATCACATAACGCCATTGAAGATCCTGATACAGCTCTGGATAACAACAACAGCAACATTACCAGCCGGAGACCAAAGATTAATGGTGGTGGGTTAGGCCAAATCTCTCATATAAAACTCGAGTCCTGTCATTTAGACACCTCCGAAGAAAAACCCAAAACCCAAAACCCTAATTCAAGCTTTGAATATTAAGCAGTACGTAGTGCAATTAGGGTTTGGAACTCGAAGGGAGGGAGGGAGGGAGAAGCGAAGCAGGTGCTCTAAACTCGATTAATTAGGCACGTCAAAGGTTCTTTTAATGTGATGAAGAGAGATTTGTATAACGTTGCCTTACTTTTTGTTTATATATATATAAAAAAAAAAAATTAATTCGTGGGAATATTTTTTTGGGGGGACCTGCATGTCTTGTTGATTTCCTACATGCCTTTTCGTATAGAGTCCGTCTATAGGTGCACCCATTTCTTACCCTCAATGGTGGGGCCCACATGAAGATTATGTTGGACAATCCAACGCATAATGAGTTGTCCATATTTCGTACCGTGAAGACTATCTTTGGCGGAAAGAAAAATAAAATCAGTCCATTCTGCCATTCCTAACCTAACAAATACAATATCATCCAAAATTAATATTGAGTCCGTCGAGAGCTACACCCCCTTATTAAAATCCAATTCTTACACCCCGTGATAGGGCTAACGAGCCAAACGTAGAGATAATGTTAGATAACCGGAGAATGAGTTTTTCATAACATGGTTATCCTCTTGCAAAAAGTCAGGAGATTTCCACATTCTTAACATCGTGAAAACTTGACTAAACCATTATTTTGGTCAAATTTTTATGTGGTTAGTAATGTCGAAATTGGCTGATTTTTGGTGATGGTGATCATCATGGTAAGGACAACTCAATGTATGGTTGAATTGTGTAACATGATCTCCATGTGGGCTCCAACGCCGGGTGTAAGAATTGGATGTGAGAAATGGGTGTAGCTCTAGACGACTCGTTAATATTTTAAGTCTCCTCTTTTTATATTTAAGGGTCTCATTAATATCGACTCTTCATCTCAAAAGAGTTGTGCGGTTGAGCCGTCGACTAGTTCTAGAGATCCATGTGGCAACTACTATAAAGGGTAAAATAGTCATTTTGGGTATTAATAAAGTCATTGCGACCTACTGTCAACCACTTGAATCCCAACGGTCCACCGCTCAGAGTGGGATAGTATTTTCCTACAGTTAATAATATAAGAATGAACTGATTTTTGGTGATGATAATCATTGTGATGAGGACAGCTCAATGTGTGGTTAGATTGTCAAAAAGGATCTCCATGTAGGCCCTACCAAATAATGTAAGAATAGGACAAATCTGGTATGCAACTGTTTGCATGTGTATCCACCATTGAACGCTCCTTGCAAAATGTGTTTAATTTATAAAATATTTTTTTTGAAAACATTGAAATAACACATTTTCCAAGGGACATCCAACCGTACTGACACTGTTTGCAAACAGTTGCATACTGAGTGAGCCCCGTAAGAATAGGGTGTGCCTCTAGATAAACTTTTGTATATAGTAATAGAAGTACAGCGACGCCTTTAAAAAAAACAGAAAAGTTTTTAAACAAAAATTAATTATAATCTATTTATAAAAAGAGAACTTTTTGAAATTTACAAAAAAATAAAAAAAATTAAACACCCTTTGAAAGGGCGTCTATTAGTTCTCTCCAATCTCTGGCCACTCTCCTCTCTAGTCACCTCTCTCTTTGATCTCCTCGTGGCCTCCTCCGATCAAGTATATTTTTCTTTTTATTTATTTATTTATTTTTGTTGAGATTCTTGTTACTCACCGCCTTCATCTGGGCGGACTGACTGATCTCTGGTCATCTCTCCGGTCTACTCTCTCTGGTGGGCTACGCTCCAGTCACCTCTCTCTCCGATCTCCAATCTCCGGTTTCCTCACGCCCTCCTCCGATAAGGTATGTTGAATTTTTTTTTTTTGTTGAAATCATCTGCTGACAGACGCCCTTTAAAACAACGTTTGTCAGTGCTATTTTCGTCAGACAAGAGACACCATTTAAATGGGTGTTTAGTATTTTTATTTTTTTTTGGAAATTTCAAAAAGGTTTATCTATTTTTATAAATAGATTAAAATTAAATTTTGTTTAAAAAATTTTTCGAAAAAAATAAACAAAAAGAAATGATTACAAGAAGACTTCTAACAAATCCCTATGCCATAAAACCATGGTTGTTGATGACCTGTGAGCAGGGCCCTCTCGATACAAGTTTAGTCCTAAGGGTAAAACTCTATACAAGACCTTTTTTTATATTTAATATATGGTATTAATTAATTTTTTTTTTAACTCTATATAATAGAAAATCTTTATTTAACAACTATTCTTAATAGTAAAAAAAAAAAAATTAGATGTAGAGGACTTCCGTTGCAGTCCATTCAAAAGACTCGTGCGCTACAGCATATTTTGGGCCCTATGACTGCATGGATGTTCAGCCTATCTATTGGCAGATGAACGCGCTAAAAATCAACTTGAATCCAACGGCTAGGGTTGATTAGAGGGGGGGGGGTCGTTTGCAAATACATCAAACCATTAGGGTTGCAGTTGATTCAAGGCGTAATGTAGACTTGTAGTATTGAGTGTCGACAAGCAGTAGAGTGCAGCCCGACACATTGATGGGCTCTCTACGTCTTGTACCCGTTATCAGACTTAGCAAATTTAATAAAACTTTGGGTCTTTTTTTTCTCATTTATGTAATCTTGCCTAGGAGTCAGATGGGAGGGACCATGCTAGCACATCCGACATGTTTCGTGGTGCAACTTGACGAGAGATTCAGAGCAAATTGCCGTTATGTGTCTCCCTTGATCGTTATAGGTGTGCAGACAGACTTGTTAATTACACCAAAAAAACTTCTGTCTACGCCTTAATCAGCTACGGGTGTCAATGGGCACCCAATTAACCGGTACCCGACACGATTGTGTCCCGATTATCTCAATTCTAGGACCACCTGTTTTAGCATTAGAACCGAAGTAAATTGGACCACAAACCGGCGTATATAATGGGGTCCAATTCTAGGTTTACCGATATTTGGACATATATAATACTGCTAAGCTGTGGCGGAGCCAGGATTTTGTTCCTGGAGGGGTAAGACGGCACGACAAAGTTGGGTCCAAAATAACAGGGGTCCCCAGGGCTATGGAACAAATTAAGGATTATCCCGGATTTACATCGCTGGGTTCAGAATTCGGTCCATAATAATTTTGGCTATGCTACTAATACTTGTACTTGCTCTGTTATTCAGCCGAAGCCTGGCTGAGGAAGAGTTGCCGAGACTAAAACAAACAAGGTTGGGATGCGCACAACCTTTTTTGACACTCACTTCTCGGCATGGACGATGCAGTCAATGCAGAGGATGCTCATGGCCCTACATAGCACAATTTTTGGGCCCACTAACCGCATGGATGTTTAGCCCACACCTTGGTGGATATACATACCAAAAATCAGCCTGATTGATTATCTATAGCCATAGATTTTAACACTTTTTAGGATTGATTCTAGCCGTTAGATTCAAATATTTTTTTGGGTACATAATACAACGGCAAGAAATCATCAATCAAGCTGATTTAGTGTGTATATCCACCAATGGGCGGGCTCAACATTCATGTGGTCAGTGGGCCCAAAAAATGAGTTACGTAGGGCCACGAGAGTCCTCTGCATCTACAATTCTCCCTGTTCAATGGCTTCCCCATGGTAGATCTCCGAGGCAAAGATCAAGATCAATGCAGTCAGATGATCCTACCCATCTGCTTTGTAGATTTTTTTTAAGAGTTCCCAAGATTTTTATAGGTCATCCGAAAGAACGGAACGAGTTTGGATGGTTGTCATCATCATTATATTAATTTTGGAAAAAAAAAGTTGATAATAAATTAATCAGGCTACAAAATGCCATGTGGCACTCATTCGGGCCACTGATCCCATGCATCTTTGCTCACCCTCGCTAGACCTACAACACCAAAAATCACTATTAGTGATTTTTAGCCATGGGGTTTGAAATTTTTTGCATAATGGACATGCATCCCACCCCATGGGTCTGTTCATGAAACCCATAATGAAAAAATGCTTAAATACAATAGGTAAAAATCACCAATCAGGCTAATTTTTGGAGTGTAGGTGCACCAAGCATTCATGGCATTTTTGTAGCCTAATTAATCATTTTTGATCAATCATTGATTGACCTTTTACATGGGTCTATTGATTGGTAAACCAACCCGATGCTCGCCACTTGTCTTGATGTTGAACCACTGCTATAAGCAAAAAATCATTAAAATCTCATAATAAAAACATTTATTCTATAAAAAACTCAAAGATGAATGAGAAAGTATGTGATGCATGCACCCTAGGAGAATTAAGGGTGCTCTTAATTTGATATCAGATCGGATCATCCGACACACGATATTTTCAAGCTCGGAGATAGCTAGGCATAGCCCCAAAATCAGAGAGACCGATTCACATTTAACCATCCCATACTTGTACCAATGTTTTAAAGGGGGACCCGTTATATCAGCGTACAGGCAGATAAGGTTAGTGTTATAATGGTGAATTTTTATTTTTATTTTTAATTTATTTTACTGCTAAACACAGTGTTACGTGATAACAGCGTTATTACCATTTATTTGAACCATTTAAATTTTTTTTTTTTTTGGAGAACCTTCGCGGAAGGAGGAGGAAGAATTTATTGATTGAAGGATAAAAGTACACGGGGGGGGGGGCGTAAGTACCTAACCCCTCGAGATGCTAACAATAAATGAAGAGCAAATGCATGCTGGCAGAGGATACATGGAGGATCCAGCCAAAGCTCTAATGGGAGTACCGATCTTATCTAGATAGATAAAGCCGGTGAGCCGGGTAAGAACAGTCGAATTTCTAATTTTAAGCTCGAGATCTAATGTTTAAGATCCACAGGTAGTTCTCCCCAATCATCCTGATTTTCTGGCTGTGCAGATGAATGAGTTGGTGGGCCACGTGTAGGATATGGTGCGTATGGTGCAGCATCATGTCCGTATACTTTCCAATTTAATCTAGTTTGGTGAAGCAGCGGCCTCAATAAAAAGTTGGGACGATAAATGGCTAGTTTAATTTCTTCTGGAAGTGATGGAGGTAGACATGGATGTAACGAAGGCGCTGCAGGTCATAGGTCATGGACCACTAGCCAAGGACTACAATCTACCAACATATGGGACCAACAATCCCCAAACTTGTTGCTGGTGGAGAGCGAGTTGCAAATAGGCGAGACGGCTTTTATTGCGTAAAGAGGAGATGCTAGCAAACAAGGAAAGACGACGATGATCAACCAAAGGAAAGCTCATGATGCACCTTAAAACGTCGTGTACCCATTTGGTAGGCTGTAAGGATGGTCTACCGACACTCTTAGTAGCCTATACCATGTACATAAGTAATGGCAAAGAATTACCATAAGGGTCGTAGGATACAGCCATTGGGGCATATAAAACCATAGAAAATTTATATCGGGACTCTTTGATCGTGCTTTTTAAAATACTAGTGGGTGCCCTGTGCCATCGGCACTCCTTGACAAAGAATTTGCCAAAATTAGGTGAGTGGCGGAGATCCACAGTCCATTTGGAGGAGGATTAGATCTCTGCCATTCTTTTTTGTTGCTTATAAAGAGGAGGTATAAGTAGGGAGACAACCAATGTGTTTTGTTATATAGAATAGTAAATGGCCCATGCACACGGCACTCTCCGACAAAAGCATTTACGAAAATTGGGTGCCTTCAGCACTCAAATGGTATAACGGACTGGGGTGTTACCGTTTTTTCCATTATAACGGCTGTTATAATGGAATGTAATGCACAGATGGAGAAATGAGAAAATAACAAAAATAACGGTGTTGAAATTTAAATTTTGAATAAATTGAGGTTAAATGAGGCGGATCGAGTGGCTGAAATCTAACTGTCCACATTAGATCGATGGATTTGATCTCAACCACTCTTTATCTAACCGTCCACATTAGATGGATGGACAAGATAAGAGAATACAGGCTGAGTTGTCTTGATATATGCGGGGGTGACCCGTGCCCATGGCACTTTTCGACAAAGTGTTTGTCAAAATCGGGTGGGAGTTAATCTCAGCCATCGATATGAAGCATAGTGGATCTCAGCCACTCATTATTGAAGCCATATAAGATAAGAGGGGTATAAGAAAACCATTAAATTTTCGTTAAATTCTATTTTTTTTTTTTTTAATTTTTAATTTTCAAATTTAAATTTAAAATTTGAATTTCAGCACCACTTTTTTCCTTTAAAATCATTAAAATCTATTTTCTGCATTTTTGCCCCTGGCCGTTTCAATCCGTTTTAACGGTAACACCCGTCTTGAGGCATAAAAAGTGGGGCTCTTGAGCCTGACCCTTGGACTATATGTAAATCCAACCCATTTCATTCCTTATATGTAGGTAAATAGTAGGTGACCCGTGCCCACGGCACTCATCGACAAAGCGTTTGTCAAAATTGGGTGTGAGTAGCTGAGATCCACCGTCCATTTGGTGTTATAAGATCTCGGCCATCCTTTATGAAGCTGGATAAGGTGAGACAACTGTCCTATTTTGTTATATAGATAGGTGACCCGTGCCCACGGCACTCATCGACAAAGTGTGTGTCAAAATTGGGTGTGAGTGGCTGAGATCCACCGTCCATTTGGTGTGATAAGATCTCAGCCATCCTTTATGAAGCCGGATAAGAGGGGGACACAACCGTCCTACTTTGTTATATAGATTGGACACATGAGGCCCTTTTCTCACAGACGTACGTTTCGCGAATTATGTAAAACATGTGGTATGTTTCCCATTTTACCCTTCTGAAGCCTCTGTCGTACCGTACGTGCAATAGCACCTTGTCGAGTAAAACCAAGTTTAGTTATTTCTTACATAAGTATTATTCTTGGTTTTCGGAATATTATTCGAAAGTATGGAAGAATGCATGCGATGTGAGAACATTTCGAGTATTGCCTTATTTTTTCGGGGGTGGATCATCACTTTGAATCGAGCTCCACCTCCGAAAGTGGGCTTATTGTGGGTACATAAAATGATTAAATATCGATGTATTGGGACCTATACACCACGAAGCACTAGATCGTTTGCCAAATCCCTAGAGGGGCTCTTAGACAGATGTGTGGTGGAGGAGGGAGCCTATAAAAAGAAGAATGTATAGAAGGAGAGGGGATCTTTTGGGGTGAAGGTCGAACCAGACGGTCACATAGGGAGAAGCAGAGAGAAGCTTAGAGAGACAAGAGGGATATTACAGAGAGAAAAGATGTTTATTGTATTGTAAATGATTGAACCTTGTATATTTATCTTCAATAGTGAAAGATCAGTGGAGATCGGCTTCTTGTGGATGTAGTTACCGGCTAGACCGGTGCCGAACCACATAACTTCTGTGTTATCTTTGATTTATTCTTAGTTTATTGTATTTATTATTTGATTAACTTGTGATTGCTTGTTGTGGGAGGATCGGAGGTCGGACGGCAATCCTGATTTTATCCTCTACACATGCACTTAACTACACCATTTTGCTGATGAAGTGTTATAGGAATCATTTTCTATCTTTTAATTTCGTTAATCACATAATATTCTTTAAATTTATCACTACAATACTCTCCCATTATCTGATCTGAGATATTTTAGCTTAAAATTTATTTCGTTCTCAACCAAAACTTCATTTCTTGCATATATTAAATATTTTTTATTTATGCTTCAAAAAATAAACTCAAAACTTTCTAGTAGCATCATCAATAAATGTAACAAAATAAAGATAATCACCCTAGGTTGGTACCAATACATCAGTCTGAACTAATTCTAATCGTTTTATTTTTGGAGTTCTTTCAGCCTTCGAGAAACTAACATTCATCTATTTTTCATAGATGCAGTCCTCGCCAATATTTAGATCTATAGGTTTTAGCTAGCTTGGGTAACTTTTTTCCAAAAGTAAAACTTTTACCCTTTTCACTCATATGTCCAAGCCTACGATGTTAAATACTTGTATCCACCCTTGATGATACAACTACAATGGTATTGTTAGAACTAGAAGTTATATAGAGAGTGTTTTCTTTCTTACTCCGAACTATCACCATCTTTTTATAACTTTTTACGAATTACTCGTGGAAGTTGTCATGTATTTAAAATTTACAAGCTGACCAATTAAAATCAAGTTTTCTTTTTAGACTAGGTACATGCCTAATATCTTTTAACTTTAGCATTATTCCACTTGACAGATTTATCGGAACATCACCCTTTCTGACAATGCTATAGGATTCATCATCACCTAAATAAACTTTCTTGAAACCACCTTGTACATAATTTTGAAAAGTATTCCCGTGCGAAGTAACATAAAATGATGCACCGAGATTTACAACCCAAGATTCACTAGGAGTATCACAGGACATAATTAAGGTATAAAAAATTCATCGTCTGAAATATTTATCGAATCTTAAGTGTTGTTCTTTACATGTTTCTTTGTAGCTTCACAATCTTTTTTATGTGTCTTCTTTTTACCGCTGTTCCAGTAACAATCGTCCCCATTTCCATATGGGGGTCTGGATTTGCTCGTTCTCGACTTTGATCAACCATTGCTTTTGCTTTCTTTATTCACCTTCATTCTTCACCATTCGGGCATTTTCTGATGTTTCATCCAAATAACATGATAATTTTTTATGAACTTTCTCATTTAGGATGACTCCTACGACATCATCGTACTCTAGTGTTTCTGTTCTCGAAGAGTTGGTCACAGCCATCACCAGGTAACAACTATTTGGTAACCTTGATAAAATAAGAAGAGCCCTGATTTTATCATCTAAATCGATGCCAATGGATTCCAATTGAGTTGTAACCATGTTAATTTGTTGAGATGTGTAGCCACACTTTCGTTGTCAATCATCTTTATATTGAACAATATCTTCATCAGAAAAACCTTATTAAAAACAGGGGGTTTTTTGTACATCCTTAAGAGGGTGGCCATCAAATCTTCTATTATTTTTTCCTTAGAGATATTGAACGCTACAAATGCAACAAGACTTAGCCGCACTGTACCTAGGGCTTTCTCGTCTAGTATCTCCCACTCGGCATCTGTCATCTTCTTTAGCTTCTTTGTTTTCCTCCGAGAGGAAAATAGAGACCCTTCTAATAGAGGTAGTCCTCTATCAACATCTTTTAGAATTTGAAGTTCGTGCCATTAAATTTCTTGATTCTTACCTTTCATTCTGCCATTGTTCTTGTTCGTACCCAAATGCTCTGATACCATTTGTTGGAAGAAAGAACAATAAACGCAAAAATACAATCACTCATATTTATGTGTTCCCTCAAGATCGAGGTACGTCCACAGACTCACATCAATTCCACTATGCTCTTAGGCAAAAGAAACACTTACAACATGATAATGATCGTCCCATGGAATTGAGGTATATATATAATCCAAGATGATACTAGGGTTTCTATAACTCTATGTAAAAGTATAACTTTCTAGACCTGATGTGGTAGGCAAAGGAAGAGTTCCAGTGTAGGTCTTTATCATGGTTTACTGAAGCCCACGTTTTACAACGATCCCAGCTTATGTAGCCCCCACTCACAGTGGCATTTTGGCCTATCGAGCCAGGCCGGATTGGTCGGACTGCGTCTACAGTGCCAGGCCGAGCTCTAAGGCTTGTGCCCGGTCCGAGACCCGTAGGTGTGCGGGACTGTCGGGTTGGCTAGGCCGAGCTAGTCGGGTGGGCTCATCGGGCCGGGCCTCAAGAGGATGGGCCCGGGCCCGACGAGTACACCGCAACGGACTGGGCCGTAGGCCAAAATGCCAGATTGAGCCCCAACTCACCCACAAACAAAAAGAAAAGAGGGAAAGAGTCTCCCGCTTACAAGGAGCTCTTGGAGTTTGTTAACTGATTTAGCAAATTAAGTGGCCTGACAGGCTATTTCTCTGTTAATTTCATAAAAAAAATGTGAGGAATTGCTAGCTGAGCAGATCAAACCCAGCTGTGGTAACTATGGTCTAAGGGTGGAGAAGACACAATCCATTCAAGGTAAAATCGGTACATTCATTTTATCTATGTTTTGCATTCTTATATCTTCTGGTGCACTCTGTTGAACATGTAAATTGTTCATCTCTAGGACTGCAACACTCCCACATTCCATGCCGATTCCAACTCCATAAGCCCTGCAATCTACCATTTAAACAACCAAAAAAAAATGATACTCCCAAGTCACAAAACAACATAAGGATTCAAGGGACTGCGCTGTTTAACTAAATAGCTTGCAAAATACCAAATTGGGCATCAAATGTTTACCCCCTCAGTATACTCATAACAGAACAGGCACATGTGTTTAAATGCTTAAACAAACAAGATATAGGGGCCACAAGAGAACTGGATTCTAGGGGCTGAGTACAGTTTATTGAGAGATCATGGTCTTTGTACCCATCACAGATGCACACAATTAATGGTGTTTCAGAAAAACCAACTTAAAGCAAGTTGTGGTTTGGGTACTTAAGATGCAAGCTTGTAAGGTAAACTTGGATCAAACCCATGGCCGCAAGGTTGCAACAAGCATCACCCAAGTGATGCACAGAGTGGTTCATGAGTTTAAATGCTAGTTCTTCAGCTTAACTGATAAACAAAGATAATATTCAGTAAAATGTAAAACGCACATGTCGAACAGCAAATACGGATGATAACTTAACCAATTCATTAAACAGCTGGTAAATGAAGACCGAATTTACAAAGCTAAATAGACAATGATATCTGTTTGTTCATGTGCAATGCAGAAATATATAGACCTATGTACAATAATTATTATCCAAGTAGCCATCCATAAATCATCCACCCGTTCGTAATGCTATACTATTACGAGGAGTATGGACTACTATCAATTAAGGGGGATCATTAGGCAAAGCAATCAACGAACACGCCTCCCTTGCTTATCCTCCTCCCTGGAAGAAAACGAACCGAAGACCCCTCAAAAGCTGCTGCTCTTTATGCCTTCGGCAAATCCATAAGCCATGGTTCGGTTAGCAGGAGTGCGCTTCAGTGCTTTAACTCCCAACACGTTGTCCTTGCTCTGTTACATAAAGAAACGTTAGCAAATGTGGCAAAATGGAGAAATAACTAAGATAATTTTAAACCCAATACAGCTAGGAAGATCAAAGGATGGTCTGGTTGTGTTCCTTTATTACCTTTAGGCACATCCCAGCTTCAACGTAGCAGACGGGATAATCATGGGGGCAGCAGCTGTAGTGGTCATCACAGCAGGTGGCAGACTCGAGTGGGCAGCATCCCCATTCATAGCAGGAGTTCCTATACTCATAGATACAGCAGCAGGTGTTGCTCTCCGAGCAGGAGTAGTAATTGTCACAGACAGAAGGAGGCTTCACTGGAGAGGGAGGTGAAGGACCAGGGTTGGGAGGGTTCAGGCCCTTCTTGATGGGGTACGAGGCCTCCATTGCGATACCGCACTTTCCAGTGCTAGTGCCGGCCAAGTTACGCTCCATCCTGATGTATCCATCCTCACCCCAGCTGGCGCCCCACGAGTTCCTCACAATCCAGTAATCCACACCATTTTCTGTGCCATATCCAACAGCAGTCACACCATGGTCCAGCGCTGTCCCACATTTTCCTGTGAATATACCCTGAAACGAAAAAAATAGAAAAGCGAAATTTGATTACTAATGAAATCAAATTATTGCACGGTATTTTAGTAACACCCCCCTGAAATTTGAAAGTAATTAATAATACCCCTTGTACTTTCAAACTTTAGGAATACCTCCCTTGACCTATTTTAACCATCGTTTGACTGAAGTTAAACTAACATTCATCATGCACCTGTTAATGCACTTAATTATGAAAAGACCATAATATTGCAAGTACAATGCTAAAGACGTGTGATTCAAGTCCGTTTTAACTTAAGTCAGTAGGAAGCAACCAGGGACCTCCATCCTAGGCATGACTGCACTGGGTAAGTCTTGAACCTGTGGTCTCCTGCATTGGGCAAGGGGAGGATACACATCCACCAACCGCGCTAGAAGGGCAAGAGGAGGATACACATCCATCAACTGCGCTACTTTGGTTTTGTACGGTGACCAACAAAAAGTTTCACAGAAAAAAGGATTTGTATGTTCAATGTTGGTTTAGAAAAAGTTTTATGACATTTACGCTCTGTATGGTTGCCATGAATAGGTTTTCTAGAAATGATTTTTGCATAAAAATGTCATAAAACTTTTTTCTGTATCAACACTTTCTGACATACAAATCTTTTTTCTGCAAAACTTTTTGTTGATCGCTATAAACTTTTTCTGTATCAACAATTTTGACATACAAATCTTGTTTTCCGTAAAACTTTTTGTTGATTGCCATACAGAGCTTATATGCAAAAATCATTTCTAGAAAACTTATTCAGGACAACCATACAGAGCCTTAATGGAAAAGTTACAGATTTCAGTGTTTGGGAAAAAACAACTGAGTTCCTAATTCTCATTAATCCGGATAATGATTTCTCTTATAAAAAAAATGTTTCATCGTATGTCCAAACAAGCTCTTAGGTAATTTGACAAGTTTTCCGGGGAGTCAGCCAGTGACTGATGAATCCTTTTTGAGTTTTGTGTAGAAGCATCCCCCAAGTGTTCAGCTCAATAAAAAACGTTGGAAAATTGTAACCATGGAGTATTCTCTACCGTTCATGCTAAAATCATATACATTGGCCCACCTCCCATCAGGGCTGTCTCAATAGAAGTTGAGACCTAAGGCGAAAACCCTTATTGAGGCCTGTTTTATTTAAAAAAAATAATATAAATTAAAATTAATCAAAGTTTTTTTAGTAAGGGTAAGTGGGCAACTTAAAACAACGTTATTAATTTCTTGTACCTCGTTATTAAGCATAAAAAATTAGTTTTATAAGAGTATTATATGAATTTTAAATTAATATAAATATCTTGGCAAGAACTTTCTAATGGATCTATTCTCACTGCGAATGAACTTAAGAATTGAAAGTTATTAGTTTCTAAAGAATTTTAAAGAAAAAAGAAAATACTTCTATAAGAAAACTAAGGTTCATTTGTTAAGGAGAGAAGCACATGGAGCACTCGACATTTCTATCTTCTCTAAACAAACCTTATAAAATTAAAAGACAACCGTCTAATTGTTGAGCTGCCACTGCCTCTCATTCAATCCAGACCATTCAATTGGTGAGCCACCTCTTGGGGGGATTTATAATCTAAGGCGCTGTATGAATAAGTTTTCTAGAAATGGTTTTTGCATTTAAACATAATAAATTTTTTTGTTGATTAGCACACGGAGCCTAAATGTCATAAAAATATGGTGGACTATCGGATTTGACATATCAATCGACCATGTCGCAGATGGCTATTCAATTTTAAAATAGCAATAATGCCCTTTTATAACAACAATAGTATTGTCATTTTAAACTGGAAAAGCCATCTGCCATGTGGGATTACGGATATGTTGAATCCAATGGTTTGCGACACATTGAAAACATATAATTAAGATCAAAATAATATTTGGTAAGATTCTTTAAAAATAATATTTTTTCTTGGCACAAAAATGACAATCCAAACAGATACTAAAGCTTATGCTCTATGAAGAGAACAATTATAAGTGCAACAGGAAGGTAAGAGTCTCACCGAGTCATAGAGTTGGAAAGCCCTGCCACCGCCTTCAATAGCGACGGCCACAGGTTGGTTCGCCACTGCCTTTTGTAAGGCCCCCTCATCATAAAGTGGAACATCTTCGTATCCATCGATGGTCACAACCTTGGCGTTTTTCTGCATTGATTACCGTTAATAAGGATGTTAATGAACCGAAACTGGGTATACGGAAGAGTATCTCCAACTGCTATCCATATTAGTTAGCCATTTCAAAATAAAGCGAAAAACCATGAAATCCAGCAGTGTCCCCAACTGCTTGGCCATATTTGGAGATTAGCTAAAAGCACTCCTCTCATCTCCAAATATGGAGGATCTATTTCCCTCCTCATATCTCCTTAGCTACAAGACCTTTACCATTTTAACGCTAATGTCCCAACCCCACATAATAGGTAAGCCCAGACCCACCAACCATGACGGGCCTATAAATTCAAGCCGAAGCCCGGCCCAAGAATTAGTACAACGGACTGGGCCTTTAGACTTGAGCCAGGCCTAGCTGCTCTTGGGTAAGCTTAACCCATGAAAATGGCTCCAATCCAACTTAGAAATCACTAATCAAGTTGATTTGTGGTTTGTAGGTCCACCTAGGGATTGGCCAAACATCCATATGGTATTATGGTTAGTGTGCTCTAAAAATGTGCCACCTGACTCATTTTGTGGACGGTCAGTGACCATCGCCAGTCAACCAAGTTTTACTCGTTTTATAGAGAGATCTCTTTTTGGGGTGTGCCCCGACCAGGAGTCCGCCCCGACAGGAAATGGGGTGTGCAAATATGAGTACCATTTTATTAAGTGCTTAAAAACTGCAATAAGCCCGCTTATGCGGGTTTTAAGCTTATCCATACGCAACGCGACAGAAGAAACAAAGTGCGAGGGTAGTTTGGTAAAAAATGTTTTCCTATACTGACCCGGAGCTGGTCGCATCTTCCATCATAGGCCTTGTAAGGATAGTCCTCTTCACTGTCGATGCCACCGTTGTTGATGATGAACTCGAAGGCGTAGTCCATAAGACCCCCGTTGCATCCTTCGTTATAGGATGTATCACAGTCTACCAACTCCTGCTCTGATAGCGAGATCAGATCGTCCGTTACGAGCTTGTTTACCCCCTCAACGGCAGCGATGGTCGAGAAAGCCCAGCAACTCCCTTCATTTTTATTTCCAACAAATACAAATAAATAAGTAAAATGAAAATTAGCCGTGAACGTGAATCATGGCGTACGTTAAAGTCGCTGTGTCAGTGCTTGACTAGACTCTGAGCTGGTGGGGCCAATGAAAAATGCCAGGTCCAATGGGCTTCAAACATGAGGTGTATTGGGGCCCACTAATTACTGAATTAATTTCATTTGCAGAACATGGAGATGAATCTAGACATGAAAATGGATTCTCCGTGAACCCAAATAAACAAAAAACGATAAAAGGTACCCAACGAAGAATCCAAAGAATCCGCGATCTGACAAATAGGATTCTTTGCTGACCGATTACAATATGAGACACGTGGCAAACTCCTAGAGGATACTGACCGTATGGACCTTTGGCCCAACCTTACACGGACATTTTGACCAACAATTAGCCTGATTAGTGATTTCTAAGCGTTGGATTGGAATCATTTTCATGGATTTTTAAGCAAGAAATTGGAGCATTATTGGCCATTATTTGAGGTACAAAGATCCGAGGGTTTGAAATCACTGATCAGGCTGATTTTTGGTTTGTAGGTCCATCTAGGAATTAACCAAACATCCATACGGTCAGCGTCCTCTACGTGTCTCATATTGTGGTCGGTTAGCAACTTTGCTGACCGGCTTCTACTCATTCTTAACCAGCTTGCTAAACGAAACTAATTAAAATAAAAAAAATAGAATTTTAATTCAATCGATAAAAAAAAAAAGTATTAAAATTATCAAAATACCCTTGAGATCTAGGACCAGATAAGGGTATTATGGTCAATTAATAAAAACGAAGAAGACTCACCGCAGCTTCCTTGATCTTTGACTGGAACGACGGCACCTTTTTCCCTCCAATCAATAGAGTCCGGCAGCTCCTCGCCTACACGTAAAGCGTATCGGGTACTTTTCGGCCTAGCGATCCTCCTCTTTGCGTCCGGCTTCGTACCCAGATACATCTTTCGGTACTCCTCGTTCGTCAGATCGGCGAATTTGTTCAACCCCACCTTGTACGCGTGGTTCTCAGCGTTGTGTTCGTCGATGAACCTCAGATTATCTTTGAAGATCTCAAATCTCCTCTCTCTCTCTCCCAACGCGTTGTAGGCTTTCCCGTGCTTCGCGAGCCACGACTCGTGAAGACCCATCACCTCCTCGTCAGTCCTCCAACTGGCTTTCTTTCCGTGCTTCTCATCGTAGCTGATGATCGACGAGTCCAACGCAGAGGACAAAGCGAAGAAGAAAAACAAGAGGGCAAACATGGCCACCGTTGAGAGAGATCGAGAGAAACCCATGGCTTCAGAAACAGAACTGGTCGATAGTGGAGAGATAGTGGGGGGTTTATATAGGAAATTCAAGATGGGGTATGGGGTGGGAAGAGTAAGTAAAATTGAGATAGAATCTCTGTCTTCAAATTGTAAAAAAATAAGGGGTTTCTTGTAAATTTACATATTTATAGCAAACGCAAGCAAATAAGTCCTGTAATTATGTGGATTAGATTTGATAGGCTGAAAGATTGGAGAGAGAGAGAGAGAGAGAGAGAGATTCCAAATTCCTAACCAAACCTACCCCCCAGAAAGAGGAGTACAACTTCTTTGACCATGGTTAATTTTAATGCATATGGTCCAGAAGAGTGTTAAGCGGAGCCCTTTCCTCCTGTAAGAAACGGCCACGTTGCATGTCATTATAGGTTGCCTTTTTTTTTTTTTTTTTTTTGTAATCGACATTATAAGTTGCCTTAAGATGCCAACTGTGCCTCGACCAGTCGTCCCTATCCATGTTAGAAAACCTTTTTAAACATTTTACATTTTTCTTACCAAGTGGAGAGTCAATCTAGACCATCCATATCTCTGTCTACAACGGTCAGATCCTGAAGCAAAAGTCGGGATACAGAAGTCCCTCAAATGCACTATGTGGAGCATTCAATCGGGCCCAGTGACCCCATCAGTCATTGGTCCACACCTTGGCAAATGTTATCACCGAAAATCGGCACGATCGATGATTTCTGGTCCTTTGATTTGAGCACTTTCTAATCATGGGCTGTTCATGAAGCCCATGACGAAAATGTGCTCATATGGAACCGCGAGATATCATTGATCATGCTGATTTTTGGTGTGTGGTGTGAACCAACCGTTGATGCGATCACTGGACAGGAAAGAATGTGACATGTGGCACTTTTATATACACATAATTCCACATCTCGAAATCACCGAGTTGAATTGAAAAAAGATGTAGTCAGGAAGCGCAAGTTTTTTTACTCACCGCTGCCTGCTGCCGTCTGGGTCCACTGACCGCATGGATGTTTACCCTCGATCAATATACACACCAAAAATCACCGTGATTGGTAATCTCTAGCCATTGAATTTTAGTAATTTTTAAGGCGTGATTCTAACCATTAGATCCAACCACTTTTTTGAGTACAAAAACCAACGGCTAAAAATCATAAAGCAAGCTGGTTAAGCCTTATGTACGAATGTCTATCAAGTGGTAGGCTCAGTGGGCCCAGATGGCATCAGTGAGTAATAAGGGTCGTGATGTAACAAGGTATACCTGAGATCTTTTCAAATGCGGAAGCAGCATTTTTGGTAGTCCCCGCTGCCATATGGTCCCACTGACACCGCATCGATGTTTAGCCCACCCCTTAATAGACATTTGTACCAAAAATTAGCTTGTTTGATTATTTCTTGCCGTTGATTTTAGTACTAAAAAAATGGTTGCATTCAACGGCTATAAGAGCGCCTTAAAAAGTGCTAAAAAGACCTAAAATCTAATGGTTATAGATTACCAATCAGGATGCTTTTTGGTGCGTATATCCACCAAGGGGTGGGATAAACATCCATGCCGTCAGTGGGCCCAGATGACAGCGGTGAGTAACAAAAATCGTGCTTCCGCATTGGAAACAGTTTCAGGCATACCTTGTTACATCTTTTTTCCTTTTTCCAATGTACTATGTGGTATGTACACGCCTGCAGCATACAATACAGTTTCAGTATAATTGAGGGCTTTTTAGTCTTTTAACCTTCAACAATAATTATGAATTTTCAGAATTGTCTCCATGCGGACCATGCGGTTCTTCTTAATTTAAGAAAATTGATTTTTCTAAAACAACTCCTTGAGTAGCCAAATATTAAAACCGCCCCCTCCATATCTAAACATTTCAACTATAATACATTCACATATTTTCCAATATATTGCACTTTGCCCCTCCCAATTACAATAATTGAATCCTTTTCAAATATCTACCATTCTACTTATCAAAGTATGAAGGTTTCTTTTTTTTTTGGTGTGTGTGTAATAAAAAAGGATGAAGGCCTTATTGCGTTACTAATGCTGAGTTTTTTATATTCTCAAAAAATAACCTTAATTTTGCTTCTTTTCTTTTTTTAATTTATTCACTTAGCATGGGCTCTTCGGTCTTTTGGTGTTAATTAGTCCATTTTTACTATGTACTATGTAGTATCTACACACCAGTAACATAAAATTAAGTTTCGGTACAATTGAGGGCCTTTCAGAAATTGAATCCTTTAAATTTTAAAATCGGGCCCTCCATATTTTCGAATATATTGCATTTTCCCCTGCCAATTACAATTATTGAATCCTTCCAAATATTTATCTATTCTACTTATTAACGGACGAAGGCCTTAGTGCATTACTAACGTTAATTTTTAATATTCTTAGAAATACCCTTAATTTTACTTTTTTTTCTTTTCTTTAATTTATTTACTTAGCAGGAACTCTTCAATATTTTGGTGTTAAAGCACATGTCACCCCTGTAAGCACATGTCACCTCTGCGAAAAATAAAATAAAATTTTCATTTTTCGAAAGTGTCCCTATTTTGTTTCATTTGTTTTTATTTTAAATTATTCACTTGGTAAGGGTATTTTGGTCTATTAATGTCAATAAGACATGTCACTTGAAGTTCATTAAGGGTAATTTTAGTCGCACCCCACAAAATGTGAGGGCACACAATCCATTGAAAGCAACCCACTAAGACTTCAAACTTTGTGAGGGCACCCCTCCCCCAATATGATTTCAAATGATTGACTGCCATTTCAACACAAAACTGATGCTTTAAACAGGCACCGTAGCAAACCAGTAAAACATGTTACGACCGAAGCCAGTCACAACCCACAATACTAGCCACGTGGCAGACTATTAGAGGACGCTGACCGTATGGATGTTTGGCTAGTCCCTCAGTGGACCTGCAAACCAAAAATCAGCATGATTAGTGGTTTACAACCTTTGGATCTTTGCACCCAAATACACTCAATAATACTCAAATTTCAACAGTGAAATCAATCCATGAAGATGACTTCAATCCAACACTTAGAATTCACTAATCAGGCTGATTTTTGGTTTGCAAGTCCACCGAGGGACTGACCAAACATCCATACGGCCAGCGTCCACTAAAAGTGTGCCATGTAGCCCCTATTGTGGGTTGTGACCGACTTTCACAACCAGTTTTGACAGAACAGGTGGTCTGCAGATCCAGAGAGTGAACACACACAGTGCAGACAGTGAACACACAACACACACATAGAGAGAGAGAGAGAGAGAGTGACTTGCAGCAAAGGAGAGAAGATCATGAGAGGGTGCGTTAAAAGCAAAAGATTTTCAAAAGAAAATGCCCTTTCATAATAAAAAAGTAAAAAAAAACAACGATTTTGGGTGCCCGCTCATTTTTTGGGGTGCGACTAAAATTACCTGTTCATTAAATGCTTCTCTCCCACTAAATTTTTTTATTCCTAAATTGACCTTGAAATTCTATAAATTCTCAGCTATTATTTCTTTCATTTTTTTTTTTTACTTTTTAGGGGTTATTCTATCATTACATAATTTTAACATCTCAACTGACATTTATTGAAATGCAACGTGGGGCGGGTGAAATCCTTTCACTAGAAAATATTTGATGGTATTGTCTATTATTGACGTTGATGACGGACCTACAGTGTGAGCCATATGGTACATTATTAGAGGCTACTAACCATATGGATGTTTGGCCCATCCCTAGATGGACTTGCATGAAAAAAGGAGGCTTGGTTAGTGATTTCTAACCTTTGAATCTGAGTAACCCAAATAATGCAACTAATCAGGATGAATTTTGGTATATAGGACCAACTAGGGGTGGGCAAAACATCTCTATGGTTAGTGGTCTCTAAGAGTGCCACATGGCTCATAATATGACCCATCATCAATAGCGTCAAAACTTAAAATTTGTAATAAAAAAAATAATAATCATTAAATATCCCACATACATGCCCCATTATAAAAGAGTAATGATCACGTGATCCAAAGTCCATGGATTTGCATGGTGATGTCATTTTTTATTGACCAAATAATGCTCAAAATCTATGGTTAAAAAAAATCATGAAAAGGACTCTAATCCAATAGATAGAAAATCACTTTGAAGGATGAATTTTTGTATGTAGGTCCTCCTAAGGATTATGGGCCAAACATCTATAGGGTCAGTGGTCTCTACGAGTGTGACATGTGTAAAGTGCGGTCGTGTGTAAGGTGCACATGCATTGCATGTGGCGCCCTCAGGGTGAGGTGGTTTCTATGCTTTGCCACCTCAAATTCCATGAACGCCCTACTACTTCCGTGAAGAGTTTTGGATTTAAGTGTCTTTATCACTTTTTCCCATCTAACATCTTTGATGAGGATGCTCGTAAGGACCACGTGGCACATTCTTAGAGAGTCAGAGACCATAGACTATATGGATGTTTGGTTGAGTGGACCTACAGACCAAAAATCATCCAGATTAGTGATTTTTAACCGTTGGATTTGTATCTTTTTGATGAGTTGATTTTTAATCGAAAAAATAGAACAGTAATGGTTAAAAATCACCAATCGGGCTGATTTTTTATGTGTAAGTCCACCTAGAGACGGGTCAAACATGTGTACAATCAGTGGTCAGTGGTCACATCGAAGCAACCCTCTAAAACACAAAACCACACCTTGTTGCGGGGCTGCATCTGCCTTCCGCGTTGTTTTGCCAAAGATATAAACATGATATCGTGAAAAGAGAAGAAAAACTTGTCAACTTCGAACATGATACCAACCACTGATCAGGATGCAAAAGCAACCGAAATTGGCCGTCCGATGGAATCCAGCTTGGAATCTCTATGTATTATTTATGGAGAATGGGTCAAAAAGTCAGACACGTATGATTGAAGTAATAATAGTAAGAACAAATAAATAAATAAATGTGTGATGTAGAATACTAGAACGTATGTTCAGAAATTACACACGAACGAAGACTCTCACTGTCACCTTACAAAATTTCAAGGAACAGATATTTTATGAGTAGGGTTTGAATTGGAGGGCCCACCAGGCTTTTAACGTGAAGAGGTCCTCTCCTAACATGGTGTGAGGGTCACTGTCCCCAGGGCTAATTCAGTAAATTAACTCATTGATATTTTAAATTTGGGTGGGCCCCTTTTAGGTCATTTTTGACAGCGACAAGGCATTAATGGGACGGAGAAAAATAAGTTAACTACATGGCCCTTACCTAAATTAATTGCTGAAATTCAATGAGATTTGTCCTTGTACTATTAAGATCATCTCCAACCAGTTTCTTCACAGACACACGCGGGCACAAAAAATAAAAAATAAAAACGCATCTTCGTTAAATTTGATGTTAGTAAAAATTGTTGAATTCCAATCAGCCCTTTTAAATTAACATCTTCTTTAAAAAGGTGGAAGAAAACAGTTGAATGAACATGTGTTTCACGTGGGACAGCAATTTCTTAATTACAAAACTACATTACGGTTTACTCAAAGGACAGGGGAGGTGACCATAATTCGAAAAAGTATAAGGGGTTCTTACTAATTCAACCAATTTTTACAGAAAATGGGTGGGTGTGTAACAAGGTTCAAAGTCTGGGCCGATCCTGGTCTGGATCGGGATCGAAGCCCACCGATCCAATCCAAACCATGTCTGTCTCGCCCGAGTTCTCTATTTTCTGAAGGATTTTCACACCGTCTCGGGGCGAGTTGGCCGATCCCACTGATCCAGCCTCCGATCCCGAGACTTTCCTCCTTGGTGTGTAATGCTAATCTGACTTCAAATAAAATTTTAAATTTATTTTTTGTAAATTCTAATCTTTTTTATTTTATTTTTACAGATCTTCGTCTGGAAGTTATTACCGTTAATGACCTTCTTAAAAAAACTAACGACAGTTTCTTGAATTACAGATTCTTTTAGCAGTATAGTTGAGATTTTCTTTTTCTCTTTTAGCAATAAGGGTCTGTTTGGTAAATTGAAATTGAGCCGGATTTGGATCGGAGAATCTGGTGACGTTGCAGTAGTTAACACCAAACAAAAGGTGATTGAATCTTCTTTCTCAAGCTAAGAAACCGGAATCTTCTAATCTATTATATCGGCTGGTGGGTCGACAGCCCTTCACGAATTAACATCAGCATCGGTTGTAGGTCCCTCCGTCCCCGTCAAGGCTTTTAGATCTTTGGTGTTTTCGTATAAATGCATATCAAACCTCTCAGCCATTTGAGCATTCAGCTTTCTGACGCCTCTTTTATTTATTTATTTATTTTTGTTTGTGTGTATGTGGGACCCACCAACTTGTCTCTTCCATTACGTGGCACTCTGGGAACCATTTGGATAACGAGTAACGTATGTCTATATACTGTACATGGGGGGTGGCCACGGGGTTGGCAGGGTGAGGAAGAAATCTTTGATGACTGAAAAGTGAAATCCGTCGTAAACGTTATGACGGACCACATTATGAGCCACGTGGCATATTCTTAGAGACCACTTCCGGATAGATGTTTTGCATTTCCCTAGTGGTCAGTGGGCCTTCAGACAAAAAAATCGGCCTGATTAATATTCTTAACTGTTGGATTGAGTCTTTTTCAGGGATAGAAATAACTAATCAGTCCACCTAGTGATGAGCCAAACATCCATACGGTCAGTAGTCTCTGAGAATGTACCACGTGGCTCGTGATCCGTTATCAAAGATTTGATCTAGGGTGAGTAAGACTTGTCTGACCACCCACAATATAAGCTACGTGGCCATTTATTAGAGGACACTGACCGAATAGATGTTTGACCAATCCGTAAGTGGACCTACAAACCAAAAATCAGCTTGATTAGTGATTTGAAACCTTTGGATCTTTGTACGGAAATAATGGTAAATAATGTTTAAATTGCTACGGTTAAAAATAAACCAACGAAAATGACTTCAACTAACACTTAGAAATCACTGATCAGGTTGATTTTGGGTTTGTAGGTCCACGTAGGGATTGGCCAAACATCTATACGGTCAGTGTCCTCTAATAAATTGCCACATAGCTTATATTGTAGGTGGTCAGGTAGCTACCCGACCACAGATGGTGAGGCAAGTCTTACTCGCTCTAGGGTGACCCACGAAGCTGTACGTTCTATTATTTTAAGTCCTATTCCGTTACTAAAATAGTAAGCAATTTATTTAAAATTCTTATAAATTTTTATGACTAATAATCAAGTGCAAAAAAGAATAATTTCATTATTTAAATTACCTACTTCAAAAAATGTTCTCTCATTTAGTTAACGAAAAGAAAGTTGGATGATCAAGCAGAAAGTCTACTTATCAAATGATAGGATCATCAGTTAGGTTGAATGTTATAAGAATGGTTAGTCGCGGTAGGGTAGGGTTGTACATATTAGATAATACATATTGTAATAAGTTGTGTGAGATACATCATATCATTATTGGTATATCTCATCACACATTCTCCGATTGTCAAGATTAAGATATCAATCAATTAGGATTTGATTTAATTAGGATTTCTTTCTTTTACTGAATTCTTGTAATGCTCTGTATAAAAGTTTTGAGTAGTCAACGTATTACCGAAGTTATCAATTAATCTTAAACTTCTACAGTACATATGACTTGATAACCGAAATCCGCCGTGAAACCGAACGTTGGAATAACCCCATGACCGGTCTGGGCTGGGTAGCCTGAATATACACCCCCTACAAGTAGGGCGTGAAATGGGTACACAATATCCAACCTTATGCAAACCCATATTATGCGGGATTGGAATCTGGATCCTTAAAACATGATCCACATATAAACAGGTCGGATATGGATCTATGCAAGTAGATCTGAGTTGGGTTGGGTTGGTCAGGTTGAATCCTTATCATAAACAATATTTTTAGTTAATCCGAACCATATATACAAGGGTTGGATATGCATCCTCATACACCCAACATGGCAGCTCAAATGGTTGGTGTGTATCCTCCTCTTTCTAGAGGTCATGAGTCAAACCCACGCAGGTAGATTTCCTCCTTTGAGCAGTGTGCCAGGAGTAGAAATCGAAATAGGGTCTGTACAGGTTTCACCTGCCAATCCGTGGGGGCACGGATCCTCCCACAATGGTGACTAAAAATAAAATAAAATATAAAAAAGGATATGGATCCTCCTATAAAGATCTTGGTTTGGTTTTTGATGTTGGGATATGGATCCAAGTCGCACGTGGATTTAGATCCAGATATGGAACAGCGTTTCGAAAGCCAGCTTTGAATATGGATCTACCTGAATCCGACCCATTTCAGGCTCTGCCTGTTTGGTAGGTAGTTAACACTGAAATAAGCGAATTCAGAACCGTTGACAATGCAATTGTTTATTGAGACAGGCTGTGTTGCTATCAGCTTCGGGAGCACGTTCTCTCTCCATAGGGCCTACACCATTGGATGGTCAGTAAGATAGGCATCACACGAATCTCGATGACCACCAAATGGTCTGAACCACAGGGAGGACGTCTTCCTGAGGCTGACAGAATCATTTTTCCAGTTTAATTATCTGTAACTGTGTGATATGTGTAGTCTTCAATATGGTGTACGTAGGGTGCAAATTGAAGGAAATAACAAGTGATTTTTCTTTCCCGTGCTTTTTACGCTATTCATATAGTAGCGATTTTTCTCTTGTTAGCTTTCAATTCACAACCACGAAGGAAGAGACAAACCTATCTAAATCCAATCTTTTTACAACTCCTCTCGAATAAAACTTTCGATGACATGGGTTGTAATCGAAGCCAATGACAGCCACACAATTCTCGACACCTTCCCCACTGCTTTTTTGCCCGGTACGTTAAACCGTAAGGGCCTGTTTGATAGGCAACCTTGGTGGAAAAATAAGATATTTGTGTGCGCTAATATTCACCCGCGCCAAATATTTAGCCCGGCCCACAAATTTGACTCGGAGGAAAATATTTGATCACCTCCCCTGAGTAAATATTTTCACACCAAATAAGTTTTAGTGGGAAAATTTTATTCTAGCCGGAAAATCATTATTTTTAATAAAAATAAGTTTTTAAATATACAAAAATATAAAAATGAGTAGTTTTTTTGGATCTTGTGACCTAATATATGGGTCCCACACTCATCTAACCCATATTTGACTATACGTGGGACCCACACAAATTGAGAGAAAATGAACTAAGCTAACTTATACTAGTACCAAACATTGCTAAATATTGATATTCAGAAATATTTAGCCAATATAATATTCCTCTAGCTAAATATACACCGCTGGAACTCTTTTTCTCATGTACCAAACATGCCCTAATTTTTATTAGAAAAGCAAAAAAACACTTAGCTGTGCAGCAAAAAGCACTGGATATGTGCCAAGAATTGTGCGGCTGTCATTGGCTTTGACGACAGCCCACTGTCACGGGCTTGGATGACACTAGTCTCCCCTCCTCTTCTTGGACTCCCAGTTTTTGTTTCTTTTATATTTTCATTAGTCTAATCAAAGGCGACACGGCTCCAATTCCCCGTTATTCTTTATATTTGTTCTACTAGGAAAAAAAGACCAAGAAATGGATACCTATTGTGTGTGTGTGTCACTTGAAAGAGAATTTCATTTATTGTGACAGGGACAAGAGGTGGTGGGGTTGTAAAGCTAGTAAGCGAAGGCTTAGTTTAACATTGAGCGATGTTGCTCCAGAGGTCTACATCGTTGGATTTTCCTCGAGATTCACATCACACGAAACGTTAGGAATAACCTACTGTCTGGACCCTAGAGAAGAGGTCATTCTGAGGCTGACAGCATCATTGTAGCTGCAATTCTCTTAAATCATCCATGGTTTAAAAAAGAGCCGCCTAATACGTTTTTTTTTTTTTTTTTTTGTGTAAACAGCCGCCTAATACGTTAAAATCGGAAAAAAGGGGCTTATCCTTGCAACGGCCGCTTTTTTCTTTAAAAATATGTTTTTAAATGATAACGGGCCGTTATAACATTAAACAGATGTAGAAGAGAATATGACATTCATTGAAACAGTTTCGCCTCGTGCAGTGGGGTGGGGGGGCGCATGCCAATTTGTCTCAGCTGATTATGTTTGGCTGCAGGAATTGCTCTGTCCTATCTGACTGGTTGGCTGCAAGATGAACACAAGATGTTAAGTACACCATCCTAATTCAGTATTTTAAGGGGGCGTTTGGAAACGAGAAATAAGAAGTAGAAGTTACTAGTTGATTTTTTACCTCCAAAAAGTCGGGAGAAATTAAAGGGTCGGGAGGCCTTGTAATTTTTGAGAAGTAATTTCTCCTGGAAGTTTAAAGTTAAATTTAGCTTCAGTTTTAAGTTAATTTTTAACTTTTCAAGTTATAATATGGAACACATCCACACTTACTTTTTTAAGTTTTGGGCTTATAAAATTCAATATGTTACTTATTTTTGTGTTGCCAAACGCCCCCTAAAACATGAAAGCTCATCAAATTGAGTTCACCACTCGTGAAATGACTCAGTCCGAGTCTAGTCGAATTCGACCAATTTTCGAGTCCAACTTGTATGGGTTTTTGCTCAAGATTTATTATGCTACCTGTTTCGTTTTTTTGGTCCATGTGCAGCTTAATGTTGAATCACACAGACAACCTGGTGTAAGAAAACCATTTTTTTTTTATTACATTTGGTGTTGTTTCTGGGTAATCTCAGCACCGAATAGAGATTACAAATCCCTGTTTCAAAGTTTCTATATAAAACTCGGAAGCATATCAGATACAAGTTTCCTTGCAGGTAAGGGATGCAGCAGATCATGGTCGACAAACCCCTTTCACAAGACTAGAATAACAACTCACCCAACTGATAAAAAAAGAACTCTGAAACTAAGTTGGAAGCAAGAGCCTAACCACACGTATTATCTGGCCCTCTCTAACAAATGCTTCCAGCTATAAGCCAAGTAAGACGATCTGCCTTCTAATCTGTTTTTTCACAATTCTTGATGTAGGCAACCTAGGTCTCAACTTCACAGCAGAATAATACCTGGATGGTATGGGTAAAGGGTTTCACTTTTCTTCGCCATGCCTCGTGGAAACTTGTGTGTCTGCTATCCTTGATTCATGCTTCCTCTTATTTCGGGAACCATGTCTAGACCTGGAAGCCCGACTTGTTTTGGTGGGACGCTTCTCTGTGTGTTCTTGAATGCTATTCACTTTTTCAACAGATGGGAGCTCTGGAGGTGCATCTGGCCATGGTGTGCGTTTTGCGGGGACAGTTATCTCCAAAGGGGGGTCGATTATCCATCTGCATGCACAGATAACTGATACTCAGATGGATTGCAGAGAAACCATCTCTTGTAATTTAGAGCAATATATATTGTTCATGTTAGTAGATTATAGATCTCAGTTGATGGTACACACTACACACAGTTGCACGGCTGGTTAACACTGCTTTAGGTACATAACATGTGAAAATAAGAGCAACAAATCCAGCATTAAACAACAGTGATTATAGATGTGGTGAATCCTGAACCAATGGATCAAAGTTAAAAGTATGACAGCTCACGGATATGAAACACTCAAGTATCAGATAATAAGATGCAATCTACCATCACAATATATACTTTGAGATCATAAACTCAGGGCTTCAGAATATTAAACAAAGATGAACATTTAAGAAACTTATTCCAAAATTTAGCAGATTATCATAATCAGACGATGAACCAGTCAGGCTTGGGAGTGGATGCACACATAAATATGTGTTTTCATTCTGCATGAAAACAGGTCACTGATAAAAATTACAAGCTTGAGGATTCCAAAATTAAAGGTCCAACAGCTGTAAAGTTGGGACAGCCACAAAGTAAACAATAGTCACATTCATTGGCTAATGGTTGATAACTTGGAATCCCTGGAAACGTGGAAAAGCTTTCTGAAATGGAAAGATAAGAAAGGTACCATAGGGCATGATTTGAAGTATCTCATACCATTTTGTACAAAAAGTCTCGTTATGTCCTATTACCGGCACGTAAAAAGGGAATGTATCATACATATTGGCAGTAGATTTGTTTTCGATAGTACTATTTCACTAAGCATCATATTTTTAGCTTATTTAAGCATTCAATTTAGGCTCTGTATCGTTGCCATGAATAAGTTTTCTAGAAATGATTTTTGCATATAAATGTCATAAAAAAAATTCTACATCGACACTTTCTGACATATAAATCCTTTTTTTGCAAAACTTTTTGTTGGTCACCATACAGAGCCTTAGTGTAATATATCTTTGCATATTGTAATTTTTCCAGTGTATCGTACCGGTGTTTTTAAACGCTAAGGTGTGAGGCGAAGTGCTTCACTAGCCAAAGCCGTGAGGCGTAAGACGTAAGCCTCACACACACGCATTTTTTAGGTAGATAAGTATTTAAATCTATGTATAAATGTAGCAAAAATTTAAAAAGCAAAGTATATTTCCAAGTTCCAACCAATCTAACAAAAAAGCACAACACCAATCAAAGACTCAAATCTTCTACTAAATTAAATGCATCTTCATCAATTTTATGAACAACATTTTCTTCTTGATAGTCTAAGTCGAAATTTAGCATCTCGTCGTCAATCAATTGTAGATCAATCGATGTTGGGTTCCTTTTAAATATAAAACTTAGGGTTCTCTATTTTATTTTTATGTTGGGTCCCTTCGACACCTACTTTTTTTAATATCTTGACATTCCTTTTTTGTTTCTTTTTTAAAACAGCATGCCAAAAAAATAGCACATTTGAGGCATACACCCAATCCAAGAAGCGTTGATGAGGCGTACAGCATGCCAAAAAAATAGCACATTTGAGGCATACACCCAATCCAAGAAGCGTTGACGAGGCGTACGCCTCATCAATGCCTCTTAGAGTGAGGCGTATGCCTCAGATGTGTAAACGCCTTTTGATTGAGCCTCGGGGCGTTTTTAAGAGCTCTGCCCCGAGGCGTAAGCCTCACATGCCTTTAAAAACATTGTATCGTACAATACATCTCATTCTGTCAGCTTACTGATATCCTGAATGGTACCATGCCATAGTGTGAGTTGAGCATCCCACCTTGAAACAGAGAACATCTCCTAATATCCTCATGGTCAATGTTACACAGTCTCAGCATACACCACTTTGGGTGATATTTAAATTTGAGTGTTTAATCAAATCTTTACCTAGGCAAGTGCTTAACTTAGCTGGGACCCTATTGCTTAGAATAGGGCCAAGGCAGGGGCAAGTACATAATCACTTGCCTAGGTAAGCATGCTTAGGCACTAGGCGTTGAGCTTTCGTCTGGGCCATACATATAAAACTGATGTTATATGAGCTTTAGATATTAGGAATAAATCATACATATAAAATATCTGTTACATCTATATAACAAAACAGGGAAGTTGTCTTATCTCTTATCTTATCCCGCTTCATAAGATAAAGAGTGGTTGAGATCAAATACATCCATCTAATTAATGTGGATGGTTAGATTTCAGCCACTCAATCCCCCTCATTTATTCAGTCACTCCCACTCATTTAACCCCGCGCGCAACTGATTGAAAATTTGAAATTCAAATTTTGAAATTTAGCGCCGTTATTTTCCATTATTTTTCAATTTTTGCCCCTATGCATTACAATCCATTATAACGGAAAAAACGGTGACGCCCCCAGTCCGTTATACCGTTTGAGTGCTGAAGGCACCCAATTTTTGCCAACGCTTTTGTCGGAGAGTGCTGTGAGCATGGGCCATTTACTAGTGTGTTTACATATAAGAAAAATCCAGAGGTATTTATACATATAAACCTTATAAACGAATTATTCCCTAATAAAAGGAGAAATTAAGCCTCCTGCTCGTTTTTTTGACGATTGACTATTGGGATGTTGAGTGGAGGATTTGGGGATATGGGGTTAAAAGTTCAAACTTCGACTTCGTTTGAAGTTTGAACAGTAATATATCGATTTTAAACTATTAGATGTGGCACTAAGTCACTAAAGTATTTTGGTTTTGAACTATTACATATTTTGATGTGACGCTAGCCACTAAACTATTTCAGTTTTTGTGTTTCTTTCACATATAGTTGTTTGGTACTCAGCAATTAGATTTTCTCTTTCGTTTTTACTTTGGTACTATGTGGCTAAATGCTTTATTTCTTTTTTCCTTTACTCTTTTTAACAATATTTATTTTATTTTTTACTTATAAATTAATAAATAAATTATCTCATAGGATTCGCCTCGCCTGAGAGAACCTTGTTGCATAAGCATCACCTAACGCTTTTGACTACACTGGAACAGTGAGAACTCTCAAGGGTTCCTCTAGAGTTATTTTGCTGTAAATTTGGAACACTTCTTAGAATTTGATAGACCCATCCATATGATTTAAAATGAAAAGAGAGGTCCCTCGAACGATATTAAGGTAAAACCAGTACCTGGGAAATGATCAAAGACAGATCTCATAAGTCCTATGACTACTTTGAGAAATCCTTCAATCTGACCAAGGTTAGAAATCTATCAAGATAACATGGAGTAAGGGTGTGTAATAGTTAGACCAAGTGAGTTAGTGACTTGCAAACATAAATGCGGAAATTCATAAATTCCGAGAATTGTTAATGCTTATTCTGCTGCAGTTTAGTGGAACCATAGGATCCTATTGGAATCTCTTTGGAAAGCAAAAAACTCCTCGGTCCACTTCCTAACAGTAGAAAATCCAACTCAATTTGGCTTCTTTCAGCTATATGAGTGAGCCATACAGTAAACTTGACCAGGAAAAGTTTCCACCATCATCAGCAATGTAAGGTATTTCTGGGATAAACATAAAGGGTGTGGATAGAATGTAATTAGAAGTCAATTTAGGAGTAAATTGGTCACTTATTTTATCGTAATTAGAGGCAATAAGTTTCTAATCAAGGGAAATGAATGCATTTTTTTTACCTTCTCAAAATTTCTCCTCTTATTTTTCTTAAAGCACGGTATTGAATTAAAGGCATGGACTTTTGACTCTTTTTTTCTTTTATTGTTGAAATGGAATTTCATCCATCTTATTTTCTTCTTGATTCCTCAAATGAGATCAGTCAACAGATCAGAAACTTTGAGAGGTTCAAATCCACTTGCCTGTAAAAGAAAAAAAATCATTTACTTATCCCCCTCCAAGAAAAAAAAAACCATTGGCCTGTCACTGCAAGAACTAGAACACCATTGCACAACATCAACTGTACAGCTGATGTCGTTCTTCTAGGATGAGAAAGGTATGTCATGGAAGGTTTGAATATGCTATTGTATACATCTAAGGAGTTCTTGAGATGACTGGATGATGATTCATCTGGTTGAATATGTATATGCCCAGATTTAGGGGTTTCTTCATTTCGTTCAGAATAGGATTTTCTTTTCAATTCAAGGACAAAAAGGGAACAAAAGAAAGATATTTATTGCCAGTTTCAGTCACATTTTGCTGCATTTCTTAAGGATTGAAGATTAAATCCAAGCATGCTGCAATCAGCGTCTGCATTACTTAATCTGACAAGATTAACTCCTTTCCTAACACCTTTCCTGACAACACCAATATACTGGGGCAACACATCTGAAACATCTACCTATTGTTTGGTGAAAATAAACCCAAATCTATTGATAACCCCAATTCTATGATAGTTTCACAGAAGTTCAATGTTTGAATTATCTCTAATGGGAGCTTTCTACTAAATTCTAATTTGGGGGTTAAGCATTATGGGGTTTACTTTGATGGCCCTTTTCAGCTACTCTCCAGTGAGGATCACAAATTTGTTGAAAGACGAGTGGAAGAAATAATCAATTGGTTATTTCTTGGAGCTTGAACTCAATAGAGCCAACCATTCATGTTGGCATACAGCCAATATATATGTATGTATGTATGTATATGAACGAGGCCAAGGAATTTGACTTATCTCGTGACTTTCTCTTCTTGCAGGCGGTATTATCAAAATCCTACGATTTACAAATCAATTCAATTCAAATCTTTACCCAAATGATTTGAATCTTATGTCTAAATTCCTTTTTATAAAACTCTTACGATTCATAAGTGAATCTTGTGATTTTCGTACAAGTCAAGACTTGAATCTTATGATTCTTTCAAATCTTACGATTTGAATAAAAACATGGGGGTCATATTTAGGTGAAAATAATGACTCCTATGTTGGTGGTACTTTTGGTTTTTCCTAAATGTGAAAAACTATATATATATATATATAGAGAGAGAGAGAGAGAGTATCAGTGGGTGTTTTTACTGATTAAACAAATTTAAAACATGTTTCTTGCTATGTATTTCCATACATACATAAGATCATTTTAATATAAATCCATCATCAACCATAGGTCATTTTTATTGCTTCCTTTAACTTAGGGAAACTAACAAGATTTTTTATACAAGTCTCCTATGGGCTAAGGGGATCATTTGAAGTCTATTTTTTCTATCTTTGCTCCTTTTCAAGGTATTAAGTTAATTCTACTTTCACGTAAGAAGCATACACTTAATATTCTACCATCGGTAATTTTTGCAATACAATCCTGGTGGCATTTTCCGCATGAAACACCACCTAATATGCCAACAGAGCTCCTCAGTCCAACCCTGCTTTGCCCTCTTGTGAAGAAAAAAAGGGTAAGGTAGTAGAGAGAGGGTAGGTTTTCTCTTCAAAGTGAAAGAAAACCTTTCTTTCCTTTGAATTATATTGGTCTCTATACTAAAGTTATATTATTATCATATTGAGTTATTAACAAAGCTAACCTAACTAAAAGTCTTTAGCTAACGCCTTTCTAAGCCATGTTTCAGGTGCAAGGGGGCATCAAGTGAAGCAATGGCCTAGGTGTTGCCTAGGCTGAGCTGTGACTGCATCGGCCACAGCTTGAGGGGGAGTTGTGTAGATATAATATATTTTAGGAGTATTCTGGAATTAATATGTAGGGTGAGGTTAGGATGTAACTATATGTCATTGGAGGAGTAAAATCAATCATTCCTTTTATTGGTATTAGATATTCAATAAAATTCTTAATCAATACGTAGCTTAGGGATATAAGTCTAGCCTGTGAGCCCCTGGCCCATTTTTTCAAGACCAGGCTCGACCTGTGTATAGGTCCGACCAGCCAGGTCGACGCAATTACAAAGTTATCCCCCCCCAACACAACTCTTTAGATGGGCATCAACCTTGATCTTCAACATATCAAATCCTTACCCATCAATAACTAATCCATTTCAACACATTATCAGCCTAGAAGGTTCCATCATACCATCCTAAACTCTTGCAACTCCTTTCCTCGTCAATTATCACATTAGCAAACTAGATAACTCCTTTCCTTTAATGGAACTCGTTAGAGTTGGCACCGAGTTGGCCTTGTATGCCCTTATTATGATCTTGGCTGGCAAACTCTTGTGATTCCTTTCCCATCACTAATGATCTTGGTTGGCAACTCAAATATGTGCTTTTTTTCCTCCTTGGTTAATGTTCGCATGTTGATAAGCACAGAGTATATGTTGCTTAGTTTAATATCTCAACACAAGTACCCCCGTATTTACTTTATAAATTTTAGAAAGGAATGATAATTACTTGAAAAAGTCCAAGATGACTTATCTCAGCTTTTAAGCCTTGCTTCCTCTTCAGAGCCACAAATGACTCCCTCAAAGGCGACCTACACAAGTAAGTCTATATATGCAACCACCTCTAAGTCCCATTTTTTAGAGTCTACTTGCATGTTGTATTTGCAAAGCCCTCAATAGTCCTAAGAAGGTTCCCAACTTGGTTTTACAGGTTTCCTCATGATCTTCACTTTTGATTTTGACAGAATGCTCTGGTTCTTCTTTCTCATTCATCAACGTTTTTTTTTTTAATTGGTATCGCATTCATCAACTATTTGATTGGCCTTATTCCTTGAATGTATGCTAAAATTGTGATATCTGATAATTAAGAGTAGATTATATAAAAGGTTTTAAATCGACCGTTATAACGGGTCATATCTGAAGTAAAAAAATGGTCCGAATCTTAGTTTTTTATTATTTTTAAAATAACCTTGATAACAGTAAGAAAAGTTTTTTTTCCATAAATAACAGCTGCTATTTCCGTTATAAAGGTTATATAACACTAAGTCCCTTTTTCAGATTTAGGCGTTATTTTCGATATAACGTAATAGGGTTAGGGCTTATTTTCATTATAATGTCTGTTATTTCAACCATGGATTCTTTTGCACCTCGGACGGTATTTTGGAAATTTAGATAAACGATTTGGTCGCCAATGATATTTTGCAGTCAATTCTTGATGTATATGTTCTTCCTTCGAGTACGCGAAGACTTAATTGGTAAAGATTAATTCCGATGGCAAATGGCTGGTACTCTGTTTGAAATCAATGTTACACACTCCAACAACACCAGCAATTCCTTCCCAACCAACTGATTTGCAACCTCATATAACTCACAATCTCTTCACCTATGCCATTCATCCTGTCAGACGATTAATGTCTTTGTTGTGAGTCTTGTGACAACCTCATCTTGAGGTGCATTTTCTTACTTGCTATGTGTTGTTATCTCCTAGCTGAGATCTTAAAAATGGCTTCTACCGTTGAACTCACTCCTATATTTTGGTTGGCTATGTTGACTCTCTTTGATCCGCTACTAGTTGATGCATGTTGCCTTCATTATCTTGCGGACGAGAAAAATGCAGCCTAATGTTGCCAATCAAAGACACCAAAAAAGTATCAAACCATGTAATCTATTATGGTAGCCTAGGGCCCCACTAGGGGTATCAATGGATAGTCAAAAGTTCGAATCCGTATTTGCATAATCGGATATTATCCGGAAATTTCGGATATCAAATTCAGATTCGGATAATTTTTGATATTTGAATACTTTTCGGATACAGATTTTGATATTAATATATCTGCTTCGATAATATCCGATCTGATATATTATATAAATATAGTAATTTTTTTTGATAAGTATATAATTATATTTATATTTATTCTATACACATAATTATATTCATTATTATATAATATTATCATTGATTATATATATCTGATTTACTCATTGAATGAACCGGATATTATTGGATATCTAATAAATTAATCGGATTCAAATACGAATTTAGAATATCTGTCGGATTTCAATCAAATTTGAATTTTTTTCAGATTCGGATTTGGATATATGCATATATTCGATTCGAATAATATCTGTTTCCAAATTTTGGTTTCATCTCCTTTCTCCCTTCTATTTTGGTCCACAGCTTGCACGAAATACAGTCTTTCATAAGCACTACAAACGCACTGATTGATTTTCACTTTCTCAGAAAAATTTCTACTTGAATTAGTGTAGTAGAATTTCATTGAAACTTCATTTGTTTGAGACATTAAGCCTTATAAAAAGTCACTTCCTTTTAATTAAATCAAATACTTTCACCTAGATAGCCGGGAAGTTGTTGTCTAGGTATGAGAGGTTTGATACATTGTAACAAAGGTACCAACAGTAGGTATACCTTGGACGCAAAAGTGCAATGCGACTCCAGAGACAATTATGAGCCTATAACTCCTCAGACGAAAGTCTTCTAATATTTATACGTTGCCACATGAGCAAAGATAGCAACCCTTGGAGCAGTTCCTAGTTCTCTAGGAAGGGATCTTCAAAGTTAACCTAAGAAGCAAACTGGAATGGTTTTTCCAATTCAAAAGAAGCGTCCAACAGCCGAGTTGGTCAGGTTGGGGGGGAGATAATAAATGTTTACCTATCCAAAAAAAATGAAAAAGAATAGGATGTCATCATAGATATCAAAAAAAGGCACTTGATCATAGGCCTAGCCAACCAAAAGTCTAACAAGCAATTGTAAAAGACAAGTTTCTGTTTTCCTGATCCAACATACTATAATTTTATGGTCATTGCTGTAATTTGAGACTGGAAAAGAAGTTCAAACTTGAGTTTAAGAATCCAAGACAGCTTTCATACCCATACAAACAATGTTTTAGCTTTGATCTCACCCAGATCTTAATTGGCACAAATTGGAGGAACTTTAAGCATATGTGCCTCTAGGGAGGCCTAGGAAATTGGAGGTTTGATTAGAAAGACTATCTATAAAGCAAGAACAATAAAACAGATGTGATCTCTCTCCTTTTTACACAAAAAGAAAATGATTTTATGCTACGTTTTAATATAAATTTTAGTCTATCATTACACTACTGTCAATATCTGGTTATAACGATACCCATGAATGTTATATGATCTGAAATCAGAAAGCAATTAATGCCATTTATGTTAATATGAAATATATCAGAAAACATAACAAATTTGCTTCATAAATTTCAGTTATTAGTTTGGGGTAGCAATATGTTATACATCAGAGGCGAGTTAGTACCAATGTTTCTAGAGCATGTTACCTTCATTGACCAGAATCAAAGATATCTCCAAGAAAATAATAAGGACGTGGCCTAGATCCCATAGACACAAGTAAAACAACCCCAATCTTGCAAATACAATCACTAATATGTCCACTGAGAATCAAATCTACAACCATAAATGACCAGAAGGCATAACTTAAGTCAGTATGCTGATTGATGAAAAAAACAAGGTCTGAAATCACCAATCGTTAATGGAATTTGCTGATTCCTCCATAGATGAAGTTTCATCTCCCCAACATGATTACAACATAACATCTAACCCATGGGAAACTAGTACTTCTCCTCTCCTCCTTCATAGACCCACCTCATAAGTTGTTCACCAACGTGCCAATCTAATCCCAGCTATCTTACCAGTCTGTTAGATGTACAAGGCATTCTTTTGAAATGCTGGTATGTTATGGTATTTTATTTGCTTTATAACTCATGGAACACATGTTCATCAACGGAGAACATATATGAAATGGAATTGCAAGCAGTTAACAATCTTACAAAATGAGAAACAGGGTAGTAGGTTAACAAGTATACACTATAGGATATGTCTGTGTTTGTTAGATAAAAATTGTGAGAAGTAATGGAAAAGGAAATCAAAGCACAAAGACAAACAAATCATACCAGTGAGCATACAACCACAATGAGATTTACAAGAATATAACTACTGAAAGAGGAATCAGTTATAGGGTTAGGATCAATAACGACGCAGGAGATGAATAATAGCACAAAAAAAAACTAACCCAGGAGGGAACTTGCTATCTGCACGAGCTTCAACACGGAGCCACCACAGCATAACCTTGCGCCCACAACTACCGAGAGGTTCGACAAAGGAAGAGTCCTTCAATAGAGAGAGTGGACTCTCGAGCGCCTCTCCATCCTCAGCCAGTGTATCCAGATCCCGAACCCAATCCGGCTTCTCCTCAGCTTCCTTCCAGACCAACCTAGAATTCAGTACAAACCCAGCCCATTCCAGTTTCCTAGGCAACACTGTTGCTCTGTCATCAATGTAGGTTGCGCTCTTCTCCACATAAGGCAAGGAATTGAAAGTGTGCCAACCAGCCAATTGGCCGGATGAATTACAAGCTGGGCCTTGAACAGGCACTGGCAAGTTCTCCTCGTCCCCGTGCTTCTCAGACAAGGACGATGACAACTCCTCTGAATTCCCAGAATGAGCGAGAATTCCAACCGAAACAGCACCGATCCATTTTACTGATTGGATCTCATCAAACAGCTCCATACTATGCATATTACTATCATCCCCAAACATCACAATTCCATCCAATTTCTCCTCTCTCACAACTCTGTTCATCAACATTCCTACCAAATCAAGTCGTATTCTAACAGAATCTTAAACAAGAAATAACAATTGAAGTAGTTAGGAACAACGAATTCACCTCAAGGCACGAAGCCGCATCCGAGCTTCCATCCGGTGACGATCCTCCCAGGAGATCGGCATCCGTTCGTCGAAACCAATATGAATAGTACGAAGTCTGGACTTTGCGAGAAGCGTGGCGGTCTCATTAGAGGTCCCTCCGGCTTCGACAACGATCCAGATGAGATCGTAGGGGACGAGCATCAGCGAGTGCATGAGGCCAGTCAGATGAAGAGTCTGGAAGGTTCGGACATAGGTCGGGGTCACAACAATGAGGGTTTTCGAGTTCTTAATCCCATACTGGAGCCGCTGTTCTCTCTGAACTCTCTCGATTATACGATGAGCTTTCATGACTTCCGTGGGATTAGGATGAGGCCATGGACGTATTAAGATCCCGTGGCGACCGACGATGACACGGCTGCTAGTTCGGTTCGGAGGCGTGTCGAGATTTAAGAGAGGAGGAGATGTATGAATCGTTAGGGTTTCGGAATCAGCTGTGGTGGTTCTGAGGAGCGGCGCTACCGTGTAGTGATCAGTGATGGAGGTGGTGGTGGACAAGAAGAGAAATAATACAAGACGAGAGAATCTGAAACCTAAAACGAGGCTGATGAGACAGCAGAGGCCGTGGAGGATTAGCCAGAAGAGAGTAGCCGGAGATTTAAAAGCACCATCAACTGATGAGTCTAATGGACCACCAGTTGTTCTGAAGCTGTTTGTCCGGCGGGTGTTGCCGTTTTGCTGTAAGACGGAGAGCTTCATTTCTCCTCCTCTCTGCTTTCCTTCTCTGAGAGAGAGAAACAGAGAGGTTGGGATGAAATCTGGGGATGGGTTTGGAGATTGAGAACCGTTGGTGTTGTTGGGGGAGATGATTGAGGAAGAGGTTGGGTGATAATTGAGTTTAACAGATGGTTTTTGTGTTGTTTAATGACAGATTTCTTTGGTTTCACGACTAAATTGCTAGTTGTCTTCTTTCATTGAGTGGTGATTGGAAGGAACATAGGAGAGTGAGAGAGAGGGATTTCGGACCGGTCGGTCTTTTCGGGCCCCAGTTCGGTTGGTGGTTTTGGTGCTCGATTTCGGACAGGAGCCTTGGTTTCGAAGGATGCAAACGTTTTTTTAAGGGAATTTTTGACATACCCCCCCATGTTATCTTTAAAATTTGACATACCCCCACAATTTGAAAAAGTTGACATACCCCCTATGACTCGGTCCACTGTCATTTGACCAATGTTGACCCGAGTTGACTACCTAATTTTGTATTAAAGAACGAAAGTGCCCTTGTCTTCAACCTTATAACAAGGGTTTGGGTTTAAGCCAAAACCCATAACCCAAATCAAACATGAAAAGAGGAGATTAAAGATATAAAACTCATGTCGGTAAACTTGAGATTTTTGTTTTTTTTTTTGATGAATTAAACAAAGATTGAGAAGAAAAAACCCCAAAAAAAATAAACAAAACTCATGATGGAATGAGATTTCTTTTTATGGATTTTATTGTAGAATGAAATTTTAAAATTGAGAGAACCCATCTTTCCAAAATCCACATCTCAAAAGTTTGAAATATAAATTGCTTTGTCATGTTTTTCAATTTTGTTAATGAAAAATTTAAAACTAAAATTGTATGCTTTGTGTTTTTTTTTTTTTTTAACCTTGGGTTTAGAATTATTGCCGGAGTGGTGGCCAGCCGGCCATAAGACTCCGGTGGGTTGGTAGTCGGTGATGGGCGGCCAACCCATTGGAATCTCTTGGCCGGACATCCCCACAGCCGTTTGATTTAGGGTTTGGGTTTTGGCCCAAACCCTTGTTCCAAGCTTGAAGACAAGGGTATTTTTGCCATTTAATACAAAATTTGAAAGTCAACTCGGGTCAACACTGGTCAAATGACAGTGGACCGAGTCATAGGGGGGTATGTCAGCTTTTTCAAATTGTGGGGGGTATGTCAAATTTTAGAGATAACATGGGGGCGTATGTCAAAAATTCCATTTTTTTAATTACTACCCAAAATTCCCGAGAAGTCCTTTTCTTCGAATCAATTTATTTAGATACTAATAAATGAAGTTTCTGAGGAGAACTTTCTCAAAAACAACAGGTAGTTGAACTTTGCTGACCGTCATAATATGAACCACGTGGCACAGTCTTATAAGACGCTGACTATATGGATGTTTGTCCAATCCCTAGGTGGACCTACAGACCCAAAATCAGCCTTATTCGTAATTTTAAACCTTTGGATATTTGTACCCCGAATATTGGTCAATAATACTCAAATTCATGGTTAAAAATCAACCCATGAAAATAACTCCAATCCAATACTTAGAAATCATTAATCAAGCTAATTTTTGGTTATTTCCATCTCAGGTTGGGCCAAACACTCATAAGGTCTGAAATCTCTAAGAATATGCCACGTGGCTCAAAATTTGGGCGGTAAGTAACTTTGTTGACTGGTGGCGGTCAGCAAAGTTTTACTCGTTGCAAAGCATCAGCGGAACTAGGTCAATCGAGTGAAAAAATCCAGTGTACTACAATTGTTATTGTTATAAAAAATACCCAACTCTCCCAAAATGCTACGTGGCATATTCTTTCGGGCTCACTGACCCTAGGAATGTTTCGCCCATCCTTGGTGGACCAATACACCAAAAATAAGCCTGATTTGTGATTTCTAGCTGTTGGATTTGAACATGTTTTCATCATGGGCTTAGAACTCATCATAGGCCCGTTCAAGAAGCCCATGATGAAAAAAATTTCAAATTCAATGGTTAGAAATTACCAATCAAGCTAATTTTTGGTGTAGGTCCACCAAAGCACGAGCCAAACATTTCATAGTGTCAATGACCCCAAAATAGTGTGCCACGTGGCATTTTGGAGGAGGGGGAGCTAGGTATACTTTTGTGTAGAGCAAAGGGGAGTACTCTAGATGGACTCGGATCGAGTTGGTTGACTGTGGAACCCACTCAATTATGATTCAAAACGTAAGAATTGGTTTTGTTGAAGAAGCTTTGAAGTTTGAAGTCGTAGAAAAGAAGAGTCAAATTGGAGTTTTCAAGGAGAGATTCTAGAGTGAATACTGAACACTACCTAAAAGAGGAAAAAGAATCTCTAGTGAATCTACCAAATTGGAATCTACAGTGTCTTTACATTAGGCAGTCAAAAATTTACCCATCTGGTTTTAAAAAAATAATAATAATAAAAACCATAATTTTAGGTGTTAAAAATTAAAATAAAATAAATGGATTGGGCTCCGGGGACCTCCACCTCTCTCAGGAGTCGCGTTCTCTGCCGAGAATCCAACAGTGGTTGATAGCGCTGAGCTGGCATTCACTTTTTGCCAGTACTCAACCATTGTTGGATTCGTGAAATCCACGGCCGAGAAAACGACTCCCAAGAGGGGTCAGTAAAAGGGGGTCCTTAGAGCTGAAGCCTAAATAAATCCCTATAACCGCTCAAAGCACAAAGTTATGTGCATCGAGGATAATCGAGAGCTTTCACTATATGCGAATTGAAAGTTACAAAATAAGGGTCTGTTTGGTACGTGAGAAAAAGAGTTCCGACGGCAAATATTTAGACATGCGAATATTATCTTCGCTAAATATTTGCTCATATCAATATTTAACAATGTTTGGTACGTGTATGAGCTAGCTCGCTTCAGCTTACTTCATTTTCTTCCAATTTGAGTGGGTCCCACATATCAAAGTAAGTCAAAAATAGGTTGGGCGAGTGCGGGAACCACATATTATGTCAAATGATAAAAAAAAAAATTCATTTTATCTTTTTATATATTAAAATATTAATTTTTATTGAAAATAGTGATTTTCCGGCGAGAAAATAAAATTTTCCCACCAAAGCATAATCGGCGTGAAAATATTTACATGGGGGGGGGGGTCAAATGTTTTCCCGCCACGGAGGGCAAATATGTGAGCCCGGCTAAATATTCGCCGAGGGTGAGTGGCTGCCAAACGCACCCAGACAAATATTAGCGCGGCTAAATATTTTATTTTTCCGCCGTGGTGCATTACCAAACAGGCCCTAAGCTTAAAATGATGGTTTATATATGAATCTCAAGTCCAATTCTTGTGATAACAAGGAAAACTCCCTTAAATTTGAGGCAAAATTGAAATCGGAACCTTACACGGGCCCGAAAGTAAGGGACCAAATACAAAATGATCCTTTTGTCGACGTATTGAGCTTTTGTGACTAATTTTTCCTCTCCGGCACGTACGACCAAACACTAATTTCGAACCCTAAAATAGTTTATTTCATATTTTAAATGCATTATATATATAATTTGCAAATGTTTTAATTGACCTAAATTAGAAATATGGGCTTTATAAGAACATATATAACCGGCAGTAGGTGAGAAACTGATAGTTAACTAACCCTATTTGGTTTCTGGATTCTCGATTTTCACATTGTCAATATTAATATTTGTTAGTTACGCTGATTGTGACCTTCATCTGTCTCTACTATTATAATGAGGCTCACCTCCTTGACCTTGAGCTGTCATCATCACCTTTTTTTACCATTTTTTCTTAAAACACCCTTATATTATCTAATACAAGTTATGTAGAAATAAGGGTATTTTAGTCACTTTCTCTCTTCTTTATTTTTTCTTTTTAATTCGACACGCGTATAGCCTCGTGCCTCTCCACTAGTACTATTTTAAAGCGAAAAACTTCACTTGAACGCCACGGCTTCACTTCGAAGCACTATTAAAAGAACATCACTATATCAATGGAACTTGTATACTCCTCTTGGGAGTTGGATTCTCGGCGGTGGATTCCGAGAATCTAATGGTGGTTGATAGCATTAATGAAAAAAGTAAATGCGAGCTCAGTGCTATCAACCTCTGACTCCCGATAGGGGTCAGAAAAGGGAGGTCCCCTGAGCCCAACCCTTTATATTAAGGCTCTATAGGGTTTCCCTAAATGAGTTTTCTAGAAATGATTTTTGCATATAAAGCTTTGCTTGTTGGAAAATGTTGTACGCAAATATTTGATAATCAAATGTTTTCAAGGGCAAATATTTGTTGGAAAAATATTCGTTTGGTTAGGAAGGGGAGAGTTGTTGGGGGAGATCAATGGGGGGATGAAATAGTCATTTGCCTATCGTTCGCAGCTTTTTGCAACCATTTTTTGGCTGCAAACATTAGGCCACTTTTTGGCAAAAAAATGATTGGGTCTAATGCAAATATTTGTTGGATGTTGCACCAATAAGCACACCAAATGCGACAAACGTTTGCGCGTAAACATTTGTAGTGCTACCAAGCAAGCGCTAAATGTCATAAAACTTTTTTTGTTTTTTTGTACCAATACTTTCTGCCGTACAAATCCTTTTTTTGTAAAACTTTTTGTTAATCAGCCTAATTGTAAATACAATTTCGTTATTTTACATTTCCTTGGCACACCTCACTCGATATATGGTCTAAAATTTCTGCATACATTTGCAGACTTAAAAGTATGCAAACATTGTATCCACCGTTGAATGCTAAAATGTTTTTATTTTTGAAAACATTGAAATAACACGTTTTTCAATTGACATCCAACAGTGTTGACATTGTTTGCATACTTTTAAGTCTGCAAACGTATGCAGACTAGATTTGTTATATGGCCAGGTGCGCTAAATACCGGTAAAGGAATTATGATGCGAACGTATGGGAAGATTAATCATTTCAAAATTAATAATATTTTTGAATTATGTTGTTTTAATAAAAAATAATAACTTTTTAATTTCACATGTTTTAAGAGGAGGTAGATTTATTTACAATTATAACTAAGTAAAGAAAATTATAAAATCTTATAGGTGTACATTTCTAAGTAAATAAAATAATTAGAAAATTAAGTCAAAGAGAACATGTGAATTGATTAATATACTTTCTACTCAAATCTTTAATGCTAAGTTATGACTTATAACAAGATAAGAAGTTTAATTGGGCTCTGGGATGGGCCTGAATTTGGCATGACTTAAATTCTTCTAAATACACAGGGTTGAGCCCAGCCTAGTGGGCTTGAAAATATATGCCGAGGCTTAGCCTTTGGGCTACAATTTCTGCCCAAGCCCAGTCCACAGTGTGCTCTTATAGGCCCATGAACAGCCTTGGTTTTTTTTCGTTTACGACTTTCTTATTTGGGGGCTAAACTGTCGTGCGAAGGTCAGGTGCTAGCTCATTGGAGTAGATAGAGAAGGGAGGAGGTTTGCGATGAGCCATGAAGAAGGAAGGGAGGTTAGGGTTTCGATTTATGACCAGGTCATGCAGCTAAGCTGAACTGGGCTATCAATGGGCCAACCTGAGCTGATCCTTTTATTTGTTTCAGGCTGGAAGTTTAACTTTGTCTTAGCTGACGGGCCAGGTCCAATTTTGGCCCGGCCGTTTATTTCCATACCTGTGGAAAATGACCTTGTCCATATCTCGCCCATACCCAGCCATATATTACATTTTCATTTTTTTCCCCAAATGACAGCCATTCAATAAAAAAAATAAAAAAAACAGTGAAGAAACACCTGATACTTTTTGCGATGTCGTGGGGGACTTCTCAGATGCGACTTGCCGCATTTTGAAAGGGTGAAATAGCAAAATATGTGGAACACTTCGGGCTGCCATGTAAAGAAAAACCCGCTCGTCTGGACTTCTATTGTGGACAGCTCATCCAGAGAGCTGTGCCTAATTCAAAAAAAAATTGGAAAAAAAAAATGTTCTACGAGATACCTCGGTATTGACAATCACCGTTAACGTATTAAAAAGCGCACGATAACTTCTGTTACGTATATATGTATGTGTAACACTGCTAGTATAACATTCATATTAATAGTTATAGCCGTTATAAAGGCCGTTATCCTGTTATTTTACCATTTTTTTATGCCCATCACCTCGCTAGTAACCGAAAGAAACAAGTCACGTCGACCGGTACATGCCACAAACCCGACATGCTAGTTGCATTTCCATATTCATGCTTCTCGTGACTTCAAGGGGGCAGTTTTTATTTCCTTAAATGGGAGGAAGTTTAAATAATGATTACAGGGTAGGTAACAAACGAGTTTTGGGACGTCACAGAGAAAATATATGAGTAAGACTTGCCTGACCACCCACAATATAAGCCACGTGGCAATTTATTAGAGGACACTGTATAGATGTTTGACCAATCGGTAAGTGGACCTAAAAACCAAAATTCAGCCTGATTAGTGATTTGAATCCTTTGGATCTTTGTACGGAAATAATGGTAAATAATGCTCAAATTCCTACGGTTAAAATCAACCAACGAAAATGACTTCAACTAACGCTTAGAAATCACTGATCAGGTTGATTTTGGGTTTGTAGATCCAACTAGGGATTGGACAAACATCTATACGGTCAGTGTCCTCTAATAAATTACCACGTGGCTTATATTGTGGGTGGTCGGGCAAGTCTTACTCAAAATATATAGAGAAGTGGTTAGGCGTTGGGTTGACGGTTGGTTTGTTAGTTGGTTAGTTGGTTGGCTAGTTACATCACTTTTAAGTAGGAGCCAAACAATCTAACTGCCTCTTACTTACCACCAACGCCAAATTCAAAGTCGCCTTCCTTCTCCGATTTCAACTATTTTTAGTTGTGCAGGTGGTACGTAATTGATATTGAGAACTCAAAAGAGAAGTATGTCGCTTGGGCCTGTGGCTAGTGGACTACACCCAGTTTGCACCCCCTCAACTCACAGCTGCTCTCCGGGCCCAATGACCGCAAGGATGTTTAGCCCAACCCTTGGTGAATATGTGCACCCAAAATCACCCTGAGAGGCAATCTCTAGCCATTAAATATTAGTTTAAAAGGCATGATTCTATCCGCTGGATTCAAAAAAATAAAAATTGGGTACTAAATCAAATGGCTAAAAATCATCAAACTAGCTGATTTTTTTGTATGAATGTCTACAAAAGGATGGGCTAAACATCCATGCCGTCAATGGGCCCATCTGCCCCCACTTTGACGATCGCTTGCCCCCTTTAACAAAATCCTCGCTCAGCCACTGGCTACACCATCTATGTAGGAAATTTTTGCAGCAGCGAAACATGATGCTAGCACCCTGAAAACATGCCACGTGCGGACATGCCAAAGAAATAGTAAAAACATTAAATTCAATTAACCCTAGGTTATCTGCATATTTTTTGGGGTGTTAGCATCAGGTTTCACTATAAGCGGACACCCAAGTAGGGCATGGAATGGGTCAGATCTTGGTGGATCCAACTCCAAATCCAACCTTAAATAACATGATCCATATCTGGATTCAATTCAAATCCATGGAAACATGATTCGAACCATAACCATAATCCATATACCCATTTGTGGAATGTGGGTCAGATACACTATAAATGACAATTTTTAGTAAGAATCCAAGTACAAGAACAGGTCTGATCTGATCCAAATATCCAATTCAAGGATCCGGACCTGAATGTCGGACAAGTATCCCTTGTTAACCACTAACCAAGGGCTTAATGCGGGTTGGGTTAAGGGATTGGGGTACGTGTCAGAGTCGTCGACTTTTTGGGTGGGGAGACTTCAAAGTTTGAAGTCCTGGGGGCAGTGAATCTTTTCTCCTCAGACTCCATGCATATCTGGTAATGTGCACCTACAAATTTGCACTTATATCAATACCTTACACGTGTCACCTCGAAATTTGTAAATAAATTCATTTTCAAACTCGGGCCAAGTACGATAAATTGATCTAAGTTATTTCATTTATAAACTCCTCACCAAATATGCTTCACCGACTTTACTAAAATCTCACACTAAGAGTTTGGTTTAGTGGAGGGAAGAGTGACTCACCAATGAAGACCAATTCGAACGAAGGAAATGGTCCTCAGGTAAAGTTGACTTCATTCCGAGGAAGGCCTTAATAACCCTTACTTAAGATGGGATGTGACCTACTTACTCAATATCAGGACAAGAGAAAAGTGATCACTATCTTTGAGCGTGCGATGACCTGTATAGCAAACATGCTCAATACATGGGGAAACATCACATGTCAACCACCCAACGTCCCATACAAATAAAGGTTCTCCCTCATTGAGCAAGGAGTTGGACAATAAATGAAAAATACTCTCACGTACACATCAATCCGCTCCGGACTTGAGTCTCCAACTAACCAGTTCATAAAGGAGAACCAATAGCCAAGATTTCAAGTTGGATCATTGGGATGTTTGGTTGGAATCCTTCAGAGAAATTCATACCACAAAAGTACTCCTCCTGATTTCATGCTTATAGGTTGTCATCCATACTATTATAAAATAACAACCAGTAGTGCCACGCATGTGACACATTTAAAGGCCTATCTACTTTCAAAGGTAAAACCCTCATTAAAGGCCTCTATTCTAAGGACAAAACATGGGTTGGAGTAGGCCTTGCATAGTTCAAGATATCCAGCACACCCACATCCCTCATCAATGACGATGAGGGACAATAGTATAAGCCACGTGGCACACTCTTAGGTACTGCCTGCATGGATGTTTGTCCCATCCCCACGTGGACCTATATAAGCCTATTTAGTGATTTCAAACCTTTTGGATCTGAATACCCATATAATGCTCAAAATCTACCACTAAAAATCAACCCGTGAAAGCGACTCTAATCAAATTCTTAAAAATAATTAGTAGACTGATTTTTTGCATGTAGGTCCATCTAGGGATGGGCCAAGTATCTATACGGTGAGTGATCTCTACGAGAGTGCTACATGTAAGGTGCACGATGGCGTTCCCCTAGTTCTGATTAGTAACACATTTTTAAAGTGATTTAAAAAACATTATTTATCAGAGAAAATAGGGTTTTTCGACCTACCTCCTTTGATATTTATGCAAATTAGACATGCCTCACTAGATTCAGAAAATTTAGACTTGCCACCCTTGGCAATTTACTGTACAAAGTCAACTCAAAATGACGAAGTCAATGGTCACAGGGGAGGGCGTGATGTTTCTAAATTTGTGAATGTAAGGGGGCATGCATTTGCATAATTGACAAGATGCGTTTATCATTCATTAGTCCTGACGAAAGTCATGATATATGAACATACATAACGCATGCATGTGCATACACAACATGCCGGTGAGACCTACATACAGGATGTGCATGAGGGTAGCCAAAAGCCATCAATTTTAAGGACACACAATGGGTGGTTCTAAACATGGGCCTTTCATGATTAAAGGTAGTGATCGTGCCCAGTGGCGGAGCCAGGCTTTTGTTCAAGGGTGGGCATTGTACTACTGAGTTTGAAAAAAACTCGCTAGAACCTCAAGATCACGCCAGCTTCACCAAACGCAACACCACTGTGGATTTTGTTTTTTTCCCGAGAATTTTTACCCCTTATAGAGAACATTTTAACATTTGAAGCGACGGTGAACCGACAATGTCAGTAACTGCATACGGTCAGTGATCTCTAAGAGTATCGCATGTGACTCATGTGAATGTGAATGCAGGGTAATGTGGGCCCCTTCATCCTAGGCACAAGGTTAGGATACCTATCACACCATTTGCACTAGATTATGGGTGTTTTTATGTCCTTCCATCATCGAAGTTTAAGATAAGAACAATAATCATCCAAAAGGAAGAAAAAAAAATCAAAAATTGTTCTTTCCTTGTTTGCAATTACAAGATCTTTGGGGAGTTTAATGAAAAATTGATTTCATGTGTTGAAATTTTGTAAGGAAAGAAAAAACAACTTATTCAGGCTTACATCATCACCATAATGCCTGTTAAATAAAATAAAGTAATTAAATCAGATAAAAATGATAACATGTACTTCCTTGAAGCCCAAGTTCTGTCAAAGGTTCATGAAGGTCAATGAATGTCCAAAATGAAAAGGAAATCTCTTTCCATTATTTGAATGATGGCTAACATGTACCATTCATTATTCTTATGAATTCTCTTTATATACCGAGCTTCAAAACTACACATACGGCTCGGTGTCACGGTGAAGGTCATATGTGCCGCAAAGATCTAATACCCCCCGTGGCGGCTAGCCAGTCTTGTGCCATATGGAGATGCAACTTAGGGCTTGTTTGGATGTCTAATTTGGCATTATCCAATCAACTTTCTAGCGCTACATGAGAATGAAGGCCTCGCAATACTTCTCGGCTGCCATGAAACAGCTTCCAAAATATATTTCTCGGTGCAAAAATGGCGAACCGTATAATAAAGAGGGTATTTTAGTAACACCCCCCCTGAAATTTGAAATTAATTTGTAATTTCCCCTTATACTTCCAAACTTTAAGATTACCCCCCTTGACAATCACACGTGGTTAGCATTGTAATTACAATATTATTCAACTTGGCCAAGGGGGTAATCCTAAGGTTTGAAAGCATAAGGGGTATTACAAATTATTTTCAGATTTCAGGGGGTAGGTATTTACTAAAATACCCTAATAAAGAAGACAAAAAACTGTTGCAACAATGTTGACATCTTGGCTTTAGAAAGGCTGTTATAAAAGTCATGGTGCCATTACTAAAGCTTGGGTTGCAGAACTGATTATAAAAAAGGGTATTTTAGTAACACCCCCTGACATTTGAAAGTAATTTGTAATACCCCCTTATACTTTCAAACTTTAGGACTACCCCCTTGACCTAGTTTAACAGTGTTCACTTCAATTAAAATGGAATTGAATCACATGTTGGTAGCATAGTACTTGCAATATTATGGTCCTTTCATAAGTACATTAACAGGCGCATGATGCATGTCACGTTTTAGGGTATTTTAGTAACACCCCCTGAAATTTAAAAATAATTAGTAATACCTCCTTATACTTTCAAACTTTTGGATTACCCCATTGACCTAGTTTAACCATCATTTGACTAACACTAAAACATGACATGGATCATGTGTCTGTTAATGCACTTATGAAATGACTATAATATTGCAAGTACAATGATAAAGACATGTGATTCAAGTTTGTTTTAACCCAAGTCAACCACTGTTAAACAAGGTTAAGGGGGGTAATCCTAAAGTTTGAAAGTAGAAAGGGGTATTGCAAATTACTTCCAAATTTCAGGGGGTGTAACTAAAATACCCCAAAACATCAGAGGTCAAAGGGTAATCCTAATGTCTGAAAGTATAAGGGGGTGTTACAAATTACTTTCAAATTTTAGGGAGTGTTAATAAAATACCAAAAAATATAAGGGGTACTTTGGGTATTATTGCGCCACAAGTCTACCCTGAATGTGCCTTTCACGCGAAGAAAATAATTCCAAGTTGTCTTGTGGAAGTCTATTTGGAATAAACTTGTACCACGAGGAAACGCACTTCATGGCCCACGCTTGACGCTTGCGCTGCCTACAATTTCAGCGCGCACTGTTAATTGCGTGCCTTAAAGAAATGGGACTTGGACCTTACCAAAGCTGAGACCCACCATGTCGGCTGTGTTGCTTTTTTCTTTTCTGTTTTTCTTTTTGGTTTTTCTGATAATTAAGCAAGCTGGGTCACAGATTTGACCAATGCACCACATGCTCATCACTGCATATGGCACCCACATGGTCTCCATCAACCGTTGACAAATATACAAAGAAGATTTAAACCACCAACCCTGGTTAATTACTCCTCCAGTCGATTGCTTTGCGAGTGTCCACGCACGTGTATCGCCGGCGTGCAGCATCTCGCATAATATTATTATTATTATTATTATTATTATTATTATTATTACAGAACTAAAGTAAAGATATAATTTTATTTATTTATTTATTTATTATGTTTCAAGCACTAGCACAGGAGTGCATAGGTTCAAGCACTCCCACAATTTAATGGATGCCACACCTGGGAGATCTTCTAGGTCAATATCCAATACTATAATGAGTCATAGATATCGCATCCGTTCATGTTTTGATTGGTTTTTAATTATGCGATGCCATTGGGTAATGGAGCATGATCTTCGCGTTATCGGTCATTTGGATTGTAAAGATTTTTTTTTTTCTTTTTTTTTTGTTGGTAAGTGGGCCCGTGTTTAGTAGTCAATGGGTGGAAGAGAATACTGAACCTAAGTTGTTGCATCAACACTCATAATCCTCACCAAGTTAGCTAGTTGGTACCTTAGGGTTGCAACGATCATAGAATTGTGGTATGCTTTATTAGAATATATATCTGGTTGGATTAGTATTAGCAACGTAATAAATTATATGAGATGCACCATATCATTATCGGTGTATCTCATCATATATTTTCTCGGTTGTTAAGATTAGGTAAGATAATATCTAAATTATTTAATATCAATTAGAATATTAGATTAGATCTCTTAGAATTAGTTTCTACCTTTAGATGTTTTCGTATCTCTATATATACTTTGAATTAGGGTCAAAGTAATCACCAAAGTTTTATCAATAAATCTCGTTAAAAAAAAAAACCATTATTTACTTTTAAATCGATAATGAATTAGAAAAAAAATAAATAAATAAAATTGGCCATTATTTACCTGTCGTAACAATCACGATGGTAACACTAGCTATCCTTGACGTCATTATAATGGTCCCTTTTAAATCTTAACACTTCTCTCGGGGTTAGTTCTGGTTCACCAGTGTACCCATAAGTAGAACCTATTATGCAATATGTACACGATTTCAAGTCCTATCGGTTCCAATCTAAGTTCAAGAATCAGAGCGGACAAATACTCGATAATCCATCGAGTATTGGAATGTTAAGAAATAAGGTTTTATACTATTCAAAGAAACTTGACATCATTAGCACTAGCATTCATGTCGCCTCCGTTTCGGTCCAATCCAGACACTACTATATATGTCGGTTTTATGTCCTATCTGTTCCGGTTCCGGTTCCAGTACTGAAACACGTATAGTCCAAAAATTGGGATAATTGGTTAATCGAGTGCCCATTTACGACCATAAGATGGTTAGGGTTATCCAAGCTCCATCCAATCAGATGGATATTTGGTAAGTGAGAACCATGGGAAAATTGGTTCCACCTAATCAAGTAAGCCCAATTTTTAGGGTCTACTTCCAGAACACATCTACTCCATTGACTCTTTTAAAGTCCAAAGCTTAGAAAACCTGTCATAAATAAAACCAGGTTTAGCAACGGCATTAATCATGATTAAAATATTATGGATGATGAATTGTTTAGGACTTTCGTGGCTGGGTCAACAAGGCCGCTAAACAACTCAAGCACGGCATCCATATCTCGCTCTAGATGGTCCTCGAGATTCACATTACACGATCGAACGACCATCCGACAGTAGGACGATGTCCTCCTCACTACGACAGCATCATTAACTATATATTTAAAGTCTAGTGAGTAGGAGGAGACGAGGAGTATCTCCCCGCCTTCCGTCTTTGACTTTTGTGCCTCAACGGTCAGGCCGGGCAGTCTGCCCTGCCTGTTTCCTTTGTTTCTTTCGCAAAATAGTAATATATTATGTGACGAACATCACACGAGATTTTGATAGTGAGATTGCTCATTATCTCACGATAAATTAAATATAGGATATATTTTCAGGTCGGTTTTTATGTTCCAGGCAAATTTTACTTTTTACTGCACATATCCCAAAAATGAGGATGCTTTTTTTTAATCTAAGTTTTCTTCCTCATTTTAAAGTGGACTAACCAAGGTTTAAAACTTTAAAGGAGACCGTTTTAACGGTTTAACGGATGCTTACAAAAAAAAAAACGGTTTAACGGACTGAGGGCGTTACCGTTAAAACAGATTGAAATGACCAGGGGCACAAATGGAAAAAATAGAATTTAACCAAAAAAAAGAACGGAAAAAGTGGTGCTGAAATTCAAATTTCTAACAAATAGAATTTAAAAGCCTTTTTCACAATTTAACAACTGTTAAAACGATTTTAACAGCCGTTTAAACGATTTTAACGGCCATTAAATTCAAAGCATCAAAACATGTTTAAACATGTATAACGGAAACGGGCTTGGGGCATTACCGTTTAAATGGCCGTTAAAACAGGCTGTTTTTAAAACCATGATATAAACAATCAGCCTGAAAATATAACTTTCAATTAAATTTTAAATATTTTAGTAACACCCATGTGGTGTGAACGCATTTAGTAATATATCCTCGTATACTTTCAAACTTTAGGATTACCCCCTTGACTTAATTTAATAGTGGTTGACTCGAGTTAAAACAGCCTGAATCACACGGTTGTTAGCATTGTACTTGCAATATTATGGTCCTTTCATATGTGCATATGATGCATATCATATTAAAACGTTAGTCAAATGATTGTTACATTAGGTCAAATGGAGTAATCCTAAAGTTTGAAATTATAATGGGTATTACCATGGTTCAAAGTCTCGGCCAATCTCAATCTGGATCGAGATCAGAGCCCACCGATCCGATCCAAATTGAGCTTTGTCTCGCCTGAGATCTCAGTTTTACAGAAGATTTCCACATTGTCTCTGGCGAGATGGACCGATCCTGTTCTGGACCGGAGCTCACCGGTTCAATCGACCCCGTGACTTTCGTCCTCGGGTATTATTAATTACTTTCAAATTTCAGAGGGGTGTTACTAAAATATTCTTGAATTTTTTGGGGTTTGAAAATTGAATTTTGAACTTTGAACCCGGCGAACTGCTTTTCCCACACCCCAGTTTGCTTTTTATCCATGATCCAAATGTTTATTCAACGGGCTCCCTGGTTGAAGCAAAATGGGATTTTGTAAGAACGGACCGTCTAGAAGCAAAACGTGGAAAACAAATTTGTTCCAGAAAAGTCTTGATGCAGTCAACTTGATCGATGATTTGTTTTAGTACCCAAATATTGTTTGAATCCAACGGCTAGAATTACTTTGAGAGGCTGAATTTTTTTTATTTTTTTATTGTATCTATGCAGTCAATGGGCCCAAAAATAAAACGCTACGTAGGGCCACCGATGGACTGCATAGAGATTTTACTGCATCAAATTTCATAACATTCAGCTTTAGAAGTGATTGTAGCCGTTGGATTCAAGCATATCTGAGAACATCCAACAAAATTATAAAAGATCGGATGGTTGAGATTTCCGAAGATCTACCATGGGTCACCTGCAATTCGTTCACAGACATTGTCATGGATTATTTTATATCTTAGTCAACAAAGGGTAAAGCGTAAAGTTTCCATTGGTTCGGATCTAGAGGCATATGATGAACGGTAGATAAGCAGAGGTTAATACATCTCGATTCACCTGGGATATACTAATGTTTAATCCTCTCGTGGAAAATATCGTGATAAATATCGATAACAATACACGACTCGTTATCGATAAAAGAATCCCATGTGACTTGTGGTTGACAGAGTTCGGTTCCCGGTAAAGAGGTGCGCGGGTCCCACTCATCACCGAAGAAACTGAAATCATAGACTTAATAGTAAATTTAACTATTTAGGTCAACTCTTTATCAAAGCCAAGTTGGCAACAACAAACCCTCCGATTTTACCGAGTCATGAATCCGACGGTGTGATATGACCGTTTGACCTAATCCCACACTTCTCTCTCACACGCACATCTTCCGAACCGTCGACTAAAGCTTCGCTGACCGCCGGCTGTCAGCGAATCCGTGACAACCCACAATATGAGCCACGTGGCATTCTCTTGGAGAACTCTGACCGTATGGATGTTTGACCAATCCCTAGGTGCACCTAGAAACCAAAAACTAGTTTGATTAGTGATTCAAACCTTTGGATCTTTGTACCCCAAATAATGATCAATAATGCTTGAATTCAACGGTTAAAATCAACCCATGAAAATGAGTCCAGTCCAAAGCTTGGAAATCCCTAATCAGGTTTATTTTTGTTTTGTAGTTCTACCTAGGGATTGGCCAAACATCCAAACGGTCAGTGTCCTATAAAAAAAACGCCACATGGTCATATTGTGGGAGTCATCAGATTCGCTGACTGCATCCGTTCAGCGAAGTTGTACTCCGAACCGTCTATAGCCGGTAAAAGACCCAATCGTAAAGAGGCGGTCAATGTCCTGACATTTTTTCTTTGGATTATTAAAGATTAAAGGTCTCTTTGTGTACAGTAATCGCCGAATAGATACAAACAATAGCCACGTGTCTGTAAATAATTCGTTAGACCCTTTGACGGCAGATGGGCAGAAGCGACAGGTCAGTCATCCGATGCCTTGCATCGAGAGGGCATCAGTTTGACTCGAATCCCGGCTTTTATCATCTTTCACTTTTGCTTTCTCTTCTCCAATAACAAGATCTATTTCTTTTCTTCTCTCTCTCTGTGTCTCTCTCTATAAGGTCTCCTGCTCTTTCGTTCTTTGATGGTGTTGCAGACATGGCGGTGGAGCTCATGATGGGTTACAGGAGCGATAGTTTTTCAGCAAAGATGGAGGAGAATGCAGTAGAAGAAGCCGCGTCTGCAGGACTTGAGAGCGTTGAGAAGCTTATAAGGTTGCTATCTCAACGGCAAGGACGGCCGCAGCAGTATCAGGCGTCGGCGAATCCAAAAGCAGCCATGGAAATTGAGATGGATTGTAGAGCCGTCGCGGATGTGGCCGTGACTAAGTTCAAGAAGGTGATTTCGTTACTGGATCGGACGAGAACGGGTCATGCTCGCTTCAGAAGGGCTCCTTTGGCTTCTCCCCAACGGCAGGCAGACGAGTCCTTGTCGGTTGCCCATCAGCAGAATGAGGAGAAGCAATTTTCTGGTTCTGGGTCTAGGGTTTATTGTCCGACTCCGATCCAACGGCTCCCACCTCTTCCTCATCATCAAAACCACCATCATCATGCTTCACTCGTGATGCCGAAGAACGGTCTTAGCGAGAGAAAGGAGTCTTCTACGACGATTAATTTCACGTCTTCTCCTCCGATTTCCGCTGCGAATTCTTTCATGTCGTCTTTGACAGGCGATACGGATAGTAAACAGCCTTCGTCTTCGTCTGCCTTTCAGATTACGAATCTATCGCAGGTTTCATCAGCCGGACGGCCGCCTTTGTCCTCTTCCTCGTTAAAGAGGAAGTGCAGCTCATCCGACGACGCGGCCGCCAAGTGCGGAGGAGGTTCTGGGCGGTGCCATTGCTCGAAGCGAAGGTGGGTTTTCCTATACTTTTTCTTTTTCTTATTTCTTTATCGATCTTTGTTCTCTTTGGTTTCTCTGCGTTATGTGGGTTTTGTTCTTAAAACGATAATTGAAATAACAGGAAATCGAGGGTGAAGAGAGTGGTGAGAGTTCCAGCGATTAGCTTGAAGATGGCTGATATCCCACCAGACGATTTTTCATGGAGAAAATACGGACAGAAACCCATCAAAGGATCTCCTCATCCAAGGTATGTTTCTCAATCTCCTCCTACGTTTCTTATCATTTGAATCACTCGTTCAACTCGGCCGGTTTGGATTAGGTATAGTAGAGGCACTCAATCACAGCGTTGTGTCGTTGACCATCGCACAGTCGCACTGTTAAATTCCCATTTTACCCTTTCCGAACTTGTCCAAGTGGTTGGAATCTTTACGGGGTATAGTTGTTATTTGAATGTTGAACTGGTCTCCCTTGTTATTGACCCTTTCCTTCCCATCTGATCCGAGTTGACTCATCTCGACTTCCGAGTTTTCTAAATTTACATTTCTTTTTGTTTTGTATTTCATCAGGGGTTACTACAAGTGTAGCAGCGTGAGGGGTTGTCCTGCACGTAAACACGTTGAAAGAGCTTTAGATGATCCAGCGATGCTGATCGTCACCTACGAAGGAGAGCATAATCACTCCCACACAGTAACGGAAACAAGCGGTCTAATTCTCGAATCTTCTTAGATCATCCAACAATTAGCGAAAAAATAGTGAGAGAAACCACAATTTCAATCGTCGAACAAGGACGGAACTAGATACTACGGGATTCCAAGGACCAGCTCGTGAAAGAAAGAAAGAAAAAATGTTCAAAAAATCTTAAGAGGCTTAAGTCCAAGAACTCTGATGGGTTTGTTCGTGCCCTGTACAATACGGGATTCCATGTTTCTAGTCTTTTCAAACTCTTTAATTCAGTAAAGAAATGAAGAAAAGATGAGTCTGGATTTGGTTCTCTGCTTTTACTTTATATTTTGTTCTTGTGAGATGATTCTACTTTTACTTTTTTTTTCTCAACCAAACCAAACTTTTCTTTTTAAAATCTTAGTTAGTCAATGGGAAGTGGAACGACGAAAAAAGTGGTGGTGATGGTGGTGGTGGTGGTGCGTTTTGTTCTTAATAAACGTGTCGTGTGTGAGACATTTGACGGTCCATAACGTGACTGCTAATTTTACCAAAAGAGTGAAGTGGGTGGGTAGGTGGGAATAAGAGTAAACCTGTCACCCACAATCTAAACCACGTGGCAATTTCTTAGAGGACACTGACCTTGTAGATGATTGACCAATCCCTATGTGGGTCTCTAAACCATAAATCAACCTGATGAGTGATTTCTAAGCGCTAGTTGATATCATTTTCATGGGTTGATTTTAACCATGGGAATTTGAGCATTATTTAGGTACAAAGATCCAAAGGTTTGAAATCACTAATCAAGGCTCAAGGCTGATTTTTGGTTTGTAGGTCCACTTAGGGATTGGCCAAACAGCCATACGGTCAGGGTCTTCTAAGAGTGTACCTCGTGGCTCATATTATGGGTGGTCACAAACTGCTGACAGCCAACAATATGAGCCAAGTGGCACATTATTAGAGGATACTGACCGCATGGATGTTTGGCCAATCCCTAAGTAGACGTACAAACAAAAAATCAACATGATTTGTGATTTCTAAGCGTAGGATTGGAGTTATTTTCATGGGTTCATTTAACAGTTTGAATTTGAGCATTATTGACCATTATTTGACGGTACAAAAGATCCAAAGGTTTGAAATCACTAATCAGGCTATTTTTGGTTTGTAGGTCCACCTAGGGATTGGCAAAACAGCCATAGGATCAGAGTTATCTAAGATTTAGCCACGTGGCTCATATTGTCGACTGTCAGCGGGTTTGCTGACCGTCGACTGTCAGCAAAGTATTACTCGGTAGGTGGCGGGTCTGGGAGAGAGAAAGAGAGAGAGAGAGAGAGCGGGAGAGGAGGAGGAGGTTGGACTTTTGGGTGGGGGTGTCGTCTGTTTTAAATATCCGTTGTTTAGATTGTCGTTTGTCTGCCAATTCGGGGTTGGATTCGGGGAGTAGATATTGGGGGATTTTTGGACGACTTTGAAGCCACCACCCAAATTGATTAGAATAGTTGGCAAGTCAAAATAGGCGGTGGAGATGATGATACCGTGGGTCCCACCCTATTTTCCTCTCCTATCGTCAAACCCATGAGTGGTCTTTTTTGTAGTCCTATCCTGTTCATGGATGGGGAGAGCCGGAGCGGAGAGGAGGGGGAGAAAGTGTGAAGAGTGTGCTTCACACCAAAGTTCACACACAAACGTCAACCTTCATGAGATCATCACCATTACTTTTTTTTTCTTTTTCAAACATAGAGGTTGACGCTGCAAGGGCATTCAGTCAGTATATGGGTCCCACTTAAGTCGTCATCGATCAAGGCTTATCATGGTTGGCAATTTGCATTTTTTCTCCAACTCTTCCACCATGTCTTCCTCTTTTTGACCGTTAATACTACCGTCTTTTATAGCTTTGGACCTACCCTGGTTGGCAATTTTTTCCAACTCCCGGATGTCGTCGTTCTCTTTTTTGACCCTTCATACCATGCTCTTTTATAGCTTTGAATTCATCTTTGGTCCAGCCGCGGTTTCATGTGTGCAGGTTGAGAAATCTAATATACATACGTTTGCAAACTCAAATGCATGTAAACGTTGCATCCACCATTGAATGCTCCTTGAAAAATGTGCTTTTAATTTATAAAATATTTTTTTAAAATATTGAAATAAAACGTTTTTCAATGGACATCCAATAGGATAAATTTTTTGAAGCCGAGGGATTTTGAAACAGCGACCGTGCACCAATGAATGCGAGCCACATACACTCATGGTTACTTTTAAAAAGATTTTTTTTATATCCTAAACTCGGGTATATGTGGCATGCCGTCACTGGGCGAATGATTGCCACTTAAAAAGTGTTTGCTCCTGCAAACGTCTGTTGACTAGATCTGTCCTGTGCAGGTATGGCTTAGGAGCGGCCGGAGAGTTTGGTCCCTCTGAGCACATTATTTAGCTTTAGTTTGTTACTAGTGTTTGCTCTCGTACTAAGCATAGGTATTCGATTTTCTAAAATAAATATTTTAGAACTACTTGAAAATTTAAGTTTTATATATAAAATAATATTATTACAGAATATATAAAGAAATATAAATCAGGGAAGACTGTGCATTATAACAGTAATGCCCCTCTCCGTTATATTGTTGTTACGGCCCATTTAAACCTTGGTATCAAACCAAGATTTAAAAAGCACAGTTAACATGTCGTTACGAATAACGGTTAATAGTCGTCTTCTTTTTTCTTCTTTTTCTTTTTTAGTGGGAGTCAAATGGTATTGAAAGTGGGTGAATCATCATTAGTATATAAATTATAAAGTATAAAAGATTGATAGATCCCCAGTAACCTGGAATTACAAGGAACTAATTAAGGGATATTCAAACAAAAACCTATAAATCAAAATTCCAACTTCTCCTATCCTAACTCTAGAGAAGAGAGAGACCCTTAACACATACATATAATCAAGCAAAACCTATCAGAAATTATCAAGCAATTTGAAAGATTAATAGAACTGATAAAAAAAATGTAACCTAATTTTGTGGGGGTAAAGAACTTCTACATCAGCTTCTTATCCATGGAAAAGACTTCAGAACCAATACCCCTTGATCCAACCTGTGAAATCTTTTGAATGACCTCACAACTGCTTGATGATTGAAGGTAGCTGAGAGACTATGCAAACTGTCCATTAGATGCATCAAATGCAAGTTGATCCAACTCATGCTCCCAAACTTCAAGACCGTAATGTTCATGATAAGGTAGTTGTATCTTGACAATTGCAAAGTCTCAAGGTAGGGCTAGATCAGGTACCTTGGGGGCTAGTGTTGGAGCTGGGTGTGCCGCCCTTAAGTGAGTGCCTCACGCTTGTTCAGAGTGGGTTTGTTTATGGCTCCCTTCGAGTAATCCCTCGGCTCCTCCTCGTGAATAATAACACCAACTGTTGTAATAATTAGCTTGGTGATGATCAGACTGAAACGCAAAGAGTAGCGCTCAGAATTAGAATCAAAAGTGTGGATGATGACGTCGCATCTAGCATGCATGGAAGATCAATTGACCGTACAATACCAATGAGGTTCATCAGCATGGCCTACTCAGTGCTGAACTCATTTGTGTGACCTAAATGAGGGTACAAGTTATAACACGAATGAGGTTGAGCAACCAATAATCGACCGTCAGCTCACGCAATGGAAACTTGTCAGGCCAAGTAAAGAGACATCGACAGAGCTCACGAGTGATATCATCCAACGAAGGGCTCTCTAGGTCATCTTGGGCAAACAAAAAATCTATTGCGTCAATAGGACGTGGAAGATCTAAGAGGCGTGCAATGATATCAGGGGAAATATAGATCATGCGATCAAGAATGAAGGATCTGCACGAGTATCGAGAAGGGTCGACCTTGTCTAGGTTTGGTAACCAACTGAGATAAGTAAGTGAATATCCAAATCGGTAAGAGCAAGTATGGAATCCTATCATCTACCCTTAAACATGAATGGTACTGAAGTATGAGCAAAATCATACATGGTCACCTCTTGGTCCAACACCAAAGGACGGCGATGGTAGACCTCAGCCTGGCCTGTCGTGGTGTCCGGGTCGGGCCTGGGTTTACCTTTTTGAGGCCCGACCTGGCCTGATGAGCCTGCCCGTCTAGCTCGACCCAATCAAAATTTAAAAATGTCACCCTATTTGGCCATTTTTTGTAATTTTTACCTCTATACCCCCTAATATGAAAAATTACACTAATCTTCTCACCCATCTTTTTATCAAAAGTTCCCCGTTTAAATCTTCGATAGCCATAAATAGGGGTACTTGGTCATTTGACAAAAAAGTCTATAAAAGAGCTCTCCCCCCCATTTGTTTTTTACACAATTACTCTCTCGCTAAACTCTTTAAACTAAGCTCTCTCTCTCTCTTTAAGCTCTTTAAACTTAAGGCTAAGCTCTTTCTCTTTAAGCACTATACTCTCTCTCTACACACTATACTTGAGGCTGAGGAAAAGTCTAAGGAGAAGATCAAGCACTCTCTCTCTCTCTCTAAGCTCTAGGTAAGTTGCACTGTAATTTTCACATTGCAGAGTTTTCAAAAACTTTATAAGTTTTTTTACATTGTTTAAAAAATATGGGGCCGGGCTCAAAGGACCCCCTTTTTTCTGACTCCTCTTGGTGTTTGTGTGCTCGGCCGTGGATTTCAAGAATCTAATGGTGGTTGTCAGAGCTGAGTTGGCATCACTTTTTTCTTTTTGGGGGCACTGACAACCACCGTTGTATTCGTGAAATCCATGGGCGAGCACGCGAACACCAAGAGGGGTTAGAAAAAGGGGGTCCTCAGAGACAACCAAAATCCAATCAGTTTGATAATTGTTACTTTAGTTTACATAGTTACATTTGTTTAAAAAATTATCTATAATCTTTTTAAAGGTTTCAAAAGTTACATTCTTAAAATCTAGTTTACCATAGTTCCAATTAATTTGATAATTGTTACATTAGTTCCTTCATGAATACGAACGCTGCTTATTGGAAGAATGATACTCGTATAGCTGGTTTAGATTTTGTCATACAAAATTCTTTTGCCTCCTTGGTTCTTGCAGGTGGAAGTTCAGACAGAGCCGATTTAGTGGAGGAGTCAGAGGCAGAGGCTATTCTGAGTGGACTGTTGGCTGCCAAACGGGCTGGTTTGAATAACATTTTGGTGGAGTCGAATGCTTGGGGTCTTATTGAGTTCTCAATAGTGGTTCCTTTGAAGTCCGGCTCGTCCTCCGTCTCCAGAGTCTAGACTATCTTTTATTTTTTTGGCCATGTAATTAGCTGCACTGCTCATACTATAGCCCTAAGGGCTTGCTCGTTTCCTTCCCCTTTGACAGGTTCCCCCGGTTGGTCGCTTGAATATCTAATGGAGGATAAGCGTCTGCTCCAGTCCATTGGATGATGTATGGGTTTTCTGTTGTGTTAATCAAGGTTTAAAAAACGGCGTTATAACAAAAATAAGGGCCATTATTTTTTTGTTATAACGAAAATAACGACCGTTATTTTCTGGAAAATTTTGTTAAAAAAAAATGGCCGTAATTTTCGTTTTTCCCCATTATTTTCCGTTATTTTCCAGTTATATTCCGTTATTTTTCATTTTTGAAATTTTGAAATTCAAAATTTGAATTTCAGCACCATTTTTTCTGTTATTTCCCATTTTTGCCCCTGAGCCCTTTTATAACGGCCGTTAAAACGGAAAAAACGGTAATGCCCCCAGTCCGTTATACCGTTATAAGGGTCCCCTTTAAACCTTGGTGTTAATATACTTGGCTTACACACACACACACATACAGGTACTTCAACAGTTCAACTATGATATATATCGACGTCAGCCCGTTAGATTTGGGAATATGACGTCATTATTATGAAATCCAAGGGCTATAGGCGCTAGACTACATCGGGGTGATGACTGTTGTAATAAAAATGATTGGTGATCAAAGAAGGTGTCTTTACCCATTTATGTGACCTGTAAGGGACACTATATTTGATCATCTCACAGACCAAGAAGGTCGTCTGTGGGTTCCCTGTTGTTTCGAGCACGAGCAGCAGCGGCGATGGGTGTTGTTCCCGTCGCCCGCTCATGAAGTTTTCATTCTCTCTCTCTCTCTTCTCCCCACAAAATTCGTCTCCAAAATCTCCTCTCCCCCTCTTTCTCTCCATCGCTAACAAATCTTTCATGGCCGCCACTCCCATTATTACCGAAACCCCAACACTCCCCATCGCCTCCGAAGAAGACCTCGACGACCGCCTCTGCTCCAACGACACTCGCTGCTCTCTACTCCAACAAGATTCACCTCCTCCTTCATCTTCCTTGGGTTCTCCAAGCCGTTGCCTCAACGGTGAGTGGCGTATCGAGCAAGCATGGGCCCACTGGGAGAAACTGGGTCAACCCAAGCTGATCGTTGCCCCCATGGTCGACAACTCCGAGCTCCCTTTCCGGATGCTTTGTCGCAAGTACGGCGCCCAGGCAGCTTACACTCCCATGCTTCATTCCCGCATCTTCACGGAGAACGAAAAGCAGCGGGCCCAAGAATTCACCACCTGCAAGGTTCATTCTTCCCTCTTTTCCCCCCCTTTTTAAGCCAAATTAGGAGATTTTATTTTTGCTTCGAATTTTAAACATTTTTTCGATAATTTGGGTAGATAAGAAATTGAGATTGTTGTTAAGTTTTAGTTAGAAACGTTGTTTGCAGAGACGAGTGTTCAAATCAACTCAAAAAATGGTAAATGTGCTTGGCTTGTTGATTGGTCGTACCATTGGTGGCGATGATAGGTTTTGTTGCTTTAATAGAATTGGGGTTGTGAAAACGTGGAGATTAAATTACTGCACAGATTCATTTATGGGACTGTGTTACTAGTTTTATTTCCCTTACCTCATATTGGTATATGTTGTAACTAGGAACAGTACTAATGCTGATACAAGGCTTAAAATATTAGTTGAGTTAATTATGGCAGCGAGCGTTATGCTTATTGCACTACTACATATCACCCTAACTGTAGTGCACTTAGGATGAAAACCAAGTGATGCCAATTCATATCGTCAGTCATTGCTTGTGGATAGGAGAGTGTGGCTACAGCTAGCAACTTGGATTATCTAGCGGCTATGATTTGGGGTTCTAAGGTTTCATCCAAGATTGCATTCTTTGCTTGGACGGCGTCTCTGGCCAAAGTCTTGACCATAGACAATTTGATCAAGCGAAAAAAGGATCTTGGTGAACTTTTGCTTCAAGTGTAAGGCGCATGGGGAATCTATTAACCACCTTTTTTTTCACAATGACCTTGTGTGGCAAGTTTGGAGTTTCTTCTTTGAGGCTTTAGGCATTTGATGGTCTCTTCTAAGATCCATTATTGATGTTTGCAAATGACCCTCTACTTTAGCTTTCTCTTCTATGGGTCGCATCATTTGGAGGCTTCTTCCCTTTGTGGTGTTTTGGGGTTTGTGGAAGAATAGGAATCAGATAGTTTTGAACGTGTTGAGGATTTCCATGCTATTTCATCATCAGAATCAAGGTCATTATGTTTTTTGTGGTCTAAACTTTTTAAGGAGTTTAGAGGGATTTTCTTTGAAGATTTCATGTACAAGGGGGATCGTATCGTGCACGGTATAGTTAGTTCTTTTGGGTAGCTTTCCGATCCTTTGGAATCAGATGTTTGTTGTTTTTGTTTTTTCAGATTGTTTGTAAGTCTTTATTATAGGTTTCTTGACGTATTAGGTTTGTTTCTTTCTTAGGCTTCGACCTTCTCAATAAAGAGTTTACTTATATGAAAAAAACATTGATTTGTTTAGACTCGAGCGTGCGTGTTTGAGATGGCTTGGTTATAGGACTCCATATCACCTAAAATTCCAGTCTTTTGTAGGTTGTGGCAATGTAGCTGGGGATAGTTGTTGTTTTTGTTTTTTCAGATTGTTTTGAAGTCTTTATTATAGGTTTCTCGACGTATTAGGTTTGTTTCTTTCTTAGGCTTTGGCCTTCTCAATAAAGAGTTTACTTATATGAAAAAAACAAAAAAACATTGACTTGTTTAGACTCGAGCGTGCGTGTTTGAGATGGCTTGGTTATAGGACTCCATATCACCTAAAATTCCAGTCTTTTGTAGGTTGTGGCAATGTAGCTGGGGATAGTTGTTGTTTTTGTTTTTGTTTTTTTAGATTGTTTTGAAGTCTTTATTATAGGTTTCTCGACGTATTAGGTTTGTTTCTTTCTTGGGCTTCAGCCTTCTCAATAAAGAGTTTACTTATATGAAAAAAACAAAAAAACATTGACTTGTTTAGACTCGAGTGTGTGTGTTTGAGATGGCTTGGTTATAGGACTCCATATCACCTAAAATTCTAGTCTTTTGTAGGTTGTGGCAATGTAGCTGGGGATAGTTGTTGTGTAGCAATTGAAGATGGTGGGTGATAATTTTTAAGTGTTTAGTCATTGCCATAAAACAACAATTAATGGAGCGTTCGAAATTTCATGCAGTAAATTAAGAAATTTCATCATGTAACTTTTGTGGATTTTAATTTTATTTTTGCTGAATACAAATACCTCATTAACTATAATAAAAAAAACTAGTAATAAGAAGCATGCGTTCTGTTGTACTAAACATTAGAGGATAATCCTTGTTTGAATCATTTGTATTTATCAATAAGCAAACTGTTATGATTAATATTGTATTCAGAATCAGGGAAGGAAAGAGAACATGAGAGTTAGGGTTAGAGAGAGAGAAAAAGGGTGAACTTGTGTAGAGCATTATGAGCTCCACGATTTCACTAATATTTATAATATTGGAACTATCACCATAATTACAAAGATATCCCTCTAGAATATAAAGTATTACAAATAAGCCCTGACAGCACTCCCCCTCAAGTTGGTGCGGAAATATCGAGTATCCCAGCTTGGATAACATATTCTGCAGACAAGCTTTACTGATACCTTTAATCAACACGTCCAGCCACTTGATTAGCTATATTGACATTAGGTGTACAAATTAGACCAAGACGAACTTTCTCCTTGATGAAATGCATATCCACTTCATTGTGCTTCGTCCTGTCATGTTGAACAAGATTGTGAGCAATATTAATAGCCGCTTATTGTCACAGTACATGTTCATAGGTTTTTGTATAGGATAACCTAGTTCACTTAGCATAGACTAAAACCATAGCAACTCACATAAACCCTGAGCCATAGATCAATATTTTGCTTTAACATTGGAACGAGTGACAACTAGTTGTATCTTGATATGCCATGAAACCAGATTGCCCCCAACATAGGTACAATATCCAGATGTAGACCTCCTGTCTGTAACAGATCCTGCCCAATCAACATCTGTATAGGCTTCAACCCGTAGATGCCCATGCTTTCCAAACAGAAGTCTTTTTTCTGGTGAACCTTTGAGGTAACGTAGGACTCTATGAGTTGCACCAAGATGTGGAGATCGAGGAGCATGCATGAATTGATTGCATAGGCAATATTTGCGTGTCAGTGAAAGGTAGATAAGTCGTCCAACAAGTCTATGGAATTGGCCTGTATCAGTAATTGGATCCCCATCAACATGATTAAGCTGGTGTTGCTAGTCAATGTGTGTCAGTTGGTTTGGCCTTCAAATTACCAAACTTACGCAGAAGATCAAGAACATACTTTCTTTGTGAGAGGAACACTCTTTGTTTTGATCTAACAACCTCAATACCCAAGAAGTATCTTAGGAATCCTAGATCCTTGATCTCAAACTTCGTCCTTAGGTACTTTTTTAACTTGCAGTATGCAGATCTCGTCAGGCTCATCACCTATGACCACAATGTCATCCGCATACTCGTTGAGAGCAGTAGTTCGACCCTGACTTCTTTTAATAAACATTGTATGGTCAACCTGACTTTGTGAGTATCTCAGCTTCTTGACTATATTGTTGAATCTCTCAAACTAGATCTTAGGTGACTATTTGAGTCCGTACAATGCTTTCTTCAGTTTGCACACTAAATGCTTTGCCCCCAGTAAGGCTGAATCCAGGAGGTGTTGTCATGTATATTTCTTCCTCTAGATCACCATGGAGAAATGCATTCTTCAGATCCAACTAGTGCAAAGGCCATGATATATTTGCTACTAGGGAGAAAAGAACTCGAACTGAATTCATCTTAGTCACTGGGGCAAAGGTTTCTTGATAGTCAATGCCATATGTCTGTGTGAATCCTTTTGCAACCAATCGAGCCTTGTACCTGTTAATGCTTTCATCAGCTTTGTACTTCACTATGCATATCCTCGTTTGCACTGTACTAGCTTCTTTCCTTTAGGCAATGGAACAAAATCCCAAGTACCACTCTTTTCCATTGCAGTCATCTCCTCTAACGTGGTTGCTTTCCACTGAGGTTGAACAAGAGCATCTGAAACACTAGATGACACAAACAGAAGATAGTGAAGTAGCAAACGCTCTATAGGACGAGGATAGCAACCGGTAAGAAACGAAGTGAGAAATAGGGTGTTTGGTAGTACAATTCCGAATATCCTTACGATGAGCAATAGGTACATCATTGTCCACAAGTATAATAGTAGAGGGATCAACAAGAATATCATCATGAGGGTCAACTAGAGCCGAATTACCTGGATCGAGTTGGATTTCTTGGCAGTGAGATTGGACGGTGGACTATTTTCCTCTTGGGAAATCTTCTAGTATACGTATGCAGTCGCGTGTCTTGTGGCAAAATGTTAGTATCAACAGTAGGGGTGATCATAAGCTCAAACTCCCCATACCGGAAGAAGCAACAATAACCTCTTATTTAGTAGCGGATGACTCCTTCGATGTACTCATGATAAGATAACACAGTACCACGAGGAGAGTAACCTTTCTGAGGAATAGAGCAACCTGAACAGGTCACGAATGCACACTTGAAGCTATGGACATGGTTCAAAATTTCGGAATGTTTCGTAAGAAAACCGAAATGTTTCGTTTTGTTTCGTAATGTTTCGGTTTGTTTCGCCGAGACAATCCGAAACAATCCAAAAAATAAAATATAAATAAAAAATATGATTTCAATATTTTAGAAATGTTCGGTAATGATTCGGGAATGTTTCAAAATTTTCGTTTTTTCACCATTTTTCAATGTTTCGTTTCGTTTCGGAGTTTGTCTCGTTTATTCACTTGACCGAGATATTACTCCGAAACAAAATTTTAAACCTTGGCTGTGGATGGTGGTCAGAAAGTATTTGAAACACCCCAAACGGACTAGAAGGCACCCGTAAGGAGTTCCAGAGGCCTAGAAGGTTTCCTAGAGAGGTGCGACTAGGCGTAAGAGACGTTCTCCAGGGTGTTGGGACTTGATATCAGGCCTGGGAGCAATTCTCCATGCTCTTGCTTGGGAGCAATTCTCCATGCTCTTGAAGGGTGTGGCTATGCCTGGGAGCAGTTCTCTAGGCTCCTGTAGAGTGCGGCTAGCGCTGGGGAGATTTCTGGACCCCACCAAAGGGTGTGTCTAGGTCTGGAGGGAGTTTTCCAGATGTTTGAAAGGGGCGGCACCTCCTGGGAGGTCTTCACTGGCCTTTTGAGGGGTGCGGTTAGCACTGGGGAACTTTCTCCAGGATTTTGATGTGTGCAGTAGTGCTTGGGAGCAGTCTTTGGGCTTCTGAGGGGTGCGGCTAGGGTTTCTGGACCCTCTAGATCTTTGCGGCTATGGTGGCTAGGGTTTTCAAACCCTCTAGAGACTTGCAGATGTGGTGGCTAGGGTTTCTGAATCCTCTGGAGGCCTATGGTAATGCCTGAGATCACTTCTCCAGGCTTGTGCATCAAGTGACTAACCATTTGAGATAATCTCAGCCTTTGGTCAACCCCTTTCTATCCTTCCACAATCCCTAGGGTTGAGTCATGGTCACACAACCATGCTCTGATATCATGTTGTGATTAATGTTGTTTTCAGGATCAGAGAAAGAAAGAGAACATGAGAGTTAGGGTCAGAGAGAGAGAGATAAAGAAGAGAGGAGAGGAGAAAGGGTGAAATCGTGTAGAGCATTATGAGCTCCATGATTTCACCAATATTTATAATATTGGAACTATCACCATAATTACAAAGAGAACCCTGAAAATATAAAGTATTACAAATAGGCCCTTGACAATACAAACATCCTTGTGTTCTAGTTTCACACGATTTGCGTTGTCTTATGAGATATCCACCTGCATTTTGTTCTCAATTTGTAGTGGAAGAAGCCTTTCAATATCATCATATAACTATTTGTGAAATCTGTTTCTTGAGTTATTTCTAGAATATTGTAGAGATTTTTTTCTTTTCTTCACTATTTTTGCTCATCATTTGGTTTCAGTTACTAAATATTTCTATATGGAAATCATTATATGTACTTGGTTTTGCATGATTTGGGAGTTGCTACTTGATGCATCTAATGCTAATAGAATTTTCAGAGGAGTTTCTACCATTTCTTTATTTGTCATGTCCTTTCTTTTGTGTGCTCCTGTGTCTCTTGCTCTTTAATGTGAACATAAAGTAGCTAAGATGCCTAGATACAGATACCGATATGGACATTGGTACGAGAAACGGGGACACAACTCTTCATTTCCCTAGCAGCTTTGTCCTCATCCCCTCTCTCTCTCTCTCTCTCTTTCTACCCACCCCCCTCCTGCTTTGTAACTCGGAAGCTCTCTAATGGCGGAGAATGAGTAGCTGGGTTTCCCAACAAGCCCTAGCAAATGAGGAAGTAGACAAATGTTTTCAAAAGGACCCTTTTTCTCATCTGTTTTAGCCAAACAATAAAATCCAAACACACGAACTCAGCAACTTATCAATTCCCGGAACTTCGAACTCACGGGAACCAAACACATCCTTTGTTTCTTATACAAATTTAATGAACCAAAATCCTAACCAGCGATTAGACTTGCTAATTAAGCTTCTTACATTAACTAGATCTTTTTGTCCTAGCTTATCAATGGAGACAAATTAAATTAGGAAAATGGTTAACCACCAATCACTTGGATTCTAGACTTTTTCTCGATCTTTTACTTCCATGTGAATTCTAAACCTTTTATGTTCAACACTCTCCCAAAATTCTCAGCGCTAATAAAACTACTGATTTACTGAAGCAGTCCATGCATACCAACTTCCTTATTTGTTTACATCATCTGCTATCTTCATGGTGACACCAGCGTGACATGAATGGATTTCCACTGGAGGCAGATCACTTGCAGCACGTCATATCCTCCTGTTACTTTTGTCTTCCATCCATTTCTAAATGATAGACCTGAACTATAATGTACTCTTTAGGAGTTGCTTTTATATCATCTATTTCACACCAGCCTGTGGTTGCACTTCATTTATTGATTTCTGCTCTTCAAATACATTGTTAAATACAGTTCTCTGAAAGTGTGTTGAAGGAATTTATTTTTCGGTCCATAAAAAATATACAAGAAACATCAATAAGAGTGTCTTTGTTGCATTGCCTTGTAAATAAATTAATATTTAAGGATCATGTTATATTTGATAAAAATTGCAGGAGGATCGTCCATTATTTGTCCAATTTTGTGCAAATGATCCAGACATTTTATTGGAAGCAGCACGGATAGTGGAACCTCATTGTGATTATGTGGACATTAATCTTGGGTAACATTTTCTGGCCTTTATCGCTTAATAGTTGAAGCAGCATGAAGTTTTTATGGTTTGGTACTTGGTAGTTCCAAAATTCATCCTTTTTTTTTAAATAGCTTTATTAAGATGATATGTGTGATATTTATTGTTGTAGACGTGTTTGGGTGCCCTGGACCCTTGTTCTCTCTGTCTTTTGTGCTTGTAGTGCTCACTTATCAGAAGGGGATGAAAGGAACTAGATGTATCTGGTGAGGACTTTTTGTTAGATAGAGAAAATATTCTTGATTTCAGATTTTGGTAGCACCGAACATGTAATTATTATTAAGCTCCTGATGCTCTTTTCCCTAAAGAAAATGAAACCTCATGAGTGCAGAAAGATAGACACTTGAAGGATTTATGTCAGGGTGTAACCATACTGCCACAGTTGCTATAAGATTTTTCTTCTAGCAAAAGGAAAAGCCAAGTACCTCATTGAGTCTCGTCCACCTGTTGATGTGAAAAATTATTCAGAATGGATCCAAGAAGATGCTTAGATCATGACATGGTTGTGGAACAACATGGATCCCAAAATTAGTATTAATTTGATGTTCTTGAATACGACGAAGGAGATATGGGAGCAATTTGGAAAGATGTATTCAGGTTAAAACAATATTACCCGAATATATCAGTTGGTGGACTATTTTTCATTACAATAGAGGGATAAGCCCTTAGCTGAGTATTATTCCTCCCTACTGAGTATTCAGAATGAGTTGAACGTTTACCAGCCTCTTACATCGGATTTAGAGTAGTAGCGTAAACAAAAAAAGATTTTGATGTGGCTCTATTTCTTTCTGGACTCAAGCTGGAGTATGAGCCAATTCGAGCTCAGATCTTAGGGAGCAAGGAACTTCTAAATATGACGGAGGTCTTTGTTTGCCTACATCGTGCATCGTTATCAGATACTAATGCGATTACTGTGGATAAATCTGCCTTAGCGGTTTCTAGCACAGGTGACCAGAATGGCCATGGTACTGGTTGTGGTGGTGGTCGAGGTAGTGGTTGTCGTGGTATTGGTGGACGAGAAGGTCGTGATTTAGGGGGAGGCTGTGGTCCAGGGCGTGGAGGACCCTATAAGTGTACTCATTGTGGTAAGGATGGTCACATCGTGAATTTTTGCTGGGACTTACATGGCAAATCAACAAAATGTTGGGTGAATTCTGCCATGTATAGTGAGACTGTGAGTTCTACTCCGGGGTTGATTGCAGTTATTCCAGATCAACAATCGACTACCTCTTCTGATATAGTGACTTTATCGCGTGAAAAATACGCCAAGCTCATCCAAAAACAACATTTTGGTGCTTCCTCCTCTGCCACTCTTTCTCACTCAAGTATTCCATGTCTTGCCTCCCAGGTGTCTGGGACGTCTTCTCCTTGGTTCATTGATTATGGCACCTCAGATCATATGACCAAAACCCCACGTGTGCTTTCTTCTATTCATTATATGTCTTCTTCATCCTCTCAGTGTGTAACCCTAGTTGATGGAACTACATCTCAAGTGTCAGGCCTTGGTTCTGCCTCTTCTAGTTCATCTATTTGGTGGAGATTTGGCTGATAGTTAAGCCTTTAATTAAATGTGTATTGGCTCATCGGGTGATTCATAAGTATAGAGAATTTAGGCAAATGTCCCTACAAAAACTCTCGAGTTAAGAAATTAAGGAGATGATTATTTGCGCCTCAAATATATTCAAAGATAGATAAAATAGTCTGCTATATAGCAAAGATTAGTTTAGAGGCTAGATTCTTAACATCTTTATCCTGAACCTCTTTTGATGATTTGCACTCTATTCTAAGCATGAATGGTTGATTTAAAACATCTATATGAAATTTCAGAATTATTATGACTATAGCTTGCATCTCCTTCTTGATAATGGAATAATTGGCATGAGCCTGATTCCATATTCTTGAAGTAAATCGGACCAACTGCTCATTTCCTTTCCTATCATTTTGCTTATGGATACCTCCATATCTCGCCTCACATGCATCTGTTTTAATGACTTTTTGTAAATCAGGATTGGGGATGTGAGGCAAGGCAGAATCTTAAACTTTTGTTTAATCCTCCAAACTGATTTTGTCATTTCATTTGTCCACTTTTGAGGTGCTCCTTGTTTTTTGGTATTGAAGTTAAGATCTCTCGATCTTGTGCTTAATTCTTCTAACAATCAGATACATAGTTTAAGTAATCCGAATTCTTTGTAGTTGCTTTGTATTTGTAATTTGTCATGGAACTTGTTAGCAAAGATATGGCTCTATCAACCGGAGTTGCTTTTTGTTAGTGGTGTGTGTTGCTATGTAACAATGACACGTTCATGTGTGTTGGTGTCCAATATTGATAAGACGTGTCTGATATGGCGCCTTTAAGAAGCCAAAAACGTACACATCTATTATAATATAATATTTTAGTTATATTTAAATCAATAGTTTTTTTAAAAATAAAACACAAGGAAATCATATATGATAAGTAAAAGAAAACATTTCCATTCACTTGGACCTATCCAATAATATAATAAATATTTAAAGTAGATTTATAAGAGGGAAGACTATCAAATAACTATAGCTGTGTTTAATAGCTTTACAAAGTACTATATAGAGAGTGGAACATAGCTTAACACTGACACTCAAGTCAGCCGAGTTGAGTATAATGCGAGGTTCAAAATGATTGAAATCTATAGATCCTTTTGAGCAGTTTCCAGATGAAATCATCTTTTGCACAAGCTGAGTTAGAATGGTGAAATATTGCATGGGAATCTTGTTTAAGTCGGCAGATCTCTTTAATCAGTTTTCAGATAATAATGAAATTGATGCTGATGGAACTGGAGCTGGGCCTGAAACCTCATAATACATGATATGTGAAAGGTAAGGAGTTTACAACTTATGGCAAATAGATGGCTACTAAAAACTCAACACAGAGGATCACTACAACTAAAAATTGAAATAATAACAAACAATTACATCTCCATAGATGAAGTTAAAGAGTTTGAAGAGAATATGGAAAGATTATGTTAGAAAGAAAAATGAAGAGGAAGAAAATGGAGATCTGGTCCGACCAGTTGGGTCAGTGGCTCCTGATTTGTGCGTTGATTAACTCCCAGGGACCTCTCTTTGATACCATTTATCGGAATTCAGAATTCTAACTGATATGAGAGATTTGTTCATTCATATAAGAATAGTATACAATTAAAATTAGTGCCCCTAAGTTACAGAGCAAAGAAATAAGATTAGAAATTGCATAATTGTTAACAGGGTAGTCAAACTATCAGTCAGATGAAAACACTATATTCTTATTTTGTTAAATCCACCAGGCAAGGAGAGATTTCAAATCTTTCTAGGAACTTTATGATAAATTTGAGCAACCTTTATTGCCCAAATTCATGTAACTTGGTAAAACAGTAATTGTGATGACTAGGCAAATAAAGGAGTCCTTAGATGTTCACTATATGGTGCCTTTTTATTGCTTGCTTAGTTTGACCCATGTTTTCTAGATATTTAGTAACAGTTTTCACACACTGGTAATTATTAATTTTTGCTTGCACAAACATATTTTAACCCATTATGAACTACAGGAAGTCCGGTTACAGTTTTTTTGGGTATGCAATCTGCGTGCAACTTTAGCTGAATCTTATTGTTCCCTAGGCATACTTTGGTATATAATATCAATAATTTATCTTCCCCTTGCATAATTTTGTAAGATTTGACATTTCTGTTGTGTATCTTCTACCTGATTAGCTTAATCTGCTAATTGTTACTATTGTCCAGGTGCCCACAGCGTATAGCCAGGCGAGGGAACTATGGAGCTTTCCTGATGGACAACCTCACTCTCGTCAAATCCCTAGTGCATAAACTGGTACTCAACCTTAACGTCCCCGTCTCATGCAAAATCAGAATCTTCCCAAACCTACAAGATACAATCACGTATGCTAGGATGCTGGAGGAGGCTGGTTGCTCCCTCTTAGCTGTTCATGGTCGAACTAGAGATGAAAAAGATGGGAAGAAATTTAGAGCTGATTGGAATGCCATCAAGGCTGTAAAAGCTGCAGTCAGGATCCCAGTCCTGGCCAATGGGAACATACGCCATATGGACGATGTCTGTAGCTGTTTGGAGGAGACGGGCGTTGATGGGGTGCTTTCGGCTGAGCCTCTTCTTGAGAACCCAGCTCTCTTTGCTGGATTTCGGACTGCTGAATGGGTAGAGGGTGATGAAGAAAGTAATGAGGGTGGTGGACTAGACCAAGCAGATTTACTGGTTGAGTATTTGAAGCTTTGTGAGAAATACCCAGTCCCATGGAGAATGATCCGTGCTCATGTGCACAGGATGTTGGGAGACTGGTTCAGGATCCATCCACACGTGAGAGAGGACTTCAATGGACAATCCAAGCTCACCTTTGAATTTCTCTATGATATGGTGAATAGGCTTAGGGAGCTGAACACAAGGATTCCGCTTTACATGAAGGGTACTCGAGCAGGGCTTTCGGCAAATGGAGTTGGCCCACATGCAATGCATGATTTTCAGTTTAATGCACAAGTCATAGGTTCTAACGAAGTGTAATAGCTGGCAAAACTGGAGCCAGACAATCTCAGATGTGGGACCGATTTGTTTGATTTAGCTTACAATTTGGCACCTCACAATTTTTGTTCCAAAACTTGGATTCACGACTATATCATTTGCTGGCACCTTGATGGGGCAACCAAAAAATTGTGGATGCCGCTAGTTTGGCAGGGGTGCATAAGATGGAAACAAGCGTCTGGATCTCTGCAAAGAGCTTCAATACCATCGACAGATCAGGTTGCACAACTTTTATAAGCTTACCTAATGAGATGGTAACATTTTTTTTTAATGGAACTTAGTGATTTTTGCTGTCCAGAAAGGTCTCATGTACCTGTGTTTAATTATTTACTAATTTTCATCAATGTGCTTTTAATCGCTAAAGGTATTTATCATGTTAGGATGATTAGATATGAATGATTTGCATGTTAATCTGCACTGCTGTGACTTTCAAGTTATGGTCTTTGCACATTACAGTTTGAAGCCCTGTCGGAACCTCTGTTATAGACATCTTACCTTGAGCAACTGTGCTACTAGATTCTCTTCAGGAACTTGTTGCTGTTTATTTTGATCCCTTCATTAACAGTTTTAACCTCAGATGCACATCAAGAGGGTGTTGGTGATGCAACAGCAACTCTTATCCTAATGGAGTTACTCCGGCGTAAGTATAGACCCTCTATTTTCGGAGAATGCACGTTCACTCCCAAATGTCATGTAAAAATGCATTAAGTGTTTCTGGGGCTGTTCAATCTCATAATCATTAAAGAGAAATGCTAGCTGTTTCCACAGATTCAAAACAACTCTTAGCAACTAATTATTCCAATTGATGGTTATTGGGCTTTAGATCCGAGTTCCTGTTCCAGATCAATCAGTGGGAGTTCAAGATCCAAACCTGGAAAGCCAGATGACCAAACAAAAGCATACCTAGTACAGGGCAAAGTAAGCACTCAAGAGTACTGAGTGATGACCTTTGTGTTATTAAAACATTGAAACCCCACAACAGGTACAAGATAGCCTTCAACCCATTTTAGAATTGCTGGACACCTAACTTGAACTAATATATGTTATGAAACAGTCCTGCTGCCCTGTAAGACACCAAAAAGCTGTCCTACTGGACTATATATTGAACCCAATTAACTTGGTTTAGGTCATATTGTCTTTATGTAGACCATATAATATACAAGTTTAAGCCTAATTATTTCTCACTGACATGGCCCGCATATCTTGCAGTATGACCGCAGAATTTTTTTGAATCCGCATGATATTTTTAAGCGGAGATCCTGCACCCAATGATCGTGCGCAACATATACCCATGGTTACTTCTAAAAACCAAATGCTAAACCCAGGTATCTGTGGTGCGCGATCATTGGGCACAGGATCGCTGTGTGGCTTCAAAAATTTTCTCAGTTGTGAGTCTTGTGGTGGGCACAATCTGGAACTCAAGTTTCTTGCATATGGTAGATTCCAGTCCAGGTACAACACCATACCCAAAACCAGAAAGTTCCATCTGGGACTCAATAATTTGGACTTGGGTCCTGTCGGCTAATCAGTTAATCCGATTCCCATTGATAGCTCTTGCTCAAACCCAAATCAGGTTCACCACCGACCCAAAAACTCTGAAAAACAAATGGGAAGCAGCTGAGTGGCAAATGAAGAGGATGAAAGTCAAGCTCACCTACCCATAAACTCTTTGAAAAAATGACCCAAGTAGTGATTAGTGATCAGCCTGACGTGTGATTTCTAGCCGTTGGATTCGATGATTTTTTATGGGGTGATTCTAGCTAGCTGTTTTTTTTGGGTACTCACCAATGGGGTTGATAATTAGTGTGGTAGGTCCACCAAGGGGGGGCCCAACATTCATGGTTCAATTGACCCTAGACAGTGTACCAAGGTGGGTATGAGCAAACGTTTTTTTGTTTTCAGGACAAGGGAATGGAGTGACAAATGAGAAGAGGATGAAATCAAAACGTCTTCTTTGCTGAAAATGAAAATACAACAACAGCATCCACGATTATAAAATCTGATGCTCTCGTGACTTTCGTACCTCAGATCATCTACTTATCCCTCCTCAAAACAAACAGTAGAGAGAGAAAACACCATAGAGAGAAAGAGATGGGCTTCATCTCTCTCTCTACCAAATTTCTTCTACCTTTCACCTTCTTCATCTTCCTCCTCCCATGTCTCCTCCAAGTACATACACTAGAAATCATAATAGGTATCGGCGGTGGAGGCAGCGGCTGCAATAACGAAGATTGTCATCCATCCGCTCCCGAGCCTGAATGTCCACCACCTTCACCCGGACCAGAACCGTTAACCTTCGCAGACAAAAGACTAGCCGTGGTATACTCTGTAATCCAAAACTTCAAGAACATCATCACCTTAGATCCTCTCGGCATCACCAAAACATGGGTAGGTGGCGACATCTGCAATTACAAAGGCTTCTACTGCGACAACCCACCGGACAACCAGTCCGCCACCGCACTTGCCTCCATAGATTTCAATGGATACCAACTCGCCGCTCCTACCCTTGAAGGCTTCATCGACCAACTCCCGGATATCGCTCTCTTCCATGCCAACACCAACCATTTCACTGGTACTATCTCCTCGAAGATCGCCACCCTTCCTTATCTCTACGAGCTTGACATAAGCAACAACAAATTCACTGGGTCGTTCCCATCTTCTGTTCTAGGCTCGAACAACATAACTTTCTTGGATATTCGGTACAATTTCTTTTCTGGGTCTGTCCCAGCTCAGATATTCACGCAGCCTCTCGAAGTTCTCTTCATCAACAACAACAATTTCATGCAGAAGCTTCCAGATAACCTTGGAACCACGCGCGTCCTTTATCTCACTCTCGCTAACAACAAGTTCGTCGGTCCAATCCCACGAAGTATCGGTAAAGCTTCTGCAACTTTAATTGAGGTGTTGTTCTTGAACAACCAGTTGTCCGGTTGTCTTCCGTACGAGATCGGATTCTTGAAAGAGATGACCGTCTTTGACGTGGGTTATAACCGGTTGACGGGTCCGATACCGTGTTCGTTTGGGTGTTTGGCGAAGGTAGAGCAACTTAATTTTGCCGGTAACCTTTTGTACGGGCCGGTGCCGGAGGTGGTTTGTGCGTTGGGGAATCTAGCGAACTTCTCATTGTCGAATAATTATTTTACGCAGGTGGGACCCTTGTGTAGTCAATTGATTAAGAGTGGGGTGCTTGATGTGAAGAAGAACTGCATTCATGGCCTTCCATATCAGAGATCAGTGGCTGAGTGTGCGATGTTCTTCTCGCACCACAGGTTCTGCCCGTACATGGCATCCTATGGTTTCATTCCTTGTAAGCTTCCTCACGTTTGGCAGGAAGCCTCCGCTAATGGTCATCCCTTGACGCCTTCGAAGGCCCCGTCGCCTTCTTATTCTGCTCTCATAAGGCATAGATCATAAATCCTAAGTAGCTGATTTCTCTCACTGTGTAGTGTCTATTAGTACTAATTCACACCGAAAAAGGAAAAAAAAATTGTACAATATGCTGGTACTTTGCCGTTTGCCTTGTTTGATTTTCCAAGCATAGGATTGTGATGTAACAAGGTATACCTGACGCTTGTTGGCGTCTGATAAGCGTTTGATGATTTTTAATGGTTGGCGTTAGTACTAAAAAAAATGGTTGAATTCAACGGTTATAATCGGGCCTTAAAAAGTACAAAATCTGATGGTTATATTATCAATCAGGGTGCTTTTTGGTATGTATATCCACCATGGGGTAGGCTAAACCAAGGTTTAAAGGAGGCCGTTTTAACTGTTAAACGGACTGGGGGTGTTACCATTTAAACGGATTGAAATGGTTGGGCAAAAATGGAAAAAAACGGGAAAAAATGGAATTAAACGGAATTTAACGGAAAAAGTGGCGCTGAAATTCAAATTTTGAAATTTGAAAATTTAAAAAAAAAAACGGAATTTAAACGGATTTTAACAGATTTAACGGCCGTTTTTTTCACAAAATTTTTTAAAATTAAACGGCTGTTTAAACGATTTTAATGGCCGTTAAAACAAAAAAACGACCGTTTTTTTCAAAACCGATAAAACGTGTTTAAACGGTTTTAACGGAAACGGGCTTGGAGCGTTACCGTTTAAACGGCCGTTTTTAAAACCATGGGCTAAACATCTCATCGAGTCATTGGGCAGGAGTTAGTAACAAAAACGGCTATACCTCACGCCAAAAAGCATCAGGTATACCTTGTTACATCTTTAATTTTCCAAAGGAGTCGGGTGAGGGGACCCCCATTTTTCGGGCTGTTCTTCGATACCGACTTGGGTATCAAAATTTTGATGCCGAAGTCCCTCAATTTGCCACATAGTAGACTCTTTCGGGCCTACTGACTCCATGAATATTTGGCCCACATCTTGGTGGACCCACACACCAAAAATCAGCGTGATTGGTGATTTCTAGCCGTAGGATTTGATTACTTTTCATAATGGGCTTCAAATTCAATGGCCAGAAGTCACTAATCACGCTGATTTTTGGTGTGTGGGTCCACCAAGATGTGGGCCAAATATTCATGGAGTCAGTGGGCCCGAAAGAGTCTACTACGTGGCAAATTGAGGGACTTCGGAATCAAAAATTTGATACCAAAGTCCCTATCATAGATTTTTCTCCATTTTCTGACCCCTCTTGGTATTCGTGTGCTGGCATCACCTTTTTTACTTTTGGGGGCGCTGACAACAACCGTTGGATTCTTGAAATCCACGGCCGAGCGCAAAAAGAGGGGTCATAACAATGTGGTCCTCAGAGGAGGCCGAGGCTTTCCAAAAAGTGAAAGTTAGGTGCATGTGTGGCGGGGAAGTTCAAGTTCAGTCGCAAAAATGAATTCAAAATTTTCCAGGCTAATGGGTGTGCTCCATCCCATTTCTTATTTCAGTGGTCGCTTTAAGTAGGCCTTTAGTCTTGCTTACTATACTCATTTACTTGGGTTCGGGAGCCCCCATTTTTCTGACCCCTCTTGGGAGTCAGACTTGAGCCTGTGGATTCCGAGAATCAAACGGTGGTTGATAGTGCTGAGTTGTCATTCAATTTTTTCATTAAGTGAATGCAAGCTCAGTGCTATCAACCACCATTGAATTGTCGAAATCCACAGCCTCGATTTCGACTCTCAAGAGGGGTCAGAAAAGGGGGGGTCCTCAGGGCCTGAGCCAATTACTAAATGCTATATACAGTAAAATGGTAGAATTATATATTTCCAAAATAATAGATAGGAGTCTACATGTGCAACGTCATATTTGGCTTTGTTAGGTGAGTGTGAGGTTGGATTTAGACTCTTTTATCCGGATAAATTTAGTATGCAACCATTAGCATACTTAAAAGTATGCAAACATTGTCAGTACTGTTGGATGTCCCTTGAAAAATGTTATTTCGATGTTTTCAAAAAAAAAAAATTTATAAATTAAAAATACGTTTTTCAATGAGCATTCAATGATGGATACAATGTTTGCATACTTTTAAGTATGAAAATGGTTGCATAGTAGACCGGCCCTATCCCGACAACATACTTCAATTATTCGATATCGATCATATATTGAAATGTATATATCAATGAGGGATATATGCATAAGATTCTCCGTCAATCAAGTCAGTATCTCAAAGTAATCCAAATATATTCTAAAAGAGTCGGGCTCAAGGTACCCCCTTTTTCTGACCCTTCTCGGTGTTTGTGTGCTTGGCCATGGATTTTAAGAACCCAACGGTGGTTGTAACATCGAACTGGCATCCCTTTCTTACTTTTTGCGGCGCTGACAACCACTGATAGATTCATGAAATCCACGGCCGAACATGTAAATACTGAGAGGGGTCAGAAAAGGGGGGTCCTCGGAGCTTGAGCCATTCTAAAAAGAGTGATCCTATTTAAGAAATCCTTAACCTTGAGTTTGGAAGTACCATTTATCTACACGATTAGATGATCAAGATGCCATGTGATGCACTCTTTCAGGCCCATTGCGTATGGATGTTTGGCTCACCCTCACATGAAAACTCAGGCTGCTGAGTGACCTATCTGTGGGTTTGAATCCCTAAAGGAATAGGCTCTATACTTTTCTGTGTGACTTATCTATGGTACAAGTCCTTAAAGGCACGAATTCTATATTATCAAGCATATCCGTGGGGTTAAGTCCCTAAAGAAACAAGAAAGGATGGCACAGTGCCCTAAGGTGAAAGATTCCAAACCACTTGAATCCATGTGGTGTAAGTAATGACAATCGATCGTCCGTAGGTGAGGAACCCTTAGAAAACCTACAATTTTTTTTTTTTTTTTCTTTTTCAAATCACCGGAAATCAGAAGACTTCTGTATAAAAAGACATGTAGTCATTTATAATACACAACTCACAACTCACACACCAAGTCTGACCAGACACGATATGGCATGGGTGCATGTTTTTGGTGGTGCAGAGTTGTATCCATGTGGCACAAAATTGGCAGACCCAAGGCCTCTACATGTCAAGTGGAGAGCCTCTTAAGCACAACTTCACCCTTTTTTTCATTTCAATTCAAAAAATAAATAAAGAAAAAACCGTGTCATTTATAGGAAAAAGCACTGCAAATGGTAGGAAATGAGCGTGACATCAGCCAAAATGGTAATCTATTAGATAGACGGTCTTGATTTTCCACATCAGAATCCCACATGGCACGAAAGCTCCCACATGGCATGGAAAGATATTAATATTGTAGTTGCAAAGTGCTGCAAACTCATCCATCAAATATATGGTCCCACACTATCATGCGCACCGCGTGCATAGTTGATGTTACATCACCCTTGAATTTGTCCATCATTTATCTTGTTTTTCTCCTTCTCTTTCTTTGGAAAGATGCAGAGAGGACTTTGGATTGGATACACTCGATGGAGAGGGCTCTCGTGGCCCTAGATAGCTCAGTTTTTTGGCCCACTAAGCCGCATGGATGTTTAGCCCACCCTTGGTGGATATGCATACAAAAAATCAGCTTGATCAATAATTTATAGCCGTTGATTAACTACCTAAAAATACAAAAAAAAAAAAAAAAAAAAAATGCTTGCATCCAATTGTTAGAATCAATACTTAAAAAGTACTAATATCTATGGCCAGAGAAAACCAATCAGACTGATTTTTTGTATGCATATCCATCAACGGGTGGGCTAAACATCCATGCGGTTAGTGGGCCCAAAAAATAATGGGCTATGTATCGAAAATCTTTCCCTTCTTTAATTATCCTATGACAGAAAGATAATGTTATATTAAAAATATATATATATATATATATATGGAGAAAGTAAGGCTACTTGCGTTTGTCGGTGAGAATCGACAAATACACATGACGTACACTTGTTACATTTTTAAAAAAAGATCAAATTATTGCAGGATAACTCTTTTATAATGTGGACCCCAGCTCAACAGGTGATCATCCTTACTGCGACCTCACCTTCATCTCTCTCGTTGCGACAGCTAAAATACCACCCCCGCGCTGGACTATGATGTTTGCCTCCATGGGTTTATCTTTGATTTCCGGCGACTTCAAAGTTTGAAGTCCTACTAAAATACCAAGTGGAGAACTCTTCAAGGCCCACTTATGGATATGTTGTCCTTCTCTTGATGGATCTATACATCAATAATGAGATTTAAGCATTTTTTTTTGTCTTGAGACTAGAAATTATCGATCGAACTGATTTTTGATATGTAGGTCCCCCAAGAGTTAGACCAAACATCGATAAGGTTAGTGGGCCCAAAAGAGTGCTCCACATGGCATTTTTGAGACGACAAGACATCAAAAGTTGAACTCAGATTGAGACTGGTCGCATACCGAAATGATTTTGAGGACTATTGTCATGGTTGTTGACGTGATGCTGCACTTCCACAAATGAAAATCAGTCTGAAATTACCCTTTCTTTTCAACAAACTAATAAAAAAAAAAAAGTGGAGAACTCGCAACGAATACTGTAAGCAACGCGCTTACAAAAAATATATTGTAAGGGACGTAGATGGAGGGTTTGGGTCCTACGTTTGGTGGGTTGCACGAATAAGATCTCTTCCACCAAAAAATCAGCCAGATGATTGCGTAGCCATCTGATTGGACAGGTGGGTCCATGCATGCATGTGCATATCCAGGAGGTGTGTGGATTTGAGCCAAGTGGAATTCAGGATTTAAAAGAGCACAATGTGAAATGGATTGCCATTGTCAAGCCACTTTATCTTCTTGAATTCATGGAACGCTCATTATCTGTGATTTTTCTTTGAATGCTCAGCAATGAAAGTAACAGCAACTGTGTAGTGATAAGATGGAGTGTCCCCTGGGGCGCTTCAGCATTTGGAGTTTCCCCCATGCTTTAAATAACGGCTGTTATAACATGGCCGTTATAACAGAAATGGACCTCCCCCGTACGCTATATATTTCGTTATAATGGCCGTTATTTTCTTCTTCTTTTTTTAAATAACAGAATTTATAATGACAATTATTTTATGAAAAAGTTTGTTAAAAAAAGCCCATTATTTCTGTTATAAATTTTACCGAAAATTTGAAATTAAAATTTTGAATTTTATATCCGCTTTTCTCTCTCGTTATTTTCCATTATTTCCGTTTTTTTCCTTTTCGTTTTTTCATTTTTTTTTCCTCATTTTTTGTCATGTGCATTACAATCCATAAAAACGGAAAAAAACGGTAACACCCCTAATCCGTTATAACGGCCCCTTTTAGACCTTGGTTTCCCCCTCCCAAAAATTTCAAATGGAGCTCACTTTAGGGCCCACTGACCTTATAGACATTAGGTTCAGCTCTCGGTGAACCTAAATACCAAAAATCAGCTTGATCGATGATTTCTATTAGTTATATTTTAACATCCAAATAAATATTTCAAATCCAACGGCCAAAAATCACGCTCTTAAAATGTCAAGTCCAAAGGCTCGAAATAACCAATTAAACTGATTTTTGACGTGTAGATTCATCAAGACGGGGACCAAACATCCACAATGTCAGTGGACCCTAAAGAGTACTCTTTAAGTGGTCAGGGGACATCAAGCTTGAGCTCGCGAGAGATGGGTATCCTTTTCTTAAGCCATTTCTGGGACAATCGTCCACTTCGTATTGGCGCACTCACGTCCTTGTATCTGATGATGGCCATCTTGAAAACAAGAAAACCCACAACTACATCCAACAGCGTAAGACAAGATGCATTCAAACAGTAGGTCCCTATATGTATTCAAACAGGGTGTGTTTGGATGCAGGGTTTATCGTTCTCTAGCCCAGTTAAGGATCAACCTTGTTTGAGGGCAAACCACCTTTTTACAGTAGTTGAAGGTGAAGCAGAAAACATCTCAAATGCAGAGAAAGCAGGTTAAGATTCACGCTACAAAAAAGCGTCAGGTCTACCTTGTTACATCTTTTTCATAGAGCGTGAAGCCTCTGACACAGCACCTGTATTTGTAAAGAGCTCCGGGTATAATTCCAAAACTCAAATGTTTACAAAAGAATTGTGAGGAAGTGACAAAGGATGGTGTTTAGTTCACATCACGGTTAATAAACAGCATGGCTGTACACATTGTGTACACTACAGACACGAGACTGAATCACCATTCGACGGATCGTAATCAGCTGATCGATATTTTCTGCCAGACTTTTGTCCATATGTTTCACTTGATCCTCCAAAAGAATGCGCGTGCTATGATTCGTAGTCTACTAACAATGATTCAATTGAGTTGATTTTTGGCATTGAAACTCTCCCAATTGGGCCTGTCAAGAAGTGGGTCCGCTCCTGTTAGATCCCTGTTTACAGATCATTTTGTGGTGGTCCAGAAGACAAGCTTGCAATTTTCCAAATTCAGCGAATCCTCCAAAATTAAGGAATTTTAGTGCTTTGTAAAACACACAAGCCCTTCCAGGTTAAGAAATTAAGCAAAATATCCACTAATCAAGCAGGGAAAAAGCACATCCAGGCAGCATAATTCAATCAGAAATATAAATATTTACTAGTTTACCAATCACAACATCAGCAGAAAACATTTATTCTAGACACTTACATGAGAAGAAAAAAAGAACTACATTTACATAACAAAGTTGGTGCGGACTTTGCAGCTTAAGTACTCTCCATAAACAGCTCTTTCATACTTCCCAACCCCGCCGGTCTTTTGCTTACAGAATTCCAAGGGCTCTACAACAGCATTGTAGTTCGGCTGTGCATGCAACACAAACATATATGAATGTCCGCTCGAGAGCAAGAGGAGAAGAAAGGATGAAGAGATATACCTCATAGAAGAAGGCCACAGAGACCCGATATTTTGGAGAATTGTTGATCACTCTATGCAAGTTTGCCTCGTATAAACCATTGGACCAAATCTGCAATTCCTCCAAGTTCTGAGTAATTGAACTACATGTAATTTTGGGGGCCAAAAGAAAGAGAATTTGGAGCATGTAGTTCGGATACAAGGATACCTTCAGCATCTCACCAATGTTGCAGACAAATGTGCCAGGGATGGGAACTGCCCAAATCCACTCACCGGATCGGTTTCTCACCTTCAACGACAAATTTAGTGAAAATGAAGTTGCTTGAGTAAAATTATCACCAGGACTTAACATATAGCAATTCAAATGTTGTTTTAGATATTAGAGGAAAAAGAAACTATGTCGAACAAAAGCCCATGTCCCTACTTCCAGATGGCTCAACTCCATCAGCAGTTTCACTAGGGATTGCCTCTTTTTTTCTTTTTTTTTTACAACTGTTAGGTGTTGCCTTTGACTAGTTAATTACAAAAACTAAGCTTTGGTTGTTTTTAGGTAGTTCTAATGTTACATTAGAAAATCTGTTTAGATGTCTTAGGTGACAGATATTCACTTGTAGCAGCAGTAGCATTAGGATGGTAATAGAAAAAGTGCTGCTTCTTTTTTTTCATTTCTTGTTTTTTTAACGATAAGGCGGGTAGATACCTTTTTCTACAATCAAGTAGAAAATAGTTATTAAAGGCTGCCATGAAGGCTTTAAAAGATAATGGAGTGGAAAGGCAGGGTTCTTCCTGAAGGCTTTTCTAATTTTATTCAACGTAACATAGAGAATGTCAGTTCATCTCACAACATTAGTGTTGTGACCAATGGAATTGTAATATGAAATAATACCAGCTGGGGCAAGTAATGAACAATGACCACATTGATCCTCTAGAAAATACAGTCAACCTTGAGAAATGAGCCACAGGAGACAGAGAAGTGCAGTTAGCTCTCAACCAATTAATCTCAGATTTATGTTTCAGGATCCCTAGAAGTTGGAAATCCAGGGGAGCAGGAGAGCCTTGCAATGTGTTCCCCCAAGGATTTATAAGCCTCGACTCTAGGCAAGGCAAGGACTGAAATTCAATTGGAGCAACTCATGATTAGGCTGGTTTTGATGGAATAGGAACACAGTAGCAGGGACTTAGCAACAATGGGACTGCTTGAAGCATTGCTATAAGAACATTTTCATTGTAAATAGAAAGTGAAAATATATTGGAGAAAATATGACTGATTCATGTGTGAGGGGTTTCTGGAATAACTGTGGAGATAAGGACCCAAAGGATGCCAAAACAATAAATTCAGTATTTAGATGCAGTTTAACAATGCTAAAACTGATTCCGAGCTATAGAATTTACTTCTGAAGATTTGCAAGAAAATACTTTGGTTGATTATCAAACATATATAGGAAATTCAATTGAAGAAAAGGGAACTAGATGTACCTGAAGTGCAGGAATCTCATCGTCCTGATTAACCAATGTCAAAAGACCTGTTATGCAACATTATAAGACAACTAGGATTTATTAACTCATCTTAGTTGGGGCCAACAAGGATATATTTTTCACATAAATTTGCACAAATAAATGAGGACAGATGCATGCATACAAGAATTAAGTAGCATCTACTTATCATGAGATGTAGAGAACAAAGCAATATACTTAGAACTGATATTGTAGAGTGAGAACACTTGGGGTAAATACATGCAGATCTTGTGCTTTTTTTTTTTGTCTAAAATCCAAAAAACATACCATAGTCTGTGTGAGCACCACTGGATTTGTTTAGACAGAAGACATGAAAAAAACTCACATAAGACCCTGCAAAAACCAAAAAGACAGTCCATGCATGTTTGAAAGGGCATTAAATCAGCATTATTGCATTACCATCCAATGTCATTTTCTGGCATCTCTGGGCCTTTGGAATCAGAAACACCCGGATAACCAATGAGACGCATTACCCAAAATGGATCTCCAGCTCTTTCACCTCCAAATTCATCTGGTGACCCACCCAGTGCTAGAGAAATTCCCCGCATAATGTTTCTTGCAAGATCTGTCAGTAGTGAGAGTTCTGAATGATTCATTCACACATATATACATACACAAATATTCAGGAAAAAGCAATTTGAAAGTACAAATATATATGAAGCAAAACAAAGAAAGCAAAAACTCAATCTGGAAAGCATGCCTGTAAGAAGGCTGATATACTCCTCCATCACTGAGCTGAAGTTTGAAGGATTATCTGGCCTGCAAAAAAAGATTCATCAAGCTTATAGGCATGCTTTAGTGTAATGAAAGTCTACCGAGCCACTCAATTTCAAAGAAACATTCAACATTAAGCCCCTACACAGTTGCTAAACGTTAAAACAGAGTTGCTAGAGGGGGAGATGGTGCAAGAAACAAAAACAGGAAATGGCCCCTAAAAATGAAAATTGTGCCTGATGCGGGAAACAGATGAGAAACAGCAGATAAAATGATCAGGAAACGCGTAAGATAAGACATTCAAATGCCATGGAAACAAAATGAGAAACTTAAAAAAATAAAAAAATAAAAAAATAAATTAAGAAGTATCAAAGCAATTTTTTGAGAAACAAGTACATAACCTAGACTTGTACTACCTAAAAATTCGGATAAATTCTTAAAAGTGACAATAGTATTTCCTAAATCACAATCACAAGCTATATGGTGTTTTTGTGATTATAACATGAACAAATTAGAATAGGAAATGAAGCACACCATTTTATATACATTCAAAATAGGAACGTGGCCTAGAAATTGTACGAAATGTGTGGGAAACGGATGAGAAACGGCAGGGAAAATGATTGGGAAACGCATGAGATATGACATTCAAATGCTATGGAAACGAAAAGAGAAAATTAAAAAGAAAATGTGAAATATTCAAGGAATTTTTTTGAGAAACAAGTATAACCTAGACTTCTACAACCTATAAAAATTATAATAAGTTCTTATAAAGTAACAATAGTATTTCCTATTTAACAATCACAAGCTATTCAGTAGTTTTTTTTTTAATTATAATACGAATAAATTAGACGAAGAAATGAAGCATATCATTGCATATAACTGTAGAGCGTTTCCCGTACATTTCCAGAACATTTCTTGTAGCATTTCCCAGAGTGTTTCCCGTAAATTTCCTAGATCAGGGGAAACTGAATCATACCTGTTCCCTAACGTGTTTCCCGCGAAACGCCTATCCTTGTGGGAAATGTGTTTCCCAGAAACCATGCTTTAGAATCAGTAACATATGTTTGATAAGATAGGACAGTGTATGGTGTTCAAGAAAAAGTAAAATATCAACTTGGCTGAGTTGACGGACTTGTAGTATTGCCAAAACAAAAATGGTGGGAGTTAAGATTCAAAATACATTGTTATTAACTTTCATAGTAAGCACTTAAAGTTGATAAGTTATTTTCTAACCTAACCACGAAAAGAGTAGCCACACAAGTTGTTTGGTGCAGTTTGATGAGGATCGTGTCTAAAAAAATATCTTAGAATTTTGAGAAATTATGACCCAATTACAAGGCTTGTAGTTGAGTATGCACAAAAAACATCAATAAGAGAAATGGTGATAATGATGCATGGCGTATCATTTCATCTTTCAAACCACACAAGCTATGTAACAAAGACACAACACGTGTGTCAATGTACGATACAAATATCAGGTGTCCGACAAGTCACCTCAGGAAGCCTGAAAAGTAGACATATCCATGCATATGTATTATCATGTTAAATTTTAGTTATATTTAAATTAGAAGGTTTTTATAAAACTAAGAAAGAAATATATGAAAAGTAAAAGAAAATATATCCACACACCATAGACCGATCCAATATATAAGTAGATTTATTAGAGGGAAGACTATCGAACACCTGTAGTTGTGTTTAACTTAATAGTGTATGGAGGGTGGAACACATCAACCTTTCAAAATCATTTTTATTTGTAAAAAATCAATAAACTAAAAGTTAACACAACTATACATGTCAGGATGTCGATGCACATAATTGTGTTAATACGTGTAGACACGGAAAAAAAACATAGAAGAGTTGTGTCATTGTTACATTGCACACAAATCATTGATTCATTCTTTTTCTTTTTTCCTTCTTTTAGTTAGTTTGTTTGTAATTTGATTGCTTGAAAGATTAACTTATAAACGAAGAATCAACAACAATGTTTGATAACTGAATCGTACTCTAAAATAGAGATACAATTCAAGTAAAGCAATGGCCAAAAAATTCAACCTATACCATTTATTAGACCCTTCTAATGCTTCACCAAGAGCTCCATACATCCCAGGTTTCACTTCTCTATAGCACTGTAAACATCATAAAGTAAGCAAAATGAAAATGATTAAAAGAAAAGCATACTCAAATTTGTACCAGAAGCTCCTTACGAAAATCATGCAAGGAGTACCCAAACATGCGAGAGAGAGAGAGAGAGAGAGAGAGAGAGAGAGAGAGAGAGAGAGAGACGAAATGTAATATATGTGTGATATGTAGATGTGTGACGAAATGTAATATATGTGTGATATGTAGATGTGTGACATGGATGTCTACCACATGGCACACGTGTCATCATCAAAACTGTTCAGTTAATTGAACAGCCTTTGGTCCATGGTTTTAAAACTCGGTCTCTGCCATTGGATCATTAGTTGCCAATACCATGTAAATCCATAACAGAAAATTGGTTGTCTCACTGAATCAAACTCCATCTCAGATGAGACTTCAAACCATGCTTTGAGTCAACTCGGTCTGGGCTGAGACTCTAAACCATGCATGCTTGGGTTAGCTAGAGCCTGAAGATTACCAATAAAAGAATCCATCTCATTTAAGCATTTTTTTTGCAATGTTTGTGATGAGACTTTAAACCATGCTTTGGTCAGCTAGAGCCTGAATATTACCAATAAAAGAATCCTTCTCATTTAAGCATTATTTTTGCAATGGTTGTGACGAGACTTTAAACCATTCTTTGGTCAGCCAGAGCCCAAAGATTGCCAATAAAAGAATCCTTCTCAATTAAGCATTTTTCGGCAATGGTTGTGGACCAGTTTTGACGAATAACCAATTTATTTTTGACCCTTCAAAAGAATGCTCTGAACTGCTTCAAGAGGAAATGTGTTTGATCTACGGCCCACAAAAGGGTACCATAAAATGAGGAAGGTCCAGATTAATGACCGTTGCGCCACATGACAAGCATCACAGACAAACATAAATGCGCTTATTAAAAAATGTGAAGCAAGTAAGCCAAACCTACATCGATAGCTTCATGCATATCAGGTATCCCTAGGGTTATATTTTCTCCAATTCTCTGATATCCTCTGCATTCAAATAACTCACAGTTTTAAGAAGTTACTAGAACTCTTGATAATATATCGTAAAAACATTCTAATTACAAAGTATAAATATGCCATGATAATTCCAGGCAAACCTGTATCCAGTTGTTGCAGACATCTTGATCTTAACCTTTTCCTCATAAGGAAGATCAAAAAACTTGTGTGTCACATCTCTAACCTCTTTGACAAGGGAAACAGGAATACCATGACCCTTCTGGTCAAAAGCAACAGCATCAAAAGATTAAAATATTAGAAGAACAAACCAAAAGACTCTGTGCAGCACAATAATCTGATTCAAATGGCATCAAGTAGAGCAGAATGACAACTAAATTTCCATATCATGAACGATTACTCTATGTGAAATTCAAAGCACAAACTACATCTACATTTTGTCAACAGTTTAACATGTCAAAGGGGTCTGCTGGTGAAACGGCACCTAAGAAGCATTGAATATGATGAAAAACCAGATACAAATACAAGTATCACATTCATACCATGTTCCTAACTAGTGGCGGAGTCAGGACGGGGCCAAGGGGGGCAGCAACTGCCGCCCCCCCCCCTAACTTTGAAAACTCTTAAACAAAAAAAAATCTACTTTGCCAAAATGCTATTTGTACTTATTTTGCCCCCCCTAAAATACCCTTTGTTTTGTTTAGCCCCCCCTAAAAAATATCTTTAGTTTGTTTTGCACCCCCCCTCCCGTTGGCCACTGTTCCTAACCAGAAGTGATTCTAAGTCATCCCGTTTGCTATTTGCTGGGAGTTATGGAAAGAAAGAAATCGCCGTACGTTTGAAGAAAAGGAGGCCAACATCGAGATCATCTTCATGTACATATTATCTACTCTTTATATGCATGCATGTGTGTGCATATATACATCAACATCGACTAAATTGTAAAATGTATCTGAGCATTTTTGCATCTGCATGACAATGTCGCGAATTTGAATTGTTGCATACAAATAAAACATTGTTATCGCCGCGGCATCTGCAGGGCTAATTTCATTTATTTACTGGTTTAAAAGCATATTCCTTTCTACACTAAAATAGAAACACAATACTTAAAACGGAAAATTTCTAAAAAGAAAAACTTTAATTTATTTACAAAAACAAAAATAAGTTTCTAACAGTTCCAAAAAAAGTAACTAAACGCCCTTTGAAAGGGCGTTTCTCCGTCTGGACAAAAGCTGAAAAGGCTGACAAACGCCCTTTAAAAGGGCGTTTGCCCATAGAGGAGTAAAACTTTTGTCCCGATACGAGCCACATGGCACACTCTTATAGGACAATGACCGTATGGATGTTTGGCAAATCACTAGGTGGACCTACACACCAAAAAAGAAACATGATTAGTGTTTTATAAGCGTTGGATTGAAGTTATTTTCATGGGTTGATTTTAATCGTAAGAATTTGAGCATTATTTGAGTGCAAAGATCCAAAGGTTGTAAATTACTAATCAGGCTGATTTTTGGACTGCAGGTCCATCAAGGGACTGATCAAACATCCATACGGTCAACGTCCACTAAGAGTGTGCCACGTGGCTCGTATGGGACAAGTTTTACTCCTTTGCGGGAAACGCCCTTTTAAAGGGCGTCTACCAGGTACAGACGGGCGTTTGTCAGGCTTTTCAGCTTTTTCAATCAATCTTTTCACCTTTTATTTCTGTCAGGGAGAAACGCCTTGGTCTTTTTAGAAAAAAAAAAAAAAAAAATTTCTTTTTAGAAAATTTCCGTACTTAAAAAGTGTTGTAAAATACCACATAGAAGAATCCAGCCTCCTTGCAAGCCTGATTTAATTGTCTAACAACTTCAGAAACGCCTTGGTTTTCAGCCATCTTCGGATCATTGCACTTAGCCAGGAAAGGACTAATATCTGGATCAAAAGGAAAAGAGATGACAAGCAATTGCAACAAAATTCAATCTTTCGAGCAAAATCTATTAAAACTGCGAAAAAATAAACGCAGATGAATCGAAATTCTTTGAATTTGATCATCGTCTCTAATAAATTCGATAAAAGAGTAAGTACAAAATCATTTACCGAACAAGATTTAGAATTAATTTCGTTTTTATAAGAAGGGAATGTTCGTCTTCTGGAAGACAACACCAGCAATTAAGAATACTTTACTTTTCGTTTGTTCTTTCCAAAAGAAGAAAAAAGATTTCGTCAAGTGAAGAAAGAGGATCAGAAATTATTACCTATTATGGGAATGGTTTTGAAGTCGGAAGCCATGACTGATGAGCACAGAAGGTCGATAGATAAATCGACTATTGCAATCAACCTAGGTTACAGGGAAAGGTTTCCCAAAATGTTTTTTATTTATTAATTTATGGATTCATTTGCTTGCCGTCCTTCAATACATTATACTATTATAGTATTATACATTGGGAGGTGGGCCCACCTCGAATGTACTGATTGACGGTCCCGGAGTTGCGTGAGATAATTTTTTCTTTATTGGTTTAAATAGACATCAACGGCTGTTATCCAAGTAACGCTCCTTGACTGTTGCCGTTATTTGAAATTAAAAAAAAAAAATTATAATTATTTTGTCCCGGTGTGTTAATGGATAGTCAAAAATTTGAATCCGAATTCCAACGAAAATTTCGTGTATCGGATATTGATTGACATAATATTTTTGATATTTGAATACTTTTTGGACACGTATACAGCGGCGGAGCCAAGATTTTGTTCCCGGGGGGGCGGGGGGACGACTAGCCAAAAGATCAGTGGTATAGGGGGGAGGGGGAGTAAAACTTTGATGACAGTGTACTATCCATCGAAGCCAATGACAGCCCAATATATGAGGCACGTGGCACATTATTAGAGGATACCGACCTTATGGATGTTTGGCCAATCCTTAGGTGAACTTACGATCCAAAAATTAACATGATTAATGATTTCTAGACGTTTGATTGGAGTCATTTTCGTGGGTTGATATTAACCATTTGAAATTGAAAATATTGACCATTATTTGGGTACAAAGATCCAAAAGTTTGAAATCACTAATTTTTGGTTTGTAGGTCCAGCTAGGGATTGGAAAAACATCCATACGGTTAGAGTCCTCTAAGAATGTGCTATGTGGGTCATATTGTGGGCTACAGCCGCTGTCATCAAAGTTTTAAACTTGTGCGAGGCTCTGGGACAAAGACTGAAGGTTTTTGTAATTGAAAGGTCACGATGTAACAGTTTTAGCTCAAACTTCGAGCTACACTATATTTGTAACTCTACCAGTGCCACCTGGGCCCACTGACCGTATGGATGCTTAGCCCACCACTTGGTAGACACGGGTACAAAATATCAGCTTGTTTGATAATAATTAGCAATTGGTTTTAGTACTCACAATATTGGGTGAATCCAACGGATAGAATCACGCTTTAAAAAGTACTAAAATCTAATGGCTAGAGACTACCAATCATAGTGATACTTGGTATGCATATCCATCAAGGGGTGGGCTAAACCATGATTTTAAAAACGGCCGTTTAAACGGTTTTAACGGCCGTTTAAACGGTAACGCCCCAAGCCCGTTTCCGTTAAAACCGTTTAAACACGTTTTATCTGTTTTGAAAAAAAGGCCATTTTTTTGTTTTAACGGCTGTTAAAATCATTTAATTCCGTTAAAATCCATTTAATTTTCGTTAAATTCTATTTTTTTTTTAATTTTCAAATTTCAAAATTTGAATTTCAGAGCCACTTTTTCCGTTAAAATCTGTTTAATTCCATTTTTTTTCCATTTTTTCCATTTTTGCCCTTGACCGTTTCAATCTGTTTTAACGGCCATTTAAATAGTAACGCCCCCAGTCCGTTTAACCGTTAAAACGGCCTCCTTTAAACCTTGGGCTAAACATCCATGCGGTCAGAGCGACCAGATGGCAGTGGTGCGTTAACAAAAGTTGAGGGGGGGCACGTGCCCCCCCCCTGGCCTCTATGTGGCTCTGTTGTTGTACGTATAGGATATTGATTTTTTTTGTTAAATGAAAATATATTAAAGAAAAAGACAGTACAATCCTAAGGGGGATGAAAACGAACAGCAAAGATCCTAATGAGCAACTCATCTCACAAATCGAAAATAAGTCTGATTAGGATCCTCCACTGAAACAAGAAAAGGTGGTCTATGGTCTCACCACTGGCTAGAGTTGCTAGGAAGTTCAGAGCCCCTCTTAGCGCACTTATCCGCACTAAAATTTGTCTATCGCCAAATCGAATTAAATCGAATGCCTCTGGCTTTATGTTTGACGCCTTCCCATTTACCTTTAATAGTCCAATGCAAATCATTCCCCTTGAACGTTTTTATATTGCTTTCGAATCCGATTCAATCCATATGCTATCCCAACCTTTATTAAGAGATGTGTCAACCCCTTGTAGGATAGCCATGCATTCAGCAATGTAATTTGTGACATTATCTAATCCTTTGATAAGAACCCTAGAAGTGCGACCCAATTCATCTCTAAAGTGGACTCCCAATCCTCCCATCCCTGGATTACCACGGGATGCTCCATCACAATTAAGCTTTATCACACCCAAAAGTGATAACATCCATTTACAGGGAAGAATTAAAGGAGCCTAACGAAAAATCGGTTCTATGCCCAGATTCACCAGCATCTTGTGATCAGCCTTGGAGCTAGGCGGACAATCTTTTAGACCTTCTCTAATATTGCCGATGATCCACCTAAGAACTCTCCTTTGGTTGGCTACCTTATCTTCATAAATCGCTGCATTACGCACATTCCAAAGTGCTACCAAACACAACATCGCTCCCATTCGCCATAGTCGTTTGAAAATAGGACTTTTCGATCTAATAGTGCTCGCTCAGTGATTAACTTATGTACACCAAAGGCCTTCGTGAGATCTGCCCAAACCGCCTTGGAGAAAGAACAATCAAACAAGAAACGTCTAATCGTTTCCGATTTGGCCTCGCATAGGCTACACCTAGATGCAATATGAATACCCCTAAGTTGAATATTCATATACGTATAGGATATTGATATATCCTCTCTAATAAGTTAATCAAATTCAAATATTGATTCAGAATATCTGTCAGATCATGAATCAAATTCAGTTATCGAATGTTTATTTTCAGATTCGGATATGCTTATATTTGATTCGAATAATATCCATTGACAGTCTATTACCCATTAATTTACTTCGGAAAAGTTTTCCTAATGACCATTCAAAGGTTAAAAAGTTTTGATCCAGAACTTTTATAGGCGTATATTGGTAGAGAACTTTTCTATGAACAGCAGGGCCTTATCATAGGGAAACTAGTTTAAACAATTTTTTTACCTTTAAAGTTCCCCTTGTAATATGGGCCGGGATCAGGGGACCAACAAAAGTAAACCAACAAGTTCACGTTTTCTGTCTCTCTCTCTCTCTCTCAGTCAACTGAAAGTGTGCGAGTAGTCGAATGAGATGCTTTAATGGAAAATACAACTTCCAATCCATAAGCTAAATAATAAGGAGATTCTCCCATGGGCCGTCGAGGAGTTGTTCTATCATCTATGTACCCATAAAAATTCGTTCAGAATTTCCACCAATCTCCCTTCTGCTGTTTCAAACTTTTTCTTCAAATTTTCGAGGAGCATTTTATTGGTTGCCTCTGCTAAATGTTTTCTTGTAGATAAAAAAGAGCAAGAATCAAATGTCGGATTCACTATTTTTCACAAAAAGTCGACATAGTAGTATTTTTGAAAGGTATGACATTTTTTAAATAATATTTTTAATAAGAATTTTTTAACGAAAAATTTCTAAAAAGAAAAAAAGCTTTAATCTATTTACAAAAACAAAAATAAAATTCTGATAATCCCAAAAAAAGTAACCAAACGCCCTTTGAAAGTGCATTTCTCCCTGACAGAAATAAATCTCCCGACAGAAGTAGCAAAAAGCTGAAAAGGCTGAAGGGCGTCTGTCAGGTATAGACGCCCTTTAAAAGGGCGTTTCCCATAGAGGAGTAAAACTTTTGTCCCTATACGAGCCACGTGGCACACTCTTAGTGGACACTGACCGTATGGATGTTTGATCAGTCCCTTAATGGACCTGCAGTCCAAAAATCAGCCTGATTAGTAATTTACAACCTTTGGATCTTTGCACTCAAATAATGCTCAAATTCATATGATTAAAATCAACCCATAAAAATAACTTCAATCCAAAGCTTATAAACCACTAATCAGGTTTCTTTTTTAGTGTATAGGTCCAGCTAGTGATTTGCCAAACATCCATACGGTCATCGTTTGATAAGAGTGTGCCATGTAGCTTGTCGGGACAAAAGTTTTACTCCTCTATGGGCAAACGCCCTTTTAAAGGGCGTCTGTCAGCTTTTTCAGCTTTTGTCCAGTCTTTTCACTTTTTATATTTGTCAGGGAGAAACGCCCTTTAAAAGAGCGTTTAGTTACTTTTTTTGGGAATGTCAGAAATTTATTTTTGTTTTTGTAAATAGATTAAAATTTGTTTTCTTTTTAGAAATTTTCTAAATTTTTAATTGGAAGTCAATTTAGGGAGGTTAGGGGAAGGCCTCAGCCCATTGAGTAAAGTAACCCCTAGCAACAAGAATAAACTTCTTCTCTAAAGAAGCTTCAAGCAAATTTAGAGGCCAAGTACATCTAATCCCCATTCTGCAAAGGTCCATGGGCTTAGTATGCAATGGAGCTCGGATGGAGGCATGTATATTAACTTTTCATGCTTCTTGCACTCGACGCATAATCGAAAATATTTCTTAACATCTTCTTGTATGTATGACCAAAAGTAACCTTGATTTGTTACCTTACCTTACAAGTTAAATTTTGTCGTTCTGAGTGATTTTCATAAATTCCATTAAGAAGGCCTCCATATGATTGTCGAAAAAGCTTTTCTTCAATCAAAGTGTAATTAGCTGACTTCGGCTTGCACTTCTTTTCGATTGGATGGAAGACTCTGATAAGTAAATATGCATCAATTAAGCTTGATTATGAAGGTTAGATTTGTACTTGTAGAACTCCCGGCCGGCAGATTTTTGTGACTAGAAGGTTAGACTAATTTTTTGTGTAAGGTCATCGATGGTGGGCTTTAGTGTGCCCGAAAGAGTTGCCACATGGTGTGTTTTTTGAGAGGGGAGGATCAAAATTTGGTCCTACCCGGTAGGAGCACAAAAAATTCCTAATGGATTTATACGCACCAAAATTCAAAATTATTGTTGATTTATAGCCTTTGAATGTATTCATTTTTCATGTGATGAGGATTCGAGCATTTTTTCTGGATACTCAGATCCAATGGCTAATATTCACCAATTAGGATCACCAAGGGGTGGGCCAAACATCCCTGAGTGTCCTCAAAAAGAGTGTGCTACGTGGCGTTTTGGGAATGGTAAACATCGAGCAACTTAACCACAATTCTTTTTGTTCTCTCTCAACTTCGAAATTCGAATGAGAATCATCTGATATTGGGGACCCACTGACCAATGAATGTTTTGCCCACCCTATGGTGGACCACCCTGGGTCACCGGTTCAACCCGTTACTGGGTTAACTGGGTCACTGGTTCAACCGGCCGGGTCGCAATGGTTACAAGAATGCGAGTGTTTTTTTTTTCAGACTGCTCGCCGGGCCCCACCCCGTTTTGTGGTCGGGTAACAAGTTCGACCGGCCGGTCTTGGCCGGGTTTAATAACATTCTCATCATCAAAAAAGTTGGAAACAAATTTTATTTCCTCCTCTCTTTTTTCTCCCTCTTAACCACAATTCTTTGCTTACACAAAAAAAAAAAAAAAAAAAGACACAATTCTGTTTGTTCTTCACTTCGAAATTCGAATCACCTGATATTTCATTGAATTTAAAACCTACATATATAATCACGTAGTGCAAATATATTATATGACCCAAAAAAGAAAAACATGTAAATTAAAACAACACAATCACAAGTACGCGCGTCTTACGTTGATGATGATGATCCTGATGATGATGTGCGGTTACGACAGAACTCGAAGGTATTTGCGTCCATCCTCTCCAGGACAAAATGGCTAAGCAAGTCTCTGGACCCCACCAAGTTCTCTCTGCACAAAAACTCATTACTATAAACCCTCTCCACCTCCGCATTAGAGTCATGCACGAACACATGCGTCTTCGCCTCTCCACCTCTCTTGCTCCTCCCCAGCACCCCCGCAGTGAAGATCGCTGACATCCGTCCCGGTGACGATGGTGAATACGCTCTTGGCCCGTCCACCAATATAACATCCCAACTCACGTCGTAGAGATTATTAGGTAGGTCGTTGATTCCCAGCTTGCAGTCCGAGAACAATAGGTTCTGTACGGGCCGACACTCGTTCCGTACCTGTTCCCTCGCCGAGACTATAAGCTCCTTCATCTCGCTCATCTTGGTCGTGTACAGCACGTCGTACGCTTCTATCTCGACTCCAGGGTTTTTTTCTTCGAAATACGTGATGAAATAGGCATTCTCATCGATAAAGACTGTTCGACCATTGTGGTTAAGGGCTTTCCAGAGAAGGGTTTCTTGTGTGAGTCCGAATACGAGGAAATTACAAGGGGAAGAGCAGCGATGGAGGACGTCGGAGATTGATTTGAGTTCCGCGTCGGTCATTCTACCAGTGGCGTTGGAGATGGAGGCGTAGTGGAGAAGGGCATCTACGATGCTTTTGGGTAATTTTGAGTGAGTAGAGACGGAAGAAGAGGCGGCGGCGGCGGTTGTGGTGGTGGTTATTATTGAAACTTTAGTGTTGAGGAGGGTAAGAAGGAAGGCGAATGTAAAGAAAGAAAAGAAGGCGAGGAGCCATAGACGATGAGTCCCTCCTTGTTTGGGTATGGAGGGGTGGAGGACGATGAGCTTTGTGCTGTTGTTATTGTTGTTGTTCTTCATGACTTGGTCTGCGTGTTTGCGAGAGAGAGAGAGAGAGAGAAAGAGAGGGGGAGATGTAGAATAAGACCAAAACACCGATGACGTTGTCCCCAGATCTCTCTCGTTTCTTTTATCTCTCTCTCTTTCTTGGAAGTTAGAGAGAGAGAGAACGAGAGAGAGAGGAGACCAAACGAGTAAAGAAGATGGCGGATCTGCAGAAAGGTGTGAGTGGGGAATAGAGAATTCATGGTGAAGGGGGGGAGGTGAGAGTAAGCGACCTACTAACTGCAGACCAGCGAGATGTCGCTGTTCCTTGGATTCACTCTAAAGTCTAAGATGCTATTTGCACGCATTCTTTTGGAAAAAAAATTATATGCGTAGGACTTTAGATGCAGTGGATGCGGAGGGATCTCGTGGCCCTACATAGATCATTGTTTTGGGCCCACCCCTTGATGGATGTACATACCAAAAAATCAGCTTGATTTATAATTTATATCCGTTAGATTAAATATGAAAAAAAACGTGCTTGAATCCAACGGCTAGAATCAATCCTAAAGAAGTTCTAAAATTTATGTCTAGAGAAAATAAATCAGACTGATTTTTTTGTATGTATATCCACAAAGGGGTGGGCTAAACATCCATGTGGTTAGTGGGCCCTCTGTAGGGCCACGAGAGCCCTTGCATTGACTATATCCAAAGTCCTCTGCATTTAAAATTTTCCCATTCTTTTTCATTTTTTCTTTCTTAAAGGGAGGGGAATCACCAACAAAATCCGTAATACATAGATCATACAGACCCCCCTAAATGTTATGACGTGAAACAACCTGATCGGATGATCATAGCCATCCGATCTTTTTTGCATGCATTTTTTTTTTAGTACATTGACCGAAAGATCAAATAGAGTTGAGAAATTAATTAGATGTTGATGAGCACCCCGTCCTGTTGACCAAAGTCATTATTATAATTGACATGTCAGCTTCCCAAGCACTCGAGTGATCTACCCTTGGATGAGATGATTGGAATTGATTAGCCTGTGTACCGTGTGTGAAGTAGGGAACCCAATGTACACTTAGGCTCTGCTTGCACTTGGGTCCCTTTACTTTTGTGCAAATACAATGAATCACTTGCCATGTAAGTCACTTACAACTGTTTGGTTGATGCAAAAGAGTTTAGCTGATTGGTTGGTAGTGCGTTGCAAATGAATGCAACCGATTATTTTATTTTTGATTTTACAAAAAAAAAATGCACAATAAAATTACTATTGTAATATTATTTTTTTGATAATGCAGGTGTCCCCATACACATTGGTGATGGGATTAGTCATATGGTTGTGTACCCTTACCCAAGCCTTCCCAGACACACAACACGGTTTACGCAGGGGGGTGTTTGAAAATTATAATTATAATTTTGAAAATTACGCAATGAGGAAGGTTTACCTAAGTCTTCCCGTACTAATAATTTCAACTTTTGAATTTCGGTGCCATTTTTTTCCGTTTTTCCCGTTATTTCCAATTTTTGCTCCTAAGCGTTAAAATTTGTTATAACGGCCTTTATAACTGAAAAAATGATGACGCCCCAAGTCCTGTATACTGTTATAGCGGCCCCTTTTAAACCTTGATTATAATTAATATTGTTATTACTTTATTGTCATTATTATTATTATTATTATTTTGGAGGGGAAAGCTTGGGGTTAGGGGACCCCAACCAGCTATATCAAAAAGGGTCCGGGGACAACCACTTTTGACAACCATTTTGGTGTACCCACATAGAAGATGAATCAATGGCTGATTTTTGTTGAGGATGATTTCCTCACCATATAGATCACCCCCACAAAAAATCAGCACATTCTAAAAGTTCTAACCCCCTCAAATGCAGTTTTCAAGTTACACCGTAAAAATAGACAGTCCATAATTCTTCAACTTCTAAACCAGTCAATGAATATTGGAATGATTTGAATTTTTGTGAGGATGATCTCCTCACCATAGAGATCATCCTCACCAAAAATCAGCCATTAATTCATCTTCTATGAGGGTATGCCAAATAGTTGACCCCCCATCCCGACCCTATCAAAAAATAGAAAACTAAAAAGTAAAGAAATAAAAATAAAAAGATAATCTCGGTTGTTATTATTATTGTTGTTGTTTTCCAAAAAAAAAAAATTGTTGAGTTAACACAATGCACTTGCTTGCATCAGTTTTTGGATTGCACTTCCTTGCATCTATTCTATGAAGGAGTTTGCAAGTGCTTGTTAACCACTTGGCAGTTCATTTGCACGCTTCCAACCAATCACTCTCAATTCCAAAATTGTGGCAAGTGAGTGCTTTGCACTCAATTTGCTACTGTGAAGTGCAATGCACTCACTTGCCACAATTTTGGGATTGAGAGTGATTGGTTGGAAGCGTGCAAATGAACTGTCGTGCAAGTGGTTAACAAGCACTTGCAAACTCCTTCGAAAAATAGATGCAAGGAAGTGCAACCCAAAAATTGATGCAAGCAAGTGCATTGTATTAGCTCAACATTTTTTTTTCCGAACAACAACAACAATAATAATAATAACAACCGTGATTATTATTAGTATCTTTTTGTTCTTTATTTCTTTATTTTCTATTTTTGATAGGGTTAGGATCCGGAGACTACCATTTGGCATACCCACATAGAAGATTAATCAATGGCTGATTTTTGGTGAGGATGATCTCTATGGTGAGGAGATCATCCTCACAAAAATTCAAATCATTCCGATATTCATAGACTGGTTTAGATGTTGAAGAATTATGGACTGTCTATTTTTACGGTATAACTTGAAAACCACATTTGAGGGGGTTATCTATATGGCGAGGAGATCATCCTCACCAAAAATCAACCATTGATTCATCTTCTATGTGGGTACACCAAAATGGTTGTCAAAGTGGTTGTCTCCCTGATCCCGACCCTTTTTGATATAGCTGGTCGAGGTCCCCTAACCCCAAGCTTTTCCCTCCAAAACAATAATAATAATAATAACAATAATAATAATAATAACAATGATGATAAAGTAATAACAATAATAATTATAATCAAGATTTAAAAGGAGCCGTTATAACGGTATACCGGACTTGGGGCATTATCAATTTTTCCGTTATAAGGGCCATTATAACGAATTTTAATGTTCAGCGGCAAAAATGGAAAAAGAATCGCGCTGCAATTCAAAATTTCAAATTTCAATTTCAATTTTTCAAAAATGAAAATAATGAAAAATAACTGGAATAACGGCCGTTTTTTTCACAAATTTTTCAGAAAATAATGGTCATTATTTTTGTTATAATAGAAAAAATAGAAAATAACGTCTGTTATAACAAAAATAACAGCCATTATTTTTCGTACTGAGGGAGGTCCGAATCTGTTATAACGGAAATAACAAAAATAAAGTGCAAAATGCACCCGAGTGCAGCAAACCAAGCCGGGCCTTACATTTACCTGAAAAATCCTCCACACATGACAAACTTGTGGAGGTAGCTCATATTTTTGTTTAGGAACAGGTTTCGTGGACTCAAAACTTCTGACTCATAAATTCACTCTGTTCTCGTCCGTGGATTTCATGAAATCCAGTGGTGGTTTTGCTTTGGTAAAATGAATGCCAACTCAGCACGAGGAGCACAATGAATTTGGGCGAGTGGATTTATGAGTTAATAAGTTGAGTCCACGGATATCTGTTTGGTAGGTAGGTTGGGTGATCTCCATCAGTGTAAATGGAGGAGGAAGTGACACAACATCTTAACGACTGATGAATAAATAACGAAAATATATTCATTGGACGCCAACAACCAAATGAACCAATCAACAATTGAGCTTTTGAATAGTGGAATGCTTAGCAAGCAACCCTTGAGGGAGTTGCACACTTGTACAAATGCAACCTGGAAAAGACAAGAAAAAAATATTTACATTTTAATTAATTCACAGGCGTAGTTTTCCAGCAAGTTTTCTTGTCTTTTGTGGGGTTGTATCTTGCAAATTCATTATGGCGTTGCTTGCTAGCATTTCTCATTTGCGAAACTATCAATGGTTAGTTGAGAGTAACGCCGGTCAGCAAAGTTACTTACTGTTTAGGTGATGGTCAATGTACCTTGGTGCAAATATAGATAGCTGAACAGAAGCATTATTGTCCCGGAGTGCCTAGGCCCAGCCCAATAGCTACCCAACCAAATCGAAAGCCCATCTCTTAACCATAATTATATATATATGATTCCTTGTTTGTCTTGGTTCGCAACATTTTTTTAAGGAAACCACGGAATTAATGATTTGCATAAGGTCATCTGAGAAAGGAGTAGAACTTTGCATACGGACCACAATATAAGCCGCATGGCACACTCTTAGAGGACCCTGACCATGTGGATGTTTGGCCCATCCATAGGTAGTCCTACATACCTAATACCAACCTCATTAGTATATTCAAACCATTGGATCTTTTTACCTCAAACAATGGCCCATCAAATCCCAGTGTTAAAAATCAACCCACTCCAATCCAACGCTTAACAATCACTAATCAGCCTAATTTTTGGTATGTAGGTCCACATAGGGTTGGGATAAACATCCAGAAGGTCAAGAATCTCTAAGAAAATGCCACGTGGTATTGTTGTCCGTCAGCAAAGTTCTACTAATAAAGGAGACGTACAAAATAAGATTACACATTGTATCAGGAAAAAAAATGTTAGTAATCAGTTGTTTTGTCAATTTCCTTATATACGGTAGTGGCTGGGTCGTCTATTTGCATGCGATTACATGCAATATTTATAGGGCCAATATAAATATTTTCAAATCAGGTAAGTGATCAAGTCTCGCATTGTTGATTGAAGCTTAAGTTTTTACTTTAAAATAATAATAGACGTTTAATTTAAATAAAAAAATAAAAAAAAATTGAAAACAGTTCCTCACCTGAGTCATAGACCCCCGACAAATATTAAAATGGAAGCCAATTAAGTAAACAATACCCTGTTAACATCAGAACAATATACAATGGGTCTGAAGTCCATCATCCTCTATTCTAACCACCTCATCACCGTACATATGGCCAACGAACTCATAGATCCAAACCATTTAATTGTGGGTCCACCTCTATGTTAAAGCTGGGCTAAATTTTGGGCCCTTGATCCACTGAAGAAGTGAGTCAGTGATTGATCATTCCAGGTAGATCAATGGGTTAAATGCGATGAATACCGCAATGGGGTTAACCTGTGATCCATCATATTAAGCCTTCATTACTCATTTTGTAAGTTTTTGTAAGCCTCCCAAGAATTTCCTAACCTTTATTTATGGACAAATATTGTATTTTAATTAATAGGTTGCCCAGTCAAATCTGTTCTTCTCCTCCACCAAACCACCGTCTCTTTTGGAGGATTTTTTTGATGTAGAGTCAATTATGATGTAGGTATGTGTGTCCAATCAGGGATCGCCCTTTGTACATATTAGGGTGAGGCCCATATCACCTTTTAGAATCTGATTTAATTAGTTTATGACTCTAGGGCCGGGCTCAGCTTCATTAAAGCCCATCAACATTTTAAATTACTCTCAAGAGCCCATTTTTTGAGTAAATCTTTGATGACGAAAACCAATGAAGATAATTAGAAAGACCCGAGACAAGCTCGCCCGGCCTGTCACAGTCTAAAACGTTCAGAACAAGCTGAACCCACGAATAGATATTTGGGCCGGTTTATTAGAATTGGACTGGGCCCAAGCTTTTTGTCCCTTGAAACCTGGCCCAATACCATTTCCAACGGGGTAATGACTTGCACACTTGGGTAGCCATCGGGCCAACCTACTTCTCCTTTGTGATGGGCCATTCAGGGTAAAACTTTCCATGTGTCACCAATCAGGGACCACCCTTCGAATTGGGATCTGCACCCAATGATTTGACAGGACATTTAAAAAGTGACGTGGACCCAATATTTATAAAAAGTAATTATTAGGCACGACGTGGACGGTTTGGATTGGCAAATCCAGCCTTCCACGAGGCAAGGAAAAAAACCCTACCTGTGCAAAACTTTTTCCCACGTGGGCAAAAGATTTACCAGGGGACACAAAATTTCACACAAAAAAAATTGGCGGGGGGCCAATATATAATGGCTCAGGCTAGGCTAGGCTCGAGGACCCCCCTTTTTTTCTAACCCCTCTCGGTGTTCGTGCACTCGGCCCTGGATCTCAGGGATCCAACGCTTTTTGTCGGCGCAGCGCTACCAAAAGTGATGCCAGCTCAGTGCTGACAAGCACCACCGTTGGATTCTTGAAATCCATGGCTGATCACACTGGGAGGGGACAGAAAAAGGGGTCCCCTGAGCCCGACCCATATATAAATTAGAAATTTTAGGATGGATAATTTTTGGTGAGGAATGAGGATGGTCTCTACTGTAAGGAGATAGCCCTCACAAAAATTCAAATAATTCTGATATTCATCGTTGATGAGTTATGGACCGTCTATTTTTATTGTTAATTTGAAACCCACATTTGTTGGGGTTAGAAATTTCGAATGGGCTGATCTATATGATCCACACCAAAAATCAGCCATTGATTTATCTTTCACGTGGGTACGCCAAAATTGGTGCGAAATTTTGTGTCAAAATTTGTGTCCACTGATCTTGACCCCATACTACTTGCCAGAACTCTAGTGTGGAGATTTGTTTACACTTGGAGCATGGAGGGCTAATGTCATCAGCCCAAAGTCCAAACTGTCCATATAAAACATGATCCTTTGGATTAGCCAACTTGACAGCCCCTTTGTCTACATAATGCCTATAACCCACAATATATTATACTTTTCAGTCACTAAATTTAAGGAAATTTTTAACATACTCCCCGTGTTATCTTTGAAATTTGACATACCCCCCACAATTTGAAAAAGCTAACATACCCCCGTGACCTGGTCCACTGGTCTACCCTCTTATACCATAATTGACTAATTTTCTTTTTTAAAAAGGATAAAAACCTTGGAACAAAAAAATGTGGGCTTAGGATAAAACCCCAACCCCAAATGAAACGGCTATAGTGGATTGCCGACCATGATATTCCGATGGGTTGACCATTCATCACCGACAACGACGAAACTAGGGACTTTTCTTTCTACTATGCAACTGAGTTCACTCTCTTTACTTAAGTAAATGAATTCAAAGCCTCCATACTCTTGGGTATTCGGTAACTTACCCTATTCGGTCAGTCTCAGAGATTAGTTCCTCACCGGGCCATCTGTCTTGTTGGTCAAGGCCGGGCCCACTTTACCAGCCATGGAAAATAGAGGCATATTTACTGGCGAAACTATCGAATAATTGCAATTAAAAAAGAGGGTGGCTATAAACAAGATTCTAGCCGATGTCTTGGAACACAACAATTTTCGGTGTCTTTTCACTCCTCTGTTCCGAAACTTTCTTGCGCTTCATTACATAGTTTAGGGCGTGTTTGATTGCACAGAAAATTTCCTGAGAAAATACATTTGGGAAATGCCTTAAATGGATGATTGATTGCAACTGGGAACAGATATTTCAATCATGTGAGAAAATAAAGGCATATTTTCAAGTGGAAATGAATTCTCACCTATCTGGATGAGAAATGAATTCCGAGTTTAGTAGGAAAATGGCTGTCAAGTTGATTGTGTGCCACAATAATTTCCAGCTATCCCCCAAATGCAAGAAGCTGGATTTCGAGCATTATTTGGGGTACTCAAATCCAAAGGTTAAAAATCACTAACCAGGATGATTTTTTGTATGCAGGTCCAAGGTTTAAAGGGGACCATTATAACGGTATAACGAACTGGGGGCGTTACTGTTTTTTTCCGTTGTAGCGAAAAACATGTTCAGGGGCAAAAATGGAAAAAAATGAGAAAATAACAGAAAATATGGCGCTGAAATTCAAATTTTGAATTTTGAAATTCAAAAATAACGGCTGTTTTTTTCACAAAATTTTCCAGAAAATAACGGTCGTTATTTTCGTTATAACGGATATAACGGCCGTTATTTTTTGGGCATTTTAACGGTCCATAATGTAATGGGGTAGGTCCGAATCCGTTATAACGGCCGTTATTTTCGTTATAACGGCCGTTTTTTAAACCTTGTGTAGGTCTATCTAGGGATGGGCCAAACATCCATACAGTCAGTAGTCTCTAAGAGTGTTTCACGTGGCTCACACTATCATCCCTCATTAACTTTGATGATGGGCCTCTGTCATCAAAGTTCTGTAGGTGAGTGTTGTGTGAAAGCCGCCTGTGAAGACCATGCCCGGTCCCCAACCCAATTTTGGCTTTAAAGTAATAATTAATAGATATAGCTAGGATACATTAACTCGGTCCCGGGGACCTTCAAACTTTGAAGGTTCCCTCCCACAATGTCTGACACGTACCCCTTGTTAACCGCCCGTAATTGACCAAACAAACTGATTTTTGGTGTGAATATCTGCTAATGGGCGGGCTAAATAGCGGTCAATGGGCCCAGATGGCAGCGGCGAGTAACAAAAACAGCGCTTCCTCACACAAAAAAAAACAGACATTAACTTTTGGAAAACATAAAATGCACGCAAATGAAATCCCAAACGCTCTTAAACCTTTGGTATGTAGGTCCACCTAGGCATGGCCAAACATCCAAACAGTCAGTAGTCTCTAGAATTCTACCACGTGGCTCATACTGTGGTCCGTCATCAACGTTGATGGACCTACAAACCAAAAGTCATGTGGCTTGTACTGACGTCGTTGAGTATTTTTTTTCTCAATACGTTGTATGGCGGTTCACCTGTCATGCTCACCTCGTCACCTGTCGATTAAATCTTTGACGATGGAATACAGAATGAGTTACGTGACACGTTACAGATCACTGACTGTATGGATGTTTTTGGCTCATCCCTAGGTGGGCCTGATTGGTGATTCCTAACTTTTAAATCTGGGTACCCCTAATAGTATTGGAATCCCACAATTTAAAAAAGGGCCTGGATAGGGGCACAACCATTTTGACAACTATTTTTGACAACCATTTTAGCGGACCCACATAGAAGATGAATCAATGGCTGATTTTTGGTGAGGAGATCAGATCACCCCTACAAAAATCAGCCAATTTTGAAATTTCTAATCCCATCGAATGTGGTTTTCCAGTTACACGGTAAAAATCAACGGTCTATAATTCTTCAACTTCTAAACCAATCTACGAATATCGGACTGATTTGAATTTTTGTGAGGATGATCTCCTCACCCTAGAGATCATCCTCACAAACAATCAATCATTAATTCATTTTCTATATAGCTACGCCAAATGGTTGTCAAAAATGGTTGTCCCCCATCCCGACCCCATCCAATGGTTAGTAATTAGTAATAAGTGACAAAACATCCATAGGATGAGTGGTCTCAAAGATTGTGCGACAACGGAACTCATACAGTGATCATACTTTCATCATCAAAGATATACTCATCACCAATCCTCATCAACTCTTACCCATTTCTTGACCATCCGAACCTTCTTTTAGTCCACGAGTGGGACCAACCACCAAAAGTGTGGTCGCACTTATCATTTATTACTAAAAGGATAGTTCTATGGGCGCCCACGTCTGTCTTTCGGCTGGGCACCCATATAGGACCAAAATGTCCCTGTTCTGTTTGGGCACCAACCCCTTCTTTCTCTCTCTCTCTCTCTCTCTCTCTCTCATTCGCTCTCTTTCTCTCTGTAATTTACAGATGTGACCCTCCAAATTAAGATTCCTAAACTGCCTTTCAGGTGGAAACTTTCCTATTTTTTGCTTCATGCACCTTCCAGTCAACAGGCTGATTTTTGGTATGTAGGTCAAACTGGGGACGGGCCACACATCCATACGATCAGTCGTCTCTATGAATGTCCAAGTGGTTCATACCTTCATACATTCATGAGCAAAAATGGACGGAGGAGGTCGACCATGTGATAATTTAATTACGGTCTATTAATGGCATTAGCTGACTATAGCGTGGCCTCTAAGAATGTCCGAAGTGTCTGATACGGACATGAGCAAAAATGGACTCCATGATGTCGACCATGTGACAACCTAATTACGGTCCATAAATGGCATTTGCTCACTACCGTACTATTATAACGGTAGCCAATCAAAATATATCATTCAGCCAAACCTGAGCTGTTAATCCAGTTGACCACTGGTATTAAGTACGTCATTTTTCTAGGCCCACTGAACGCATGGATGTTTAGCCCACTCCTTGAGATATCCCTCAAAATCAGTTTGATTGATGATATCTAGTCGTTGGATTTAATACCCAAAAAACATGCTTGAATTCAACAGATTCACTCGTTAAAAAGTGCTAAAATCTAATGGCTGTTACGATGATTTTTGGTGTATGTATCCACCAAAGGGTGGGCTAAACATCCATACGATCCGTTGGCTCAAGCATTATTTCATAGGCTGATTTCCAGCCATTAGATTCAAGTATCGTTTGGCTAGCTACTAGGATTGAATGGTTAGAAATAACCAATCAGCCCAGTTTTTGGTGTGTAGGTCCCATCAAGAGGGTGAGCTGAACGTTCACGGGCCAGTGGGTCCGGAAGTATGCGCTGCGTAGCATTTTGGGAGGGGGATAAGAACAAAGTTTGATCTACCTGGGTGTCAACTAATTGTTTTGCCTAGAAAAATCGTTGGACTTCTTTGGAAGAGTCCGAGAAGTCTTCTCTCAACGGTATTGATGTATGTGCCACATGGCACACTCTTCTATACCACTGCCAGTATGAATGTTTGGCCCATCCCTAAGTGGACCTACAGGCCAAAAATCAGCCTAATTAGTGATTTCTAGCCATTGGATTTTAGTCTTTGTCATGGTTGATTTTTAGCCGTAGCATTCAAATATTATTTAAATATGATGCCAACACTATGATGCTGTCAGCTTCACTATAGGATCAGACCGTTGCATGTTTAATAATATTGGTGTAAAGTAATATTACAACAATTATTAATATTTAATAAAGGACTCTCGTGGGCCCACTAAAGGCATGGATGTTTAGGGCCACTCGATGGTAGATATACATAAATAACATTATTGCTTATCTCCCAACATTAGAATTTAGTACTTTTTTAGAAGTGATTCTACCGTTGGATTCAAGTATTTTTTGGGTACTAAATCTAATGGCTATAAATCATCAATTAAGCTGGTTTCTTCTTTTTTTGCATTTTACCCCCTTGAGCAATTTTTTTTGTGATTTTGTCCACCCTTGATCAAAATCCTGGTTCCGCCGCTGACCATGAGTCCTCTGCTCCGCATCTATATTTTTCCAGGAAGGCAGACTGATTTTCGTTATAACGGCCTTTTTTATGTTATTTTTTCATTATAATGAAAATAACAACCATTATTTCCGTTATTTTCTGTTTTTTCCGTTATAAATTTTATTGAGAATTTGAAATTCAAAATTTGAATTTTAGCGCCATTTTTTCATTATTTTCCTATTTTTGCCCGTGCGTTACAATCCATTATAACAGCCATTGTAATGGAAAAACGGAAACGTCCCCAGTCCGTTGTGCCATTATAACGGCCCCTTTTAAACTTTGAGACAGATAGTTCTATGCACATAAATGGTTTGCACATGGGTGGAGGTGTGTAAATATTTACGAATGAGCGCGTGTAATTTAATTCGTATGACTTGAATACACATTTATGCACAACCCAAATGCCCTGAAAACCCATTTGCATAATTGCATGTTCATTTGTCTTTAGGCCCCACATTTATACGCGAACCAAACATACCACATTTAAGGCACGGGATGTCTCCCAACTCCCAACTCCCAATTCCTACTACTGTTCTACACTTCTACGAGGACTCTCAACTCCAACAGCCGCGGGAGGTTTACATTTAGGAGTAAAACTTCTGTCACAGCGTTCCGACAGATGCTTCTGTCACAATGCAAACTACAGGCCACGTGGTACACTCTTATTGGACACTGACTGTATGGATATTTGGCCAGTCCCTCTGTGGACCTATAAACCAAAAATCAGCCTATTTAGTGATTTACACCCTTTTGGATCTTTGCACCCAAATAACGCTCAATAATGCTCACATTCCTACCGTTAACATCAACCCATGAAAATAACTTCAATTAAATAGCTTAGAAATCACTTTACAGGCCCACTTAGGGACTGGCCAAACATCCATACGGTCAGCGTCCACTAAGCGTATGCCACATGGCCTGTATTTTACATTGTGACAGAAGCATCTGTTAGGACGCTGTTACAGAAGCTTTACTCTACATTTAGTATCCACCGTAGATCTGGAGTCCAGTTTCGCTGACAATACGTACGGAGCAATGTGGCACACTCTTTGAAGAGTATAACTTGCATGACCTGCTGTCAGTGACTGTTGGTCACAATATGAGCCACGTGGCACTTTTTAAGAGGACCCTGACCATATGGATTGGAGTCGTCATTTTCATGGGTTGTTTTTAACCGTGTAAATTGGTGCATTATTTGGGGTACAAGATCGCAAAGTTTGAAATCACAAATCAGAGTGATTTTTGGTTTGTAGGTCCACCTAGAGTTGGTCAAACATCCATACGGTCAGCATTCCCTAAATATGTCCCACGTGGCTCACCTTGTGGGCGTTCTTTACACATCCCTGGGTGAATCTATAGACCATAAAATCAACTAGATTGGTGAGTTCTAACCGTTTGGATTTGAGTGTGATGGTGAGTTAATTTTCAACCGTGTGATTCGAGCATTGTATGTGGTACTCTGATGCAACGGCTAGAAATCACAAATCAGGCTGAATTTTGATCTTTAGGTTCACTTTGTGATGAGCCAAACATCTATACGGTTGGTGGTTCAAGTAGAGTGCCACGTGGCTTAAATGAACATTCGCGAGTAAAACTGAACTCGTAAATCTGGAAAATACACTTCAGCCTCTACCTTTTTCTGCCCTTTCACGTGACTCTCAGTCTGAGTCTCTGAGCTTGCACACCGACAGGCGACAGCAGCTTCGCTGCCGAGACTTGTCACGTACCGCTCCGCTCCGCTCCCTGCACAGTCACACAGATTGAGATCCAACTGAGAATCTCATCTCTATTCTCTAACAATGTTTCCTCTTCATCTCTCAATTACCTTCTTTATACTCTCTCTCTCCATCACTGCTGCTGCTGTTACTCATCCTCCACCGTCGCCTCCTCCTTTGAACTTATCAATACCATCTGATGCCGTCGCACTTCTGGCCTTCAAATCTATTGCTGATTTGGACAGCAACCTCCGATTCTCGCTGACCAACCGCTCAGACTACTGCCAATGGGAAGGTGTGAAATGCTCCCAAGGAAAAGTAGTGCGTCTCATCCTCGAAGGCTTCCATCTCGGCGGCACTTTCGGCCCTAACACACTGAGTCGTTTGGATCAGCTCAGAGTCCTGAGTTTACAGAACAACTCGCTCACCGGACCGATTCCCGACCTTTCCGGACTCGTCAATCTTAAATCTCTCTTTCTAGACCACAACTCCTTTGCCGGTTACTTCCCACCTTCAATCTTATCCCTTCATCGGCTAAGAACTCTAGATTTCTCTTACAACAATCTCACCGGTCCAATCCCAACTGGGTTAACCGGTCTTTCCCGGATTTACTATCTCCGTCTCGAATGGAACCGGTTCAACGGTACGGTTCCTCCGTTCAACCAGTCTTCTCTCCAAATATTCAATGTCTCTGGGAATAATCTCACTGGTGCTGTTCCGGTCACGCATACTCTCTCGCGCTTCGACGTATCATCGTTTTCATGGAACCCTGGGCTCTGTGGCGAGATTATACGGAAGGAATGTCATTCGCGTCTACCCTTTTTTGGGTCTTCGCCTGTTGCGCCGCCTCCGGGGGCGCTTGGGCAGAACGAGCAGTTAGAAGGGCTAGTTCTACCTCCACCATCTTCTCAAAAGAAGCACAAGAAAACCCCTTTGGTTCTTGGTTTTTCCGTTGCGGTTTTGCTTCTAATTGGGTCTTTTCTGAGTGTTCTGGTGGTAAGAAAGAAGCGAAGAAAACAAAGGGTATCAACTCCTCCTACAATAGATTCTGATTCTGCGTCTGCTGCAGCTGCTGCTGTAATTCGGTTGGAAGAAGAGAACGAGTTGGAAGCGACGGTGAAGAAGATGCAAGGAATGCAATTGGGGAAGAGTGGAAATTTGGTATTCTGTGCAGGGGAGGCGCAGGTTTATTCTCTGGAGCAATTGATGAAAGCTTCGGCTGAGTTGCTTGGAAGGGGTTCGATCGGGACCACTTATAAGGCCGTGTTTGAAAACCAGCTAATCGTCAGCGTCAAGCGACTTGATGCTGGTAAGACTGCGATGACGAGTAAAGAGATGTTTGAGCGGCACATGGATTCGGTCGGCAGCCTCCGACACCCCAACTTGGTTCCGCTGAGAGCTTATTTCCAGGCCAAGGAAGAGAGACTCCTCATCTACGATTACCAACCCAACGGCAGTCTCTTCTCCCTCGTACACGGTACGTTTTAAGCTCTGCTTTATTGCTGGTACTCTGCGATTCAGTCCCCGAGTCGCCCGGTTCGACTCGGTGTAACTTTTCTTGGTCCGCGTCGTCATTGCTCTAGTATTAAATTCTTAATGCTTACTTACAAAGAAAACATGGATCAGAGAAACAGTCATAGATTTTGTGGTCTCACAGTCTCACTGTCACTTTCCACCGTCACGAATCTCTCGGTTGACGGTATTGGAACCCGTGGGTCCAGTCACCTGCATTTCAGCATACGTTAAAAATACGGAAAAATCTAGTCTGCATACTTTTTTTTGTAAACATTGTATCCATCATTAAATACTCCTTGAAAAACGTGCTTTTAATTTATAAAATAATTCTTTTTGAAAACATTGAAATAACACGTTTTTCAATGGACATCCTACGGTACCGACAATGTTTACATACTTTTAAGTCTACGCAGACTAGATTTGGTTTTAAAAATAGGGAAAAGTTCGAGTATAATTCGGATTTGTCAGTAGATTTGTTTAAGCGGGAAATTGCGAACTAGATCTTGTGAATAATACATGTCCCATGTGAAGGTCACGCCAAATATTGCCAATCCGATCCCCACTGACCTAGAAATGTTTGGCAACCATGTGGTAACTTGACACACCAAAATTGGCCTGCTTGATGATTCCTAGCCATGGATTTGAGCAGTTTTTCATCATGGGCTTGGAAACCACCAGTAGGCCTGTTCACAAAGCCCATGATTAAAAAGTTCAAGTCAAATGGCAAGGAATCACCTATCAGGCTGATTTTTTATGCATATATTCATCATGAGTTGCACCAAAGATTCAGATATCAGGCTGAAAATGTGTTGCAGGGTGCTAGATATATAATAGGGCTGTATGATGGTTCATGGTTGCATGTCAATTATCTTTGAGTTAGAATATTCTTACTCCCAATGGTGATCGCATCAGGCATCCCTGACTGAATGCTCCATCAGGTATGCTCGTGTTTCTCTTTGATTGGACAAATTATTTTTGTACTTGCACGTAGCCAGGTCACCTTTATCCAATGCAAGAAAGACACGATGGCACCTTACCTCATGTTTTGGTCAGGGACCCTGATGGGATTACCAGTCTTTATTCTCTCCTTGGTAGGGCCTACATGGAGATCATAAGGGAGATCTAATATGGTTTAAAAAACGACCGTTATAACGGATTCAGACCTCCCCTGTTACGTTATGTACCGTTTTAACACTCAGAAATAACGACCTTTATTTTCCGTTATTATGAAAATAACGACCGTTATTTTCTGAGAAAATGCGTGGGAAAAAAAGCCCTTATATTCCGTTATTTTTTATTGAAAATTTTTATTGAAATTTTGAATTTTAGTGCCGTTTTTTTTTGCCGGAGTGTTACAATTCGTTTTAACGGAAAAATGGTAACACCCCCAGTCCGTTATACAGTTTAACGGCCCCTTTTAAACCTTTGTCATCATACCGTGGAAACCCTGAAGAAAAATTAGTCAACTCGAAATTATGGTCAATTTCATCATACGGTTTAAAAAATGTCAAATGGGCTGATTTTTGGTGATGATGATGTCAAATGCAGGTTCGAGATCAACGAGAGCGAAGCCTCTTCACTGGACTTCATGCTTGAAGATAGCGGAGGATGTAGCACAGGGCCTCGCTTACATCCACCAGACTTCAAGGCTTATCCACGGCAACCTCAAGTTATCCAACGTCCTCCTCGGTGCCGACTTTGAGGCCTGTCTCACAGACTACTGCCTTGCAGTCCTTACTGACTACTCCGATGAAGATTCAGACTCTGCCGGGTATAGAGCCCCGGAGACTCGCAAGTCGAGTCGCCGAGCCACCGCCAAATCTGATGTCTATGCTTTTGGCATTCTCTTGCTGGAGCTTCTTACCGGTAAACCACCGTCACAGCATCCTTTCCTTACACCCATGGATCTTGCTAATTGGGTCCGGTCTGTGAGGGAAGAAGATGGTGGCGAAGATGACCGGCTAGCAATGCTTCTTGAGGTTGCTATCACTTGTAGCCAAACATCGCCAGAGCAGAGGCCGACAATGTGGGATGTCATGAAGATGATCCAGGAGATCAAGGAGAGTGTAATGATGGAGGATAACGAATTGAACTCGACGGGATTTTCCTAGTTGTTATTGTTCCATTACTACTACTGGTAGTAGTTTCGTTCCCACATGCAAATATGGAGGAAATGAAGGCAATTAGTAAATCAGCTTGTATTTTCTCCTACATTTTCTTTGTTATTTTGCCATTGATTCCTATCATAGAGTTGGGTTTGATGGGCAAAGCACTCTCCAAGAGTTGCAGGAGAATTCTGAGTTGGATCTTGTGAGTTTGATGGAGGGGTGGTTATTTCATCCATGGTTTAACAAACGGCTGTTATAACGGATTCAGACCTCCCCTGTTACGTTAAAATATATAATGGCCGGAAAAAATATATAATGGCTGTTATTTCCGTTATAACGGCCATAATTTTTCCATTATAACGAAAATAATGACCCTTATTTTCTGAAAAAGTGTTAAAATAAGGTCTGTTATTTCCGTTATTTTCTGTTATAATTTTTTTTTGAATTGAATTTTAGCTCCTGGTCTAATGGCTGTTATGGCCTGTTTGTTTTAGGCCTAACACAGTCCTAGCCTAGTTCAGGGACGAAAGAACTGGTACGATGTTGTAACTACTTTTCAAAAATGAAACACCAATCCTGTTTGTGGTTGGGCAAGCCTGAAACCCACAATAAGCCAGCTTTTAGTGGATTTTAAGCACTTACAGAAAAAACTGGTGTTTGGTAAAACTTTAAAAGCAGATTTAAAAAGCTTAATAAACTCCCAAATCGTTACAAAATTCAGTTTTTTACCAAAAAAAAAAGCATTTTTTTACCAAACGCTATGTTAAAAAAAAAAACACTTTTCTTGTATGGTTACCGAACGGCCAAAACAACTTAACTCAAGCACTTTACACACAGGTTCACTTGGGCTTTTAAAAGTATTTTTTTTTACCACCAAAAAAAGCATTTTTTTAACAAACACCATGTTAAAAAGCACTTTGGTGATTACTTTGGTGCTGCATCTCCATTCCCCACAGGTAGGAGTAGTAGGACGATGGTTCAACTTTACTCTTGTGATAAAATCTCACGTTCAAATCGGCCAAACATGACATCTTCAAGTCCCCCTTGAACATAAAGTTTGGCACCATTAATCGAAACCAGTGAAAGAGGGCAGTAAGTTACAATCACTGAAGATTGGTAGTGTCATTTATGTCACTTTAGCCAGAATTCAAAATTCAAAATTCAAAATTTCAATTTGCTTTGTAATGGAAAATAACAGAAATCACGGGCGATTTTTAACCAATTTTTTTCAGAAAATATTGTCGGAACGTTAAAACAGTTCATAACTTAATGGGGGATGTGCGAATCCATTATAACGGCCGTTTTTAAAACCATGGTTCAATTGTTCGAATATATGAAGAAAAACCCATTTCACCCTAACAGCTGCACCACAACATGCTTTAATCTAGTTCACATGGAAACTAGATGTTCAACCAACTTTGAGTCCAAAGACAAAATTAAATCTCACTGGGTCATTGATCAAGCCAACAGTTCCAGATCAAATAATAAAGAGCAGGAACGTTCTCAGGTCAAGCAGCAATCTCCTTAACATTGACATAAGAAATTTCTGTTGCACACTAATTTTTCAGTCCGACGTGACATCTCGGACAGCTGAGACATCCTTCGTCCTAGGCGGATTCGATTTAAACAAAATTCAACCGAGACCCTTTCTAAAAGCAATCACCCACCATTTCATCATCGGCCTAAACTAAACTGGCCTCGGCTCGCCCGAGCTGACTGATTAGTCTAGATACATCTAGACTCTACCTTATAATAAAGAATATCTAACTTGCCATCTTCCTCCTCCATCTTTGTATTTGGGATTACTTACATTAGACAGTAATAACTTGCCACGTAACCAAACACAACAAAAAGTACTTTGCATCGAATACATGTCCCTTAATTTACCTCATCCTTACAGTAGGTAAAAAGTCAAATAATTTTACCTACTGTCTCAATCCTATAAATGAAATTAACTTTAGAATTCAAAGAAGATAATTTCTTTTAGATTTTGAGAACTTTGATCAAATCTTTTGAGCTAAGACATCTTGATGATTATACTAACTTAATCATCAAAGAATTTTATGCAGGTATACCCTAGTATAGTCTATATCTTTCGATGATAAGGTCGAAATTGAAGGATAGAGATGTATAGTTCCAATCATTTGTTAGAAATTTGACCTCACGTTCTTGGCACCGTCTATGGAAAATTACTTATTGTTCACAGAAAAGTGTTATAAGAATATTCATTTCAGAACAAGGGTGACAAGTCCAATGGTGTGCAAAACTAGCTATAATCACACAAAAATGTTCAAGGTGGGGTAAAAGTGCCAAAAAAGAAAAAACCAAGGGGGCAAACCAAAAGAAAATGGTATTTTAGGAAGAATATTTTTCTTTTTATTTAAAGAATTTCAAAGTTGAGGGGGGGGGGGGGGGGATTGTCCCCTGGTCCTTTCTTGGATCCGCCACTGGATGATAACAACTTGTGACATAACCAACATGCAGACAATTTAGGGACTTTTTGTCGAATACGTGTCCCTTCACCTCATCTTAAGATCAGGTAACAAGTAAAATAATTTACTTACTATCTCAGCTGTATAAATAGAACCCTATAATTCACTTTTCATATTGCGGGAGCTTTAAACTGATCTTTTGAACTAAGACATCTTGATTATTATACTGACTTGATCGTCGGAGAATTTTATGCATGTATTTTCTGATGCTTTATATATTTTGATAATATAACGTCGAAATCAAAGGATTGAGGTATGCGATTTAGATCACTTGTTCGAAATTCCACCTCACAAGCTTGTAACATGGTTGCTCATACCCTAGCCAAATGGGCTTAGGGAGCACAAAGTTCAATACTTTCCTAGTCTTTGATTCTTTAAGTTTAGATAAAGCATCAACCTCGACAGCACGTCTCTCTTTTGGTGTCTACATAAATAAAGTTTCCTTACAAAAAAATAAAAAAAACCCAGGAGCCATTGATCAGAAATTAGGCGTCACATGGGCTGGAAATGCAAACCCGAGCCCACCCAGGTGCTTTGTGTTTGGTTACTGGGCTCTAGAAAACTTATTTTGGTCCATGAAGATCCTATGTTGAACTTGGGCCCAGCTTGTTAGATTCTGAGCCTTAGAGCCTGACTAGGGCTGGACCCTAACGCCGGCCATGTCCACCCCTAAATACCTAATAGACTCGCTGCAATTCCTTGGATCCATCATCCATTTTTCACGAGAACGATAGAGATTTTAGAGAGGAGGGAGGAAAGGAACCTGGTAGAACATCTAGGCAGGCAGTCAAGGCAAGGCAAGGCAAGGCAAGGCAAGATAGACAAGATAAAAGAAGCGGTGGCTAGAGAGGGAAAAAAAATCAGAGTGCAAAGCCGGACACCATGGACACGACCACCACGGATATAGAGATGGAGCCCGAGACGACGAGGGAGCCCACGAACCGCAACGAGGGCGTGAGAGATATTCTTGCATTGGCTCGCCAACTCATTAATCAAGGAAAGCCTTCTCTTGCTCTCCAAGCGGTATGTAAAACCACACATCAACCTCTCTGTCCAGCTGTTTCTCCCTTTAGAAGAGCCTTCATCTTTCTTTTTTTTATACATAAGGGATCCCTTTCTGTGATGAAACTTTTATTTGTAATCTCCGTAATTCAAGATTCCTAAGTTCGACACAAAAAATTTCTGAGTAGTTGTTTCTTGGATACAATTGCCTGAGTTCTATTGTAGCTAATTAGTTGGATATAGTCCTTTAAAGTATTTTTAGGTCTTTGACTGATACATTAGCAAATTCACGATGCGAAATACTCGTTAATGGCGTGTGCTTGTTTATACATTCCATTCTCATGTATGAATTTATACATTAAGACCAACTGAGTCTTAATTATGGATTATTTCCGTTCAGCGATTATATGTTTTCGGTACATTTTTTTTGTTTATATTTTTTATTTTTTATTCATGTGTGTGTGCAAGAGAGGAATGGTTGATGGCGTTATGATCGAATTTGGTTATGATCGAATTTGTTCTTATGGGAGTTCTATTGCATGCACAAACTGTACACAACTGAAGATGTTTGGTTGAAGACATTTGAAAACATTGGGCTGTTTAGTTTAAGGTACAATTGTTGAGAAAACAAGCAATCAGAACAGAATTTAATGAAATGTGAGATATATTTTGGTTTGGGAACATGAGATATGAGATCTGATACATTTTTTCATTGCAACTACAGCTTCAGATCTTTGGAGATACATTCTTCTACATTGTCTAATCAGAAAACTTGAGATCTGGTCTCAAATATTTCTTAACCATTTAATGACATAGTCAATGAACGGAAAGCACTTTATTTATCCCTAGTTTTCTTATAATCACCCCAAAAGAACCCTAAATGTAAAACGACTTCAAATCTGAAGTGTCCATATAAACTAATCCAAGCCACCATTAAACTTGACTATTTTATTTCAAGACATCAAATTAAGCTCTAACAGACTACTAAAAAGCATCAGTGGTTAAACCACACCCCAACCTGTCCCTAGACCTTGCATCACACCCTAGTTTTTCCATGTGGACCCCTCCTAAAAACTAGGAAAGTATTTAATGATCTCAGAAAATCAGTGGAATTGAATCCCTTCTTTCCATTATTGCTTTACTACTGCAAGATTTATCATATTTGGAAGACCCTACATAGCCAACATTTTTGAATTAGCAGCTTTAGGAGTTTCAAACTTGCTTAAGACCATATCAGAAAGTTCTGTATTTTTGCATTAATAATCTATCAATATTGAGATCTCCAAAATAGTGTTAAGTATAATCCGTTGCATTGGCCCTAACCATACAGATGTTGATGTCCATGGTGCTGTTGTTTGTCTTAAAATGATGATAAAGAAGAAACTATTTGCGATGTGCAAGTTCTTGATCTTCAGCTTTATCATTGGTGTTAGAAATCTATGGTTCGTAATACGTTACGTTACCATGTGTTTTTGCAAAAGAAAATTAGGAGCAAATTTCTCTTGTATCTTCTCTTTATGTGATGCAATCTCCCAACCAGTGATTCAAGATGGTATAGAGAGGCGGGGAGCAAAACTTCAACTCAGGTCTCCACAATGGTGGGAGGAGACAAGCTCAACCCAACCATAGAGATTTCTTCTCTTCTAAGAAAAATGACAAAAAAAGCTTCTTCCCTTTCTCCCAAAGAGAGATTTCTATAGCTAAGTATAGCACTCATGTGAATCTAGACTGTTGGATTCCCTCAAAACATCTCAACCATCCATTTTGTAAAATTGGACAAAATTATCCCTAAAACCCGGCATGAGAAAATTAGCCTTGAGAAAACCCAAAAATCCCAAAAATGCTCTTGCGTCCTCTTGGACTATTTGGATCTGGGTTTATATCATTATGATTTATATATTAGTAATGCAAATTATTTACAAGATTACAACCATGCCTCTTAATAAGGTCAAAAGAAGGAAATGCGCATTGATTACAAAAGTCCGACTCATGAAAAAAATTAGACTAATGCATTACAATTTCAAAACTATTGTCTCGTTTCACTTTTACTTTACCATAAGTTTGTCTTTTAACATTGCATTGCCGGCCCCCAGCCCGGATGGAGGGCGGTTCAGTTTTCAGCCAGTGTAAAATTTTTGCCAAATCCTTCCATGAATTTTGTTCATAGATATTTCTCTAGATAGAGTTGAATGGAGGATTAGGTTTGTGTTGCTGAACCCAAATAATTGGGATTAGATACAACGATGATATGGGGATATTATGCGGCTTGATGCATATGCATGTTCCAATGCATATTTTCGTCTAGGTTGTTTAATATAAGTATCACGAGCGAAGACTTCTAGGAACAAAGAAGAATCGTTGCTTGGACATCCATTCACAAATCTTAATATCCAACTCATCATTGCTACGATACTTAAAGAAGAATTCATTATATACTATGTTGCATGGATTCTTCTAAAGAGGCGAAGTACCCATGTTGGACACGTGTTGGAGTCCGAAACGACACAAATTCTGGTGTGACACTTCCAAATTTTGTCGTGTTTTTCCTTTCCTTTCCTGCAAGCTACTAACTGACATTTGGCATAGGTTTTGAGCTCTACATTCTAGGATTGAAGTTTTATGTGCAGCAAACATAACGTCATAAAATACCCTATCACATTATCCGCTATTGTCCTCCTTATTATATAAAACAATAATTTCTTTGATTCACATTATTTAAAGTATACTACCGAGTCCCCAAATCCTATTTTCAAGATTCGCCAAATCAAACACTCCGCACCCGTGTAGGACACCCGTACCCATATCAATGCAACATAGATTATAGAGAGCAACTTATGAAGAATGGAGAGATAGGTGAAGATTTAGAGAATAATCACATATTTATATAAAGCCCCATATAAATCTAGAAATATGTACTGTTCTTTGCTAGAAGGTGTTTTCTAGGAGAATATTTTGGCAAAGGACTAAATGGCAAGAGAAATTTTGAAGTAGAAGAAGAATTCGGTAATTGAAAAATAAGCGGTGAGAAAAATATAGGCTAGTTGGATTTACTATACAATTCTATGAATGGTGTTGGGGTACTAGAAAAGATGACCTAATTGAGGGTTTAAGGAGTTCAATGCAACATTCGCTGCACTTGTTTCTAATTAGGTCTGAAAAAGCCAAGGGCCTATATGGATGTGTGTTCTTTTCAAGCAAGTTATGGCGTGTATACATTTTAATAGAAAATATGTTAATCTAAAAATTATTCTATCTAATCATGGTTCAAAGTACATAGTCGTTCATGAGCGATACCGAAACATGTCGGAAGTATCATTCAGTTTCAGACGAAACTTCGTGAAACCGAAACGAAATGTTAGTGCAAGATGAAGTATCGTTTGTTTCGGACGAAAGCAACAAAAACATATGTAGTTTCATCCTATAGCGAAACCAAAACGAAACGGACAAAACGTTTCGGTTTCAGCCAAAACTTTGAACCATGTATCTAATAATGTTGTATGAGTTCTTTTTTCCTTTTAACTCATTCTCAGTATGTTGTAAAAGAAAGCTTGAATCATTGTGGATTTTTTTTTTGCCTTGTTTGGGAAACATGAAAGAAGGTTTCTGCCCATTTTTATTTAATGCATTTTTTGCAAAAACCATGCTTTCTCTAAATGGGCCACAAACGGCATTTTGGTGATGCGTTCTGTGCAAAACATATTATATAGTGGAATACATGTTAATAACACGCAGCTGTAAAGTCCATAAAAGTATTTTTGGTCAATTTGTTTGGTTTTTAGCACATACAAGATCATGTGAAAGTCTTTTTTTTCGGGGTTGAAGGAAGTGCTAGCCCCTAAGATTTTATATCTAAAACTTATAAAAAAAAAAGCTGTTCTATTTGAATGGAAGTCCAATTGAATGTTTTTTTTCGTGTGTAATCAAATCCAATGGAATGTATTGATTCATGGATCGGAAGTCTTCGATTGTTCCACGTGTTGGTGAGAAGTCGATTATTGATATACCTTTTCTCAGATTCATGGATTAGAAGTCAAGAGGCATACATTTTGTAAAAGATTGATGTGAGAAAGCTTACAATCTTGACCAGGAGTAATTTCTGCTATTTAATGGAATCCTAGAGATATTTGATCTCCATTTTCTATATGTAAGAAGGTGATGGGGCTCTATTCTATTGATTCATTTTTCACTTTGGTTTTTGTTCTAGCTTTGAATGGTCTCTTGTGATCAGTTTGAGTCAATGCTTTGTTATATTTCTGATTTTTAATGCTCAATAAATTTTGTAGAACACTTTGTGTATTCCAGTAAGAAACTCAGTTTTTTCTTGCAACATTTATTCTACAGCCTCATGATTATAGACTCCCTTGATTGGCAAAGTAACTGTGAAGTCAAGGCTTCGCTGCACGATCTCGAGTAATTTGCTGTTTTGCAAGTCACAAGTACTTAGGTTCTTGCTTGGAGATGGTTTAAGGTTTATGCTTTGATCCCTTTATTTTAAATTGGCTCGATTATAAAAACAAAAAGAGAATATATTTTGATGCATGGAGTATGGTCAGCTTGATGTTGGAGTTTTAAGTCTCTCTCAAACTTAAGTAGCCAAAAATATGAACCCCCTCACTGCAACATATATTATTTTCTTGATGGTAATGTTGTGTAAGTTCATCCTTACACAAATTTGACTTCAATCCCCAGACCTAAGAACTTTCTGAAATTTTATTAAGTAGAAAAAAGAGGAAAAGTGGAACCAATAATGAAATTCAGAAAGAACTTATAAATCGTAGTAAGATGCTTGTTTTACAGAAAAAAGAAACTCAAGCCACTGATACACCCATAGCTCACTTCAAGTTTTCTGTGCGACAACCTTGAGGTCATGGGTTCTATACTATCTTACTTACCCAAAGGAAAAGAAAACACACTTATAAAATATTTCTTTGCTTTGTCTGATTGCTCATTGAGTTCTTTCAGTCATTACAAAAGAGACATCTTGTGAGTTGTCACTTTCATTGCTTGCTAGCTTAAAAAAAGTGGCCTCAGGAGCTATGTGAAGCACATGAAGACTTCGTTCTGCTAATGTGGTCCAGGAACGTTGTAGATTCTTGAAATTTTCTGCGGTAATCCTTCTTGCAGCCAATTCATTTGTTTTCTAATCAACATCTGTAAGCACTGGCCCTTAAACCTTGAACCACAGCTCCATATCCATGCCGATGTTGCATGCGTTTGTCATAACAGCATAGAGATTGGGAACAGTGTGAATCTTCCTTTGACAGAAACAATGTAAGTGCTGTGTATTACCCATAATTCTATTGGTGTCAGCTGGCACCAGCCTTATTTTGATAGTCTCTGATTGAGGAGGGGTTAATTGATCTAGTGTTTTTTGTCTTTTGGTACCTAAGGCACCCCCTGTTGTCATCTAAGGGATGTTTCAGAACTATAATTTCGAGTAGCTTTCAAAACAAAAACACTTACTTATGAAGCTTATTTTGTTACTAAATAATAAACTGTTCCTTACTTTGATAGTAGTCCAGGATATGTGATGGTCACCCAAATCTGCTACTGAATTTTTTGGGGAATCATTGTTTTGGAAGAACAAATCACTTGTTAGGAAATGCTCACTTCACCCATACTTAAACATAAATGACCAAGCTGATGTATTAACTCATAGGCACTGGACATGAGATGTCCTAGGGTCACCATGGTACTCTATAATGATTTATATGATGATCGTAATTTGTCAGAACATGTAATTAGGCAGTTGCTCGTGGACAATTCTTGATTGGAATAAGGGCCTCAAGTTATAGTAGAGATGAGAAATATTGTATAGTTTTGTAGCCTGGATTGACACCAATCAACCATTATACATTTATGAAAAACGAGTCATAAAGTGCATGATCAGTAAATAATTTCAACCAGTTTAACTACAGAAGAAAATACATGTATGAAGATAATATTCCTTGTACTGAGTAAGCGAATACGTGTAAAAAGAGAATACACGAACAAATACATGTTCGAATAGAACACACAAGCAAATACATGTAGGACACAAAAGCTTCATTTTATGAAAGTAATGTGATTTCAATTGTTTGTTCTACGAAAGGCAGAGGGGAATCTGTGGGGTTTAGAGGGGTATACGACGAAGCTCCAACACTTTTTTTTTTCTTTCTGAAGGAAAAATGCCTCGTCTAATCCTTTGAAGCGGTAATCAACACCCATGGTTCTAGGCACCTACTCCAGCCCCAGGCTGGAAGGCAGTTGCGTAGGTAAACACCTAGATTTGTTGGCAAACCCATTTTGTCCAGGATTGCCTAATCAACAAGAACTCAAGCTGGATGCCTCCTCTAGGTTCCTAGGTGACCACCTGTGTCAACACTACTTGTGATAATAATGAACTGAAGAGATGGACATTACTGTAAACTCTCCATCTAATTTAACTCAACTGAAAATACCTTGGCCATCCCATTTTCTGTCCCTGCTTCACATGTATTCATTGCCAATTTCACTTAATAAGCTTAAGAGCCAATTCATCAAAATTATAGTGGTAGCTGCAATATGGAATTTTCCTTAAGGTATATGAATCTTGTCTCTTGAAACAATCTCCAAGATTCAACACTTCTTCATAATGATTGAATATTTTTTTTTTGATCTGTCTCAATTGAGATTCATCTGCAAAATATAATATAATTTCATTAAAATCATTTTCTTGATCTTCTAATCATCTAGTGTGGGACAGGTGGTGATGGCAATGAAATCTGATGGCGGAGATGAGGCTGTATTCCAAAACCTGCACCGCGCTCGTGAGCTATATAGAAACAAATTGCAAGCAAATGCTGCTGCTGATGAGCTGGCTTCCTTATTTGCTGAATGTGCCATTGCTGAAGCAGAGCCGTTAAAATCTGAACCTTCACCATTTGACACCGGGGAGTCATCTGTGGCTGTGACAGTGGACACTCATGGAACTTCTATACTGGCAAAAACTGGCAGGAAGCAAATCGTGTTGGATGCCTTCTCGGATGGAAGCAGCTTCATCTGTTTACAGTGTGGTGGCCTTGTGAGTAACCATCGCAAAGAAGAGCATTTAGCATACTGGTGTTGCCAAATCTGAACAAAGCAGGTACATGAAGTCTCTTGCCTATTTTCACTTTATGTAAATGATCCTCGAATCCGTGTATGAATACCATAACATCTTTATTAATTATATGGTGTTTGACTGCTGTGCTTGAGATGCCAAAATGTTGGATGCCTGATTTAGAATTTATCACTGACTTGAAGTGTTGGTCAAAACCCTTCTCCGCAGGGGCAAAGTTATTCTTTCATGTGAAGGGCTAGCGTGACCATTGTAAATGATCTACCTGATAGATGACTCTCAGGATTGGCCACATGGAGTTACCTTGTCCACTTCATGCTCATATCCCACCATGTATTGCAATTTTCTCTTATCAATGGCAGCGATAGATTTTAATTTTTTTTAAATTTCAAACAGAAAAGGCTCATTTAGCTACATTGAAGTGCTATTGTACTGAAACTTGCATTTTGAGGTGGTATAATGCATGGACCCTTTCTAGTCTACCACCTCAGCTACCACATGTGAAAATGCCATGCTGAAGTGTAGAGGTTTGAACGTTCACTCCAGAAAACCCGTCCCTTGTTCTGAAACCCAGTCAGTCATCTCTGGTAAGCTCAACGACACCGTTGTGCAAAAAATGCTCGCCTCTGCACCGTTGGATACCCTGACAACACTCTTCCAACACTGTTTTCAAAAAAAAGTTTCATTTTAAAATTTTAAATGTTGTGAGTGCAGAGGCGTAGGGATTGTGGAGAAAATGGATTGGGAACCTACTCACTGCGACCAGAGCCTCTTTGTTCTTGCTTTCAACAATCAAGTCAGTGGGGGAAGTTGCATACATAGCTAGGGTGATCCTACACGCAGCCATACTTTGTCCCCCCGAGGAGAATTCACCGGAGTGACAACATGTCTCATGAGGTGAACTTTGTTTTCTTTCTTTCATGCACAAGTCGAGGAAGTTGCGAAGCTTTGCCAATAGATTGTGGGGTCTATTTTTGCAATTGCACGTTTTTTATGGGCAGCGCTTAGCTTCAATGGATGAGAATGACTTCCAGCGGTTTACATTTTGTTTCCATGTCATTGTGCTCATAAATGTCTTTCCACGGTATGGAATTATTGCATCAAAGACAATTAAAACAGTGAAGAAAAGGCATTAATGGCGAATCTGTTCCTCCCACCTACCTCAGTGTTTGAGATGAATGCTAGCGAGCAACCCGAGTTGCACGGATGCAAAGTATGGCGGGGAAGGAATCTCTTAGACATGGGGTGTGGCCCAATGATTTTAAAAGGGAATCTTCTTAAAAGATCCCCTCCCAGTTATATCAGCCCAGTATTTGCCCCTGGAACTTGGAATCTAACTTTTCTCTCAGCGCCGACAATTGCCCGTGGCTTGCCGCACGAGTATTTTTTTTTTTTTTTTTGTGGTTTACGTGGGTCACGAGCTTTATATACAGTAGATTGTATCCTAGAAATTTTACACGTGGCAAACTACTATTAGATTGACGTAGTCAGATATTCTCGTATAAAAGAAACAGAGAGACAACAAAAGTGTAGTTGCTAATATATAAGATTATAGAAAGGGAAGGCAAACCAGGAACGATTCTTAAAGAACAGTGGAATCTCTTACTGAATTTATTTTCTAACTCAGCGACTCAGTGATTCAGAGAGCTACGGTGAGGTGCATACGGTAGAGAGTAGCCTCTTCGATGGAGTTGCGTTGTAGATAGGCGGGGCCAGGGAGTACCTCCTGACAGAAAAGTCTGAAGGCCCTCTCCCATCTGCTTCGTCCACGGGGGTCGTAGTGGGGCCCTTGGGCGAGAATCTGACGCAGCCGGAACGTAAAGAGGGACGACGCGTTGGAGATGGCGTTGCACAGCCTCGGCAGCTGACGTGCGAGTGGTAGATAGAGATTGAACGGCCATAGCAGCGGAGACAACTTGAACCAGTGAAGAAAAGGCAGCTTCGCCGCCGCCATCAAAACCATCACCATCCTCTATTCCTCTCTCTCGTACTAGAGATTATGAAGATTGGTGAAGGACGAAGAAGAGGTGAGAAACGAAGATGAGGAGAGCGTGTTGGGCCATCGGCTATCCACCGTTCTTCTGTATGTTTCTTAAACTAAAACATCAACCAACCACCTTCTTATCAAGCTTTCTGTGGGCCCATACAAAAGCTTTCTGTGTTCTTTGTGATCGGTCAAAAGCGTTTCTGGGCTTCTGTGCATACTACTTTTCAGATCGGAAAATGCTACCCCGCCGATAGGCGGACAAAAAATATGTGAGGTGGGATTCAACTTTCAAGAGATCCACGGTCCACTGGGCAACAACTGCAAAGGATAAAATAGTTGTCGCCTGGTGGACCGTAGATCTCTATATTCCACGGACAATAGCCTCAACGGCATATATTTTTGTCCGGTTATCCGTAGTAGCACGACTCTTTTCAGTTTTAGTTGAATTATTTAATAAAACTAGCGACAGAGAGGAATCAAATACACGACTTTGGCACGATGACTTAATTCGTGGTACCCACCTCATAAGATCACCACTCCAGTCTTGGCAACGTTTTCTAGCGTTACCGTTATGACCGTTATAACGTCTGTTATTTTCATTATCACAGTAGTTTTTAAACCATGATCAAGCTCACTATTTGACACGTGGAAGGAAAGGGAAATTGTTTAGTGTCATGCGTTGTTTTTCTTTTTAGGGACAGATGTCCAATAACAATAGATCGTTTTGACTTACCTTCCTCATTAATACTGTAAAAGAGGCGGCACGTGCACGTGCGTGATTGTAGGGCAAGAAGAGGCAAGATAAAGAGTTTTGGAAGATTAGTATCAGGGCTGCAACTCGGGCGGGCTCAACCTGAGGTTGGGCTTGGGTTGGGTTGGCCCCTTCAACACTCGGGCTCGGGCTGGGCCTAGATTTTGACAACCCGATCAAAGTCGGGTTGGGCTCGGGCTGAGGTTTTGGCCAACCCGGGACCCGACAATACACTTATCATTAGTAAAACCCGTACACGTATATATACTCTTATTAGATCTCTCTCTCCTCTCTCAAACTAAAATCTCTCTTTAGGGTTAGTGTTTGATCCTCTCCCCCTCTTAAACGAAAATCTGTTGCAGCCGGCGGCGAGTGCTTAGGGGCTCAACGAGTTCGTTTTCGATGCTTCTTCATGGATCTGTTAAACGGTATGAGAAACCCCAACGAAAATCTTTGATATTTGTTGTACTTCTCCATCCTCGGTGAGGGTAGGGCATGTCGTTAGGCTAAAAAGTGAAGCTCTGCCATTTTGCCTATTGTTGGATTTCAGTTTTCATGGCCTCAAAAGAAGATGGAGTAGAGATGAAGGGTTTTTTTTGTATGATTCTCAGATTTGGCCATCATCGGTCCTTGGACATCTTGTAATTTCGCATTTTCTACTGTTTTAAACTCGAATTTCTATGGAAGTCCCAATCATCCATCTGTTCACTCTTTTGCTCTTGTGCTCTCTTTGTCCCACTGACCAACCCGATGAACCCGACCAACCTGATCGGGTTGGGCTCGGGCTAGGCAAGTTAGGCCCGACCTCGGGTTGGGCTCGGGCTCGGGCTCGGTTTGGTTGATCTAGAGGTAGGGCTGGGCTCGGGTTGACCCCTAACCCGACCCAGCCCGCCCAAGTTGCAGCCAGGAGGGGCAAATATGTACATTGTGACAACTCACGGTGACCGCCTACAGTAGGAGCCCTGTGACACAATTTTAGTGGACGCTGACCGTATGGATGTTGGGCCAATCCCTAGATGGACCTACAAACCATAAATCCTTGTATCGCAATAATGGCTCAAATTCCTAGGTTAAAATCAATATTAATCTATGAAAATGACTCCAATCCAATGCTTAGAAATAACAGGTCAGGCTGATTTATGGTTTGTAGGTCCATCTAGGGATTGACCAAACATCCATATGGTCAGTGTTATCTAAAAGCGTGCCATGTGGCTCATATTGTGGGCGGTCATGGGGGGCAGTCCGCGAAGTTTCACAATTTGTGGAGTGCAAATAAATTTTCCTATTAGATAATCAAAACTATAAAGTTATCAAGGTAAAACAGATGGGTAGTTATTAAGGACTTGTTTTAGAACCAGAATGGCATAGAAAGTAATTAAGTTGTTCTGAAGGAATTGTTTTAGAAATATGAAAAAATGGTATGGTAAGTTATTAATCTGTAAATTAATGGTTGGGACCAAAACAAAAAGGTTGGCCTAGTATGAGGCCCATCTGATAAGTTAGCTCATATATATAGTTGTTATGTTGGTTAATACCTGAATGTTTACTACATTGGACAACTTGTAGGTCTACAATCCACAACGTTGGATGGTCGTCAATCTTTCAGGCCCACCGACCCCATGAAAGTTTAGCCCACCCATTTTGAAGTTCTACACACCAAAAATCATCCTATTTAGTGATTTTTACCCATTTGATTTGAGTACACTAAAAAATGCTAAAATTTGATTTTTTTTTTTTTTTTTTTTTTTATCCTTTTTGTCAAAATTTTCGACAAAATAATTGAAACAAATCAAAATATCTCTGGCTATTTTGAAATTTCGAACAAAACATACTATTCATTAAAATCTCGTCGAAATCTCGTCGAAAGGAGTAGTAATTTCACAAAAAAATTGCAAAACTGACATGTTAGTTGATTTCCTTTTGCGATTTCTTGGAACAGGGAAATATTTCATGGAAATTTTAGCGAAATTTTATTATTTTTTCAGCAATGGTGGTGGGTCTTCAGATATACACATATTTAAAGTTTAGTTTAAAAGATGAAGGAAATTTACTTGAAAGACTTTGAAGAGGATTAATCTCAGCATAGCATCTGTCAACACAAATGAACATGAAATAACAAATTTTGCAACAAGAAAAAGAAGTGATTCACAAAAGAATTTCCCTTCGTGGTAAATGAAAATGCTACAGAGTTCAGTTTCTTCCAACAAAATCAATACTGTGCTTATACACAATAGACATTAATCAAGTTTTGCCACACTAAAGAAATAATAAAATGAAGACTAATACAATGGACCTCTGATAACACAAGGGCCCACGACACACTAGAGGAACTTCATCTCTTTCATGCTAATTGTCAAAAAAATATTGAAAAAAAAAAATTAAAATAAAAAACAATTGACTATCATCTCACGCCGATCTTCCACTAACAACATCCCTGCTTATACACCATCCAACATTTCTGCCCTTTTCCATTTACTTCGGCGAACCCACCGGAAACATCTAAATCACTTTACAAGACGCTCCCGATACAGTAACCACAGTCAAAAGCAAGATTAAGAAGCAAACTTACCCAACTTCGCATTTGCTAATCTCAGCCAAGACCACAAAGAGACTGATCTCCCACCACCCCCACTTTACTCCAAGCCTGCATCCACAATATACAAAATGTAAGATTCTTGCATACATAGAAATTCAAATGTGAGCTCAAAAGTCTCGACTCGGAATAGATTGCCCAGCTATACAGAGTTGACGTGCAGCCATGACTCGGACAAGCTATGTATTTTGTTTGTTATTTTTCAATATAAAACAATAATGTTCTACAAAATATATATTTATGATGGCTTAGCCAGGTGACTGCTGGGCTCAGACAACTGAAAATCAATTACAATTTAAAGAAAAATACACTGAACCAAGGCATTTTTAAGCCTAGCTGAAACCAGCTCACTTTTGACTTGGTAAGCCTGAAGAATTTACTCGACTCGCCCAAATCACAAGTAGAGTTGCCAAGTTTTCCAACTATGTAGAAAGCTAAGAGGCAAGCAAGAGAATAAAAAGCCAAGGTTTTGTTTAAATTCATGAAGATTACATGCACTACATTCTCTGTTCCCCTCCTTGCCATATGTTGGGTTGTCTGTGTCAGTGAAAGCTGAATATGCGGCAAAGAAAAGCTGGTGATCATAAGATATCACATCATGTCTGCCAGAGCCTGTGGCCGGGGCCTTGTCCTCACAATAGTCTCGTCACTGTGCCTGATCCATTCAGAGAGCCTCCATGGTTTCTGCCACTTCCACTTGAACTGTAACAGCCACTGATGGTGACTCCTCTTCCACCTCCAGAGCTTCCCAGCTTGTCCTACAACTGCCAGCTTCCTCCCCATTGACAATTGCCCAACCGGTACCATCTGCACTTTCAACAAATCCCACCTTCTTACTCAACCAAACAGGTAAAAGATCTCAACCCAAAGACAACATTGAGAAGGAGATTAACCTTTCGTGTCTGATCCAGAAACGCTGCCGACTCTCTTACTGAACCATTTGCAATACCTGCTGTATATTTGAGCTGCTTCTGTGCTGGAACTGACATTGGAGACAAGGGCCCGCTCATGTCGTCAGCAAAGTGTTTCAACGATCCGTGTGAGTTCCCCTGCTTAGTGCAACTCTAAAGCGTTAGGATGATAATTAGAAAAGAAAGACGACAATGGTTTGGACATGTAGCTCTGAGATTACCAAAGCCATGGCGATACCCACAAATGGCTTTATTGAATCTTCAGAAATGATTTCAAGATCCTATATGAACTATTCTTTCTCCTATACAATTTGATGGTTTTAAGTTACTTAGCTAAACTAAAACTCCCGAGGTAATACATAATGTATCCTCTGTTAAGAATATTTAGAACCACTTTTCAATGTTAAATTCCAATTACAATATCCAAATCAATTTCATATATGGTTCCAGGTTTGAAGTTGTTGGGTTCCAATATTTCAGCATAAGCTATTGTGTCTATTTTGCGTGTCATGCAACAAATTAAAAGACGAAATAATTCACATGTACAAAGAAAATCTCACCGAAGCTGATGTAGCCAAGGCAATGGCAACAGCTTGCTCTCTCAGTTTTTGCTGCTTCTCAATTTCTTTTCGCCGTGCTTCACTCAGCCGCAGTAGCTCCCTCATCTCCTTGATTTCAACTTCATTCTCCCATAACTGGCACCTGTTGACAACAAACAAACCAATAATTTAACAATTTCAATGGGAAATCACAAGTAGCGAAGAACAAAGAGACCTAAGGAAAAAAAATATACTTCCCAATACATAATGGTGCGTTACAAATGTAGACACCAGTATCTAAAAAATCAGATAGGACTAAAACTAACAAAATTAATCAACTAGACATGACTCCATTGCATCTTCCAAAATTGGTGGTTTTTATATGTTTAACTAGCTAATTTTGTAATAAATTCAGATGTGTTTACAGAAAGTGGAAACTGGGAGTTCAAATGCCAACCTTTTTGTCCCTCTTCAATTAGGGCAAGGAATGGGAGGAGGTAAACAGAAGGCAACAGGAGGAAAGTTACACATTTAAGCACATCTTCAAAATTCTTTTCCCTTCCCACTGGAAAGTCCTTGACCATCCAAAATACCCTGAACTATCAATTGCTCTTCCCTTTCCTTCTCCCTAAGCCTAACCCTAACCCTAACCCAAACCCAAACCCAAACCACCTCTCTAAGCACTGAACTCAATAAATAATCCACAGCGCTTTCTGTTATAATATCCTATTTTATTTTTGAGACCTTTCCCATTTTTCATTGGCTTTTACCAACTTCTGGCCAAGTTTCTTAGCTTCCGTCAACAGGACAGAGTAAAGTCACATTAATAGATTGATTTTCAAGTCGTCTTAAATTTTTGGATAATGGTAAAACAATTATATGAAGTTTCAGAACCAAACAGGTAAAACAAGAAACGGTATCGTTGAAACTACCGCCAGATTCATGTCATAAAGCAGCACCTTGCATCTGCAGCAGCATTAAACATGTACTGAAGCAAGTTCTTTGCATCTCCCATTGTGCGCAATTGGTTCCAACGTCCACGTCCAGTAAAGGCACGCTCCCTCTCTTCTGCCTCTGAAAGTTGTGATGCCATTGCTACGAGTGTATTCGAAGTCATACTCAGCATGTTTTCAAGTGATGCAATTCTTGTCATTCTTGCATTGGGCGACATGGAGGACATCCTGAACAAGCAAGAACAAGGAAACATCAATAACTTCTAGATGAAGTGCGCTACATTAAAGCATCTGCATATGCTTATAGTCTAGAAGTTCTGTAGCCATCTCCGTTAACTCCTAAATAACAGAAGGAAAATGGCATCTGAAGCAAATGTCGTCAGTTAGATACCTAGAATATCCATTCTTTCCTCTAGGGGGACTAAGCCCCTTTGAAGCAAACTCATCCCCTTGTTTTAATATGGCTAACTCCTCCGCCAGTGCAGCTCGTCTGACAAAAAAATTACTCATATAATTAAGAAACTCAAACTGAATGGAGTACCTTATCCAATATAGGAAGTACAAACACAGACTTGATTTCAGATACATACACTTGGCTTTGCTTCTCATATTCGAAACGAACTTCATGAACATTCACCATGACTTCTAGCTCATGATCAAGCCAGCGTTGTAAGGACTTCTCATTGCTCTAAAAATGCAACTTGGATTACAATGGCTTCCAGGAAAATGAGTAGCAGATACAACATCTTCTGAAAAGTTTTAACAGTTATACAGATTGATTACCTGGCCACTTGGCCCATTTCCATTGGTAGTTACTGGAGAAGATAAAGCATAGTATTAGGATATCAGAAAATAAAAGGACAAAAATACAACACCAAGAAAATATTTACCTGAGCTATCCCGTGCTGAAGACTTGCGAGTTTCTAGCAACTCTTTTAACCTCTTGGTGGCCATGGCAGCCTCTTCTGTCTTTCTTTGAAGAACCTGCAAGAGAAAAGCTTCCTCTCACAATTAGCTGCCATCTTTTCCATATTATAAACTATAATAACCACAGGTGATGGATAACCCAGACCGAGGCGGACATACTGAGCTCTTGAACAGGTTTAGTTTAATATGTTTTAAATGATGAGAAAGATATGCAATAAGAGTAAATACATGTTTCTCAAGGTTGCTGTCCAAGGGATCAAAGGACAACTTATATTGGCTTTTCATCTTCAATTAGAATCACAGACCAAGTTCCTACTAAGAAAACTAGGGCCTTTAATGTATAATCTATAATTATCATCCTTTCTTTACAAGTAAATAATCAATAATTCTCCTTAAGAATCAAACTTGACACAATATGGGGTCAATGTTTTAGCATCAGCGGTACTTGGATTCTTTCCTCGAAAACCTGCACTCATAAGTCACGTGTCACGACTCACAAGTCAAAAGGTGCCAGAAACTTCACACTATGTAGACCACATATCCATAAGGTTTGAGTGAATTGACCATCATACCGACTTGTCAGTTCTTTAAAGTGAAGCATCCTTAATTTGAATGTGATTCAATGTGTCACTAAATGGTAAACACATACATGGACCCAACTTAGGGATGTTTTGAGAAAGGGAAAAAAGGTTACACCCTCACTTTGTGGGATAAGACTCTAAACAAGAACCTTCATTATATGAAATATTCTTACATATTTTCAGATATTGTTACATTTGCGTATACTGTACATTGTAATTTCTACTTGTACATGTGTGTGTGTCTTTCTATCTACATATATATGTTTATAATATATAGATGCGTAAACATGTGTGTGTGTGTGTGTGTGTGTGTGTGTGTGTGTGGATTTATCATTATATTCTTATTTAGAAGATGCTTGTGAAAAATAAAATGAACAAATACAGATGCAACAAAGAAATCCTTACCATTTTCTGACGCTGATTCAAAGCTTGTAGTTTATGCCTTTCATATTCATTTCTCCTTCCCTCCTTCCGTAACTGTTTGAGCAAATGTATGATAAACAAATAGAAGTCCATGAATGCAAAGGCAAAACATACAAGTCAAATAAAATATCCATCCTCTTGGAGTGTACAAGGAAATAAAATTCCAAGCATACTCAAAAGGTAGAATTATGTACTTCGAGAAAAAAATCACAATAATCAGAAGAGAAAAGTTGGTACTGATAGTAGAAATAGGTGGACCAATATCAAGGCCGATATAAGAATTTTCTTGGATTTTTCATGACATTACCAAACGGAGTGAATAAACTGTAAGGAAAAAAACTTGCTGAAAAAATCTGTGTCCAAAAAAAAAAAGAATTTCCGGGAATATGTATTTTCCAAGAAACAAATGGAGCCTTGGTCTCCATGTTTCAACATTAGGAATTTGTATTGTCAACTTCAAAGCAGCTGGACTTAAATTTATTGTTGCATGACATCTAATATGTGGGGCCCACCCAGAACGTGAGGCTTGCTTGATAGGAGTCCTTATATGTGGAGCCTCACGTTCTGTGTGGCCTTGATACGTGGATTACCTAATGCGTGGGGCCTATGTGATATGTAGGGTATACGTAGGGTTTATTTGGCATGTGTGGTCCTAATATATGGGGTCTACCTGATATGTGTGGTCTTTGACATGTGTTGCCCAAATATGTGGTACCCATATGAGAGATACCTACCTAACATGTGTGGCTAGGGCATAAAATGGGTCAAAACCGAGTTGAACTCAGTTAGATTTGGATCTGAATTCAACCATGAATAGCATGATCCGTATTAGGATCTGGATCCGGCTCGGATCCATGACACACAATACAAATCCAGACTATAATCTGTGGGGAATTTCGGATCCGACCCATCTACGAAATATGGGTCAAATCCACTACAAAATGACAAGTTTTTAGTAAGGATTTACATTCCAAACCCAAGATACGATCTGAAGAGATAATACCAGATCCAAATTCGACCCAACCTTGATTCAAATTAATTTAACATGAATCCTTATCAGACTCGTTTTTATCCATATTCCATCTTAATGATCCAAACCCGATAAATACTAATTTGAGTAAGGTCGGATCTTGGGTCTGAACCACCCCATTTCATCTTTATGTATGTTCCATCTAGCATGTGTGGCTTGATATGTGACATTTTTTATGTGTGAAGCCTACCTATATGTGGGGAGAACTAACATCTGAGCCTACCTAACATGTGTGGCCTCGATATGTGGATCACTTGACATGTGAGACGCTATATTGGTAAGTTTTGGTTGAAGAAGGGGAGGGGGCAAAGAGTGAAAATAAGGGTTTGTTTTCTTAGAAAAATGACATACCATCATACAAAATGGTGTGTTATTTTTCCTCAATTTATGCCCATTTGGAATCAAAATTTTACTTCAAACTAGATTTTTCCACAAAACAATCACGCAAAAATTAGAAAACTTGGAAAAAAATGATTCTGCAGTAAGAATTTTCCACGAAACAAATGGAGCCGAAGTGAAACAACATTAATTGAGATAGCTACCAAAAGAGGGGGGAAAACCCCCAAGTTTGAAAATACACATTCACTGTCATAAAAAAAAAGAGCTTTTATAGTGCATGCCTGAGGCTTACCCAGGTTGGTCCACCGCAGGAATCCAAGACGCACATCTTGGCTGTGCTCCGAGGCGCTGACACCTTAGGAACACAGCATGCAGCTCAGATGTGCGGAGTGGATTTCCGTGCCTCACCAACCAGGGTAAGCCTCAGAGCCCACCATATAATTCACCATAAAAGAAACCTGAATTATATAATAAACATACTATATGAATTATGAAGTGTACCTGTAACAATTCCTTCTCACGAGAGGCCTTCCATTGTCGAAATTGTTCTGCCTCTTGTTTTATTTTATGTTGAAGTTGGACCTACAATTTCGAAAACTATTAGTAGCACATAACCTAAAGTCACATGATAAACTACAGTACATGAGAATGTAGAGATGATTGAAGACCAAAATCACAGCCAACCTTCTGTGCCTTTATAAACTGTATTTCATCTTGCAGCCGCTTTGCTGCTTCATCGCTTCTTTGTTTTTGCTTTAAAAGCTGAACCTGACTTTCTTGTTTCTTCTTAAGATCCAAAATCTGAATTGTAAAAACCGAGGCAATATTAAAATTTTCAGAGATCAAGATAACATTATGAACACCTCAGAGAAACTGTGTTGTCACCTGTGTTTCAAGTGTCTTTAATTTGTGTGCGTGAATATCTTGCATTTTCTGTGTTTGCCCATCAGAAGTAGCAGCAAGACTTTCAACTTCAGCCAACAACCGGTCCCTCTCTTGCTGTAGAAGTTGTATAACAAGTATACAAGTGAACATCAGATTTTTAAAGGAAATCCATACAGAAAGAACAATGCAGATTCAAGAATGCTCTAATTAACCTGCACAGTTCTTTTCTCATCCTCAAGTTCCATGATTTTCTTTCCAAAATGCTGCTTAAGTGCTACAGTGTCAAACCCTCCAAACAGTTTCATCTCTGACTGCAAAAATATAGAAGCTAACTTAAAAACAAACAGTAGAACACAGAGAAAGTACAAAGATCCGTGCATTCTGTTTCAACACCTTATACAGGTATAAAATTATCAAAATTGCTCAAAGAATAAAAAAGTAATAATAACTAGAAAAAAGTAATCCTAAGATCCTTAGATCAAAAGCAACATAAAAATGCATAATGGAGAATGCTTCTACAGCAATCAGATTTGTTTTTCTGATATTACACAGTTTTCATGTTTTTGCTGCATAAAACTGAGTTATTGACTTGGCCTTAGTTGCACAAAGGAGTGGATGCAGGAGAGGACTCAGGTCTGGAAGCGTGCAAGCGGCTGCTGCAAACAAATTTTAGTTGAATTATTTAGGAAGCAGGAGTGGGAGTAGGATCAAGAGTGAGATTCAGACGGAGAAGAGTGTTGGATATTTTATTCAAAAACACTGATGTTTCTTTAAAAATAGTCTTGTTTTTAGTCCCACATTGGAAAGAGATAAAACACTCTACTTATTTTTAAATGTTAATTTACATTTTATTGTGTAATGAGTGGGTATGGAGATTTGGTGAACACCAATTAATTTGTATACACTCATGTGTGTATACACGCGTGTGTGGGTTACAACCCTTTGCAATTCAATGGCGTAGATTAAAGGAGAAAAGTCAAGTGTCTATTATATGTGTCTCTTCACATTTAGAAGGAACAAAATGGATTCCCGGGAGTCCATAAAAAGACTAAACGGGGTAGATATTCATACACAAAAAATTATCCAAGTGCTTTAAGACAAGAATTAAATGCATTAACGTTGTCCCATTGCTCCTCATCACTTATCCTAAAATTCTACTTTTTGCATCTACTTTCTAGCCGATCTGCACTTAGTTTTCTTTGATTCTTCAAGGAGGTGTAGCCTCAAGATCTATCGTGTAGGGAGCATTGTCTTCTGAGAGAGAAGTTTCCATGCAGTGCACCTACATCTAATAGTGGGGAAATCATCTCTTTTAACTTTTAAGATAGTGCCTTAATTGTCATGCCTTGCCCTGCTTGAAAATAAGCTCATCATTTACCGTTTATTTGCATCATCATTTTGATCGTGCTGTTCATAGAAGTTTCAATTTTCAAAAAACACTGATTTCATCAAGGGGGAGTGAAAGCATCACCTAGATACAAGGTTCCCGCAACTAAGACTTGCATAGTGAGTAATTGTGTAGAATTTTATGCAGAGTCCAAAATTATAATAATAACCTACCCAAATCATGCTCTGCTTGCAAAATGAGGTTTACAAGCTTAGATATTAACAAATGCTCCTTGTAAACATCAACAAAACCTGTAAACAATACCTCTTTCTGCTCCAGACGTTTATTTAACTCATTTAATTCCTTGTCCATAGTATTTTGCAGAAGTGTATGCTCCCACTCTTTTGCCACTTCTTCATCAATTTCCTTGGAATTGTCACCTGCTAACGTTGGCAATTGTATTCTCTTAATGCAAAGGGCTAAAATACTTATTAAAAAAACTAAGGCACTAAAATAACAAACCAAAAATTAGATTTTCTATTTCAATGAACTTTTAATAGGAATCAGTATACATTATCAAAAAAAAAAAAAAATAGGAATCAGTACACTAAATTACTAATAAGTACATGAGTACCATCAAACTGACAAAAATTAGGGCCATTCTTAGTATGGCGCCACATGGTTAAGGCTACATCTCAATTGGATGAAAATAAGAAATGGGTGGTTATTGGGCAAGCCCTGAACAAAAACAAGTGGTCTACCTGTTATAGTTTCACCCATTTGATAATCAGACGAGTCCATATTCTGCAAGCTCCTCTTTAGCCCATCACTTTTCACAAAACAGTTGTCACCTTCCTGAGATATGAAGAGCATAGCATTCACATACACAGTCTAACTAACCGCTACGATTAATAAAAAAAATGGAGATACACAATAAACTTACTGTCTATTAGGGGTGGCAAGAAACCAGATCAAAAAGAAGTCAGTTTTTTGCAAGGTATACACGAAACAAAGAAAAACCTGACCAAAAACCCATGAAATGTATCTATCAACATACTTGGCAATCTGTTTCACATTGCTCTATGCCAGTGCATCTGCTTCGGTGTTCATGAAGTTCCCTACAGAGATCCTCATTAGTAGCCTCAAGCCAAGCAATCCTTTCCTTGAGAACCTACATAACCGGAAGTGTCAAAAGAATGATATATGCTATCATTCCAACACAATTTTCTCTATGCACAAAAAATTATGGACGAAGAACTAATAGATGAAAAGGGATATTAGTTTATTGAACATAGATACCTGCACTTCATCAGATGAAGCTCCTCCCCCACGGGCACCAAGTAGTTCTGCCTGCAAGCACTCTAGTTGATGACGCATCTTTTGCATCTCATTGGATATTGGATCTCTGTTAACCTATACAACAAAATAAAGACATGTCCATAAGTCACAAGCATATATGAGACTTAAAACAAGATGAAGTATCTCTTTCTAAACAAAGCATAATGGGAAAAACTAAATAAAATTAATGCTAACAAGCAGTGAATTGAGAAACTTACAATAGGCTTATTCTGAATATTGCGAGCACGATTGGCATATTTGAGAGTGTTAAGAGTTTCCTCCACATTAATATCAGCTGGACTGATGCAAGCTGAAAGAAGGTGTAGGTTTGGAAGATATAAGAAAAGCATGAAAGAGATTCCAAATCACACACACACACACACACACATGTATAGGGTCAGGATCGGGGGACAACAATTTTTGCGTACCCATGTAGAAGATGAATCAATGGCTGATTTTTGGTGAGGATGATCTCCTCACCATATAGATCACTCCTACAAAAAATCAGTCCATTCTGAAATTTCTAACCCCGTCAAATGTAGTTTTCAAGTTAACGCTAAAAATAGACGGTCCATAATTCTTCAACCTCTAAACCAGTCTACTAATATCGGAATGATTTGAATTTTTGTGAGGATGATCTCCTCACCATAGAGACCATCCTCACCAAAAATCATCCCATTCCAAAACTTCTAAGTTATATATCGGCCCGTGCCAATTTTTTGTTGTGAAAATTGCTGCCCCCCCGATCCTGACCTATACATACACACACACACACACACACACACACACACATAAATATATATATATATATATATATATATATATATATATATATAGATAGATAAAGTATCAGCAACCATCCTATTTCAGTATTTCCACATGCAAGCTATAACAGACTGATAGCCATCATATAAGCAGATATACAAAACAGGAAAGAGAAACAAGAGAGCAAGACTTTACCTATCATAACAGTTCTGCTGTTTCCACCAAGCGAATCCTGCGGAAAATGCATACCTGGACTTAGATAATCATAAGAAAAATTAAAACATCCTTAGCAATTCAAACACTTCCTAAAGGTATGTCATCTTCCTCTTTATGCGTAAAGACCAATCACTATCTCACTCAAACGTCAATCTGTGAGCGAAGGTTGAAAAATCCATACTTTAACTCCACAGTCAGCTGGGGACCTTGACAAGTTTATCTCAGGACTTGGTCATAACTCAGCCTTGACATGAATAAGATGACTGCTAAATTAAAGTATATACTAGAAAGTATATACTAATTAAATTGTTTATCAAGTAATGTGCAACATTTATCAAGTTATTTTACAGTTATGTGGAAATCTTAATATTTTATACTAAGGTAATGCATCTTAATTTCAATATTGGCAGTAGAAATTACACGGCATTTTACTTTTTTTTACAAGGCATTTAACTTGTCTAATTAAGTGTTCTATTTTTAACAATATATATTTCTTGTGCCCACCAAAACAAGTGTTATATTGTTTTTATAGTATAACTAAATAAGCAGTGTAACGTAATGTATCACACGATTTGATCAAGACAAAGTTGATATTGGACTTAGTATTGTCTGAAAACTGAAATCAGGCCATCGCCTTGCCAAGCCAAACTTAGCAACTCAGAATTCACTGTGTTCTCAAACCATTCTTTGCATAATTATACATGATGACAAATGTTATAAAGACCAACCATCTTAAACTTAGAAGTAAATCAAACCTGCAAGAGCCGAGTAAGTTTACTGTCCCGATAAGGAACATGCACACCTTCTTTCCTCTTCTTCTCATCCCCAAGTGCACTTATAACATTACCAAGTGCAAGAAGTCCCTTGTTAATGTGAACTCCTGTTTAATCAAAAGAAAAGAGTTCGTGAGATTATTGTTATGCCCAAATAGCACCTTTGAATACATTAAGTTACATAAGATCAACCTACCTTCCTTAAAACGCATGCCATCAGAACCTGTCCTTTTAGCTCGCTCTGATCCAGCAAGATCTACCAAATGAAGCTTTGCACATAGATATTCTTCATTCATATCCTCGTTTGGGCAGATATCACCAGGAAAAACTGGATTGAGTTTACGCATTTGCTCTAATGTGATTGTGAAGATGGCATGAGAACGACTATTACAAGCATGACATCAGGAAAGAACAAATGTCATTAAAGTCAGAAGTATATGTTTTTTTTTATCAGGTAGTCAGAAGTACATACTGCAGATAATACAGTAAGAATTCAGTTACAACATTAAGTAAGGTTATCCTAGCATTATATATATAGTTAGGATAAATTTACATTTACTTCTTACATCAGGCAGTGGGACCCACGTAGAGATCAAGTTGGACAGTCCAACCGCAGAGTGAGTTGTTGTGGAAACCGTCATAAAAAGAACGTGGATTGAAGTATTGGGAGCAGATTTGAAGAAACTTACTTCAATTGAAGACATGGTTGCAAATAGAATGGAAAGGAGGAACAGGATCCATGCAGTCGACCCCATATAATTCGAATATGGCTTACGGCGATGACGATGACAATGACGACAACGACGATGACAGTGATACATATAAATGTGTGTAGCAATTCCAGGATATGGATGCACAAAAACTCTCTATTCTGAACCAAATTTGGTAAAATTGAGATACCATGCCTTATTATTACAAAAAATATAACTAGCAACCATTTCATATGCTCTTCAATCTCCTAAACTAAACAATGTTTTCTCTGATGTGGTCCAAGGTGATCTTATACTTTCTTCTTCTTTTTTTTCGGTTCAGCACGTAGAAGCTGTCATAAAGAAGTTGGATAGACAGCAAAGGGATTTAATGAAAGAAAATGCATCAGCTTGGAGAAGAGATTGAAACCTAAAAGTGCTACAAGGAGGAGGGGTTTTGATTTGTGGAGCATGAATGGTACAGAAAGAGATTATATGACATAGGGTTCTCAAATAGGGTGGGTTTGAAGATAGAAAAAGGATTAGGGGGCAATGTTTGGAGCCAAAAGTGTCACTAAGTGTAAGTAACATTGATTTGATCCTTTTGCTAGAGGAAGGAGCACTGAGTCTTAGATTTCCTAGCTTGCCTCACTTAGCTCAAGATCAAGGAGCTGACAGTTAGGCATTGTAGTGAGAGAGAGGAAGGTGCTCTGGGGTCCACTCCTAAAAGGAACTAAGGGGGTAGAAGCAAGGATGTTGAATATGTCATCTCACCTTAGAAGAGAGATGTATATCCCTATTCCTGGGCACCTCTAGGAGTGCAGGATTTCACAAACCATGTCCAAAACTTTTTCTTAGGGAAATCACATGCCAAACAGAGAATCTCAATTACCAAATGCATGTATGCACAGTCATGTAGAGTAGGAGATGATTGATCATATCTTCTTTATTGCAGTTTCCCTCGGAATATTTCTAGATTATTTTGGAGTGATTTTGGCATTACTGTTCGATGTCCCATGACCTGCAACTCTTCCCATCACATCTATATGATGAGCCATACAGCTAGTGGATTCCAGTCACAGGTAGTTCTAGTGTTCCTTATGGTTCAAAATAGTCACTTAGATTTGTTTCTCTAGGTTCTCTATAGTACATTACTAGGTCTAAAGTCTAGTCCTCCTTGTTTGGTAAGCGAGCAAGGGAACCGGCTCGTTCCGTCCCTTCATCTAGCCACAATAGCCACTCTTCCGTCCTTGCTATTGAAAATCAATGAAATACTTGATAGAAAATGTATCAGCAAAGTTTGATAGCAAATGTATCATAAAGTCTACCTATCAAAAAAATATATCACCAAAGTCTATAACACCAAGTGCAAGGCAAATTTAGTTGTAACCAAATAGGGCAGATATGGAATCTACCATGCTGCTCACTGAAAGAAAATAGAATTGACTTAAGCCAATAAAGTGACTCATGAGTATGTAATAGCACTTTATTTAATGAAAACGGGCAGCTTTTACAGTCAAGACTTTTTTAGCCTTTATGATCAAGATCGTAATCAAAAAGTATTTATAATTTAGAATACAACTTTTCCTTCTGGTATAAATTTTCGAGTCACCATCTCTAGATTATATTATACACAGATCTCACTTTCCTTGGACACATAAGGAGGAATAAATATGGTTACACATATGGTTCTAATTTCAGAGTTGATGAATGAAATCCTGCAAGGCTTAAGTTTTTCCAATTCCAAGAATACGAAATAATGTCATCAGACATTTCCATTATGTGGGTAAGCAAAAGCTAAGATCAGATATGTAGTTAACCTGGACTGGTTGTTCATGTTTGTGCTCCCTGTAGCCCTGCTCAATGATCCTTGTTCCAGGCATGCAGCCATTTCTTTTAGTGTACTCACACCAACTTCAGTGGATCCTGCCAGTGTTATAACTCCATTTGATGTCTCACGAATTTGTATCGGGGATTTCCCAGGAACTGTTACTTTCCCAGCATGTCCATTAGCAGTCTCTGATTTGCCTCCAGATGTGGGGTCCAGCAAGTCTCGCACTTCTTCTTTCAGAATCTTCACATACAAACCTCTAGTTACAAACTTGCAATATGAAAGGAGGGCAGCAAGGTATACAACAACAAGAATATCTGGATGTCCTAACCTAATAATATTTGAACAAACTTTTCAAGCCAGTGCAGGAATACAAGTGGCAATATACATATTACGTCATGCAAAGACCATTAGAGAACACTGAGCTGTCAATTTCAGTAACAAATTAAAGACATTTGTGTATAGACACAAGGATTCACCAGAAATAAAGAACTTTAAAAGTTTGAGAGCTTGTCATTAAAATAGAGAAACATGAAGCTATATTTGCTTTCATTTGCAATGTGGTGGGAGCAAACCATGCACAACGAACCTCTAAAATCAAAAGACATCCTATTACTTTAGTATTAGCCTTGGATCAAAAACTGATCCGCTCTCAACCACTCAACCATCCATAGGGAGTGGACCATATCATCACTCCTCTCCCTGTCGCCTAAGGCCATTGGTAAGGGCTCCAAGATGTAGGAGACAGTATGCAGCAGTTTACTGCCAATGAACCGTCAGTAAGTTATATGTGTTTATTTTGACCACCTTGGTAGGATGTTCTTCTTGCAAACCATGTCCTTGAATCAGATATATTTAGGTTATGCATAGCATTTTTGAACTTTGTACATTGATTTCTTCTATTTTTTGGAGACTATCAAGGTTATTTTCATTTATAGAGAATTGTAGGCACCAACCATTTTGATGCGAAGACGTGCCTTGATTGTTTGTATTATAAGTGATTCCCAACAGTGCACGGTGTACGTTTAAGTTCATGATAAAAGTGTGAACCTGTAGTACTAGATACTTCTAGTGTTCCATAAGCTTTCTCAATTTTTTTCTTTACAAATTTGCAACCCATTTTGCCAGAAAAAATTGTTTCGACTAAAGACTTGATAGGATTGAGTCTCAGCAAGTTGGAATCAAGTTTCAAGTTGTCAGCCTTGAAATTCAATTTACAGAGAAATCACAATGTAAGTATTAAACTAAATGCCAAACAAAAGATATTGGTGTGCATGATGCAAGCACACACAAGAAAAGCGCCAGTACTTAACATGTGATGATGTGATAAAAAAAAATAAGAACATGGTTCGATGAGCCCCAATCCATAAACCCGAGTTCAGAAGATATGAAAGTAATAGGCACCATTTATCTCATTTGAGCATTCAGTACGAAACTGAAAGAAAACATATTCTGCAGTCAATAAGGGAGAATCATATGTTGTTTTGACACGTTTATAATATGGAAAATGCATAATGACTCTTGCTGTCGACAAAAACTTCTACAATTATTTTACAATCTTTAAATGTGTTATACAGTTGCTGACTACACAACTGAACTTCTGGAGTTGAAAGTGCATCCTTCAAAAAACAGTGCATCACTGAAGGCAATCTACACAAGTAGAAGAAGGAATAAAAATGTAAAAGATTTCAATGAACCTCAATGAAGGAAACATGTAACTGGAATTCGGCATCATGCTTCAAAGTTTCAATCTTGCTGAATAGTGCATTCATAACTTGAGGTATAAGCCCTGTTTGGCAACCATCTCTAAAGCCAGTCCCCATGGTGTATGTTTTCCCGGAACCAGTCTGCAGGAAATTGAAATATAAAATACTAAAATCTACATGGGAAATTAGACATCGTGAGTAAATCTTTGAAAGGGTAAAAAGTTTACCTGACCATAAGCAAGAACTGTTGCATTATATCCTTGGAACAAACCATCAACAAGCGGAGCAATGCATTCTTCAAACATGGCAGATGATGGAGAACCACTACTTCCATAGACATGATCAAAAGTGAAAGAATGTGTACCAATTTGTACCTGCATTATAGTCACAATCAACACCAAACCTTCGCCAATTAAAATATAATTTCCTTGCCTTCCAGTAGCATATGGAGGTGGGAGATGACAATAAAAAAGGTGACAACAAAATAGCAGATCAATATAATACTCTTTAAACAAGTCTACAAAAGATTATGAAGTTCCTTCATCAAAAACTATGATAGTAATGGAGTTGTTAGAGGCACTAATATGGTTGGGGATATTGCTGTTTCAAAAGCAATTATATAAATGGAACAGCCATTGTTTATACTATGAGCTTCAGGTCAGAGGAAATTTAATTAATTAATAGAAGTAGTAGAACATGGACCGTCCACATTTTTTCCTCTCAATTCTATTATTTAACATGACATCAAAGCAGGATGCCTTGGATTCTCTTATTTTTATTGCAAATGTTTTCTGTTTGAAGAGGTTCAGTCTCCTGATCACATCCTAAACCTTTTACGAGCACCTAGGGTTTCAAATCTACCACAAATTTAGCCTTTAAGCCTCTATACGTTAGATTCCAGGATAGGGTCATTAACAGATCAATTACAGGACCATGTCCCAAAAATTGAACTTCAAATCTACTTTTAGATTTTCCTTCTGAAAATTTTTGGACAGCTTCAGTTCAAACACTTTGGAAAGTCTGAACTCTCTTTTCAATATAGGTCAATTCTAAGTTTCTAACTACATAGACTAAACTTCCAAAGATTCTAGATCTAGTGCAGAACCATTTCCATCATTGATGCAGGGAGAACTTATCCTTATTATGCACCAAGAAGAATGGTTGGCAAACTTGAAGATGAAAACTCCCAACCAAGGTTTCTTAAAAGGTCGTCTTGCAAAGGGTTCCTGCAAAAAAGACCCAAGATTCTACAAGGAACTAAAAACCTAAGATCCAGATCTTTATTCATTGGCTCAAAATAATATCCCCAATAATTCTCACAACTATTTATAAAAAAAAAATAAAACCTTAAAAATAGCTTAAGGCTAAGAAGCTAATACCACCCATCCATCTAAACTAACCTGATTCTGAAAAAAGAATAAATTACCAGCCAGTGATTTAAAAGTTAGCCTCGAGGCAAAGCGCATGGATTTGGCCTCGAGGCTTAAGCTTCGTCTGGAATTTAAGAGGTTTATGCCTCAAAAACACTATTGCCAAAATAAGAAGCTTATTCATTGGCTCAAAATAATCTCCCATGTAGTTCTCATAAGTCATAACATCTATTTATAAGAAAATAAAACCTTAAAACTAGCTTAAGGCTAAGAAGCTAATCCCATTTATCCATCTAAACTAAACTGATTCTCAATGAAGACTAAACTACCAGCCAGTGGTTTTAAAGCTAGCCTCAAGGCAAGGCAAGGCACATGGATTTGGCCTGGAAGCTTAAGCCTCAACTGGAATTTAAGAGGTTTATGCCTCAGCCAGTCAAGGCATACTGTAAGCCTTGAGGCTCGAGGCATGAGCCGCAGCCAAGGCATGCTCACGCACGAAACACAGGTTGAATGTTAAAAAGAATGTTTTTTTATTTCTAAAACACCCCATACATTTCACCTCTATCCAAAAACAACCCTAATACATTTAGATACCATGATGGCTCTATAGCTGGCCCCACAAGCAATAAGGACAACAAAGAAACTGATGACTTATAGATATTAGAGATCCCTTTCCATCTCCAGATTATGGTTGTACTATGTCATTGGATTATGGTTTTATGAGATCGAGAGTTTTGAAACTGGTTTTTACGTAACTACTAACGCAATAGCATTATAGTTTCTACTTAACTTATTTTTGTTGATATACTTTCTAAATAGTTAACTGTTGAATGTTGATAAGTTGATGTATCAGGTATTTTCCTCAGAACTGTCACCCGCCAAGGTAAATCATCAAAAAAGAAAAGAGCTCCTAACATTTTTTTGTTTCTTTCTTTATTTATGTAGTTGATTAGTGTTTTTTCAAACTTTCTTTTGAATTTATTTTAGGCTTATGCCTTGCTTCACATAGGCAATAAACCTAGTATGTGCCTTGTGCTCTTTAGAACATTGTTACCAGCTAAACTTCTAATACTATTTTGAGGCCTAAAACAATAAAACCATGCAAAAAATCTTAGAAACAGCTATCTTAGGTCTTAGAATGAGCTTTCCAATTCCCCTTAGCCGCTCCACGATCCGATACTTGAATGAAAAGTTATGAGTCCAGAAAGTTGATTGTCTCGAGCCAGCTGTGGGATAGATGATCCGGGAAAAAAAAAGGTTGCAAAGCAAGGACAAAATAAATTAACTCCCCTTGATCGTGGTGCAAAGTTAGTAACCTATTGGAGACTAACGATAACTACAGAACAAGAGATGATAATTCACAAATGAGATGGAAATTGTAGCTGGGTATGAGAATCTGGCTGTTGTGCTGCGAATAGCCATGATTGGCAGAAAACGAAACACCCGGCACTTGAGCAGGTTGGTATTTACTAAAGATGGAATAGAAACAAATGGGAAATTGAAGTAACCACCCAATAGTCTATAAAGTATGAACATTGTATAGAACAACAAACCATGAAAAAAATAATTTTTTACCGAAACATTTGTAAAAAAAAAAATCACAAAATCCAAACAATTCTTGAATCCCTTCCCAAAAGAACAAACCGATACAATGTCAGAAAAAAAAAAAAAGTAAAACTCATGCAACTCGTCAAACTCTTTGAATTAACAAAAGCAGCAACAGTGAAAACTACAGCAAATTCAATTGATTGCATGTAGAAGTGAAAGGGAAATTGGACTTAATTCAAGTTCAAGAATCAGAAAAATCAGTTCTGAGAAGATCGGGAGATGGTTTAGGTTTTAATTCCAGTAAAAACATCGGATCCTAATTAGTTCACCAAAAAAAAAAAAAAAATTCTTGAAACGCAACCAGCGTCATACAGATCCAGATCTCCAAACCAATCATCGATCTGAAAAGCTCTGTAAGTGGAAATTCATCCATCACAAAGAACTAAAATTAAATCTCAAAGGACTTCACAACTCTTCTAGAGACCATCACACTCCATGGTTCTAAACATGAGCAAATGTGGCATCAGAAACACAGTACCTGGGGCTTTCCAGGAACGACGGTGACACAATCTTTACATCCTTGAAGCCGTTCATCACCGATGAGCGGTCGGATGTGAACGGCAACTTTTACACAGCAATCCTCAGCACCTTCCATAGGCAGCACAGAGAGAAACAGAGAGAAAGAGAGAGAGTGTGTGGAAGACTACTTTTCCTAGAAAACCACTCTCATTGTCCGTGAAAATTAGGAATGTAAGAGATGAAAACGATGCAGCAACTGAAGAAAAGAAAAAGAGCTCTTTAGAGAGAGAGAGAGAGAGAGGGGTAGTTGGGGAATAGCGGCAGGTTTGGAGCTCAAAAGGGCGGGCACCAGAAGAAGCAGGTAACTGCAAAGACAACAACCACTATCATTTTCCTTGGTGTTCACTGCACACCAGCCAGAAGAGGTGGTGATGCTGGTGGCGGTGGTGGTGTGGGATTGGTGAAACTTTTGTAACACTCTTTCCCAAAATACCCTCTCAAATTGCACAAGCTTAGCCAAGCTCTATAAAAAGTGACCCTGCTTTCGACATTATTACTGTTTTACCTCTCCACCACCTTGGCTGTCGATTAAATATTAAAAACAAACTTAACTTTGGCCGAAAGTCATTACCTCTTTCTTTCCATCTCATAATTAATACTCATCTCCTCTCGACTACAGACCACGTGACTTCGGAATCTAACTAGTTGTATTCTTGTATATATTTGTTGTTTACTGTCCACTTCAAAGTTTAAAGTCCCCCTTCCAATATGCCACGTGGAGTGCTCTTTAGGACCCACTGACCTTACGGATGTTTCGTCCAACTCTTGATGGATCTACACATCAAAAATTAGTTCCATTGGTGATTTCCAGCCGTTGGATTTAAGAATTTAATACTGTGATTTTTTTGCCGTTGGATTTGAGACTTTGTATATAAGACCTCTTGGATCAAACATCCATAAGGTTAGTGGGTCCGAAAGTGAGCTCCATGTGGAACTTTTGAGAGGGGGAGACTTCAATTTTTGAAGCTTAAAGACAGCTAATATTTTCTCTATATAAATACAATAATACGGTGCAAGAGTACTTTTGCTGATTTCGGTACAGGTGCATTGTCGTAAATATGTCTGTAATGAGGGTTGGTTCAGAGTCCTTTCTTTAGTAGCGCAGAGGTGGTGGGGGAGAAAGGGAGCCGAGCTCCAGCATTTGGACAGCGACGGGAGGTTAGGGAAGTAAAGCGAGAGGACCCGAAAGCGAGACCCACCAATAACCACAACAACAAGCAGTAGGTGGGTCCCACATCACATGGTCTCGTGTTTTTAAGTCTCTTACCTTGGTGGACCCCACTCTCACACTCAAAGAATCAAGACCGTTACGTTTTGGAGAATTTCGCTGTGCCAGTTAATTTTCTGTACCAGGAAGGCAGGAAAAACAAACTGCTTGGAGAATAAATCTCTTAATTAGTTTTTTTTTTTTTTGTCGTCCTTTCTTTTTTTGGCCTTTTTATTTTAGTGACTGTACCATTATGTAGGCAGGGGTGTCAATTTGTACCCTATTAACCAGTACCCCGTAAGAACTTGTCCTTATTTACACGGTTCTGGTAAGCTATTTCAGAATCGAAAAAGATCCGGAACTAATAGGACCTGGAACCGAAGTAAGTAATAGGTTCTGGTTCTCAGTGCATTAGTATCTGAACCAAACCGATATGACCTAAAACTGGCATACATATTAGTGTTAAAGATACCAAGGTTCTTCCTAAATTTAGCATGAAAGTCATGTTATTTATACTAGGAACGCACGTGCATTGCACACGTGAGTGATTATAGGGACCATCGATGACGGACCATAGTATGAGCCACGTGGCACACTCTTAGAGACCATTGACTGTATGGATTAGAGTCTTTTCCATGGTTTATTTTTAGGGTCGGACTCCAATTACTACGTGGCACACTTTTAGAGGACTCTGACCGTATGGATGTTTGGCCAATCCCTAAGTGGACTTACAAACCAAAAATCAGCCTCATTAGTGATTTCTAGGCATTGGATCTTTGTACCTCAATACTGCTCAAATTCCCACAGTTGAGATCAACCCATGAAAATAAGTCCAATCCAACACCTAAAAATCACTAATAAGGCTAAGTTTTGATTTTCTAGGTCCGCCTAGGGATTGACCAAACATCCATATGGTCAGAATCCTCTAAGAGTGTGCCACGTGTCTCATATTGTGTCCTGTAACGAGAGCCTATTATTTTAGGGCGGTAACTGGAGCCTGACCCTCATTTTTAACTGTGGATTTCAAGCATTATTTGGGGTACTCATGTCCAAAAGGTTAGAAATCACTAATCAAGATGATTTTTGTTATGTAGGTCTACCTAAAGATGGGCCAAACATCCATATATCAATGGTCTCTAAGAGTGTGCCACGTGGCTTACAGTGTTGTCTCTCGACGGACCTCCCTCATCAAAGTTTTGCTCTTTAGGTAAGTATCTGAAGCCCACATCATCGCCATCCCTGGTATAGATTTTTTTTTTATAAAACACGGGGTACCCAATACCCAATGGGAGAATCGGATATATTTCAGTTCCAGGTTCACTTGTTTAAGAACCAGTTGCTATAGGAATCGGAACTGTTATCCCCGAATATAATAAATTCCGGTTCTGAGTACTTTGTTGTCCAAACCGGAACAGACCCATTGACGCCCCTAACCGTATGCATGGCCCACTTGTATAAAATGGTGATTGAACCATTGAATCAACTGTGAACCACCTCGAGGGTGGGCCATAGCTGATAGATCATACCATAACTTGCAATTCAAGAGCTAAAAAACAATAAAAATAAAAATAAAAACTTGGTAACGTAACAACGAATTATTGGTAAAATGTCAATTTAACTTACCATTAACAGAAGAAAAACTAACTTGGAGAGAACTAGAAAAGGAAGTGGTAGAAAAAATGTCAATTACAATTGATGGTTATGTTTTTGTAATCTTTCTCATCTGTCACTCAACCAAGATTCATTTCAATGGTCCAGATCGATTCGCAAGTGGGCTTTGTGTGCCTCTGTGTGACACGGTCCAATTACAATATTTTCACATGCAATTGGGTTTTTATTTTTTGGGAAGAAATGTTAAAAAAATACGATGGTATAATTAATTTATGGTCCCACGTGTCTGTGTGTTTCAACGCTTAGCTGTGACATGTGGTAGAATGCAAGCCAAGGAAAATGCCCCCACACTACAAGTACTCAGCTTTTTCCTCTCGAGTCTACTTTATCAAGAAGAAAGACAGAAAATATTTAAAAAAAAAATGGAACAAAAGATCTCAACCCCACGTTTCCTTTCCCTGACCTAACTTTCTATTCCTTGGATTCTCTCCCAAGTCGACCGTTAGCTTGGATGAAACCAAGCAAACTACAAACGAGTCCCCACTTCTCTTCCCTTTAAGGTATCTACATTGTCAACTATAGACCATTAATTTTATGTTCAAGATAACAGAAAAAACTGTAAATCATGGTAATTTACAAAATTATTAGGGTGGCCAAATTACCAAGAATTACCTGTTTAATTTCGAAATTACAAGCAATTTAAATTCGACGCGTAACATTACCATTATATCCGTTATAACGTATAATGGATAGCGGATAAATTAATAGCCATTGTAACATTAAGTCCATTTTTTTAGTTTTTAGCAATTAACAAAATGGGTTGAAGTGTTACCATTTTAATGGACGTTATAACGTTTTTTTTTAAACAGGATTACAGGTTTTACATTCTACAATCCAATTCCCATAGTTTCACCCATGGGTAAAACTTGTAATTATCAAGTTAGGACCATTGACATAGATCGGGCTCAAGTAGATCAAGATCGAGCCCAAACTTTGTACGTGTAGACTTGAATTCATATCATATGATCCATGCCCAACCCATGATTTGTATTTGATGATCGTCTACAAACACATATACAGAGGTAGATCACCATCTCTTACTGTTAAAGATCCTATTGAATCCAAGATCATGGTCTAAGCTGGATCTTCTGATTACTTGGCATAGAATCCAAATCGCTTGGATCCTAATCGGGTTTGGCTTCTCAGATCTGAACCCGATCGACTCTTATATTTCAAACAGATCTCAATGCAAGCAAGATCCCAAGTAGTCTTGCATGCTATTTGATTTTTATTTGCTATGATTAAGTACTATTAGCTGTTAATTCCCAGGTTTAAAAGGGCCGCTATAACAGTATAACGGACTGGGGGCATACTGTTTTTTCCGTTATAACAGATTGGAACGCACAGGACCAAAAATGGAAAATAACAGAATAAACAGCGCTAAAATTCAAATTTCACAATTCAAAATTTGAATTTCAAATTTTTAATAAAATATATAATGGAAAAATAACGAAAAATAATTGAAATAACCGACTTTTTAAACAATTTTTTAATGGCTGTTATTTTATGAGCGTTAAAATGGTACATAACATAACAGGGGAGGTCCGAATCCGTTATAACAGCCGTTATTTTCGTTATAACATCCATTTTTTAAACCATGGTTAATTCTATACAATTTTCAGGACTCCTGAAACAAAGATTTCCAATTTCAAAAATTTATAAATAATCACAATTTTTAGATTTGCAATTTACAATTTGATTATATGCCTTGCTTCCGAATGGACCATTCGTTTGTAATTTATTATGATCTATATGAATTGATCCGACCTACCCAATGAAGAAGAAGAAGAAGAAGACATGATACATGATCATGGGTCGTCGCAGTGAGTCTTCAACGCTCGCTAACTCGCTAAGTGTTCAATACTTCCATCCGCATCTTTCCTGCCATAATAATAGAAAAATTACGAGGTGATATCGCTTTATATTCGAATTAAATCCACCAATGAATTGCAGTCCCTGTTCTTTGATCTCCAATTATTTATTTGAAATATCCATTAGTTTTGTTTGCTATAGCCAAAAAACAAAAGAGGTTTTGTTTGGGAGGGGTGCTGAGGTGGCTTGATTACACATGGGTATTTTGACCATTGTATTCTTTTTAACCGTTCAAATGTGATCTGCTAGCTGTTTGATTCCGAGATTTGGACGGTGTGATTTGGTCATCCATCTAAGATTCTATAATAATTTGAATTATTTACTCTTTCTATCTTGGTTTTATTCAAATCTAAAATGGGTCGGGATCGGGGGACAACCGTTTTGGCGGACCCACATAGAAGATGAATCAATGGCTGATTGAGGATGATCCCTACGGTGAGGAGATCATCCTCACAAAATTCAAATCATTCCGATATTCATAGACTGGTTTAGAAGTTGAAGAATTATGGACCGTCTATTTTTAAATCATTCTATTTTTACTGTGTAACTTGAAAACAACATTTGATGGGGTTAGAAATTTCAGAATGGGCTGATTTTTTGGTGGGGTGATCTATACGGTGAGAAGATCATCCTCAAAAAAAAATCAGCCATTGATTTATCTTCTATGTGGGTCCACCAAAATGGTTGTCAAAAATAGTTGTCAAAAATGGTTGTCCCCCGATCCTGACCCAACTAAAATATTGTTCTTCTCAATGTCTCGGTAAGTTCGCGTAACGAGACATATTGACCGAAAAAAGAACGAGACAATAGAAGAAAAAAAATATTATATGCCTTAATAAGGTTGAACTATTTTTTTGTAATATTGAATTAGGTTACAAATTTATTTTTTTAGCATTTACGTGTATTATAAAATTACATAAACTATGAAAATAAAGTAATAAACCAATTTTAGTACTTCGATTAAGTTTTTGGCACGAGACACACCGTCTCATTACCTTACCAAAATGAGACGCCGTCTTGATATCTTATCAGAATGAGACAAAACGAGATTTTCAACCATGATTATAATTGGCCTGATTCTGTTACGCCCGTGTTCAAATCGTGGCTTGCTGATTAACCAATCCAAATTTATTTTGTGGGGCCATGTGTGGTAGGGTTTTTTGCGGACGATGATCGACCAACTTCATAGTATGTTTCTCCTATAAAAAAAAAGACTAATATCTATTACAATTAGGAAAAGGATGAGATGCTAATGACCCATTGCTAATTTTAAGTTCTATTCTTCCTTGGCTGATCCAAGGTTTAAAAGGGGCCGTTTCAACGGTATAAAGGACTGGTGTGCACCATTTTCTGTTATAACAGCCGTTACAATTCTGCGCGAGCATGGTCCGCCCTACTCAACTCTTTCAGATCGAAAAGCACTACTTTGAGATGTCCCTTGGAGGTGTTACTTCAAGGTGGATTGGCCGTTAGAAAGAATTGTAACGTTCAGGGGCAAAAATGAAAAATAACAAGGAAAAAGAGAGAAAATGGCGCTGAAACTCAAATTTTGAAATTTTAAATTTTCAAAAACGAAAAATAACCGAAATAATGGCCTTTTTTTCACAAAAATTTTCAGAAAATAATGGTCGTTATTTTCGTTATAACGGAAAAATAATGGAAAATAACGGCCGTTATTTTTTCAGTTTTTTAACGGTACGTAACAAAATGGGGGAGGTCCGAATCTGTTATAACGACCATTATTTCGTTATAGCCGTAACAATGGGCTGATCAAAAAGTCCTATATTCCTTTGGCTGATCAAAAAGTTGTATTATTCCTTTTAATCATGATAAAGTCCCCTCTTGTGTTCTCCAAACAATAGATACTGCCATGGTTTAAAAAACAGCCGTTACAATGAAAATAAAGGCCAGTACAATGAAAATGACGGTCATGTTTTTGAAAAGAATGGCCATTATGACGAAAATAGCGACCGTAATTTTATGAAAAAATTTATGGAAAAAAATGACCTTTATTTCTGTTATTTTCCATTATAAATTTTATTGAAAATTTGAAATTCAAAATTTATATTTTAGAATCATTTTTTTCTGTTATTTCCATTTTTTTTTTCCAAATTTTCCGTTTTGTCCCTTGTGCGTTACAATTCGTTATAACGGAAAAAATGGTAACACCCCCAGTCCATTATAACACTGCAAATCTAACACTCGCTGAAGTAGCGACATAGCATCGAACTCGGGTTAATTGAATTTGCGTGGCGACTGTCGGAAGTGTTAGCATCGATTCTCGCTACTAATCGTTAGCAGCAAAAAAAAAAAAAAAAATATCGACGAATATACTAATTATTACAGTTTATGAACACAACATTCTCATTAGACCATAAGTACAAGTCACATGTTGAAGAAAATAAAATCATTTTCAACACCAGTTGAAGCTTTTTTTCTAATGGGTTTCACAGGGTTGCTAAGTGTACTTCCTTTATTCCCACCCCCCACCCCCTTTTTCCTTGTGCTTTCTACCCATGTGCCCCCTTTGCCTTCACATGCACCCACCTCCTTTACATTCCATATTATTCTATCCTTCTTTTCATCTTTCTGTCCCTTCTCATTCCATCATCCCCCCCACAAGCTACTGTGTCCTTTTGAATTTATCATTAACATTATTATTAAGTTAACGTGATCGATCCCGATCCTGTTTATGTTGCGACATATGGAGATCCTCTGCTTCACCTCATGCATATGAAATCCAAAGTTTGGTAAATCATTGCACCCATTTAAGTACATAAAAGCATGCTAAGGACTTCAGAGATGAGAGATGATTCCTGGCTCCGCAATTATCATTTTGGTGGTCCTCTGTCATCCCAAAGCAACCCCAGTTGCACACCCTCTTTACTTTTCTATTCCACCATATATTGTCTTGCATAAATACTGCAAGCTGTCTGAGCTTTTTATTTTTTCATCTTCTTCCTCGTTCTATCTTAAAGGAATCGATCCAGAAACAAACATGTGCGCCGCTGCTGTGACCGTATGGAATACGTGTTCGAAGGTGTTCAATACGATTTCTTTTACAGATGTAGCAATTCTTAGGAGCAGGGTTGTCTTGATACAAGTTGAGGCCGAAGGCGAAAAAACTCTATGTAAGGTTTTTTTTATATTCAATATATTAATATATATGGTATTAATTAAAAACTTTAACTCTCTTTATAATAGAAAATATTTATTTCACAACTATTTTTTATAATAAAAAAATTTACGAAAAAATTTAGATACAGAGGACTCCCCATTGCAGTCTATGCAGAAGACTCTTGTAACCCCACATCATTTTTTGGGCCCAATGACTGCGTGGATGTTCAGACCACTTATTGGTGGATAAACACACTAAAAATCATCTTGATTGATGATTTACTACCCAAAAATATATGCTTGAATCCAACGTCTAGAATCAATCCTAAAAAGTACTAAAATCTATAGCTAGAGATAAGCAATCAGGTGGTTGATTTTTGGTTTGTATATCCAACAAGGGGTGGGCTAAACTTCCATGTGGTTAGTGGGCCCAAAAAAAAATGTGCTATGTAGGGCCTAGACTGGGGGCCTTCTCTCACCAAGAGGGCTTAGGAGCCTTAATGGCCTTAAGGTAGAGACTGTCCTGCATAGGAGATCTAATTAAGAAATTAATGTGACACAATGTTTAGAATGTCGGAAGGGTTAAGGCGTGATTCTAAAACATTGTTTGTTATGGTTATCTTATCTGTAAGGTAGGACCTAAGTATTGTCATGTTGGTTGGGGAAGTAAGCGACATAGGAGCGGCCTCGCCTTTACACGTGGGATTTTTTTATCCGCCTTTGGAGAACGGATGCTTTTACAAATCTTTATTTGCCTACATATTAACAACACACAATGTATTGATTATCATTAAGCATTGGTACCTCATAGTCACATGCACTATTAGTTTTAGAGGTCTTAAGTGAGGTTCTTCAGTCAAAACCGGCGGGGGTTGCCGTCCACGAGGGCTTTACTCGAGCAGAGCAGAACTTTGATGATGGAGGTCCATCATCAATGTTGACGACGGACAACTGTGTGGGCCTTGTGGCACATTCTCTAGGTAGACTTACATGCCAAACATAAGGCTGATTAGTGATTTCTAATTTTTGGTTTATTAATTTTGTAGGCAAGCAGGTTACTCAGTGAAGATGGGTCTTGAAACCGGGGTTTATGGGTATTAAAACCCTCGAACTTTACTATTTTTAACCTAAAGAAGTTCCATATCAGGTTTTAGTCCCAGGCTCTGCACAAGGGTTTTTAATTATTTTAGATGAATTACAAGGCACGCCTGAAGCACATCCCTGTGTTTGGTGTGTCTCGTCTGATCCGGATCACCCGATCCAAAACGGGATCGGCCGAGACTTCAAACTATGGTTCCACTTGAGCTAGGAAGTGATTTGCTAGTCTAGGCATTGTCCTGGAATAAAATGGTGAGGAGATGATGGGCTTTTGAGCTGTCGTCTCTTGGCTTTTTTGGTCTAAGCATCATTTCTTAACTTAGATATTAAGCACAGAAGAAATTCCATACTGTACATGTTGTCTCCTAATCATACCCAAATAATCTTGTCACACACCTCAAGTTCCAGTCAGATCAAGTCCCCTCAGTTAAGTGGGACGCACTCCTACTGTCAATGGGCCAGGTCTCTACGTATTGGGCTTGAGAAGCAATCAATTTAGCTTGTGGGCCAGGATTGGGATAAGGTATCTAACCCCATCTGAATATCGGGTCAGGCCCATGAATGAATTATAGGAAGAATATCAGTTGGTCAGACTCAGCCCAGGGCAGTTTAAGTTTAAGGATTAAAGCCTACTATGCTGCGCCAGACTTGGGCTGACCAAGCCCAACCAAATCTTGCTGGGTTGAAAACCCTATTGTTGAGAATGTACCAATTGAATCCTGTTATATACCTTGCAATATGGAGTAAAACTTTGATGACGGGGTGCAATACGAGCCACACGTAGCACACCCTCAGAGGACATAACCGTATGGATGTTTGGCCAATCCCTAGATGGGCCTACAAACCAAAAAGCAGCTTGATTACTGACTTCAAACCTTTGGATCTTTTTACCTCAAATAATGGTCAAATTCCCACGGTTAAAATCAACCCATGAAAATAATTTCAATACAACGCCTAGAAATCACTAATCAGGCTGATTTTTGGTTTGTAGGTCCATCTAGGGATTGGCCAAACATCCATACCGTCAGATTCCTCTAAGAGTGTGCCACGTGACTCATATTTCGCCCTGTCATCAAAGTTTTACTCCATAATAGGTTCCCTTAAAATACGAAAGATCAAGACTTAGTTCATTTATTTCATGCCTAATTCAATAAAATGCACATGAGAATATGAGATGTTTTTGCATCTAAAGTGGCGCAGCGGTCCTTTTGGCGGACTTCAATTCCTGCAAAAGCAGAGTTTTCACAAGTGGCAACTGAAGTGGCAGGACCAAAAGGGCACCTGGTGGTCCACCTCCGCCCCTCCCCATGTGGCAAGTTTAAGCCCAATCATTCATTAAGGAGAAGTGCTGCACATGGTAGGGTATGGGTAATGGGTAATGGGTAATGGGTGTGAGGCTGCTGTCCCTACTCCCTAGTGGCCGTTGTCCCTATCGTCGTCCTTGATTTCAGACTGTTGGTGGTCCTTGAGATTAAGACCACACAAATCTTAAAGAATATTCAACGGTCTGGATCTAAGGACAATGATGCTAAAATATCATCTTTGGGACGATGCTATAATGTGAAGCGCTTCAAAAAAAAACGTGGATTTAGCTCGTAGGATCGTAGTGTCTAGCTAGTGGCCAAGATAGGTCATGAGGTTGATCACCAAGGGATACAACTTCCTTTCCTCTTACTTATGAGGTCATGGGAAGGACTATGGAATGGTGTAGGAACCTGCAAGAGACCAGGTTAATTAGGTGTCGTGATTCATGAAGTCTCCAAGTCCTCCGTAGGTGCCTTAGGTTAGTAGGCAGGAGGGGATCATGATTCATGAACCTTGAGAAAATATTAGAGAGATGCGTCTTTTATTTAAAAAAATATGATTCACGAATTCTAGGGTTGGGCGGCCAAACATCCATACGGTCAAAAATCTCAAAAAAATATTCCTCAGTTGCTCATATTATGGTCGATCAGCAACTTTGTTGACCATTGAGCAAAGCTTTACTAACAATTTTTTGTATGCATTGTTTCAAGTTTGAACCACGTCATTTTACATTAATCACACAAGGCCATCCATCTAGACTGTCCAAACAGTAGGCAACCTGATAGGATGATCTTAACATTTCATTTAATCACACTGATAGGATGGTCAGGAAACCTACATGCAAATAAGATCCATAAAAATCATGTTATCATGCAAAAATCCTCCTTGGAAGTACATGAGAGGGGGGGATCTTTGGACGAGCTTCAATGATCTTGGGCAAATAGAGGTGTGCAGATAAATCCGTTTCCAATTCGACGATGACATTTTTGGATGAAACACCAGTCTGGAAATTGATCGATGGAGGAACACGTTTGTCATCACGACACTAACACTTCAACACCGTTATGTTATTTGTTAACCATCCATCAAGGTGTCTAACTTTCTAGCAAGCGTTGCATCCACCTTTGACCAACACAGGTACTCATCTATAATAGAATTTTCATGTCAAGTGCTCCACTATTTCAATTTTCTCTGAGTGGGAGAGCTTTCTTGATTGCTAGAGGTGGGATTGACTCTCTCGACACGTAAAATTTCAAAACCTAACCCATGAAGGGATCCATTTTCTATGAAATGAGATGTGTATTCTTTAGTGACATGGTCTTCAAGTTTGACTCTATCATGGGGAAAGATCGAGTGGTGTCTTTTTTGGCTTTCTTGTAGCTACTTTTCTTTTTCCCTTCGTTTCCCTTGAGATCTCGATCTCCTTTTCTTAATAAATGGTTCTCGACTTATCAAAAAAAAATCCCATTAAGGGAATGAAATAAGATTATGCATTTGTTAAAAATTATAGACATGCATTAATATCATGTAAAACTAATGTGTATGCATCTCAATTCACCAAAAAATTAAGAGTACTGATCTAGTTTTAGGTTTAAATAAAAAATGAATTTGTTGCAAAACCCATATAAAAACCAACAGATTTCTCAGTAGAGCCACAATTTAGACGTAGGCAAAAATGGCGTGGTGGTAATAGTGGCAATGACCGTGGTGGTAATAGTATCAATGGGCAACAGTAGCAACAACTGCAGCGGGATTATGGAAAAATTGAAAGAGAAAAGATAGAATGATTGTGATGTGGGGTGAAAACGGAAAGAGAGAGAGAGAATGAGAAGAGAGAAAGGAAACGAGAGAAAAAAATTTATGGGTTGGTTATTTTCGATGAGTTATGATTATTGGTCCCGAGGGTCCATAGACGTTGTAACGGTGCATGGTGGTGTTATTTTTTCATTAGGCAAGTGTATTGGACTTTAATAATTCAGAAAAAAATTTAAACAAAAAATAATTTCAAACTATTTATAAAAGCAGATAATTTTTTTTTTAAATTTACAAAAAATAGTAACTAGACGCCTTCTCCCTGACAAAAATAAGGTTGACAAACGCACTTTTAAAGGGCGTCTGAATCTGACAGACACCCTTTAAAAGGGCGTTTGCCCATTGAGAGCAAAACTTCTGTCTCAATACGAGCCACGTGGCACATTTTTAGTGGACGCTGACCATATGGATGTTTAGCCAATCCCACGTTGGACCTGCAAGCCAAAAATCAGCCTGATTAGTGATTTACAATCTTTGGATCTTTGCACTCAAATAACACTAAAAAATACTCAAATTCATATGGTTAAAATCAACCCATGAAATAACTTCGATGGACCCATGAAAATAACTTCACTCCATCGCTTAGAAACCACTGATCATGTTTATTTTTGGGGTGTAGGTCCACCTAGTGATTGGTCAAACATCCATACAGTCAGCATCCACTAAGAGTGTGCCACATGACTCGTATTGTGATAGAAGTTTTACTCCTCAACGAGCAAACACCCTTTTAAAGGGCGTCTATTAGGTTCACCTTAATTTTAGTCAGGGAGAAACGCCCTTTCAAAGGCGTCTAATTACTTTTTTTTTGTAAATTTTCAAAAAAATTATCTATTTTTATAAAAAGTTTAAAATTATTTTTGTTTAAAAAATTTTCTATTAATAATTAATTAACTAAAACTTTAAACTGATTTACAATAACTCGAGGTATACTTTTGACCAGCTCTATGACAACATTCATGGACCCTGTACCATAAAATCAGAGTTGAAGGTAAGAGCATCGGAGTAAAACTTCTGTCACAAGGGATTGCAGATCACACAATCACAAGCCAATGAGTTCTCGGCACGTACACAAGTGCTTTTGCAACGTATCTTGTGCTTTCTTAGAGGTGTACGTGCCGAGAACTCATTGGCTTGTGATTGTGTGATTTGCAATCCGTTGTGACTCAAGTTTTACTCGGGGTATCGGGTTGGTGGGACAGACTGATTTATGGACCGTCGTTACGACCAGGGAATGCGACACAAAACGTCCGTCACGTGGCTAGAGCATAGTTGCGTGATTCTTACGCTCACATGTTGTTGACTTTTCTTCTTAATTTCCCTTTTCTCGTAAAAACAAAATTGATTATAGACAATATCATGGCAAAAGGTGTTTGGAGCTACACTCTAGAAACCTTCACTGTAGTGCGTGTTTTTTCTTTAGATATAGGTGCTGACTTGGACCATCCAAACCGTCCTCTAGTAGATAACTGACGGAAAAATCTATGACACCCACTTCTGTATCAAAATTTTGATGCAGAAGTCCCTCAATTTGCCACGTAGTAGACTCTTTCGGGACTGCTGCCTCCATGAATGTTTGGCCCACATCTTGGTGGACCCACACCAAAAATCAGTGTGATTCCTAGCCATTGGATTTGAGAACTTTTTCATCATGGGCTTGGAACCAACTCATAGGCCTGTTCATAAAGCCCATGATGAAAAAGTGCTCAAATCATATGACTAGAAATCACCAATCACGCTGATTTTTGGTGTGTAGGTCTATCATAGTGTGGGCCAGACAAAGTGGCAAGTGGGCCCACACGAGTCTATTACGTTGTAATTTGATGCATGGTTTTAAAAACGGCCGTTTAAACGGTAACTCCCCAAGCCCGTTTCCGTTAAAACCATTTAAATACGTTTTAATGGTTTTGAAAAAAACGGCCGTTTTTTGTTTTAATGGCCGTTAAAATAGTTTAAACAGTCGTTTAATTCTGAAAATTTTTGTGAAAAAAAAGCCATTAAATCCGTTTAATTTTGTTAAATCCATTAAATTCCATTTTTTTATTTATTTTTAAATTTCAAAATTTGAATTTCAGCGCCATTTTTTTTCGTTAAAATCCGTTTAATTCCATTTTTTTTCATTTTTGCCCATGTCCGTTTTAATCCGTTTAAACGGTAATGCCCCCAGTCCGTTAAAACGGCCTCCTTTAAACCTTGATTTGATGGACTTGGGCATCAAAAATTTTATACAGAAGGCTGCATTAAAGAACAGCCCATAACTGACCATCTAAATAACAGCTATTTTTTAATGTTTCAATAACGATTCTCTCTCATGGAGTATTCCGTCCATACTTTGTCATCTGCTCCCTCCTGTCTTTTATTTTTTTAGAAAAAGATGTAAGAAGGCATACCTCATGTTTTTTCGTGGGACAGCTGCCATATGGACCCACTGACCACATGGATGTTTAGCCCACCCATTGGTGGATATACACAACAAAAATCACCCTGATTGGTAATCTCTAACCATTAGATTTTAATACTTTCTAAAGCCTGATTATAGCCGTTGGATTCCACCATTATTTTTTAGTACTAAAACCTAAGGCTGAAAATCAACAAAACAAGCTGATTTTTGGTATGGATGTCTACTAAAAGGTGGGCTAAAGCCGCCAAACATCCCTGCTGTCAGTGGGCCCACACGGCAACGGTGAGTTAGTCGCCAAGAAGCGCGAGGAACACCTTTTTTGTATTTTTTTCATTGGACAAAATTGTACCTGGGATCCAAGTAAACAAATGATTTGCGCCGTACAGTTCTGTCCAATTAAACAAAGACACGATTGGGTCACGGACGCATGATGGGATCACCGCTCAATAAATTATGGAGTAAAACTTCGGTCACACCAATCACAACAGTTACGATGCCACGTGGCACACTATTAAAGAGCGCTGACCGGATGGATGGTTGGCCAGTCCCTCGGTAGACCCTGCAAACCAAAAATCAACCTAATTAGTGATTTACAACCTTTGGATCTTTGCACTATGATGCGGCATTGTGAATCCGAATCGGGTATTAATGTATCCAGAGCCCAGCTATTATGTTGGGGCTGACGGTTCCATTTCATATTGGTTCCAGTTTCTAAATAAGTATATCCAAAACTGGAACCAATAAATATCGAATTCTCCTATCGAGTATTGGGTTAGTGGGTACTCATCATCGTGGTTATTGTCTACACCTTATCCCAAATGTTTAGGGTCGGCAACGTGAATCCTATTTCATCTTACTGTTTCGGATATCAAGGTACCCAGAGTTAGAATCTATTATGTTCGGATATGATGGTTCTAGTTTATATTGATTCCTAAACAAGTGGATCCAAAATTGGAACAGATAAATACGACCCCATATTGGTCCGGATGTTCTAGTGTTCCAATATCTCAAACCTATTACATACTTCGATTTTGGGTCTTTTTGGGTTCATTTTTAAATAGCTAGTCTCGGAGTTTGGATAGTTGGGACAAAATCACATCGGGTATGGGTTAATTTGGTACGAATTGACACCCTAGTACTTGTGTGTTATATAAAAACTGTGAATAAATAAATAAAATGACACTTCTAGTACTTGTTTGTTATATAAAACAAAATCAAATAAAATGATTTTCTTCCTAAAAACTTGACATTTTTATTACTAATACGTGTCAATTCCAGATTCTATCAATTTTGGTTTCGATTTGGTCGGAACACTAGTGCACCAAGAATTGGAACCTATCCAAGTCCCATCGATACTGGGTTTGTTCTCGATATAGTAGGTCTTGAACCACAGATGTGTTTGGTAAAACTTAATTTCAGCACTGAAAGCTAAAAGTGCTTAAGTTCTGACTTCAATGTTGAAAGCTTAATTACTTATGTTTGAATTATATCGTTTGGTAAAAGTCTTGTCTGAAATTAAGTCAAGGGTATTCTGGACATTTTAAAATGTTTATGAGAATATTTTTGTAGGGCCAGGCTCTAGGACATGCCTTTTTTGACCGGCTCCCATTACAGGACACAATATGAGCCACGTGGCACACTCTTAGAGGACTCTAACCGTATGGATATTTGGCCAATCCCTAGGTGGACCTACAAACCAAAAATCAACACGAGTAGTGATTTCTATGCGTTGGATTGGACTTATTTTCATGCGTTGATCTCAATTGTATGAATTTGAGCAGTATTTGAGGCAAGGTTTAACGGAGGCCGTTTTAACGGTTAAACGGACTGGGGGCGTTAATGTTTAAACCGTTTAAACGGATTGAAACGGTCAGGGGCAAAAATAGAAAAAATGGGAAAAAACGGAACTAAATAGATTTTAACGGTTTTAAATATTTTAATGGATTTTAACGGAAAAAAAATGGAGAAAGTGGTGCTGAAATTCAAATTTTGAAATTTGAAAATTTAAAAAAAAAACAGAATTTAACTGATTTAAACGGAATTAAACGGTTTTAACGGTCGTTTTTTTCACAAAAATTTTCAAAATTAAACAGCTGTTTAAACGATTTTAACGGCCGTTAAAACAAAAAAACGGCCATTTTTTTCAAAAACGATAAAACACGTTTAAACGGTTTTAACGGAAACGGGCTTGGGGCGTTACCGTTTAAACGGCCGTTTTTAAAACCATGATTTGAGGTACAAAAACCCAAAGGTTTGAAATCACTAATCAAGCTGATTTTTGGTTTGTAGGTTCACCTAAAGATTGGCGAAACATTCATATGGTCAGAGTTCTCTAACCGTATTAAAAGAGAATTTAAGAATCTATTTTAAAGATGCTACCACTTATAGCATTAAGTGAAGGGAGAATGACTTAAAAAAAAAAGTTACTGAAAATTCATACATAAAATAGTTTGAATGGGTCTGAAATTAAGTTTTACCGAACACAACCTAAGATAATCAGGATTGGTTCCTATTGGGCATTGGTTAATTAGGTACAAATTGACATCCCTACCATGGTTCAAAATCTTGGGATTGGTAAACAGTGATCTCAGGGCAAGAGGATCCATTTTTAGATCAGATTGGTTGGCTTCGATCCCGATCCAGATCACCCAATCCAGAACGGGATGAACCGAGACTTCGAACATAATCCCTACAGGCCAGAGGTGTGGTTTTTCGGGTCCAATCTTGAATATTGTTACAAGATTTGTGTGGTGTGAACCCGGAGGACCATCCTACAGTTTGGGCCTAGGGATGAATTGATGGCCACGCACGGATAATAGGAACACTAAAATCCTCTTTTGTCACGTGGGAGTGCTGTCATTTGAGATAGAGAGTACTGATGTCATGGTGTGGGGCCATGGATGTTGTCATGGTGCATAGCGGTGTACTTTTGTCAGAGACCAAAATATAAATGGAGTACTCTTGAGTCTTGACCAATGACAAAATGACACCACCGTGCACTGTGATAACGTCCATGGACCCTAGTCCATGCGGAATAAGTTGATGGAGAAAGAAGCATGACCCTTTGGGTTTGGGCCTGCCAAGTCATCTGTCTCGTGAGAACAAATCGCGCCTCTGCTTGGAGGAGTTATGGACTGAAGCTCCAGAAACCGTCCGCTAATATTATATTTCCCTCTCTTCCCCTCAAAAGGGCAAAAAGAAGGATCGGTTCCCAATAACTCCAGAGCCCCGGGGTAGAAGAGTGACGGAAGGCTGCGGGATCCTTCCATTATCAGAAAAACAGAGGGAGAGACCGAGAGAGAGGAAGCATGTCGGGAGGCATCGCGCGTGGACGTCTCGCTGAGGAGCGCAAAGCGTGGCGTAAGAATCATCCTCATGTCCGTACTAACTCCTCCTCATCAGAATTTCAACGTTCAATTTTGGCTTCTTTCCGTATCCTTCCCTGTTAAAAACTTAAAACTTGTTCCCTGTTTCTTTCTTTTTCTAGGGTTTCGTTGCTAAGCCAGAATCTGGTCCAGATGGTTCCGTCAATTTGATGGTGTGGCAGTGCACAATCCCTGGTAAGCCTGGGGTAAGTCTCTCCTTCCTGGCATCTTCAACAAAATCCCTCTTTTTTATTTGATTTCTCTTAATTTGATGAATTTAGAACTTTGTTGAGTATTCGAAAGCTCTTATTCTGGAATTCTTGGAACTTTTTGGTGAATTATCTATCTATCAATGGATATATGTATATCTTTGCTGTTATTGCATCTCGACGTGATTAGGTTTTGATTGTTCTTCTTCCTCGTCACATTTGGAGTCAGGGTTTTGTGCTTATTACAGTTTTTGTTATGCATTTTATTTTAAGTAATTCTGATTACTATTTTGTATTAGTTTTGCTTGTAATTGTTTATACTGGACATTACTTGAAGCATTGCTAGTAAAGGGTTTTGAAAAATTGTTGAACGGTCTTGTACACTCAAGTTCTACCATGAAGCCTTCGCAATTGGTAGCTTGCTAAGTTGGCAAAGCCTGTGTGTTGCCATACCATTCAGACGTGGGTACCCTGGTATACAAGTTTTCATTCATTACCTGACGCTGGTTGGCTTACCTGATATACCTGATTGATTTGTCTGGGACCAGGTCCATCTTCCAGATTCGCTCTATAATTCAGCTAGGTCTAGATATATATACTGGTACCCAGCCTGTTGGAATCACTGGAGAAGACTAGATGATGCTGATGTGAGGGGCTGGCATTAAAAATGGATGCAGTGGATGGTTGTGTTGAATTTTCTTTCCTAATTAAGGATCTTGGAAGGATGGATGTAAAAAATAACAGCTTTTTTGGCCTTCCTATATTTCTATATGTATATTAATACTGTTCTTAGAGCATGTATGGTATTATTGTAGGCTCGAGGTATCTAATCCTAATTCTCCTCTGCTCTGCTTTCCCTTCAATGAGCAAGGTGGTTTGTTTTGATAATCCAGGAGGCAGAAGACTAACACGTCTAATTTTGGGTTTTTTAAGTTATCAGAATTGTTAATACTATGCTTTGTGATTCATGCTATGATGAAAATGATTCGTGTTCTACTTGAATTCTATGTCGTCAATCATAGTGTTTGCCAGTGGTTTCTAATCTGGTTTTAACATAGAGGTTGAGGGGGGATGATAGGGAATTGCTAATATATGGATGGCATTAGCCACATGATTAATTTGAGAAGTTTTATTGGCTTGAACCTGTACTTCAAAGAGGAGCTATGTTGCATGATTTTTCTTAACGGGTGAAGCACCCGTGTCAGACATGTGTCGGATTCTGGTGCGACACTTCCAAACCCTATTTTGTTTTTTCATTCCTTAAGATACTAATTAACATTTACCATTGGTTATGAGTTCTACCTTTAAGTTTTCTATGCAAACAAATATAGCATTAATTTGCATGATGCTCTAAATTATGGGACATCATTTGTTTCTTCATGTAATTAATTTTTTTGTCCTTGGTGCAGTATCTTAATGCACAGAGGGTGCATGTCTTGTTTGGCATTGCTAGAGATAATGCCTTCTCATGTTCATCCTATGCCACAAATGGTACAGCTAGGCAAGGGTGCACATTTGGGCATTTTCATAGTGCTTCATTTCAACTTTTCATATAATAATGATTTGTGGGGATTTTTTTGGCAACTCCAATCAATAGTTTTAATCCGTGTTATATTTCTGAACATTTAGAAACCAAATTCTTGAAGTTTCATGGAGATTTGAAGCTATGGTGAAGTTTTTTCCATATAATGTTTACTGCCCCCCTGTATGTGACTTGTAGTGCTGCGTTTTTGGGATGGCTGTGCTATTTTGTTGGGTTGTGTAACCCTCTAGTGATTTATTATGTGTTTTTTGGGTCTATTTTGTGTAAAAAAACCCTACAATAGCTCTATATTAAGTTGAGTGATGATTGTTTTGTATAAAACAACCCTACACTCTATAATGTGCTGGCTTGTTTTGTGTAGAACAACCTACTGATTGATTGTTTGAAGCCTTGCTTTGTTATGGGTTGCTGTTTTTTGTTGGAGTTTGCATGGGGTAACCAATATGTCTACCACTAATAGCTTGGATGTTACTTTTGAGTTGGATCATAATTAGGTATATCAGCCCTTGTGACACTCAGATGTGGGAATTGTTGGATCATTATCAGGTATTTCAGCCCGTGTGTTCTGGTGATGGGGAACATTGGTAGAAGTTAGTAGAGCAATCCCATATTTTTGAGTTTCTTGATGGGATAAATCCTGAGTTTGAGCTGGTTCATGTACTAATTCTTAGTAGTCTATTTGCCATCTCTTAACCACGTTTACTCTTATGTCCAGAGTGGAGAGTAGGGGAGATGCTAATGTCACTGCTTATAGTAACAAAAAAATATGCTCGTGTCTTTCTTTGCTTCTCAGAGATATAATAAGGGTAGTCACAATTCTTTGTGGTAAGGGAAATCTTGGTGCTTGTGATCGTGATAAACTTAAGTGTGATCATTGGTAGACGAGGAAGCACTAAGGAGAATTGCCGGGATTTAATTGGTCGACCTCCTAAGTTTAACCACTTCTACGTCTGGTCCCTCGTGGATTATTGATTTTGGTGCCTTTGAGCACGTGACTGGTATGCCCTCCTTATTCTCTTCCTATTCCGTTTGTTCTAGTTTGGATTGATGATGGTACACTTTCTACTATATCCAGAAAAGGAAGTTACTATTTCTACGCCTTGGTCATTATCTTCCGCTCTTCATGTACCTAAGCTTGCAACCAACCTATTATCTATTAGTTCCATTACAAAACGTTTGAATTGCAGTGTCACCCTTTTTTCATTCTTACTGTGTTTTTCAGGACTTGAAACGAAAAGGATGATCGGCACTAGTCGTGAAGTTGTTGGCCTCTATCTCTAGGACGGAATTTCAACTGTTTCAATAGCACTCTAGTTTAGTGGTTGTAGTAGAGTTAATAAAGAGCATCTTATGTGTTGGCATCTGCCTTGGTCAAGTTTTTTTTTTCTAGTATTTAGAGTTATCTTTACAACTATTTTTTCTTCTGGTGTTTCGAACTTCAATGTGAAGTCTGTTAACTTGCAAAACACTGTAGATATCTTTCCCTGCAAATAGTAATAAAATTTATATATTTTATATTGTTCATACTGATGTTTAGGGATCTTATATTATTATTTGTGTTTGGCTATCGGTATTTTGTCAACTTTGTTGATGATTACTCTAGGTGTACTTGGATTTATCTTACGAAGTCCAAAGATGATGTGTACCCCATTTTCAAAATATTCCATAAAATGGTCCAGACTCGGTTTAAAAAAAAAGGTAAATGTTCTTTGATCTGATCAAGGATGAAAGTATCTATATAGTGGCTTGAAAATCTACTTGGATGAAAAGGGAATTGAACACCATAATTCATGTTTACATTGCACCACAAAATGGAGTAGGTGAGCGTAAAAACCATCTTATGGAGGTAATGAGGTCTCTTCTCTTAGGAGCCAATGTCTTAAAATCTTCTTGGTCTGAAGTTGTCTTAATTGCTGCATATCTCATTAATCATATGCCTTTTCACATTCTCAGCTTTAAAACTCCTTATCTACTCCTAAAATCAGATCGCTCTCTTTTTTTCTATCCCTCTTAAGGTTTTCAGTTGTGTCTGTTGTGTTCATATATTAGGACCACATTGTTCTGAACTGGATCCAAAGGCCCTTAATGCATATTTTTTGGGTTCGCATGCCTTCTCGCGTTCTCAGCTTTAAAACTTCGTATTTACTCCTAAAATCAGATCGTTGTCTTTTTTTTTATTCCTCTTAAGGTGTTCAGTTGTGTTTGTTACCTTCATATATTAAGACTACATCGTTCTAAATTGGATCCAAAGGCCCTTAATGCATATTTTTGGGCACCTTACATCTCAAAGGGTATATGTGTTATCAACTTCTCACTAAATGGAAGTGTCTTCATGGATATCACCTTTGTCGAGTCTCTTATTTTCTTTTCCATAGCGATCTCTGCTCATCTTTAGGGGGAGAATAGTAGTGAATAGGGGCAGGTTTTTCCAATTATGTTACCTGTCATTCTAATGTCTTCACTCTTCGAAACTCTTGACGACTGTGATACTAAAGTTAATCGTGTTGGAGGATAGGGAGAGCTTAAGGTATATCGCAGACAACGTCATTTGGAGAAGAAAGCCACTATGGAAATTGATCCATACCAAATCAATTCATTAGATTCAGCTAATTACTCTGCTCCTACTCCATCTCCCATATCAGTCCCTAATAATTATAATTCTCTTCCTCTTGTTGATGATTTTGACCTTCCAATTGCTCTTTAGAAGGAAAAAAGATCTTGCACTCAACATCTTATTGCTAATTTCATATGGTATAAAGCATTGTTTCTGTCTTACAATTCCTTTGTTACCTCATTATCCTATGTTTCTACTCCTATTGCAAAAGCTCTAAAAGATCTAAAGTGTAGGGAAGCAATGTTTGAAAAAATGGGAGCCTTGGAGAAAAATGCTACATGGAATTGGTTGATCTTATGAGAAGAAAGGAAATTGTGGAATGTAAGTGGGTGTATACTGTAAAATGTAAGGTAGACGGGTCTGTAGATAGGTAGAAGACAAGATTAGTTTCCAAAGGCTATACTTATGGGACTGACTATAAGGAAACATTTGCCCCATAACGAAGTTAAACTCTATCCCTAACATCGAATCAATCATGGCCAGTTCCTTCTTGATGTGAAGAATGCATTTTTTCATGAAGAATTGAAGGAAAAAGTATACATGTTTTCTCCACCAAGCTTTCGACTTTCGGGCATGCAAGAAAAGTATGCAGGTTGAACAAGTCATTGTATGGATTGAAACAGTCTCTTGAGGGCATGGTTTGGGAGATTCAACAACGTAATAAAGCATTTCGGTAAGTCAGGCAGATCATACTTTGTTCATTAGATGCACTGACGACAACACGTCAACCCTCATTTTCTATGTGGATGATATAGTTGTGACAAAGAACAATGCAGAGGAAATTAAACGCCTGAAGAGATACTTGACTAATGAGTTTGAGATTAAAGATATTGGACTCTTGAAGTACTATTTTGAGTATTGAAGTAGCAAGATGTCTTAGACTTGTTGCATGGAGCTAGAAAGCTAGGAGCTAGACCAACATATACTCTTATAGAAAAATATCACAAACTTGATGAGCATAGCGGTGAACCTTTGTAGGATATTGGGAGTTTTAAACGTTTAGTTGGTCAATTGATTTATCTTTCACAATTAGACCTGATATTGCATTTGCAATTTGTGTGATAAGTCAGTACATGCATTGGGCACTGGACTCCACATCTTGACCTATTAGATTGAGGTACCTCAAGTCCTTACCTGGCAGGGGACTATTATTTGAGAGTAATGGACATATAAAAGTGGAAGCATACATTGATGCAAATTGGGCAGGTTCTAAGGATGATAGATCTACATCAATGCTCTTTTGTAGGTAGCAATCTTGTGACATGGAGGAGTAGGAAGTAACATGTTGTTGCTCGTTCCAATATAGAGGCAGAGTTTAGATCTATGATACATGGTTTTTGTGAAGTGTTGTGGCTAAAAAAAACCCTTAAAACAGCCTTTCGCTATATATACATTATAGATGTGCTTTATTGCCTTTTCTTCTAATATTTTTGTAATATTGTTTTCTATTTATTTAATTCTTATGACATAAATAAATAAATTCTTGCCTAGGCATCACTTAATGCTTTTGATTACACTAGTTTTGAAGTTCATTGTTCCATATGGTGGTGCTGGCGGGCCATAATATGACAAACGGAAGAAAATTCAAATAAAAATAAAATTATAGACAAAATAGACGCTTTTGAATGACACAAGGACCAAACAGAGGAACAAAGAGTTACTTTTCATTCACAATTTGCAAAGACGTGATTAGCAGTAAACATGCAGTAAGCAACTTATTAGACTAAAGTTTTATGTGTTTGCATGTGATAAAAAGAGCTTGGATAATGTTCAATAAGTGCCATTTTTTCCCTCTCAACATCGTCATTGAAGAGTGTGGGGACACTGTTTGATGATTAATTTCGTGTTCTTGCACATATGATCGAAATTGAAAGACTTTATTTCAATCAAATTGGGCATTGTCTTGTGAAAAAAATGGAAAGAAAAAAAGTTTCATGTGTGCAATTGCACAAGATAAACCAACTTCACATAAGGAAGTGATAAGTAAATTTAGGACCAAATAATGAAGTAATGGTGTAAAAATAGGCGAGAAATCTTCTTTGTACATCCCCTTATAATTGTTTCTTAAGAAGGTAAATTGACGATATGGGTTTTGGAGAGAGAAATGAGATAGGGGATGTGATCCTTGAGTTTGCAACAACTTATGATCTCGCAAGAGCACCCACTAGCTTGAAATGATAGAAAGGAGCAATCAACATGGATATATTATAAGTTTCTCTTTAAGGCGAGTTGATCATGCATTATAGGCTAGAAATTTTGTATGTTTGCATTAAGAGGTGGAAGAAAGGGTAACATTTCTTGGGATATGGGGATTAGGAGGAGAATCAACAACTGGGAGACGGACTCCGTGGCATCCTTGTTGAATTGGCTGAAAGTGATCCATCTAGATGGAGTAGAAGACAAGAGGTGGTGTAAGCATGATCCTAAGGGGAGATGTTCAATTAAATCTCTCTACAACACCTTACTGGGGCCATGTCTTAAGGTTTTTCCAGCAAAGCGATTGTGGAGCACTCCTATTCCATCCGAAGTCATCTTTTTCTCTTGGTGTGCTATGCTCGATATGATTCTCTTGGTGGAGAAGCTTAGAAAACGTGGTCTACAAATCCCCAGCAGATGTATCTTGTGTCGATGTGAGGAGACAACCAACCACATGCTCATCCATTGTCGTGTGTCCAAGGAGATTTGAGAGCACTTTCTTTAGCTTTTTGGGGCGTTTTGGGTCCTTCCTTTATCGGTCTTCGACACTTTTAACGGTTGGACCTCTAAGGCCTTCTTAACTAGTGGTCGCTTGCTTCGGAGGATTGCCCCTTTTGCTATCTGCTGGGAGTTATGGAAGGAGAGAATCCGTCAGACGTTTGAAGACAAGGGGGCCAACATTGACGAGATAGCCATGAACATAAAAGCCACTCTCTACTACTAGGGTTCAGCCATTTCCGAGCTCAAACTATTCAGATTCAATGATTTTGTTTTCCGGTGGGATCACATAATTCGTAAATGAGTTCTATTCGGGGCTCTTGGTCTCTGCGTTTTAGGGTGTCCCTGCACTGGTGTTCTCTTCTTTTTCTTGGTCTGTTGTATAGTTTTTTGGGGCTCCCTCAACCCACCTTTTAATGCATATCTTTTACCAATAAAAAAAAAGTTGGAAGGGAGGGAAAATAAAAGGTACCCGACAATAGGTTGGTGAGATTTGAAAATTGAAAGAGAGGTGACCTTAAGAGACAAATAGGTAGAGGAAGGAAATTGAAATTTGGAAGCGAATCTCCTATAAGGTGGGATTACGTGACCAAGTGTGGTTGCAATGTAGTGAGAGCGGCTCTAAGGAGTCAAAGAGGAAAAGTTACTCAGAGAGTAAATTATTGTGAAGTTTAGAGTTTAGAAGGCAATCAATTAAAAGATATATTGTTGTAAGGCTTGGAAGGGACTAAAATTGAGGAAAGCTTCAAAGAGCTTAAAACATGGTAAAACGGAAGCTAAGGTAAGTGAGGCCAAGCATAAGGTGTGTGATGACCTACATAGTTAGTTGGACATATGAGAGAGAGTAGATTTACAAACTTGCGAGGAGAGGGAAAGGAAAGGAAGAGTGCAGATTTGAATCATTTTAGATGCATAAAAAGTGAGGAACATGGGGTTCTTAATGAGGACAATGAAATCAAAGAAAGGTGAAGGGTCTATTTTCAGAAATTGTTAAGGTGGAGATAACACAAAGGTTGAGGAACATGAGGAGATGCTAACTTTGGGGAGTCGAAAGGGCACATGTACTATGGTAGAATTAGGGATTAGAAATGAAAAAATCTTTGGAAAGAATGAAGATTTTAAAGTCTTTGGATCATATGGTATTTCAATAAAGGTTAGGAAATACATGGGAGAAAATAGTTCACCATACTGACTAAGCTTTTCAAACAAGAGTTTGTAAAAAAAGAAAATATAGGACGAATGGAGAAGTATCATGGTACCTATTTACGTAAACAAGGGAGATATATTAAATTGCACGAACTATATTGGAATCAAACTTATGATCTGTTCAATGAATTATAACATGGAGGGAGAGGTATGAAAAATTTTATAAATCCAATTTTGCTTTATGATTGGGAGATCTATCATGAAATCTATCTTCTTAGTTCTTATTAAACAATTTATGAGGAATTTTTTAGAGAAGAAGAATCTATGCATGGTCTTCATTGATTTTGCGAAAGCATATCATTCTTAGGGAGTAAAACAATAATTTGGTGAATATTGGAAGAAAGGTGTCCTTAGAGGATATATTAACGTCATTAAAGACATGTTTTACCTTGGCTATGTAGTGCTTATAACATTGCCTTGCCCTTGGATGAAGGACAATTATGTTAGGATGACGGCCAGTATGAAATTTTTTGCATATCTTTTCATGAATGATGGTCCATTGTTTCATTTAGTTAATGTTAGGGTCGTTCCCCAGAGGTGACATGCCGGAGCTGCGCTTGTTCTTAAAAAAGAACTATCGAGGGTTCGAATCCCTCTATCCTTTTGCTCGTTGATTAGATCACATCAACCTTTTAGTGGGTACATGGTCCCAAATACCTTTTAATGCAAGGGTTGGCTAGGGTGTCCTCTAGAAACGACGTTATGCAACACGACACTCAGTTGTAGTAAGATGTAGGTTGTAGGCAAGAGTTTCCACAGCAGACTGGGTGAGTGCAAGTATAAAAGTTAGTCCAGGAGATTAGGATTTTTCTTATTACTTGCAATGTGAGGAATTTAGTAAGAGCTTATAAGTGGATACAATAAAAAGGAGATTTAACATGGCTTGTTGACGAGACAGAGGAAAGAGGCAAAATCCAAAGAATTTGATGTCCGCAAAGATTGGTAAAAGGGAAAAATCAATGATAAAAATGAGATGGAGATAATGGTAAACAGAGATATGAAGCGTAAAAATGTAAGTGGTAAGATAATAGATGCTAGGTTGTCAACAAAATTAGGGAAGGCATTAAGAGGCAATTTCAAAAGGAGATGGGTGGATTAATTCTAGGAGTTCTCAATGGAGAGAGAATGTTTATATGATATGAAGAGATGGAAGAGAGGGAGTGAAAATAAAAGATATTGAAGAATAAGGTGGTGTAGTTTGAAGAGGAAAAATGGTGTCTTTTAGAGATAAATCAATAAAGGAAGGAATATGGTTTAGAGTCTAGAGACTACTATTTAAATTAGTAAAACTAAAATATATCCAAAAATAAAGATATGTCTTGATATATGCATGTATCAAACTTAAAGGAAAATTTTAGAGGACCATACTAACTAGTAAGACACAAACTATGCTATATGGAGCTAAATATTGGGCAATCAAGAAACAATTCATAAGATGAGAGTAACAGAGATGATGATGTTGAGATGGACGAGTACAAAAACTAGAAAAGATAATATCACAAACGAGCACATTCTAGAATGTGCTCGTGCAAAGAAGATCAACAACGGCACCAACGAGAAGGATTGCTTTGGTTTAAGTTGAAGGCCATAACAGGGAGAAAGGAAGGCCAAAAATGACTTGGAGGGAGTTGGTAAGAAAAGATTTGAAGACATATGTTGTGACAAAAGATATAGCTCTGTCAAATGGCACAATAGGATTCATCAGATAAATTAGGATAAGGTGTAGATGATGATGAATGCTTAAGTTAAAAATATGTTTGATGAAATAATATTGCTTTCAGTCATGAAATAGTCATATTTTTAACCATAGATAATGTTTAATTAATTTAATCAACTTATCAGTACAAGATGATACACTCCCATATGAATCGCTCTAATACTTTATTGGAAGACGTCATGGTTGAGATATTTTGAGACATGGGATTAGGTGTTGTTTGAGGGATGAGAGAGCATACATCCATAGAATTAGGGTAAAAGAGATGAAAGCAACTTTAGCAAGGATTAAGATGGTTAAGGCCTTTAGATCATACAGTATTCCAATAGAGGCCTCTAAATATTTGGCCCAAGCGTTAATAGGAAGGCCCAAGCTTCAACATAGTCCAGCCCACCAGACAGCTTGGAGTGTGCCCTTGACAAGCTTAAACCCCAACTTGGCCATTGTTTTATTGAAAGTTGCAATGAGGAGTATTGAACCCTGGCAAATAAATATGGTTAATAGATGTACAACTATATACGCAAGAACGCAAGCTGAGCTTGGCCCATATCGTAAACATAGTTTAAGGGCCCATCAGGTTGGTCAAGCTATGTCTAGGCTTGGCCAGATAATCACTTGGGTCTATAAACTCAGGCCCAAGCCCATCCAGAGGTTGAATTTCTTAGCTCAAGGTTGGCGTGAAGTAGGCCGTACCTTAGCCTATTAGGATAGCCTGGCCAATTTGTAACACTAGTCAACAATAGTTTGAAGACTAATAAAGTGCTAGATGAATGGAGAAGAAGTACCTTAGTACCTATATACAAGATTATGCACCAACTATCATGGCATCAAACTTTTGAGTCACATTATGAAAAATGAGAGAGAGAGTGATGGATCATAGATTAAGGCAGAATACAAAGATATTAAAGAACCAATTTGGTTTTATGCTAAGGAGGTCAACCATCGTAGCAATCATCTTCGATAAATGATGTAAAATCTTAGAGAAAAGAAGAATAATATCCACATAGCCTTTATTGACTTAAAGAAAGCATGGGATAGAGTTCTTAGAGAGTTATTTTGGTCGGTATTGAGAAAAAAAAAAGCCCTAAATGGATATATTGACATTATTAATGACTTGCGTGAGGGAGAGAAAACTAGTGTGAGAATAACAAATGGTCAGAGTGCAAGACAAACGAGTTCCCAATCACAACTGGCTTGTACCAAGAATTAGCCCTTGAGTCCGTATATTTTTGTTCTATTTATAATCAGTAACTATTTATAAATTTAATGAGATCCATTGGTGTATGTTATATGCAATGACAGTGTTGACTGATGAGACTAGAGAGTGACTAAATGCAAAACTAGAACTACAGAGGGATGCTTTAGAGTACAAGGGCTTTAAAATAATTCGGATCAACAGTGTTGACTGATGAGACTAGAGAGTGACTAAATGCAAAACTAGAACTACAGAGGGATGCTTTAGAGTACAAGGGCTTTAAAATAATTCGGATCAATGTAGTGACAAATATTTGAAGGTTTACACATTGATGCAGTATATATGGCCCTTGACAGAATGAGGGTGAAAGAGGATTCGAGCAGCCAACCTCAAATAGTCGGGACAATCCTTGGATGATGATAATTATTATTGTTCTTTGATATCCCTTGTTTAAATTTTTGTTGGATCTCATCGAGTCTCAAAAGAATAGAGAAAAATGGTCACATAGCCTTACTAACCGGATTCTTTATGGTTCCTGCTGTATGTTGTTGAGTTTTCTTTATTTTCATTCTCATCTCTACAATTATGTGAATTGTTTTAGACAAGGTTTAAAGTAATGTATTGTGTCACGTTGTCTCAGATGAGACATCTTGGTTTTAGTGTGAGTTTTACAATACACTCAGGGTTTTTCTTGGCTTTGTATTGCTTTGTCTCAGTCCATCTCAGCTTGAATTATACTGTTTCGGTTGGTACGTCTTTGTTTTTCAACTTAATGAGACGTACCCCAAAAGGTTGAGATTTTTTAAATGTTGGTTTTGGATAATATCAATAGATTGATCATCATCATCATAAGCCTTTTCCCAACTCTATTAATGAAATCAATAGGGTTCAATAGTTTACAAGTCTCTATCATTTGGCATTTCAATAGTTTATCTCAGATTAGTCTTGAAAGACTAATGACTCTAAATTATGTAGTTCAGTTGGCTGCTGAAATATTGCACACATTATAGAGGATCATGATTTTAGTCAGAGGGAGTTAAGGTTAAGGATGACAATGGTTCAGGTTAAATCAGGTGCCAACCCAGATCTGATCATAACCTTTTAAATTGGGTTTGATAATGTAGTCAGCAGATTCAGGTTACATCCACTCCGACCTGTTGGGTTGGTGTACCCATTTTCTTTAATAAAAAAATACTTCAAAGTGTCGGGGACATTTAATTAGTTTTAAATGTCCCCATATGTAAAGAAGAGGATTTGAGAAATTTTGTTATCTCCTTTTTGCCTATTCCTATTCTTCACTTCCAAATAGACTCCTAGCTTCCTCTTTGCTCCAAATATCGGCAACCCTCCAAAGATTGGTAACTCTTGCTCCCCATTTTGCTCTCTTTGTCATTCATGGTTGTGGTAGTGATGAAGCTCTCTTTCTCTGGTTGTTTTCAACAAGTTCACCTGCACAAGCAGCTGGATCCCAGGTTTGTCTGGTAGTGGTTTAGCTTTGGAACTCTTTAAAGAAAATATGCATAAATATGTTGGGCAAATAGGAACGGAAGTCATCTTAACAATTTTTTCAAGTCCTTTCTTCATGCTAGCATTTTTCTTGCATGTGTTCTTATTTAAAGCATATCTTAAGACTTCACGGCATGTTTGAGGAAACATATCCTGTTGACGTATTTAAGACTATACCTTTTTCTACCATCTAATGGGTACAACTACTACTGTTATTACTTCTATTTTTTTTTTCCAAAACATGAAGTTTCCACAGAAAACTAATGAAGAGAAAGAAAATAAAAAAAGGGGTGTCAATATCTATTTCAGCGATTTACTGAGTTGGTATCAACAATTTTATTTTATTCACTGTTGCAGACTGACTGGGAGGGTGGCTATTTTCCACTAACACTCCACTTCAGTGAAGACTACCCTAGCAAGCCCCCCAAGTGCAGGTTCCCTCAAGGTTTCTTCCACCCTAACGTCTACCCTTCTGGAACTGTATGCCTATCCATCCTCAACGAGGACAGTGTAAGTGTCACCATCTTTATGCCTGCTTGACAACGCTGGTTGCTTCATGCATACAGTTTTGAAAGGAAAATGGATTCAGTAAGCCCAACAGTTCAGCACTTGTGTGTTATATTTGTAGGGGTGGAGACCAGCCATTACAGTGAAACAAATTCTTGTGGGCATACAGGATTTACTGGACCAGCCAAACCCTGCTGATCCTGCTCAAACAGATGGATATCACCTCTTCATCCAGGTATTCTGCTACCTCAAGTTCTTTCCCCTCCCCCCATTTCTATTGTTGCTTTCCGATAATGCCAAACTGTTGCTACTGTGTAACGTGATGCTACCATTTGCAGGAACCTGTGGAGTACAAGAGAAGGGTCAGGCAGCAGGCCAAGCAATACCCGCCTTTAGTCTAATGCAAGACCTGTATTTGCTTAATTGTTGGTAAATTTGCGAGTCGACCTAAAATATTATGTGCAGACTGCTTAGTAGAAGCTTGTTGTCATGGTGTGACATTAAATCGACTAAAAAAAATGACTTGCTTGGTATCATTTTGTTGAGACAGTCTCCTCTTTCTGTTGTCTGATCTTTGTTTATGGTTTTTAACTATATAACAGTATGACTATCTCGGGACTTCCCCATTTTCATATACAAGAGTTGTTCAATGGATTGGACGTTCCCAATACCAATTAATTGTCGAGTAGCACCAACATCATAAACTCACTCTTTAAGAGGAATTAAAAAAGGGTCAGGATCAGTGGACATATTTTGACACAATTTCACACCAAAAATTTGGCCAGGGACAAAGGCTCAAGGGACCCCCATTTCTGACCCCCTTTTTTGACCCCCATCTTGGCGTACCCATGTAGAAGATGAATCAATGGCTGATTTTTGGTGGGGATGATCTCTATGGTGAGGAGATCATCCTCACAAAAATTCAAATCATTCTGATATTTATATACTGGTTTAGAAGCTGAAGCATTATGGACTGTTGATTTTTACCGTGTAACTTTAAAACCACATTTGATGGGGTTAGAAATTTCGGAATGGGCCCATTTTTTTTTTTTTTGGGGTGATCTATATGGTGAGGTTATCATCCCCACCAAAAATCAGCCATTGATTTATCTTCTACGTGGGTATGCCAAGATGGGGGTAAAAAATGGGGGTCCCTTGAGCTCGACCCATATATAAATTAGAAGTTTTGGAATTGGATGATTTTTGGTGAGAATGGTCTCTTTGGTCACTCTCACAAAAATCCAAATCATTCAAATATTGGTAGCCTGGTTTATAAGTTGAAGAATTACGAACTGCCTATTTTTTACCGTTAACTTGAAACCTACATTTGATGAGGTTAGAAATTTCAGAATGGGCTGAATTTTTGTAGGGGTGATCTAGATCATCCTCACCAAAAACCAGCCATTGATTTACATGTGGTACACTGTCTCGATCCTAAGGGTTAAGACTTAAAAGCTTCCGCACCTCTATCACTTAGGTGCTTTTGGTGTATTGGTTTGAATTTTAACATTTGGTATTAGAGCCAATCCCACGTCATGGGTTCAAGTCACGGGAGGAGTGACTTGAGAAAAGGGCTCATTCGAAAAAGAAAATAGGGTACCTAAAAAATGTCAGGGGGGTCCCTCACAAAAAGTGAGAAAATATGGGTACTGGAGTGAAAGCCACCTCAGAGTGGGCCACCGTGGATGTTGGCCTTGGAAGCATGGTGGAATGCTAATCACTGACTTATCACTTAGATACTTTTGGAGTATTGGTTTGGGTCTTAATAAACACCAAAATTGATAGTGAAATTTTGTGTCAAAATTGTGGGAGCGGGTGAGTAACAAAACTGACAGTGTACCAAAGATGAGCTCTAAATATATTTATTTCAAATCAATGTAGGCCAGACTTGCCGGGCACCGACAACAGGACGTGAAAGAAAACAAGTCCTAACTCAAATAAAAAAAAAGGATGCCTTTATAAATAGATATTTTATTGGGGGGTTCATCTCGTTTTTTGAACTTCAAAATGTTTTACTGCCGACCGAACATATTATAATAAGCTCTTCGATCAAAGCGGTCAAACTTGAGTAAGACGACCCACCTTCTTCCACTGCCCTCGTGGCCATCTCACCAACCTCCTTCACTCGCTTCCTGATCTCCTCAGCCTCATCTCCACCGTCCATCAAACAATTCACCACCTTCTCTATCTTTTCCCTCTTCACCGGCACCTTTCCTTCTTCTGTCAACGAATTCCACTCCTCAACACCCACTCCAATTCCAATCCTCAGCACCTGCGTGACAAGCTTCTCATTGTAGAACTGCTCCGCATAAAGTGGCCAAGCGATCAACGGTACACATGCGGCCACGCTTTCCAGTATTGAGTTCCACCCACAATGAGTCACGAACCCTCCGATGGCGCTGTGTTTCAAAATAACAACTTGTGGGGCCCACCCCCTTATTATCAGTCCCTTATTGCACTCCATCATCCTCTCCTCGAACCCTTCTGGCAACCACCTTTCCTCTTCTTCCTCCGACTTCTCGCGCTTCCTAACAACCCAGATAAACGGGTGGCCACAAGCTTCCAGACCTGACGCAATCTCAATAAGCTGAGCACCAGGGAATCGTGACAAGCTCCCGAAACTAACGTACAGAACCGACTTGGGTTTCTTCGAATCAAGCCAACTCAAACAGTTGTGTTCGTTAATGACCGCGTTTTCACCTCTGTTGACACAAAGCGACACCGGTCCGACATGCCATGCCTTTCTTCCCATGGTTTTCTGGTAGTGCTCAGCGTAAGCTGGCTCCAACTCGTAGAAGCTGTTCACCACGACCCCGTAACTCCTCAGCTCCGCCTCTCTCATTTGATCAACAAAGAAGGAATAAGGTTTTCTTGATCTAACATAGTCGGGAAGCTGCAACCTCGTCATCTCTATCTGGTTCGGCAGGTCCGGTAGCATAAACGTCTCTGTATCGGAGGAGACGGTCTCGTGAGGCGCGTGAGATTTGATGGTGTCCATGAGGGAGAGAGAGAAGAAGCTTGTGCCGTGGAAGACGAGCCTAGGTATTCCAAGCTGGGCGGCGAGGTCGGTTGTCCAAGGGAAGAACATATCGGAGACGAGGCAGTTAGGGCGGCGTTGTCGAAGGAGTTGCTCGATGGGTTGTTGGAGCATGGAAATGGCTTGGAAGAGTTTGGGGGCCATATCTGGAGAAGTGATGGAGTTGAAGTTCTCGCAACCTTGGGGAAGGCCAAAGTCTACGGAGGGGAAGGGGAGTATGTGAAGTTGGATATGGTGGCCGGAGTGAATGTCATGATCGACGGCGGTTTGGAAGAGGAGAGCGTTGGCGGGGGTGGTGATTATGGTAACCTTCACACCACGCCTAGCGAATAGTCTAGCGATGTCTACCATGGGAATCATGTGGCCTGGAGCTAGAAATGGAAGGACAAACATTTCAAGTTGGTGAGCTTCCGAATCCATGGCTGATCGACTTTTCTCTTGAATGTGGGGTTCTGGTTCTGGTTCTGGAACTACTTCGCCTTCTTAAATGCACAAAGCCACGGGAATGTCTTCTGGATTCATTTATGAGTTTTTTATTGGGAAAATTTTCGAAGTGGCGGGATATTAGAAGTTGCGATAATGCGCCAAATGATACGAGGCCACATATACCTTAGGGTTTAGAATTTGGTTTAAAAAACTTTTTAAAAAGTAACCATGGTATATGTGGCGCAATCGTTGGCGCGCATGATCGCTGCTTCTAAAATCCCGCCGCTTCAAAAATTTATCGGAAATAATTGCATCTAGATTACGATGCAGGTACTCCCAAAAGTTGCCACCCACGTGCTTCTCTACATTAATTTGGAAGAAGTTCTTGGATGAGATTGTGAGCGAAGCCGATCACAACCCACAATACGAGCCACGTGGCACATTCTTAGTGGAATATGACCGTATAGATGTTTGTACAATCACTAGGGTGGACCAACGAACCAAAAATAAACTTGATCAGTGATTTCCAAGCGTTGAATTAAAGTTATTTTCATTGGTTGATTTTAACCGAAGGAATTTGAGCATACTTTTAGTGTTTTTGGGTACAAAGATCCAAAGGTTTTAAATCACTAATCAGGCTGATTTTTGATTTGCAGGATCACCGAGGGACTGGCCAAACATCCATACGGTCATCGTCCACTAAGAATGTACCACGTGGCTCGTATTGTGGGCTGTGATCGGCTTCGCTCACAGTTGGTGTGAGCAAAGGTTTACTCGTTCTTGGATGCAGGAAATGTCTATGGTATATCTATATATCTATATATCTATACTATAGCAGAGAAGTGGGCAGCGTCCCTTTCTCTCCTCCACATCAAGTTGACGTGGCACTCTCCTCATGCAGAGTGCCATGTCATCGACACCGAATTATCTATCATGTCTCCATATGAATGAAACATACACAACTTTTCTCCTAAATTGTTTCTTCTTGCAAGTTATCTCTCATGTCTTAACATGGTATCAGAGCATACCACGGCCTGATTTTTTTTATTTTGCTGCTATGACGTCCGACACAATGAATCTAGTCAAAGATGTGTCATCTCCATATTTCATCCATTCTTCAGATCATCTTGGAGCAATCCTCGTCTCTACTCCACTTAATGGAGAAAATTATCCAACATGGAAGAGATCCATGAAGATAGCCTTGAACGCAAAGAACAAATTCAGTTTTGTTGATGGGAGTCTAAAAAAGCCATCCAAAGATCTGTCAGAAATTCAAACTTGGGAAAGATGCAACGACATGGTATTATCATGGCTTCTCAACTCCATTGATAAAACTCTCACAACAAGTATTATATATGCAGCCACTTCACGTGAGGTATGGCTCGATCTTGAGGAACGGTTTTCCCAAAGTAGCAATCCCAGAATTTTTCAATTAAAAAGAGATATCAGCACTCTTCGACAAGAACAACAGTCCTTAGTTTCTTATTATAACTCTCTTAAATCATATTGGGATGAGTTGGGCACCTATGTCAGCATTCCTGATTGTTCTTGTGGAGCTTTCAAAGAACTAAAAACCATGCAAGAAACTGAACGAGTATATCAGTTCCTTATGGGCCTCAATGATACCTATGCCCATATTCGGAGTCAAATACTTGCAATGGATCCTTTGCCAAATATCAGCAAAGTTTACGCCATCATAAATCAAGAAGAGAAGCAACGCCTCATTCACGTATCTACTTCCAACAAGCAAGATACCATTGCTATGGCAGCTAATGTTCCATCCCATGGCATGGGGCGTGGAGGATCCCGGGCTACCGGACATGGACGTGGTCGTCCTCAATGTGACCATTGTGGTGCTTTTGGCCATTTTAAAGAAAAATGCTATGAAGTAATTGGTTATCCTTCCCATTGGAATAAACCAATGAACAATTTCAAGGGAACGCCAACTACATCCACTCCTCGACATTCGGCTCACAATGTAGCACACAATGATTCCCAAGCCAAAGCATCAATAACGGGACTTTCTGCTGATCAATACCATCAACTCCTTGCTCTACTTGCCACTAATGAAAACATTACGGCTAACCTTGCTGGTAACTCATCTTCTCTTCATTGTAATTCTGCCACTTCTTGCTCACCCACCACATGGATCATTGACAGTGGTGCATCAGATCACATGACACCCACCTTATCTTTTCTCACATCTACTACACCCACTCCGCATGTCAAGCCTGTCAAGCTACCCACTGGTGAAGTCACCCCCATTACTCATGTTGGATCCGTCACTTTGTCTTCAGATATATGCCTCAATAATGTTCTTTGCGTCCCTAATTTTCACTTTAATCTCTTATCAATAAGCAAGCTAACCAAAAGTTTGAATTGTGCTGCCATATTTTTTCCATCCTTTTGTGTGTTTCAGGACCTAACAACGAGGAAGCTGATTGGAATGGGTGAAGTACGGGATGGGCTTTATCACTACTTGCCACCAACCACCTCTTCACATGTGGCCATGCTAGCCAATCGGGCACTTAAAACTAATCTTTGGCACATGCGTCTCGGTCATCCTTCAGTGGATCGTTTGAATAAGATATCTTCCGCCTCTCCATCCATTTTTCCTTTTCAGTCTCATCGTGATGTTTGTGTTCTTGCTAAACAAACTCGCAAACCCTTTTACTTGAGTTGCAATAAAAGTAATCAACTATTTGAGTTAATTTATTGTGACATTTGGGGTGGTTATCCGACCGCTTCTCACAGTGGAGCACATTATTTCTTAACTATTGTTGACGATTATTCCCGTTGTACTTGGGTTTACCTTATGCGGTTTAAATCAGAAGCATGTGCATTTCTCTAAATTTTTTGTAACATGGTCAAGACCCAATTTCAATGTTCTGTGCGCAATATTCGCACAGACAATGTTGCTGAATTTCAATCTGATTCAATGCAAGCTTATTATCATGAACACGGCATACTTCATCAACTTACATGCGTCAAAACCCCACAACAAAACGGAGTGGCCGAACGCAAACATCGACACCTCCTTGAGGTAGCTCGAGCGTTACGCTTTCAGCCACCTACCTCATAAATCGCATACCCACTCCCAATTGAAAGTAGGGTTTTTCCGTGTCGTTGGTTACGGAAACCCTAATTTCAACACAATTTGTAATTTTGATTCGAGGTTTTTAATCCTGCAAAATATGGAGATTCCGTATAGGGATTTGTGTCGGATGTTGATCCGCACTCGGGATTAGTCGGGTTAGCACAATAATGAACATAAAATGACGGGAAATTTGTAGAGAATGTAACTCAATCGACTTAATTCAACTTCATTCAATTGAACATGTCTTTTACAATGAAAAGCAAACCTAAATAACTAAATTATAAAGCATAGAAAAGGAGAATAAATTAGAGAGAGAAAGTAGGTAGAGAGAGAAAGTAAGAAGAGAAGAGAGAAAAAAAACTCTTGATCACTTACCCAGAGCATGATCGGCCATGATTGGCCATGGTTACATTCCTTGTAGGTTCGGAGCTTCAACCCCAATGAGATTGTGAAGAGTTGAATGTGTCCATGGTAGAATAGCAAGTGGAGAAGGAGGTGCTACCCATGGTGAGTTTGTGCACCCTCAAGGAGATCGGCCATGCATGAAGTTGCCGTAAAGAGCTGGGGTTATGGTGCTGCCACGTGGTGGTGCTTAGCCATCACAACAAGAGAGAATGGAAGTTGCAGGCTTTGTTTGCTCACAGCCTGCATATGAGCATCACGATCTTGAGCTGCTGGTCGTAGTAGCATGGACAGCCAAGGGGGCAGCGAAGCCCAAAGACGTAGGGAGTTTCTGATTGGTTGGGAGATGAGGATGCAGACAGATCTGCAGATGCAAATCTATTTCGTTTTTGACCTCGCTGCTTGGCGGTAAAGAGAGGAGGATTATGGTTGCATATGGAGAAGGGTTCTTTCCCCCTTCTCTTCATTCATTCTTCTTCTCTTTGTCCAGCAAAGATTGGTGGCCAGCAATGGGGAAGCTTGCAGGGAGGAGCGGCAACGAAGTGGTGGTGGATGAAAGATTGGCTCAACGGGAGTCTTCAACGTGGAAGAAGGTGGTCAACATGCTGAGTTGCAGGTCCACCGTTGGACTCAATTGACTGCTCGTTTTGCATTGGCGTTGCTAGCCTGCAACACCAAGAGAGGAAGACAAAAACGACGCTGGCGTTCGGTCCAAAGAGAGGAGCAGCAAAGTTCGCCGGCGTCAATGGAGGTGGTGGTGCGTCGGTGTACCAACAAAGGGGTCGTAGGATATGTTACTATGGGCAGAACATCAATAGTGGTGTTGCTCGTGGTGCTGCGCAAAGGAGCAGCACAGGAAGAGGAGATGAAGAAGGGCGAGCAGACGATGAGGAACGGTTTTGGGGAAGGAGAGGAGGAGAGGGGAGAGGGATTAGGGTTCGAACGAACCCTTATCCTTCCCTTTTTAAAGCTCCCTAGGGATTTTTCAAAAATAAAAAATAAGAAATATATATATATATATATATATGTATTTTAAAGTAAAACCCTACTTTTCTTTGGGGAATTTCCCCATTTAGTGGATCCCCTTTTTTTTAAATTTAATTGAAATTATTTTAAAATTCACGGGGTCCACTAAATGGTCGGACAGCGGGTCGATGATGATGGGCCCGGCTACTGGCCCACATGGATTGATGATTTCCATCATCTCACAAGATGATGTGACAAACAATCTGATGGTCAGACTGAAGATGACTTGATCAGGATCCAGATTGGCAGGTCGACGGATTTAGAGAGATCCGACGGTCTGATGGACGATCCAATGGTCTGATAGAAGATCCAACGGTCCGATAGCTTAGGGAAATGGGCCAGAGCCAACGGGTAGGAGTTCTGGGGTTAGGTCAGTAGATCCGAGGACCGAGAGATGAAGAGAGAGAGAATAAGGAGAGATGGGATCGAAAATTAGGAGGAGGAGAGAGAAAATATCAAAAAATGGAGATAAAAGTATTGGCAGAGGGTCTGGAACCCTAGTCTTCACTGTGACCATCCTCACGCTTCTCCAGTAGAGTAGACTATCATTCCTTGCTGACTCATGTGGCTTTAAACGCTTTGGTCCGTCTCTTGGTTGTTGGCTCTCCTGCTCTCTTCATTCTTTGGGCCGGCTTTTTGGTCCTCTTATTCAGTCCAAATTTGGCATATATCTTCTAGTCATAGCATGTGGGCTCTTTAAGCTTTGATAATGGGCTTTCCTGATCGATGTGGGCTCGCAAGTCTCGAGAATTGTCCCATCGGGGTTTCCTGCGACAGAAGAAGCGCGTAATGAGATTTTATCAGAACGACTCAATGTCTAGACTTCCGAAAATTTGTTTAATGCATGCAAATATACCATTTCGTCCAGAAAAGTGTGTTCTATGCAACAAAAGAGACTCTTACGTAGAAAAGTAGATAAATAGAGCATTTTAACGTAGGAGAGTGTGATAACGCTTAGAAGATAACAGTGGAAAATACGCACTTTTAAGCGAATATCACCAATCTCAATGGAAAAACTCCATACGAGATGCTTTTCCAAAAGGCTCCATCTTATGAGCATCTCCGTGTTTTTGGTTGCCTATGTTATGCACACACACTCCATGCTCATCGTCACAAATTCTCACCTCGTGCCTCCAAGTGTATATTTGTCGGATACCCTTTTGGTCAAAGAGGATATCGAGTGTATGATCTTAACACTCAATGCATCTTCACCTCTCGTGATGTCACTTTCATTGAAACAACATTCCCTTTTTCCAACATCTCCACCATTGACTCATCAGATCCCGTAATTCCCCAACCTATTCTTAATGCCCCATTGGATACATCCATCACGGTCTCTCATATTGAAGACCCATCACCTACCCCACTACCCACCCCATCACCACTTAACCACCCTTCGACCCAACGCCCCAAGCGCACCATCACTTGGCCTAATTACCTCCGCAATTATGTCTGTCCCACCTTGCCACAGGTTCCATCCTCTACTTCACCACTTCCTCAGCCCTCGGCAGGTATTGTTTACCCTCTATCTCATTATCTTCCACTTAAAAAATTTTCAACTAACCATGTTGCTTTTCTCTCTTCTATTTCTCATCATGATGAGCCTTCATCTTTCTCACAAGCCGTTAAGTTTTCTCATTGGCGTGAAGCAATGGCAACAGAAATCGATGCTTTAGAGAAAAATCACACATGGACCCTTCAACCTCTCCCACTTGGTGAGAAAGTCATTGGTTGCAAGTGGGTATACAAAATCAAATATCTTTCTGATGGAACCATTGAATGGTACAAAGCCCGTTTGGTCGCTAAAGGGTACACACAAACAGAGGGGTTGGATTATCATGAAACATTTGCACCAGTTGCCAAACTAGTCACTGTACGTTGTCTCTTAGCCATCGCTGCTACTCGTCATTGGACTCCTCATCAATTGGATGTCCACAATGCTTTTCTTCACGGTGATCTTACTGAAGAAGTCTAAATGGCCCTTCCCTCTGGCTTTGCCAAACAGGGGGAGCAACGTGTTTGCCAACTGCAAAAATCTCTGTATGGTCTTAAGCAGGCCTCTCGCAATTGGTTTGCCAAATTTTCTTCAGTGCTCCAAGAGGCTAATTACACGCAATCTGTTGCCGATCATTCCCTTTTCACTCATTCATCTGGTAATGCTTTTACTGCTATTCTTGTATATGTTGATGATATTATTGTGACAGGAAATGACGCCTCCGCAATTTCCAAATTGAAAGCTTTCCTTCACACCAAGTTCCATATTAAAGATCTCGGTCTTCTCAAATATTTTTTGGGCATCGAGGTTGCTCGTTCCCCAAATGGAATTTTCTTAAGCCAACGGAAATATGCTCTTGATATTCTCCATGACAGTGGCAACCTTGGAGCGCGTCTTGTCCATTTTCCCATGGAACAACATCTTCGTCTTTCAGATGAACAAGGGGATATCCTTCCTGAGCCAAATATATATCGCCGTCTTGTTGGGAGATTGCTTTATTTAACTATCACAAGGCCAGATATCGTTTATGCCATCAACATTTTGAGCCAGTTCATGCATCAACCTCGACAACCTCATTATGACGCTGCCATCAGTGTTTTACGCTATATCATATCATCACCAGGAAAAGGCATCCTCTTGCCTTCTAATAGTGACTTGCAACTCTCTTCCTACTCTGATTCTGATTGGGCTAGTTGCCCCATGACTCGTCGCTCCACCATTGGATATTTTATCATGCTTGGCCAGAGTCCCATTTCTTGGAAGACAAAAAAACAGACCACGGTCTCTCGATCTTCAGCTGAAGCCGAATACCGTGCCATGGCTACTGCCACATGTGAACTAATTTGGCTCAAAACTCTACTTCATCACTTCCATGTGGCTCACCCTCAACCCATGCGCCTCTATTGTGACAATCAAGCCGCGTTTCACATTGCTGCCAACCCGGTTTTTCACGAACGTACGAAACATATCGAAATTGATTGTCATCTAGTTCGAGAAAAATTAACTTCAGGCATCCTCACCACATGTTATGTTTCCACACATCAGCAACTTGCCGCTATTTTCACCAAGGCACTTGGTCAACAACAGTTCCACCATTTACTTTCCAAGTTGGGTGTTACGGATCTCCACACTCCAACTTGAGGGGGAGTATTAGGAAGGTCAATCCTCTATTGCCTATTAGACTACCTTTCCTAGTGGGAAAACAATATCTTAGGTAAGTTACACTCATTAAGAAGGTCAATCCTTCTCTATTGGGAAAACAATCCCTTAGGTAAGTTTACTTTCTTTAAATGTAAATTCTCTGTATATCTTCTTTCCTTGTCTTTTGATTCTTTCTTTATCTTTTGTAATCAATCCCAACAATCATGGGATGAAATCTCTCATTGTAAAGCTATATATATAGCCTCCATATGAATGAAACATACACAACTTTTCTCCTAAATTGTTTCTTCTTGCAAGTTATCTCTCATGTCTTAACATGCGGCGAAGAGTCTGGTAATGTCTGTCATGGGAAGCATGTGGCCTGGTGCCATGAATGGAAAGAAGAAGACATGAAGTTGATGTGCTTTTGTGCTCATGGCGACTGGGTCACTGGAGGGCAGAGAGAGATTGAAAACCAGTAATAGAGATTTAAAAATGGAAACTAAATGGGGCAAGACTATATATATTGTTTTACGAATCTACATCGCGAAGGTGATGACAAACGCCGTCCCAACAGGACAATCGAAAGAAAGTGGTGCAAGCTGAAAAGTCACAGGTTTACTGTTGACTTTTCAAGAGGAAACGTCCACGATAATTCCTTGGTTGTTCTACGGAGCTATGTTACTATCATTTCTAAGGGGCCATCTTCTTTGGGTTTAGACCGCTAATGATCATTCAGATTCGTTCTTCAAGATCATCCAAAGGTTTATAACCTAGGGAGAACGTCATCCTGAGAATGGTTGTATCTTTTTTCTGTTCTCATGTTTGTCAAATCAACGAGTCATGTTGAAAAGTCAACAAAATGACTGTATTTGAATTCTAACCTTTTGAAATTGGACCTTGGAAACACTGAAACCTTGGGAGAAAGCCCGAGAATTCGTTTTATCTAAAAGCCCAAGGACGTTTTCAACAAAATGATTGTATTTGGAGTAAACTTTGATGACGGGGTGCAATATGAGCAACGTGGCACACTCTTATAGGACTCTAACCGTATGGATATTTGGCCAATCCCTAAGTGGACGCAACAACAAAAAATCAGCCCGATTAATGATTTATAGAAGTTGGATTGGAAATATTTTCATGGGTTGATTTTAACCGTGGGAATTTGAGCATTATTGACCATTATTTGAGGTACAAAGATTCAAAGGTTGGAAATCACTAATCAAGCTGATTTTTGGTTTGTAGGTCCACCTAGGCATAATTTATGTATTTTTTTAGAAAACATATTATGCTTCCTTAGGTGACACCCCGACAACATATCATTTTTCATTTGAATGGCATTAAGGTTTCACATTTTTTTTTTAGGTAAGTCTGTTTTTAAGGAGATCGGTGATGGCGGGTTTTGAACCCAGGTCTATGGTACCTTCAACATTATGGTTTCACTTGGTTATAGTGAGTCAATTTCATATTTTTTGTGGATTTTTTCGCTTTACCCCCTTACTTTATTGATGCAATTTGCATCTCAACCAATGTTTTCAAAATATTTGCGTCTCACCCTTTGACCATGGTCAACGTCATTGACCATAGACGGTCTTTGGATGGACATCCCAATATTTTTTAAATAACTATAATAACCTTAGCTGAGTCGCAAATATTTTAAAAGCATTGGGTGCGATGCAAATTGCATTAATAAGGTAAGGGGGACAAGCAAAAGATCCTTTTTGGTACTTCAGAGAAGGATAGCATCAATACTGAAGTATTGTGTTCAAACCAAAACAATTGGATGTTCTTTGGAATCTGTGGTAGTCTTTGGGATTCGTGTAATGGGAATCTCGATGACCGTTAAATTTAGTGGCCTCGACCTTGGGACAATGGTGCTAATTGGTGCTAATTATGCCCTTTAATTTGTAGGTTCCGTGGCTTATTGGGATCGAGAATGGGAGGAGGTGGGAGAGGAGGAATTGTTGTCTGGAGAGATGAATTCTCGGGTCGGAGTGATGATATATGGTTTGTTTTCAATCACCGATTTCGAATTCTCGGGTAGGAGTGAAAATTGTACAACCTGTATGCTTAGGCTACTCTATGGAGGAATTGGCAATTCAACAAGTATAAAACTTCCAAGAGGAAGAGGTTGACACGGGACGACGTAAATGAAAAGTGGGGTGATATACAATTTTAGTAAGGGTCGTGATGTAACAAGGTATACATGAGATCTTTTCATTTGCGGAAGCGGCATTTTTGGTTGTCACCACTGCCATCTGGGCCCACTGACCGCATAGATGTTTAGCCCAACCCTTAATAGACATTCATACAGAATATCAGCTTGTTTAATGATTTTTAATCGTTGGTTTTAGTACTCAAAAAATGGTTGCATTCAACGGCTATAAGAACGTTTTAAAAAGTGATAAAAAGTGTTAAAATCTAATGGTTATAGATTTACCAATCAAGGTGATTTTTGGTCTGTATATCCACCAAGGGGTGGGATAAACATCCATGCGGCCAGTGGGCCTGGGCCAGATGGCAGCGGTGACTACCAAAAATGCCGTGTTTCCGCAAATGAAACAGTTTCAGGCATACCTTGTTACATCTTTTTCCTTTTAGTAATAACCTGTTTTCTTGGTAATTAATGCACAAAGGTTTATGATCACGCGTTATCTGTTTGGCTCTCTGCATTGAGGTTCATACATGTTTCTTCACTATAGTATACACCAAGGTTCCACCTCCAAGTTGCACCTTTCCTTTTCAAAGTTCAATTCCGTCGTGAAGTCCAATGGCGAATATTTAGCCAACCGAATGTTATCTTTGCTAAATATTTGTTCATATCAATATTTAACGACGTAGGTGCATTAGCTAGCTTACTTCATTTTGTTTCAATTTGAGTGGGTCCCACATACCAAAGTAAGTCAAATATGGGTTAGGCATGAGTGGGACCCAAATATTAGGTCAAAGGATTAAAAAAAACTCATTTTAATATTTTTTATATATTAAAAAATTTATTTTTATTGAAAATAATGATTTTTCCGCCGCGAGAAAATAAAATTTTCCCAATGCGCGCAAATATTTTATTTTCCCAACATGGTGGGTTACCAAACAGGCCCTTAGTGAAAACGAAGAATTGTTTCTTGAAGTGCATGCAAAATATCACAGAATTTTATGTACTTGGGGTTGGAGAATCCTCAAATTAGCAAGTGATGTGCATTGGAGACCTTGGTGGTCGACCGGAGGAGGCATAGTGTAGTAGCTGCATGGCTGAGTTTAGTGAGATACTGAGTGGAGTTTCATGAAGAACTATATGAGCAAGAAGGTTGTTGTGGATTTCGAGTATCAGTGGAGTGGAAGGCCATCAGAGGGGAGTGTCTGATCAGTATTGATAGAGCACAAATGTATGGGTTGAGTATTCGTTTTGGTGATTATGTCAACGAGGACAATAACATTGACCATTGATTCGAGTGGGGGAGATTTTCATGACCTATTCTTGTGGATAGGATCACAAGCTTGACACTGCTCCGAGGACGCACAGGTTCCATTTAGTATATATAGGCATGAGTATCAAGGAAGTGCATGTCAATCTTGTCGAGCGAAGTACATGGGATCGATGCATGGGCATGATTTAGGCTATGCTGGGGGCCGGGTATGCACAGACATAGTTAGGGCATACTAGGATAGGTGCTTGAGATGTCTTGGGAGTTCTATGGGTCAAGGTGGTTCACACGTGGGTCGACAATCGATGATACGTCTTTGGCCTCCACTTTGATGTTCCCTTCTCCCAAGCTACCAAAAGAGTAATATATTCTTTAGAAAAACGGGCGGTGTCCGTGTCCTGACCTTCCTCACGGTCAGCAGGGCCATTAACTAGGACATCCCTGGAGTGATTCAGGTCAGGCTCAAGTATCTTGGAGGTGATTCCTAAGTCTCCCTTGGCACCGGACATAGCTTACGATGGTGCACGGGTACATATATGGTATGTTGGCACTACGGGTCTGGTCAGCCCAGAGTCTACTAGTGCAATGCACCTTTTTGCCCATCCCTAAGTTGTCTCCAGTTTGAGCCACGTGAAACTCTCTTGCCTTGCCCACCCTCAAATGTTTGGCCAATCCTTTAGTGAACCACAATATTTACTATGCTCAACACTCTTAGAATTTACTGTATGGATTTGGCCCATCCCTAGGTGGACCTACAGACCAAAAATCAGCTTCATTAGTGATTTCAAACCTTTGGATCTAATTACCTCAAATAATGTTCAAACCCAACGGTTAAAGATTTTCCTTGAAAAAAGTCCAATTCAATGGTTAGAAATAAAAAAACCAGGCTGGTTTTTGATCTGTAGGTCCACGTAGGGATGGACTAAACATCCATACAGTCAATGGTCTCTAAGAGTGTGCCACGCAGCCCATACCGTGGTTTATCATCAACGCTGATGACATCTATTGCAGATTTACGCAAAAAAATTGGTACCAATATCCAAGGTTTAAAGGAGGCGCTTTAACGACATAACAGATTGGGGGCGTTACCGTTAAAATAGATTATAACAGCCAGGGGAAAAATGAAAAAAAAAAATTGGAATTTCAGGGATTTTAACGACTTCAACGGAATTTAATGGAAAAAATGCAAAAAAAATGGCGTTGAAATTCGAATTTTGAAATTGAAAATTTCAAAAACAAAAAAAAAAAAGAAAAGAATTTAACAAAAAAACTGCTTTGCCACAAAAATTTTCAGATTTTAACGGCCATTGCAACTAAAAAATAGCTATTTTTTTATGTGTAAAAAAGGTTTTTAGCATAACGTGGTTGGGGCGTTACCATTTTAGCGGCCGTTAAACCATTTAAACGGCGTTTTTTAAAACCATGCCAATATCATCAGCTATTATTGACTGTCACTTACCACTTTGCCCACCCTTGAGATAAATCCTGGCTCCGCGTGCGATGGAATGCTCCTAGGTCGAGTTACCCAAATTGTGTGGCGCGGTAGGCACAATAAAAGGGCGACAATTGTGACGGAATGCTCTCGGTGGGCGATGCTTGGTACAAAGGATTGGTTAGGTATTTGTGATGTGCTACGTGAAGATAGTTTTGGGTTGCCTTGGATGGTGATCCAAGGATTGTGTTATAGGCTTGACAAGCCTATAATGCTCAGGTGTGGGAGCTTAATGTCTTGTTGGATGTTCAAGGCATGGTTTTAAAAGCGGCAGTTTAAACGGTAATGCCCCAAGCCGTTTCCGTTAAAACCGTTTAAACACGTTTTATTGGTTTTGAAAAAAACGGCCGTTAAAATGGTTTACACGGCGTTAAAATCGTTTAAACAGCCATTTAATTCTGAAAAATTGTGAAAAAAAGGTCGTTAAATCCGTTTAATTCCGTTTTTTTATTTTATTTTCAAATTTCAAAATTTGAATTTCAGCGCCATTTTTTCCTTTAAAATCCGTTTAATTCTGTTTTTTGTCCATTTTTGCCCCTGGCCGTTTCAATCCGTTTTAACGGCCGTTTAAACGGTAACGCCCCCCAGTCCGTTTAACCGTTAAAACGGCCTCCTTTAAACCTTGGTTCAAGGTATTGTTTGGATGGATGACTCGGTGTTGTGTTCGAAAAGATTGGGCTTGGTTATGACTGACTAGTTGGGCATTTAGTATGAACTTTGTTGAGTGTAGGAACTCTAGTACGAACAAGGCGAGAGTCAGGTATGAGTCAATGAGAGTAAGACTTCTATCACAAGAAATTGTAAATCACACAATCACAAGCCAATGAGTTCTTGGCAGGTCCACAAGTGCTTTGCAACGTACCCATGTGCTTTTGCTTTTAGGTGTACGTGCCGAGAACTCATTGGCTGTGATTGTGTGATTTGCAATCCGATTGTGACAGACGTTTTACTCAGTCAATGAAGGAACTTGTAAGTCAGTTGAGCTGAGCATAGTGTAATGAGATTCACGAGTGGTATAAAGGGGAGTAAAACTTCTGTCACAATCTGATTGCAAATCACACAATCACAGCCAATGAGTTCTCGGCACGCACACCTAAAAGCGAAAGCACATGGGTACGTTGCATAGCACTTGTGTACGTGCGGAGAACTCATTCGCGTGTGATTGTGTGATTTACAATTTCTTGTGATAGAAATTTTACTCGTATACAGGGTCAGATGTACTAGGATGTCTATGACTAGGTGATGGTCAGGGCAACGCACGATAGCATGGTGCATTTTAATGCGCCAGACAAGTAGAGTCCACTCGTAAATTTATGCTTGGAACAGCAGAGCTGCTCAGCTGCCTCTTCCAAGTTCCAAGCATCATTCATTTCTCATTACCTTAAAGAGGAGTAAAACTTCTGTCACAATCGGATTGCAAATCACACAAACACAGCCAATGAGTTCTCGGCACGTACTCCTAAGAAAGCAAAAGCAATAGGTACGTTGCAAAGCACTTGTGTACGTGCCGAGAACTCATTGGCTTGTGATTGTGTGATTTACAATTTCGTGTGATAGAAGTTTTGCTCCCCTAGAGAGTGTGCCTGCAGCTGCAGTCCAGCTATGCATTCAGCGATTGCCACACATGGAAGAAAAAAATAAAGTGCTTCCTTCCTTACACAAGAAATTGTGGCTCCCCAATCCTTGACCAACTAAAATGGACGGCCAATCCTTTTTCGACCCACGATTCATTCTTACCTAAGACCCTGTACGGTGATCACAGAAAAGTCTTCTGTCAAAGGATTTGTAAGCCAAAAAGTGTTGATCACGAAGGCTTTTTTTCTTTACTAAAACCTTTCCCATGTGTTGGTCATACCAAATATTTTGTGACACGTTTAAGACCCACAGATTCATTAACGTCCGCCCACCCCTCGATTAGGAAAAATCTATGATACCGACTTCTGTATCAAAATTTTGACGCAGAAGTCCCTCAATTTGCCACGTAGTAGACTCTTTCGGGCCCACTGCCTCCATGAATGTTTGGCCCACATCTTGGTGGACCCACACACCAAAAAATCAGTGTGATTAGTGATTCCCATCCATTGGATTTGAGCACTTTTTCATCATGGACTTGGAACCAACTCATAGGCCTGTTCATAAAGCCCATGTTGAAAAAGTGCTCAAATCATACGGCTAGAAATCACCAATCACGCTAATTTTTGGTGTGTAAGTCTATCATAGTGTGCCAGACATTCAAGTGGCAAGTGGGACAGAAAGAGTCTATTACGTTGCAATTTGAGGGACTTCTGCATCAAAATTTTGATGCAAGAAGGATACATCAAAGAACTCTTCACGCCAAAGTCAGCCTGATCGTTGACTCCCACGTTGGACTTGAGTGTGTTTTTCTTCGTCAGCTTCCTAACAGGCCCATGGATAAAAAGACATACATTTAACTCCAAGCCCATGTTGAAAAAAAGGAGAAAATTGCTCACATCAAACGGCTAGGAATCACACCTATCAAGATGAATTTTGATATGTAGGTTCACTAAGTGGCTGGCTAATCATTCATGATTTAATGGACCTAAAAGTATGACACGTGGCAATATAAGTGTGCAGGTATTAGTGAGCAACACCTCAGGTTTCCTCAATACCTCCTTAGTCTTTCTCTACTCGAGTAATGAGATAGAGAAAATAAAGATGATGACAAAGAAAGGGAGTCAGTTTTAAGAATTTGGGAAGCCGAGCATTAAGTTCCCACCCGAATTGCTGTTTCCACTTCCTGAGAACATCATTGCGTGGACTGAAAGTTACTTATTCCCAACCCATCTCATCTCATCTCATCTCATCTCATCCACCAACCACCTAACTCCTACTGACTAAATAACCTCTCTCTCTCTCTCTCTCTCTCTCTCTCTCTCTCATTGGTGGGAGTCCGACTTTGAGGATCAACGGTGACTTATGTGTCACGTGGCACAATCTTCTATAACTACTGACCGTATGGATGTTTGGCTCACTTTTGGTGGACCTACTGACCAACAATCAGCCTGATTGGTGATTTAGAGCTGTTGGATTTGAGTATCCAAAATAATGTTTGTATCCTACAACTAAAAATCAACCCATGAAAAAAAATTCAAATTCAACGGCTAGATATCACCAATCAGGTTATTTTGTTTTGTAGGTCTACCTAGGATGGCTATGAGCCTATGTGGTATTAGAGCGATTCGAGATCAATTAGAGGTGTGCCCGAGTGTGGGAGACTCGTTAAAAGGAACTCTTAAAGATAAACATCCATATGTTAGTGGTCTTGAAGAATATGCCACATGGCTCATGCAGCCGTCATTAAGAGGATAACTTCTCAGACTATTAGTAGATCAAACTTGACCTCATCCCCATGGGGACACTAATCACATGGTTAGAGATCACTAATCAGGCTTATTTTTGGTATATAGGTCCACCAGGAATGGTGGGACAAACATTTATTGCTGAGAAACTTAAGGTTTATATTTTTGTGTTGGCTAATTCCGTCTAACAAAATAAGTTCTAGTCTTCCTTGGTATGTGGTATGTTGTGTAAGTATTCATTGTTTATATCACTCAAGTCTGTCAAAAAATCTTAGAAGCATCGAGGTTCGGCTGAAGAACGCATCAATCACATTTAGGATGGTAAGTGATTTAGAGATTCTAAATTCTAGATGGTAAAATATTAATTATTAATCTCTAATTACTTATATACTAATATGGTTTTTGTGCTCAAAAAAGGAAACGATTGAATAAAGTTTTCATTTTGAAAACTATAACCTTCGATCGATTGAAATGTATGTCCCGAGTGATTGGAGTGCAAACCTGAGACTGGCTGTAAAATCTATGTAAGTGGTCTTCGATCGATAGAACTAATGACCTCAATCAATTAGAGAACAAATACATAAAAACATCGATTTTGGATTTTATCGATCGAACATCACTCGAACAAATATGTGCAAAGATATCGATCGATCAAATCGATTCAATTTTTTCTTTGATTGACCGGCCGCTTTAAGCCCCCAATCAATCCGACATCGTGCAATTTCGATTCTGAAGTTCATTATGTTTCCTTTTTTGCCCAACTACTTACTATTTTTCGCCCATACTCGTCTAAGTCAAGTCATAGGTTCAGGGTTTGGGTCGCGACAATGTATGCAGCAATAGTAACTTAAGTGATTTGAGTTGGGACAAATTGTGGTCCAATTTTTTTTTTTCTTTTTTCGAATGAGTTTCCTCGTTAAAAATCGCATGTATTGATTTAATTTTCGTGAGACATTTTATTTAGATTAATTAAAAGAATTAGTAATAAATATATATATTTCTTGATATATCTATATATTTATACTAAAGCAGAGAAGGGAAGCACTCTTCTCTCTCCTCCACATCATGTTGACATGGCACTCTCCTCATGCTTATAACACCATGTCAAAAACCTTACCTTCCGTCTCATCTGTTCTTTCTCATCTTTCATTGAAAAATATGTTTCTCTCTCTAAGCATTATGAATGACTTTTACCAAGAAATAATGTAAAAATTCCAATCAATATATATTAAGTAATCAATCTATACGTATTTTTTCCTCTTTCTTCCACTCTCAATTAATCACATGATAAATAAGATCTCTCTATGATTACCTAAAGTATCTCCACATGAAAAATTCAATATATATATATTTATATTAAAATTTAATTTTGTTGTGTGGCCCTACTTGACAGAATAGGGTATTTTTTTTGATATCTAAGTTAGTTAGATTGATCTGTATTAATTAATTCTATCGATCAACTAAGATTACATGCATGCGGTTGGATCCCGATCATGGTGTTTAGGTTAAGTATTTAAATTATTAAATAGACCTATTCAATATTTGAAGAAATAGCTTCCAAGTGGCGTTCTCTCACTGCATTATCCTTTATAGCAGAACTGTCCTTGGTCCTCACCTATCTTTCGAAAAGTCAAACGTGAAGTGAAGAGGGCATTTCTGCCAATATTTTTTTTAATTTGGAAGGACAATCAATGGATTCAAGAATCCACCTGTAGAAAGCTAAAGAACAAAACGCAGTTAAATATTTATCCCTGCTTTCACAGACAAAAACCTAACAAGCTGCCGTAAGAGAAGCGGAACCATCCACGTTGGCACCGGTTCTCTCATCACGTGAACATCCACCGCTACTTGGACATCCAAATTTTTCAGAGAGAGAGAGAGAGAGAGAGAGAGAGATATTAGGTCGGCGAATTTTTGAACTTTCTTTAACACCAGACAACCGACCCAGCTGAGAGTAGAGACAAGTATCCAAGTAGTATGCAAGGACTGCGTGCTGGCTATTATCACTTTCCTTAGAGGAAGAAGAGGAGAGACAGATTGGCAGATAAAGCATCCTCTTCATGTATCTTTCTTTCCTTTCATATATACAGGTGTTAGTGAGGCCTGGTTGGACTTGGAAGAGAAGCTAAGCAGAGAAAATATGGGAAGTCATGATGACTGGGAGTGCGAAACTGCTTAAGTAACGCATACCCAGTTGTTAATTTACTTGTTATTAGGGTTTGGTTTGGTGATCTGAGAGATCTCAGAGAATTTAGGATGGAAGGAGAGTGTTCGTCGAGCAGTACAGAGTCGCGCAAGGGAAAGCGGTCGCAGAGAGAGAAACCCTATAGGGGTATAAGGATGAGGAAGTGGGGCAAGTGGGTAGCTGAGATAAGAGAACCCAACAAGCGGTCCAGAATCTGGCTTGGTTCCTACTCCACTCCTGTCGCCGCTGCACGGGCCTACGACACAGCTGTCTTCTACCTAAGGGGTCCGTCAGCCCGTCTCAACTTCCCAGAATCCGTTGGTGAAGAGGACCAGCCCCATGACATGTCCGCAGCGTCGATAAGGAAGAAAGCTACGGAGGTTGGGGCCAGAGTTGACGCCCTTGAAACTGGCCTCCTCGCCTCCAGGTCTCCTAAGAACCCCGATTTGAACGAGAAACCACAGCCCGAAAGTTCAGACTACGACGACTGATGATACTCTCTCTCTCTCTCTCTCTCTCTCATCTGTTTAATGGTTTGCTAACATGTACCAGAAAGGCAGCAATCATGGATTATGACTCATGAGAGTATATATTATTAACAGTAAAATTGTGGGGATAGTGTTTGGTTGGGACCAATTAATCGAAGTTAGGGTTAGTTCTTGACTTTATTTTTGGTTTTTCATTTCTTTTTTGAATCTCCAAAGAGCTGCTGCTGTGTCATCTCCTCAGTTTGTTCATGTCTTTCTGGGTAAATTAAAGTGGGAAGAAGACGAGGAGATATGGAGATAATCTTTGAGTCGTTGGGCATTTTTCTTGGTCGGAGCCCGTTGTGATAAGGAGTTCCTGTCGTGTACTGTCGTGTGTGGTCCTCTACCAAGGATGCCGTCGACGTCACGGATGAGGAGTTCTCAAAAAGGTTTAACAGGATGGACGGTGATGGATGGGTAGGCGGCGGCGGAGGGTCACACTTAGCTTAGTTTACTTTCAAGTCTTCTGATGTATGTATATGCTTTTCCCTCGGGCGGTTCTTTTTCTCTCTTCTTTATTACAGAAAAAGGATCTGTGGCTGCCTGCCTAACTGTAATCCAATGAAATTCTTGACATTTTCCTTTTAACATTTTCTTCTTTGTCTTATGTGTGTATTCACCAAACCTCTGGTTTATATTATACTATTAAAAACTTTATTTCAGAATTTAATTTTCTCTGGTTAGGTTAGGTGAAATTTTTATCTTCGATTGGTGATTCTTCCATTGGGTTGTTGTTGTACCAACTAGATAACCATCATGGCGACCGAATTTTACTATGAAATCCTAATCATGGTTTAAAAAACGGCCGTTATAACGGATTCGGACCTTCCCCGTTACTTTATGTACCGTTAAAACACCCAGAAAATAACGCCGTTATTTTCCATTCTACGTTATTTTCTGAAAATTTTGTGAAAAAAAAGGCTGTTATTCCCGTTATTTTTCATTTTGTCTGTTATTTTCCGTTTTTAAAAATTTGAAATTCCAGCGCCATTATTTCCATTTTTGCCCCTGAGTGATACAATTTGTTATAACGGAAAAAATGGTAACGCCCCAATTCGTTATAACGGCCCCTTTTAAACTTTGATCCTTAGTGAACTTTTCTCTGTCCTTTGATTTCGACTTTAGATTGAAATGTATAGATCCTGAAGGATATATACCTGTGTACACATAATTCTCGGATGATTAAGTTAGTTTCTTAAAATAGTAGAATAATCAAGATCTCAGAAAACATTTCTTTCCCCTCCTTTGAATTCTAGAACTCTATTTATAGAGTGGAAATAGTTGATGATAACTGTTGATAAGTTACTTGATACAAAGATGCAGGTGGAAGGACAGTATCAAACTAGTGGGTGGCTCGTGCCCACGGCACTCCCCGACAAAGCATTTGTCAAAATCGGGTGTGAGTGGCTGAGATTCCCCGCCATCTAGTTAGTGGATAAGATCTCGGTTCTTCTTTATTGAAGCTTATAAGAGGGAGTATAAGTGGGGAGACAACCAATGTCATTTGTTATATAGATGTCAAGTTCCTTTATTCTTCTATATATCAAGCACTTACTATTTATTGCAGGTAATTTGATGCCAGCAAGTGAAAGAGGAAGGTGACAAGTAGATTATTATTTATTGGTGTAATTTTTAACCGATTGGTAGGCTCGGCTTGAGTCGAGGGTTCAGCTCGACCTAGGCCGGGGGCAGAGCAAAGAGTGTTTGCTGTGAGAGGTCTCACTCATCCAATCCCTCCATGTGCGATTTTGGAATTAGCCTTGGGGTGGTGCCTCGACAGTTCGAGGTCTCGAATGTAGGTTGTTTGTGTTTAGTACAGGTCTTTCTCATTAGTGTTCGAGGACACGTGTATGGTGGAGATGGAATGTGTTCTTTTGACACTCAAAATAATTTAGTTACATAACTGTGATGTTGGATTTTGGCAAAACCAATCCAAGCCACACAATTCCCATCTATTTACTCCGACAATCAAGTTTTTTTTTAAGGTAAGACGTGTATAATTAAGAATTTTGAATTTCTTAGAGATCAAAATCCTTATCTTGGTTGTTGGTAGTTCTATTTATAGTGTGAATGTTGAAGATAGTCTGCAATATTAATGAAGCGGTATGACACGTGTTAGATATTAAGTTGATATAATTCTCTATCTATTTAACACATTTGTCGCCTTTAATATCGTTGATTAGACATGTTGGGGAAAGAGGCCATTGATAAGTCAATTTCCATTAAACTACGGATTATTCGCTGCTTTTTTCCTCTAAAACTGATTAAAACGCTGTTTTTTTTTCTCTAAACTGATTAAAACAGGTATTTTTATTTTTTCAATAAAATTTTCCAATAATATTTCGATTTTCACACTTGTGGAAAAAGTCCATTGATACATTCTTAGAGATCAATGACCTGACTTTCTTTTATCCATCCGATCTTCAATCTCAATTGAAAAATCAGTTTGATTGGTGATTTTTAGTCATTGGATCTTTGTACCCACTCCAAAATAATGATCCAATCTCATGTTTGAAAATCAACCCATGAAAAAGACTAAAATCTGACAGATATAAAGCGCTAATGTTTGGTCTGTAGGACCACCTAGGAATGGGCCTAACATCCATACGATCAATGGTCTCTAAGAGTGTTCAACTTGAGAATTTGTTTGATCACATGAATTTTTGGTGCCACTCTTTATACTAAATTGTATTATACACGAAATATTCTCAAACTGTGTTCTTTTCGTTTCCTGTTTATTTGACCTTTTTTTTTTTTTTTTTTTTTACAGTATTTCAAAAATTACAAAAAGGATTATATTCGTACTATTCCCGTCCCGAATTTTTTCCGCATACCAAATTGCTAATATCGTACAATGATTGTGATCCCTTTGGATGTGTTATATATGAATAAAGTTTCCTTCTTATATGACTTGGGATGTAATGCCATCTCCGCTCGGCTATCTGATGATTGATGCCGAAAATGTACGACAAGGTCAGCTAACCCTACATATAGGTCGGTTTAATCGAGTAGGCTGGTATAGTTTTATTGATTTATGAAAATCTCTATTCTTTATTTGGGATCCAACGGTGGATGACATTGCTGAGCTGGCATTCAATCTGAGGTTCAAAGAGCAGGGCCCACCGTTTGATGGGACGTCCAACTTGAGGTTCTCTCTTAGTCTTTATGCCAAAAAAAAGTTGACCATATAAGATGATTGATAAAGCACTGATGTCATAGACCGGATAACATGGTAATTAAGTTACAACAAAATAGAATCCGTTGACTTTCAACGGGAGACTATGATACATCACTGTTCATGCATTAATATATATTGTCAACAAAGCTAAACATCCTGGATTCCCGTCGTAAGTTGAATGAGAACTGTCAATTGTCATCGGCTTAGAAGACATATACCTAACCAAGCAATCTTAGGCAAAAAGTCTACGGAGGCAGGCTTACAATTACATCATCCGATGTGTTGATTTTTTGACTTTTTAAGTTTTAAGACTTTGGGCGAACCACTTAAAAGACTTTGGACATCAGAATCTCTACCATCTATCAATGCAGAACTCCATCGGTACACTCAGATTAAACACACAATTTCACAGATGGTTTTTATTTCAAAAGTTTGGGACAAAAAACTCGTTTATTTGAAGATTAATCGATACCGATAGGAACTGGTCCTGATTATCCCGGTTCCAGGACTAATTATTTCAAAAACCAAAACTATCAAGACCCAAATTAAATCATAATTAGTACCTGGACCGAATCGGAACCAAAATCAGTAGGATCCATGTACATAGAAGCGTTATACACATAATTTACCAGTTTTTTTTTAGAAGTTCCAACTATATTGATTGAACATATCAAACATTTTTTTTTAAATGCTATGCTAGCGTGCACACACCACAACCACGGCAATGACGGCAACAAAACGGTTTTTAATTAACTACAGCCCTCTTTCAATATAGAAGTACAGCATTCCAACAGACAACAAATCAGAACACTTACCTAACCAATACTTGAATTGAATACCACAACTAAGTGGAACTTGACTAAAAATTATGCCTTTTAGTATGAAAAAGCTCGCATGATTGAGATTATAGATAGAACACCGCCGAGAGATATACAGATATGTAAAGAGAGCTATCGAACTCTTCTCCACCAGATGTCAGTAGTAGTTGGCCCAACAAAATACTTGGGACAACAAACTCCATGGGAGAGACAGTAATCCAAGAATACCTGCAAATTCAATCTGCTTGAAACCCTTACGTAGTCCCGAATCTATCCCATCTTTTCAATTTTACGTTTTATATGAAGAGCAGCTCTAACCACGTTTCCCCTCGTTATAATTCCAACCTTTGGACACAAGAATAAATTCAATGAGAAGCTGCCAAAGTAAATGGTGAAAAAAGAATTCAATAAAGAAACATCAGTAAATATGTAGTATTTCTTACCAGCTTACCGTCACAGTCCACAACTGGAAGTCGACGATATTTTGTTTCAAGCAGTAATCTGGCATTAAAGGAAACAATTAGAATACAATATTTTTGCTAAATGACTTGGTGCATTTAAAAAAAATGCAAATTAGGTGTGAAATTTTTTTTTACCTTGCAGCATCTTCGAGGTTAGTGGTTTCACGAACAACAAGAGGTGCAGGTGTCATCACATCAGCAACGACTTTACCGTTGGTCTTACTAAGTAACTTCTGTATCTCATTGAAAGTCTGAAAAGAGTTACTAGCATTAGATATCCCAGTAGCTGGTGAAACAATTTCCCAAATGATTGAATAATTAGTCATCAGAAACATTAAACGACGAAGAATTTTCAGGTTAGCAGAGTCCACGAATAAAGAAAGCCATCAAACAAGTCCACACATTTTTCTATCATCTGTCGTCTTACTCATCAGATCATTAAAATGTAGAAATGAGGACGAATAAATCAGGAATTTATCACATGGTGGCACAGTTCAATTTCGTAGGCCTAGGTGTTGCCCCTCCATGCTGTAACATATTCACATTTACATTATACACTATCTTATTTACATAGGAAGGACCAAGAGATATTACTAATTGGGTCTGGCTTAGGGGACCCCATTTTTCTGACCCCTCTCGTGAGTCGTGTGCTCGGCCGTGGATTTCGAGAATCCAATGGTGGTTGATAGAGCTGAGCTGGCATTCACTAAATGCCTGTGCTTAACCACCGTTGGATTTGTGAAATCCATGGCCGAGCACACAACTCCCAAGAGGGGTCAGAAAAGGGGGTCCTCGGAGCCTAAGCCTTACTAATTAATGAATTATTTTACAGTATCTATAACTAAGTTGTTCTGTATGGCCCATTTTTGGTCACTTGCTTTAGTGACCTATCGCGATCACTAAAGCCTGTGCACTTAACAAATACCCATGACAACCCTATAAGACTGTTTTCTAGAAAACTTTAAAACAGGGGTTGGCATGTGTACGTGTCCAGTGTACATGCTTTAGTGACTGAGATGGGTCACTAAAGCAAGTGACCAAAAATGACTTTGTTGCTTATCAGTTGTATCGTTTACCAATCATTAGAGAGATTGACAATCTCTGATGATGACCAGCTAAACCCTCTTCTCTAAGGCTAAGGTTGTGAAGCCTCTTTCTTCTTTATGTGATTGATCTGATAATTTTGAACCATTGATTTTTTTTTTGATAAAGAATTTTGAACCATTGATTTGATTGAGTGGTTAATTTATTTTATTTGGAATCTGTCTGCTCTATATGTTCTTTGATCCGTTATGATCTTCGGATATATCAGATGCTTGGATCCTCTATGAGTGAAGGACAAGAGTACTTAATTTCCGTTTTCCGATTCGATTAAGTTAACAGTAGAGTTTTAGTGTTTATTTTCCGTTCGGATTAAATTTCTATTTTAATTCTAGATGTGTTTATTAAATCGAAGCATAGAGAGGAAAAGGTGGAGCTTCCTGAAACCTTAGATCTCTCATTCTTGCTTTACATTATTTGTTACTTTGCCCTCCATTCTTGCTTTACAAGATTTGATAATCCCGTTCCACTCTTCTTTGGTGGAAACTAGTGTTACAAAGTCTTCTCTCTAGTTTCTCTTCTTTTATTTTGTAGTTTCGTGTCCGTAGTTCTTGCACACAAGTCAATCCCTGTGGATTTGACCTTATTAAGTGCTACAACAGACACTTGTATACTTGCAAGTTTAACATTACCCTAGATGGTTGGTCTAATTATTTAGATAAAAAGTTCGGGCATAACAGCGACGTATGCAGTGATATTGCTGAGATGACGACAATGGCAGGATTTTTCGGCTCAGATACCAAATTTGATGCAGGATGAGGGACCGTTCTGCGATCGGATAGGGTTTTAGTGAAATTACTCCACCGGATTTTGAAGGAATCGCTCCTTCTCATAGAATCGCTTTTCCATTCGAGGCATCTCACCCAGAAAAATTGGAACCTTCTGATAGAATCGTTCTTCCATTCGAGGCATCTCACCAAGAAAAATTGGAATCACTCTAAAAGAAAATAAATCTCCATTCATTATTTCAAAATCAAATATTACATCCCTATTTATAAAACTCTTAACTTTCCTAATCCTAATCAAACTAAAAGACTTTCTAAAAGTATTTGAAACTGATTACAACTCAAATAAAAAAAAGATACAAATCCTAATTAAAATAAAATTAATTTTGCCTAATTTTGTGGGGTCCACATGCTCTGGCTCTCTTCACTGATCCGGTGTAGCTGCAAACTATCACAATAGAATGCTCCCGCATCACGAGATAGCATGATCATTGGCAGATACAAGTTCAGAGATGTTTAGATTTCTGAAAGATATTGATAGACCAAAGAGAGGAGTCTAGATGCAGCATCATAAGATTAGGAAAAATCTTCACAAGAACTACGCTTACCTTTACCAAAAAATGTCGAAGTATCCCTAGTTGGGAAAGAAGCCGCATTAGAAAGACCATCGTTGGAGAGGTTGGGTCTTACCATCCTTAGAAGTCCCAAAGACTAGCAAATCCTCTAAAACAAGCCTCGAGATTACAATAGTCTCCGCCATGTCCAGCTGACCCACTGGCTTGTCCAATGGAGTATGAACAACAGATTGAAAGCTTGTCAACCCGACCCACTGCTACTGCACTCTAGAAGCAAGACGGCTAGCTACAACCCTGTTATAAGACTTTCTTTCCACTTGATGCCCCACCTACCACCCTACGTTGCATGCACCCGGCACATGTCTAAAGTGGCAGCCGCCCATACACTAACATCTCCCAACCACATAACTCGCCTTTGATAATGGGAAAACGACGTCCTACCCCCTAATAGGAAATCTGAAGCAGTACTTCCCACTACCACACCTTTGAAAGACAGGATGGTTCGTACCACCTCGTTGACTTGGACCTATGCCGCCTCCACATCCTCCCTTGCCAACCTTCGGCCGGACTTCCAGTAACAACATTATGCCCCCACCACCCTCCGACAAGCCTACCTGAACTAAGGTTGACAAACTAGCACTGTTGGTAACTCTCTTGCCATCCGAGAATCCCTCTAGATTCGAACTGAACCCACCAACTATGGTAGATATGGACTTAGGCTTCTCTAAAGACAAGAGGGGCCTATTTGCCTCCTTTTCAATCTCCCCCAACTCCACCTCAGCTATGACTTCCAAAAGAACATAAAATAAATAGCCCCTATTAATGAGAGGGATCAGTCTACAGATAGCCGATGCATCCGCCTTCACCATAACTCTTGTCGTCCTCAAATCCTTTAAAGAGTTAAGATCAGCCTCTACAAAGCTTACTGTGAAATCCTACCTTAACAAAGATCTCTGGGGTCCAAAGGTGAAAGGGCAGTCCACAAAGGGAGACCCAAGTAGGCCTGTTCAAAGACGTCATAGGGATGGAGTTTACCTTAGGGTACCACCAAGAGAAGGAAACCTTATAGACGCCAATCGCCAGAGACCTCAAGTCGCTTAAGTTAGAGATAGAAGAATTCTCGGTAAGCAAAACCCTTCTTCTCCCGCCAAAGGGAATAAGCTCAGCCAAGCTAGAAGAATTCATAATCTTAGAGATTGCTACGGCAATGTCATCCCACAAGGGAGTGTCACCTAAAGCCTCACACAGGATCACCAAGCTCCAATTACTAAAGGCACCAAAGAAGGAGCCCAAGTAACTAGTAAAGATCTTCTCGCAGCCCCTTACATGAATCACCTCCCCCATTATGCTCATTTCGGATCAGAAATGCAGGTTAGGGCGTCTAATCTGCTCAACCTCAACTCTGGAATAATTGTGCCTATAAACAGACGAAATACTCCAAAATCTCCGCCATATGCTGCCAACCCAATCCCTTACGCCCCTTTGAAAGGAAAAGAAGCTCGTTCCTACCCTTAGGATCAGTAAGTTTGACGAACCAACGTCCTGCATTAGTCAGAGCTTCAGTTATCAGTGTCCTTCCCAAGCAAAAAGACCTCCAAAATGTCTGCCCGCACCTCCCTTGGATGCTTCACAGAACACCGAAGACAGCCATCCACTTTCCACCACTGAGATGATAATCTCGTTCTTCCTCCTTCCAACCACAAAAATCCGAAGACAATGTCGCCACCAAGTGCAACTTTCATAAATGCATAAGTCTTGGTTTCCACAGCTACCATCCGCTTCTCCATCTGAATGGATTATCATCTTCAACATATGATCGATCCCTCAAAAAACATTTAAGAAGTCTTCAAGCCCTAAGAAAGCAAGAGCTACTGCCTCACTTGAATCTTTGATATCAACCAAGCCAGAAAACATTTTTGAGTGTCTCACCAATGGTTCCCAAAAAATCCTCAATTTTATAATTTCCTAGGTTCAACAATGAACAACTATGAAAATTAAGTTTGATTTTACCTGATCAGACCCAACGCAGATTAGCCGGTTCTTTCGAACGAGGACCACTACGATGATCTCATGCCACCCATGCTCAAAAAAAAATATGGACATAATGTGGGATAGTAGAAGAGTGTAGTAGCTTTTAAAAGTCACAAACCAATCCCTCTTCCACTCCAAATCTCCAACACCACTCGCCCAACAAAGACACATTGATGGACCTTAACAAGATGATATTTCACTATTACCTTGCCAAAGGAAATCCCTTTGCCATTTTCAAGTCTGTCATACACACTAGCTGACATCAACATAGGCACGAAGAATACTGGCAAATTGAGCAATCTTAATAGGTGAAACCCTACCACCATGAAAAAGATACCTCTTCTTCTAAGAAGCAAGCTCTCTCAAATCCCTCCACAACCAGAGATCACCTTAGAGCGAGAAGAAGCTCCCAAAAGCTACCCAAGATATGTTGATGGGAGAAATCTCACCTCACATCCTAGTCCAACATCCAATTCTTCAAGGTTTTACCACATCTCGCACTCCAATTATTTCACTCTTCGAGATCAATGCTTAGGCTAGAGACTGCTTCAAAACATTGGAGGATGTACTTGATAATTAACACTTGGGATAGGACAGCAGAACAAAAGACTATTGTGTCATGATGGACCTATTATCGATGCTTAGAATCCTTTACTAAGATAATCCGCCCATTAAATCGGTCTACTAAGGGCCTTCGACACTTCGAATTTCTTTACTTACTCTAATATTTTCTTTTTCGAATCTTTGAAAAATTAATATTATGACATGTAACTAACCAAAGTTGCAATTCAACTTTCCTTCATAAAAAAGCACACAAGCAAACAGCATATTGAACATTATAATATGTAGTACGCACTTGTAATTAACAACAAAAAATAGTGAGCGAGGAATAGTTCTTACATACTTTCCAAGTGCTATCGACTTCAGGAAACATGCTTGTATCAGCTCGTCCACCACCTTATCACCAAAAATAAACAATTTAAATTTCAATGAATGTCATTGTTCCACATCAAAATTTTAATAACTAAAATTTTCAGTGCTGAAAGAAATTTCCCTTTTACCATGAAAGGGTTCCACACCAACCTATAGCTAAAAATAACAATGACACGCTGACTACAAAGCCACAATATATTGTTGGCTATCTCATACACGAGTCAATACAAGAAAGGGGACACAAAAAACATAATTGCTTAAGGAGCAATTATACATCTGTTGATTACACCTCACGCTTTACGCCATTGAAGTACCTTGCTCCATGCTTTTGCGTTTAAAAACATTGGTTCCAATATCATAGATTATAATAGAATTACTTCAACAGCGCTATGTTAGGTCATCAAGAATGATGCTTTTCAAAACATGATGCTTCAAAGAAAAACAAAGTTATCTTCCATAATAATTTATGAAGACAATAAAAGGATAAGTACTGGGTGATCAAACAAATTGCACTGAACAGATAGGACCAGAGGCAGTAGATGATGAATGTTTTCCTGAAACTCATGAAAATGACAAGGTTGCTTTTGACCTTGAAGTCTGATAATTACCTGATATGGAGTCCAGAGCTAACAAATCATAATCTGAAACTAGACCAACCTGCATCCAGGAGCAGCCTCTGGTCAATATATTGAAATATTGAATCTACTAAACAACCAAACTTCAACTAGACCTGATAACAGCTGATTTACTATAAACATTGATGACTTATTGAAAAGGAAAAATTAATTAATTAAATAATCTAAGCAGGGTAGAAAAACAAGAACAGATTTCGGCTAGAAAAGTAGAATATAGTCTTCTAGGAAGAAGGTGGCTAAGCAACTTTTTGGTGGTTTGGCAACTTAATTATAGATATAAGAACAAAGCAAAAATGCCGGGAAAGGCAAAACAGCTGAAACTTCCTAGTAAGGAGTAGCTCCTCCCCCACTCTTTTTATCCTGATTAATTGGAAACCATTGCTAGTACTGCAAAGTAAAAAGATCCATAGAATAACCAATAAGAATAACATTGACTGTTAAAGCTATTATCTTCACAACTGTCATTTTTACAGCAAGCCAACTGTACTTCTGAACTTCCCAGATCCAACATGAAGTTCCTTAGGATGACAAGCATGAACATTCGTATATGATAGTGTAAATGTGTAATAAAGATCAATCATATTGCAATTGTGTCCACTTAATAATGAGCTAACACTCAATTAGTGCTTCATCGTTGCACAGGGGGCATAATCTACTCGTATTATTACAATCAAGGTTTAAAAAAGCATTTTGAGGCTACGCCTCAAGGCTAGATACCCTCCCCAATAATCCTTTATGATAAAAACGACCTAAAAGGTCGTAATTTTGCTCTCTAAAGCTTTTATTTTATGAGAAACCAAAAATCAAAGCTTTCATCCTCAGTTTTCCCACTTGAGAGAAATTCTCAGAGAGAGCTCAAATCTCATCGGATTTTAATTCCATTACTTCCTACGGTTTTCTTGTAAGGAACCTCACCAAACTCAAGCAAGAAATCAAAACATTTGAGATTTTTTTAAGTATGCGACTATATTTTGGGTTTTTGCCTTGTTTTATATAAATACATGCAAAACATTATTTTGTTTCCCTTCTTTGATGGTTTATTTTTTTGTTTTTCTTTATGACATGATTGAAGATGGTGAGAGGAGTTCCTAAAAAGCAAGGGAGTTGTGGTGGTGGTAGAAAGGACCCGGCATGGAAGTATGTGGTTGAGATTGAGGGTCCAAATGCAGGGTTCGGGAAGTCCTACATTTATCTACAATGAAATTTTTGTAGTAAGATTATTAGAAGGGGTGAAAAGGATGAAGGATCATCTAGCGGGGTACCCACATTAATGTTTCTCCATGCACAAAGGCATCATTAAATTACTCTATAATGTATTAGTGTGTTCATCTCTTATTTTAACTAGGTAAAGGAAAGTCTCCCATGCAATTGGTGGATGAAGAAGATGAATGGGTGGAGGTTGAATCCAATGAAGGAGAAAATGATAGGGGCATCAGATATCACAATGACTCCTTAGAAGACCCCACTAGTGATGATGAAGATATTGGGGATGAAGAAGAATAGAAGATTTATGATTTTAGTATAAGAGGAGGATTTTAACTTAGTGTTCTTGTTATTTGACTTAGTGTTTGTCAATTAACTTTAGTTTTTAGCTTTTACCACATACAGATTTGCTCTACTATTTTCCTAGCTTTATTTTGTTAGTTACCTTCTTAGTATTGATATTTTGTTTGTGGACTTAGCTTATTAACTACTTAGATTTGGTAATTTAGTTATGTGATTTATATTTTTTAAGATTTGATCAGCATCAGGCGTTCAACTCGACAGTGTCACCCCTACTAATTTACTTTTATGTGTATTTAATTATTTTTTTAGACTTTTTCAAGCAATTTTTTTTAAATGAGGCTTATGCCTCAACACCACCTCGATGCGGCTACGCCTCGCCTTTTGGAGGCAAACCGCCTCAGTACTCGAACTAGCCTTTTTAAACCTTGATTCCAATTCTATTAATGTCCCCAAAAAATGTAACATGAAACAAATGAATTGAGCATTATTGGTAAGCTGGGATCAAATCGACTACCTCATGGTTGCAGTGTGGTACGTCAAACATTTGAGATATGGGCATTGTGCCAGGCTGGCTTGACAGCGCATTACTCGATCAGATGACCTCCCACAATCCTGATTTCATTGCACAGTAGCCACATATTCAAGTACCCTGGGCATCTAAATGTGTGCATAAACCCAAGCTCTAAATGTGACTTTTGGGCAAATTCTGTAAGGTCTTTAACTTTCAAGTTTAACGAACTCCATAATGTGATTACAAAAAAAAAAAAGTTTACAGAACTCCATAATGTAAAACTAACCATTTTCCATAGTAGAAAGGACAAGGATTCAATCATTTGCGAGCCCATTCTTCCATTGAAGTATATCTTTTTTGCACTCCTCACTTGAGTTTTAATGGATTATTAAGGTATATGATTTCTCAACAAAATCTTGACTGAGAAATATGATGAGATGAATACAAATATTCTCTGATTCTTTTTTTTTTTTTTTTGATAGGTAAATATTCTCTGATTCTTTAAACGACATTTTAACAGATATCAAGATTACTACTTTCACGTATCAATTTCCTATCATAGATTTTAAAGTCTGTAAAATAGTTCATCCACAATTCCAGAAAAGGATGTCCTAAAAGTCTATGAAGTCATATCTCACAGGAATGTAAGTTCAATCATGACAAGTCATGCTTCAAATATAATTAGCAGAAGTGTAGAATCCAAACATAACTGCTAATTCATATCTGCAGGACCCAAGACCCAAGAAGTACTAGGAAAACAATACCCTTGATTTTTAATTTTTTTGATAATTAACAAAACCCTTGATTGTTGAAGAATAATAAAAGAATCAAATCAATATCATTTCATACTGTGAGAGATGCATTATAGAAGCATATGATTAACTTTGGAAAACACTCTTGATCACAAGAGAGTTATGAATACGTACCAATTTCCAGTCATCATCAATCACAGGAAAACCAGTAATTCTGTTTTCCACAATAGTCTCCAGTGCTGTTGATGCAAAGACCGACATATAAGAAAGAGAAGATTATAAGAAAGCTTATGCCATGCAAACTATGTATCCAAATACCTTCATCAACGGTGGTTGTAGGCTTTACCACATGTAAATCGTCTCTTTTAGTCATAAAATCACCAACTGTATACACTCCATTTTTTGGCTGCAGGTCAACATGTCAAGAAAAATAAGACCAACATACAAGACAGAATGTGAGGAAAAAAATTGAACCAAAATAAACTTCTGACAATGTTAGTAAACATATCTTCCAACATGCACTATTTTCACAAAAGGAATACATGACTCAATGACACGTTCTTCTAACAACGTTATGATCAACTTCAATGTGTTCCACGCAAGTGTATTAAAAAGTCGCCTCAAGCTGCATGAGGCATACGTCTTGAGGTGAGCCACACAGATCATGCCTCGAGGCCTAAGCACCACCCAATCAAGGTGCAAGGCGCAGGCGAGACTTGTAGAGGGTAATTGGGCCAGATGAACATAAAAATCAACTTTTATCCCTTCTTTCCCCATAATACCCTCCCAAATCATCTTATTATAAAAAGACCTATCATCTTCTACATATTTTTGAGGGAAAATTTTCAAAACCCATCTATTTTGCGTAGTTTTCCCGTTTTAGGACTTGTTCATTGTGCTCTCATTTTTCATATGGATACTTTGCAATGAAAGCATTGTTTTAGATCATGGTCTCGGGACCATATCGTCCAGAACGAAATCGAGTTCGATCTCAAGACTGTCTCGGTAGAAACAAGAAGAAAAGAAGAAGAAGAAGATCATGATCCTTATGTGCATGAATTGGTCTCGGCAAAGACTTGAAATCATGAACGAGCCGGTTCAAATGCACACAATTAACCAAAGTATTACTTGCTTTCCTCTCTGGAATTACAATTGTATGGAAACTATGGATTATAATGGTAAGCCACCTCGCGGAGGCAAACCGCCTCATATGTGCGATACGCCTCACGCTTCTTAAAACACTGTCATGCTCTCAACACGGGATTAGGCAAGATTTGAATAGTTGTTCGTTCAACAAAAGGCATATACGTAGGACCTGAATCATAACCCCCGTCTCTATTACGAGAATCTTCAGAAAAACCAGTCCATTCATTAAGTGAGTCGTTGCTCTCCACTTGATAACATTCAAAACCAAACCACCATTTTCTTGGAGAGTCAACCAGGGTATCCATCACAAGCATAGACAAACTTAGGGATGGATGATTTGAAGTAATCTAGTATTGAGGCTTTGTTTCCAAGTTCCAAATGAGGACCCAAGGAGCATGTATGAATCCGCTCACAACTTTATCTGTGTAAGCCAGATATACTCTAGTGATGGTCACGTATGTTAAGTTCACTACCAACCACTAATAATTTTTTATGATCATTAAGAGTTCCCGGTGACCAAATCTGCCATAACAATTTTGTTCCATAAGCATGTCTATTACTTTTACTACTGATCTATTACAAAACATCTCAGATGTTTTCTAAAAATTAAGAAAAACAGTAGAAGTTTAATTTATACTGAGAAAATAGATCTCGCAAGTAATTGGTTCTTTGTTATTAGCATTTCCAAAATAATATGAGATTTTGATGCCATAATCTTTCAAGAATGGAGGATTAGGGGAGTCCTATTGATTGCAACTTTCTGCAAACCTCCGGGAAAAGCATGAATAAAAGGCTCGAATGGTAGATTCAACAAACAAAATATCTAAGTTATCTATTTCGTTAATACACATTAATCTATTGTCCCTTTTTAATTATTCTTCATAGTTTTCCTAACATAATTATAGGAAAATATAACAAAAAGTTAGAATCTCCAAGAACCACCTTAGCTAAAGAATTCCCCGAGAATGATTCATGATAGGCATGGTCATAAGTTCATAACTTCTAGAAGAATATCAATCAGATACTTGTTTGGAAAATAACCATACCCTTCCCCTGATAAGCAACTTCTATTACTGAGAGGACTTAGCCCAAGTGTCTTTTCAGCTCATACCACCAACAGTGAGGCCAATAAAATTTTCGTAGGCCACTAAAAACATGACAGCTTTTGTTTAATGAATGAGGATCAGTCAACGCCCAGCTTCTACTTGCGCACCATTAATCTCTCATACCAGGCCCTAGACCATTTTGAGTCCACAAATCGCCTTATTTAACCTGCAAACTTTTTCCTCTTCCCACTGAACTAAAAGATCAAGCACCAAGCAATGTAGGCACTAGAGTACTTATTGAAATTCTCTATGCAAGAATAGATTTCCAACACCTAGTTCATGTAACAACAAATGCATTCTCGTAGCTATTGAGATCACAACTAAGTTTAACTTAGCAACTAGGGATGGTCTCAAGTTCATTAACATACCCTGCATGCGTCTTATCCTTAGGTAGACATGTCCAAATTGAACTTCAAGGTGCACCGATTTACACCCAACCTCATGGTTGTTCTTAGTAAAATGACCAATTCCCAGTTGTTATTTTTTGTAATGAAATCCACTCTCTCTATCATTGTTTTCTTCTATTTAGAAAAAAGATAGAACCATTCCAAAGTTGAAGGCTCTAACAAGACTGTTGAGGAGAAAGCTCAATTGAAATAAGAGAGCTTGGCAAGACAAATTTGTTAGGAGAGGTAGGTAGCAGAGGACCATTAAGGTAGAAATAAAGTGGAAAAAGAAATACTTGTTTGCCACAATATGAAACCAAGGTCGAGAGGAGGAAACTAGGTATGATGGTAGAAATTGGCAATCACTTATTGGTTCCAAACATTACAGAATAGTTTTTTTTCTCACCTACATTCCAGCTTTCACCTTGAGCCGCTAATGTACGACAAATTCAGAACTCGGAGACTCACCAGATTGAAGAAGGGCAATAAAAGGAACCTCCATGACACCAATGGCAATAAGAGGACATTACCCTCATCTTCAACACTTACAGCAGGGAAGTAGGGAGAAAGGAGGAGTATTCACTTCAGTAGAGTATGGAACATTCAGAGGTGACATCCATCGACACAAATCCCCTTTTTACTTTCTGGATCAAAGTTCATACATTATCATTAACCTTTTGAAAACTAGAGTCTCCAGCAATGACGTAATTGAAAGATCCATGATCATCAAACTTTTGTCCCTATGAGGAACAGATCATGGACAAAAAAAGGCATGCAAAGAACCAACTATAATTCTAACCGAATGCCACAAGAACCAACTCTATAGATCAATCTAAATTCAAAATTTCCATGGTCAAGAGAAAGAATTAACAGCACAATTTACAAAGAATTCCGTGATAGTTCGCATTAATCGATTCGAACAATACAAAAGCCAGATAATCTATCTTGATTAATCAAAATTCTAAACCTAAAAGACATATTTTCAGAAAAAAAGTAGAAGAAGAGGCGACGTACCGGCACAGAATTGGCCATCAAGGCGCCACTGCCGGCAACAGCTGAGAGCCTACGAAGACCAGCAGAGACATGGCGTTCGGAGGCATCCAAGCCTCTAGAGAGGAAACGAGTGAGGGAGGGAGGAGCTCCTCGCCGGGGAGATGAGAGGTGGCAAGGGAGGTGATAGCGAAGGGCAGCAGAGGCGGTTGTGGAAACAGGGCGAGGCCGCGGAAGCACGAGAGCGTCAGAGACAATAAGTGCGTCCATTTGTTAAGCTCCCTTCTCTTCTCTTCGCTTTGGTTGGATATATGGCCTCTCGACGCTCGCCAAAAGTCCGAAGAGAGTGCAGAGCTTTCGTTCCGACGGGAGATAAAAGGAACCGATTCAGAGACAGAGAGAGATAAAGCCAACGCGTCGGTGAACTATAATTGGAAAATTTAGGAACGAGCGAAACTGTTTTGGTTATTTTGCGGAAGTATCAACTTTCATACTGCAGTACAGCCGTGACCGTCCACGTGAGTGTAGCACACAAGCAAGAAACTGGACAATGTAATAGGTCCCACCTAGGAGATTTCATAGTCAAAGGTTTAGGTTTTTAAACCGTCCAAGAGAATGGAATAAATTGAATGGTTGTGATTATCCCATATGTTAATCTTTGACAATGGAAATGTCTTAAGTTTGACCGACTGAATTTCACGGTCCCTGTCGCTGCATACATGTGTGGCTCAGAACTATAGATGTACCTTTCAAAAAGTCAACTAACGGAATGGTCTACACCGTTTATGGTTGATGGAGTGTATAGCAAGAAGAAGAAAAGCCGTGACAAACTGGTTTGTTTGCCTTAGTTCTAGAAACTAGTCTTTCTTCCGTTTGTCGAGTTTTAGGTAAAAATATAAACCAAATTTGATTTCTCCACCACTTTGCTACGAAAGATCAAAGCCTCCGTATGTATTTGTTGTTATCTCAGCGGCATTCAAGGCATAAGTTTGGCGTGCATTTCCTGCACATATTATCAGTCAAGCAACATATTGTAGGATTACATATCGACGTATGAGCTTTTGCCGTTCAAAAAGTTCCATGAAAGAATCTAATCTCATTGCTTTCTTTCAAAAATGTGCCACCTTGTGTGATTCAGACACTGTTGACAATTCCGTTAATTCTCACTGTGTCCCATTTCCATTGAAATTTTAAAGGAACATTATATTTGGTGGGAGGTGCGTTAAAATTGACCTGATTGGTTATCTCTAGCCATTATATTTAGCACTTTTTTTTAGGATTAATTATATCCATTGAATTCAAAGATGTTTTTTTGGTGCTAAATCCAACAAATAAGAATCATCAATCAAGCTGAATTTTAGTTTGTATATCCACCAATGGGTGGCTAAACATCTATATGCTCAGAGTGCCCAAAAAATTGAGCTATGTAGAGCCAAGAGAGTCCACTGGACCTCTGTATCAAGAGTCCTATGCATCTAACAATTTTCTTACTAGTTCTATTGTACGGTAGATATCGCTTCAAATTTGGCCCAACTTAAATGTATGATATTGTCATCTATTCTACTATATAAAGAGAGAAGATTCTTCTTTCATTTAAAACAGATACTATATAAAGAGAGAGAAGGTCCTTCTTGTGTTTAAAACGGCTGAAATTTCAAAATTATCCCTACTTTACCCAAAATGCCCTTTTTATATATGTGTGTTAACTTTTTAACTCTTCTACTTATTTAAGGGTACTTTAGACTTTGGGTACCTTTTTTCCCTCTTCATTCTTTATTATCAGTTGACTGTGTCAATTGCAGCTCATTCAATATTAAAAAAAAATAAAAAATTTATTCCTAATGTGACTTTCAAATTCTTAATTAACAAACATTACTTCTATTCTTTTTGAATTTTTTAATTTATAAAGGTGCTTTGGTCATTCAACATTTTTACTTTTCAACCCAACTGTGAAAATATATATTGAGCCCTCACATGGCACTTAACTAGGACTGTAACTCGAGCAGGTTGGGTCGGGTTGGATGTCAACCCTAGCCTAACCCAACCTTAGAGGCTGTCAACCTTAACCCAACCCAAGGTCGGGCCTAGATTTTTCAACCCTAACCCAACCCTCGGGTTGGGTTAGGATAGTCAGGTTGGTCAATTTCTTAATTTTTTTATTGGTTGAAAATATTGTTGAATTTTTTATCTTAAAATAATTTATCGGTCAATGCAATAGCCGTTGTGCTAACCATTAAATAATAATATAACTTCATTTCCAAAGCTCGTGAAAGAAAACATAATATTTTCATAATAACGGAAAAATTCATTAACTCAAATGCATGATAAAAGTCACTAAAGAAATACCAAAAACAATCGTTGGAAAAAAATACGATATTTTCACTATCAACCGATCACTTAAAATGCCAAAATGTAGTTTCAATGACATTTGGTAATATCACACAAAGGTTGTAGTTACTAAGGACAAACATCCATGAGTTGCTGCATTTGCCAAAATGTAGTATGGATATTTGTCGGCAAAACTAATGGGTCAGGATCGATGAACAACATTTTTTACAACAAAAATTGGCGTCGGCCAATTTATAAATTAAAAGTATTGGAATGAGATGATTTTTGGTAAGGATGGTCTCTATAGTGAGGAGATCACCTTCACAAAACTTCAAATCAATCTGATATTCATAGACTGGTTTACAAGTTGAAGAATTATAGACCGTTTATTTTTATTATTAACTTGAAAACCACATTTGATGGGGTTAGAAATTTCAGAATAAGATGATTTTTGTAGGGGTGATCTATATGATGAGGAGATCGTCCTCACCAAAAATCAGCTGTTGATTCATCTTCCATGCGGGTACGTCAAAATTGTTGTCAAAAATGTTGTATGAAATTGTTGTCCCCTGATCCTAACGTAAAACTAATATATATTTATTATCTATACTAAAGCTCACCACTGCTGAGGTGACGCTCTCTCCATCTTTTTTTCAAAAATACCATCTTTTTAAGTTTTTCAAAAAATAACCATTTTACACTTGCTTAATGTTATTAAAAGACGGGTATAATAGACTTTTTGTTTCTATTCCTAGATCCTAAACCCCCACCCCAACACCAATACGTCTCTCTCTCTCCCATTCCCCGGTGTTGAGATGTCTCTCCATCCCCCCCCCCCCCCCCCCCACACACACACATAATAGATAGATAAGATCGTGCTCTAAACCTGTCTCTCCCACTCCTTACGCATCTCTCCAAAGCGTCTCTTTATTTTCTTTACATTATTTCTCTCTCTGATTGCTATGAAATCGTCACACCAAATCAGCTTTTGGAACGACAGAGGTGTGGTTGGGGCGGAGGTGTTCGTCACACCGGGGCGATCCACCTGGCTATATGCTGGTCCTGCCGTCGTGCTATCTACGGCATTGCAGGATCGAACCTCAAAATCCCTCCAACTTCAAAAGATGCTCTGCTCAAGCCCATAAAGGTAAGCTTTTTCTCACTTTTCTATTGTCCGATTCTTTAAAATCCATGTAAGTCGGGCTTGGGTTGGGTTGGGTTGGGCTGGGCCAAGCCTCAACCCTAACCCAACCCAATTTGATCAGGTTGTGAAAAATCCGGCCCAAGCCCAACCCAAGTTCTAAAAGGGCTAACCCAACCCAACCCTAATGTCGGGTTGAGCCCGCCCAAGTTGCAGCCCTACACTTAACTATCCCAAAAAAATTAGATGATGATGGACCCACAGTGTGAGCCATGTGCATACTATTAGAGGCACCTGACCGTATGGCTATTTGACCCATCCCTAGATAGACTTACATGACAAAAATAGGCCTGCTCTTACCTACCTCTTACACGGCTACACCTTTTTATTTTTAATACAAAATAATTATTTTTATACATTCCAAAATATAATACCCTGAACTTTTGTTCAAGGGTATTCTAATAAATTTCTATCTGGGACACATTCGTAATTTTAAAAATCTTCTTTTTTTCATTTCATTTTCCTTCAAGATTTCATTCTCTAATGTGCATATATGCCCTACGTAGTTCATTAATAACTATACATGCCATCATAAATCACGAACACGTATGAACCTCTCAAATGCTGTGATACAATAATATCGACCATAAATTAGCCGACCTCATAATCAGTAGGGCCAGTGTATGATCGCTGATCAAAACTTAGAGATCTAAACGTCAACTACCGAATAATTAAGGATGATGGTACATCTTCATACGACAAACGAAACACGTAAGGAACCATAGATGATACGTATAGTGATACAATAAGGGAGTACGGGACATAGAGCACGTTATCACACTGACCATAACCCGTATCACATTTCATAGACCGGAAGGACAATACCATGAATGATCACCTCATAATCATAGGTTAATGGACTTGGACAATTAACGTAGTTCCACATGGTACACCATATGCATGTCCAACGGATTGATCAATGGTGTGGACCCCACTAACCTCCACGTCCTTGCATTTCCCTGTGAGGATTGAAAACATATAAAATAAAGCATTAGACTTCCTACACCCAACTTAAATAGGTAAAGATTTGAAATATTCCCTTACTAAGATATGACTCAAGACAATTAACTAGTTAAGAAAAAAATAAAAAAATACCCTACCTATGGGAATGAATCTCAATAGGATAAAGAAGATTAGAAACATGCTATAGGAGATAGGTGTTGACCGTGAGGATCACCCTACTTCACCCAACGTTGCCTAGCTGCCTTAGTGTAAAATTAGGATGGTGACTTGTGAAATACCCAGAACTTTCTCCTTTTAGAAAACCCACCCCAATTAGATTATCAATGTAGGGAAACCTGCAACACAAACTTTGAACATTCCATAAACAATCACCCGAAGACCTTATTAAAGAAGGGACCATGACGAGTGGAAATGACTGCTGTCCACAATTCCTAAACGAGCCAAAAATTCTCAGAAGGAGAAAGGAAAACGTTAAGAGCAGAAGGAGGACGTTAGAGGAACGTGAAAATCAATCGGCCCCAACACGTACACAAGAATCCGGAGAGGTATGTACGCCCAACGATAATAAACAATCTACTATCTAAGAAACTGTTTACAAATCAGAAATGAATGTATGTCAAATGCATGAAGGTTATGTGAAGTTTTGATGAAGTTTGTGTGTGAAATGATAGTATATGAGTTTTGTTTGAACGATTACATGTGGTATGCCAAATATATGAACTTGAGCTTATCTTGTTTATCATTATTGTATGCTGCTGAAATCATTGAACCTGATCATAAGATTGTTACATTCGGGTGCATGGGAATTATAGTTGGTCAAATGACATAACCCTTGATGGGAACTTATGAATACCCTTGGTGGGAATTTGGACCCTTGGTGGGGAAAGGCGGAGGCAGGTGCAGCATATGATCATCTCACATTGTTCATTGATTGTTTGCTGATTTCCAAAATCTTCATTTATGATGAGTAAATGCGTTTGGGTAGGGAGATCTATATTATCATGTGGCTGTCATGTGGAAATACTGAGCCTCGGCTCACGATTTTGTAAATCGAAACATTTCAGATGATGAAGTGCCAAGGGAAACATTCGAAGGCAATGACGGTGACATGGTTGGCGATTTTGGAGAGGAAGACGGCCTAGTGTGCGATGGATTTGGGGTGGACGTTTAGACCTCCTCATCTCTCTCCCATCAGGATATCACCTTTAATAACGGATTGTCACGTCATGTAATCCGCATGATAATCAATTTCTGAAATGAGACACTTTAGGTTTATTGTTCTTATTTCAAGTAAACCTTCATTACTTTCTTATAATATTTTTGAGGATCTATGGATAGTTGTGTTGATTATCATTAATTCAGACCTTTCCAGATTGAGTAATTAATTCGTAACGTATGGTGATGCATGCTTGTAATTTCTGAAAATAATTTTACGATCATGGGTACCTAATCGGATGATGTATGGTTGGATGCAGCCCTTACCACTAACTGATCCATATTGGACTGAAATATGTTCGTAGTCTGACCAGATTTGAAGATGGTACAGTCAGTGGTGAGGGTGGATTCAAAGAAACACCGCATCAGCCTATGGATAACCTGAATGGACCCTAATCTCCCGTTATCGTTAAAACCGTATGGCTAGATGTGAATCATTCATACGGTGGGATGACTCGTGGTCGAATCAACTCCCAGTATCTTGGAAATGTACGCTGGTACTGTCATGTCGATTGGTGGTGAATAACCTAGCTATAATGTGTAGGCCAGATTCGACAAGCACGATAGTGCCCAGTCGGCTAGAAGTACCCATTCTTCTTTATCATTTTTTTCATTAATTATTATGATATTCAGAAGGTGAAATTTTGTTGTGAGACCTGTAACATTCAAACCATTAATCAGACGGTTTATAATAAGAGGTCAAACTAAAAAAAAAAAAAGTGAGTGGATGTGTACATAGTGAGGCATTATTGAAATTCTCAACGATGGATTGGTAATGATACGGAGGAAGAAACAGCCCGAGTATCATCAGTATATATTCTCAGACCAGTGGGTTAATGAACCATTGAAACCAGCGATCGAAACATCGGCTAACTACCTCACTTTGTTAACAAATTTTGCTTCCGCATTTCGTTTTGAATATTGAAAAGAATGATGTGTGGCATAATAGGAGATAAATGCCGAGAATATTTCAGAATTATTAATGAATGGTTATGGTTGAATTTTTAGTTATGGTTCTCTTTTTCCATAACTTGATTAAAGATTCGGGTCGACCCGTATGAAAGGGGTCAGATCTAGATATCAAAATTTTGGGTCATGACACAAAATAAGCCTGGCCATGGGTAGAGCTTCGGGCTGGGCCGGCGCCTTTGTCTTTCCCTTTAAAGTTCGGCCCAACCCGGCCTGAGGTCCAAAAAAGCTTGAGATTTTGAGCCCGGATCGGCCAATTTACATCTCTAGTTTTAACATGTTTAATTTTTTCAGTGACCCCTAAATTTATAAATCCCTCGTAATAACCATGGTTTGGTTTTGCCACTCAATACCTCTTTGACTCCCCCCTCCCCCCCTCCTCGTTTGATGAGTTGTCTCCTCTCCCCCTTGAACTTGGGAAAAGGAGGGGAGAGGATTCCTAATGAATTAAGCAATCCCTCCCTCCCCCAACACCTTCCCTAACTTGCCACATATACTCTCTGGTCCCCCCAACTCTACTCCACATGTAGCGCCCCCGTCCCCCCCACCAAACTTCATCCCAACCCGATCCTCTGGCCCAAGGACTGAAAAAAGCCCAAGATTTCGAGCCCAAGCCGGCCGGCCCAATTTTTCATCCATACTGTCAACATGTTTAATTTCTCAACAACCCCAAAATTTTTAAATCACTCGTAATAACCGGTGGGTTGGTTTCACCACTCCATACAATAAGGACTTATACACCCTCACACATACACACAAAGCTACTCTTATCTCTAGAAGGTAGAAAAGCGTAACATGAGATGAAAGTTGAAAAATGTCAGGGGCCCACAACAAAAGAGCTTTTTAAAATTAAATTAACAAGGGGTGCAATCCCCCCCAACCTACCCTCCTCGTGCTAAAACTACTCCCCTCTCTCAATCTTGTCTTTAGAAGGTAGAAGAGCAGAAAATAGGTTGAAAAATGCTAGGGACCTGCGACAAAAGAGCTTTTTATAAATTAAATTAACAAGGGTGCGATGTAACAAGCTGCGGCTCACGCTTTTGGCGTAAGCTAGCACCATTTTTGTTAGTCACCGCTGCCATCTAGGTCCACTTACCACATGGATCTTTAACCCACCTACTTTTATGGTGATGCAGTTCTTATGCCTTCCCTTGTATTTATTTGTAATTTTTCCATTCTTTTTCTAATGGGTCGGGCTCAGGAGACCCCCATGCTCGGCCATGGATTTCAAGAATCCGACAGTGGAGCTGACAACCACCGTTGGATTCTTGAAATCCAAGCGTGCGAACACCGAGAGGAGTTAGAAAAAGGGGGTCCTCGGAGCCTGAGCCTTTTCTAATATAGTTTTCTTTGCCACAAAAAAAAGTGAGCTACAGTTGTTAAATGTAACCCGATTATACAAAGAGTAGAGCTTCCATGGTGGGCTTGCAAGGAGCCAGAGTTGCAAGATACATGTCCAACCAACATGTAGTGTACCGCGGTTTGTTTTTTGGAATTAAAACAACCAATGAGGGTGTCCTCCCGGCCCTAGGAGTACCATTGTCCTTCGGCCTACACAACTATTGCCCTCCTCGGGATTCTCGTTACAGACACCATGATCACAAATTGCAAGTCGAGACATTTAGTCACTTCCATGTTTAGAAACAAATTTTCATCATTTCGCATGTGGACGGTGACCATTTCTAGTGAGTAACTGTAAATCATAGATGACCATGAGAAACGTGGCACAAGCTTAGAGACCACTGACCGGATGGATGTTTGACCCATACCTAAGTAGACCTACATACCAAAAACCAGCCCGACTAGTTATTTCTAACCTTTGGATCTAAGTAGCCCAAATAATGCTCCAATGCCAGAATGCCACAGTTGTAAATAAATTAAAGCCATGAAAAAGACTCCAATCCAACGATTGTGAATCACTAATCAAGATAAAATTTTGGTCTGTAGGTCCACTTAACGATGGGTCAAACTTTCATACATGGTCTCTAAGAGTGTGCCACGTGCACACACACAATTGGATCTACCATCGTCTCAAGTAAAGGTGTATGACATCATTATTCCCATATCCAACCGTTGGCGTTGAGTTGGTATCATATTAACATACCTGGTTGAAGTGGTATTATATAAGGACCAGGCTCGTGCGACTCACCTTTTTGCACTAATAATTACACTAATGCTCGAGGACCAATTCCGAGAATCCAACGGTGGATGTGCTTTGGCAAAAAAGTGAATCCAGTAAATGCCAGCTCAACACTTACAACCATAGTTGGATTCTTGGAATCAACGTCCAAAAGCATTAGTGAAATTATTAGTGCAAAAATGTTGGTCCGCGAATTTTTTCAAGAGTTAAAGATAGTTGTTGCTGGTATCAAGACTTGCCCGACCACCTACAATTTAAGCCACGTGGAAATTTATTAGGGGACACTGACCGTAGATGTTTGACCAATCTGTAAGTGGACCTACAAACCAAAAATCAGCCTGATTAGTGATTTCAAAACCGTTGGATCTTTATACGGAAATAATGGTAAATAATGCTCAAATTTCTACGGCTAAGATCAACCAACAAAAATGACTTCAACTAACGCTTAGAAATCACTGATCAGGTTGATTTTGGGTTTGTAGATCCACCTAGGGATTGGCCAAACATCTATACGGTCAGTGTCCTCTAATAAATTTCCACGTGGCTTATATTGTGAGTGGTCAGGTAGCGGTGGTCAGGCAAGTCTTGTTCGTTATCTCCCGTTTCGAGTGGAATCTATGATTTTGATGGCTTCTTTCTTTAAATCGTAATGGCTTGTTTGGATCGCCATTTTTGACGTAGAACGGATATGGTTTGCAAAAAAAGATCTTTAAAAATAGGAATCAGAAGAAGCCGCAAATTTTGAGTCTCTTGTTTGTCATTTTCTCTTTATTAGATACGAAAATCACGAAGATCTGGAAAGATTGACAAGGCGAAGCAACCATCGCTCTCGGTAGTCAATCAAAAAGAGGTTCAGTATGAACAACTCAAGATGTAATTAGACAAAAGAGGCCACCAATGTAGAATTCATAGCCCGTGCAATAGGACTAACCATTACAACCATTCTCAAGTCTACGACGGGTCTCTCTTGTTTACCATCGGATATGATCGATGAAACTATGAACTGTGAAGGCAATGGCGATGCCATTTCTTTATTCTAGAAAGTTCTACCTGAGTTTTCTACAAATAATTTTTGCATATACATGTCGTAAAACTTTTTCTGTATCAACACTTTTTGTCGTTGGACATTTTCTGGCCGCTATAGTTAAAAAGAAGAGCTTTAATACCATGTTAGTTTAGTCATTTCACTTAGGATGTGTTTGATTGTCAAGTGAAAAAATTGCAATTTCTTTGGGAAAACATAGGTGTGTATTGTTAGATAACCATTTTAAATCTGTATAATTTTTCCTACCAAGCCATTTAAATCTGGATAATTTTTTCTACAAAGCTCGGAATTCATTTCCCATCCAGATAGGGAAAATTTATTTCTACCTGAAAATACGCCTTTATTTTCTTACACGATTGAAATATGTGTTCTGATCAGTTGCAATCGGGAAAATTTTTTGTGCAATCAAACACACCCTTAGAGCCCTTAGAGAAAGAAGGCAAATTGACAAATTCTATTCCTTTTTGTTTACTCCTAATTAACATTATGAAGGCAAAAGATAGGCTGGGTAGTGGCTGCACACTTTGATGGCTACAGAGACAACAGGGGTTTTCAACATGTGATAAACACATGCTGCCTTTTCGCCGACACGTGGCATCATGTGTTTTATCAACATGGAAGGCTGATGTGGCCAATCCAGTCTGTCTAATTTTTTTTTTATGAAAAATCAAAATTTCTTGTCAGTTTTACGCGTGCAATGTTTTAATCTCTCAAATAGCGGACACCCCAATTTAAATCATTTTGATCAGCTTTTCTCCCCTCGGTTTAAATGTGTTCCTCTATTTTCCAACTTTGAGTTCAAATGTTTGACTTCCGCAAACCTAATCGAAGATTCCGCAAACCTTAGGGCGTGCTTGATTGCACGGAAACTTTTCCGGAGAAAATACATCTAGGAAATGCCATAAAGGGCTGATTGATTGCAACTGCGACCACATATTTCAAGATCATGTGAAAAAATAAGGGCCTATTTTCAGGTGGAAATGAATTCTCACCTATCTGGATGGGAAATGAATTCTGGGCTTAAGTAGGAAAAATTATCCAGATTTAAAAAGCTTGGTAGGGAAAAGTATACAAATTTAAAATAATTATCTAACAATGGACAGTTGTGTTTTTCTAAGAAAAATGCAATTTTTCCACTTTGGCAATCAAACATGCCCATAGATATACAAAGTACTTAATTTTTTTTTGACCGATAAAAAAAAGTACTTATTTTTTTTTTTCTTGTTTCAATATAATGCATTTTTGTCATTTTATCAATCTTTTCCTGTAGGACAACATGGTTCGCGATTGTTCGGTATGAGCCACATGGCACACTCTTTGAGGCCACTGACCGTATGGATGTTTGGGGCATTGTTAGGTAGACCTACAGACCAAAAAATCAGCCCTATCGGCACTTTTAGCCATTTGAAGGGTTGATTTTTAGCATCCAACAGGTAAACAACCACCAATCAGGCTAATTTTTTGTCTATAAGTCCAACTAATATGGACCAAGCGTCCATACGGTCAGTGGTCTCAAAGACTGTGCCACATGGCTCATACAGCCGTCATTTAGGAACAATCCTGAAGGACGTTGTTCAAGAGTGAACGGCTACATTTACTAAATCTCCCATGATTTAAGTTCAGACGAATAATCACAAATACCAAATTTTTAGGTCTTAAATATCTTCAATACAAGGACATGTATCAAAGTGATGATACCACGTACCTGAGTTCAAAACTTTGAAATTCTAATTCTACCAATCTTGACTTTATGCAAGAGGATTGAAAATCTATTTGAGCTTGGACCCCAACTCGCTGCCTTTTTTCGCGGAAGAAGATCGGAAAAACTTTAGATGCAGAGGACTTTGGATGCAGTCGATGCAGAGGGCTCTCATAGTCCTACACAGCTCATTTTTTTTGGGCCCATTAACCGCATGGATGTTTAGCCTACCCCTTGATGGATATACATGCCAAAAATCAATCTGATTGGTTTTCTCTTCCCATATATTTTAGCACTTTTGTAGGATTGATTCTAGCTTAATCATACGGCTATAAATTATCAATCAAGCGGACTTTTTGTATGAATATCTACCAAGAGATGGGCTAACTCACCACCTCATTGTTTGCATGAATATCCACCTCGTTATTTCAACTCACCATATAAATAAATATTTATATATTTATTGTAATCAGCATAAATAAGGGTATTTTAGTAACACCCCTGAAATTTGAAAGTAATTAATAATACCCTCGACCAAGTTTAACTATCATTTGACTGATGTTAAAATGTGACATGCATCGTGCACCTGTCAATGCACTCATGAAAGGATCATAATGCGGATACAATGCTAACGATGTGTGTGATTCAAGTCCGTTTTAACTGAAGTCAATCACTGTTAAACTAGGTCAAGGGGGATAACCCAAAAGTTTGAAAGTATAAGGGGTATATTACAAATTATTTTCAAATTTCAGGGGTGTTACTAAAATACCTTATAAATAAAGAACTTTAATTAGTTAGCTTTTAGTATATAAAAATACATTGAACGTATGTGGCACGTGGCGGGGTAATGGGGTTCACAATTTATCCACATAGGAAGCTTTGTACTGCTGAATTTTGATGATGCTGTCTGGCTGTGTATGTTCATTAATCCTAGGGTATTTTAGTAACACTACCCCTGAAATTTGAAAGTAATTAGTGATACTCCCTTATACTTTCAAATTTTAAAATTAACCCCCTTAACCTAGTTCAACCATCATTTGACTAACATTTTAACGTGACATGCATCATGCGCCTGTTAATGCACCAATGAAAGGACCATAATATTGCTCGTATAATGCTAACAATGTGTGATTCAAGTCCGTTTTAACTTAAGTCAACCACTGTTAAACTAGGTCGAGTGGGGTAATCCTAAAGTTTGAAAGTATAAGGGGGTATTACTAATTACTTTCAAATTTCAGGGGGTGTCACTAAAATATCCTTAATCCTAAAACTATTTTTATATTTTTATTGAGAAAACATGCGACGCATCCTTGTTGCATCAGAGACGATGTGCCGCCTTGCCCTAATTGGCTCATCCATCCAAACTAATCAATCTCTGGTTAGTTATATTCTAAAAGATTCTTACAAAGGGAATTAGTGATTGGACGTTTTTTTTTTTATAAGTATAAATGATTTACTAGAAATTAGGGATTGGACTTGAATTCACCTAATTATTGTTCTTGAGATTTGACGGTTTGTATCCAAAATCGTTCTTGAGATTTTTGCTGTAAATCATTTTTTGACCTTTTTAACTAACTCTTGAGTTGTCACGTGCAACACGTACACGGGCACTTTTACTAGTCCATTGAGGGGGTAAGAAAATGGCCTTGGTCTGAAACTTGCCACGTGGGAGGAGGTGACATGGTGGAATAGGTGGACCCCTTTGGTTCAATCACCTCAGCTGCCAAGTGCAAAAACCTTGTCGCAGCTGTAAGCTTCGAAGTCTAGGAGGACAGTCCAGAAAACTCAACCTATTTAAACCCGGAGAAGAATGATCTCAAGCAGCTTGCAAATTTAAGGGCACCATTGATTGCCAATTTTGTCGTGGGAAAATCACATGCATTTTATCAAGAAAATGTAATTTTCCCTTGCTTGATAGCCCTTTTAAATTTCAAAAAATGTTGAAGAAATGAGATTTTCGCATCCAAGACTCGATTCATTTCCGCTCTACATAGCTGAGAATTCGTTTGTATGTAAATCCACCCTTATTTTCTCACATAATTAAAAATCACATATTTTCTTAGCAAATGCGATCAAACAGTCTTATAAGGAGTAGAGAATATATTGTAATAAATTGTGCGAGATATACTATATCATTATTAATGTATCTCATTACACATGTCAAGATTAAGATATCAATCAATTAGAAGGGTCGTGCTGTAACAAGGAGTAAAACTTCTATCAGAGCGTTTTGACGGATGCTTCTGTCACAATACAAAACACAGGCCATGTGGCACACTCTTAGTGGACGCTGACCATATGGATGTCTGACCAGCTCCTCAGTGGACCTATGAACCAAAAATCAGCCAGATTAGTGATTTACAACCTTTGGATCTTTGCACCCAAAAAATGCTCAATAATGCTCGAATTCTTACTGTTAAAATCAACCCATGAAAATAACTTCAATCGAATCGCTTAGAAATCACTAATTAGGCTGATTTTTGGTTTAGAGATCTACTGAGGGACTGGCCAAACATCCATACGGTCAGTGTCCACTAAGATTGTACCACGCGTCCTGTGTTTTGCATTCTGACAGAAGAATCTGCCAGAACACTGTGATAGAAGTTTTACTCCTGTTACAAGGTATACGTCGCGCTTTTTGGCATGTGAAATCATGATTTTTGTTACTCACCGCTGCCATCTGAACCCACTAATCACATGGATGTTTAGCCCACCAGTTAGTAGACATTCATACCAAAAATCAGCTTGTTTTCTTGAATTTTAGCAGTAGATTTTAGTACTAAAAAATAATGATGGAATCCGACGTATATAATCATGCCTTAAAATAGTACTAAAATCCAATGGTTAACAATTACTAATCAGGTTGATTTTTGGTCTGTATATCCACCAAGAGGTGGGCTAAACATCCATGCGGTCAGTGGGCCCAGATGGCAGGGGTGAGTAACAAAAAGCGTGAGGTATGACTTCTTACATCTCTTTACTGTTCTCTTGTGTTTTAGAGAATTTGTTTTTCACCTGTTAGTGAGAAAAGAAAGAAACAGTGAAAGCTGACATTCCCTTCTTAAACATGAGCAAGAGGTCCCCCCCCTCCCCTCCCCTCCCCTCCCCTCCTAAGAGAGTAAATTAGGATTTGAAAGCAACCTCACATTACGACATAGATCACCGTCTAATTGACGTAATGAGTAGTGACCAACGCCCACCATCCCAAAAAGAAATCTCTCTCTAGATCTTCTTCCTTTTTGTTTGGCGGGAAAAAGAAGAAGAAATAGGAGGGTAAAAGTTCAGACGACTCGGGAGAAGAGTCAAATTTTAACTCCAATTCTGTGCACACCCCCTGAAAATCCTAAAAGAGATAGAGAAAAAGAGAGAGGCCTTAGTGCTATCACTTCAAAATTGTGCTTGGACTGTCATCCATTACACCCAACATATCCCTTTACGTGCACACTTGTGCCCACTTTCCCTTACACGACAAGACAATTTTCCACCTCTGTGATCATGCCGCGTGAGTCATGACCCCCCCCTCCCTCCCTCGATAATCTAATAACCCCCTCTCTCTTTTTTTCTTACTTTTGGGAAAAATTTTGTTTTCAACCTAAAGTCCTAAACTAAGTTAAAAAAAGATATATCTGATAAGGGGAATAAGTAACAATAATGATGACAAACACGTTTGCTTTCTTTGCTTGGTTAACAGCGTCACCACATATCTTTTTCCATCAATTTCCAAGTTAAAAAGGTTTCCATTTAGATTTTAGAATGAAAACGAGAGGATATATTGTAAAAAGGCATAGATATATAAAGTGGCTGAAGATCAATCTTTCTTTATCTCTATAATTGTGTATGTATGTATATAATATAAGAGAAACTCGAAAGTCTACTAAGTTGAGTTAACTCGAAGACTTGAACTCGACCAGAAACAACTCAACTCGAGTAATATATTAATATTTTATACATACACACATTAATATTAATATAGGTCGGGCTCGGGGGATACCCATTTTCGGTGAGGAGATCATCCCCACCAAATATCAGCCATTGATTCATCTTCTATGTGGGTATGCCAAAATGGGTGTTCCCCGAGCCGGACCCTATTAATATATATAAATATCAAATTTTTATAAACAGAATGTAGAAGATTTTGTTGAGTTTCAGTTGACTCGGCAAGTTTTTCTAGACAATCACCGGGGCAGCTCACAACTTGGTTATAAAATGATTAGATTCGAGTTTATGTCCAGTCAACTCAAAATTCAGCCGAGTTGAGTCGAGTCAACTCAACCGAGTTTTAAAACATGTAATCATGCAATGCAAATGTATCCATGTTTGAAAAACAATTAATATAGAAAATGAAAAGAAAGGCAATAGATGTTAGGGTTTTTAAAGCTACAGTTTGTTTTGTTCTTCTTCACTCCTACTTTTCTTTTTTTCCATTTTTTTGGGGTCCATGGACACGTGCAAATGATGGCATTGTCTTCCCCTAATGATGGATTCCCACCGCTTCTTCCACCGTGTGGGATCCACTCCTCTCATGCACCCAGCTTCACTAAGTCCTCTTTATCTTTCAGAGTCGTGATCCCATAGTATGTCCCCTACGGTACGTTGTCTACGTGGTGATCTCCGATTCGACCGCAGTTGCCGAAAGTTATAACAGTTGGCTTTTCATTAGTCGAAGCAACAGCGGTCCAGTAAAAAAACGCCATGAATAAGGAACACCTTATGCGATAGCTACTCTATCTTTGACCAACAAAACGAGAACTAAGTGATGTTTGGACTGTTCAAATTACTAGGTTAACTGAACTGTTCTGGCTCCCGATCACGAGGAACTGATGTACGTACGAGATCAACCCGCCAATAAGATCAAAGAGTGATGAATGGGTTGTTTTTTTTTACCTGAACCCCACAATACTTACCGCGATAATATGGCAGATCTTCCAAAAATCATGCAGATCTTAAAACTTGCATGATCACTTAACTAATATGTTTAATTTAATGTACAAGCAAGACAAAAGTTTATAACAAAGGGTAATCCAAAATGTGGGCCCAGTTGAACCAGAGGGCCCACGTAAAAAATATAAGTCTACCTGGCAATACCTGATTGATATCTTTCTCTTTGGTAACAAAAATTTACTCAGTTACTAATTAATAATTTTAATTATAGCTTAGCTAGATGGAACATGATGACTACCTAGAAAACTAGGTGACTGTTTGGAGAAGAAAATGCTTTCCTCGTGATTGATGGCGTTCTAGGATCAAAACAAACAAACTCATATCAGAGTAGTCAACATCTGGTCTAAATTCCACCCATCGTTTTAAGGTTTTCAAAAAAAAAAACCAAAATTTTCCTTCATTTCCTAAGAATTTGCCCTTTTTAGGAAAATGGAATCAGTTTTTCTATTCTTCTTTCGTTTCTGTCATGGGTACAGGTTGTTTGTAGATGAGAAATGCTCCCCACATAAAACATATATGACGTTAACAACCACTTGATCTTGATTGAGAAAGTTGTGATTTGTAGGCCGATCACTCAAAAACTTATCAGCTAGCCCATAGGCCCCATATCTGTCTACGGGTTAGATTCAAGTTGTAACATAGCAGAAGCTCGAATAAGGAAGAAAATCTCTGCCATCTACCAAAAATACAACCTTGAATCCACAAGGAGAAAACACAGGAAAAGTCCAAAGAGAAAACTCAAAATTTCATTATGTCTTTAATTTATAACATAACCAATTTTAAATAGACAATTGAAATCTTATAATTTGACTGAAATGAGAAAATTTACCAAAAATTACAAAAATTAAACTCTTAAAATCACTTGAAGTTGCTAAATTAAGACATTCCAAAACAAACCCGGCTCAAAAATAGCTAAAATAAGCTAATAAAAATTATTAAAATTAGTAAATTTTCCTAAAAATGCCAATTTTTAACTCTGAAACCAACTCTTTTGGACTTGAAAATCGGCAATGAATATTTAGACTGATTGCCCCGAGTGTGTATATCTCTTTGAGACACCCATGTGCATATGCGCTATAATAGGCAATCCAACTTTCGAGCTGTTTGAAGTTGACATTTTTCAACTTAATTTCCTCCGATCTTGATGTTCCAGAAATTGCTCAGCAACCCGTTCTACATCAAGTTGTACCAGTATATCCAGACGAGGACCCAATGCTCATTCCTGTCATGTGTTGAGTTACGGGTCAGGTTATGGATATAATAACCGGGTCCAAGAGAATGGACCCAAAACTCAAATATAATCAAGTAATTGGGTACCCATTAAAACCCCTTCTTGGAGCAGCCATTTGAAGGTAAGTTTGAGAGGCCTGATCCGATCTACTTTCAATTTTGGTGAAAAGAGAACAACCCTTAAATTCTATACTATATGTATGGAAAATTGAAGTAAAAGGTAGATAGTTTTGAGTAGTTTTATAATTTATACTGTTTGGGCTACAGTTCGAGAGAGAGAGGTGGGCTATCGGTTTCAGAATTCAGATAGATTTGGTGTGGTTCTTCTTCCAACATTCTCTATCTACCACTTAAGACGGCATTCACCATCCGTATCTTTAAAAGCAGAGTTCCATTTTTCAAGTTTTGGGATTGGAGGAAGGAATCTTTCCATTACACTCCCACTTTTAGAGAAAAAGCTAAGAAAGAGAGCCAAAGAGGCCACCGAAAAGCAAGGACGCCTTATCATGAAAGTAAAAAAAAAAACGACCCGATTTGACGGGCCAACACCACACATTTTTTTAATTTCTTGTGCTTGTTATCCCTATCCCCCACCCCCCCCTACTTCCTTCAATCTCTCCTTTTTCTCTTTTATCACAATCCCTCCCTCCTAAGTCAACCTCACCTCATCATTTGGTCTTTGTTCTTCTTAGCACCACCTCATTTCCCACCTCTCTCTCTCTCTCTCTCTCTCTCTCTCTCTCTCTGTCTCTCTGTCTCTCTCTCCTCTCTATTATATAATCACCACTCTCTTTCAATCCTCTCCTCCCCATGGGAAGCATGAAGGTGCATCAGCTCACACGTGGGTTCTGGGAGCACGAACCACCCTCACTGACACTCGGCTGCAAGCGTCTCCGTCCTCTTGCACCCAAGCTTACTAATGGTGATGGTGTCACTGCTCTCGATCTCAAGAGCTTCATCAAGGCTGATAGTGGCCCCAGGAAGGTTGGATGCACCGACGAAAAGCGAGACTCAGCTCAGGTAATACTGAATTATCAGTTTTTTTTTTCTTTTTTTGAAAGGTAAAAGAAAGCTTTTGTTAAGGACTTGGAGGCTGAGAATGCCTACCAAGGCAAAGGAAAAGGAAACAACGAGAAGAAGAAACAAGAGGAAAAACAAAACAAGTCAATTCTTCCCCATCAAAGACTGCCAACATGAACACCGCAATTTGACCCAGATATAAATAAGACCTCGAATTTCTAACATGAGAGCTTCGAAGGGAGAACTTCCTGGTTGATGCATTGTAACATTCCTATAAAATATTAAACGTTATAACGACGTTATAACAGTGTAGCACTGTTTAGTAACATTTTTTTTTACCTAATGCTCAGGTGGAAGTGCACTCCGGTGGCACACGGTGGAACCCAACACAAGAGCAAATAAGCCTCCTGGAGACGCTCTATAGGGGTGGCATGCGTACTCCCAACGCACAACAAATCGAACAAATCACAACTCAGCTCGGGAAGTACGGGAAGATCGAAGGGAAGAACGTTTTCTATTGGTTCCAAAATCACAAAGCTCGTGAGAGACAGAAGCAGAAGCGCAATAGTCTGGGTCTCAGCCATTCTCCAAGAACTCCTGTTGCTAACAGTACTGTGACTAGCAGTCCGGATACTAGTGTAAGACTAGTCTCTGTGGTCTCCTTTATTCACATCTTTCTTCTTCTAAGAGATGGGTAAGTAATGTTATTGGTGATTATGCAGGGGGAAGTACAAAGACTGGACGACAGCCATTACAAGAGAAAGTGCCGGAGCTGGGCGATTGAGTGCTTCGAAGAGGATAGCAGGTTTTGTGGAGAGGAGGGAGATAAGACTCTGGAGCTCTTCCCTTTACACCCGGAAGGCAGATGAAGGGGTTTGATTTTTCTTTCTTTGTCTTGCTTTTCTTTCTTTCTTTCTTTGTTTCGGGAAAGAAGAAAGTTAAGTTGTTCTTTGTACCTTCTATTATTCTTGCTCGGAACCAAGCGCTCTTGTCACTCTTTATTCATCCATGGCGGATCATCCTTTTGACTACAAGATCTTGTTTAAGCTAACCTTTTGGTTTAAAGCGAGGACTGAGGAGCAAGGACACTGAAGTCTATGCACTTGGTTCTTGTTATGCCCCTTCTATCCTCTTCTCCCCCTCCCCCTTCTACTAACATGAAAATAATTTCTCTGCTGACATAATATATGTGACTTCCTGCTGGTTGGTGGGACCAAGGAGAGATTAGGGGTTGATGATCACATCATATGTGCAATGGTTGCTTACACACAAAAATGCAGTGATTCACACACCAGTATTTCCATATTCAAGAGGGGTGTATATGATGAACCTATAGTCCATCATCCACAATAGACCCTAAAAAGTTAGAATATTCTAAAAATTAAATTAGAATATTCCACTTGCCATGTAGAGATGGCAGCACTTGAGGTGCATGGCTAACAACTCCACATAGAGAAAGGGTCGGTCGACAGAGAAAATTTACCCACTACTCACGGGCCTGTTGACCCAAGCCTAACCGCCGTTGCGCCAGCCCAGCAATTCGGAGCAATTTGTGGAAAAAATAGTTAGATGTAGAGGACTTTGGATGCAGTCGATGCAGAGGGCTCTAGTGACCCTACACAGCTCATTGTTTGGGGCCCACAAACCGCATCGATGTTTAGCCCACCCCTTAGTTGATGTATGTACCAAAAATCAGCTTGATTGATAATTTCTAGCAGTTGGATTAAGTCAACCCAAAAAATATGCAGAAAATATGCCTGAATCCAACAACTAGAAATAATCCTAAAAAAGTGCTAAAAGCTATGGCTAGAGAAAACCAATCAGACTGATTTTTGGTAAGTACATCCACCAAGGGCTGGGCAAAACATCCATGCAGTTAGTGGGCCCAAAAAAGTGAGCAATGTAGGGCCACTAGAGCCCTCTGCATCAACTGCATCCAAAGTCCTCTGAATCTAAAATTTTTCCGCAATTTGTTACTCACCATTAGGGGGGTTAATGGGCCTCATGTTTGGGGCGTGGTGAGCTCTGCCTGAGCTAGCCCAGCCCTCTATCATCATATGGGCCCAACATGTTAGGCCCAGTATTGGCCCAATAATAGATATAAGTCAAATAACAGGTTGGGACATTGATTTGTGATAGTCATAAGCCATTTTAAAAGTAAAGGTCAATCTCGAAGCCCCATTATCTATCAAGCCTTAAATCAATCTCGTCCCAGTTCAAAAGTACTATACAATGCAGCTTAAGCCCATCAATCCGGACCTAAAAAATTCACTACCAGCCCAGCCCAGCCCAGCCCATTAACACCCCTACTCACCTTAAAGTTAGACTTGGTACATGTACAAGGTTTACACTTTACACCATACAATTATACTCGTAAATCTTTTTTTTTTTTTTGTGGAAAATGCACTCAGCTGTTAAATTAGATGTTCAAGATCTCAAGAGAGCCTCAAACCCTTAAACCCTTAAAACTCACTCTCTCTCTCTCTAAGAAACGCTCCCCCTTATCTGTAGTACATTATAAAGTGGGGATAAAGTCCACATTTCGCCATTTTTTTTTCTTTGTGAAAGAACTACTATTAAGCTAAAAAAAAGGGGAAAACAAAAACATATGGGGCCCAAGCCGTACAACTCCTCTAGAGAGTCAAAACTGAAAACTAAAACAAATACAAAAGCACCCACAAATAAATAGAAAACTACAAAAAACCATAAAACATTACAACCAACTTAAAGCTGTCAGGCGAAAAAAATTAAGTGCGGTGTGGGACTGGGAGAAACGTCACAGTTAAGATGGTACGTAGTTGTCATTTGGATCAAAGGGGGCGGGGGGCCCAGAACTCTTGCCGGATGATGGCGCTGTTGCATGATGCATTACTCTTGCTAGCCTAGACAAAGCTCTCCAGTGCTATCACTGGTTTCTAGTAAGGATGGCGTTTGTCGTGGTTCAACTAGGAACCACTAATCTCAAAGCTAGTCTGATTTTTGGTTTGAAGGTCCACCTAGGGATTGACCAAACATCCATGTACCGTCGGAGTCCTCTAAGAGTATGCCATGTGGCTCATATTGTGTTCTGTAACGGGAGCATTGTGTTCTGCAACAGGAGCGCGCCTGTCATTTTATAGGGCTGTCAAGGGAGCCCGACCCCTTAATTTTAGGGATTGTAGAGAGAGTTTGAGATAATATTAATTTGGTTCATATTGGGTTGGGCTCAGGAGACCCCCTTTTTTCTCACCCCTTTTTTACTCATCCCTCTTGGTGTTCGTGTGCTCGGCAGTGGGTTTGAAGAATCCAACTGTGGTTGTCAGTGCAGAGCTGGCATCACTTTTTTCACTTTTTGGGTGCTAACAGTTGGATCCGTGAAATCTACGGCAGAGCGTGCGAACACCTAGAGGGGTCAGAAAAAGGGGGTCCTCGGAGAGCCTGAGCCTTTAATATTTTAATCTAACTATTAAACATGCTTTTTTTAAGATTTTACCGAAATTTTGAAATTTCACCCAAATTTTTGACCCAGTTGAAAACGAAATTTAAATCCTTGGTCTGCTTGGTCCTGCATTTGAAGGGTAGAAAACACTCAATCCCCCATTTGTTGATGGAAATCCCCCTCATCCTCGTCATCATCTTTCATGGTCAGACTCCAGGATCCTTGTAGCAGCCAAGCCACCACCTTACGAATCCAGTTCTTGTAGCCGTTGCGCATCTCCGCCTCACCATTTTCTAAGTGAAATTGACGGTGCTCTATTTGCACGCACCATACAGATTGTCGTCTGCATGGCGTTGTTGGCTGTTGGTTGGGCCGCTGGTAACCTTAGACAAGATATCTTTACAAACAAGGGTCAGGCTCCAGTTACTGCCCTAAAATGATAGGCTCCGGTTACAGGATACGATATGAGCCACGTGGGACAATCTTAGAGGACTTGACCGTATGGATAGTTGGCCAATCCCTAGGTGGACCTACAAACCAAAAAATTAGCTAGATTAGTGATTTCTAGACGTTGGATATTTGTACCTCAAATACTGCTCAGATTCCTACAGTTGAGATTAACCCTTGAAAAGGTATTTGAAGGCAAGAGCATTTCTATGGAGGACCTTGTATTGGAAATTAAAGCTTTGGTATTTTTGTAAGTCAAATTGTATGAGGAAGGGAAAGGGATATTTTTTGAGGATGTAGTATTCAAATGGATAGAGTTGGTTGGTAAGGATCGAGATTAGGGGGGATGTGCGCTTTGTTGTTGGGTGCGCTCTGTATTTCTTTGTACTGTTTGATTGCTTGGTAGGCTTCGTTAGCCTCTAAGGGTCTTTTAATAAAGCAGTTTATTTATCAAAAAAAAGAGATTAACCCTTGGAAAATGCTGATTTTTTGGTTTGTAGGTCAACTTAGGGATTGGCCAAACATCTAAACCGTCAAAGTTCTCTAAGAGTGTGTCACATGGCTCATATTGTGTCATGTAACCGGAACCTGTCATTTTAGGGTGGTAACTGGAGCGTGAGCCTACAAACAAACATTTTTGAAACTAACTCATTTTGATGGTCCCTCAATTACCATGGCTGTGAATATAGGGCCTGAGGTGAAGTCAAGCCCATCACTCTACGGCAGCTACGGGAAAGAGAACGACCCTTCATCTATCCCTCTCATCAGGAAGAGGACCAGTTGAAGTGTGATTCAGGTCTACAGAAAAATTGGAGGGGTTGTACCATTGGTCTAAGGCGTTTCTTCTAAGGAGATATTACATTAATTAGTATTAATGGTTATGTCTTAAACTTGGTCTGTGACATGGTTAGCCTCCACATCCTGAAGCATATATATATATATAGGCTCCTTGACAAAGTGTTATATTGTGTGGATCCTGATGGTGCTAGATGTACATGAAGGCACGACACGGCGACCCAACTCTGGGGAGGTCTTTATCCCTTAGGGGCATTTCGTACTTTTAAATAGAAATACAAAAACCCTAGTTTCTTCTTGGGGTTATATATACCAAGGTTTAAAAGAGGCCATTTTAACGGTTAAATGGATTGGGGGCGTTACCGTTTAAACAGTTGTTAAAACGGATTGAAACGGCCAGGGGCAAAAGTGGAAAAAATGGATGTTAACGGAAAAAACAAAAAAAAAATGGCGTTGAAATTCAAATTTTGAAATTTGAAAACTAAAAAAAAAATAGAATTTAATGGAAATTTAACAGAATTAAACGGATTTAACGGCCGTTTTTTCACAAAGTTTTTCAGAATTTAATGGCTGTTAAAACGATTTTAACAGTCGTTTAAACAAAAAAAAAAAGGCCGTTAAATTTAAAAATGTTAAAACGTGTTTAAACGATTTTAACGGAAACGGGCTTGGTGCGTTACAGTTTAAACGCCATTTTTAAAACCATGATATATACATCGGTTGATCAGAGACAATTATTCATTGTACTGAGTGTTTCTTTTTGTCTCAAAGCATAATGGAATCTGTGTGAGAGTCCGTAGACTCACCCAGATTTCGAGGGAACCACATAAATCTCTATGTCGTGTGTTTGCATCTTTGTATTTATTATTTTTTTCTTGCAACTCAGAAAGGTCCCCACTATTTTTTAATCATGCAAACAAGTTGATTGTTGTGTTCAGAGATCCCGCTTTGCATAAGCCGTTAATGCATGTGAAATGTGTACGAAAAGAAGAAAAAAATTCACATGTAGGGTAGCGAAGATATACCATTAGATGGTCTAGATCATCTAATTGAATAATTCTGAACATCCAATCTATGACATGTTTTTCCATAGTTCACAAATGCCGTAGAAGAGTACGAATTCATGATTTATGTCATTCAATCAAGAACTTGTGTAGACAAAGAAGTATCGCACTGCTGCAATGGATCTCAATCTCGAACAAATTAAACCAGTGACAATCGTCCAAGGTGGGACTTTTGGGCTGTGAAAGACTAGGCTCATCCTCCGAACTCTCTTCAACTTGGGAGTACCCTAAAATTTGAAATTCTAATTTCAAGGGGTTGTAGCCTCTACCCTTCCACCTCAATTTGGTCTATACCTACCTAGTTTCCGAGTGTTTCCCACTTTATCTTGAAACACCGGATGATCATTAAATCAATTCAAATATGATCATTAAAGATCATATTTTGTCTAAGACTAGTAAATAGCCCGTGTCCACGGCACTCTCCGACAAAAGCCTTTGCAAAAATTGGGTGCCTTCAGCACTAAAATGGTATAACAGACTGGGGTGTCAACATTTTTTCTAGTTATAACGGATTGTAATGCACAGGGGCAAAAATGAAAAAATAATGACATTAAAATTCAAAATTTGAATTTTAAATTTTCAATCCGTTGAGCGTGGGGGTCAAATGAGTGGGAGAGGCAGAATAAATGAAAGGGATTGAGTGGCAGAAATCCAACCATCCACATTAGATGGATGGATTTGATATCAACCACTCTTTATCTTATGAAGCAGGATAAGATAAGATATAAGACAACTGAGCTGTTTTGTTATATAGATAAAATGTTGTATGTTATATGATCCTTAAAGAAATTCAAATAACATACAATATTTCACTTCATTAAAGACATTCCCATTCGCGCTATTCTTCTTCATTCATTCTCTCACCAATCGCATTGAGGAGTGATGATAAATTAAGGATATTTTAGTAACACCCCCTAAAATTTAAAAGTAATTAGTAATACCCCTTTATATTTTTTAACTTTAGGATTACCCCCCTTGACCTTGTTTAACCATCATTTGACTAACATTTAAACATGACATGCATCATGTACTTGTTAATACACTTATGAGAGACCTATAATATTTCAAATACAATGCTAACTGCTAACGACATGTGATTCAAGTCCATTTTAACTTAAGTCAACCATTGTTAAACTAGGTCAAGGGGGTAATCCAAAAATCCGAAAGTATAAGGAGGTATTACTAATTACTGTCAAATTTCAAGGGACCGTGTTACTAAAATACCCTAAATTTAAAACTCTCTTATACACGGGTTGGATCACCATAAATGCTTTTTCCAACCTCCATTCTCTCTTCTGCGACCTGCAAGTTCTTCTTATTGGACCAGAGTTTATGAGGTTCTTTTTCTTTTGCTTTGTTATCATCCATCTTCCCACTTCCTACCTTATAGGGGATGACATCAACCCGTTCATTGGAGTTTTCAACTCTCATCAGGTCTTCGTATCGTTGCGCATTCCATTGATTCTCGACTGAACGTCTATCTCTACAATCAACGTGACATTTTTCTTTCATCTCATATCTAAGATCGAACCCTATGACCTCCTTTTACTCCTCGCTGGTTCGATACCTTTTTCTATTATTATTGTACATTTTAGTACTATTAGAAAATATGGCAAATAAGTGAGACCTCCTTTACTCTTCGCTGGTTGGAGTCCTTTTTCCTCCGCGGTGCTGAGATGAAGATACCGTACTTCGAAAAAATGATATACCCCACTAGTCAACACCGCTAACTCACACAAAAAATGTAATATATGCAACTTCGAACCCATAAACCATCTAAGGACTGTAGTTAAAACGCCAAACATCTATGAAAAGGTCACACTTTCCTTCCTATATGGAGTATTGAAAGAGATACAAACAGTGAAGACTACGACTTTTGGGGAGTATTTTGGTATTTTAATAAAGACTCAATGGTTAGTTGACGTTGTTCACAAGGCACATTACATTTCCTTGTGAGTCAATGACGTTGACCAACGATAGAGAGGGTTGTTACAAATTTCAGCAAGCATGAGGGATCGTACAAATTGGTCCTATTTCACAAGGGAGTCGTATTAAAATGACCTATTATTATTTGTGAAGTTTCCAAGTGAGAAAAATGCAACTCTAATACATTTAATATAGTTGTTATTATTCCAAAAAATATAAATCCTTTAATATATTACACCAAAAAATGTCATTTTGCAACGGTTTTGGACCGTTGTAAATGAGTTTTGCAACGGCTCAAAAGCGTTGCAAAAAGTGACATTTCAAATTTTTTTGCAACAGTTTAAAACTGTTTCAAAATACCTTAGCAACGGTTTCTTCCTGTGCTAAAGTTCACGCATGGGAGGAGCTTTCCACAAAGACAAAGCAAGAGAATATACCTGAAAATTTACTGGTTTTTCATTTCCCATTGTTTTTTAACTTTCCTTTTCCATTATATTTGATTGGCCGGACTGCTTTTATTTTTTTATTTGCTAAGGAAATTATATGGTGATAGGATATCCTAAAACAAAAATCACAAGTCAACTATATTATGCCACATGACAATTGGAAAATTGGCTAACTCTCCCATGTGCTCCTTTTAAAATTTCTCTGTTGAAAATATAAGAGAACAAGTAGAGACAATCTAGCTAGCTAGTTCCTCTTGCTATGAAGCGTGATGTGCTTGGGCTATGTAACACTTTATCACTACTCATTTGCTTGCTCTGATTGTTTCACATGCTGCATTGCAATCTTCAATAAGCAAAACTTATTCGTATAATCATTTTTCATGCTTAAATTACATGGGTGTATTTTATCAGCTTGATTTCTTTTCCGTGTTCTTCACCGACAAGCATCGTATTGCTTATATGGCTGAAAAAAAGGGTTTTTAGTGAACTGAAAGTCTGGAGATTGGAGCTTATTAAATATGTACTTACAAATATCCAAGATTTTTCCACAAAACACATTCATGCCTCCATTGAATATATCCTCAATATCGATCATCATATATGTAATATGTTTTTATGGTCGGACCATGAGATGGGAAGATAACTCAAAACTATCTATCACGCCGCGATATCTAAGGGTTCATGACCCAACTTGCAGTTGACCCGTTATTCATGGGACAATCCGGCCCGCAATCCACAACACAATGGTCTAGGCATGGGAAAAAGGTAAAAAATAAATATCTAAAAAAATCATCGAAGACTTTTTGTTTGTGAGAAATCAACTAAAATCGACCACAACAACTATTTTTAAAATTAAATACCAAAATAGATATCAACCCTAAATTTGTTGGGCTAACCCGACCTACACCCAATCTGAAAATCATCACTTTCTGCTCCGATATTCGTTTTGGATGTACCACTCGAATCTGGAAACCTCAGGGAGAGTTCCAACTAAGAAAAATAACTCGAGGTCCAAAAACTAGGTCTAATTAGGTCAAAAAATATTTTCTCATTCAATATTCAGATTTGGAGTTTTTGAAAAACTGCGACCAACATGTTGCACTTAATTAATTGAGATTTTATGTATTTCAAAATGTCACCTCAGCCACTACATGGTACATAATTCTTAGAATAATAATTAATGTATGCAATAAGTTATGTTACATAGATAGTAATATCCATGGTTTTGAAAATGGCCGTTTAAACGGTTTTAACGGCTGTAAAGCCGTTTAAACAACCTTTAAATTTTGGAAAATTTTGTGAAAAAAACCGGCCGTTAAATTTTCGTTAAATTCTATTTTTTTAAAATTTTGATTTTCAAATTTCAAAATTTAAATTTCAGCGGCATTTTTTTCGTTAAATTCTATTTTTTCTATTTTTGCCCCTGGCCGTTTCAATCTGTTTAAACGACAACGCCCCTAATCCGTTTAACAGTTAAAACGGTCTCCTTTAAACCTTGGTAATATCTACACTAGCCTTAATTATTAATTAATTTTTAATTCCCATAATTAATTAAATGCCTAAATTTTAACTTTATTTTTGGGGCTAGAGGTATTGAAATTTTAAATTATATATGAAATAGTGATTTGTTGATATTAAAACCAAGTTTCTAGAACATCAAACAGATTGTGAATCCAATACCGGGGTAAAATGTTAGAGTGATGATCACATGGGCCAGGTTCTATCAATGCGTCCATGGGACTCATTGTTGGCAACTTCTAATTAGTTGCCTGCTCACCTTGGGTTGCGCAATAGCTACTACAATAAATTCTATTTTAGAATAGTTTAACCATTTAGGGCCTGTTTGGTAACGCACCGCGGCGGGCAAATAAAATATTTAGCCGTGCTAATATTCGTCCGGCTGCGTTTGGCAGCCACTCGCCCTCGGCGAATATTTAGCCGGGCCCACATATTTGCCATCCGCGGCGGAAAAACATTTGATCCCCCCCTCCTATGAAAATATTTTCACGTCGATTATGCCTTGGTGAGAAAATTTTATTTTCTCGTCGAAAAATCACTATTTTCAATAAAAATTAATTTTTTAATATATAAAAAAGATAAAAATAATTTTTTTTTCCTTTGACATAATATGTGGTTCCCACACTCGCCCAACCTATTTTTGACTTACTTTGATATGTGGGACCCACTCGAAATGAAAGAAAATGAAGTAAGCTGAAGTGAGCTAGCTCATACACGTGCCAAACATTGTTAAATATTGATATGAGCAAATATTTAGCCAAGATAATATTCGCCTGGCTAAATATTCGCAGTCGGAACTCTTTTTCTCACGTACCAAATAGACCTTTAAGGTGTTGCCAAAAATATTTTCTCTTCCAATAAACGGCTTCTTGGCTCTTTCCATAGCAATTTGATCTTTTGCAAGATAGAAAAATGGTCGGAAGATCCTAACCATCCAAGCAATGGGTCGGGATTGGGTGACACCCATTTTGACGTACCCACATAGAGGATGAATCAATGGCTGAATTTTTGTGGGGATGATCTACTCACTATATAGATCACCCCAACAAAAAATCAAACCATTCTGATATTTCTAACCCCATCAAATGTGGTTTTCAAGTAACACGGGAAATATCGATGGTCCATAATTCTTCAACTTCTAAACTAGTCTAAAAATATCGGAATGATTTGAAATTTTGTGAGGGTGATCTCCTTAACATAGAGATCATCCTCACCAAAAATCAGCCATTTGATTCATCTTCTATGTGGGTATGCCAAAATGGGTGTCACCCAATCCCAACCTTTTTAACCGTAGGAATTTGAGCATTATTGCAGTTTATTTAACGGCAAAGATCGAATGGTTTTAAATCACTAATCAGGCTGATTTTTTGTTTGTAGGTCCACTGAGGGACAGGCCAAACATCCATACGGTCAGCATACACTAAGAGTGAGCCATGTGGCTCATATTATTTGTGACCGGCTTTTGTCACAACATTTTGTGACAGAAGTTTAACTCCTGAATGATGAATGTATCCAGAGAAAATTTGAGGAAGGGCCCACCCATGAGAGATATGAAGTTGAGGGAGATGAGAGAGGGAGGGCAGGTCAGGTCGGCAGGTCATTTATTGGAAGAGAAAACTTTTAATTGCTATTTAAAATAATATAATATAATCTTAAATGGTTAAACTATTCTAAAATAGAATTTATTGCAATAGCTACTGCGCAGCCCAAGGTGAGTTGGCAACTAATCAAAAGTTGCCAACAATGAGTCCCATGGACGAATTGATAGAACCCGGCCCATGTGATCATCACTCAAAATGTTATGCCCCTTAAAAGGTGATTATGTAATAATAGAAATTTTCTAAAAACTCTCTTTTATGTGTACACTCTATCCGTTACATAATCCAACGTTTTTTTTACTTACAATTATATCATCATAACCGAAATTACTAAAATACCTCTTCCTCGTGTAATTATTAAAATATCATTTTGTTTCAATTTATAAAAATATCTTTAGAAGGCTCTCTAATGTTGTTAATTGATGGTGACTTGTAAAATAAGCCTAGTATCCCTACTATTTATCCATTTATGCCCATGGAAAGATGAAATTACAAAATTGGCCCTAGGTTAAAAATTACGAAAAGTGCTTTTATAGATAAAATTACTATTTTACCCTAATACATATCGGTATAATGAAATAAGTAAACAAGCTTAAAATATAATAATATGACCTCTCCATTATCAATGGTTGACTCGTAAATTTTTTAATCCAACTCTTAAAAAAATCTACTGCATAACCCTGAAGGACCTCAATCCAGAGATTAATATAGGCCTATACTATAGTCCATTGGTACTAGAAAAATCTGTAGTGTTAATGTGCAGGCCAAATATAAAAGTGGGGATCAATCACTACCAAGTTGAATATGAAGTAATCTAGTCGACATCTCACATACTACGATCGAACTTACATATACAGCTAGCCGATCCTCTTAGTCTCCATTTCACAAAAGTTTCTTGGCATTCTCTGATTTGGTTTAAGCACGCCATTTCTCAACATAGTTTTATCTCTTGGCTCACCATTAATGGGGTCTTTAAGATCCAAGATTGGCTCGTGAAAATGAGGACCACCTCTTCTTTGGGTGATACTTTGCAAAAATTGTTTGGAAAAGCAAACTCAATTGCAATGTCATTACGATAGAATCATTGGTAGTGCAAATCAAGAGTTGGAATGGATCGACATTGGACAACTTTATGCATGAGGTCAGATCTCATTGCAATAGTTAAAAAAGTTGCGTTGGATGCTTTCGTTTACCGTATGTGGACTAAAAGAAATGGAAGAATTTTCAAAATAATTATCGATTTGCTCTCCATATTGTGAATCTCATTATTTTAGAAGGGAATTCTTTCATTCGGATTGCCGTGGAGTTTAAACATGAATTGCCCCAAGAGCTTGCCAATGGAAACCTCTTGGAGTGTTGCATGACGATTAACACACAAAGTGGATCCCTACAAGAATTTTTTGGGTCATTATCCTTAGAGAACGGGATATGGAGTCCCTCTATATGCTTCCTCAGGTCATACAAAGGAAAAAAAAAATCAATTGCTCAACTTGAGTTGCAGGGGATGAAGAAAGGAGTGTCTCGATCATAGTATCAAGTCCATCATAGTCTCGACAAACTTTTATGTGATCATTACTTATGTTAAAGGCGTTTTGGCTCCACCTTTGGAATCGAAGAATATCGTCAAAACCATCAAATATACTCGTATCTTTTTTTTATATGGAGTATGATAATGTAATCAAGAGGTTGATTTACTTGCTTCGAGGGTCTTCTACGCATCATAGATATATATGCTAGAGGTTGTAATACCATATAGTTTATTTTTTATTTTTTTATTTTTATGGTATGTTAAGGATCTTGCCTAACCCCAACTTTCCCTAAAAAGATAAAATAAAATAATGTTGAGATTGATAGATATCAAAAGAGTCCTTATAATTTTGCCCAATACAAAGACAACCTTGATATCGATATAAAAAACCTAAAAAATACAGAAAAGAATAAAGACCCCAAATGTCAGTTTTATCTATATAACAAAATAGGGAAGTTGTCTCCCCCTCTTATAGGCTTCATAAAAAAGGGCCAAGATCTTATCCCCCAACTGGACAGTGGATCGAAGCTCAGTTGTCTCTGTAAAGTTTCTGAAAATGTGCTCTTGCTCAACTTGCTATTATGTTGAGGAGAGGTTCCTTTCATAATATGAATTTGAATTCTGAATACAATGAAAGACCTCATCATTGAAAGGATTTGTTATGAGAGATATTTACACGGATGGACAATTGCTCTCCATAGAGATTTTGGGATATAAAAGTTTATGGAAATAGAGATTTTCAAAGATAGGAGTTGCTGGAAAAGAAGTTTCCAAAGAGAGATTTGGTGTAACCGAATCACTAGAGAAGTGATTCGGTGTTGCTGCACTATGATACGTTAACAGTCTCCCCCTCTTATAGGCTTCATATAATGGATGGCCAAGATCTTATCCTCCAATTAGACGGTGGATCTCAGCCAACTCGCACCCAATTTTGGCAAATGCTCTGTCGGAGAGTGCTCTGGGCACAGGCCGTCCACTAGTATCATACATGTCCCCCATTTTTCACAAATGATACAAGGTTTAGCCTATAAGAGTCAGAATATTACGCTGCTACCTGTAATTTTCATCAGAGAATTTTTTTAATCTTTTTTGGTGTCCAGCAGTTGAATAGTATCCTAACAAATTTTCTACTACTCAAAAAAAAAAAAAAAAAAAAAAAACCAAAAGGAAATGATTTTTTTTTTTCTCAATTGAATTTGTCCCTGAAAAGAATATGTAATGTAGGAAAAGGAAAAAGATGTGACAAGGTATACCTGAGACCTTTTCAATTGCCGAAGCACGTTTTTTGTTACTTATTGCTGTCATCTGGGCCCACTGACCGTGTGGATGTTTATCCCACCCTTGGTTGATATAGACACAAAAAATCACCTTGATTGGTTATCTCTAACCATTAGATTTTAGTACTTTTTAAGGCGCGCTTATAGCTGTTGAATTCAACCTTTTTCTGAGTACTAAAACCAACGGCTAAAAATCATCAAAAAGCTGATTTTTGGTACGAATGTTTACTATGGGGTGGGCTAAACATCCATGTGATCAGTGGACCCATATGTTAGCGGTGAGTAACAAAAGTGCGCTTACGCATTTGAAAAAATTTTAGGTATACCTTGTTACATTATGACCCGTAGGAAAACCCCTCCCAAAATGCCACGTTGAACAATATTTCCAGCTTAATGACAGCATGGATGTTTGGTGATTTCTAGCTATAATTTGAGTGCCCAAAGAAAATCTCAAATCGGACAGCTAGAAATAATCCCGATAAAATGCTAAAATCCAAAGGCTAGAAACCGCCAACCAAGCCGAGTTTTGGTGTGTAGGTGCACCAAGATCATTGGTCCGTGGGCCCAAGGGGTATTTCATGTGGCATTATGGGACCCCAGAACACCAAACATGTGCTCCATATTGAGAAAGGGTCGGGATCAAGGGACAATCAGTTTTGACAACCATTTGGCGGACCCACATAGAAGATGAATCAATGGCCAATGTTTGGTGAGGAGATCATCCTCAAAAAAATTCAAATCATTTCGATATTGGTAGACTAGATTAGAAGTTGAAGAATTATGGACCGTCTAATTTTACCTTGTAACTTGAAAACTACATTTGATGGGGTTAGAAATTTCAGAATGGGCTGATTTTTTGTTGGAGTGATCTATATGGTCATCCTCACCCAAAATCAGCCATTGATTCATCTTCTATGTGGGTCCGCCAAAATGGTTGTAAAAAATAGTTGTCAAAACGGGTTGTCCCCATGATCCCGATGCATTGAGAAAACCCTAAAATGAGAGAAAATTTTCACTGGCCGGACGACTTCAAACTTTGATGTCCCCCTCCCAAAATGTCTGACAAGTACCCTTTTTGACCATTAACCAAGGGCTTAACCAGGGTTGAGTTAAGGGATTGGGGTACTTGTCAGACATTTTGAGTGGGGAGACTTCAAAGTCCCCCGGTGCCAGCGAATGTTTTCTCAATGAGTTATGAGATGATATCTGGCGACTTCAAACTTTGATGTCCCCCTCCCAAAATGTCTGACAAGTACCCTTATTGACCATTAACCAAGGGCTTAACCAGGGTTGAGTTAAGGGATTGGGGTACTTGTCAAGCATTTTGAGTGGGGAGACTTCAAAGTCCCCCGGTGAAAGCGAATGTTTTCTCAATGAGTTATGAGATGATATCTGGATTTAGTGGTCTACCCCAGATTACTTTAAGTGGGGGCATATTAAGATCGAGCGGTGGACATTGCGTCGACAAATTAAATTAGGGTTTGCTGTCAGGCATCCCCACCCTCCCCCACTATATAAGCGTTACGGCTCGCACATTGACGGTGCGGTGCAGTTTTGGGGCTGCCCACCTATAATTTCACCTCTCCGTTGTCGTCTCGGATCCTTCCGTCCTTCCGTTCGGATCTCCGATTATCTACCCCTCTCTATCTGTCCCTCTCCTCTTCTGTCATCCTTCCAAGGGAAAAAAAGTCCAAAAAAAGAAAAAAAAAACAGAAAAATCTACAAACCCTAGATCTCTCAGAGAGAGAGAGAGATAGAGAGAGTTTAGTCTCACTTCGTCGTCACCATTTGGTTTCAATCAATCAATTGTTTCGGTAATCTTTCTGGTCTTTCGTCAGAGCTCTGGTGTGGTCTTCTTTGATTCCAGCTTAGAAGCAGAGATAGGGTCGTTTCTTTTGTTCCTTCTAGGGTTTCGGTTCAGTCAATAACAAGAGGAGAGGGAAGAAGAAAAATCAAAAAAAGAAGAAAAGAAAAACAAAAGAAAGTTCGTGAAATCTAGATCGATGGCGCAGGTTCAAGTCCAGCCCCAGCCTCCCCTCTCAGGTCCGAATGGAGCGGCGAACAGTGGGGGCAACCAGTTCGTTTCGACGTCTCTGTACGTAGGGGACCTCGAGTTTACTGTTACGGACTCACAGCTCTACGATCTGTTTAGCCAACTCGGCCAGGTTGTCTCGGTTCGCGTCTGCAGGGACTTGAGCACCCGGCGGTCCCTCGGTTATGCTTATGTTAACTATAGCAACACCCAAGACGGTTAGTTGGTTCAATATGCTTTCTCTGCGTTTAAAGTTCGTTTTTTTTAAATTTTTCTGTGTTTACCCTTCCGAAATGGAAAGATTATGCATTAATTAGCTTGTACACGGTTTGTTTTCTCTTTTACTGCTTGATACCATTGTTCGAGAAAACTGGAGTGAAAGAGTAATGCTTGTAATCAAAATACATACATTTTGTGATTAGAACTGTTCATGAGGCAAGTGGGTCGCTGTTTATAGAATCTTTTTTTTTAATCTTGAAATATGTTTAATTTGTACGTATACTATAGTCTGATCATCCACCAATCTACATTCATTATCAAGGAATTCGCTGATCTCTGGTCATTGTCTATTTGACTGCAACAGCAATACGCAGGTCATGTGTTTTTAATTTACAAATAATTATATCGGTAACTAGTCGACAATCGGTTTTGGACAAGTAACTAAGTTTTTATTGCAGGCATATTTAGGAACACTTTTGGTTGAAATTCTTAATGCTTGGCCAGATTGCCTCGTTAAAAGTATGAGGATCTTGTTAGGGTTGGGCTTCTACCTCAATGGAGTAAATGGACTTAATGTTATACTTGGATTATTCTGTTTTCTATTGTTATAAATAGTGGAAAAGTACGTTACTTCCAGACAAGCTATAGTGAGCAGTAGGGGAACTTTTTTGCTCATTTGAAATTTTGAATGCTAGCGACCAATGTAAGTTCCTTGTTTTTAGTTGAGTTTATTCCAGTGCAAGGTATGAGTTTTAGTCTGCTCAGATCATGTTTTTCGGAATATCAAATCGATGACTTTCTTGAAGGCTTCCTTTCTTGGATTTGATCGAGAACCTCTAAATTTTCTTCCCTTAGAGGAGAATAATGGTTATGATCACTACAAGTTCATAGTTTCATTATTGGAACATGCTTTTTGATCATTTTTAGGCCTAACCCTTAAAAATAATTAAATTAATAATTTATGTAGTGATCATAACAAGATCCTCTTCATAATCAAATGATTATGTACAAATGTACTAACATGTTACTCAACTTTTGCTGGAGCTTGGAAGAGATCTCTGGCCATGCCGAAGTAGGTCGCTTACTCGCTGGAGGAGAAAAGTCAGAAACCCTCTCTTTTCAATTTTATTTTTTATTTTTTGGACTTTCTTGTGCTCTTTTGAATATTTTTTGAGAGCAACTACAAGCTATCTCAAACTTTTCTTCGGTTTTGAGGGAGATGACAAATTGGGAGAGAGTTTGTTTAAATTGGGGGTTTACATTTTTTAGAGAATAAAGGCATGTAGAGAGAGACATTGAGGGTTGAATGCGTGGGGCTTGAATTTTTTTATAAGAAATCTACCTTGGGGGGAGGGGGGAGGGTGGATTGGCCAGGTTTAGGGCCAAATTTACACGTCTATGGAGCCTTTGGGGATGTGTACATTCCCAACCCAGATGAAGCTATTAATCATATAACCATTTAGTCATTTTTTGATTTTCCTCTCCCACCAATTTATCCATGATTTGGTTGCTTCCATTTGTTTCTATTTTCTTGTGTGATTTTGAGTAGCTTCTGACCAACATAAGCTTTTAAATCTGCCCATTTATGTGGCCTTTAGTAAAACTTAATTTCAGACCTAAGTCTGAAACTAAGACATTGAGACCGTTTGGAAACCACCTGCAATTCCGAATCACTGAGATTCAGTGACTTTTTTTAAGTCATTCTCCCTTCACTTAATGATGCAAGTGATGTCATCTTTAAAAAGATTCTAAGATTCTCTAATAAGTACCCAATATGCCCTTGTATCGAAGCTTTTTCTATACGAAAATGTTCTAATGAACATTTAAAATACTCACTAGCCCTTGTCATAATTTTCAAACATAAGGACCTTTACCAACCTATCTAAATTTATAAAACTACGTAATTAAGTTACCCCTAAAGGCGATATGGTTCTTAATTTGTGTAATGGTGATTTGCTTCCAGAGTACTATGTGATAGACGAATACCAATCAAATTAGAAGGAAAATTCTATAAGATGGCAATAAGACTCGCAATACTTTATGGAGCATAATGTTGGGCAATCAAGAAACATGTTCATAAAATGAATATTGCCCAAATGAATATTTTTAGATGGATGTGTGGAAAGATAAAATTAGAAATGAACACATTTGTGAAAATATACGAGTACCCCAATAGGTGACAAAATAAGGGAAGTCAATTGAGATGGTTTGGTCATGTACAATAAGGACCAATAGCACCAGTGAGGAGGAATGTGCAAGTCAAATGACCTAAAAGGGTGAGAGAAAGGCTAAAACGTGTGTGGATTGGGGTTTTTAGAGGAGATTTTAAGAAATTTGCCTTAACGGAAGAAAGGACTTTAGACAAAATGTAACAGAGGAACAAGATTCGTATATCCTATCCCATGTTGGGATAAGGATGTCGATGATGATAATGACAAATTTTTTTGCTACTTATCAGTTAATGGTGGTCTTTTTTGTATCGAACTGTGCACATTAATTTAAAAATCTCAGCAAGGTTGAATGGATTTTGTATTTTACTGAAGTTTTAACACGACAACTTGAAGTGGAATATAAATATTTGGTGATATATATGTCCAGAGAAGTTGTTTTAGGGGCTGCTATCTAAGGTGCGGACAGCACGTCTTTGTCCAAATATTCTAATGAATTTAATGTCAGAATGTTAACAATATCATAGTCTTGTTTGCCATTTCATATCCTGACATTGGAGCTCGATTGTCATCTGGTGCTTCCTTTTATAATCATTTGATTATGAAGAGGCTTCATGGCCAAATTTATCCATGTGTTTTTCCAATGTACTAAGCGTCTTCCTTGAATCACACGCTATATGTAGAAGAGAATGTCCACCTTTTCTCTCCTTTGCCATTTCTTATATCTTTGTTTAATGTTCATGACAGCGGGAAGGGCATTGGATGTGCTGAACTTCACTCCTGTCAATGGCAAGTCCATTAGGATAATGTATTCTCATCGTGACCCTAGCATTCGTAAAAGTGGGACTGCTAATATATTTATCAAGGTATTTCTATTTTGTTGTATACTTTGTTTTGTGATTCTCGATTCAAATTGTCATGGTCTGGTTTGCTTGACTCGGCTGTTTTCAATTTTTTTTGGCAGAATCTTGACAAGGCAATTGACCACAAAGCACTACATGAAACATTTTCTGCATTTGGAAATATTCTCTCTTGCAAGATAGCTACAGATCCTTCTGGCCAGTCAAAGGGCTATGGATTTGTTCAATTTGACAACGAGGAATCAGCCCAAAATGCAATAGATAAGCTGAATGGCATGCTGCTGAATGATAAACAAGTTTTTGTTGGACCCTTTCTTCGTAAGCAGGAAAGAGAGACTGCTATAAACAAGGCAAAATTCAATAATGTCTTTGTTAAAAATCTATCAGAGTCAACTACAGAAGAAGATCTGAAGAAAATTTTCGGTGAATATGGAATAATTACTAGTGTTGTAGTGATGAGGGATGGAGATGGCAAATCCAAGTGTTTTGGATTTGTTAACTTTGAGAATACAGATGATGCAGCTCAATCTGTTGAGGCCCTTAATGGGAATAAATATGATGATAAGGAGTGGTATGTTGGGAAAGCACAGAAAAAATCTGAAAGAGAGCTTGAACTGAAAGGCCGATTTGATCAGAATACGAAGGAAGCAGTTGACAAATTTCAAGGGGTGAACTTATACGTAAAGAATTTAGAAGATACCATCGGCGACGATAACCTGAGGGAAATGTTCTCAGAGTTTGGCACAATTACTTCATGCAAGGTCTGTAGCAGTGTTTATACTTGCACATACGATACGACTATCCGGACTAATATTATTTCTGACGGGAGGTTACTCAAATATTATTTTGGTTTGGAAATCTAAACAGGTTATGCGAGACCCTAATGGAGTTAGTAGGGGTTCGGGATTTGTTGCTTTCTCAACTCCTGAAGAAGCATCTCGAGCTGTAAGTTGATATTCTTGGGCTTCTTTCTTAAAATCTGGCCATAAACTGACAAATTATTTGTTCGTTTATTTTTATAGCTTGCGGAGATGAATGGCAAAATGGTTGTTAACAAACCTCTTTACGTTGCACTTGCACAGCGCAAAGAAGATAGAAGAGCAAGGTTGCAGGTAGGCTTTAAAATAATTCTGTTAAATGAACCAGATGCAGAAATATCTGACATTTTTGAGAACTATGATTCATTTCTCCCAATAATATAGTTGAATTATTTCATTACAATTTGGTATGTAACTGTAATTTTTTTTTGATCGGTTGTATGTAACTGTAATCATCTACCTCTGCTGCATGTCATATGGATTACATCTTGTAGCATTTTGAATGCACTCCATTATGGCTTGTTCTTGTTTTGGAATAGTTTATGTAGTAGCTGATTTTGGAGCATTAACTTTTCCTTGCTGCTATTTTAAATGTCTGTTCCTTTTTCTTTTTTTTGTCGGAACTTCCTCAAGATAAAACTTTGTTTCTAGTTTTATCCTGCTGTCATAACTGTTCATTGGAGCATTTTGATTGGTTGCTGCTGTCGTAACTTTTTCATTGGGTTTTTTATATTTTATATTTATTTATGTTAATTCTTATTCATCTTTTAATTATAATTTGTTTATGGAGGTTAATTCAAATAGAAGAGTGTAATTTGTTCTCTTTATGCCAAGATAATGTGGGCATGCCTCAATACACTACTTTGAATCATGCACAAGCGACATAATTGATTTCTTTATTGTTTACATAGGCACAATTTTCTCAAATGCGGCCAGTTGCAATGGCACCTTCTGTTGCTCCTCGTATGCCAATGTATCCCCCGGGTGGTCCTGGTCTTGGACAACAAATATTTTATGGTCAAGGCCCCCCTGCTATCATTCCTCCCCAGGTAAACCCTGTTTTATGCTATTTATGTTCTCAATATTTTCTTCAGTTTCTAATGCTTGACTTTAAACACTAGGCATTCTCCATAGTGTAACTACTTTTGATTGATTAGAGTGAGTTTTTTTGGCCATATGGTTAGGTATTTATAAACGGATTTTGAAAATAATTGGTTGACTTTGAAGTCTTAGAACACATTTCTAACAGGCTTAATAATCATCCAGGCACTGAAGTGTAGGTGCGTTTGAGGTTATTCTTTCCATTTCTGTATCACTATTAAATTCCACTCCATTTTCAAACAAATTTAGTAACATCCAGTTAAAATTGATTGTTACTGCTGATGAGAACTTGAACTCAAAACTGTTTCTTGGCCAAGTAGGCGAGGAATGAAAATCCAATAGTGCTCTGTAAAATAAAAAGATTCTGTAAGTTTCTAAAAACTATAGATGGAAATTAAAGGTTTTTACATCAATGATTCATTGGAACTAGTTCCTATAAATGAAACGAAGGCTGTTGTTTACCGATGGATGGAGAAAGTGATGTATAAATTAGGCACTAGACGTTGGAGGAAAATATTGGATGCAAATGGGTAGAAGAATATGATATGTTCAAGTTGGTTTTCATGGACACCTTTTTAATTGGGTAGATTTTTTATTTTGATAAGTTAGTTTAGGAGATCAATTTCAGACTAGCACATTCTGAAGAAAATTTATAATGTAGAGCTTAGTTGCAGGAAACTCCTATATAGAGTGATGCTTCCACTCTAGAACCGTGCTTTCATGCTTCAGACTTGGGAGCTCTTTGGACTTGTGGTTCGAAGTTTGACAAAAACCCGAACTTCTTTGAGATGGACTCTTGCTTTGGTAGAAAAGTATTTCAGAAAATTTTGGAAACAAAGCTTAATGGTTCTCTTATGCTGTGTAGAACGTAGAAGTTATGATAATCTACCACAAAAATAACATTATAAACTTCAAATAGAATTTATTAATCACATTCTTTTATCATATTATTTGGACCCGTGTCAATTAATATCTCTACTATTTTCCCTTTTAAGTTGTGAGCCGGTCTCTTGAGCCCATTTCATGTCATTTTGCATCTTCTTTCCATAAATGCCATTATAAAGATGTAATGCAGAGTGGTTTATATAAATATACTTTTCTTTTAAATAAAAATTGTTAAAGTTTGAGTGGCCTGCGAGGAGACCAAGGCGACTTTTCCTCTCACTGACGTCTCTCTTGGAAAACTAATCTCTCCTCCCCAATCAACCACATATCTTGTTTTCTTAAAAAAAGTATTTTTATTAATGAAAATTTTAAAAAACTCACAACTTTAAACATATAAGGTAGTCTACAGTAAAAATGGATCCATTAGAAAGCTCTTGACGAGAGCTTTACAATGATATCCAATACTACTTTTTTATAAGCAACAACAAAGTGCAAAATAATAATATATAGTTATTTAAAGCGTCCTTCTAAGAAAGTGATAAATCTTGGCTCTATAAGAAGTGTTTTTATCCTTTGTAATTTAAAAAATATTTTAAATAAATAAAAATTACTCCACTACCTTTACACAACCCAAATACGTTTCCTCCTGTTATGTACAACTCGCATGCCTCCTGCTAGTTTATATGTATATCCTTTTAAAATTTTATATATATGTATGTATTGTACGGACACTTCTCAGTGGAGCACTTTATTTATGTAGAGTAGTGTGAAATAGTTGGTGTTATGAGGAACCCTTACCAAATGCAGAACTACAAAATACACATCAGTTCTACTACATTGACAAATAGTAAATTGAGATGAAATGTATTGACAAGAGATGTCCTTTCATCAGTGACTCGAATTATTGAGTGAAGTGAGAAACAAGTACAAACGAAGGTAAATGTTAGGGAATGGACAACAAAGAGTGTAACTCGAATTTGTTTTGAAGAATTTTTGTTTTAGCCTGAATATTTGATGCGGCTCCCTTTCTTTTGATCCGATTAAGTTTGGCTTCTGATCTTTGTACGTTTGAGCTTTTCCCAAATTGTACTAGTTTTAGTTTTCTCTGACATCTGTTGAATAATTTGGGTTTTGAACATAGACAATGTTCGTCAACCCTTTGGATGGTGGTAATGGATCCTGATTCTGTTATTTTTGTATGTCAGCCTGGGTTTGGGTACCAGCAGCAACTTGTTCCTGGGATGAGGCCTGGTGGTGCACCAATGCCAAATTTCTTTGTGCCAATGGTCCAGGGTCAGCAGGGTCAACGTCAGGGTGGCAGACGTGCGGGAGCAGGACCTGTGCAACAAAACCAGCAACCGGTGCCCCTAATGCAGCAGCAGGTGTGGTAATTTTACCGTCTTATGTTATAATTGTTTGCTTTATGTTCATATATTTCACCTTTGTTTTGTTATATATGACCGAGTGACAGATGCTTCCAAGGGGACGCATGTATCGTTACCCGCCGGGTCGTAACATGCCTGATGTTCCCATGCCGGGGGTTGCTGGAGGCATGCTTTCTGTTCCATATGATATGGGTGGTATGCCTTTACGTGATGCTGCAGTGCCACAACCTATCCCAATAGGAGCTTTGGCTTCTGCTCTTGCAAATGCAACACCTGAACAGCAGAGGACGGTATGCTTATGCTCAAGTCTTTACTCCATGCATACTGATGCACGTATATGTATGTAAATATTTGGCAATTGAAAACCTTTGGTCTTGTTTGTTTGTGTACACAGATGCTGGGTGAAAGTCTATATCCACTTGTGGATCAGCTGGAGCATGATATGGCGGCCAAGGTCACCGGCATGCTTCTGGAAATGGACCAGACTGAGGTTTTGCACTTGCTCGAATCGCCTGAGGCTCTGAAAGCGAAAGTTGCGGAAGCCATGGAGGTTCTGAGGAATGTCGCTCAGCAGCAGCAGCAGCAGCAGCAGACCAGCAGCCCAACTGATCAATTGGCCTCGCTTTCTTTGAACGATACCCTAGTCTCCTAAGTTTGATTTTGTGTGTTGTGTGGTTTCATACAATGGTTGATACTGTTCGAGGGTACCAGCTTTCGAACAAGTAGTTTTAGTTATGGGTTTGATTGTGTACGGAGAGTGACTTTGACAGAAGGTATTGGATTTCTGCTCTCTTTTTTATATTTATTTATCATCTACGAACAGTAGTAGGATCATAAAGAATTCTATATATTTATGTTTGGTTTATCCGATCCATTATACTGGCATATGCATGGATAAATCTTGCTTCTTTACAACCGGAATTATCTTATAATGAATTACTCGGTCATAGTGGCCGTGCAGCTTCTACTCTTTCTTTGGCAAGGTTATCTCTGTGACCTGTTGGGTGTGACGTTGAACAAGAAAACTGTAGTAATTCTGAGACTCAGGTCACAAATTATGCCCTCTGCATTTTTGGCCTGGACACGTCTCATCAGAGCACGTTGGCCTGGTGTTCTGTGGCCACCCAATAGGTCTGCCGCGCTGGAGTAGTGAAATTTTGGTGGGAGGACAAGGGTCATAGTCTTGCTCCACATGAGCCATCGTAATATTACCTACTCTTTATCTCACAAATTGTGCATATTCTTATTAGCCTAAACATTTCAACGAGTGTACCCCATGTAGGTCACTTTTTTTGACCATCTGATATAAACCTGTTCTGAACTTGCTGTCGCATTTCTTGCCTTCCGAAAAAAAAAAAAATTGGTCAGATGGTTAGGATCATCCAATGGGCTGAATTTTACTCCAGGCTCAGATGGGGTCTGCAATTTTGGCAATTCAGAAATTCAGATTGATACGTATATTGTTCATTGCGTGTGCACCTGAGAGCAAGGAAATCTCTTGCATACATCTGTTCAAATTTGTGGTGCAGATTCCCTTGGGGCATGACACTTGGTGTGCTTCATGAGTGCTATAACAGCTTCGAAAACAAGACACCTAAATTCTACACTTTGTACTTACAAAAAGTTGATACTGAGCTATCGGTTTTGGTTTGGCTCAACCAAAACGTGATAGAACACATAATTGAAGTACCTACCAAAAGAAAAGAAAAACCTAACTGGAGTATAGAAATTACAAAATTATATATTCCTAACCACCTTTGCATGAACTACCCAACTGTCAAATGTGTGTTTGGATGCAGGGTTTAGGGGAGAAATAAGGTGAAATAGGGAAGTATACGTAAAATGGTTCTCAGACGTGGATCCAGTAGTCGCCCAGACCAAGTAAATGGCTGTTCCGTTGTCGTTGCACTATTGGAGGACAGATGGAAACTTGAAAGAGGAAATTATGAATCTACAAAGAGAGAGGTGGTCCATCGAAAGTTTGGTTCTTAGTTTGGTGTGCCATGAGAGGACGACGTCTACAGACTGGACTTTTTATGGAGGAGAGGGGTTGGTGTCATGGATCATTGTCCACTTTCTTTGTTTTTTACATTGTAAGTGCTCGGTTTATATGGAGAAAGAGTTAGGGATATCTTGGATAATTCCTAAAACTGTGAAGGATCCCTTCTTTGCTTAGGGTAGTAAATATTTGGGCCAGCTTGAAAAAGGATGTAGACATCAACACCATTGGCAGTTGTTTGGAAATTGTGGATGGGGCGGAACAACAGGGTATTTGACGGAAAGAGCATTCCTATGGAGCATCTTGTATTGGAAATTAAAGTTTAGTGTTTTTCTGAGTCAAATTGTACAAGGAAGGGGCAAGCGATAATTTTCGAGGATGTAGTTTTCAAATGGCGTGAGTTGGTAGGTAAGGAGCTTGTTTATGGATGAGCGTGTGTTTTTCTTTTGTTGGAACTGCTTCTTGTTTCTTCGTTTTGTTTGTCTTTGTATTTCTTTAGATTGCTTGGTAGGCTTCCTTTGCCTCCAAGGGTCTCTTTTAATAAAGCAGTATAATTATCAAAAAAAAGGTGGTCCATGATCCTTCATGTAGTAAAACCCTAGAGATGCAAGATTCTCTTAGTATTCATAGATCTCCAAATATGGGAAGGAGGGATAGATCATGTGTTACTCTATCTAGCCCCTAGCTTGCTTCTCCCAGCCATGTTAGTAATAGAATTTTTTTTTAGCTGAAGTGGCTCTCTCATTGTGGGTCAAAAAGAAATGTGGCATTTACAAATCAAAAAGTCAAAAAGTAACTTGACTCGAGTTAACTTCAGCAAACTTGAGTTAACTATGCTTTTGGTGCACATGTGTCATATTTTTATTCGACCCACAATGCCACAAAAACAGACGCTTGCAGCAAAGAATTTCTCGGTCTTCCTAACTAAGTTGCAAGTTTCAAAAAGCTTTCATTTATATCAAGCCCAAGCCCAAGCCCAAGCGCAGAGGAATGCACTTTCCTTATTTAAGGCTGTTAAAGGTTCTAAAGTCAAGGAAGCCCTGGATTTGATTGGACTGTTTAATGTGAACTAGAAATTAAACATCCAAACTATGAAAACATTGATTTTGTAACCCAATCTTATGTAATAAAAGTAATTAAAAAATAAAAATAAATAAAAGAAACCCAAATAAACACTATACAAGGAATTATATGGTCTACATCCACGGACAACTCGGTAAAAGATTAGACGCAGTAGTTAAGAGTCTTAAGACCATGGTTTAAAAGGGGTCATTATAACGATATAACGGACTGAGGGGGTTACCGTTTTCTTCGTTATAACCAATTGTAAAGCTCATGGGCAAAAACAGAAAGTAATGGAAAAAAAAAATGGCACTGGAATTCAAATTTAAATTTCAAAAACGAAAAATAACAGAAATAATGGCCTTTTTTTTCCACAATTTTCATTATAATGGCCATTATAGTTAGTCACCAGTGGCACAACCGAAGGTTCCAATAGAACCTGAATGGGAGTATTGAGATCCTCCACGATAGTGTAGTAGCAAGACTAGTAAGAGAGAATGTACTTCATCCATTCGGACAAAACCCATGCCTCCCCTAACCAGTCTTACTCTAACCAACGTTATTTTCGGAGCATTTTAACTGTACATAACGTAACAGGGGAGGCCTGAATCTGTTATAACAACGAAAATGCCAAGGTTTTAGCTTTAGTATAGAACTAGTGTTTTTGTCTGTGCTAAGTATAGGTACTCTGTGATCTATTCATAGGCCTAATATTTCAACGACCGAAACTTAACTTCCATGCTGAGGCAAAAGTTCAATGGGGCCTGGTATCCCTAGAAACTGTCAGGTAAGTTATTAGTATAGCCCGTGGTGCAATTTTCTAAAAATCTCGTAATTTTAAACATCTTGGTTTGGGATTTCATTAGTTGGAGAATAAAACGGGAATAATCAAAATCACATGGGGAGATAGATACGAATGTGAGATTATTCTATTTTATATCATGCACCCAATCAGGAGACTTTAAGCCATTGTCACTTCCACACACCCCTAATCCTTACAATTTGAACCATGGATACCTCTTATCTTGAATTTAGTCTATAGAAGACAGTACTATCCTTGCAACCAAACAATTCCTATCTATACTTTTCTTAGGAAAAGTTTTACCTCTAGAATTCTGTATGGTTTCCCTGAATAAGTTTTCGAGAAATGACTTTTGCATATGCGCATTTGGAACGCGTGCAATTGCGGTGTGCACATGCAATTATTTGGCAAGCGTGATTGGAACGCGTGCATTTGGCCATTTGCATTTTCATGCATGCATGTAAACTATTGTACACCCTCTTTAACAAATAATAATCTATCTTACCCCGTGCAACCATTTATGTACTTAGGCATGCAAATTGAAAAAATCGATGTCGCACAAACACGTGTATTAGTACACACGCACACTAAGAATGTACCTAATACATAGGCTCCATATGTTAACTAGCAAGGTGGGTCCTAGATGCATCAAGTTGGGCCCCACGACTCATATATAGGTTCCACACACATAGAGGTCATGAGCATCTCAACCTGTGTGACTATTGCTTTCAAACCCAAGTTTTGCGTAACACACCCACCTCTATATGGTGGGACCCACATGAGTCATGGGGGCCATCTTAATGCATATTGGACTCACATTGGTGCGTATTGTGTCTACTTTGTCCTTTGATATGTGGGGTCGACATATTTGGTATGTTTTTGTTTGAGGGTATAGCAATACACATATATGTGTGATATACTTGAATGTCCCTATTTTGCATGTCTAAATGTGTAAACCAAATTCATAAAAAAGTACGCACGTACATTCATTTGCGCGTACAAACGATATACACGTAATGGTTTGAGTGTGAGCCAAACAAACCGTAAGGCTCTGTATGATAATCAACTAAAGTTTTACACAAAAAAGATTTTTATGTTAGTAAGTGTTGATACACAAAAAGTTTTATGATATTTATATGCAAAAATCATTTCTAGAAAACTTGTAATATCCTTAACTTTTGTTCAAGGGTATTTGGATAAATTTTTTTTCTTTCTGTAAGAATACAATGTAACTTTAACATGCTTACTTTGATTAATTACTAGAGCTACTGATATAAATTTTAGAACTTAACCCTAGATAAGTAATTAACTTCAGAATCACTTGATATTCAAATAAATTTAGGATGCATTTACTTTTTCAAATTTTAGAGTATGGTCACTTTTTGAACATCTGATAATGTGCTTAACACAATTATGGAATAAATTTTTTTTGGTGGCGGTAATATCACAGAGAGTCTAAAATTATTCAAAACATACCCACTTTAACTTAGAAAGACAAACGAACATTTTTTACATTATTGTACACCTTAATAGACTATGTCTATCCAATAATCTCACAAACTTTATTTTCCTTCTTTTTAAGGCTCAATTTAGAGTTTCTATAAATAGTGGTGAAATTTTACACTAAATAGACACATTTTTGATTTTGAATAAATTTAGAGAGTAATTAGCGAAAGTAAGATGATTCATGCATAACGATGTAATTTTCAACATAATGCATAATTAATAAGAGTTTAAATTATTAATAGAATATAAGTAATTAATGATTGATTGAGTTATAATTGCTTGGTGAGCCTATAAGGCTAATTTAGAGATCTTTGGAACCTTAAATTAAGTCTAGTTGATACTTATAGGCATTGGGCTCATTTATGACCAATAACCAACTTAAAATAAGTTTTTTAGTGAATTATAAAGTACACCCCTTTGAAAGTGACGACAATTACTTAAAAATAAAAATAAAAATCTTTATAGAATACTTCTTAAACCTATTTAAGCAGTCTTTGAGTCTTGGAAGCTCTTACAAACCCTAATTATCATTCCTCTTAATTTAAAGAAGAAAAACTCCAAAAAAACCTTCGACTGAAGCTCGAAAGCATTCTATCAAAAAGAGAAAGTCAAAGAGGACGCCAAGAGTAATAACATATATGAACGGACCATAAGATTGCAATTACAATGCTAATGACATGTTATTCAAATCCGTTTTAACTCAAGTCAACCACCGTTAAACTAGGTAACATGTCGTTAGCATTGTACTTACAATATTATGGTCCTTTCATAGGTGCATTAACAAGCACATGATGTCTGTCACATTTTAACGTTAGTCAAATGATAGTTAACCTAGGTCAAAGGGGGTAATCCTAAAGTTTGAAAGTATAAGGGGGTGTTACTAAAATACCCAAAACTTTAATGGCTGATTTACAATTACATAATCATAATTTCTTCCTTTCCCATTTAAGACAGTAATTATTACTACTCGTACATGCATGAATGTGCACCGAATTCGGCACACCTCATGCATACTTTATTATTCCTTAAGTTTTTTTCTTTTTACACGCACACGCACACGCACACATGCCACCCATATAGTTTGTTTTAATTCAGTAAATAAGTACTAAATTATTTTAGTTTATTATTTTTATTTTCCCTGGAAGCACTTGAGTTGAAGGTTGAACTACCTTAAATGGCATGTAGATGAGATCAGAAATGATATCTCTACCCACCAACAATATCTTCACAGGGTTCCCTTTAGGTCTTATTAAATTAATTTCACAATTTTAAGTCGTCCATTATAAACTTATAATCATCACTTAACGTTACCGTTATTATCATTATAACGACCATTTTTATGATGGGCCACGTCGCTCACATTTAAAGTTAAAAATGACATAATATTATTTTTTTATTATTTTTTTATCTTTTAAAAAATAACGTACAGCGTCTAAATTATATTTTTTAGACAGGGGATTCGACTCGAAGCAAGTGGCTCCATTCATGTTATTTTCCCAATATCGAAAATAGATTCGGAGCGTTACGACCGTGATTTAAAGAATGTCCAATATAACGAAAATAACAGCTGTTATAACAGATTTGGAACTCCCCCGTTATTTTTTGTTATAACTGCCGTTACTTTCTATTATAACAAAAATAACGACCGTTGTTTTCTGGATAAATTTGTGAAAAAACTTCCGTTATATCCTGTTTTTGCCATTTTTTGCTCCAGAGCGTTACAATTCGTTATAACGGCGTTGTAACAGAAAACAGTGACGCCGCCAGTCTGTTATACGGTTATAACGGCTCCTAGCCTTTAGAAAACATCGGATAGAACCAGTAACATTATTCTTATTATATTGCAAATCCATATCACATAAGTGGTGTCATTCACAATTATAGATCTAAAATCAGTGACGATAATCGCACTGGGTCCACCAATTCGGTCGGTATTAGGTTTCTCAATAATATTACAAGTGAAATAGAATTGGTACTATCCTATGTTTCACGTTGTCATTGTTTTGTGTTACTCAGCTGAAATAGACGTATGAGTTGTATGGTGGGGCCGAGCTTTATGGAATCGATAAATCTTTTGGTATTTTAGTAACACCCCCAAAATTTTAAAGTAATTAGTAATATCCCCTTATACTTTCAAACTTTAAGAAAACCCCTTGACCTAGTTTAACCCAAGGTTTAAAAGGGGCCCTTAAAATGATACAAAGGACTGGGGGGCCTTACTGTTTTTCCGTTATAACAAATTGTAACGCGTAGGGGTAAAAATAGAAATAACGGGAAAAATGGGGCTAAAATTCAAAAATGGAAAATAATGATCGTTATTTTTGTTACAACGGATTTATTTTCAAAAAATAAAAAGCTGTTATAGGGAAAATAACGGCCTATTTTTTTAGCATTAAAACGGTTCACTACGTAATGGACCTCCTTTGGAGGAGATGGCTTATCGTTATGGTTCATTGTCCGTTTTAACGAGTGTGATTCAAGTCCGTTTTAACCAAAGTTGACATGGGGGGAATTCTTAAAGATGAATAGTATAAGGAGGAGTTACTAATTACTTGCAAATTTTAGGGGGTGTTACTAAAACACAAAAGAAGAGTCGTTGGTGACCTGGTTCGTCGGTGGAAGAGAGAGAGAGAGTGTGATAGATAACACTTCATCAATCAATCAAATCCGTCTTTAAAGTAAGACAGGATGGGTATTTTCTCGTCCACAGAAAAGAGATGGGTGAGGGGCGGACCAACCCGCCACCCAATCATACTTCCGCTCCACATACTTCTCTCTCTCTCCTACTGATCGATTAGGATCTTGGGCAAATCTTGATACAGCTTGTCTTCTCCGAAAGCGCAACTATTTAAGAGAATATATCAAACCCCAGCAGCCATAACCATTGTGACAGTATCTCCTTGGATTCCTTCCATTTTCCTCCTTTTTTTTATCTACATTATCCCTCCTATTTCGGAGAAAGGATCCATCGCACCCATTTAAAATAACGCCTTGTAAACGGTTTTAATGCCCGTTAAAACTAACGGTAACACCCTAAGCCCATTACGTTAAAACCCGTTTTGACGCTTAGCAAATAACGGCCATTAAAATGATTTTAACAGCTGTTAAAATCTGGAAAAATTTGTAGACAAAAATCGCTGTTCATTAAATTCCATTTTTTTTCCTTTTTCGAAAATTTTAAATTTGCCATTTTTTAATGTTTTTTTTCCGTTAAAATCCTTCAAATTCCATTTTTTTCCATATTTGCCCCTGTCTGTTACAATCCGTTGAACGGTTTTAACAGTAACACCCCCAATCCATTATCCGTTAAAACGGCCTCTTTTAAACCTTGTGTTGTAGAACGTCGTCCTGGTGTGTAGATCATTAATATTCTTTAAAAATTTGTGTGGTAGTCTTTGGGATCCATAACCCTAATTTTAATATGGGTATAATACGGTTCCTTATATAACATGTGAATTTTACTGAATATTTAAAATCCGGTCATTGTTGAAATGTTATATTTGTTTAGCCTAAAAAAGCTTGGATTTTATCAATTTTTTCATTTTATGCCGCCATTTAATACGTTTTTTTTTAAAAAATATAAAATTCATGTATTAAACGCGAATAATACGCTTTTTATTCGTATAGTCTTAAAATTCATGATTTTTTTCTAATTTATTATTTTATACGGTCATATTAAACATTTCTTAAAAAAACTAAAAATTCGAGTATTAAACTGCGTATAATACGTGAATTTACTGACTAGGGTCTGGACCACGGGACCACGAAGCTGCAGTGTCACCCTAAAGGCAATGCTAGTACTCCTCTTTTTATATTTATTATTGTTTTAGGTAAATATCAATTTAAAGCAATTGGAAGTACATTTTTATTTTTGGAATAGCAAATTGGAAGTACATATGAGAAAGCATTTGGGAGATTTTAAAAAAATTGGCTATAACCAAGGTTTAAAAGGGGCCGTTATAACGGTATAACAGACTGGGGGCGCTACCATTTTTCTGCTATAACAGCCGTTATAATGAATTGTAACGCTGAGGGGCAAAACGGAAAATAACAGGAAAATCATGGCAGTTTTTTCACAAAATTTTCCAGAAAATAATGGTAGTTATTTTTGTTATAATGGAAAATAACGGTCGTTATTTTTTTAGCATTTTAACGGTATATAACGTAACGGGCGGGGAGGTCCGAATCCGTTATAACGGCCCTTTTTTAAACCATTGTTTATGTGATTTTAAATTTTCCGTTAAGTATGAGCTTATAAAAAAAAGAATCTGTTAAAAAGAGGTTTAAGTTGAGCCAGGAATATATTTAGCCACATATGAGACAAGTCCAATAATATCCCTGTACTGTCTACTACGTAGTACAGTCAGCTATTTGTCATCCTAGTAGTACATGTCCCAAATGATTCCAACCATCCGATTAATGACTTTTCTTGATTTTAATTGGTCGATGAAGCAACGAACAACCAAGGAGTAAATGAATTATCCGTGTAAATGCAAATGACTATGGTGGGCCCCCCACCAAAGTGGTATAGTTAGTGAATGGCCCAGTTGGCTATTTCCCATATGCAACTGGTACATTTTGTACGGTGTGTACCCTTAGTTCATCAGTGGTAGTTAATATCAACCATCCGATTAGTGGATCTGTTTGGGATCTGATGGTGTGTAGTACAAAAGTAATACTGGGGGGGAGGGAGGGAATATGTGGTGGGTGTTGGTTGAGTAGATTGGTAGCGTAATAAAGAAGAGTATAACTTTGTTGACCGCCGTCGGTCAGCAAAGTTTCTGACAGCCCACGACATGAGCCACGTGGCAGATTCTTAGATGACGCTGACCGTATGGATGTCTGGCCAATTCCTAGGTGGACCCACAGTCCAAAAATCAAAAATCAGTTATTTCAAACCTTTGGATCTTTGTTCTCCAAATAATGGTCAATAATGCTCAAATCCACGGGTAAAAATAAATCCAACGCTTAGGAATTACTAATCAGGCCAATTGTTTTGTCTGTACGTCAATTTAGGGTTGGGGCAAACATCCATAAGGTTAGAAATCTCTAAAAATATGCCACGTGGAGATATTGTCGGCGGTTGTAAGTTTGTTGACCGGCGGTGGTCAGCAAAGTTGTGCTGAGTAGAGAGTAGAGTGAAAAGAAGGAGAGAGACTGTGGTGGGCCTGGGCCTCTCTATCAATTTGTGGAAATGGGGATCCACTTGCGCACTGTATTTCCACTTGGGGAAAACAACCTCCCCGACGGTAGCCTCGTCCAGCTTCCATTATTGGAAGGTTTCGCTCCCACTGAGGATGAGAAGCATTGGACGGGGGTTGGCCCCGTTGGCCTTTGGCACTGTCCGGGTGCGATATGAGGTGGCGTCTTTACCATTTGTGGGGCCCACATCTGACAAGTCTGTTTCTTTCTGACACACAAACCCTACCTCCTTCTTTTTCTTCTCTCTCATCTCTCTCTCTCTGTGGGGGCATTAAATACGAGGTGCGGCCTCGTGGGTTTGCTTCGTGATTGGTCGATTGAAGACCTAAAGAGGCAACGTGGCCCGCTCCCGTACTCTTGGGTTCAACTTTTCTGGAAAACACCGTCCTTTTCTTTCTATTATTCTCATTTCCTTTTTCGGATCCTCGCCTTTGGTTGGGTCAATATTATTCGCTTCTTTCCCCAAAACACCCCTTGTTCCCTCTTCATATTACAATTACAAACTAATGAAAACGAAAACGGAGAATTTCAACCTTGTGCTGGACAAAAATATCTACCTACAATCAAAATTTTCATTCATGTTTTCAGAATCCCACCACTTACGTAGTACCACACACATTTAGACATGAAGCTGACGTAACTTTAAACTGGAAAAGAACATGGCCAAATTCTTTTCCCACTCCTTTTTTCTCCCCTTCACCTCTAATGTTAGGTCCATGCTTCAAATTAGGTCAAGACGTCTCGTCTGAGAAATCTAATTTAAGTACTAAAATTGATTTTAAAGCTTATTTTTATAATAATTGTGTCTTTTTTTTACTGTCGAAGGGTATCCTCACACCTTTGGGTGGGACTAATCCCTCTGTTGTGCCCACCACCCCGCAGAAGTTTCCCTACGCACAATTGGGTAAGTCAGGAGGCTCACGAGTCTTGAACACACGATCAGAGGGAGCATAACTCAAATTGGGTCAAGACGTCTCGTTTCGATAGTGTACTGAGACGCTAAATCATCCCAGAAACCTAATTTAAGTACTAAAACTGATTTTGAAGTTTATTTTTAATAATTGTCTCTTTTTTTTCTTGTTCTTTTTTGTTGTCGGAGGGTATCCCCACACCTTTGGGTGGGACTAGTCCCTCCGATCGTGCACACCAACCCCACAGAAGTTTCCTACGCACAACAGGGTAAGTCAAGAGGCCCACGAGTCTCAAACACCCGATCAGAGGGAGCAAACCCCTATCGTGGTTCTACCGTTGTGCCATGACCCCTAGGGGTAATTGTGTCTTTTATATCTCCACTTTACCGAAACATAGAAATTATGAGAGCAACACAAATCCCAAAGACCATTCATAGTCATGATGGTACAGTGTCATCTTAATTTTAACATTCTTTTGATCTTAATTGAAATAAATTGTTAAATTTTTTTTATAAAAAAGGGAGAAGGGTATTTGAGTCAAAAGGATGAAGCAAAAAGGGAAGTGGAGGAAGCAATCCTCTAAATTAATAAGAGCCAATTCTAAAAAGAAAAAATAAGTAAGTAATTAACCTAATTTACTATTCTTAATTTATATTTCTATTAGTGGATAAAGGCATGGGTAGTGAAGGAACACGTAAGAACTAACATTGCTTTTCGATTTGGTTAACGTGGGAAAGAGAAGTAAAGAAAGAGATGGTTCTTTTTTACCCATTTTCATTTCTCTTTCCCTCTCTCTCTCTGTTGGTCGTAAGTGCCTGTAATCAGTAAAGAAACAGAGGTTAACTGAAGAGTGGATGAACTAAGGAGTTCTTGCTTTTCTAATCTTTGCCCTCGTCTATGCTTGTATTGGGCAGTTGGGCATACAAGAGCCTTTTTGCAACACAAGTTCGCCGTAGATTTTGTTTTTGAAGAGGAACCAACCAACCAACCCTCCTCACTCAACCCTAGAGAGAGAAACAGAGAGAGAGAGAGAGAGAGAGAGACGTGGATATATATAAATATTTACATAGAGAGCGGAAGAAAGGAGGGTAGCTTTTGCCGACAAGAACCCAAATTCCGGTCTTGATGGGGAGAGATGATCAGTGATTTTAGTTGGAACTGGTACGAGGAAACAAACACGGAGAAGAAGCCGGGATCTTCAATCTTGTGTAGGGAAGAAATAGAAGAAAGTATGTGGAATCTCAATGATTCGCCTGATCAGAGGAGAGAGGAAATATCTGAAGGGTGTTCTTCCCAGAAGACCTCTGGTGAAGGAGATGATGAGAAGGGTAAAAGGGTCGGATCGGTTTCGAATGAGAATTCGAGTTCTTCGGCTGTGGTTGTCGAGGATGGATCCGATGATGAGGAACGAGGATGCGGAGGAGGGAGGAGGAGGAGGAAGAGTAGTAGTAAGATCTTCGGTTTCTCGGTTACCCATGAAGACAACTTCTCTTCTGAGAGTGAACCGGTGGTCACCCGGCAGTTTTTTCCGGTTGAGGAGTCGGAGATAGAGACGACGCCAACGGGTGGAGGTCCGGCTTCGTTTCCAAGGGCTCACTGGGTCGGGGTGAAATTCTGCCAGCCGGAGCCACTTGGGGCTGGTAAATCCACGGAGGTTTCACAGCCGATGAAGAAAAGTCGGCGAGGACCTAGGTCTAGAAGCTCTCAGTATCGTGGTGTTACCTTCTACAGGAGAACCGGCCGTTGGGAGTCCCATATATGGTAGTTTCCCTTCTAATGCAATCAAATCTATCCAAAGTTCCAAACCAGAAAATCAGAAAAATCTTTTCTTTGTTCATCTCTTTAATTTTCTTCTCTCCTTTGTTCTTGATGCAGGGATTGTGGAAAGCAAGTTTATTTGGGTATGTATATAGTTAAAAACGGGATTTTTTTTTTTTTTTGAGAAATCGGGTTGTTTGATTTTCAGAACAATTTTGTTTTCTGGGTTAGAGTCTGTTCTGGTTACTGATACTGGAATTGGATCTCTTGGGTATATAGGTGGATTCGACACTGCACATGCGGCTGCACGGTGATGCTTCTTCTAGTTTTTTTTATCCCTTCTCCACCTTATAATTGTTAACTTATTTTCTTCAAAAAGCTTGAATGGAGATCCATCTCTGGATTGAATTAGAGAAATTTGGTTTCAGTGCGTATGATAGAGCGGCTATCAAGTTCCGGGGAGTGGAGGCAGATATAAATTTTAGTCTCGATGATTATGAGGATGATCTGAAACAGGTGAGTGAGAGGGAGAAAGAAAGAAAGAAAGAGAGATCTTATCCTCTCCACCTTTCTATTATTTTATTTATCTTCTACAGTTCCATCTACAGTTCCAACTTACTTTTTCTTCTTTATGATTCTTTTTTATAATAGAAAAAGATGATCTATGTGGGAACATGTGTATATTATAATCAAAGAAGAGTGGGATGATGTTGTTGTAATGTGGGTATGTGACAGATGACTAATCTAACTAAGGAGGAATTTGTTCATGTACTTCGCCGACAAAGTACCGGATTTCCTAGAGGAAGCTCCAAATATAGAGGCGTTACTTTGCACAAATGTGGAAGATGGGAGGCTCGAATGGGGCAGTTCTTGGGCAAAAAGTAACTAGTACTACCCTTTTCTTCTTCTTCTTCACTTCTTCGAATCTTTCAAGACAAGAATCTCAACTTACATATAGCCCTCTTTCCATATATATATTTTTTTTCTAATTCAATTCTTGTTTGTTCATTAAACAGATATGTTTATTTAGGCCTCTTCGACACCGAAATTGAAGCAGCCAGGTATTATGTTTGTGATGTATGTTTAGCTTGTAGCACCTCTCATAATATTAAGAACGGCCAAAGTGTTTTTTTTTTTTTTTTAGGTTTTGAATTTTTGAGTTATTTTCGATAGGGCTTATGATAAAGCTGCGATCAAGTGTAATGGAAAGGAGGCTGTGACCAACTTTGATCCTAGTATATATGAAAACGAGCTCAATTCCACTGGTTAGTAAGGAAAGATTTAGTCTTTTATCATAAATTTTTTTGGGGTATCTCTAAAATGTGCAATGGGAACAATGTCCAGGTAATGACACCAATCATAATCTCGATTTGAGCTTGGGGAGTTCGGCGTCGAAAAGTGACATTCTTGAATCGGTGGACGACAACCGATCGATTGCCGTCGATCAACAATCGTCGTTTGAACCTGGTTGGAGGAATAACCACTGTGGCTTTAGGCCTAAGGTACAATTATTGAACCATTTTGATTCATATATACACTTCTTAATTGGAACTATTATCACAGATCATGCTATAAAACTCATAAATTCCTCTTTTACTTTAAACACAGTTTGATGACAAACTCAAGTTGCCGGGTGAACAATGTAGAAGCGATAGCAATCCTTACAGACGAGATGGGTGTGATGAGAGTGAGGCCATTAGGATGCTCAACCATACCCATATCCAATCCCCAATCCAATTCCGGGTCAATGAAAGTCACAGATATGGGCAGCTAAAATACCCAATGGTTAACATCCTACACCAGCACTTAAGTCCTCCAAATTATCAAGTGGGTATCCATAGTTTTACCCATATTATCAATTGGGTATCCATTAATAAGATTACTAATTCCTGTCTTGTTTTTTTCGAGTTTCAGTTTTCAAGCAGCAGTGATGGAGTTAGAATTGGTGGAGGATTTGTAGGAGGGCTTTCTCTAGCAACGGGTGAACAACAACAACAGCAACAACAAAGGCAATCAGGTTGGAACAAAGGCACTAATATCTGGCCTTCTGGTTCATCCCAACTGTTTGCAACCGCTGCAGCATCATCAGGATTCCCATCGCCGATAATAAAACCCCCAACTTGGCTGCAAAAGAACGGGTTCCACTCTCTCACGAGACCCACTTAACGCTTTTGTATGTTTTTCTTCTTTGCATCTCTCTCTCTCTCTCTCTCTCTCTCTCTCTCATTTGCTATTCCACCATGTCTGTATCCCTGTAAACACGAATGCTATCGATTTTGTTCAATTTTAAACCCCCCCACAAAACCCCACCTTGAAGAACTCGGAACTATGGTGGTGACTGGTGACCGGTGAGTCGTCGGTCGTGAGTCAAACAAAACTAACGAACGAGAGGTCGAAAGATAGATTCTTACTCTGACTTCTGAGGTCATGATCTGATCTGATCTGATCTGGTTTGCTCTTTACCATAATGATTATTATTATTATCACGAAGCCATGTGTTCCGTGCCCTCATTTTTGTATGCTTTTATTTCCCTTCTAAGATGTTCTAACCCCTTTTTTCTATTCCAAGTCTGTCTGTAAAATCTAATTAAAAATCGATCAAACTGATTCACTAATTTCCTTATCAAGTAAGAATACCTTAATAAGTGTAGAACTCAAACAGATCCCAAATCAAAAAGAAAGAAAAAAAGAGATGACTAGTTTTTTTTTCTTCTTCTTCTTCTCGGGAATACCGTCGGATTGGATGACGTGTCTCTATCTTGGGTGTCCTTAGAATCAGTTTACAGCCAGACAGCTATTATTATGAGAGGGACTTCACCTAGCTTCAACCACGTACACACACCCACCCCCCTCTTCCTTCAGACCATTGATAAAGAAATGGAAAAAAGGGTAGCCTCAAAAGGTTTACGCGGAAATCCATTTTTAATTAAAAAATATCCCATTAAAGTAATTAAAATTTTAAAAATACCCATTAATATGAAATCCCACCCACTAAATTAAGAAAAAAAAGAAGGCTGCCTTGATCATCACTAGCGTCATCACAGTGTAATGACGCTGTCTCTCCTACTTTTGTTGAATTATGTCTCCATATAGTAAAGGAGTAGCAAAGCAAGGAATCGCGCCCCCCCTCCCCCCCCCCTTTTTTTTTTACTTTACTTTTTTTTCTCTTCTTTTTGACCAATGGGTGTAAAAAAAAAAGAAAAAAAAAACCATGGTTGTTCTTATTCGATCCTCCGGTATCAGGTAATGTGGTCCCATATCTATTCTCTTTCTATCTGTGTTGAATAATAGTCCTAAGAGAGGAGTGTAGTACCACACGACACCACGCAACACAGAAACGCAGACCAAGGACCACCCTCTTAGATCCTTTGCTTTGCATCGGATCTACGGAGACCTGCTACCTAAGACACTTCACCTGCTTGTCTCTCTCTCCCCGCCTCAGCTTTTTTGACCTTTTATTATAAGCTTTAAAGCTTAGTTTATAATATGAGTTAAAAAAGCGTTAAAGCTTAGAAGAAAGAAAGGAGCTCATGAGAGAAAAACAAATGATAAAAAGGGAAAAGAAACACAGCTCTCTAATGTGAGTTAGGGGGTAATGTTTACTACTTGGGACGGTTTGGTAGTGCTACAAATGCTTGTGCTTGCGTGACTTAGCATCCAGCAAATATTTGCATCTGCCTCATGAAAACTTTTTTGCAAACAATTCTAGTGCAAGCATTAGGCAAATGGTTCTCTCTTCCTCTTTGGTCCTTCCGAACAGCTGTTTCCTCATCAACTGTTGCCGTTGTTTACCGTGATTGTCGCTAATGTTTGCAACCCCGTCTCTTGTCGGTATTTGCGGCAATCGTTAACTCGTCTGCCACCACTATTGTTGTCTCTTCCCTTTTGAAACCCTAGTTCTCTTCTCTCTTTTTCTATCTCCTATTTGTATTTTGCTCTCAGAAGTTGTCTTAGTAATATTGTTAGGGGTGATGTACCTGCCAAAAATACTTCGACGATCAAGCAACATTTATAAAAGGGTGACAGATAGCAAGTAGAGTGAGTATAGTTTCTCTCAATTTTTATTCGATCGCCTTTACAGAAGGGGGCTTATCCCTTTTCAATGGATCGCTCTACGGGCACCCACATCTTTAAGCTGGGCACCCCACTTGGACCAAAAGACCCCTCCCTTCAGCCGAGCACCCCCCCCTCTCTCTCTCTCTCTCTCTCTCTCTCTCTCTCTCTCTCTCTCTCTCTCTCTCTCTCTCTCTCTCTCTCTCTCTCTCTCTCTCTCTCTCTCTCTCTCTCTCTCTCTCTCTCTCTCTCTCTCTCTCTCTCTCTCTCTCTCTCTCTCTCTCTCTCTCTCTCTCTCTCTCTCTCTCTCTCTCTCTCTCTCTCTCTCTCTCTCTCTCTCTCTGGCTTTTAGCCTCCACGGTCAGGCTAGCCGTGGTCTACATAGTCCACGGTGCTACACTACCGTAGGGGCTATGTAGCCCACGGTCAGGCTAGCCGTGGTCTACATAGTCCCCACGGCAATTCAACGTCGTGGGGGCTAAAAGCTCAGAGAGAGAGAGAGGGGTTGAGAGAGAGAGAGAGAGAGAGAGAGGGGGGGGGGGAGAGTGAAAGAGAGAGATGGGGAGTTATAGTAGAGAGAGAGAGAGGAAGGGAGAGAGGAGAAGGGAAGGGGGTGGGTGCCCGACTGAAGGGAGGGGTGTTTTGGTCCAAGTGGGGTGCCCGGCTTAAAGACGTGGGTGCCTGTAGAGTGACCCTTTTTCAATTGATGCTATAGCTCATATTTGCTGTAGTGTTTTGGGGATATTTCCATATCCAGAACTTCCCTCCCTCTTCAGTTGGCATTCAATTAGAATTCCGTAGATCTTGTACTCCTATCCCTTGCCAACTGTGGAGACTGGCGTGCCGTTTTCCTTACGAATGTTTTAATTCATTTAGGAAACTGTCACAAAGAGAATTCCCTTAGCCAAGTGTCCAAGTTTGACTAGGAAACTATCTCCTCTTAGAAAATTGTTATGGAAAGATCTCCCTTAGTCAAGCGTCTAAGCTCCACTAGAAAACTATTTCCTGGTATGCTGGTCGAGTGTGAATCCAATTGGGATACTGATGATTGGGCATGCTTTTAAATGGATCAACCCTATTTGGAAGCTATCACCCTAGTGGGCCAACTGTGTATAAGCTTGCTGGTCGATTATTTATTATGCACCTGGCCAAGTGTATGGACCTTATTGTAGCCAGGCCCTCGTTAGTTAAGTGCGCTTATGGGTAGTTTTTCCGACTACGTATTGTTCACCTGGCTAGGTGTATGATCCTGACTGTTGTCGGTCTCCTGTAAGTTTGAAATGCTCACAGGTAGTTTTACCAAGAACTTCTTGGTTGTCATCGCGGTGCTTCCAAGATGTTAGGCTTCCCTGTAACAGTATTCGTAAAGTCGTTGATCGTTGGAAGGTCTATTTTCAACGTTCTCTATGGAAGAGATTGATTAGTCTTGATGTAATTACCTTTATTCATAAAAGTCCAAAGGTGGGTGGTATGTGATATTTCCCACACATGTCAAGTATGCATGTAGTATAATGCTGTTGCCACGTGTAGAGATAAACCACGACTCTCTTTTCTTCATTTTGGGTAAGTAGGTCATGTTCCATCCCAAGAAGGTGAGAATTGTACCTGTGAAATCATGTCGACTTGTTGAGTAGTCAAGCTCCTTCACCCAAGCTAATCTTCCATAAGAAATCACACAACTTCTCCTCTGCCAAATCAAACTCTATGTGTAATGCCCTAAACTTTTGTTCATAGATTTTGAGTAAATTAATTCTAAAAAGTTGAAATTGACTCTTTAATTTTTTTTTTTATAATTTATTTTGAATAATAGTTAACTATATTTCTATTGTGGTGTATAAATGGCATAATCGTAATAACTAATTAGTGAGTTATACTTGTTGGGTGGGCCCGTAGGACTAATTTAGAGGCATTTTAGACTTAATGATAATCTAAAATGAAGCTTACTTAATACACATATGCCTTATGCCCATTTTAACACATATCCATTTTAAAATATGTCTTTTAGTGAGTTATAAAATTTATCCCTTTTAAATTTACGAAAATAACCTAAAATTAGAAACCATATTTTCTAAACCTAGTTAATAAAGTATTGGGAGCTTGAAAAATCTTACAAACCTTAAATCATCACTCAAATTAATATTACTCTCATCTCTCTTTCCATCTTTCTCCATTGAAGCACCTCTATTAGAGAAGAACTTGAAGAACCTTCGAAGCCCTAGAAATACCATAACGCATCACCATTTGACATCACCCCTTGAGACAAAAATATTCCTATTATCTAGACGTTCGACATACTCGAATCCTAACGTCATCTAATGACGTTACTTTTTCACCATTGATTCAAGTACTGATGAAGATCAACGGATAAGGTAGGTACACCTACATATTTTAATAGATAATTTCTCTTATTTTACTTTGGTAATCACGTTATATATATAACTATTTTTTTCTTAGCACACAAGCCGATCAAAATCACAATAATATCCATAATATATATATATGTGTGTGTGTGTGTTTAATTGATGATGTTATGGATATTATTGTGATTTTGATCGGCTTATGTGCTAAAAAAAATGGTTATAGATAATGATTCAATATAATATTGAAGTATTAATTCATGTGTGATCCTAATAAATACCCGTAAAAATAAAAAAATTAAGAAGGGCCTGGAGCTCTACGGTGAAAGACCCCAGACCCCTGCAGAAGAGCCTTTTGGTTACTCCCGGCGTGGAAATGAGAAGGAGACCTAAGATTGGGTTATAGTTACAATCGTATGAAAATAATGATATTGAACTAATTGTGATAAATATTTATTATTTTTTGTTAACGTTATTAGTTTATATTATCTGTTATGCATATACCATAATTTTTTAATTAGAATATGCGATATTATCTGTGATAAATATGCGGTGTATAGTGGATTATCTACTGGGATTTGGCTTATGATATTTACCAAATTTAGACTTAATTGAGGACGGTGTGAATTTCGGAGTTGATGCACTTGATGAAAGCGATAATAGCATGGGAAGATCTGAAGCCAATGTGAGAATGTTGATTAGATCAATGCGGGACTATAGATTTTTTTTTGTATGATTTTTATAAGCTTAATTGTTAAAGACTCCCATTGTCTATTATTTAAAATTTTTATTTAATTTTAAAATCATGTGGATGATTAATATTTGACTTCCTAGACTCTGATTTAACCTTTTAAATATATGATTATGAATTCTTAACCAATGCATTAATTTTTATTGATGTGCGGTGCTTACAATTATTTTTACGTATTATCTAGGTACCATTTTCGTTATGGCAAATTTCTGAGTTAAATTACTAAAATAAAATAGTAAATGATATTTTTAGGTAAAGTGTATTCACAAAATATGCTTAAAATGAGTTTTTAATTATAAATAATCAATAATATAATTTTTTATCGAAATTATATTTTTTTTAAAATTTAACGCCTACCCTCTTAAATTCTGAAAAGTTAATTACAAAAGCATATCAAAGATAAGTTTCAACCAAAATGTCTTTATAAAAAATTGTTATTTTAATATAATATGAATTATGGTCATTTTTAAAAAATTATTTTAGAGTATTTTATTTTTTATTTTTATCACATCCTAGATCTTGGGCAAACGGATCGTTTTTCAGGCGTTCGAGTCGGATCCATGTGTCCGGATTTGGGGTGTGACACTATGTTAGGTTAGTCGACAAATGAAGCAACTTGGCCCGAGATGCTTTACTTGGACCATAGTTATAAATAATAAAATATTATTTTTTAAAATCTCAAGGTAACACATGTACAACCCTAGCTAGCTAATGTCAACCATTTTTAGGCACACACAATAGCCCTCGATATTCTTCTCCTTGAAAAAGGAGAGCTTAATCATTCTCTGCACGAGAGAGATGTTGAACATTATATTGTCTGTTGAACAACAAATGAAACCTATTTTTGGGGACAATTCACCTACTAACCAGCTTCTCCAAAAGCAAGAGCCGAAGTAGATGACGACGATGAAGAGGATGAAGATGAAGTTGAAGACAAGTTTGCTTTCCCTTAAGCCTAACCCTAAAGACAATAATAAATATATACAGTTTAATTCATAGTGTGGTTTTCGAGATAGTTTCTCTTATGTGCATTTATTCCAAGCATTCCCCTGGTGAAATTTGCACTAATTTAAAGGAAGGCAGATGGAGCCTCTCATGTTAGGGCATGATGATGAAATGGGTCGAACCCAGGTCAAATCTAGGTAGATCCATATTCAACAAATTTGAATATGCTTATCTAGATCCGACTCGAATCCTATCCCTTGATCCATATCCAAACCAAGATCCATATATAGATGTATAGGTTCGATCCACTCCAAACTTCATTATTTCATTAAGGATCACGACAAAGGTCAGATCCGACCCGACTAAATTCCTAATAAGATTTGGATCTGACCCGAAGCCAAATCCAATCAACAATTTGTATTCGACCATTTTAATTCTGATCCCATTTTAAGGATATCCAAACCCATTAAATATGGGTTCGAATTGGAGCGGATCTTGGGTTAGATTTGCCCCATTTTATGCCCTGACTCATATCTATATAACAAAATAGGACGGTTGTCTCCCCCTCTTATCCGGCTTCATAAAGGATGGCCGAGATCTTATCACACCAAATGGACGGTGGATCTCAGCCACTCACACCCAATTTTGACAAATGTTTTGTCGATGAGTGCCCTATCACACCAAATGGACGGTGGATCTTAGCCACTCACACCCAATTTTGACAAATGCTTTGTCGATGAGTGCCGTGGGCATGGGTCACCTACTATTTACCTACATATAAGGAATAAAATGGGTTGGATTTACATATAGCCCAAGGGTCAGGCTCAGGAGCCCGATTTTTTATGCCTCGAGAGGGGTGTTACCGTTAAAACGGATTGAAACACCCAGGGCCAAAAATGGAACAAATAGATTTTAATGGATTTTAATGATTTAAACAGAAAAAAGTGGTGCTGAAATTCAAATTTTAAAATTTGAAATTTGAAATTTGAAAATTTAAATTAAAAAAAATAAAATTTAACGAAAATTTAATGGTTTGCTTATACCCCTCTTATCTTATATGGCTTCGATAATGAGTGGCTGAGATCTACTATGCTTCATATCAATGGCTGAAATTAACTCCCACCAATTTTGATAAACACTTTGTCGGAAAGTGCTGCAGGCACGGGGGCACCCACGCTTATATCAAGGCAACTCAGTTGTATTCTCTTATCTTATCCATCCATCTAATGTGGATGTTTAGATAAAGAGTGGTTGAGATCAAATCCATCGATCTAATGTGGACAGTTAGATTTCGGCCACTCAATCTGCCTCATTTGACCTCAATTTATTCAAAATTTAAATTTCAACACCGTTATTTTTTGTTATTTCTGTTATTTTCCCATTTCTCCCTTTGTGCGTTACAATCCGTTATAACAGCTGTTATAATAGAAAAAACGTAACGCCCCAATCCGTTATACTATTTGAGTGCCGAAGGCACCCAATTTTTGCAAACGGTTTTGTCGGAGAGTGCCGTGGGCATGTGCCATTTACTATTCTATATAACAAAACGCATTGGTTGTCTCCCTACATATACCTCCTCTTATAAGCATCAACAAAGAAGGGCCGAGATCTAATCCTCCCCCAAATGGATAGTGGATCTCCGCCACTCACCTGATTTTGGCAAATTCTTTGTTGAGGAGTGCCGATGGCACGGAGCACCCACTAGTATATATACATATGTCAATATGCTTCTCTGTTCTTTGTCATCAGTTGAATGGTACGTAATGGGTTTTTAGATTTTAACCCGACCTCAAGCACTTGAGTGATACCAAGCACCGTCCTATGAATGATGCATTGATTTGTGATAGTCATGGGTGAAAATACAATGTCGTATCCATGAGCATGTACGAGGACTAAAAAGTTTAGTGCCCAACTATGTGACATATGAACGATTATAACTTGGGCGTATAGCTTATATCTTATGCCTATTTAGGATTAGGAGACAGAGATCTAGTTGGATGTCTTGGTCTTTTTTCGATTCAGGAGAGAGATTTTTAAGATAGATAAAGACCAAGTCGAATTTTGGAGAGAGTGATATATAGAACTAGTTCTTAGTTGTAACCACTTTTAGAAAAGTTGACCTCGATCGAACCTGTTTTTTTTTTGTCCAAAATCTAAAAAATACAGAGCTCAAAAAGTGGGTTCCACATGATTACCAAAACACACAAAAACACAACCAGATCTATATATACGATCACCTCGGCTAGCCGTGGTTTTTGGTTATCCAAACAGGCCCTAAGCATAAAGTGGCTTGCATGCAGCACGAGGTACACTCTGGCTCCGTTGCGCCTTGACGGAGTACTCCTTATCCTAATTGGGAGTTTCTATTTAAGGGGATTGCCTGTTGCTTCAACGGCAGGGACACGCTTTTGTTTGTCTATACGGTAGATCGCTTTCGTCATGCCCTCTGACAAATAACTCTTTTTGGTTTCCCCTTTAGGGTGGCACCAACCCTAAAATTCTAACACCCACCGTTCCGGTTATCTCACCTTCTAAACTTTCCTTTTCTGGTAGTCTCTTGGGCTTTGGAACCCCTGCCTGCAAGGACGACCTTTCTTTACTTTTACTGCTTTTCCTCTCTCTCTCTCTCTAACATTAAGTTATCAAGAAAGATAAGCCAAGATTGAAGAACCGACCTACCTACCCACCATTTATGATCCCACACATCATATGTATATACCTCCACATCCCATCATATAGATATATATCATCCTTAGGTTTCTTTCTTTGGGCTATGTAGAGAGAGAAAGATGGGCCATTTCTCTTTCTACATATCTACTTGGTACCTTGGTAGGGAAGACAAGAGACGGGCAATTGTCTGTCTCAACTCTGGAAACGCACTTCCTCGCTCGTACGTAAGGCGGTATGGCCACATAAAAACCTCTCCGACAAACACTTTCATAGAGATGGTGGCCTTGCACTGCCTCTCGTTCCTTGTGGTCCCATTTTGGATTATTTCCGATAGGGAAGAGAGAGAAAGAGATGTCTCTTTACTTTACTTTATAGCTTGCATAACTTTATATACAAACCTCGTTGCTTCAATTCATCAATAATTGTCATGTAATCATGTTCTCCACCTTTAGTAAAAGGAAGATTAATGATCACATGTTCCCGGGTCCATGGACGTTATCATGGTGCACGCGGTAGCGAAGCCAGGATTTTGTTCAAGGGGGCCAATTCACGGCCATACCAAAGGAAAAAAAGGCAGTTTAGGAACTAGTTTTTTTTTTTTTTGAAGATTTGTCAAAAGTTTAGGGGGCAACTGCCTTTTGAAAAATCTTTAAAAATCATTAGTATATGTGTTGCACGATCATTGGGCACATGATTGCTGCTTCAAGAATTTTCTCGCCATTAGGAGCTGGCATGGTAGTGTCGTGTTGTCATTGGCCAAAATTGTACCTCGAGTTAGATGTAAATCAGTTTTAAGTTTTCGTTAATTAATGAGTAATGATGATCACATAGTCTGGGGTCCATGGACGGTGTCATGGTGCACATTGGTGTTGTACTGTCGTTGTAATGATAATTACTCGTTCTTAAAGTTCAGTCCACCTGACCAATGAAAAAATACACCACCATGAACCATGACAACACGTGTAGATCTTGGACCATGTGATCGTTACTCTTAAATTAATTGTTAAAATACGTAAGTCCAGTGTACTTGACCAATGACAAAACGACAACGTTCAATGGAACATGGAACATGGACCATGTGATCATTACTCTGAAAGAAACTTTTTTTCACTAATGTATGACTTGCTCTTGCAACAAGGGAACATGGATCATTCGAGTTGAAAGTTTAGTCAATCCTCTCAAATTTTTGTAAATTAATATCTCTAGAAAGGTAGTTTTACTTGGTACTCGATCTCAAAGCCTTCACCAAAGGTGATATACCTTGGTCTATGCGTACTCGTTGGAACACAGTCAGAAACGAGCTCCTTTCTCTCAGGCTGAGCTCCACTTGGCGTGAAGTTAACTTTAGCGCTGATAGCTGTACTACTCTGGGAGCAAACCTACCGAGAGGTTCTAGTGTTTTGTTGGGATGGGCATCCTGCTTTCCTTTCATCGGTGGAAGACACCTACCAATCCTATTACAGATTTATAGCTTGATGTTTAGTTTCTTTATCCTTGATCTTCTTTTTTCCCTTTTTTTTTTTTTTTCCCTTGCTACTCTCTTCATTAAATTCCTTGATATTAATTTTACTGATTGTTATAAGGTCACCGGTGGTTTGACTTAAACGAGCCGCTATGGGACCTACATGGGAGATAATTTAATTCTGGAACCCATCCATATATATATACAACAGTTTAATTACGAAAAAAACTACCTATATATATAGGGTCAATATCAGATCGGAGTTAATTCGGTGCCGATCCAATAAGAGATCGGATCAACAATCTTTGATCCGGGGTACCAATCCAATTCATTGACAGCCTTAATGGGAGAGCAGCTCCATGGGACTGATTTTGAGTAAAACTTCGATGACAGCCACACAATTCTCGAGACACGTACCCGAGTGCTTTTTGCCACTACCCAAGTGCTTTTGCTTTTGTAGTAAAAAAAAAAACTCACTTGGGTTATGTGACGAGAATTGTGTGGGGCGGTTTTATTTCGGGTGAGGATGATCTCCTCACCACCGAGATCATTCTAAAAAAAATCAGACCCCATCAAATTTGTTTTTCAGAAAATGAACGGCTCAAAACGAAGAGCACATTTTGGTGGGGTCAGAAAACTCAGACTGACCTGATTTTTTTTGGAGGATGATCTCGAAGGTGAGGAGATCATCCTCACCCAAAATCAACCCTAGGGGCTCACCCATGTGGTTCCCACAGCGTTACGTTTAAGTCGAATGCCGTTGGACACAATAATTATCATATCGTACTGGATCCAATCAGGTCCCTGGGTCGACCCGATTCATTGACATTAGGTTGCTTACGTGCACTTGTGGGCACTAAGCATCATTCATCCAAGCGTTCATGCACGAAACACGACGCGCTTAGATATTTGCCATTTCATGTAGTGATCTTGAACGTTTCGAAAATTTTCTCTTTTTAACTTTCCTCTTTTGGGAAAGGTAGAGAGAGATTTAATGAGGGTTCGAAGTTTGAACTGGCAACGACAGCACCAAAGACGCGTCCGACCATACGTTCTGATTTACGTGGTATTAATATGGAAAGTAAAGGAATGCAATGGTACGCAACAAGTTAGGTACGCCCTCTCTCTTCGATTTGGTGTTTATCCATAAAGGCCAGCGCCTCACTGATGGAGCAGGGGCTGCATGCGGCCCCGCGACTTAGCGCCAAATTGATGATTCGCACATGAGGATCCTCAAGATGTTGTTCATCTCTCGTAATGCTTGTTTGCCAACTTGCTTCTTCCGTATGCTCTTATTAATTGGCCATCGTTACAAGGTTGGTGGGTATATACGGGTATTTAATAAAAATAGTTAGAATTAGATATCACCATGGTTTAAATTAACGCCATTTAAACAGTTTTAACGGTTGTTATAAAGGTAACGTACACCCCAAGCCCGTTAGGTTAAGAATCGTTTTGATGCTTAGAAAATAAGGGCCGATATTTTCTGAAAAATTTTGTGGAAAATTACAGCCGCTATTTCCGTTAAATTTCATTATTTTCATCAGTTATTTTCGTTTTGAAATTCAAATTTCAACACCATTTTTTCCCCGTTAAAATCCATTAAATTCCCTCAAATTCCATTTTTTCTTCCATTTTTGCCCTTGTCCGTTACAATTCGTTTTAACAGCCATTTTAAGGGTTTTAATGGTAATGCCCCCAGTATATTATACCGTTAAAACGGCCTCTTTTAAACCTTGGATATCACTATAAAGTTTTTTTTTTTTTTTAAACTGAGGGTATCTGGGCCTCTTAGAGCACCCGACTAGTACCCCGAGACACGCTAGTCAGCGCTCCACACGTGCCTAGTGTTCTAGGAGATTTTTGACGTGGACTGAGCCATTTATTGTTACTTACTCTTTCCAGGAGGTGGCCCCGAGGAGAGTTGAACTCAGAACCTCTCGCTTTCAGGAACGGAATCACTGGTAAAGTTCTCATTAAGAGCTTTCTAATAGTTTTGTTTTACCCTAAACTAATTTATAAATCGAAAGTTAGGTATTTTTTTAATATAAAGAAAAATAATAATTATTGAATAGAGGTGGGTTGTTAGGAGAGAGAGAGGAAAGTTTATCCTCAGTCTCCTTGCAAACCATTTATCTTTAATGATTTATTAAAATACCTTCAAATATTGAAATCAAAGATTCTTTACATATTAGAATGACGATTTTAGAAAAAAAAAAAAATGATAAACGTCGTTCTCGTTCGTTCATGACAACTCATGCCTAATGGGGTGAGCCCCATTATAATAGTAGAGATTTCAATGTTTTATTATTAAATTTAGAGTACTTCATACCATGATTCTGACCTCGTTTGACCATAGTTAGCAAATCGGGATGCGCCATTGCCAAATGTGAGTTTAAACTGATTTGGATTAAAAAATAAAAATAAATTTAAAAAATGGTCAAAAAGATGAGAACGTCAAAAAATCGATCAGTGAGGACTTCGAGTTTAATACTTTTTAACTTCAAAACTACACACTAAAAAAAACTTATAATATATATATATATTGAGTCGTAATATAAACATAATAGAACAAAAACTATACGATATTACCCTTAAAGCCAATAATATAATAAGCAACATTAATAGTTTTCAAAAATATTTCTCATTTATCAAGGTCTCCAAATAAGAATGAGTTTTATTCACGAGATTTTTTTGAAAATTTAAAAGTACGAGTTGGTTCAGATTATTGAATATTTCTTGTTTTCTTTTGCGCTGTTTTGAAAATACCGTGATTTGAAACATTTTTTGAAAAGATGAGGTTATTTTTTCAAGAAGTGAGGTTTTAAATGGAGATTTGCTAACTATAGATGTGACTATGAATGTAAAAAAAAGGTTGTCAGCTTGCAGCTCAGCATAGCTCGAGCCGTCTAAGGGCTGGGTCTGGGCTTGGCACTTGGAGCCCAACCCGGCCCTTGTGAATTGAATAGTGTTCCCATTTCCCATTGTGCCTAATTATAGCCTGAAACTTTAAATTTTGATCGTTCCACACTCCCACCAGCTAGAAAATGGTCGTATTGGGGTCAAAATATTTATAGATTTTTTTTGGATAATTTAGGACTTTTTTTAATTTAATATAAAAATTGGGCTTAAGTGGGCCTGACCCAGCCCGAAGCCTGGTACACCTAAGGGACGAGAGCTGGGGCCAGGCTCGGGATCTTGGCTCACAGCCTGGCCCGTGTACACCCCTAGACGTGACTGATGTGGCTTGTTATAACGGCTGTAGGCCGGGCGGCTAATTCCTTGCGTTACCTTCAAGAAAAAAAAATCTGTTGTTGAAGTGCAATTTGATCTTACAGGCCTCAATGAGCCCACGTGTGGCCCATGTGTAAACACTCTTAGGGATACTTTTGTAATTTGCCAAAAAAGAGATAGGTGCAGAGTCAGTGCACAACATATATCCTAGAAAACCAAACCCCTCCTTTGAGATTAAGACAGTTGTCTCACACTGTTGCACCCAAGAAGCATCCAACACCAATAAAATTGCAGAATATGTACTTGAAAACCAGAAATCTTTTGCTGCCGCAATATGATTGCAAAGCGAGGTTGCAGTAATCAAGACCACAAGTTGAGGTGGTGTTTACATTACTTATGCTGGGGTTAGGTGTCTTTTATTTCGCAGGAAGTACTGTTCTGTAGGGATCATACTGTTAATAAACTCACATCTTTCGCGGGTACATATTTTAGTGGCACTGTACAGTTTGCGTTAGGGTTTTCACCTGTACATTGAAAGAGTGAGAGAAGGGAAATTATTGTAACCCTAATTATTTAGAGACGGTGAAAGAGCCCTTCACACCTGTGGACACACACACTGTCAAACCACGTAAATTTGATGTGTACGTGTGATTGATCTTTCGATTCTCTATTTTTATTGGTTCGTGAAAGGTCAATTCTCAACAACTTTTAGAATATCTTCTTTTAATACATGTGGCCCCACTTCAATATGTGATCTTGATTACGGCGACCACACTTTCGGCAATCGCATTGAAACAAATAAAAATTTTCCTTCAGAAATCTAAACCTTTGGCAACCTTCTTTAACCCTATTGGTGAAGTGGCCTTATAACTATTGGGATTATATGCCATTTTTAGTCATTTCATCTGTTTAATAAATAAAATCTTTTTTATTTTTGTCCAATTGAATTATTTACATTACGATGCACATGTACAGGTTAATTTCTATTCTTGTTCCTTAGACAACATAGTATGATAATCTAGTGAGTGGAGGTTGTCCACATACGAGATATCTGATTATTCAGTTCTATGTAGACCTAAAAAATTCATAGTGTTATGAAAGAAGAGCACTTCTCTTATATGACTGTAACACTTGTGACTCCATAAGATGGAATTGTGAATACTCTACCATTGGAGTAGTTGACTCTAAGTCAAAATGTCAGTGTATATTAATGGAATACATTGAATATTTCGAGTTTACCTAATTTAGTAATTATTTCGAGACATCAAGCAGTGAGATTTCACATGAGACCAATACTTGGATGATTTTTTTTTCTCAATAAGCAACTAAATAGGCATCATGGAGATATAAATTGCCAATAAGAGGCAATTCACTCTCAATTATGAGAGAATATTCTCTAGAGCAATTTGATCAAATTTGACATCCAAATTCGATCTATATTTTAATAATATGTTTATTAAAATGTTAGGAAGTGGTGAAATGGTCACTGGAATTTTCTGTGATGTTAAAAGAATTGAATTGGAGCTTTAAGTAAAAGATATTAGGTCCCAAGGATGTGACAGTAATCATCTCAAACATTTTGGGGGCTTAATGAATATTGGTTAGTGGAGGGACTTCTCTGTGAATATTTTGTGGTAAAGGACTTACTTGTAAATTCTATATTCCTTGAGTGCAATTATAGGAAGGACATGGGCTATTCTATAATTATTGGACAAGTTCAAGAGAATTTGAGTTGAAAACAGACTTGAGAGTCCAATGAAGCAAGGAGTTAGAATCTTGATAGGATCTCACTCTCCCAATGAGAGAAAACACCTTTCCCATTTCTTTATAATGGGATATATGTATTCAGCATGCCCCCATGTGAGCCAAAAACTTGGGGGCGAATTCTCTAGTTGATCAATTTTTGCATGTTCTCTCTCTTCTCTCCATCTTTATTTCTCTAATTTCTTGAAAATCAAAGCAAATGAATAGTTCGAAGGAAATCAAATGAAGAAGGTAATATTCATTTTATTATTTTCTCTGTCTAGATCTTTTATTTTAATCAAATAATTTTTAAATCAAGATTGGTGATCCTTCAAGTATAGGAATGTCTTACATGACCTAGGGGATTTTCCCAACAATAACAACCTTTGAAATTAAATGTGGTGAGTTATTTCACACTTACCGCAGTTAGGCTGCAATGAGGGGTTTGGTTTCCTCAGCGCATGGCGCCTCAATGCTACTCTATATGAAAGGACACCTCACCATTTGTAGGTCCTATGGCCACCTACAAAAGGTGAGGTGTGGACCTACATATTAAAACACACGCTTATCTTTGAAATTTTTTAAAACAAAAATATAAATTACTTTTTATTAGAACTTAGTGCCCCCTCAATTTTAGTTTAGTGTCCCCTATTAGAGGTCGTTGGTCGTATGGATGTTTTGGCAATCTCTAAGTGGACCTACATACCAAAAGTCAGCCTGATTAATGGGTTCAAACCATTGGATCTTTGTATCTTAAATAATGCTCAAATTCCACAGTTAATACTCAACCCCCGAAGGGTAGGGGAGGGGGTTAAATATGTATTCTTAAAAGTATCGAATAATTACTAATAACCTAATTCAATTATTAGACCGGGTAGTATAGATCTTATACATTCGCAAGTGATCGATATAATAAAATGATTATCTCAACCGATTTAAATCGAATATATCTCCGTGATATATTATTTATTTAATCATTTGATTTTATCTAGACAAAGTGCGGAATAAAAATCAAACTACTATACATGCGATTTTATCATGAAAACCTTAGCAAAGGAAAAATCAGATGACCACGTCCAAACGATAAAGTATCACAAATCGAAAAGTTGAGTTAAAGAAGTTACTTACGCAACACCGTTTACATACAACTCTCGGTAAACTGTCAGTGCGTCCACGTCGAATCCACGAGCACCCTTTCAATCAAGATCCATTTACTGTTGTTCAGTTTGGTACACCCCAAACCTACCATTCGACCGGTACACCCCAATCTTATTCTCACTTGTGGGTTCAACCCCGAAAACGAAGGATTCGGTACACCCCGACTCCTCAACGTTGTTTGATAGCGATTGAGTCACACGTTGTACTCTCTAACTTACTAGGTCAAATACTAAGGATAACATAGGCAGATGTTTGATCAAGCTTGTCGGTGAAGTAAAAAACTTCAAACTCTGATCATAGAGGCAAAAAACTTTTAATAGAAATGAATGACTTAATATGGTTTTTCTCTCTGAGGGCTCTACACTCAATAACAAGATAAAGCTTTTAGCTTGAGAAAGTTTAGCTGAGTGAATATATATTGTGTATCTTTTCTAATGGCCAGAGGTGGCTTATACTCTAGAACAACATGTGGGCAATCATGGTTGTTGTGTCATGTGACGTCACAATTCCCAAAATGTGTACCTATAGTAATATTCCCTAAGAATCAAATAGAAAAGTCATAAACAATTTTTATTTTCTATAATTCTATTAGTGTAGTGGATCCCCAAGGTTTGAAGAATTAATGGATTAAATAGGGCCTCAATTTTGATGATGAACCACATATGAGCCACATGGCACTCTAAGAGACCACTGATGTATTGATGTTTGGCCCATTGCTAGATGGACTTATATATAAAAATTCAACCTGGTTAGTTATTTATATCCATTGGATTACAATCTTTTCCATGGTTTATTTTTAACCGTAGATTTCAAGCATTATTTGGGATACTCAGATCCAAAGGTTTGAAATCACTAATCAAGCTCATATTTGGTATGAAGATCCACCTACGGATGGGCCAAACATCCATACGGTCAGTGGTCTCTAAGAGTGTGCCACGTGGCTCATACTGTGACATATGGACAAAGAGGTTATCCTTTAACAACTATAAGAACGTGGAAAGGGTTATCTGTCGGGCAAGTTTTATGACCTGTTACATGGAGAGTGCCGTTCAATTCTAGCAATTCAGATCTAAGGAGCTGAATCATCCAGCCCAAAATAGTATTGAATGGAGGAATAGGATTCGTGCATCAGACCCATACAAATGGAATAAGGCTTACAATGATGATGATGATGATGACACGACGACCTTTAAAATGCTTGTCCAGAGCTTTTCACAGTGCACAAAAAATGAGTAGATCTGCTTTTGCTATAGACTATTATAAAACCCTCCGCATCATAAGGGTGGGGAAAGTCTCAACCACAAAATAAGCAAGTTACCAACCTCCCATTATATGGACAAAGAGGTTTGAGAGGCACCTCTATGATTTCTGAGTGTATTACATACAGCATAAGCCACAAAGGTTGGCAGCGGCAGAATCAGCAGATCAATAAAATGTAGGCAGTGGTCCCTTCCCAGCCGTTCTTGATTACAACCCAAAACTGGCTATACAGCCTGCCTCTGGTTTTGGGGATTGTGTCGATCAACATGCCTCAGCCTCATCCCAACATCGGCTTCTTGTTCATGTTGAATTAAACCAGCGTCCTGTGGACTTGCATCTTGCGTCTCCAGGCCAATTTCAGCCTCATTGCACTTCTCTCCCGAGTCTTCGCCGAAATTATGCAGCCTCCGGCCAATCAAATAGCGGTCATCCCGTATGGAATTGTGGAGATTTGTGAACCAGGCATGAAATCTCTTGGCACAGAAACACAGTAAGCTAAAGCTGAGGCAGCCCACCCAGGCAAACCGGTAGACGGCTGAGTTCACTATTAATGGATACCCAAGCACAGGGAACACCCCTCTTGCAAACACATAGGGAACACAGAGAACTGTTAGCAGCTTCATGATGATTGGTATTACTATCTCCTGCAAAACCCAAAGCCCCTGCAGACGGGAGAAGCCATTCTCTCTCACCCTCTCAAACTTAATCCGCCAACTCTCATCAACCAGAGGTGTCATTTGATCCAGCATAACCTGTTCCAAATCGTAACAGATGACATCCATAGGATAAAAATTATTCCCATTTTTTAGTACAAAACTATAAAGCTTACATAACTTTTATTCAACTTGCTTCCAAATAATTTCTGCATTCTTTTATGTAAATTAAGAAGTCGTATAAGCTCAAGCACATCCATGTGTAAGCTCTAAGAGAATGGACAGGCCAGGATTTTATTAGGAATTTTTTAAAAAATCAGGAAAATGTGGAGGGTCATGGCCCACACCCCCTCCCCTTCCTCATTTTCATCCTTTATGCTAAGCGTGTCCCTGGCTGCTAAGTTCACGAAATTATTCGCTTATTGTACACGATTTTTTCTCTATATAATTAGGCCAATTTTTAATAATTCAGGAGCCAAATAGTTCACATGTAATTCACGAATTGTATGTGAATAATTCAAAGAAATCAAATTTTAAGAGAAACATTATAATTTATCAGATTTATGTTTTCTTTTTCTTTTTTCTCAAATTTTTAAATAATAAGCTCGAATTATACTTGAACTTCTCCCGTACCATGTATTTGCCATACCCAAACTTAGCAACTAGGGGGAGTTGGGATCATGAGAGACGTCATCAGACATGGATAGATGCGAATGCGGGTGCGGACGCGCGCGTGTGTGTGGGGGGGAGAGAGAGGTTAGGAGGGTCGAAGAGGAGAGGTTAGGGTTAATGTTCATGACAGAAAAATCTAGTTTTCGGTCCAAGGGACGGAGATCTAGGGTTTGGGTGGTCGTGGGTGTAAGTGAGAGATGTTGGGGGTTGGGGGGGGGGGATGTAATTCACCATGGGAGCAAGGTATTAAATGTCAACATATTTTGACTAAAATTGTTGATATATGTTAATTCAACCGGGTCCAATAGGAAATTCAACTGGAATGTCACAAAACAATATTTCAGCTATATATTTTGAATATGTGGGGGGATGTAATTCACCATGGGAGCAAGGTATTAAATGTCAACATATTTTGACTAAAATTGTTGATATATGTTAATTCAATCGGGTCCAATAGGAAATTCAACTGGAATGTCACAAAACAATATTTCAGCTATATATTTTGAATATGTTGACATATTTCATACGGTTTGGGTCATTTTGACTGAAGTGTTAAAGACCTATATTAAGAAAAATTATAGGTCAGTACACATCTCTTTTGTCAACCCTAACTGTGTAGAATCTCATTCTTTTCACCCAAATTCATTTCTCTTACAGTAATTTGTCAGAAACAACCTATCCTGGGAGTTTTTAAATATCAAAACCTCCCCAATAAATTGTTGGGAAAGATTGGAGCAAAGAAATTGGAGTTTTTCCTCGTTTGAAAGAAATACCATTTTTTTTAATATATGCAATGTGTATGGGATGTACCAAAATTTCCCTAAAACAAATGCAAATGAGTGGGCAGCCTCAATAACACAAAACAAAAGGAAAAAAGCATGCATTTGTTAACAATCACTTTACTCTAAAAGCTTAAGCTGTTAGAGGGAGGCCTAACAATGTAAATCAGAGGGTCCCCAGGTCTAACACAGGCAGAGTGCTGGCTACGCAGCCAAACAACACCCTCCCTCAACACTTTGCCAAGGACTCGAACCCACAACCTACTGGAACCTTCTGCTCTGATACCATGTTGATAACCACTTCACTCTAAAAGCTTAAGCTATTAGAGGGAGGCGTAATAACGTATATCAAAGGGTCCACGGCTCTAACACAGGCAGAGGGCTACACGTCCAAACAACATACTCCAACAACAGCATTAACTTGAGTTAATGCTGAAAGCTGGAGACTCCAAATCATTTACATAGTCCACAAAAGATACTAATTCCAAATTAACAAAGCCCAGTGCGAAATAGTAATTTGTCCGATTTTTTTTTATTTTTACGACAAGTAATTTGTCCGAATTTTTTTGATCAGTACTTCATCCATATAATTGTTTTTTTTTATTTGTAAATTTATAACAGTTTTAACTTCTAGGGGTGTAAATGCATTGTTAAACAAGATTATAGCTCCCTTCAGGACTTTTAGGGTGAAACTTCAGAAAATAGGGAAAAATCCCGATTCCTTTCCCTAAACATCCATGTTGTGCTTAAATTAGTTATATCTTGTGTAGCTTCACCCAATCTATGACTTTATTAGATAATTTTTTTTTAAGGGGGGAGGGGAGCTGAGGGGGGCCACAAAACTAATTTAAAAGGTCACGTGCCCCCCCTGGCCCCGCCACTGAATAGGTCTATATATTCATAATTTCTGTTGTTTAGGGAAGTTAACTTGTTGTCTAATGTAATTATGTGTTGACTTTAGTCAGTTTAGTGGTTCCTTGCAAAAGTAGATTCTTCATAGGATACACTGATTTGTCATGTAGGAAGGAGAATATCAATTGGCAACACAGGATGCCACTTAGTAAGGATAAGAAGAATTTGAATAACTACTGTAGGCATGTAATTTGCAGTAGTTAGGTGTCTCAGCTGAAGCAACAACTCTCAAGGGACTCCCTAACATTACAATTTGCAGTGTCCAAAAGAAGTAAAATTACAAACGCAAAGCTTCTAAGAGGTCTGATTGCAAATAAGCATGAGAGGGCTAGAGTGGAGGGTGATTTTGGGAGGCAATGATGGAGAGGCCACGTAGCGCTAACATTAGAGGATTATGCAGAGTATTCAGAGTAGGCACTGCTAGGGCATTAGTAGGCACTGATCTTCAACGGTACAAACAATACGTCTGAAAATACACCAACCATTCAATTATGTTGTGGGTCCAGCAGTACTGCTGCCACATATGGGAGCAATTTATAAAGACCCAAGCTTGACGGAGATTACCAATCCCAAGTGCAAGGGGGTCATAGGTCCATGTGGTATAACCTCATCGAGTCACAAATAACCTGTTTTTGATTTTATGTACTTAATTAACATGACTGTGAACATTTAAATGTGTAAATCCAGCAATTATTGCTCTCAATCTTAGATAACTGTGCCAGTGTGTAACAAACACTATCAATCTTACTTTTCCTACTAATATGATGACTTATAAAGTGTTTTCATGCTAGTTTGATCATTTCCTGATATTTCAATGCATATTTCCACAACATTTCTATAGTTTTCACAATATTTCCACATTGGTCGAAATATTTCCATTTTTTTATCTAACCAAACTAGCCACTAAAAATGAAATTTAGAATCTGGCACGGGGAGACGATGATGATGATGATGATGATTTTACTGGATATATGATGGTTAATTATATAAAAATAAATATACTACTTCAAAAAGGGAACCAGATTAACCACCTAGCTCTGCTCAAGCTCGTTTAACCTGGTTTGGGGCTCAAGCTCGGCTTGTTTGTCGAGCTAGTTCAACCAGTTGAAAGCTCTACAAATGGAATAATATTTTGCCAACTGGGCATACGTTCAAGGGGGTGGACCCAAAATTTGATGGGGTACCAAGTAGAAGATCCTATATGTTAGAAACCGACGTGACAAGACAACTGCTACCATGCATTCTATGGATTTGCTCTTGTCGGTTTGCAGTATATATTCTAATTATCAAACAGAATGCAATAGATCATATGGATATGGTCATCCAATCATGTAAGTTTGGTATAGGAGATCTCACACGTACACCACCTCAATGGGTCCCACCCCTTAGAATGTGCACCTCATGTGCTGTTATGAGAATAGTAGACCATCCTTGGACGAGTCCCTTATGTGCATCATGGTTCAAAGTATCGGGCAATACCGAAACGTTTCACCTGTAATGTTTCGGATTGCCCTAGGGCATGACATGCTTGGCTACAGTCACAAAGTTACGTCCAAAACCGAATGATACTTCATCTTATGTGTAAATTTGGACTAACATTTCGTTTCAGTTTCACGAAGTTTCGTCCGAAACGAACGATACTTCCGATACATTTTGGTATCACCCATGAACGATACCGTGTACTTTGAACCATGATGTGCATCACATAGGTTACCTGCTAGTTTTTATTTTAAGCTTAATCCAGAAGGAAGTGATAGACCACCTACCAGTCTAGTCCAAATCTTGAGAAAGATGAGCCCCAGTGCCCAGTCCTGATACAAGAGGAAAACTGGGCTTTCATCCACAGGCACCCGCATTGGCACAATTACCAAAAGTTCAAACAGCAGACCAATCAATACCGGGATGACAAAGATCTGAAACACAAAGAGATCAAAATCAAATGGTAAGAAATCATAAACAGATTGCTACTAGAAATGATCTCCCACAATGAAATTGCTTACCCATATTGCCAACAGTGCAGAACTCTTGAGGGCAATGCCACACCACCTCCATATTTGATTCAATAGAATCCCTGCTCTCTGTGTTTTAGTGTGCTCAATACAATACCGGGCTCCAGCTACAACAGTCCAGATGACATAGCTCCCAATAATGAATGTATACAGATCTAAGGAAAGAATGCAATCAGAAAAAAAATTACTTCTTTGCCACACAAACATAGGGAGAAAAAAGGCAGACAAAAGACTAGTGTTTACAATCATATTACCATTACACTTTATCCGATAAGTTATTGGGAGAAGAGGGATGGATTTGAAGAGTGCACGTCCAAGAGAAATGGGCACAACTATCAAGGCTGAGTTGAAGAGAAGCAGAGTCATCCATGCTAGAACCAACAACAGCACAATGCGAAGCACAAAACCGTACCTGCAAAGAGTTGAACTTGGTAATTCTCGAGCCAGATTGTAAGTTTGGAATGAGTTAACACCATATAAGATCAGAGATTAAATTAAAACAAGTAAGATCAATGACAAATCATGCCATGCACTATTAACATAGCATCTAGTAGTGTAAGTCAATGCATGCGACATACAAGAATTGTGTCAAGTACTTGAGGTCTGAATGTGAAACTCGGATATTTGCTGTCTGAATATGAAACTCAGCTATTTGCCAAGACACCAGCTTATTTCAAGCTTAACATAAAATCGGGATCTTAGAAATTAGTACCCCAAAAATGATGAAAACATGTCAAAGTTCTAAAGGCCAAACAGAATAAAACTAATCACAGCCCTAATCTCATGTCACGTAAAACTAAAAATTTCCAGTATTAATATCTTGTTCTCTCTATGCAAACCTCCTAACCAAGGTATTTCTCCAGTTTTCTATAGCAATCCCTCTCTGATGAGAGTTCAGCTGAAGAGTTACCAAGGATCCTTCTCCAATCTAAAATATTGAGCCTTCTCCCATGTTCTGTCTGCTGCCCACTATTGGCTTTTTCATATCTTTCTCTCTATATTGTGCATGCATTCGTGATTTTGTGAGTTGAAAACACCTCCACCCCATCAAATTCATTCTTCCAGACCCAGTTGAGTAGGGAATCTATACTCATTAATTCGAATTCTTTTACGACGCAAGAACTTCAACGATAATTTTGTACACCATTGTTCCAACAAGGACAACAGAAAAGACCTTCTCAAGGTCGATCTTTAGGAGCCAATGTTCCAAAAATTCTTGGAATGGAACCATGGGAACTTTTCCCGGTCAAGGCTTTGTCCCTCTTGAAGCTCAACTGGCACTTGAACTATAAACTATTTCCAATAAAAGGATCCCCCATGCACCAAAGGCAGAACCTTGAATCATTGTATAGAGTTCCATTCTAACCAAAAATAATATATAAAACATTTCAAATCTGCTTCTCTTCCAATCCCTTTCCCAACATCCATTGCACCCCTATCAAAATCCAGCTCAGTCCACAAACCCCCACCCTCCACCACGTTACTCCCTTTAGAGGTAGTAATAAGGTAAAACATTGTATTCTTGTCCCCTAATAAAACCATATCGCCCTTCACCTCTCCTCTAAAAGTTTGACAAAGGACCCAATTATCCAATATTGTTAAGTATGCAACTTATCTTGAACAAGCTCCTTCCTGTATCGTACATCTCCAAAACACCCATTTTGCCTGCCCTTTTTTATGGTTCTTTAAGCCGTTGAACTTTTAGAATATCTCAAAACCAAGTGAAACATGAACAGTCCTAAGCCATTCACCAAGACTCGGCATTCCAAAGCAAGTACTAAGAATGCATGTTAAATTTATTGATACAGAAAGATTTTGCAAAAAATAATCACAGCTATGATGAAATATTATGAGTTGAAGTCAAATGAAAATACAATTAACACTACTGTTGCAAAATACTCACTCAGAATCGGCCTGTTCTTCACCATCATTCTCTTCTGCAACATCAAAGTTCCCTGATGTATGAATGGTTCTGTTTGGACCTTCGGCAGGCACAAGTGCTACTACAGCCAGATCTTGCTGCTCAACTCCACCTCGTTGTACATCAAGTATTCTGTCATGCCTTTCCATATTCCTATTTTCTTGCCCACGATTATCCTCAGGTCTGGGCAGTAAGAACTCGGTTAGGTCAAGTGCCCAGCCAACTGCAGTAAACCATTGGCGGAGAAGAGATTTAATTGTTGCCAACAGTTTAAAGTGCTCAATGGCAAATGGAATACAGATTTGAAAAAGAAGCATGTCCGCAGGAATTTCGGTAAATGGGTCAGATAACCTGCAGTATGCAAACAAGCTTCAAAATGTTAGCAAACAAAGAACTGTAATAATGGACAGAGCGTACACTGAAACATGGAGTGGCAACTTACGAAATATCCAGTGGGAAGATAGAAGGTGCCAATCGCATGGCGAGTTTGACTGGTAAAAATACCAGCATAACAATCAAGCTCCCATACACAGCAACAGACAACAGAACCCGACGAGCATGCTTGTGCACAGGGTCATCAATAAGATCCCGAAATGGATTGTAGTTTGGATCAGCTGGGTCCCGAAGAAAGTATAAAACTCCATTTCGCAAAACCTATCAGAAGCAGGTGAAGATGAAACATCATCAGAGAAGTACAAAGGACTAGTGATTAGAAAATAAAAATACATCAATGAGATCAAATAGGATAAAGAATAATACCCCTCGAAGAAGGCTGACGAAAATGCTTATTTGAAGCATGTATACAATTCCTAAAATCCAATGTACCAAGGAGCTAGCTAAGGGAGAGATTGAAAAGAATTCAGCCCTTTGAGTAATCGTCTTCCCAAGCATCCTAATAGTACAAACATCCAGCCACCATCCACACATCAAAGGAAAAACCCCAAGTTCAATCACCAGAAGGAAAGCAACCTTAACCATTGTCATTAAATGTCTCATCGCAGCAAAGAATTGCCTGATAAGGGATGGAATTGCCTCTGCTATAGAAGCAATACTATAAAGCCTCCACGTACTCAAAGGCTCGCCCCTAGTGCAACGAATCAAAGCAACAACCCCAAGGTAGAAGAGGACCAGAGAGAATATAAACATGTATCCTATGGCAAGAGTAGTAACATCAGAAAGGCGTGAGGTTCCAACAGTTGCCCCTTTCAACAGGTCTGCTGAAAGTGGTTTGCCAACAGTGGTTGAGACTTCATCTAGTCCAGTCGTGTTTGCTTTCAAGGTTTCTGCAACCACTTCTACAACATGGCCAAGCAGACCATCTTGATGGCTTTCAGATGACAAATTCCTAATAGCAGTTAATGCATTCTTCAATGTGATGTTTGCTAAAGAGAGAGCTGAACCTGTAAATGGTATGAATGCTGACAACACTGGACTTGTAGCTGAGGAGAAAAGCCAAGATGAGTAATGAAGGGCAATCCGGCCCAATGAAAAGGGAATGAAAATTACAACACCAAGGAATATCATATTGCTTGCCAGAACCTGCAGAAAAAGAGAGCCATTCAGACTATGTATCAACTCCTCACACAGCAAATAGGATAAGAAAACTAGTTCAAGTACCCATCTGGTATTACTGTTGCAATTCCACAAAACTGTATGTAGAAATAAATGATTAATTTGGAGAGGCATTACATCTGAACAATGCGCATAAAGTCACAAATAAGTAAAATAGAAAATTTTCAATCACCAAGTAGTGAAAATTTCAAGGAAAACTAAAGTTTTACAAAAGAAGTGTTAAGAAAAGTTATACAAGTAACCACAAGAGAAAAAATAGCTCTTTTGCATCTAGTTCTCTATCTTTTTACCGTCCCTCCTAGGAGAATGTGTGTGGGGTAATTAAGGATACAAGACAGGAAATAACCCACAACCTGTTGATTGAGATGGTGGACTCTAAAGGGCTGGGGAGTCCAGTCCAGACAACAGAAATTCACAACTTAACTGAGTAAACAATAACCTAACTCAAGATTATTGAACTCGTTCTTGTCATTGTTATAACTTGAAGCCACCAGTATTTGGTAGAATCAGAAAAAGCATCGTAATTTCATCGTTATGGCTCCTGATATTGCTATACTATACAAATCAGTGGCATCATCACAAGTTTTCATGACTAATTGGAATTCAACATATTGAAAAGGAGACCAATACTCATGGGGTGACAAATCAGATTTTCTTCGATGCAAGACAGGGTTTTCACAGGACCAAAGGGGTGCACCTGTTGGAAGTTGCAACACCCCACCCTCACTCCACCTAGTAAATTTCAGATCAATTTTCCTCTGCCATGTGACAAAAAGAGGAACTTTTCTTTGACTTTTTCAACTTGAAATTTTAAAAATTCAAGGGCTGTCATTCATATGGGAAAAGTACAAGACATGGTGGGGTAAAAATTTGACACGGACAAGTGCACTGTCCACGTGGCCAATCCAGATGGTCAACTATCAGAAGGATGGTCCAGATATGTTACTTAAGTGTTCTGCTTGGCAGGAAAACAGGGTATTATGTTCAGTTAGGGCTTAGGATTTTCCACATTAGCATTATCGATTGAAAAAATTATTAAAAGGGGTTTTACAATGTATGAAGTCTGCAAGGACTTCCCACAAAACCTTTCTCCCATTGAACATCAGGCTTGGTTTGGCCCAACTCATTTCAAGTATAAGTAAAAGCAGAGGTTGATAGACATGCTTGCGAGTATCATTGCACAAAGTTTAAGTAACACCTACATCAAACTCCAGACAATAATGATTAAGCTTATTTTTGCCCAACTTATTTTACCTATCATAAGTAGAGAGTAATAAATAACCTGCTAGAGTGTCCAGTATAGGCTAAATTAACTAAAAAAAATTAAAATTAAAAGAAAAATCATTAATCCTGTTCAAGTAGAAAACCATGAAGAATAAATAAACAAAAAATTAACAGCATAAGAGAAAATCTACTTATAAAAGAAGAGCAGAGAAGAAAAGAGAGGCTCACTGTAAATGCATTTTCAACCAAATGAAAAACAGGCCCTTGCATACCAACAAGCTCATCAAAGGGCACATCTTCTGCACCATCAGCATCATCTAGGCCATCAAACATCTGTTCAACGTGAGCCTCAAGACGAGCTGCCTGCATTTCCAACCTGGCAGCAACATTGTCTGCATTTCTTCTGATTATTTGACCAGCTCCAGCAATCGCTTGCCCTCCAACACCATCTTCACCATTCCCATCACCGGCATTAATCCTATTAGCTGGGACAGGAGGCCGTCTTGCAGCACGAGCACCGTTTCTGTCGCCTTCATCTTCTCTCTCAGCATCCTCCCCTCTAAGCTCTCGTAGATGTCTAAAATAATCCCTCAAAGAAGTAGCTCCAAGAAAAATAAAAACAATACTAGCAGAAAGTAGAAACCCATGCAAACAGTCAGTAAGAATCACTGTAGTAGATATATGACTCAGGAATAGTCTCTGGGCTTCACTAAGACTCCTCACAAAAGCCAATCGCCATATCCAAAATGTAATGAAGGGTATTATAGCGATCCAGATGAAAAGTACAAAAGAAAGACGCAGAAAGAACTGCAGAACATGGCATGCTTTATTTGCCATCCCAACTACGAACTCCTGGAAAGGAAGTCTTGCTGGAGCATTCTCAGCATAAACAGGGGAGAATGAAAATGCATGTTTACACACCTGCAAGGAATGTCAAATGCATTAATTAAAGCTTATAAAAATATGTCAAGCCCAATCAAAAGAAAACAAGGAACAAACAAGCTGCAGTACGAATATAAGCAGGATTAATCACAATCTACGCATCAACTCTGAGTTGGAGTGTAGTCGAGACAAAAGAAATGAGCTGTGCATAGTAGCATATATTTGAAGGTTACGTCAATTAGTTCAAAGTATAATATTAAAATAAAATAAAAAAGTTCAATGTGTAAAGAGTAGGTGAGACAAATCTGATATGCTATGCCTGCATTTACACCAACATGCCACATGTAATTGTGGACATATCTTACACATAGTTGCTTAAGGATTCGATATGTGTTCCATGTGCTATAAGAAGCACTACATCTAAGGGTTGGCTGTATGACATTAACTCACCAAGGAATGAACTATAGCTCACGTAACGTGTGGAGCATTCCATCACTACAAACAACAACAAGTGACACCCACAAGGATTGGAAGGTATGTTGATCTTATTCACTGCAGATATTTCCTCAGCCCAAATGTGATCTTAAAATTCGCCAGAGTTCCAGACATGACATCTTGGACGGAATACCCCCTGTTTGATAGGGCATTGGGTGGCACATTGCGCAGACACCATTCCTAATCCAGGAGGGATACTCTTTCTAATTACTAACCAACTCGATTATGAAACTTTAAGCTTTAGCTAACACGATTTCATGGGTTCAAAACCCATTGCAAGCACTCATCAAAAGGAAGTGAATTTAGTGTGCCACTTGGAAGTGGATAACCAAGCCCGTAAAAAATGGGCTTGTATAGTGGAAACACCAAAAATACCAAAACCGTCACCAGTTGTGTGAGCCTGAGTTTGATGCTCGGGGACTTCCTAAGTTTAAGGTCCCCTCCCAAAATGCCACGTGGGGCACTCTTTAGGGCCCACTGACCTTATGGATGTTTGGTCCACTAATTGATAGATCTACACATCAAAAACCAGCTTAATTGGTGATTTCTAGCTGTTGAATTTGAGCACTTCAATAGCATGATTTCTGGCCGTTGGATTTGAGCAATTTTTTTGGATGCTAAAAGACAACTGTTGGAAATCATCTATCAAGCTGATTTTTGGTATGTAGGTCCACCAAGAGGTGGACCAAACATCCATAAGGTCATCAAGCCCTAAAGGGGTGCTTCAAATTTTGGGAGGGGGAGACTTCAAATTTGAAGTCCCCAATGTCCGCAAATATTTACTCCAGTTGTGTGGTTACAGCCTTGGATTGTTCTACTATAGATAAGAAATCAAGTATTTTTTTTTAAATAGGTATATAGAAAAGGACAAAACCACTATACATAAGACTAGAAGAGAGGATGGGATAAAGACCCACCGTAACAAAACCAGTGTGGTTACAGTCTTGGATTGTTCACCATAGATAAGAAATCAAGTATTTTTTTTTTAAATAGGTATATAGAAAAGGACAAAACCACTATACATAAGACTAGAAGAGAGGATGGGATAATGACCCACCGTAACAAAACCAACTAAGTGAGTAAGAAAACTAAAAAGATTCAAGCCATTTAATTACAAAATCTTCAAATCTAAGCCCTCTAAATTTCTTGAGGGTAGAAGACCAAAAGAAAAGCAAAGCTTTGATCTTTAAGATAGTAGCTTGAGAGTCATCCATTTTTTCTTCAAAAATGAGATAATTATGTTCCTTCCAAATAGCCCAACATATAGCAAATGGAAGCATTCTACAAAGGACGCATCCGAGTTTTGGAAAAAAACTCGTAGTCCATCCTAGAATGTACTCCTTCACACGCCTAGAACAGATTCCTTAAAAATTGAAAAAATGAGCTCCAAACTTCTCTTGACAATTGGCAATAAAGGAGGTTCTGGTCCACCAATTCGTCGATAGCTCTACATAGCAGCACATATTAGCATAATCTTGTTCCATCTAATCAAGTGGTCTGTAGTCAACAAAGGTCACCTTAGACGAGATCTCCCAACGCCACACGCTAAAGGCTGAAAAAGAAGAAGGCCCCAAAGATGATAAGGTTGCATAAAATGACCTTATAGAAAGCTACCTTTAGACTCCCATTTTCAGATCCTCCTATCCATCCAATGAGGCTCTATGGATACGCCGCCGATTTGTTCCAATAATCTAGACAAGTCCTCCATCTCCAAATCATTGATGTTTCCTTCTCAAACCAAGATTCCAAGATGAAGATCCATTGGAACTTGAGAAGATCCTTAACTAAAGCCCCTTGAGAATGAAAATATGCTTGGGTATGCGATACGTAGCGAAGAGTCACTACACCATATGTCCTCCCAAACCCTGACTCGCTCACCAAAGCCGAATTGAAATGAATACCTCTGGAGAACTAATCGAACACCTTAATGATGCCTCTATACACGAACACCATATGAAGTTGTGACAGAATTGATACTCCATGCCAAGCTCCTACATCCATAAATATTCTCAATTACCTTCCTCCATCGTCTATCAAGCTCCTCCCCAAATCTCCAAAACCACTTTCCTAGAAGAGCTTTTTTGAAGTCCCTAAGGTGCCTAAATCCAAAACCGCCTTGGGCCTTAGGTTTGCATATCAAATCCCACTCAACAAGATGGAACTTGGGAGAATCATCCTTCCAGCTCAAAAGAAAATCTCTCACAAACTTTTCCAACCTATTAGTTATGCTAACATGAATAGAAAATAAAGACAAAACTGGATCGGTAAGCTAGGTAGATTGCTTTTGATAAGAGTAACCTTGCCACCCTTTGATAAATACCCCTTTACCCCTTTTCTCCAAGATGCTAAAGCGTTTTGTATCTCTCCAAAATAGAAACCCATATCGCCATCAACTGATAACAAGCTTCAAGCGAAGACCAAGGCACACTAACAACTTCCCCTACACCAAAAACCTCGCTTTTTGAGAGGTTTATGCAAAAAACATGTGAGGAGGCATCTCAGATATCTGAGATCCACGTGAGAAGCCTTGGAGAAGAAAATTGGGTCATCGGCAAATTGAAGATGCGAAATAATTGGGCCTCCTACTTCGAAATTGAAACCTTTTAAGATGCCTCCTTCCACTAACCTTGAAGTCATCCTACTGAGAGCCACCACCACTACTATAAACACGAAGGGGGAGAGGGGATTGCCTTGTCTTAGACCTCTGGAACTCTAGAAGAAACCTGTGGGCTGCCATTAATCATGACTAAGAAGGAGGCCGAAGATACGCAAACTTACATCCATCTCTATGTTTGCCTAAATCCCATCCTACCTAGCATATAGTCCAGAAAGTCCCAGTTGAAAAGGTTATGCACCTTTTCCATATCCACTTTACAAAGAATATAGGCGTGTTGAATTGGATTTTTGAGTCTATGCACTCAATAATTAAGACTCCATCCAAAATCTTCCTCCCTTTAACAAAGGCACCTTGTGCAGACAAGATTACATCACTGAATACCTCTTTCATTCTGGATACTAGTGCCTTGGATATAATTTTACACAAACTCCCCACAAAACTAATCGGCCTAATGTCTTTGAGGGATTCAACACCTTCTCTCTTAGGGATGAGTAATGAAGATCAAATTCAAGAAATAGTCTAAAGAGAAGAATTCAAAATTTTCTCCCACTACCTTCATTAGATCATTGCCAATGATTCTCCAACACCTCATTTAGAAAGCCAGAGGGACTGTCTGGGCCTCGAGCCCTATCACCACTTAAGTCACTTGTCGCCTTAAGAATCTCCTCTTCCTTGAAGTGGCTTTCCAACCAATCACATTAAGCCACGCTAATGCGGTCAAATAGTAACCCATCAAGAGGTGGTCTATATGAAAAAGGTTCATCGTAAAGACTTGAGTAGAAATTCCCCATCTCTTCTCTGATGGCTCCCTCCTATTCAAAAAGCCTCTCGTTTGTATTAAGTTTGGAGATGTAGTTGTTTCTTCTAGGGGCATTGGATATCTTGTGGAAGAATTTAGTATTTTTATCCCCTTCTTTCACCCACTTGACCCTAGATTTCTGTTTCCAATTTATTTCTACCATACTAGCCAATAGCCAATATTTCTTCAAGCAAGACACCTATTTTGCAATCCATTCTACCTAATACCTCCTTATTCCAAACCTTAAATTTGGCTTTCAAGGCTTTCAACTTCATATGGAAAAAAATACCTTGCACTTCCTGTAAAAGAGAATGATCCCCACCATGCTGCTATAAGGTCTTCAAAGTTAAAAACTTGAAGCCACATATTCTTACATCCGAAAGGTACAGAGCATCTACAAATTCACTGCAATCTAATAGGACATGATTCGAGGCTGGTTTTGGAAGAGCTTCTTGTACCACATCCGTGAAGTGAGACTCCCAAGTAGGCGTGACTAAGAACCTATTCAAGCTACACATAATCGAAACCTCTTTATTATTGGACCATTTAATGGATGCCCCAGGAAGCTGTAAATCCATCAATTGATTCCTACTGACATACTCACCAAGTTACATCATGCTAAAAGTGTGGTTGCCCCCCTTTTTCCAAAGAGAATCTAATGACGTTAAAATCTCCCCCTACACACCATAGGAGATCCCACACACCGTTAACATTATCTAGCTCCACCTAGAAATCTTTGCACAATTTTTATTGGTGGGCATACACTCCGAAGAAAGTCTAAGGAAAGAGATCTTCCTTTCTTATGCATAAAATGAAAACACTCCAATCAAAACATCTTCCACATCCACCGGCTTTTTATCTCCTGACACAATATCACCACAAGTAGTCCTTGAGTGTGGTCCCCTCAACTAGAACATCTTGCCAACCGAACTCCCTTCTACTCCAAAACAGCTACGAAGTGCTATCATCCATATGGTTTAACTAAGTTTCTAGCCAAACAATTATGTCCACTTTCTACCTCTTCAACGGACTTTCGGTGAGTGCTCCTATCCATATTACACAGGCCATATTAATGTTTCGGATTATCTCGGTTTGTCAGAAAAATTGTGATATGGAGAAAATATTATTTTCTTTTCTTAGTTACTGCTTTGTATTTGTCTACCCAAAAATGGTATAACATTGGGTTCTTACTTCACCCGATTGAGTTACTTTTTTGTTTAACAATTTTTTTAGGTAGGGCCTACAAAATGGATATCTTGGGAGAGAAATAGGTAACTCTTGTATGGTAGAGGACCATACCATTGAAAGACTAGTAGTACAAAGACTACCCATGTGTCCTCGTCTATGATACTCGGATACCTGTACATGGCCATCGTATTCGTGTCGACGTGACAAGGCACAAATACAGAAATGAGACACGGCACCGACACGTGTCCTTCATAAAAAGTTAAAAAAATTTGAAAAAATAAAATTTTTTAACTACAAAATAGGATACTCATATCCGTATCCGTGTCCCTGATTTTGGAAAATGTCGAGTCGTATCCCCGCTTCTCGTATCCATATCCGTATCCGTATCCGAGCATCATAGGTCCTAATATACAGAAAAAAAAAAACATTAGGAAGTTCTAATACTATCATACTTATGGTAGTACCTAGGGGCGTCAACGAGTCGGTTACTAAGGTGGCCAGAACCGGAACTAACGGTTCTGCTGCTCAAAATGATGAACCCAGAACTGAAACCGATTATGTAGTTTCTTTTGATTCCGATTCCGGGTATATTGGGTCCAATCTGGATAATGTGAGAATTTTAACACTATATTTATATATCGGTTCCAATTCTTATCGGTTCGGTTCCATAGTAAACTACCCATAACCGAAACCATTGCTTTCAGTTTAGTTCCGGTTTCGGTTATTTTTTAATCGGCTCTCAAAAATGTGGAACCGAAACCGGTGTTTTCGGTTCCGGTTTTGATTCGGTTCCAGTTAAACGGGTAAAATTGACACCCCAAGTAGTACCTAGTCTATATTATATATATGGTAGATCTTATCAACCTAGATTGTCTAATCTCTAGACCCCGAGAGGGGGACTTCTTAGACTGAAAATCAGCTCAATCAAATGATTTAATCATCCAATAGATTGATTTTTTTTAAAGATTGGCACCCTTGTGTTTCTAGCCAAAAAAACCAATTGGTTAGATGGTTAAAATCAACTGATATGGCTAACGTTTGGCCAAACTCTAGATGGGATCAACAAGCTGGACATTTTGATTCTTATACTTATGAACTTGAACTTTTCAATCAGTGGGACCCTAATAAGATATCACTTTGACTGAAAATTAGCTTGATTGGATGACTTGAAACACAAGATAACTTATGATTTGTCGAAAACATAGGCCCATAAATCTTCGAATGTTTGAAAATATCTTAATGAACCTAATGGGTGATTCTTAGATGTTTAATCGTAAATCTAAATTATGGTTAATGTAGGCTAGATTTGATTTAGATCTACGGTTCAAATCATAGATCTAAGATAGATTTATATTTAAATTGTGTATCTACATTAAATTTTGTTGTTGATTGAAATTTAAATAACTAAATTTTTAATTAAAAACTTTATATTTAAAACAAAACAAAGGTAAATTTACATTTTAAGTTTCAACCTTTATTTAGTACATACCAATATTTTAGTTATATAAGATCTATGCCAGACATGTTATTTTCAGGATAAAGTATCATAGAGTATCTATGTATATCAGTAGGTATTGGTATGTATTAGTGAGAAAAGATGTACTTTTTTTAAAATAATTGATTATAGGACATCTTTTTATTAGTTTATTTGTGCATTAAACTCATTATTTTTATCTTGTTTTGGTTTGTCTCGCCAATTTTCCAATGTTTCAAGAATGTTTCATTCCGTCTGAGGTTTATCGCAGTTTTTCACCTGACAGAGACGTACCTCGAGACTGAGATTTTAAACCTTGTTGGCAAGTTGCAGTTGGTTTTTAATAAGCTATGAGGATTACGCTTGTATAATCTCTTTCCACCACATTCATGTCCAAATTGCACAATTTAAATTCCAAAGTAGGTCATGCGCTTCATTAATAGAGGAAGGAACAAATATATAGTATTGTTACTTAACTTTTTAACATAATATTTCATCGTGATATGTGATAAATGCTCAAGAACTGTGCTTGACACCTTTGTCGGCTGACAATCCAAGGTTTTCTCTTCGAGTGGTCGTATGCTGTGGAAGCTTGCCCCTTATGCCATTGTTGGGAGTTATGGAAGGAAAGAAATCGTCGCACGTTTGAAGACAAAGAGGCCCAAATAGAGGAAATTTTCATGAATATTAAGGCTACTTTATACCATTGGGGTTCCGTTATCTCCGAGCTGCAAGGGTTCAAATTTGAGGACTATGTTTTCCAGTGGGATTGTCTAGTGTTGTAGCTCTTCGCCTTAGTGCGTTTTGTTTCTTTGGGGCCCTGCTTCTTTGGCCTTTGTTTTTGGGAGCCCTCGGTGGTTGTTTAGTTTTTCTGGGGATTTCTCAGCCCCTCTTTTAATACATTACTTTTACCCATCAAAAAAATAAAAATAAAAATATTATCCATCAAAAAAATAAAATAAAAATCTCCATGTTTATACATAAATACGTGCGTTTTCTCTTCATCATCGCGCAGCACTGGTTGTTCAGATTTCAATGGTATATTTGCTTTTGTTCATACATACTTGGAAGGCCTGCATGCAAAAGTCATTTTCATGTAGTACTCATTACGTGTGTTAATTTTGTACGACCGAGCCAATGGACCAAATTAGTGCTCCAACGTATGGTATGAACCAAGGTATAAACGTGAAAGGTGGTTGCAATCATCAAGAATACCATGTGTAGACCACGATTGGTGGACATTTAAACAAGTGAATATAGTCCAGTGGGGCAAGATGTTGGGCCCAGAAATAAAGTTAACAAACCAATTGGTGAGCCACGAAAATGGGCCACATATGCATTTAACATTAATGGGCCAGTGGCCCACGATGCGAGCCATGATGGAGGATCAAGAGTAAGTGGACCACGTTGATGGGCCAATGGGCCATGATGGTGGACCGGCGTAGTGAACCAAAGTCTTGGATCAAGAAGGTGGACCAACATGTTGGATATGAAAGGGCAGTCTTGGAAATATTGGAAGCCAGTTGTGGTTTAAAATAATACAATGGACGTTTTGGGCTTTCAAAGTGGATGGTGGCTAGCGGCAATTGAAAGAGCTAGATAGATCAAATGCGATGGACGGTTGTGATTGCAACGTGTGGCACAATTGCTAGTCATTGGTGAACTTCAAACAAAGAAAGACATCATTGGTGCTCCGCAAGATGCACAACAGGTTTCTAAAATGAATCTGGATAGTTGAAAAGGCAAAGAAGTTTTTCAATAGGAGTTGGACGTTAAGTCCATAAAAGAGGAAATGGGTTGAAATTTGTTAAAAGAAAAAGATAATATTTAAAAAAAAAAAAAAAAAGTGAAGATGATTTTATAAAGAAAGTGTTGTTGGAAACAAAATAAGATTTCTTTATTAAAAGTCCAAAACGTGAATTCAAAAAGTAAAGATTTTAATTTGGTTTACAAAAACGAAATGAATGTTTATAAAAAATAAAAATAAAAAAGAGAAAGTAGCATATTTTGATGAAAGGATATTTTGAAAGTAGCTAACTTTCTATTAAAGAAAGTCATTTTCTTTTACAAAATAAGAATGGTTGATGTGAATTGATGAGGAGAAACATTTTATAAAAGAAAGTACTTTGGGTGGATTGATGAAAATGATATATTCTCTATTATTAAAATAGAAAGTACAATGGATTTTTTAAGAAAAAAACAAGAGAATAGATTTCTTTTCTTTATTAAAGAAAGTGATTCTTTTATTTTAATACAATTCACAAAATGAGGTTTTGAAGTTCTTGGATGGTTTTTGAAATACAATGTAGATTATGAAGGCAACATGGCAAGGTTGTGGCTGCATGTTTTTTTTAAACGTGGAGACGTGTTTGGAAAGGAAGTAATGGTGTGGAATAAAGAATGAAAGATGACTGACGACATTTGGAAAGGACATCAAATCCGTTCTATTTTAGGGAGCTAGCGGGACATCTCGAGATATAAAAAGAACACCTTTGGGAGATGGAAGGGGTTCTTCTCCGGGGGGCTGGACCCTTGTCACTTTTGGGCACGACTTCTTCGTGGTTTCTTTGTTCGGGGTCGGGTAGCTCACTTCTTTGGTCGGCTAGATTTTCTCACTTCTTGAAAAGCAACACTTCACGATTCTCTCTCAGATCATCTCATGGCTCCTCGGCGCACTCTATATCTCCTTCGCAACTCATGACTGAGCACGGCCATCTCTTATCTCACCTCGTTTTCTTCTTATTTTGTTTCTTTGCCTTGTACTCGTTGTAACGTTTGGTCGATCATTAAAGAACATGACAAACTAAATAATGATCGGCTAAACACCTGGCTAAGGCTAAGGGTGAAGCTTAGTTCTTCCTCTATGAACACTCGTTTGTTTATCATTTGGAATATATTGTTGATGGATTTTTAAGTAGTTTGAGAACGTCTATTTGTTAGATAAATTGCCGGCCTATAAGTTTTCTTGATTCACCATGATTGAATGATATGATGAATGCTTGAGATCCCATGTAGCTTGATAATTAGTTTTGTTTGACTAATTCTCTTCAACTTAATTCTCTTATTTTAGATGTATTTATTGGCGCTCATCATTAAACATTCCGATCATAACAAATTGTTATTTGTTATCTGATTGAGAGAAGCATAATCAAAAGAGAGACGTAAGAGAAGAGTTAGGTGGAATTCTAAAACCTTAGCCCTTCTCTCTGCTATTCTTCACTCTCTAGATTGTCCTAGTGTTTCTATAGTTCTTTTCATCACTTACTTTCACTCGCTCCACACTCGTGTGGAAATCATGAGTTTCTCTCTCTTTGTGTCCGTAGATTTTGTTACACAAGTCAATCCCTGTGGATTCGATCTTGAAAAAGTACTACAACAATACTTGTACACTTGCAAGTAAAACTACCCTAGACAATTGGTTCAATTGTTTAGATCAAATGTCCAGGCATAACAATATGCCTTCTTTACTAATTACTAGAAAGGCACCATAAAGAAATTTGGTTTTTATTTCTTATTTTCTTGATCAGAAACTTATCTACTTGATTTGCTTCTAAATAATAGTTAGACTAGACCAGCTCTGTTCCTTACATTCCCCTAGAAAAAAGTTGCACCTCGATAACTTTCTCTTAGTGGTTAAACTTTGAAATGGAGAATTCTGTCCTCCAACTAATTTCATCTATCCATCCGTCCTAAAACAAGATCAAAAGTGCATAGATATTGAATTCCCAAGAAAAAAATAATAGACTCTTAGATCACATCGAAAAAAGCCCTAAAACCCTACACATATTTTTCCCCACGAATCTTACCGAAGTTGAACATACAAAAAAAAACCCAAATTAGTAGAAAATAACCGAACACCCAAACAAATACCTTTAATTACGATGATAAATAACAAGGGATCAAAATTCAAAGATAAAAGAGAAGGAAAAACGTACCTCGCATTGTCGAGCGTTGCTGTGGTTGAGCCACTGGAGGAGACAATCCTGGTGGACGAATTTAATACTTCCGCTGCAAGCGCATGGATACTGGAGAGGGTTCTCGGCATCGCCGGGGTTACGACAAATCCTGCAAACGTCCTCTTCATCCTCCTCTTCATCGTACTTGCTGCAGATGTTTTTGCTGTTGTTGTTGGACGGACTGCGAGGGGACGAGGAACCTTCAAAGCTCTCGACCGAAATGTTGTTGTTATCCCTCTCGTCCTCCCGCGAGGTTGACGGTGCCACTGCAATCTCCATGGCTTGCGACCGAAGAACAATTAGGATTCTCTCTCTCACACGCGCTCTCACGCGCCAGGAGAAGGAAAAAGAGGGGAAAACGAGGATCCGCCTTCCACCTAAAAAACAACAGACCGGATCCGTATAGGCGTCTACGAGTAAATCTTTGCTCACTGCATGATGTCAGCGAGCCGATCACTGCACACAGTACGAGCCACGTGGCACATTATTATAAGACGATGACCGTATAGATATTTGTCCACTCCCTCAGTGGACCTTCAAACCAAAAATCAGCCTGATTAGTGATTTACAACCTTTGGATCTTTGCTCCCAAATAATGCTCAATAATGCTCAAATTCCTACGGTTAAAAGCAACCCATGAAAATAACTTCAATCCAATGCTTAGAAATCACTGATCAAGTTTATTTTTGGTTTGTAGGTCCACCTAGTGATTATCCAAACATCCATATGGTCATCGTCCACTAAGAGTGTGCCACGTAGCTCGTACTGTGTGATGTGATCGGCTTCGATCACATCATGCAGTGAGCAAAGGTTTATTCGGCGTCTACCATTCAAACATCTTTAAATCCACCGTTTATAATTGGTTTCAAAAAAGTTTATAACGCCGTCCATTATAACGGTCACAGTCAAACCCCGTTATTTATTTTGTATCCAACAGGACCAACACCATGGTTTGAAAAAAAAAAAAGTTGCAATGGCCGTTAACAGTAACGCTCCAAGACCGCTGCGTTATTTGCACACACAGAAAAGGCTCAAAACAAACACAGCGGACTTAACGATGGCCATTTTTTAATAGTGGCTGTTATTTTGTCTGTTATCCGTTTTGGTATTATTTTGGAAAAAAAATTAAAAAATAATATTACTTGGACCATTTTTTACCATGGTATGAACCGTAATAACGGAAATAATATAACGGATTTTTTGACATGTTATAATGGCCCTTTTAAACCTTGTCAAATGTTTAAAAAAAAAAAAAAAAAACACAGTTCTGACTTTTGAAGTCACATAAAACGTGAACTTTCACTTCCCCACCACACATACCCCTACACAACACCATTTTCTAAATGGTTGTGATGTAACAAGGTAGACTTGACGCCAAGTGGCATTCTGGACCTATTCGCATGGATGTTTAGCCCCTTCGTAGATATTCATGCCAAAAATCAGCTTGTTTGATGATTTTCTAGCCATTGGATTTAGTACCCAAAAAATGGTTGAATCCAACGGCTAAAATCACACCTTAAAGAGTGCTAAAATCTAATGACTAGAGATTACCTATTAGGGTGATTTTTGGGGTGTCTCTCTATCCACCAACGGGAGGGCCAAACATACATGAAAGTCAGTGGACCCAGAGGGCAGACAATATTTCTGTGACTTGAAAGTCACAGAAAATTTACTCCTGAGAAAACCTGCCAATGAAGGGCAAAGATCACATGTGCATGTGCATGTGCATGTGCAAATGGCGTGAAGTCTACCTGGCACCGTCGTTTTCCTTTTCTAAAAAGTTCAATTCTCAAAAAGTAAAAAGTAAAAGTAAAAGTAAAGAGGTATGTGCCGTGTGAAAACTAAAAGTGACAACATTTCTTTGATTTTTCGAGTCACATAAATTTTCCTTGCAAATGAAGACTTCTTCTCTCATGCTGGTAAAGATCTGATCACTAGTTCACTACCTCGTTATGTCTTTTTCCTTTTCTAAAAAGTTGAAATTTCAGAGTAAAAAGTTAGTATACGCGGAGAAAAATTTTATCCATGGCATTTTGGGACTTATAACTAAGTGCCACCTGTCCTGCCACTTAAATGTAATTGCTTTTTCTGAGAAATTTTTTGATCCAATTGGAGTTTTGAAGCGGCGATCATGCGCCCAATGATCGCACGCCACTTAAATGTTTGTGATTTTTCAAGTCACAGAAGATTTAGTCTAAGAAAACCAGCCAACGAAGACTTCCTCACATGCTGGGCAAAGATTATATGTGCATGTCATTGAGTTCTCAGAAGCCCCACAGTTCAGTTCAACACGGGGACCATTATGAAAGAGCTATGGTCAATCTCAAGCAGGCAAACACTTGTTTTTTGGGTAACCAAGTAGGAAAACACATTGAAGAATAAGTGTAGTTATTTCACCACAATTTATGCCTGACCTGAAAGCACCAACTTTAGGCCAATCAACATTTCTTTTCAGTGCAGCAGCATGATTGCCTCCTCTGGTACAAGAGACCATGAAGAAATCAATTCATCAATCACATTGTCGATGGTGCAGTGTTGTTGGTAGCAAACGATACCTCGTTATCATAGCTCAGATACAAAGTGCACCCATATCGGGTAGGTCTCCTTCAGATACACCGGCAGGTGCAACTTTAACAGGTCCACCTTTCCTGCCCTGTTTTCTTTCCTTTCTACCCTTACCACAGGCAACTCTCTGATTACTGATATAAATTCCAACAAAACAAGCAAGGGTAAGATTATTTCACTGTAACTTAAATGCCTAGCAGGGTTAAAATAAGCGCTTGGTGAATAATATGTTGGAGCATATAATATCTGTACCACTACAAGGCCAGAAGGCTGTCAATCAGAAACTAAGAAATATCCAGTCAAAGTTAATTTATCTCAACCTATTTTTTTTTCCTGGTTGTCATGGCAACTAAAATCAAGATTTAAAGAGGACCTTTGTAACATTATAATGGACAGGTAAGGTTACCATTACGTCCATTATAACGGGACAAATCAAAGTAAAAAAAGGTCAAAATATTATTATTTTATTAGTTTTTGAACTCGTTTTTTTAAATAGCATAAATAATGGATAACGGTCGTTATAACGTTTTAAGTCCTTTTTTTTCCTTTTTAAGCTTTTTTAGCAAATAACATAACTGTGTTGGGAGCATTACCGTTAAAAAAAAATTTAAACCTTGACTACAATAATGATAAGAATCACGTTGGGTTGGTCTGGTCGCACCAACCAAACACTACAGATTTCAAAGAAGTTCATATGCATGGTCCTATTCGGTTAGTCACTTAAGGATAACCATAAATGAAACTCAAATTCACAACTCATATATAAATAGTGCACGGCAAGTGCATTTGTACCTGATTAACAATTTTCTGAAGTACTATTTTGAAAGGGCTGTTTTGAATTTTTGGCAATCCAAGGGGTTTGTTTCAGAATTTCGGTATAGTGTTATTATTAAGGGGCTGTAAAACATAACCACCATGTGGTGAAGCTCAAGTTCTAGTATTGTTAGTGTGTTTTGTTCTTAGGGTATTATGGTCTTTTTACATTATGTTATGTACAAAAGGATCAGAACTCGCTGATAGGAAAGGAGAGAAAAACAAAGCAATCGACGCTTTTTTATTTTTTCTTCCGTCTTCTCTTCTTCTCTAACTTTACATGGTATGAGAGCAACTCTAATACATGAACATTACCGTGGACAGTACTATAGCCCTAATCTCTTTTTCTTTTCTTATTTTTCATTTGTTCTCTCTTGGAAGATCAAGTTTCGGCTTAGGGTTTTTTTTATCTCTAAGGGTTCCGTAGGCTAAGGTCTTGATCTAAGGCCTTCAGCAACTATGGTTTTGGATTCTAGGGGGCAAGCCCTGGAGTAAGGTGGTGTTGCTGGATTATGGTATCGCAGCCCCTGAAGTGATGATTTATTGCTGCGTTCTTGATTTCAAAGTCATTAAGTGATGGTTTTTGGTATTACAACCTCTGAAATGTTGATTTAATGCTTTCACAAGGTTAGTGTAGCATTTGTTTCGGTTAAATTCATCTTCGACGTAGTGGGTTGAGTTGTTTGGTTTTGATGGCTACTGCTAGTGATTTAAATCTCTATTTGGGGTATGTCAAATGGGGTTGGAGCCCAGATTACGTCTTTAAATTAAATGTTAAAAATTATATAGAGAAGTAAAGAGAAGAGAGAAGGGAAAATAGAGAGTCGAACTTAGCTCATTCTTCCTCCTCATCCATGTATATATAAATATTCAAGTGCATAACATAATGTAAACTGACCATAATACCCCTAAGAACAAAACACAAACTAACATGCATTAAAACACAAAATTGTTAAAATGTAAGAGCTGTTTTGAAAATTTTAACAATTAACAGTTGTTTTAGAAAATTTGACAGTTAAGTGGACTGTTTTGAAATTTTTGAGTAAAGCCTAGTGCAATGAAGTCCCAAGTTTTCCTTGATTCAAAGTAGTTATAAGGGGTTGTTTCAAAGCTATGGATAAAATGGCATAGGAAGAAATTGAGTAGTTAAACGGTGTGTTCAGAAATATGGATAAAATAGCATTGGAAGAAATTCACTAGTTAAAAGGGGCTGTTTTGAAAATGCAACGAAGAATTTTAAATGTTATCAATAACTGGTAAATGAAGCGTGCACAGTGTTGCATGAAGCCTCAAGTTTTCGCTTTAAATAGTTATAGATTTATTCTCTATTCTATTTATTTGTTGTAGTAACTTAAGGCTATTAATTTACCATTCAGATTTCAAGTGATGTGGTTAGTCATTAAGGACATTAAATTCACATTAAGGTTTCAACTTTCAAGTGTTTTTATTCCTCTCTTTTTTGAGTTTCCTAGGTTGACACAGTTTTGTGGCTATTGATTGAAGTATTCATGATGAGTTCCAGTCATGAGTACTTTTCAGACATACTTACCCCAGTTCTGGTAGTTTAATACGTGACTGCCGATATAGCTGCCGTCATCAATCATAATAATGCTAGGTTATTTAGAACATCAGATTTGGTGAGTTTCAATTTACATGGTTTTTGGTGATTTTCCTATATCATGACAAGAAAAGGTTCAGTGGGTTTGCATAGTCAACCCAAGTATACACAGCCTTCCATTGCTTTCTATTATTTGTTTCAACAGACCAGAAGAACATTTCAGTCCAACTATCCAAGGATTCTAGGCTTAGATCCTTGTGTTTAGAAGAATCACGTTTTTTTTTGTAAGTAAATTTAAAATTGTGGCCCCAAGAAGATTTAATGTTTGCTGCACCCATGCATTTTCCTCCCTCATCTTCTGAGGATTTGGTCCAAACAATGTCTTGACTGCTGTGTTAACCATCATTTTTTTCAATTGATTCCCTTACCCAAAATTTGATCTTGGTTGGTCAATTGACTAAATTATAGAAAGGAAATGTCACGTACCATGTTACACGCCTTGCAAGATCTTTATGCTATGAAGATTATCGAAAAAACAAGAAAATGGATGTGGCACACCAGTTCTGAATTGATTCCTTCATTATGCACTCAGTGTTTGTTTCAAACTTGCCGATAAATTAAAGCTCATCATGCAAAAGCCAATCATAAATATTAACATGAACAGCAGGAATATTTGGTTGTTTATGAATATCGTGTTATCATTTTTTACGTGGGACAATTCTATTTTCACATATAAATAGAATGTTTTCCACCATCAAAAGAAAAGAATCAGTGGGGAAGCTAAAGCATGTTTTCCCTTACCTTCCATCCAAAAAGAAAAAAAAAAGAAAGAACTTCTGCTCCTAAAACTATATCAAGTGGCAAAACTTGGAATGGCTCAAATAGAGGGAAAAAATCTAAAAAGAGTTCAAGAAATATACATTTTGAATTCAGTAGAGGATTTCCCTGTGACTGATCCACAACAAGCCTTGTACTTCTTTTTTGAACCACAAGGGCATACCTTGTTTCTTGGTATATTCTGCAGCAACAAGAGTGAAAATAAAAAGAACAGTATATAACAAGTGCCACTAGAGACCTACTCCAAACATAACTGACAGAAGTAAAAAGGCTGTTGTCATTCGTGTTCAAAAATTTATAACCTTGTCATTATGTTGAGAGTTGTTATCATCAGGACTTGGTTTAATATCATTATTGCCAGGCCCATCATGTTTACAGGTGTCCTCTTGGGCTGCCTCCTCCAGTTGTTCACAGTCCCCATTTTCATTATGACCTACGCATGCTCAGAAATCTCAGTACAACAAAAAACAAATGTTCTTAGAGAATACATAAAATGAAATGCAGAAAATAGTCACATGTTGAGAATACCGACCAAATATGTAAGCAAAACGAATCTGAAATTGTTAATTTTAAAGATCACAAAAGGGGGCTAGAAGCCTAATTTCTTTATCCCCAACTTTGTTACAAAAAGGCAGTAATTAAGCTAATAATTTAGTTACTTTCGCTGGCTTGTTCTAAACATGAAGAATAAGAAAGAAAAAGCAGTTTTTGATAATAAAAGTAATGAGACCGATAAATAGAATTGAAATGTTCCAAAATCTATTTACATGGGGATGCACATAGTCGACCTGAGGTTCATCAATCTTGATGGATCTTACTCCAAAGCCATACACGTGCCTCACAAGTCATCAATCCAGACCACCCAATTGGTGGAACACCTTTTAGATGGGGCATTCATGAAAATTGGACATACCCAATGATCTTGATATTTGAATCTAGAGTTAAATTTGGATAATTAGATATAAAAATTAAGGTTAGTGACTGAAAAATCTACTATCAGTAGAGTAAGGTCCACAGATAGTGATATATTTGCTAAAACTGGTAGATAAACATGTGAGTACCTTACAAATGTCAACTACATCTACCTCCATTATATAAATTAACAAGGAAAGTCATATTCTAGAATCAAAAACAAAAACAGCAAGAAACTGGAGCAGTTAGAAGAAACATAAACTCTCTTATTACTATCTGGAACGTGCAAATGTTACTGACCAGTCATTACCAGGAGTATCATTTTTGCAAGAAAGTTCATTGTTTTCAACTAAATCCGCATCCATTCCTTGTTCTGCTATCAAAAACTCTATTGCAGCATCAACATCACCATCTAGTTGTAGTAAAACCTGGATTAAAATCGACATAAAACAATTTTTCAGAAGCTCCATAATTAAATATAAACTTACAGCATCATCAATAGTTTAGGAGAATAGAAAATTAAGCCTAAATGACCCTCCTCTCCCTAGAAGAACCAACAATTTCAAAAGACAAAAAAGTGCAACAGTTTTGACATTAAATCTAAAGAAATAATAGATTCCAGGGTATTTGTCACCTGTTCAACTTCATTGGCGATTTCACATCCACTTCCAGCCATGACCAATTTAATTGATCCTGTATCAATGATATTTTTGCAAGAATCCCATTTGGATTTGGTAGCTGAAACATTCACCTTATGGGATGTTGCTGAAAGATCAGAATCCGCCTTCCAAAAGAATTTTACTAAAAGTTATCAGGTTTTGGAGTTTAAACTTGAAATTAGAATAGCATAAATTCGATTAAAGATCCTGAATGTCTACATATTACTATAAGAAAGAAACCTTAATCACAACTGGCTTAGCCTGGCCATTGCAAGGATCTTCCTTCAACCGCACGCTATTGTAATGTTCCTCATTATGATATGATCTGCAATAACATTTGCAAGTTATCACTATTGAATAAAATCATTTAAATTTTAATTAGGCATAATCAAAGTAGCAACAAAATGAGGGAACGCCAAATATAAAAGCAGCCATTAAGGAAGAAGTTTATCCAACGATACAACTGTTAGCATAACCTGAACCTCAACAACTACTGAACTGTAGTGGTGTCAGAAGGCCTCTAAACTCTTCAAAATTGTCCAACATGCGAACTTCATGGTGTAGCTAAATGAGGTGGCTACTCCATCTAAGAAACATAAATGTTGGTGCATTCTTTAATATTTATAAATGGTGCTAAGGAAATCTGGGAACAAGTTGGGAAGATGTATTTTGGTGAGAACAACATCACAAAGACGTATCAGTAGGCTGAAGAATACTTTTCTTTGCAGCAGCGTGAAAAGCCACTCGCTGAGTATGATTCAGCTCTTCAGAACATTCAGAATGAGTAGAATGTTTATCATCCCCTTACATCTGATCTAGTAAAACAACATAAATAGAGAGAAGACGGCGTTACTCGATTTCTCTCTGGACTCCGGCCAAAATATGAGCCAGGTCGGGCTCAAATCTTAGGAAGTAGCGAACTTCAAAATATGACTAAGATTTTTGCTTGTCTTCAGCGTGCTTCGACTTCGGAGATTAGTGTCTCTATTAGACACAAATCTACCCTTGTTGTTTCTGGTGGGCGTGGTAGTCGTGGATGTCGCAGTGGTGGTGGTCGAGGTGGCCATGGAGACCAAGATTCAGTTGGTACCCGTGGACGAGGTCATGGTGGACCTCGTAAGTGTACCCACTGTGGTAAGGATAGTCACATAGTGGATGTTTGTTGGGATCTGCATGGCAAGCTTGCCAATTGGGTGAACCATGCATCATATAGTGAGAGTTTTACTCTTGGATCTGTATCAACTACACCCACTCAGCCACCTATGGCTAACTCAGAGGTGGTGACTGTCGCGTGAAGAGTACTCAATACACACATGGATCCTAATACTAAACTTGCAAGTGATCAGGGAGAGTTATATGATGATCGGAGTAGATATCAAAGATGGTTGGAAAACTAAATTATCTGATGATTACCAGACCTGACATATCTTTCGCTATGAGTATGATTAGTTAGTTTATGCAATCACCTCAAGTTCCGCATTGAGGTTGTTCGTGTAGTGAAATACTTGAAGGGAACTCGTGGTCGTGATCTTTTGTACAAGTCACACGGTCACCTCCGAGTGGTTAGTTATACTAATGCGGATTGTGCTAATTCACCTTCTGATAGAAGGTCCACTACAAGTTATTGTACATTTTTTGTGGAAATCTAGTATTTTGGAGAAAAAAGAAGCAATCGATAGTGGCACAATCGAGTGTGGAGGCAGAATACAAAGCAATGGCTCATACGAGTTGTGAGTTAACTTGGTTATGGCATCTCCTTCTTGAGTTGGGTGTGAGTGTGGAGTCTCATGTGGAATTGCATTGTGACAATCAGGTTGCTATTCATATAGCCATCAATCATGTGTTTTATGAAAGGACAAAGCATATCGAGATGGAATGTCACTTTGTTAGAGACAAAAGTGGCGAGTGGTGAAATCTTGACTCTGTACCTGAAGATAGAAGATCAGTTGGCAGACGTGTTTACTAAAGCCTTGTCCAAGACTCATGGATCTAATTTGTTCCAAGCTAGAAATGTATGATGTATACTTGTACTCTCCAGCTTTAGGGGAGTGTTAATCATTATTATTTGTGTATGTGAGTATTATATGTGGGACATGTAAGGGTATTATTGTCTTTACACTTTCTTTTATGCTTTAATATATAAGGGAGTCGATTAGGGCGATACCAATTAATCAGATTCACCCATCTTTTCCACTATTCTTCTCTCTCTCTAATCTATGAAAACCTAGATTTTAACAGCAACCATACAAGATCATGCAACATAAGAGAGCCATGTGGCCAATCAAGCCATAGAAGAACAATCAATTTGTTTTCCACTTGCCACTTATGCTGGTTGGTTTTCTATCATCCTTCTCCTCATCTCATTTGTTTCAGACCTTTACTTTCCGTGATTTAGAAAAGATCTTGATTTCATTATGTTTATTTAACACGTTCCATGTGAAAACTGCAAACCTTTATGTACATTGTCACTTTGTTTATACTAGATGCACAATGATATTAGAATTCTTCCACAATTTTATGCTAACATTATATGTTTTATCTATCACTGTAAATCTAAAGATGAAAATGGCTTTTCAACATAGACACCATACTAGATGGTTTTGAAAATCTTTTTACTATGAAGTCTGACATGATTATTCTCAGCTTCTATACTTGAGGCTGAAACAAGTTCTATATCTTAAAACTCCACAATGCATGATTTCTTTTCTAAGAAGATAAAACAATGAGGTACATACATTATCGTTTTGTTCTCCTCTTTGATTAACATGTGTAACTTCTGTCATCATGTAATAAAGTCGCTAACAAGGTTAAAAGCAAATGGATTAAACAAGCTCCATCATTATAGATCTTCAATTTAAAAGGACTTACAAATGGATCATATGAGCTGCATGATCATCAAAGTTACGTATGTACCAGCGGGGTGACATAATCTGCATCAAGTAAAGTAATGAGCACACTCCAACTTCCATTTTTCAAGAACAAGCAATAGTCAAGCATTTAGATATATACAAGTACATAAATATATGGGCAAAAGTTATTTTTCTAGAGCTACACTCCAGACATCTTCTCTGTAGTGCAGGTTTCCTTTACATAAGGAAGCTGATGTGACAAATCACGTACGGTAGAAATAGCCAGAAGGGAGACCTCCAACATCAATTGCCCAAACTCCACATATGGATCTGATGAAACAACAGGATTGCTACTCCTCCAATCACCATCATTTCCCCATCCTCCTCTTCTAGTGGGGGTATCCCAGATATCCAACCTAATAGATTTCAATAGGTCAAATGAGGCAAGAAGAAACTGCAGTAAGCAAAGATGATCATGAAATTCACGCACAAGCGTGTGAGGGGGAATTTGGCAGCAGGTTTGGACAGAAAATCACTAGAACTACTATCGGATTTGGAGGTGGATTTGAGGAGGTTTCGAAGGATGGAATTAAAGTTATTGATGAGAATGGAGGAGATAGCGACAATATTCTGGCATTGATCTTTTCTGGTCAGCTGGGACAGTGATGTGCACGCACACATCTATAAGATGTCAGTAACACCATAACAATGCATTTGATAGTTCCGTCCTTCAAATTTTTTAGGTGACACATAAACTAATTAATACAAACGTACAAGAGCATCCCTAGTAAAACATAGGAACCCCCATAACTATGTAAGGCTCAAAAGTTTTCCTTTTAGAAGGTTTTTGGAGCGCGACGATATAGAGAGATCATTTTATTATCATGAGGTTATTATATCTAAAATTACAACAATTGAGATATCATAATTAAAAGTTCCGAGTTAAACCATAAAGTATAATTGCCAAATTTTCACATTTATCACTGCAAAAATAACACTATCCCAAGGCATATGCTTATACGATGTCAGTAAAGGGAAACTTTCAAGCTAGTCATCATGTGTACAGGGAGTTTTCTGTTATGAAATTTGGATACTTCTATCCTTAAGTAATTTAACGCATTCCATAGGGGCATTTATCTCTGATTATTAGAGAAGTGACTTTCAATTCTTCAATAGCTTACCACCTTGCTCTAAATCTCACGCAACATTTTTCCTTCCTCGAAATCTAGATATGTGGTAGCATGGTTGTTGGCCTAACAAAGCAGCAATGACTCCTTTGAGATTCAGAATAGAACATCAGGCTAGTATGCTGAACTTTGACTCAACTAACTATCCTGAATGAAATAATCTATCGCAGGTTTTCTGACTTCAGGCAAGTTAAGCCAACGGTCCCACATCTAAGCCTTCAAATTTGATGCACCCACGAATTTTCACAAGAAGCCTAAGAGAAATTATTATGGTATCTGTGATAATAATGGAATTCAAAGGACCAATCAATCTTCGACTTCTTAATCCAGCACCCTAAGAGGCAATTTGAGGTTGCATAACCAAGTGACTCCCAAACAAGAAAACAGGAAACTGAGAAAAGTTCTAGTTCATGACTGTAAAGTAGAGAACTGTGAGAAGTGATGATCAAAGGGCCTTACTCGATGAATGCAAATATTACTACGTGTAACAAGAGAAGCTGCTTGCAATTCCATATGTCCTGCCCATGTACCATCCTTTCCCATGGACTGGCAGTATTCATCAAATGGAACATCATCCTCAATAAAAGGCTCGAACTCTTCCCGGTGTTTCTGTTAAATACAGTTCTGACATCAGACTTATCAGTTGTTGAAAAAGAAATTGCACATCATAAACATTCAAGTTGATGTCCTTTCTCGATAATAAACCAAGTTAGTTACAACAAGATAAAGGAGCAGAGTCACAAATATCAGCCAAAGAATAACAGATTAAACGTCGAAATGCAACTGCATATTAGTCAAGTTGGCAGCTTAATGCCATGTCAAAAAAGTAAGATATGGAATAAGCTTCCCAACATACTCAGATAAAATCAAGGAAAGGTTCTTAGCAGGCATAATTGCCAGAGCCAATGCAATGAAAAAACCAAAGTTAGTGCTTCAAGAAATGCTTGCACTAGTCAATAATTGTATGAGTGTATGCATTGAGTACAAAAAAATCATAAATAAGGTAGCCATGCCTCAAATAGGAGGACTAATGACCAGAGTCATGGTATACAATTAACTGTCACACGAAAAACAATTTTACACAAAAGTCACAGATCAAGAAAAGACTGAAACTTTTCAAAACGTTAAAAAATGCCTCTATTTTTTAAGATAAGATATTTTTTACCCAAGGATCGGTTCCTATGTACAATGATTCCCTAAACACCACCTCCAGCAAACTTTTCTGCAAAATAGCTGGCCTTTCTACGTGTATGCAGTACATCTATTCAGACCAACCCTATGATCTAGAATGCAATCAATGATTTTAGAAAGCTTTCATGCCTCCCGAAGGTACTTAAGTCGCACGCTGGAATAGTCGCTTTGATCTCTGGATTACATGAATGAAAGATCTTCAAGCCCTTTGGAAGTGCATGAGTATTCACCCCATTTAAATCCTTCATTCAGACCAGAAAAGAGTAAAAATCTTCAAAATCACTCTTGGCCAAGTTTCCAAATGAACACCAATCAAAGTATTAATCTTAATATCTTTTTCCTTTGGTTCTTCCATATGGTGTTTCTTTTCTCCTTTGGCACCCTACTTTCAATACCCAGTACTTCATTTAGGACATACATTCAATCCATTTTCATAGCTATGAGCATATGCATTTTTAGTCCATCTAAAACTGCTCTTCATGACCAAGCTTCATTCCAACAATCACTACAACCATGATAAGCATCCAGACACCCGGTTTTGGGCAGCCAAAACATTAGAACAATAAACAAATAAATAAAGATCAGATAGGCTCCCACAATCTTTAAATAAGAGTTGCAGATAAACCCAATGATGAGTGAAGAAGATAACTGTCAACAAGAAAAGAAGCAGCAAACGTGCTTTTATACACTTCATCAGTGATGGAACAAGTGCCTCAGAGAAAGGGAAATATTAACTTACCATTTAGTGTGTGGCAAGACCATTGATATGCACAGAATCATGCTGACTTGGAGTCATTAAATCGGCATTATCTGAAGTTTTGGGGTACTTGATAGCTTGGTTATGCCAGAAGCATGATGTATAGCGCCGAACTTTGAATGTCCCACTCAGGGACGAACAAATGAATGTTTTGACACTAGTTTCAGATTGAACAGAATGACACCACCAAAATCAGGTGATCACATGCAAAGTGATGAAGCCCAGTTAAGTGAATCAAAACTTGAGAGGTTACAACAAAACCAAGTGGGTATTCCTCAGGATCAAGAAATGCATGCAGCCTCAAGAGTTCCTTAGGGCAAGATTCCAAGAAATTCAACTAAAAGATTGTGTGTTACACTAATTGGATATTTTTCTATATTGGATTTGATTGGTTAGGCACACCCAATTGCGTTCCAACACTCCCCTACTGTAACTTACGTCTTCCTAGTTTACCTTGGAATTCTCTCAACGGTTTATATGTGTACTAGTAGGCCCAATTTAGGCTAAAAGAAGCTGCTGCATGATTTTAGGAATTCAGTCCAGCAGGAAGCAGGATTTCACCAGAGAGTCCTCACGGGCACTACCTAATCTCCTGACAGAATTTTATTAAAGATTGTTGGTTTAACTTTTATTTTGCTTGTCGGTATTGATACTGAGGTCATTACCCAAGTGAAGAACATTCTAAAATTTGGAGAAAGGATTCGGGCTTCATGATATAATGCTGGTATTAGCTCCCCATGCCTTTTTAGTTGCACGAACCCACACTACTGCTTCAAACAATATCTCCCAAAAAGGTTCCTATGATAGAGCATGTCAAAATTTTGTTTGCAACAGCCACTTTTTTTTTTTTTTAAATCTGCAACAGCCACTTGCCCGCTCCTGCTTCATGCAATTAAGCCTTACACGATGGTAACTGCACCTAATAAGTTAAAGTACAACCATTCTAAGAATGCTGGTAAATGTGACCCAGATTCTACTATATAAACTTGGAATTTCTGGTTTATCCTGCCATGAGATGCCCAGATACTCTGATACCAACCCTGTTCTTCATGCTATACCCAGTTCTAGCTGACCCTTTGCATCCCCAATTAAATGTTATTCACCAGAACAACAACTAACTTAGAGTGTGGTGAGCTCTTCTCTTCCTTTGACTCCCATGCGTTCGTTGCATATATTGATTTAGTAGACTGAAATGGTTACACAAAATCCTCGATTTCTCCACTAGTTACTGCATTTTTCTCTTTGAATCTCACTCATTTCTTGGAAATGCAAGAAACAATAGACTCTCTGAATCTAGACATAAGCTGAGAATTGGGCTATTCTTTCCACTTGCATTAAAATTATTTGGTCGTAAGCCTTTTTTCTGCATGGGTATTCTTTTTCCTCCCCTAATCCCCCATACGTTGATAACAGCACCTAAAATTTGCTTCCAATACAGTCATACTCGTAGAGTCTCACGTGATTGAAAAAACATTGTAGTGGAATCTCATTTTATTCAAGAATAACATAATGCGAGACAAGTCTCATCTGAAAGAAAATTTACTGATATCTTACTAAAGCAATGTATATTCAAAGAATTAAAATTTGTTCAATCTCTTCTCTTAAAGTAAATAGCTATATACCGTAATATACTGTACCACCATAAGGCGATACTTTCCATGTTCCTCTTCTTTCCCTTCCAACTGGTCTGCTAAGGCCCTGCAAACTATCCAATGTGATCAACTTAAATTACGAGAATCTCAACAAACTAAAGTGGACCAAAGTCGATTGCCATTACCTGCTATGAGTATGAAATATAAAATTGTGAGATCATCCAGTAAGCACTAACCTAAAGAAACAGTTACCATCTGCAGTCACTTGAACAATTTTCAACCCCAAAGCGTCAAGCTGGGAACGAAACTCTGTAATGTCAGCCTGCTTTCCATGTTTTTTGACCTGCCCACCACAAATAATTTGTTAGGCAACAGATTGACCACAGCGAGTCGACCACTCCTTAGCTGACGCATCAATGTTTTTTTTTTCATTTCAATACTTTTTAATGCATCAAGACACTTTATTAACAATAATTTGATTAGATTTCGTTCATGAATTTCTTCGAGCACTTGGTGGATTGTAAACAATGAGATGCAGAGTGTTAAAGAATCTCTCCAACCGAAGCAACAGGTAATATTGCAAATCAATTGAAAAATCACGGATAAAGAGAGAAATGGAACCTTACGTGGGTCTGCTTTTTGGGTTTGGACTTTTGATGCTTTGCTTGAACCATGCCGAGAAGCTCGTTAAATTCGCAGAGAAAGTTGTCGAGTGCGGTTGATTTCGAAACTCGTCGGTGAGAGCGGTTGATTTTGTCTTTGGCTCCGTTTTGCCTTTTTGGTTTTGTAGCTGCGCCGAATATAGCCCCTTCCTAACACCGGTGCTGCAACCAAACTATGCATAAGCGCGGCGACTCGGCTCGGGCTATATGTTCTACGTTCTTCTGGAGGACATTTTTGCTCAAATACATTAAAATCCACTAAGACCCGGACAAATCTATTATGCAACCATTTGCATAAGCCGGAGCGGTGACTGACCGTATCTGTGGATGTTTGGCCCATCCTTAGGTGGACCTACAGACTAAAAATCAACCCCATTGGTGTTTCTAACCGTTCGATTTGATTCTTTTTCATGAGTTGATTTTAACCGTTGGATTCCAGTATTATTTGGGGTCGTTAGACCCAACGACAAGAAGTCACCAATCAAGTCGATTTTTTGTCTGAGCCCATCTGGGGTGCTCCAAACATCTATACGGTCAAGGGTCCCACTTGGCTCATAAGACGTCCTTGAAGAAAAATGTTGCTCAACAATTATTTGATGGACGCTCTCCCGCTTGACCTAAGATGTTTTTTTTTCTTTTAAACAATCTAAGATGATGTAAGAGGGTGTTTGGTAAAGTCACAAGTTGGGAGATTATTCCATATCCAATTAAGATCTCTGTTTTTTTTTTTTTTCATGTGTGTTTTAGAACGAGCGTAATTTGGAACTCGTGCAAGTTAAATACGCACGAATTTGAATGTATTACATTTAGACGGACTCAACAAATCACACGCGAATGTTTATTATGTGTGTTTATTTGTGCAAATGACAATAGATGTTGTATCAGATCCAGTGCATCTTATTTCATTATATAAAATAATTTATGTACATTTCGAATTGTTCACGTATACTCAAACATTTATATACGATCTAGATATACATATAATATGTTATATAGTTTTTAATACTATACATATTAGATATATTATATACGAAAAATTTTCGAAATGAACCCAAGTTTAAAGGTATTTTTTAAAAAGAACCGTATTTTTGAAATTTATCAAAATAAACCTAAGACGCCGAACCATTTGGCTAAAAAGTCAAATTACTGTTAGATGCCATATTGTTAACCGTCGCCAAACCATTCGGCTTCTGACAACGATTTGACTTTTTTTTCACACACAATTTTGGTATACCCACATGGAAGATAAATCAATGATCACCTAATCTGAAATTTCTAAAATCATCAAACGTGGGTTTCAAGTTAACACGGTAAAAAATAAAAACGCCTAACAATATGGTGTCTTATAACGCCAAACCATTTGGAGAGGGCAATTCCACCATTTTAAAATTTCGTGAGAATACACGAAACGGTTTGGCGTCTTAGGTTTGTTTTGACAAATTTCAAAAAATACGGCTCTTTTTGGAAAATACCCTTAAACTTGGGTTTGTTTCGAAAATTTTCCGTGCTATATATTATATAAAAATAATATAATATATTTATATTATAATAATTATATTATTATATTATAATCATATATAATATTATTATATTATATTATATTATTAATATTATTAAAATAATATTAATAATTTGTTAATATCATTAATAATAACAATAATATTATTATTATTATTATATTCTATATATTATTTTATATAATATATATTATAGAGTAAAAAAAAATTAATGTGATGCACCGTGCGATACACCATAAGTGTGCCTTATGGTGCATCAGTGCATGTTGTAACACGTGATTTGGTGCATATTCCAATTCTCAGGGGGGTGAGTGTTGTAATTTGCACCTTAGTGCACAGATGCGCTTTGCGAGTAGTGCGTATTGATATAATCAAGCATATATATTTTTTGGCTGAGTTGCACACAACAACACTAATACACATGCATTTGTAAAAAATAAATGCAACCTATTGGAACACAAACGAGCATGGGGACTAGTTCCGGTGCTATCCCATTTCTACACCAAAAAAGAGAAAAATGAAGTTTAAGCGTGGATTGAAAAATAGCATATAAAAAAAATAACGGCAGTTGTAACGGTAACAATCCGAGCCCATTACAATATATTGAAAATAGCGCTCAAATCTGAAATAAGGGTTTAGCTTTATAATGGCGCAAATAACAATTGTTATTTTGTGAAAAAAAAATATTTTTCTTTTACTATTATCGAGTTTTTTTGAAAAAAATAATGAAATATTAATATTCTGACTTTTGACTCTGACATAACAGTCGTAACAACAACATTAAGGGACAGTTAAAACATTAACGGACAATTTAGTCCCCACTAAGTAAGTAATGTTCTATCCAAATAAGAAAAGAAGAAGAAGAAGAAGAAAAATTAAGAGGTAAGGCTCATTGTAATGATGGATCTCCCCTTCTTTTATAATATGTTCTATAATGGTGATCAACAAAAGTTTTACTGAAAAATGATTTGTACGTGAAAAATGTTGATATAGGAGACTAGGGTTTGACCTAGGTCAATAGGCCTCCACTGTGAGATTGGGTGAGATCACGTTTTGGTAAGGATGCCACTCCATGTAGGGATGCTCCACACACACACACACACAAAATAAACAAAATTCTGGCTCCACCTCTGATGTCATCACCATGGACTGGACTGCCGTGAGTGCTACGTCATCACGTCACGGTGGAGTGATAACTCCTCACGGTGCAACCACCACGAATGTCACATGTCGGGCCCTAATAAGGTCCGACTTCACCATTAAAATGTCATGACCAACACATCTCTCACATCTTTTCCCACACTTTGTTTCCTTTAATTTCTGGTAATTATTATTGCAAGGGTCGGGCTCCGTTGACAGATATAAAATGACAGGTAAATGTCAGGGACACAATATAAGCCACATGGCACACCATTACAGGGCTCTAACCGTATGGATGTTTGTCCTATCCCATGGTGGACCTACAAACCAAAAATCAGCCGAATTAGTGATTTATACGCTTTGGATTGGACTTATTTTCATGGGCTGATCTCAACTGTGAGAATTTGAGCAGTATTTGAGGTACAAAGATGCAACACTTATAAGTTACTAATCGACTGATTTTTGGTCTGTAAGTCCACCATGGGATAGGACAAACATCCATACGGCCATAATCCTGTAATAATGTGCCACGTGGCTTATATTGTGTCCCTGTCATTTTATATCTGTCAACGGCATTTAAATATTCATCCACCTCTCATCAATTATACTATTTTTTTCTCACCTTGCTTCTTAAAAGTAAGGCACTAACAGTACACCCTCTCTTTTCTAGCCGTTGGATTTTAGTCTTTTTTAGGCACGAGCTTCATGAAAATTTAACGGAAATAACAGCCGTTTCTTCCACATTTTTTTTCAAAAAATAACGGCTGTTTGCGTCAAAATGATTATTAAGGTAACGGGCTTGTAGCGTTACTATTTTAATGGCCGTTAAAACCGTTTAAACAGCATTACTTTAAATCATGATTTAAAATTTAAATTATACAGAACATGTACAATAGCTACATTGCAAAAGCTGTTGGAGATGAGGAGTGGTTTGTTAGCCATATAAAACAGGTCCTGGTTCGTTAACCAAACATAAAAATTAGTTACGGGATAGCGGTTGAAGATGCTTTTTAGACTGGTCATGCCATCATTAATCAAACGCGTCAAAGTTTAGTGGAGGCGACATTAAACTTGTGCTCATCATTTCCCCACTTGCCTGGTGTCTTAAATTTTACATCTGGATGTGGGTCACTTTACCAGCGAAAATAAGAAGGTGGGCTTTATCGGAAAAAAAAAGTCCACGGGTAAAACTTCGGTCACAATCCAACCAGGGCGTCTCAATACAAGTTGAGGCCTAAGGCAAAAGCTCTCTCTCTTTCTCTCTCTCTATATATATATATTAATTAAAAATTAGAACTCTATAGTACCCCAGGGTAGTCGATGTAGAGGACTCTTGTGGCCCTACATAGATCATTTATTTAGCCCAATGACTGTGTGGATGTTCAACCCATCTTTTGGTGGATAAACACACTAAAAATCAGCTTGATTGATCATTTCTAGCCATCCGATTTACTATCCAAGAAATATGCTTGAATCCAACAGCTAGAATCATATCTTAAAAGGTACTAAAATCTATGGTTATAGATCATCAATTAAGTTGATTTTTGGATTGTATATCCAATAATGAGTGGGATAAAAATCCATGTGGTAAGTGGGACCTGGGCTGGGGCCCTTCTCTCACTAAGGGGCCTTAGGCAACCTACCCTTAAGGTAGGGCACTGCACAAAACGAACCACATGGCACACTTTTAGTGGACAGTGACTGTATGGATGTTTGGTCAATCACTAGATGGACCTACAAGCCAAAAATAAACCTGATCAATGATTTCTAAGGGTTTGATTTAAGTTATTTTCATGGGTTGATTTTAACCTTAGGAATCTGATTATTTTTTGGCATTATTTGGGTGCAAAGATCCAAAGGTTGAAATCACTAATCAGGCTGATTTTTGGTTTGTAGGTCCACCGAGGGATTGGCCAAACATCCATGCGATCAGCGTCCACTAATTGTGTGCCACGTGGCAGTGTAACCGAAGTTTTACACCGAGTTCACCTTCACTGACTGCGGATTGTCAGGGAAGCGGCTGACAATCACAATTTTTGGCACAATATGAGCCACGTGGCACACTCTTAGTGGAATCTGACCGTATGGATGTTTGACCACTCTCTCGGTGGACCCGCGAACCAAAAATCAATCTGATCAGTGATTTACAGCCTTTGGATCTTTGCAACCAAATAATGCTCAAATTCCTACCGTTAAAATCAACCCATGGAAATAACTTCAATCAAATTGCTTAGAAATCACTAATCAGGCTGATTTTTGGTTTACAGGTACCGAGGGACTGGCCAAACATCCATACGTCCAGTGTCCACAAAGAGTATGCCACGTGGCTGGGTGAGTGTTTTTTAAGATTTTTTTTTTTATTTTGCTTGCGTAGGTAGCAAAAACTAAAAAGCACTTGGGTAAGTGCCGAGAACTCTGATCGTCTTGATGAGTAAAGTTGTGACGGAAACCGGTCACAGCACTCAATACGAGCCACGTGGCATATTATTAGAGGATGATGACCGTATGGATGCTTGTCTAGTCACTCGAGTAGAGGGGTACACAAAAAATCAGCCAGATTCGTAATTTCTAACCGATTCCGTTGAAGTTATTTTCAGGGTTGATTTTAACGGTTGGAATTTGAGCATTATTGAGCGTTATTTGGGTGCAAAAAGCCAAAGGTTGTAATCACTAATTAGGCTGATTTTTGGTTTGTAGGTCCACCGAGGGACGGGTCAAACATCCATACGGTCAGCGCCCTCTGATCGTATGCCACGTGGCTCGTATTGAGTGCTGTGACCGGCTTCCGTCACAACATCTTGTGACACAAGTTTTACTCTGTTTCATTAAGAATCTTAATTACACGACTTTCAAAGAACATTCATGGTTTTGACACGCGGACGATGATGTTGTCTCCTAAAGAGTAAAACTTCTATCACAATAAATTGTAAATCAGACAATCACAAGCCAACGAGTTCTTGGCACGTACACAAGTGCTATGCAACCTACCATGTGCTTTTTCTTTGAGGTGTACGTGCCGAAAACTCATTAGCTGTGATTGTGTGATTTACAATTTGTTGTGACAGAAGTTATACTCTCATCTAAAAACACAAAAGGAAAATGACGAAGACCTGATTTATTCTGTTTTTCTTTTTCTGGCTGTGCAGTTGGAATGCAGCACGGATTTCAAAGATACAATGCGTGCTAGATTGTCGTCCCTTAAGGTTCCAGCTCGCTCAGCTGGCAAAGTTTGTGGGTGATGATATCATAAACCGGACAGATGTCCCTTGAAAAATGTGTTATTTCAATGTTTTCAAAAAAAAAAATTATGAATTAAAAACATATTTTTCAAGGAGTATTCAATGGTGGATACACTGTTTATATACATACTAGATTTGTCCCCATGGACCTGGCTTCAAAACCCGCATTGGCCGTGTTACTAATCTCTTTAAAAACAGGCTTAATTACCAAAAGAAAAAAGAAAAAAATTACAGTGTCGCCCGATACTAACCTTTCCCTTTCTTGTTAATTCTCTAAATTAGAATATTTATCTGATAAACAATTCTCCTAATCCAGGTTTTTAGATATAATTTAAGGATCGGGCTCCGTTCTAAATGACGCAGATAAAATGATAGGGACACAAATAAGCCACGTGGTACACTTTTACAGGACTCCTAATGATCCATTAATAGTAGAGTAGAGAGATTTTAAGATTTATGTATCAAGTTCCACAGATTTCTCGCTAGAAGCCAACGACAGTGAGATGACTCCATTGCTTTCTTAAGTATTACAGATGAAAGCTGAGGATGACAAGTTTGTAAGTTGATATCAAAGGATTTTGATGTACCTCATTAGATGTTTGTCCTATTACATGGTGGATGTACAAACCAAATATCAACCTGATTAGTGATTTATAGGCTTTGGATTAGACTTATTTTCACGGGCTGATCTCAATTGTGGGAATTTGAATAGTATTTGAGGTACAAAGATGTAACACTTATAAATCACTAATGAGGCTGATTTTCGGTTTGTAAGTCCACCATGGGATGGGATAGGACAAACATCTATACGGTCAGATTCCTGTAGTAGTGGGCCACGTGGCTTATATTGTGTCCCTGTCATTTTATCCGTGGGGGCACAATAAAAGCCACATGGCACACTGTTACAAGACTCTTACAGTATGGATGTTTGTCTTGTCTCATGGTAGACCTACAAACCAAAAATCAGCCCGATTAGTGATTTATAGGATTTCGATTGGACTTATTTTCATTGACTGGTCTCAACCGTGGGACTTTGAGCAGTATTCGAGGTGCAAAGTTCCAACACTTATAAATCACTAATCAGGCTGAGTTTTAGTTTGCAGGTCCAGCTTGGGATTGGACAAACATCCATACGGTCAAAGTCGTGTAACAGTGTACCACCTGGCTTATAGTGTGTCCCTATATTAATAGTATCTCCCAAAGCAACCACGGAGAATAAGATTTGACACCCGCGCGCTTCCGCACCTTGCCATCAAACTCCTTTCCTTTGTGCACCTATACAGCAAAAATGGCCTAATTAGTGAGCTTTAGCCATTAGATTTGAGTCCCTTCTGTGATGAAAAAAGTTCAAATCAATGGCTAGAAATCACCAAGAGGCTGATTTTGACGTGTAGGTACGAACTACAAAGGGATGGGCCCAACAAGTAGAACTTTTTTGACGGACGACCATCATCAACGTTGCTCTGACAAACAACAATATGCCCACTTGTCATTTTAGAGACTGCGACCGTATGGATGTTTAGCCCATCCCTAGGTGGACCAACATAGTAAAATTCAGCTTCAATATTGATTTTAATCCTTTGGATTTCGTACCCCAAATAATGCTCTAATCCCATGGTTAAAAATCAACCCGTGAAAGAAAACGACTCCAAGCCAATGCTTTATAAATCACTAATCAGGTCCACTTGGAGATGTCCAAACAATTATGCGGTCAGTGTTATCTAAGAACGTTCCACGTGGCTCATAATGTGGTCGGTCATCAACGTCCATCAGCATATTCTGAGTAAAACTTTGATGACAGGCTGCAATATGAGCCACGTAGCCCACTCTTAGAGGACTCTGACCGTATGGATGTTTGTCCAATCCTTAGGTGGACCTACAAACCACCTAGTGATTTCTAGACGTTGGATTGGAACTATTTTTCCTGGCTTGATTTTAACCGTAGGAATTTGACATTATTGACCATTATTTGAGGTACAAACTACAAAGAGCCAAAAGGTTTGAAATCACTGATCAGGCTGATTTTTAGTTTGTAAGTGACCGTATGGATGTTTGGGCAATCACTAGGTGAACCTACAAACCAAAAATGAACCTGATCAGAAATTTTTAAGCGTTGGATTGAAATTATTTTCATGGGTTGATTTTAACTGTAGGAATTTAAGCATTATTGATCGTTATTTGGTGCAAAGATCTAAAAGGTTGTAAATCACTAACCAGATTGATTTTTGGTTTGCAGATCCACCTAATGATTGGACAAACATCCATACGGTAAGAACCCGATAAGATTGTACCACGTGGCTCATACCCTGGGCTGTGATCTGCTTCACTGACAGCAAAGGTTTACTCTGGGCAAACAGTCGTTTGGTCAGAGGGGCCCGCACGTCTCACCTATTTCTTGTCGTATTATGACGACGAATTCAGACTAGTTTTCTCCCACGCGCGTCTGCATCTCTCAGCTCTCGAGGCGGGCCGTCACTTCTCTTTCTCTATTTCCGTACTGACGCACTTCGACGTATGTCCTCTCTTCTACTTTTCAAACCTTTTTCTTATTGGGAAATGATTTTTTCCAATTCCAGTGAGCTTTTTAACATTTTCCACATGTTATATAACGAAAGTACCCTCCAAATTAAGCTGTCCTTACCTGTTTTTGGATAGGGCATTTATGTCAACATGTGAAAAAAGTTTACTGGAAGTGGTAAAAAGCTAACCAGAAAAACCATTTCACTTTCTACACATACTTTATTTCATAATCACGATTTCGATCTTCTAGAACAAATTTAATCTCAACTTTTCCCACTTATCTTCTCCCTCATAATCCACATCTCCACCTTCTCATTTCTCTCACTTTTCTTCGTTCTTCAAGCATTTCACCATTGATCTCAGCTTCTCATTCTGGTTTCTTTTTCTATTTTGAGCTTCAATCTCGATCCTCTGTTTTGACGTTGGTGACAGTTGATGATCCATGAATGAACAGTAGGAAGTTAATACTAAAGTACGCCAGGTGAGATCTTTAACAGAGCTTTTTGATTAGTTAGTGATCAGGTTTGTTTGAGCTCTAGCATGCCCTTTTGATGCTTGATCTCATTTCCCTCCTTCAAAATTACGAAATTGCACGTTTTCGCTTGATTAATTCGTCTCTCGTGTTCGATAATTTCACCATTGTCTGTAAGAACTTTCGATTTGCAATGTGATCGATTTTTTACAGACCTTAGTGGTGTCTCTTATTTGTATTTCTGCTTCGTTGATTATGTAAGTTCACAGCCTGATCTACGGCTGATCTGGGTTTGCATTGTGCATCCTGGATCATCCCATTTCATTGCATACACGGTTTAGCGGTTTTAAAATTGAGAACTGCTTTATCTTCTTCCTCCGGATTCGGAGCAAAACATTAGATTGAATGCGATTGTTGATGTGTAAATGCATTGCCATCTATTAATGTGTGGTGTTACAACAGCAAAATCTGTGGTTCATAGGCTAGAATGCATACATCCTTGTTGGTAGCTTCTTCCCCAACAAACTGATAATTTAAATCAATTCGGTCCTCTCGTGGGAACACTGGATCGACTATGTGTTGTGTTTGATTTCCATGAAAATTTTCTTTCTTTTTGTGGTTATTATCCCCCACCAACAACCTTGCCAGAATGCCTAAAAGATAAGCAGAAAATCTAAAGATGTTTATAATATGCATAGAGAACCCCATATTCTCTATTGAAATTTAAGTTGAATTTTATGAAGAGAACTTCTAGGAATTGAATTCTTGTATGCTGAGTCTGGAAGCCATACTAATGTATTGGTGTCCCAAATGCAATCATCATCGTAGCCTTATTGCAACTATGAGAACAGTTGATGAGGATCAATCCGTCCGTTTATCTGAAATGGGGTAAAATGGATTTTAACGTAAATGGTAATGATCCTAATTTGGACTCTTAAATTAAGCTAAGGGTTGAGGAGATCTGGGTCTCACTTCTCAAACTCTGCAAAAGATAAATCTTTCCCAAGGTGGTTCAAATCCTAAGAGAGTTCAAATCAGATTATACTTAGTGCAAGAATGGGGTGTCTATAGCAGATATTTTGGGGTCAGAAAAAATCCCATTGCAATGAGTTCTTGAAAATTTGCCATGGGCTATCCTCTTTACTGTTCTTATTTCCATGTACAGTCAAATTACTAACAGTTGTGATTGATAAAGTTGACTCAATCAATGGAACTAAAATTCCATTCTCCAGTCTTAAGTACTCCCATCTCAATGAATTTTCTTACAGAAGTATTTATTTGGAATGAAATGAAATTATTTTCTGAAAGTGTCAATTTTCTGATTTTTAATTGAAGTTTTTGCTTAATATATTATTCTCATACATGAATTATACTTCTTATTTGAATATATGGTCACCATTAAGTTGGCTTCCTAGTCTAAAATTAAGTTTCTGCTTTCGATCTTTGTAAATCTTTTCTCATAAAAATTTCTCTGTTTTATTTGAATAGCAATAGTTAGTGACATTATGGACCACAAGACATGGCTTTGGAGGAAAAAATCTTCAGAGAAAACAATTGTTATAAGTGATAAAGTCAGACTCTCAGTGAAAGGCAATGAAGAAGAGGTAATTGAAGCTCGTCTTGTGTTTTCAATTCATTTGTTGATTTTTTTTTTTTTTTAATTTTGCTACAGATACTCTCACAAACGCTATGTAAACAATCTGTTGCATATTGTGCCATCCAGAAAATATAAAAATTAACGTCCATAATGGTATTGTTATCATTTGACTGAAAATTTGATTGTTAGCTTGAAATGACTGTTCAAACTGTTCCATAGTATCAGAGTGAGGCTTCCTACTAAGGATTTTATGAAATCAGTGATTAAACCACTTAAAGGGTTGTGAAAAAGGAAGAACAGAAGCAAGGGGTACATGAAGGTACGAGGGAAGGATCAAACCGAAATGCCAAAACTGCATGGCAGCTTATGTAAGAGACAACAGACGAGTAATTTATGTTTTGTCAAATATAAATTGGTGAGATATTCCTGTCTTTCCAATTAGGATAACTTTAAAAATTCAGACTTTATTCAAATACTTTCTCAACCTTGGGACCGATATATTTTTTGGTAATTTGACTATTTTATTAGCCATAATGTCAGTCTGATGATTTGCCTCTCTATATAATTATCAAACTCTGCAACTTGATCTCGGGAAGCATAAGGGAGACCAAAGTCCATACCGCCCATTGAAGTTTGTTCATGTTCAAGAGAGTAACTACTACTATCTTGGAGTCGCACTCTATCCATAACTACATCTGGAAGAGGTTTAAAACTCTGAGAATCACAACCCTCTATATTTGACCAATTTTATTAGCCATAATGTCAGTCTGATGATTTGCCTCTCTATATAATTATCAAACTCTGCAACTTGTTCTTGGGAAGCATATGGGAGACCAAAGTCCATACCGCCCATTGAAGTTTGTTCATGCTCGAGAGGGTAACTACTACTATATTGGAGTCACATTCTATCCATAACTACATGTGGAAGAGGTTTAAAACTCTGAGAATCACAACCCTCTTTATGTTACCAAGAGTGACAGACAGAGAACAAATTGTTACCAAGAGTTGATTTGACAGAGTTGATAGAAGTGCAAACGGTGTTTGGTGCAAAGGCAAATATAAAATGACCATGTTGATCGCGCAGTAAGCCCCCTCTTAATCTTGATTCCCTTTTGCTACCTCTTCAACTGTGAGCTTGACCCAACTATTTTAGGCTATTTAGTAAGAAACAAAATGGTCTTAAGTAGCCATGCCAAGCCTGGTTCAGAATTTTATGCTTTGCAGACATATATGCTAATCTTTGTCAGTCCTATTAAGCATACCTACATGTTAGATAATCATAGATGATAAGAAGTACTCACTTTCATAATTATAGAAAAAGATAATTAAAAAAGAACATCTAACCTATATGTTAGATAATCTTAAGTTGTTAAACACAACTACAGTTGTTTGATTTTCTCCCCTCTTATAAATCAACTTATTAATTTATTAGATAGCTGATAGTCTATGGTGTATAGATTTTATTTATTTCTTTTAATATATTTCTTTTTTAATTTTTATTTTAAAATAACCTTCTGGTTTAAATATAACTACAATACGTCTTCTTTTTGGGCTTCTCGAAGGTGCCGTGTCGGACACCACATATATCTCAGACACCACATGTGTATGCCATTGTTACATAGGTGCTCAAAATGAGTATAACGTTATGTTGATGACTTCCATTAAGTCTGTACAGAGGTGCTGTCCCCCTTTAAAATTGGTGCTTTGCAGATGCTATTCCCTTCCTATTCTTCATGGTACCACTATCAGAACAATCAAAACAGCTTTGATATTCTCGTGAAGACTTGAAGTACAGAGAGACAAATTTAATTTTACACACGTCTTTCTTGTTGGGGCTTGGGAGCATGACTACTGTATCTCGTGAAAAGATATATGATATATGATATATGTACTAAGTTGCTGAATGTTTCTATATGAACTTTTTATTTCATTTGGCAAAGAGCACCTCACAATCAATGGAATCTTCTTCGAGGAGTCACTAATGGTTGTTTGATTAAATACAGACACTTGTGACAGATAAAAAAAATGAGTTGGACAGATCAGTAAAAAATCTAAACGAGAAGCTATCATCTGCCCTCTCTGAGTGTAATGCCAAAGACGATCTTGTGATGAGCCATGCAAATGTGGCGGAAGAAGCCATTCAAGGTTATTTACTCGTACAATTTTTCCTCCCTATTCTTTCATAGTAAGGGTATCCTGTTTGAATGTGTGCAAATCATCTTTGATAAGCTTACTTTTAAAAAATTTCTTTCTAATTTTCTGATCTCATGGATTATTTTATTTAGGGTGGGAGAAGGCAGAAGCAGAAGCAGTGTTTCTCAAGCAAGAATTAGTTGAAGCTTTGCAGCAGAGAGTAGCTGCAGAAGAAAGGATAGCTCACTTGGACGCGGCTTTGAAGGAATGTATGCAGCATTTACGTTTTGTTCGGGAGGATCAGGAGCAAAGGATTCATGATGCTGTTACGAAGACATCAAGACAACTTGAAAACGCATGGATTGTTTCAGAGGAGAAGTTAGCAGATGCAAGAAAGTGGCTTGCCAAATTAGGTGTGGAGAATTCTCATTTGAGTAAGGCACTTCAAGCCAAGGAGAAATTGATTGATGACTTGAGTGAATGCAATTCCCAGGCAGAAGCAGATTTTAATGCATTAATGGCTAGATTAGATTCCACAAAGAGAGTTAATGCTTCTCTCAGTTATGAGGTTTGCATGCTTGAGAAGGAGCTTGAGATTCGGAACAAAGAAAGAGAATTTAACCTTCGATCAGATGATGTGTCACACAAACTACACTTGGAGAATGTGAAGAAGATCGCGAAGTTAGAAACAGAATGTCAGAGGTTGCGTCTCCTGGTTCGAAAGCGATTGCCTGGTCCCGCATCTTTGGCAAAAATGAAGAATGAAGTTGAACTGTTTGGAAGGGAACCTTCTGAGATGAGGAGGAAGTTAAATCCTCCAATGACCGGTTTGATGTTGAGGGACTTTGCACCAGACAATTCTCATGACAGTCCCTGTAAAAGAATCAATCATCTGATTGAGCAGTTACGTGTTAAGGAAGAAGAAAACAATACTCTCAAAGAATCACTAACCAAGAAAAACAATGAACTCAAATCTTCAAGGATCATGTGTGCACGGACAGCTTTCAAGTTATCACAGGCTGAGGCTCAGCTTGGAGAATTATCAAAAGTTCAGACAATTATGGAGCGGGAAATGAGTATTCCTGTGTCAAATGATCTCTCCCTTGCTTCGATATCTGAGGGCGGTGGCAACGAAGATGAGCTTAGCCTTGCTGATTCATGGGCTTCTGCTTTAATTTCAGAACTGGAAAATTTCAGAAATGGGAAGCCAAAGGGCCCAATATCGTGCAAAACAGTTGGACTTTCAGATATATGTCTGATGGATGACTTTGTTGAGATGGAAAAATTAGCGATAGTTTCCATGGATAAATCTTTTGAAAGTTCCCATGTTTCTTCAGATGAATGTAATACATTTGTGGGCCCCTTGGAAACCGAGTTTGGGGTGTGTCCCTCAGAAGCAAATAGTAAAGATCTAGTTCAAGTTCTAAACAGTCAGTCAGGCTTCAGCGACACAAACCAGTACATCCAATCAAAAGATATATTAATTGGGAAATATCCTAGTTGGCTTCAGGATATTTTGAGGTTGGTCTTGGAGCAAAATCGTGTCACACAAAAAACCCCCGATGAAATTCTTGAGGAGATTAGAATAGCTTTGGCATGTATGAATCATGTTGGCTTCAATGAAGTTATGGATGCAAGTGAAAACTCAAGGCGTTACAGCATGTCAGACCCCCCGCATAGTGGCTACATCTCTTGGAGGCCTCCAAATACGTCTCCAATGGTAGATTCATTTGATCAAGCATCTGGTATCATCTCGTTGAAGGAAAGAAGCTCCCAACAGCTTCGATCAAATCTGAGTAAATCAATCTGTAAAATAATTGAGCTTCTCGAAGGTATTAATCAACCATCTTTAATGGATTACAATACCCAACTAAGCTTGCCAGAAAATGATGGGAGTTCTTTACCATATAACAATTCAACAGCACCTACAGGCTACATTAATCGTGTTTTCCAGTGGAAAAGTTCTGAACTCAGTGTTGTTGTACAGCAATTTGTTCACACTTGTAATGATCTGTTGAATGGAAATGCTGATCTTGAAAACTTTGCCAGGGAATTAACTTCAGCTTTGGACTGGATTATGAACCATTGCTTTTCCCTTCAAGATGTTTCAAGCATGAGAGATACAATCAAAAGGCATTTTGACTGGGATGAATCAGAGAGTGAAAGTGAACTTGAAGTTGGAATGAACAGTCCACGTTTGGAGGCAGAGAAAGTACAGGCATCTGAAGAACAGTCACCATGTTTGTCCTCATCTGCTGCTTCAAATGGCCAAATTAATTTCTCCCAAATGGATGAACTTCAGTTAAATTCGAAAGAAGAATATAGGAGATTAGAAGACAAATTGACGAATGTGGAATCCGCAAAGAATGATTTGGAAGGAAAGCTCCAGTCAGCAACCGATAAGATTGAAGCCTTGATGATTCAACTTCGAGAATCAGAAGAAAGTATTGTGAATTCACAAACAGAACAAGAAACTTGGAAAGAATCAAAGGGGTTAATTGAGGATCAAATCGAAAATCACAAGTTGCTTAATGAAGATCTCAACACCCAGCTTACTATTGCTAGAGTTGAATTAAATGAAGCTTTCCAAAAGTTTTCGTCTCTGGAAGTGGAATTGGAGGATAAAAGTAATTGTTGTCAAGAATTAGAGGCAACATGCCTTGACCTACAGCTTCAGTCAGAAAGGTACAGACTTGATTTCTCATTCTTATAGTTTTATGGAAACTTTCATGAGTTTTTCATTGATTCATGAGAAATCTCAGATTGCTGAAATATATGAATCACAGTGTTCCAAAGAAGGAAGTACCCAAGTACGATACAAGTCAAGAGGAAAGGCAACTCCGAACTGTAAGCTCACGTCTTCATAAAAGCACATTTTCTTTTTGAAGTAAAATTAAGCCCTTGAGTCTTTACTTATTAAAAAAAAAAAATCTTTAGTCTTTAATCAACCATTCTCGTATTGATGAATTGAAAAAACAAGTAGCAAAGATAGAAGCTTGCTATGTAACAAGGACACAACACTTTTAGGGTTTTACCATGTCAAACACGTAGACATGGACACATGTGTCAACACATCCCAGCGACATTTTGATACGTAAGGATTTGTCACCCTTATTTTATTTTTTTTATGAAATAAATGATTTCTGAAAGAGGGTTGGTGTGTTCCATCCTCCATACAGTATTTTGTTAAACACAGATATAGTTGTTTGATTGCCTCCCCTATACTTATATTTATCAAGTTATTGGATAGCTCCATGGCATACAGAAATATTTCCTTTTACTTTTCATGTATTTATTTCCTTACAAATAGTAAAAAAAACTAGTTATTATATTTAATTAAAAATATTATATTATAATACACGTGTAAAGACGTGTGTATGCATGTCGGGTTTCTTGAAAGCGCTATGTCAGATACCTCGTATCTGCAGACCAGGTCATTGTTACATATCATCTCTACGCTGTAATTTTTTGTGTTTGTAACATCACAATATGTAACTACTTGATTTGTTTATAGATTTCTGTTGTGTTGTATTTTATATTGTTGATTTGAGTGTAAGTAACTAATTTACCTTATTATAATATAAGAAGATTCTATAGTAAACATACTAATATAGGACCAAACACGGGGAAACCAAAGATAGAGTTGGATGTTTGAATCATGGTTTAAAATAACGCCGTTTTAATGAATTTAACGGCTGTTAAAACAGTAACTCCCAAAGGCCGTTACGTTGTGAACCGTCCCAAAAAAAAGAAGCTGACACTGGATGTTTCAATTTTTAGCGAGTGGGTGTACAATTGAAATTATGATTTAATTGTTGCTGGGAATGTAATTGGGTTCTGATTAAGTACTGTAAGTATGAACTATGTTTTAAACTCTGTTGATTCAAGAGATCTTAATCAACCCTGCAGGACTGGGGGATCACAGCAGCGTCAGAAAAGCTAGCAGAGTGCCAGGAAACTATCTTGAACCTGGGTAAACAATTGAAGGCATTGGCTCCACCAACGGAGACAGCCCTCTTTGACAAGGTTATCTCTACCACCCCTGCCACCAAGAAGAAGAAAACAAACCGCCACTCCTCCCTTCTTGATCAAATGCTAGCCGAGGATGATCCCAAAGCTGAGGATCTCAAATCACCCAAGACAAAAGAAATTATATGTACCGTAGACTCTCAGAAACTTCCCACTCGTCTCTCGGACGTCACCGATGTGAAGTCTCCAGAGAGGTTTCTCAGTTCAAATGAAACAAAATACAGAGCTGATACTGGTGCAGGAGGGGATCTGCCAATTGTGCCTAGTAAAAGGCCTGGAGGGGGTGTTGGTTTACTGAGGAAGTTACTGTTGAGAAGAGAGAGAGAGAGTGGCAAGAAAATGTCCCAAGTCCCAACCCATGGTTGCATAAACACAGTGCAGTAACTTACTACAAGAGAAGTGTTCATGGTTCAATTGTGTTGTTTTTGGTGCTTGGAATATCAAATAATGAATGGTGGCTTCTGAAGTCATTTACTGATTGAAGCTAGAGAGCTATGTAGATTTTGAGGTACTTGTTTGGTCTTGTATGTGTTTCTGATGAGGGGATTTCCTTGGTTGTTTTGGGCTCCAGGGATAAGGGGGAAATTTTGTGGTTTAGCATTTGCTTGTCCTGGAAAAGTGAACACGAATTTTTTTTCGTTAACTGCGATACTTCACTAGCAACCAAACAGTCAAATTAGCTTTAACCCTTGTTGCTAGATAGTGTATCCATCATTACTTATTTCCTTGCAGCCAAACAGTCAAATAAGATCTTATCCTGAAGGACCTGAACCAGGGTTGGACCAGGTTTTTGAAATTTATGCCTTGTGATGATCATAATGTCCTAGTCAGTGGGGACATGATTTTTTTATTTTATTTTTTGGCCATAGATTTTAGCACTTTTTGCAATTGATTGTAACCGTTAGATTTAAGCATGTTTTTTTGGGTACTTATTCCAATGGCTAGAAATTATCAATCAAGCTCATCTTTGGTATGTAGATCCATCAAGGGGTGGGCTAAACATCCATGCGGTTTATAGGTCCAAAAAATTGAGCTATGTAGGGCCACGAGAGCACTCTGCATCGACTACATCCAAAGTACTCTGCATCAAAAGTTATCCTGGACCACGTATGAGCCACATAGCACACTCTTAGAGACCACTGGCCGTATGGATATTTGGCCATCCCTAGGTGGAGACCTACATACCCAAAAAAAACTGATTAGTGATATCTAACATTTGGATCCGAGTACCCTAAATAATATTCCACGGGTAAAAATGAACCCATGAAAAAAAACTCCAATCCAACGATTAGAAATCACTTGTAAGACCGATTTTCGGTTTGAAGTCCACCTAGTGATGGGTCAAACATCCTTACGGTCAATGGTCTTTAAAAGTGTGTCACTTGGCTCATCTGACGTCAATCATCAGAGATTTACTGATGAAAGATGCATAGGTGAACAATGAGTAAATCTTTGATGAGGGATGACCGTAGTCAACATTGAAGAGGGACCACAGTATGAGCCACGTGACACATTCTTATAGATCACTGACCGTATAGATGTTTGGCCATCTCTCGACCTATATATACCAAAAATCTCCGATTAGTGATTTCAAACCATTGGATCTGAGTACCCCAAATAATACTTGAAATCCTACGGTTAAAAATAAACCATAAAAATGACTAATCCAATGGTTAGAAATCATTAATAAGACTGATTTTTAGTATGTAGGTCCACTTAGGGTCCTGGTCCCCTGGACCATAGAAGTGTGTCAAATGGCTCCTACCGTGATCTGTCCTCAAAGATTTGCTCGGTGAACAAGTGGATTCAAGTTAACTTCGGCTAGTGGGTGACTGAGTAGAACTTTGCTGACCGCCCACATTGAGTCACGTTGATTGTATGGATGTTTGGCCAATCTCTAGGTGGACCTACTGACCAAAATTCAGCCTGATTAGTGATTTCAAACCTTTCGATTTATGCGCCCCGGATAATCTATTACTGCTTTAAAGCCAAAACTGGTGTTGGGCACTCCCTTCACATGACCGCTCACCTACCCCTTCGCTGTACTTTCACATTATTAAGAGCAGAACGTTGACATTATTAAGAGCATCTCCAACCCTACCCTACCTTAAACACTTAAAGTAGGAAGAAAAATATCTCTTTACCCAAAACTTTAAAAGCTCTCCAATGGTCCACCCTAAACTCTACCCTTTCCGAAGCTTTAAAAAAAAATATTATTTTTCTATTTTTTTTAAGCTTAAGTGAGGGACATAGGTGGCATTAAGTGAAAAGAGGGAATGACATTATGTAAAATTAATAGAAAAGGGAGGAGTAAGGGGAACACAATTTTAGAATCTCACCTTAAAACCTACCTTAACTTTAAGGTAGAATTTGAGGTTACCCTAAAATAGGGTGGACTTTAAGGATAGGGTTGGAGATTGTTTTTTTTTAAGTTTTCCACCCTATTTTAGGAAATGGAAGATAGTTTAGGATAGGGTTGGAGATGCTCTAAGAGCAAAACATTGATAATAGATGACAGTGTGAGCCACGTGGCACACTCTTAGAGACTACTAACCGAATGGATGTTTGGCCCATCCCGTGCCCTTTTGGGTTTACTAAGGTGAATTCCCAAAAATACATCTATTTTGTTTCATTTGTTTCCTTTGAATTATTCACTTGGAGTGACTCTTCGGTATTTTTGGTGTCAAAGCATATGTCACATCTGTAGCTCATTCAATGCTCTTCTCTTATTAAATGAAATAAAAAAATTTATTTCTAAAATAACCCTCAAATTCCCTAAATTTACAAACATTGCTTCTTTCATTTTTATTTTATTTTTTTAAATTTTTAGTAGTGCTTTGGTCATTCAACGTTCTCACATTTCAACTTATCCGTGAAAGCATTTATTGAACCCACATGGCACCTGAACTCTAACCTTGGGAAAAAAAATTAGATAATGGTGACCATCATCATTATAGGCTATTGACTATCTGGATGTTTGGCCCATCCCCAGATGGACTTACGTAACAAAATTTGATATGATTAGTGATTTCTAACCTTTGAATTTGAGTACCACTACTATTGCTAGAAATCCACAGTAAAAAGTAGCATGAAAAATACTAATCCAACAGATAGAAATTACTAATCGAAATGAATTCTGGTATGTAGGTTGAACTAAGAATGGACCAAAAATCTATATGGTCAATGCTCTGTAAGAGTGTGCCACGCGTAAGGTGCAAGTGCATCCCATGTGGCGTCCCCTAGTCCTGATTAGTGATTTCTAACCTTTGTATCTTAGTACCCCAAATAATGCTCGAATCTAAGGTTATAAATAAACCATGGAAAAGACTAATCCAATGGATAAAAATTACTAATCATGTTGAATTTTGGTACGTAAGTCCAAGGTTTAAAGGAGGCCGTTTTAACTGTTAAACAGACTGGGGGCGTTACCGTTTAAATGGCCGTTAAAATTGATTGAAACGGTCAGGGGCAAAAATAGAAAAAAATGGAATTAAACGGATTTTAACGGGTTTTAATGATTTTAACATTTTTTAACAAAAAAAAACAAAAAAAGTGGCACCGAAATTCAAAATTTGAAAATAAAAAAAAAACATAATTTAATGGATTTAAATGGAAATTAAACGGATTTTAACGGTTTTAACGGCCGTTTTTTTCACAAATTTTTTCAAAATTAAACGGCTGTTTAAACGATTTTAACGGCTGTTAAAACAAAAAAAAGGTCATTTTTTTCAAAACCGATAAAATGCGTTTAAACGGTTTTAACAGAAATGGGCTTGGGGCGTTACCGTTTAAACGGCCGTTTTTAAAACCATGCGTAAGTCCACCTAAAGATTAGACAAAGATCCATATGACTAGGGTTCGGCCACCCGGCCCCCTCTGTCTAAAATTTAGACTAACTCATGTGATCATTATTGTTAGGGGGGAAGCCATCAAGTAGCTGTGAATCAACACCAAATAAGAGTATGCCATGTGGCTCATATTGTTAACCACACAAGTCCTTTAATAATTTATTATTAACTAAAACTTAAAATTGATTTGCACCAGTACAATTTTAGCTGATTTGCACCAAACTGGAGGTACAATTTTGGGTAATGACAAACGACACCACCATGCACCATACACCCGGCAGAGACAAATTTTTGTTCAAGGGGGCCACAATCCTTAGTAGTATATGGTGGATGCGTTAGATTTTAAAAGATTAAATTATGAGGGGGGCACTTTAAAGCATGGTTTAAAAAATGGCCGTTATAAAAAAAATAACTGCCGTTATAACGGATTAAAACCTCCCTCATTACGTTATGCACTGTTATAAAGCTCTAAAAGTAACGGTCGTTATTTTCCGTTATAACGACCGCTATTTTTGCTTATAGTGACTGTTATTTTCTGAAAATTTTTGTGAAAAAAACGACATTATTTCCATTATGTTTTTTCGTTTTGAATTTCAGCACCATTGGGGAATTACAATTCGTTATAACAGCTGTTACAACGGAACAAACGGTAACACCCCCAGTCCGTTATACCGTTATTACCTCCCCCCTTTAAACCTTGCTTTAAGCTTACAAAAAAAATGATTAAAGCATGCAGAGGGGGCAGGGTAGCGCAGTGGAGCACGTGCCACCCTGTCCCATCTGTTTTAAAATTAAAACTTCAAAAAATTGCAGAAAAGAAAACAAACTTTAATCTATTTACAAAAAAGAATACAACATTTTGCAAATCCCAAAAAAGAAAACGAAACGAAGGGCGTTTCGTCTGCTGTCAGTCGAATCAGTCGCCGACTGACTGATGGCTGACACGTCTGACAAACGCCATTTTAAAGGGCGTTTATTCCTGAGAAATGATTTTTTAAAAAACGTTTTCATTAAAAAAACGTCATTTCAAAGGGCGTCTGCCAAGCGACGACTTAAATTCCGCCTAAGTCGCTTTCATCTATTCTCTCGCCTCTCCTCTCTAGCTGTGTTCTCCTCCGGCGAATTCTCCCTTCTCTCTCTCCGGCGGTCTCCTCGCAGCCTCCTTGCTTCGATCGAAGCGGCCTCCTACGCTTTAAAACTCAAGTATGTATTTATTTATTTATTTATTTTAAAGTTTTTTAATTTTTGGTGGGGCTTGGGGGACCCCCATTTTGGCCTACACAGTAAAAATCGACGGCCCATAATTCCTCAACCTCTAAACCAGTCTACGAATATAGGAATGATATGAATTTTTGTGAGGATGATCTCCTCACCGTAGAGATCATCCTCACCAAAAATCAGCCATTGATTCATCTTTTGGGTATGCCAAAATGTGCGTAAAAATTGGGGTTTCCTAATTTTTTGGGCTCTGGCTCCGGTGTTATAGGACACAATATTAGCCACGTGGCACATTCTTAGAGGACTCTGACCGTATGGATGTTTGGCCAATCCCTAAGTGGACCTACAAATGAAAACTCAACCTGATTAGTGATTTATAGGCGTTGGATTAGACTTATTTTCATGGGTTGATCTCAACTGTGAGAATTTGGAACGGATCCCAATGGCCGAACACCCTTTAAAAGGGCGTTTGTCAGTGAAAAACGCCCTTTAAAAGGGCGTTTTCTACTGACACACGCCCTTTAAAATAACGTCTGTCAGTTGTCAGTGGTCTGACAGACGTTTTTTAAAAAGGCATAATGAAAGGGCGTGTGCCACGTAATGAAACACCTTTTTCGTTTTCTTTTTTAGGATTTGCGAAAAGTTGCATTCTTTTTTGTAAATAGATTAAAATTTGTTTTCTTTTTAGAAATTTTCCGTTAAAACTTCTATCACAAAACCCTGTCCCCACCCTGTCCCCTCTGTTTTAACATTAAGGAAAAAGATGTAACAAGGTGAGTAAAACTTCTATCACACGAAATTGTAAATCACACAATCACAAGCCAATGAGTTCTCGGTACGTTTGCAATGTACCCATGTACTTTGCTTTTTAGGTGTACGTGCCGAGGACTCATTGGCTGTGTTTGTGTGATTTGCAATCCCATTGTGACAGAAGTTTTACTCCAACAAGGTATGCCTGAAACTGTTTCATCTGCCCGAAGCGGCATTTTTGGTAGTCACCGCAGCCATCTGGGCCCACTGACCGTATGGTTGTTTATCCCACCTCTTGGTGGATATACAGACCAAAAATCACCTTGATTGGTAATCTATAACCATTAGATTTTAACATTTTTTAGCACCTTTTAAGGCGTTCTTATAGCCGTTGAATGCAACCATTTTTTTAGTACCAAAACCAACGGCTAAAAATCATTAAACAATCTCACTTTTTTGTATGAATGTCTATTAAGGGGCGGGCTAAACATCCATGAGGTCAGTGGGCCCAGATGGCATTGGTGACTACCAAAAATGCCGCTTCCGCAAATAAAAAGATCTCAGGTATACCTTGGTACATCACGACCCTAAAATTAAAACTTCCATGGCAACGGATTGCAAATCACACAATCACAAGCCAATGAGTTCTAGTCACGCACCCAAGTGCTTTTTGCAAATGTACCATGTGCTTTTGCTTTGAGGTGTACGTGCCGAGAATCATTGGCTTGTAATTTGCAATCCATTGTGACAGAAGTTTTACTCAAAATTTAAGCCCCACCCGGGACCAACTAAAACTTCGCTGATCACCGACAATATGAGTAAAACTTCACGTGACCAAAGCCGGTCACGGCCTACAATACGAGCCACGTGACACACTATTAGAGGGCCCTGACCGTATGGATGTTTGGCCAGTCCTTCGGTGGACCTGCAAACCAAAAATCAGCCTGATTAGTGATTTAAAACCTTTGGATCTTTGCACCCAAATAACTTTCAATAATGTTAAAATCAACCCATAAAAATAATTTCAATCCAACGCTAAAAATCACTGGCCATTAAATGCTAGTTGCTTTCTCTTGAGTAAAACTTGTGTCACAAGATGTTGTGACGGAAGCCAGTCACAGCACTCAATACGAACCACGTGGCACACGATCAGAGGGCGCTGACTGTATGGATGTTTGGCCAGTCCCTTGGTGGATCTACAAACCAAAAATCAGCCTGATTAGTGATTTACAACCTTTGGATTTTTGCACCCAAATAACGCTCAATAATACTCAAATTCCTACCGTTAAAATCAACCCAAGAAAATAACTTCAATCGAATCAGTTAGAAATCACTAATCAAGCTGATTGTTTGTATACTGGTTCACCGAGGGACTGGTCAAACATCCATAAGGTCATCGTCCTCTAATAGTATGGCACGTAGCTCGTATTGAGTGCTGTGACTGGCTTCCGTCACAACATCTTCTGACACTCTCCACTGTTAAGGCTAACTACATTATTTAAGTGCCGCCGGTTCACATTTAGAGAGCCAACTCTTCGGGGAGAGAGAGAGAGAGAGAGAGAGAGAGAATGAGTCTTGCAGCGGTTCGGTACATCTCGACTAGTACAGTCAAACCGGCGAGTCACAACGAGGCAACTCAACGGATCGAGTTAACTCCATGGGATCTGAACCTGCTCCTTGTCCAATACATCCAAAAGGGTCTTCTCTTCGTCAAGCCCCAGCCGGGCCAGCCCCAACAAGGTAAAGAAGAGGACACAGTAATCAACCATCTTAGAACCTCTCTCTCTCGCACACTCGACTACTTCTTTCCCCTCGCAGGCCGCCTGGCTATCACCCCACACGACGACAACACTATCTCTGTTTTCCTCGATTGCAACGGAGCAGGAGCAGAGTTCATCCATGCCACTGCCGACATAACCATTGCCGACATCCTTGATCCACTCTACGTGCCTCACATCGTTCAGTCCTTCTTCCCCCTTAACGAATCAATCAACTACGACGGTCGATCCCATCCGTTGCTTTCTGTGCAAGCGACTGAACTGACCGACGGCATCTTTATAGGCTGTACCGTAAACCATACAGTCTCTGATGGCTCATCGTTTTGGCATTTCATGAATTCATGGGCTGAGATCTCTCGTGGATCTGATCATATCTCACGTTCTCCTTTTCTCAAACGTTGGTTTCTCAACGACACCAACATCCCAATTCGACTTCCTTTCTCTAAGGACGAACAATTCAGCGAGAGATTTACACCACCGTCGTTAGAAGAGAGAGTCTTCTATTTCACCCCACAAAACATAGCACGACTCAAAGCAAACGCTAACGCCAACGCCGCGTGCGGGACTCGCCGGATCTCCTCCTTACAGGCCCTGTTGGCTCACATTTGGTTGGCAGTGACACGCGCTCGGTGTCTTGATTCTAATGAAGATATTAGTTATCGGTTACTGATGGGGAATCGAGCGAGGTTGCACCCGCCTTTGCCTGAAGACTACTTTGGAAACTCGATTCATTTCGGAGTCGCAACGGCTAAGGTAGGTGAGCTGCTCGAACGGGGACACGGGTGGGCGGCCTCGCTGTTGAATCAGGTAGTTGCATCTTATAATGACGCAGTTATCCGCACTTCTTTCGAGTCCTGGGTGAAGAAACCTGTATTTGTCACTGTTGGTAGTGGTTTCGTATCAAATGCTTTGATCACGGGGAGTTCTCCTAGGTTCAACGTGTACGGTAACGATTTTGGTTGGGGACGACCGGTTGCAGTTCGCAGCGGGTGTGCTAACAAGTTTGATGGGAAGATAACGGTGTTTGCTGGACCGGTTGAAGGGAGTATGGATCTTGAAGCTTGCCTTTGTCCCCAGACGTTGAAAGCCATGGAAGATGACAAAGAGTTCATGGAGGCCGTAACCATTTTACCTCCTTTTCGAACTCAAAACGTTTAAATATGGGGTTGTTTTGCTAATTGTATGAATGCTTTTGAAATTTGAACGTTAATAAATTTGCTTGGACTAATTGATTAATGAATTTTTTTCTGTTTGCTGAACCTCCAGTAGGCCTCGGCTGAGGAATACCGGACATCCACAGACATCCACCACTGTGGAGGAAAAATTTTAGATGCGGAAGACTCTGGATGCAGTCGATGCAGAGGGCTCTCGTGGCCCTACATAGCACTACACGTTGGAAAAAATTTAGATGGAGAGGACTTTGGATGCAGAGGGGTCTTGTCGCCGTACATAGCTCATTTTTTTCGGCCCACTAACTGCATGGATGTTTACCCCACCCCTTGGTGGATATGAAAACAAAAAATCATCTTGATTGGTAATTTCTATCCATTGGATTAAGAGCCCAACAATTGAATCCAACGGCTAGTCAATCCTAAGAGTGCTAAAATCTATGCCTCGAGAAAATCAATGAGACTGATTTTCCCTCGGGATCCGTTGGAGTAAACCTTCGCTCACACCCGTGTGTGAGCAAAGCCGATCACACACAACAATATAAGCTACGTGGCATACTCTTAGAGGAAGATGACCGTATGGATGTTTGGAAAATCCCTCGTTAGATCTGAAAACCAAAAATCAGCCTGATTTGTATGTCAGACCTTTGGATCTAGTATCCCAAATAATGGTCAATTATGCTCTAAATTCTACGGTTAATACCAACCTATGTAAATGACTCCAATCCAATGCTTAGAAATCACTAATCAAGCTAATTTTTGGTTTACAAATCCACCGAGAGACTAGACATACATCCATACGATCATCGTCCTATAAGAGTGTGCCTGGTGGCTCATATTGTCACGTGTGATCGGCTTTGCTCACACACAAGTGTGAGCGAAGGTTTTCTCCTTATATTGTGTCCCTGTTATTTTACATCGGTCAAGGGAGCCCAACCCTATTTAATTTAGGGTCGTGATGTAGCTAGGTATACCTGAGATCTTTTCATTTGCGGAAGCGGCATTTTTGGTAGTCACCACTGCCATCTGGGCCCACTGACGATGTTTAGCCCACCACTTAATAGACACTCATACAAAAAATTAGTTTGTTTAATGATTTTTAGCCGTTGGTTTAAGTACTAAAAAATGGTTGTATTCAACGGCTATAAGAACGCCTTAAAAAGTGTTAAAAAGTGTTAAAATCTAATGGTTGTAGATTACCAATTAAGGTTATTTTTGGTCCGTATATCTACCAAGCAAGGGGTGGGACAAACATCCATGCAGTCAGTGGGACCAGATGGCAGCGGTGACTACCAAAAATGCCGCTTTCGCAAATGAAAAAGTTTCAGGCGAGTAAAACTTCTATCACACGAAATTGTAAATCACACAATCACAAGCCAATGATTTCTCGGCACGTACACAAGTGATTTTGCAACGTACCATTGCTTTTGCTTCTTAGGTGTACGTGCCAAGAACTCATTGGCTGTGTTTGTGTGATTTGCAATCCCATTGTGACAGAAGTTTTACTCAAACATACCTTGTTACATCTTTTTCCATTTAATTTATCTTGAATTTTACGGGCAATCATTGCTCGGCATGGATTTCAAGAATCCAACATTGGAGCGCCCAGCTGGCATCACTTTTGGCGGTGCTGACAACCACTGTTCGATTCGTCAAATCCAAGGCGCGCGAAGCACGAATAAAACTTTCATAACAGTCCTGTCATCAAGGCCGATGACAGGGCAAAATGTTAGCCACGTGGAACACTCTTAGAGGACTCTGACCGTACGGATGTTTGGCCAATCATTAGATGGACTTACAAACCAAAATTCAGCCCGATTAGTGATTTCTAGGCGTTGGATTGGAATTTTTTTCATGGGTTGATTTTAACCGTGTGAAATTTGAGCATATTGACCATTATTTGAGGTACAAAGATCGAAATGTTTGAAATCACAAATCAAGCTGATTTTTTGTTTGTAGGTCCATATAGGGATTGGAAAAAATCCATACGGTCAGAGTCTTCTAAGAGTATGCCACGTGGCTCTTAATGCACCTTGTCATCGGCCTTGATGACAGGCACTGTCATCAAAGTCTTACTCCGCAACACCAAGAGGGATCAGAAAAAGGCCGTCCTCGAATTCTGAGCCAAATATAAATATCTAAAAGTAAGTCAGTGCTCGGTAGTTCGTGGCGAGTAAAACTTGCCTGACCACCTGTGGTGTGGTATCCTACCAAACTATAGGCAAGGTGCTTGCCGCGTGGCTTACGTACGGTAGCAAGTCGCATCCGGTAATTTCCATTTTCTCGTAAAAAAATAAAAAAAGGTAAAGTAAATCAGTTACCTTTTACAACCTATGGACCTTTGCACCCAAATAATGCTCAAAATTCATACGGTAAAAATCAACCCATGAAAATAATTTCAATCCAACGCTTACAAATCACTGATCAGGTTTGTTTCTGGTTTGTAGGTCCACCTAGTGATTGGCCAAACATCTATACGGTCAGCGTCCACCAAGAGTGTGCCTCGTGGTTCGTATTGTGCGTTGTGACCGAAGTTTTACTCTCCACCTAGGGATTGGCCAAACCAAGGTTTAAAGGAGACTGTTTTAACAGTATAACAGACTGGGGTGTTACCGTTAAAACAGATTGTAGCGGATGGGGAAAAATGAAAAAAAAAAATTTTTAACGAATTCAACGGAAAAAAAAAATGGAAAAATGGTTCTGATTTTTAAAATTAGAAATTTTGAAAAACGAAAAAAATGTAATTTAACGGAAATAATGACCTTTTTTCACAAACTTTTTTAACAGCCGTTGAAACGAAAAAAAGGCCGTTAATTTCTAAGCATCAAAACGGGTTTTAACAATTTTTAACGTACCAGTTAGCAATTCGGTAAAGATTTGAAACAAGAAAAGTTCAAGTTTAATTCGGTTTCGGGATAAAAACATTTGGTCAAAAATTCGGTCATTGTTGAAATTTATATTTGTTTAGCCTTAAAAAGCCTGAATTTTATCTAATTTTTCATTTTATGCGGCCATTTAACCTGTTTTTATTTAAAAAACACGCAATCCATGTATTAAACATGAAAAATACATGTTTTATTCGTATAATTTTAAAATTCATGATTTTTTCTAATTTTTTATTTTATACGGTAATATTAAATGTTCTTTAAAAAAAAAATCGTGTTTTAAACATGTATAATATGCGAATTTACTAGTTAGGGTGAAAGTCATGGTTTTATAAACAGCCATTTAAAGAGTAACGCCCCAAGCCTGTTACCATAAAATCGTTAAAATCCGTTTTGACGCTTTGATTTTAATTTCCGTTATTTTTTTTCATTTTAACCGCTGTTAAATTTTGAAAATTTTTGTGGGAAAAAAATGGCCAATAAAATTCATTTTTTCATTTTTTGAAAATTTCAATTTCAAATTTCAAAATTTGAGTTTCGGCGCCATTTTTTCTGTGAAATTCCATTTTTTCATTTTTTTTCTTTTGTTGGCCCTGGCTGTTACAATCCGTTTTAACGGTAATGCCCCCCAATGCGTTGTACCGTTAAAACGGACTGGGGGCGTCACCGTTTAAACAGCCGTTAAAATGGATTGAAACGGCCAGGGGCAAAAAATGAAATTTAATAGAATTAAACGGATTTTAACGAAAAAAATGGAAAAAATGGTGCTGAAATTCAAATTTGGAAATTTGAAAATTAAAAAAAACACGGAATTTAATGGATTTAACATACATTAAATTTCAGAATTTAACGGCTGTTTAAACGATTTTAACGGCCGTTAAAACAAAAAAACGGCCTTCAAATTCAAATACGTTAAAACATGTTGAAACGGTTTTAACAGAAACGGGCTTGGGGCGTTACCGTTTAAACGGCCATTTTTAAAACCATTTAAAGGAGGCCGTTTTAACGGTTAAACGGATGGGGGAGTTACCGTTTAAACCGTTTAAACGGCCGTTAAAACGGATTGAAACGGCCAGGGGCAAAAATGAGAAAAAAGGGGGAAAAATAAAATTTAACGGATTTTAACGGGTTTTAACAATTTTAACGGAAAAAATGGCGCTGAAATTCGAATTTTGAAATTTGAAAATTAAAAAAAAAAATAGAATTTAACGGATTTTAACAGAAATTAAATAGATTTAACGGCCGTTTTTTTCACAAAATTTTTCAGAATTAAACGGCAGTTTAAACGATTTTAACGGCCGTTAAAACAAAAAAAAAACTGACCTTTTTTTTCAAAACTGATAAAACGTGTTTAAACGGTTTTAACGAAACGGGCTTGGGGCGTTACCGTTTAAACGACCGTTTTTAAAACCATTGGTCAAACATCTAAAGTCAGTCTTTTATAAGAAACAGCCACATGTCTTCTTCGTGTTGCTTTACTTTTTTGATTTTGATTTTTTCTCACTTTTTTCATTTACTCTACCAAACATGAGTAGATTAACCAAAGGAGGAGAGGATGAGTTTGTGGCTCGTGCCGATGTGACTTGCTAGTTGCTACGGTACAAAATCCACGCGGCAAGCAGCTTATGTGTGGTCAGGCAAGCTTCACAAAAGTGAAAATGACTGATTCTCAAAGACTTTTAAAGTTCCATAATAAGAGGTTATCGCTTACTGGCTGGAATACAGGACATCACACCACCTTCCGGAGTTCATTTTCCACGTTCACTTCTTCACCACAAATGCACTTACCATGTCCAAGGTTTAAAGGGGACCGTTATAACGGACTGGGGGCGTTACCTTAGAAATCACTGATCAGGTTTATTTTTGGGCTGTAGATCCACCTAGTCATTGGCCAAGCATCCATACAGTCAGCATCCACTAAGAATGTGACACGTGGCTCGTATTATGGGTTGTGATTGGCTTTGCTCACAGCCGCCCAGTGTACTACTAATTGCTTTTGCAAAAGGAGGATGTAGTACTAAATTACCCTAATAAGAAAAATGGATAAAGTTACACTCTCTACCTGTGAGGGTAAAGTAAGGATAATTTTTTTGAAATAAGCTCATTGGGGGTTTTAAGTCCATATTTCTAAAAAGACAGCCCTTTTTGGACCCAATAATGAAGAGGTGGTTGATTTGGGCCATAAATTTAAACTTATGGCCTGGAGGTAATTTTCCCATATTGCCCTAGAGGTAATTTTTTCACATGGCCCAATCAAGTGTTTCCTAGTGCCTAGTTTGTCAGACCGAGATTAGCCCAATCAGTTGCCGGACTCTAAAATAAGCCCAGGATAGCCAACTAGACCTATAAATGCAACCCAAGCCCGACCCATGGTGGGTTGGGCCTGAAATCCCATCGAGGCAGTCTGACCCATAAACACCTCCTAGTCTCCACACAGAAAAACTAGTGTGCAAATGTTTGTAGATTCGTGACTCTGAAAATGTCGCCAGCTAAATACGACACACGGATTTCAAGAGTCGAACGATGGTTGTCAGCGTTGAACTGGCATCACTTTTTCACATTTGGCGGTGCTGACAATCCAAGGCCAAGGAGTAAAACTTCTGTCACAATCGGATTGCAAATCACACAAACACAGCCAAGGAGTTCTCGGCACGTACACCTAAAAAGCAAAGTACATGGGAACGTTGCAAAGCACTTGTGTACGTGCCGAGAACTCATTGGCTTGTGATTGTGTGATTTACAATTTCGTGTGATAGAAGTTTTACTCCCAAGGCCAAGCACACGAACACCGAGAAGGGTCAGAAAAAGGGGAGTAAAACTTCTGTGAAAATGAGATTGTAAATCACACGAAACACAGCCAATGAGTTCTCGGCACTTACACGGTACACCTAAAAAGCAAAAGCACATGGGTACGTTGCAAAAGCACTTGTGTACGTGCCGAGAACTCATTGGCTGTGTTTTGTGTGATAGAAGTTTTACTCGAAAAAGGGGGTCCTCAATATCAAAAAGTAAAAGTCAGTTGTTCATGTATCTCAAAAAATGAAAGTGACTGATTCTCTTGACTTTACAAGTTACGTAAAATGAGGTAACCACCCCCCACTGGAATACGAGACATCACACCACCATCACTTGGGAGTTCATTCTGATATTCAAAGCATGGTTTACAAGTTGAAGAATTATGTACTGTCTATTTTTTACCGTTAACTTGAAACCCACGTTTGACGGTGATAGAAATTTCATAATGATCTGATTTTTTGTAGGGGTGATCTAGTTGGTGATGAGATCATCCTCACCAAAAATCAGCCATTGATTTATTTTCCAACTGGATACACCAAAATTGTATGTAAAAATATGTGTCCGCTGAGCCTGACCCTATATATAAAATATGTTACATTCCATATAGCTAAAAAGAAAACTATGGAAATCAAGTCAATTTGCCAATTGTAAAATATTAACACCGACCAGTGAAACATGCCATCTCAAAAAAGAAAGAGGACGGTTCAGTCATTCAATTATAACAACAGTGATTTCTAAGCGTTGGATTTAAGTCATTTTCATGTGTTGATTTTAACTGTTTGAATCTGTGCGTTATCGACCATTATTTGGGATACAAGGATCCAAATGTTTGGATAAACATCCAAATGGCCATCGTCTTCTGAGAGAGTGCCATGTGGCTTATATTGTGGGTGGTCAAGGACTTCTCGGGCAAGTTTTATTCTCAAAATTTAGAACATTTTTGACACATTTTAAGAGAGGTCACAATGTAACAAGCTGTAGCTCAAACTTTCACTATTAGCACCATTTTTGTTACTCACCAGCTGCCATCCGGACTCACTGACCGCATGGATGTTTAGCCCACACTTTGGTAGACATGGATACCAAAAATCATCTTTTTTTAATATTTTTAGCCACTGGTTTTAGTACTCAAAAAAAAATCCAATGGATAGAATCACGCCTTAAAAGTACTAAAATGTAATGGCTAGACATTACCAATCATGGTGATTTTTGGTATGTATATCCACCAAGAGGTGGGCTCGCTAGAGTATGACATTACCAATCATGGTGATTTTTCGTATGTATATCAGACAAGAGGTGGGATCGCTAGAGTAACAATCGAGATGGCAACGGTGAGTTACAAAATTGGTGCCGGACCCACCTCGGTCTCACCACACACGTATCCAGGTGAGTACTTGAGTGCTTTTTCCCAAGACACTCACATGTGTACGTGTGCGGGGAGGCCGAGTTGGTCCGCCCGTACAAAATATACATGCCGAGATCTGCTGCCCTGTCATCGAAGTTTTACTCGGTTTTGCTCGTACCATAAGCACAGCGTGTTACATCACGACCCTGTAACGTTTTGGGTGCTTGTCAACGGACCCGATTGTCAAGTTCACGGACTCTGCAACTCTTTGAACCACTTATTTGTCAAACGAGTTTTATCCAGTAGTTGCGCTCCACCGTTAAGGATAAGTCTGCAATCATTGTCAGTACTGTTGGATGTCCCTAGCGAGTTAAACGGTGCATACAAATTTCCAAAGGTTGTAATCACCGCTGCCATATCCGGACTAGGTTCATGCCCAGCGATATAACAGCATTGTTTTGAGTCTTGATTCACAGAGAAAAGAATGAATCAAGCTGAGGTTCATTACATCTCCTCATGTACTGTCCGACCATCGACACCAAGTCTTGTACAGAGGTGGGAATTGACTCCATGGGACTTGATGCTCCTCTCAGTCAACTACAACCAAAAGGGCCTTCTCTTTCTCAAACCCCAATCTGAAGATCATCCCGTTGTTGATCTCCTTAAAGCCTCTCTCTCTCACACGCTCGACCACTTTCTCCCCCTTGCAGGCCGCCTAGCCACTACAGTGCACGACGACAATGATCCTCCCTCCACCTCTTTCTTCATTAGCTACAATGGTGAAGGAGCTCAATTCATCCACGCTACTGCCAATCTAACTGTGGCCGACATCATCGACCCACTCTATGTACCTCCTATCGTCCACTCTTTCTTCCCTCTCAATGGAGCCAACAATTATGATGGTCACTCGCAACCACTCCTATCTGTTCAAGTAACAGAATTAGTAGACGGCATCTTCATCGGGTGCTCCATCAACCATGTAGTCGTAGACGGTACATCTTTCTGGCACTTCTTCAATTCATGGTCTGAGATATCTAGAGGTATTCAGCCTATCTCACGCCCTCCTATTCTCGAACGTTGGTTTAGTGAAGGATCAGTAGTACCCATCCGCCTATCTCTTCCCCAAGACAAATTCATGGATAGATACACTCCCCCGCTACTCAGTGAGAGGATCTTCCATTTCTCTTCGAAAAGTATTGCACATCTCAAAGAAAAGGTTAATGTAGAGCGTGGAACTGATAAAATCTCTTCCCTCCAAGCCCTGTTGGCTCATGTATGGAGATCCATCACCCGCGCTCGAAATCTCCCAGCTGATCAAGAGACTACATATGGGTTGGTCATTGGGAACCGGCAGAGGTTGAATCCTCCATTGCCTGAAAATTACTTTGGCAATTCAATACATGGTAAAAGTTCAACAACTAGCAGCCTGGCTGTTGAACCAGGTTGTCGCATCACACACTGATTTTGAAGTGCGGAGTCATCTAGAATCTTCGGTGAAGAATCCCTTCATCGCGGACTTCAGTGGCCATAAACCTGGCAACTTGATGACAGGAAGCTCACCGAGGTTCGAGGTGTATGGTAATGATTTTGGTTGGGGGAGGCCAGTCAGCGTGCGAAGCGGGGCCGCAAACAAGGCTGATGGGAAAATAACACTTTTTCCGGGGCAATTTAAAGGGAGTATAGAAGTGGAGGTTTGCCTTTCACCTCAGACAATGAAGGCTTTAGGCGATGACCAAGAGTTCATGGAAGCTGTCACCTTACCAACTCTGCTCAGCGAAACGTTTTCATAGGTAAAATGTTCTTTGAGTGTTAATTTGTGGATCATTATTGTTTGTACTTTGTAACAGTTGTATGTCCCTCCTTATGATTTTTAGAGATTTAAATAAAATTCCCTTTAAAACTTGTTCATCTTATTAGTTCACCACATGGCTCAGTCAAGAGCTTCCTATTATAATTAGTACATGAGTTTCCTATTATAAGAGATTAAGAGATTTCATCAAGTCATAATAATTTGGCTTAAAACTAAAAGTGATCTAGGAAGAACCTATGTTGGGTTAAGGCAACCATCTTTTCATTTTTGGGTCCGAAAAGGGATACCATTTTATAAATATGGACTTAAAACTCCAATCAGCCTATTTTTAGCAACTTTAAAAAATGTATTCCTACTTTACCCTCATAGGTACAGACGGAAGCTTAGTGGGTTTTAATAAAAAAGAAAACAAAAAGACAGAAAAAAGAAAAAGGAAAGTAACTAAAGAAATTAAAGGACAAACTGCAAACCAAAAATCAGCCTGATTAGTGATTTACAACCTTTGACCTTTGGATCTTTGTACCCACATAATGCTCAAATTCCTACAATTAAAATCAACCTATGGATATTTATAACTTCCATCCAACACCTAGAAATCACTGATCACGTTTTTTTTGGGTGTAGGTCCACCTAGTCATTGGCCAAACATTCATACCGTTAGCGTCCACTAGGAGTGTGACACGTGGCTCATATTGTGGGTTGTGATTGGCCTTGCTCACAGCCAAGTGTACTACCAATTGCTTTTGCAAAAGAAGGGTGTAGTACTAAATTACCTTAACAAAAAAAAAAGGGATAAAGCTATGTCACTACCTATGAGGGTAAAGTAGGAATAAGTTTTTAGAAGTTGCTCGAAATAGGCTGATTGGGGTTTTAAGTCCATATTTCTAAAAAAGCAACCCTTTTTGGATCCAATAATGAAGAGGTGGTTGATTTGGGCCGTAAGTTTAAACTTATGGCCTGATGGGAATTTTCCCATATGGCCCTGGAGGTAATTTTCCCATATGGCCCAATGAAGTGTTTCCTAGTGCCTAGTTTGTCAGACTGCGCTTGCCCAATCAGTTACCGGACTCTAAAAATAAGCCCAGGATAGCCAACTGGACCTATAAATGCAACCCAAGCCCGACCCATGGTGGGTTGGGCCTGAAATCAATTGTGGCAGTCTGACCCATAAACACCCCCTAGACTCCATTAGAGAAAAACTAGTTTGCAAATGTTTGTAGATTTGTGAGTCTGAAAATGTCGCCAGCTGAATACGACACGTGGTATACTTTTTGACCTCGAAATCATATCATGGGCGACATATGTAACATATGTAGTGCTTAGCTATTCATTTGCCTAAAAAGAGCTGATGTTTTACCCAAATATAAAGTCTGGTTTAGGGGATGCAAATGGACTGGGCCTACTTGAAGGGCTTTAAGGTCCAGTCCGCTTTGGAGTGGGCTTGGGATAAGAAATTCAGCTTTGAACTAGGCCTAATTGCTTTAATGGACCAGGCGTTGGCCTGTTTGGATTGCCCGACAGGCCCTTATACTATGGCCCATATTAGCAAGTTATATGACCATCCGCACTCACGATATGTTCATTAGCTAAGCTTTAAGTCTCTGCAACATACTTTTTTAGCAAAAATATTGGAAAATTAGTTGGGCCGATCCAGGCCGAGTCGACCGGACCACTTGCAAGTCATCTCGGTGAGTCGTAAAATAGTCGTTAACACTATTAATGTGAATAAAAATTAATGTAAACAAAAACAGATAAAAATATGGAAAATCATTTTGGACATAAATATCGAGAAAAAAATGAAAACTTCTTGACCGATGAGTTGACTCAACTCAATGAGTTTTCAGGTGACTCGGCCGAGTCAACCAAAGGGAATTCGGAGTAACTATAGTTTGGATCCCTGAGTCATCCCGTAGAGTTGAATTGCTTGGCGAATTTTAAAACAACTTGTCGATCGAGTTTATTTCATATTAAACTCGTCTTTTCACTTGTGTCCTCGGCCGTGGGTTCTGAGAATCCAATGGTGGATGATAGTGCTGAGCTGGCATTACTTTTTGCCAAAGCAAAACCACCATTTGATTCTCGGAATCCATGGCCGAGAATGTCATAAGGTTAGCAATATTAGAATTGATTGATTTTTGGTGATGATGACCAAGCTGATGAGGACAATGGATAGTGAACGTTGGATTTCCAACATGATCTCCATGTGGGCTCCTAAATCAGTAAGCAAATATTCAAATATACATACACATACGATATGTTAGCATTATATGATCTTGAGCCATGGCCCATTTAAGAGGCCTGGATTAATACATATTCAGCCCATGTCCAACAAAATTTCAAGAAAAAGTAAAGCTAGACTGAAATTTGAGGTTGAGCATTTTTAGGGGTGATCTATAGTTCTTGGATTCATGTATTTTCAAGGTACTCAAATCCAATGGCTTGATTTTGGTGTCTTAAGTACACTAAAAAGTGGGTCCAAGCATTCATAGGACCAGTGGACTGTAAGATTGAGCCACATGGCATTTTGGGAGAGGGGACTTCAGAATTTGAAATGTCCAGGGCAAATAATTTGGGGTCCTATGTTTGATACTTAGGCTCAAAATACTTGATTGATAATTTCTATCCATTGGATTAAGAGCCCAAAAAATATGATTGAATCCAACAGTTAGTCAATCCTAAAAAAGTGCTAAAATGTATGGCTCGAGAAAATCAATGAGACTTATTTTTGGTATATATATCCACCAAGGGGTGAGGTAAACATCCATGCGGTTAGTGGGCCCCAAAAATGACCTATGTAGGGCCACGAGACCCTTGCATCGACTGCATCCAAAGTCCTCTGCATCTATTTATTTTTCCCTAACACACCGTGTTAATCAGTTCCCCACCACAAATTCTGCGTCTACCTTATTTAATTTATCACGAATTTTACGGAGCGGGCCAAGGGGACCCCCTTTTTTTTTACCCCTCTTGGTGTTCGTGTGCTCGGCCGTGGATTTCAAGAATCTAACAATGGTTGTCAGCTCCAAGCTGGCATCACTTTTGGCGGGTGCTGACAACCACCGTTGGATTCGTGAAAACCACAGCCGAGCACATGAACACCAAGAGGGGTCAGAAAAAGGGCGTCCTCGAATTCTGAGCCAAATATAAATGTCAAAATTGTAAATGTTAGTTCTTGTATCTCGGAAATGATTCTCCGAGGTTACTGCTCACAGGAATAGGACATCACACCAAGGTTTAAAGGGGACCGTTATAACGGACTGGGGGAGTTACCATTTTTTCCGTTATAACAAAAAAAAAAAAAAAAATGCTAAGGGGCAAAAATGGAAAAATAACTGAAAAAATGGGAAAAAATTGGCGCTAGAAAATAACGGAATATAATAGAAAAAATGAAAATAATGGCCATTTTTTTTCACAAAATTTTTTAGAAAATAACTGTTGTTATTTTCGTGATAACGAAAAAATAACGGGCATTATTTTTTGGGCGTTTACACCTTGCACCACACCACCCTTTGGAGTTCATTTTCGACTTTCACTTCCTCACCGCAAATGTACTTTTTAAAAAAGACCGTTTAAACGGTTTTAACGGCCGTTTAAATGGTAACACCCCAAGCCCGTTTCCATTAAAACCGTTTAAACACGTTTTAACATTTTTTGAATTTAACGGCCGTTAAAATCATTTAAACAACTATTAAATTCTGAACAAAACGACCGTTAAACCCATTTAATTCCGTTAAAATCCGTTAAATTCCACTTTTTTTAATTTTCAAATTTCAAAATTTGAATTTCAACGCCATTTTTTCCGTTAAACTCCATTTTTTTTTTCTATTTTTGCCCTTGACCATTTCAATCCGTTTTAGCGGCCGTTTAAACAATAAGGCCCCCAGTCTGTTTAACCGTTAAAACGGCCTCCTTCAAACCTTGCTTACTATATCTACAAAGATTATCACGATCTTCAGTTACGTATGTACTGACCTGCCATGTCATCACAGCCACATCATCATTATATAGTTATTAAACGGTTAGGAAGTTGTGTTAGTTATGTTCATGTGTCTAAATGTTATGAATATTAGGTGGTTATCCATGTGTCTAAATGTTATGAATATTAGGTGGTTAGTAAGTTGTGTTAGTTATGTCCATGTGTCAAAATGTTATGAAGGGTGGTTAGTTAGAATTTCTTTATAAATATGTTGTAAAGGGTTTGATAAGGTATGCAAAATCTTTAGAAACGTATTGTGTTGTGGAAATTAATTTGTTATTTTAATTATAATTCTTGAAAGATTAGAAGAAACGTAATATTTGGTATCAGAGCCATACGTTCTTCTGTGAGTTTATGATCATTACTAGAAGGATTCACATGGAGCAGAAATTGAAAAGATTGGAGGAAGGTCATGAGCATCACGAACGTGTTCTCGCAGAATTGCTACAAAAAGTCTCAATAATTGACAGCAAATATGACCAACTAGCAGAAAGCATCATGCAGGTTAAGAAGGCGGTACTAACTAAATCCAATGATCCCCAGTCATTCAAAGAATCCAACAATGCTCCAAGGAATGGGGGTACCGGAAACTTCATCAATTCAAGAATAGTTCAACTCGAGTTTCCAAAATTCAAGAGAGAAGATCCAGCAAGTTGGGTGTACCAAGCGGAACAATTATTTAATTATCACTATACTCCAAATGATCAAAAAATTAATATTGCCTCTTTCCATTTGGAAGACGAACCCTTACAATGGTTTCAATGGTTTGAGCGTGAATCACAATTTGCTTCTTGGGTAGCTTTCAAAGAAGAACTCCATACTCGGTTCGGTCCATCCGAATTTGAGGATCCAACAGGTGCGCTTTCCAAACTACGCCAAATTAAAACTCTTAGAGATTATCAAACTGAGTTTGAAAAACTCGCCAATAGGACTACGGGATTATCCGAGTCTTTTTTTGTCAGTTGTTTTGTCAGCGGTTTGAAGGATAATCTTCGGTTTGATGTTAAAATGTTCAAACCAAACACCCTATCTTCAACTATAGGGATAGCTCGACTGCAAAAGAAAAAATCTTAGCCAAACATCAAAATACCAGATCAGCTATACATCGACTGGTGCATGTCGATCAAACTACTACTTCACCAATTCATCAACTTACGCCAGAAGAAGCAAATGAACGGCGTAAACAAGGCTTGTACTTTAATTGCGATGAGAAATTCTTTCGTGGTCATCAATGCAAGAAGAGTTTTTTGTTCTTGCTTGAAGGGGATTAGGCTGATGATCCTCCGGATTACGAACCAGATTAAACACCCGATCCAACACTTGCTAGAGTGCTTCCTTGAATTTGAACCTTGAGGACAAGGTTCGACTGAAGATGAAGGGAATGTTATGTATGTACTGACCTGCCATGTCATCACAGCCACGTCATCATTATGTAGTTATTAAACGGTTAGGAAGTTGTGTTAGTTATGTCCATGTGTCTAAATGTTATGAATATTAGGTGGTTAGTAAGTTGTGTTAGTTATGTCCATGTGTCAAAATGTTATGGAGGGTGGGTAGTTAGAATTTCTTTATGAATATGTTGTAAAGGATTTGATAAGGTATGTAAAATCTTTGAAAACGTAATGTGTTGTGGAAATTAATTTGTTATTTTAATTATAATTCTCGAAAGATTAGAAGAAACGTAGCATCTTCAAAAAAAAAAAAAATCAAAAAGTAAAAAAGTTGATTCTCTACTATTGGCTTTTTTCAGAGGGCTCAAGCTCCGAAGACCCCCTCTTTCTGACCCTTCTCGGTGTTCGCATGCTCGGCTGTCGATTTCGCGAACACGAACACGAGAGGGGTCAGAAAAATGTGATAAAACTTTGATGACCGGGCCCTATCATCGAAGGAGATGACCGGGCCCTGTCATCGAAGGAGATGATAGGGCAGTAGATCTCGGCACATGCATTTTGTACGGACTAGTCACCTCGTCCTCATCGCTAGGGGTGTCAACGGGTCGGTTCCGGTTCGGTTCCTAAGGTGACCAGAACCGGAACAAACGGTTCCGGTTCTTATCGGTTCGGGTACTTATCGGTTCCGGTTCTCAAAGTGATGGTACCAGAACCGGAACCGATTATGTAATTTTTTCGGTTCCGGTTCCAGTTTCGGGTATAACGGGTCCAATCTTGGTAATATGAGAATTTTTACACTATATTTATATATCGGTTCCGGTTCTAATCGGTTCGGTTCCGGTTCTTATCGGTTTCGGTTCCATGTTAGAGTACCGGGACCGTAACCATTAGTTTTTGGTTCGGTTCCGATTCCGGTTCTTTTTAATCGGTTCCCAAAAATGTGGTACCGGAACCGGTGTTTTCGGTTCCGGTTCCTATTCGGTTCCGGTTAAATCGGGTAAAATTGACACCCCTACTCATCGCACACGTACCCAGGTGAGTACTTGAGTGCTTTTTGCCAAAACACTCACCTATGTACGTGTGCGGTGAGGCCGAGGGGGTCCAACCGTACAAAATCTAGGTGTCGTGATCTACTGCCCTGTCATCTCCTTCGATGACAGGGCCTATCATCGAAGTTTTACTCAGAAAAATGAGGTATCCTGAGCCCGACCCTTTTTAGAGAACATGTACAAGGTTGTCAAAAAAGAAAGGTATGTCTGGAATAAAACTTCTATCACAACAAATTGTAAATCACATAATCACAAGCCAATGAGTTCTTGGCACGTACACAAGTGCTTTGCAACGTACCCATGTGCCTTTCCTTTTAGGTGTACGTGTGCCGAGAACTAATTGGCTGTGATTGTGTGATTTGCAACTTTGTTGTGACAGAAGTTTTACTCGTATATCTGAAACTTTTTCAAATGCAGAAGCAAAAACTTCTATTACAGCGCCTTGTGATAGAAGAAAATTACAGCCACTTATGGATCGACACGTGGACCACAACTTAACTCAGGTTAGGATAGCCCAATAATCGAATTTTTTTTTTCCATCCCGCTTCCCTCTGTTTTTTTCTGGGTTCTTGCCCATGTCAAAAATTTCGCGTCCCCCAATTTTCTTTTCTTTCCCGTTGAATTGTTCAATGCCAAAACCACACCCTCTTCCAAAACACAACTCTCTTCCAGATCCGGACTGCTGGTGGTCCTCGAGAAATTCCACACAAATCTGAAGGACCATCCAACGGTCTGGACCTAAGGAGGACTATTCCATAACCTAGTACATCTTTTAAAACCAAACATAATGAATAATCACATGTTCCTTTTAACCATCCGATCAGCTGCTTGTCAAAAATATAAAAAAAAAAACCCATCCGATCATGAAAATGGTTAGGATCATACAATAAGATCAGATCCACTGAATACCGTATGTTGTCTACATACCATAGATTGGCCCTAGGCACACAAATGCATCCTACAAACCAAAAAAAACAGAGCATGGAGTTATGTTTCAGTATTTGAGTTTTTTTCTTGAAGTTGGGGAAAAGAGCACTTCAGCAGAGGCTCAGAGCAAGACGGAGAGAGAGAACTAATTTTTTGATTAAAATAGAATATGGTGAAGAAGGCATAGAAGATAATCCCTCGACCATTACTAAAGACTGTCCTCAACAACCACGTCCAGCACCATAGGGTTCCAACCCCTCATCCTCCACTGTCCTAGAGGCGTTGGCAAAACCACTGTGGGCAGTGCGGCAATGAGAATGATAAGTAGAAGCGGCACGCAGCTGTGTGGTGAGGGTTTGAGAGGCAACGGCAGCAGATCCGACAATGACGGAATAAAAACTTGAGTGATGATCACATGGGCCGGGGTCCATGGACACGTTCATGGTCCCTATTGTTGGCAACTTTTGATTAGTTGCCAACACACCTCGGGCTGCGTAGTAGCTTTCTAATTTAATACTGAAATATAATACGGAAAATTTCTAAAAAGAAAATAAACTTTAATCTATTTACAAAAAAGAATACAACTTTTCGCAAATCCCAAAAAAGAAAACGAAACGCCCTTTCAAAGGGCGTTTCATTACGTGGCACATGTTTATCAAAAAACGCCCTTTAAAAGGGCGTTTGTCAGTAAAAAAAATGCCATTTTAAAGGGCGTTTTCAGTAATAGACACCTTTTTAAAAAACGTCTGTCAGACCTCTGACAACTGACAGACGTTATTTTAAAGGACGTGTGTCAGTAGAAAACGCCCTTTTAAAGGGCGTTTTTTGATAAACAGGGAACTCCAATTTTTACGCCCATTTTTGACGTACCCAGAAGATGAATCAATGGCTGATTTAAGTCGTCGCCTGGCAGACGCCCTTTGAAAGGGCTTTTTTTCATAAAAACGTTTTTTAAAAAATCATTTCTCAGGAATAAAAGGGCGTTTGTCAGACGTGTCAGCCATCAGTCATTTGTTAGTCAGTCGGTGACTGATTCGACTGACAGCAGACGAAACGCCCTTTAAAAGGGCGTTTCATTTTCTTTTTTGGGATTTGCGAAAAGTTGTATTCTTTTTTGTAAATAGATTAAAGTTTGTTTTCTTTTATGCAATTTTTCGAATATAATATTTTAACTTTCTAAAATTAAATTATAATATTTTTTAAATAAATCTAAATATTAATTAACTTACCTAAAAAAACCAAAAACCCTTCTTCTTTCTTCTCTCTTCTCTCCCAACTTCATCTTCTTTATTCTCTGCAACTCTCTTCCAACGTCTTCTTCATTCAACCCCTCGTCTTCTACATCACCTCTCTTCCATGGGAGATGCTTGCTCATGCCATTAATGAAATGATTGGATGAAGTGCAAGCTCTCTCAGACCTCACCCTTTAATGAATCTCAAGCTTCTTTATGAACTAATTTATGCATCTCTTGGCATAGAGGTTTTTATTAGCAAATCGATTTGGGACTTTTGGCCTATCACCGGCCCTCCTAATTCTCTAATGAAAAAAAGTCCAACCATAAGAAAGTTATTTCAATACAACTCATGAACGTGGGAGACTGGCACAAGAACCGTGTATTGTGTATTGTATAAATGATTTTATAGATGGACCTTTCACGGTCTCTTTGAACCATATACATTATCAAAGCAAACAAACAAATTATTTTTCAGAAGAGGAAAAAAATTTATTTTTTATCTCAGTCTTTGCCATTAAGTAGAAGATGAAAGGTTGAAGATGGCATTGTGAGAGAGTTGCAGAGAAAAAAGAAGATGATGGTGGGAGAGAGAAAATAAGTAGGAAGAAGACGAAGGGTTTTTCATATTTTTGGTAAGTAATTAATCTTTTGATTTATTTGAAAAATAAGTTAAATAGTTAAAAAATTATATTTCATATTAAATTGGAAAGCTACTGCACAGCCCAAGGTGTGTTGGCAACTAATCAAAAGTTGTCAACAATAGGCACCATGGACCCCGGCCCGTGTGATCATCACTCTAAAAACTTTTGAGGTTTTGATGGTCCTAGGGAAGAAAGAAGGGATATTTCCTTTTTAAACTCTTTACAATTTAATATAAAATTTGAAATTACAAGTTTAAACTGAGTTAAATTATGCTCCATTTGTCTTTCCATTAGTGGCTGTAACTTTCTTCTATCACAAAGCCGCTGTGAACTTCTATCACACAATCACAAGCCAATGAGTTCTCGGCACGTACACAAGTGCTTTTGCAACGTACCCTGTGCTTTTGCTTTTAGGTGTACGTGCCAAGAACTCATTGGCTGTGATTGTGTGATTTGCAATTCGATTGTGACAGAAGTTTTACTCGTTTTACTCATTTGTTGTTACTCTCCGCTGTCATCTGGGCCCACTGACAGCATGGATGTTTTTTCCACCCTTATTGGAACCATTAGATTATAGTACTTTTTAAAGCATTTTTTTTTGTAATTACAAAAAAAACCCTACCCTCCGTGCCCAGTACACAAAGAAAATAACCAAGGAGGAGCAGACCAAGACCAAACAATTTAATATAGCTTTAGAAGCTATGCCATCTACAATATAGGCCCTACTTGGTTCACAGCAAATTGAGTGCAATGCACTCACTTGCCACAATTTTGGGATTGAAAGTGATTGGTTGGAGGAGTGCAACTCATTTACCACAATATTAGGATTGAAAGTGATTGGTTGGAGGAGTGCAAATGACTGCCGTGCAAGTGGTTAACAAGTACTTGCAAACTCCTTGACAAAATAGATGCAAGGAAGTGCAACCCAAAAACTGATGCAAGCAAGTGCATTGTGTTAACTCAACATTTTTTTTTTATTTTCCGAAAAACAACAACAATAATAATAACAACAACTGAGATTATTTTTTATTATTATCTTTTTATTTTTATTTCTATACTTTTTAGTTTTCTATTTTTGATAGTGTCAGGATCGGGGGATAACTATTTGGCATACCCTCATAGAAGATGAATCAATGGTTGATTTTTGGTGAGGATGATCTCTATAGTGAGGAGATCATCCTCACAAAAATTCAAATCATTTTGATATTCAGAGACTGGTTTAGAAGTTGAAGAATTATGGACTGTCTATTTTTACCATGTAACTTGAAAACCACATTTGAGGGGGTTAGAAATTTCAGAATGTACTGATTTTTTGTGGGGGTGATCTATATGGTGAGGAGATCATCCACGCAAAAAATCAGCCATTCATTCATCTTCTATGTGGGTACACCAAAATGGTTGTCAAAAGTGGTTTTCCCCGGACCCTTTTTGATATAGCTGGTTGGGGTCAGAGGACCTCTGACCCCAAGCTTTCACCTCCAAAATAATAATAATAATAAAGTAATGACAATATTAATTATAATCAAGGTTTAAAAGTGCCCACTATAACGGTATACCGGATTTGGGGCGTCATCATTTTTTCAGTTATAAGGGCCGTTATAACAAATTTTAACGCTTAGGGGCAAAAATTGAAAATAACGGGAAAAACGAAAAAAAATGGCACTGAAATTCAAATTTTCAAATTATTAGTACGGGAAGGCTTGGGTAAACCATCCTCATTACGTAATTTTCAAAATTATAATTATAACTTTCAAACTCTTGCGTAAACCGTGTTGTGTGTATGGGAAGGCTTGGGTAAGCACACACAACCGTAGGACTAGTCCCATCACCAATGTGTGTGGGGACACTTGCGTTATCAAAAAAATAAAAAAATAATATTAAAATAGTAATTTTATTGTGCATTTTTTTGTAAAATAAAAAATAAATTAATCCATTGCATTTATTTGCAATGCACTACCAACCAATCAGCTAAACTTCTTTTGTATCTATTTACATAGTGTAAACCAAACAGCTGTAAGTGACTTACATTGCAAGTGATTGCAACACAATTCATTGTATTTGCACTAAAGTGCAAAACGGACCCAAGTGCAGTGAGCCAAGCAGGGCCATAGTCACATTCCCTTCAACAACAAAATGAGCTACGTGGGGCGACGAGAGGCCTCTGCATTGATGCATCCAAGTCATCTCCATCTAAAATTTTTCCCTTTTTATTTTTTGACAACTCTTGGTGTCTGTGTCCATGACAGTTGGATTTCAAGAATCGAACGATAGTTGTCAGTGCCAAACTGGCATCACTTTTTAACTTTTGGCGGTGTTGACAACCACCGTTGAATTCGTGAAATCCACTGGCCGAGCGCGGGAACACCCAGAGGGGTCAGAAAAAGGGGTTCTCAATATCTAAAAGTAAATGTCAGATGTTTATGTATCTCAGAGAAGTGGAAGTGATTGATTCTCTTTGACCTTTCAAGTTACATAAAATGATGTTACCACCCCATTGGAATACAGGACATCACACCACCACTTTGGAGTTCATTTCCGACTTTCACTTCCTCACCACAAATGTACATGATTATCACAATCTTCAAAAGGAATATAAATATCTGAAGCTTTTTCAAATGGGGAAGCACTATTTTTGTTACTCTTCGTTGTCAGTGGCGGACCCAAGAAGCACGATTATCACTATAGTGCATTTTCCCTTGGTTTGTCCCCCTGGTTTTTCTTTTTTGTGATTTTACCCTCCCTTGATCAATTTTTTGTGATTTTGCCCCCCCCGTTGATCGAATTCCTGGGTCCGCCACTGTTCCTTGTCATCTGGCCCACTTACAGCATGGATGTTTTTCCCACCCTTGGGTAGATATAAACACCAAAATCCACCCCAATTTGTAATCTATAACCATTAGATTTTAGTACTTTCTAATTAGTTTTTTTGGTAAGCAGCTAATATATATAAATGGTCAGACTCAGCGGACACATATTTTCACACACAATTTTACAAAAACAATCGTAGGGGGCCAATATATAAATTACAAGTTTTGAAATGAGATGATTTTTGGTGAGGATGGTCTCTATGGTGAGGAGGTCAACCTCTCAAAAATTCAAATCATTCTGATATTCATACCATAGTTTACAAGTTTAAGAATTATGGACCGTCTATTTTTTACTATTAACTTGAAACCCACATTTGATGGTGATAGACATTTCAGAATGGGCTGATTTTTCGTAGAGGTGATCTATATGGTGAGGAGATCATCCTTACCAAAACTCAGCCATTGATTTATTTTCCAAGTGGGTACACCAAAATTGTATGTAAAAATGTGTCCGCTGACCCTGACCCTATATATAAAATATGTTACATTCCCTGTAGCAAAAAAGAAAACTATGGAAATCAAGCCTATTTGCCAATCCTAAAATATTAACACGGACGGTGAAGCACACCAGCTCAAAAAAGAAAGAGAAAGGTTCAGTCGTTCAATTATAAAAACAGTGATTTCTAAGCGTTGGATTTAAGTCATTTCCACGTGTTGATTTTAACCGTGTGAATCTGTGCATTATCGACCCTTATTTGGGATACAAGGATCCAAATGTTTGGATAAACATCTAATCGGACATCGTCCTCTAAGAGTGTGCCATGTGGCTTATATTGTAGGTGGTCAAGGACTTCTCGGGCAAGTTTTATTCTCAAAATTTAGAACATTTTTGACACATTTTATGAGGGGTCGCAATGTAACAAGCTGTAGCTCAACTTTTGGTTTCACTATTAGCTCCATTTTTGTAACTCACTAGCTGCCATCCGGACTCACTGACTGCATGGATGTTTAGCCCACACCTTGGCAGACATTGATACCAAACATCAGCTTGTTTGATTACTTTTAGCCATTGGTTTTAGTACTCAAAAAAATCCAATGGATAGAATCACGCCTTAAAAGTACTAAAATCTAATGGCTAGACATTACCAATCATGGTGATTTTTGGTATGTACTAAAATTGGCTTTGACGCTTTGACCCATCTAAAACACCTCCCTAAGGCTATAAAAACATCTCTTTGTCCATTTTGTCCTTCCACCAATTATTTTATTCTTTTACCTACACAAAAATAACTATAAATACCACAATAAGGTATGATTTGCAACATTCAACAAATAAAATCACTCTTAGTTCTTGAGTCTTGATTCACAGAGAGAGAGAGAGAGAGAGAATGAATCAAGCAGAGGTTCATTACATCTCCACATATACTGTCCGACCATCGACGCCAAGTCTTGTAGAATCACAACAGAGATGGGAATTGACTCCATGGGACTTGGGGCTCCTCTCACTCAACTACCTCCAAAAGGGCCTTCTCTTTCTCAAACCCCAATCTGAAGATCATTCCGTTGTTGATCTCCTTAAAGCGTCTCTCTCTGACACGCTCGACCACTTTCTCCCCCTTGCAGGCCGCCTAGCCATTACAGTGCACGACGACAATGACCCTCCCTCTACCTCTTTCTTCATTAGCTACAATGGCGAAGGAGCTCAATTCATCCACGCTACTGCCAATCTAACTGTGGCCGACATCATCGACCCACTCTATGTACCTCCTATCGTCCACTCTTTCTTCCCTCTCAATGGAGCCAACAATTATGATGGTCACTCACAACCGCTCCTATCTGTTCAAGTAACAGAATTAGTAGACGGCATCTTCATCGGGTGCTCCATCAACCATGTAGTCGTAGACGGTACACCTTTCTGGCACTTCTTCAATTCATGGTCTGAGATATCTAGAGGTATTCAGCCTATCTCACGCCCTCCTATTCTCGAACATTGGTTTAGTGAAGGATCAGTAGTACCCATCCGCCTATCTCTTCCCCAAGACAAATTCATGGATAGATACACTCCCCCGCTACTCAGTGAGAGGATCTTCCATTTCTCTTCGAAAAGTATTGCACATCTCAAAGAAAAGGCTAATGTAGAGCGTGGAACTGATAAAATCTCTTCCCTCCAAGCCCTGTTGGCTCATGTATGGAGATCCATCACTCGCGCTCGAAATCTCCCAGCTGATCAAGAGACTACATTTCATTTGGCCATTGGGAACCGGCAGAGGTTGAATCCTCCATTGCCTGAAAATTACTTTGGCAATTCAGTACAAGGTAAGGGTACAACAACTACAACAAGCGAGCTACTCGAACAAGGTCTCGGGTGGGCAGCCTGGCTGTTGAACCAGGTTGTCGCATCACACACTGATTTTGAAGTGCGGAGTCATCTAGAATCTTGGGTGAAGAACCCGTTCATGGCGAATTTAGTCGCCATAAACCTGGCAACTTGATGACAGGAAGCTCACCGAGGTTCGAGGTGTATGGTAATGATTTTGGTTGGGGGAGGCCAGTCAGCGTGCGAAGTGGGGCATCAAACAAGGCTGATGGGACAACAATACTTTTTCCAGGGCCATTTAAAGGGAGTATAGAAGTGGAGGTTAGCCTTGCACCCCAGACAATGAAGGCTTTAGGCGATGACCAAGAGTTCATGGAAGCTGTCACCTTACCAGCTCTACCCATCAAAACGTTTTCATAGCTGGTAAAATGTTTTCTTCGAGTGTTAATTTGTGGATCATTATTGTTTGTACGTAACAGTTGTATGTCCCTCATGATTTTTCGAGATTTAAATAAAATTCCCTTCCAAACTTGTTCATCTTAAAAATAAAATAAACTAGGACTCAAATATATTTGTTGGTTATGTTAATCATTCAAATATATTTTCGCCATTAGTTCACCACATGGCCCAATCAAGAGCTTCCTATTATAAGAGATTAAGAGATCTCATCAAGTCATAATAAATAGGATTAAAAATAAAAGAGATCTCGGAAGAAGCTATGTTGGGTTAACAATATATGTAATTGGGAAAATTACCTCTAGGCCAATGCAACCATCTCTTCATTCTTAATTAGGTCCAGTAGGAATAAATATTTAGAAGTTGCTCAAAATAGGCTGATTGGAGTTTTAAGTCCATATTTCTAAAAAGGTACCCCTTTTTAGACCAAATAATGAAGAGGTGGTTGATTTGGGCCGTAAGTTTAAACTTATGGCCCTGGAGGTAATTTTGTTAGGCTCCTTGGGGGTTAATGGACCGGGCTTGGACATGTATGCCCATGCTCGGCCCCCAAACAATTATCACATTCCCGAGTCCATACCAGGCCTATGAAGGGCCTCATAAGTTCTACCCCAGCCCGGCCCATGAATACATCTACAAGACCTCACCGGGCATATTCCGCCAACTAATTAGTATGTTGTTTAGTTAATTGCTAACTCTTTTTTTATAGACACGTTTTTTAATTTTAGGGTCTATTTGGTAAGCCGGAATTGAGCCGGATTTGGATTTGTGATTCTTGGAATCACAAATCTTTGCGTTAGGGAGGACCGAATTTCAGGAATTATATTTCCAATTCCGTAATTTTTTCCGGAATTAGAAGTTTTAGGGGGGAGAAGAAACTTCTAATTCCTAGAATTCTATTTTCGGGCGGAGAAATTCAAAAAGGTTTTTTATCGGGCTCCAACTCTCATACTCATCCCTAGGTCGACCTATTAATAAAAAATCAGCAAGATTAGTTATTTGAAACCGTTGGATTGGTGTATTTGTTTTGGTTGATTCTTAACCGTGTGATATCTAGCATTATTTGGGGTACTTAGATCCGAAGGTTAGAAATTTTTAAACAGCCTATTTTTAGCATGTAGGTCCACCTACGGATGGGACAAACATCCATATGGTCCGTGGTCTACTAATGTGCCATGTGGCTCATATTGTGGTCCATCATCAACGGATTACACATTTGTAACCGTTTGATTGATGTCTTTTACGGGTTGATTTTTAACCGTGGGATATATAACATTAGTTGGGGGTATAAAGATCTATGTTATTGAGAGATAACTAATCAGCTTGATTTTAGTTTGTAAGTCCACCTAGGGATGTATCTAACCGTTGGATTGGTGTGTTTTATTGGTTGATTTTAATCGTTGGATTTCTAGCATTAGTTGGGGTATAAAGATCCAAAGCTTATAAATAACCAACCAACCTTATTTTTAGTATGCAGGTACACCTAAAGGGCTTTCCACCATGGCTGCTTTGCCAAGGATTAGTTATCCCAAATTAAATGTTATCGATGCTAATTTAAGCGTTGCCAAGGACGCTAATTTAAAATTATTTAAAATTTTTTTTTCTTTAAATTAACATCGATAACATTTAATTGACGGATGACAAAAAAATAGCAATCGTTATAAAACAAAGTTCATGAGATGATATTTCTCTTAGGTAGATGGATAGATTTCAATTCTGTTAGATGTCCAAACAACTAAAATTAGAATTCATTGGGAATTCCAAGTAATTTCCACGGTGCAACCAAACACAAGAAATTTCAATTCTTCGAATTCAAATTCTTAGAAATCACAAATCCTAGAATTCTACTTTCAATTCCAAATCCGTGTCTGGTTGCCAAACAGACCCTTAGTGAAATTCAAAATCTAATTATAGACAACGCTAATCAGTTACCGACTCTAAAATAAACCCAGGATAGCCTACTGGACTTATAAATGCAACCCAAGCCCGATACGTGATGGGTTGGGCCTGAAATCCCATCGAGCCAGTCTGACCCATAAACACCCCCGTAGACTCCAGTCCACACAGAAAAACTAGTGTGCAAATGTTTGTAGATTCGTGCGTCTGAAAATGTCGCCAGCTGAATACGACACATGGTATACTTTTTTATCTCAAAATCATATCATGGGCGACGTGAAGAGTTGATGTTTTACCCAAATATAGTCTGGTTTACGGGTGCAAATCGACTGGGACAACCTGAAGGGCTTTAAGGTCCAGTTCCCTTTGGAGTGGGCTTGGGATAATAAATTCAGCCTTGAACTAGGCTTCATTATAAGGCCCGATTGCTTTACTGGACTAGGCGTGGGCCTGTTTGGATGGCCCGACAGGCTCTTATACTATGGTCCATATTAGCAAGTTACATGACCATCAGCACTTGCAATATGTTTATTAGCTAAGGTTTAAGTCCCTCCAACATACTTTTGGAGCAAAATATTGGAAAGTTGGTTGGGCCGGGCCCCAGACCGAGTCGGCTGGACCACTTGCAAGTCACCTCGGTGAGTCGTAAAATAGCCGTTAACACTATTAATGTGAATAAAAATTATTGTAAACAAAAACAGATAAAAATATGGAAAATCATTTTGGACATATATATCTAGAAAAAAAAATGAAAACTTTTTTGACCCAGGAGTTGACTCAATGAGTTTTCAGGTGACTCAGCCGAGTCAACCAAGGAGAATTCGAATAACTAACCAGACACGGATTTGGAATTGAAAATAGAATTCTATGATTTGTGATTTCTAAGAATTTGAATTCAAGGAATTGAAATTTCCTATGTTTTTGGTTGCACCGTGGAAATTACTTGGAATTCTTAATGAATTCTAATTTTTGAAGTTGAATTGCTTGGCGAATTTTAAAACAACTTGTCAAGTTTATTTCATATTAAAATGCTCCTCATTTGAGTCATTTCTACTTCTCTTTGTTTGACTACAAATTTTCTATGAGCATATATCAATTTGTCAAGCATATAGATTAGGGTCGGGCTCATGGGACTCGTCTTTTCAGTCGTGTTCTCGGCCGTGGGTTCCGAGAATCCAACGGTGGATGATAGCGCTGAGCTGGTATTACTTTTTGGCAAAAAGCAAAACCACCATTTGATTCTCGGAATCCAATGCCGAGAATGTTATGAGGTTAGCAATATTAGAATTGATTGATTTTTGGAGATGATGATCAAGCTGATGGGGGACAACGGATTGTGATGTTGGATTGTCTAACATGATCTCCATGTGGGCTCCACCACTGGATGTAAGAAATGAATCTAAATTTATCCTAAATCAGTAAGCAAATATTCAAATATACATACACGTACGACATGTTAACATTATATGATCATGAGCCCTGGCCCATTAATATATACTCAGGGCCATGTCCAACAAATTAAAATTTCAAGAAAAGTAAAGGTAGAGTGAAATTTGAGGATTTTTGTAGGGGTGATCTATAGTTCTTGGATTCATGTATTTTCAAGGTGCTCAGATCCAATGGCTAAAATCACCAATCATGCTGATTTTGATGTCAAAGTACACTAGAAGGTGGGTCCAATCATTCATAGGGCCAGTGGACTGAAAGAGTGAGCCACATGGCAATCTGGGAGAGGGGACTTCAGAATTTGAAATGTCTAGGGACAACAAATTTGGGTCCTATGTTTGATACTTGGCTCATCAATTTTGTGTGTGTTGAGTAAAACTTCTATCACACGAAATTGTAAATCACACAAAACACAGCCAATGAGTTCTCGGCACGTACACAAGTGCTTTTGCAACGTACCCATGTGCATTTGCTTTTTAGGTGTACGTGCGAGAACTCATTGGCTGTGTTTTGTGTGATTTGCAATCCCATTGTGACAGAAGTTTTACTCGTGTGTTTGATACTTAGGCTTGTACCGGTGGTTAACAAACAGTTTTACAGGGGAAAAAATTTATGGAGAAAGTGTTGCTACAGAAAAAGTTTTAGGGCTTTTCAGGATCTTTTTAAGGCGCATTTTGCACTTCGCGAAGAGCTTTAGGAGCCTTTGATTTTTTATCAAACAGTTGATAATCAATCATAACGTTGAATTATTGAACAGACGTAGTCAGGTGTATGTCCAAGGATAGATTAGTGGTGAAGATAGTCCAACGGACTCATCTTCTGAAGAAATTAATCTGAACCATAAAATCATACAAATTTTACGGGTCTTAGACATAACTGTTATAACTAATCAGGCTGATTTTCGATTTGTAGGTCTACCTAGGGATTGGACAAACATCCATACGGTTAGAGTCCTCTAAGAGTGTGCCACGTGATATATATTGTGTCCTGTAACGGTAACCGGAGGCCCCACCCAAAAAAACAAAAGGAATATGTTTCCTATCAATCAATGAGATGACTAATCAATCGCTCTTCAATCAATTGCTGTTCCTCTGTAGTTGTACGCATGTACGATACATTATTGCTTGCCAACCTCCCAACCCCACAAAAAAATGGGCCCGGTCATCAAAGTTTTATCCGGCTCCGTTGACAGATAGAAAATGACAGGGACAGAATATAAGATACGTGGCACATTGTTACAGGACTCTGACTGTACGGATGTTTGTCATATCCCATGTGGGACCTATAAACCAAAAATCAGCCTGATTAGTGATTTATAAGTGTTGCATCTTTGTACCTCAAATACTGCTCAAATTCTCACAGTTGAGATCATCCCATGAAAATAAGTCCAATCCAAAGCCTATAAATGACTAATCAGGCTGATTTTTGGTTTGTAGGTCCACATAGGATAGGACAAACATCCATACGGTCGTAGTCCTGTAACAGTGTGCAACGTAGCTTATATTGTGTCCCTGTCATATTTTAGATCTGTCAACGGAGCCCGACCCCAAAAAAATACCGCTTCAGGAGTGTAAGGTTGGCCGTCTCAACCAGTGAGGAAATTGCGTATAAAAGAGAAAAGAAAATGCTATCCCACCGCAAAATAAAGCCATGCTGTATTAGCCGTGACCGTCTGATTCACCATGACTGTTAGACTGTAAATAGTAAAACAGTCACTTATGTATTAATAAAGTCACTGCCACGCGTACTGTGGATCTCTTGAAACCTACAGTCCACGTGTCTACCAGGCGTTTTTTTTTTCCCAATCTTGCGTGGGACCCAAAAAACAGTAAAAAGAAAAGAGATTAGGGGCCTGTTTGGTATGTGAGAAAAAGTGTACCAAGGGTGAATGTTATCTTGGCTAAATATTTGTTCATATCAATATTTAACAACGTTTGATACATGTATTAGCTAGCTTACTTCATTTTCTTTCAATTTGAGTGGGTCACATATATCAAAGTAAGTCAAAAATGGGTTAGGTGAGTGTGGGAACCACATGTTAAGTCAGAGGATAAAAAAAATTCATTTTTATCTTTTTTATATATTAAAAAACTCCTTTTTTATTGAAAACTGTGATTTTTCTGCGAGAAACTAAAAATTTTCACCAAATCTTAATTGGCGTGAAAATATTTACTCGTGTTTGTGTGTGTGTATGGGGGTGAGTTTTCCACCGCTGCGGGCAAATTTGTGGGCCCGGCTAAATATTCAGCAGGGGGCAAGTGGCTGCCAAACCATAGTTAGCAATTTGGTATACAGCAAAAATTCGAAACGGAAAAGTTCGAGTTTAATTCAGTTTTGGATAAAAAAATCTGGTCAAAAATTCGTTCATTGTTGAAATGTTATTTTGTTTAGCCTTAAAAAAACTTGAATTTTATCAATTTTTCATTTTCTGCGGCCATTTAACATGTTTTTATTTTTAAAAAATACAAAAATTTGTATATTAAACACGAATAATATGTGTTTTATTTGTATAGTCTTAAAATTCACGATTTTTTTTCGATTTTTTATTTTATACGAAAGTATTAAATGTTTCTTAAAAAAAAAAAAAAAAATTCAGGTATTAAAAGTGTATAATACACGAATTTACTAACTAGGTCCAAACGCCTATGGGCGAATATTAGCACCCACAAATACTTTATTTTTCTGCTGCAGTGGTTACCAACAAGCCCTAGGTTAGGTTTGAAGTAAAACTTCAATGACAGCCTACAATATGATTAGTGATTTATAGGCGTTGGATTAGAGTTATTTTCATGGGTTGATTTGAACTGTCACAATTTGAGCATCATTGACCATTATTTGGAGTACAAAATCCAAAGGTTTGAAATCACTAATCAGGCTGATTTTTGGTTTGTAGGTCACGCTAGGGATTGGCAAAACACCCATACGGTCAGAGTCCTATGAAATAAGAATTTGCCACGGGGTTCATATTGTGGGCTGTCATCGGCCTTGATGACAGTCCGCTGTCATCGGCCTTGATGACAGTCCGCTGTCATCAAAGTTTTACTTGGCCAGCTTGTACACAAATATCTCGAGCTGCTCATTTCTGTCACCAAAACTTAAAAGAAGTGCCTATATTTCCCTAATGTCCTCTCCCGTTTATCACAAGAAATTGTAAATCACACGCCAATGAGTTCTCGACAGGCACGTACACAAGTGCTTTTGCATTGTACCATGTGCTTTGCTTTAGGTGTACGCGCCGAGAACTCATTGGCTGTGATTTTGTGATTTGCAATCCGATTGTGACAGAAGTTTTACTCGTTTAGCAGTAACCATGATTTTGAGTAGGAAATTTGGGACAAATCTAGTCTGCAACTGTTTACCTACTTCAAAGTATGCAAACAGTGTATCCACCATTGAATGCTCCTTGAAAAATGTATTTTTAATTTATAAAATATTCTTTGTTGAAAACATTGAAATAACACATTTTCCAAGGGACATCCAACCGTACTGACACTGTTTACATATTTTAAGTATGTAAACATTTGCATACTAAGTGAGCCCGGAAATTTGGTATAAAATTTTTCAAAAAGCCCCGTCTTTCCCCCGCAAAATTTTACCCTCACGTTTCACCCCCAATGCCCGTTGTTGAGTTAACTATCCTCCAACAAATAAAACAACACAACGCGCGTTGTTGTCTCTCTCTCTCTCTTTTTTTTTTTTAAAGTCCCTGGCAGAGCGGCCTTTCTTTCGGACACAAGGGTTTCAAGACAAAGCCCTAACAACATTGCCGCTGCATGATTCACAACAGACTCTCCTTCGCTGAATCAAACCTAATGTTACTCTCAATGTCATCTTCACCAAGTAGATCACCAGACCCCTCTAAGTCCAAGCTCCCCCAGGTACTCCTCTCACTCTCTCTCTCTCTCTCTCTCTCTCTCTCTTTTACCTCAATGCCCCTTGTTTTTCTCACTGCATTACTATGGTTACAATTGCAGTTCGCTTGAGGGCAATCTTGGGTTTTTATCAGTGCTCGTGTATCTATGGAAAGAAATAATCTTAATTTTTGACTGTAAAATGTAATGTGACTCGTAGATGGAGGAAAAATCTAGGTTGCCGGGCGTTGACGGTCTTCGAAATCTGGTTAAGAAAGCAAAATGCATGGAAATAGTAAAATGCAGGAGGTTTGAAATTGAATAGCACAGAAATAAAAATTAAATATTACTAGGAAATAATCCTAATTTGTTTCTTTCACCACTCCATGTATGAACTATGAACCAATTAAAGTGGTTGAAATTCCTACATTTTATATAATTGGTTCAAACTTATGCTTCTGCTCGTGCATTTAGCACTCGAACCGTCATGCTATCACCTAACTGGGACTTCAGGTAGCCTTAGGCGAGCAGGAGATTACAAAATCTCTTTGCTTTGGTTTGCAATTAGCCAAGCTTAAGCCCGAGCTATAAGCTTGCAAGCAGACCCCAATCCTTAAGCTAGGCCCGTGTGTTCTTGGGTCTGGTCAAGTTCTTCTCTCTGAACCACAAGTTTAAATCTAGGGATATATTTCTATCTTTTGGTGTTTTCACATTTTTGTTTAATACGACTGTTGGGAACGGGACATGATCAATAAAACCTTTCTGGATCCAGGCTGGGATAGTCGCGATTTCTAGATCGTTAAGTTGTGTGATTTTTTTGATTCTCTTGTCTAGATTTGCATTTTTTTATTTCAAGTCATTTAATGTCTTTTCCCTTATACTCAACACAACACTCACTCTAGTATGCTTTCTTATACCTTTTTTTTGTTTTTAGGTTTTAATACATTGGTTACATTGTTCTTGGAAATTATTTCACTCTCTTTGGTTTAAAAGTAGGTTGGTCTCTTGTTTATTTGCCACAGATGCTGGGAGGACAAGAAGCAAGTCAAGGTTCTGAGGACGTTATCTCGGTTATTGATTCTCTAAAGAAACACGTTTCTGCCAACCGATGTGTTTTTATAAAGGTGCATTCTTGTTGCAGTTGTTATTATTATGCTTTGATCTATTATGCTTATGCACTTAAACATGTGCTTATCAAACTTCCCTTTTCAGAAAAGAATAGAAGAGAACAGGCAGAAGCTGATTGGTATCACAAGTCATGTTTATGATTTGTCAAAGTCGAGAAGAAATGGTACAATAAGTGATAATTATAAAACTGTAGATTTATTGACTAAGAGGCAGCAGGATGTACTTTGTATGTTAAATGGTCCTGATCTAACTAACGGAGAAAAGGATAGCAATGGCTGCCAAGAAGATAGCCATGCCTCATCAGCAGTTCTTCTAGGGACTAGTTTTGGAGTAAAGAATATTGCTCGCTCTATCAAGCTTGCAGAAGTGAAAAAGTTACCTCCTTACACTTCATGGATGTTTTTGGATAGGTATGTTAAGACAACTATTTTTCATGTATTTACTTTGCATTTGTCTTTTTCCAGCTTGTAAGAAGGGATGCATATTCTGGGCTATATATACTGGCATGCATGTTTCATTTCATTTCTATGTTCGTGTGTGATTGATGTTGATATGCATATTGATGTGGAAACTCAAAAGTTATATGATTATTTACACTCATGCATATATCTTCCACTTAATATTTGCAAAATTTAGTATCCCATTTGAGATCAAAGGCCTTACCACTGAGTTTGCATTATAGTTGTTATCTATTTGCGGCTGCTTTATATATTGGAATAAAACGTGTTCTCATTCTTCAAAGCGGATTAATCGATGCGTTTGTGCACTTCTGTTGATGTTGTCTCCAAGACAAAACAGTTTGTGGGCACTCCTGGAGGTGATGTTTCTTTTATTTATGCATCATTTTTAGAATTGAGTGACATTTTGTACTTTCTGTCCACAGTGGCATTTTTGTAATTTTAGTTTGGAAAAAGATGTAACAAGGTATGCCTGAAACTTTTTCAAATGCGGAAGCACTATTTTTGTTACTCACCACTGTCATCTGGGCCCACTGACCGCATGGATGTTTATCCCACCCTTTGGTGGATATACACACCAAAAATCACCCTGATTGGTAATCTATAACCATTAGATTTTAGCACTTTTAGCAATTTTTAAGGTGTTCTTATAGCCGTTGAATGCAACCATTTTTTTGAGTACTAAAACCAATGGCTAAAAATCATCAAACAAACTGATTTTTGGTATGAACATCTACTAAGGGGTGGGCTAAACATCCATGCGGTCAGTGGGCCCAGATGGTTTAAGTTACATGCTTGTAATTATATGGAGAGAAGTGATAAGTCGGTGCTTTCTCTCTATGAATAGGAGGGAGATGATGTAAGAAAGGGAGTTTTAGGTCTTGAGATTTTAAATCTCAAGTCTTGAGCGGAGATTAGAGTAGTATTTTAAAATCCGAAAAATTGACTTGGCTAGAAAGCCCATAGGGTTGACTTGTGAGTCGACCTAACGAGTCAATAACATTATTAAAATGCATAAAAATTTGAAAAATATAAAATTAGATATATTATCTCATTTTTGGACAAAAAACCCTCACAAACTAAAAGGAAACAATTCTTTTTAACTCACGAGTCGAGTCGACTTGGCTGGGTTTTGAGTTGACTTGTGTAGCTACAGACCGAGTCACTAGCCTGAATCTACCCAAAATGTTTTCAACTCAAGTCAATCCATCAAGTCTTAGAACCATCAATGAGAGAAAAAAAGAAGAGTGTAGATGGGACCATGAGTTTGAGAGAGAAAGTGGGTTGGAGTGTAGAGATTAAGTGGTCTTCAGTACTTTTTTTGAACCTAATAAAGAATCATCTATGCTGTTTTGTTTCTTTCCTTTGTCTTTTGTTCCCTTTGGAGGTTTTCTCAACCTCCTTTGAACCTTTGTACTCTTTTGCTGTTCTCTTGAATAAAGTTATACTTATCAAAAAAATAAAAATAAAGAATCATCTATCCTCTTGTAAACTTCCATTCTCCTCTACCTCTCTTATGATTGTTCTTTTTTGCCAGAAGACCTAGAAGAATAGCTACAAATAACTGTCATCAAAAGAATCTTGTTTTCCCACTGCTGACATCTCCATGATGACCTGCAAGGCAGGTCCTTATGAGCTACAAATTTCAGCTAAAATGAAGAAAAAAACAAAATGAATGACACATGTTCACCCGAACACTACGACATTGATGTTTCACTGTGGGTTTCATATAATGCTTCAACATGTGTCTTTGGCTGTTTTTCAAAGACTCACACCTCATTGCTTTATCGGTATTGGCTGTTTAGTCGCAGTCTACTTGGCTTTAAGGGTCATTTGGACGGGTGTATGATTTGATAGTTGCAAACAAATTGGGGGTAATGATGTTTGGAATCTGAAGGAAATGGGGAGGGGACTAGTTTGAGTGAGGCATCCACAGTTGACACAAGTTGGAGGTCAAAGGGTGATGTAGTACGAAGGCAATATGGAATATATATTATAAAAAATTTAAAAAAAAACAAAAAACTAGTCTTTTGTATGGAGAAAGCTTACTACATGGGAAGGATTTACATCACACCTTACATTCACATAATCAAAGTATCACACCATGCATATTGAGCATCACACTCAATATTTGGAAAATCACTTCCTGTGCTAAGGAAGAATCACTCCTTTCTGAATAAAACTCAAATTTTATTTAATTCCATTCAAAAGAGAGCAATTACATGGCTTTAAACAAATGCTCTGGACAACATCCCTTTGTAACTCCTAATTGGACTTAAAACTCACTTAAATAAAACTCCTTTCCAAATTCAAGTATCATATGAAACCCTGCTTACTCTTTGACTTGAAATGAAAGAATTTTTTAAAACTAACATAAACTTGTAAGACCCGCTAAAATTCTTTTTTACTTCACTTTAAAGAAAATAAACAAACCAAATTACTAATACTGCCATGGACCTGTACTCTGTCTGTATTTTGGCCATAATTCACTCAATTCACGTTCAAATTGTGTAATATTGGTCTCGTTGGAAAGCTAATCGAACAAGCATTCAATTAGTACCAAAAATTTAAACACTTTTTGTTCCAAAAGAATATGGACTTGAGTAAAGTGACAATATTAGACTGCATCGTTCTCTTCTAGTTCTTATGGCTTGCATGGGCCTTTCTCTTGTGAAGCATGCAATCTGGTGCTCCTCAGGTGTGCCATATTATGGTGTTTCATCCCTTTTTTTGTGGCTGCATTGAAGGGCCAAATGATGTTTGTGGTACCTCATAGACTGGTGTGAATAAAATATAGTTGTCCAAGGGAGATCTTGCATAAAGACCACCCTTTGAGGGTTGAATCTAAATTTTAACTTGAGAAGGCTAAAACCTGAACACCTTGAGAGTGGTCGTCATGAGGGTCTCTAGTGCCTGATTGAACCAACAATACTGCTAAAAACCACAAAGTAATGGAATTGCCAAAAAAACACACTAAACCATCTTAAATGTTCAATATTCTAAATGGAAGCTCCAAGGCACCAGAACTTCTAAATGGAAGTCAATGGAAATCAAATTGTCCCCAAAAAAGTCTTTGTGCACAACACGTGGAGACGTACATTTTCTGCTTCAAGTGACTACGAGATTTTATTGAAAAGAAAAAGAAAAAATGCAAGTCTTAAGGAAAGAGAGTTCCTTTTGTCTATCTAAACCATTTTCATGTTGAGCCTGTAATTGTCATGTTGCATCTCGATGGTTATGGAAAAAAAAAACAATATTTGGCGTATAACAATGGCCGACTCCTGTAAACTGGTTTCTTCTTCCTAGGAGTTATCAATGTAAAGCTAATACAGGATTTGGTAAAATGTTGTGGCTGGAACATGCTTTATTTTTCCTATTAAAGGATTGTCCTCTTGCAATGTTTTGCTTACAAGTGGTCAAAGTGAGGCAGGGTGATAAGTATGAGCTGCTGTTATCATGCAGCAGCTATATTAACTTTTTTCCTGATCCAAAGCCGCAAGCATTTTCTACTTTTTATGAGTCTTTTGCTTTCTTTGATTTCAGAATGTATGCGAATGCATTCTAGAGATGCCTTCTGCATCATTGCCATGTCATTTGACGGATTAATTTTAAAATTTTGTGTGCAGTGTTGGTTTTAAGGTTCGACCAGATTTGCCCTTATCTGTCTCTGAATATTTTTTAGCACATTCGATGTTTAACGATATTGTTTTGCACGTGATTCCAAAATTTATTGATTTTGACTCAAGCTAGGCCATTCTAGCTCTAAATAAAGTTGCATAGCGAAAGAGGACTCATGTTGCCAACTTTAACATTTGGGATGAGGCGTAGATGATAATGGTGGATATTTAATGATATTGTACTGTGTACATTTCTTTTCAAAATTTTATTGTATATACTTTTGAGCTTGTGCTAGAAATGAATGGTCTATAATAAAACTGGTGCAGAAATCAAAGAATGACTGAGGATCAGTCGGTAGTTGGCCGAAGGAGAATATATTACGATCAAAATGGTGGAGAAGCTCTGATTTGCAGTGACAGTGAGGAAGAAGTAGTTGAAGATGAAGAAGAAAAGAAAGAATTTGGGGATTGTGAAGATTATATACTTCGGTTGGTATAACTTTAAAACCTAATGAAGTTTATAGCCATAAAACCTACTGAAGTTAGTGAATTCAGTTCCTGTTTTCCTTTTATTTTGTGGATTTCTTCTTAACTTTTAGTCTTATACCGAACGAAGGTTGTCATTATGTTTATGTTGTCAAACTTGCTTCATTTGTTGATTCAATTTGCTCCAATTCTCTCTAGCTTTTTCTGTTAATCTTTAATTGACAGTTTGGGTATATGTACTACAAAATGTCAATAAAGTGTAATACATACAACTATACAATATGTATGACCTAACAAATCTTGTAAATTATCAGCCTAATCTTGTGGACTAGATTTATTTCATTAATTATTTACATGCACTCATAGAATAGCATGGTCTTCCTTCCAGTGCATTTTCTGGACTTCCAGAATTGCTCAAAGTTGAATACGTTTTCCATGTAGCTTGGCCTAATCACTTGGCTTATTTGAGTTGACTTGCCTGCTTAATAATGAGAGAAAAAAATCCTAAACAATCTTAAGAGTTAGGAAATACCTTCAAAATGCTGGAAATTTAAGCAAAATATAAAGCGACAAATGGGTTTCCCAAAATAAAATCCAATAAGAAGGAGCTTTGCACCTTCTCCACGCATGAGTACCTTTCTCTGCGGGAAACATATAATATTTTATGAAGCAGGATTTTTATCTTGGTTACATCTTCTGTTATTATAATCCAGGACAAGTAGAAAATTGTAAATTTGCAAGTACACTAAAATTCTGATCTATCTAAATCAATATTCTTTTGATGCCATGATATTTTTAAAATTAGTGACAGCATATGATGTAGACCATTAGTCGTAATTTCCAGCTTTAAAGACTCCAACAATGTAATCTTATCATGAAATCCAAATAAAATATGAAAGTTCAAAATGTAGAAATTTTGTAAGAACCCAGATCAATATTCAGTTAATTACAGTTTAATTGTTGAAGTCTTTAATCTCAATAGTCTATAACAAGTATGATACATGCCAAGTGTTTGGATACTCCCTTCATGGACCTTTACAATTTACACCTGGCATTGAATTTGTTTTTCCTCATGTTTTTTCTTTCCTATTAGCGACAACACAAGATTTTCGATTTTTTTAGTTTCATACTCATCTTTAGAGCATAAATCTTCTATGGAAGAATTTCCATCGTGTATGTTTTTCATAAAATTACCTCAGGGATCCAGGTTTTCATTTAAATGTTTTCTGTAATAATTTCTTTTTCTCTTGATCCAAGTGCAACAGCTACTGATGTGCCTATGTGTGTCCATACACACACATGCACGTGGGCACTTTAATATATGGGATCCAAACTTCTGGTGCCTTTCACAATGTTTTGAACAGCTCTTATTAATGTTTATGGTGTCACATCATGCAAACCCAGTTCTTTGTATCAATCTTCATGCAGCCTCTGATGAAGTAGCAGCCAATTTGTATGGTGCATTACTTCGGCCTGGATTTAATGAACTTGTATCTCTGTCTGCGTGAGTTTGTTTATGTGTGGATGTGCATGCGGATTCAGTAAGTAGCTGTTGTGGTTAATTTTCAACTGGTTGATATCCTTTCATTATTTGTCCTTAGTATTGGCCATGTAACGCCTTTATTTCGTTATTTTTTTTTATAAGTAACACCTTTATTTTGTTTTTGCCATTGTATATGGTGTAATTGTGTAGTATCTACTTTCTACTCATTTTGAGCGAGAACTGTATCATTATCCGAACCATTTATGGGTTCTCTGCATTTCATCGCAAAATTCCTGCTGACATCCTGTTAGGCTGTCGTATCCACTCTCTTAATTACATTGACATGCTATTTTTTTTTCTTAGATGTTTACCTTGTCTTTTATGTCATGTGTCAGAATGACCATCCAAGAAATTGGCTTATCTGATCCTGTGCTGGATTCATTGGCTCAATGTTTTTCTAGAAAATCTGGTGAAGTCAAGGTATGCTTCTTATGACTGGAAATGCGATATTGGTCAGAGAAGTGTTGTCTAGTAGTTCTGTAGTTATTCAATGTAATCATTTTCCTTTTTCTGTCCCATTTGTCTGATAAGAACTGGTCATAGTGTGAACTTTGGTCCAGCTGTTTCCCATTCATTTTGTGCTGGCTTTACAGAGGTATGAACCAACATCAAACATCTTATACAGGCAAGATACGAAATTCATCTTAAAGGAGAGAAAGCTGCACAGTGCACTAAGAAAGGGAATACTGAAGATGGTCCACAAGTTGAGGATGCATTTGTTGATAAAGATCTGGATGCCGCTTTGGATTCTTTTGATAATCTATTTTGTCGACGGTGTCTGGTAAGCACCATTTCTCTTACTCATTTTGTATGTCTTGCATTCTCTAATCTGTGCAGTGCTTTATTCCAATAATAACTTTCTGATGTGCTTCCTGTTTTATTCGGGCAGGTGTTTGATTGTAGATTACATGGATGTTCTCAGGATCTTGTTTTTCCTGTAAGTCGACTGTCTTGAGAGTAACATTGTCTAAATGTTTCGAGGGCTAATTTTATTTATTTATTCTTATTGATAATTAGGCTGAGAAACAATCTCCGTGGAGCTATTCGGATGAGGAAAAAGTACCATGTGGCATTCATTGCTATCGATTGGTATGTATTTGTTATGGGGGGGGGGGGAGTGGGGGTGTGGTAATCGCAGTGAATTTGCTAAACAGATTGAAGTTGGTTGATTAAACTCCAAGATTTGTCAAGTTATATTTGTGTAGCTTCAAATTGACTCATGTGTCAGGTCCTGAAGTCAGAAAGTATTGCTATGATGAGCTCTCCGATGCCTGATGGTTTTGAAGAAAAACCAATTCCTTCATCTGGTAGTGCTGGGGGTCAGATATCGCCCAGAAAGAAAGCTGCTGGTTCATCTGTTGGAAGGAAACCCAAGTCTAATCAGAGTGAAAGTGCTTCTTCTAATGCAAGAAACATATCAGAAAGCACTGAGTCAGAGATAAGACCTCGACAGGATAGCACTCCTATTCGACACTCTTCATCAACCCCCAAGACTAAGCTTGTCGGAAAATTTGGAATTCGTAAGAGAAACAGCAAGCGAGTTGCTGAGCGTGTTCTTGTTTGCATGCGAAAGAGACAGAAGAAAATGGCGGCTTCTGATTCTGATTCAGTTGTCAGTGGGTGTCTTCGGCCAAGAGATATGAAGCTTAGATCGAATTCACGTAGGGAAAATGAAGATGCTAGCTCTTCTTCACACCAAAAAGTAAAATCTCCAGTATCAAGGAAGTCTAGGAAGAAGGAATCACCAGTTCAGGACAATAACAAATTGGTGTTGGGTGAAGTTCGTGATGAACCATCTAATGAGGTGATTACGGGCCCGCCACCACCGGTGACTGGTAGTCACGACACCTCAAGGAAAGAGGAGTTTGTTGATGAAAACATCTGTAAACATGAAGGTGATAAATCTTGGAAAGCTATTGAGAAGGGCTTGTATGCGAAAGGCATCGAGATCTTTGGAAGGAATAGGTTAGTTCTTTCCATCCATGCTGGGAAAAGCCAGATTTACAGTTTTGAGATTGATTAGATCTTTTAATAGCCAGGTCAGAGATATCCCTAGTACGCATGATTGCTTGAAATAAAAAATATTGTATTACCTTAAAGGTTGTTTATATTTACTCATAAAAGAAAGATGATTAAATTTTCTGTGATGTTCTGCTCACAAATTTGTTTACATGTAAATCCGTCTTCATATTCTTAGATGATTTTTGTGATGTTCTGCTCACAAATTTGTTTACATGTAAATCTGTCTTCTTATTCTTGATAATACAATTTTATGTTGTTCAATACAACATACATGGTTAGGCTGGAGACTGGAGTAGTCGGATCCGGGGCGTGCCAATAAAAATATTAAAGTCACCCAAAATATTTTTCAAAAATTACCATAATTCATCATAAATCAAAACAAAAATCTTTTGTGAAAGCACTTTAGCCAAAACATTCATAGTATAGGGTTTTGAGAAACATTTTTCGCGATTTAACGAAAAAGTCAATTTTTAAGAAATGATCAATAAATTATTTCTTTCAAGGATTTTGTTCTATAAATAAGTATAAGCGACTTTCATGAAGGATCTTTGACAAAAAATGATGTTTTATAATTCTTGTAGTGGTTTTACAAGTATCTGCAATTCTCTAAAAGAGACTTGCAAAATTCAGTCAGTTGATTTTTTCTGACTTAGTCGTATGAATCGAGGGTCAATTCTCCTTCGTATTGTTCATCGCACGGCTCACGGAGTATTTTTCATCACACTGTTTAGAGTACTGTTCATTGTTATTGTTCACAAAGTACTATTCATTGTACTGTTCACAGGGCATGTTCCAAGTTTTTTTTGGGTATTCTAATGCAAACCCTAGGTTGAAGTATGTCCATTGATAGTTCATTTGGTGATTCATCTGCCACATCTAGAGTGATGAGTGGTATGTCACACATGTACCCATGGTGACCATTACCTAGGTTTGTAGGTCATCACAGTGAAGTTGGATGGGTCGAATTACCTTGAGTGGGCACAGTCTGCCCGTATGTATATCAGCGGACATGGTAGGTTGGGGTACATTAATGGCAAGTTGCAACCCTAACTGATTCTACCTATGATAAGTGGGAAGCTAAAAACCTCATGGTGATGTCATGGTTGTTACATTTTAATAGTCACATATTAGTAAGAGTTTCATGTTTCTCTCAACTGCAAAGTAGATATGGGATGTTGTACCGTAGACTTATGCCCAAGTCGGAAATTTTACAAAATTGTATGAGTTGCAACAAAAAATATCCCATCTTCGTTATGGGAAAAAATGTGTAAATGGAGTGGAGAAAATGTGAACCATCTCCTCTTGCATTGCCATGTGGCAAGGGAGGTGTAGTCTGCGTTCCTTTTGGAGTTTGGGGTGAATTGGGTGATGCCGGGCTCTGTGATAGATCTCCTTTTTAGTTGGCGAACTTCAGCCTTCTCTCATAGAGGTCAGATTTTGTGGAAGTTACTCCCAATGGCAATCTTCTACGGGATTTGGAAAGAGTGGAACCAGCGTGTTTTTGAAGGCAAGAGCAAGGATCTAAGGGCTATCGTCATCAACATTAAAGGGCTTCTGTTTTTATGGTCAAAATTATACAAAGATCATAAAGGGTTATTTTTTAAGGATTTTTTTTATGTTGGGGCCTCCTTTTACTAGGGATGCATGTTAGCTGGGGGCCCTAGTCTTTTTCCCTTGTTTGGGGTCGGCTTGGCGAGGTTAGCTCGACCTCCCTTGCTGGCCTTTTGGTTTCTGGCTCTGCCTTCAATAAATCTTACACTTATAAAAACAAAAAGTTCAAGAAGGGTGATGATAAGGACAGGTTGAAGTGTGAGCACTCTGGGTGAAGACGTTACACGAAGGAGACATGTTGTGATCTACATGGTCGAGCACATCAGTTTAGCTCCAGTTCCAAACAGGGTCCATCTGCAGTGCACTCAATAACCCAAGATGCAATTCAGCCAGTTTCTAATCTCCTAGGGTATGTCACATTTTCTAGTGATGAGATGAAAAAGTTGAGACAAGTGATGTCTCAATTCGATGGACAGTCCAGTGCTCCTACTTCCACTTTTGCTCACTCAGGTACTTCTGGGTCACCCTTCTTGTGTCCTTTAAACCTTCTAGCCCTTCTTGAATTATCGATTATGGGGCCTCTGATCACATGATTGGTATGTCATCTATTTTTTTCATCTTACAATATTTATTCTTATATAGATAAGGTTCGAATTGCATATGTATGTGGGTGCTCACAATACATCCTGTCCTTGGGATCCACCAATAGTAGTTAATGCTTCTGTCAATTCATTGAGGTATAGATAGTTTAAATTGGTCTAACAGCTCCTGAAAGGCATAGAACCTTTTAGGCAACCCTTTGTCTCTATATCAAAGCAAAGACATTTTCCTTTGAATAGGAAAAGAAGAAAAAAATTATTAAATGTTAAATTTAGGATAATAGGGCATGGTATGCCATCTGCGATTTGCATTGCACTATTGTACTCCTGGTGGGGCCTCCAACCCATGAACATTGAGAACTCATATTGGGTCACTGAGAAGGTGTCATCTATTCTCTTTGATTTACCTTGGTCTTAGAGGGAATGCAATTGATTCCTACTCCTGGAGCGACAATGACATTTTGACCTATAAATCTATTTTTTAGATTTACCTTATAAAATTTGAAGGAACAAAAAACCCTAGCCATGGGTGCCTATCTCTTTCCAAACACATTGTGAGGTGAATGGTTGGACATTTCTTTTTGGTTTCTCACATTTTTGCACGAATTTATGTCCACTGGCAATATTTTCAAGGCAGGCATATTGCCACTGAATACCTCTAAGAGCTTTGGTGAACCTGAGGATTAGGTGGTTCATGAAATTATTTGCACAAACTTCTGAAATGCAAATTTGTTAGATGTAACCTGTCTGTATGGTTTGCTAAAATTTGGAACTTTGTCTTTTATCAGTAACATGTCTTGAACTTTTAGTTTGGCTCTTATGCCAAAGATGGTTCTAGAACTAGGGGTTGGCCCATTATTTATAAAATGGATCTTTCTCTATCTATTTAGCCACCAGAATATTTACGTTGTTAAGTCGCCTATACATCTATTGCCAAGAGATTTGTTAACCCTGGCATTGCTCTGGTTATGCATCTAACAAGGATTCGCTTATGTGTTTGGACAGCTGTCTAATCGCCAGGAACCTTTTGAATGGTATGAAGACATGTGCAGAGGTCTTTCATTACATGAGTTTCACCGAAAATAAGCTGTCCTATAGAGCAGGAGATGGTGCAAATTCTCTCTTTGAGGGCCATTCCAAGGTTGACTACAATGATACCATGGTTAGTATACTTTTTAGGGTTGTGTGTATATTCTATTGGACCATTTTTTCGTAACAACAAGTGAATACTCTCTTTTGAAATGCATTCCAGGGTAGTGAACTACGAACAAGATCAAGGTTCATGCGTAGGAGGGGTAGGGTTCGTCGCTTGAAGTATACTTGGAAGTCTGCTGGTTACCATTCAATTAGGAAGCGAATTACTGAGAGGAAGGATCAGCCATGCCGGCAGTATAATCCCTGTAGTTGCCAGTCTGCTTGTGGAAAGCAGTGCACATGCCTTATAAATGGGACCTGTTGCGAAAAATATTGCGGGTGCGCCTTTACTATTCCTTCTGATTCAAGAATCATTCATTCAAAAAGGAACTGAAATATCTATATTTTTCTAGTTTGTTCATTTTCCTGATTTTTTCTCCTAAACTTGCAGTTAAAACCTACGAAACAATTTAGAGGTGAACTTTTAGATTTGTTTCTAATGGATGGTCTCATATGCAAGAATATTTGACATAATAAATGCACAAACCGTCTCTTGTAACATTTGAGTGGAGAACATTTGTGCATTTGTGTGAACATCTAATCCCAGAATTTTTTAGCCATTCAATTTGTTGTTTCTATTATTGTTAAAATGATCTATTTGAGCCTATTGTGTCCCATACAGGAATTGCTTGCAGTTTCCCTCCATTTTCACTGAATGATTATGTTTAATATTGGTTCAGATGTGTTACCTTCCTCGTGCTACTTACTTAATGTTTAAGCAAGACTGTCAGTAATGATTTTACTTTTCCACCTAGGTGTCCTAAGAGTTGCAAGAATCGGTTTAGAGGCTGCCATTGCGCTAAAAGTCAATGTCGAAGTCGTCAGTGCCCATGCTTTGCTGCAGATAGAGAATGTGATCCAGATGTTTGTAGAAATTGCTGGGTTGGGTAAGTTTCTGGTTGCTGATCCTTCTTGCACTCAGGCATCAGGACTTTTGGTAATTTAAAACTGTTGCAGCACTCCAGCTTCTTCTACCACTTTATATCATTTATTTTAGGAAATCTTATTAGTTTCTAGTGTTTATGTCGATGTAACACTTTTGCTGCTATCAAATGGAAATTTTGACTGTATAATCTAATATAACTAAGTTGATCGAAGGTAGTGGGGTGGATGGTAAGTATGGTTGCAAATGTTTTGGGCTGGCCTGAGGGGCTTTAAGGCTTGCCCACTTTATTCCAAAGTTTGGGATGAATATATAGGCCCTTGGCCCAGATGCATCTCAAGTTAGATTTCCTAAAGGCCTCCTTTGTTGTTTTGAAGCTGTCTTGGGACTTCGAGTGAATTATTCCAAGAACAAATTGTATGGAGTGGGAGAGGTTGTGAACATCTCGGAATTGGCCAGTATCCTGAATTGTCGCACCAACAGCTTTCTGTCTACTTGGGTTTTCCCCTTGGGGCAGTTTATAGATCCAAGAGTTTATGGGAGCCGGTGATTGAAAGCTTTGGGAAGAGACTAGCTATGTGGAAGACTAGATATCTCTCTAAAGGAGGAAGATTGGTGCCGATTAACAGCTCTCTTTTGAGCTTACCCATTTATTATATGTCCATGTTCCTTATGCTGAGGAGTGTGTTGGTTATCCTGGATAAGATTATGAGGGAGTTCCTGTGGACTGAAGGTAGGGAGGAACATAAGATCCACTTGGTGGCGTGGAATAGGGTTCGTATGGCCAAGGCTAAAGGGGCCCTGGGGATTAAACACCTCAAAGCTATGAATATTGCTCTTTTGGGCAAATGGCTATGGAGGTTTGGGGTGGAAATTACTAGCCTCTGGAGAAAGGTCACAGTCGGCAAGTATGGGGCTTCTCTTGGTTGGGAGAGCCAAGCGGTCAGAAGTTTGTATGGGTGCAGTGTGTGGAGAGGGATTTTAAAGGCTTCTGAGGAGTTTAGCAGGGTGGTTCAGTTCGAGGCAAGGTCTGGAAGCAGGATCAAATTATGGGAGGATTACTTGGTGTGGAGACGATCCCTTTAATGTGGATTTTTCGGAGCTTTATTCTATTTATGATAGGAAATTTTGGTCCGTTCAGGATTGTTTTCAAAATGAAAGCGAGGATGAAGGGTGGAATTTGGGCTTCAGGAGGAATCTTAATGATTGGGAAATTGACCCTTTTTCTAGATTGATTTCCAGGTTATAGGATATTCACCTTCGGCCTACGGTCCAAGATAAAAGGGTTTGGATTTGGACCAAAAGCGGGTTGTTCTCGGTTTGGTCTTTCTACGAGATGTTACAAAGCTCAAAGGGCTCTCCTTTTCCGTTTTCATTTGATATGGAAATCCAAGATCCCTACTAAAAGTGGCTTTTTTCACGTGGGAGGCAGCTTTAGAAAAGATTTTTTTTTTTTTTTTTGATAAGTATAGAATTTTATTTCAAGCAAACAGCAAACCAAAGTGCGGTAGGAGAGGTCGAGCTAACCTCCCCCCGCACCCCATACAACAAGGAGACCCCGGCCCTTAGCTAACAGTCAGCGCCACGGCATATAATGTCCCAACGGAACACAAAGTCTTCAAAAAATAACCCTCTACACTCTGTATACAATTTAGACCATAGGAACAAGAGCCCTTTAATGTTGATGATGATAACCCCCAGTTCCTCACTCTTCCCTTCAAAGACTCGTCGATTCCTCTCTTTCCATATCCCCCAGAAGATAGCCATCGGGAGCAATTTCCACATGATCCTTCCTCTTTGGGTAAATGCTGTCGTCCACCAACTCCCAAGGAGATCAATCACAGAGCCCGATATCACCCAACTCATCCCAAACTCCTGGAGGAAGGCATGCCAAATCTCTCTTGCTATCTGGCAATGCAGGAGGAGGTGGTTCACATCTTCTCCACTATGCTTACACATATAGTAGTAGTCTACCAAGATGAAGCCTTTGGCCTTCAGATGGTTGATAGTCGTAATCCTACGCAGGGCGGCTGTCCACACAAAGAAAGCCACTTTAGTCGGAATCTTAGACTTCCACACCAAGGATAACAGAAGCTGAGGGTTATTCCCACCTTGGAGCACTCCATAGAAAGATCTCACTGAAAACTTCCCATTCTTCGCCTTCTTCCAAATCCTCTTGTCATGTCCTACTGGGGACAGCATCACCTCCTGTAGTTTGACAAGCAATCTAGATCTCCCAGTCGTTAAGATTTCTTCTGAGCCCTAAGTTCCACGACATCTCCTCCCCGTTTCTCTGAGCACACTCCATGATAGCCCAATTTTTCCTATTTGAGAGAGAGTAGAGCATAGGAAAATCATCTTTCAAAGGTTCTTCACCACACCACGTGTCTTCCCAGAACTTGATCCTGTTTCCTGCCCCTGCTTCATACCTAATCCCATTAGCAAACTCCCCAGAGACATTCTGTATTCCTCTCCAGACTCCACACCCATAAGGTTGTATCGTCTCACCGCTACCCCAACCGAAGTGTACCTCCCCATACTTAGCCGCAACTGACTCCCTCCAAGAGCTAGATAGCTCCTCTCCGAATCTCCAAAGCCGTTTTCCCAACAGCGCCTTGTTCATCTCTTTGATTCTCCTGATTCCCAACCCTCCTCTTTTCTTATCCTTGTTCAATCATATGAGTTCTAGAGGTTTCATAATGGTCGACTATTGTTGGATGTGTAAAACCAATGGGGAATCTGTGGATCACCTTCTTCTTCATTGTGATGTGGCCAGGAGGTCTGGAGCTCATTTCTCTCAGATTTTGGGATGTGTTGGGTTATGCCGGTCTCCCTCATGTCCCCTCTTTCTTTGCTGGAAATCCAAACTTTCTCGTCCAAAGGGGGGGCTTTTACGGAGGATGTTCCCTCGTGGATTATTTGGGGCCTTTGGACAGAGAAATTAGAGGGTCTTTGAAGCCAAGCAAGCGAACTTGCATACCCTCATTCTTAACATAAAGGCGTTGATGTTCCTTTGATCTAAGATGCTCTCGGAGTGCAAGGGTCTGTTCTTTGAAGATTTTGTTTCCTGTTGGGATCTATTATCTAATTGGGATGGCCGCTAATGGGGGGCTTGCTTGTTTCTTGTTTTTCGCCTTAGCCTTTGTAGGTCATCTTGACCTCTTTTGCTAAGGTTTGCTTGTCTTCTGGCTTAGGCCCTCAATAAAGCTTATACTTATATATATATATATATATATATAGTATGACTCATGCTATTCTTACTGATAGAATGACTAATGGACGTGGGGCCCACATACAGGTGAGTTAACGACTAATTTTTGGTGAGGATATCCTTCTCAACATGGATATCAACCACAAAAAATCAACCCATTCCAACTTTGCAGCCTTGTGAAAAGTGGATTGCAAATTACAAAATTTTGTACCATCCATTTTCACAGTTAAATTTAGGTCCATATTTGATAGGGTTAGAAGTTTTAAAAATTACTAATCTTTGGTGAGGATGATCTCCATGGGGATGGGTTGGGTAACCTTCGCCTAGAATGACTCATGCTATTCTTACTAATAGATTACTAATGGACGTGGGGCCCACATGTAGATGAGTTAAGAGCTGATCTTTGGTGAGGATGATCTCCTCACCGGAGATCATCCTCACCAAAGATCAGCTCTTAACTCATCTACATGTGGGCCCCACGTCCATTAGTAATCTATTAGTAAGAATAGCATGAGTCATTCTAGGCGAAGGTTACCCAACCCATCCCCCCTTGTACTATGAGCTGATGGGCCCAGCTTGAACGTAGAGCTGTAGAGTTCATATTAGTCCAAACTTAAAACTTGTAGAAATTAGTCTTATTCAAGGAAAAAAATTTACGAAATATTCCTTTTTTGGGCCCACAAACAGGAAATATCACATGTAAGGAAATAATGCATTATTTCGACGGAACGTTTTGGTGAATAATGTTTTTTCGACCAAACATTAGCTATAAAATGTATTATTTCGGTTGAAATTTTCAACATAAATTGAAATATTTTGACAAAAACATAGGAGAACTACAAAAAACACCTCAAATCTCATTTTTGCTCAAATCAACTCTGCCCCTTTGATTCATTGACAAAAAACAGCTACGCCATTGAAGATTTTGAGTTAAAAAAAACCTCGCGGATCGATCATGAGGACGAATCAACCCTATTTTGGCGTTTTTTTCAAATTCGAAATGTAAGTATGAAATTTCGTGAAAATTTTTGTTGTTTTTTTGCTACAAATGGATAATTTAGGTGTAAATGCATTAAATCTATGGATCTATGATGCATTTGCACCAATTTGTGCACGGATTGGGATTCTTTAGTGTGAAAATTCAAAAATATGGGAAAACTCCAGTTTGTTGGTTTTCACCCTAAACATCCATGGTTTTGAATGAATTAATTACATGTTGCATAACTTAGGCCAATCTACAACTATGGACCTCATAGTATACATGGTGCACACTGGGAGGTGTCATTGGTAGGAGTGCCGCAGCTAGCATATGGTGAACATCTAGACTACGTGGCGACGGGAGCATTGGCGGCCATGCATCCCCAACAATACCAATAATATCTCCAAGAATATTTGAATATTTATTAAAACATGATGTCATGGGCCCAATATTGTAATTACATAGGACATCAATACTCTCAGGGTCCTAGCCACGATGGGATGATGGTGGTCGAAGGTCTATGTGGTTGTGAGTTGTGACCTTTCTACTTTGTTTACTTATCTATTTGAAGACATATTTGGATGTAATGAACTTAATTTGAGATTATAATCATTTCTATAAAAATTGTATTATTTCCACACTAGTTGAAATACTATCATTTCCGGGCTGGTTGAAATAAACCTCGAAACCAAAATTTATTTCCTTGGTCTTATTATTGCTATGCGTGTTTCCTTCATTTGAGCTCTTTGAATTGGTCTCACAGGTGCGGCGATGGTACGCTTGGAGGTCCTTCCCAAAGAGGTGATAATTATGAATGTAGAAACATGAAGCTTCTTCTCAAACAACAACAAAGGGTAATAATACTGAACCAGCTTGTTTATGACGGATGACTTGTATACTTGCGAGTGTTCATCATTTTATGAGGAATGTTTGGTTAATTTATTGGAAACTTTATCACGAAGTGGAGAGAATTATGTCAACGAAGTTTCTCAATTTTTGAAATAAGTGGTTGAAATAATGAGAATTAACATGAACCTCACAGAGAGATTCTTCTTTCAATTGCCAACATGACAAAGTATCTCAAAATGGAACTCTTCGTTTAATCAAGTCCATGCACCTTGCTTTTTATGACATCACCATAAAACTATCTACTTGTGTTTTGGAAGTGGAGTGTCTGAGTTTCCCCAAGGGTTGGCACGCAAAAGAACAAAAATGCAGTAAACCAGCTTGCCAAGTGTATAATAATAAACATGTTTATAGCTGTTGTAGAGACATCTTTCTGACAATATGATGATAAAGCTTGGACAATAATGACAATATGATGGTATAGCGTGGATGACTTTTGTGGCACTCACCTTAGTAGGGCTGCAACTTGGGCGGGCTCAACCCGACGTCGGGCTTGGGTTGGGTTTGACAACCCAATGAAAATCGGGTTGGGCTCGGGCTGAGGCTTTGGGCAACCTGAGCCCGACAATACACCACTGCAAATAAAAATGTATATATTTTGTTAATGTGTTTTATGTTTCTTAGCCTATTTTTAATGTGGTTTATGTTTGTAAAGATGACGAATAAAAAATTCTTATATGTATTTTTATATTGGAAATTGATATAAAAATATTTACCAACCTTTCCTAGCAAATAAAAAATTGAATAATTTACCAACCCACCTAACCCGATTGGGTTGGGCTCGGGCTGGAAATTCTAAGCCCGACCTCGAGTTGGGTTGGGCTTGGGCTCACAACCTTGAAGATCAGGTTGGGCTCAGGTTGACCCCAAACCTGACCCAACCCGCCCGAGTTGCAGCCCTACACCTTAGGGGGAAGTAGAGTACCATGGTTCTACATCTTCACTTCCCTAGAAAAATTACTGGCACCGATGCCCATATGGAGAAGACCCATATATGGAGAAGGTTATTTACCTCTTGATGAATGTTGTTTTGTTTTCTTGTAAGTACTTTTGTTATCCGTTTTATATTCAATGAGTTTTGATTCTGCTGCTGTTGTCGACAAGTTTTTCAGTGTTGGTGAAAAGTTGTTTTTAATTATTGTTCTATCATCAACTAATTGATAAACTGATAGTTTGGCAGTTGATCTCAGTTGAAAATACTGTTTTCATTGGTGTAGATATTATAACCTGATGCCCTATGAATGTTTTGTCAGTCAAGGGCCAAACATTTTGTCTTTGCTTACTATGTGTTTACTTTGTTACTGAAATCACTTGCTACTCTTTCTTTGGTTTCCATTTCTTTGTTCTTTTTACCTTGCACACTTGGTATTGTGACTGCTCCTTGGTCTGCAGCCAGTGTTTGATATGGATTTACTGTGTCTTTGTGCTCTCCTCCTCCTTGGAACCTGAAATGCTCTTAGCATTCTGATCGATTTCCAATCTAAGGCTGCCTTTTCAATAGTGTGAATGGCTTTGCGCAACTGTAACCATAGTCAGCCTAAAAAACCTTAGCGTCTTTAACATATTCCATTCCTAGGTGTAATTAATGTGATACTGACAAGTTCTTAGGACTACATTATCTCTGCATGGTCTGCAGTGTCCACTTCTGGCTTGCCGAGTTTGACAATTTGATGGTGCATATTAGGTTATTGATTTTGTCCTTGAACTAATAACACTGCTAATAAAGAAAGTGACTTATTAAGACATGATTTGAAGTTATATTTGCTGAGGATATTTTTGTTTGGATTCATGCTTGATTCACATAATGTGCAGGTCTTACTTGGAGGGTCCGATGTTTCGGGTTGGGGGGCTTTCCTAAAGGTAATTCACTGGTAGTGCTCCTTCACTTGCCTTGGTTTCTTATCTTGCTAAGAAATCTTTGATTTTTGTCCAGAATAGCGTTGGCAAACATGAATACCTGGGGGAGTACACCGGGGAATTGATCTCACACCGAGAAGCTGATAAGCGTGGAAAGATCTACGACCGTGAAAATTCATCATTTCTCTTCAATTTGAATGATCAGGCATGCTTGACATTGCAACTTGCAGTTTGGAGTAAGAAACCTAGCTGTTTATTTATTGGGACCCTGATTTATTTTTTCGTTCTTTTGGTGTGTGCAGTTTGTCCTCGATGCTTACCGGAAGGGTGATAAATTGAAGTTTGCAAACCATTCTCCCGATCCAAATTGCTATGCCAAGGTCTCTCTTTTTCACACACAATCCGAGTTGACCATTAGCATTATCAAATTTAAGTTTTTGGATGCAAATGCCCACGCATTTCATGATTAACAATAATAATGAATAAGTATCTAGATCAATTGCAAATTTTCCATTCACACTTTAGCTGAATCTCTATTTTCATAACGCGGAGCAGGTCATTATGGTAGCGGGTGACCACAGAGTGGGCATATTTGCTAAGGAACGGATAAGTGCAGGAGAGGAACTCTTTTACGATTACCGTTATGAACCAGACAGAGCTCCTGCTTGGGCAAGGAAGCCCGAAACTTCAGGTTCGAAAAAGGAAGAACTGGTCCCATCGAGTGGTCGTGCAAAGAAGCTTGCTTGAGTCTAACAGTCATTCAAGAACCCAAAAATTGAGGAGTGAGTTTGCAAACAGCCTTGCCTGAGTAAAACCTTTCCTTCACATATATAAACCCATTTTTTGTCATTCTTTAACACTGAAAGAAGCATTATTCCCATTGACATATGTTGAAGGTGGATTGACTCTTTTAATCTTGTTTGTGGAGATGGGCATTTTCATCTCCATCAAGGAATTCCTGAACCTTCATTGTGAATTCATATTTGTTACCTACTCCTAGCAATTGTTAGCACACTTTTTTTTCTGATGAAATAGGAAATCCAAGATACCCATCTGTAATGCAATAGTGCAATACTATTGGCAAAGTTGTACATGCCGCCAGGAGGATTGGAATTTTTTTTTTCTCTAGCAGATATATTACATCAAAAGTTGTTCCCCGTTCTGTTAACATCTATCAGGCCGTTATATGATGTATTTTTTCCTGATCATTTACAAGAATGTTGGAACAATGAGGATTCCATAGATGGGTCGAACTGGCTGAGACTTTTTGTGATTGTAAACAGAAAGGTCAGAGAGATCATGAAAATTAACCCAGATAACGGTGCAACCCGAATTGTTAATTATACTCTTTAACAGAATCCGCTTCATTCTGTGCCTATTTCATGTACGAGGGGAACTGGTTTGTCATCCTAGGGTCCAGGACCAAACTTGCAACGTGGCCCGATATCTGTGGGCTGATCTGGCCCGTGATCCATGGCCAAACCGCAACCTATGGTGAGGAAAATAAAGAAAAAATTTAAGAATTTTTTTTGCAATTTTATTAATTTATATGCAGATTTTAAAGACTTTTCCATTGAGGTGCGACGGAAAATTATCATCTTTGCTATTTCTAATGTCTATTTCCGGAAATATAAATCAACCCTAAACTCACTGGGCATGAGCAAAAAGGTTGAAAATAAAGTTGGCCAAAAATTTGTTTTAAATTTTTTATTAACGAAAATAAATAATTTTAAAACTTATTGTGAGAACTCCAAGAAAATTAGTTAGATTTATTACCTTTAAAATTTTGAAAGGGAACTGAAAATTTGCTTTAAAATTAATGGAGCAAAATCAACCATTGTTCGCTCCAAGAGCCCTATCTTGCTTTGCTCTCCGTTTTGGGTGTGCCATCTCAATCTGGAACCCTTACTCAGAGACCTTTCTAAAAAACCTACTCTAAGAGCACCTCCAACCAATGTCTTCAAATTTTGGCTTAAAAAAAGCATCTTCAAATTTGAAGATAGAGTATAGAGACACCCTCTAAAAGTGTTGAACTACAACCAGCAGAATCCTACTCTGTTCGAACGCTCATGTCGACCACAATAAGCACCGGTAGAGCAGAAGCTTCGATTGAAGTATTGGAACTGATGGGTAGAGTGATTATTTAACCGATTGATTGGTGGACAACATAAGTAATCTTTTTAACTTTTGAAGGGGGATTGGATTAAATGGAATCAGGTGCACATGCAAATTTGAAAGAAGGGTTGAAGCATTGGAACTGATGTATGTGTAGTATCATAGATTTCTCTACATAATAATTTGTAGTTGGGGAAGCTTGAAAACACTTCTTGTGTTAGCTTGAGTTTGTAGTTTAATTTGTACATGGAGTTGCATGGTTTGGTTTTCTTGATGGAGGTGAGGTTGCTCGTGCTTCATTGTGGCCATAATACGTTTGACAATCAATTCAAAGACCATGATCGAGACTGCATGAGGAACAAACCCCCAACGTATCGTTTCGGCGAGATTACTAGAAATTTTTGAATTATTCATAAAAGTGTCCTTAACATATCAATGGCAAGGCTGGGTTTACAGATCAATCTCAACAATATTCCCAATGAAGTCTCGAATACAGTTCAAGTTTTTCAAATATTACTTGGGATCCTCCTTGGCTTTATTAATTGTTCCTAACATTGATGGTAATAGTTGAGGAGAAGACATGTTAATTAGAGAAACAAAAGAGGTAAAGTTGGTATTTTTATGCAAGGGAAGATAAGAGAAAACATAGGGGATATAGATGTCATTTTATTTAATGTTTAAGTGGGGATAACAAGAGAAATGGACAGACAAATAAAATTTACATTATGAAGATCATCCATACCAGTTTTTAGCATTCAAAGATAAATATACTGGGAGATTTATTCCACAGTAATCTCATAAGATCCATACTTGTAAAAGAAACATAAAACGCATTATCATTCCATCTTTAATGATCAAAACCATCATTCTAATCCCAAAATAACTTTTTATTTCATGTCCAATCTTGACAAAACCAACCCCCTAAATAAAACAAAAAAAAAAGCTAAAATGATCTTACCATATAGAATGAATCATAATAATCATAAAAGTAATCAACGCACACGTTCATCGTAAACATATAACTTATGCCATGCTGCATGTATTGAAAATATAAGGCCCATCCCTGAGTACTAAGCTTTTAGGGCCTTTTCACCCATGGAGAGTCCCCGATGTATTATTAAAGGTCTCACGCCCATGGATTACCAAATATGCTCATTTGAGACCTTTCCTCCTAAAGTCCCAACGACTCTTCTTAATTTCACCACATCAATGTTATCCAGAATAGCCCGATCTTTATTTCAATCGATCCGCCGGGTCATAACCTCCATATATATTTCAACCAATACATGCAAAAAATAAAATCGATGCACGCATGCATGCTACACATATTAAGTCAATAATCATGATTAAAATTGTAAAAAAAAAAAAAAAACTTTATATGAATATAATCACTGAATCGGTATATAGGATTATGCATACAACATCACATAGCAAACAAGAATATATATGCGCAACTTTCATGAAATTACCCTAGTGTCTCTACTATTTATTCATTGATGTCTTATGAAAGAAGAAATTACAAAATTGACCCTATATGTTGAAAAATTATAAAAATACTCTCGTGGGTAAAATTACTATTTACCCACAAGCGTATTTTAGTAACGATCTCATAAATATAATAATATGGCCTATCCATTATCAATGGTTGGCCCGAGGTTTTAATATTCTCTATTTCAAAATCTGGCTCATAACCCTAATGGGCCTAAATCCGAAGATCGGTATGAGCTTCTTACACTACAATCTATACCAATCCTGGTCTAAAAATTAAGATCTAAGATTCTACCATCCTAAATCTTCATGAGGACGACGAGGGAGGTCGTCGCAGCATCCTTCATTTCAAGCAATGCATCTTGGAAACACTTGGCAAGAACATGGGGGTCAGGTATAATGTCTTTTGTCACAAGGATTTGCATGTCTGCCATTCCTGCATAGCTCACCATGTGCATTATGAGTGCCTGCATCCATATCAACTGATGATAAGCTCCTTGACGGAAGTATAATTATCTTTTTGAACTCACAAAACAGAAGGAAGGAATGCAATAGGAGGAAAAACGCGTGTTCGAAATTTACGTGGGGGTAAGCTTGTTGAGTTCACCCGAAGATAAGTTATAGCTAAGGTTGCCTGCAAACATAATCTCCTCTTGTGGCCCAACAACATTCGAGATTGTGAAGCTTGTATTACAAATAATCCTGTAATTAAGCAATGTTGTAACCTACAAGACAGGAAATTAAGAAAATATGAAATACTCTTCTTTGATGGATATAAACCAACTTGGCTTTTTTTATGAACCCATGACTTCAACCATGCAACTCTTTCAACCACCCTGTTCTAATCAAGGTTTAAAAGGGCCCGTTATAACGGTATAATGGACTGCGGGTGTTACCCTTTTTTTTTTCCATTATAACGGCCGTTAAAACGAATTGCAACGGACATGGGCAAAAGTGGAAAAAAATTGAAAAATTATGGAAAAAATGACACTGAAATTCAAATACTAAAAAACAGAAAATAATGGCCGTTATTTTAGTTATAACGGCCGTTTTTTAAACCAAGATTCTAATTTGTAAGTGCACCACAAGATTCGGGTTCGGGTTCGAGTTCGATAGCGATTTCGTCGCCGAATGCCAAAAATTAGCCTGATTAGTGATTTTAAACCTTTGGATCTTTGTAACCAAAATAATGCTCAATTTCCACAGTTAAAAACCAACCCAGGAAACAACTTCAATTGAAATCACTAATCAGGCTGATTTTTGTATTTAGATTGTGGTTGTGTGATTTACACTTTCGTGTGATAGAAGTTTTACTCGGGCAGGGCCGTATAGACCAAACAAAACGGCATGCTCAGTGTTCGCCACGTCAGGGAAAAAGCAAAAAGGCCAAAGTATTACGCCAATAGTATTACGCCAGCCGTACTAAGGTTAGGTTAGTTTTAACCATAGGTCTGCTATTAAAAATAAATAAAAACCTCCTCTCTCCTCTCTCCTCTCTCCTCTCTCCTCTCTACAATTGTGTGATTTACAATTTCGTGTGACAGAAGTTTTACTACTCTGGGTTGCGGACCTTCACGTGACGTTCACCTAGGCACCTGTACCTGTCAAAAAGAAAAACATAAGTCTTAGAGACCAATGGATGCTTGGCTCATCATACCAAAAGTCAGCCTAAGTAATGATTTCTAACCTTTGGATCGGAGTACCCCAAATGTTTGCTCCCACCCTTAATAGATAAAAAGACTACAATCCAACGGTTAGAAATCATCTCTACTGTTGGAAAAGCAAAGCCAGCCTCCCACACTACGGACGGAGAAGTATATTTTTCTCTTTGAAGTATGGGGATAATACTACGTTCTGCCCTATTATCGAGGGCCACTACCGCGCCATGATTTGGTGTATCTACACTGCATCATACACCATGTGACTTTAATACATTGATTCCTAGCGTGTGGGAAGACCCACCCACCTACCATGAGGGCCTCAATATACCTAGCATGAAGGCCTCACCTAATATGTTGATCATATTAAATATTGAGCCCCACAATATGTGTTAAAGACCTTTATCACTGACAAGTGGCATGTGATGGGGACACCTAGTATCTAGGACCCACCTAAATATGTTGGGACATAACACATGCATGGGACCGATTTGGCATTTGAGGCCTACACGTTATTGACCTACATAACACATAGAGCTCACATGACTTGTATGATGTTGATACACTAACATGTGACACATAGAGGCCCACCTAACATGTGAGACCCACTTGAGTAGATGCATATTTGCACAAGTTTAATAGTGCACATCTCCAACGTTGGCTTATTTCAATCATGTGGGAATGTAGTTCTCAACAAGGGTCGGCTCAGGAGCCCCCCCCCCCTCTTGTGCCCCTCTCCCTCTCGGGAGTCGTTTTGTCAGCCGTGGGATCCCGAGAATCCAACGGCGGTTCTTAGCGCTGAGCTAGCATGACTTTTTCACTTTTGGCGGCGCTAACAACCACCATTGGATTCTCGAAATCCACGGCCGAAAACACAACTCCGAGAGTCTTGACCACCCTCTCAAAAAATAAACACGGCCTAAGAGCAGGGAGGTGGGTTGTTGGTTTTCAAAAGGATGAACACATCAACAATGCAATTGTACCCTTAGTACTGTCATCGAGATTCAACACTCAATTAAAGCTTTTAAATAGCAGAAAAATTATTTTGACAATAGGGCCCCCTGTATGGTTGCCCTTAACAAAAGTTTTCAAGAAACCATCCTCACCCATAAATTTCCATAAAAGTTTCTTACAACACACATTTTGACTTGTAAACCCATCTTAGAAACTTTTCTCAGGTCACCATACGAGACCTAAAATTCCCACAACTCTACCCTGTTACCCAGCTTTTTCCAAATAGTTCAACGAGGCATCCATGATGATGATGACGATGACCGCTTTCCCAGCTTTACAAGTCTGGCATTGTGTCCAGACTCCAAACAGAGACCCCCTCATACATCCTTCCCAGGCACTGCAAATTTAAATCGATTTATTTCACTAGTCACAGAGAGTAGAAAATACCAATCCCAATTGAATTTGAACTGAAGGCCTCTCTCTTTCAGATGAGTAGGAATTGCACTGGGCTACTCGAAAAAAATTTGCTGGTGCTGATGCTGGTACTGCAGTTTTTTTTAACAAATATCATATGCTGGACCGCCAAAAATCCAACTTTCTCCCAACCAAAAGCTCTCGTTTATCTTTACATCAAGCCGCATTCTTGATGCCAGAGCCCCCCACTATTTGCACATCATCAACTGGCACCGCTGCTCAACAGTAGCTGCAAAAAATGCAAGGGTAAGCTCTGTCGTTCACAACTTATTGTATCTTGAATAGATTCTTCAACTTCACGACCAGCTTCCACTCCTCGTTAGACAGATCATACTGCACATTTTAGCAAAGGCAACCAATCAAAACTTCAATCATACTGCACATTTTAGCGAAGGCAACCAGTCGAAACTTCAAATCAACCACCAATTGTTCAGCATCCTTGTAGAAAATAAAACTGCTTATAAGATTATGTTGAAATTACCCGATAATTAGCTTTTAATACATCTATAGACTTCCTTGTGATGTGGCTAACAAGCTCATCCTCAATCTCAAAATGCCTGCCATACATCTTTTGCTGCTCCTCAGCATTGGAACTAGCTATCTGCAAAGCATAAAGGGGACGAGCCACATGGGTCCATTGTAACAAACTCATAGGACTAATCTAACAAATTCTTGAAAGATTTACAGTATCCAATGTGCCACCCTTTACCTTTATGGCCACCTTCTGGCCTTTCTTGGCTGTATCAACCTGTTTGTGGTTAATTTCGATGGATGCAAGCCTTCCAATATCAATAAAATCCCTCGAAGGAATACAAATTGGAGTGCCAACCTGAATTCAATGCAGTCAAAATATAATCAGATGCCTGTTAAGTAAAAAGAGCAATATTACTAAAAATCAGGCATCCTCCAGTGATTATTCCCTCACATCACACGCACACACTTTTTTAGGTAGTAACACTAAAAAGGATATTACAATTTGATTTTCTTTTTTTTTTATATCGTAGGGTGTGCCCACCCACATTGGAATGTGACTAAATCCCTCCGGCTGCATGCATGGACACACTCAGAAGTTTCACTACATGCAACAGGGTAAATCGAGGGGCGCGCAGAATTGAACATACTATTTCATCATTAATTTTAAATCCACATTTGCTAGGGTTAGAAATTTCAGAATGGGCTGATCTTTTGAGAGGACGTTCTCCACAGTGAGGGGATCAACCTCAGTACTACAGAAAATCCTGATAATGAAGAGATCACATAATCCAAAGTCTTAAGACTTAGCACTTCCAAAAGCTAATCCCTAAAAAAGAGAGTAAAAGTACTATTTGGTTCTTCACAACTTTCATGATAGTACTCTCCAGAATGGGATTCCCAAATCCTGGTTGATGTTCCATGATTGGATGGGAAAGAAAGAACAAAAATAAAATCTGTTGATTCAGCGAAGTTGAAGAAATTCTAAATCTCCAATAAAACCTCTTATTTGATCCTCTTAGGTTTCTCAACATGAGCTGTATGAAAATTTGGTCCCGGTGGGATTTTTTAAAGAACCCCAAACATCGCACAATTAAGAGGGAAATGAACATACACCAACCTGAGGGTTTTACCATGATGGCGTTGATTCACCGTAGGAATTTCCATAGGTGACTAGGTGGCCTTTGATGAAACTGAGCGTGATAGATGGAATTTCACATTTGGCATTGGGAACTGGTTTGAAATCGAGGTTGTCTGTGGTCCAAGAGCTAGAGCCCAGAATTGGTAGTTGGAAAGTAAAATGCAAAGACGCTCAAAACTCAGAGATAGTTTGGTCTATACAAAATTTGCTTGTTCTATTGGTTAACACTGGACAAATACAAGAGTGGTCGATTGTTGCCGTGGGTCATAGTAAACATGAAACTGAACCAAAAGAAATAGAAAACAATGGATACCTTAGCGATGCCTTCAAGAACATCCACCCCCAAGATAATGGGATCCTTCTTGTTGAAAACGCAGTCTGGCATGATTTTGAGAACACATGGAAATACTGCTTCCTCTGCAGCTTCCTTCTTCTTTTCTTCCTTGAGATTGTCAATATAAGCCTTGAACTGATCGAACAAGTGATAAATAATATCAGCGATAAATATCTTCACACCGGTCTCATCTGCAAGCTCGCGAGCCTCGGGTGTCACTTTGACATCAAACGCCAAGATGGTGGCATATTCCTTTTTCCTCTCAAGCATGACACTGGCCCTCGTGACATCCCTCTTGTGCACAGGGCCTATGCCTATACCACTGACAGGTATGTTCACGGCCGGGCTCTTCAAGAACTCCAACAATGCTTCCAATGACCCAAGGGTAGACGCTTGCACGCACACGCCCTCCCCACTCTTGTCAATCCTGCTCATGACTGACCTCATGTCTTGCATCGCTGCTTCCTTGATGTGTTCTACATCATCCTCAGGTCCCACCACATATAGACCAGTGCCTGCAATGGCATGTTCAAGGCCCTGCAAGCAAATATATCAGAAAAAAAACAAAAGAAAAGCACATCACTCAATAGGAGTGTGGATATGTATTTATCTGAGTGCATTTAAGAAAATATACTGGAAACTAACATCACCTGTGCTGTGATCTTGATACCCTGTGCAGCCTTGAGCTCTTTATGATGCTGATAAGATCCCTGATGTCAGACAAACAAAAAATCATCAGGCTATGCATTGGATGCATTGACTTTTGAGTGCATGCAGAGGCTTGTGGACATAATTGAAGGCTTTTCTTCCAAAAATAACAGAAAGAACTAGTCTACAACTACTTTAGAACATAATACCAAACAAACCACAAGGCTGCAGAACATCATTCCACAATCTAAAAATGGGTGTGAAAAATAATAGTTCCATGTCAAAAGACCAATGGTATTGGTAGCTAAGGAAGAAATTTTGATCCCCAGCCCCACTAACATGTTCTGGAAAACATACAAAAACTGTTATTCCAGTAGCTGCACGTCTTAACCAAAGGTTTTTCTCCCTTGTAAAGTGAGCATCAAGTAACATCAATCCGAGCTCAAAAAATTGGACTATTTTTTTACGTCTGAATTTCACCAAGAAATCAGAAGCTGATTGCCAACTGTATAAGTGCGTACACATCACATCGATAGCAGTCCTCTAAATTCAGAACAACAAATCAAGTCTAACATGTTCCAGATCTTCCATAAAGCTTAATTTCTCCAGACTAGTTGATTCTTACCCAGAGTAACAGTAATAAGTAATAAGCATACAAAGAATAATCATCATATCAAAGTAATCACCTCTCGAACACACACTCCTGATTCCCATGTTTTTCGTAGAACATATTTTCCCTATGGAAAAAATAAATGAATGCAGACTTCAAAATTTGTCAACCAGAATTTTTTATTTATTTATTTTCGATGGGTAAGCTGGGAGTTAGCCAAAACCCTACAACTATTAAAAATGTTTGGTATGGTCACAGGTAAGCTTGTTTTTAATGAGTTCAATAACTCAAAAGGTCCAAACGGGTTTTGAACCCAAGACTTGTCACTGAAAAAAACAGCCACTTACCAAACTCAGACAAATAGGACTTTGGTGGAGAGAAATTTAAGTAGGTAGAATCAAGATTAAAAGAGATGGAGATTTAAAAAGCTGATGAACTGAGGCCTTTGAGGTTTGAGTGAGAGAATCAGAGTGCCAAAAAAGGTTAGGGCTTTGGAAGAGCGTTGGATCAATTCAAACTTTTGGGTTCCAAAAGGTTTGCATTATATTTTGCATAAATTCATTTCAAGATAATTTTGTTTGAATAAAGGTAATCTTGGTATTAAGCTTTATGGCACCTAAAACATTTCCTTCCTATTCTTCTTTAAAATTTCCAAGATTTTAGGGGGCAATTAAGCACAATAGAAGTATGGAATTTTTTTTTTCCTTTTTCGGTAGGGAAGCAGGTTAGTGGTTAGCAGTCAGTGAGTGAAGGTGAGTTTCGAACCCAGGTAACTCACAAACTTTACTAAATTAGCAAGCTGGCACCTTCAAATAAATGTTATTAGTGTGGTATTAAAAAAAATTCGATGGAAATTCTTAAAGAAACAAATTAATTTCTCTTTGGAAGAGGATAATATAAGACAGCCCCAATATTTTTTTAGTTAACATGTTCTCCAAAACCACAACAGAGTCACTAAGTTTTTCAAAACAAACAAATTTAACTAAGAAATCCTTTTATCACTTAGTGTAGTTTAACTTTCTAAACACCAAAGACATCTGCTTGCTTATAATATAATCTACACTATACACAAATGAAACATATCGAGATATGTAATAATGATATGCATATATATCAATGTTATGATTATATCTCTTATGTAAAAAGTAGTGATATTTCCAGGCCACTTTAATGCCCATGAAGTAAATCTTAGAGTCATATTTTCATGTGCATTTTGGTCCATGTGCATTAAAGTAGTCTGAAAATATAAAAACCGGCCAGGAATCACTTCCCTATATAAATCATGCGATATAAAAATTTAGTACTTCTTGTAGTTATTTGGCTTATTTTCTTTCATTTATGCAACTTTAATAAGGCACAATGAAAGCCTTAATTATCTTTACATACATACATGCATACATATACACATGAATGTAACTATGTATATAAGTCTGAGTATTAATGTGTTGTATCTATGCATGTTATTACTTGAACCGAGGAAAATCTTTAACTTCATTAAGTGAAGGACTCAATCATCACCGTGTATGTATGCATTATTACATGCAATTATAAAGAAATATGCACATATATAACATAGACATACATATATGTATATGTATATATTATTAATAAATATAAAACAAATGTTACAGATGCTTCAATTTATAAAATTATAAGTATATGACATGTTAAATACATACATCGACATGCAATGAAGGAAAACAAGTTCAATTTATCTTTTCTGTAATGGTTTGGTATGTTTTATATATGTATATACAAACAACCTGTTTATGAAGTCTATTACTTGTTTTAATGTATTGATAACAACAACATAATACCTTCCTACATTATGGTATAGCTCTATAAGGGTGTCAGCAACTACGATTTTCAAGGTCAACGTGTCTGGAACCTCTTTTCTATGTCCTTGTTTAACTTAAATTCATATAGCATCCTATGACCAGGAGGCTCGGGAATTTTTGAAACATGCACCACTTGATCACCCCTAACCATGTGTAACTGATTTCCTTCTCTGAACTGTTCTACAAGCAGACTAGATTTGACATTGGCCTGGAGCTGTTGTGTTCTGCTTGCTTCTCCATTGGACGGAAACTACTATAGCAGTGAGGTAAAACATCCGGCTTCGACCCGACTCCAACCAAATACTCTGACTTGCTGGTGAGAGCTAAAATACTCGATTCCGACCTCGCACTTCAATTGTGTTGCGACTGACTCTCTGGCTCAAATCCTTCGATGACTTGATCTCCAGTAGCAAGTCGACCTGCAGAAAACACTCTTGACACTCAAGTCAATTGAATCGGCATTTCAACATAATACCGGGTATACCAGAGTTTTTCTCTCCATACCTTGCGATTGGATGTGCTATTTATAGACTTACTTGAATGGTCCTGACTCCTGAGTGTTAGTGCCTTGCGCATACTCTGGTCGTGGAGGACATAGGACACCTGTGTCATTATCTGGGACACCTAGCAGGACGCTCTTGAACCGTGTAAGCATCATGGTGTTGTGGGAGGTTCTTCCTGCATTCATGCAGCACTATCCCAATTGTGCTCGGAATTGTCGTAAATCAGGACAGTTGTATGGCTTGGCTTTCAGCCATAATATTAAATCAACTGCTTCTTAGAGGCTGAACTTCACCATGCTTATCAAATAATTGTAATTCACTATTGCTCTATGTTGCATGGATTCTTCTAAACGGGCAAAGTACCCATGTCAGAGTCTGACACAATACGAATTCTTATGCAACACTACCAAATTCTGTTTTGTTTTTTATTTCCATAATTTCGAGATATTAATTAACTATTGCCATATGTTATGAGTTCTACCTTTTAATTAAAGTTCTATACGCAACTTATAAGTATTCTCGTCCCTTGTCTATAAATATATGATACAAATCATGAGGTATTCTATCACATTATCCACTACTATCTTCATTATTATATAAAACCAATTAATTTGTTTTATATTATTTGAAGCATACGGCCGAGTCCACGAATCCTATTTTTCAAGGTTTGCCGAATTGGACACTCCAGTCAGACTCTAACACACGTACCTGCAGCAATGCAACATATGTATTGCCTCAGATTCAGGTAATTAGGTATACTTGGATCACGATCTTCTCTATCCAACTCCGACCTATACCATTTAGGTATGCTCTTTGTATCTTAACTAATCCAAATCCAAGCCCAACCTAAGTCTAATAGGCTCTATGGACTACTCACAATTGTCTATTTCTTATAATTGGCCCAGTTTGTGTTACAGTTATTTCTTTAGTTATGAAGTAGTTTGGTAAGATTTTACTTGGAAACCTTTAGGTCGGGTTAGGTGTCAGAACCGAGCCCAAACTAACATTCCTCTCGTCTCAAATTGGCACGTCTATGGTTTAGACACAGTGTACAAAATTTGCTCTCACAAGAACTTTAAAAGAAATTTGGCATCTTAAAGTGCATCTTTTCCAGATGGATGTTCCTAATCAGATATCTTCGAAGTATACAAAACTATGCTATCCACGTGCCTCCTTGCAGGACCTAATAGGACATCATTATCTAACCTAAGAGGACATTGATATCTTCAGTCTCAGCTGCAAAAATAGCCTAAACATCATTGATAATATGCTTAAATGTCAATGACATCCAAAGTATTTGAATAACAGGTCGCTGGTGAACCAACATGAATGGAGGTCAAGAAGGTAGCGGCCATAAATACCAACTAATTTAATCATTTAAACAACACAAACTGATTATGCTCATGTATATTCTATAAAAAATGAGATTGAATTAGCTATCAAATGATAATAATGAATGGCATTAATCTCATTTTTTAGAAACAAAACATAAAGCGAAGATATTACATTTACAAGAGATGGCAAATAGTAAATTAGTTAACAACATATGAAAGAAAACTAAAATAAAGTAGATTGAAGCTCCTAAGACTATTGCAACTGGAAAATACTAGTAGGACTAGATCTATATATCCATACTAAAGCAGAGACCTCTGGGCATGCTTTCTCTCTCTCCAAGTAATGCTAACGTGGCACTCTCTACAATCAGAATGCCACATCAACAACCCAACAGTTATATATCCCTATTTTATCTCCTTCAAAAACTCTTCAACAAAAATGTTATCTCCCCTATTTTTCTCCATTAAACTCCTAAAATAAAAAGTTACATAAAGTCTCTCCTATCCCTAGTTTATCTTCTTCAGAACTCTCCATGTTATCTCCCTAATTCCACTAAAACTTTAAAAAAGATTATATAAATCTTTTCCCAACCTAATGGATATATATTCCTAATATTTCTCTTTCGAAACTCTTCCTTGTTATTTCCCTATTTTCTCTCCATTAAATCTCTTAAAAAAAATCGTACAGGTTACTCCAATTTCTCTCCAGTCTTACCTTGAAATTCTCCTATAATTACTACAATTCTCTCCACTCCTACAGTTACATATTTCCTTTAAAAAGAGTAGTTTGTTGTTTACTTGGTTACAGCGTCTAGATTTTTTTTCCTTTCTTTCTTTGTTGTTTAGGAGGACCACAATAAAAGAAGAAACTGACTACCGAAGGTGAGAAATTTGTAGTGTTTATTTTTCGTAATCTCTAAAAACTATCTCTATTCAATCTAACCAAGGGGTGTTTCTTTAGTGTGCATTTCATTTTAAGAAAGAGGGATCTATTTAGAAATTGAGAGGACAAGCAAATCACTGGAAAAAAAAATCTTTTTTTTTTAAATTTCCTTCAAAAGGAATTGTTTTTTTGTTTATTCCATTTCATTTCAGGGTTTAATTTTTATTTTTATTTTTTTTGTTTAGATTTGTTTTAAGGTTAGGGTTTTTTCAGTTTCAAAATTCTAAGATAAAGAGAAAAGTGTCTCCATAATTTTTCTTGCCAGAGAGGCAAAAGGAATGAATGTAAGTTTCACTTTTTAACTTTCTTTCCTTCTTCCTTTTTCTAATTCATTTTATTAAATTTTTGTGCAATTTATTCTCTGGATCCATTGTGGAGTGCCCGTGCTGAGCACAGGCCAAAGACTACTAGTTAGAACAAGAACAGCAGGAACAGAGTGCATCTACTTAACTGTACATGAAGAGTTATAGGCCTTCAACCCTCTTTGTCTATACATACATTTGAGAACCAGTATCACCTTTCTTGGGTACTATAGAAACATGCTATGGAAATCAAAACAAAAAAAAAGTGTTAAAGGACTCATCACCTTTACTCGGAGTTCTTTCATAGGATGAGGGGTCAGTAAAGCACGGATTGTGGTAACAATAGGCCCCTAAGTTAAAAAAGGATATGTAAGAAACTTGAAAAAAATTATCATTCCATAAGAACTTAAAAATATAAGGATTGGAATGCTTACTTGCATGCCGCAAACGACTATTTGATCTCCCTCATGAAGCATACCATTAACTAATACAACATCAATGGTTGTCCCAAGGCCTTCAATAACCTTAACCTCCAGCACCGTGCACTGGGGAACAATACAAAACAAAAATCTGCAAAACCAAAAATTTCCCACTATTTTGGTGCATACAAGTAACTGAACAGAGAAAGCAAACCTGCACGTCATTGCTAAACATAAGCTTTTCCACCATAGTTTTCTGAGTCCACTGCACTAATAACAATAGCATATCCGGAATGCCTTCGCCACTGTTATATTTGAGAAAAACCAAAAAATCGATCAGCATAGGAAATGGTTTCTTAGATTTCACAATTGACAAGTCTAGAATCTATTTTCCTTTTCTTCTTCTTCCTCTTTTTTTTTACGATGCTTGGCCTAGATCTATGGGGCATACCTGATTGCACTGGTAGGGACAATACTGAAAGTTTCTCCCATTTCTTTATTTTTGTAGTACAATTCAGTATTCAGACCCTGTTCCTTGAACTGTGTGACAATCTGTGAAAAACAAAAGAGAATTATAACAAGGTTATACAAACTGACAACTGCCAGCGGAGAAAACAGAAGACCAGGATAATGACCTGTGTGAACCTCATTTTGAACTCATTCTGTACGTCATTAGATTGCTGCTTCATAGCCTTCACAATAGGTGCGTTGGGGCAAGTCTTCCAACCATATAATCTGTCCACCTTCAGAATCAAAAAAGAGAAGAAAAAGAATTAGACTTGCAAAAAATAACATATCCTACAGCTCTGCATAAGTAACAGTAAACTGTCATTCAACCAGCACAACCCACCTTATTTAACGCAACTATGAACTCTGTATTCCGCATTTTCAAAAGATTGAGCGACTCAATTGTCTGCTGTTCCAACCCGTGCATTATGTCAACAACCAAAATTGCGATATCACATAAACCTGAACCTCGTGAACGTAAATTCGAGAACGATTCATGCCCTGGGGTATCAATGACCAGAAGACCAGGGACCCGCAACTTTGCGTCAGCTTTTAGCTCCTTGGTTCTCTCCCTTATGTTCTCAGCAGGGAAATAGGTCGCACCAATCTGTTGTGTAATGCCTCCGGCCTCACCCTCCTGAACGTTAGTGCCTCGGATGCAATCTAGAAGCTTGGTTTTACCGGTATCAACATGACCCATGATGCAACAAATTGGGGAGCGGAGGTTATCAGCACTTCGTTTTGAAAGAGCCTCCGCAGTCCGTGCTTCCCGTTTCATTACAGCTTCTTTTTTCCTATTCTTGTCTTCAATTTCTTTTTGTCCCTCTTTACTCTCAACATCTTGAGTTTTCATATGTGGGGTAACAACATTCGTGGAAGCAGCTTCCGCAGGAGGTGCTCCTGCATTGACAGAAGCCGGTGCTCCAACACGCTTGGTCTCTTTCTTCGCCACAAGCACAGGCTCAGACTCAGCCTCTTCCTCTTCCTCTTCCTCAGCAAATGCACTCTTAACAGGCAAGTTGACAACAGCATCATCCCAGCTCTTCGCATCCCATTCATCCTCATCATCATCTTCTTCTTCAATTCCATTCTCTTCAACCCCATGCTCGGCTTCCAATTTCTGCTCAGCTTCTCCTACAGTTGACTCTACTTCTTCAACCTTCTCAACTTCTAATGCATCCACCATAGGTACAGTGTCTTGCTGGTTTTCCGTTGCCTCTATGTTCTCCACGACCTCTACAGAGGCCTCACCATTTGCTTGTATAGGAGCCGGCTTAGCCTTCTTTGTTTGATACTTTGGCCGTTTTGTCGTGACACTGCCAATGTCAGCGGTGGGAAGTACACCACTCTGAGCAAGAAACTGATTCCTCATCGCCTCCAACCGACGGGCTTCTTCCTTCTGCTTTCCTGTTAAAAGCTTGCCTTCCTGTTTTTTCTTCTGAAGCTTCTCCTTTTCTCTCTCCTTTTTCCTGCGCCTGGCCTCCTCCGCCAGCCTCTCGAGCTCCTCTTGCCTGCGACGCTCCTCCTCTTCCTTCTTCAACCTCTCCTCTTCTTCTCTCTTCTTTCTCTCTTCAGCTTCTTTACGCCTTTCCAGAGCTTCCTGCATTTCTCTGACATGCTTCGGGACCTTCTTGTCGGAAACTTTATTCTTTGTTTCCTTCTGTTTTTCTTCCTTTACCTCAACTACGGCTGCAGCAGCTGCTGCCGCTGCCTTCTTCTCTTTTTCCTTTTCCTTCTTCTTTTTCTTCTTCTTTGCAGCAGCAGACTCCCCGCCTTCTGCTTCTGCTTCGGCTTCCTTCTCCTCACCTTTAGCATCAACTGGGCCAACTGGTTCGGGCTGAACTTGAACCTTCTCTTCTTGCGGGGCAGGGGCAGTGTTTGAATGAGTAAGGCCTTCACCAAGCTCAGCAAGAATTTTGTCCAGATCCTCCTCCTCTTGAACAGTCCGTCCACTCTTCTTCTTCTTCTTTTTGTTCTTGGAAGTCTCTACCACATCCTCATTTCCCTGTTTATTAACTGTGGCATCAATAGCATACTTTCCATCAGCTTCATTACTAATGCCTCTCACAGAAGGTTCTTCGGGTTCAGTTACATCAGCAGCTTCATCTCCAAGGTTGGTATCAAAACCGGAGGCAGAAATTAGACTATTGTTCTTCTTGGATTTTGATGACTTCTTCTTCCCAGAAAAAGCAATTGTTAAGGGGTCTTCATTCTCCTCTCTGTTGTCATCAATAGTGTCATCACCAGACTTCATGGTGGGCTGTTGTTCAGATACCGAAACATCGTTGCCATCCTCTTCATCAAGGAGTGCAGCGGTAAACAAGCTACTGCTCGTCTTGGAAGATTTCGAGGACTTCTTCTTCCCAGAGAAAGTAATCACAGGGGCATCTTCCTCCTCTGTTTTATTTTCATCCTTGCCATCATCCCCTTCATCTAAACCATCAAAACTAGAGGCTGCAAACAAGCTACTGCTCTTCTTCGAAGACTTCTTCTTCCCAGTAAAAGCAATTACTGGGGCATCTTCATTTTCATCCGTGGATCGCTGTTCCAATTCAACATTATCATTCCCATCCCCATCCCCTTCATCAAGAATGGCATCAAAAGCAGACGTAGTAAACAAGCTATTACTTTTCTTGGAAGATTTGGAAGACTTCTTCTTACCAGAGAAAGTAACAACCGAACCGTCCTCTCCCTCATCCCCATCATCAATCTCTTTATACTCATCTGCCTCCTCACCAACACTAGGTGGAGGTTCCTCATCATTATCCTCCTCTTCAAGGGCACCAAAAGTAGACGCGCTAAACAGACTGTTACCACTCTTCTTGGTCTTCGACTTCTTCTTACCGGAGAAGACAATCGGAGGAGCATCGCCTTCCTCTGCTTCAACAGTACTATCTTGGTCTTCCTCCCTATGTTGTGCTGCCTTAGAACTACCCTTCTTGCCCTTCTTCTTCCCAGAAGCGGGCAGTGATTCCTCTTCGTTGTCCTGCTGTGGTTGATCCTCAGATAACTCTGTCCCGACGGAATACTCATCGTCGTCGATGGCCCGCCCTTTCTTCTTGGATTTGGCCCCACCCACAGCAGGATTATCGTCATCCCGGGCGGTGGGCTTCTTCCGAACCATGGAGGTTACAGAGTTTCTTCACAATTTAATCACCAAACCCAAAACCCTAGCACCACCAATACCCTAGCTAAAAAACAAGGAAGAAAAATTAAGAAAACAGAACAAAATAGCTGGATGCCTAGATCTCTATTTAATCATTAAAAACCAGATAGATACAGAGATTTTTCTATCTAACAAGGGAACCAAACATATCTCCTAATTCAGAATGTGAAGCGGATACCCGAAAAAAAATGAAAATTGAAAAATAGGTCGAAAGACATGGAAGGAGAGATGAAGCTCACTGCTGAACTGATGTACGTCCCACCATACAAGGACAGAACGATTGATAGGACCGTTGCGATGACGATGGACTGATCAAAACTAACGTAAATGCTCTGATCTTAACCCAGGAACTCCAGCTAGAGCAATCGGTAAGGGCTGTAGTAAGCAGACGAAGAAATGAAGAGGAAGAAGAAGGGAGACAAGGAGGAGCATTTATAGGGATGCGGATGGGCTGGATGAAGTGTGGTGATAAGCCCAATCTTGGCCTTGAATGTTTTGTAATGCCTGGGCCCTGTCCGTCTATTAATGGGCTTTATTGTTTAGCCCAAGCCCAATATGCTCTTTTTAACTTTGTAAGAAATCATCAGGGGGAAGCTTTTTGTGCCTACAGACAGGAGAAAAAAGAAAAGAAAATGGGTGTAAGATTTGTTAGCTTGGTCATAAATTAGATAATCAACGGCTCCGATTGGATGATAAGTTATGATCATCCAAGTAATCTGATGCTTGGTTTTTGGTCAATAAAAGAGGTGGCCAAGAATTTAAATGGTCCAGATAGACGGCCTAGAAAACCATTTTTTTTCTTTGGTAAATCTTTGATTTTGGACTGTTGGATTTCAATCCTGTGGTTGTGATTTGTTCAAGCAAATGTAACTTTTCTGAACATAATCTATGGGGACTGTTTGGAGATAAAAATTAGGACCTTTCCCCATTTGGGGAATGCTCCCCGCCTTTGCACATAAATTGTCCGGGAAGTGAGGCAAATGTTTTTCTTTTCTTTTGCATATGTTTTTCACTCTTTTCCTTTCTTTTTCCATTTCTTTCCTTCTCTTTTCTCTTTTTTTTTGGTTTTTCTCTCGTCCCTCCTCATGTCCTAGTTGTAGATAGTAAAATCTTTGCATCCAAACAGCGCTGGGTTGTCAATCCAAGAAATTGGGTTTTTTCTTGGGACAAGGGTTTCTACATTTACAATCCCAGCTTCATTTCCTTGGACTTCCTAACACATGTATACACAGTCATCAATCCGGAACATCCAAAAGTTGAGCCAGCCTCTGAACATGGGCACAATTTCGCTAACAGTAAGATTTTGAAAAGCTCCACCAATGTCTCAGCTCCACACCAAGCATGGTCCCGCCATCACCAAACAAGCCTCTAATATTGTAAACAGCCACCATAGACAAATCCATGGGGGGCACCACCAGCACAGAAGGATAAGAAGGGTTCCGAAAGACCAGTGTACTATACAAGGAAGGCCTTAAAGGACAATGAGGCATTGTACCCCCAAGGTCAAGAATGCATGTCCTGCATTGGTGTTCGCGGTCCAAAAGCTCGACACTTGACAGAACGGAATTCAACCTAGTAAACGCTACTGGTCATTCAGTCGTCTATGATACTAGGACCAATAGGTCCAAAATGGGTTTGTGCTGCAAGTGTTGATCGATCTACTTCTAGGGTGTTGTGTAAGAATAATAAAGGGTGTTTTGCTTCATGGATAAGGGGTGATTCACTTTGGGTTGGCAGAGCAAATTGGAATGTATGGAAGGAAGGGCAAAATAAAATACTTATAGGCCATGTTTGATAGCACGAAAATTTTTTCCGAGAAAATACATTTGGGATATGCCTTAAATAGCTGATTGATTGAAACTGAGAACACATATTTCAATCATGTGAGAAAACAAAGGTGCATTTTCAGGTGGAAATGAATTCTCACCTATCTAGATGGGGAATGAATTCCGGGATTAGTAGGAAAAATTATCTAGATTTAAATGGCTCGTTAAGAAAAATTATACAGATTTATACTGGCTATCTAACAATAGACAGTTGTGTTTTCCTAAGGAAAATGTAATTTTCCCACTTGGTAATCAAACACGGCCAAAGGTTTTGGCTGGCCTATAATCAATGAATTATTGATCACTGAAATAGAAAATTTGGATATGTCCAAACAAAGATTTTAAATGGTCCATTATATCGTTACGTCTGTTATAATGGCCATTATAATGGGTCATGTCAGTCACATTCGAGTCAATAATGGTCAAAATATTAATATACAGAAAAGAAAAAAAAACAAAATGAGGTTGGGGCATTACCGTTTAAAGGCCGTTTTTTAAACAATGGTACAAAGACTCCAAACCAAAGGTTCTTATCCAGATGCTTGGGTTTGTCCAAACAAAAAGGAGTTTGGTCTTCTTTCTCATAAATAATTGTGTTTGGGAATTGATTTTTTCAAAAAAAAAAATTTCTTCTTTCATAAGCCACAAAAGTTTTTTTTCCCACTTGATAAAAATGCTCCTCACTAATGTGAATCAAAGCACCACTTGTGTCAATTTTCAAGTAAGGCATTAATGGCCTCTTTGGTAACCCACCGCGGCAGGAAAATAAAATATTTGTGCACGCTAATATTCGCCAGGTTGCGTTTGGCAGTCACTTACCCCCGTCGAATATTAGCCAGGCCATCAAATTTGCACACCGCAGCAGGAAAATTTTTGGGTCATATCTGATTTATATGTGGTTATTGTCTTTCTTTTCAGTTAAAATATATTACTTGTATGCCTTTCTGATCTCTATATTAACTAGTTAATCAATTAATTGTTACTGTGACAAGAACTGATGCCCGTGTATCCAGAGCTAATAGATAGATACACGGGCAATTATTTTCAATATATATGGGCCTCGCGTTAAATGTGATGAGAGATTTATTACGTCTCTACGATGAAATGGAAATATATTTTTTCGAAACCAGATATGATGATCCAAACACCTTTTTGTGTGTTAGAGACTTGGTGTATGGAGTTTTTGGTCTTAGTTCCATAAACTTGGATCAAATTGGCTAGTTGAACTGGAAAACTGGTGAACCTCCTCCAAGATACGGTTCGCGTAGGCGGTTCAAAATTTAATTTTTAATGATATTTTTTAAGATAAGGGAAAACTTAACTCGACCATCTTTTTGACCAATCAGTTGAAGCATTGTACAAGCTAGTCCACAATCTAGTCCACAATGACCGGTTCGATTTGTTCGGGTTGATGGTTTCTTGTAAAGAGTTGGGATAAGTTGATGCACGCTTTTTGATACATAAAGTGGTTTATGGGCCCACGTAAAAATGAGTTAATGACTGATTTTTGGTGAGTATGATCTCGTCACTACACATACCATCCTAAAAAAAAAATTAACTTTTTCCGAAACTTCTAACCAAAGAAATATCCTCACAAAATATACGCTATTTCTGAAACTTCTAACCCTACCAAACGTAGAGTTCAAGTTAAAGGTGACATAAACGTTTTATAGATTTTTTCAATTTACAATCCACTTTTCGTAAGACTAGAAATGTTGGAATAGGCTGATTCTCTATAAGATCGTTCTCGAAAAAGAACAAATAAAAATCAACCTTTAACTTATTCCCATGTGGGTCCCACAACCATGTGCTAATTTATGTGTCGAAAAGCGTCTGTCACCGTATAGCAACCCCTCTAGTAAGTTATAATGGCTTATTCGGTGGGAATTCCTTTCCTTGTTTCTTCTTTTTATTTTTTATTTTTACTAGGGGCGGATTGTAGGCACCCCATCAACGTTGGTGGTGGACCACAGTATGAGCCGGTACGCTCTTAGAGACCACTGACCGTATAGATGTTAATTTGGCCCAAACCTATGTACCAAAATTCAACCTGATTAGTAATTTATATCCGTTGGATTAGAGTCTTTTCGATGGGTTAATTTTAACCCATCGATTTTTAAGAATTATTTGGAATTTTGAGAATTAAGATGGCGTGCCCCCAACCCAAGTTTTGTAACGTGTTGTTTATTAGTTTCCGAAGATCATTGCAGATTAGGCATGGAATACGACTGAAGGAATAATAGATCTTTGATGATATGGGGCACGTGGCATACACTTAGAGACCACTGACCTTATGGGTGTTTAGCCCATCTTGAGATGGACCTACAGACTAAAAATCAGCCTGATTTGTGATTTCTAACCATTGGATTTATAGTTATTTTCTTGGGTATTGATTCATAAAAGCGGGATGAGCCAAACATCAATACGGTCAGTGGTCTATAATGTGCCACGTGTACTGTACGGAAGTCCGTGACGTCTGTCGTCAAAGATTTATTATTCCATGCGAAGTATGGAGAATAAATACGAAATCAATTAACAATTTGATTTGGCGATTATTATTATTAGTAAGGGAGAGAGGTAAGGAACACATTCTCATATTCTTTAAAGCAGTAATATATACTTAGCTTAGGCAAAAGTCCCAGAAAGGGATCAGCACTATTTTATACGGTAAGAGAAAATATAGGGTGGTTCAGCAATTGAAGAAGAGTTGGTGATGAAGCATTTCTTGTTACATATGGCCCACAACTCACCCATCTGGACCATTCATTAGTTGGGCCAAGCCACTTTAACCGTCTAATCAAGATCTAAGTGGATAGATAGTAGTATAGCACATAAAAGAAAAAGTAGTTAAAACTTAAAAGGAAAGCGAAAAGATATCCATACAGTACAGTAGAGAGTGAAGTGGCCTGGAGTAAAACTGTGATGAGATGATCCTGTCATAGACGCTGATGACAGGGCACAATATGAGCTACGTGGCTAACTATTAGAGGACTCTGACCGTATTGATGTTTGGCCAATCTCTAGATGGACCTACAAACCAAAAATCAGCCCAATTAGTGATTTATATGCGTTGGATTGGAGTTATTTTCATTGGTTGAGGTACAAAGATCCAAAGGTTTTAAATTACTAATCAAGCTTATTTTTTACTTGTAGGTCCACCGAAGGATTGGAAAAACATCCATACGGTTAGAATCCTCTAAGAGTGTGCCATGTGGCTCATTTTGCACCCTGTCAAATGACAGGATCTGTCATCAAAGTTTTACTCAGTGACCTGAGTGCATTATTTTGGGATGGCCGACACAGTGCTCCTGCTCCACAACTCAACCGTTTGATGGGAGCCACATATGTTGCCTGTGCTGCACCACGCAATCAATCTCAGATTGATGTTATGGTTTACCAAATTGATGGCTGTGATTCAGAGTTTTACACACTTGTTGATTTTAGGGAGTAAATCTTACCTGACCAGCGGTACTCAGGTAACCTGACCAGCCACAATATAAGCCACGTGGAAATTTCTTAGAGCACACTGACCATATAGATGTTTGACCAATCCCTAGGTGGTCCTATAAACCCAAAATCAACTTGATCAGTGATTTCTAAGCGTTCGTTGAAGTAATTTTCATGGGTTGATTTTAACAATTGGAATTTGAGCATTATTTACCATTATTTGGGTACAAAGATCCAAAGGTTTGAAATCACTAATCAGGCTAATTTTTAGTTTGTAGGTCCACTTAAGGATTGGCCAAACATCTATACGCTCAGTGTCCTCTAATTGTGTACCACGTGGCTCATATTATGGGTGGTCAGCAAGTTTTACTCAATTTTAGTAGCGGTTTGCATTGAAGCATCAATAAAGTTATCACAATTGAAGACCAAGATTCTTTCTTAATAGGAAGTCTTGGCCATCTAGTTTCTATTTGAATTTGAATTTTGAAATGTTTGTAAGTTGTAACAGTTGCTAAATGTTAACAACGTGATTCTATCATTTCCTTCGTGAGAGGAAGGATATGGTTGATTGTATAGAAATCTTCTTATCTTACAAAGAGTAGTATGGACTATGGAGTTTTCATACTAGACTGCACCATGAAATCAAATATCTAGCGAGCGAAACACCTAACCCCACCATGTGAAAAGCACTGAAAGAAATTAATTAATTAAGTGCAAAAAGAAAAGAAAAGAGAGAGAAAAAAAAAAAAAAAAAAGCAAAAAAGACATAAAGAAAGAAAAGCCCGCGACTACTCTCCAAATCTCCATTTCTCCTTCTGAGCTAAGTCTCCGACGAGTCTCTCCTCGGTTGGCTTCTCGCGCTCTGCACCGTCTTCTCCTCCCATGTTAACCTGTGTCGCGGACCACGGAAAGAAATGCAGAGCTCCTACAGATGGGCTTCTCCGTCTCTTCTTGATATCAACCTTCCTCATCAGTACAACTGCGTGCTCAAACGGGAATTGCCAGGTTTGTTCTCTCTTCAAATCAAAACAAACTAAGAAGAATTCAAGTTCCATATGAACCTCAAAATTTCAATTTGAACTCAAATTTACAGCTTCTCGACTCATGTTCCATGGCCACCGACTGTGGGCCCGGTCTGTACTGTGGCAACTGCCCTTCAATGGGGAAGAATCAACCCACCTGCATCAGAGGCCAAGCAACCGAACCCACATCAATTGTTAGTTTTTCTTCCTTTATATATGTCTCCTACTCTTTAGCTTCCAATTTTAGTGTGGGATGTGAGCTGGTGAACTGGGTATGCGCAGATTAAGGGTCTGCCCTTTAACAAGTACTCATGGTTGGTGACCCATAATTCGTTCTCCATTGTCGACGCACCGCCTCTCACCGGTGTCCAGAGGATAACATTTTACAATCAAGAAGACTCTGTTACTAATCAGTTAAGGGTATGTATGAGTAAATTCTTATTAAATTAGCGGAATTTTGATTCAGTCAAGAGGGTTTTGTTGATTAATTATTTGTGTTTTGGAATTCTGGGTCTCGTTTAGAATGGTGTGAGGGGTTTGATGTTGGACATGTACGACTTCGAGAACGATATTTGGCTCTGTCATTCGTTGCAAGGGCAGTGCTACAACTTCACCGCTTTTGTAATCTACCCTTCATTTTTCTCAAATTTATCGTTGTTTATATTATTATTGTAATTTTTTTATGGTTGCAATTTCTGTTAAATGGGTTAATAATGTGATAGAGCGTTTTTTAGGAACCCGCCATCAACACTTTGAAGCAAGTGGAGGCATTTCTGAATGAAAACCCGACGGAGATTGTGACAATTATAATTGAGGATTATGTGCATACTCCTCAAGGGTTGACGAAGCTTTTCACTGATGCTGGGTTACTCAAGTATTGGTTTCCGGTCTCGAAGATGCCGGCAAATGGTAGAGATTGGCCTACTGTGACTGACATGGTTGCTGATAACCACCGCCTTCTGGTTTTCACCTCTGTTGCTTCAAAAGAAGCCGATGAAGGAATTGCTTATCAGTGGAGATACATGGTGGAAAATGAGTGTAAGTACTAAACAACTTTGATGTGTTTGAGGATTGATGTGTGTACCTGTTTTTTTACTGGCAAACTTGAAATTGAATGCGTTTCAGCTGGAGATCCTGGGGTCGTGCAAGGTTCCTGTCCAAACAGAAAGGAATCACAGCCACTCAACTCAAGAAGTGCATCTCTGTTTCTACAGAACTACTTCCCTACAATCCCAACTGAAGCCGAAACTTGCAAAGAGCATTCGGTTGGTCTTATTGAGATGGTTGGTACCTGTTATAAAGCAGCTGGGAATTTGATGCCTAACTTTCTGGCTGTGAACTTTTACATGGTATTAAAACTTCAACTTCTAGCAGGGAAATATATATAAACATCTGTATACACATCAATTGCCCTAACGGGAAGATAAATTTTGCAGAGGAGTGATGGAGGAGGTGTTTTTGAAGCTGTGGACAGAATGAATGGCCAGACCTTGTGTGGGTGTAGTACTGTCACTGCCTGTCAGGTTTGGAACCATTACTTTCCTGAAGGGTCTTCGATTAAGCTCTATATCTAGGACCCTGCGTCATTCTTACGTTGTCTATAGACTTTCTGCGTTTAGCTTTTTGCCCTTTTCTTTTATATACAAGAGGAACTCTGCATCAGGGTTGAAGGATGGGAAGAAGCCTTACTCCTTGTGTGTAGTGCACTTTGTGCACATGTTTTAAGTAAAGCATTATACTTTTGCCCTAAACTTCACTCAGTTAAAATTCATAATCAATTTGAAGAAGTTCAATTCAACATGAAGAAATGATGCGTTACATATTTGTTATACTAATGTAGCTTAAATATATGAAGGAAACATGAAATTATAAGGAAAAAATAGTTTTTACTGATGAACAACTTCAAAATACACAATCTGATGAGCATTTGATCTTTATCTCAACCCTTACAGATTGTTTTTGACTTGAAAACTTTTGATTGAGTGATCATTTTTCACCTAAGAACTTCCCAAAAGCAAGGAAATGTGGAAAAAATGGGATAAGTGTGTTTTAAACACTTTAACATATATTTTAAAGTTTTGGTCCTAAATAGTAAAATCCGTTAAAATTTTACCAGTAAACTTCGACAGGTCATAAATCGCTAAAATTCGCCAAAACTTCAAATAATTTTAATGTCATGGTTTTAAGTCAAGTATTGCCTGATCGGATGGTAGTAATGTCAACGAGTAGGGCTTCTTCCTTTCCTCCCATTGAAGCAAGTATCCTCTATGCACAAAGTTCTACTTTGTGAAAATCACTCACTTGTTGAGATTTGCAGGCTGGAGCACCAGTGGGATTTTGCAAGAATATTGCTGCATCTAATAGAACCCCTACGACTACCAGTAACGGTGGCAGCTTCTCTGGATATGTGCAGTTATCAGGATCTACTTCAACGTTCCATTTTCCGAATCTCTTGGCCTTCAACTTGTTTCACATTTTATTAATGTTGTTATTGTGATTGTAACTAATCATTCATAGACATCAGTGGGTAAATGGTTAATGAGCTTCTCCTTTACGATAGGTTTTTGTAATGTTATAGCTTTTGGAGTTCAAGTTGATTGCGTTTCTGCCTTTGCTAGTGGAAGGTTAGAAATCATTACATGACTTTCAGAATTCAGAGCAAGTAGCAGAAGTTACAGAATGTGATTGAAGGAGGAAAATTCTTTAAAGTTCTCTGACCAAGATTCAAGGTGTGCTGTGTGTGAGATCTGGGGTAGATGGTGGTCAAGAGAGAATTTGAAAATACCTACAAGCCCAATTGGTGACTCGGGTATGCTTCATTTCAGGACTTTTCATCTTGATTTGAGCTTCGTATGATTTCTAGTGCTGGTGTTTAAGATGAATTATCCATAATCCTTTTCTTCTTGGTGTATGAATTTTTTGTTATCCTAAACCCTTATTGGTTTCACTTTCTTCCCAATCTAAGATGAGTGCTTTATATCATTTTGGTTGGATATGCCTGGACTGATGTTAGTTTGGGTCCTGTGATTTTTATGTACTTGGGTTGTTTTATGTTGATTTGTTCATTTGTTATATGATTGATCATTTACTTGTCAATATTTGGATTATATGTATAACATATTGGAGGACGGTGATCCTTAGAGCATATTGGTAAATGGACTATAAATGGATTGACCTCTGGTTTATTCTCATGAATGAAACCCTTGAAAACAATGGAAGACAATGATGGTTGTTAGGTTTGGATTTGTGTATGGACTGCTATCTGGTTTGGCCTCAGCTGAAATCTACTAGGCTTGGGTGGAAGGTTGAGCATGTTTTTTATCAACCTATGTTTCTGGTTGTGCATTTATATTTGAAAGTAAGTGCGACTGAATCTCTAACAATTGCGGTCTTACTCGTATGCTTCATGTGCATTATATGCTTTCATACATCTTAGACCCTTGACACACTTTGAACAAATAATATGATATTTACGGGGAATGCTTAAACAATACTTATCACTATTGAACTCACCCTTTTTCAGAATTAGATTCTACAGTCAAGATACAAAGACTGAATTCTAAGAATGAGAGTAGGTGATATGGGTAAATGAGATGCATCACTATAACTCTTTGGATTAAGTATGATTACTTGAAGTGACTACACTACCCTTATCCGCTGTAGGAATACAACAGTTGTGCACAAGAAGAGTAAAATTCCCTTATATCATTCAATTAATACACCATCTAATCCCCTTATATTGATTCTGATGGACGATCTGTTGACAAGAAAAGAATGCCTTGTTCTGGTCAACCAATTTGCTCTTCAGTGTCTTCACATTATGTGCTCTACTGGAGATAAGGAAGCAGTATGACTCCTACTTGAAGTGAAAACTGAACTTGTCTGCTTTGTCCACTTATGAAAGATTTGATTGGATGTGATCTTAATCCCGGGTCCTATCACCGTAAAAGCAGTAGGAGAAGAGAGGTGAACACCTAAGTCCGTGGGTCCTTGAATCCATATAATCCCATTGTGTGAGAAAGACATAATTTTGATTTGGCTTTAGTACCATATATGGAATAATGTCTTGCTTCTTGCTTCTTGCTCTTCCATGGAAGATTAAAACCTCTGTTCCCAAACCCAACTTGTTCCTAGCAGATATCAAGAGAAGTCAGGTATACATCTGTGCAAGTCAGATACAACTTGGATGGGTCATTGTGAATCGAATTCATTGCCTTGAGGTGACTTGGGTTGTCTCAGTTAGACGGAGGCTGACCTGGACAATACGGAGTGTTGCTACCTTGTTTTTAGCCAGATGATACAACTTTTTATGCTCCAAAATTTTATCTTGCTTCCATGATGTCTTCAAGAGACACTCAGAAGCTGTTATAGATTGTTTAAAGTTGCAACATATGGTCCAATTGTCATCTGAATAAGCTATGAGCAGCAGTGATGTGGAGGAACAGAGAATCTAAATGAGGTTTCTAGGCAGCAATGAATTCCCTTGTGATATGAAGGACATGAGCAGTGTCAGGTCACGTCACAGTGAGGTATGCTATCCTCCACCAACCTGTGAAAAGGAGTAGGATTAAGTTGAAGCTTAGAAGTTCTTCATCACATGTATTATATATTTATACATGACAATATGTATTTTTGTTAATGTAAATGTGCTGCAACATTACTGGAATTATTCTGGAATGGAATTTTGTAATCAGGGAAAACCTGGACTCACGACAAATTGCATGTGACGAAGAAAATATTTGATTCAAAAAAAGAGTTTAACAAATAAAAGGATATAAGAGTAGCTTGATAGGATGTTCATGGAGTGAATTTTGCACTTCCTAGAAAAAGACAATGATCAGGAAGGGACTAAATCCCTAGATCTAGCTTTTCCGAGAGAAGTCTTTAAATATTCATCAAGGTTCCACTCTCCCACTGCCTGGTGCTTTAGAGTTGTTTAACGAAGGGAAGAAGAGGACTTATTCCCATCAAGATCTTCTGGATGAATACCTATCTTGTGGTTGTAACGTACAACTTATCTTCATGAAGTATAATCATTAAAATTCATTGAATCTAGGAACTGAATTATTTTGTCAAACAAAAATCAACCTGAAACTGATTCTCAGGTTTCATAGATTTGCTTTCTTTAGGATCATACATAACTTTGGGGGATACACACACATAAACACAAAAACAGACAAAAAAAAAATTAAATAAAACTCACCAGATTTGAATCAGCTTCTTGCATTCTATTCATTCGAAGTTTCTTTCTATGATTTCCCACGTCAATTTTAAGCCTGATGTATTCCAATGTTTCTGTTTCAACTGCTAAGGTCACTTGATCCGTACGAACTAAGGGTGAATCTTCTGAAGATTTGAGTTTGGGTTCTCTCTGCACAACTCTGTTTTACATCAAATCAGTAATGTGATCTGCCTGTCTAGCTATCATTTCTATTGGGCTGTTAAAATAATTTGTTGTGTATCTGTTTAGCTATTACCTTTCTTTTGGGATTCATATTGTAGCTCATCTTCTTGCATATTACTGGTCCAGGCCAGTTGAGAGTTGGTTCTCTGTCTTAAGTCATAATTCCACTGTGGCTGGCATTCCAAGGCCTTCTCTTCGAGTGGTTGTGCGCTGTGGAAACTCGTCCCTTATGCCATTTGTTGGGAGTTATGGAAAGAAAGAAATCGCCGAACGTTCGAAGACAAAGAAGCCCACATAGAGGATATTTTCATGAATATTAAGGCCACTCTATACCATTGGAGTTCTGCTATTTCCGAGTTGCAAGGTTTCTGATTTGAGGATTTTGTTTTCCGATGGGAGAGTTTAGTGAAATAGCCTCTTGCTTTTGTGTGTTTTGCTTTTTTGGGGCCTCCTCTTTTTGCTTCTGTTTTTGGGTGCCCTTTGTGTTTGTATAGTCCTTTTGGGGCCTTCTCAGCCCCGCTCTTAATATATATCTTTTACCGATCAAAAAAAAAAAAAAGATTTCTCTTCATAATTCTGTGTGGGGTGCTTTTGGAAATCCTATTACTTCTTCCTGTACATTGAATACTTAACTCAGTTAATTGTGACCTACAAATTTGCTGTTTGTTCTTGACAGGAACTCTCTGTCAGGATCTTTTCTCTGAAAAATTTCCTGCTGATTTTCAATTGTTTGCTTTCATATATGTAGTGGTGGCAGTGTCACATTTTGTTCCAACCGCTTGAACTGCTTTCCCCACATTAATTGTTCTGTTTTTCTTTTTAGTTCCCTGATTTTATTTTCATTTTTCAAATCCTCAGCATCTGATTATTACCTCGAGTCTGAGCAGGTTTCCCTATTTCCAGTTCTCATCCTCAAAGTCCACATTGATACCTCCACACCCCCATGCCACTCTTTCTTCCTTTGTGTCTCTTGTTTCTCTCATTCATACTTTATTTTCATGGAAAAACAATCAAATTTTTGTATTTATAAATAAATATGAATTGAACTAAAGAAAATAGAAAGGGGGGAGAACCCCACAGTACAAAGAAAAGAAAAAAAATAACTCTTTCCTTTTCCTGAGTAAGAATAGAACCAAAAAATTACAAAACCTTGTCAAGTCCAAAAGATAAGAAACTTGTCTAGACAAACTTATATTAGGCAGATTAGTTTGTGTCCAATTATTCTTCCAACTGGATCGGACAACTCAAAGAAGGATTGGTGTGACTGGCCAGATTGGCAAATTTGTCTGGTTCCCTGTTCCATTCTTTGAAAATGTGCTCATCTGTCCAGGATTTTTCTCCAAGAGCAAAAGATTTGCTCAAATAGTTGAATTGCATCAATGACGTGTCTCCAGTCTCCATAAGACCAAGTGTTATCTAGAAAATAGTGATTGCAGATCTAAGGATAATGTGGGAAGGACCGAGAATTCAGCAAACTATCATATATGTTGATACAATAACATTAAATATGATTTTTGTTTATACTCGCCACTGTCACCTGCACATGCATATTGATGCACCACCAAATCTCACACAATCGGGTTTGGTTTTCATTTTCTGCCTTTCTGTGTGCTGTGTCTTCAATCAAGCAATTGTGCACAATTTTATCCCGGAAAAAAATGTTCTCTTGTTTTCTTTCTACGTCTTGCTTGAGAGGGAATCTTGGTGAAATGCGGATGGAATAACGTTGAACCATTCCTTATATACATTGCTAGAAGATCATTGTAAATGTTACTCACATTTTTATGAAATTAGTAACTTCGGTTCTCATAGCTACCACTATGCCCAAATCTTCAAAGTTGTTTTTATTGCATGTTGTGGAACTCCAAGCTCAGGCTTCATTATAGCATAATGTTATTCATGCAGTCTTTTGATGATGCTCTGTGTGAGGTTAATGCACAGACATCTTGCTTCCATGGCCACATAATGTTCTTGTATAGCTCCTTGTTCGTGGTTTACAATGACGCTAGGTGTGGACATGCATTTGTGCTGGGAGAACCAAAAAGTATTCCTTGTTTATGATATGTAATAATTCATCATCATCATACACATTGTCCCAGCTATCTGGGATTGGCAACATGAATCCTACTTTGCCATTCGACTCTATTTAAAGCTATATCTTGTGGTGTGTTCCTGCGCACGTGTTGTGTTGGCCCGACGACCCGTTGATATACATAGTTGTTTCACCTTTCCCCAATAGGTCGATCGTTTGGGGTAAATGGTTGTTTAACATATCTTTTGTCAGGGTATATGTCTTCAGATCTTTCCTTACTGCTTCACTCCATGTCATTTTAGACCTTCCTCGCTCCTTTTTATGGCCTTCAACTTGTACCAAAGCACTCCTTATCACTGGTGCCATTGTTTTTCTTCGTTATACGTGTCCAAACTCCAAACCCATCTCAATCAACTTTCCCTTAATTTATCTTCTATTAGGGCTATTCCTAAATTTCCTTAGATGTTGTGCGTATTTCTGATTTTGCATTTCCTAGTTTTTCCACTTGTCCATCTCAACATTTCCATATCCGTTATACTCATTTTATAACCATGTTGTTACTTGATGGCCCAACATTCAGCTCCATAAAGCATAGTGTTCTCATTGTTGTCTTATAAAATTCCGATAACATAATACTCTACGAACACATCTCCACTTTAGTCACCCAACACTAATTATATGGGTCATATCCGCATCGAGTTCTCCATCTTTGCGGGTAATCGAACCTATATAACAAAAGTAGACACTTTGGGGTATTTCTTGCCCGTCAATATTAACTATTGTCTCATTCTTATGAGAATCCTTACTAAAGTTGCATTGCACGTATTCTGTCTTGGTCCTACTTATCTTAAAACCAAACTCTTGTTTTGCATTCACATTCTGTCTTGGTCCTACTTATCTTTAAACGAAACTCTTGTTTTGCATTCACTCCCTCTCTAGTTTCATCAACTAATAATATATCAATAAATAGCATACACCAAGGGACTTCTCATTGAATATGAGCAGTTAATCTATCCATAACTAGTGCAAAAAGATACGAAACCCTGGTGCAGGCTTATTGTAATTTCTCTTATCATCAACTATTTTCACACTAGTTACTTCTCTATCATATATTTCCTTAATAATGTCAATATTACCTCTCAACACTCCATTTTTTCCTAGTACCCACCAAATTAACTCTATAGGAACTCTATCATATGTGATAATTGTGGTTCTTTAGTTAATATCAACTAAATTTTCAGATCTAAACATGGTATGATGTTGAACATGCCATATGCATAGTGGAATTGTAAATATCTCTAAGAACTCTTTTATAGTATATAGAATACTCAGTAGGAATTCTTTGCTGAATGCTTATGTGGTAGTGAATCCATATTATGGCCTTGCAAACCATTCACCATATAGAACGCATTCGTGTTCGCTTTTGATAGTTGAACACAATGAGAATATTGTGGTTGATAGTTGCTTTGTGAAATTGTTTCTCAACTGAGAGTTGGGGTGTAAAAGAGAATCATGAGGCTCTCAAGATTCGAAACTGTAATTTCCAACAACTCTATTTTTTTTGCATCCAACCAAAGTGCAAAAAGAAGGAAATGGAAAGGTGTATGAAACCAAGGTGACACCAACCTGTACCTCAATCAACAAGCTGCCATGGAACTGGAAGCTTCTGCCTACACAGAAAAACAGAAGAGATTGTCCATGTGAATAAGAAAGACTTAAGGATAATGAATGGCCCTCTATGTCAACTATAAATTTGCCTTCATATGGTTGTGTTTGCATGATCATATTAAATTATGCTGTACTGACACCTATCATTTATCTTTACTACAAGTGATCTTTCTGTTTCCTTGCATTGGTGTGTTTTTTCAGGTTTTGCATCGGAGCAGTTGAGAAGTAGTCGTAAAAGGTTGGAAGTATATGGTGGCGTAGTGTAGGTAGTGCTACCGTAATCGTCAGTGGTTTTTTTTCATTTTCTACTTTACCAAATTTTATAGGCTTGCTGCTTAATCAAATTTGCTATTTGGGTTCTCTTTTGTGTGTTCTTCATTCCTGCTTCTTGTCCCTATTTTTGAGGGGTTCGTTGCTTAGTTTGTTAACAAGAAGTCGGCATGCATGTGGGGTATGCCTGCAGGGATGGGACCCATCACATGATAGGTCCCAGCTGGGTAGGAGTTGGGGCCGTCTCTACCATAAGGCCAGTAAGGCGGTCTCCTTGGGCCCCAGATGAGAGAAGGCCCCAATCCACTAACAACATGGATGTTTAGCCCACCCCTTGTTGGATATACAGATAAAAAATTAACCTGATTGGTTATCTATAACCATAGATTTTAGTACTTTTTAGGATTGATTCTAGCCATTGGATTCAAGCATGTTTTTTTGAGTCGGAAATCCAATGGTTAGAAATCATCAATCAAGCTGATGTTTAGTGTGTTCATCCACCAACAGGTGGGCTGAACAATTACGCAGTCATTAGGCCCAAAATATGATCTATGTAGGGCTGCGAGAGTCGTCTGCATGGACTGCAATGGGATTACATACGGAAGTACTCTGCATCTAAATTTTTCCATAGCTTTTGATTATCATGAATAATTGTTAAATAAGATTTTCTACTATATAGAGGAAAGTTACATTTTTTAATTAACACCACATTAATATATTAAATATATATATAAAAAAAAACACCTCATATGGAGTTTTCGCCGTAGGCCTCAACTTGTATCGAGACGGCCCTGGTAGGAGTGTAAACGAGATGAGCTAGTTTGGTGAGCTTTCGGGTTTAGCTTGGCATGAATTGAGTTGAGCCTCAGACGAGGAGTGGCAAAAGCAAATGGTGCTCAGGCTCTGATTGTTCGTTGAATTAATAGATTTCTTGCCTTGATGATCCAACAACAAGGCAAGAAATGGTTCAGGTTAAAGTGGATCGAATTCGAATTTATGCGTATTTTGATTAAAGTTTTTTCTTCTTGTTTTGGCAACACACATCATGCGAGATTCAATTGATTAAAAGAGTGAAATGAGAAATTTCTACAACCATTCTTTTAAAATTCACCTATTAAAAAACAATAAATAAATAAAAATCAACCGGACAACATTTATCATTCAGCAGTGGAGGGACATTGCAAACTAACAAAATGCAAGGATATATATAAAAAAAAAAAAATACTACTTGATTTCAAAAAATTAATAATTCCATAAATACCCAAGAGCACCATAATTAATAACATCAGCCATATTAGGGTTAGCATTTGTCCCAAGGAAGGACAATCGGCATTGCTGGGGACAAATCTAGTATGCAAACATTGTCAGTACTGTTGGGGATGTCCCTTGAAAAATGTGTTATTTCAATGTTTTCAAAAAAAATTATTTTATAAATTAAAGACACATTTTTCAATGAGCATTCAATGGTGGATACTACTGATCCGCATTGCTGGGTTGTAGCGTTCAATGATCTTTGGGATTTGTGTAATGTGGATATAGATCACGATTGGTGGTTTATAGTCTAGAGACTAGAACATGGAACAACAATGACAATAGGGATGACGGATTTGGGTCTCTAAGAGGAGGCATAAGTATTGTGATTAAGGGATAAAGCTGGGGATTTATGAGGGTGGTTTTTAGGATTCCGCCTAGAGCTACACCCGGTTCTTACACCCGGGGGTGGGGCCCCATTGAGATGATGTTGGACAATCCAACCGCACAATGAGTTTTTCATGTTATGGTTACCTTCCTCACAAAAATTCAGGAAAATTCAACATTCCTAACCTCAAGAAAAATTAACTTTAATTTGAAAAACCTAGACCATACCATTAAGCCATAATTTTGGGTCAATGTTTTATATTGTTGGCAGTGTCGAAATGAACTGATTTTTTGTGATGATGATCATCAAGCAAAGAACAACTCAATGTATGGTTGGATTGTTCAACATCATCTCCATGGGGGCCCCACCCCCAGGTGTAAGAACGGGATGCAAGAATGGTGTAGCTCTAGACAGACTCTTTTTTAGATAGATTTCAGTTTTAGAGTTTGGTTTGAGAGTTTAAGCGGTGTTTGTTTACTGAGAACTACGCTGCAGGAGTTTCTCAATGTCAAACTACACCCCCAACATGCCACAAGTCAGTACATCAAGGGCTTACAAACCATGTGGGCCCCGCATGTCAAACAGCTCAGACGTATTCTGTGCCCAACACATTCGAACCCATGATCACTGATAACATTTTTTTAAATTGTCAAGATCTTAGGGTCTGTTTGGACAGTTAGAATTCGCAATAACGAAAGTATGGGATTAATAGGCAGCATCTGCAAAAATAAGTCAAAAATAGCATTAGGCATGTGAAACTTTGCTGCCTTAATTGGCACCATTCAGCCTTGTAGCCATTAGGATGAGAGCACAAAAGCATTTCAACAGCAGCAGCCCAATGATCGCGCACCACATATTACTGGGGTTTAGGATTTGGTTTCAAGAAACTTTCAAAAAGTACTCATATTACTGGGGTTTAGGATTTGGTTTCAAGAAACTTTCAAAAAGTACTCATGGGTATATGTTGCGCACGATCATTGGCGCATGATCGCCCCTTCAATCCCCTCAGACAGGGTCAACATAATAATGAACAAAATCAAAGAATTTCTCCAAGTCAGACGACACTGAACACCAGTGATCTTTGAGACATGTGCTTCCTGCAACTTAGCACTAGAGGTGATACTGACTAGACATGTGCTTCCCATATTATTGCTTAATACAATACGTTAAGCGACTTGCGAACATGATTCCAAGGGAAGAAGTGGTGAAATATCATTTACAAGATTCTTCATTCTTGATCAATAAAGGATAACGAGCATTAAGACACATGGAATACCATTGAACTCTGCAAGTACCTGCACTTGTATTAGACAGTAGAACGCTTAAGGAATAGGTAAAAGTAAACTCAATTTTTTTACTGGCCTAGACGCAAAGGATGGAAACGCCAGGGTATTGTCATAAGGCCAACTGGGTCCAATGAGCAATGCAGCCCCTGCTCCAAACTTCCAAATCCATCAACTTACAAAGTAAGCCAACTCTTAACTTCCAATTTTTCAATATTCAACCTTTCATACATAAAAGTCTATAAGCAACAAGCAACTAACTATTCAGCTGTTACTTGTATACAGTTGAAAAAAAGGGACAGATGAGCTCCTAGATTAGTAGTCAAACAAAAACATATGAACGACTTTGGAAGGCCAAGAACAAGGACAATCGAAAGAGAAAATTTACCACAGCAAGAGCATCTTCAACAAGGCTCCCCATATTTTTCTTACATTTTAGGACAAAGTAGTTAATGTTATATTGGGTAAACCAAAGTTTGAGTCATCTCCACACTACTTTTTGATTCTTCATAATTTTTTTTTATTTTTTATGCAAATTTTTTCCCCTCACCATGATTTCTTTGTGTTGAATCTCATTTGAGCAGAGAATTGAGCCGACAGATTCGTTCTTACATTGAGCAGATTGATCCAAATATTGCGTCAATGTTAGACAAGGAACATGGTACACATTATCTCCTTGAGTGTAATAAGCATCTCTTTGAGACTCCATGCGTAGAGGAAAAGAAAATAGAATATAGATGTGGTGTAAGAAAATCAAACTAAGACTTGAGTTTTTATAAGTCCAAGAGAAGAATAAAAAAAAATCAAGGCCTCACTAAAGATTTCTTTTCCCCATTATAGGGAGCCGTTGGATTAAAAAACCACCTCCCCAATTCACTCTAATTAAAGGCCTCCCTGAGAGCATCTCCTACATTTAGGGTGGGGACCCATTGAGTCGTATGACTCCAACAGATTCTGCTTTTTGATTCATCACAAATTTATAATATTTTACCCAAACAAAATTTCATCCCATTTTTTCCCTCCACAATTTTTATTACGTTTTTATTTTTAGCCTATACAAGAATGGATAGGAAGCCGTTGGAGTTAGAAAAACTTGATTTTTGACGAAGTAGGACCCAATTGTCAGTTTAGGAAGGTTGGTTCACTCCCTAAATGTAAGGAGTGGGTTCGAGTCCCTAAACTAAAGAGTGGAAAGGAGAGGCCGTTAGTGGTGTTTTTCCCCTCAATGATTATTACAATGAAAAAACTAGGCTAGCGAGCCTGTTGGAGATGCTCTAAACTGACATATGGGTTCCACTTGAAGCAACATCCTCTATACTTTTTCAAAAAAACTTTCAAATTTTCCAACGGTTAGAACACGAAACGATCATATGATTTTAAAAAACCAAGTTTTATATTTATTTTTTATATTTTTCTTTTTCACTTATAAAACTCAAGTTTCATATTGACTTTCCTACAGTACATAACTATATTCTAAACTCTAATTTTTCTTCTTCTCTATACATGGATTCTCAAGGAGATGCTTAGTCCTTGCATAAAAAAGGTCTAATGTTCAGTAAGCAAGAGTCAACTGAACTAGCTGGACTAGAGAGCAACAGCATCATCATCAGAACATGCCTCATTTCAACTATTTGGGGCCGGCAATATGAATCCTGTGCCACCAATCTTTGCCAAGTAGGCATGTATACAAAGCTTCCGTAAGAGTTTTGCTGCATCGAACCTCTTGGTACTCTTTAATAAGAGATTCTTTTATTCAATTTTTTTTAATAAATTTTTCTGTTATTCAATTTCTGTATATACAATGATTAATTCTAAGTTCATAACAAACTTGGACAACACCTATCCACAAAAAGTTTTTTGGGTGGGTGGGTCGAGCATTCCCAAAATTTAAAGCCTGGTAAACAAGCTTGGCATCAACCCCCCAACATGATGTACTATAAAGTAGAAAATTATCCCTTTGAGGTTCAACTTCGTGTCCTCACCATAGCCAAATGCAAAATATGCTCTAAATGCACTTTACTCACTAATAACTCTTTTCTAGGGACTAACCTATACAAGCAAGAGACGAAGCTACATTCATTTTAATCACCAAACTAAACATCTTCCTAAAGCTTTATCCTATTGTCTTCACCAAACTGACATGTTCCACCTCTACAAAATTTTACACAAACATTCCCTATGTCATTCCAAACCCCTAAAACACAACTACTAGACACTTGCCTATTATGGAAACCTCCATCCTCACTGTCAAAACTTAAATAACTACCAACCCTAATGTTTATAATCATTACCCGATATGTATATAATTTATATATATGCATACAGAAAACAATCTACAACAAAGGAATTGTAGAACAACACACATCGTAAAGCATGTTAAACACAAGTGAGCCTCTCCAGACACCATATCATATCGAATTGTAACAATCCTACGCCATCTTAAGCAATCAGGGGAGCATTCTGATTCTTTACACCCTACGCCAACTTAAGCACCACATTGTAAGAACAAACAGATAGATACATGTGGTAAATGCATCCAACAAGCAAGCGCAAGACCATAAATTTGCACCATGTGCACGATATTATTTGGCATCGCCACCCCTTATTAATTACTAGAAATGGTGCAGAAGCAGTATGAAATCCCAATACCCATTTTTTCAGAGAGAAGCCAAAAATAATTACAGCATGTGCGACCGATGTAACCCGGGATATCAAGAAAGTGACAACTAAGACCTATTCACTTTGAACTAACCAGTTTTAGAGAAAACTAGATTGTAGAAACTCAACAAAATGGCATGGCATTAAGCCATATAATAGCGAATATAATCTAAACAAAGAGTCAAGAGTGTGAATGCAAAACAACAAAAACAGAAAACCATCTACAGTCCACTGCAATGCCACTTCGAAGATAAAAAAAAAAAAAACTAAGAAGTTTCTATTGAAATCGAAGTCCAAATCTCACGATTCAACAAAATGAAAGCGTAAACCATTTCAACCAAAACAAGAACATAATGACTATTCGAACCTTTAAGGTCTCTGCTGCGAATCTCTCAAAAAGACAAAAAAACATCATCTTGGTCTATAATAGCAAAAACATAAAGCAGAACCAAAAAAAAAGAGGCAAAACCTCTTAACGGTAAGACTTCTGGAAACGAGCACGGGCTCCGCGACCACCGAACTTCTTGGGCTCGCAGCGCCTCGGATCAGCGACGAGGAGGGTCCGATCGTACCTGACAAGGATGTCCTTGATTTCCTTCTTGGACTGCTCGTCAACATATTTCTGGTAGTAAGCCACGAGAGCCTTGGCGATGCTCTGACGGATGGCGTAGATCTGCGAGGTGTGACCTCCACCGCGAACCCTGATCCTCATGTCAACCCCGGCGAAGCGATGACGACCGAGAAGGAGGATCGGCTCGAAGGCCTTGTAGCGGAGGATCTCCGGTTCCACGAGCTCGATAGGGGACCCATTGATCTTGATCAGGCCCCTACCGCGCTTGCAATGGGTCACTGCAACTGCTGTTTTCTTGCGCCCAAAACACTGCACCGATTCCACGGCCGCCATGGTTGGTTCCTTTCCACTGCTCTCTCAAAACCCTACGAGGAGAGGTTGAGTTTGAGTTGGGACAAGTTGCAGAGAAAGAAATGTGTAGAGGGTTTGTGTTCGATTTTATAACAAGTCTACTAGGGTTTTGGCGGAAGTGTTGAAATACGTCTGAGATGTTATAAAGAATTACAAATCTGCCATTGTTCTACGATGGTCCAGACTCCAGACTCCGGACTCCAGAGTCACACCTGGCTACCAACCGTACATTATACGCCATTTTCAGACGGACGTCCGTCTCAAAAGTTTGATAAAGTTCGATACATACTTCCATCAAACTGACACGTGGCACAATCATGGCCCACTACGACATAAATGTTTGGCTCACCCCTGATGGACCTGTACAATAAAAATCAGCCTGATTGGTAATTTCTAGCCATTGGATTTAAGCAAGTTTTCAATTATGGGCTCATGAACAGACTTATGGATGGGGTGAAACCCCATGTTGAAATTATAAAGCTTATTACATTAGAGAATAGAGGTGCAACTCGGGCGGTTGGGTCAGGTTGACAGCCAACCCAAGCCCAATCCAAACTTGGGCCAACTCGACCCATGCCCGACCCAACCCAACTCAAGTTTGGGCCCAAAATACTTGCCCCAAGCCCAATAATGTGTACACCTTGGCGTAGACTAGGGTTGGAGAGAGAAAGAGACTGACGGTTATTTAATGCAATTTTTGCAAATTCTATCAAATAATTTGGTGGGCCTTTTATTCTTAGGGTGTGTTTGATTGCAAGGAAAATTTTCCGAGAAAATAAATATGGGAAACGCCTAAAATAGCTGTTGGATTGCACCTGAGAACACATATTTCAATCTTGTGAGAAAATAAAAGCTTATTTTCAGGTGGAATGAATTCTCACCTATGTGGAAGGGAAATGGATTCCAGGCTTAGAGGGGTTTTGTTCGGGGAAACTTTTTTGGATCCCTCGTATTTTCACCTCACTTTTCACTTTTCACCTTTATCATGTAAGAAAATAAAGGTGTGTTTTCAGGTGAAAATTGTAATTTTCCTACATGGCAGCATCTTACACGCGGCACACTATTAGAGATCACTAACCCTATGGATGTTTGGCCCATCCCTAGGTGGACCTACATGCAAAAAACAGCATGCTAAGTGAGTTGTATCTGTTGGATTAGAGTCTTTTCCATAGTTTATTGGTAATCATAGATTTCGAGAATTATTTGTGGTACTCAGATCAAAGGTTATAAATCACTAATTGGTTTGATTTTTGGTATGTAGGTCTACTTATGGACGGGCCAAACATCCATATGGTTAATAGTCTCTAAAAAAATATGCCACGTGACTCACACCATCGTCCATCATCAATATTCTTGATGGACCTCCAAGTTTTGCTTTTAGACAAAGGTATGTTGTGAAGCCTGCGACCGTCGCCCAACCCATGTTTTGTCTTTTCTATTTTTTATTTTTATTTTAACATAACACGTAGCATTTATAGGTGAAAGTTCTTGTGAAGCATGCCACCGTTGCAACCCAGGTTTTCGTTTTAAAGTAGTATGGATAGATAGATTATATATAGTTCTAACAAATTTATGCAATTATTATTATTTTATTTAAATTTACTATAATATCCTTAAAACATGCAATGCATCTTAGTTGCAAATGGGGTATTTTAGTCTTTTTTAATTTTAAAATATCTATCTATCTAATACTACTTTAAAGCCAAAACTAAGTTTGGGGCACGCCCCCTCACACGGGCTTCACAAGACGCTCACCTTGACAGGTTGTTCAGCACGCCGACTTCCCTCATCAATGATGATGAAGGACCGCAGTATGAGCCACGTGGCACATTATTATAGACAACTGACCGCAAGGATGTTTGGCCCATCCCTAGGTGGACATACATACCAAATATCAACTTGATTAGTGGAAAAGACAAAAAAAAAAAATAGGGAGAGAGCCACTTGGATTAAAGAGAACGCCAGTTCCATGCGCTAGCTTTAGTATAGAAGTGTAGATAAATGATTATCTTATGCTTATAGACCTATGGTAATAAAATGTTTCAAAGGTTTCGAACCGTTGGATATATCCTTCTAATACATACATACATTGTCAGGTTCAGGTTGGGTTGGGTTGCCCGATGGTCAACCCGACTTGGGTGAGGGTTCGGAAATTTTAGGATGAACCCAATCCAAAGTAGGGTAAGTTGAGCCCAAGCCCGACCGTTGGGTTGGGCCCATCCGAAAAGGTTTCCTACGCATGACGTATAGGAAGCATCTCTCATGGGTAACGTGGTTTTGGTACCACATGGCACACATTTGGGCCCGCAGGCCCTTGAACGTTGGCCCATCCCTTGGTGAACGGACACCACAATGATTCTAGTCTTTAAATTTGAGTGTTGTTTTCTTCGAGTTCCTGAACATAATGCTTTTCATCCATGGGCTTGGGGACCTGTTATGAAATCCTTGATGAGAAAATCTCAAAATCAGTGGCTACCTATGACCAATAAGGCTGATGTTTGGTGTGGAGGCTACCAAGTGATGAGCCAAACATGCATGGGATCGGTGGGCCCAAGATGTGCCACATTGCCATATGGCACAATACCATGTCTTGCATTTTGCAAAGTTAAGAACGTGGATTTTTCAATTTTAGGGATATCGCTCCTGTGTCCTTGCAGCCTAACACCCCCTATAAGGTACAATTTGGTCCACTGTTTTCACCTAACAGACAGAAGCCTCATAAGTATGGAAGCCTGTTTGGGAGTCTCATGCTTTACAAGGCCTAGCCCAGTCCTGGCCAAAATAACCAGTTCAATGTGGAATTTTCAAAAAATCAACTCTAGTCTCATTTAGGGCCTGTTTGGTAACGCACCGTGGCGGGAAAATAAAATATTTAGCCTCGCTAATATTCGCCTGGGTGCGTTTGGCAGGCACTCGCCCTCGGCAAATATTTAGCCGGGCCCACATATTTGCCCTCCGCGGCGGGAAAACATTTGATCACCTCCCCCGTGTAAATATTTTCACGCCAATTATACCTTGGTGAGAAAATTTTACTTCTCGCCGGAAAATCACTATTTTCAATAAAAATTAATTTTTTAATATATAAAAAGGATAAAAAATAAATTTTTTTTACCCTTTGACATAATATGTGGTTCCCGCGCTCGCTCAACCTATTTTTGACTTACTTTGATATGTGGGACCTACTCAAATTGAAAGAAAATGAAGTAAGCTGAAATGAGCTAGCTCATACACTTACCAAACATTGTTAAATATTTATATGAGCAAATATTTAGCCAAGATAATATTCGCCTGGCTAAATATTCGCTGTCGGAACTCTTTTTCTCACGTACCAAACAGACCATTAAGGGCAAAATCTGAAAAAGCGGGGCCAAAAAAGTTGCCCAACCTGGTTACCAAACACAGACCAGGAAGACCAGACCTGACTGACCCTGGCTGATCCTTTTTTTTGGGTTTCAAAACAGGTCCCAACAATTTGAACTGCTGTACCTTATATTTGACTACTGTAAAACCTTATTTTAACTATTCACAACCAAACAATTCCTAAGGAGGAAACAATATATTATTTCCAAACACAATAAATTAAGGTAGACATCCTTTTTATAATGGTGGCAATAAAAGAGGAACAATATGCACTCCTCCAGGTTTTATCTGAAGAGCAGGACTGATAGCAAGCAAACCAATGAAGCAGTCCACCGGAACCCTCATCCCCCAAACATTGATCGATTCAAGTTTGCGACATTTATTTACGAGTGCGAAGAGCCCACTTTCCGTAACATGGCGACAACTCCACAGAACAATAGCCTGTGCAAAAGAATAACAACTCGACTATGAAACGTGTCATAATTTTCAACAATTTTATCTGACAAGCACAGGAAATCGACATGGTGATCAACAATGTTTCTAGATCAGAATTTACCTTCAAATGAGGACAGCTACTTGTAATTGCAAATAAAGATTCATCAGTAATAAATGTACCACCAATATTCAGATGTTGCAAGGAAATAGCTCTTGAAACCTGCCAAAAACAATTCAATGAACCAAAGAAAAAAATCAATAAGAAGCAGTTATAAGATGTCTATAAAGAAGGAAAGTGGGATTCCTCGAATAATGTGAAGAACATGGGTGAGTATTAAGATCACTCCAAAACCAGAAATGGAAAGAAAGCGGCATGGAAGCAACGCACCCCCAAACAGAAATGTATAAGCATTCAGTTACATAGAGTAGATCACAATAATTCCCTCAATTAACAAAGTGTAGTCCTGTCCATTGGAAGTCACTACTTGAAAACAATGCTATTGACCTTTTCAATTATATTCATCATGGTTATGTATGCATAAGGTTTGACTAGAGCTGTTAATGGGCCGAGCCTAACTCGGCCCAAGATACATGTAGCTAGACCTGAGCCCAGCCTGGCTCATTACAATTGTAACCTTCAAGGCCCAAAACAGGCCCATTACAATTCTAACCTTTGAGGCCCAAGTCAGGATGCTTCACTACATTAATACTTAAACTGATGCTTCACTACATTAAAAGCTTAAGTAGGATGATCTACTCTTACAACTGCATAATTCTACATATACTTTGAGATGAAATTCATACTTCAACACCAAAGACATGCACAACAATCCTACGAGAGGATATTCACACCAGTGTTGAAAAATGATGATGTACAATATCCAACTTGCAACTGTGAAAGCTTTGTGTTTTGTCACAGAACGAGTCAAACATAAATTTGCAAGCTTTTGTTGAAGTAAAGAAAAACAGTTTACTTGTTCACACACTAACATAGATCAAATTCCTAAATGGTATGACTACAAAGTAGCACGTCAACATAATCAGATCTCCTAAAGATTCTCAGCGAACTGCCTTTGCATGCTAGATTGTTAATGGTTACATACCAGCTGAACTACACCTTTGTCTGTGATCCCTGTCATACCCCACAGTGATATTGATGTCAGGTTGCCTGACACACTTTGCCAAAGATATTTTGTACAGTCCATCGTCAGTTATTTGGCAGCCCCAACGGCTCCTTGAACTAAAATCAAAATAAAGCAAATCAGAAAAACCCAGAATACTTAAAACATTAAATTAATACACAACTTGAAATGGGTAGTTAGCAACAAGAAACTGAAAAATTTCTCATCCAACAACTGCATTCACAAGTGTCCGATACCCTGGAACAATCTCATCCAACAACTGAAAAAAAAAATGCAAAGAAGCTCTCATGGAGCTAATGTCTCATTGGACCGTTTAATGGACACTTGTAGTCTTAATCTAGATGTGGAAGCAAAGAATGGTTAATTATTTTCAAAGTACATATAAACCTAGAGTAATGAGGTTGATTTTAAATGTGTCTGCTACTCTATACACATGACTATGGACGCTATGTATGCATGTGAGAAGCACATAACAAATAGTCTGGAATATAAAAGTCGCAACTTGCCCCTTGTAAATGGGCATGTAAGTCATGCGAACAAGTACCCAGAACAATTAGTCAGAGATTCACCAGTGCTTTCTTGGTATCTTACTAATGCAGCAGTTCATATGAAAGGATCAACCATGAATAGCTGATAATCTGTACTTCCTGATTTAATCAAGGTAACGCAATAGCTCGAATACCAGACCTAGTCAAGCCTTGTGCGTGAAGTTATGACCATAGTTAGCAAAACTCTGTTTCAAACATTTCTTTTTGGGGAAAAATAAAAAGAGATCTTTTGGAAATACCTTTAAACCACAGAATTTTAAACAACTCTGTAATTTACATTTTCCAAAAAGTCTTGCAAATAAAACTCACATTTGTTTTATAAAGATTTTGTTTTATAGATGGGAGGCTCTGTTGCACAGAGACAAGTAACTTGTAGTAGGCTTTTGTTTCCTTTTCTCTTTCTTGTGGAGTTCTCCTCAACTGTGTGTATGACTAGGTATTCAATTCAGCCCACCCATTCCTTCACAATTAAAATGGTAAATCAACTCATGCTGTCCAGTGAAGCTACCAAACACAGATGGAGAGCATGACCATCTTTAGCATGAATCATTGATAGATGCCATAAATTGAATCAAAGAAACATATCCATTTCGAAGGCAACAAATTCCAAAAAGATTTATCCATACAAACCATATATCCTACAATCTCCGCTCCTCTTCTTAAGGATTCAAATTAATCGCACAAGGCAAACTGAATAAAATGCTTCAAGACACAACCTTGCAACACAAGGCCCTTGCTCTTATGCCTTGAGGAGCCAAGATGCAAGCTTGCAACAAGTTAGGGCAAAAAGTATCTTACTGCAGCGGGTATTCGTCTTGGACAAAATTGACGAAACAAAAACAAACATTCGTATAACCACCTAAAGACTCAATTGCTCTGTGAAAAATGCACTTCGACTTCGAATTTTCACAGTTCCTCTCAATGATCAGAAAATTCAGGAAAATGATCTCCTAAAGACGGACAGACTTAGTTCAGAATTCAGAGCCGTGATCGAATAAATAGAAAATCGAAAAGCAGAAAGAAAATAAAAAAATGGGTAGAAGAAGGGTTACATGTCGAGCTCCTTGAGGCTATAAGCATAACGAACGAGACGGGAGGTGGAGTCGTCGTCCATCTTCCAACCAGCAAAGCTCAGGCGTTCTCTTCGTGCCAGAGATTGCTTCACACCTTGCCTCCATTTCCTGCAAACGCTGCTCGCTCTTGATTAAAAGCAAGCAAAAAATTAACAGATGGTCAGGTTGATCAGAATCAATTAAAGATTGAATTGCAAAGTTAAAAATTAAAACTACTCACTGGGCCAAATCAGTAAAGGAAGAGATAAGACCGAGTATATGAGCAAGAAGGTCGACTGGGAGGCGATCGATCTCAGCCTCTTCGTCCTCACCCATGCCCTTGTCTTAGAGAGAGAAAATGAAAATGACAAGGAAGGAAGAGCCGGCTCGTTCTGGTTCTGGTTATCGCTCGCCTCTCTGTCTGACCTTGAATTGGAAATAAATTGTTGTTGGAAGGAAGCGAGAATGGGAATCTCTCTCTCCCGGGCGGGACAAGCAAGCGAGAGAATGTGGACATCTTCTCGTCATTTTTTCTCGTATCCCCCCCAACCAAGTTTGAATGTCAAATCTAACCGTGTGCACGGGCTTTTAAAAAGTGATTTTAAGCCTTTCCACCCTCTACGTACTACCGTCGCTTCCAGTTAATTTCCATGTTATTGTTTTGTTACTCCTCTCGGTGTTCGCGCGCTCGGCCGTGGATTTCACGAATCCAACGGTGGTTGTCAGCGCCTCAAAAAGTGAAAAAGTGATACCAACTCGGCGCTGATAACAACCGTTGGATTCTTGAAATACACGGCAAAGCACAAGAACACCGAGAGGGGTCAGAAAAAGGGGGTCCCTGCGCTGTCCCTTCTTTCTTTCTTTGTATACTTTTCCATTTGGGCCGTGATGTAACAGGGTATACTTTTGGCGTCAGTTCGCGCAATTTTGTTACTGACCGCTGCCATCTGCCCAGTGACCGCGTAGATGTTTAGCCCACCCCTTGGTAGACATTCATACCAAAAGTCAGCTTGTTTGATGATATTTAACCGTTGGATTTACTCAAAAAACGGCCAGAATTGCCTCTTAAAAGTACTAAAATCTAATGGCTAGAGAATATCAATCAGGGTGATTTTGGTGTGTAAATCCAGCAAGGGTGGTCTAAACATCCATGCGGTAGTGGGCCCAGAGGGCAGCGGAGAGTAACAAAAATGGAGCTACCTGACACCAAAAAGCGTCAGGTATACCTTGTTACATTTCAAATAGGAGGTGGACATGCTAAATATGCGCAATAGTAACTCCATTGCCAAACACCACTAAATGGTGAGATGTATACAGCTTATGTAGGGTCCATAAGGCACCTACCAAGTTCCTAAGGTACCCGTAACTGATATTGCTGGCTCCTATCAGTCTCAAAATGATGTATCCGGAATCGGAATCCATTATTTAGTTTTGATCGGTTCAGGTTCAGGTTCAGGTTCTGGTTCTGGTTCCGAGTATATTGGTACAAATCTTGGTAATACTACAATTTTAAGCCTATATTTATATATCGGTTTTGGGTCCAAGTTCGATTTCCGGTTAAACGGGTAAATAATTGACACCTCTTTTGTGTGTGGGGGGGGGGGGGGGGTGGGGGGGTTGGTGCGAATCAAATTATTACAAATCATAAGCTCAGGGCCATGCACTTTCTGTCCAAAATTAGAAGAGAAACAAAACAACCCAAATACGCAGCATTGATAATTTTAATTTTAAACTACTTTCTTTCGTGGGTGGATCCGTGGGTGGTTGATCAGGTGATGCGGCGGCAGAGGGTGATCCCATCACAGATGGGGATCTGACAGATCTCGATCCTTTGATCAACGGCAAGGGCCTTGTTGAGCTCCAACACGAAGTCTCTGAAGTACCTTATGTACTTAGGCAACGGTGCATCCGGTGGGGCCACAACAGATCCGTTCCAGAGAGTATTGTCGTAGCCGATCACTCCTCCGACCTTCACCAGTTCTATTAGCCTCTTGTGGTAGTTCAGATAGTTGTCCTTGTCGGCGTCCACGAATATGAAATCGAACGTCCCATGATATTTCCCCTGCAAATTCACCAATCCAAAGATAAGATAGACGGGTTCATGTTCATGTTCATGCATGTTCACGTTCATGTTCATGTTCATGAGGGGGATCTATAACTTACGTCCTCGATCATTTGGTCGAGAACCGGCAAAGCAGGTCCTTCCTTGAAATCGATCTTGTGGGCAACTCCAGCTTTTTGAATTATGGGGAGACCCAGTTCGTAATTCTCGAGGTTGACGTCCATGGCCAAGATCTGAAACACAACCAAAATCATTTTTTTTCTTCCACTTTTGTCTTAAAAGTTTTATATTTGATTTACCTTTCCGTCATCGGGGAGAGCGAGAGCTGTTGCAAGGAGAGAGTAGCCAGTGTAAACACCAATCTCCATGGTGTTCTTGGCGTTTATGAGCTTGAGGAGCATGCTCAAGAACTGCCCTTCATCAGCAGAGGTGCTCATGACGTTCCTGTTTTTATTATTTAAAATGTAAATTAAAACAAGTACCCCATGCAACCCCCCCCCCCAAAAAAAAAATCTCCATGAGATTGAAAGGTGAAACTCTCACCATGGATGCTTCGCTGTCAACTCCCGAAGCTCTTTCATGGCTTCTGGTTCTCTTGGGTAGACACTGGTTTCAAGAATGTACTGAGAAGAATACAGAGAAACGTAAGTATATATATGAGGAGCTTTTCTATGAGGAAAATTCAAATTTACCTGGTAGAGAGCGTCGCTCTGTAAGAGACTCTTATGGCCGACCTCCTGATGTCTCCCTTCATTGTTTTGCTGCTCCACCTGATTTGTCTCCATTGCTGTTTCTCTCTCTTGTGCAGGTTAACCTGTCCGAAATTGTGGACAAGAAAGCGAGGGTGTCTCTATTTATGGGGAGCTGTGGTTGCAGCAAGTGGACTTCCTTTAATTTCTCGGATTATTTTGATGACTACCCACAATATAAGCCACGTGGCACATTCTTAAAGGATATTGACCGTATGGATATTGATACACCACTACATAATTTCGGTCCAACTGAGCCATGAACCTTTGGCTTACTCGACTTACACACGGAAAATCAACCTGATTAGTAATTTGTAGCCATTGGATTAGAGATTTATTTTATTTGATTTTAATCAGGGCTTTTGAATAGACCCCTGATGTGTCACCGGCCGATGATAAAAATGGTCAAATTCGCAAGAAATCACATCTTAGGATGATTTTCGGTTTATGGGTCCACCAAGAGGTGAGATAGACATTCATGGTCAGCTGGCCCAAAAGAGTAAGCCACGTGGCTTTTTTTAAAAGGTCGTGTATCAAAATTGCTCTCCTCTCCACTGCTGGTGCAGACTAAGTATGCAAACGTTATCTGCACCATCGAAAGCACCTTGAAAAATGTGTTTTTAAAGTTTAAAAATAAAATTTTATTAAAACATTGAAGGACACGTGTTGCTGAATTTGTGACAGTCAGCAAAGTTTTATCCTGACTCCGCATCCCCTGGATGAGGAATGCACGTATTGGTTGACGTGTCATCTTTCATTTCCGAAGTCGTCCCATGGATTTGGAGGACTCGCAATTTCAAATCTTCCTTCCCGATTCTACCGGAAGCGTAGGTCACATCTCCCCAAAAGCAACGGGTTTTGCGCGTCAGCGCATCTGCTCAGCTTGTTTCGGTTGGGAGCGTTTATTAGACGGAAGTTGTTGGTATCCACCTAACTTTCAGTGTGACGCCATTTCTTTAAATGACTAGAATTTTAGGAAGCAGTTTACTATGATGTAACTGAGTAAGACTTTGAGAACAGAGTCCTGTCATCAAGGCCGATGACAGGATGCAATAGGAGCCACGTGGCACTTTCTTAGAGGACTCTGACCGTATGGATGTTTTTCCAATCCCTATATGGAGCTACAAACAAAATATCAGCTTGATTTGTGATTTCAAACATTTGGATCTTTGTACCTCAAATAATGGTCAATAATGCTAAAATTTCCCACGGTTAAAATCAACCCAAGAAAACAATTCCAATCCAATGCCTAGAAATCACTACTCGGGCTGAGTTTTGGTTTGTAGGTCCACCTAATGATTGGCCAAACATCCAAACTGTCAGAGTCCTCTAAGACTGTTCCACGTGGCTCATACTGGCCCTGTCATCAAAGTTTTATTCGATGTAACCGCATATCAAATCATACGTGGATTCCCTTCCCCTTTTTTCTGTAGAGAGTTTTCCTGAAGCGCATAAGAATATGCCACTTGGCACACTTTTCAGGCCCATGTAGGCATGAATGATTGGCCCACCACCCTTGATGGACCTACACACTAACAAGCAGACTTATTGGTGATCTCTAGCCATTAGATCTAATTATCTTAAAAAATACTCCAATCCTATGGTGTAACGCCCATTTGTACCCATCATCAATGCGCATTATGAGCATGGGAAGTATGGGCTAACTGTATCAAGGTAAAGTAGGCTAGGCGGTTTGTGAGTTTAACAACCCCAATAAGCCAGCTTTTAGCATTTTAATTATGGGTCGGGCTCTAGGGACCGGCCTTTTTTACCGGCTCCCGTTACAGGAAATAATATGAGCCACGTGGAACACTCTTAGACGACTCCGATCATATGAATGTTTGGCCAATCCCTAGGTGGACCTACAAACCAACAATTAGCTTGATTAGTGATTTCAAACCTTTGGATCTTTGTACCTCAAATGCTGCTCAAATTCACACAGTTGAGATCATCCTGTGAAAATAAGTCCAATCCAATGCCTAGATATCACTAATCAGGCTGATTTTGGCATAGGTGAACGTGATTAACATGCAAATTATCAGGATGTAGGTAGCTATAACTTATAAGAAATTGTTTTAGAAATATGGTATAAATAACATGGTAGGAAATTAAGTAGTTAAAAATAGTTATTTTGAAAATATGGATAAAACGGCATGGTAAGTATATGTATTGAAAACACAAATAATGGCACGAGAATTAATTAAGTAATTTAGTAGGGTTATTTTTCAATAATTGCGCGTTAAGTTTTTTTGAAATCAAAAGATTTGCTTTATTAATGGATGTATACAGTGAAGGAGCATTTAATGAACTAATAGGTTGCTTACCCAAAAAAAAAAAAATTTGAACTAATAGGTGCATGGTGAACGTCGTGTACGATGATACCCAAGTTTTGACATTAAATAGGCCATATTTTATTTAATAGCTAAGTGAAGCACGATTATTTTGATAAGGGGCTATTTTGAAGAAAAAAATAGAAGACGTGAAATGGGAAAAAATTAAGTAGTTTAAGGGAGTTGTTTAGAAAATATGGTTAAAATGATATGATAAGTACTATCCTGATGGGGAAAAATTCGATGGTCCTGGGATCCTTCAAACTTTGAAGGTCCCCCTGCCACAATGTCTGACACGTACTTTAAGGACTAAAACCAACACACGTTAACCCTTGGTTAGTTGGTTCGGGGTGGTTAACAAAGGGTACGTGTCAAACATTTTGGGAGGGGACCTTCAAAGTTTGAAGGATCCTGGACCAGCGAATTTTTTCTTTTTTCCTGATTATGAAGAGGTTGCATTAAGAACATATTTAATGGCATGAGAAGTAATTATGTAGTTAAACAAGGTTATTTTTCTAATGGCTGGTAAGCTCTTCGACAACAAAATCTTTACTTTAATAATGGGTGAGTACATTGAAGGGGTATTTAATGAACCGATAGGTTGCCTATTGAAAAATTAAAATAATAGGTGCCTAGGTGAACGACGTGTGATGTGGTGAGGTAGGGCTCATGGGATAGGGTCCATAGTTTAAAAGGTTAAGCACCATTATAACATAGATTGATATAAAGAATTTTTTTAGCTCAAAAGAGTTCTAAAATAACAAAAATGCCCCTATGTAATGGATATTGTAGGGAGAATTTTATACTAATAATGAAATTTTTTTTTTTTTTTGAAGATTATGGAGGGATGATTTCGATTTTTTTTGCAATTTAGGGAAAATGTCGTGCGGTATGGTGCGGATGTTTTGGCTTTAAAATACTACTACATGCCTAGGTGAACTGTGGTGTGGTAAGGCAATAGGAATGGCTCATGGTATAGGGCCTATGATTTAAAAGGTTGGGCAGCTTAAAAGAGTTCTACAATGACCATAATGCTCTCATGTAATGGACTAGTGCAGGAAGATAATTAGAGAAAAATGAATTTTTAAAATTTTGAAGTCTAAAGGTAGTCGAGGGGTTGCTTTAAAAAGTTTGTATTGATCGTGATAGGTGTAATCATTATTAGGGGAGAAAGTAAAGTAAGCTATAAAAATGTTAAAAAGTCCTCATATTGTATATCTTATCAATATGTTAAGTAGGGATATTTAATGAATTAAGAAGTGCTTACTGTTTTTAGTTTTTAATTAGCCTAGGTGAACTTCTTGCGGTGTAGTCTGCAAGTTTTGGCTTTAAAATAGTACTACCAAAGCACGTGCATTGCGCATGAGTGATTGTAGGGGCCTCATCAACATTGGCGACAAACCACAATATGAGCCACGTGGCACACTCTTAGAGACTACTGACCGTATGGATGTTTGGCCTATCCTTGGATAGATTTAGATATCAAAATTTGACCTGATTAGTATTTTTATTAGTTGGATTAGAGTCTTTTCCATAGTTTATTTTTAACCATGGATTTCAAGCATTATTTGTGGTAGTCAGATCCAAAGGTTAGAAATCACTAATCAGGCTGATTTTTTTGTATGTAGGTACACCTAGATACCTAGAGATGTGCCAAATGTCCACACGAAAGGGGGGCAAAATCCTTAAAAAAAAAAAAATCGAAGGAGCAAACCAAAAGAAAAATGATAGTTTAGGTCTCTTAGGAAGTAAATTTTTTTTTTCTTAAAGACATTTCAAAGTTGAGGGGAGCAACTACCTCCCCTGGCCCTTTCCTGCCTCCGCCACTGCGGTCAATAGTCTCTGAGATTGTCCCGCTATCAATGTTGATGATGGACATCGGTCATCAAAATTATGTAGGAGACCCCTACTTTACTCTTTAAAAAAATAAAATAAAATAAAAATTAGGACTTGGTTCTTATCTTCTCTAAAAAGTAAAAGACTTGGACTTGCCTACCAAGTAGCAGATATGTCGGTGGTATAAAGTTAGGGTCGGGCTCTGTTGACAACCCTAAAATGACAGGATTATGTACATGACACAAATAGCACACTCTTAGAGGACTCTGACCGTATGGATGTTTGGCCAATCCCTATATGGACCTACAAACCATAATTCAGCCTGATTAGTGATTTCTAGACGTTGGATCTTTGTACCTCAAATAATGCTAGAATTCCCACAATTGAGATCAATCCATGAAAATAAGTCCAATCGAATGTCTATAAATCACTAATCAGGCTGAATTTTGGTTTGTAGGTCATCCTAGCGATTGGCCAAATATCCATACGGTCAGAGTCCTCCAAGCGTATGCCATGTGGCACATATTTGTGTCCTGTACAGAATCCTGCCATTTTAGGGCTGTCAAGGGAGCCTGACCCATAAAGTTAAGGAAAGAGAGAAAGAGAAATGTTGGTACTGTAGCTGTGATTCAGTGATGGTCTTCCTGATTTGTGTTATCTCCATCGGATTCAAAGTACACAAATTTCAAAGAATGGCTACGGACTTTACAAACACCCCCCAATCACATTAATTCCGGCTAAAGAAAAAAAATTCTCTCTTCCCTCGCGCTAGAGAACAAAATTTCATAATACCACCAAAAAACTTTTTTCAGTTTTTTTGTGGCCTACTGACCACATGATTGTTTTGGTCACACACCTTTGTGGACCAAGAGATAAATAATTAATATCCTTTTGGTCCGAATTTTTTTTTCCAAGTAGCACGGACGAGTGTCACGTGATCAATATGAGCCACGTGTCATATTCTTTTAGATTTTCAACCGTATGGAGTTGCTCTTACAACCCAAAAATTAGAATTGAATTGGAGCAGTTTTCGTGAATTAATTTTTATATATCCGTGGAATTTTAGCATTATTTGAGGTACAAAGATCCAAAGGTTTGAAATCACTAATCAGGTCCACCTAGGGATCGGCCAAACATCCATACAGTCAGTGTCCTCTAAAAATATGCCATGTAGTTCATATTGTGATCCGGCAAAGTTCTACTCGAGGAAATGTATAAAACTTTACTTGTGCTGGAGAGAGTAAAACTTTGATGACAGCATGCGACATTAGTCACGTGGTACACTCTTAGAGGACTCTGACCGTATGGATGTTTGGCCAATCCTTAGGTGGACCTACAAACCAAAAATCATCCCGATTAGTGATTTCAAACCTTAGGATCTTTGTACCTAAAATAAAGGTCAATAATGCTCAAAATCCCACTGTTAAAATCAACCCATGAAAATAACTCCAATCCAACGCCTGGAAATCACTATTCAGGCTGATTTTTGGATTTTAGATCTCTCTAAGGATTGGCCAAACATCCATACGGTCGCCTCTAAGAGTGTGCCACTTGGACAGAGGTCATCGAAGTTTTACTCTGCCGGTGAGCAAAAGTGGCCGTTGTCCGTATCGCCGACATTACGTCCAGTGATGGTCTCATGATCCATAGATTCCATACCAAGGCCGTCAACAGGGTGGACCTAGGGATGACAACGTCCGTCATTTTCTTTCCACGAATCTTTTGAAATTTCAGCCAGTCCACCAATCACAGGAAGCCAACTTATCATGGTCATGAGTTCATCAGTTTAGTGGTCCTGACACAGAGAAGATCGTTGTTACAATACCACGCCATCGTGAAAAGGGCAGAACCTTCACAAGTAAGCTTCTGACTTTGAAAAATGCCTGTAGTGTCATCCTGATACGTCATCCCTTGTGTCAGTCCGTTGGATAGTCATCGGATTTGTGAGATGTGAATCTCGAGGACCATCAGTCTTGTAGCCTAGTGACGACAGCCTTCACGCGACATTTGACACTTGGCAGTCCTTGCATGTGCATCCGGACCAATTTGTTTCGCCTGAGATATACCGGAGTTACCTCTTAAGAGACAAATAAGGGAGCCGGTCTCCTTTCTTCTTCCTCTTTTTACGAGTCTTGAGTCGCAGATGATCGGAGTGAAGGAGAGCTCTCTCACTCTCCGTCTAATGGGCGATCTGAAGAAGGCGTCTGCGATCTCACTCCCACCCGGTTTTCGATTTCGTCCCTCTGAAGAACAACTCTTATCTTACTATCTCAGTGAGAAGAACAAGAATCAGAACCATAATCTCTCGAATCCTTCTCCTCATGATCCCCTCTATAGTTTCGACGTGATTCCAGAGATCGATTTGTACAACTATCACCCTTGCGATCTCCCTGAAACCGCCTGTTTTCTGTTCGGCCATGGCGGAAGTAAGAAGCATTGGTACTGTTTTACAGTGAAGGTAGCGACCAAGCGTTCGAAGCGGAAATCGGAAGGAGGGTTCTGGAAGACAAAGGGTCGGCCTCGTGATGTTGTGTGTGGAAATGAAGGAACGGTTTTGGGGACGAGGACGACTTTTGTGTTTTACAGTGGGAATTCTTCGTGCTTTAGCGAGACTGATTGGGTGATGAACGAGTATGCCCTCGTCGATTATCTCAAGGTACGCAAAAGCTTTTCTTTGTATAAATTTAGAACATCTCTAGTATCGCTTGAGTGCAATTGATTAGCCTCATTATAGTTTGATCAAAATCCACTATAATTTTTTAAGTGATTTAGTGATTTAAATGATCAAATTAAGTTAATTTTCTCTTACCAATCGAAGACATGAGGAAGTGCACACCACGTTGGTTTGATCGGACTGAGAACCAGGTAATTAATGGATCAACTGAAATCCATCGAAATTACTTATCATGAAATCCATCCCCGAATTGAAATTAGTTATCTTGTCGCCTCTGTCTGGAGAAAATCCTAATTGAATTGGGCATCAGCGTACCAAGTAAATCTGTAAATATGAAAGTGGGTTTCACCATTTCATTGGTTTAGTCCCCAAAGAGTTGTTGAACAAGTTGCCATAAACTATTGGGTGTTGATAGTCGCCTGTGGGTTAGAGTACGATGGTTTATATGTGTCTTATGCTTGAGAATGACCCTAAAATCTATTCAATTTCATATCCTAAAAAGAACGAAAGAATAATCTGACAGTCTTTAGATCTGTGCCCAACTTTAGCAAAACCTCTAAAACCCATTGAGAACTTATGGATGATCTCATGAACAGGATCGTTTCATCAAGAATCTATTGCTCAATGCAAGAACTCATTTTCCTAAAGATGTTTGCAGATCCATCACTGGTCTACCATGAAAGAATAATAGCTTAATAGTTACCTTGTTCTTGAATTCCAACCCACAAGCTTGCCATATGAAACTATCTATATCCATTATCCGCACCTTTGGAACTAGAGATATGGAATCTGTGGTGGACGCTTGAAATAAGCAAGTGTTATGTTCTAGAAGTCATGGAAGGAAAGACATGATAAAGCCATCTGGCTAGGAGTGCCTATATGAAAGCTTAAAAAAGTGAATTCCCCTACCTTCGCAATAAATGAGCTTCCACATAAAGTTAATTATATCTTGGGATGGTTAGAATCTCATGCGTACAGAATCATTATCTCAGCAAAAACCATCTGATAGAGCTACTAGAGAAATCTCTCGAGTTTCTTCTTTGTCTTTCCCCCTTGTGAAAAAAGTCTCCTTTCAATTCCTCATGTTCCTTTTGTGGATATGATATCATTTTCATCTTGTTAAAGTGATGAAAGAGTATGTGCTTATATCTTCTATCTTCAGTGACCAGGTCCTAATGTCTGGCACAAGAAGTTTATTCTTTACACAACAATGTTGTCAAAATCAAATTGGATTGAAATATTTTAGTGAGTGGGATTCAAATCTCCTTCATGGTTGAAGACAACCCACCCCTTCTTTTTGTTTTTCTTCTTTTAGTATTTGACCCTTTTTTTTTCTTTATGGGCTTAAGTTAAGTCCATAGCCCGACCGTTAACCAACCAGCCCACCTATGTAATTGTCCATTAGACCCAATCCACATACAAGGCCCGATCCATTGAACAAGTCTAATACATTAGTCCCAACGCCTTTAGGTTTTAACACAAGCCCAGCCCATTCACCACCAATCTATGTCCAGTCCATATATCCAGTCTATCAATAACCCAATCAACAGTCCATCAGACCCATTAACCCATTGACTCATTTGACTATTGTCCATTGAGTTTTTGTTTGACCAATTAGTTTGGCCATTGACTCCAGTAAAAAATGTCTTCCTCAAATGGCCTAACACCAATCAAACCTTCTAGAGTTCCAGAACATATGTAAAGCTGTCGGAAAGATTGTTGAACTTCACATTGATCCGAATAGTAGTGAAAATTATATTTCTGAGCCTGTAGCTGAGAAACTTATTGAATTAGGAGGTGCAAGTCCAAGTATATTTATGAGGACTTAATGTGAACTACAGTCTTAGATTAAAATATTTTGATTGTTACGATATGTGGTTAGTTCAATGAGAAATTGTCACGTTCTTCTTGGTAGACCATGGTTGGAAAAAAGAGGTGTTGTGGATAATGCAATCAAGCATGCTTATTACTGGGTATTCTTCCAACACTTACTCCTATTGAAGAAATTTATAAAATAAAGATGAGGAAAAGGTTGATCCTAGTCAAGCTAATATCCCGGTTGCAAAAGAAGAGCACTGTGAAGCCACGTCTTTTCAAGCCTCCACGTCTAATGATGATTCTTCAAAAGAAGTACTGAAGGAAGGCCAGAAGTTGACAAACAACCATTGATTCGTACAAAGGTATCATTGGACTTCGAAACCAATCAAGATGCATGGTTGATTCTAGAAGAATTCAACATACCACATTATGATTTCATAGGGGTTGACAAAATACCTCCAGTTTGTGCTACTAATCTGATTTATTTGAATATTGAATTGACCAGCTCTAAGGTTTTGCTTTCAACTTGGACTATACAAAACCCAAAATTGAAGATCAACAACTACTCCGAGTATCTCTTTTGTTGGAAAGTTGATTACAATATCTACATTCGAATTCAAGATCAAATTCTTTTCAACCGGGAGGGTTTGATGCAGGAGCATCCTACTGTGATAGTCCGCAGCTACACCGAATCAATGCAAAGTCAACCAGTGAAGCATGTGGACCCCACAAGGAATTGTTTTAGTTTAATTATGACTTTGCCAATTATAGGTAGAATGTGTTTTAAGACATGATCTTTAATTTGAGATTAAGCAAGTAGTAGAATTGAAGGAATTTATTATTTTAGTTTGATTAAAGTTTTATAAATATGGGTGTAATCTTTGATTTTATTGGTGATTAATTTTGATTAATGAATATTGAGTTTCTTTTGGTGTGATAACCAATTTTGCTGGGCAAGATGCCTGTAACAGGAGAGTGATTCTTCCCGAAGGAGTGATTCCTTCAAAGATGGTGGAGTGATTTAACCGAAACCCCTATCCGATCACAGAACGGGTACTCGTGCTGCATCAAGAACCCCACCTTGGCAACTACGTGGCTCGTCAGGAGTTTTTCTCTTTCCCACAAGTTATCTGGGCCAGTGAGCCCGATCATGATTTCTCCCCCATTTTCTCAGCCCAATCCCAAGGGTAGGGTGGAATTTGGGAAAGAATCAAATTAGCTGCTTGACATCATCATCAACAAGGTAGGAACAAGAATAAAAATGTTGGAAAACCAATCTGTGAGCAGAGCAATGCAGGTAGCACTCCATGCCTGAAGCACCACTGTCAAGCAGCATAGTCCAGGTCGCAAAGAAGCTGAAGACCATAGGCTTAGGTGTTGGCAATAGATTAAGAAGGCAGTAGCTTGCCTGAGAAGTCAACCCCCATCAAATCATTGGGATGATGACGATGAAGCACCTAAAAGAGAGCGTTGAAGTGAAACACGGTTGTTGTACTCTTGAGCGGAAAGGAATTGCACGAGAAGGAAGGACGATTCCTGACCAGAGAGACTACCGACCACTCTGAGTTACGAGATTCAACGCTATATTGCAATGTAGATCAGTTTTGAGCGTATGGTGCCTAAAGTTTTTGACTCCTTCAGTAGACAGCTCTTTTTGCGTGGTTTTGTTAATAGTTTTGTTTTGGTAATGCTTTGTGGTTAATTAATTGTTAGCTGTCTTGCAGATGGTAGGAACAAATCTTTGGCAATTGACATCTTTGATCATGGACACTCACATACATTCGTGTGGGCCACGTGGCACACTCTTAGGGACCACTGACCGTATGGATGTTTGGCCCACCCCTAGGTGGACCCACAGACTAAAATTTAGCCTGATTGGCGATTTCTAACCATTGGATCAGAGTACCCCAAATAACACTTGAATCCCATGTCATGAAAAAGACTCAAATCTGATGGTTAGAAGTCACCAATCAGGCTGATTTTTGGTCTGTAGGTTCAGCTAGGAATGGGCCAAACATCCATACGGTCAGTGGTCTCAAAGAGTGTGCCACATGACCCATACGGACGTCCGTGAGTGTCCCTCATCAAAGACACCCGTCATCACAGATTTATTCCAGGTAGTAGTAGTGGGGTCCTGTTTGATAGTATGTACTCAGAAGCAGGTTTGCCCTCTTTTGACTTTCCTGTTGTTTGTGTTTTTATTCCTTTTGCTGGTTTAGTGCTATAAAGAATTCTTTCACAAAACAAAGTTGTGTATGGATGATTGAACACACCAGCCCTCTTTTAGAAGTCATTTTTAATTAAAATAAATGTGTTGGGTGTGTCTGTGTTAATAATTGTTGACATGGCAATAAACCCAAAAAGTGCTGTGTCGTTGTTACAGGGGTGCTGAACTTTGTCGTGCAAAAACTAGGAGCATTTGATAGAGATGTAAAAATTCAATTTATGAAAAATCATCCAGCTGTTTAAAAAGTGGACGAAATTTTCTCAGGTTTTTATAATTGTGAATCATACTTAAAATCAACTTAATCACTACCAAGTTGATTAAATCTAAACAAGTCTCGGACTCTCGGGTTGATCTTTGGATGATTAGCTTCATAGGAAATACTTTCCTAGTTTCCCTCATCAACCATCGTTTCCACAGAAAGCAAGTTAAGGAGATCTTTGTCTCACTTTTGCACAGGAGATTATGCTGTCTTGTTTATCCTTTTTAGTAAACCTCTAGTTCTTCAATTAAAAGAAGATGAAACATCCCGTGACAATGACTCCATAAATCTAGTTTATATAAAATACCACAAGTGAAAGACAAGTTTACCCTCAAGAGGTATTTACATAATACCCAAAATACGCTATATACGTATAAAATAAGTATCTGATAACATTAAGTAGATATCATTTTAGTTTATTAACCTATGCAAGGCATTCTTGTCACCCCGCTTCCTCACATTTTTTGAGAACCGCTGTTTCTACCCTTTTTCCTGCTTCATGCAAATTATAGATGGTTTCTTGTTTTTCAGAAATGTTTCGTTGTGGTGCATCTTAACTATGATGTCAGTCTTCCCAGTATGTTACTTAATTCCACTTTGGCAAGAAGTTCTCCAAGTACCATAATTGTCCCTAAATCTTGTTTTCATACTAAATTGGGAGTACAATCGGAGAGGATTAAGGGAAAAATGTTCTGTTTTTTTTTTTCATTTGAATAGGACATTGCTTTCATCCTAGTTTGCGTTTGTAAAGTAAGACAAGAAGATGTGGCTGTGACATTTGTATGAGCATGCTTAAAACATGATCAAGTGTATGCCAATTAGGAAAGTATTGTAATCTTCATTTTAACAGTAATAGAAGGCCCACATGAAAATTGTATCATCATTTATCTACAACCCCGTAATTGTTCCCTACCGCTTGTCCCAAACTGAATTGGAGGAAAATTGTTCGGGAAAGGGAAGTGGTAGTCTTTTCTATGTAGATGGGCTCCTCAAAAGAAAAAGAAAAAAAAGCAAAAGTAACAACAGTATAAGCTTTTTATATGTCATTGTCATTCAATCTAATATTGTCTGACATGTGCAGGATTCTTTTGTCCTATGCCGAGTATTCAAATCTCATGACGGAAAAAAAAGATCAGAGAATGTCCCAAGTTCTTATGCCGAAGAAAATGATGCTACAACACTGGACATTTGTATGGATGCTCCTTATAAACAACACAATGGAGCCTCAACATCAGGCATTGGTGAAGTTGCAGTTCATGAGAACACCTTGGTTGACACAGACAATGAGATTCAGATGTTTCCGTTGACAGGTGCACCGGATGATCTTGTGGCTGGACCAGTTTCTGATGATGGGTTTGGGTCACCCCAGGGCATTCCACAACCTGATCAGCTGGTAAAACCTCTTAAACATTTTCTGTTGTTTCTTAGAACATTATGTTACCTTCTATAATGCTAAATGTCATATGATTTCCTCTTCTACTTTTTAATGTTTCTTAATTCCACAAATAGATGAAAATGCCAGTTTTTTTTCCATATTTTTCTTTGCATTGTTTCAACTTCTAATTATTTGAAAATGCTATTTTCACCTCTCTTTTTTTCTTTTCTTTTTTTCATTCCTATTTTCATTGTTATATTCTGTGTTTAAAATATAATGCCCAAGGAAAACCTTTTGTTTTTCTGAAGGGGATTTTTAGTCTATCATGCAGGGAAATGCTGGGTAAGGGTGTATGGCCCCCGACACTCCGAGCCCTGGGGGGGGATTTGGTTTTCTTCAACTAATGTTTAATTTTTTCTACCGGAAGTCTCATTTTGAGAGTTTCATGCAAGCAAATAAAGACATTAGTTGAGTAGAGTCAATAGGAATGACTTGGATTTGGTCTTTTTCCTGCTCGTTAGATGTCTCTTACTAGCAATAGAAAGTTGTTATTCTTAAAAGGGCTATAGATAATTTTAGTAGATCTCTAGCCGTTTTTTTCTTTCTTCTTTTTCTTCTCTCATTCTCTCTTCTTTTTCTTGTTAAATCCTCACTGTGCTCCTCTGTAAGTACCCTCTCCTCTTTCAGATTGACTGGAGTACTCCTAACTTCTTAATGTACAATGACTGCCATGCAGGTGAAACCCTCTGATGAATTTATGAGTGGTAGCGTCTTATTTGATTATGCTGTGGCTGATGAGTTAATAATCAATTCCTCAATCCTGGAGGGAGATTTCATAGAGTTAAACGATCTGGTATGCCCTCTTCCGGGCATTGATTCCTGATCCATTTGACTAAATTATTGCTTAGAAAAAAGAAATAAAAAAATAAAAAATAAAAAAAAAGTATTAGAAGAAAGGGAAAAGGGATGAAACAGACTGCTAGTTTTGCAGTGGACACAGGTTTCATGGCAGGATTACTTCACGTGTTAAGGTAATTACTTGATACTAATGTCTTATGGTCTGTGCTTTTCTTTCTTACTGAAGAATGAAGAAAAACTTTGATGGTTTATACTTCTTGATTTTCTCATGGCTTCTTTGTGTGCATGTGGGTGTGTTTGTGTGCAGTTTTACAGGCACTTTGGTCTGGTGGATCACAGAGAGATCCCGTTGCTGTTATGACTGAATTTCTTGAGTGAAATTCATCAATCTCAATCACTCCGCTTCACGTCAGTTGTTTCTGTTTCCTTGGCCATTTACCTTAATGGTGGAGGTTCTTTTCCCATAAATAACTCTGCTTCACATCAGTTGAATCAGTTTCCTCGGCTATTTACCTTGATGTTGGATGTTGTTTTCCCCTCATTTGAATCAATTTCCTTGGTGATTTACATTGATGGTGGATGTTGTTTTCCCATCAATCACCCCTCTTTATGTTAATTGAATCACTTCCCTCAGCCATTTACCTTGATGGTGGAGGATGTTCTCCCATAAATCACTCATTATCATGTTAGTTGAATCAATTTCCTATGCCCTTTACGTTGATGGTGGAAGTTGTTTCCCATAACTCACTCCGTTTCACTTGTTAATCAGTTTCCTCAGCCATTTACCTTGATGGTGGAGGTTGTTTGAACATATAAATCGCTCCGTTTCACTTCCATTGAATCAATATCCTCAGCCAATCACTCTGCTTTATGTGAGTTGAATCAATTTTCTCAGCCATTTACCTTAATGGTGGAGGTTGTTTGACCATAAATCGCTCTGTTTCACTTCCATTGGATCAATATCCTCAGCCAATCACTCCGCTTTATGTGAGTTGAATCAATTTCCTCAGCCATTTACCTTAATGGTGGAGGTTGTTTGACCATAAATCGCTCTGTTTCACTTCCATTGAATCAATATCCTCGGCCAATCACTCCGCTTTATGTGAGTTGAATCAATTTCCTCAGCCATTTACCTTAATGGTGGAGGTTGTTTGACCATAAATCGCTCCGTTTCACTTCCATTGAATCAATATCCTCAGCCAATCACTCCACTTTATGTGTGTTGAATCAATTTTCTCAGCCATTTACCTTAATGGTGGAGGTTGTTTTCCCATAAATCACTCCTTTTTATGTAAGTTGAATCAATTTCCTCGGCCACTCACCTTGATGGTGGTGGTTTTCCCTAAATCACTTCGTCTCACATCACATGAATCAATTTCCTCAGCCATTTACCTTAATGGTGGAGGTTGTTTTCCCATAAACATCATTAGCCAGCGAAGGATTAGTCTAAATCACTTCGTTCACATGAGATGAATCACTTTCCTCAGCCATTTACCTTGATGGTGGAGGTTGTTTTCTTATAAACACTGCTTTACATAAGTTGAATCAATTTCCTTAGCCAGTCATTTGGCTTTGCGTCAGTTGAATCAATTTCCTCGACCATTTACCTAGACGGTGATGGTTGTTTTGCCGTAAATCACTCCGCGTCACGCTAGTAGAACCAATTTCCTCGGCCATTTACTTTGATGGTGGAGGTCAGTTGAATCAATTTCCTTAGCCTTTTACCTTGATGGTGGAGGTTGTTTTCCCATAATTCACTCCATTTCACATCAGTTGAATCAGTTTCCTCAACCATTTATCTTAATGGTGGAGGTATTGTTTTCTCATTAATCACTTGTTTTCACCTCAGCTGAACCGATTTCATGGCCATTTACCTTGATGGTGGAGATTGTTTTTCCATAAATCACTCCATGTCACATAAGTTGAACCAATTTCCTCACCCCATCATTCGGCTTCACTCCGTTGAATCAATTTCCTTGGCCATTTACCTTAATGGTGGAGGTGGTTTCATCATAATCACTCCGCTTTATGTCAATTGAATCAAATTCCTTAGCCCTTTACCTCGATGGTAGAGGTGGTTTTCCATAAATCACCCCATTTCACATCGTTGAACCAACTTCCTCAGCCATTTACCTCGATGGTAGAAGTTGTTTTCGCATAAATCACTCTCTTCACGCTGGTTGAATCAAATTTCCACGGCTATTTACCTTGACGGTGGAGGTTGTTTTCCCTCAGCATACACGGGAAAATCTGTATAATCATCTATGATTTCTGTCTCTAGTATTCTGCTTGCTGAACGATCTCTTCAGTTTTTTACTTGCAATATTTTCCTTGTTACTTTTTGTGAATCTTGTTGTTTATGTTTAGATAGCACAAGTTACAGATACAGAATTTAATGTTGTTTTTCCGACTGCATTAGTAAGTATTAGCACCACATGATCGCACAGTTTAACTGGTTTCGACTGCTGCTTGGCTAAATGAGGGTAAGAATGAGGTGATGGTGGACCATGGCCGTCTTGATACAAGTTGAGGCCTAAGGTGAAAACTCTATACAGGGCCTTTTTTTTTTTATGTTTAATATGTAATATATGGTATTGATTAAAAAATTAAACTATATATTATTGGAAATATTTATATAAAAAATATTTTTGGTAATAAAAAACTATGGTAAAAAAATTTAGATGCAGAGGACCCCCGGTGCTGTCGATGCAGAGGACTCCCTTCACTCTACATAGATCATTTTTTGGTGCCCAATGACTGCGTGGATGTTAAGCCAATCTATTGGTGGATAAACACACTAAAATCAGCTTGATTGATGATTTCTAGCCATTGGATTTACTAAAAAACATATTTGAATCCAACAGCTAGAATCATGTCCTAAAAAGTAGTAATATCTATGGCTAGAGATAATCAATCAGGTTGATTTTTGGTTTGTATATCCAATAAGGGGGTGGCTAAAATATGGGACCTGGGCTTGCCTTCTCTCACCAAGGGGCAGTAGGCGACCACCTTAATGGCCTTAAGGTAGAGGCCCTGTGGTGGACTGAGCCACTTTAATAGGTTGGTCCCCCTGCTGTACCACCTTAAATGTTTTCTTCACTGGTGGTACTGTGGTGGACTATCGCTGTCGCGCTATCCACCGGTGGATACTGAATCAGTCAACTGTATACTAATTATGGGTATTGACTGGGAAAGCCATGGATACTGAATTAGTCAAGTCTCTACCCCATCCTGAAGGTCCCAAAAATTACAAGACCACCTCCAAAAAACGAACCCAAAAGAGGCATTTAGAAGTAATGAGAGGAAATTTGAGATTCAACCAACACCACCATTGATATTTACATTTTATAGCTATTGGCGTTTGAATGGGCAACAATTATGGTGTTAAGTACCAATCAGATAGTTCCACGTGATATTAAATCGGCAAATCAAAATAATAAATTGTCGAGTAACTGAACCTTCTGTATTGTTAGTTACGATTGGAATGTATGAGTTCTAGTTTTATCTTTTCATTCAATGGAAGCGTATGTAAACAAAGGTCGGGCTCAGGGGACCCCCTTTTTTCTGACCCCTCTTCGTGTGCTCGGCCATTGGATTCCAAGAAAGAATCCAACGGTGGTTATCAGTGTCGAGCCGGCATCACTTTTTGGGGGCGCTGTCAACCACTGTTGAAATCCGGGAGAGGCTTCTATGTGCCAGGCCGCACAGACCAAACAAAACGGCCCTTCTCAATGTTCTCCATGTCAGCGAAAAAGCAAAACTACTAACGCAACCTCAACCCAAGTTTGTCAGTTTTTTTTTTTTTTTGCTGACGTGGGAACATTGAGGAGGGCCGTTTTGTTTGGTCTGTAAGGCCCTGACGCATAGAAGCCTCTCCCTTGAAATCCATGGCCAAGAGGGGTCAGAAAAAGGGGATCCTGGGAGCCTGAGCCTCTAAACAAAGTCTCATAACAGAATTATTGGGCCAAAATGCAGTCAGAAAAAAGTCAACTCCACCCCTGGTGGTCAAGGGGTTAATCCACCAGCCCCCAAAATGACACGTGGCATATTCTTTCTGCTCACTGACCCAATGAATGTGTGGCCCACCTCTTGGTGGACCTATACACCAAAAATCACTGATTGATAATTTTCTAGCCATTGGATTCTTGCATTTCTTGATAATGGGTTTCTTGTACAAGCCCTTGTTTGGAATCCAGGTCCATGATAAAAAAAAATGCCAATATGAAATGGCTAGAAATAACCAATCGGCCTACTTTTGGCATGTCGGTCGGCCAAATATTCAAGGTGTCAGCAGGCCCAATTGATTGATGTATTGCACCGCAATCATGACTGCCTTTGTTCCAAATTTACCCCCTTCCCGACCCACAAAGAGAGCAAGAGGCCCGGGAAGGAGGGAGTGGTCGAGCCGAGCAAATTTCCATTGGTTCTAGGATGTGTGGACTTTCAGAAGTGTTGGTTTCAAACGCGTACAATGTGGATTTGGATTTTGAATCAACCAAACAAAACTTTTCTCTCACGTCAATTATTTTTAGGGTCGGGCTCAAGGGACCCCCATTTCTGACCCCCATCTTGGCGTACCTACATAGAAGACGAATCAATGGCTGATTTTTGGTGGGGATGATAACCTCACCATATAGATCACCTCAACAAAAAATCAGCCCATTCTGAAATTTCTAACCCCATCAAATGTGGTTTTAAAGTTACACGGTAAAAATCGACGGTCCATAATGCCTCAGCTTCTAAACCAGTCTATGAATATCAGAATGATTTGAATTTTTGTGACGATGATCTCCTCACCATAGAGATCATCCTCACCAAAAATCAGCCATCTTCTATGTCGGTAAGCCAAGATGGGGGTCAAAAAAGGGGGTCAGAAATGGGGGTCCCTTGAGCCCGACCCTTATTTTTATGGTATATGTGGACCCTTTTGCGCATCATGGTACATGCCTAGTAGTTTGTTGTCCCCTCTCCTTCTGGAGATAATTTTCTAAAGAAATTTTTCTCTAGAAAAAAAAGAAAGTGAAGCCATATCTACATAATAGGTGTGGCAGGACCCATATTTAATCAAGGCATGAGATGGAAATCTCATCTACCGGGTCGTTGTATATATCCGTTTTAGTTAGGGCAGGTTTGATGTTTGATGTTTGATTGAACAGAAAATTTTATTTTTCCATGGAATTTTTTTTTTGGGAAAATACGTCTGGTAGGGCTGGTTGATTGCTCTTGAGAAAATATGTAATTTCCAATTATCTTGGATAAATATTTGAGCATGTCAATATTTAACAAAGTTTGGTGAGTGTATTAGCTAGCTTACTTCATTTTCTTTCAATTTTTGTGGGTCCCACATATTCAAGTCAAATATAGGTCAAACGAGTGTGGGACCCACATATTAGGTCAAAGAAAAAAAAAGTTATTTTTAAATTTTTTATATATTAAAAAACTTATTTTTATTGAAAATAGTGATTTTTCCGCGAGAAAATATAATTTTCCCACCAAGGCTTAATTGGTGTGAAAATATTTACTCAAGGGGGGGAGGTGATCAAATGTTTTCCCGCCGTGGTGGGCAAATTTTTGGGCCCGGCTAAATATTCGACACGGGCAAGTGGCTGTCAAACACGCGCGGGCGAATATTAGCGCACGGAAATATTTTATTTTCCTGCCGCGGTGGCCTACCAAACATGCCGTAAGGGTGGATTTTTCATGGAAACCAATTCCCACCTATGTGAGAATGGAAACGGATTCCAGGCTTGGATGGGAAAATCTTATTTTCTCGGAAAAATTTTCCAATTTAAAATGGTTATCAAACAAGGGAAAATTGGCAATCGAACACGCTTTTAGGGATTTCGCTTACAATCTTTGAGGGAATGTTGTTTATTGGTAGGGGTGGAAAGATCATCATTAGGTTTCATTGCAAATTAAGGTTAAAACTTCATGAGGGAAAGGATTCAATTTGAGAACGTGATACAACATCTGAACCACCTGTTTGGGATTCCATTCAATGGAGTAATATCGGTTGGTGTTTGTTAGGCCTGACAATTTCAGTAGCTTCTCTGATTCAAGTTATGTCTGTTACCCGTCCGTCCTTCACTCATTAAAATTTGATAGTCGCGGGTCGGACTAGTAAGAACTTACCCATTCATGTTTGGTTTTAAATGAGCCGTTATAAAATTATAACAGTTTCTTAACGTTACCGTTATATCCTGGTTACATCAGTCATGTTTGAATAAAAAATAGTTAGAAAATTAATATTTAAAAAAAAAATACTTTATAACAGTTTTTATTAGGGTTTGTTTATTTCTTTCACAATAATGGCTGTTATAACGGATATCCCATTTTTTTGGTTTTGGCCAGAAAGCATAAGGTCCAAAGCACGGTTTCAAAAACATAACGGATTTGGACCTACATCGTTATGTTATGTACCGTTAAAATGCTCAGAAAATAATGACTGTTATTTTTGTTATTATTTTCCGTTATAAATTTTTTTGAATTTTATAGTAATTTTTCTGTCATTTTTTCATTTTTGCCACTGCGTTATAATCCGTTATAACGGAAAAAATGGTAACGCACGCAGTCCGTTATACCGTTATAACGGCCCCTTTTAAACCTTGATCCTGAGTTTGACTCTCCCTTGGGCCACCTCATGGGGATTTACATCTGTTTTACCTGGCACGTGTGGAAGGGGTAGGGGGTACACACGAGCTCGAGGGGACTAGTTTTTTTTGACAAGCCAAGATATATATTAAAAAAGGAAAGGAGGAGATCGAGGAGATCTGGAAACGAAACAAGAAAACAAAGAAGGCCCCCCAAGTGCAGCACAAAGGAACAAAACCACAAAGACACCTCCACCCTACAATTACCTCATCAACTCCTCAAACCTGAACACCAAGTCCCCAAAGAAGTTACATTTCATCTCGGGGAAAATACTACCTTAACAATATAAAAGACCTTTAATGTGAATAATAATCCTGTAAAGAGCATACTGTCTCGAAGACTCTCCTATTTCTCTCCAACCAGACAACACAAATAATTGGAAACGACAACAATTTTTACATAATGATACCCCTAGATGATGCATAAATCTTCAGCCATCCTCTCAAAAGTGCCTCGATGGACTCTGGGGGGCTAGTCGGGTGCTCTAAGAGGCCCAGATGCCCTCGGAAGTCAAAAAAAAATTGAAAAAAATGTTATGAGAATTATCGTTATAACAAGCATTTTTAAACCATATGATTTAATTTAAACATCTCACACCTCTCCGCTTCACATGTGCCAAATAATTTTTTTTATCCAATATCCACACCCCCTTATACTAACATTTTTTTTAATAAGTAAACGTAAATATGATGAGATGACCTACAACGGAAAGCCATACAAACCAAGGTTTAAAAGCGGGCTGTTATAACGGGTATAATGGACTGGGTGCTTTACCGTTTTTTCCGTTATAACGGCCTTTATAACGAATTGTAACCCTCAGGGGTAAAAGCAGAAAATAACAGAAAAATGGCACCGAAATTCAAAAGTTGAAATTTGAAATTGAAATGTTCAAAAATGAAAAAAATCCAGAAATAACGGTCTTTTAGGCAAAAAAAAAAAAAAAAAAGGCCGTTATTTTTATAGCGTTTTAACGGTACAGAACATAACGGAGGCGGTCTAAATCCGTTATAACGGCCGTTATTTAAACCATGATACAAACAGGCCAAGAAAAAGACTAAACTAAACTGCCAAAGGAGGGGATCTCTCACACAACTAATACACAGTGACATCTCACCCATATGCTAACACATGCCAGACCGTGGTAAGAAAAGGTGTGAAGAAATTAACGCCAGCAATAAATTGGTTCTTGAGAATATGCTGGGGTCGGTAACGTGGGAAGCAAGAGCACCCACCACGAGCACAACCGAGCATTCCGTCGTCGCGGAGGGGAGAAAACATAAAAAAAAAAAAAAGCAAGGTGACCCACCGTTTGAAAGATGGATAAAAACAAAGAGAACCCAAGAGAGAGAGGCCCACGAATGAGATATAAAGGCGTGTAAAAGGAAGGTGGGTGGCTGGAACTTTGATGGTTTATTATTATTAACAAAGTTTTGCAAGTGAGTGAAAGAGAAAGAGAGAGAGAGATAGCTATATAATAACCTCTTGACCATGATGATAAGATTTATATTTCTAGAGAGAGAGAGAAAGAAATGTGAATCATGTGATCTAAGGTCGACAATTTAAGCCACGTGGCACTTTTTTTTAGAGAATATTGATCTTACAGATCCCTAGGTGGACCTATAAACTAAATTCAACCTAATTAGTGATTTCTAAGTGTTGTACTGGAGCATGGTTCGAAATCTTGGGATTGGAGGCCAGATTGGTGGGCTCCGATTGAGAATGAGATCGGCGCATCTTGCTAGAGACAAAGTGAAACTTCTTCGGGAAACAAAGTTTCGGATTGTTAGGCTCCATGGTTCAAAGTTTCGGCCGATCCCTATCTGGATCGGCGATCCGAATTGGAGCCCACCGATCTGATCCTGACCAGGCTCTGTCTCGCCTCGAGATCACTATTTCACATAGGAATCCCACATTGTCTCAAGCAAGATGGCCCGATCCCGTTTTGGATCGGAACGATCAAGATCAGAGCCCATCGATCCAATCCAAACCAAGCTCTGTCTTGCCTTGAGATCACTCTTTCACAAAAGGAGTCCCACTTTGTCTCGGGCGAGGTGGGGTGATCTCATTATGGATTGGACTGATTTGGATTGGGATCGGAGCCCACTGATCCAGCCTCTGACCCGGAGATTTTGAACCATGGTAGGCTCTGATCCAGATCCGGATTGCTTGATCCAGAATGGGGATTGGCCGAGATTTCGAACCATTTATTGGAGTCATTTTTTCATGGGTTGATCTTAACCATGGGAATTTGAGCATTATTGACCATTATTTTGGGGTACAAGATCGAAAGGTTTGAAATCACTAATCAAGCTGATTTTTGGTTTGTATGTCCACCTAAGGATCAACGTCCTCTAAAATATGACAGGTGGCGTCGCGGCTTGGCTGACAGTCGCGGGTCAGCGAAGTTTTGTGCAAGTAGGGACTAAGGAAGCGAGGAGCAGGTGCCTTGGCGTGAGAAGGGAAGGAACTAGGAAGAGATAGAGGGACGGGTGCGCATCGAGAGACGAGAAGAAAAACGGGGCTGTCTGTTCTTCTCTCTCTCTCTTATTGGTCAGCGACCCAACAGGACAACTTACCCTTTAGCTTTGTTTCTCTCTCTTTCTTAGTTTAGATTATTTATTTATTTATCAACCATTACTCCTATTACTCGTTTCACAAATTAGAAATTACTATCCCCCTAATCTCTCCATCGCCTCTTTCAACCCTTCTCCTTTTCTCCCCCCAGACAAATCTCTCTCTCCTCCTCCTCCTCTCGCCTTCATCTGGTACGTTTTTCTCCATCGATTCTTGTTTTCTTCTTCGATTACTGGTTTATAATTCTCTTAATTTTTTTTTTTTAGGAATTTTATGGATTTTTCAAAAAAAATTATTAAAAATGGTTTCGGAAGAGGGGAAATAGGGTTGATTTCGAATCATCTAGGGTTTCCTCCCTTCTTCTTCTTAACCCCTTCGTTTGCGGTGTTGTTGAGGGCTTCTTTGATTTTTTTTTTGTTGTTGTTCTTTGGGGTGTGCTTATGGGTTGATTTCTCTGATTGTTTGCCTACCTACCGGGGTTGTTTGTATCAGTCGATTGAGAATGGAAAACGAATGTGGTTCTAGGCGTTGTAAGATGAAAACTTGGATGCTCTTGTAACTCATGCATGCATGGATGATTTCTTCATCTTGCATTCGGATGGTTGTTGGTTGTTGCTGTTTTTGCAAAGACTCTTTGATTTTTTAATTACCTTATCTGTTTGTAGTTTTAGGTTCGATCCTTGTTGCTGATGGTAGCTAATGAGGGATGGTATTTTTCATGATTAAAAAGATGGCCTTGATGTTCTATCACTTGGGTTTTGGGTGTCCGATAGAGGTGCATCTTGTATTAAACCTTTTGATTTCTGCAAGTTGAAGGCGATGGTTGGAAACTGTCAGCTTCTCGATATGATGGTTCTATTTTTGGAAACTACATTGTAGTGAATGGATACCCTTTTAACTCTTGGGGTCTGTTTTTGGAATTTCTGTGGTAATTAATTCCAATTTTATTTTATAGAAGTCTGTTTCCTTAGACTTCAATTTATATGAAAGAGAATTTTCTGTTGTTTGAATGGATGTGAGAAATTAGCTGGAAATTCCGTCTGAATTCCAAGTTGACTGTTTGGAATTTGAAACTCCTGTAGTTGTATCATTCTAGCTGCCTACCACCTTTTAAGAAAAATTCTGGAAGAAATCGATTGATTACGAGAACTTGCAGTCATTATGCATTGTGAAAATAAAGAAAAAGTTATGGCAAAGGAGACCAAATTCTACAGGATCACGAGGATGCAATGATGTTAGTGAAACCACTTCTTGGTAGTCTCTCTATATACTTTCTAATCGTATCCTCCTCCAAATTTACCTTCTGCCCAAGCTTTGTCAAAGAGGTCATCACCTTCAACTTAGTGTAAGCAACCAACCTGAAATTGAAGCACTCCTCTTCATCAAATCGTAGTCCCCGTCAAAACCTATAAACACCTTCGGAATTTTGGTTTCAACAATTCCTGAAATCTCTTCATCTTCATCCACGATGTTTGTACGTGGAATTGTAATTCATTTAATTGCAATCTTCATCTATTAGTCGGTTCTTGCTTCTGTAATTATTTCAGTAGTTTGGGCTAGGTGATTTCCTCTCATACCAGTTACTGCTTTATACGATTATCTTTCCCCATTTGCTACTGGAACTGCTCAAGATAATTGATATATGCATTTAATTTCTTCTTCTACTGTCTTCTTGAGCTGTGTCTGGTCTCCATTCAAGTACTTCTCTGATGCTTTTGAGTCGTTTCTTTGTTCTTCGTTATCGTTTTTGTTTTGGGAAATTTTTGAAGTCCCAGTCATACCTTGACTAAGGAGACTGTAATCGAGGTGTGGAGGAGGGTTGTTATGTTTTGGGGCTAAATAGTTTTCAAGTCTTAATTGTTGGTTGGCATTCCTTTTAGTTTTGAGGTTCTTCTAATGGATAGAACACGTTCTCTGGGATCTGGACATTCTTTGAGGCCATTGTTTTCTTGCTTTTGGCTTGAATTTATAGATGTGGTGATTAGTGGGTTGGTTCATTGTTATTTCAAAACCCCTACCTAATTTATAATCGTGGCTAGGATTTTGGTTGGACACTTCCGTCCAACATATCACTCTAGATACTTTATTGGAGAAACGCTGATATTTTTCCTATTCTCATTCAAAGAGAAGCCTATGAAGCTATGAGATCTTATGGCGGTGAACTCCGGTTGGAATGAAAAGCAAATTATTTCAAGGAGCACGGAAAGGCAAAGTGTGAGCCATTTGGTCTTGTGGAAATGCTTACTTAAGCTGCATTTTGTATTGGGGGAATTGGATAAATGCATCAATGTTTGTGATACCTACTTTTGGCATGTGAGCTAAGCTTGGTAAACGAAATACTTCAGGAAGAGGTTTAAAGTGCTCGTTAACTCGGAATTGTGGAAAGACTTAGTTGCTGTTTTGTTTGGGATGTGAGCACACTCACAAAAATCTCTGATTTTTTCACGAAATCGCCAAAAATCTCAGTTTTTTCGAATTCACGAATCAATCGCCGATTTTGCCAATTAATCAGTTGAGACCCATTTTTTTCCCCTTTTGATTACAATTTTGTTGATTTTGGAATTTTGATTGTGAATGATGGATCATGCTCATGAGCTATGACTTATTATTATGGAATTATAGATGTGATTTTCATCATATAAATGTGTTTTGATAAAACAACATTTCTAACTTGAAATTTGCCATGATATATTTTTTATAATTTTGTTGATTTTTACCGAATTTATCAGAATTTTTTCGACTTGACCCTTTGCCGATTTATTGCCGAATCCCGACTTTGTGACTATGCCTATGAGATCTTATGGCTGTGAACTGCACTTGAAATGAAAAGCAAATTATTTCAAGGATCACAGAAAGGCAAATGTGAGCCATTTGGTCTGGTGGAAATGCTTACTTAAGCTGCATGTTATATTGGGAGAATTGGATAAATGCATCAATGTTTGGGATAACTACTTTTGGCATGTGAGCTAAGCTTGGTAAACGAAATACTTCAGGAAGAGCTTTAAAGTGCTTGTTAACTCGGAATTGTGGAAAGACTTAGCTGCTGTTTTGTTTGGGATGTGAGCATACTCACAAAAATCTCCGTTTTTTCGAATTCATGAATCAATCGCCGATTAATCGGTTGAGACCCATTTTTTCTCCCCTTTTGATTACAATTTTGCTGATTTTGGAATTTTGATTATGAATGATGGATCGTGCTTATAAGCTATGACTCATTATTATGGAATCATAGATGTGCTTTTCATCATATAAATGTGTTTTGTTTTGTTAAAAACAACATTTCTAACTTTAAATATGCCACGATATATTTTTTTATAATTTTGTCAATTTTTACCTATCCGAATTTTTACAACTTGATCCCTTGCTGATTTATTGCCGAATCCCGACTTTGTGACTATGCCTATGCCTATGAGATCTTATGGCGGTGAACTGCTGTTGAAATGAAAAGCAAATTATTTCAAAGAGCACGGAAAGGCAAATGTGAGCCATTTGGTCTGGTGGAAATGCTTACTTAAGCTGCATTTTGTGGAATTGGATAAATGCACCAATGTTTGGGATAACTACTTTTGGCATGCGAGCTAAGCTTGGTAAATGTAATACCTCAGGAAGAGGTTTAAAGTGCTTGTTAACTCGGAGTTGTGGAAAGACTTGGCTGCTGTTTTGTTTGGGATGTGATGTGAGCATCAATTTTTGGTATACCTTAATTATAGAATTTGTTGAACTAATTGTCTTATGGTCCCCATAAAGTTTGGGGTTTACATTGTATAATTCCATATTTAGGATAATAACAGCACATTTATGAGCATCTACCAAGCATCATGGCTTTAAACAACAATAAGGTATTTAGTAATGCCCTATCAGATTATTCAAATGCAATACATGTGTGCTCACCATGAGTACAATAGGTTCCCCATGACATCGGGCAACAATGCATGTGAATATATGTTATAGGACATATTTTGGTAATCCATGTCTACTTTGAAATTTGTTGTAGTATTCGGAATTGATGCATAACATATCACTCAACATTTTTGACACTGTAAACTGGTTTATCCTATCAACAAACATCTATAATATATAAATACACACACACACACACACGCGTGTGTGTGCGTGCTTGCATGTGCGCTTGTCTGTTCTGTTACGTGCAGAAACCAAATTCACACTGACAAGTGACAAAAAAGTACAAATTTGACACCAACCCTCTTTTAGAAATCGTTTATTTAATACAAAATTGTTAAAATGAAGGGTGACACTGCCATACATGTCAGGATGTGTGTTGATGTTTCCGCCACATATGTCCATGGTGGCAAAATATCCTAAAAGTGTGGTGTCCTTGTTACATAGCTCATGATCAATATGGAGCAGAATAGCAGTTCAGTAATATTTGTGGCTTGTAAACATGGAGAAAGTGATATGTCTACACCTGTAGACAGTATCAAGAGAACAAAGAGTCATAGATTTTCTTTTTGGAGTGCATAATTAAATTTTTACGTGGACAGCTTATATAAACATGCCAGGCTTGTGCATTTTCCTTGTAACTAATGAAATAATGAAACTAGGGAGCTTTGCAGTCCATCTTTTCTTGTAATGTAATCTTGTGTTTCTTATATAAGACAAAAATATGATACCATTTTGAAGTATCTGGGTAACCTAGATGGCCCGTCATGTTTGTGCCACCAATTTGTCATTGCATGCACTTGGAGTCGTACTTCCATTCAAATGCCAGTACTTTTTGGGGCTAAAGAAGCTTTTTAGGTTATATCAGCCATAGAGGGTACGGGTTTTACTTGAGGAAAAACATGAATTTGCTTGCAATATATCCTTTTAACCTTCAATTGTTATAGTTGAAACATCTATGAGGTTTCAAGTACTTCAAGTTTGTAGTATTGGCTTTACTTTCATTTACTGAGTGTATTTTGTACCAAGATTCTTGTCATCTTTGAAAGCGTAGACATTAATGGAGGATATGATCCTGGATAGAATTGCCGAATCAACAATGTTAAATAGTTGGGACAAGGCTTGGTTGATGATGCTGTTGATTCCAGTGATTTTTTTGTTATCCTCTGTCTGTCTGTCTGTCTGTTTGTGTGTTTGTTCTATTAGGGTTTGTTACTGATGTTCCAAATTATATGGCACTGTTACATTTACGTGTTGCCTTACAGGTATACTCTACCACACTAAATGCTTTTCTTTTTATGATCGCATGGTCTCAGTCCTGCCAGAGAAGTGTTGTATGTGATTCAACACTTGTAGTGGTGTATTCTTTGGCACCTTCTACAAATTCGAGGGGAAAACATATTGACCCTAATGCAAGGGCAAAGAAGCACCATCGATTCCTTCCCTGAAACATTTGAATGTGACCATGGATCTAGTACAAGTAATAGTGGTGTGGATCGGCAACTTTTTTGGGGTGACATGCTAAATCCAGTAGAAAGTCGCTTACCAGACTTTCTACTATCTCCAAGTGATACAAATATCACATATGCAAATGCCGTTAGTCGTGATGGGAGGAGTTTGAGCGGCTGGAGTTTAGGTGAATCTAGCTCTAGCGACAACACAAGAAACCAGACCACCCATGATGAAGCCAAAATGGATCATGGATGGTCGTCTTCCTTGACTACTCATGCTGGACCTGGTCCCAGGTTGGATGAAAGGCGATATGAACCAACTATACTTTCTTTAGAAAGTGTTAATATAAACCTCAATCAGGTTGCAAATGGGCCATTATTTTTGCAAAATTCCAGTTCTGATGGTATCTCGCAGAACTTAAACTTAAATGCCGGATATGCAGGCAACAATGACAATGGTGTTCAGGTTGTGGAAGCAGGTATATGTCATCCGTATAAGCCTGGTGGATCTGAAACTGAGCATATTCCTTCTGCTGGTGGTTCTGCTGATCCTTTTGGAACTGCTTCTGGAAGTACTGGGTATTTGACTGAAGAGAGTGATGGTAGACCAGGTTCATTGGATGGTCGACGCTTATCCTGCAAAAGAAAGGCCCTTGAAGGAGTTTCTGGGCAGTTGTCTTTAGGTGGAAGTCCAAGCTGCTTTCAGCGAGCTGAAAACAGTGTATGGCATGCTGTTCCTGCTCGTTACAATGCTTCCAGTAGCTCAAGCATCCCTATCCCGACAGAAAACCCTTTTGCTGTTAATCCTCCAGAACTGTTGAATCCACAATTTGGGGTTGGTATGGGAGGAGTAGCTTCTGATAGCCATCCTGCTTTAAGTGTAGCAGGAAATGCAGAGAGCTCCCAGAGAAATTTCCGTATGAGAGTCAATCCTGCGCATCATCAAGATTCAGCCCCAACTAATCTATCGTCAACTGGGAATGCCATAAGGCGTTCTCATATTTGGTCACCCTATCAATCGTCTTCTAGAATTCATCCATTTAATCAACCTATGGATTTGAGGCCGACAGCAACCAATACAACTTCTCAGAGTCAGTCTCACACAATGCATATTCCCAGTTTGCCCCGAAACGTGCACCCTTTCCCATGGAGTGGCGCTTCAAATGCAAGGGTTGGCGGTTCGTCAAGTTCTCCTGTCATTCCTGGAGAGAGAACTACGTTACGAGAGGATGTAAACTCAAGAAGCATGCCAAGAAATATTTCAGAACATCCTATGTTTGTACCAGCAACTGAGATGAGAAATTTGGCACAAGATCCAACAAATTGGAGTTTAGCTAATGGAAATATAAGCATTCCTGGGAATGTTGCTTCTACTTCTCGAGTTGGATCTAGTTCAGTGGTTCATCGATCCCCTGCTCCTAATTGGGTACCTCCCCGCAATCCTCCGACCCAGTATCCACGAAGGTTATCAGAAGTTGTCCGTCGGTCATTGTTTTCGTCGGCTGGCTCTGAGACCGGGGGGCAGAGTAGTAATTTCACTCCACTACGTTCAGGTCCTTCTGCTTCTGCACAAGAAATGGTTCTTTCATCTGCAGGCGGTCACCAGGGACATCATCAGCCTTATCCAAGGTCAGCACTCTGGATGGACAGGCAAGGGGATGGTGTTCTTGGACTTCCCTTGTCAGTTCGAACTTTGGCTGCTGCCAGTGAAGGGAGAAGCAGGCTACTATCTGAGGTTTGTTCTTGATACATATCTTCCCGAAGTATTACAGTTTCTGTGCATCATGTACTATAACGAGTTGTTATCCTTGTATCAATTATGCTTCCTGGATTTTGACTATCGTATCTCATAGAATATGATCTGAATCCTACTTTTTCACTCTTTGGTCAAAATGTCTCTTAGGGCCTGTTTGGCAACCAGACATGGATTTGGAATTGAAAATAGAATTCCAAGATTCGTGATTTCTGGGAATTTGAATTCCAAGAATTAAAATATCTGGTGTTTAGCAATACCGTGGAATTTGCTTGGAATTTCCAATGAAATCGAATTTTAGCTATTTGGAGATCTAACAGAATTGAATTTTCTATATATCTACTTAATAGAAATATCATCTCATGAACTTTATGTTATAACGGTTGTTATTTTTTTGTCATCCATCTGTTTACTGTTATCAATGTTAATTTAGAGAGAAAAAAAATTAAAAATACTAAATAAAATTATTTTGATAATTTCTTGACCAATATTAACCCATGCCAAAATCTCATGGTTAAAGTGTAGCTAAGTGACACATGATGCAACCAATACGGATGTCCGTTATCAACATTGATGATGGACCACATTATGAGCCATGTGGCACATTATTAGAGACAATAGACCGTATTGATGTTTGTCCCATCTCTAGGTGGACCTACATACTAAAAATCAGGCTGATTAGTTATTTCTAACCTTTAGATTTGAGTAACCCAAATAATGCTAGATATCTCATAGTTAAAAATCAACCCATAAAAAGACACATCCAATATACAGGTACAAATCACTAATACCATATGGATATTTGTCCCATACCTAGGTGGACCTACATACTAAAAATGAGGCCGATTGGGTATTTATAAGCTTTGGATCTTCATACCCCAACTAATGCTAGAAATCCCACGGTTAAAAATCAACCCATAAAATACACTAATCCAACAGCCCTGGTGGACCTACAAACGTAAATTAGGCTGATTAGCTATCTCTCAACTTGGATCATCGTACCCCAACTAGTGCTATATATCCAACGGTAAAAAATCAACTCATGGAAGACATCAATCCAATGGTTAAAAATCAACTCATAGAAGACATCAATCCAACGGTTAGTTACATCCCTAAGTAGACCTTATCTTTCAACTTTGGATCTCTGTGCCCCAACTAATGCTATATAAAAATCAACCCATAAAAGACATCAATCCAACGGTTAAAAATTTATAATCCATTGATGATGGACCACAGTATGAGTGACGAGGCACATTATTAGAGATCACGGACCGTATGGATGTTTGTCCTATCCCTAGGTGAACTTACATGCTAAAAATAAGGTTGATTAAAAATTTCTAACTTTTGGATCTAAGTACCCTAAATAATGTTAGATATCACACGGTTAAAAATCAACCAATAAAAAGACACCAATTTAATGGTTGCAAATAACTAATCTTACTATTTTTGGTTTAAATGTCCATCTAGGGATGTGTGTGAGAGTTGGAGCTCGATAAAAATTCTCTCAAATCTCTCCGTTCGGAAATAGAATTCCAGGAATTAGAAGTTTCTTCTCCCCCCTAAAACTTCTAATTCCGGGAAAATCACGGAATTGGAAATATAATTCCTAGAATTCGGTCCTCCCAAACACTGAGATTTGTGATTCCAAGAATCACAAATCCAATTCCAGCTCGATTCCGGGTTACCAAACAGACCCTTAGATTTTTTTATTATGTTTTCATCTTGCAATCATCCTTGCAGTTATCTCTGATGAAAACCCTAACATTAGAGCACCAGGAACTGGGCATTTTGGATTTTAAGATATTTTCAGGATGTTGCAAAGTTCTTTACACAATCCCAATCAAGAAGAACAGCATGTATTCTTCACTTTTTCATTGTGGTTACATTATAAAACTACAGCTGGTTATTGATCGAACTCACGTTAATTTGTAGAGGCTGCTATGTCGTGCCTGTTTTGAAATGTAACCACAATGCCTTTGAGTTTCTGGAAATACTGCTGAATTTTTTTCCCTTCTAACTTCTTTTTTTGTTCTTGAAAGGCCAAGAAACCTGATATTTGGGAGAATGTCCCAATTTCTACAATTAAATAATTGGAAATATAATTTAGAAACATACCTAAATTTACAGATGATTTAGATTTGATTATTCACAAAGATGGAGAGATTGGTGAGGATGCGACCCATATAATTAGTGTTGGGTTGCTTATGTGGAGATGTACTTCTGGAGTATTATGTGATCAATGTCTACATATCAAACTAAAGGGAAAATTTTACTGGACATTAGTAAGACTAACTACGCTTTATGGAGCTAATCTTGGGCAATCAAGAAATAGAATGTTGAGAGAACGAGTGTATCAGAGATGGAGATGTTTTGATGGATGAGTGGATAGACTAGGAAAGGCTAAATAAAAAATGAGCACATTCTAGAAATAGCTCCAAAAGGAGATAAAATAAAGAAGAGTCAAATGAGATGGTTTGGGCATGTACAGTACAATGAAACCCAACGGCACCAATGAGAAGGTGCATTTTACTGAAAGCTGGAGGCTCTAAAAGGGTGAAAGGAAGGCCAAAATGACATGGATTAAAGTAGTAAGAAAAGATCTGAAGACATATGCCTTGACAAAAGATATGGGTCTAAATAGAGTTGAATGGCAAATTATGATTTTATCTTGCCGACCTAAAAAGTTTGTGATAAGGAAATGACGATGATGACCTAAGGAATGGGGTTCTATACACCACAGGTTTTTAAACTTATATTAAGTATTCTATCCATCTTATCATTTACCTTGTAGTTGTTTCCCAAACCCTTGGAAACCCAATTTTCCTTCTCTCAACTTATTGGGTGGAATCCTCTCAAATTCTAACCGGGAGATTTATCAAAAAAAAATAAATTCTAACCAGGAGATGAGGGTACTCTCTTTCTCATAGTTGTGCATGTGGGTTAGGGCGGGGGTGGGAGTCACTATTTGTTAGGTCGTCCTTAGGAGATCAACACCAAAAACTAACTTGATTGATGACTATAACTATCCGATCCATTTCATTCTTTTGGACAGGGTCTTATTTCAGTCAGCTTGGGGATGGAAATATTTCCATTGTGGAAATATTGTAAATTTTCTATGGAAACACTGGATTTCATAGCGAAACATAGGAAACACACATTGATAATTTAGGAAAGTGATCAAACAAGAACATACAACCACACAACTCATCAAACTATAATAAACTATCATTTGGAGTAAGGATAACATTCTGCACGTGCTGTTGCAGACTCAGACTCAGACTCTTATGGTCAGCCTTAAGCATTTAAATATTCATGAGCTATACATATTGATTAGGTGCATATGTGAGGGAGGGAGAGAGATATTGATTAAGTGCTTATGATTATTATATTTATTTCCTGACATATTGATTTCTGTAACAGATTCGCAATGTATTGGATTTTGTGCGTAGGGGTGGTGATGGCTTAAGATTTGAGGTTAGATTTTAACTTCTATCTTGTTATGTTTGTATGGTTTTCATTTCAATGCCTGAGTTTAGGGCCCATTTGGAAACCTAAAAAGTTGGGCCTGCTCCCGTGGCCAGAGTTGTCATACCGTGTCCAGTCCTTCTGGCCTGTGGTTGGTAACTATGTGGGCAACTTTTAGGGTAAGCCTTTTACAGATTTTTGCCCTTAAAACAAGATCAGAGTTGGTTTTCTGAAAAAGGATTCTTCCATCCCTGAACTAGGCTAGGCCCTGAAAACATGAGATTTCCAAATAGGCCGTTAATATGTACAAGCACATCATTGTGGTTGGTTACGACATAACTATTAGGGATAGATATTGATTAATTATCCATGAGATACTCCATTACTCATCATTACTGGTGTATATCATCACAATCTCGACTAGATTAGATTACCCTTGATTAGAGTTAACATAAGCAATCAACTATTATCAGTGAACTCTGATAAGGTTGATCTCAACATGCATTGATCGATTTTTTAGATTCACCACTTACAGTGAGCAGCATCGCTTGCTGCCCATTAGGTCTGGATTTTATACTCCTCGTCCTCATCACTTTAGTTCTGTCATATACTCATATGCATTCATCCAAACACCAAAAGAATCGAGTGTCCATTTGTGCGGACATGGATTCGGACATGGACTGGCTACAGACTCATGGGATTTCTATGGATTATTTTATTCTTAAGTTGAACCCTAATGTTTTACCATCCCACTTCTTTTCTTCTTCTCCTTATCTTCATCTACACCACTAGCACGTTGCTGCCACAAATACATGTCCCTGTGTTTAAGACTCCGATTTACGCCATGTTGCACTTCTCCCTAAATGTTTGGCCCACTCTTGTTGAACTTAAGGACTCCAAGGTCAGCCTGATAAATTATTCCTAGCCATTGGATTTCAACATATTTCATCATGGGCCAACCCGTGGAGCCCATGACGAAAAGCACTTAAATCCAATGGCTATGAACCACCTATTAGGCTGATTTTATGGTATAGGTTCATCAAGTGATGAGCGATAGTAAGTAGACCCACACGCTTATGAGAGAATTTTTGCTGTGGTTGCTATAGTTGTAGTATTGTGGGTCGCTTAAAAAAATACCACGTGGGCAAACTCTTATGGGCCCATTCTAAATGTTTGTCCATTTCTTGGTGGATTTACACACCAACAGTCATACTGATTGGTGATTTCTAACCATTGGATCTGAGCACCCAAAAAAACTAAAATCAAATGGCTTGAAATTACCCTATAAAATCATGGTTGGGAATCGCGGATCAGGCTGATTTTTGTATGGTGTGTTTCTTATTGGCATTAAGAAAAAAGGATGTGGATGTTTTACCTTTCATTGTTAAAATATATGTACATATCACCAACCATGTTACATGTGTACAAGTTAAAAACATTATTGGTATATATAACCTAAAAATTCTATGCCATGCCTAGCAAAAACACAATTGTATGTGCCATGATAAGGGAAAAAAAAACTATATGAAAGGAAAAGAAATGTTACATGTGTCACCTAGCATGCCCATCACTCCTATTATTTAAAAAAAATTAATAATTAAAATATTCCCTTGAGTCTACAAATCCTATTTTTTCGGGTTTGCCAAGTCCGACACTTCATACTCATGTCGGATTCCGACACATTTATCCGTATCCATGCAACTTAGCTTTAGTTGTTATTTGTTTACCCTATGATCTGAGTAATCTCGGTCCTTGCTATGATCTGACTCAATCTCACTGGAGAGATCTATCAAAGGAGTCTTCTTTTTTTTTTCTTCAATCTGAAACAATTAAAGTTTAATGAAAATAAAAAAGCTTAGTTGTGAGAAGCTTCTACCCTAGGTGCCGCTCCTCACTTTTGTTCCAAAATCTTACTCATGCTCCCTCCTATGATAATTTAATTAAAACTGGTTTGCAACAGCCACTTCCCTGTTCCTGCACACGAGTCCTCTCTCTCTCTCTCTCACACACACACACACACACACACGCACACACACACACTTCAAAACTCCCTCTATTCCTTATCAAACCCACAAAAAGGAGAAAGACAAATGGCTGAATTGAATAAACACACGGCTATATAGCATTGTGACCTCGTCAATGACCACCTATCATCTATGGCATTTCACCTTGCTGTTCATCATCAACTATGCTCAAGCAAAACCCTCGTTTTGCAGCTCACCCACCCGCATTTGAACTTGACTCCTAGTGATCGCACTGATGTTGATCACTGTGTTCATCTCATTTTGAACCCAGCGTAAACCCATCACTGCTTCAACCAAATCCAGCCAGCACCACCACCTCTGCGGCTAACACCACTGCAATCATGCTGCTTCTCAGTGTTTGTTTTAGCCATCACCTCTCAGATCCGCTGTTCTCACAACCATCTGATCCTTTGCTGTTAATCTACCTCCATTCACATCAGACCATTTACTCATGTGGCTGCTGTGAGCCACTGCCATCCAGTCCTCTCCATTTGTGATGCCTTAACTACAATTGTCCACTGCTCATCTAGTTGACAGCCACTACTAGCTTACTGAATCGGTTTCAACACAGATGAGAATCATTGCTTAATGTTGTAAAAGAAAGGATCGAGTCTGATAGTTGTTGGTCATTTGCTGAAGAGCCTAGTGCAAGGGAGATGAGAAGGCCACCTCTCTCTCTCTCTCTCTCTCTCTCGCTTCATGTGGTGGAAGAAGAATAAAAAACGTGGAGAATCTTTAAAGATTCCACCTTCATTGTTTTTGGCTTTACTACCACACCTAAGCTCTGACACGGTTCAATCCAGGAAACACATCATCATGCACACAAGTAAAGAGTAAGCCTATACCCTAACCCTAGGCCCATCAAAGGTCCAAAAGTCCATGTCATAGCCTATCTAAAAGCTCATCAGAAGTTCATCTGTCCACTCTGAAGGCCCTTGAGCCTGTTTACTTCTTCATATTGTCTTCCCTGAATGTGGGGTAGAATCCCAATGGATCCGGTCTTTCCTAAACCGATCTCCTTTTCTTATCTGGGATAGCATCCCGATGGGATTGTTCCTGCCAAAAGCAATCTCCTTTTTGCTCTGGATTTAAGTAGATGGGCTTTAGTATGTCTGGACTGTTTTTTTTTAGTTCCATCAATTTGGTGGAGCGTTTTCTCCTTGTTGCTTCCACTTCAATTCCTGCGATCACATTCTCTTATGGGTACAAATTTCGTGCTATGGCATTATCATAGCAGCTCACTGGCAACATCATTTTCCAAAGCGATTTGCTTTTCTTGGCTATAGATTTCGACAAACTCATGCTGATCCCTAATCCTCATAGTTGGAAGGTTTCATATTGGTAAGTGTACATGAGATCCGCCATTTAACTACTGGTGCATCTCATTGCAATTTAAATTATGAATTCAATTGGGATTAGTCGGTTTCCTATATTTGTACTCTTGTAGTCATCTATATAAACCCTTGATTAGGAGTAATGCAACCAATCCACTATTATCAATGCACCCTGATTCCTTGCAATATCTGGTAGAGGTTGAAAAATAGATCTACTTCCTTTTCTCTTGTTTTTATTTAAACTCATGGGTGGTGGAAAAAGGCACATCAACTTTGTTCAAAGCTGATTGTGAAGCTACCATCCAAATTCATTGTCTCATTAGTAACGGTCCTTTACTTTTACCATTTGCTTTGCACCCAAGCTATGAATAACAAATTCAATACATGATATTTGATGGCCTGTTGGATGCTGTTTTTTCTGAAAGAATGTTAAAACATGTTTTCTGCTTTATAGAAAATGGTGTACATGCATCTTTTTTCCTCCTGATAAATGCAGTTTGCCTGACCCAAAAAACTGTAAACATCACCATGCTAGGGGTCTCTTTTTCGAGGACTTCATATTCCGTTGGGATGCCATTTGTTCTAGAGAAGATTGTTAGGGGTCACTTTCCTTTTTTGCTTTGTTGGCTTTGTCTTTGGCGGCTGTTGTATTCTTTTTGGCTCTTTTGCCTTTTATATAATCTACACCAAGGTAGTTAAAGGCGCAAGGACCTCTAGCGCCTGAGGCACAAGGCGCAAGGCGAGGCACGCGCCTGATTGAAGCAAGGTACAATATTAAAAGTTATAAGAAATATAAAAAAATAAAGAAAACTAACATCATAAAATAACAAAATAAGTAATCATTAGGCCATAAAATATAAAAGATAGCAAATATCGAAAATCTCAAATAACCCAAAAGCAGTTCTAGTTAACATTGTCATTATCTAATACAAAACAAGTAATTAAAAAATAATAAAACATAAAAGATGGCAAATGTTCAAAATTTCAAATAGCCTACAATTAGTTCTAGTTAACATCACCATCATTTAAAATATAATCATTAGCTTCATCCTATCATCATCAGATGTGTTAGCATCCTCAATATATTCTTCTTCTGTCTCCTCCGAATTGGCCTCTTCTTCTTCCAGCTCCCTTATTAAAGACATTGCTCTTACTCTTGACCTTGATCGTGATCTTGTATTGGATGTTGATCACTGACTCTAGCAGCTCTCAACAACACTCCATGTCAAGCAATTATCCTCAAACACCAATTCATTTTCTGCTACTCCACCTTCTATTTCCATATCCCCAAGTAGTCATTCATTGCTTTCATCAATGTCTTTCAATGAGATAGGTTCAATTGTATCTCTCCTATCATACCGATGTTTAATATAATAGGCCAAAGAATAAAAAATTTACAAAAAAACATGTATTTTAGTAAGGCGCGCGTCTGATGCGCCTTGACTACAGAGATCTACACTTATCATATATATATTTATTAAACTACGAACTATATTTCTTTGTAGCCTTTTGCAGTTTTTACAGGGAAAATCTCTATTGGGGAATTTATCAGAAAAAGAAAAAAAAAATCCTTTGGGGAAGAAAATGTACCTGAGATCCATTTACCAAACATAGTACTGTTCATCCAAAAACCCCTTTCACCCAATCTCCTACTTGAATCCATTATGTGTAATCAAGCCCTCACCCCAAAAACCAGAGGACCCTGCCCCCAGAGAGGACCTTGATAAACCAAATCGAGAAAACCCTGTTGCACTTGTCCTCCTGAATGCGACCCGAAAATCCCCCAAAATATATGATGGATTGGCCTTGTTGGAGAAGAGCAAGATCGGTTGGATCTCCTGAATGTGACCTGAAAATCCCCCAAAACAGAAACCCAGTATGATGGATTGGCCTCGATGGGAAAAAACAAGATTGGTTGGTTCTTCTCCTGAATGGGACCCAGAAATCCCCCAAAAATAAAAACCCAGTAATGATGGATTCGCCTTGTTGGAGAAGAGCAAGATCGGTTGGATCTTGGATAAATGTGCCGGAGGAGAGCAATTTGCGCTTGCTGTCCGCCCGTGCTTGTTTGTTTTGGGACTACAACAAAAGGAGAGGAGAGAGGGGTTCGGACAGTCACAAAGAGAGGTTTTTGTCAAAGAAAGGGAGAGGTTGAAAAAAAAAAATCCTTTTAAGTGAAATGTCAGCCTATTAAAAAACAACTTCATTAAAATTTTGAGGCGGTTGCATATTTCCAAATAGAATACCTGTTTAACTTAATTCAACCAAACATTGTTTTAAATCCTCAAAGTGCAAAGAACATGTTCAGTACGTCGGTAATGTAATGCCGACAGCTCGAGTATTTTGTTGATGGTGTCTGGAAAGATGTTTCTCCATGTGCTTTCATTTCTTCCAGGTCTGAAATTTGACTTGCACTCATGGTGATATGCCAGGATGTTCTTATTCTTGACCAGTCGGTACTTTTTGGGGTGACGGACTTGCATGATAGGCACAGAGATATGCGACTTGATGTTGACAACATGTCTTACGAGGTAAAAATATTTTTTGGCATTCGGTTTCCAGTCATTGTGATGGAAGGTTGTTCTCTTAACACAGAATCTGGATCTCAGGAATTGTTGGCATTGGAAGAGCGCATAGGAAACGTGAGCACTGGGTTGAGTGAGGAAACTATATTAAAGTGTCTGAAGCATCGAAAATATATATCCTTCACAATAGGAGCTCCATCAGAGGTTGAACCATGCTGTATCTGTCAGGTCAGAGCCACTTGGATAATCTTTCAGCAGCAGCAGCTTTGTCCAGCCAATCCTCTGTTAAGAATATTTGTTTCCCTTGTTTGAACGCCTTATTATTGCAGGAGGAATATGTTGAAGGGGAGGATCTTGGGACGTTGGATTGTGGGCATGACTTCCACACTGACTGCGTCAAACAATGGCTAACACACAAGAATCTGTGTCCCATTTGTAAAACGACGGCCTTGGTTACGTGAGAGAAGCCCATTGACTTCAGGCCTCACCTTGTCTGAGATAAGATTAAAGAGGGTGAGCCCCGATTGTGAGTTATTGCAAATTGTTTATTGAATCCAGCACCTTGGTGGATAATATCATGTTTTTGTTCTTCTTTCCTTCAAATATGAAGCTAGTTTATCATGACAGCAGTTGGTGAGTCTGAAAACTGGCTTACAACATTAGGAGAGCAGACACAGAATATGGGTTTGCTTAATTGTCACAATCCAATATGTATTTTATCATGAAGAAGATGAAGCAGATGGTAACTGAATGGATCAGACCTTTTATGTGATTTTCACTGAAAGGAAAACTAGTTCTAGAAACCATCTTTGCTCCACTCCATTTCTTCATGTGCAGGCTGTTGCTTATGATGATGTAGCAAAGGGTTGGATTCTGCTTATGTGGAGGTCGACAAGAATCCACCCTTAATCTATCTGAACCTAACCCGAAACTTCTGAGTTCTTATGGCTCAACTCGAACCTAACCAAGTAAAGAAAGATCTGTTGGGGTCGCCGTATAGGTCGGTCTAAGAGGTTTCCTACATGGAGCCCACTGATTGGACAGTCTTGATTGGTAAGAATGATTAACATTTGTATGACACAGATTAGGACCATTAGGTTATATTGTTACTTGTTAGGAGTAAAACTTGAATGGCCGGCAATGGTGAGCCACGTGGCACTTTTTAGAGGATGCTGACTGTATGGATGTCTTACCAATACCTAGGTGAACCTACAAACCAAAAAATTAGCCTGATTAGTGATTTCAAACCTTTTCGATCTTGTAGCCCAAAATATGCTCAAATTCTCACGGTTTAAATCAACCAAAATTCGGGTTGAATTTTCGTGACCGACGGTCACTGACCTCCGGAAATGCCGGTTTTACTCGGTTGTTATGTAGTAGTTATATAAATGTTACACCTTCGGTAAAACACGTTCATATGTCTATAATGCTGCGTCCCTTGCTAATCAAGGAGATTGGATGATCTCAACCATGCGATGCGGCTGAACGAGTCAAGAAAATCTAGCCAGTGGTCAAGAAAAATCTGTGAGATAAAAGAGTTATAATAGAAAATATTTAGGCGGACAAATATTATCACCACTTGTGCATGACTATTTATTGCATGTCCTGGTTCGTGTGTTAACTAGCATACCTCATTTTCTCTTAATTTCTGTGGCTCCCATTGATCAATTATGTCAAGGGTCGGGCTCCGTTGACAGGTGAAAAAATGACAGGATTCTGTACAGGGACACTCTCTTAGAAGAATCTGACCGTATGGATGTTTGTCCAATCCCATGGAGGACTTATAAACCAAAAATCAGCCTCATTAGTTATTTATAGGGGTTGGATCTTTGTACCTCAAATACTGCTCAAATTCCCACAGTTGAGATCAGCCCATGAAAATACGTCCAAACCAAAGCCAATAAATCACTAATCAGGCTGATTTTTGGTTTGTAGGTCTACCATGGGATTGGACAAACATCCATACGGTCATATTCCTCTAAGAATGTGCCACGTGGCTTGTATTGTGTCCCTGTACAGTATGGGATCCACATATTGGTCACATGATCCTATCAGTCTCATTTTTTTTACATTAAAAATGTATTTATTTTATTGAAAATTGATTTTCTTGTGACAATAAATTTTCCCATCTAGGCTTTAAATGGAGCAGGGTTTATAAAATATTTACCTGCCTCAGCGAGAAAATTGCTGGCTTGACGGTCCAAGTCTTTGGGATTGATTTCGGACCAGACCGGGCTTGGGCTTAGGGGAGCTTCAAGCTTCGGGCCTATTATAGTTCTTGACCATTTTTGTTATCGCTGCCAGAGCTCCAGAGGTTTCCAAGAAGAGTACCGGGTCCACGGTCCACTAATGGAATCGCTCCTAGAAAGAAAGTAACCCCCGCATCATCCAATCGCGAACACATCCTAACCGTTCGATCTGTCATAAACGGTGAATATCACAAATAACGAGGTATTTAGAATCCTGTCCACTTGTCACGTCCATTATCTATCCGAAACCTTTGACAGCTTGGTTTGCCGTGTTTGACACTGCCCTGATGTCGATTGAGTAAACCTTACCTGACCGAGACTCAGTAACTGTTGTCAAAATAGAAGCCACATGGCACAGTTGTAGAGGATACTAACCGTATGGATGTTTGGTTAATTTCTAGTTAGACATATAACCCAAAAATCATTCTGATTAGTGATCTCTAAGCGTTAGATCTGAGTCATTTTCATGGGTTGATTTTAACTGTTTGAATTTAAGCATTATTTGGGGTACAAGATCGAAAGGTTTGAAATCACTAATCAGGCTTATTTTTAGTTTTTAGGTCCATCTAGGGATTATCCAAACATCCATACAGTTAATTTCCGCTAAAAAATTGACACATGGCTCATACATTGGGCGGTCAGAGATTCCTTGACTACTGTTAGTCAGGCAAGTTTTACTCAGGTCTACTTCTCCCGATAGTGACGCGGATTCTCTATCACCCACTGTCCCGTCGATGTTGGATACGAGATCTTTTCTTCAAATATGATATAGCCACGTGTTATATAGAAAAAGTTATATCAGAGATATTGCTAAAATATTTGCAACATCATTCCTCTCTGGCTTAAGGTGACGTTGGGTCGGACAAGATAGCGAAAAAGAAAGCTCTGACTCTGACCTCGAGCAAAAACAAAAAAAATTAAATAAAAGGACGGACCGTTACGATCCTGATTTTTCCAGGAAATATGCCCGAAACTCGTTACCACACGCAATCGGCGGTTCTCATTTTTTTAATTTTTTTTTTCGTTTGACCAAAATGATTGACTTCTGGTGCTCCTTGAATATACGTACCATTATGTATCTGGGACCCACCGTTCCATAATTTAAGTACGACAAATCAACATGATATTGGATGGCTGAGATTGTTCGATTTGTTTTATTTTTTACCTGATTTTGATCTAGGACTAACCATCCGATCTATCAAACATGTCGTGAACTAAACCAAAACTTGGGCCTAATCAAATGATCGAAGCCATCCAATCTATCACTTGGTTTATACTTTCGACGACCAAAAAACATTGCTAATAAGTTAGAAAGGTCCATTGGTCTGGTTATCAAAAAAAAAAAAAGAAGTCTTGAGATGCAACAATAGGTGACGTGACATAGTGGGCCCACCCACCATACTCTACACGTGCATTGCAGATCAAGATATTTTGTGGTTTTGTGATATAGTAACAAGATATAGCTGCCATCTGGACCCACTGACCGCATGGATGTTTAGCGTTAGCGCACCCCTCTGTGATACACACCAAAAATCAGCTTGTTTGATGCTTTTTAGCCGTTGGTTTTAGTTCTCAAAAAATAAAAATAAAAATTGGTTGAATCCAATGGCTAGAATCATGCCTCATACTAAAAATCAGCTTGTTTGATGATTTTTAGCTGTTGGTTTTAGTTTTCAAAAAAATGGTTGAATCCAACGACTAAAATCACGCCTTAACAATTATTAAAATCTAATGGCTATAGATTACCAACTAAGGTGATTTTGGCTGGGCTAAACATCGAAACGGTCAATGGGCCCAGATGGCAGCTATATATTGATCTCTATATTATCAAATTTGATGATGCTTTTCCAAAATCCAACACCAACCCGTCTTTGTAACCAACATTAAATATCGACTTCTTTTGATGGACTTCTAAATTAATCTTTCAAAATTGTCCTTTGAAAATAACGCTCAGTGGTGAAAATGGAAAAAAATTGTGCCGGAGAGTTTCAGATTAAAAAAAAAAAAAAAGAAAAATAATGGCCGTTTTTTTCCTCAAATTTTTCTAGAAAATAACGTTGTTATTTTCATTATAAAGAAAAAATAACGGTGTTATAACAAAAATATCGGCTGTTATTTTCTTGGTGTTTTAACAGTACGTAATGTACGGGGGAGGTCCAAATCCGTTATAACGGCCATTTTTTAAACCATGCTTAATAGTTAATAGCAAGGTTTGAAAGGGACCATTGTAACTGTCGGGGGGCATTACCGTTTTTTCTGTTATAACGAAAAAAAAACGCTCTGGGGCAAACACAGAAAAAAAAAAAATAATAACAGAAAATACGGGAAAAAGGGCACTGAAATTCAAAATTTTCATTATTGAAATTTGAATTTCAATAATGAAAAAAATAGAAAAATAACGGAAAAAATGAAAAAAAAAATGGCCGTTTCTTCACATTTTTTCCAGAAAACAACAGTTGCGGAAAATAATGGCTGTTATTTTCTGGGCGTTTTATCGGTGCGTAACGTAATGGGGTAGGTCCGAATCCGTTACAACGGCCGTTATTTTCGTTATAACGGCCGATTTTTAAACCTTAATAGTAATGTTTAGCGCGGGAGATGGAGAAAGAGAGTTTAGAAAGACGAAATTTGATTTTGTTGGTACCTTGTAGAAAGAAGTACACGTACCCTTTGGTTTATTATTGGAGAGGTTAAAAAAGAGAAGTGTCGCAATGCAACAAGGCTGTAGCTCAAATCAAAGTTTGAAACTTCGAGCTAGCTTGATTTTTGTAACTCACCGCTACCCATCTGGGCCCACTGACCACATGTTTGTTTCCCCAAAATCACCATGATTGGCAATCTCTAGCCATTAGATTTTAGTACTTTTTAAGACATAATTGCAGCCGTTGGATTCAACCATTATTTTGAGCACTAAAACCAACGACTAAAAATCATCAAACAAGTTGATTTTTGGTATCAATGTCTACCAATAGATGGGCTAAACATCCATGCGGTTAGTGGGCCCAGATGGGCAGCGGCGAGTTATAAAAAAATGGTGTAGCTACAGCTTGTTATATCGCGACCCAAAAGAGAAACTCAGAGACCCCACTAATAAATGTTTTGCAGAGATACACCGCCACCACCTCCACCACCACAACAACCTGCAACACCTCCACCTGTTCTCTCGCTCTCTGATTCTGTATGGCTGAGATGTACGATACCTCCTGCTCTTCCCACCTCCCTTCTCGTTCGGCCCTTGAAGCCGACGATATCTCCCTTTTTCTTCAACATCTCCTCCACTCATCATCCTCTTCTTCTTCTTCTTCTTGCATCTCGGAAAGGCCCAAACACATGCCCTTCTCAGCTCCACCACCTCAACCTTCCCCTCTGTTCTCTCTGTCCCCACAATTCAAGACTCTCCCGGATGATCAACACCGTCGATACCGATCAACTCCTCTTTCCGACTCGGACTGCCGAGTCAGGGACGGTACCTCTGCCTCCACGCCCGAGTCATCCGCCGCTCTCGACTCGTCTGCTTTGATCCTTTCGTCTTCCGGCATTTATTTTCCAGCCGAGATGAAAGATACGGGAATTGCGTCTTCTGTTGGGACTGGAGGAGATTGCGATGCCGTAACGGTTTCGGCCAAGAGAAGAAAACTCCTGGCAGAGAACGATTTCGATGACTACGATTGCGAAAGCGAGGTTTTGATTATTGTTCTTTTGTTAAGCTTTTCTTGAATCCCTCTTGTTTTCCAATACCTTGTTTGAATGTAGGAAGGTCTTGAGGTGTCTGAGGGGCCGTCGAAGTCGGTTCCTCCCCATACTTCTTCGAAGCGAAGCCGAGCGGCCGAAGTTCATAATTTGTCCGAAAAGGTATAATTGGCTAGTAAATTGCTCTGATTCTGAACTTGTTTTCGTAGAATTGCGATTTGTGTGATGAGTATTTAAATGTGGGAATGTCGAACAGAGGAGGAGGAGTAGGATCAACGAGAAAATGAAAGCCTTGCAGAGTCTCATTCCCAATTCTAACAAGGTGCTTTTTTATTTTTATTTTTTTGACCCCGGTATCTGTTGAGCTTGAGTTGTTGAGATTTGATTTGAATTTCTGTTTATGGCAGACGGATAAGGCTTCGATGTTGGATGAAGCCATTGAGTATCTCAAGCAGCTTCAACTTCAAGTTCAAGTGAGTAGTAATCACTGCTACCACAATTCATGTCCATTTTTTTGTCTCTGTCATTGTGTGTCCGATTCGTTTCTTCGGTAAGCTTGTGTGGGATGATTAGTGGTTAGTTTCAAGTTTCAATTATTCAGATTTCCATGATCATGTCTAGTGCTGAACGTTGAGACAAAAGTACAAGATGATCAACCTTGAGGTTGTAGCTTTTGTTGAAAAGGGATTTAAAAAATTCAGTAAGGTCGGATCAACAATTACTCCATCCAAGTAAGCCGAGTAATTTCATCAGTTTCATCGTTTCCATCATTCATTACAACAAGTGGAGGCTCTCACGAACCAAAAGTTCCAAATCCAAGAAGTCGATAATTTTTTGCCAACTTGGAACTTTAACTTACCTTGCTACAAACTTGGAAGACTAAGAGAATGGAAACATATCTACTGAATGAATCTCTCTGAGTTTGGCCATCCTACAAGCTGATACCCTTTTTATTCAAAGGGATCTGATCTTATTTATTTCATTGAAGGAGCTAGAAGCATGTTTTGGGTGCTAAATCCCCATCAAAATTCAGAAAGAAGTGTCCTCCCATCTTAGGGCGTGTCCCAGGTACCTTTCCCTCCTAGATGATCATGATCCTATGCAGAGCTCCCAAAATTGCATTGATGGAAATTTACTTATTTGAAGAACTGCCTGCCCCAAGAGCTTGATCAAGGTTTTCAAAGGTTTGTGGATTCATGGATAGAAAACGATGAATACTGTTGAAGTGGAAGATAGTACAATAAATTAGTGGCAAAGGAGTATTTTTTTTTCTTCTCTAAGGGCCTGTTTAGTACGTGAGAAAAAGAGTTCCAATGGCGAATATTATCTTGGCTAAATATTTGTGCATATCAATATTTAGCAACGTTTGGTACGTGTAGTAACTAGCTCACTTCATTTTCTTTCAATTTGTGTGGGTCCCACATAGCAAAATAAGTCAAATATGGGTGAGTTAGGTCACGGGATACAAACGGTCTCATTTTTATTATTTGGTGTGAAAATATTTACTCTCGGGAGGGGGATTGATCAAATATTTTCCCGCTGCGGCGGGCAAATTTGTGGGCCCAGCTAAATATTTGGCGCAGGCAAATGCGTGCCAAACACGCCCGGGTGAATATTAGCGTGCACATATATTTTATTTTCCCACCACGATGGCCTACCAAACAGGCCCTAATAGAATGACTATTAGGCACACTTGATGAGAGCCCAAGTGGACCCCACGTAGGCATGAGTTGGCATGGACTCTCTTTTAGATTCTCTCCTTTATTTTGATAAGAGTTTTTAGTTGGTAGGACTTTATTTGAAATGGGTAAATTATCTAAACAATAATGTAGTTGGGCTTGTGAGATAAATAAAGGGATTGAATGCCACTTGGCATATTGTTAGTGGGATGTAGAAAATGATACGAATGCTATAATTTGCATGAGACAATCAATGGAAGATAATCTTCAAGTGCCTAGCTCGCTTGGGAGGCTAATTCACCGTGAATGAAATATTTAGGTTCCTATCACAGAGTAGATGTCCTTTTGTAACTAAGGTACACTCAGTTTAGGAATATGCTCTCTCTTATGATTGGCATTATCATATACACCTCCTCTAACTCACCATGGAGGAAGGCATTCTTCACATCCCACTGATGTAAAGGCCAAGACATATTTGTTGCCAGTGAAAGAAAAACTCGATGGATTTTTTCTTGGCAACTGGTGCAAGTGTCTCCTGATAATCAATCCCATATGTCTAAGTGAACTCTTTTGCCAGAAACCTGGCCTTATACCTGCTCATCTAGCCATCAAGTTTATACTTTACTGTATATACCAATTTGCATCTAGCTAGCTTCTTTCTTTGGATAAGGTCACAAGATCCCATGTGTCACTTTTTTCAAGGGCTATCATTTCTTCAAACATGGCTTCCTTCCACTTGGAACGAACATCTGAAATATTAGACGACAACGAAACATAGGCCATTGAAGCTGCAAATGCACTATATGATAGAGATATGGAGTGAAGAGAAACAAAGTTTGAAATAGGATATTGCGTGCACGTATGAATACACTTCCGGACAACAATAGGAACATTAAGGTCAACTGGAATATCAGAAAGAACAATAGAGATGTTACTTGGATTAGAGGGAGCTTCTTGACATGGCCCTTGTATGATGAGTTGTTTTTATCTTCTGGTATACACTTGAAGTTTTTTTCCTGCAGCACATCATCAGTAAAAATAGTAGTAGAAGAATCAAACATAGAAGAAAGAACTGGAATGAAACATGACTCTCTTCACTATTATGCTCCCTCTGAAAAGAGGTCCGGGCATCACTGAAGAGGGGAACATACTCAAAGAAGCTAAAATCAATGGATACCAGTCATCGATGAGTGTTAGGATGATAATATTTATATCAACAGATATCCCAGGAATATACACTTCAGATCCTTTGGGTCCAACTTGTCACGATCAGGACAATTAATGTGAACATCACACACAACAGAAGACCTTTGAGGAACTATCCGGATTAAGAAATAATGAGAATTTGAAAATTTATAACACTAGAAAGCATATGGTTTATCAGGTAGTAAGTTGTTAAGACTTAAGAGAGCTTCAAACCAATTTTTTTTTGAAAATTGCATACCAAGAAGCAGGGCAAGGGTCACTTCAAGTAAGTGTGTGTTTTCTCTCTGTAAAACCATTTTGTTGAGGGGTTTTAACACAAGACATTTGATGATCAATCCTATGTTCATTGAAATAAAACTTAAGCACCCCATCCATATACTCTCCCTTATCAGACCGAAATATTTGGATTTTAACACCAATTGAGTCTAAACCGAGTGAGTAAAAGTCTTAAAGATGGAAAAAAACTTCATCTTTAGACTTCATCAAATACACCCAAGTACAACTGATGTAATCATCAACAAATATGCCAAAATAACAATAACAAATAGAGAAGTAATGGGAGATGGACCCCAAATATCAAAGTATATGAATAGTAGTGCTTTTATTCACACTAGTGGGAAATGAAATACGACAATGCTTTGCCAGTTCACTCATTTTACAATTTAACTTAACAGAAGCAAAATACTCAAAAAGCGGAAAAAATGTCTCAACCCATAAGCATGTAGATTTTCTAACTGGTTATGCCAACACATTATTTGGTCTTTATTGGCTCTACTACTACTACGATGACTAATATTAGAATGTTGCGTTGCCAGAGAAGAGAGCTGCTTCGTGTCTAGACAGTACAGTGTAACCCTTTGTCCTCATAACCACTGCCCATTGTCTTCCTCATCTCCAAGTCTTGGAACATGAGTAAAAAATGTGACACTACTACAATTCAATTTTTTTGTGATACTAACAAAAAGAAGATTAATACTAAACTTAGGAATATGAAGAACGGAAGACAAGGTTACGGATGGTGCATTGGCCACATTGCCTTTCCTGAATATTGGAGAAAGACTACTATCAGCAATTCAAGCTCTGTCTCTACCAGAACAAATACTGTAAGATGACATACCGGTAATGTGATTAGAGGCCCTAGAATCGATGATGCATGTAGGAAGGGTCTGAAGGTGTAGAGACTCAAGAAGGGTTGACCCAGATGTACTTGAGTGAGAGAAAGTGGAAGTAGGATCACTGGACTCCCTTGAGTTGAGACATCATCCGGCTCAACTTTTCCATTTCATCACTGGAAAACGTGACTATACCCCCAAGAGATATAAAAACTGGCTGAATTGCATCCTGGACTACTGAGTATGCTACAAATGGCCCCTGTATGGAATTGGAGTTGAATTGAGGTGGTCAACCATGTAGAGCCCAACATATCTCCTTCGTGTGATGTCTTCGCCTACAGTGCTCAAACTTCGGCTTATCTATCATCACACTTCTCGAATTTTTGGGACTGCTTTGCTCATATTTTCGGTCGTTGTTGCAAGTGCAGACTTATCATGAGAAACATTGTCTTATCTAGGCTTGGAGAACATAGCACGTTGCCTGCTTTCTTCACTTTGAATGTGGGCATAAACATGAGATAATGCGAACGGTGGAGGATTTATACCCAAAATTTGATTTTTGGCATGCTCGTAGCTTTAATTCAGATCGGCGAGGAATTCAAATATCCGTTGGCGTTCTATTATCGCTATGTATCCTTACACATCGGCACCACAAACTAGGGTAAGACTTTGGTAGTGGCCCAACTCCCACTTTATCCATAGAGTAGCATAGTACGTGTTATGTTATGTGGAGCTTGATGGTTCTAAAGTATTGTACATGAAGGCATGACACTACGGCCCAGCTTCGCGTTGAGCTGGTTGGGGGTTACAGGGGGGCAGCGCGCCCCTTGTCCGAATGGGGGGGGGGGGGGGGGGTCGGGGAGGTCTTTTTCCCTTAAGGGTGTTTTTCGTACTTTTACATAGAGATACAGAAACCCTAGTTTCGTCTTGGGGTTATATATACCTCGATTGATCATATTTGATGATTCATTGTATTGTAAGTGTTTCTTTTTTGCCTCAGAGCATAGTGGAGTCGGTGTGGATCCATAGACGTACCTCAATCTAGAGGGAACCACGTAAATCTGTGTTGTGGGTGATTGCATCTTTGTTCTTTCTTCCCAACAATATGCCCCCAAAGACATCTCCTCTTGATGAAGATGGGATATTTCCTGTTGTTACTTGTACAATTTCACAAAATTTCCAACTTGGGCATAAGTTTGTGCTACAACATTTCATATCTCTTTCCTGGTTGAGAGAAACAATAAGCATTTACTAACGTGTGATTGCATAGAATATAACAACAATTACATCACCAAAGGTTTTTAGCCTCCTACTTATCATCATATAGAATCAGTAGGGCTGGTGCTACCACCTTGCCATTAATGTACCCCATCTACCGATATACATACGGGTGGACTATGCCCATTCTTGGTAATTCAACCCATCCAATTTCACTGTGGTGACTTGCAACCCTAGGTGATGGTCACCATGGGTACCCGTGCGTGACATACCACTCATCACTTTGGATGCAGTAGATGAATCTCCAAACAAACTATCAATGGACATATTTCAACCTAAGGTTTGCATTAAAAGAAATTCCAAAAAAAAAATTACGACATGCCGTGTTAATAGTAATCTAGTGAACAGTAATAAAACAATACTCTTAACAAAAATCGTCAATACCCACGAATAGTAACGATGAACATGACTCTTTGAACAGTGTGATGAACAATACGAAGGGGAAATAAACCCAACGCCAAAGAAAATATTGTGATTTACCCTAGGCATAAGACCCAACCATGTGGTTCTACTACCTATGGCAGCCTAGGGTTTGAAACCCAACACTCTAGGTATTTTCTTTGGTACCATGTTCTGAACTTCACATACCTAGGGTTTAAATTAAATTAGTAAAGTGGAAAATAAAGTAGAAAAAATTAGGAGAGAAGAGGAGAAGAGAAGAGAGAAATGAGATAAGAGGAGAAGAGGAGAAGAGAAAAGAATGGAGAAGGGGAAATACTGTATTATATTGGAGCATGATTTCCCACATATTTATATTAATGAGGTGAAAGACCAAGAAATACACGTGGTTCCCCAAGTTACAATGATATAATGGAAAATAAAGACATAACCAACAAATAGTAGGATTTGTTCATTTATGAGATATTCAGATGAAATGCGTCATGTTAAGTTTGAAAAGGTTTTCTTAGTTTTTGAATAGACATTCTACAAAATGATCAAGGTTGGTATTAAGCTGTAAATTTAGTTTTCTAGAACGTTGCTCGTTTTTTGTGTTTGTAAAACCCTAAAATTTACAATTTGAATTCAAATAAATTGACTCTTAGGTCTGAATCCGTTAGAATCTTGCGATTATCTTGACTCCTATTTTTGAGCTTTTGGTTTCTCATAGACCTTAGACACTACAAGAAAGAAAATCAGTGTATGTTTTTAGTAATTAAATAAATATATGACATATTTCTAGTATGTTTCTATATATACAAATGGTCATTTTTAACATGATTCCTCCATCAATCATGGGTATTTTTTTTAGTTTCTTGACTTTTTATTGTTTAAGTTAAAAGGCCCATTAACAGAGGACTCCAAAGTGGTTGGGTTAGGATCATGAAATGGAATGGGATTTCTTGTACAAGCATTTCATAGATAAGTAAATCATCTCTACTCTATTTAAGATATTATGTTGATTCCACTTTCAAATTAGAGCCATAAACTTAATATTCCACAAGAAGAAATTCTTGCAAAGCGGTTATTGTAAGAAACAATTTAATGGTTATGTTTTATGCATAAAGCATCGCCTTGCACGATTAAGAAGAAATGAACGTCCATGCACACAATTTGAAAGATTGAGAATTAAGGACTTCGTTGATGAGAGCTGGAAACTTGCTTAATTTGTTGACAAATTGATGCTACAAGGTTATGTTATTTGTTTTTATGGAAAGATGTTCTGTTTGTATAATAGTGAATTTTGAATAGTATCCCTATAATTCATATCTGGATGGAATGGGTCATCAGAAAATTGTTTTGTTATTATTTGTAAGTGTTCAACAAACCTTTGTCATGATATGATAGATTATGGAGGATTTAGGCTTCTATTTTTTCATCTTTTGGATATTATTTCATATTTTTTATACTCGTAAGAAGGATTTTTATGAATCTTGTGATCGTATGATTTAAATCCCGAGTCAATTTGAATCCTACTCTTTAAGATTGTAGAGTTTCATGTCATATCTTTTTTAGCTTCGCTTCATAATGAAAGTGAGGAGGCATTTTCATTCTTGGTAGTTTGCCTTTTTCTATACCCGCGTAACGAGATACGAGGTATTTAACATACACGGTGGCTTTAAGAAGCTCAACATGCTAACACCTCTGTACTCATGTATTATAGCATAATATTTTATTATATTTAAATAATTTTTTAATAAAAATAAGGAAAGAAGCATATGAAAAGTAAGGAAAACATTTCTATACGCCATGGAGCTATCTAATAACACAAACCAAAAATCAACTTGATTAGTGATTTCAAACCTTTGGATCTTTGTATCAAATACTGATCAAATTCCCACAGTTGAGATCAACCCATGAAAATAAGTCTAATTCAACGCCTAGAAATCACTAGTTAGGCGATTTTTGGTTTGTAGTTCCAACTAAGGATTGGCCAGACATCCATACGGTCAGAGTCCTCTAAGAGTGTGCCACATGGCTCATATTGTGTCTTGTAACGGGAGCCGGTCAAAAAAGGTCGGTCCCTGGAGCTTGGGTCAAGTATAAATGCTTTATTAAAAATGCCTCGGAGGCTAAGGAAGCCTGCCAAACTATAGTTTTAGTATTGTTTTAGAGGGAAAATAACTCAACAAAGTACTGCATGGAGGATGGAAAACACTAACCCTCTTTTAGAAATCATTTATATAATAAAAAATCGTTAAAATAAGGGGGTCACATTGTTGTATGTATCAGGATGTGTGTCGGGATGTGTCCGTGTGTCAACGTGTCCGACACGACAAAGAACCCTAAAATTGTCACGTCCTTGTTACATAGTTTTAAACCCATCGAATGCAAGAAACCTGCTTTGCACCATACAATTATATTAACTGTGAATTTTAAAGTGTTACCAAGACTCCCCGAAACTAAAGGTTATAGTTATGTCACCACTTTGACACATGCTGACACTCCGTTACACGGCACAATACTCCTTGCATGTGCTCATAACGTGCCAAACTGACTTTCAAAGACATGTTGGCACGTGGCTCTCCTAGACAAGGTATCACAGAAAAAGGACATAGTGACAAGGTGCTAAGACTTAAAGTCTCGTTTTATAGGTGTTTAACACTTCATATAAAGTGATGAGCACTGAGCTAACTTTATAACCATAAATGTCAAAACACAGAATCAAAGGAAATAAATATGTGCTCTTAACTTAAATGTTTTTGTTTAAAGATGAACATATTTAAAAGTTGCCTTTTAAGACTAAGGTTCTAAGTATGATTTTAACTGAGAGGGCCTCTATCGTCTTCTTTCCCTTTTGCTTCCATCATCCAATCTTTTTCAACAAGGCCCACGTGTTCCTCTTCTTATTCTCGTTGTTTCTTTTGCTTTTACCACAGCACATGTTAGTGGTAGGACAGTCGAGTTACTTTTATATTGTTGAATGTCGATAGACACATCCACCTCTCTATTCTTCATTCATTTTCTATTTAATTTTTTCTATTTTCTAGTTTCTAGTTTCTAGTTTCTAGTTTCTATTTTCTATATTTCTATTTATGTTTTGTTTAATAATCAATACCCATCTCTCTTTTAGTCCTTTTCCCTCTCCCTTTCTCTTTGTTAGGACCCAAACCAATACACCAAAAGCACCTAGGTGATAGAGGTGCGGAAAGCTTAAGTCTTAACCTTTAGGATCCTAACATTCCACCACGCTTCCAAGGCTGATGTCCACGGTGGTCCACTCTGATGTGGCTTCACTCTGGTACCCCTATTTTCTCACTTTTTTTGCGAGCGGGCCCTTGACATTTTCCCTGGTACCCTATTTTCTCTTTTTGAGCGAGCCCCAGGTAGCCCTTTCCCTAGGTCACCCCTCCCATGATTTGAATCCGGGACGTGGGGTTGACTCTGATCCCAAATGTTACGGCCTTAATCGTTGCGACAAATCTCGTTAAAGGGAGATTGGCTTGTCAAGATCTCTAAGGGAGATCAACACCTTGGAAAACAAGAGAATTCTTATTGATATCTTAAACTCCACGATTACATCTCAATTTATAGACTTGACCTACTAAATCAATTGCTTGATAATTTAATCAAATCAAACTAGAATAAAAACTACCCTAATCAGAGCAAACTGAAATAAGAAACTTCCCCCAATTAGAATTAGGGCCGTTACACACACACACTCTCTCTCTCTCTCCACCTTGGATTAAACTCCCGGTCTTGTTCAGCGCCTCAGTAAGTTGATGGAACAAGACGTCCCGAACAAGATGGAATGGTTTATTGGAAAAAATAAAGATAATACTCAAAGATACGAATACATTAAACTAAAGTATTTTTAATGCTTAATTAAGTTAAAAGATTTGTTTGATGAAATAAGACTATTTTCACGTATGAAATAATTCCACTTTCAGTCATTGTCAATTTTTAACTAATTAAATTGATTTTTCAGTACGAGAGTACACATTCCCCAATGTACCTTTTGGTTACTTCCCAGAGTGAGATGTCTCAACCAAGAAATTGAACGTTACTTTGAACCATGCCATCTACTTAGTATTGAAGTTCATAGATTTTTTTTTAACTTATCTTTGTTTTTCTTTTTCCATTTGTTTTTTTAATAATATTTTTAAATTATTTTCTATTCTATATGGTAGTATCCCCATGCTGGAATTTTAGAAGTACGTAATGGTTGTGCTTGAACACTTAGCACATGTGCCACGTACCTAGTTAACACTGCTACTAGCTATGCAAGCCCCCTAAATCATTGAATGTCAAAGCTATGACATGTCTTCCTGCTTGTTTTGATTGCTCTCTAATTCCATTTGATTGTTGATTGGCTTCACAGATGTTGTCAATGAGGAATGGGATGAGTTTGCATGCTTCGTACCTGCCTGGAGTACTGCAGCCTCTGCAGCTGCCTCAAATGCAGACGGGCATCTGCGAGGGAAATGGATTGCCGCTGCATATGAATGTGGGAACGAGCACACTGCCTGTGAACCAAGAATCTTCGACTCGAACTTCGTTCGGTCTGTCCAATCAATGCACAACCTCGCACCAGGCAATAGTCATAGATAGTATAAGAAGTATCACCAATGCAGAGACATCATTTGGGTTGGATTCACCAATTCAGGTTCCCCAAGGACCCTTTCAGCTGTCCACAGCTTCTGAGGTTGGTTAAGTACAAGTTCTTGAATACTGTCATTAAGGGTCATGAGTAACACCAGCTGTTTTACTTGTACTGTGAAGGAAATATACAGGGAAGACGTATTACCTCAACAGCAATTAGATACAGGTCACTCAGCAAGGAACCCATCAGGTGGGCCTTCTTAGCCTCACCAGTCTGTTTGGTAAGGAGACTGGATATGGTAGTTCGCTAATATGGGTTCCAACACCACATTAGATGGTCTTGTGCGTGTTGTTCCAACACTATCAGTCCTACACAACATGAGGAATACATGTTTTATTCATTTACATCAACATAGTCCAAGCACCATGGACCATGTGATACGAAGTGTTGGAACCCGAGAGGCCATTTTAATGAAGCGGCGATCTTTCTCCTGCATAAAATTATGATGTTTTGTAGGTTGGTTCTTGTTACGTTTGCATTATGTCTGATCCAACCTTGTGTTTTGGAATAAAATAAAATAAAACCCATGGCTGCAGCATCTCGGCCTTTTGATGCACGAGCATCGGTTCTAGAGAACATCAACGGTGTGGAACCATGTGTTTTGCACAGAAAAAGACCAGAAGACATGCTTTCAAAGGATGTAGATGGGAACCAATTTCTCATTCAGTATCTGCATGGGCAAGAGATGTATCACAAACCAGGTGTTATTTCTTTCTTCACCCACGTTTTCCTACAATCTTAGCTTCTTGTGTTGGCCATAATTTTTACCAGCTTACAGACAGGAAGAAGTTTGCCCAATGACGATGGCAAGATGAAGACGCTGGATTGTTGAGGTTTGCCTTTCTGGCCATTTCAAATACTTGGTTAACTGATTTGGGTCAGTTGCTCGGGGATGCCTCTGAATGGTAGTTATTTTAGCTTCAAATGCTTCAAAACAGACCTGTGATTGACAAACTTTCAGCATTCATTCCCAGATGTATCTGGCATCAACTCTGTCAAATAGTTGACGGGAAGTTGGATTGGTTGATGGAGATTGATACTTCCTTTAGTGGGGTCACCATCCCTTCCTCTGGTTATTGTAATCCTTGCGTAGAGACAGGCCTGCAAGGCAGCACTCATTGTCTTTAACTTGGAAAATTGCAAGTTGTATTAATCTGTTTGCTGACAAAAACAAAGCAATATGATCTATGGCCATCTAAACCGTATCCAGAATATGATCCACGCATGGCATAATTGCATAATTATACGTGTGGCTGAAGCTGGTGACTAGGACCCAGATCTTCAATAAAAATGACAGTCAGTGGGTAATCAAAACATCCAACAGTGGTTTGATTATGTAAAGATCTGCATATCAGATGTTTACAATCATCTGATCGATTGATACTTAAAAGAGTAAGAGATATCGATGGTGGGAACCACTGAATGGTTGGTTCATCCACCTGCAGAGCCACTTGTGCAGTTAGCCAGCCGTGCCCTTTATCGACTATTTCCGGTGTTTGAAGGAAGAACCTATGATTTTTGCAGAGGCAAATACGGACTAAATTTTATCTCTCAGCTAGATATTTATCCTTACCCTTTAAAGTTAACATGGCAGTTGCAATGAGAACTGGATGTGGCTGGCTTTTAGATCTGCTTAGCTCAGGTAAACTGTTTTTAATTTCTTCTTGGTGTTTTGGGTATTTGACTGTCTGAACTCCCTGGATTTAGCTGGACTGTCAAATGGAAGTAGGGGACTAAACGGGGCAGCCCATGAGAGATTTTGGTTCAAACTTTTAATTGGGCCGAGCTTTGGGCTTTAGTACATTCAAAAGGGAATGTAGGGTAAAAGTTCATATGCATGGTTTTGTGTGATGGACTCTAAACTCTTAAATTAGCAGGTAGGATTGCTCGTCCAGAAAAAAGTTTTGGATGAGCCGTCCACAACCTTTTCCGTTGCATGCTACATGGGGAAGAGAAATGGACAGACGAATAGTACTGTCACAATTGAGTTCGTTGTGGTGGGTGGGAAATGGAGCCGGCCACGTTGTTGGCCGAACCAGAAACCGTGTTTTCACGGTCATGAATATGATTATGGATGCGTCAGCGTTCAACCCCACCTCATTAAACCTTCGCCAACATAAAGAATCCTAGTCCGGAAAGACAGAATAAAGAGACGTTATGAGTGACAAACATCTGAATGTTGCTAAACAACCCAAAAAGCCAGAAACGGCTCTACGGAGTGCCGTTATCTCTAGCCAGATTTTAATACTTTTTAGGATTGATTCTAGCCATTGGATTCGATCATGTTTTTTGGGTAATAAATATAATGGCTAGAAAATCATCAATCAAGCTGATTTTTAGTGTGTTTATCCACCAATAGGTGGGCTGAACATCCACGCAATCATTAGGCCCAAAAAATAATCTACGTAGGGGCCGCAAGAGTCCTCTGCATGGATTGCAACGGGACAATGGGAGTCCTCGGCATCTATTTCTTTTTTTTTTTCCGTACTTTTGATTATCATGAATAATTGTTAAATAAGATTTTCTACTATATATATGTGGTTAAAAATTTTAATTAATACCATATATATTAATATGTTAAATATAAAAAGGCCTTACGTGGAGTTTTCCCCTTAGGCCTCAACTTGCATCGAGATGGCCCTAGAAAGCCTACCAAAGCAAAGGAGAAAACAATAAAAGAAAAGCACGAGGCCCTCAAAAAAACACACCCTATAACCGAGGCCCCCAAAAAAACACACCCTATAACCCTCCACCTACGAAGAAACTCAATTCCTCCCAAGTAAAGATGACCAACTGAACATCACTTCCTCAAAACTAACATCTCTCCCTTCCTCGCACAACTTGATAACAAGATCTCAATTCTCCACTAAGAGAGCTTCAAAGGAAGAACGTTTACCCTCAAAAGACCTAACTATTGTGTTCTCTCCAAATACCCCATAAAATAGTCAACGGGGTTAGAGCTCACAATCTCTACCGCCAAGATCACCAAACGCCTTGCGAAGCCAAAAACAAATCTTTGATCGACAGAGGGGCAGTCCAGCTGAAGCTAAAATCTCTACAAAACACCGACCAAATCACCCATGCCACTATACAAAGTAGAAAAATGTGATCATTGGATTCCCCTCTAAGCAAATGGAACAATGATCTATTACCCTAATGCCTCTCCCACATAAGAAGTCCATAGGGAACTTTACCTCAGACCACACACCATGTTAGGAACTGAACTTTGGAGGGAGCTTTATTGGTCCACATCCTAGCCATAAGGAAATCAACTACCACATTATCTTCTAATGACTCATAAAAAGAACGCATAGAAAATTTACCTTTGCTGTCATGCTTCCACCATCTGACATCTTCTATTTGATTAAGATAGGGTGTATCCCCTATTTTCATGAGGAGATTCGCCACACGAGACGCTTCTCCATCGTTGAGGATCTGTTAGAAGTCGATATATCAAGCTGACAAAATGTCACCTACAACCCACATCTCGCAAATAGCGGCCAATTTCTTACTAGAGATGGTATATAGATCGTAAAATTCAAACTCTAGCCTAACCACAGGGCACTAGATATCTTTTCAGAGCAGTACTCTATTGCCTTTACCAACCTTGAAGGCGCCTCCTTCAAACTTCCGCAATCCATTCATGATCCCTCCCCAAACCCCACACCCACAAGAACCTCTGGGCAGCTTGCTAATGCAACTCGACATGCTCTCGTCGTACCTCCCAGTAATCACACTACGCCACAAGTTATCTCTCTTTAAGCGAAATCTCCGAATCCACTTACCTCTCAGCGCTTTGCACATACTTCTAAGCTTCTAAATAACCAAGTCACTTTTTTCTCTAGGCCTGGAGACAAATCTCTAACCAACGGGACTCAGCTTTTGCCAAACCCAGTACTCTATAGATTCTTCATGATTCTAACAATCCTCTTCTCAACACTCACGAGCATCACAAAGAGAGAAATGTAACAAAGCAGTAAGCTTAAAAAAATACTCTAGGACAAGTATGCCTCCTTTAATTGGACAAAAACTTGATTTTTCACCTAAACAAACAATTATGCAAGCGCTCTAAAATAGGGTTCTAAATAGCCTTGCTCCTATAGCTAGCCCCCTAGAGGTAATAAATTAACAAAGATACGCGGTAGGAAATTAAGGTTCAAATTGATGAATGCATCATTTAGTCATCAGGTGGAGCATGCATGGTGCCGAGCATATTTAAGATAGCGAGCGTTTAAAGGAATTATAATTGTGTAAGAGTTGCAGTGGAGTGATTCCCAGTTCTGATTCTAGTTTTGAAAAAATGAATAAAAGACACGTTAAGCATTTGAAGATAGATGGGAACGGGGTTTCATGACAGGCTGTGTTAGTTTGAGAATGATGATGATATCAGATAGCAAAGCAACAAAAGCCCAAAGTTGAAGAGCAATCACTGAGAGAGAGAGAGAGAATGATGATGATATCAGATAGCAAAGCAACAAAAGCCCAAAGTTGAAGAGCAATCACTGTGAGAGAGAGAGAGAGAGAGAGAGAGAGAGAGAGGTTTTGTTATGTTTGGAGGAGCCGAGAATAGAAAAATGCATTTTTAAAAGGAGGGTTTTAGCCGCAGTTTCAGTGCCAGATTTCTTGATAAATAACGGCCAAATCATGCCTTGTCTTGCTGAAGTGCATGATGGGTCTACGTTTCTTTAGTCGGCAAAGTTGTTCGATACCCTTTACTTCACTTAAATTTACCAAAATGCCACCCTATTTTTTTTTACTTGTTTGAATATTTGAAATGTTGTAGCTTTAAATAAGAAAAATTTACCCACAAAAATGCTTTGGTTTTAAAAAAAATTTATTAAAAAGTAACCATGAGTATGTGTGGCGCCCGATCATTGACGCATGATCGTCGCTTCAAAAATCCCGCCGCTATAGTAACAATAAAAGGCTGCAGCATTCGTTCTCCATGTACAGAAGGTTCCATTGGGTCAACCCGTGTTCATGGTACCGCACCAAAGACTTTGATGGATCGTTGTGCTTCAATGGCATATGTAAATGGAAGTGTGCACTCACACACACTTATATGTGCGAAACCACAAGCTAGTCGAGTTAGCTCGTGCATTAACAAAAATATACATATGCCGCTTCGATATATAGCAAGTAAAAATTCATGAATCGCACCAAGTGTCACTATTATAGCATTTTTTTAATGAATTTTAACGTCAAAGATTTAGTTTCTAACTAGTGTTATTGGCCCGTACTGAAGCATGGGGTAAGAAATTAAAAGGGATTTCTTTATAAACAAAGAAATTCATAAAAAAAAAATAAAAAAATAAAAATTTTCATTATAACTAAATAAAAATTAAAAGAAAAATATAATTGGACCCCTTGCATATAAAAAATACCTACAAATTTAACACTATGTTCTAAATATATTTAGTAAAAAAAATTTTAAAAAATATTTAGAATAATTATGTTACGACGTCCTTTAAAATGGTAATAAATTACGTAAGACTAAAATATGTTATTGGCGACTTCATAATTAAGATCTTTAAGATAAAAAAAAATTACAATAATATACAATAAGCAAGACATCCTTATTAGTTTATAATTTTACATTATAATTCTTAACTAATACGGCCATATACATCAAATTGATCTAAAAAAAAAAAAAAGATAATCTTTTTTTATCCACATTCATATGTCCATTCATTCTTAAAAGTGTTCCTCGTAGCCGAGAGCAAAAAATTGTCTCAATTTCTTTTCTTTGGCTTGATGCGCAACTTCTCAAAGCTCTGAGTCTTCGAAAAATATATTCACCCACACTTCTGAAATTTTGATAAGTGATCATGCTACAAAGGATCAGCCGATCACATTATTCTATCTTTATTTGTTGCCTACAAAGCTCTATCAGTCCAAGTGGGTGCTAAAGAACTCGGCAATTGCTGTTAAAAATAACAGATTTGCGTCGATTCATCAAGCTATTTTTAATCTGTTATATACATATAGAATATAGATAAAAAAATAAAAAAAAATATAAATTTAAAAGGAGAAGTGGAGGAGACATGCCTGCAATTTTTGTGGAGAGTTGTGTAAAAGATCACTGATGTTTTCTCCGTCTATGTACAATTTTTATCTAATTAAATAGAAAAATAAAAAAAATAGTGAAAAATAACCTAAAAAAGAGAAAAAATATACAATGAGGCAAAAAAAATACATGGTCAATAAGTTGATTAGCCCGCATCAATGTAGAGAAATTTTTTACTCCTGCATCTTTTGTTAGGAGACGTTTTAGCCATTGGACAATGGAGGGAGAGATTTTATAAGGAAAGCAGAAATATTTTACGAAGTTTTAGGTAAAAAAACATAGATCGACGTTTTAGAAAGAGAGTTTTAGGAAGTTTTAAGAAAACAAAGAGACATTTTAAGAATGAAAGACGTTTTAAGAAACCAAATAGACGTTTTAGGAAAGCGTAAATAAGTTTTAAGGAGAGTTTTAGAAAATTTTAAAAAAATAAAGGGACATTTTAAAAATGAAAGACGTTTTAAGAAACCAAATATACGTTTTAAGAGAGGAGATAGACGTTTTGGATAGTATGTAATGGTTTTAGAATAATATACACTTAATATAACAAATTCAATTTTGATATAGTCATTAATTGTATTAATGCAGGAAGGAAGAATAGATGATAAAAAATTCGGTGTCGATGACATGGCACTCTGCATGAGGAGAGAGAGGGACGCTGCCCACTTCTCTACTATAGTATAGATATGTAAATAGATATAGATGGCTTTGATCATGAAATAACACAAGTATTCAGGACCCGCATTTTAAAATGAAGACCCCACCTCTACTTTGGTCTTAAATGCTGCGACCTCACCTTCGCTGTAGCAAGGCCACATTAAAAGTTTTCACCATAAACTAGAATCTAGATTAGAAATAAACTGCTGTTTTTTGAAGAGCAGTGTCGTTTTCGTAATTTTGAAACTTTTCCGTAACACGCGCGTTGCTAGCTTACCATCCGTTTTTGTTTCGACGCCGAATAACGGCATTGTCTTATGATTGTATTTTGGGCTGTTTCTTGCAGGCGAATCATCTCTATACCTAAATATGGCCACCTTTTTAAACACCCCTCCTACCCCCCCCTAAAGGTCTTAACCCCATCTCTCTCTTTCTTTCTCTCTCTCTCTAGAACCATGTCCGAAGAGGGAGGCCATGGCAACTTGTTGCTGGAAAACAATTCATGGGTTTTTCCCACTTCGGATAATTCAGGTGGTAGTGAAGAAAAATCTGGAAAAAACCCGCCTGATTCGAGCTCAAATAGCCCGACTGCAACGACAAGGGCGACAACATCGGTGGGTGGTCAGAAGCGAAGTCGAAAAGGGGTTCAGAAAATTGGAAAGGGTGGTGGTGAGTGGAATGACGGTAAAGGTGGTGGTGAATCAGACCATGAGATACACATATGGACGGAGAGAGAGAGGAGGAAGAAGATGAGGAACATGTTCTCTAATCTTCATGCTTTGCTTCCTCACCTCCCTGCCAAGGTAACTATACATGTTTCAAGGTTGAAGACTCTCTCTCTCTCTCTCTCTCTCTCTCTCTCTCTCTCTCTCTGACTTTTTTAATTATTTTCTTCATGGGCTAACAAGTGACAAGTGAGCATAGGGTTGTATAGGATACCAGGTTCTAAATCAAGGAAAATTTTATTTTCAACATATACATGGAGTATTGTTTCCTAATCAAGATTAAAGCAGTTTCAAGTTTCCTATTTTTCCTTTTTTGGTAGCCCGGCTACTGCTCAGTTTCAAGTTTCAACTGAGGACCCATTAGGGTCAGAAGGAAATTCTGAGCAATAAATGCTAATTTGGCACTAAGGACGTGTTTGATTCCACACAAAATTGTTCTGGAGATTTTTTTTGGAAAAATACACCTTATAAGGCAGTTTGATTGCACCCGAGAAAATATGCAATTTTCAATTATGTGAGAAAATAATGGTGAATTCTGATGGAAACGAATTCTCACCTATGTGGAACGGAAATGAATTCCAGGCTTTGATGGTTAAATCTCATTTTCTTGGGAAAATTTTCTAAATTTAAAATGACTATCAAACAAGGGAAAATTATGTTTTCCCGAGAAAATGTGATTTTCTCACAGGGAAAGTTGGCAATTAAACACGCCCTTAGTGGATTTTGCAATTAAACACGCCAAGGATTTCTGTATATCTTTTGTCTTAGAAACCATAATTCTCAGTATCTCTTCATTCATGAGGTCGCAGATTTGATTCTTGTTTAAAACCAAAATGTTCCATTAATTCTAGCCAAGAAGTGATCATCAGGGATTAAATTAAGACTTTTTAGAATAGTAAATTATAAGAATTTTGGAGTATTTTGCAAGGAAGAACGTGTTCTCTATGATTGATGTTATGCAGTTATGCTTCTTCTTTTTTCATATAATTTTTCTCCATTAATAAATTCAATGGGTATAGATTCTAGCTAACTTATTTTTTATTTTTTTATTTTTTTTTTATGTTTCATTTCTTCTTCCTAAACTTTGTTTGAATTTTTTTAGGCCGACAAATCAACGATCGTTGATGAAGCAGTGAATTACATCAAAACCCTTCAAGGCTCACTTCAGAAGCTACAGAAACAAAGGCTAGAAATGCTCCGAGGGACGATAATTATTGACTGTGAACCATCGATAGCGGCACCAACAACACGAGCATTAGACTCTCGAGAGGCATTTTTTGCTGATCAGGGATCTTCCAGGAACTTGGCAATGACGACGACCGCCACAACGAACTCACCCCACTCCCTCTTGGTCCCTCACTTGCCTTCTTGCTTTCAGACATGGTCTTCACCCAATGTTGTCTTGAATGTGTGTAGCGACGACGCGCAAATTAGTGTGTGTGCACCAAGGAAACCAGGGATCTTATCTACACTCTTCTATGTATTAGAGAAGCATAAACTGGAAGTCGTAACTGCTCACATTTCCTCAGATTATTACACCAGCATGTACATGATCCATGCCCATGTACGAACTGTGTATATATCTTCTTCTTCCTTTTATTTTATTTAATTTTAGTTATTATTTCTTTTTTGCTAAAATCATTTTTAGACATTCTACCATATATCTAGAAAAATAATAAAATGCTCAATTAACAATCATAAAGAGTTACATGGTTGGGATTTTCTCACTGATTCAATTCATTGTCTCATTGTATCATCTAGTAGACCTGCCAAAGATAATTAAATTACTAGGTTTTCACACATCGTTCTATTGAACTTATACTGTTGAACACTGTATGCTGCAAGAATCATTTGAGATGTTGCGATAATTAAGCAATGTTGTGAATATAAAACTGCTAGCTAGTAATAATGTGAGATTTTTTTTGTTGGTGGATCGATAATCTAGACTCAAACCCGGCCGCGACCTCATGCTTGCGGTACAGTTTTCTTAGTTCTAATATGGTTTGTTTTGAACAGGCAAGTGGAGCTTCTGATCAATTTCCAGAGGCATTGCCAGTGGAGGAAATATACAAGTTGGCAGTTGGAGAGATGATGTTCTGGCTCTCTACCTGATAATTAATACCAGTAAATCAATAAAAGAAGGGCGTTATCGACAGTAATTACGAAATTCCTTCCATAGAGTGCAATGTGAGAGAGAGATTGATTGTCACCATTTTTATAGGATGAGCAGAATCTCTTGTTTATTGATGAAATGGGTACGTGATCAATCGCATTCTCCTCATCATATGAAGTAGATTTTCACTTTCGGGATCTATGCGTGGACAGTATAAGGTATCGATGACCTGACTTACCCGTATCCACATTTCGGACTGTATATGGAACTTGAGTATGTTCTCAATATATAGATGAGTTTAGTCATCACTCCATTTTGGAGAATCTAATCTGCCACATTATTTTTGTAGCTGGATCTTTTCACCTTTATGTTTGGATTTCAAATTCAGGCCATGTCACATAATCAGGAAGAAAACGACGAAAACGTTATTTTTGCTTGCCTTTTTTTTTAAAATATCTGCATAGAAAACAATATCATTTAACTTACCCTCTCGAATAAATTCGATGTTTTGTTATACACTGCTATAACCGCAAGAGTGCAATTATAATTGTCAACATGGATAATGTATCACTTGGAAGGGGAAAGAGATGCTTTACTTCCATGTTGCATGGCATGAGGCCTACAGGTTTGTCCTTACTCTTCCAAACCATGAAGGTTGTACCTTAGGAAGAAGGATAATGAAATCATCTGGATAGCAAAATCTAAGGATAGAAATAAATTATAACCTATCAAATCTAATACGGAGAATATGTGATGAGATACACCAATACTGATATGGTGTATCTCAAACAACTTATTATAATGTTATTCTCTAATACTCCCCTCAAACTCATAGGGATCAAGAATCGAGGATCAATGATTATCATGAGTTTGCCGAAATCCAATGCCTTGAAAGTTGAAATCGTTGAAGAATGCTATCACCATTATGAGTTTTATCAAATGATTGAATTGCCTTGATCAAGTTTTAATGCTGGTGATCGCCAATGAAAAAGATGATTGCCAGCTAGAATGATGATCTATGATTATGGTTAAGCCTGAATTTTTTATTTTTTTGGACTACCAAAACAAGGTGAGAGCATGCTTGTCTATGAGAAGAAGAAATTTGAGCTTGTTTGAGGAAAAAAAAATCTTCCGGACTAAAACCCATTACATTTTAATCCAAATAAATGAGCTTCATTAGGCCAAAATGTGCGTAGCCATCTATTTGCCTCTTAGGATTGGGCTCTATAAATCCTCAAACAATGAAGTGTGTGGGCATATTCTGGACCTCACAAGTTTGGACCTCTCTTTTGGGCCTCATTGGTGTGCATTTTTTTGGGCATCTTGGGCTAAAAGTCCTCGAGCAATTCTCCCTTTTTTTTTGGAATTTGGTCTCCACTTGAGTTAGATTGGCCGGGATTTGGGCTCAGCCAATCAGGCCAGAGCCAATGAAATTTGGGTTTGTGACAAGGCCCGTAAATAAAACTTCTTTTTTGAGAAAAAAGAGGGCGGCTGGATGATGTGCAACGACGAGGTTGTTTATGATGGGCAACCACTTGGAAGCAGTGTGGTGACTAACGATGATTTCGGTGATGAACAAGTGATGATAACTGGAGCAACTTGGTACATTGCAAAACAGCATGAAAAGAACGATCTTTATCAAACCAGGGCAGTCGAGGATGATGGCTGCTCTGATTGACGATGATGATGGTCTCCTATGATGATTAAGGAGGAAAATGGTGGTGAGCATCTTGATTTGTGAATATGGGATTTGATTTATACTGCATTTGAGCTGTTGGCGAAGTAGAGGGGTCTCATGGCCCTACATGGCTCATTTTTGGGGCCCACTAACCGCATGGATATGTTTAGCAAACGAAGATGCAATCACACACACACCATAGATTTACACTGTTCCCTCAAGATTGAGATACGTCCACGGACTCACACCGATTCCACTATATTCTGAGTCAGAAGGGTCGCAATACAATCATAATCGTCTCAATAAACCGAAGTATAAACTCCAAGAGATGAAACTAGCTAGGTTTTTCATAACTCTATGTAAAAGCTGGACCAATGGTACTGTAGCTTGATTTACATTACTCTAGCACCATCAGCAGGGGCAGAGCCAGGAAGGGACCACAAAACATAATAGTCCGGATCTAGGCAGTAAGGAGCGAGGGATTTGAAGAGTTGGGTTGTATGTTAACGTAGAAAATGGCCTAGAGTGGGGTGTCTCCGAGTACAGGAGTACTGTATAGTCAACTTCAAATAGTCCGGATAAGGTGTAGATGATGACGATGACTTGTTAAAAGACAAGTATGACACATGTGATCACCAATGTTGGGGAGCATGTGATCACCAATGGCCCTCCATGACAAAAAAATAAAAAAAAAACACACCAAACCATGTGATACCATGGTTGCTAGCCATAACCATGTGACTACCATGTCTACCCGCCCCAACTCCCTTTTTCTCTGTTCTCTCTTTCACTTTTCTACCCTACCCGGCCATTTTATGTCTTTGGGACCCCTTAAGACGTCAGATCATCAAGAGAGTCCAGTCCATCCATACACCATTATGCCTTCTCGACATTTTGAAGTCTCCCTCCCAAAATGTCGACACATATACTCCTTGTTAAGTCCCTTAACAGATTAACCAAGAGCTTAACTCGTAGGTTAGGTTAGACCTTGGGTTAAGGGAGTTGAAGTGCTGGTACGCGTGTCGACATTTTGGGAGGGGGGACTTCAAACTTTGAAAGCATTACCATCATCCCTATCAGCTGTTGTCCCTATCTAGGTATGGACCGCTGATGGTCATGATCAGGATTATTCATCCACAAATCCCAAAAACCTGCACGCAAAACTCGAACACAATCCAACCGTCTGGACCCGGCGACGACGATACAACAGTATTACAAATGCCTCGCAAGTGTCTTCTGGGTCTACTGACCTATCAATGTTTCGGCCCACCCATTGATAGATCTATACAAGGAAAATATAATGGATACTCAAATCCATGGATTTATGGTGTGTAGAAAGGTAGACCGGGTCTACTGACCCATGGATGTTTTGGCCCACCCGTTGGTAGATTTTTTTTTTTGATAAATAGGGAATTATATTTCATGATATGATTTATGGTGTGTAGATTCACCAAGGTGGACCGTTTATCCCCGTTTATCCCTAGGTCAGTCACTGACCGTCAGTGTGCCCTCAGGGTACTTTTTCGTGAGGAGCTATGGGGCGTAAAAAAAAAAATGCATTATGGGGCACACTGTTTTGGGTCCACTGACTCATGAATAATTTGCTCACCCCTCTATGGACCTATACACCATCAACCAGCCTGATTGATGATCTCTAGCCATTGGATCGAGCATTTTTCATGAGGTGATTTCTAGTTGATGGATTCGAGTATCTTTTGGGGTACTCAGATTGGATGGCTATATATAATAAATCAGGCTGATTGTTGGTGTATAGGTATATGCAAGGTTTAAAATTTCATTTCGGAGAAATGTCTCCATCAAATGTAAAACCGAGACAAACTCCGAAATAAAATAATGAAAAAAATAGTGAAACAGCAAAATTTCTGAAACATTACGAAACTTTACAAATTTTTTAGATTGTATCGTAATGTCTCAGTGAAACAAACCGAAACATACGAATCATTCAATGTTTCGTTTCGGTTCTCTTATGAAACATTCCAAAATTTTAAACCATGGACCATATATATTAAGAGATGTTATTGGTCAATGATTTCTAACCTTTGGATATGAGTAACCCAAATAATGGTCGGAATCCATAGTTTAATGTAAACAATAGAAAATACTAATCCAATGGATAGAAGTTACCAATCAGGTTGAATTTTTGGTATATATGTAAGTCCAGCTAGCGATGGGCCAAACATCCATACGGTAAGTGGTCTCTGAGAGTGTGACACGTGGATCATATTATGGTCCATTATCAATGTTGATAGAAGCCCTATAATCACTCACGTGCCGCCCCTAGTATATGTAACCTCAAACGAAACTAGGGTTTTCCGTGTAAAAGTACGGAAAGGCCCTTTAGAAACCTCTGGGAAAAATTACAGTGAGCAAACTAGCACCACCAAGCTCCACAAATAGTGCTCTTAAAGTGTTTTCCACGTGGCATATAATTTCCCCATTAAAAAATCTCTTTATTTATTAAAAAGAAAAATTTAGGAATTGAGGCAGTTCGTGGGATATACATATACAGTCCCAAATGTCGTCACGTACAAACGGCTATTCAACTTTTTATCTTCTGTACGTGGCAACTTTTGAGAGTATGAGCATCAGTTTTCGATGTAGCCAGCCTGAAAATATCCTGTAAACAACGACAAAGAGAATATATTCTTATTGAGTAATTAACCATCATCGTCACTCATCATTATCTAACTATAGCTACGTACTCATCAGATTTTTTTTTCCCTGCAACTTTAAACAAAATTCATAAATACAAAAATACATACGTACACATGTTTATATACCAATATAGAAATCAATTCTCTTTTTTTTTTTCTGCTAAATTGGGATCGAATTGAGGAAGAAGATCAAAATGGGACGACATCACTGCAACAAAAATCGTCAGAATAATTGGCAATTGAATCGTCCGGCCAAGAATCCCGAAGTAGCTTAAGCAGTAGTTGCGCCTTACGTTTTGCTCGCTCGGAGCAACCGCTCTGTACAAGTAGCAACAGCTGCGTAACTACCCCGGCCTCCACCGCATCTCCTTGTAACTGCTCTGATGCAGAGCAGAGTGACAGCAGAGCTCCCGCTGCGTACTCCGTCGCACGGTCTGATATCTTCAGTACAATCTTCACTAGAAGAGGGACTATAAGCGCGTGCGAAGCAAATGCTGCGCAACCTGCCGGGATCCGGCATAGCAATTCGATAGTAGCCAGAGCGCGCTCCGCATCGCATTTCTCGAAATCGGCCAATCGATTTATAAGCGCTTCGGCCGCTCCAGCCGACACAGCTTTGTGTCGGTTCTGCTTAATCAGGCACAAGGCGAATAAGGCTTTAATGCTAACCTTTAGCGCTCTTGGATAAGTAAGTGGATCGTTTAGGATTCTTGTTATTCCTTCGAATATCCCATCAGCATTACCAATGAGGATCCGTAGCTCCAACGATCGAGTCCCGGCGACGACGCCTTCAATAAGCGCTGCAGCGTTGACGCGGACTTCGATAGAGTAGTGGAAGAGGAGGGAAACTAGGAAGGCAACTCGGTCTGGTTGAGAAGCTTCAGACTCGCACTCTGACTCGGTGAGCGGGAACATTACAAGCAGAGCAAGCGACTCGTGAGTCAGCTCGTTCGATTCGGTTTCTGTGTTGGAGAAGACAATAGAGAGGAGAGTATGTCGAGCGTTTTGCGCGGAGATGAGAGAACGGTTCTTGTCTGAGTCTCTAGCGAGACCTCTGATTCGGCGGAGGGCAGAGAGGCGCGACTCGGGAGGAATAGACACGGAGGAGGCCTGGTTGAGTAGTGAGCGGATCAAAGCCGGGTCAGCGGGTTGCTTCGGTGTGGGGATGCGCTCGACACCGAGGGATCTATTAGCGACACACCAGTCCTGGATGAGACGGCGGAGGGTGTGGTTAGGAATGAGAGTGATGTCGAAAAGCTGTGCGCGGGTGACGGGGCAAGTGGTGTTGCCGGTTGCGACCCAGGACTCGATACTGGCTCGGTCGTAGGTTTGGCCGGTGCTAACCGTAACCGGATCTCGCATAAGCTCTAACGATATTGGACACCTGAAGTAGTATGGGATCTGAACCCCTGTGTCTAATGGCTCTAAACTTCCACGCATTCTCTCTCGATCTTTTGCTGCTGTTTCTCTCTCTCTCTCTCTCTCTCTCTCTCTCTCTCTCTCTCTCTCTACTGTTAAAACATTCTAAAAGGACGACTACTTACAGCAGGACAACTCCACGACTGCCTCTTCTGAATAGCTCTGCAGAATGCAGATTGCAGATTCTCTCTTCTTGCTTTCTCTTCTCTTATACGCTCATGTCCACAAGAGTCGTGGTGTAACAAGGTATACCTCACGCTTTTTGGCTCGAGGAAGAAGCACTATTTTTTGTTAGTCACCGCTGCCATAGATGTTTAGTACACCCTTTTGTAGACATTCTTACAAAAAAAATCAGCTTGTTTGGTATTTTTAGCCGTTGGTTTTAGTACTCAAATGTTCTTTGAATCTACGGCTATAATCACACCTTAAAAAGTACTAAAATCTAATGGGTAGAAATTAGCAATCAGGGTGATTTTTGGCTTGTGTATACAATGGAGTGGGCTAAACATCTATACGGTCAGTGGTCCCAAATGGCAATGGTGAGTTACAGAAATCGTGCTTGCTCACGCGGAAAAGAGTGAGGTATACCTTTTGTTACATCTTTTTCCTGTCCCAACATAACAACAGCAGTAGCACTGCTATTATCTGACTCTCCACACGTGTGACCCTTCTCGAATCTTAACCCTAGTTCAATTTTCAACCATGGTCAAATGGATTATCTTTATGTTGCAATAAATAAAGCTGGGTTTTGTTTTTGGACCCACTTTGGCCCAATATGTCACTCGCCAGTTTGTTGTAGATCACAGTGGAAGTTGTTGGAACCTAACATCTTTATTTACAGTATATTTTGGTCTCGATTTACTGCGGTGTTCAGGTCAAAGGTCAAAGTGGAGCAGTAATGTGTGGGGCCAGATTTTGTTTTATTGATGATATTTCATGATTGATGGCAAATCATAAAACCCTCCCGTGATGGGACCCGCATTTGTGGACAAATTAGGCGACCCAGATCTACACGAGGTGGAGAATCTATCACATGCCAGATATGAATAGAGGTGTCCTATAGTGTCGTTTAGCGGCGCACAGAAGCGTGCGGGCTGGGGGCGACAGTGCGCCCCACGAGCCATGCCCCTTCGTCCCTCTGGTTCCCGGTCAACCGGGCATGATTGCCGGGCCAGCCTACACCTTGCTTCCCAATGCACGTGCTAGAACCCCCTCGCACGTGTTCCCAGCTATGCCTTTGACCAGTTGCTGAAACATGACTTGCCTTGTGCTCCGTGTACAAAATTCCGCTTTGGTGGTGCTGCAGCACCCTGTGTTGGCTGGACTGGACAGATCCGTAGGTGGGCCACGTTATTAACTATGAGCCCATGAACTAATAATCTTTTCTTATTATAAGCCCACGTACAGGAAAGAATTTGGTTTAAGTCTTATCCACATATATGTCGGATGTCTCCTGTCTCTATTGTGGGGCCCGATATATGTATTGGGCCTGAAACTTTATTATTCTGTCTACTTATTGGCGAATGTAAACATGTGATTCCAAGCTGTTGGATTTGTGTGTTCATGATTGATCCCCTGAGCAATGGCTAGGAATCATCTAGCAGACTGATTCTTGGCCAGTCAAATATTTATTGATCAATTGGCAAAAAAATGGTTAAATCCAACTGTTATAATCACCCTTTTAAAAAGTACTAAAATCTAATGGCTATAGATTACCAATCATCCATGCGGTCAGTGGTCCAGATTGCAGCAGTGAGTAAAAATAAAAAAAAGGTGCTTGCTAGCTGACGCCAAAAGCGTGAGCTACGGCTTGTTACATCAATTCCCAGTATTTTCTATTTTCTAACGCACTTATGTGAGTGTAAAGGTGGCAAATCTAGTTGGCTTTATGATTCGACAAAAGATGTTGTGTCTGTGGTCCTATTTTATAATGGAAAACTACTTTCCATATGGCTCTTTCCACCGCTGATTGTGGTCCTTGATATTCGATCACAGTGGAGTCAGTAGCCCCCGAGCTTAGCTCGAGATGGCGAAGTTGATCAGCTTAATTATTTTTTTAGCAAAAAGCTAAGTGGGTAGAACGTTGTTCCTCTTTGGGGAATATGATCAGACAAACGTGGGGTTTAACTTTCGAAGGTATCTGTTTTTAGTATAAAGGAGGCAACCTACTTGGGTTGGGATCGATTCTGCCTAGGTGTAGCTCTCTCTCCAACTGAGTCGTTTATCAACTACAGAGATGTGTTTTTATAGTATTTACTGTCATTTTGAGTAATATGCTCCCGACTCCAATGATGGAAAACCCATTAAATATTCTCCAAAGAATGATCTACAGTCTTATCAACATTTTGATATACATAACCGCACATCCTCGTCCTTCAAATTTGTACTTATATCGAAATATACAGACCGCCGAGAGATACCTGCATAAAACACTCTGACTATCAAGTCGGTAGCTTAGCATTTTCAAAATACAAATTTATTCTAGATAGTCTGATCTCAATTCAAAAAGTCACAATCCCTTACTTAATGTCTAGGCTCTATTTATAAGAGAGATAACTTCCTTGTTTTGTTATATAGACTAGTAGGGTGGCCCGTGCCTACGGCACTCCCTGACAAAGCATTTGTCAAAATCGGTTGGAGTGGCTGAGATCCAATGTCTAGTTGGGGATAAAATCTCGGTCCTTCTTTGTTGAAACCTATAAGAGGGGTATAAGTGGGGAAACAACTTCCCTGTTTTGTTATATAGATTGTTTGGTTGGTTTTGTCAAGTAGGTTTTATTTATTGAGACTTAAAATCATTTTCATGTTAGATCATGTAAAGCCACCACATCCATCAAAACGAAAGACACTACACAAGCGGAAAGAGTCCAAGGCTAGGAATCAGACTACCATCTTAGCTAAGCCCTAGGATAGAGATCAGGTTACTGTCGCGGTTCTCTGACTATTGCTGTAGAGGAATTGAAAGGGGAAGAGAGATGAGAAGTGCTTGAATTTGGAACATTTGAGGTACAATTATTGGGAAGAGAACCTTACGTGGCTATGAATACTAATCTAGTGGTTAATTTGGCTCTTTTTGATTAAGAAGTGGATGAAGCAATGGCTAGGATTTAAAGGCCAAGAGAAATGCACCTCCATTCATTCCTCAATGTCAAACTGAGGTGGTCATCTGAACCTAAGTCGGAGGGGTCTACTAAGCAAAGGTCAAGAGAAGATGCGGTGAATGCGTCACGTAAGAGGTAGAGGTGAATTTCCCTTCATCCTACTGTGCAAGGTCCTAGAGGGGTGAAATTGTTTTTGCCAATTGAGGGGTACGCCAAATTTTAAAAAGTACTTGATATATTCTTTCCCCCCATCAAAAAAAAAAAAAAAGTCTCTGAAAACTTCAATAAACCTAGCTTTTTTTATCTTTCAAATCACATTTTTCAATTTGATTTTTAGGGTTTTTAAACCCCTTTTTTTAGTCCATTTTTGGGCTCTTAATCATATTATTTGTCGAGAAGCTGATTTCAAGGTTAAAGCCCTATTTTTAAATCCAATTCGGGGCTATTAAAAATCCATTTTTGTTGGGTCATTCTTCTAAGTTTGGGGCCGATTTAAATCCTAATATAAATACTGTTTGGACTGAAAAAAGAACAACAAAATAAGCTATTTTTTTAGGAGAGCTTAAAATACCTACCAAACTAAAACGAGCGCTTAAAATTTCAAAAAGAACCCTATGTATTCTGGGAATTAGATCACGTCTTCGTGCTCACATACCCTATTGCTATAGCACTCTTTAGTCATAGAGAGAAAAATTTCACAATGTGCACAAAAAGACAACTAATTTTTAAATTTATTTAATACAAATATATAGGTGGCGACTTTTGAGAGTCCGTGTATTTGTATTTGAATGCAAGGCCTACACATCGTTACGGTTTTGTGTCGTCGCTATGAGATGCTACTACAATTATTTTGTATCTCAAAAAATTATGCCTATTTTTTGGAATTATCCTCTCTAATCTATGGCTTTTATGGATTGATTGTTCGTGGTCCATGAACAATTTAAAAAAAAAGTTTATTTTTTAGTTAGCTGGTCTGTCAATCAACCTGAGGGTTGGGCTCGAGCTGAAAATCTCAAGCCTGAACTCGGGTTAGGTTCTGGTTGATTGCTTTGAAACTTGGGCTGGGCTCGGGTTGACTTGCAACCCAACCCGACTGAGTTGCAGCCCTAAGAGTGGGGGGGTGGGGGGGGTCTATTTTTTCACTAATGATCTGGTGGGATGTTCATAAGGTGCTTACAAAAACAAAAAAAGTGGACGTAAAAGTGATTCCACCATATTTTGGAGTACTTGGACGGATTCGTTTGTAACTACTGTAATAAAATAATGTGTTCTTTGATCATACGGATTACATTTAGCAACGAAGAGTCCCAACGACCCATCTCAATCACTAAAGCCTCCGCACTTCGACAGGTACCCCATGACAACCTTGACATGACTTATTTTTTAAAAGACTTCAATTTTAAAATTTTAAAAAGCGATACGTTTCCCGGGCCTGGCTAAAATCCTAAGCTCAGCCTGTTAAGGGGGTTTATGGGCTGGGCCACGTGGTTCGACCAAACTGGTCCAGTCAATGGAATCCCCTTTAGAGGGTGGGGGCTCAAAAGTCATACCCAAGCACAGTCCCACATGCATATCGGTCTGTCGGGCCAAATTTACACCCCTAGTGTCAAGTGTAGAGGTTTTAGTGATTAAGATGGGTCACTAAAACTATGAAGGTGGAGTTAGTCACGAATTATAAGTAGTTTGGTATTATTGGTTCCACCATAATAAAAAATTCATGATCAAAGTGTAACATCACCTTACAATTGTTTCATATGAGCCACGTGGAACTCTTGAAGACTACTGCCCGTACGAATGTTTGGCCCATCCATAGGTGGAGGATACACGCCTGATTGGTGACTTTTAGCCATTGGATCTGAGTACTCCAAATCAAGGTTTAAAAATCGGCCGTTATAACGGATTCGGACCTACCCCATTACGTTATGCACCGTTAAAATGCCCAGAAAATAATAGCCCTTTTCTGTTATAACAAAAATAACGACCATTAATTTTTGGAAAAAAATGTGAAAAAATGGCTGTTTCCCCCCATTATTTTTCCGGTATTGAAAATTTGAAATTTCAGCACCTTTTTTTCCGCTTTTTTCTGTTTTCATTATTTTTCCTTTTTTGCCCCTGAGCGTTTTTTCCGTTATAATGGAAAAACGGTAATGCCCCAGACTGTTATACCGTTATAACGGTCCCTTTTAAACCTTGCTCCAAATAATTCTTCCACGGATAAAAATCTACCCATGAAAAAGGTTAAAATTCAACGGTTTGTAGTCTTCAAGAATCAGGCGTGTATCCTCCACCTAGTGATGGACCAAACATTCTCTTTCACCAAAATTGGACTCGTGAGAGACGGGCAATAACAAAGAAAGTTTTTTTGCTGAGGATGACATCCTCTTTAGATCCAGACCGTAAATGCCTCGAAATTTAAGACTACGTCAAAGTCCATCGACAAATCGAGTTCCTATTTCTGAACAACATCGTTGAAGACTGTTCAACAACGGCTCGTAGAACACTCGGGAGACCACTGATCGTACGGATGTTTTTCCCACCCTTCGGTGGACCTTGAACCAAAAAATCAGCTTCATTGGTGATTCTAGCCATTGGATTTGAGTATCCCAGCTCAAATAGCACAGCTAAAAATCAACCTAGGAAAAGACTAAAATCCAATGGCTAGAAAACACCGATCTGGCTGAATTTTTGAATGTAGGTCGACGTAGGAATGGGCCAAACATCCATACGGTCAGTGACGTGAAATATCGAACAAATCTTTCTATTGCGTGTGAGAAGGGTAGTAAAAATCCTTTACTGTCATTAAGGAGGACGTCTTCTTTAGATCCACGCGGTTTTATGGTCCTTGGGATTTAAAAACACGGGTCAAGTCTAGCGAACAAATCTTTCTCCGTGCGTGTGAGACGGGAATTACACCATACGAATCACGGGTGAAGTCTAGCAAACAAATCTTTCTCCGTGCGTGCGAGACGGGAGTTACACCATACGAATCCCAAGTACTACCAGCGTCCCTCTCAGCCCAAAATCATCATGTTATAGTCCGTTCAATGTATTTGATTTCGTTTCCTCTTTTGACTGAAAATCTTGGTTGGCCGTCGGGAAAACTAATATGCAAATGTTTACATATTGGTCTATTTGGTACGTGAGAAAAAGAGTTCTGACGGCGAATATTATCTTGGCCAAATATTTACTCATATCAATATTTAACAATGTTTGGTACGTGTATGAGCTAGCTCACTTCAGCTTACTTCATTTTCTTTCAATTTGAGTGGGTCCCACATATCAAAATAAGTCAAAAATAGGTTGGGCGAGTGCAGGAACCACATATTATGTCAAAGGATAAAAAAAAAAATTTATTTTTATTTTTTTTATATATTAAAAGATTAATTTTTATTGAAAATAGTGATTTTCTGGTGACAATCAGCGTGACAATATTTACACAGAGGGGGGGAGGTGATCAAATATTTTTCCACCTTGGAGGGCAAATATGTGGGCCCGGCTAAATATTCGCCAAGGGCGAGTGGCTGCCAAACGCACCCGGGCGAATATTAGCAGGGCTAAATATTTTATTTTCCCGCCGCGGTGCGTTACCAAATAGGCCCTAAAGACTATGCAAATGTGGCCTTAACCTCTCTCCTTGACCAAGGTTCGGTTGTTATGTGTCACTTTTTGACCACGCTTACATACACTAAAGTATGGAACCATCTACATACTAGTTTTTTTTTATAACAATTGGGTTTGATTTTATCCACAGTTTTTTCACGGAAAGCGAAAGTAGCGTGGGAAAATGTTTCCAATGGATTTCGAAAAACGCAGGGTGTGTTTGATTACAAAGAAAATTTTCCTAAGAAAATACATATGAGAAATGCCTTAAATGGTTGATGAGTACATAGTTCAATCATGTGAGAAAATAAAAGTGTACTTTCAGGTGGAAATAAATTCTCAACTACTTGGAGGAGAAATGAATTCCGGGCTTAGTAGGGAAAATTATTTGGATTTAAATAGCTTTGTAGGGAAAATTATACAGATTTAAAATGGCTATCTAACAATGTACAATTGTGTTATCCCAAGGAAAATGCAATTTTCCAACTTAGCAATCAAACACGCCTTTAGTGCATGTTTGGTTCGCATGCAAACCATTGCGTGCACAATGATTTGTGTGTGCCAATGAAAGCACACCCACACTTTTTTTATGCATTTGGTTTACACATAAGAATTACAAAATAGAAAAATTCAGATGTATTGCACATGTATACGTATTATTTTATGCTCGTACAAAAACATATTAAATCTGTGGGCCCCAACATATAAAAGGACAAAGTGGGCAAAACACGCACCAAGGCAGGTTCTACCCGCATCAAAATGGTCACCACGACTCATATGTGGGTCCCATCATATATAGAGGGTGGGTGTCACAAAACTTGGGTTTGAAAGTAATAGTCATACATTTGTTGAGATGCTCACCTCTATATACGTGTGGGACCCACATATGAGTAGTGGGGCCAACCTTGATGCATGTGGAATCCGCCTTGCTCTTTAATGTATGGAGCCCATATATTTGGTAGATTCTTAGTGTGTATACTAGTACGTGTATGCGACACGCTGAATTTTTCTAATTTGCAGAGTGAATGATGGCACAAGGGTAAGATGGGTTTTTATCTGCTAAAAAAAGGTGTGCAATGATTTTCGTCCATGCAAATGTAAATGGTCGGATACATGCGTTCTAAACACGCTTGGCAAATGATTGCAAGCACAAACGAATATGCATACCGCAATTACACGTATTCCAAACGCACCCTAAACGATGACATGTTTTTTTCTGGGAAATCTAGTATGCAAATGGTTGCATACCTCTACCTCACGTAAAAACCAATCCTTGTTAACCCTGTTAAAATGGGTTTAATTGCTAAGTGTCGCCTTCTGGCCACATTTACATACTCTAAATTATGCAACCATTTGCATACTAGATTTTCCCTTTTTTTTTTGGGTAAGTCACGCCCTCGTTGCTCACAGCTAAGCTATGCAACCATTTGCACACTTGATTTTCCCCTTTTTTTTTTCCGAGGGAAGTCACGCCCTCGTTGATCACAGCTAAGCTCTCTCGGAAAATTCTGGTGTCGTCCGCGCAAAGGTCCAAAGTCCAAACTGTGATGGTCCTCGTGATTTGATAGATGTGAATATCGGGGAGCATCCAACGGTATGGACCTCAGGAGAACATTCTCTCAGGAGGACAGCAACACTGCTCACTCTTTCGTTCTCTCAAGTCTCAAGACTCTTAACTGAGTCCCGACCCGAGTCCTTTCCAAACGTATACGCCGAAGCCCAACTTGTATAGCCCTTCTCTTCTTCCTCCGCTCTGTTCTTCTTTTAAAACCAAGCAAGAACAAGAAGAAGAACAAGAGAGAAGAGAAAAGCGAAAATTAAACCCGAGAGTTTCCAGACAAAACCATAGCAATGGAGGCGAAGGCGAACGGGGCGAAGGAAGAGCACGAGCGTACTAAGCTCGATGGACCGACGAATCCGATGGTTACGCCTCTCCTCACTGATCTCTATCAGTTCACCATGGCTTATGCTTACTGGAAAGCCGGCAAGCATCTCGAACGGGCCGTGTGAGTAGAATTCCCGAAACCGAAAGAATTTGAGTTTTTTATTCGGTGGATTTGTGTTGTTGTTTGTCGTGTTTAGAGTTTTATTCCGATGGTACAGTTGATTTGTTCGTTTTATTTGGTGAAGAAACCTGCGAGAAAATCGATATTAGAGATGTTTAATAGATTGATTTGTTAGGGTGAAATAATATGTTTTGAATTGTTCTGTACGTTTCAATTTGTATGAAATGAGAGGTGAACGGTGTCTGGATAGATTTGTTTTTCATTAGGATATAAAGAGTTATCTCTGAGATATGAGTTAGGATAATAAATTTTCAACTCTTGCAAAATTGTTGAAACTCAACAGATGATTGATGTTTTGGAAGCTGAGGAAGTAATTAGTACGTTGTGGGAAACAATTTACCTTATTTGTTCGTAAAAATTGGATTTTTTTATCACTTCTAAGATTATAAATCTTCCAACTTGCTAATGTGTTTGCAGCTTTAGTACAAACAACTTTGATTTGAAGTACAAACTAAATGATGCAGATAATTAGAGACTCCACTGGATGTTATCAATTTCATAAATGAGACGCAATCACAAAACATCCGCCATTATTGCCAAGGAAAATATATCACATGCTCTGAATCAGAATACGTTGGATAATTGAGGAATTCTAGTACCATCCTGATTTTCTTGACATCTCCAAATGTGAGCAGAAGTAGTCGGGGTTTGACTTCCTAAAGTGCCAATATTTGAATTAATAGTGCATTTATAAAATAATTTCTTTCTCAAAGTTTGCAAGTTTGCTGTGGAATTCAATATTCGATATACACCACAGCTAATTGAGTTAAATTTCAACTACAAGTAGCCATCTTAGCATCAGGGTTCAGTAGGGCTGTCAATTTTACCCGTTTAACCGGAACCGAATCGGAACCGGAACCGAAAATACCGGTTCCGGTTCCACATTTTTGGTAACCGATTAAAAAGTAACCGGAACCGAACCGACAATAACGGTTCCGGTTATGGGTAGCCTAATATGGAACCGAAACCGATAAGAACCGGAACCGAACCGATAAGAACCGGTACCAATAAATAAATACAATGTAAATATTCTGATTTTTTCAAGATTTGGCCCAATATACCGGGAACCGGAACCGACATAAATACATAATCGGTTCCGGTTCCGGATCCATCACTTTGAGAACCGGAACCGTTAAGGAACCGAACCGATAAGAACCGGAACCGATTGTTCCGGTTCTGGTCACCTTAGGAACCGAACCGAAACCGACCCGTTGACACCCCTGGGGTTCAGTTGGTAAAAGACCACACGACTTACTTATTGCCCCATCAGTTCAATTACTGCAATTGTCTTTATCTTTTTCTTTTTTTTTATAGGTAATTTTTTTAAAATAGTTAAAAGTGTAAGCAAGGAATTAAATTTCGGTTTCGAAGTTTATTTCGACCAGTCCAGAAATGGAAATATTTCAAACAATGTGGAAATAATACATTTTTCATGGAAAATGATGGAAATAATGCAGAAATGGTGAAAATATTTTGAAAAGTTTAGGAAATGACAAAACAAATGTAAACTTACATTCATAAGCTATCAAATCATAATATACAACCACATGTAGTGTGTAAATAAATGACCATAGCGGCCTGTAATATGCTGAGGTAGGTATCTGATAGTCACACAACCTAAAACCACAATTATAACAAGTGAGAATTATTATAATCATCAAATAGTCTCATTTGACAAGAGGATTATATGCATATATGCATGGATTTGATGCATTGGGGTTTCCTTTCATGTAGGACGATAGGGCCAATCCTACAACCTAGGTAGTGGAACGCATGAAGTCAATCACAAATGTAAGGAAACTGGAATCCACTAGTTCTTGAATGGAATCCACCACTCAAAGTTGAGACGTCAAATCTCAACGAATCCACATTGGTCTGTTAAAACCCAAGTAAAGGCTTTACGAAGAGAAAAACTCTCTTTAATTTCATTAATTAAATATCAACAACTTCGCATTTTTCGTTTTTATACATACCCTATATTTATAAGCAATGAAAACTACACTTATTGGACTTCAAAACACTCTCAAACTCTATTCCAAGCCTATTACACTTGAAAGAACAATTTCTAAACAAATAAGACTAAAACAAGTCTAGAAACAAATAAGCAATCCTAAGGTAATTCAAATTTCTCTTACTACCTTCTAGAATCTCTTAGACTTATCGAAAAATAGTAAAACGAAATTTACCAAAAATAGTAAAATTAGAATTTATTCATCATCATCATCATCATAAGCCTTCTCCCAATGATATGGGGTTGGCTACTCGAACCTGTTCCACCATTCAATCCTATCTAAAGCCATCTCTTCCGTTCAAACAAGTTTCTTAAACCTTCTTTCAGAATCTCACTCCACATTTGTATTGGCCTTCTTCTCACCCTTTTAGGCCCTTCGACTTACACATTCCTCTTCGTTGGTGTTGCATTGGTCTTTGTTGTACATGACCAGACCATATTAATTGACTTTCCCTCATTTTGTCATTTATTGGGGCTACTATATTTTCACGAATTTGTTCATTTCTAATTTGGTCTTTCCTTGTCTTACCACACATCCATCTCAACATCTTCATCTCGACTATACTCATTTTATGAACATGTTGGTTCTTGATTACCTAAAATTCTGCTTCATAAAGCATTGTTGGTCTTATTGCCGTCTTATAGAATTTTCCTTTTAGTTTGATTTGCACACGTCAATCACATAGCACTCCGGAAGCACATCTCTACTTTAGCCACCCTGCTCTAATTCTATGACAACATCATTCTCAAGCTCCCATTCCTTATGAATAATAGAACTAAGGTAACGAAATTGGTCACTTTGAGGTATCTCCTAGTTGTCAATTTTAATTGGCAAATCATCTCTATGTGCATCCTTACTAAAATTACATTCCATATACTCTATTTTGGTTCGACATATTTTAAAACCTTCAAATTCCAAAACATTTCTTCAGTTCTAGTTTTGCATTTACTTTATCCCTAGTCTCATCAACTATGTTATCTACAAATAGCATACACTAGGAGACATCATCTTGTATATGATCAATTACTTCATTTGTAACTAAAGCAAATAGGTAATAGACTTAGGGTTGATCCTTGGTTTATTCCCACTGTGATTGGAAACTCACTTGTCTAATCACCACGTAGAGATTCTTCATATTTTTTTCTGAACTTTTTCCGTCATTTGTCTAAGTAAGAAGATTGTCTCGATGGTCGACTTTTTGGCATAAGTTCAAATTGGTTTTTAGATATCCTTGTCTTTTACCTTAATCTTTGTTCCGTCACTCTTTCCCATAGTTTCATTCCGTGGCTCATAAGTTTGATGCCACGGTAGTTTGTGTAGCTTTTTTCGTCTCCTTTGTTCTTGTATATAGGCACTACATAACTCCTCCATTCATCTGGCGATTTATCTTGCCTTTAATATATTGTTAAATAACTTTGTACGCAAGAACAATCCAATTCCTCCCATGCATTTCCACACCTCTATTGGGATACCATCTGGTTCTAAGGCCCTATCTGTCTTCATCTTAGCTAAACTTGCTTTAACCTCTGATACCCTAATTCTACAAAAGTATGTATGTTCTATATTCTTCAGAGTATTTCCATTTAGTCCCTTCTAAAATCAAAATTTACTAAAAATAGGAAAAATGAGAATTTACTAAAAATAGGAAAACCGAGAATTTACTATAAATAGTAAAAAGGGAATTACTACAACTTGTAAATGTGATTAAACCTTTCGCAATGGAACGAAGTTTTTTTGAATCACATCTCTTCTTTATGCTCTTATAAGCCCTCCTCTTTTGTTTATGGGTTTAATTTGGTGTAATGCGAGCACATCGTAGCCCGGATGGTCTCACATCAAATCCACTAGGTTCGAAAGAACTCAACCTCAAGTTTAGACAATTCCGAGTTGGGTCATGATCACACAGATCTCTATTATTGACTATAACTCGTTCATTATCCTAAATTTGGTTTCTATTGAAGGCCTGAGTCAATTGCGCAATCGCAACCTGCCAAGTTTTTAAATTTCGGTTTCGGCAACAATTTCGGTGAGGTCGAATATCGAAATTTCAGGCGAAATTTTCAGATTTCAATGGATTTCGGTGTAGAAAGCTATATTTCGTGGATTTTGGTACTCATCGAAATCGAAATTTCGGGCCGACATTTCGGTCGAAATTTAAAACCTTGCAACTTGCACATCCTACAACGATTGCTGAGTCTCTTGTTGGAAGGTCTCAAATGTAGTTACTAATATGGCTCAACACTCGGGAGCACCATCCACGAGATTAGGAAAGTCGGACTTGTTCCAATGGAACAAGGGTAGTCCTCACTTTGATACCAATTGATGTAGGACGACAAGGCCAGCCCTACAACTGACATAGTGGAGCGCGCGCGTGAAGTTAATCACAAATGTAGTGGAGCACGTGAAGTCAATCACGAATGTAGGGAAACTGGAAGCCACCGATTCTTGAATGGAGTCCACCACTCAAACTCAACGAATTCACGCCAAATCTCATCGAATCCACGTTGATCGGCTAAAACTCAACTAAAGGCTTCACTAAGAGAAAACTCTCTCTAATTTCATTAATCAAATATCAACGACTCCCTATTCTCATTTTATGCATACCCTGTATTTCTAATTGTTGGTTATTATTTATGTTTTATGTACGAGGGGGTATTTCTGTCTTTTCTCTTTATACTATGTTATTAATATAAAAGGGGTTACTAGTGAGTTTTTCACTAGCTCGACCAGCCCTTGTTTTCTCTCCAACTAATCTCTCTTTTTCATCTTCTTCTTTCTAAACCATATTTCCAATTACTTGGCTGGTGACAAGGCCCCTGGACCCGACAGCTTCTCTTTGGCCTTCTTTAAGCAGTGTTGGGATGCAGTTGGGCCAGACTTCAGGAAAGTGGTGTTAGAGTTTTAGGAGGAGGGGTACCTGGATTATGCCTCCAAAAGTACTTTTATTGCTATGATTCCGAAGAAATAAGGGGTGGAAGACATTGCGGATTATAGACCTATTAATTTGGTGGGAAGTGTCTACAAGATTTTGTCCAAGACGCTAGCTACTAGAATTCAAAGGGTTTTGTCTTTGGTGATCTCGTATGATAAAGGAACTTTTGTTAGGGGCCGACAAATCATAGATGGTGTCCTTATAGCTAACGAGTGTATTGATTCCAGGTGTTGATAAGGAAAAGTCGTACGATCATACTAATTGGAGTTTCTTAGATTATATGCTCAGCAGGATGTGCTTTGGGGAGAAGTCAGGAAAGTGGATTTGGAAATGTATCTTGTCAGCATCTTTTTCCATCTTAGTAAACGGGTCTCCTGTTGGCTACTTTAAAAGTTCCAGGGGGCTTAGACAAGGGGATATGTTGTCCCTTTTTTGTTCATTGTGGTGGTGGAGGCATTTGGGTGTATGATCTCTAGAGCTGTGGAAATGCGGAGTTTGAGGGTCTTGTGGCCGGTGCTGGAGTCTCTGCAATTTCCTCTAAGTTTGCGGAATGTGGATGATACCCTCGTCTTCCTTGAGCCTTCTGTTCCTCAACTCAGATTCTTTAGAGGTCTTCTATGCTGTTTTGAAGTTGTGTCGGGCCTACGCGTTAATTTGTCCAAAAACAAAGTGTACATAGTGGGAGAAGTGGAGAACATTTCTGTTAGGCAAGTATTATGGGGCGTGGTATTGATAGATTGCCAACTACGTATTTGATCCTCCCCTTAGGGGTTAGCTACAGATCTAAGGCTCTTTGGGACCCCGTTATTGAAAGTTTTGGGAGAATGTTAGTCTTGTGGAAGTCCATGTATCTTTTCAAAGGGGGCAATTGGTGTTGATAAAAAATACCCTCTCTAGTCTGCCTATTTATTATTTGTCTCTCTTTTCCATCCGTAGGAGTGTGGTGAATGTCTTGAAAAAGTTCACGAGGGATTTTTTTGTGGAATGATAGGGTCGAGGTCCGTAAATATCATTTGTTTGATCGGAAGATAGTGTGTAGTTTCAAGTCTCAAGGGGGTTTGGGGATCAAGAACATCAAAGTAATGAATGAGGCACTTTTTGGAAAAATGGTTGTGGAGGTTTGGTGTGGAGATTTCCAGCCTTTGGAGGAAGGTCATAGTGGGTAAATATGGGATCTCGATCTTCGAGTGGGAGAGTGGAGTGGCTTGACTGCCGTACGGTTATAGTGTTTGGAGGCGTATTATGAAGCTTATTGGGGACTTCTCCAAAGGAGTTCATTACAGGGTGGGGTTAGGGAACATGGTCAGCTTTTGGTAGGACAGATGGTGTGGAGAAGCTTCTTTTAAGTAAGATTTCCCGGGTCTCTTCTCTCTTTTCAAGATTGTGCTCTTTGGTTGGGGGAAGCAGTGTCTTGGGGTCTTGATTTCAGGAGGAATCTCAATGATTGAGAGATTGGGCCCGTGACTTGTTTACTATCCTGTTTGCATGATTATTGCCTCTCTCTCCGGATCAAGATAAGCATTTGTGCCTTTGGTCTATAGATGGTCTGTTTTCGGTTCGTTCTTTCTATAAGGATTTAGACAAATCTATCAAAAACACCTATCTTGCTTCGTTTGTCCGGGGATCTAAAATCCCTTCCAAGATTGTTTTTTTCATGTGGACAACTTCTCTGGACAAGATCTTGAAGAATTTAGATAGATCTATCAACAACACCTATCCTGCTTTGTTTGTCTGGGGATTTAAAATCCCTTCAAGATTGTTTTTTTCATGTGGACAACTTCTTTGGACAAGATCTTGAAGGTGGATCACTTGGTTTCTTGAAGGATGATTGTTGTAGACTATTGCTCGATGTGCAAACACTGTGGGGACTCATTAAACCATCTTCTTCTGCATTGTGATGTGGCTAGAGAGGTCTAGAATTCGTTCATTGTGAATTTTGGGATGCGTTGGGTGATGTCGAGTTCTATTTTGGATCATGTCTTCAATTGGCATACAAATGCCTTCTCCTCTAAAGAGCGTGTTTGTGGCGGATCCTACCCTTCGCGATTTGTTGGGGACTTTGGAAGGAGAGAAATCACAGTTTTTGAGGGCAAGGTTGATGAGGTGGCCTTGGTAATTCTCAACATTAAGGGGTTGATTCACCTGTGGTCTAAAGCTTTTTTAGAGTGCAAAGGTCTTTTCTTTGAAGATTTTGTATTCTGTTGGGATATGTTATTCTCTAGGGAAGGTTGTTTCCTTTGTTTTGTGTTTGTTGCTTAGTTCTTTGCAGGTCATCTTGACCTCTTAGGCTGTTGATTGTTGTGTTTTTTTGGCTTTTGCCTTTTCAATAAACTCTTTATTTATAAAAAAAAAAACAATGAAATTGGAGTTTTTCTCAACTTTTGAATTTTCACCCTAAAAACAATTTTCAATCCGTACACAAATCCAGAGTAAATGCATCATCAATCCATAGATTTGAAGTATTTGCACCTAAACTATCTATTTGTTGCAAGAAACAACAACAGTTTTCAGTTTATAATAAGAATTGTCAAACGTACATTTTGAATTTGAAAAAACCTCCAAAATGGGCTTTGATTTGTCCTCACGATCTATCGACGAGGTTTTTCAACAAGAAATCTTCAATGGAGTGGTCATTTCTTGATAAAGAATCAATGAGGAGTGGTTGATAATTTTAACGTTAAGTTTGGGTCAAAACACTGTTCACTCGAAATATTTAGATATTAATCGAAATATCTCGTGAAATTATACATTTTTTATGCAAGTCAGTGTGTGTCGTTGACCCAAAAAAGGAAAATATCTTGTTTGTTTCACGAAATTTAATTTCTTGAGTATAAGTAATATTAATAATGAAGTGGGTGTGACCAAACATTAGAGCAATTGCCTTTATGTTTGCAGTTTCGGAGTACATTTGCGTTTATTTAAGGTGCTACCCTGCAGCCATCTACCTTGGGTATTAAATTGTAGAGTAAGTTGATGAGTGATGGTTTGTTCCAAGTTATCACTATGCTTGTCTCATTTATTTTAGTGCAGCATTTTAAAATTCTTTCTTTCCTTCTGTTCAATACTAGATTCAATCTATAAATATGTGAACCATTGCCCAGATCTTTCATTTCGTAGCCATTAGCAGCTTCAACAAGCGATCATCTTACGACTGAGATTTTAGTTTCTTAATTTATGAGCTGGTGCCTCTGTCGTTTGCTGTTCTTTGATAGGTTTATGTCTTTCCCTACTTATTTAAGAATCCTTCATATTTTCTGACCTTGGATATATTTTAGGTTTGATTTATTTTTCCGGAAGAACCCCTTTGGTGGTGAATACACAATCTTTGCTGGTCTGGAAGAATGCATTCGGTTCATTGCTAATTTCAAACTTACAGAGGAGGAGATCTCCTTTCTCCGTGCATCCTTGCCTTCTACATGTGAGGTAAACTAATTTTGTTGACCATGTTGGTAGTATTTTGTTTAATCCAACTTGTGATTGCTTCCTACATAACATGTGGTTGACCATTTATATTTATTGTTTTATTGTAGGATGGTTTTTTCGATTATCTTAGGGGGATTGACTGTTCTGATGTTGAAGTGTATGCTATTTCTGAGGGCTCGGTTGTTTTTCCAAAGATTCCCTTATTGAGAGTTGAAGGACCAATTGCTGTGAGAACCATCAAAGTGACTCTGTCTATAACTTTTGTGAAAATTCTTTTCGACTAGTATGCACCGAGTTTTAATGTGGTCGTTTCAGTCACAAATCTATCCCTGGAGGTGTGTGTACAGTAGAAATGCCTGAATGTTTTCATATATTGTTTCAGGTGGTTCAACTGCTGGAAACTCCATTCGTGAATCTTATCAATTATGCTTCATTAGTTGCTACAAATGCTGCAAGACATCGATTTGTTGCAGGGAAGTCCAAAGTTCTACTTGAATTTGGGCTTCGACGGGCACAGGTTGCTACTTTTTGTTCTCTTTGATTACAAGTGCTTACCATAGCTTTTTCTTTATCAGGAAAATCTACATTTCTTTCATATGTAGGGTCCTGATGGTGGAATAAGTGCATCAAAATACTGCTATATTGGTGGATTCGATGCAACAAGGTTATTTCTGTTAAGACATTGCTTGTTATATTTAAGGCCTTGAAATTATGATTTTAAATGATAGAAGGAGCAACACTTTTAATTGGATCTCCATTACATAGTACATCCTTTAGGGTGATTCATACTTTAGAGCAAAGATGTATTAAGAATGCATGCGTGATAACTTATTACTTGACCATGTGAGAGAGTGAAAGTTGAAATATTTGAGTGCATGAAAAGGTGCCCCCATCCATTTGGGCCCACTGATGCCATGAATGTTTGGCCCACCCTTACCACACACCAAGAATCAGCCTGACACCCGATTAAGTATCTCAACAGGAGTGAAAGTTGAAATATTTGAGTGCATGAAAAGGTGCCCCCATCCATTTGGGCTCACTGATGCCATGAATGTTTGGCCCACCCTTACCACACACCAAGAATCAGCCTGACACCCGATTAAGTATCTCAACAGGACATCTACCATACATAACAAGTTATTACTAACGCACATTTGTATGTGAAATCAATCATACTGTTATGTCAATTTCAATCATAATGCTTATATCGTAGGGTGGAGTAGATAGATTAGACAATGAATAGGCCCCAATTTCATTTATGTTCTACTTTCGCTTCATAATTTCAAGGTATTTGTAATTTTATTTCAACATTCAATTCTTTGCTGGTTTGGTGTTTTTCATGCTACGCCAAACTAGGAAACTTAAGCATGAAATTGCTTAAACTTAAAACTGTTTGTGCTCTCCCTTATGTGGTCATTGTAAGGACTAATTAAAATGATTTCCATGTCCTGATCTTTCTCCAATGGCTTTATTTGTTGTTCCTACTCAACTTTTAGTATGCGTCTCATGTCCGTTTTCGTGTCCTGTATTGACAGCAACGTTGCAGCTGGAAAATTATTTGGGATACCACTTCGTGGAACACATTCTCATGCTTTTGTCAGCTCATTCATGGTTGGTAGTTATGATGAATTACAAACACTGATGGAAGTATATTTTCTAAGTAGATGCTTATGCCTTATGTGTGCTATAACTGTGTTGGAATGGTTATTGTGGTCAATATCTTTTGTAATTTAAGATTGTGCTTGCTACTGTCAAAATGTTGTCCTTGAATCTTACCAATTTTATAATTTATACATTGTTATGGTTTACTTTCTTTTTTATAAATTCAAGTTAGTGCATACAATAACTTACTTTGAAATAGGAAGAGGTATTCATGACCTAGAGGTTGACAAGATCTATAAAACAAGGAAAGTCACATTTGAAAAGCCTCTGGTATCTTTTATTGATGTTAGAGAATATGGGTTTTAAGAACTAGTATCAAGACCATGATTGCAAGAAAATACTACGGGATGAGAAATATGATCCCTAGCAGACGTGTTTGAAAATGAATGCAATTTGGTTGTCTATAAAATTTGGAAAGCTTGAGGAATGTGGAATTGTTGAGGATGTTGAAACTCTCAAAGAATACAGGAGAAGAAGAATAATTTTTTTGGGAAGTAAAAATTACTTTTGCCAGGTCTCACACATTTTTTTTATTGCTAGCTAAGAGACTATTACAAAACATGATCAGAGTACCCCTTCTACCAAGTCTGCCTAAAGTACCTTGTATACATGCAGTGAATGGATATAGCTACACTGCCTCTTAAGAGGAGCGCATATATCAACCACATTGAGCTTACGTATGGTACTCTAAAGATGAACCCCTTTAAAGGGCTTAATGGAAACATTTGTTACCACTTTTCTATTTGCTTGGGTCCATGGAGGGGGGAAATTAGGAAAGAATTAAAAATTGTGAGGAGAGGTTCATATGTAAATTATCTGAGCTGACCAAGCATACTTTATCATTAACTCAATATGGCAAAGAAACCGCTGAGTACTTCCATATTAATTATGTTATAATATAGTCCAGACTTTAATATATTTAGTTTTTCATGGGGAACGAGGTTTAATGACATTGCAGCTTGTTTATTATACAACATCCTCATAAAGAGAAACATCAATGCCTATCTCTCCTAGAAGAGTCTGTAACCAAACTAATTTTCAGGGAGTGTAGGTTATCCATAATAGTCAGCCTCCTCACCAGATCTAGCAACTACGCTTGCTTCTTTCCCTCCAATGTAACCGGCTTCCCACCTACAAATGTACAATATCCTATGGTTGATATTTGTTATGAGATGTTTAACCTAGTTGGCAGCAGATGCCCATACTGAATGTAACAAACACCTCTTCTTGATTCCACCTTCAAGAGTTGAAGAATTCTGTGCACGGCCCCAGTTTGACAGTTTTGCTGCTCATGCATGCACTGAATGACAACATTTACATAAGTGAGGTCATGTCTACTGACCGTCATCTATACAAGTTTCTCCGCAAATCCCATACACACACCAGGCTTACTTATAGGCCTTCCCTAGTAGAGGGTTTGCTTCAGATTTAACACCAAACTAACTTGTTTTTCAACAAATCAACCGTGTATTTCTGTTGACATAAGAAAATTATTCCCTTAGTATGTGCAACCTCTGTGCCTACTGCCTAGGAAGTATCTAAGCATGTCAAGATCCTTCATTGCAGATCTTTGGTTCAAATTTTCTTTTCATTTGATAAATGGAGTTGACATCATCTCCATAAAAAACTATGATGTCCAGATAAACAATGAGCACTGTAACAGCCTCTTGTTTCCTCACAAATGCTGGACAACCAGCTTAACTTCTCTTAAAAACCAAACTCCAGTGTAGAATATCGAAACCTTTTCCAAGCCAACCTTAGGGACAATTTAATACCAGAATGGTCTTTCTAGAGTGGCACACTTTCCTTTCTCGATCTTAAGAACAGACTGGGGGTGGTGGGGAAGGCGTGGAGAGAGAGTCATGCACCACCTCAGGGATCTTAATATGTAAGAAGTAATTATTTGCCCTATTTTTCTTGTGTTTTAGTGAATCTATGTTTCCTATTATGACAGTTATTACTCTGCATCCTCATAGTTATGATGTAATGTTGAGATTGTTAAACTACTTACCTCTGTTAACTGGTATTATGATTTAATCAAGGTTTTAAAATCTCGGTCTCGTTCACCGTCTTGGTAAGCTAAAGGAAGAATTCAGTGGAAAAATAGTGATACGTTTCAATCAAGGTGTTAAATTTCGGTTTCGGTAACAATTTCGGTGAGGTTGAAAACTGAAATTTCGGGTGAAATTTTCAGATTTCGGTGCATTTCGGTGTAGAAAGCTATATTTCGGGGATTTCGGTAACTCACCGAAACTCAACAATTCGGTCGAAATTTAAAACCTTGGTTTCAATACTGATTGATACAAGTATATTGTACACTATACTAATTTTAATGCTTAATTAAGCTAAAATTTGATGTTTAGTGAAATAATATTAGTTTTTATAACACAACTATGAATACAAGCTTTAATCACTTAATGCTTTACTGTTTGTTTTCTATGCTGCGCAACATTTTGATTATACTTCAGTATAAGTCTGTTTATAGCTTCTTCTTGGATGAAGTTGTCTATCTCTAGTCTAATTTTTCAAGTGATCTGCAGAGCCCCGATGAGATCATGGACAAATCACTTCATAGTTGCAACGGCTTGGGTACTTGTGAAGATTTTGTTAGTCTGGTGCAGACCTGGCTAAACAAACTTCAGGTGTTGTTAACAATTAGAAAGACCTTTGGATTCCTCTCTATTACTTGGTTGCTTTAACTATATAGATTGCTTGTTACCTCTTCCCTTTTTAATTTTTGATAAGTGTTGTATTGAAATGAAAGGGGAACAACCCCACTACACAAGCGATGTGTAAGGAACTCAATAGTACAAGACAAGGAACAAGGATAAGATCAAAACAACTACTCCAAGATGGAGAGAATCTTATCTCATCTGAAAATGAAATCCCCTGAATTCTGTAAGGATTGAAGAACAATGAAAGAGACAAAACTTAATATTTAAGACTAAAGCTTCTATCTCACCCTCCTTATCCTTAAAATTACTCTCTTTCCATAATGCCCAACATAGAGCTAGGGGCAGTAACTTCCATAGGATGCTACCTTGTTGGGAGAAGGCTTCCGAATACCAACCTTGGAACAATTGAAAAAGACTTCTAACAATCGAGCCATGTCCCAAGGTGCTTGTGAAATTTTATGGTTGCGATCTCTTCTTTCCGAGCTCGGTTTCTCTCCATCAAATTTGACATCCCTTCACTAGGATAACCAAGCTACAATTATGATTGCTTGTGAGAGAAAAGGTTCATCTGGCATTATCTCTATAGTTGGCGTTAGATCTACAAATCAGCCTGCCAATATGTTTACTAAAGCCACTGGACCTACTTTTTTACGATCTAGTTTGGTCATGCTTGGCTTGATTGACATCTTCGCTCCATCTTGAGGGGGAGTATTGTGAGTCTTTTATGTGTATATATGAATTGAGGGCATTATTGTAATTTCATCTTTTAATAATAATATAAAAGGGAGACAACCTATGTGGGTGCTGGACCAAATTTCACTTTCTCTTATTCTCTATCTCTTTCTCATCCTTTTCAAACTAGTTTCCAGTCGATAAGGTGGAATTTATGAGCATCTTCCAAACCTTTCCGTAGAAGTTCCTCTCCGACTGCTCTAATCTTTTGGCGCAGCCACCAGCTTGTTACATCTTCCATTCACTAATCTATTGTGAAGTTCATGAGTATTTGGTCCATTTTATCTTATATCCATAGCTAGACAAATAATTTAACCGAGTGCTTACGAAGCTGTTACAAGCTAGTGCTTCAAAATTTAGCATTTCATTTGGTTTCTAACAGTTATCATTTGTTTCTTCTCATTCTGTTCTTCACTCAATCTTGGAATTTTTACTTGAGACAATTTTTGCATATATCAACCATTGTGGGTTATCGAATAGTAATAGGCTGAATGTTCCATGTTGATAGATATGCAGAATCTTTTAAGTAAGAATGATGTATTAAGAGAAGAGGGAAAACCCCCACTATACAGGAATAAGCAAAAGAGTTTGGGGGAAGGCTCTCCCTAACAATACAAAATATACAAGCTGGAATGTCATCTGAGCTCAGACAAAACCTCCTCCCATCTAAAAACATACTTGAGCCCCAAGCCCCTAAAATCATCGAGGATGGAGAACCAGAAATATTAAAGAGCTGTAATCTTCAAAATCAAGGCAAGAATGTCTTCAAATTCTCTGGTTCCTCTTCTTCTAGACTACCCAACATTGGGCGAAAAGAAACAATTTCCATAGAGGACCGTGGGACCCAAAAGCCTCCAAAGACCAGTTCGAGAGGAGCTCCATGACACTATTGGTGAGGCATCCAGTAGATCCCAAACAGCTGAAAAAACACAGTCCAAACCTCATATGTGAAAGGCGTAATGGATAAGGAGGTGATCCACTGACTCTCCAGAAGATATATAGAGAAAGCACATACTCGGCATGATGCGCCCCCATCTTAATAGGTGGTCCACCGTCAGAATCTTGTTAAGCATAGTAGTCCATTTGAAAAAGGTCACCTTGGAAGGAATAAAGCCAATCCACACCTTCACAGTGGGAAACAAGGAAACCGTAGGATTACAAATGGCTGAATAAAAAGAACATACTGAAAAACTTCCCTTAGAATCCTAGCTCTACTCCCGACCATTTATAAACACCCCATAGGGAGCTACTTTCAACTAGGTACTAGACTTGCTGACGAAAAAGATTGGTTAACAATAGCAATTGATTCAGGTGCTTCCAAATGGGTTTTATAGGACTGCTTGTCACGGACCTAGTCTTCGACCCTTGCTAGAGACCGTGCGGCACTCGAGTTAGCACTCCTTTGCTTAGCTCAAGTCAGTCTTTCCCCCTTAGTCACTTAGGACTCACTTTGCCTAAGTACTCAACCACTCAAGAAGCACACTAGAACACAAAGGTACAAGAGAGCTCTTAGAGAATAAGACTTGTATTGCTCAACTCTTGATTTACAAGATTTCCCAGATGATTACAAATGAGGGGGCTTGCCCCTTTATATAGGTTTCAAGCCTTATTCTAGAACTTTCCATACAATTCTACCAAAGAATCTCTAGATGTTTCTCCTAGGGACTATCTAGAATATCTACATATGATTCATGTGTAGAGATTCCCTAGAACTCTCATGAGTATTCTAGACTCTTCCATATTTCAAGGTTCTCTACCATACTCTAGAGTCCTCTAGAAACTTCCAAAGCACTTTAGACTCTTTGAGCTATAACCGGTCTTGGTTATGGGCTTGGAACGGGCTTCGTTGGCAGGTTTGGATCGAGCCCAACTAGTGACCCCGTGACATGCTGCTCAGAAAGGTGATGGATTTTGAGGTTTGATAATGGAGAAGATTCTTCAAGCCAGCAGCATTAATAGGGTTTTTGGGCTTGAGAAATGCATACGGTTGCAACACAAATCAATCCACAGCAGCGCTAGAAACTAGTTCGTCAGCAAAACTGAAGTTGAATTTGAGAAGGTTGATCTCTGTAGACCTGGTTCATTATAGCTTCTAGTATCACTGTACAATGCTAGTCAGATGGATACAAGACTTCATTTAGCAAATTTGGTGATCTATGTAGGGAATTTTCCATTTAACGTGGTTGACTATCGGTGAGCATTGAAAACTTGTATCTTCTTTTCTAATTCTGTACCATGCATAAGAGAAAATAGGAATGTAAAAAAATTAAGGATGTAAATCATGTGAATTCCTATCTTAGAAGTGTTGAGATGTGCATTTTGTTGCACATTATGTTAAACTCACATATCCACACATATGAATTGAACATGCAATCATTTGTGCATGTATTTATGCAAGTATTTATCCATGATAACTTCCTTCCATTCATGTTCTCACCTATGCGCTCCTGCATGCTTCCATGCCTTTGTATACCCTGTTTGTTAGCATCCATAAATGTCATGATATATAATTTCATGTTTATTTTAGTGGCTGTAGGCTTTTTTTAGAGGTCATTGTTTGGCCTTCATAGTCAGTTTTAAACCAAATTTATTAGGGCCATGACAAACTGAAACTCCATGCATTTATTGAAAAATATTCAGCATTTCAGATTTATTTAATTTTTCTTTTGAAGATTACAGCTTTTATGAATACAAATATTGGCTCTCTCCTGCAAGTATTTTGTCATATTGTAAGAATTTTCTCTCCTCTTTTTCCAGTCCCTCCATTGAACTTCTTTTTAATTGGTTCTACCTCTGCATGCTTTTCAGTGGACAACTTCATTGCAGAGCATTTTTGGTGAGACTAATCAAAGCGAGTTGGCAGCTTTCACCTCGTATGCATTGGCATTCCCGAACAACTTTTTAGCCCTTGTAGACACATATGATGTAAGTTCAATGTTTCAGTCTACCTTATAGTGTCCCATCACTGCTGGGAACACGCATTTGTCTTATCTTTCTGTCATCATCTTTCTTGTTCAACTCTTAATCAATCTCGTTACTGATAGGTTATCAATTTACTTTCCACTTACGGTTTAACATGAACCTATTGCATTTTCTACTGAAATTCTCCCTTTCTCATTTATGTATTCATCATGAAGTACTGCAGACAAATTTTATTCAGTTATTTGAGTCACTTCTTTTTCTCTCTCATATTTTGGGAGAGGATAAGCTGGGATCAAACCTGAGACTTCATATTTTCAGTTGAGTGCAGTTAAATTAAGCTGAAAGCACCAACCTAATTTTGTAAGTCGCTGCCCTTCATTGTATCTATCTCATAACTGGTATGGATCATCTGGGTGATTTCCTTGTAATGCCATGTTGCTTTGATAAGGAAAGAAAACAAGACACCAAGACCTAAGCTAAAAAAATGGAAGTTTTATGCTTGGTTATGATGGGTGTAGCGTGTAGAGGCCACTCACTCCACCTTTTTCACCTTCTTGCTATCACATCTTGTCAGCTTGAGCTTGCTAAAAAGATGGGAAATCCTCACTCCATTCCAGCGCGACCCTTATCTGGAAATTTCTTCGTCTCAACCCCTTACGCATACACCCTTAAAGTAATTCAGGTATTATGATTGGAGGAGAAGTGATAAGGTCCATGGCTTTATGTCATGATCCTTGTTGAGGTATGGCCTTCAAGCCGTGGCCTTAACTTCAAACCATGCTTTTCATCCATTTTCCACGGTCTTGCTAGCATGTGCTGGAACCAGTGCCCCATCTATCAATCTCCACTTAGGGTTGTCCCCTATTGTTTGAAAGTTCTTGGCTTTTCAATTTCTGGCTCTGCTGATGTGTGCTGCAGTCATTTTTTTCTTCTTTGGTTCTGATCCACTGCTTCTCGGGTATCACTACACTTACCTTTATGTATATTCCTATCACACCCAAATCCGGTACTTGATGAGTTAAGAATTTCAGAGATAACAAGATTAATAACGCAAAAGGGTCCATACTTTAATTCCATAAATCATCAAAGTTCACTAATCAATATAAAAACATGGTACTACAGGGATAATTCTTTAAAACAAATAAAAATTGTCTTCCACTTCCTCCAAAAATTCCGGGATGTACTATGGCTTGGGATGAGGTGTGTATTGAGGACTGAAGGGTTCGCCTAGTGAAGAATCGGTGGGTTTAGTCACCGTCTTTTCGCTATGTAGGCTCTTCTCCTCGCTCTCCATACTGATCGGTTCCTCGTACATCCTAACGAGAACATACGCTGGTGGAATTCTTAGTTGAGGTTTAAATCTCTTCAAATATTCCCTAACGTGGAGACATTTCCTAGCATGATGTGGGACCTTCTTGAAAGTAGTGACTTTCGTACGAGCCACATTAATTTTAAATCAAAACTTCCTTGTGTTCAACTACATAGTTACAATATCCAATTTAAGGAAATAAAAAAATGAAAGATTTGTTTCATGCAATTATTAGGATCTAGGCTTCTAGTAGGTTACTCTGTATTTGAAAAACATTTATAAACAGAGCGTGAGTACAACTACTCGGTAAGACAATTTACACCTCCCGTTGGGGATGGTGATGTTAGCAATGAAAAAAAGACTTTTTGCATTTAAAAGTTAAATCAAGTGTGGTGTCTGAAAGCACAATTATCAATGACAAGATTTTTCGAGCAGGACATTACGCGTAGGGTAACTATATCTCACCACTTGGATCCAGGTGGATTTACGGTTTTATACCGAAGGGTACCGAACCCTACCTTTGCTTAATTAGGGCTTCACAGGGACCCAAGGATTTCTATGGCCACACAGGGACCAACACTTGATTCTTTTCTAATACTTGCCTTCAGAAATCCTACTTAATAAATTTTCATCAATAATTTTCAACGTCAATTACACTGTTATTCGGTTCCCCAAATAATTTGTATAGTATAACCAAAGAATTTTACCTTTCCAATTAGTACAAGTAAAGTCTTAGGATACCAATGTAAGCGAGTAAGACTCGGCTCAGCCAAGTAAGTGTCCGAGTGTTTGAAGTCTTGTAAAATCTTCCTTAATCTATATATCAGTGTGATTGTGTGTGTTGTTAAAACCTACACTTAGAACAAGAGTTTTAAAGCTTTATATACTGTTATTTTAATCAGAGTATAACTTAGTTGTTTAAGATTGAAATATTGTAGTTAGGAAATCAGCCCATAGTCTGGTGAATAAAACAATAAAAAATTCAGTTTTAATTGGTATAAAGGTAAACCTCCATACCTAGCTTTTAAGAAAAAACATGTGTAACTTTAGGATTGGAACGTAACTACTTTAGGAAATGAAAATCAGATATTCTAGTTACTATATCCGATCTGTATTTTATCTTTATTTGATTATGAATATCCAAAAACACGATCAGCAAGTGCTGGATTTTAAGGCACGGGTCAGATCCGAACATCTACATATTTTGAATACATAAATCAGACCTGTGTAAAATTAATATTCGGACTTAATAAAGTAAAAAAATCAGTTTTTGAAACAACATTCAGATTTAAAAATCAGATATGGAATGTATCCCTTGTAAAGTAAAAGATCCGGCCATGTTATGCACCATGATCAGAACTTATTTGGGTACACCTCAAATCTGACTCATTACAATGATAAGTATAGTTACTTTTAAGGGGCAATCTGAATAGCGTAATGATAAAGATCAGAAAAATCCAGTTGTAATAAGAAAGCAAATCTGATTGTAACCAACTCGATCATGAAGGGAAAATTTGTTAATAACGTACATCAACAAATGATAAATAAATCAGACGAACACAGTAATAAACTGAGAAAATGACATTAAATTCAAGTACGACATAAAAGCAAGGAGGAACATAATAATAGATGCTTTAAGAGTCTACCAAACTAATCAAAGAATAGACTGATGGGTGTAATGACACTATAACTGGTGTAGACATTACACCATCCACAAGAGGGAGAGAGAGAGAGAGAGAGAGAGAGAGAGAGAGAGAGAGAGTTTTTAGAAATAATATGACACATTTTTCATGACATATTATTAGCACACACATTATGGTGTTATTAGAGAATGCAAACTAAACAGGTCCTTATGAATATACTGCTATAAGTGTATGTCATATATTTCTAGTGATAAATTAAGCCGTTCTCTAACTGTTTTATGAATATGCTCTCTTATTTGATTTAGGTGCCTCATTTTTTGTTATTTTGTTACTGGATTTCTTTTAACAACCTAATGTGACAATCTTTTTACCAGGTTATGAAGAGTGGGGTTCCTAATTTTTGTGCGGTTGCTTTAGCTCTTAGTGATTTGGGGTATGTCTTGAAGGTTTGGACACTAAGGACTGTTTTCTCAATAGAACTGTTTCTCTTCATACAAGCTTCAGGATTTACTTTTTATGGCTAATTTTTATTATTGTTATATTGCTCCATTCTTGCTTTTTGGTTTATTAACAAGTTTCGCCTCATGCTTGTAGTGTTTTGCAAAACGAATTTAGTTTGTGCAGATAATTTGCCATTTTTTTCTGCAATTTTTTAGGATCTTTCCAGGGGATAGATAGAAAGGAGTGGCATTTAAAGTTGCGAATAACAGAAAAATATGTAAATTTTATGAATGATTTGTTTGTATCTGGAACTGTCCCATTTTGAGTCGGATACATTTGTATAGTGTTTCCTTTTGTTGCTTCTTATATGTGTAATATCAAGCTTTTAATTGTCAAAGTTTTTTGGAAAGTTTATTTGTTCTTTTACAGAGCTCCTCACAGTACTGTGTCTTGACTCTTATGCAACCTATTCTTCTGAAACTCCTCTCATGCAGATCACAGACACATAGTGTCGTCCTTTTCATTTGCTTCCAAATGCCAGATGCTTCATTAATTGGCACTCATCTTTGCCCTCATTAGATCACTCAAGGACCATATGTCAAGCTTTACCATTTCCTCTAGAATCCACCCAATAATGTGCTTATTTGAAGTATCAAGTATTTTGTGATTTTCTCTGTCAGCGTGTGTTACTTTTGCTGTTATCACTATATCTTGAGAGTTCAACTGTATTTGCCTCTGTTCTTTCATTTCTGGTTGTATGCCTGATTATTTTTACTTTTCTGAAAAAAATCATTTTATTAAGTTTATCTTCTTCTAATTATTTTCTTGCCTCTCCATTTTTGTATATAACTACCTAAAGACTTTCCACTTGATCCTTGTAAGTATTCACATGTTGCTTTTAAGTTTGAACTTTACCCAATAAGATGCTATATTATGCAGGTATAAAGCAGTTGGCATTAGGTTGGATTCTGGTGACCTAGCATATTTGTCTAATGAGGCACGGAAGTTCTTTTGTGCAATTGAGAAGGAATTTGAAGTTCCTGGTTTTGGCAAGATGATCATAACTGCTAGCAATGACCTTAACGAGGAAACTTTGGATGCTTTAAACAAACAGGTAATCATTCTGATATGCTATCACCGGTATTTAAATATGTGAACTGCATTATATGTTTCAATTTGGTTTTATCCACAACATGGACAAATGTATTCAGAACTCCTAAGAAAGTACAAATCTAAAAAGATCCAAAACGTCGAAAATTCTGTATAATGCTTGTTGCAGTTCATAAGATCAGAGAACAAGATATGCCACTTTTAACAAGAGCGTTATGTTAGGGATTACTCTTCTGATGAATGTGACGAAACTTGAATGTCCCAACCATGAATTTTAGGCATTGTATTAGTCAGCATGACACTGTTGTGGATATCAGTTCATGATATGGATTCTGTGTGTGTGTGTGTGTGTGTGGTGGTGCTATCTGGTCAATAGGTTATGTTATACATGGGCCTCTTTTTTATCAGTGTATGAAATGGAGCGCATCAGTTCCAAGACTGACCCATTCCATATTGGTTTTAGCTTATGATATCTAATTAGGTTCATTTTACACAGATTAGATCTGGTCTGGGTCTGTATTATATCTGGATTCTGAGTTGGTTGATTGGATCCGGATCTGTATCCAATCAGATCCTTACTGTATTACATGATGTGAAGTAGAAAAGTAGTGGTAGGTACCAGATCCAACCCGTATGTGATACACGGGTAGGATCCGTACCTGGGTCGGATGTCATGGATTCGATATGGATCCAGACCCATTCAACAAGTATCCAGAGCCAGATTCACAGGGGCCCAATCCATAACCAACCAATTCATGCCCTATTTTCGGGGGATGCCCAATAGTCCTCCCAACATGTCCTACATGTTGATATGTTCTTGGAACTTTTTTTGATTTAGAATATTACTGTGGAATTTTTACGTATTATAATCTCTATGAAAACCAAAATTCCAATTACATAATAAAATTAAAAGAACAAAAAATAAATACAGTTCACACAAAATAAAATATTGTGATTGATTTGGGCAATCTATAAAGGCAAAGACATTGATCACCCTTGTAGGATTTTTATTCTCTTCAGAGTATGTCAATATAGCAGAAACTCATCGATCCAGTTTCTTTTCACAATACATAATGCCGAATAAGTTCAGTCATAGACCTATGATCTCTCCCTGTAGCATAAAATTCGCTCCCATCAGTCAAGTGCATTAAACGTTTAAACGTTATTTCAATTATTTTTTAATCCATGTGTGAAACACATGGGATCTAATACTCACAGGCTGCTAAGTCACGTCATGGGACATTGCTCCTGTATCAACTCTGGTTCCAACATTATACAATGTAGAATGAGATTCATGATCTCATTTCTCCAAGGTTTTCAGAGTCAAGAATCTTAGGTGCATCATTTGAGGGTACTGTAGATTGATTTTGAGTTGTTGGATTCCATCTAGTTGAATAATAATTAAAAGAATAAAAATAGAGAAAATGAAAAAAAATGAGGAAAATACCAGATTTAAAAAAAATAAATTAAAAACCTGTTCGAAATGTTAAAATACAGCAAAAAAATAACCAATTACTGATATTGATAAAATGGAAAGGACTCAAATCATTTGTATATTTGATTGTGAATTATTAAAAATGTATATTAAATGCCTCATTTTATCCATCAATATTCTATAAAAGAAAGTGCACATGATACGTAAACCTATATGTCAATACGTTGGAAGTAATTAATTCTTAACGCACTTAAGCTTCTTCAGTATCTTATAGTCTTAGAGTTCCATGGACCTGATGTCAAAATCATAGTCAGACAACCCAAAATCCAAAGGCTAACATCAGAAGAGCCCTGGACCTAACACTAGATTGTATCATCACTGAAATTGACCTTCATGTTGTGCACCCTTTTCACCCATAATGTTATCACAATCTTTACAGTTCACATAGGCCACAATGAAGGCTCTTTATCATCCTCATCTTCATTAAATTTGGTCGTTCTGTTATCTTTTTGGCACGGATCTCCTTCAATTTCTCTTCAAATGGCTACTTTTTCCAGATGTAACAATAAAAAATCCTCATCCTCTTACAAGTTACATGATTTTTCAGTTTGAGGATTGGTATGAATGTAAACATTGAAAATGGAAACTTGACACATTGGTATGATTGTATGAAATCCACAAATTGAAATTGAATCAGTTATCAGTTAACGCATACATGATTTTTTAGTTGATAAATGGTTACTATTTTCTTCACTGGTAAGTGGCTACATCGCACTAGCTGCCTATGCTCCCACAGCCTTTTACCAGGCAATTAACATACTAAATAAGAAAAAAGTATGATAGGCATTCTGGGAATACAGTTCACTTCCACGGCGAGAGATCATCAAGGTCATTTTTGCTATGAATGATTTGTGATGCATGTATCATTTCCTTTTCTTATCCAGATCATAAGCTGCTGAGTTTTGCATTGCTACAATGTCTGAAATTCTCTAATGCGAAAGAAAAAACCAAAAAAAGAAAAGACATCTTTGAGTTTTTCTGGTCTCAATTATCTAAATTGAATATTTTTTTCCTACACAGGGACATGAAGTCGATGCATTTGGAATTGGTACCTATCTGGTTACATGCTATGCTCAAGCAGCTCTAGGTTGTGTTTTCAAATTGGTGGAGATAAATAATCAGCCTCGCATTAAACTTTCTGAAGATGTTTCAAAGGTTCGATCATTCTGTCAAGCAATTTCAGTGGTATTCCTCGTTTCTTTTCTGGAGGTTCATTATTTTCTTGTTCTAGGTTTCAATCCCATGTAAAAAACGGTGCTACAGATTGTATGGGAGAGAGGGTTACCCCCTGGTAGACATAATGACTGGGGAAAATGAACCACCTCCAAAGGTATTTCATCAACCTGTAATGTTACTATCAATCTACTTCTGTAGGTTTCAAAGCTTCTTGGGATATAGATGTTATACATTCTCAACCTTATTCTTTCTGCGTGACTATATGTGCTGTAGTTAATAGTTTGAACGAGTGGAATAGGCATATACCTCAGCATAAAGATTCCATCATCCATTACACTACCATGAAATTTTGTGTATAACATGGATAGGTGTGATTTTGCAAGCTACCAGTAATGAAGCTATCTGAAGGTTTAAGGAAATAACAAATACAATTCAGTTTCAGAACACTAAATATAAGTGTCAAGGATTTCAAATGCTTCCCCCTAAATATTACACAAGTCTTCAGTGGTCCACATTCAGAATTTACTGTGTTATACATTGCCTAATTATGAGTTTTTTTTTATTCATGTAAGAATTTCTTTTAATTGCTTACTCAAATTGACACGCACCGTCATATGCATTAAAAACATTCTAAGTAACTGTTCATTTCTACCAAACTAATCCCTTTTTGTTGGACTTCAAATCTGATATTTTAATATAGAAGAGCTTCCATCAAGTACTAGTTTATCCAATCCAAAGGAAGTTTTTCTGTAGAGAAATAATGTTGTTGTCAATGAATGACATCAAATGGTGATATCTTGATGATTGTGTGGTCTGTGATGCGTATTGAATATACTCTATCGATGTGCTGTTATTTAAGATGTGGAAGTTGCAAAGTTGGTGACAAGAAGTGCACTAGCTTGCAGTGAAGAAAATGGGCAGTTCTTGAAAGTTACAAGAGAAGGTAAATGGGAATACAACAAGTCAAAGTTTAGTATAAAATCCCTAGATTTTTGGGAAGAAGAAAACTTATAATATGAAACTATAAGGGAAATTATTTGATGATAGAATGTGAGGAAATGAAAAGATCGTCATTCATCACATGGCCTTATCCACATCAAACTACCCAAAGACTGTGATGTCAAGCCACATCCTTATGCAGATAGAGAAAAATGGTATCATGGTTTTATTGATTTTATCAATGCACTGAAACACTTCAAGGATCTTGTCTTGCATAAAATTGTTTTTGATGCATTGCCATGTTTCTGTTTGGACAGCCAGAATTACAAGCCCTCGGAATGTCGAATTTCTCTTACCTCAGTTGCTGTTTATCTTTCTTTTCTTTTCTGGTTCGTCCCTTCCATCATATCATTCTCAGTCACATCTTTCTCAGTAAAGTTCTAGTACAATCCTGCCCCAACATTTTTTGTATAAGTATACCCCAACATTAAAATGCAGTTGATTTTGCTGCAGCTGTTTTGAAGATTAAAAGTAAGAAATGGGATACAAATTTAAGGCTCATGCTCACTGGTTTGCTCAAAGGTGTTTACAAGGAATTGTTAGTAGACCAAAAATGTAATTATCAGTTTTGGAATGTAAATAGGAGGAACAGGAACTTCTGCCTGTTGAGTTTTGTGGCTGAAAAACAACTCAAGAAACATTTCAGCTTCTATTCAAGCTTCTAAAAGCAAGTCTTTCAGTTCTGGTGTCCTGTTTCAATTGAAGGCTGTACCAGATGATGTTCAGCTAGGGATTGTTGTATTGGTGACCATGTCAATTGTATGTGGCTCTAGAGCCATAACTTATCGGAATTTGGATTATACTTTACGTTTTGTTCTGCTTCTAGTACTAGGAGAAAACCAAGAACTGGTAAAGGAACTAATATCCATTATAAATTTAAGAGTCCTTTTTTGTGCTGATTCTTCTGGCAGCTAGGAGCTAAGGCTTTGGAAGCTGTTTTAAATTTTGATCCCGTTGGACTGTTTTATTTTTTCATACAGTATTAAATGTTTTGTTGTTTAATTTAATTCTTTTTAGAATTGAGTTTACTTCATAAAATGTTTCAGTGATGTAACCAGAACTAATTCAGTATTCTCCTTGTATTCAATTTTTTTTCAACATTCCAGATAGCAGAACGTATTCTGTGTCGTCACCCTTTCAATGAATCTAAGAGAGCATACGTGGTGCCGCAGCATGTTGAGGAGCTCCTGAAGTGTTATTGGCCTGGAGGTTCAGGTGTGAACCTTTTCTATATAATTCATTCTTAACCAGCATGTTATATTATTTGTAGCTTCCATGAAACAAGTAGATTAAGGGTCTATTTGGACGGACCTCAAAGCGCGCGGTTGGCACAGTTGGCACTATTTTGAGTTTGCATCAACTGCATTTTGGGATTCCATTCATTTGGATGACAGTCACTTTGAGCCTCATAATTCCTGCCACCCACAAAGTGATTTCAAAACAGCGTTGATTAATTGTAGGGCAGATTTGTTTTATCTCCATCAACATGTTATTTCGATTTGCGCCCATCCAAATTGGACCTAAATCTTTGAAGGAACTATTTGAGGCATAGTTAGTAAATTCTCTAATTATACACAAACCGTAAGAATTCTTCAAAGGTTTGGAAAAATTCGCGCATTTGGACATGAACTTTTCCGAATTACTCCCTGATTATTTAGTTTTGAACATGAAAAATCATTTTATAAGACAAAATATTGTCAATGTTTTTGTTTAATTTTAGTTTTAAAATTATTTTTGCTGTCTTTTTTAACATATTTTTAAATGACAAACCCAAATTGTAGTCGAACATTTCCCATACCATATTGCTGCACTCCGAATTGCTAACTATGATTTGGGGCACAATTCTTTATGCATATATTCTTTTGGTTTATTCTGTAGAAAATGCTTGACTAGCAGCAGAATGGAGATAAATTGCCCTCTAGAATAAGATGCTGGGTCATGAATACTTCTATTTAGCTGTCTCCTTTTTCTGTTAACAAGGGAAGAAAGGGTAATCGGATGTGGTTCATGTAGTATTTCGGAATCTTAACCTTCCATGATTTCCCACATCAAAATGAAAAGAACATCTTTTGGTTGAAAAATTCGTAATGTTGTTGGAAATGAGAATTTCAACTAATTGCATGCAGTTCTACTTCGAGAGTTGTTTTGCTCGTCTAAACAAAAACGATGAAAAACCTGCAATCGGACATGCATGAACAGAAAAGTTCAGTAGGGAAAAGAACAATCTTCTCGACTACACTTTTGGAAGCCAGAAGCCATACATCAGGAAAACATTTGGACTTGTGTAACTCATTCAGAAAAATCTCGGACTATACAGATTCAATCACGCTGCTGTCTAGGATAGCATAAGCCTGTTAGTTCTACAAAAATGTACAAGCTTTGATCCATCTAATGGTTTCCATTGGGCTGAATGATTTTCAAACTTAAGTATGACCAAAATTGAGTGATCTAGTGATAACCATATTAACTGTGCTATGATCAGTGAATAACACACTGTTTACATTGCTAACATTGCCGAAATTTGGCTTTTACTGTTTGAAGACAAAGCAAGAGAAGAGTTGCTACCTCTTAAGGAGATCAGGGATCGTTGCATGAAACAGCTGGATCAAATGCGTCCCGATCACATGAGGAGGCTGAACCCAACACCGTACAAGGTTGTGCAAATATTTCTCTTGCTTGTTTGCCCTGGTACTTAAAGCTCTAAACATTCTCTTTAATCTCTCTATGCACTTATTTTTTTATCTACTTCACTGCTGTGTAGGTAAGTGTTAGTGCGAAGTTGTACGACTTCATTCACTTTCTATGGCTCAATGAGGCACCTGTTGGGGAGTTGCAGTGAGGCTGTATGGATAGAATTACATCGAGCATCATCACCAAATGAAAGAAATAAAAATTCCAAATGAAAGCAAATAATGATTTCAGTGAAGTGTAGAGAAGCTTCTTGAAATAGTTGGGATTTCATATAATGTGTCCCTTCGAAGACGAGGGATTATAATGTGTGTTTAATTAATAAAAGTGTATTTTAGTTAATAATTTATTTTGCTTTTATTGCGCTAACCTTCCTTGTCCAAGTTTCAATGGATTTTAGTCTGTTGCCTGCATGGTTGTCTTAGATTTTCTTGGTCTCTCCTAGGAAAGAGCAGTAAAAGTTGGAATACCATCGGAGCTGCAGGAATTTGGACTCCTGCTCGATCAAAAATATGGTTCGGCCTACCACAAGAGCAGTGCCAAAACGTAGATCTGTGTTACAAACATAAGCAGAGAGTCTCCACTTACCCCTTGGATCAGGAAAATATTTTTGTTACGAGTGCAGGCTGGTTGACACTTGGGCCCTGCTCGTGTGTGGGTTTGGATTCTTGAGAGTCCCCTTTAGCTCTCTCTCCACTTATCCTGATATTTTATTTTTGGTTGATCTAGCGTTTGGTTTTCTATATCTAATAGTGGTGAAACTCTCTTTTGAGATTGTGCATAATGGACGCATAAAAATGTGACAGGTAACGCACCCTTTCAGTTCCCCCACCGACTCATGAATGATTGGCCCACCCCTTGATGGACATGCACACCAACAATCAGCCTGATTGGTGATCTCTATGATTGGATTCAAACAATTTTCATGGGATGATTTCTAGCTGTTAGATTTGAGTTTTTTTATGGGGTACTCACATTGGATGGCTAGATATCACCGATTATGCTGACTGTTGGTGTGTAGGTCCATCGCGGTGGGCCAATCATTCATGGGTCTGTGGCCAGAAAGTGTATGCCATGTGGTGCATTTTTAAGCGGTCCACAGCCCTACGTGAAAAAATCTACCTGACTTGCTAATCATCCCATTACTCGAGCACGACCCTAGTAGCATTTGATTCATGGTACTTACCGCCCGTTGGGGTGTCATAGAGGTCGGGTCGAGCCTACACTCACAATACTATCCGCCCGTTGGGTATCATAGAGGGGGTCGGGACTACACTCGCCATACTATCCATATGCTTTTGATATTTCGTCGTTGCTTTGTAAGTCGTGGGTCTCACTTCGTCAATCATGAAAATTGGAATGGCACTTGGCACACGCTTTGGGACCACTGACCCGTGAATATTTGGCCGACCCCTTAGTGGACCTACATAGCTGAAAAAAATTGCCTGATTGGGCAATTTCTAGCCGTTGGATCTGAGCATTTTTTCTTATAGGCTAGGAACTCACCCATGGGCCTATTCATAAATCCCATGAGAAAAATGCGCAAAATCAGCAAGTAGAAACCACCAATCAAGTAATGGGCCAACATTCATTGTGAGTGGGCCTGAAAGAGTTTGCCACATGGCATCTTTTGGCGTGATGTATCAACTTTGCTCTTACGCTGGAGTGTGTCCTCCGGGGCCTTCAAATTTTGAAGTCTCCCCCTACAAAAATGACATGGAGCCCTCTTTTTGTCCCACAAACCTTATGGATGTTCTTCGACTTTTTTGTGGACCCATACACCAAAAATCAGTTTGATTGCTGATCTCTACCAGTTAGATTTTAGCAAAATAAATAAATAAAAAGCTCAAAATCCAATGGCCAGAAATCGCCCCATTAAAATGCTCAAATCTAACAGCTAAAAATACCAATTAAAATGATTTTTGGTGTACAGGTCCACCAAGAGGTAAGCCAAACATGCATGGATCTGTGGGCCCAAAAGAGTGTTCCCCGTGACATTTTCTGAGGGGACAGCAAACACAGGTTCCTTGAGAGGAGATGAGCTTTGGATGCCTCCCAAATTTTCTCTTTTACAAAATTGGATTGGAATCTGTCTAGGAAACTTCTTTTTTTCTCCTTGGAATTTTTTTAAAAATTCACAACTTTTGATCCATTTATTGGTTTGCAGTAAAAAAGAGTCCGTTTTACTAAATGTTATTATTATATTATAATTTGATATTTTCATTAACTTTAAATTTTTATAATACCTTATAAATTAGTTTTTATGACTACTAATGAAGTGCAAAACAGTAATCTCATTATCTAAATTGTGCACTTAGCATTCCAATTCCATTACTTTAACAACAGTATAGCACGTGCATCAAATAACAGGCGTATTGAATTAAGCAAGGTTTAAAGGAGGCCGTTTTAACGGTTAAACGGACTGGGGGCGTTACTGTTTAAACGGCCGCGAAAACGGATTGAAACGGCCAGGGGCAAAAATGGAAAAAAAATAGAATTTAACGGAAAAAATGGGGCTGAAATTCAAAATTTTAAATTTGAAAATTAAAAAAAAAAATGAAATTTAATGAAAATTAAACGGATTTAACAGCCGTTTTTTCACAAAATTTTTCAGAATTAAACGGTTGTTTAAACGATTTTAACGGCCGTTAAAACAAAAAAAAAGGCCGTTTTATTCAAAACCGATAAAACGTGCTTCGGGTTTATTGTTTAAACGGCCATTAAAACAATTTAAATGGTCGTTTTTAAAACCATGGAATTAAATACCACACACTCTTAGAGACCACTGACCGAATGGATGTTTGGCCCATCCCTAAATGGACCTACATGCAAAAAATCAGCATGATTAGTGATTTCTAAGCATTCCATGGGAGTCTTTTCATGAGTTGATTTTTAACGGTGGAATTTTGAGAATCACTATTTAGTACGCAGCTCGAGGTACATTTTTAGCCAATAAAGAAACGACACCACTATACAATGGACCATGTGATCATTACCCTTTTAATAATGGGTAAGTATAATTAACTTTTAATCAAACTTTCTTTTTTTGTAAATATTTAATTTTGATACCAAATAATTGGTGCCACGTTTATGACACATGGCACAATCTTAGAGACTACTGACCATATACATACTAAACAACATCCTGATTAGTAATTTCTATTCATTGAATTAGAGTCTTTTGGTTTATTTGCAACCGTGGATCTCGAGCATTATGATCCAAATGTTATAATTCACTAATCAGGTCAATTTTTTGTTACGTAAGTCTATCTAGAGATGGGCCAACACATCCATGCGGTCATTATCCTCTAATAATATGTTACATGGCTCACACTGTGGGCCCGTCATCAACTTTGACGATGGACACCATCATCTAATTTTTTTCAAGAGACAGTTCCAATAAATGTTTTAACAGTTGAGTTGAAATGTGAAAATGTTGAATGACCAAAGCACCTTTATAAGTTTATCAATTTCAAAAACGGAAAGAAGCAATGTTTGTCAATTTAAGAATTTGAAGGTGAGTAAGGATTTTAGAAATTTTTAATAAGTGGATCATTAAATGAGGTGTAGGGGTGACGTGTCTTTTGACACCAAAAATACAGGAAAGCCCCTCTGCCAATGAATAAAATAAAGAATAGAGAAGAAGCAAAATAAGATCATTTTGGGATATTTTTGGCGGAACGCAAGAAGGGCCTTCACTCTTTAATAAGTAGAATAGATAAAGAATTATAACCTGTCATGCTTTTTCTTTTAAACCTAAACACTTATTCCTCATCTTCATTGACCAAACAATGAAAGTCATGTTCATCCTAATTTAAGGAAACATAAGGAGATCTCACTAATTCAACCAATTTTCCAAGTGGATAGTGCTAAAATGTCTTCTACAAATGGGACTTGTTATTCCCATAACCCAATTTATTTATTCTAGAGCTCCATAACTCAATTTGCTTAGAGTCGTGCTAAAATGCTAAAACAATAATGGCCGTTATTTTCCATTATAAATAAAATAATGACTGTTATTTTCTAAAAAATTTTGTGAAAAAAATCAGCCGTAATTTTTCATTCTTTTTTATTTTTGAAAATTTGAATTTTGAAACCTTGAATTTTAAAACTATACCTTGGATTGCATAATTTCGGAAATCCCCTCCCCCTAATTTTCCAAAACTATCTTTTAGTTTGTCACCATTTTTCAGAAAATGCCTATATAACATATAACAAATGGTTTTTTTATTCATCTAATACATGTTAGAAGTGTCAGTTTAGTGATTATGGAACTCTTTTATGCCAAAAAAAAAAAACCTCTTTATATCTTTCTACTTGTATACTAAGAGTAGGTGACCTGTGCCCACGACACTCTCCGACAAAGCGTTTGCCAAAATCGGGTGTGAGTGGCTTAGATCCACCGTCCATTTGGGGTGATAAGATCTCGGCCATCCTTTGTGAAGCCGGTAAGATGGGTATAAATGGGGAGACAATTTTTCTGTGAAATTAATCCAACCGTCTAAATTTTATTTTATATAAGGGTTGATATGGGCCCTTGGATATACGAAGCCTATAAGAGGGGGAGACAATCGTCGTGTTTTGTTATATAGATAATAGTGCTTACGCCCAAAGGGGTCGTTATAAAGGTATAACGGACTGAGGGCGTTACCTTTTTGCCGTTATAGCGGATTGTACAAAAATGAAAATAATGAATAAAAGGTGCTAAAATTTAAATTTTGAATTCAAATTTTTAATAAAATTTATAACGGAAATAAGGGACGTTATTTAACACTTTTTTCAGAAAATAACGTCCGTTATAACGAAAATAACAGCCGTTATTTTCTTATCGTTAAAATGTTACATAACGTAACGGGAGAGTTCCGAATCTGTTATAACAGCCGTTATTTTCGTTAAAAGGGTCGTTTTTTAAGCCATGCTTACACTATCTTCATCCAAATATACCCCCACAAGAACAGGAAAAAATTTAGATGCAGAGGACTTTGGATGCAGTCGATGCAGAGGGGTCTTGTGACCCTACATGGCTCATTTTTGGGGCCCACTAACTGCATGGATGTGTACCCCACACCTTGGTGGATTTGCATACTGGTTGATATTTTGTAGCCGTTGGATTAAGTGTCCAAAAGATATGCAAAAAACATGCTTGAATCCAACGTTTAGAATCAATCCTACAAAAGTTCTAAAATCTATGGCTAGATAAAATCAGTATGACTAATGTTTCGTATACATATCCACCAAGTTGTGGGGTACACATCTATGCGGTTAGTGGGCCCCAAAAAATGAGCCATGTAGGTCCACGAGACCCCTCTGCATCGACTGCATCGAAATTCCCTGCATCTAAAATTTTTCCACAAGAACAGGTAAACAAACGTTATATCTCTCTTTCTCCTTTGTAGAAAATTGCGCACAAACACAAACGAAGCTAGTGGGGGATCCTCATATTCCAAGAGTCACATCATGACAGCTGCATCTTTCTTCCTCACTCTCCCTCTCACTGCCTTTACTCCTCTCCCCATCAAAATCCACCACTCTCTAGTCCCCACCGTCATCTCTTTCTCTCCATTACCCCTCTCTGTTCTTCTTTTATTTCCTTTTATATCTCCTCTCTCTCTCTCTCTCTCTCCGTGTTCCTTCCTAGAACAATTTATTGAAGAGAATGTCTGAGTACAAGGCTGCGTTCATTAACGATCAGCTCTCCAAGAGAACCTCAATTTTTGGACTTCGTTTGTGGGTTGTTCTGGGTATCTGTGTTGGAGCTGCCTTTGTTCTTCTTCTCTTTCTCATTTCTCTTTGGTTCACCTCAAAACGCAACAACACTTCCAAACATAAGTCCTCTCAAAAACCCACAATCCCAACTGTGTCCAAAGAAATCCCAGAAATCAGAATCGACCATGTTCGAAACCCAACCCATCATCACCAGGATGCCAAGTCTCATCAGACCCAATTTCAGCCTAACCCTTTACCAGAATCGGATCTAATCGGTCTAACTGAGCGGCAAGCGCTGCTTTTCCATCCTGAGGAGGAGAGCCCAATTGGGCTTCATAGAATTCATATTGAAATCGGGAAGGATCATCGGATTTCGTATCCGGAACGTGGCGGTGGGTCTTTACATGGGAGCGGCGAGAATCGTTTGGTTGACCAGGTCGCAATAGCGGTTCCTGAGGTCTCTCATTTGGGTTGGGGGCATTGGTACACACTCAGAGAGCTTGAGGCTTCGACGAATGGGTTTGCTGACGAGAATGTAATCGGGGAAGGTGGATATGGGATTGTTTACCGTGGCGTTTTGGAGGACAACACCCAAGTTGCCATCAAGAATTTGCTCAATAACAGGTGCATTCTTGCTGAATTTTTATCTTAATTTTTCCATTTTTTTTATTTTTAAATAATGTGGGATTTTTTTTTTCTTCACAAGAATTTAAGCTATGATTCGATTTCTGAGAAAAAAAAACAGTTTGAAATGTTGGCACAATTGTCATAGATTTTGCACATTGACTACTGAATGGCTGTTTAACATGAATCTGGTAGTTTTCTGTTTCAAACTAAAAATTCCGTTAATGGGGTAGTTGTTTTCATCAGGGGACAAGCTGAGAGGGAGTTTAAGGTTGAAGTCGAAGCAATTGGTCGTGTTCGGCATAAGAATTTAGTGAGGTTGCTTGGCTATTGTGCGGAAGGAGCTCATAGGTACTCTGATCTTTGGCAGTTTTACCCTTATCATCCTTTTATCTGAATTTCAATTTCTGGTATTGCAAGCTGGAATTTTTATTAATGCCTGGAAGGACGCAATGGGTGGTTATTTTATCTTCTTAGATTGGCTTTAAATGCAATTGAAGAGAGATACATGTCCTGATATACTTGCTTGGGTGTGTTTTAGGATGCTTGTTTACGAGTATGTAGACAATGGGAACTTAGAACAGTGGCTTCATGGGGATGTAGGTCCTTACAGTCCTCTTACATGGGAGATTCGTATGAACATTATCCTTGGAATGGCAAAAGGGTATAGTATAACTTTAGTTAACTTAAACTCATGTCCGAGCTTTTATTTTTTTTCTTCAGATTTGCACTGCTGTTAACTTGACTCAAAAATATAGGTTGACATATCTTCATGAGGGGCTCGAACCCAAGGTCGTTCACCGTGATGTTAAATCAAGCAACATTTTGCTCGATGAGCAGTGGAACCCCAAGGTATCTGATTTCGGGCTTGCAAAACTATTGGGCTCAGAGAGTAGCTATGTCACAACCCGCGTGATGGGAACATTTGGGTTGGTTGAAATCTCTCTCTACATGATAACTACCTTCACTCTTTTAAGAAAATGTTGTCTGGCATCCATGGATGCAGTCCAAGCAGAGGGATTGATAACATTCTGTTTCTGGTTTTGTAGCTATGTAGCTCCTGAATATGCTAGTACAGGCATGTTGAATGAACGAAGTGATGTATATAGTTTTGGGATTCTTATTATGGAGATAATTTCTGGGAGAAACCCCGTCGATTACAGCCGACCTCCGGGAGAGGTATACATTAAATTACCAAGATCACTTGCTGACTATGTTACCCAGACACGGCAAGGATACGGGGCTGATACGGTGTGGATACGGTATTTACACTTAAAATGGGGTATCCGATACGGATACAGCACCCATTTTGAAGTATCAGGGTATCATAGCTTGCTGATAACATAGTAAGACCAATAGACATATTGTTGGACAAATTCAAAAGCTTTTCAAGACTTTCTATTTCTAATTGCAAGTCAGCGATTTTCAGGTTAACTTGGTTGACTGGCTCAAGACAATGGTTGCAAACCGGAATGCCGAGGGAGTGTTGGATCCTAAGATACCTGAGAAACCTTCTTCGAGGGCACTGAAGCGGGCCCTTTTAGTAGCTTTAAAATGCGTGGACCCAGATGCACAAAAGAGGCCGAAGATGGGGCATGTGATACATATGCTTGAAGTCGATGACCTCCCCTTCAGAGATGTATGTCTACATTATTTTTATTTTTAATTTCTTTCAAAATTGTATGTCATTAGTAGAATTTCCATTTCCATGCTGGATATGATGCTACGACTGGTATATTAATTTCCTGTCATGCGGTTTCTCTTTTTCCACTATCATGAATTGCCCTTTTATTTTAAAACTTACACCAAGAGAAAAAGAAATAACTACACAATCAGAATTTGAACTACATGTGCTCTATTTCACCCTAGAAACTAAAAGCAACATACCATTACTGTAGTGTGTATGTGGGGCCCCTTAGTAAGCTTGCCTGACTGGCTTCCCTAAGAGAGAGATTATATTGTTTTAGAGCAGACGGGAAGGTAAAGATGGCTTTGGATGAATAAGGAGTGCCAATGTATACACCTTCTTTAGCCAATATACATCTTCATTGTGTTATTTATTTCTTATTCTATCATGTTGTTCCTCGTATTTACTCCCCTTTTATTTATTTCAATTCTATCTTATTCTTACTAGATTCAGGATCGTCGAGCTGGGCGGGACCCAGGACGTGCACATCGTGAGGGTCCAAAGCGTGTGACTGAATCAGGTGATAGTAGTGGGTACGAAAGTGGCACAACAGCCAACAGGGTAAGCTAGAGAAAGCAAGAGTGCCAAGAAGAGCAGTAGATCAATGCGAAGCTCGAGTAAAAGTGAATCCCATTTGTCTTTCCTGCTCTTCATCCAGAGCTGGCCTATGCACGTACCATTTACTGTATCTGTATATGTGGGTTGCATCGGTGTTATATACTATTTCAAGTTTTTGTAGCACCTCAGAGCCATGCTTCATAAACTATTGATGATAATTCAATTCAGACAGCTCTTTGGAATTTTTTCCTAACAGAGGGTTTGTAGCAGGAGGTGTATTTTGTATCTTAATGTTCCATATTGTTAATTGAAATTATCATTTCAGGAAGATCATCAAGTATCCATTTTCGCTTCCACATTTTGGGTTTCACCAAGTTCTTTCATTCTTTGTTCCTCTTATCTAAAATATGCAAATCTCTCCAGCCACACCTTCCTGGAAGAAGCAAAAGAAACTGGTTTAAGCCAAAAAAAAAAAAAAAGGAAAAAAAAAATTGTAGCATTATTAATGAACTTCTGCATGATCTTTAATTTGTACCATCAAATAAAATCTGTACAGTATTGGTTGTATCATCACCTTACATTAATTGCACACAGAACTTATGAAAACTACAATACTTTTGCAAGCAAATAGGAAAAGGACATTCAATTTTAATCCAGTTCCATCAGAATCCACATTAATGTTTTAATATAAGTTCCCTTTGGACAAGGGTGTTAGAGAGGGCACTTTTTCTTGTTATTTATGGGGATGGGCTTAAGGTATGGAGTATGGACCCCTCCACTCACATGGGTCATTAGAGAATTCTTCATAGGCTTGGGGGGCAAGTGAGAAACCTTGACAGCTGGGATGTACTATGTGCTGGAGAGATTGGGACATCCCCATTGATGGGTTGCAGGTTTCTGGTTTAGAGAGAGAGTCATGAGGAAGCTTTTCTCATTTGTATTTTGGCTTTTGTTGTGTGAGAAGTGACCCACATCAAGCACCCCTTTTTGGTGTGGTTTCAGAATGTCTTTATTTCATTTTGACTTGTGTGTCTGTGAGTTGTAGCTTGTTTGATTCATTGGCTTTGTTCATGCTTGATAATTGTATAGGGTACAATAGACTTGTTATTGATTGTTGAAATTTTGACTGGGTTGGTTTGAACTAGACTCAGAAATCTTCACATTTTCATTTTCAATGGTTAATCAGAGCTTGTTAAAAATTCAGTAAGTTATATCCGATGGACATGCGTGTGGATGGAGTACACCCATGCCCTGCTGGATTAGTCGGGTGCTCTAAGAGGCCCGGATACCCGCCGCGTAAAAAGAATAAAATATCTGATGGACAGGGATAATGTAACATAAATGATCACTGCCTGAAGACTTGTATCCAAATCTAATGGGGTGTGGTGCTCAGGACCTCTCACACAGCTCTGACTAGGGTTGTCCATGGGTTCCTGATCACCCGACTACCTGACAGAACCAGACCTGATTAGGCGGGTTTGAGTCGGGTTCGGGGAAAATTGTCTGTGGGGCTGTGGTGGGGTGGGGCACAGCAGCATGCTATTTTGGGCCCACTGACCCATACTCGTGACTATGCAAATGTTTGCAGACTAGTTTTTCCCGAACAAACTTGACCCATACTCCTGATTACTAATTTCTATCCGTTGGGTTAGTCTTTTTTATGGTTTGTTTTTAGCGGTGGATAGCATTAATTGGCCAATGACAAAATAACACCACCATGCACTATGATAAAATCCATGGCTTTTGGACCATGTGATCATTTACCCTTTTAATAATAGGGTATCCACTACATTTAATTAACTTTTTTGCTTTTGTTTTTGTTTTTTTTTGTTTTTGTTTTTTTTAAACATCCAGTTGATGATGGACCAATTATGAGCCACATGGCACACTCTTAGAGACCACTGACCGTATGGATGTTTGACCCATCCCTAGATGGACCTATATATCAGAATTCATCCATTAGTAATTTTTATCCGGATTAGAGTATTTTACATGGTTTATTTTTAAGTGTGGATTTCGAGCATTATTTGACGTGCTTAGATCCAAAGGTTAAAAATCACTAATCATGTTGATTTTTGTTATGTACGTCTACATAGGGATAGTCCAAACATCCATAAGGTCAGTGGCCTCTAATAGAGTGCCATGTGGTGCACACTGTGGTCAGTCATCAACGTTGATGATGAACTTCCATCACTAAATTTTTTTAGGGAAGTATTTTATTTGATGTCATAAATGCAGATGAGCACTTGACCCACGCTGATGTCAACTGTTAAAAATTGAAGAGAAATAGAAAAGTTGCTTAAAGACTAAAGTACCCTTAAAAGAGTAAAGATTTGAATAAAAATTACAAACATAACAAGAGATTTTTTTGCAAAGTTGGGGCAATTTCTAGATTTCTTCTGTTTATAACGCAAGAATGGCATTCTCTCTTTAAATAGTAGAATAGATATATGGTTTATACTTTATACCAGTGTTTTAAAACTCGTAGAGTCAACTCGAAACTCGGCCGAGTTGACTTGACTCGGCTGAATCGAATAAACGACAGACTTGGTACATTGTTTTTCTATAAAAAACGACACACGAAGTCCATTGTTTTATAATTGACGCACCAAATAAGTGTTTGGAACACCTTGTCAACACAAACTCAACCAAATCTTATAAATTATGCTTCAAAAAATATGATATTTATATATTAATATTAATATATGTATATAATATTAGTATATTACTCGAGTTGAGTTACTTTAGGTTGAGTTCGAGTCTTCGAGTTAACTCAACTCGGTAGACTTTCGGGTCGAGTTTTCAAACACTACTTTGTACATACAGCCAAGGTTTTAATGGTCTGTTGGTATGTTATAATAATGGACGTACAAATTCAAAATATTTTTATGTTTTACTTTTTTATCAAAATAACCTTAATTATAGTAAAATCTATTCTACGTACGAGCGAAGGCGGTTCTTGTGTTATGCACCCCGCAATCCCCAATATTCCCGAGGGTCGTATGCACTCCCCAAGAGGACGGTAACATAGCTCTATACTTTATTTATCGGAACCATTTGAAAAAGCCCACACGAGTAGAACTTTGATGATGGACCACAATATGAACCACGTGGCACACTCTTATATATTGCTGATCGTATGGATGTTTGGCCCAATCCTAGGTGGACTGCCAGACCAAAAATTAAGCTGATTAGTGATTTCTAAGTGTTGGATTGGAGTCGTTTTCTTGGGTTGATTTTTAACCCTAGATTAGAGCATTATTTGGGGTACAAAGATCAAGGGTTTGAAATAACTAATCCCGGCATATTTTTGGTATGTAGGTCCAGCTAGGGATGGGCCAAACATCCATATGGTCAGTGGCATCTAAAATTCTGCCAAGTGGCTGTTGATCAAATTTCTATTTGTTTGACTTTTCCAAGTCAAAAGATTAGTTGGGCGAGCCAAGTCAGAGCTTCGAGGTTTGAACTTTAAAAGTTTAAATACGTCCGACTTGTGTCCGTTATAACGGGTTACATCATGGTCCAAAATGTCAAAATAAACTGAATTATCATTTCCAAAAGAACATTGATAACGGTAGATTAATAACGGATAGTAGATAAAATATAGCCATTATTTTGGGGTATAACTGCTACTACAACATTAAATCCTTTATTTTTTTCGGGCCCACAAATTTTTTCTGCTAACAAAAATCATTGAAGTCAATGCTAACACCCCTAAAAACAAATCACATTGCAAAAATCAAATCAAATCAATTAACCCAAAATTGTCTTCTTTGCTATGTAGCGTATTTTAATGGGGTGTTATTGAATTCCATGCTTTTCGTAAGCAGCAAAAAAACATTGGGTCGGGGTATTGGCACCCGCCTTTTTTACCCTCTACACCCACACGAAATCTGAAATTTCATCAACCAACCCACCATGTATTTTTGCACCCGCCTGAAAAAATACCTCTCTCTCTCTCTCTCTCCCCGTGTGTGTGTGTTCTGAACTGTCGAGGAAATCATGGCAAACTCGATCAGACAGACAGAGGTCGAGATCCACTGGGCACCCTCGGCCTCGCCGAGTCTACTTTATCACCCTCAGCCAACCCTGACCGAGGCTTCCTTAATGTACTCGGTAATTCAACATCGAGGGTTATCTTTTTAAAAAAAAAAAAATTGGGTTCATTCCAAAATTTAGCTCGCCGAAGAGTGGTGGAGAGAGAGAGAGAGAGAGAGAGAGAGAGAGAGAAATGGCTACGGTGGGTCGTCTTCTTCTTCTTCTTTGGCTACTTCTTCGGCTTCCTCTTCGATTATCAAAATTTCTAGGGCGCGACATCTTACTGTTTCATGGCAAAATCAAATGTTATTCCCCTTGTGATGAAACCCGAAAATCTCCTGCATCTCTCCACCAGATCCTCGATCGACTCCGCTCTGACGACATCCTCTGCAACTCCATAACTGAACTCGCCTCCGAAAGCGGGTGCAGCAAAACCCAACTTTGTCTCCAGCTCCTCCTCTCCACTCAACTCCCCCGGTCTCATCATCCATTCCTGGTTCCCAGTCCCACGTTAAACACTCCCAAGATGCTCCCACTTTCCAATTCTCAACCCCTTTCACTCTCAAGTCTCAACCATACTAGTTCGCTTTTTTTTCTTTTGGCTTCTGCCTCTTGAATAAAGCATTTACTTATTAAAAAAAAAAAAGTTCAGTTCCACTTCCACCATCATTGCAAGTTGACAACAATATTAAAATCATATTATTATTATTATTATTGTAGCTATTTATTAATGAATTAAGTGCATCAGCAAAGTCTCTTAAATTAAGGCCTATAATGAACCAACCAAATTGGACTAAGAGGGTAAATGTTTGTTTATTATTACAATCAGATATGGCCCAAAATTAATCTATTTCTATTGGAAATATCTTTTTTCTTTTTATATCAAGTAGTTAAAGAGTAATAAATCAATGAAGCAGGTCTGAAAAAAACATTTTACAGCCACAATAACGAGAGAATGGTAATCGAAACCGACCCGAACCACCACCGCAGTTGAAATGGTTTACCATCCAAGGAAGCAACACCGGACTTTTGAGCTATTACACCTGGGGAAGGTGCTGTAACTGCCTCTGGAAGCTCACATGTTCCATACGTTGCATTTGCCTGCCAATAATAACAAATTTCTACTCAAATTTAGAGGTTACCCGCCGATAACCCGAACAAAAATATGTGTCATTGACCATTGGATTCAAAAGATCCACAGTTAATGGCTTCAACCGCAACCCGTGGGGTATCATTTTCCTAGTTGTAAACTTTTAATAGTAAAGTGGTAGTAGCAGACCTTGCAAAAGGCAATGTTGGTACACCCACAAACTAGATGACCATTTGCTTCATCTACAGCTTCTGGAGCTCCCCCTCCATCACTTCTCTGCGATGCAAAACACAAAATAAATAAGTAAACCTAAATCTGGTTTTAAATATTTTTCTTTATTTACCTAGATCATGAAGCTATGTCAAGTGGATACCTTGTAATAATCAACAGCAATGAAGTTGGACCACCGGTTACCTGCCGCTTTATAACAGGTGTTCATCATGTCAATCAATGGAGCAGAATTATGCTTGCAAGCTTGCACTACATCTGGAGTATCAGGGAAATAATTTTGTAGGACAAGTGATCTCGTTGTTGTGTTCATGGGAGACGATTCTGCACGGTTTGGACAGGAACCCGCTTTCAACCCACCATTGCCATCTGTAATTTCAGCCCACCATCAAAACCGGGTCTGAATAAGTTTTCTAGAAATGATTTTTGCATACAAGGCTCTGTATGGTTACCCTGTTTAAGTTTTCTAGAAATGATTTTTGCAAATAAGGCTCTGCATGGTTGCTCTGAATAAGTTTTCTAGAAATGGTTTTATATACAAATATCATAAAAAAAAAAATTCTGTATCGACACTTTCTGACATACAAATCCTTTTTTCATTGATCACCATACAGAGCCTAAATGCCATAAAACTTTTTTCTGTCAACACTTCCTGCTATAAAAATCCTTTTTCAGTAAAACTTTTTGTTGATCACCATACAGAGCCTAAATGTCATAAAAGAAATTTCTGCATCAACAGTTCCTGACATAAAAATCCATTTTCTGTAAAATAAAATTGTTCATCATCATACAGAGCCCTAATGTTAATTATCTGCTACAAAATTTGAGTAGGAGAAGAATAGTAAGACTCACATTGGTTCTCTACAATGTACCTCCACTCATATGCGATCCCCTCAGAAGCCTCCTTAGCTGATTTTGAGGTGAAGACCACCAAACGCTGATTCTTCTGGACCATATCATCAACCGTAGGCCAATCTTGACCATTTTCTGGCATCCGAGATACCGGAAACCAGAATTTCCTCAGGCCAGCAGCATTGAAGACCTTAGTCAGGCCCTGTGGGGATGTGACGTAGTCTTCAATGATGATGGTGATGATCTCTGAAGGGTTTGCATCGAGAAACACTTGTATCTCTTTCAGCACATTAATAGCAGGTTGCTGTTTAATCAATGGAGTAATCAGACTTTGGACTTTTTTTTATAAGTTGGATCATTCATTTAAGAAAAACGTTAATCGGACAATGAGCACATCCTCACTATACTATATAAAAATAGAATTTAGAACACGCGCGCACTTACGAATGCAGTGAAGTTGTAGCATTTGCCGCCGAAGGAGTGACACAACCAGATATCATTGTTAAAGTCATACATGTCAAGCATCAAACCTCGAACGCCATTCTGCAAGATAATAACTTCTTAACAAAGGCAATTTAAATCAAGGGATGGGAAAAAAAACACTCTCATTAAAACAAGGGAATGCAAATAAATTAAATGGACACCTACTTTTGCCATAATGAATAAGATACCGGTCCTCTAAAATGTCTGAGTTTCTGCATATTACGTTTTAATATAACACATCAAAAGTTGTGAAATTCATCTCTACCAACAATTGCCGTAACTGGCCCACCAATCCCGACTATCCAATCAATTGGCCTAGTCTTGATGGTCCCTATACTGTGAACTACACTGATCGGAAAATCCTATCTGTGTGATCGTTGGACATTTTTTGGACTGTTCCCAGGTTTTATTTACCATCTACAGATTTATAAGACAGGTAGGATCTTCACTAACTGTAGTACGTGGGCTAAAGCTCACCCAGAAGGTAGCACATCAAGACCCACCGACTCAAATTGTGGTTAGAACAAATTGTCTGGAGCTCCACTCCAGAACTCTTCACTTTTAGTTTGGGGATAGTGCAATGCACGGAGTCCGCTTTTCTTCTGGTACTTCTAAGCAAAGCGATGCCCAGGGCAGGGTTCCCCTTTGCAACCATGGTTATTTTAGGACCTTAACCGGCCTCAAGCCGCCATTCCTCCCGAAAAAGGTATCTAATCAGGAAGGGGCAAACTTTAACTTTTTTACCACGACTGACATCACCCGCAGGCTTGTTCCACGATTTGATCCCATGATCCTTGGCTCTGGGCGGCGATCGACCTTGCACCCGCAGGTCCGTACCAGGCCTTTAGGGAGCGGCATTATTGACCCCAACATGTAACTTTTCTAACATGGGTACTCCCCTCCCAAAAATGCCACGTGGAGCACCCTTTAGGGCCTATGGACCTTATGGATGTCTATTGCACCCTTGACTCAGCTTAATGGATTATTTCTACAAGTTAAATTTTGGCGTCCAAAACAAATTCTCAAATCAAACAGCCAGTAATCACTCCAACTGATAAAAATCAATAATTAAACTGACTTTTGATGTGTAGATCGATCAAGGTGGACCACACATCCATATGGTCAGTGGGCCCTAAAGAGTGCTCCACGTGGCATTTTGGAGGGGGGCTTCGAACTTTGAACTCCCCGGGGGACATTAAATACGGGTTAGCCCACCACGTCCACATCAGAAGAAAGCCTGCACTATGGGGAAGAATTCTGCAATTGCTCAAGAAAAGCTTTTCCCACTAATAAGATGCGATGCTTATAAGCTAAGCATACCAAGCGTACCTTAGAAAACAGCAATCAAATTTATCTATTTCCCCAAATAGACATGCACATGGATGACCTAATTTTCCTCTAAAATACTAAAATACCCATATTCCTTTTATTTAGTAACCAATACGAGAGATACTAAATCAATGGACACTTAATTAACATATAAGGGCATTTTGGTCTAAGCCTGAACAAATCCAAAAAAACATGTCACGTTAGAACTTGAACCCTCGTCACTCCCATTTTGTCTATCACTCTCTCCGTCCCCAGGAGAGAAAAACAGATTCCCCTTTTGAAACTTGAAATTGTATTGGCTTTTCGCAAAGAGACAAGAATATCCCTCTCCTTTTTAAAGAAGGAAGAGAAAGGTCAATATCAGCATAAGGATGTTTTCGTCTTTTGAGAGTGATGGAAAGAGGAACTTACACCGTCACCGACCAAGTCCATTTTCGTCTTTGGGCAAAAATGCTTAACGACTCGAGACCACTGACCGCATGGATGTTTGGCCCATCCTTAGGTGGACCAACAGACCAATATCAGCTTCAGACTGATTGGTGATTTCTACCCATTGGATATGACATATGAGTAGTCCAAGACTCCAAATAATTCTCGACACGGCGAAACATTAACCCATGAAAAAGACTCAAATCAAACGGCTAGAAATCACCAATTGGGCTGATTTTTGGTCTGTATATCCACCTAGGGATAGCACAAACATTCATGTGGTCAGTGGTTGTGCAACTTGGCTCACACAACCGTCTTGGTCAAGAATCAAGACGTTTTTGAGCAAAATGGACTCTGACCGACTCACCTCCTAAACCCTACTTTTCCGGCGAATCTCCGGCAAAAATTAGGAGAAATCTTACACTGAGCTGATCAGTAATGGAATCCTGCTGGTTTGTGGGAGCGACGATAACAGATCCCGTCGCCGACTTCTCTCCCAAGCGAGCGAACGCGTTGTGCGTCGTTAGCCATGAATACCGGTTGAACGGCAGCCCTTTCACCTAATCACAAGCATCAACAAAAGAATCAAAAACGAAAATCAGACCCGAAGATCAAAGCGAGAGTTTGCCAGAGACGATTCTGTTTGTTTTATACCTTTGATGTTGGGCTCATTGGTTGAATCCGAGTACATCTCAGCCGAACGTTGCCGTTTGCGATACAGGTTTCGCAATGTAATCCTTTGTCGCAGTTTCGGTTCGCAACACACGTTTGCCCTATCTGATAAAAAGAAACACAGTTGAGAGAGAGAGAAAAAGATCCTGAGACGATTTCCTTATTTTTTTTTTCCAAAGAGACGAGTGCGAAACCTTGAGAGCGGAAGAACAGGTGAAGAGATGAGCTGCGAACAGCAGAGCTGTAATGGAGAGGTTTCGAATGAAGTTCGTTCTCTGAAAATATTAGGAAACCGGAGAATTAGTAATTAGTAAAAAATGAAGAACAATGATAGAAGAAGAAGAAGACGACGACATGCCTTCATCTATGTTTTTCTTCTCTCCCTCTCTAGGGTTTTGTGTCCTTTGATCTGTTTTTGGCTGTTTGATCACACCTTCAAGGGAGAGGGAATGACAGAAAGACTTCTTGACTTGAGCTCGGGAGACGGAACATAGAATAAATGTGTTTTCTCGGGCTCCGTTAAGAAATATAAATACTTAGTATAACTTTGCTGACGGACCACGGTATGAGCCACGTGGCTCACTCTTAGAGACCACTGACCGTATGGATGTTTGCCCCATTCCTACGTGGACTTACACACCAAAACTAGCCTGATCAGTGATTTCAAATCTTTGGATCTTTGGACCCCAAATATTGCTCAAATTCCACGGTTAAAAATCAACCCATGAAAATGACTCTCAATCGAACGGTTATAAATCACTAATCTGGCTATTTTTGGTATGTAGCCCACATAAGGATAATCCAAACATCAATACGGTGACTGGCCTCTAAAAGTGTGCCACGTGGGTCATAGGTGGTCCGTCATCAACTTTGTTGACGGATCCGTCAGTGAAGTTCTACTCCATCTCCAATGTTTTTTTCGTACAAAAACTTAAAGGAGCTTCTCTGCCACGACCATCAAATCAATAATACTCATCAATCAGAACCGTTACGCGTGAACTGTACACCTAAAAAAAGGTACTCATTAGATGATTTTACCCACTCAATCTGTTCCCCTAGTTTTAGATAATCAATGACATAGATCCAACAATTTGATGGTCTGGATACTGGGCTCTGTTTCCAGTTGATCCTGGGCATTCAGAAGTTGATCTCAGTTTCAACGGTCCAGATTTGACCATTGACATGAACAACCTAACAAGTTTAAATTTAGTTTGTAGAAGACTTACATAGGAGTCATCTCGTCGTAGGAGCCAAGTTTTTCTTGCCCTTTGGAGGGGAAAAAAGAATTCATCGAAAAGTTTGGTCAATTTTCTTCGAAGGCTGCTTGCTTCAATGAAAGTCGCCCGCTCATTGGTAATTAATATCTGGACCAAGTATTAAGCCACGAGTTTTGTTCGGTCTTATTTTTCTGGGTATTTTTATAATTAATTTTTTTAGCATTTTCGTAACACCTCCCTAGGAAGTAGTGTGAATTAGCAAGGTCCCATCTTGTGAAATTAGCAAGACCTTCCTTGACTGTTGGTCAATGTCCTTGACTCACACCAAAATGTACGGAGCATGTGCTATCCATCAGCCAACAACTGACTCTTTAATCGAAAGACCGAATTAACTCCGAGATATTGTGAGACAAAGAGGTATGAATGGCAAAGGCGACAGATTGTGAGGGCATTTTAATATTTTCAATTGGAAATCGGTGGTATGTTGGTGGGGTTCATATGCGCGTAACCGTCTATTTTAATAATCAAAGGGGGGGCTTATTAAAATCATAAAGTACAGGAAGGTCTTATTAATTTTGCCTCATTTCCAATGGGTGAAGACTCGATTTATTTTAAGACTTTCCTGCAAATTAGCATATTATAAGCAAAATATTATATTTATATACGTGTGGAGAGGTGCAAGTGTTTGTGGGGCTGCTTGTGATTTTTATTTTACAATTTACAATGACAAAAAGAGATAAGCGCCTGTTTTAATTGGTCTATCTTTACTATAATCTTTTATAGTTAGACGGCATGTGCGCTGCACGTGAGTGATTGAATTGTAGGGGTGTTTTTGGAAGAGGTAGGTGGCAAAATAGTAATAAAAAAGGTTTAAAGTAAAAGGGCAGTTTTGGAAACATTGGTAAAATAAAAACAATTTGGAACTTTAGCGATTGAAGGGCAATCCTGGAAGATTAATCTAGAGGGGCAACGTAGAAATTTGTGGCAACTCAAAGGAGAGTTAAATTAGCAAAATTTTGAGTTGACAAAGTCAGAGTTGCCCATTTACTTTTTAGGGTCTGTTTGGTACATCAAAGAAAGAGTTTTAATAAAAAAATATTTAGCTGAACAAAAATATCTCGACTTAATATTTATGCATGACAATATTGTGTTATATGTTTGGCTTGTGTATTAACTATTGTAAGTGTCGGAGGATAAGACAAGTGACAAATATATAATGATCGGGGGAAAGGTAGTCCAGGAGACCCACCTAAGCTAAGGTGGCATTTGGTAAATTAAGTTTTCAGATTTAAAACCTTAAAGTGCTTAAGATCTGATAGCTTGATGACTTATGTCTGGTTTGGGTTGTTTGGTCAAGATCTTAAGTCTTAAAATTAAGTCAAGGGCATTGTGGGTATTTTAAAATATTTATTAGGACACTTTCGTAAGTTTTTAAAAAAGAAAGCTTTGAGAAAAAGGGCATTATGGGTATTTAAGAGAGAATCTTAAAATCTTTTTTTCTAGATGCTCTTTGCCAAAACCACTTACCACAATAAGTCAACCCTAGCTCACTTTTTGCTTAAGTCTTAATTTCAATGATTTCAGACTTAAGTGCTGAAATTTATTATTTACCAAACGTCACTTAATCACTTAAATCACCTCATTCAGACTTAAGGTCTGAAAAAAAGCTTTACCAAACGCCACCTAAGTCATTAGTCGTTTGAGTTCCATCTTTATCAAATGGAAAGAACATAAGAGATCAAGACAATTGAATATGGAGAGAATGAGAAATAGAAAAAGAGAGGTATTTGGTTCTTAGGAAAAATGTTCACGTTCCTTTCTCTGTTAGGGTATTTATAGATTCGGCTCTAAAAAACAAAATGATCAAAATACCCTCATCCATGTTGAAGTGACATGGTACATATAACCATTTTGATTTGTCATAGTTGTTGATTATTCTTTCATTACTCCTCTTTCAGCATGTCAACCTTCAAGGCATGTCTATGAGTCGATATCTCATATCAATGTCTTATGTTGCCGTCTCATGTTGAAGAAATGATGAAATTGACAGGGAGCATTCATAACTCTTTATGATATCAAGAACATGACATGAGCCTTTACTCCTCAAAAAACGCATTTGCAAAAAATTGGGTGCCTTCGGCACTCAAACAATAAAACAGATTGGGGGCATTACCATTATTTTAGTTATAACAGATTGTAACGCACATGGGCAAAAAACGAAAAATAATGGAAATGAATGAAAATAGCGAAAAATAACGGTGCTAAAATTTAAAATTTGATTTTCAAATATTCACTAAAATCTATAACAGAAAATAACTGAAAACTAATAGATGTTTTTTAACAAATTTTTTTCAAAAAATAATAATTGTTATTTTTGTTATAAGAATGGAAAAATAATAGAAAATAACCTTCGTTATTTTCTAAGCGTTAAAATGTTACATAACATAACAAGGGAAGTTCAAACCCGTTATAACAGTCGCTATTCATAGCATACACCAAATCTCTTTACTTTTGGGCCCATGAACTCTATTTATGTTCGGTACATATTTGGTGGACGTACACCAAATCTCTTTACTTTTGGGCCCATGAACTCTATTTATGTTCGGTACATATTTGGTGGACGTACACCAAATCCAAATCTATATAGTGAAAATTTTAAAATTTCCAAAAAATCATAACACGAGGCGAACAAATGAGTGGGAGTGAGTGGTTGAGATTCGACCGTCTAACAATAAATGGATGGTTTTGATCTCAACTACTCTTTATCTTATGAAGTCAAGACAACTTCCCTGTTTTGTTATATATAGATAGTGGGTGGCTCGTGCCCACGGCAAGCGTTGGCCAAAATTGGGTGTGAGTGGCTGTGATCCACCATCCATTTAGAAGATAAGATGTCAGCCACTCTTTACTAAAATCGGATAAGATAAGATAAGAGATAAGACAATTATCCTGTTTTATTATATAGATCATTGATAATTATAGTATTAAAGAGAATTATATAGAAAGAATAGGAGTTGGCACAAAGAATGAAGAATTTGAGTGTTTAATGTAGAATCTGAGAGATTGACATTTTTTGGAGATATGACTCATTTTGAGCATTTTATAGGTAAAAACTAAGAAGTGAGTTAAATGATATTTTGACCACCATGTTTTTTTTTTGGCTGTTTTCTACATGTTAGGGCCCTTAGGGGAGTGTAAATCAGAAATTTGAAATTTCTATAGTTGGGTACAATGGGGAGGGGAAGAAACTATCCAATTCGTGCGGACCTAATGGGCTGTGGGCCGGACAAGGCCCAACTCAGTCATGGTTCAATGTTACTATTACATTTGAAAAAGCCAACTCTAGTTTTCTTTTAAGGGAGAAGTCTGGAAAAGAGAACCCTAAAGAGGGTGGGCCCCACATAGGTACGAAACATAGACCAGAAAGAATGAACCTGGATCGACTATAATTGCAACTTCTTAAAACTAAAGCCATCATTTCTTCATTATAATAAACTTTAATCATTTAATCAAAACATTTATTTGGGCACTAAGAAAAGTATAAGCATATCCAAAACAACCAACAAAAGTGGGGTGAATTTCTGTTGACATTTCGAGGAGCAATCTCACATTTGAATGCTCCAGATTAATTGTCACGTGCATGGTTTAAAAAACGGCCGTTATAACGGATTCGACCTCCCCCGTTATGTTATGTACGAACGCTCCAAAAATAACCGCCGTTATTTTTTTCTGTTATAAATTTTATTGAAAGTTTGAAATTAAAATTTTCTATTTTAACACCTTGTTTTTTTCTTTCTGTCACTGCACTTTTGTTGGATTGGCCTTGAGATTTAAGCTATAATTTAAAAACATTATAACGGATTCGGACCTCCCCCATTATGTTATGTAATGTTTTAATGCTCAGAAAATAGTGGTCATTATTTTTGTTATAACGTCCGTTATTTTTCTGTTATAACAAAAAGAACGACCTTTATTTTCTTAAAAAAAGTGTTAAAATAACGTCTGTTATTTCCGTTATTTTTTGTTATAAATTTTATTGAAAATTGAAAATTCAAATCTTCTATTTTAACGCTGTTTTTTTTTTTTTTCCGTCACCTCACTTTTGTTCGATTGGCCTCGAGATTTAAGCTATAGTTTAAAACACATTATAATGGTAAGTTCTTTAAATTATTTGTCCAGTTGATTAATTGGACTACTGTCCATAATTTTAACAAGTAAATCTTACCAGACCACCCACAATATAAGCTTCGTGGCAATTTCTTAAAGGACACTGACCGTATATATGTTTGGCCAATCGCTAGGTGGACCTATAAACCCAAAATCAACATGATCAGTGATTTTTAACCGTAGGAATTTGAGCATTATTTACTATAAATTGGGTACAAAGATCGAAAGGTTTGAAATCACTAATCAGGCTGATTTTTGGGTTTGTAGGTCCACTTAGGGATTGGGCAAATATCCATAAGGTCAGCGTGCTCTAACAGTGTACCACGTGGGTCATATTATGGTCGGGCAAGTTTTACTCAATATTAACGGTTGAAATGAAAGTAATTGATGGAATTAATAATGGTGATCATTAGACAAATAAGGTACATTATAAGCTATCTCCCGACCTAATACTCTTTTTTGGAAGTTTTGTAATTGCGTGCAGACACATGTGCCACCCACTAGTACAATATATATAATAATATAATGTATAGATAACGTTAAAACTAATATAAAAATGCAAGATAACTAAAGTGTGACGTGTGGGTCCTACATCTATATGTAGCAACCTCTTCTTTCATCTCACTATCCACATGTTTAGCTTAGAGTGGAAGTGTGGATTTTTTGGGGTTAATATTGTTGCCACTTGGCACAAACAATGTCATCCGTCCATTTTCTAGACCTTATATATATATATATATTGTTGAGAGGGTTTTCAATCAGATGGTTAGCATACGTCCAAACAATATGAAAATACGATTTTGGTCACTTGGTGCAGCATTTGTTTGGGAAATGTGGTATGCCAGAGAACAAACTCTGGTCTGTAGGTCTAGGTTTTTTCAATCCCTAGGTGGACCTACAAACCAAAGATCAGCTTGATTAGTGATTTCAAACCTTTGGATCTTTGTACCTCAAATAATGGTCAATAATGCTCAAATTCCCACGGTTAAAATCAACCCATTAAAATAATTCCAATCCAACTCCTAGAAATCACTAATCGGGATGATTTTTGGTTTGTAGGTCCACCTAGGGATTGGCCAAACATCCATACGGTCAGAGTCCTCTCAGAGTGTGCCACGTGGCTCATATTGCGCCCTGACATCGGCCCCAATAAAAAGAATCCTGTCATCAAAGTTTTACTCAGGAAACCCAGCATCGTTTGTCCATGTCCACACTGATATTTCATTCTGTCTGTTTTATGATGCAGATTTCTCTATCAAAATTTTGATGCATAATCCCTCAAATTGCCACGTAATACGCTCTTTCGGGTCCACTGGCCCCTTGAATGTTTTGCCTACACCTTAGTGGACCTACACACCAAAAATCAGCGTGATTAGTAATTTCTAGCTACAGGATTCGAACACTTTTTCATCTTGGGCTTCATGAGCAGACCCATCGGTTGGTTCCAAGCCCATGATAAAAGTGCTCAAATCCAATGGCTAAAAATCACCAATCACACTGATTTTTGGCGTGTAGCAGTATAGGTCCACTAAAGTATGAGCCAAACATTCAGGAGACTAGTGGGTCCGAAAGAGTGTGCTAGGTGGCAATTTGACAGGCTTCTACATCAAAATTTTGATACAAAAGAATATATCATTTATTTTTTCTATTCATTCAAGTCCCGAAAACTCGTACCCCGCCATGCCGGACATGTCTCCTGCTTTTCACACGGCGGCTGATCTACCACTGTACCAAGTGGGGCCGTGGGACCCACATAATTTTGTCAGTGCGCATTTGTTGATTACAGATTTGAAACCTCGAGACGGTTTCAGTCAGTCAAAGACCCACCACATCCGAAACCATTTGAACAAGCTACATTTTGAACCAGTCGATAAAAGCGACCCTTCACCGCTGGGCCCACTGATCGCATGGATTTCGATCCAGTCTACCAATGGCCCAACGAGGCCTATTTTTCTGGCCCACTGACGGCATGGATGTTTAGTCCCCTTGATGGATGTGCATACCAAGATTGATGTCAAGTTGATTTCTAACCGTTGATTTATTACCAAAAATGACTGATTCCAACGGTTAGGATCTCTCCTTAAAAAATATCTACAAACTATTGGCTAGAGATAACCAATCAGTATGATCTTTGGTTTGTATGTCCACCGAGGAGTGGACTAAACATCAATGCGGTCAGTGGGCCCAAAAACATGCGTTACAAAGGACTACGTAGGGCCACTGATCGATTGAATAAAAATATATAAGTTCAGATATTTTTTCCCCATCACACATGAGACACTCTCCAGACTAGTCTCCACTCTGGCAACTTCCACTCTCAAAAGAGTGCTAACAGACACAGGGGTTGTTCCTCCCCCCGCCGCCCCCCACCCTCCCTCCCTCTTCCTACGCCGGGACTTTTCTTCTCAGGCCTCGCCCATGTTGGTTCACGGAGAGACGTTGCTGTTGGCTCTAACGGCGTTTCTTGGAATGCTGCAGATGGTAATGGCAACAGGTACATCTTTTTCTCTCTCTTCTTTTCTCTCCCTTTTGAGTTCTAGCTGTACTTTCCTTTCTTCTCACGCTTTTAATTAAGAGAAAACCATTTGTGAACACTCCAAACAACTTTCCATTCCTTTTCGCTTTTCCGGTTGGTTTTTTAGTTGGAGATGGTGAATCTGGAACTGGGTTTTATTAGTGTGTTTCTGGGATTCGTGGTGAGTAGGTATCCCCATTTTTTCTGCATTTTTTGGCTTCGATTTAGTGGTAAAATGTTTGGTTACTCGATGTTTTGGAGGTTGCAGGGGCCTCAATGGCTAAGCCACCCACGATGGTAGTGAGCATTGGTTATAGACCTAAGATAGCACACTTTAGTGATCCACCGTGCCTCATGTTCTTGCAATTCACAAGCATTGGGGGAAAAATGCTTCATGGCTTGGGACTGTTCTGTGGTGGACAGAGGAGTGCCCTCTTTTCTCCCCCCCAATCCCCATGAATGCCTTGAAAATGTAGAATTGCTTATAGGGGGCGGAGATGCCATGAAAAGTGTTTGAGTAGGTTCAAAATCTGAGTTGATGTTTTAAATTGCAAAGTTAACATGTCAATGGACTTTTTTTTTCCTTGGTGGGTAAGCTGGGATTAAACCCACAACCTCATGGTTGAAGTCTAGTGTGTCAATCAATTGAGGTATGGGCTGTAGCCCAAAAATTGTTTGGTGTTGCAACCGGGTAACGTGTTTTCAACGAGATCAGTGATTCAAAGATGCAAAAGATTTTGAACAATACAGGTGTGCATTCTTTTGAGCGAATCAAAAGTTTCACCTTAGAATGTGTTTCCTTATTAGTTCAATGTGATTTCTTAACTTGACTGTTTCTCTTCTTTATGTATGGTTATTACAGAAAATTCCAAAATCACTCCCTTTTTTTCTGAAAGGTAAGCTTGGGGTTAGGAAGTACGCCAACCAGCTATATTAGTGAAAGATCATTTTTTTTACATAAGATGATAAAACCGACCCCTCGTATCCTCATTTACAATGACAACTAAGTCAGGAGGGATGGAATGGGGTTCTAGTACAATTTCACCTAAGGTTGTACAAAAATATTATAAAAAATCAGCAGCACGATTATTCTCTCTATATACATGAAAGATGTGAAAAGAATCTATAAACACCTGGCAATCTGACTGATTGTTATGTGGCGTAATTTTTTTTTTCTTCAGTGGTATTGTTTGCAGGCTAATTACCTAAGTTGAAGGCAATCTAACTTTAAGAAGTGAATGGCTATCTTACCCAATGAAGTTCTTTCCTGGTTTACGTGCAGAATGTCCCCTGGATTTGAGTGGGTCAAATTTTACTTTGGTGGCATCTGTGTGTTCTAATCGAGTTGACAGAGGAAAATGTTGCCGTTACATCAATGCCTTTGTTGCAGTTTCTATTTCTCGCTATGCAAATACAACTAGCAACCTTGGGGTACCTTCAGAGTTATCTGAGATCTGCCTTCGTTCCATATCAGAAACCTTAGAATTTTATGGAATTTCACCGAATGCAAGCGTCTTCTGTGGACTTGGGACAAAAATTCCTGTTAATTATCAATGCAAGGGCCGAACAACTGTCATGCAGATGCTCCGGTCTCCAAAGTTTGAAGATGTCACAAAGAACTGCAAGATTCTGCTTTCAGTGGAAAGTAGTTGCAGGAGGTGCTTAAATGCTGGCATTGTATATCTTCACCACCTAATAGGAGCAGAAGATAATATAACCTTGAGTACTTGTCGGGATGCAACTTTTGCTGCTCTTGCAAGCCAGGGTGACAATGTGTTGGCCAATGACATGGCAAGCTGTTTCTTTGGGGTTCAAGGGCTTAGTATTCCTCCAGGTATGAGTAATGTTCGAGACGAGGGCTTTGACATTTTGTTGTAAATGATAAATATCAGGTTGTTTCCCTAGAAATTGTTATTGCTTTTCCTTTTCCAGTTAAATGAACTTTTCATTTCTGGGTTGGTTTTTTATCTATATGTTGAACTTCATATTACTTTATTAGTATAGTGGCCCTTCTATATGTGGTTGTGAAATTAAGCTTTGAAAATTTCTTAGCGAATGTACCCATCATCTGTTTAAGTTAGTAGATTTTTAAATGATCCCTTCCTATCTCCATCATTCATCAGTATAAGGCTTTGAAGGAATGTTTTCCTTCTAAAATACAGGTGCTTATATTTTGAAAATAATGGAGATAAATGGAGTGTGCAAATTTTAGAGTCTGCAGTGTTTGTACCATGGCTTAAACAGGGTCTCAGAACTTGATTGAGTACTTGAAAAACTTGACAAGTAAACTTGGATGGGCTTGTGTTGGTGGCAGATAGTCAGTTTCATCACAAATCCCATCCTGTCTGTTATGACTAGCTGCCCCCCTGGACCCGATTTTCTGATTGTAACATTATCCTTTTCTGATTTATTATTTTGTTACTACTAGCATTACTTTTTTTTGTATATTTTTATTACTATTTGTTATCGTCTGATTTTTTTTTTTGCTTTCTTTATTTTTTGACAAATAATGGAAATTATATATTAGTAAGATAAGATAAAAAAGTATAAACATAGGAGAAGGAAGCAAAAAGTACAGGAGATTAGGGAAGCGTTTCCCTACTAAATAACCTATTCTAGTGTACACCATTTTTTGCAAGACAATCTGTTACTCTGTTTGCACTTCTATGTTATGAGAGAATGTATCGATCAATCCTCTTACCATTTCCCTAATATGTTCAATAATCAATAAAATTATCAAATCTCCAAAGGTATTGGTTTGTATCACTTGCCCATTTTATGGCATTTTTGGGAGTCTCCGTCAACCATTAGTGGACCATCGAAGTTATCTTTGAAAAATTTACCTTGGAGCATTGCTCTAATGTGCGAAAAAATGATTCATGCTGCCCTCTTCTTTTTTGTACATTATGCACCTGTTTGGGATGAATTGACCTCTGAATAAGATGGTCTACTATAACCATCCATGTAAAAGGAATGTAGTTTTTAACGGTTTTGAATGTGAATTCACTTTGTATTACTACAAACATTACTTGAATACTTTGAATTTTAAGTTGATGATGGATTTTTATAGTTTTGAATCTGATGACTGGTGGCATAGGAGTTATATAAAACTTGGAGCATGTGTAATATGATTTTTAATCATGAAGTATCATTATGTGGTTATTAGTTAAAATTTGTTAAATGGAGAACAGTAGATTTTGGGAGTTAGATTATTTCACATATTCGCTTGTCTCATTACCTCAATATATAATAAAAAGGGTCTTTCAATTAATTTCTGTTGAACTGCTTATTTAATATGTGTGCGGTGTGTGTGTGTATGTTCATTTTTTTTTTCAAATTCTTTGAACTTGTTTGTTTGCTGATATGCTATTGCTGTTGATATGTTGAGCATGAGGTTTGGATGGTCTTAGATGATCTTTAACTGTCTAACTGGTCATTTATATACAGTTGTTACTGAGCATTTACTATAACTATGATGCTGTTGCTTTTACAGTGGTAACTTCAGAGCCATATCCACCTTCACTTGCTCCTGAGGCTACTCCAAGTCCATTGCCTGCTGCTAGCCCTAGACAGCTCCTAGTAGGTGTACCCTTTAAGGTGAATCACCATCCCTACCGCCTCACACTAATCCCAGCTGTTGGCATCGCAGTTACAGCCGTGGCTGTTCTGCTGCTGGTAATCTTGATACTTCTCATTCGTAGAAAAAGCAGAGAGCTAGAGGATTCACAGAATCCTGATGAGACCTCTTGGAAAACCTTCCCTTCTCGACCAATGCGGAAATGTCAGGAAGGTCTGTTCATTTGTGGCTTCTTCAGGTCATATTATTTTGGATCCCTGAATATGTGAAACATAGTTTCATTTTAGATGGTACTGCACGCAGGTCCATCATCTATGTTCCGGAAGTTCAGCTACAAGGAAACAAAAAAGGCAACTGACAATTTCAATACCATCATAGGACGAGGGGGATTTGGAACTGTCTTCAAGGCTCACTTCAGTGATGGTTTTGTGGCAGCGGTGAAGCGGATGAACAAAGTCTCGGAGCAAGGGGAGGAGGAGTTCTGCCGAGAGATGGAACTTCTTGGAAGACTGCACCATCGTCATCTTGTTGCTCTAAGAGGCTTCTGTGTTGAAAAACATGAGAGGTAGTTTTTTATTCCATTTCTTGTCAACCTCATGTAACAATGCAATCTAACAATTTTGCCTCATGGGCAGGTTTCTGTTGTACGAGTACATGGCAAATGGAAGTTTAAAGGATCATCTTCACTGTATGTGTCTCCAATCACTTCTTTGATACGCTTGTGCTAATCTTTAACCATTTAGTGCTAATCTTTAACCATTTATGTGTCTCCAGTGAAGCTTAAAGTTTTCTGCTCATTGTATATTGTAATTAAGATTGATCTCCTATCTGTGCAGCTCCAGGGAGAACTCCACTAAGTTGGCAGACTCGAATCCAAATTGCCATTGATGTGGCCAATGCTCTGGTATTCCGTAATATCGTGCTCATCACTTAGAGCAATTGATTTATAAATCAAATTGGTAAATTGGATTCTGGGGCGTAAACCCAATTGTACTCTTGTCTTCTGAACTTCACTTACTGGAACACCCATTTGATTCTCTCACATGCAGGAGTACCTCCATTTCTATTGCGATCCCCCTCTCTGTCACAGAGACATAAAATCCAGCAACATTCTATTGGATGAGAACTTTGTTGCGAAGGTAGTATATCTGGTTAGCTGCAGATGTGGGCTTTTTTAACTTTAAGCTCAGCCTTGAATGCTCCTTCCTTTCTTATATTTTCCAGGTTGCAGACTTTGGCCTTGCACATGCTTCAAAAAGTGGTGCGATTAGCTTTGAACCAGTGAACACAGACATCCGGGGAACTCCAGGTACGCAAAGATCTATTGATCCTTGAAACATGATTTCCCTATAATTATTTGTTCTAAAGAGTAGCTTTGATGGCTTACAGGTTATATGGACCCTGAATATGTGGTGACTCAAGAGTTGACTGAGAAGAGTGATGTATACAGTTATGGTGTGCTGTTGTTGGAGCTAGTAACTGCAAGGAGAGCAATTCAAGACAGCAGGAATCTAGTGGAATGGTCCCAGATATACATGGCAACTGAGTCTAGGCTACCTGAACTAGTGGACCCTGCGATCAAGGACTCCTTCGATATAGAACAGCTTCAGACAGTCGTGACAATTGTGCGGTGGTGCACCCAGAGAGAAGGAAGGGCAAGGCCTTCAATTAAACAGGTTCTCAGGCTGCTGTATGAGAGTTCAGATCCAATGCACAGTGGCTTTGTACAGGCTGTCGAAGATGAAGATTATGAAGGCGCCGATGGTGGGGGAAGGACTAGTAAGGGGAAGGTGCAGAGGAGTGAGTTGATCTTCCACAGTGGGGACGCGAGGTGTCTTCCATCTTCTTCAAGTACATCTAGGTCCTACTGCAGCAGGAGCTTTTTACTTGAAACCGGATCACCACAATCTCCTCCTGGCATTTTTTCCGTTTGAGAGATGGTTGCATTCCACTCCAGTCATCTGCTTTAGCCATCTGTGATGGATCACAAGCTTTCGTATGTTGCACTCGGATTAAATAATGGCCTTCAAGTATGGGATCATGCAGCTTCTGATCTACTGGTATGTATGCTGTTCAACTTTATTGAGTAAAAGCTTTCCCTTTTCTAGAATGTCAAGAACCTGGAGATTATTACCACCATTGCCTTCGAATGGCAAGGAATGGCCATGCTCATTGTTTTCGGTTCCTTGGCAATATTTTTTGGAAGAAATGAGATATAAAGTTTTTTTTTTTGGCTTAAATTATTGAAAATATGGTCAAAATATAGACACATCCCTTTTTTGCATTATTGAAAATTTAGGGTTTTGGGTGATGCTTACTGTCACAAGTGTTAGTTGCACCTATTCTCTGTCTCAAAAATCTATTGATGGTGGTAGCCATAACTTGCCATGAAAGTCTAATGGTTCAAACTGAATGTTATGCCAAAAGCCACGAATCTTGGATTTTGGTTTGAGTAGTTTATGTATCAGTAAACAATCAATCACTAAAACAGAATAAGAAAGAACAGTTGCAATATAACTACTAAATGAAATTAACCAATTAGGTAAAAGAAGTGTACCTGGACAGTAATAGCAAAAACTCTAGCAGTTGATTCAAGATCAAAAACCGTAAATAGAGATCAGGTAACTTATCGGGGAAAAGATGGCTGAGGCACGTGTTGTACGCGTTGTCCTAAAGCAGATTTTGCCGCTGCACTTCGAAGGTGTTGCTGTCAGTTGGTTGGCGAATGCTCCCAAGATTCAATAATCTACTGAAGGTAGGAAACACTCCAAACCTTCAGTCTATCGAACTCACAGTGGAATGCCTCAAAATATTTCAGAAAAACTTCGTAGAAAGAGGAAGAAGAAAGATTGTAATATTTTGTGTGTTTAACCTCCTCTTTGCCTCTCTTTATATAGAGGTGAGGAGGTAGCCGTTTGAGTCTTATTAAAGATCCGAAACAATCACAAATTTAATGCAATAAATTCCAACGTTGATTATAAATTTTTTGAAAATGAAACATGTTTTACTTGTGCGAGAAAGCGAATAGTTCAATTTTAAGACGCTTGAGCTTTTAAGCCCAAGTCCAAGTCCAAGACCAAAGTCTAAGTCCAAGACCAAAGTCCAAAATCTAAATACCAAATACCAAATACCAAAGACCAAAGACCAAAGACCAAAGACCAAAGACCAAAGGCCAATGACCAATGACCACGGACCAATAAAACCGCCCCAACTCGGCTTAGCGCACGCGCGTGTGTATTTTAAAAAATATATTTTTTTTGATCGATAAAAAGATATTAAATAAAAGGGGCTGAGAAAGTCCCAAGAGGAACAAAACAGCAGCGAGACCAGGGACGGCTAAGCCAACAAACCAGCAATCCCCCCTAAACCAAAACAGAGACTACCAAAGACTAGAGACTAATACAAAAGGCGGTCGCACCCGAAAACATAATCTTCAAATCTAAATCCTTGAAGCACTAGGATTACTGATCCCCAAAAGAACAAGGTGGCTTTGATGTTCAAAATGATCTCCTCTAACTTCTCATTTTCTTCAAACGTTCGGTTGTTCCTTTCTTTCCACAGTTCCCAACAAATGGCATACGGAACCATCCTCCAGATCATGCACCCACTAGCGGAAAGGCTAGTTGGTTTGCATAGTTGTGTCCTTTGAGCACAAAATTTGGGATGCCCAAGGTCTCAACCCTTAGGTTCTAAAACTAATATGGGATTTAAGGTTTGTATGGCAAAACAAAAAGCAACCAAAGATTTTCCTCCAAAATTTTTGATTCAATTTTTGGCTCAAAAAAGTAAAAGCATTTGAAACTCTTAAAACACCAAAAGGTTTTGAGTTCAAACCCCACTAGTCTCATATAACTCTCTATTAGACTAGTTAATAAAAGTCTCCATGAGGTCTTAGGTTCAAAACCCAAAGACCGCAATTAAAAATGTATATTAAAACTTTATAAATCACACCAATTCAGTCTTGCCTATTGAGTTTATAAAATTAATCAAATCAAGAGCCTTATTTTTGTTAAGTAAATCAACAAAGCCTTATCCTTACTATTTGAAGTTGGCTACATGAATCCTTTTCTGTCATTTCACTCTGTCCAGGTAATAAAAATAAAAAAAATCTTCAATTTGAACCATTTTGGTTGAAAATTTTAGGTTTTTTTTTTTGTGAATCTTAAGTTCAACATGAATTTCAAGATTTAATTGAAGCCTCAGATTTGAGATAGAAATGGGGGTCTCAGTTTCAAGTGGCATCCTTTTTCCCTCATTTTGCAAATTTAACCAGATTTTTGTGAAGCTTATTTGGTCCATAAGCCTCGAAAACATCTCTGATAGAGCTTACAATTGTGTGGGAAGTATTTTTGTGTTGTTTCTCAAACCTAACCCTAACCCCTAAAAAACCATGAGGAAGAAATCACTAGAACTTGTGCTCGTTGAATGAATTTAATTGTGCTTCTTCCTGAGTGTCTCTACATTGACCAACATATGTATTATTGTCTTTAAGGCGTCTTTGCTGCCATCATGTCTTGACTGTAGTAAGCTCCTCACATTATTTTCTTTCTGCATTATGGTTCTTTTCAACCTTTTTATTTGACTAAATGATGGTGAGATAAGTGGGTATCAACTGGGAACGTTGCAACTGTCTGTATCTAAATCACACATAAAACTGCAAGGAACCTTTTGAGCTTCTTGTTTTGCATCATGGCTTGATCCTATCAAGTTTCTACTGTTTGTCTGCATTTTGTCCTCATCTTCTTGACAAAAGGATGGTGACTGGTGATATCACTTCGGAACATTTAACTTGCGTATTTGATTTAAAACATAAAACTATGGTACAGTTATTGTGGGAAGTCATATAACTGTGATGTTTTTGGCATGAAATCACCTTGCTAGAATGAGAAAAATGTTAGCCCTTGAATGTAATGTCTGGAAGATGCAACAAAAAATACAGAGGGATTTTAGTGGATAATAAGAAAAAAAAATGTGGGGCTAAGGATCCTGAGGAAGTTGCATGATGGAAGTTGTGGATACTTTTGGACTCTGAGGATGATGATTTGGAACGGATGTTTGTGGTGTTTGATGTGAGCACATCAAGATGTTTCACTATTTATGAACTAGATCCATTGAACTAGGGGCCATAATTGCTGTCTGTTGATCATTCTTTAAGTATGGTAATGTTAAATTAGTTTTATGAACTAGATCAATTGAATTATGGGCCATAATTGAGGTCTGATGATCACTCTTTAAGTATGGTAATGTTAGATTAGTTAAAAAAAAGATGCAAAACTGATGATTATTCAATATCACAGTTGTATATCTTTTGGGGCTTTGTTCCCTTGAATGCAAATACTATACTTGTAAAAAAAAACTCAGCTCTTTCGAAATACAACCACTATCTTCACAAATTTTATGCCAATATTTTCTCTGGAAATTCTAAAATAATTGAAAAAATATTATGATTTTAAATAGGAGTACACTTCAATTCAACTCAACCCTAATGCAATTTATGATCTGATTTTGATTTTCAGGACATTGTTTTGCTGTATTATTAAGACTACTTACTCAATTAGCGGTATTGGCATTACTCAACCAATAAAACTTTTAAGTGCTGGAAGATTAATAGGGTAAAGAAACAGTATCTTGAGAATGAGGATGGCAGTATTATAAAATCCTATAATTTATGATTTGAACCCTATGATTCAAACTGAATATCAACCCAAACGATTTAAATCTTATGTCTGAATCCCTTTAGATAAAAATCCTACGATTTGCTATGTGAACCTTAAGATACGAGTAAGATTCACAATTTGGATCTTACAATTCTCTAAAATCTTACGATTTGAATAAAAGCACACAGGGCAAATTTACAATGACTCCCGTCTTTGTACTTTTTTTTCTTCTAAACCTTAAAAATTACAAAAAGGAAAATTAATGGATACTTTTACTAATTAAGAAGCTTTATAATATATTTATTGTTATGTCTTTACACATGGACATAAGATCACTTTAATATAGCTCCACCTCCAGTTGTGGCTCGTTTTTAAAATTTCTGACTTTTCTTTCCCTCTTTAATATTTTAAGTTAAAGGGGTTAAAGATTAAAAAGGAGTTAAAATGTCCCTTAGTAGAGAACTCAGAAGTGGTTAGGGTCAGAAGTGATTGTGTATCTGTGCGTTTAAAACAGTGTCTCTATAGTGCATATTGGGGATATCAGATATTAGTTCACTATTTAGAAGTCTTTGTACAAAACATTGTCATTATATGATGAACTATGGAGTACTTGAGGCATATTTTATATATTATTCAAATTTTTGGATAATATTTCAAATTTTATTAAAAAACTTTATGAATCTTACTATCCAACTATTTGAATCCCACGCCTTACAATTTTTTTATCTAATTTAATCCTGACAGCGAAGGATAGTGATAGTTTCAGTTGGAATTGACTACCAAGTACCAGCCTATGCTTTATACAATGTGGCTATCCTGATCAACCCATTTGACATAACCATTAGCTGCATTCAAAGCACGGTATTAAATTAGCTGGATTTTTGGTGAATTTTGTCCAATTATGACCTAGCAAAGTAAAGTTTACCTCCAATGTTTTGGTGAATTTTACTGTGTAGGATCGAAAATTTGAAAACACAAAGAATAGTTTTCCATATTTGCTTACTTTTGGGAGGTTCATAGGTGCAAAACAACCACTCCATTAAGGGTTTTTGAGTGAAGAACAACTTGTAGGAGTTAGAATCAGATCAAACTCTCTTTTGGTTTATGTATATTTGAGGTTTTTCTTCTGTAGAAATCATTTTTCTATTAATTTTGTGGCTCTTTCATATATTTAAGCTACATTAGTATTAAGAATATGTAAATGCATCAAATTATGAATCGACGATGCATTCACGCAATATCCATTTGTTATTTTTTTTTCTTCGATTTTTAGTGTTAAATTTCAAAATTATGGGGGAAAGGGAAACCCAATTTCTTTTCTTTTCAACCTAAATGAGCACATTTACGGTTGATTTAAATATATGTCATGTTCTTTGCCATACTCTTCCTGTTCAATCCAAGGAAGGCTCAACTTCTAATTCCCCCTACACTATCAAATTCCATTCTCACTCCAATGAGTATGGAGTGGAAAGTCTGAACCTATGTGCATGTGCACCTAACAGTTGTTGGAGATCAGAAGATGTATAGAGAGTGTGGTGGAACAGTGCACCATACAATAATTTCTCCTTTGAAACAAATAAAATTTGTAACAAAATGAAGACTTGGTTATAACAGCTTGTTTGTTTATGTACATCTAAAGAAAGTATAGGATGAATCTGGGGGGCATCCTTAGAGCAACTCCCGTTAGGTATGTATGACACAAGTCACACAACTCATTGATCTATACTGTTCGATTGGTAGGCAACCCTTGTTGGTTGGTCATAAACCAAAATTCAAACTGATCACTGATCTGACAGTTTTAACAGCTAAATATATGGATATTTCTCCTGTCTGTTAAGCTCACTATTTCTTTTAACTGTCCAAGTTTTATCTCTGAATCAGATAGCTAAGATCCTTTTGTGGGTTTAATTTTTGGGTCAGGCTTCACCCAGCAGGTGTCTCAACTGTTGGAACTGTTTGTATCAATGTTTGTGGGATGTGTCAATATGAGGTTATGGTTCATTGAGGGTCAAAACCGTAGGTTCTTCATATGGTTTCTCACATGTTTTAGCCACATGAATGCCTTTTGACAAGCACACTGAAAGTCTTTTCAGGAAGAAGTTTATGCATAACGTGTGGATACATGCATACATTCATACACACAGGTTATTGTTAGGCCTTCAAATAGTCAACAGCACTTTCAGTTTAGGATTCAGTGGGTTAGTTTTGTGTGCTTCTGAGGACGATGGCTCTTAATGTTTGTTGAAAGTCCTCTCATATGCCTAATGGTAAGCTGTTTGAAATGGGAATTGTCATAAATTCAGCTATTAATAGAGAAAATTATGGTATCTTGAGAATCGTAGGGTATTTCAAGATGAGGGTGATATCATATTATTATGGTGGTGAAGGCAGTTATCTTTGGTCCAAGTTGTTTTAAGGAATGTCAATGGGGTCTGTTTTTTGAAGACTTTATGTATAGAGGAGACTAGGCTTATGCTCTTCTTTCCTCGTCCCCCATCTTGGTGTTCTAGTTTTCCTCTGTTTCAATGAAGTCTGTATTTATTAAAAAGTAAAAAAAGATGGTAATGGCGTTAGGAGGAAATGGCTACTACAGGACTCGATACAATGTGGTTATGTTGATCAACCCATTTGAGATAACCATAGGTTATGCTCGGAACTTCTTTGTCAATCTCTATGCTCACTACAAACCCTTGCTTCTGGTCCTTGCCAGTGAACGTGAGAATATCAGGCTCTGTTCGGATTCTCATTCCACTAGGGACCTCCAAAACGGCCCGGTAAATAGAATCGCCATTTCCTACATTCGACACAACCCTGCTGAAGTTTTTTACCTGTGGAAAGGTGGTCGCTTTAGGGAAAATGGCGACAAGAGAAGGATAGTTGAGGTCAGGAGGATTGTCACGACAACTCCATTGACTTCGTCTAATGACGGAGCTCATCTGCTTGTTGTCGTATCCGAGGCTGCACAGGAACTCGACATAGTCTTGGAAGTCCATGTCATAGATGAGTCCAGGGTCCATGGCTTTGTTAGGATTGATATTGCCTGCTCCAAAATCTAGAGGCGTGGCAGGCAACTCAAACCATTGGTCTCTAATAGTTGAGTGTGTGTTGTCAATGGCATTTGCAGTGGTCATGATTGCTGAACGAATGGCTGCTGGGCTCCAATCCTGGTGGACAGCCCTCAGCAATGCTGCAACTCCAGCAGCATGGGGTGCTGCCATTGACGTACCAGAGTATAGTGCATAGTCGGATACCAAGTTATAGAGACCCATTTCCATGAATGGCCTGTTGGGGGCAACTGCTGCCAGCACATCTTCACCCGGAGCAAGGATGTCCGGTTTTAGAACACCTGGGCTAATTGGGTCTGGCCCTCTGGAAGAGAAATAAGCAACTTGAGGTGCTGGTTTTGTACCCAGTTTTGTTATCAGAAACCTCATCTCCTTCACCATCGCACTACTTGTATCCATGGCATACTTCCTCAATGCAGCACCAGCTCCGGTTTGTAAAACCAGGCTAGGAATGGAGTAGTCTTCAGGATCGAGTAAATTCATATCTGTGGAGAATATACCTGCTTGTGCACCGGCTTCCTCAACCACAGATATCTGTCCCAGAACGTCAATTTCAGTGCTGTTATCACACAAAACCACTTTGCCGGCGACTTCGTCTGGATTCAAAACCTTGCATATTGCTTTGTCTACATTGTCTTTCCCGTAGAATAGAGGTGCATCGGTAATGTAAACGCTTTCAGGGAAGTAAGATGTTCCTTCTATGGTAAAACCATTGGCTAGGGTCAATGTTCCCACGAAATTCCTATCAGCAGTGCCGGCTCCAACGGTCATGATCCATGGAGCTCCATTGTAGGTTGTGTTTTGACCCCCATCATTTCCAGCTGCACAGACGACAAAGATCCCTTTCTCAATGGCCGAAAGCGAAGCAATAGCTATGACGTCGTCGAAGTATGGTGAATGGTCAAAGCCCAGAGATAGGGACATAATGTCAACACCGTCAGCGATTGCTTGATCCATTCCGGCGAGCACATCACTTGTTGCACTCTTGAAGGTGTCAGTTGCCCAGAGGACCTTATACATGGCGACGTGTGCACGTGGGGCTACTCCCCTTGCTGTACCTGTGGCATATCCGAAGTGGCTTACACCGGGTACATAGTTACCGGCAGCTGTAGACGCTGTGTGAGTCCCATGTCCCATGAAGTCTCTCGCAGAGTCATAGTCCCATTCCTTGGAGATATTGATACCTGCAGCTTGGAGCCCTTTGCTAAAGGATCGAGCCCCAATGAGCTTCATGTTGCAGAGAGAAGGGCTGAATGCTGTTCCATTCTCACACTCACCTTTCCATCTATTTGGGACTGGTGCCATTCCTTTATCACTAAAACTGTTGCTTTCAGGCCAAATGCCAGTGTCAATTATCCCAATGATCACATCTTTGCCGTACGACGCTGCAGGCCATAAGCCAGTTCTATGTTTCAAGCCGAGGAAGCTAGTGGTATGGGTGGTGAAGAGCTTTCCATACGACTCCCGGATTGTGGCACGATGAGCTGGCAATTTCTCCAGCTCGGATAGCTGAGAGGGTGTCAGCCTGGCACTAAAGCCATGCATGACGTGATTGTAGGAGTAGAGCAATGTTTCTTCGTCAGAGTTCGTGTGGGACGACGACAATGACGCTAGGGTGGATCGGTGCCACGACTCGTGGGTTGAGAAGGATGTGGGTTTGTGTGAATGGTCCATGTGGACGATGTACGTCTGGCGCTCATCCGGCGATGACATGGTAGTGCTGCTTGCCACTAGGACTACTAGGAACCATAGATGGTATGAGAAGAGATGGGAGAACGCCTTCATCATAGTCTTCATGACTAGATGGGTTGGTGAACAGAATATAAAAGAGAGTTATATAGTAGGATTAGGAGGAAAAAAACAAATCTCTTTGTTAATTGTACGACGTTAACTACTAATCAAAATGTCTTTCTTGGCGATTTTTCCTACAAGAAGAGTCATGTGTGGACGTTATTTGTCTAAAGAAATGGGTTTTATTTTGGTCCTTTGTGCTGCCATATGAAACTCCATTTTGACTCTTTTGCCTGTTTTTTAGCACTCTATTGCTTGTTTGCCGGCCTTCCACTGCAGAGGACTCCTGTCTAGGGCTGTCAACGGATACTATTCGGATCGAATATAAGCAAATCCAATTTCGAATCTATTTGATATCCGAATCCCATATCCGAAATTTTCGGATAATATCCAAATTTTCAAATATGGATTCGAATTTTCGACTATCCATTGACAGCCCTACCCCATCGCCCTAGTTAGTGCATTTTTTGGGCCCACTAACCACATGGATGTTTATTGCACCAACACACCAAAAATCAGCTTGATTGGTAATTTCTGTATGTTAGTGTTAGAACCCCAAAAAATGCTTGAATCCAACAGCTATAATCACTCTTAAAACGAGGGCTAAAACTAATGGCTATAGATAATAATTAGGCAGAGTTTTTGTGTGTATATCCCACCAAGGGGTGGGGTAAACATCCATGCGGTTGGTGGGCCCAAGAAAAGCCCATGAGAGATATATGCATCCAAAGTGAAAATTTTTAGATGCAGAGGACTTCTCATGAAACTTAGGTTACCTATGATCCCTCCATGTGGCTATGACATAAAAGTTAAGAACCATACTAATCCCATCAATTTGAACCGTTGATTGATAGGCTAGAAATCACATCGATGATCGTATCTAGTAACAGTGATATGCTCTCTCATTATGTTAAAGGGTCCGTGAGGCATTGCCTGCTGATTTATGGGATCGATAGATTGGTGCAATCTGGGGCTATAGTCCATCTGAAAGATGACTGTATGGATCCAACACCTTGAACCGATAGCTGTCTGCACCTGAGTGTATGGTGGTTTAGTGCACCACACTCAAATTAACGAGAAAATTAAATAGAAGAACAATCACACAACCACGAGGACACAAACGATTTACGTGGTTCCGCGGAAACCTACTCCACAGGGATGATGATCAGTGTTCCTCGCTTTAGAAATCACATAGTACAAAGTTTCTTTCTCTCAGTTCTCTTTCAGCCACCCAATACAATATATATACCAAAAAATGAATTAGAAACGTATTAAGGTTTTTAAAACACGTTTAAGAGTACAGAAACCCCTTTAGGAAATAACCATAAAAATTTGGTTTGCGTGTTGCCCCCCCCCCCCCCCCCCCCCCCCCCCCCCCCCGAGCTCAGTGCGGAGTTCAACTCACGTGTGCGATGGCGCAACAAAAGTACTTCCCTGTGGACCAGTAATGTGAATTCTCAAAGAAAATATTCAATCTGGACCATCAATTTTGTGGGTCACCTGCTTTGATGAGTCATGATCTGATACGTACATACGCACAGGAGAAAGCATGCAAACATTATGGACGCACACGTGAACTCTACCCAAGAGACAAAAGCGCGCGAACATTATAAGTCTTGGCCGGAAGGTGTAATTAATAGAGATTCTCCACACAAAAACGCATTTAATAGTTATTACCAAGGCAAAGTTCTTGGTGTTAAAAGAGGAAATGATTTTTGTTGATACAGCCACTCCCTCCTACTTACTCTTCTATGCATGGCTTCTCTTCACTCTCCACCTTGGATCCACGTTGGCACAGAGGTCCACGTATATTGTCCACACTGACAAGTCAATCATGCCGAAGGCTTTTGCGAGCCATCATCAATGGTATTTGGTCACCGTTGGTTCACTGAAGGCCACTGGTCCTACTACATCTGATGAAGTTAGATCAGCACCAGGACTTCTCTACACTTATGATAATGCCATCCACGGCTTTAGAGTAGTTCTATCTCTAGATGAGCTACAGACCCTACAAAAATCACCGGGCTTCGTCTCCGCTTACGCGGACAAGACCGTCAAGGTCAATACAACCCATACATTTGAATTCCTCTCTCTCGATCCCGTCACTGGCCTTTGGCCAGCATCGGATTACGGTAAAGATGTTATAGTTAGTGTGATTGACACTAGAGTCTGGCCAGAGAGTGAGAGCTTCAAAGACGATGGAATGACTGAGGTCCCAGCAAGGTGGAAGGGAATGTGCGAGCCGGGTGTTGAGTTCAATTCTTCGATGTGCAATCGGACGCTCATCGGAGCTCGATACTTCAACAAGGGTGTGATTGCTGCCAATCCACAAGGGACACGGGAGGGCATGGGACCCATACCTCATTGACCGCTGCCGGAAACTACGTCGAAGATATATCATTCTTCGGCTACACCAAGGGCACTGCAAGAGGGGTTGCACCTCGTGCCAAGGTGGCCGGTGGCCATGTACAAGGTTATCTGGGATGAAGGACAATATGCTTCAGATGTTCTTGCTGGTATGGATCAAGCCATTGCAGATGGTGTTGACGTAATTTCAATTTCCATGGGTTTTGATGGGGTCCCTTTGTATGAGGATCCAATAGCCATAGCATCATTTGCAGCCATGGAGAAGGGTGTGTTGGTCTCTTCTTCTGCGGGCCCGGGGAACGAAGGACCATCATTAAGTACCCTTCACAATGGAATTCCTTGGGCGTTGACTGTTGGAGCTAGCACTATTGACCGTCAATTTGGTGGAATTTTGACTCTGGGCAATGGGTTGACCATCCTCGGTTGGTCCTTATTTCCAGAGAATGCCTTGCTGGTGGACGTGCCACCGGTCTACAATGAGACCTTATTGGCATGCAATTCGTCCTCGTTATCGGAGGCTAGTGATACAATCGTAATATGCAAGGACAATGGGTTTATCTTTGACCAAGTATATCAGGTTATTCAGTCGAAGGTTGCCGGAGCTATATTTATCTCTAATATTGCATTCCCTATTCCTCGACGCAGGCAATTTTCCTTGGCCATTAGTTGTGATTTACCCGAGCGATGCTCCGAGGTTGATCAATTATGTGAAGGCTAGTCCTAATCCGAAAGTGAACGTAAAGTTCCAACAGACCTTTGTGGGAACGAAACCTGCACCAGCCATTGCTGTATACACTTCAAGAGGACCTTCTCCGAGTTATCCTGGCATCTTGAAGCCAGATTTAGTGGCTCCAGGATCTCGAGTGTTGTTGGCAGCAAGGATTTCTAATGGAATCACGGCTCAGATCGGCTCCAACTTGTATTTGTCAAGCGACTATAACATGGTCTCTGGGACATCCATGGCCTGTCCTCATGCATCAGGTGTGGCTGCACTCCTGAAGGGTGCACACCCTGAGTGGAGTGCACACCCTGGGAGCTGGTCAAGTTGACCCTAATAAGGCCCTTGATCCTGGACTAATTTCTGATGTGGGTGCCCAAGATTATGTAAGTCTCCTTTGTTCCATGAATTACACAAGGGAAACAAATCTTAACCATCACTAGATCGTCCGGTTACTATTGCACGAACCCATCTTCTGATCTCAATTATCCGTCCTTCATGGCTTTGTTCAGGAACATGTCATCGACTGTTCAAGAGTTTCAAAGGACAGTGACTAATGTAGGGGATGGTGCATCGACTTACAAGGTTATGTTGACACCACCAAAGGGATCCACAGTCAGCGTCGTGCCGGATAAACTTGTCTTTCGGAGAAGTTTGAGAAGCTGAGCTTTGTGTTATCTATAAAGGACAGCACACATAGGCGAGGGGAAATTTCGCATGGTTCTCTCATTTGGGTTGATGATGGGCGGAAATATTCAGTGAGGAGCCCTATCGTGGTATTATAGGATGATCATTTGTGTGCATGGACTTGATGGGCGTTGCAGTCTTCCAAAATACTCTCTTTAGCTGTATATATATGTTCTTCACATGGAAGTTTAATAATCTCTTTAACATCACTAGTGTGCTGCATGTGCGTTGCACCCGAGTGATTATAGGGCCTTTTTGAAAAAAGTAGCAAAATAAGAAATTTTCAACTCAAAAGGGCACTTAGGAAGATAAGTTTGGAGGGACAAATCTATAAATTGTGGCTACTCAGAAAATAACTTTTTCTTGCTTAGCCGACTTGGGACTCGATGCCCGTCGCTTCCCGTGACAGAATTTTTGACCAGATATTCGCACTCGTTCTGTGCAAGACGTCAACTTGTACTGTTGTTCACGGACCACAATTTCAGCCACGTGGCATACTCTTAGAGGATGCTGACCGTATTTTCATATAATTATTGAGATATTTATAAGGAATTTGCCATTTCCATCCAGAGCCCATTTTGCTTCTTCGAGGACGCATAATGTTTTACACTGAAGTAAACGGATCAAAAGCGGTCAGAAAGTAGCAAAATTTGCCCTGGAAAAAGCAAAATGGGCTCATGTAATGCATTGGATTCGGGAATATTGTTTGGTAACGAGGCCAACCTGTGTGTGCAAGTGAAAACCAGCTTTTAGGTGGATTTAACTGGCTCTTTGCTTCAGCATGGTATCCTGATATCCACGCCACCTAAAGTCAAGTCTGCGCCGTAGTTAGTAAATTCTCGGCGGATTGTTCAAAAAACGACCCAAACAACGTCCTATTCAAAGGTTTAGATAAATTCTTTTCAACATGATTGAATTATTCCCAGATTATTCAATTTTTAACATGAAAAATCATTTTATAATACAAAAAATATATCACCAATATTTTACAAAAAATCTTGTTCTTGTTTAAACTCCAGTTGGAAGACTCTGGTTCTTTGTTCTCTTTGTTTTTTTTTGTTTTTTTTTTCTCCCTTCTTCATGGGGCCAAGGCAAAGGTTGGCCTAACAGGTGGATGATCCAATTTGATTTTAGTAAACGTCAAAGTACTTCATCATAGGAAACTACAATGATGCAGGTGATGCGCAATTACAGATAAGAAGCATTAATTTTATATAATTTAAGCCGGAGGAAATTTCAAAGTTACCTCTCTTCAGAAGCATATATAAACAGGTCCTAGGCTACATAGTAATCAAGCAAAGATCTACCTGTTTAGGAGGGGATGCGAGTTTTAAACATGGCCACTCTCTCCTACTTGCTCTTCCACGTATTGCTTCTTATTACCCTCCACCTTGAATCCACTTCAGCAGATGGGTCCACCTATATAGTCCACATGGACAAATCTGTCATGCCCAAGGCTTTTGCTACTTATCACCATTGGTATGCTGCCACCATCGGTTCACTGAAGGTTGCTGGTACACGCACCTCGACGCCAAGGCTTCTGTATACTTATGACAATGCTATCCATGGTTTTAGTGCAGTCCTCTCTTTGGAAGAACTACAGACTCTACAGAAGTCGCTGGGCTTTGTCTCTGCTTACCCAGACAAGATCGTCAAGCTCGATACTACCCACACGTTGGAATTCCTTTCTCTCAATCCCGTCTCTGGCCTCTGGCCGGCATCAAATTATGGCAAAGATGTAATAATAGGCATGGTAGATAGTGGAGTCCGACCGGAGAGCGAGAGCTTCAAAGACGATGGGATGACTGAGGTCCCTGCAAGGTGGAAGGGAATTTGCCAGCCGGGTTTGGAGTTCAATTCTTCCATGTGCAATAGGAAGCTCATTGGTGCCCGTTTCTTCAGAGAGGGTGCTATGGCTGCAAACCCACATGCCAAAATTGACGCGTACTCGCCGAGGGATATAAACGGGCATGGGACCCACACCTCATCCACCGCTGCTGGAAACTATGTCGAAGATATGTCATTCTTTGGCTATGCAAAGGGTACTGCAAGTGGGGTTGCACCTCGTGCTAGGGTGGCCATGTACAAGGCATCTGGGGTTGGAGATGGTTACAGTTCCGACATCCTTGCTGGAATAGACCAAGCCATTGCAGATGGTGTTGACGTAATTTCAATTTCCATGGGTTACGGTTGGGTCCCACTGTATGAGGATCCAATAGCCATAGCATCATTTGCAGCCATGGAGAAGGGTGTATTTGTCTCCTTATCTGCCGGCAATGATGGACCATATCCCAAGTTGGTACAGAATGGAGCTCCCTGGGTATTAACTGTCGGTGCAAGCACCATTGATCGTCAATTCACTGCAACTTTGACACTGGGCGAAGGGTTAACCACCACAGGTTGGTCCTTGTTTCCTGCGAACGCATGGCTGGTGGACGTGCCACTCGTCTACAATGAGACTCTCCTGTCATGCAATTCATCTGAGTTGTTATCCGAAGCCAGCGATAAGATTGTTATATGTGAGGACAAATATGGGTATCTCCTAAAAAGCCAAATAGATCAGGTTGCTCAATCGAAAGTTGCCGGAGCTATATTTCTCTCCAATGATTCCCGATTCTTCGAAGTCGGGGACTTTAATTGTCCAGGAGTTGTGATTAACCCGATTCATGTTCCTATGGTGATCAGTTATGTGAAATCTACTGCTAATCCAATAGCAACCATGAAGTTCCAACAGACAACCTTGGGAACAAAGCCTGCGCCCACTGTTGCCTTCTACAGTTCAAGGGGACCTTTTATGAGCTATCCTACCATCCTGAAGCCGGATTTAGTTGCCCCGGGGTCAAGAGTGTTGGCAGCTTGGGTTCCAGATACACCAACCGCCATGATTGGATCCATGTACTTGTCGAGTGACTACAACATAGCTTCCGGGACATCCATGGCTTGTCCTCATGCAGCTGGAGTGGCTGCACTCTTGAAGGGTGCCCATCCTGACTGGACTCCCACTGCTATCCGGTCAGCCATGATGACCACAGCTAACCCATTAGATAATACTCTCGGTCCAATCCGAGACAATGGGAACAATTTGGAACCTGCCACTCCTCTAGCGATGGGAGCCGGTCAAGTCGACCCTAATAGGGCACTTGACCCGGGTCTTATTTATGACGCAGATGCCCAAGACTATGTGAATCACCTCTGCTTCATGAATTTCACTAGGGAGCAAATCTCAACGATCACGAGATCATCCAACTACAACTGCTCAAACCCGTCTTCTGATCTCAATTACCCATCTTTCATTGCTCTTTTCAATAACACATCATCAACTGTTCAAGAATTTCGAAGGACATCGACTAATGTTGGCGATGGGGCATCAACTTATACGGCCAAGTTGACGCTGCCGGAGGGCACATCGATCAGCTGTAACACCGGATACACTTGTTTTTCGAGAGAAGTATGAGAAGCTGAGCTTTACTGTATCTATAGACAGCCAACAGATGAAAGGGAATATCTCATATGGTTCTCTGGTTTGGGTTGAGGATGGAGCTAAGCATACAGTGAGGAGCCCTATTGTGGTATTTAGGATGATTTATTGAGTGCATGGGTTTGACAGTTTAAGCATGAGATGTTCGAAACTGATCAATGGATCTCCAAATACGACTATGATGAGAAGGTTTAATGTTGCACACATAATAGATTTGGGTGTAAGAATGAGTCAAGGTCACATACTAAGGGATTTGGGACACTACATGAAAAGGCTTTTCCAAAAACCGTCGCTGTAACCTATAGTGACGACCTGGTTGTCGCTATGTACAGGTTATGTTGCTAAAAGTATTAGTGACAGGCCACTGTGGCCGTATCTAAAAGTGTCACCTTATCATTATAAGTGTCACTTTTACAAACCGCTACTTCTATGGCCGTCGCTATAGGTGTCTTTCCCCGACAAGATTATTAAGCTACAGCGAATGATCGGTGTGAATTTTGCTTTAAAATTTGCAACGTACTTGGTGCATTGCGAAGTATTTTCATTTACAAAAACTTTTACACCAAATAAAAGCCCACAAAACATGTTATGAACCTGCACTGTGTTACACCAGATAACCTAATTATGATAATGGATCAGGCTTCTTTTCCTTCACATCAATCATAAGGATATCACAATTGCTCTTCATGATAATAATAAGGTCGTTGCACAGAGCCATACACATTTTGTTTTAGGAGCATGTCAGTCAGCATGTGTCCAACACCACTAATAGGCCACCTCTTCATGAAAAACATCTGATAGTTGTATAACATAAACATATTTCAATATTTCTAAAAAATACACTTTCCACGGACCTCTGGTTGGCCGGTCGTCCACCCTACTAGAATCGCCACAGATCGACAAAAGAATAGAAACCATGTTTTTGAAATATGCAAATATAGATATTTGCGTGAGGACAACTTTGATATATTGATGACCTCACACTCCAATGACTACGGTTTCGCCAGGCACCATCACTAATGAAGTCACCTCATGGCCGACAGTAACTCCGACAATCGTTGACCATTTGATGATCACAAAATAGATTTTGAGACCCAAAAAAACACAAAAATTCAAACCACGCTCTGATAGAACAAGTTAAATTTCTTTAACTTAATGATGTCTACTTTTAGTTTGACATAGAATATCCACCTTGGGTTGTGATTTGCACGATTTTTGAGGTCCTCATGCCATTTACTATAGATTTTCTTAATTTTTTTGTTTACATCTAAGGTCCGGGTGTCAGGTCCGCGGGGTGCCAACCTTGTTGGGATGCCGTAGGGCGACGCATCCCTCCCTAGAGTGGTTCTGTTCAGTTTTTCCTTTTTTCTAATACAATTATTACATATAACAAAAAAAAAAAAACAAAGATAAACTATGGACCTCTCCATTAATGCATCCACTTTCCTTGGGGTTTGAACGGTTGTTTTTCGAACACTTGAAGACGATGATGATGGTTTAGGGAGGACTCAGTTCTTATCTCTTTACAGGCATGATCAAAACGATTGGTGAAGGGAATGGTTCGTGTTTCTGATATAAATAGAGAGAGGGAACCCAAAATCTTAAGTATGGAATGATTAGGATTGTTACCCATCAAGAATTCCACTTAGAAAGTCTTTCCCATTGTTAATTACGGAGGTTTATGATTAGAAAACTCTAATTTTTTTTTTTAGAAAACTCTAAATATAGAATTCAAATATTTTAGGAAACCAAAAATAATGGGTTACATGATGGGCTTCTTATGGGCCATGGATCTCAGCCAGTCACTCCAACTCATTTATTCGTCTTAGGCAATGATTTTTGTGGAAACCTAATTAAAATTTCACCATACATGCTAGGATTTGGTGTATATCCAACAAATATGTGTCAAACATAAATGAGGTTCGATATGGTCTGATCGGTTTATATTTATTATATAATTTCAAATATATATCATTTAGAGAAATTCAAAATATATGAGATAATAAAAGAAAGAGGCTGGTAAAAGAATGTGAAAATTCGAAGTCAAGGCCATTATTTTTCTTTCTTCAGAAAAAGAGGTTCTTTTTTTTTTTATTCTTTTTCAACAGTATACTTGTTTCTTATTTTGCATAGAAGTGTAACAAAATTTAGAAGATTTGGTTAGAATTTTGGAGAAATCCTCCCAAATTTTAGGATTTCATATGTAGGGATTCATGTTTCAAACGTTACATAAGAACCGGTGGTTCAACCAGTTTGAAAAAAAATCGTCAGTTCTCTTCAAACTTCAAGTTCGTCATGAACCAGACCGATATTTTATGGTTTAATTCAGAAATGAGAATTTTAGAAGGGAAATGATTACACTTGTAAGTTGTAAGCACAACATTAGGACATGTAGGGTTGTTGTCAATGGCTCGGATCAATCCAATGATCCAATCTAAATATCGTCAGGTTTGGATTTGGGAATTCTGATCCGATAAACTATTAGATTGGTTCTGATTGATCGATAATATTATTTACAACTTTAACTTTTATTTACAAGCTCTCTTCATTGTCAAAATTAAAACAGATTAGACGATCTTGACCCTCCATTTCAATCATATACTTCCTTTTTCCTGAATCAGAAGGTTACAATCATTCCAAAGGCTTGATTTTTGGCTCATGACATGACATATCCAACGCAGCGCCATTGATGGTGGGTGGTAGTGGGTATCGATTTTTACCCATGGAACCAATATCGGAAATAAATTGGAACCAATTATCCTAATTCTGGGACTAACTATTTCAGAACCGGAACCGAAAATACCTGGTCATTAGACCCGGAACCAAAAAGTTCCAGTTCTTGAAACATCAGTACCCAGATCAAACCAGAACCATAACCGATAGGACTTAGAACCGACATATGTATTACTGTTAATTAATGTATCAAGTTTTCTCAAAACGTTATTATAAAAATTATAAATTAAGAATATATATTTCTGGGCACTTGACTGGTAACTGGTTGTTTTTCGTTCCGGTTCCACTTATTTGAGAATCGGAGCTGGAGCTGATGCCGACCCGTTGGCATCCCTAGCCCTAGGTGGCACCCCTTGCGCATGTTTTACAAGCCCTCGTGTTTTGTTTATAGACGATCGTTACTATTTATACGAGTCACTATCTTTTTCCAGTTTTGTGAAATGATTCGTCGGAAATTTTTGTTCCTTTCTTCGCAAGAGGTTTTCCATCTAATCTTTCGGTGAACGGGGAGGAACCAATTTGACGCATAACGAAGAACTGGTGGGGAAGACTGAAGACATAGGAAGGAATGTTGGCCAAAAGAACCCCCCAGTATCTTCCCGATCAGTCCTCATATATTTCCATGGTCATAGGTCAAAATTCAATTCAATCAGACAATCCGAACCATTGATGTAAAAACCAAGTTTTGATTGGATTACTAGTAATGGGTTCACTTAGGAGGCATAAATACAGCCACTTAATGGGCCAAGCCGGGCCAAGGATGTGGTGGGCCGGGCCTGGTTTCAAAAAAGTTAAAAATAGCTGTTTGGGGAAGTAAAATGGCCATTTTACCCCCAAATATAAAAATGGGGAGGGGGAGGACAAATTTTAAAATGGATGGGTACCTTAGCGGGCCGCAGGGTTTGACTGGCCAGGACAGATGATAGGCGACCCGTTAACATGGTTTGGGCAGGCCAGGGCTGCCAGGCTGGACGTTGGTCTGGGCTGTTTGGCCCGAACAAACGGGTCATAGGTCCGGCCCCAAGCTGGCCTGCCAACCCCTTTTAATGGGCTGGGCCATGGTCTGTGGGCCAAATTTACACCCCTAGGAGAAAAGGCACTATGCGTCTCTATGGACTATGGGGTGGACACTTTTATCCCATGTTATCTGCAGTCCTTATGATCAAGTTAGTTCAACATCCATTAATTAACCAGCAAAATTAAACAGCAAATTTAATATCTTCGTACCTAAAAATCTAGCACTGATCAGAAAACCTTCGTTCGGCCCATAAAAGAATTTCGTGGAATCAGTGTAAAGTAACAGAAATTGTGTTGAAGAAAAGATTTATTCAGAATATTATTTTCAACCAAGTAGTGATAATAGTGATTTTCTCCACCCAATTATATTTCTTTTCCTCTAATATATCATACACAAATATCTGTATTAGAATTTCCATTTCCTTCGCTGATGAAAATCTAGTTAATAAGTCTCTACTAATAACACGCTTGAGAGACGAAAATAAGAAATTACAAGAAACAAAGAAATATAGACAAAGGAGTGTGTTTCGCGGATCTGACCGTCTGGATATACCGTACCTTGTATTTATTCAACTAATTGCATAGCCACTTTCCTTGGGATGATCTGATCGACAGACTCTTGCGCATGATCGTTGATCTCCATGTGTGCCGCTATCACTTCAGTGGCCAACTCATGGCAGATGTCGGCATTAGGATGATATTGTAGCATGTATTAAAACTATTTCGATGCTCTTTGAAATTTGTGTGGTTTTTGGGGGTTCGTGTAGTGATCATCGGGATTTGTGTCGGAATCTCAATGACCATTGGTGGTCTGGAGTCTAGACCTTGGGATCACAAGCTAGGACGATACTAAATTGCTTTATATACTCAATCTATAGTACTATCAGTTGGACCATTAGGATGGCCCACCAATGGCATAAACATGGACAGCTAGGAGAATCTTTAATGCCAGACGTTGATGACCGACCACAATATGGGACACGCAACACTCTTAGAGACCATGGTTTCAAAAAACGCTGTTATAACGGATTCAGATCTCTCCATTACGTTATATATGTACCGTTTTAACGCTCAGAAAATAACGGACGTATTTTCCATTATTTTTCTATTATAACGAAAACAACGACTGTTATTTTTTTTGTTAAAAAACGTCTGTTATTTCTGTTATTTTTCAATTATTTTCTGTTACAAATTTTATTTAAAATTTGAATTTTAGCGCTGTTATTTTCCATTTTTCCCCTATGCGCGCATTACAATTTGTTGTAACGGAAAAAACGGTAATGCCCCCAGTCTGTTATACCAGGTACCAATTTTTGCAAACGCTTTTGTCGGGGAGTGCCGTGGGCACGGGCCATTTACTATATATATATATATATGGGCCAGGATCGGGAGACAACAATTTTCACAACATTTTTTACAATAATTTTGGCATACCCACATGGAAGATGAATCAATAGCTGATTTTTGGTGATGATAATCTCCTCACCATAAATATCACTCCTACAAAAAATCAGCCCATTCCGAAATTTCTAACCCCATCAAGTGTAGTCTTCAAGTTAACTGTAAATATAGACGGTCCATAATTCTTCAACTTCTAAACCGGTCTACGAATGTCAGAATGATTTGAACTTTTGTGAGGATGATCTCCTCACCATAGAGACCATCCTCGCCAAAAATCATCCAATTCCAAAACTTATAATTTATATATTGGCTCACGCCAATTTTTTGTTGTAGAAAATGTTGTGATACACTATATCATTATTTGTGTATCTCATCATAGATTCTCCCGGTTGTCATCCGTTCTAGGAAGATTATGATAATATCTCTAAAATCAATATTAGATTAGATTTGTTTCCATCTTTAGATCTTGTTTATCTCTATTTAAACCCTCGATCAGTCAAATGTAAATCATTCAAGATTATTAATAATTAAATCCCATTTTCCGAATTGATTAATGATGAATTACACATTGTAGGTTATAGAAATACAAGCATGTTTAAGCTTTCTTTTCGCTTTTAATCATCTCGACATTGAATTCTTCTTTTTCAAAGTTCTCCAATATCTTTGGGTATGTACCCAGTTATTCCAAGACTTGTTAGGTCCGCTTGCATTCTCTGTATTCATACAAAGAGGGGGCATCGACTCTATCTTAGAGAGTTTATAAAAACTTGATTAATATTTTAAACATTTTATTGTCTTTGAGGTTGAGATGTTTAGCAATGTGGAAACACATATCACACACAAGAAAAAAAGAAAAAAAAGAAAAGAAAAGACAAACGAAAAATCCATTTGACTCGGAAAGACCGATGCTTTCAAACTGGAACATTGGCATTGGAAGTGAGAGAGAAACAATAAATTATAAAGGTATGTCTACCCGAGTCATTACAATTAAATGAAAACCTCTTGTTGTATTGTTTGGATTATTAGATCCAAATGCAATTGTTGGGATGCATGCCGTCTAAAGGACGGCCTAACAGTTGGATCATCCAGCTGGGAAATTGTCTCCCCACTTATACCCCCTCTTATTGGCTTCACAAAGGATGGCCGAGATCTTATCCCCCCAAATGGAGATGGACGGTGGATCTCAGCCACTCACACCCGATTTTGGGAAATGCTTTGTGGGAGTGCCGTGGGCACGAGCCACCCATAGCCACTAGTATTGTAGAAAAGCGACTTTTACAAACCAGTAAAAATAGAGAATCACACACACAATAGATTTATGTGGTTCAACAGTGTGCCTACGCCCACGAGTAAGAAGAGCTCTTTCAGTATCTCTGAAGAATTGGAGTTACAATAGTTTCTTCTCTCTCATTCTTTTAATATACAAGTGAAGCCCCAACGCACCTTTAGAGAATATATAGGCATCTTTGGTACAAAGAAATAACAAAGGTATCCTCGGTACAAGTTGTATCCAAGCACGAACTATACGGACTTGTATGGACGCCATTAAATCTGGTGGCCAGGGACAGAACCGCTAGACACCAGCAGGGCGCGTGCCCTGCTCAGCACTGAACAAGACCTACGAAAGCCCTGGTTTAATTAGCAGGTTATTAATTAATCCTTGTAGAACAATACTTCGTGCATAATACAAGACACCTATATATTCCAACACATATATGGATAAGTATGCACATCCATGCATACGTTATTATATAAGTTTAGACATCACATGATTTTGTCGCTAGCAATCCTTTATAAGAGTGTTTGCTTCTAGTAAACATTAAAGGAAGACAAAATTCACAGGGAATATATTACTTCATCATAGGAAACTACAATGATGTAGGTCATGATGCTAGACTACAGATCAGAAAGCATTCGTTTTATATAATTTAAGTCGGAGGAAATTTCAAAGCTACCTCTCTTCTCAAGCATATATAAGCAGGTCCTACGCTACATAGTAATCAAGCAGAGATATTGCTGTTTAGGAGGGGATGAGGGTTGTTAACATGGCCACTCTCTCCTACTTGATCTTCCACGCATGGCTTCTCATTACCCTCCACCTTGAATACACATCAGCAGATAGGTCCACATATATAGTCCACATGGACAAATCTGTCATGCCCAAGGCTTTTGCTACTTATCACCACTGGTATTCTGCCACCATCCGTTCACTGAAGGTTGCTGGTCCACCCACCTCGACGCCAAGCCTTCTGTATACTTATGACAATGCTATCCATGGTTTTAGTGTAGTCCTCTCTGCGGAAGAACTACAGACTCTAGAGAAGTCGCCGGGCTTTGTCTCTGCTTACCCAGACAAGATCGTCAAGCTCGATACTACCCACACGTTGGAATTCCTTTCTCTCAATCCTGTCTCTGGCCTATGGCCGGCATCAAATTATGGCAAAGATGTAATAATTGGCATGATAGATAGCGGAGTCTGGCCGGAGAGTGAGAGCTTCAAAGACGATGGAATGACTGAGATCCCCGCAAGGTGGAAGGGAATTTGCCAGCCGGGTGTTGATTTCAATTCTTCCATGTGCAATAGGAAGCTCATTGGTGCCCGTTCCTTCAGCAAGGGTGCTATGGCTGCAAACCCACATGCCAAAATAGGCATGGACTCGCCGAGGGATACATTCGGGCATGGGACCCACACTTCATCCACCGCTGCCGGAAACTATGTTGAAGGTGTGTCATTCTTTGGCTATGCCAAGGGCACTGCTAGTGGGGTTGCACCTCGTGCTAGGGTGGCCATGTACAAGGTTGGGGATGGAGGTAGTTTAAGTTCCGACATCCTTGGTGGAATAGACCAAGCAATTGCAGATGGTGTTGACGTAATTTCAATTTCCATGGGTTTCAATGAGATCCCTCTATATGAAGATCCAATAGCCATAGCATCCTTTGCAGCAATGGAGAAGGGTGTATTGGTCTCTTCATCCGCGGGAAATGATGGGCCAGATCCCATGACCTTACACAATGGAACTCCCTGGGTATTAACTGTTGGTGCAAGCACCATTGATCGTCAATTCACTGCAACTTTGATTCTGGGCGAAGGGTTAAGGACCACAGGTTGGTCCTTGTTTCCTGAGAATGCATGGCTGGTTGATATGCCACTGGTCTACAATGAGACTCTCTTACCATGCAATTCATCCGTGTTGTTATCAGAAGCCAGCAGCTATATGATTGTTATATGTGAGTACAAATATGGGTCTCTCGGAAACCAAATTAGTCAGGTTACTCAATCGAAAGTAGCCGGAGCTATATTTCTCTCCAATGAAACCCAATACATGGAAGTCGGGGACCTTCCTTGTCCAGGAGTTGTGATTGACCCGGATAGTGCTTCTCTACTGATCAGTTATGCGAAATCTACTCCTAATCCAGTAGCAACCATAAAGTTCCAACAGACAACTTTGGGAACAAAGCCTGCACCCACTGTTGCCTTCTACAGTTCAAGAGGACCTTCTATGAGCGCTCCAACCATCCTGAAGCCCGATTTAGTTGCCCCCGGCTCACTAGTGTTGGCAGCTTGGATTCCAAATACACCAACCGCCAAGATTGGATCCAATTTGTACTTGACAAGTGACTACAACTTAATTTCCGGGACATCCATGGCTTGTCCTCATGCATCTGGAGTAGCTGCACTCTTGAAGGGTGCACACCCTGATTGGACTCCCGCTGCTATCCGGTCAGCCATGATGACCACAGCTAACCCATTAGATAACTCCTTCAGTCCAATCCGAGACAATGGGGACAATTTGGAACCTGCCACTCCTCTAGCTATGGGAGCCGGTCAAGTCGACCCTAATAAGGCACTCGACCCGGGTCTTATTTATGATGCAGATGCACAAGACTATGTGAATTACCTCTGCTCCATGAATTTCACTATGGCCCAAATCTCCACGATCACAAGATCATCCAACTACGACTGCTCAATGTCGTCTTCTGATCTCAATTATCCGTCTTTCATTGCTCTATTCAAGAACACATCGTCAACTGTTCAAGATTTTCGAAGGACATCGACTAATGTTGGAGATGGTGCATCAACTTATAAGGCTAAGTTGATAGTGCCGGAGGGAACATTGATCAGTGTAACACCAGATACACTTGTTTTTCGGGAGAAGTATGAGAAGCTGAGCTTTACTGTATCTATAGACAGCCAACAGATGAAAGGGAACATCTCATATGGTTCTCTAGTTTGGGTTGACGATGGAGCTAAGCATACAGTGAGGAGCCCTATTGTGGTATATAGGATGATTTAGTGCATGGGCTTGACAGTTTAAGCATGAGATGTTCGAAACTGATCAATGGATATCTCCAAATAAGATCATGAGATGGTTCAATGTTGCACACATATTGATTTGGGTGTAAGAATAAGTCAAGGTTTACATACTAAGGGAATTTGGAATATGTTCGATCTTGATTACACGATGGATCGAGAAACATTAATGTTGGTCTCCAACACCATTTTTTTTCTCACAATTGCGAACAGTTGGATCCTTTGAGTTCCAAAATTAGGCCTCAAAGTGATTGTCCACAAAAAAAAAAATGTTATAACCAAGGTTAAAAAGGGGCCGTTATAGCGGTATAACAGACGGGGGCATTACCTTTTTTGCGTTATAATGGCCGTTATGTATAACGAATTGTAGGGCAAAAAGGGACCTGAAAATCAAATTTTCAAAAATGGAAAACAGAAAAATAACGGCCATTTTTTTTTCCACAAAATTTTCCAGATTATAACGGAAAAATAGTGGCTGTTATAATGAAAGTAACTGCCGTTCTTTTTTTAATGTTTTAATGACACATACTGTAACGGGGTAGGTCCAAATCCATTATAATGGCCGTTATTTTTGTTATAACGGCCGTGTTTTAAACCATGGTCCTAACCATATATCCCATAGTGGAGGGTGCTGAGGCTTTTATTTAACTGTGTTTTTTCTGGACCGTTTTCCTTAATTTGACTCCCTCTCTCTCTCTCTCACACACACACACACACACACAAAAACCCCGTGAGCCATGAACCAATCTAGTAGATTAAGCGGCCAATTAGTTATTTTAATTTGTAAAAATATACGATTTGTTGATCAGGATCGAAGGTTGAACCGAATTACGAACCAGGTGACCATTGGCCTGACTGTTCAAAAAGTTTTTCTTGAACATCCAAAAACATGTAATAGATTGTACGTATGATTATGATATTTTGATTGATTTTGATCTAGCAGATCTCCCTGTTGAGACCCAAAGAATGGTGGGTTGTCCGACCCCCTATACGTGCACCATGTGTGCATTGCCTTTTATAGACTCCAGCTTTAGTCTATAAATTGATAAAGGTTGAGGTTTTCCTTTATTTTATAGTCTCACATGCTAGCTACTAGCCAGCTTATCCTTACGCCTATCAATGTCAATGTCCCCGGAGACTTCAAAGTTTGAAATTACCCCTCCTCACAAAATGATTCCCCCACCTCTTGGGTGGACCTACACATCAGAAATTAGCTTGATCAGTGACTTTTAACAGTTAGATCGAGTACCCAAAAAAAACCCTAAACCCGACATGGCTAGCGTTCACCCGGCCCATTAAAATGCTCTAATCAAAGGGCTAGAAATAATCACTAATTAAGATGATTTTTGGTGTGTATGTACATCAAACATCCATAGGTTGGTGGGTTATCAAGGTGATCAAGCAATTCGTGATAGTTGGGCTACGTCACATCTGTGAAGTGGCCCACTGACGGAATGGTCATGATGTTGATGGGCACTATAACCCTGATATAAGAATTCCAACAAATCAGCAATAGACTAGAGGACAGATGGGATTGTTAGCCAACTTTGCTGCACGTCAACCATATGGGCACCAATCATAGAGGGGGAGGTCCCCTCTTGACCTATCCTACAGCAAAGGAATCGACAAGTTGGAAATAAAAGTCTGAGTTTCTTGGCTCCATACTCTCTCGTTTCTGTATATTACACCAGTTTAACTGGTAGTATCTTCCCCCCTTCACATTGTTCTTCCATGGCTACCAGAACTCCCTTGTATGTGTCTCTCAGCTTAATCACTATCTCACAACTCATCACCTTCATGTTGGCACAATCAGATACATTCATCATCCACATGGACTTATCGGTCATGCCGAAAGCCTTCTCAAGCCAACATAGCTGGTATGCCACTACCGTTTCTTCCGTATCGGACGAATCTAGAGCTAGTACCATTACTACTACCACCACCACCACCACCACTTCCAACCTTATGTATACATATAATAATGTTATCCATGGCTTTAGTGCTAGTCTTTCTCCTTCTGAGCTAAAATCGCTTGAAAAGTTGCCTGGCTTTGTTTCTTCGATACGAGATGTTCCCGTTACGGTCGACACAACCCACACATCCGAATTCCTACAGCTAAATTCAATTTCTGGTGCATGGCCGGCATCGAATTATGGCAAAGATGTCATAATTGGGTTGGTCGACACCGGAATTTGGCCAGAGAGTGACAGCTTTAGAGATGATGGCATGACTGAAGTTCCATCAAGATGGAAAGGAGAATGTGTGAATGGCACCGCATTCAATTCTTCAATGTGCAACAAGAAACTTATCGGAGCTCGGTTCTTCAATAAGGGTCTAATTGCTAACACTGCCAATGTGACCATCTTGATGAATTCTTCTCGTGACACAGATGGGCATGGGACCCACACTTCGTCTACAGCTGCTGGCAGCTATGTCGAAGGTGCATCGTACTTTGGTTATGCCAGGGGAACTGCCAGAGGCATGGCACCACAGGCACGAGTGGCCATGTACAAGGCCCTATGGGAGGCAGGTTCCTACACGTCCGATATTCTTGCGGCTATAGACCAAGCAATTGATGATGGTGTGGATGTTATGTCCCTATCCTTGGGCTTGGATGGGTTTCCCTTGTATGAAGACCCCGTTGCTATAGCCTCATTTGCAGCCATGGAGAAGGGCATTTTCGTCGCTTCTTCGACGGGAAACGAGGGTCCTTGGTTTGGGACCCTGCACAACGGAACGCCGTGGCTACTAACTGTCGGTGCGGGTTCCATCGACCGTGATTTTAACGGTATTGTAACTCTTGGCAATGGTTTTTCAATTGTCGGCACGTCTCTGTACCCCGGAAATTCGTCTCTAAGCCAAGTACCACTCATGTTCATGAACACATGCAATAGCGCAAAGGAGTTAAAGGTTGGCTACAAGATCGTTGTTTGCGTAGACACAAATGATTCGATAAGCGATCAAATCGATAATGTTATTAAAGCACGAGTTGCCGGAGGTATCTTCATATCCAATAGCTCTTACTTAGAGTTCTTCGTCCAAAGCTCATTTCCAGCAGTTTTCCTAAGTCCTCAGGACGGCCAACCTATCCTAAGCTACATTAAGATGAGTTATGACCCAACGCCAACTGCAAGTTTGGAATTTCAAAAGACACATGTTGGTACAAAGCCAGCCCCTAATGTAGCTATGTATAGCTCTAGGGGACCATCTGCAAGCTGCCCTAGTGTCTTGAAGCCCGATCTTATGGCTCCTGGCACCTTAGTGCTAGCATCATGGGCTCAAACTACTCCTGTAGCGGACCTCGGATCACGTCGACTGTTTAGTGACTTTAATCTCATATCCGGGTCGTCCATGTCTTGCCCTCATGCGGCCGGACTGGCCGCACTTTTGAAGGGCGCACACCCAGAATGGAGCCCCGCGGCAATTCGATCTGCCATGATGACCACGGCAGATGCATTAGATAACACTCTCAACCCCATCAAAGATATGGGGGATAGTTACAAACCGGCTAGCCCTCTAGCCATGGGAGCTGGTCATGTCAACCCTAACAAGGCACTTAACCCGGGACTTGTCTATGATGCAAATGCAGAAGACTATGCGAGGTTTCTTTGTTCCATGAATTACACCATGAAACAAATTCAGATGATTACAAGGTCTTCTGCTTACAATTGTTCAAACCCATCTTCAGATCTCAACTACCCATCTTTCATTGCCTTCTTCAATGCAAATGATTCATCTTCGGATACTAAAATCGCTCAAGAGTTTCGAAGGACGGTGATGAATGTCGGAGACGAAATGTCAACTTATACTGTTAAGTTGACACCCATGGATGGATTTCAAGTGAGCGTCGTGCCGGAGACATTGGTTTTCAGAGAAAAATACGAGAAGCTGAGCTACACACTCGTTTTAGAGGGTCCAAGAAGGATGAAAGAGCTTTTAGTTCATGGTTCTCTCACTTGGGTGGATGTTGGAGGTAAATATGTGGTGAGAAGTCCTATAGTGGCTACTAGACTCAGCTCAGAACCTTTGTCTGGGTAGAGTGAAAGGAGTCCACTTTGATCTATGGTTATTCTCTTTGCTGAATAATGTAGCTTTAGCTTGACCTAATTAATCCATTGAAGTTGAGCTTGTTGCGCTATTGGATAGTGGTGTGTTGCAAGGTCTAAAAGAGGCCGTTTTAACGGTATAACAGACGTTACCATTAAAACGACATTAAAATGAATTGTAACGGACGGGCAAATATGAAAAAATGGAATTTAACGGGAAAAAAACGAAAAAAAATATGGCGCTGAAATTTTCAAAAACGAAAAAATGTAAAATAACAAAAATTTAACGGAAAACAACGGCTATTTTTTTTTTTTTTCACAAAAATTTTTCAAAAAATAACGGTCGTTATTTTTTAAGCTTCAAAACGGCTCTTAACGTAACTAGCTTGGGGCATTACCATCGGCGTTATTTTTAACAATGCTGTGTTGCATTAATAATTAGATCGCATTTTTTATTTATTTATTTATTTTTTGGTGAAAGAGGAAGTTCAAACCAAAATGACCCTCAAAATAAACCACTTGTGGTATAGGCCAAGACAGCACGGACTCTCTTTTTTTTTTGGGTCGGGCTCCGTTGACAGACACAATGACAGGGACATAATATAAACCACGTGGCACATGGTTACAGGACTCTGACCGTATGGATGTTTGTCCTATCCCATGGTGGACCTATAAACCACAAATTAGCCTGATTAGTGATTTATAGGCTTTGGATTGGACTTATTTTCATGGGCTGATCTCAACTGTGGGAATTTGAGCAGTATTTGAGGTACAACGATGCAACAATTATAACTCACTAATCAGGCTGATTTTTGGTTTGTAGGTCCACCATGGGATAGGGCAGACATCCGTATCAATCAGAGTCCTGTAAAAGTATGCCACGTGGCTTATATTATGTCCCTGTCATTTTAGATCTGTCAACGGAGCCCCACCCTTTTTTTTTTGGGTGGGCAAAGTTAGGCTAAAACGTATAGTGTGTCAGTAGATAAAAACAAGGGTCGGGCTCAAGGGACCCCCATTTCTGACCCCCATCTTGACGTACCCACATAGAAGATGAATCAATGGATGATTTTTGGTGAGGATGATCTCTATGGTGAGGCGAGGAGATCATCCTCACAAAAATTCAAATCATTTTGATATTCATAGACTGGTTTAGAAGCTGAAGAATTATGGGCCGTCGATTTTTAACGTGGAACTTGAAAACCATATTTGATGGGGTTAGAAATTTCAGAATGGGCTGATTTTTTGTTGGGGTGATCTATATGGTGAGGTTATCATGCCCACCAAAAATCAGCCATTGATTCATCTTCTATGTGGGTACGACAAGATGGGGGTCAGAAATGGGGTCCCTTGAGCCCGACCCTAAAAACAAAGGCCAACAGTATTATTTTTGGAAGGTGAAGAGTAGTGATGGGGACGTAAATGTGAACTATTCTAACCAAACAATCAGATTTTCTAACGGTCAAAAAAAAAAAAAACTATCTGGATGATGGTGCAAAATCAATATGGCAATTTAAGGGGCATAACATTTGGATGGTTTGAAAATGAAGTGTGCGTGAGCCAATTTAAGGGAAAATAATTTGCTAAACACTCAGACTTGACAACATATACATTTATACTATTTGATGGTGCTATTTTTTTTCCTTCCAATTTTTAGGGTGACCCAACCCTTGTTAGCAATTTGAAATATGGCAAAAATTCGATACGGGAAAAAAAATCAAATTTTATTCGATTTTGGGTTTCAAAAATGCAGTAAAAAAAAAATGCTAAATGACAAATATATAGCAGACATTTTATATGCATTTTATACGTCTCACTTTGAAAATTCGGTATACTTTGAAGGGAGTTATTAATAATTGTTACCACTGGTGGTAGTCCAGTGGTTTTCAATTTAGTAATTAATCTTTCAATTATATGAGTCATATACCCTTAGAATACGTAATAATACTCAAACTTGCCTAAGTTACTTCAATACTTCCTTCCCCTCATTTTAATTGGTCAATATATCAATTAATGAGTACGTGTGCTACATCGTTGACATATGAACTTTGTAGTTATGTATCATTATCCATGGCCAATGAGAAGATAAGTGGCATTCCTTATTGCACTTGGGAAGGTTGCTCACTTAAGATTAATTTGCCCAAATTTCCAAAATCGACATACCAGGTGCATTGTTTCCTTGGTGTAATTTTTTAAGAAAGAGGTGAAAAAGAGTTCTATTTGTTTGGGTTTGAAATTTCTAGATTTTTTTTTTAAATTATTGAAATATTGGGGCGAATAAACTATTTTTTTGAATAAAACTTTAAAATTTAGGAATTAACCGCGAATTAAACATAGGATAACTAACAAGGGACCCAAGAGAATTTTTTTGCTTTCCTAGTGTAGGTGATAAGAATGTGATTTTTATTGAATAACGGGTGGTCTTTACATTAACCATAAGAAGGGTTGTGTAAAGAATTACAATTATAAGAAATAGAAAGAATAATTGATAAAATTAGAAAGAGACTAACCCTAAAGATTGATTAATGATTTTGAGTCAAAGAGTTCGTTTCGGAGTTCAAATTGTCATTTTTGTAAAAATTACTAGTTGGTAATTTTTTATTTGCATATTTTTATCTATTTTTGATCGGATTATTTGTTTTGGAAAGTCATAATTTAGCAACTAAAGGTGATTTTAAGAGTTTCATCGGAATTAGGTTTTTTGCTATTTGTGATAACTTTTGCTGTTTCAGTTAAATTAGGATTTCAATTGTCTATTTGAGATTGATTATGTTACGAATTGAAAAATAGTGCAATTTTGAGTTTTCTCTTTGAATTTTTCTTGCGTTTTCTCGTTGTGGATTCTTTGTTGTATTTTCGGTAGATGACGAAGATCTTCTTCCTTTCGTATACGAGCTTCCGCCACAATAGCATGGTTGCCCACAGAATATGTCGGTTGTATCTCTGCTTTAAGTTTGGGTTATTCCATTGAGATTGAAATTATTGTACGCAAGGGAAAGGCTTAATTTGTAATCATCAGTTGCATACGGCCATGTAATGGAAAATCTCTTAGACATTGTTATTAAGTGGATGAACCACGTAAATCGTTTGTGTCTTTGTCTGATTGTTTTCTTTCTTTTTACATTATCGATGGACCTTAATGATATCGTATTTTGCAATATTACTCGATGATTCTTTCCTAGTTCCAATTCGAGTTGAACATAGATATAAAAATGTTATTTTCCCCAGAAAAATAAAAATAAGAAACAATATTCTAGGATTCTCTGTGTGGCTTTCAGTGCATTTTAATTGTTCATCCTCAATCTGAATCTTTGATTGAAGATTTTGAATTCTAGCTCCACTTCTCTGACCTAGGACCACACCCTAGTATGGAGCCTGCATGTATTCTAGTCTAGCTAAATCTGAATAACGCAATCAACTTCATTTCGCCCTTTTTTTTTGCCCTTTTTTATTCTTTGGCAATATTCAAAGTCCATGGTTCCCACGTTTTAGAACTAAAGCTTTTAGAGCCCACGTTGGGAGGAAAATATGGGTCAATGAGGCAGTCGATTGTCCCCATTATCTGGAGGAATTTCACCCCCAATTTTTTGGCGTAAGACCCGTACACCCATACCATGGTCCAACCTCTGCTCACTTAGGATAACCCTTTTTTTTTTTTTTTTTATCTTGACTTTTTGCCCATTGTGTTTTGTAAGCTTCTCAACTTTCTAATCGGATTACTGGAATATAAAATGTTCTATTGGTCCACATTCTATTCAAATTACCAGACTGTCCAATCAGTCGAGCCCATGTATAGACTTCTTGGACCAACATCATCTTGGTGGGATGATCTTATCCTTCCGATAAATGGATCTTTTTTATATTGTATACGGCATCATCCAACTGGGTTGACAATTCGAGTTGATCAAAGATCAGCCCGATCACATATATATATATATTCTGACACATATGGATTGGTGTGTCATGGATTCTTACACGCGCGGTTCCGTGGAGCCCACATAGAGATCCTAACCATAGAGAATCAGAGATCATCCTCACATAAAATCAGCCCATTTTAAAACTCGTAACCCTATCAAAAGTGGATTGCAAGTTGAAGAGTTTTGGACCTTTCATTTCACTGTCATCTTTGAGGCTATTTTTTTATAGGGTTAGAAATTTCAGAATGGAAGAGATCATGCATGATGATCTACACAAAGAAAATCAGCCATTGACTCATCTCGTAGTGGGTCCCACAAGGCCGTGTAAAAATCCATATCATTTTAGCGGTGTCGCCGTGTCAGATCAATGTCGACCCTATATTATACTAATTTTAGGACCTAAATAACCGTACGTGGAGACGAAGTCGTGTGGAAAAGTGGATCAGTAGTGTGGGTATGGCACAAAGGAGACTAACCAGATCTTATGTAATCATATATGGTCATGCATGGTCCATGCAGGGTTTCACCACGTTTTTGGGTCCGAGACCCGTAAGAACAACCTTCCATGTTCGGAAGCTACACATTTCTACTTACCGTATCTTATCTTGTTGTGCTTCTGAATCATTTTTATATATAGCTTTTTTGAATTGGTCAATGAAGTGTCACACAACACAAAATATTCGTTGTGGACATGTGAAGATTATTATTATTTTTCTTAGGATATTTAAGTCTTTTTTGGCTTCTTACTCCGAACACTGAAACCCTAGGAGCCAGATCCACCATATTTAAGGACCTTCACAACAAGACAGTACAGATTTCATGGAAATTCAACTAAATGTTCATAATAAATTCTCATTCGAAACCAACTAGCTAGAAAAACATTTTTTCGGTGAAAATTCAACTAAAAGTTTAAGCAGATTATAAATGTTTGGATTGTTGCAAATGGTTAATCACACGAACTTTAAAGATATTAGAACTGGCTTAATTTGGTGGCGTTTGGTAAATTAAGTTATCAGAACTCTGATAGCTTAATGACTCATGTTTGAATTAGATGTTTTAGATTCAATCCTGCTCTCAAATTTTTCAAAAAGTCTGCAAATCTGATTCTTAAAAGTGGAACTTGTTAGGGTTGGCATAGTTAAAACCAAGCTTTTAAATGGTCTATTATAATGGTATAATGGTCCCTTACGGTTACCGTTATGACAGTTATCATAGCGGTTATAATGGGGTCACATCAGTAAACAATGGTCAGAATATTATTTTTTTTATTTTTTATTTTTTCAAAACAAACGTCGACAATAATGAATTTTTTATTTATTTTTCCCAATAATGGCATCACTTCCGTTATAACATCCATTTTTTCGGGTCATTATTTTTCGTTATAATGGTTGGTTTCTAAACCATGGTTAAAACTAACACAACATTCATATGATGATATAGTGACAAGATCACCGGTTAATCTTAATATATTCATATTTCTTCAACCCATCCAAAATATATTTTAATTTTGTGATAAAACTTATAAAGTCTTTCTTAAATGCTAATTAATCAGTGGCTGCTAATGGACAGTACACCAAAAAACCAACCTCCTGGTGGTGGCTCATGAAACAAGCAAATCAATTTTGAGATTTTTTTCTCTCTAATTACTGCATAAGGTAGAGAGAATTGAACTTGCCAACCGTGGCGCATCTCTTGGTGAAGAGATCATTGAATGTTTTGTAGAGAGGACTCCATTCCTTTATAAAATGGAGGACCCCCATGCGACGTATTACAGATTTGATTAGCTTTTTTGTTCTCGCCTAAGGTCTGTTTTCAGGAGCATTCGGGGTGCCAACCTAGTTGGGATGCCGGTGGTTCTCTGTTCTTCCTTACTGCGTCTTGTACAGTTTTTTCTTCTTAATACATTACACGCTTAGCTAAAAAAGAAAAATAGTCATTGTTAATATATTCCTCAATGGATTTAATTATTTAAGGCCATTTTTTTCTTATTTTATGGCAATTTTAGGGTGAATATCTTGTAGCATGACGTAACTATCTAGCTACCTCAAGATAATTAGAAAATTGTGAAATCTGCTGAAGAAATGATTATCTTAGGGTTACTATATTGCTAATTGTGATTATGAAATTAGGGTTATGGGCTGTAAGCCCAGGACATGCTGGTTTGGGCCTCTGCTTGATTTTAGAGCCAGGTAAACAGGTGGGCGGGGGATTGGGCCTGGAAAACATAGACCAGTGAACCTTCGTTATATGATTCTAATGGGCTGGTTTATAGGCCCATCAATCCATTATCATAGATATATTATACTAGTTGCAAATGATGTTAGCAATGGTGGTACTTTTAAGTATCATTTCTATTTTAATTTTGGTGTAAATGGTACTTTAAAGCAAGGTTTAAAACAGTGATCTGTTATAAAAACGGCCGTTATTTTCGAAGCGTCAAAATGGTTCTTAACGTAACGGGCTTAGGGCGTTACCATTTTAACAGCCATTAAAACCGTTTAATCGGAGTTATTTTAAACCATGCTTTCAAGTATAATACCACCTGAATGTCATTGCCCTTGCAAGTATCCATGATCTATGTAAAGAACATGGGGTTAGATTTGGAAATAACTTCATAGGCCCTGGTCAGGCTAGGGATGATCCCCGGTCAGCCCGAACTTGACCCATTTGCACCTCCACCTACAAAATGGATCGCCTATCATGTGCGGGGGGGCAACAAACTTTGCCGCGTTGGCTCGTCTTAGGCCTGGATCATCCAGCCCAATAACTTTTGGACCGAGCCCGGGCCTGGAAGTTGAGAAAAAAACAAGACTTAAAATCGACCTTGGCTCAGCGGAAGCCCATTTCTGAACATCTATCTAACCTTGGGCCTGAGATCTACCCTGCTTGTTCTAACTACAGCCTGGCTCATCCTGTTGACAGTCTAACCTTGCTCAAGCTGAGGTTAGACCAAAGCTCAGACTGATGCACTTTGGAAGCCCAGACCCAACCCAAGCTAAGCTGGCCTGGGATTCGAGCCAGCCAAAGCGCGCCCATATTCAGTCCAACCTTTGGCTCATAAAATATTCAAATAAATAATTTTCTGACATTTTTAAGTAAATTAGTTATGCTTTCTTTAACAAGATTAAATAAAACTCATATTATTAATTTTGAGTTGGAGTGGGCCAAAGTATTAAGAAAATGCACGTTGGTACGGGAAAAAAAATAAATCTGAAAATTACATTTAGGATTTAAAAGGCTCTAAAAGGGCGAACCCAAATATCTAGGATAAGACGTAGATGATGATGATGATGAAAGCGGGGGGGAATTTATTGGGCCTTTTGGCTCAGTCCATTGATTATAAGATTCAACTGGGTTTAATATATATACTGATAAGCCCAAGGTAAACTCATTCACTGTATGGGCCTCAACATCTGTAATGAAGCCCGACGTATTGACCTAAAGTTACAGCTCAAGCCCATTCCAAATTAAGAGATTTTGACTACCTATATAGATGACTTTGACAGTACCTTAGTAAAGTTATGCAGTCAAGCAGTTTTTTCTCTAAATTATGCAAATTAGACTTGGATCAGTTTAAGCCTTGCAAAACTGATGTTTTGAAGACTTAGCCCAGTCTTAGTCAAGAAAACCAGTTCAATGTTGCAATTACTTTCAAAAAAAAAAACTAACCCTGGTTCTGTTTTAAAAGCCAAAATTAGAAAAACCAAGGCTCAATAAGGTTACCAAACACCCCATAAGGACAACAATTGATCTGACCACGAGTACCCCACTTTTTTTCCAAACAGGTCCTGATTTTATATTAGAGTCGTGATGATGTCCCCCGTGCTGTTGAAACCTTTGAATGGTCTCGAGATTTGCACCTACCCGAGTCCCAAGGTCCTACACTGGACCCGTTACGTTATGTACCGTTAAAATGCTTAAAAATTAACGGCTGTTATTTTCATTACAACGGCCACTATTCTCCATTATTTTCTCAAAAATTTTGTGAAAAAAATCAGCCGTTATTTTTTGTTTTTTGAAAATTTCATATTCAAATTTCAACTTTGAAAATTTGAATTTCAGCGCCATTTTTTTAATTTTTGCCCGAGTTAAAATTCGTTATAATGGTCGTTACAACAGAAAAAGGGTAACGCCCCCAGTCCGTTCCCCCTTTTTAACCTTGATTGGACATGGCCGACTTGCTCTTTATATTAACATAAACTTATACACGTTACCAAACACCCAAGTAGAAGAAGGAAAAAAAAGAAGAAAAGAACGAAAAAAAGACGTCACAGACATACTTAACCAGTGCGAATATAAAACTTTTCGTGGCGAGTTTCCTACCACATGGGTTCACATGTTTGGTGTGGAGCCCATTCTCAGGATCGTAGCCCACGAACTATCCAAATCTAGCAGACACCGAACAACTCGCTCCCCGTCTTCCCCAAATAAATACAAAATATTATTAATATATTCACCGCACACCCCCTGACTTCCATTATACGCATCGTCCAAAATAATTACAAACTATACACACAGCTACACCTTCATTTGCCAGTGATCTTGTTGCTCACTATTGCCGGCCTCACATGTTGATGTGTGGTCAGGATTTCTCCAACAATATCTGACCAAACAGTTTGATTATCTGACTTTGAAGCTCGGCAAGACGTTCATTGAACGAACTGTGCTCTGCCGTAATCCTAAGTCAAAAGCTGATGGTAAGGGAGAGAGTGTCCATTGTAATTATTTATAGGAGACGTTAGACATTGTTGATTTTATACATAAACAATGTGTTGGCGTTGGATGACCTTTTTTACATGTCGTAGACGTGTTGAATTGCCTTTTGAACACTTTGTTAGTGTGTTGGGTAGTTCGTATGGCGTACCACCAACGTGTCGAGAGACATCTCCAGTACGGTACCGTCTCATGTCCAAAGAGATCAATATCTCTCTCTTCATCATCTTGGACAGGTAGGTCACATCACATCTCAAGTGTGATGTCAATACTTTCCTATAGAGACCATGCCGAACTGTACATAAGAACATAGGCTCCTATGCTTGAGATAAATCATTTTCAGTAGCGTGACTCTCTTTTGCCACCTAAACAAACTCTCAGAGATCAGCAGAGGAATCATAGGTTAAAGCAAGGTTTAAAGGAGGCCGTTTTAATGGTTAAACGGACTAGGGGTGTTACCGTTAAAACTGTTAAAACGGATTGAAACGGCTAGGGGCAAAAATGAAAAAAATGGAATTTAACGGAAAGAGTGGTGTTGAAATTCAAATTTTGAATTTTGAAAATTTAAAAAAATAGAATTTAACAGAAATTTAACGGAATTAAACGGCCATTTTTTCACTATTTTTTTTCAGAATTTAACGGCTGTTAAAACGATTTTAACGACCATTTAAACGATTTTAACATCCGTTAAATTAAAAGCGTCAAAACATGTTTAAACGGTTTTAACGAAAATGGGCTTGGGCCGTTAAAACTGTTTAAAAGGATATTTTTAAAACCATGGGCTAAATCAATATGAGCAAGCCTACTTGCTTAGTCCATTGAATAGGGCAATTAACTGTCAAGCTTTGGTTTACTTTGAAACCTTTGTTTTGAGAATTATTGTCCTACTACCACCTACCCCTGACAATTAAATGAAAACTTTTATAAGTTTATAGATGTCATTTATTTGGGGAACCTACACGACGGCCTTAATCTTGGATTTACTAACGTCCAAGACCGGTATAAACTTAAGAAGTGTCTGAACCATCCATCTAATTACTTTATCTATTTGGTGGTAAACAACTTAATTTCAGCACCTAACACCTAAATAATAGAATTTCAGATATAAGCAAAAAGTGAGGTTACCTTGACTTATTGGGGTAAGTGATGTCGGTGATTTGCATCTTTTTATAAGATTCTTTGAATCCTTTAAAAACGCCCATAACGTCCTATGTAAAGGACCTCTATAAAATTAAGACAAAAGTGTCATTCGAAATATTTATAATCTCTATTATACCTTTCTCTTAGGTTTTTAGACATATGACCTTTACTAAACATAATTTTCTTATTCTTTCAGCCATTTTAAGCTATCATCACTAATTTTAAAACTTTAAGCTCTAAGTGCTTAACACTTAATTTACCAAACACCACCTTAGTCAAGTTCTTCTTCGTAAGATCCAATGGACATCAATAAATATCGGTAGTTGTCTGACAACTGGCTTACCAACCATATTTCTCAAAGCTGGTATTAGGTATTTTTTATTTAGTTTTTTTATTTCTTTTGGATGAACAGTTTGTAGGTTGGTTTAGCAGGTCGATTTCTACATCTTGATTTTTATTTGTTGGTTCAGATTGCCTTAGCCACGTCAGAATTTATATGTCATACCAGACCATGCAGACCTAACAGGCATGGTCTCGTGAGAGGGAAGGTTTCGTAACTCTTAGCCAAGGCCCGAGGCTCAAGTTGTTTGAGGCGGCCAAAATGCAAGCTGACTGTCATCGAGATGACACCTCACAATATCGGCCACATGTCATACTCTTAGAGGACGCTGACCGCATTGATAATGTTTGGCCAATCCCGTGTGAACCTACAAACCAAAAATCAACATGATTAGTGGATTTCTAGGCGTTGGATTGGAGTTATTTTCATGGGTTGATTTTAACAGTAGTAATTAGAAATCACTAATCAGGCTGATTTTTGGTTTGTAGCTAGGTCTATTTTGGGATTGGCAAAACATCCATACGGTCAGCATCCTCTAAGAATATGGCACGTGGCTCATATTGTAGGCTGCATCGGCCCCTCGTTGTCATCAAAGTTTTACTCTTTTATCAAAACACTTACAAGCTTACTGGGAACATTAATTAGTTGATTCGTCGTTAGATAAAAAAAAAAAAAAAGGTCGGGCTCAAGGGACCCCCATTTCTGACCCTCTTTTTTGACCCCTATCTTGGCGTACCCACATAGAAGATGAATCAATGGCTGATTTTTAGTGAGGATGATCTCTACGGTGAGGAGATCATCCTCACAAAAATTCAAATCATTCTGATATTCATAGACTGGTTTAGAAGCTGAAGAATTATGGACCGTCGACTTTTACTGTGTAACTTTAAAACCACATTTGATGGGGTTAGAAATTTCAGAATGGGCTGATTTTTTGTTGGGGTGATCTATATGGTGAGGTTATCATCCCCACAAAAAATCAGCCATTGATTCATCTTCTATGTGGGTACGCCAAGATGGGGGTCAAAAAAGGGGGTCAGAAATGAGGGTCCCTTGAACCCGACCCAAAAAAAAACTAGCTAACCAAACTAATTGGACCATGTACTTCTCCACATGACGTAAGCTGTGTGCCTTCCTGCAGACAGCCCACCTGATTATTATTCATATAATATCGGGAAGAGATACTCATCAGAATCATCAAATCAAAACTCTCTTAAAGAGTTTCGAGGATTTAAAAAACGGCCATTATGACAAAAATAACGGCCGTTATAATGGATTCAGACCTCCCCCGTTACTTATTCACCGTTTTAATGCTCAGAAAATAACGGCCGTAATTTTCGTTATAACAGCCGTTATTTTCCGTCGTTTTTCCGTTATAAACCTTGATCACAAGCTCTCTTCTTTCCCTTCACAAAGAAACAGATAAAAAAAAGAAAAAAAGAAGGAAGAAGAAGAAGGTAACGTGTGAGAGAGAGAGAGAGACTAGCTTCTCTTCTATATTTCTGAATTCTGGTGCGTTTGGTTCTGCCAAGTGCCAAGTGCCAAGTGAAGAAAAACAAGAGATTCAGAAAATGCACGCGAAGACAGACTCAGAGGTGACTAGCCTCGCCGCATCATCTCCAACAAGGTCCCCTCGACGTCCGGTCTACTACGTGCAGAGCCCATCACGAGACTCTCACGATGGGGAGAAGACCACAACATCGTTTCACTCAACGCCGGTGCTCAGTCCCATGGGCTCACCACCTCATTCCCACTCCTCGGTCGGTCGCCACTCTCGTGAGTCCTCTTCCAGCCGATTCTCCGGATCCCTCAAACCCGGCTCACGCAAGATCTCTCCCAACGATGGATCTCGAGGTGGCCATGGAAAGGGTCAGAAGTCATGGAAGGAATGCGCAGTGATCGAAGAAGAAGGGTTGCTAGAAGATGAAGGAACCCAGAAGAGTCTCCCTCGTCGGTGTTATTTTCTCATCTTTCTTCTTGGGTTCATTGTTCTTTTCTCTCTCTTCTCTTTGATTTTGTGGGGAGCGAGTCGACCTCAGAAGCCCAAGATCACAATGAAGGTAAATATACTCCAAAACCCATCTCCCCATTTGTTAATTAGACTTTAGAATTCAACAAGAAATATTGAAGGAAAACCGCCTAGATTCTAGAGAGAGATTTTTCCTGAAATGGGTATTAATTTGCAGAGTATCACATTTGAACGGTTCGTGATTCAAGCGGGTTCGGATTCTACAGGAGTGGCGACTGACATGGTCACCATGAACACCTCCGTAAAGCTCACGTTTCGTAACACTGCGACGTTTTTCGGAGTCCATGTGACCTCAACTCCTTTAGATCTCTCTTTCTCTGAGCTCACGTTGGCCAGTGGCACCGTAAGCAATAATACCCAATTACCCATCTCTGTTATTTATCTCTTTTTTCGCTAATTACGAAGAATTACGATCTGTCTTTGTTCCGGGTTCTTTGATTTTATTTTTTTTTTTAATGATTTTGTGCTTCTGGTTTTTCAGATAAAGAAGTTTTATCAATCAAGGAAGAGCCAAAGATCGGTCACGGTGGTGTTAGAGGGGAACAAGATCCCTCTGTATGGAAGTGGAGCTAGTTTGAGCAGTTCGACGGGCACTACGACCGTTCCCGTGCCTCTGAAACTGAACTTCATGGTTCGATCGCGAGCTTACGTCCTTGGAAAAGTGGTCAAACCAAAGTTTTATAAAACGATCGAGTGTTCAGTCATTTTCGATCCGAAGAAGCTCAACGTCCCCATTTCGCTCAAGAACTCGTGCACGTATGATTAATTGACGGGAAGAACAAACAAAACAGCAGTAGAACCGTGGAGCAGAAGAAATTAAAGAGTGTTCTTTCTTTCTTTATCTTTTTGGGTTTCTTTTTAATTTCTTCGAAGAGGTGGAGACAGCTAGTCGGGCAGCTTTCAGGTTGGACGGGCAGGAATTGAGCGACATGCCCGAATGGTCGAAGGAGAGGTTGGGATTCGGTGATGACTTTAATTGCTGTTGATTATTTAATATTTTAATGTGATCTTAATAAAGGACGCAATGTTATTTTTTTTGGTTGGTCACTGGTTGCCCATGTGATATTCTGGTTATAAAATGTTTTAAAACTGGTCAGCCAAGTTGATCTTATTTCGATAAAACTCTTCCGAGTCGTCGGGTCAACTCGACTTGCAAGTAAAAAAATTCATAAATTTAAGAAATAAATGAAAGGTATTATCAATATTAAATATTATATATAACAAAATTTCCCATTTCGGATCCCTAAATGAGGGACATCATGGTCAAAAATTTTCTCTAAATATTTTTGACAATTTTTAACTATTTTTAGTAATTTTGTAATACCCCCCTTATACTTTCAAACTTTAAGATTACCCCCCTTAACTTAGTTTAACAGCGGTTGACTTCAGTTAAAATGGACATCAATCACACGCTGTTAGCATTTACTTTCAATGGTCCTTTCAAAAGTGCATTAACAACCGCATGTCACATTTTAATGTTAGTCAAATGATAGTTAAACTAGGTCAAGGGGGGTAATCCTAAAGTTTGAAAGTATAAGGGGGTATTACAAATTACTTTCAAATTCAAGGGGGTGTTACTAAAATACCCAAAAAGAAAAGATGAAAAGTTAAAAAAGTCGAATTTACCCATGGGGTTTCTGAAGAAATGAGGGGCAATAAAAGGAAAAAAATGGTCCACTTGGGCAATTACGTACCTTAATATACCTTAATAGTATATATATATATATATTATAGGAGGGAAAGAGAGAGTATGAGTGATGTGTGTGTGCTCTGTGAGCATGATACTAAAAATATAAATAAATTTGATAATAAAATGCAAGGTCACTCTTATAGATAACGAAAATACTAAGTTTAAAACTTCATATTAATGTTTTAAAAAATTTTAAAACTCGACACGATAATATTCTAAGGCGTTCTTGAAAACTCGAAAACTTAATATTAATTTGTGGATAGGTTTCAATTAAGGCGAGAGGGAACCTTTTCCATTATTTGTAGCCTAGACAACTTAAGCACGTTAATTGTTGATTCTTCAAAATTTTGCCTTCTTTTTTTTGCTATTCTATGTCTATCTTTCTCTCCTTTTTGTCTCATCCTTGTGCATTTATCTATTGTTTTGAAGCTGTGACCTTTTGTGCATTTATCTACTTTTTGTCTCATCCTTCTGCATTATATACCTTCATTTTTTTGGTATATGTATACATGTTGTCTCTTAATTGTTCATGATTCTATCTATATTCTTTATTTGCATTATGGTTCAACATTTTTGTATATTCCAAAATTACCCATATTTTTGCTTTTTCGTTTTCAATTTATTCACTTGGCAAGGGTTTCTTGGTCTTTTGGTGTAAAGGGCACACGTCACCCCTGTAACTAATTCAATGCTCTCTCTTATTAGAAAAAAAAAATCGAAAAACCCTTATTTCTTTTATGATCCTCAAATTCCTTAAATTTATAAACATTGCTTCTATCAGTTTTTATGGAATTTTTACTTTATAGGGTGCTTTGATCATTCAATATGCTCATTTTCATTGTAATTACAAGAGCATCGAGTGCAGTATTGGCACCGGTACTGCACGTGTTCTTGCATTGCATGGTTTTCATATACTTATGCGAGTCAGGAACATGGCCTTGACACCTGTTGGCGAGGTCACGAGGCAGAAGTTCTAGAACCATTTGTTGGTTAAGAGATTGTATTTGTTGCAGCTTGAATTATCTTGGAAGTCCTTCAAACATAGTAGCCGAATGATAGTTCCTTGACTTGTTTGTACAAAACCTGTTTGGTAGTTCATATAAAGAAATATAACTGCAGCGCTGTAGCTCATTTTAATTTTGAGTCTTATTTTTTAGCTATGGCTGCTCTTCTTTTACTTTGTTTTTTCTTGTATGATCTTGATGGCCAAAATCGATCAGTAACTTGAATCGGGTTCGGCTTTCAAGAGATACTTGTGACTAGAGGGTTGAGATGCTCCACATCTATGCATGTGGGCTCCACATGCGTTTGTGACATCTATGGGACTTATTTTGTCCTTTTAATGTGGGGCCAACATATTTTGTGCTATTTAGCTTTGAATTTTTATTATTTTTTTCATTTGTGTATGTTTGCGAAAATAGTGTAAATTTTTTAAATTTGTATATGCAAAGTAAGTGGAAACCAAATGTAAGAAAATAGTGCGGTTTTACAAACCATTACCAAGCAGACCCTAAGTAGGTGGCGTTTGGTAAATTAAGTTATCAGATCTAAAAGCTAAAAGTGCTTAAGATCTGGTAGCTTAATAACTTATATCTGAATTAGGTTGTTTGGCTAAGGTCTTAAGTCTTAAAATTAAGTCAAGGGCATTGTGGGTATTTAGAAATATTTATGAGGATACTTTCGTAAGTTTTCAAAAGAGAAAGGTTTGAAAAAGGGCATTGTTGGTATTAAAAAAGAATCAAAGAATCTTTTTTAAAGATTCACTCACTTACTGCAAAAAGTGAAGGTTGGGCCACTTTTTACTTTTGTCTTTTTTTCCTTGAGTTTGGTGATAAGTGCTGAAATTAAGTCGTTTACCAAATGCAACTTAATCACCAAAATCACTTAATTTCAGCTGAATCAGACTTAAGGTTTGAAAAAAAGTTTTACCAAACGCCACCTCTTATTACAAAAAAGGATTGCGTGCCTGCACCATACATAGCTACGGTTCTCAGCACTGCACGCAGTGAAGATGTGCAATGCATGCCCATTCCCGTACGGCCATAAACTATGGCTTATGGGGCAAAGGCAGAAACTATGGGACTTTTTACAATATGCTTCCCATTAACCTCGTACCAGAGGAGATACCCATAATTCCCCGTGTGATCGCCCTTTGCTCTGTAATATCGCACATCAATCTCAACCATGGTTCGAAGTCTCGGGCGATCCCGAGTTGGATCGGGCGATCCAGACCGGGATCGGAGCCATCCGAGACAAAAATCCAATGTTTGTCTCGAATCGCACTGGATCGTCCGATCCAAGTCTCTGGATCGGTTGGATCGCCCTTTGGATCGGTTGGATCGGGCGATCCAACCGAGTTAAACCGATCCAACTCGGTTTAGGATTTTTTTGCATTTTTTAATATTTTTTAGGAATTTTTTTTTCCATCTCGGGATCACGGTGGATCGGACTGATCCAGTCAGCTTCCTAATGTTTTATGTGTTTTCTAATTATATGATTTCTTTTCTGAATTTTTATGAATTTTTCTGATTTTTCTACAATTTTTTGAATTTTTTCTTCATTTTTTAGGGTTTTTTTTTTTCCGTCTCGGGATCACGGTGGATCGGACCGATCCAGCCGATCCAGCCGATCCAACTCGGGATCGGAGGGGTCCGATCCAACCGCCGATCCCGAGACTTTGAACCATGATCTCAACCGTCATTGAGAACTCTGCTTTGCTGTATTTACTTCCAAAAGAGATCGTCGTGGGCTCCACCACAACTTTCACACCCGATTGAGCCCACACCACAGCATGATAAACCGATGGAGAATCAATGACTTTCGTCAACACCCTCTTAAAGGTGTAGCTAGTTGTGTTTGTGTTGTTGAGGATGATAATGAAGGAAGGATAATTGAGGTCAAGATTGGCCTGATCGCAACTGTAATTCGGTCTCCTGGTAATGACCCTGATCTGTTGGTTTGTGTAGTTCAGCCCACATAGGAAATTGATGTAGTCCTCCACGTCTATATCGTACACAAGACCCGGGTCCAGGGCCTTGTTAGGGTTTATATGCCCCGCACCAAAATCAAGTGGGGTCGCAGATGTTCCAGTGTTCATATCAATGAACTGATTGTTTGTATTATCGATTATGTCGGCTGTCGTCATCATTGCAGATCGAATGGCAGCTGCACTCCAATCACGGTGAACTGCTTTTAGCGAAGCAGCGAAGCCAACGACAAGCGGCGACGAGATGGATGTCCCGGACCCGAGTACATAGTCAGTGAGCAAGAAATTATTCCTGATGTATCCACCTCTCCTGTTAGGCGCCCATACAGCCAAGATGTCAACTCCAGGTGCCATTATATCTGGCTTCAAAATCCACGGCGACACAGGATCAGGTCCTCGCGACGAGAAGTAGGCCACTTGAGGAGCTGGTTTAGTACCCAAAACTGTTATCTGGAACTTGATATCCACAGTAGGGGGAATTGTGGATTGTGATGCGTTAGTTAAGTACTCTTCAATCAACTTTCCCTCAATCGGGCTTACTGCAACATATGGTATAGAGAAATTAAAGGGACGTAAGAACTTTGCTGAGTCAGTCGCAAAGTTGCTCCAGCCGCAGCCCCTGTTCTGTTTACTTCCTTTAACTGTTCAACAATGTCTGTTTCGTTATTGAATGAGCAGAAAACAATCTTCCCACAACATCTTTCGTGTCGAGAGCGTCGAAGCTACAGATTTCCTTGCTTCTGTTGGCATGTCCATAGTAGAGAGGAACACGGGAGACAAATAAGTTCTCCGGAAATATTGATTTCCCGTTGATGGTTGCAATGCTTTCACCGAGTGTCACAATAGCGACGAAGTCTCTATCGATGGTCCCTGCACCTACGGTCGTGATCCAAGGAGCGCCATTATTGATAGTGTAGGCACTAGGACCAAGATTTCCAGCAGAACATGCCACAAAGATCCCTTTCTCCATGGCTGCAAAAGCTTCTAGTGCAATAGGATTGTTGTAAAATATTGGAGTCTCATTAAATCCTAATGACACTGACATGAGATCGACACCGTCAGTTATGGCCTGGTCCATGCCGGCCAATGTGTCAGTTGCAGCTGCAACAAAAGTTCCATTATTGAAAAGCACTTTGTACATGGCGAGCCGAGCCATGGGTGCGGCCCCAATTTCCGTACCCTTTGCGTATCCAAAGTAGTTGGCGTCGGGGACCCGGCTCCCAGCGGCAGCTGACGACGTGTAGGATCCATGCCCAATGTTGTCCCTCGGAGAATCGTAGTCGGTCATTTTCGATATGTTTCTTCCTTCTTGCTTCATCCCTAAACTGAAAGAACGAGCTCCGATTATTTTCCGATTACAATGTGAAGAATTGAACTTCGTCCCGGTCTCGCAGGTCCCGCGCCATCGATCCGGCGCTGGCGGCATACCATGATCATTGAAACTGTGGCTCTCCGGCCAGATTCCAGTGTCGACGATACCAATGATCATATCATCGCCAAACCCTCCTGCTGGCCACAATCCAAAATGTTTATTTAGGCCGAGGAACCGTGGGGAGTGAGTGGTGTGGAGCTGACCAAACGTCTCTGGGTACGTGGCAATGTGACCTGGCATTCTCTCCAGCTCATCAAGCTGGGATTTGGACAACACAGCGCTGAAGCCATCAATCACATGGTTGTAGGAGTAGAGATGGGTAGGTGCAATGCCATCTGGCACTGACAGGGAAGAGAGTGTTGATGTGTACCAGCTGTGGTGGGTGGAGAAGGGAGCCGGCATCGATATTTGTCCATGTGGATGATGTAGGTCCCACGTTCTTCCATCGTGGAAGATGAAATGGCAATATAAGAGAGAAGGAAGAGAGAGAATAGAAGCTCGATGTTTTCCATGGTTAGAGACATGAAAAATTGGCTACGAGTAATCTGATTTGATGAAGAACTTATAAAATCGCGATGTGAAGAGCTGTAAAGACTAAAGAAAGTCTATAACAATGTCTGGATATCTACGGCTTAAGTGAAGGAGCTGTAGATTCCTTCAAATGGATGTCCATCAAAAACCATACGTGGTGACAAAACCAAACAAACTATATTCCATCAAAACTAAATAAATAAACTTATCTACCAGTTTGGCGGCCACTGCACATACACATTGATCTTAACCTACTAAATGAATCACACTGCGAAGTTTCCGGATTTAGATGATCTTAACCGTCCATCAGTGAACATCTGTAGAGTGATAAGCTTAAGTCTATGAACGCTGATCTAAGATGGACACAATCAAATTTGATCTAATCATCATTTTTACATAAGCAATTAACAGAAAATTCTAATTTAATTTAGAGATAATAGGTTATAAACCTAAAAGAAATCTTAGTTTAGCTGTCCACGGAACGGGGTTCCACACACACACACCATGGTTCGAAATCTCGGGATTGGAGGCCGGATCGGTGGGCTCTGATCCCGATACGGGTCGACAGGATCGGCCTAGACTTTGAACCATGACACACACACACACAAACACCAAAATAAAAACAAAAAACGAAAAACATAAAACAAGAAACAAGAAACAAAAAAAGAAAAAAAGAAAAAGACGAAAGGGTGTTCCAACGAATTTGATATTTAAGGCCGGCACTTTCACAGTTTGAAACGGCAATCTTATAGGGCTTTTCGGCATGTAGTTTCGATTACTTAGTGTTTGGAAACGTGACAATATAGCAAAAAATATAAGATGCACTAGAGAGTCCATAGTCCTAAAAATCTTGTATTTGGACGAGTGCATCTTTTTTCTAGGCTATGAAGGAATGCAACAATGGAGTATTTGATCTATGTGGTACTAGATGGTCCGAAATCCAAGGTATTATTTTAAGGGGATTTTTTATATACCCCATGTTATTTTTGAAATTTGACATACCCCCACAAATTGAAAAGACTGACATACCCTCAATGACCCGGTCCACCATTGTAGACTCATGTTGACCAACAAACTAATCTTCAGTCAGGCTGTGCTGGTCATCCATTGTCCAGCCGTAGCACTAAAGAATGACACCTCGTAGCGTATGGACTGGGCAACCGGGAGAACGAGTTTTGGGATATCTATCCCTACCCCTGTAAATCAGATAACGAAGGAGAGAAAAAAGGAAACTTCTTCCAGTCCCTTCTAAATCAGTAAAAAACAAGATAAAAAGGAAAACTTATACATTCTCCTTCCCTTAGGGCTGGCAATGGATCAGAACAAACCCGAGATCTGATCCAATCCGATCCGAAAATTTTGGGTCCGGAACCTTATTTTGGTTCTCTTGTTCAATATGGCGGCGCTGCAGATCTAGAATACCAATGCTTTGTTGGTTGATTGGGAGATCGAGGGGGTTTGGGTTCGTGATGACTTTCGCTAACAAGCAGGCAATGAAGAATGTCATCGAATGGATGAATGGATAAAACCTTTGATGGGCGTAGCATCACCGTCAACGAGGCCCAGAATAGGTAAAATAGTACTGAGGGAGGATTCCGTAGTGGTGGTGACGCTTATGGTGGTGGTGGTGGCGGCGGCGTTTACAGTGGTGGTGGTGGACTCTGTGATAGCGGAGGAGGTGGGTATAGCCGCAGTAGTGGTGGTGGTGGTGGCCGTGAACGAGGCTTTAACGGAGACGGAGGTGGTGGATCTCGCTACTCCAAGGATGATGGCTTGTGCTTCTGGTGGAAATTGCACCGGAGGAACTAGGGTTTGGGGGGGGGGGGGTTAGGTTTTCTGGGTTTAGACATTGTCTACATTAAAGGTTGGCGATCGATTTGGTTGGAAAGTGATTATGAAATGGTTATTCATCTTCTCACACAAATCCTCTAACGTTCAATGGAGATTGAGAAACCAATGACTTAATTGCCTCTACAAAATTAACAATATGGAATTTAGATGCTCTCATATTTCAGAGAAGGCAATATTGGCGCTACAGACACTTGCCATTTGGGGTTCCGATAATGATGGCTCTGCAATATATTGGTGGAACTCGATCCCTTCTTGTGTTAAAAAGGAATATTCTCAAACTTACTGTAAGTTTATAGGTTTTGTTGTTGATAGCTAGGTACTTGGATCTCACTTTGGTTTTAAGGAGTATAAATGATATTCTTGAAATTTCTAATTTAACAGTCCATGGAACTGCTCATGGATAAATGAGTTCTAATACTTAAGGTGATATACTCCTTTTTTTTTCTGATCTTGTGTTTTGCACATTTTGATTTTCCTTTCGGTTGTACTCCGGCCTTGATAACAATTTGGGAACCGTTTGAGCATCTCTTTGAGGACTCTGATCGTTTGAGCACCAACCGTTTGTCCCATTTGGGAACCGTTTGAGCATCTCTTTGAGATCAATATTCGCAATTGTGTGCAGATCGTTGCCATCTTGCGTAAATGGTGCACGATTACTTCTCGGCACTCCTAAGTGGGTATTGTGGGTGTCGTATTTTCTAGCAAGTCAAATATTGACGCATGTCACTGGGTTGGCACGTGCGGTCGTGAAAAGATGACGCATGTTGATAGACAGCACGCGAGATTGAATGCGCCGAAAGCATCATTAGGAGCCATAAACCGCCCCATCGTGTCACACAGCTTCCATTAATTGGAAGTGCCACGTGTCAGGATGGAATGATCGGCATATTGAGATAGTGCTAACAAAACGCATTAACGCTTCAACCTTTAATATGTCGGGAAGCATTCAATCTTGTCCGACATATCAATTATTGATCTCCTTGGCGAGATGAATATTCAACTCCTCCCGGCAAGGTCATATGACTTACTGAATGCCTATATCCAGACAAGGTCGACAGACTTACTTGACGGGATCTATTTCCATCACATCCCGGCAAGGTCATATGACTTACTAGATGCTTATATCCCGACAAGGTCGACAGACTTACTTGACGGATCTATTTCCATCTCATCCCGGCAAGGTCATATGACTTGCTAGATGCATATATCCTGACAAGGTCGAAAGACTTACTTGACGGGATCTATTTCCGTCTTACCCCGACAATGTTAGATAAGGTCAAATGACTTACGTGACAGGATCGATCATAATCTTATCCTGCCAATATTACAGGTTCCTACGTACGAGGTAAGTATTCTGAATATAGTCAGTTTCTTAAACCAATGAATATTGGCCACATGGCAGCTAGTTGAACTATCACAATTTCGACATCCCCTTGTCCGAATACCTGACACGAAGGATGCCACCTCAGCGTCACTTCAGTTATTTCAGGTATAACCGAATCAAGGAAGTCAAGATCTAACAGGAAGATTCTATTTTATAACAGAATCCATCCAAATCATCATTGCTGGATAACGATTAGGCACGTGAAAGGTGAGTCACGCCGATTTTAAGGGTATAAATATGAGACCCTCAGAACTGAGAAAAGGATCTTGCTATCCAGATTCAGATAGCCTAAACTCTAAAATATTTTACTATTTTTATGAACCCTATTACCATTCCTAAGCTGACTTGAGCGTCGGAGTATTGTCAACAGGTACAACCATATCTCATCTAGAGATCATCCTATCCTTTGCGGAGGAGAAAGCAGTTTCATCCTGGAGCATCAGAGTCGTTCGATCATCACCAAAATCAGAATCGTCTGACCTCGAAGATTGTGTGGGTTAGATAAGATATTTTTTCCCCACAAGTATCCTTCACATCATTACTCCCGTGGTGATTCTTTGGGAGATTTGGTTGGAGAGGAACAAATGTAAGTTTGAGGTAAGTCCAGTAATATCATTTTATTAGAAGGAAAGTTTGGCGTTGGCTTAGGTACAGCAATTCATCCATGTCGCCGACGAAGCCCAATGATTATCACCTTAACTGTATTATTGAGAAGTTTCAGTTGGTGGAGTTTCATTTTCCGCCTAAAGGAGCCATGGTCGTGTATTGGTAGAAGCCGAATTTTGGTGTAGCAGCTTTGAATGTGGATGGCGCATCCTCCAACCAAAAACTTGCAAGCGGTGGCGGGGTTATCAGAGATTATAACGGTAGCATGCTCATGGCCTTCCATTCTTTCTAGGGTGCCAATAATTTAGCAGAATTGAGGGCGATTCTTGATGGGCTTCAGTTGTGTAAAAAGATTGGCATTTACAAAATTAGCATTCAGTCTAATTCGAAGCTTGTGGTATCTTGGATCACTAAACCTACTCTCATACCTTGGCATATGTTGAAAGAATTCGAGTACTCTATCATGCATATCTACCGAGAGTACTCGAATGCAGTGGCGGATTACATGGCCAGGAATGGGTTATTGACTAGAGCCTATATGAATTTAGAGATAATGGCCCTTCGAGACTTGTTGGGTTTATTCGGATGGACAAGATTGGTATGCTTTACATTAGAGCCTAGTTCTGATTTTACTTGTATTGAGGTTCTTTTTAGCTTAGCATTCTCACCCTCTTATAGCATCTTGAGGGGTAAGGTATTTACGTCCTCTCTATCTAAGTGTAAACACTTTTTCTACATCAATAAAGTATCCCTCCCTCCGAGGAGGTTCCCTGAAAAAAAAGAAGCACCACTATCCGTATCAGAACATACTCGGCCATAATGTCAGCTATCCGATAGATTTCTCTATCAGTACCGGTGCAGGCTCCATTGGCGCACACAAAGCCTAGATTAGTGGATGGCCGGTCACTGAATAATACGTAAACTAAGGCCCTGCCTGGTTCGCTGCGCTGAGATGCATTTTGCACTCCACTGCACATGCTTGCATCCATTTTCTTAAAGAGATTGCAAGGGCTTGGCAACCACTTGCATGCTAGCTCATTTGCACGCCCCCGACCAATCACTTGTAATCCCAAAACCGTGGCAAGTGAGTGCATTGCATCTGATTTGCATTGAACCAAGCAGGGCCTAAATAGTATCAACTTGTTTGGTTGTTTAGAATAGACCGTCAGATATTCCTAAAAAATGAAATTAAAAAAAAAATTAGATTAATAGATGGGCCTACTTCAAGCTTCTTTCTTATTTAGTGATAGCATAATTACTTGGATGAGTATTGACTGATTTGGAGTACGATTTTCTTATTCGTTGGCAACAGTTTCTGTTAATATTGCTTATTGAGCATAGGCAGAAACTATGGGACTTCTTACAACATGCGTCCCATTAACCTCGTACCAGCTGAGGTACCCATAATTCCCCATGTAATCACTCTGTGCTCCGTAACCTCCAACATCAATCTCAACCGTCACTGAAAACTCCACTTTGCTGTATTTACTTTCGAACGATAATGTCGTGGGCTCCACAACAACTTTCATGCCGGATTCAGCCCACACCACTGGCTGATAAACTGATCGAGAATCAGCCACGTTTGTCAACACCCTCTTAAACGTGTAACTAGTTGTGTTGGTGTTGTTGAGGATGACAATGAAGGAAGGATAATTAAGGTCGAGATTTGCCTGATCACAGACGTAATTTGGTTTCCTGGTAATAACCCTTATCTGTTGGCTAGTGTAGTTCATCCCACACAAGAAATTGTAGTAGTCCTGCACCTCTATATCGTACACAAGACCCGGGTCCAAGGCCTTGTTAGGGTTTATATGCCCCGCACCAAAATCAAGTGGGGTCCCAGATGTTCTGGTGTTCACATCAATGATTTGACCCTTCGCATTATCGAGCACGTCCGCTGTAGTCATCATTGCAGATCGGATAGCGGCTGCACTCCAATCACGGTGCGCGGCTTTTAGCAAAGCAGCAACACCAACGACATGGGGCGACGACATGGATGTACCGGACAAGATCCTATAGTCAGTGAGCAAGTAATCATTCCCTTCTTGGGCACCTGGCCTGTTAGAAGCCCATGCAGCCAAGATCTCATATCCGGGGGCCAATATATCTGGCTTTAAAATCCAGGGCGCTGCAGGATTGGGCCCTCGCGAAGAGAAGTTGGCCACCTGAGGAGCTGGTTTGGTACCCAACACTGTTATCTGGAATTTGATGTCCACAGTTGGCGGTTGTGATGCTCTGATTAAGTACTCCGTCACCACCTCTTCGTCAATTGGGTTTATGGCAACAAATGGCTTGAAGAAGAAATGAGGACCTAAGAACTTTGCTAAATCAGTCGAAAAGATCGCTCCAGCAGCGCCTGTTCTGTTTACTTCATCAAACTGTTGAAAAAAATCTGATTCGTTATTGAATGAGCAGAAAACGATCTTCCCAGCAACATCTTTCGGGTCAAGAGTGTTGAAAGCACAAATCTCCTTGCTTCGGTTCCATTTCCATAGTATATAGGAACACGGGAAACTAACAAGTCCTCGGGATACATTGATTTCCCTTTAATGGTTGCAACGCTTTCCCCGAGTGTCACATAAGCAACATAGTCTCTATCAATTGTCCCTGCACCAACGGTCGTGATCCAAGGTGCACCATTGTCGATGGTGTAGGCATCAGGACCACTATTTGCAGCAGAACATGCCACAAATATTCCTTTCTCCATGGCAGCAAACGCTCCCAGTGCAATTGGATTGTTATAAAAAAATGGTGCTTCAGGGAAACCCAATGACAACGACATGAGATCTACGCCGTCAGCTATGGCCTGGTCCATGCCGGCCAATGTGTCACTTTCAGCTGAGTAATCATTGTCGTTCGAGAAAATAACTTTGTACATGGCGAGCCGGGCCATGGGTGCGACCCCAATTGCTGTACCCTTCGCGTACCCAAAGTATTCGGCATCACGCACCGGGCTCCCTGCGGCAGTCGATGATGTGTGGGTCCCATGTCCATACCAGTCCCTTGGAGAATCATAGTCATCCGTTGTCGATATGTTTAGGCCTTGTCGCTTCAGCCCTTCACTGAAAGAACGAGCTCCAATAAGTTTCCGATTACAATGTGAAGAATTGAACTCCGTCCCAATTTCACAAGCCCCGCGCCATCGTTCCGGCACGGGCGGCATGCCATGGTCATTGAAACTCTTACTCTCCGGCCAAATTCCGGTGTCGAGGATACCAATGATCATATCGTCACCAAACCCTCCAGCCGGCCACAATCCGTAATGTTTTTTCAGGCCGAGGAACCGTGGGGTATGGGTGGTGTGGAGCTGACCAAACGTCTCTGGGTAGGTGGCAATGTGACCTGGCATTCTCTCCAGTTGATCAAGCTGGGACTTGGACAACACAGCACTGAACCCCTCCATCACGTGATTGTAAGTGTAGAGATGGGTAGCGGCAATGCCATCCGGGGCCGACAGGGACGAGAGTGTGGACATGTACCAGCTATGGTGGGTGGAGAAGGGAGACGGCATTGTTGATTTGTCCATGTGGATAATGTAGGTCCCACGTTCTTCCACCGTCGAAGATGACTTGGCAATATAAAAGAGAAGGATGAGAGACAAGAGAACCTTGATGTGTTCCATGGTTAGGGAAATGTAACAATATTTGTTACCGTTATGATATATTGAAGAACTTATATATATAAGGATCCATACAATCGATTGAAATCAGTCGTAAAGACAAAGGAAGTTTATAAGAATCTTTTGTGGGCTTCGCCACAAAACCAAACAAAAAATAATCCGTCAACGAGAAATGAACTTAGCAGGCTTTGTACGTATGTCTTGAATAAGTTTTCTAGAAATTATTTTTGCAGCAAAGGATTTGTGATATTCGCTCAAAAGTGCTTATTTTAAGCAATTATCCTTTTAGCGTTATTGCATTCTCCTACGTAAAATACTCTATTTACCTACTTTTCTACGTAAGAATCTCTTCTGTTGCGTAGAACACACTTTTTTGGACGAAATGGTATATTTGCATGCATTAAACACATTTTCGGAAGTCTAGATATTAAGCCGTTCTGATAAAGTCTCATTACGCGCTTCTTCTGTCGCAGGAAACCCCGATGGGACGATTTTCGAGACTTGTGGGCCCAAATCGATCATGAAAGCCCATTATCAAAGCTTAACAAGCCCACATGCTATAACTAGAAGATATGGGCCAAATATGGGCTGAATAAGAGGACCAAAAAGCCGGCCCAAAGAACGAAGAGAGTAGGAGAGCCAATGACCAAGAGACGGACCAAAGCGTTTAAAGCCACATGAGTCAGCAAAGAATGATGGTCTACTCTACTGGAGAAGCGTGAGGATGGTCACAGTGAAGACCAGGGTTCCAGACCCTCCGCCAGTGCTTTTTTCCATTTTTTTGATACTTTTTCTCTCATCTCTCCTTATTCTCTCTCTCTCTTCATCTCTCGATCCTCGAATCTACTGACCTAACCCCAGAACTCCTGCCTATCAGCTCTATCTCATCTCCCTTAGCTTTCTGACCGTTGGATCTTCCATCGGACCGTTGGATCTTCAATCGGACCGTTGGATCTCTCTAGATCCGTCGATCTACCAATCTGGGTCCCAATCAAGTCACCATCCATCCGATCGCCTTCAGAATGCCTGTCACATCATCTTGTGAGACGATGGACATCATCAGTCCATGTGGGCCAGTAGCCGGGCCCATCAGCATCGACCCGCTGTCCGACCAGTTAGTGGACCCCGCGAATTTCAAAAATAATTTTAATTAAATGGGGGGTCCACTAATTGGGGAGATTCCCCATAGAAAAGTAGGTTTTTACTTTAAAAAAAAAAAAAAAAAAAAAAAAAAAAAAAAAAAAAAAAAAAATTATTTTTCTTATTTTTTTATTTTCTAAAATCCCCTATTTCCATTAATGGAAATAGGGAAGCTTTAAAAGGAGAAGGATAGGGGTTCATTCGAACCCTAATCCCTCTCCCCTCTTCTCCAATCCTTCCCCTTTACTCTTCCCCACGTTTTCCCTTCTCCCTCGGCCCCATTCTCCTTCTTTTCTTCTTTTCTTTTTTTTTTTCTTTTCTTCATCTTCTTCACGTCTTCGCCGGAGTTGCCTGCAACTCCAGCCGTCTGGTAAGGCTTCCTTCTCCTCCTCTTCTTCTTCTTCTTCTTCTTCTTCTTCTTCTTCTTCCTCTTCATCTGTTCCCCTTGCTGCTGCGTGCAGCATCATTTCCGCCTGACTGCAACCACCGTCTTCTTCATCTCTTACCGGAGTTGCAGCCTGCAACTCCGGCCGGCAGCGCCCCCAACTTACCCTCTCCAATATCTTCTCTCTATCTTACTGCTAGTTAACGGCCTGCTACCATTGCAGGCCGTTATCTTCTGCTGCATCCTTCACGGGGTAGCCTAGTTCCTCCCCAAAAGACAACACCACCTCTACCACCTTGCTACCGTGAACACCAGCAGGCCGAACCAACAAGCACCAAGCCGGTGCTCTTCCTCTGTAGTTCAGATTACCTCCCCTCCATGATAACGCCTCTGATGGTTCTACACGATTAACGCCAGCTTGCACCAGACAACGCCTCTACATCTCTCCTTGTTGGCTGAAAAATAATGCTCCTCATGTCCAGCCCCAACCTGCAACTCCGGCCAATAGATCACCACCACTGCCAGCGTTTTCTCCTTGGCAGCATCTCAGGTCTGGAACGCCCCCACCATGAGCTCCTCTCTATGCTCGCTGATCTCCCTTGCATCTTCTCAGATCACACTTGTAGAAACGCTCTGGTCGGCTAGTACCATTAAAGTTGTCATCTTCACCACCTGTTCTCCCTCCTTGCCGGGATAACCATGATGGCCACCTCTTAGGCTTGTAGCACCTCTTGTTATTGCGCCGGCAGAACATCAACATCCCCACTGCCCTTGGTCCATCCTCCTCCTTGGTGCACCGTAGCCACCAACTCCGATTGTTCCACTCTTCACCCATGGCATCCAAAACATGGCCCATTCATTGGCTAATTCCTTCTCCGGTATGTACCATAAGGTAATCTCCTTTCCTCTCTAGCGTTCTCTCTCCTTCATCTCTTTCTCTCTCTAGAAATCTCATTCTCTTCCTTTTTCTCTCTCATCTATTTTAGTTTTTTTTTATTGCTTTCCAGTTGATTAATTGTTTTATCATAGTTTAATATTTATCTAAGCATTGTAATGAATTTTGATGTTATGCAAGTTCGTCGGAGTTATCTGGATATTTCGCTTCTTTTTCATTAATATTATAGTTCATGGTTTGCAGCAATCAACTCAAAAGAATGTTTTCAATCCCTAACTCTCCACCACTCTCACCTCTCCATAGTTCTGATAAAAATTCGTCATTTTATGTTCTTGGTTGCACGAACTAACCCCGAGTGCGGATCGACATCCGACACGAGCCACTGTACAACCCTGTGATTTTTGCAGGATTTGAGTGAAAAAGAATCGGATAATTACAAATATTGCTGAGATCTAGGATTTCCGTAACCAACGACGCGGAAAAACCCTACTTTCAATTTGTAAGTTCGAAAATGTTAATACAGAAAAAGTTTTCTGACTTTTATATGCAAAAATCATTTCTAGAAAACTTATTCAGGGAAAAAATCATTTCTATGAACAACTTTTAACATACAAATCCTTCTTATGAACATAAAAGAAATTCGATACTTAAGGCCGGCATTTTCACAATTTCATACGGCAAAGAGGATCTTATGGGGCTTCTGGCATGTAGTTTCGATTACTTAGTGTTTCGACACATAGCAATAGCAAAAACATAAGATGCAATAGATAGTCCATAATCCTCAAAATTTTGTATTTGGAGGATTGCATCCATTCGACCTGTAGGCTTTTTCTAGGCTTTGAAGGAATGCTTCTAGATGTTCCGAAAATGATAATGGATTAAAACTGATGGTTGAGATCATCCAGTCATCTTGAATTTTATCTGAGAGATGTCTTTGGTGGGACCCATGTAATGGAAGGTCTTGATTCTTGTCAGTTGTTAACCACTAATGTCCTTATTATCATCCTCAAAACGATTTGGATGAGTAAGAGATGGGACTCGAAGGACCTATGAGAAAAAAAAAATCAGAACCATTGGAAGGTCCAAGTAAGGGGTGTCAGCGGGTCGGTACTGGTACCAGAGTTCCCGGCCGGAACTAGAACAGGCCCTAGTCTTCCATGGCACTCAGTTTTTTTGTATTTAAAAAATCGGTAACATTCTTAGGCTGTGTTTGGGATTGCAGTAAATCGGATAATTAAGAGTTTACCTAATTATTCAACAGTGGTGATCGAATGTTTTCAGGTTTTGTCTTGAACCTATCGAATTTCAATTTCATATTAAATAGTTATTATTAGAGAATATATTGTAATAAGTTGTGTGAGATGCACCACATTATTATTGATGTATCTCATCACACATTCTCCGGTTGTCAAGACCAAGGTTTAAAGGAGACCGTTTTAACAGTATAACGGACTGGGGGCGTTACCGTTAAAATGGATTGTAAGGGACAGGGCAAAAATAGAAAAAATAGATTTTAACGTATTTTAATGAAAAAAATAGAAAAAATGGCCTTGAAATTCAAATTTTAAAAGATGGAAAAAATAGAATTTAACGGAAAAATAACAAAATTTAACGGAAATAACCTCCATTTTTTTCCACAAAATTTTTCAGATTTTAACGACTGTTAAAACGATTTGGTTCACCACCTTTTTGGATAGGTGGCGACGCCACCCGTCCAGCTTAAACCATTTCACTATCATTCTATCCGATCCCTATCACCAATTTTCAAAAAGAAAAAAAACCAAATCTCCTCAGATTCGCCGTTGATAGCGTTGCATCTCTTTGCCAACACCTTGAATCAGCAGCCATGACGCCACCACAGCCTGTAGTTGATCATCATCGTTACTTCGGCACCTCCTACGACGGAAAGAAGAAAAGAAAAAGAAAAGAAAGTAAAAAAAAGAGATTTAGCTCCGTAAAGAGTAGAAGCCCTAAGATTGTAATATCCCTACCGCTCCTTGCCCTCAACCTCCACAAATTGTTGTTGCCCTAAGTGTTATCATCATAATTATTGCCGCCATTGTGATTCGCCATGTCTAGCCACCTTCTGGGGTATTGAAAACCCAAAGATATGAAACCATAATTACTTTTTCCAAGCCTCTTTTGTTGCGGTTGAAGAAGAAAATGACAAAACAAAGTCTTTGATTATGGCCCAATAAAGGCCCAAGCCTGTGAGGATAAAAAGGGTCCAGCCAAAAATAGAAGAAGATTTGCTTGGGGACTTTTAAAACCCAAGCCCCATAAGGTCCAAAAGAAGGCTCACATTCTTTGGCCTAGAAGAGGCCCAAGCCAATGAAAGCCACGAGGCACACACAGGTGCAGTTTAAAAAGAGGACCACATATTTCTTGTGAGATCCAAAAGAAGACCATACACTTTCTGTTAATTTTATTTTTGAATTTTGAGAATTGAGCACCGGCATAAAACACTAGTTTTATTGAACAAAGGCAGAGACTATGGGACTTCTTACAACATGCTTCCCATTAACCTCATACCAGCTGAGGTACCCATAATTCCCTATGTAGTCACTCCGTGGTCCGTAACTTCCAACATCAATGTCAACCGTCACGGAAAACTCCACTTTGCTGTATTTACTTTCTAACAATAGTGTCGTGGGCTCCACAACAACTTTCATGCCCGATTGAGCCCACGTCACTGCATGATAGACTGATCGAGAATCAGCCACGTTTGTCAACACCCTCTTAAAGGAATAACTAGTTGTGTTGGTGTTGTTGAGGATAACAATGAAGGAAGGATAATTGAGGTCGAGATTTGCCTGATCACAAACGTAATCTGATTTCCTGGTAATTACCCTTATCTGTTGGCTAGTGTAGTTCATCCCACACAGGAAATTGTAGTAGTCCTGCACCTCTATATCGTACACGAGACCCGGGTCCAAGGCCTTGTTAGGGTTTATATGCCCCGCACCAAAATCAAGTGGGGTCCCAGATGTTCCAGTGACCATATCAATGATCGGACCGTTCGTATTATCGGTCACGTCTGCTGTAGTCATCATTGCAGATCGGATGGCTGCTGAACTCCAATCACGGTGCGCTGCTTTTAGCAAAGCAGCAACACCAACAACATGGGGCGACGACATGGATGTACCTGACAAGATCATATAGTCTGTGAGCAAGAAATCATTCCCTGCTTGGGGACCTGCCCTGTTAGGCGCCCATGCAGCCAAGATCTCATATCCGGGGGCCAATATATCTGGCTTTAAAATCCTGGGCGCTGCAGGATTGGGTCCTCGTGAAGAGAAGTTGGCCACCTGAGGAGCTGGTTTGGTACCTAACACTGTTATCTGGAATTTAATGTCCACTGTTGGTGGCTGTGATGCTCTGATTAAGTACTCCATCACCAACTCTTCGTCAATTGGGCTTATGGCAACAAATGGCTTGAAGAAGTAATGAGGACGTAAGAACTTTGCTAAATCAGTCGAAAAGATCGCTCCTGCAGCGCCTGTTCTGTTTAATTCATCTACCTGTTGATAAACATCTGATTCGTTATTGAATGAGCAGAAAACGATCTTCCCAGCAATATCTTTCGGGTCGAGAGTGTTGAAGGCACAAATCTCCTTGCTTCTGTTGCCATATCCATAGTATAGAGGAACACGAGAAACTAACAGGTCCTCGGGATATATTGAATATCCTTTAATGGTTGCAACGCTTTCTCCGAGTGTCACGTAAGCAACATAGTCTCTATCGATTGTCCCTGCACCGACGGTCGTGATCCAAGGAGCACCATTATGGACAGTGTAGGCATCAGGGCCAGAATTTGCAGCAGAACATGCCACAAATATTCCCTTCTCCATGGCTGCAAAAGCTCCCACTGCAATTTGATTGTTAAATAATTGCTGTTCAGGTAAACCCAACGACAACGACATGAGATCCACGCCGTCGGCTATGGCCTGATCCATACCGGCCAATATGTCACTTGCAGCTCCGTTAATAATGTCACTCCTGAAAATAACTTTGTACATGGCGAGCCGGGCCATGGGTGCAACCCCAATTGCTGTCCCCTTGGCGTACCCAAAGTAGTCAGCGTTCGGCACCGGGCTCCCTGCAGCAGTCGATGACGTATGGGTCCCATGCCCAAAGAAATCCCTTGGAGAATCATAGTCATCCGTTGTTGATATGTTTAGGCCTTGTCGCTTCAGCCCTTCACTGAAAGAACGAGCTCCGATGAGTTTCCGATTACAATGTGAAGAATTGAACTCCGTCCCATTTTCACAAGCCCCGCGCCATCGTTCCGGAACAGGCGGCATGCCATGGTCATTGAAACTCTCACTCTCGGGCCAAATTCCGGTGTCGATGATACCAATGATCATATCGTCGCCAAACCCTCCTGCCGGCCACAATCCGGTATGTTTTTTGAGGCCAAGGAATCGTCGGGTGTGAGTGGTATGGAGCTGACCAAACGTCTCTGGGTATGTGGCAATGTGACCTGGCATTCTCTCCAACTCATCAAGCTGGGATTTGGACAACACAGCGCTAAAGCCGTCCATAACGTGGTTGTAGGTGTAGAGATGGGTAGGTGCAATGCCATCGGGTGCTGAGAGGGACGAGAGTGTGGATGTGTACCAGCTATGATAGATGGAAAAGGGTGACGGCATCGTTGATTTGTCCATGTGGATGATGTAGGTCCCACGGTCTTCCACCTTTGAAGATGACGTAGCAATATAAGAGAGAAGGATGAGAGAGAAGAAAAGCTTGATGTGTTCCATGGTTGGGGAAATGTACGTAACATTGGTTATGGTTGTAAGATTACATATACACAGAAGAAATACGGGATCTTCCAAGCTAATGGGGTTAAGAGGGATCCATCCAATGGATTGAAATCAGTCGTAAAGACAAAAGGTTAAATCTATAAGAGAAATGAACTTGGCAGGCTTTGGACACTTACGGCCGGCATTTTCACAATTTCGTATGGCAAAGAGGATCTTATTGGGCTTCTGGCATGTAGTTTTCGATTACTTAGTGTTTTGACACATAGCAATTGCAGAAACATAATTAAGATGCACTAGATAGTCCATATATAATCCTCAAAATTTTGTACGTATTTGGACGATTGCATCCATTCGATCTATAGGCTTTTGTAAATGATGGATTAAATCTGATGGTTGAGATCATCTCCAGTCTTCTTGAATTTGACCTGAGAGATGTCTTTGGTAGGACCCATGTAATGGAAGCTCCTTATTCTTGTCTGTTGACTACTAATTTGCTTATTATCAGCCTCAAAAGGATTTGGACGAGTAAGGCCGTCTTCCGTGAGAGATGTTTTTGCCCGCGCGAATTCGATTTTTTCATAGTGTTCGGCACGCCATTTTTTCATGAAATGTTTTATCCGGGCCCACATATTTGCCCACTTGCCCACCAAAGTGCGTGAATAAGTGGAACCAGATTCGGTTCCGGGGTTACCAGTCGGGTACCCATCAGGTATGGAGAATATCTAAAAGAAATACTTATCATATAATTTATATACAAATATATTTTTAAAAAAATATATTAGCCATGGTTTTAAAAACGGCCGTTTAAACGGTAACGCCCCAAGCCCATTTCCATTTGAACCGTTTAAACCCATTTTATCGGTTTTGAAAAAAACGGCCGTTTTTCGGTTTTAACGGCCGTCAAAATCGTTTAAACAGCCGTTTAATTTTGAAAAATTTTGTGAAAAAAAACGGCTGTTAAAACCGTTTAATTCCATTAAAATCCGTTTAATTTCCGTTAAATTCTATTTTTTTTTTAATTTTCAAATTTCAAATTTTGAATTTCAGCGCCACTTTCCGTTAAAATCGTTAAAACCTTTAAAATCCGTTTGATTCCATTTTTGCCCCTGACCGTTTCAATCCGTTTAAACGGTAACACCCCCAGTCCGTTTAGCCGTTAAAACGGCCTCCTTTAAACCTTGATATTAGCTATAAAACTTATCAGTTCCGGTTCCAATACTATACTATGTTAAGAATTACCTTCATGTTACTGTCGGTTCTGGGTCTAATCAGTTTTGGGTATTTTCGGTTCCAATTCGGAAAGTGCTATCTCTAGAACCAAGGTAATCGGTCCTCGTTCTTTTAGTGTATCGGTTGACATGTACCAGCTATGGTGGGTGGAGAACGGAGCTGGCATCACTGATTTGTCCATGTGGATGATGTAGGTCCCACGTTCTACCACCGTGGAAGATGACATAGCAATATAGGAGAGATTAAGGAAGAGAGAGAAGAGAAGCTTGATGTGTTCCATGGTTGGTTCCGGTTAAATGACTTGTAGAACTTATCTATATAACAAAACAGGACGGTTGTCTCCCCCTCTTATCCGGCTTCATAAAGGATGGTTGAGATCTTATTACACCAAATGGACGGTGGGTCTCAGTCTCTCACACCCAATTTTGACAAACGCTCTGTCGATGAGTGCCATGGGCATGGGTCACCTACTATGTACCTATATATAAGGAATGAAATGGGTTGGATTTACATATAGCCCAAGAGTTGGATTTTAGTACTTTTTAAGGCGTGCTTATAGCCATTGAATTCAACCATTGTTTTGAGTGCTAAATGCAATGGCTAAAATTCATCAAACAAGCTGATTTTTGGTATTAATGTCCAAGGTTTAAAAAACGGCCGTTATAATGAAAATAACGGCCATTATAACGGATTCAGACCTACCCTGTTACGTTATGGACCATTAAAACGCCCAAAAAATAACGGCCATTATTTTTCCGTTATAATGAAAATAACGACCATTATTTTCTGGAAAATTTTGTGAAAAAAAACAGCTGTTATTGTTTTTTTCCGTTATATTCAATTTTTTCCATTTTTTGAAATTTTGAAATTCAAAATTCAAAAACATTTTTCCGTTATCTTCTATTTTTTCTATTTTAACCCCTGAGCGTTTTTTTTTCTCTCGTTATAACAGAAAAAACGGTAACTACCCTAGTCCATTATATCGTTATAACGGTCCCCTTTAAACGTTGTTAATGTCCGGGGGGGGCTCAACCCGAGCCTGACAGGTTGAACCCGACATTAGGGTTGTGTTGGGTTAGCCCTTTTAGAACTTGGGATGGATTTTTGGTAACCCGATCAGATCAGGTTACATGGAAGTTTGTTCTTACTACATTTTGGCAAATGCAGTAACCCATGGAAGTTTGTCCTTAGTAACTACAACCTTTGTGTGATTTTACAAAATGTCATTGAAACTGCATTTTTAGAATTTTATGTGATCGATCGGTTGATAGTGGAAATATTGTGTTTTTCTCTAACGATTATGTTTAGTTATTTTTTTAATGACTTTTATCATGTATTTGAGTTAATGAACTTTTTCATTATTATGAAAATATCATGTTTTCTTTCACAAGCTTTGGAAATGAAGTTATGTTATTATTTAATGGTTAGCACAACGGCTATTGTAATGACAGATAAATTATTTTAATATGAAAAAATTTAACAATATTTTCAACCAATAAAAAAAATTAAGAAATTTACCAACCCGATAGGGTTGGAAAATTTAGGCCCTACCTTGGGTTGGGTTGGGTTAGGGTTGACCCCCAACCCAACCCAACCCGCCCAAGTTGTAGCCCTACTAAACATCCATGCGGTTAGTGGGCCCAGATGGCAGAGGTGACTAACAAAAATGCCCTTTCGCATTTGAAAAGATTTCAGTATAGCTGGTTAGATTACGACCCTTGGACGATTGCATCCTATACGATATAGGCTTTTCTATAGTCGAGATCATTCAGTAATCTTGAATTTTGACATGGGAGATGTGTTAGGTGGGACACGGGAGGGCTTGATTCTCTCACTTCACTTGTGTCATCAGTTGCCTAATAATTTGCCGGTAAGCAAAGTTCTTCTAAAAAAGTTTGCATGGATTGTTTCAAGTTTGAACCACTTATCTTACATTAATCACACAAGCCCATTAAAGTCAGACCATCAAAGCAGTAGGCAACCTGATAGGATGATCTTAACCATTCATTTAATCACATTGCTAAGATGGTTAGGAAACCAACATGCAAAGGTCCATGAAAATCACGTTAATTATCTTGCAAAGATCCTCCATGGAAGTAAATAAGAAGGCAATCTTTCGACGAGCATCCATGATCTTGGCTAAAAATCAATTATACAAAGATCCTCCATGGAAGTAAATGAGAAGGGGAATCTTTCAATGAGCCAACCTAGAAGAGAGATAAAAGGAAAGTCATACATAAGGAGAGAGAAAGAAATAAATAGAGAGAGAAAATATCGTAAACCAAAGACAAACTGCCCAAAACTATTTCTATGGTTCCCCTTGACTTCCCCTCCACATGTCACAACATGATAGGGGATTGAGGATCTCCTCAACCAAATGGGTGAGGAAAGGTTTTTCGTTGAGAAAACTTTTGTAAGGCTATTATAACGACCATTACGATGGTAATGCTGTTATCGGTTATGTTTTTTGGTTCTTAACGCTAAAAGAAATTATAAAGTATTTAACGTTATTATAACCGTTGTTATCAATGACTTTCACCATTATTTAAATTTAATTGAAAATTGAACTATAAAAAACATATATAATTTATTGATAAATCTTTAACCCATTATAAAGGTCATAACGGTAACTTTGCTTACCTGTTACGACGTAATAATGGTCCCATTTAAACCTTGGTTACAATACGAAGTAAAAAAAAAAAAGATTGTAGGCAAACATTGCTGCGGGCAAAGGTGTGGCCAAACATACCCGGACAAACTAATGCTCAGGGGGCAAAAGCAGAAACTATGGGACTTTTTACAACATGCTTCCCTTGAACCTCGTACCAGCTGAGATACCCATAGTTTCCAATGTAATCGCTCTCTACTCTAGAACCTCCCACATCAATCTCAACCGTCAGTGAGAACTCCGCCTTGCTGTATTTACTTCCGAAAGAGAGTGTCGTGGGCTCCACAACAACTTTCATGCCCGTTGGAGCCCACGCCACTGCATGATAAACCGATTGAGAGTCAGCAACGTTCGTCAGGACCCTTTTAAAGGTGTAACTAGTTGTGTTGGTGTTGTTGAGGATGACAATGAAGGATGGATAATTGAGGTCGAGATTCGCCTGATCACAGGTGTAATTCGATCTAGCAATAATCCTTCTCTGTTGGCTTGTGTAGTTGAGCCCACACAGGTAATTGACGTAGTCTTTCACCTCTAAATCGTACACTAGACCCGGGTCTAGGGCTTTGTTAGGGTTTATATGCCCCGCACCGAAATCAAGTGGGGTCCCAGATGTTCCAGTGGTCATATCGATGATCTGTCCATTTGCATTATCGATCACATCTGCGGTGGTCATCATTGCTGATCGAATGGCAGCTGGGCTCCAATCACGGTGCGCTGCTTTTAGCAAAGCAGCAATGCCGACGGCATGGGGCGACGACATGGATGTACCAGATACGATTGCGTAGTCAGTGAGCAAGTAATCGTCCCCGATTGGTGCACGTCCCCTGTTAGGCACCCACGCAGCCAATATATCAACTCCCGGGGCCAATATATCTGGCTTTAAAATCCACGGCGAAACACGATCAGGCCCGCGGGAAGAGAAGTAGGCCACTTGAGGAGCTGGTTTAGTGTCTAACACTGTTATTTGGAACTTTATGTCCACAGTTGGTGGAACCGCCGCCTTGGTTAAGTACTCCTCCACTAGCTTTCCGTCAGTCGGGCTTATGGCGACAAAAGGCATAAAAAACTGATCAGGACGTACGAATTGAGCTGAGTCAGTGGCAAAAATCGCTCCTGCAGCACCTGCTGTGCTCACTACATATATTTGTTGAAAAATGTTTGTTTCGTCACTGAAAGAGCAGAAAACGATCTTCTCGGCAACTTCTTTCGGGTCGAGAGTGTCACAAATCTCCTTGCTTTTGTTGCCATATCCATAGTAGAGAGGAACACGGGAGACTAACAAGTCCTCGGGATACACTGATTTACCTTTGATGGTTGCAAAGCCTTCACCAAGTGTCACATAAGCGGCGTAGTCTCTATCGATAGTCCCTGCACCTACGGTCGTGATCCAAGGTGCACCATTAAGGATAGTGTACGCATGGGGGCCACTATTTCCAGCAGAACATGCCACAAAGATCCCTTTCTCCATGGCTGCAAAAGCTCCTAGTGCAATTGGATTGTTGTAAAATGGTGTTTCAAAGAAACCCAATGACAACGACATGAGATCGACACCGTCTTCTATGGCCTTGTCCATGCCAGCCAATGTGTCACTTGCAGCTGAATCGTAAGTGTCATTCAAGAAAAGCACTTTGTACATTGCCAGCCGGGCCATGGGTGCGACTCCAATTGCCGTACCCTTTGCGTACCCAAAGTAGTCCGCGTCTGGCACCCGGCTCCCAGCGGCAGTTGATGACGTGTGGGTCCCATGACCAAAGAAGTCCCTTGGAGAATCATAATCGTCCGTTGTCGAAATGTTCAGGCCTCGCTGCTTCATTCCTTCACTGAAAGAACGAGCTCCGATAAGTTTCCGATTACAATGTGAAGAATTGAACTCCGTTCCGGTATCGCAGGCCCCGCGCCATCGTTCCGGCACCGGTGGCATGCCATGGTCATTGAAACTCTCACTCTCCGGCCAGATTCCAGTGTCGACGATACCAATGATCATATCATCGCCAAACCCTCCTGCCGGCCACAATCCGGAATGTTTCTTCAGGCCGAGGAACCGTGGGGTATGGGTGGTATGGAGATGACCAAACGTCTCTGGGTACGTGGCAATGTGACTTGGCATTCTCTCCAGCTCATCAAGCTGGGATTTGGACAACACAGCGCTGAAGCCGTCCATCACATGATTGTAGGAGTAGAGATGGGTAGGTGCAATGCCATCTGGCGCTGAAAGGGAGGAGAGTGTGGATGTGTACCAGCTATGGTGGGTGGAGAAGGGAGACGGCATCGTTGATTTGTCCATGTGGATGATGTAGGTTCCACGTTCTTCCACCGTGGAAGATGACGTGGCAATAGAAGAGAGAAGGATGAGAGAGAAGAGAAGCTTGAAGTGTTCCATGGTGAGGGACATGGAACTTCGGTTACAGGGGTTATATGACTTGAAGAACTTATATATAGAAGAAATATGAGATCTTCCGATGCAGCTAATGGGGTTAATAGAGATCGATAAAATCGATTGAAGGAGTTGTAGATCTGGCGACAAAACCATCCCTCAAAGAAGAATAAAAAAAAACTTAAGATTCCAGTTTGACCAAAATGGGCCACATGGCAAAGTTTCAGCCGTTTAAATGATCTTAACAATCCATCTGTGGACTCATCTGTAAACCCATATAATTTGATCATCGACGAGTAGGTTAATCTAAGATGGATACAAGCGTATCTGATCAAATCCAATAAAGAGATGTGTTGTATCTAATCATCCTTACATCTGAGATGGTTTATCATTCTATAATACTAAGAAAAATCTTATCTTAGAAAGAAACGGGGGTTCCAAAGAAGAGGTGGTTAAACCCAAGCAGCTGAGCTGGAGTTGATCTCTAGCCGGGCCCGGGCCGGCATTTTCACAGTTTCAAACGGCTAGGAGGATTTTAAATGGCTTTTGGCAGGCATGTAGTATTGATGACCAATGTTTGACACGTGGCAATGGAAGAAAATATATGCACTAGGGAGTTCATAATCCACAACGAGTAAGACTTTGATGACAGGGTGCAATAGGATCCACGTGGCATACTCTTAGTGGACTCTGACCGTTTGATGTTTTTCCAATCCCCATATGAACCTACAAACAAAAAATGAGCTTGATTTGTGATTTAAAACCTTTGGATCTTTGTACCTCAAATAATGGTCAATAATGCTCAAATTTCCCACGGTTAAAATCAACCCATGAAAACAATTCCAATCCAACCCCTATAAATCACTAATCGGGCTGATTTTTGGTTTGTAGATCCACCTAATGATTAGCCAAACATCCATACGGTCATAGTCCTCTAAGAGTGTTCCACGTGGTTCATATTGTGCCCTGTCATCAAAGTTTTATTCATCCACAACCATCTGATTTATTGGCTCTTTTTCTTGGTCACTCAATTTGTTGATTCCTGATTGGGAGAGATGTCTGAGGTAGGGCCCATGTATTGGAAGGTTCTGGTCCCTCACGTGTGCCAGTTGCCTAATGCTGTTGCTGTGCTTATTAATTATCAGCCTCCAAAAGATCATGCATGCGCTCCAACGACCCATGAGAAAGAAAATTGAGAACCATGGGAGGGTCATAGAGTTGGCACGAGCTCGCAACTTTGTTCCTTTGGGGAATTGTGAAGTTCAATGAATAATTTCAATCGAGGACCTCTAGAGAAAGCGGTAATTCTGCATACTATAAGATTTTGTGTAATTCTATGCATACTATGTACCCGAAGGGTCGGGTTCCGATGACCAACATTTTTTACCAACACCTTGGTGTACCCTAATAGAAGATGAATCAATGGCTGATTTTTAGCGAGGATGATCTCCTCACCATATAGATAACCCCAACAAAAAATCAGCCCATTCTAAAATTTCTAACCCCGTCAAATGTGGTTTTCAAGTTACACGGTAAAAATGGACAGTCCATAATTCTTCAACTTCTAAACCAGTCTATGAATATCAGAATGATTTGAATTTTTGTAAGGATGATCTCCTCACCATAGAGATCATCTTCACCAAAAATCAGCCATTGATTCATCTTATATGAGGGTACACCAAGGTGTTGGTCAAAAATGTTGGTCAAAACTGATGGTCACCGGAACCCGACCCATACTCAAATAGTAAGTTTTTGGGTATTTTAGTAACATCCCCTGAAATTCGAAAGTAATTTGTAATACCCCCTTGTACTTTCAAACATTAGGAATACCCACCTTGACCTGGTATAACAGTAGTTGACTTGAGTTAAAATGGATTTGTTTCACCATTCATTAGCATTGAACTTGCAATATTATGGTCCTTTCATAGGTGCATTAGCCGGCGCATGACCTATGTCACCTTTTAATGTTAGTCAAATGATGGTTAAACTAGGTAAGGGGGTAATCCTAAAGTTTGAAAGTATAAGGGGTATTAATTACATTTTACTTTTAAATTCAGTGGGGTGTTACTAAAATACCTTATGTTTTTTGAAAAAATGTTTTAAATGACCGTATATATTGAATTGTACGGATTATTCTTCATGTTTCCTTAAAACTGATAAAAACACATATTTTAGTTTTTTCAATAAAACTTTCCAATAATACTTCAAATTTGGCATGACACTTTCCTAGAGATCTATGACCTGACTCTTTTTTTATCCGCACAATCTCCAATCTCGATTGAAAGTCAGCCTGATTGGTGATTTTTAGCCATTAATCTTTGTACCCACCCCAAATTAATGATCCAATCCCATTGTTGAAAATCAATCCATGAAAAGACTAAAATGGGATGAATATAAAGCAGTAATAATGCTAATATTGTTTCGTTTGTGTGTCCAGTTAGGGATTGGCCTATCAGCTAAGAGTCTTCCAAGTGATAAATTTTTTTATCTAGCCGATCTTTTATCCGGCGTCTAGGCTGCACCTAAAATTGGAGTAGATCTCCAAATAATTTTATTATTAAATTCTAAAATTTTGTCAAATGTTTCTCAACAATCTTGGTTATAGTTCCCCACAAAATTTCAGGGGAAATAAACTTTGATTGATAGGGTTTTAAAAATCAGTTGTTCGAAATTTATTGTTTCTATTTTCTTGGGAGTCGCAATATCTTCTCTGTTGAGATTCTGAATCGAACCCCTAGTGAACATTTTAGGATTTTCTCAAAACAAGAAAAACGTGAGTTTTTATGTTGCCTATCAATAAATGTTGGAATCAGCTAATTATAAAAATCTGACCTGAGTAATTCTCTAAGTTTGTTTTACTGAGGAACTGTCAGACATAATACTATTTATAGAAAGGGTCAGGCTCGGCAGACACATAATTTCTAGCCGTTGGATTAAGTATCCAAAAATATGCGAAAAAACATGCTTGAATCTAGCAGCTGGAATTAATCTTAAAAAGTTGCTAAAATCTATGGCTAGAGAAAGCCAATCAGACTGATTTTTGGTATGCATTTCTATCAAGGATTGAGCTAAACTACCATATGGTTAGTGGGCCAAAAAAATGAGCTATATAGGACCACGAGAGTCCTCTGCATCGACTGCATCCAAAGTCCTTTGCGTCTAAAAATTTTTCGCAACTGTTTTTGGCCCACTAACCATATGGATGTTTAGCCCACACCTTGCTGGATATATATACCAGAGATCATATTGATTGATAATTTCTAGCCGTTGGATTAAGTATCCAAAAAATATGCAAAAAAACATGCTTGAATCCAGCGGCTGGAATCAATCTTAAAATGTTACTACAATCTATGGCTAGAGAAAGCTAATCAGACTGATTTTTTGTATGCATTTCTACCAAGGATTGAGCTAAAAATACATGCTGTGTGGGCCCAAAAAATGAGCTATGTAGGGCCACGAGAGTCCTCTATATCGACTGCATCCAAAGTCCTCCGCTTCACTATGATCACCTAGGTGCTCTTGGTGTATTGGTTTGGGTATTAACATGGTATCATAGCCTTAGGGCCTGGGAGGTCACGGGTTCAAGGTTTCAGCGGAGTGTATTCCGACTGAGGTGGCATGTTAGTGGAGGGTGCGTTCTTGCGCATGTATTGTGTTGGCATTCACCAAAAATATCGATATTTTGTTGTTTAACACATGGTATCAGAGCCTTAAGGCCTGGGAGGTCACGGGTTTAAGTCTCCAAAGGAGTGTATTCCCGTTGAGGGGCATGTTAGCGGATGGTGTGTTCTCGCACACGAGTTATGTTGGCCCAAGGACCCATTGGTATACATAATTGTTTCACCTTTCCCCAACAGGTCAATCTTTCGGCCTAAGTGGTTGTTTAATAAATAAGATTTGATGATAGCGTTCTTCTCTGATTTGGTGGATTCCAAACTTCGAGGTATTGATATTGATCATATCTTTTTATTATTTCACGCTATGTCAATTAAAGTCAGAATATTCGACATACCATGTAAAAATGTTGGCACCTGAATGGCACCACAGCTTACAAACTTTGCTGGATAGCAAAGGCAGAAACTATAGGACTTCTTACAACGTGCTTCCCATTAACCTCGTACCAGCTGAGGTACCCGTAATTCGCTATGTAATCACTCCGTGGTCCGTAACCTCCAACATCAATCTCAACCGTCACTGAAAACTCCACTTTGCTGTATTTACTTTCGAACAATAGTGTCGTGGGCTCCACAACTACTTTCATGCCCGATTGAGCCCACACCACTGCATGATAAACTGATCGAGAATCAGCCACGTTTGTCAACACCCTCTTAAAGGTGTAACTAGTTGTGTTGTTGTTGTTGTTGTTGTTGTTGTTGAGGATGACAATGAAGGAAGGATAATTGAGGTCGAGATTGGCCTGATCACAGTCGTAATCCGATTTCCTAGTAATAACCCTTATCTGTTGGCTAGTGTAGTTCATCCCACACAGGAAATTGTAGTAGTCTTGCACCTCTATATCGTACACAAGTCCCGGGTCCAAGGCCTTGTTAGGGTTTATATGCCCCGCACCAAAATCAAGTGGGGTCCCAGATGTTCTAGTGATCATATCAATGATCGGACTGTTTCTATTATCGATCACGTCTGCTGTAGTCATCATTGCAGATCGGATAGCAGCTGAACTCCAATCACGGTGTGCGGATTTTAACAAAGCAGCAACACCAACGGCATGGGGCGACGACATGGATGTACCGGACAAGAGCATATAGTCAGTAAGCAAGTAATCATTCCCTTTTTGGGCACCTCCAATGTTAGGCGGCCATGCAGCCAAGATATCAACTCCGGGGGCCAATACATCTGGCTTTAAAATCGAGGGTGCTACAAGATTAGGCCCTCGTGATGAGAAGTAGGCCACCTGAGGAGCTGGCTTAGTACCCAGCTCTGTTATTTGGAATTTGATGTCCACGGTTGGGGGAAGTGCCGCTGCCTTGGTTAAGTAATCCTCCACCACCTCTCCATCACTCAGGCTTATTGCCACAAATGGCATATAGAACTCATGAGGACTTATGAACTCTGCCCAGTCAGTCGCAAAGATCGCTCCTGCAGCGCCTGTTCTTTGTACTTCATGTAATTGTTGAGAAATGTATGTTTTGTTACTGGATGAGCAGAAAACAATCTTCTCGTTAACATCTTTGGGGTCGAGAGTGTAGGACTCACAAATCTCCTTGCTTTTGTTGCCATGTCCATAGTAGAGAGGAACGCGGGAGACTAACAAGTCTTCCGGATATGCTGATTTCCCTTTGATGGTTGCAATGCCTTCACCAAGAGTCACATAAGCGACGTAGTCTCTATCGATCGTCCCTGCACCTACGGTCGTAATCCAAGGAGCACCATTTTCGATACTGTAGGCAGTGGGGCCACTATTTCCAGCAGAACATGCCACAAAGATCCCTTTCTCCATGGCAGCAAAAGCTCCTAGTGCAATTGGATTGTTGTAAATTGGCGTTTCATCGAAACCCAATGACAACGACATGAGATCCACACCATCAGCTATGGCCTGGTCCATGCCCGCCAATGTGTCACTTGCAGCTGATTCGTAATTGTCAGACAAGAAAATAACTTTGTACATGGCGAGCCGGGCCATGGGTGCGATCCCAATTGCTGTACCCTTTGCATAGCCATAGTAATCGGCGTCGCGCACCGGGCTGCCTGCGGCAGTCGATGACGTGTGGGTCCCATGCCCAAACCAGTCCCTTGGAGAATCATAGTCATACATTGTCGATACGTTTCGGCCTTGTCGCTTCAGCCCTTCACTGAAAGACCGAGCTCCGATAAGTTTCCGATTACAATGTGAAGAATTGAACTCCGTTCCGGTCTCACAGGCCCCGCGCCATCGTTCCGGCACTGGTGGCATACCATGGTCATTGAAACTCTCGCTCTCCGGCCAGATTCCAGTGTCAACTATGCCTATAATCATATCATCACCAAACCCTCCTGCAGGCCACAAACCGGCATGTTTCTTCAGGCCGAGGAACCGTGGGGTGTGGGTAGTGTGGACCTTACCAAACGTCTCTAGGTACGTGGCAATATGACCTGGCATTCTCTCCAATTCATCAAGCTGGGATTTTGACAACACAGCACTGAACCCCTCCATCACATGGTTGTAGGTGTAGAGATGGGTAGGTGCAATGCCGTCAGAGGCTGACAGAGACGAGAGTGTGGATGTGTACCAGCTATGGTGGGTGGAGAAGGGAGACGGCATGGTTGATTTGTCCATGTGGATGATGTAGGTCCCACGTTCTTCCAATGTGGAATATGACGTGGCAACATAAGAAAGAAAGATGAGAGAGAAGAGAAGGTTGATCATGTGTTCCATGGTTAGGGAGATGGAAGTTTGGTTACGGGTTGCATGACTTGGTGAAGAACATATATATATACAAGAAATATGAGGTCTTACGTACATGTCAATGGGGTTAAAAAAATCGATCGATAAGATCGATTGAAATGAGTTGTAAAGTCTTAATTAAGAAAGTCCATAAGATCGCTAGTGTTTGGATTTGGCGACAAAACCAAAGAAATTAAATAAATAAGGGCATGTTTGATTGCCACGTGAGAAAATTGCATTTTCCTTGGGAAAATACAACTGTCCCTTGTTAGATAGCCATTTTAAATTTATATAATTTTTATACCAAGCCATTTAAATCTGGATAATTTTCCCTGCGAAGCCTGAATTCATTTCCACCTGCAAATACACTTTTATTTTCTCACATGATCGAAATATGTGTTCTCAGTTGCAATCAATCAGCCATTTAAGGCATTTCCCAAATGCATTTTCTCGAGAAAATTTTCTGTGCAATCAAACACGCCCTAAATAATCTTAGATACCAGTTTAATATCACTGCACATACAACATACCAATTGATCTCAACCTATTGAATCAATGGACCATATGGAGCAGTCCCCACAATTAGATGATCTCAACCATCCAACAGTGGACTCGTCTACGTACAGGCCAGCATAAGGCTGTTGGTCATCAAATAAAGAGATAGATGACGCGTGTATCTAATCATCGATCGGTTTTACTTTTACCTCAGCAATTAACCGGCAATTTGCAATAGAAACGGGGATTCCAAGGAAGAAGTTAGGTTGAAACCCAAGCAACTAAGCTGGGGTTGATATTTAGGCCGGCATCTTGATTTTCATAATTTCAAACGGCAACAAAGATCTTATTGTGCTCATGACACGTAGTTTTGAACTTTTGATTGCCTAATGTTTTGACACTTGGCAATGCGGCAGATATGGAAGAAGTTTGGTTGAAACCCAAGCAACTAAGCTGGGGTTGATATTTAGGCCGGCATCTTGATTTTCATAATTTTAAACGGCAACGAGGATCTTATAGTGCTCATGGCATGTAGTTTTGAACTTTTGATTACATAATGTTTTAAAACTCGGAACTCGGACTCGATTCGGAAGTCCATCGGGTCGAGTCACCTCGATGACTCAGGATTCGACTCCACGAGTCATTAAATTAATTAATAAATATTTAAATATATATAAAAAATAATATTTATTAAAAAAAATTGAAAAATCATAAAATATAGAAAAAATACTTTAAAATTAAAAAAAAAAAAAAATCGGTTTCAAGTCGACTTGGTCTTTAAATGGTTGACTCGGTAGAATTTGCGTCGACTCAACGGAGTTTCCGAGACAACCCGGCAAAACATGCAAATCTGAGTTTGTGTGCCGAGTCGATTTGAAATACGATGGCATCGAGTCGAGTCGACTCGGCGAGTTTTAAAACATATAAGTTTTGACACGTGACAATGTGGCAGATATGGAAAAAAATTTAAGAATCCATAATCCTTCAAATTCTGAATTTCGATGATTACTTGGATCTTAAAGGATTTCATAATCCTCAAAAATAGAACCAAAAGAAAAAAAGGCAATCAAAATTATGTATTTGGATAAGATTACATCCATCTGATTTATTGGCATGTTCTCTAGGTCATTGAACAAATGCTTACAGATGTTCCAAAAAGAATGGATTAAATTTGATGGTGGAGATTGTCACGCTCTGGTCCAAAGTCAACCGAACTGGAAACACGCTTAGTCCGACCTGAAGCCCACGATATAGGCCCAAGGACACGGGTGAAGTTGGAGAATAATTATAAATAGAAGTGATCAAGTGTCCATATTCTCAATCCAATAATCAACACACGTCAAAGTAAGTCAAATAGATCAAAGGCCTAAACCAAACATATCACATCCAACACATGATATATATCCACCATCTACGTCAAAAATCGGTATGAGGATTGAAAATTAAATAAAATAATAAGATAATTTAATAAATTGATCTATAAACTGCTAGTGTCCTCTTTAAAACAACGTCGTTCTATTTTTGAATGAAAATGTCAATTTTTTTGTTTTAGCCAAAAGCTGGGTCTGATTGGTATGCATGCAAACCATTATGCATGCATTGGTTTATGTGTGCAATGGTTTGTGCATGCATTGGTTTGCGAACCCATACTATTTTCTTGTGTTTTGGTTCCCACTAACTTTTGAATATGCAATTTTCAAAATTTATGCATTGTTCATATTTACTACCATTTGGTTCGCGCATGCACACTTAGTAAATCACAAAATATGTGGGCCCCACATATTTGAACATGAATTTTAAATTTAAAAAAAAAAAAATAGAAAAATAATGGACAATAACGAACGTTTTTTTTCAAAAAATAATGGTCATTATTTTTCGGTATACTTTTTCAGCGTTTTAACGGTACCTAACGTAACGAGGGAGGTCCGAATTCGTTATGGCAAAAATAACGGCCGTTGTAACGGATTCGGACCTCCCCCGTTACGTTGTGTACCGTTAAAATGGTCAAAAAATAACGACCATTATTTTTTAAAAAAATTTGTGAAAATGAAGAACCATTATTTTTTTGCTATTTTTTTTTTCATTTTTCTCATTTTATAAAATTTTAAATTTTACGGCCACTTTTTCTATTATTATTTTTTTTTTTTTTTGAAAGATAGGGCTTGATTTGAGAAAATATTAGATTTTAATTTGGACCTTATGCAAATCGTTTGCACAAAGAAGGTTGTGTGCACAATTGCTCAGGTGGTGAGATGGGTTTTTTGTTGCTAAAGAGGGCGAGCATTCGTTTGCCCCTATGCATGTGCCAATTGCCGAATGCACACGTACCTAGCATGTCTGGGAAATGATTGCATGTGTAAACTTATTTGCACACCCAATCTGCATGCGTATCAAACGTACCCTTTCTAGAATTTTTCAAAAAAAAGCTAGCAAATAATAAGGTTTTGACAGAAAATAGTAAAACATTTTCATAAGATCACCCAAGGACTTGGTAGGTGCATAAATCTGCACAATGTGTGTTGTAGACGTGACAAAAGAAGTGCGTCACTTGTGGACATACTATGGACTCTCAACGGGGCTCATCTAAGCATAGCAAAGCTCATCTCGGTTCCACAGAGCTCTTTGGGAGGATCGCAGAGGCTAACCCGAATCTAGGCACAAAGCCCTAACCAGCTCAAGCATGGAGCCTTGACCAACTGAGGCATGAAGCCGGCCATGACCAACTCAGGCACGAAGCCAGAAAACCCTGACTAACTCACGCACGAAGCCCTGACCAGCTCGACAGGAGGAGAGCTCTACGACACAGATGATCATAAACCATTCAATAACTAGGATTCATTAATCACGGAGATTAATTTGATTTATCAAATGAATACCCACTGTCGGATGGGCCCAAAATATTCCTAAAATAAGTTGTTGGTTTGCAACAAGTATATAATTATATAACCTTAATGTACGTATGGCTTGTAGTGGACTGACCATTCAAAAATAGCCATTATGTTCATCTAGCTAGCTTTTGTTTGCAGCTTGCAGGTCCAATAAAAAAAAAAGAAAAAAAGAATTTAACCCAAAAAACGACGGACCAAGAAGCCGAAATACTTTTCAAATCCTATTTTGTAGCGTTCCAATCCCCATGATTGGCTCCAGGAGCTGTTGTAATGGGGTTTCTCTGGTTTAGATATCTGGTTGATTACATAAAAAAACAAAAACAAAAATGAAGGATTGTGCCCACTTGAACAAAATCCTGGCTCCGCGGCTGCCTTCAATAATGATGCTCAGCCTCTAGCACCCCCCATATGTGGTCTATAATGAAATTTCCTTTGGTCCCAATTTCTTTACCAAAAATCTAAGGTCACTATCAACCCAAATTATCTATGGGGAATGGGACTCATGGCTCGAGTCACTCGACCGCTCCGCCACAACATCTCCTATGGAGGATCCTACTATAGGTCCAATCAAAAGATTTTTCGAATTGTCCTACACTCATGTATCAGGGGTGTCAATTTTACCCATTTAACTGGAACCAGAACCGAAAATACCGGATCCGATTTCACATTTTTGAGAACCAATTAAAAAAGAATCAGAACTGGAACCAAACCGAAAGTACTGGTTCCGGTTCTGTACAGTTTAATATAGAACCAAAATCGAAAGAACTGGAATCGATATATAAATATAGTGTTAAAATTCTCATATTATCAAGATTGGACCCAATATTTCCGGAACAAAAACCAGAACCGACAGAAAATACATAATCGGTTCCGGTTCGAGTCCCATCATTTTGAGAACCAAAACCGTTAGCACCAGAACCGATAAGGACCGGAACCATTAGTTCCAGTTCTGGCCACCTTAGGAACCGAACTGGAACCGACCCGTTGACGCCATTATGAGCATCGTATCCGATGTTTAACACCTTCAGAGCCGCCAACTACACAATTAGGGTGGGCCCACATGCCCATATGATTTGAAATCTGTGGTCTCATGACAAACAACTGCATGTGCACTACCTATACTATCATCTCTTCGGTGGTCCGCCTTTGTGGTCTGGTCTACCTACCCACGAGTACCTTAGTGCATGTTTGGTAACAAATCTTAAGTTGTCCTTCGCACGCCCAGAGATCATCGCTGGCCCGTACATAATTTAATATGGTTCATGTGTAAAATGGCATCGTGCAACTTAAACATCATTACCAAACGCCCTCTATATTTCTAGATTTTCTTTGTTTGTTTATGAGAGTGAGACAACAGACTATTATGTGACCAACTTGTCCAGTTGTCCTTAATGTGGCTCACACGCAGGATCACGACCACCAATCAACGAGTCTGACTTAAGGACTCGGCATCTCATACACCAATAATATCAAATATGATCCTCAAAACTGGTTTATAAAAAAGTACACTGATGGGACGGTTAGGATCATCGCATCAAATTAATAGGCAGAAAAAGAAGGCAGACCCAGAGCCGTTCTCTAATACAGAATTAGAAATCCCTGAAATTGTCACTCTTTCTGGTCCACTGACCACATAAATGTTTGGCCCACACCTTGATAGACCTACACACTAAAAATCAGCATGATTGGTGATTTCTAGCCATTGGATTTGAGCAATTTTTCATTGTGGGCTTCATGAACAGGCTTATGGGTTGGTTCAAGCCCATGATGTCAAACTGCTCAAATCCAACGGCTTGAAATCACCAATCAAGCTGATTTTAGGTATAGGACCATTAACTTGTGGGCCAAACATTCATGGGTCGATGTGCCCGAAAGAGTGAGCCACGTGACAATTTGAGGGACTTCTGTCTTAAAATTTCGTAGATTTTTCCGCAGACCCAATGTCTTTATCTGCACGTGCATGACAACTACAGAACCGGTAGGTGAGAAGTAAATTAAGTAATCCTCCATTCCCTCACCTGAATATTCCTTAACTCTTGGTCCCGGACCTTCCCGCTGGGTAACCCCAAAGAAAGGTATACCGTACACCGTACTCATTCCTTTGTATATGGCTCAAGTTTAACACTGTGGGACCCCTATAAGATCTCAGAAGTCCCCAAACCAATGACCACATCCGTCTGATTACAATGCACAAACGTAGATGGTAAGAGTTTCCTTAATGCTTTACTGTACAAAGAGGTTATTTATGCCTCAATCAGGACCGTTAATCAATCTGTGGGGCCTAAAAAGAAGAAATAAATTCCCGTGTGTTTCACTAGTTACAATGTAAAATTGTTAGGAGATCAGATCGTTCAATAAACAGAATTCCTGATGATCGTTCTGAAAATCTTCTCTGCTACTCTGCTTGCCTTACTGTGACCCAACTATCTGACGAGGACCAATTGGGCTGCTGCCCCATTGCCAGCCACCTAATTCGATCAGCCCCATTGAATTCTCTTTCAAAACATAACGAAGAAGAAGAATCAACTGAATTCAAAATCGACAAATGCGAGGAGCTCCATTCAGGGAAATCGAAAGCACTTCTTGGAGATGGAGATGGTTTTTCAGATTCAGGAAATGAAACAGAGGCATCAGCAACAAAAGGATGATCTAGCAGCATCTGAGTCGTCCATCTCTTTGTAGGATCCCTCACTAAGCACCTCCTCAAGAAATCCTTCCCATGATCAGACAATTCTGCAGGAATCTCCGGCAATTCCTCCCCAAAACCAATCCGAAACAATAAACAACTAACATCAGCTTCAGCTCGACACCTCCAAGCAGGCTTCCCGGTGATCATCTCCACTACGGCGCACCCGAGGGCCCACACATCTGACGGTGCCTCTTGCTCGTTACGGGAAACTAATTCTGGAGACATGTATAGAGGAGTACCCCTCAAACCAAACACCCCATTAGCTTCTGTACTGTTCTTCTGCCCGATCTTCTTCGCTAGCCCGAAATCGGCAATCTTGACTTGGTGGGATCCATCAGGAGAAGCGCATACCAGGATGTTCTGCAACTTGATGTCACAGTGAACAAAGCCCTTATCATGGATGTCATGAAGGCCTCGAAGAATCGATCTTGTGTAGTATCGAACATCGGATTCGGGTATTGAACCACCTGAATTCATGAGTAGCTGGGCTAGATTACCTCTCGAGGCGAATTCGAGAAGAACATTATAGAATTTTTGGCCGTTTTCGATCGTGAGATCGTCGCCTAAGCATCGAACAATTTGAGGACAATCTCTGAGTTGATTCAGGATCTCTTTCTCGTTCTGAAGCAAAGATGATTGAGAAAACAGAGAAGATTTCACGGCTATCAAAGGAGGAATATTGTTGCAATCTCTTCTTGGGATCGCGAGATTTACAGTACTGAAGCTTCCCCTACCGACAATCTCCCCTCTTACCCACTCCATCAGCCCAATTGATTCGATTCTCAGCTTTGCTGTTCTTGGCTTTTCTTCTTTTTTCCTTGCTTTCTCTGCGAAAAAGAAAAAACAGAGCTCACAACTAACTCTCCAACGTCTTTGAATATCTCTATAAATAGGGTGATTTAGTTCATTAATTTTGTTTATTTCAGCACGTGGGAGTCAAGGTTTTGTCTATCCTGTTTACTTGTTTTGCTAAAATAGCGTACCTAATTTAGACACGTGGAGATTTACTAGAGTTTACACGGACTAGGTTTACTATGGTAGGAAAGAATTACTAAATTGCCATTGCTATTTCATTAAAAAATTACGATTTTCCGCTTATATTTAAGGGAAACTAGAAATAATTTCAAGTTGAAACGTCTCTCTTTCCCAATGAGTTTCAGATTTTTAGATTTGTTTGCAGTTGCACTACTCTTCCACCCTTTTTTTTGTGTGAACGGTTAGGTAAGTTTCTATAAGGCAGTAAAAGAACTTAGTTGTTATGTTTGACCATGTTAAGATCCATGGGTCCTTGGGTGGACCCTTAGAAATAGTTGGAAGCATGGTTGAAAAACTCCCGATCCGGATCCGACGGTGGATCGTTTGTCTCGGATATCGTCTCGCAGCTTGCTCAAGATGACGTGAGGTTTCTTCATCTACAGTGCATCTTGGGCAAGACAACCCCATTTCAGGATCGTTCGATGACCACTGATCCCGATTCCGTTCAGGATCGGAGCCCACCGATCCGATCCAAAAATGGATTGTCTCACCCTATGATCATTGCTTCCCAAATAAGTCTTACTTTGACTCGGGTGAGATGTGCCGATCCCATTCTGGATCGGACCGATCCAAAGCAGGATCAATGCCCACCGATCTAGCCTCTGATCCCGAGATTTCAATCCATGCTCTTAGATGACCCATATGGTTTAGAACATGGTTTAAAAAACGGCCGTTATAACAAATTTGGACCTCCCCATTACATTATGCACCGTTAAAATGCCTAGAAAATATGTCTGTTATTCTCGTTATAACGACAGTTTTTTTCTGGAAAAAAAAATTGTGAAAAAAATGGCTGTTATATCTGTTATTTTCCATTTTTGAAAATTTGAATTCCAATGCCATTTTTCCATTTTTGCCCATGAGCGTTACAATTCGATATAAAGGCCGTTATAATGGAAAAACGGTAACGCCCCCATTCCATTATACTGTTATAGCGGCCCCTTTTAAACCTTGGTTTAGAACTTCAACTAGCTGATCAGAAAATCTTGACTATTTGATATGCCTTATCAATCATTAAATGTATTGCTTCTAGGACCATAGTCCGATGTCTCGGCCGATCCAAAGATCAGGATCGACCCCCACCAATCTGAACGATACTGGGGTTTTCTCGACAGGATAATTCAGATTAGGACGCTCCAGACCGTCGCCAATCCCGAGACCGATCGCGAGATTTTAAACCATGTGTGGGACCTGTGGATACTGAATTTTTTGGCAAATGATATGATGACACGTGTACATGCTACAAATGTGCGATATTAGGATATTGACGCGTGGTATTTTTTAATCGTGCGTGAGTAAATGTGTCGGAGATATCAACAGAGGCCATAGCCATCCCATCACTGTCATGCAACTCCCATTAATGGAAGTGCCACGTGCCAAGTGAGACAATCAGAAAGGAATATCTCGAGGCGGAGTTAGTAACAGAATGCATTAACGCCTCAACCATTAAATATGTCGGGAAGCATTCAATCTTGCCCGACATATTAATGATAGATCTTAACGGGATTTCTATTTAACTAATCTCGACAAGATCCAGTGGCCCACATGGTTTGAAATCCATTTATCCCGACAAGATCAGATGGTTTACTTGACGAAATCCATTTATCCTGACAAGATCAGATGACTTACTTGACGGGATCTATTTTCGTCTCATCTCGACATGGTCAGACAACTTGTTGGATGCATATATCCCAACAAGATCAGATGACTTACTTGACGGAATCTATTTTCATCTCATCTCGACAAGGTTAGACTACTCGTTGGATGCATATATCCAAACAAGATCAGATGACTTACTTGACGGGATCTATTTTCGTCTCATCTCGACATGGTCAGACAACTTGTTGGATGCATATATACCGACAAGATCAGATGACTTATTTGACGGAATATATTTTCATCTCATCTCGACAAGGTCAGACTACTCGTTGGACGCATATATCCAAACAAGATCAGATGACTTACTTGACGGGATCTATTTTCGTCTCATCTCGACATTGTCAGACAACTTGTTGGATGCATATATCCCGACAAGATCAGATGACTTATTTGACGGGATCTATTTTCATCTCATCTCGACAAGGTCAGACAACTCGTTGGATGCATATATCCAAACAAGATCAGATGACTTACTTGACGGGATCTATTTTCCTCTCATCCCGACAAGGTCAGACTACTCGTTGGATGCATATATCCAAACAAGATTAAATAACTTGATTGACGGGATTGATCATCATCCTATCCCGACAAGTATACATGTTCTGACGAACGAGGTAAGTATTATAAACACAGTCAGCTTTCTAACTAATAAATACTGGCCATATGGCAGTTAGTTAAATTGCCACAGTTTCTACATCCCCTTATTCGAATATCTGATATGAAGGATGCCACTTCAGTGTCACCTCAGTTATTTCAGGTATAACCGATTCAAGAAAGTCAAGATCTAATAAAAAGATTCTGTTTTACAATAGAATCCCTTCAAATCAGAACTAACTGATAACGACTAGACACGTGGATGATGAGTCATGCCAGTTATAAGTGTATAAATACAAGACCCTCAGGATTGAGAAGAGGATCTTGCTCTCCGAATCCAGATAGCTTAAACTCTGAAATATTTGACTATTTTTCTAAACCATGTTACCATTCTTAAGCTGACTTGAGCGTCGGAGAATTGTCAATAGGTACAACCGCTTCTTATCTGAAGATCATCCTATCCTTCGTGGAGGAGAAAGCAGTTTCATCCTAAAGCACTAGAGCCGTTTAATCATCATCAAGATACGAACCGTCTGAGCTCGAAGATTGTGTGGGTTAGATCAGACATTTTTCCCCCACATAACCCACAAGACACATACACACACAAAAAGCTATGAAACCCATGTAACTTGGTTTGGTGGTCTAGTTGGAGAAACAGGTCAAAGGGGTCAGTGTGGAATTCTGACTGCCCACCTTACCTGACCTGTTTATAGGTAGATATAATGGAAATATGTTAAAATGTAGGGAGTGTAGTTCTATTGAACATGAAACACTGACCTGAAATATCAATGTGACATGTAGAGGCTGAACAACCAGTTGTCACTATTACATATGTGAGCTACAATGTCTCAATTTATACGTTGGTGAGATTATATCACACTCTACCTGCTTCACCCATTTCCATGGAATATCTTTGCCATTGCAAAGCGCATCACGCAAATCAAGGGCCAATACCATCATCAACCGGTAGGGATCGAGGTGGACCAATATTATTTTTTGGAATATTCGCCCCTGTCAAATCATGTAGGCTTCACCTCCTTATATATTAATCGACGGCCCATGATTATTCGTATTTGGATTCAGATTACAGATTCCAATTTTTGGATAATCTTAGATCGGATGCTCTAAGACGCCCATACCAAGATTTAAAGGAGGCCTTTTTAACTGTTAAACGGACTGGGGGCGTTACCGTTTAAAATGTCGTTAAAACGGATTGAAACGGCCAGGGGGCAAAAATAGAAAAAATGAAAAAGCGGAATTAAACAGACTAACGATTTTAACGGAAAAAATGGTGCTGAAATTCAAATTTTAAAATTTGAAATTTAAAAAATAGAATTTAACGAAAATTTAACTGAGTTAACTTCCTTTTTCACAAAAATTTTCAGAATTTAACAGTTATTTAAACGATTTTAACAGCCGTTAAAACAACAAAAAAATGGCCATTTTATTCAAAAACGTGTTTAAACTGTTTTAACCGAAACGGGCCTGGGACATTACCATTTAAACGGCCGTTTTTTAAACCATGGCCCATACCGCCATGGTATCAAAAAAAAAAAAAAAAATTGTCATGGATCAACCTAAATAACACCCTTATATCATATGGTCATAACCAAGGGTTAAAAAACGGCCGTTATAACGGATTCGGACCTACCCCGTTACATTATTGACCGTTAAAACGCCCAAAAAATACTGGCCGTTATTTTCCATTATTTTTCCGTATTTTCCGCTATATTCTGTTTTTTTCCTTTTTTTTTTTTTTTTGGTTTTTGCCACTGAGTGTTTTTTTTTTTCGTTATAACGGAAAATGGTAACGCCCCAGTCCGTTATACCGTTATAACGGTCCCCTTTAAACCTTGGTCATAATCATCTATAATCTACTTGATGACCCCAAAAAAAAGGTGGGACCTATCGATTGAACAGTTTCAATAGGCCACATGTGTGTCATAAATGTGAAGAACATAAGAGACGCTCGTTCCATAAAAGTTTGTTGGGGGTATTTATTATTTGTGATAAAGAGAGTTACATAAAGTATTGAATAGATTATCTTTTGTTTCTTCAAGTAAAAGAAAAGGCAGCAAAGCAGCAGATGTCCTCTTCTGTAAATTAAAATCTTTTCAGTAGAGTAAGGTCACGTTTTTGGCCTGCCAACTAGAAATAGTAAGCACGTGCACACACGTTCCACATAATAAAACTACCCGTCATCGTCTTGGGCCCTCTGTAATCTTCAATAACAGATATGTTTAAGTAAGAATACCGAGTTTCGAGACTCACGCGGTCTTCATCATCAGGTTGCTCTATAGGTTGGTGAGTCCAAGTCATTGTTAGTTAATTCTCCAACTATTCGCCAATTATACGCCAACCGTACCAATTCTCTTAAACAAAAACCGAATTGAACCACGTCTTATTCAATGTTTTGGAAAAATTTGCGCTTTTTTTTTAATTATTCTCCGTACTATTCAGTTTTGAACGGGAAAATTCATTTTGTAAGACAACAAATTGTCATTATTTTGACTTTTTATTTTTTTAAATTATTTTTGCCGAATTTTTTAACAAATTTTTAAAACGATAAACCCAAATAACACTCGATCATTTCACATACCACATTTCTTCCACACTCCAAATTGCCAACTATGGTCCAAGTTACACATCGGTTTCAGTTCCATATTTAACTATACCCAAAACTGAAACCAATATTTCGGTTCGATTCTAGTTCTTTTTTAATCGGATCCAAAAAATGTGAAACCGGAACTAGTGTTTTCAATTTCAGTTCTGGTTAAGCAGGTAAAATTGACACAGCTAGTTGCCCACCTTCAACATTAAGTTTGGTAGGAAACTTTTGTGGCGAAATTTTTGTGGCACCCCCTTGAATTGTGAGGGCAATTGTGAGGGCACCCAAACTAAATATTCATCCGACAAATTTTTTTTTTGTTTTTATAAACCATCTTACAATTATGTTGATTAATAATAGATGTGATTTTTTTTTAGAATATAACTTTTATGATAGCGCTCAATATGAGCCATGTGGCACACTCTTGGAGGACTGTGCCCATAAGGAAGTTTTTCCAATCCTTAGGTGGACCTACAAACCAAAAATCAGTCTGATTAGTGAATTCAAACCTTTGGATCTTCGAACCTCAAATAATGGTCAATAATGCTCAAATTACCACGATTAAAATCAACCCATGAAAATAACTCAAATCCAATGGCTAGAAATCACTAATCAAGCTGCTGTTTGGTTTGTAGATGCACCTAGGCATTGGCCAACTATCCATATGGTCAGAGTCCTCTAAGAGTGTGCCACGTGGCCCATGTGGGTCTCTAAATGCTTGCGAAAAGTTGCACGCGGTGATCTCGATCGAGTCTAAGTTGTGGAAGGCATTTTCATAAATTAAGCAAATTGAAGTATAATTCATGGGGTGCTTTCAACAGGTCAGGGTGCCCTCGCGATTCGTGGTTTTTTTTAAAAAAAAATCTGTATTCCTACTTGTAGGTTTCCTATCCTTGATGTGCGCCACGTGTATAGGTTTGCCTTTGATAGTGTCCTTTTTATATGCCCCATAGGTAGAAGTTAACACAGATTTTTATTGGAAGGAAAAATATCTCTTTCACCGTAGTTTGTCCATATATTGCGTGCCCACGTGATTTCCTATCCCCAACCGCTAATGTTACTTTCGATCTCGGGACGTGAACCGACGCTGCGTGCAAAACGTGAGGACGACGGTCCAGCTTGAGAGATGTACAACCAACTTGTGGTGCCTCAAACGCGCGCCGTCAGTTCCGGAAAGGATTCCTTCATTTGATCTTCCGTGGGTCCTTCCAACTAACTTCTTCTTGCTTCAACATCTTTGTGGGGGCCACCTAACAATTTGGCCAACTTGTCATAGACTTCGACTCTTTACGACCTACTAATTTTCGATAAACAGATCTACTTGCAGTTGTTCTGAAGTTGGAATGATCACGACCATTGATTTATAAACTTTTTCTGGACCGCTATAGACGGAGGGTTTTGATAGGCTGAAGGCATCAGTTTTTTTTTTTTACCTAGGAGGTCTTTTAGGTACGATCGATTGCATGGTTGATCACAGCCCTCTTTCCAAAGATCAAGAATCAATCGAATGTGTGATGGTGACAACCATCTGATAATCCGCCATTTATTTTTCCACCATTTGATCATGTTGCTTATTTCGCTTGGAGATCTCCTTAGCTGGGACCCATATTGGTAATGTTGGAAAGTCAAGAATAGGGGATTGATTAACTGAGACCCGATACGAACCAGTCCTCATAATCTTGGTTCCAGGATTGTGTATTTCATAATCTGACATGGATCAATTGGATTAGAAATCAAAGTAATCAAGTTTCGGTTCTTGGGAAGTTCTTGGTACATTAGTACTAAACTGATCGGATACGACCTGGAATCAATGTTTTAACAATGGTTTTAAAAACGGCGGTTTAAACGGTTTTAACAGCCATTTAAACGGTAACGCCCTAAGCCCGTTTCCGTTAAAACTGTTTAAAAATGTTTTATCAATTTTGAATTAAACGGCCGTTTTTTTTGTTTTAGCGGCCGTTAAAATTGTTTAAACGGCCATTAAAATCGTTTAAACAGCCGTCTAATTCTGAAAAATTTTGTGAAAAAATAGCCGTTAAAATCCATTAAATTTTATTTTTTTTAATTTTCAAATTTTAAATTTTGAATTTCAGTGCCATTTTTTCCATTAAATTCTTCTTCTTTTTTCATTTTTGCCCTTGGCCGTTTCAATCCGTTTAAACGGTAACGCCCCCAATCTGTTTAACCGTTAAAACAGCCTCCTTTAAGCCTTGATTTTAACAACCGAACCAATGATTGAACCATAATTTTGCAAATAGGTCGAACTGTGGCCTATTTGGCTCTATCGAGACTCACACAAAAAATTCAAATCATGCTGATATTCGTAGCCTAGTTTACAAGTTGAAGAATTATGGACTGTCTATGTTTTACCGTTAATGTGTAACCCACATTTGACGGGGTTAGAAATTTCAGAATGGGCTCATTTGATGGGGTGATCTATATGGTGAGGACGTCATCCTCACTAAAAATCAGCCATTGATTTATCTTCCATGTGGGTATGCCAAAATTGATTTGAAATTTTATGTCAACATTTGTGTCCCTTGATCCTGACCCTCTCAATATCCTATTCTTTCTGTCAATAAGGTAGCTTCTGTTTTTATCTAAATCACTAATGGAAATCTCTTTCTTTGTTGTCATTAAAGATTCCTCCACAAGAGATGTTTTTTTACAAGGTAACTTCATAGTTTTTGGCAGTGTTTTAAATCTCGTTGAGTCAACTTGAAATAAAATCGAATCTAATAAACAACGGATTTGGTGCATTATTTTTCTGTTAAAAACAACGCACCAAGTACGTTGTTCTATAACCGACACACCAAATAAATTTCTCGAACGCTTTCTCAACTCAAACTCAACGAAATTTTATAAATTCTACTTATAAAAATATGTTTTTTATATATTAATATTAATATATTACTCGAGTTGAGTTACTTCGGATCAAGTTCGAGTCATTGAGTTAACTCAACTCAGTAGACTTTCGAGTCAAGTCTAGTTTTCGAGTTTTCAAACACTGGTTTTTGGTTTACAAAAACGGGCGGTTCTCTCCATTCAACGGTTGAACTGTATTCTAGTGAAAAATCGTGGGTTCTTGAAAAAATGACTGTTTAAAATGAACCAGATCGATTTTTTTAAAATTCCCAATCGGACCTGGTCGACGGGTCCGACCATCGGTCCAGTCCGATTTTCAAAACATTGTCTAGAATCGTATATAGTAGTGCTAAAGATGTAATGTTTCACACTATTTCTCAGTGTGATTCTAAATCTATTTGTTTTGGTATCAGAACCGGAACCGTCATACATTATAGGTTATGATTCCGGGTACATTAGTACCCAAACTGGAACCAAGAACTGACCTTTGAGTTAAATGATCCCCCAATCATTTGGAACTAAAATACCATATGCAATCTTCTATTTTATTGCCTGGCTACCATTAGATCAACAGATGTTGACTAATACAAGTGTGGATTTAGCCCGCGGCCTGGCCCGGCCCGGCCCAACCTAGCCCGTTAAATTCTGAGCAGGTTTGGGCCTGATAGCTGGGCCCGTGGTCCAGCCCAGTCCAGCACATGAAGAGAGTTACGAGGGCTAGGCTGGCCCTTGTTATAAAGCAAAATACATAAAAGAACAGAACAACTAGGTATGGCAGATGGAAAAGGAATAGGGACTTTCTTGTTCTAAGAAACTGGGGAAAGTAGAGAGGGAGGAGAGTTACAGTAGAGAGAAAGAGGAAGGGAGAGAGAAATGACGGGACCGGGTAGGTGCCCTGCTGAAGGGAAGGGCATTTTGGTCCCTTTTGGGTTTCCATCCAAAAGACGTGGGTGCCCGTAGAGCGACCCTATTTATTGGCCCCTTTTTCTTAGGTGATCCTTGAACTATTCAATCAATTTTGGGTGAACGGTAACAGTCAAGCTCTGCTTGGTTCGTAGGGTAGAATTGTAGCGTGCTGGGTGAATTTTTGGGGATTGTGAATTTCCTTCTAGGTGGGAGGATCGAGGGACCTGTTGAGTTTGTGAGTTTCCTATCCTTGATGTGCGCCACGTCTAGCCGTCCTTATTATCTGCCCCATAAGTAGAACTTAACACAGATTTATCTTGGGAAGGAAAAATTTCTCCCTCACCGGAACAATTTTAGATGCAGAGGACTTTGGATGCAGTCGATGCATTGGACTCTCGGGGCCTACATAGCGAATTTTTTTGGGCCCACTGACCACATGGATAATGAGCCCACTCATTGGTGGATATACACAATAAAAATCAACTTGATTGATTATTATTAAACGTTGGATTTTGTACCCAAAAAAACATGGTTGAATGAAACCGCTAGAGTCAATCCTAAAAAGTGCTGAAATCTATGGCTAGAGTTAACCAATCAAGCCGATTTTTGTTATGTATATCCACCAAGGGGTGGGCTAAACATCCATTGGTTAGTGGGCCCAAAAAATGCGCTATGTAGAGCCACGAGAGTCCTGTGCAGCTAAAATGTTTCATCACTCATCGTAGTTTGTCCATATGCTGCGTGCCCACGTGAACCGCTAATGTTGCTTTCGATCTCGGGAACCGACGCTGCGTGCATAATGTGAGGACGACGGTCTAGCGTGAGAGATGGACAACCAACTAGTGGTGCCTCAAACGCCGTCAGGACTCAGTAGTGAAAAGGATTCCTTCATATGATCTTCGGTGGACCCTTCTAACTTGTTATTACTTCAACATCCTTGTGGGGACCTTCCGAACAAATTGGACAACTGTCATGGATTTTGACTCTTTACGATCTACTTGCAGTTTTTCGATTGGTTGTGATCCACCGCTCAACGGGTCTCATGTTGAGATCAATGTCGAAAGTTAAACTGATGGAATGATCACAGCCATTGATTTGTAGAGTTTTTCTGGACCATTATAGATGGAGGGTTGTGATAGGCTGAATACATCAGTTTTTAACCTAGGAGATCTTTTAGGTACGATCGATTGAATGGTTGATCACAGCCCTTTCAATCGAATGTGTGATGATGACAATCATCTGATAATTCGCCATTTATTTTTCCACCCATTTAATCATGTTGCCTATTCACCTTGGAGATCTCCTTAGCTAAGACTAGGGGTGTCAACGGGTCGGTTCTGGTTCGGTTCCTTTGGTGCCCAGAACTGGAACTAATGGTTCCGTTCTTTAACGGTTTCGGTTTTCAAAATGATGAATTTGGAACCGGAACCGAATATGCAGTTTCTGTCAGTTCGGTTCCAGTTCCAAATATATTGGGTCCAATTTTAATACTATGAGAATTTAAACACTATATTTATGTATTGGTTCCGGTTCTTATCAGTTTGGTTCCGGTTCCTATCGATATCGGAAAGGCCATCAAGAATAGGGGTGTCCATGGTACCCGATTAGCTGAGATCTCATAACTGGAACATGGAAAGACTCATAATCAATTGGACCAGAAATGGAAGTATATGATAGGTTTCAGTTCTTTGTACAGTAGTGCAAATACTACAAATACTGACCCGGTAGGATCTTGAATCGACATATATAGTTGTGCTAAAGGTGTCAAGTTTTTCTTAGGTAAGATCCTAATCATTTCACTTAGTTTTCACATTTTTAATACCAGATATGGGTAATTAATACAAGATGGACGAACCCAATATTTAGCAGTCTGGTTCTAAATCTACTTGTTTTAGTATTAGAATTGGAACCGTCATACATAATAGGTTCTGATTCTTGGTACATTAGTAACCAAACCAGAACATCATACAGATGCACGTAACTTTTTGGTAACACTAGGGTGGCGTCATACATAATATATTTGTAAAGGTCTTATGTCTGAAAACTTAAGAGAAGGGTATAATAGAGATTATAAAATATTTAGAACGATACTTTTGTCTTAATTTTATAGAGGTTCTTTACACATGAGGGTATTATGGAAATTTTGAAAGAATAATAGAATCTTTCAAAAAGATGCTAATCACAAAAACCACTCACCGCAAGAAGCCAAGTATCCTCACTTTTTTGCTTATATCGGAAATTCAGTGATCCGAGTGTTAAGCGCTGAAATTAAGCTGTTTACAAAAATGTTGGTCTGGCCAGGCCGAACATGGGCCTAGCTTTTTTTCTTTTCTGGCTCAGGTAGAGATAGGCCCGGCCCAAGCTCAGCCCATTAAGCGTTGACCCAACTTGGAACGCTTTAAATGGTTGCCTGCAAATTTACCACGATTTATGAATATGTTGTTCATCTGTTTATTTCGCCATTAACGGTGAGAAAATGCATTACTTAGGGCCACGAGAGTCCTCTTCTTCCACAAGATGTTGTTACCGAAGCCGGTCACAACCCACAATACGAGCCACGTGGCACAGTATTAGAGGGCGCTGACCGTATGGATGTTTAGCCAGTCCCTAACCAAAAATCAGCCTGATTAGTGATTTCTAAGCTTTAGATTGAAGTTATTTTCATGGGTTGATATTAACCGTGGGAATTTGAGCATTTTTTGGCGGGTGCAAATATCCAAAGGTTGTATATCACTAATCAGGCTGATTTTTGGTTTGCAGGTCCACCGAGGGACTGGCCAAACATCCATACGGTCAGCGCCCTCTAACAGTGTTCCACGTGTCTCTTATTGTGGGCCGGTCACAACAAGTCTTGTGACAGAAGTTTTACTCCATCCAAAGTCCTCTGCATCCAAAAATTTTCCAGCGTGGGGGAAGGAAACCGTGACCGACACTGCCAGTTAGAACAGAGTCAGACCATTCAATGCCGGACCACACGAGCTACGAGCTTTTTATCACTACACAGTACACCCTTGCAAACTTGGTTTAGTCGGTAAGACACCCTCTATTTCTTTAAATTAGGGTGACCCCCTTCTTGACCGTCCGTCAATGTTATGTTTGCGATTGAAACATGAGACCATGGAAAAATCAGACACCAAGGCAATGTCCTTCTTTGCTTTCCTAGGGTCCAGAGACCAGTCCATTGGATGGATCTGACAGAAATACACGGGGTTTTTACTGATTGAATCAATTTCAAGGGACCTAGTACTAATTAGATACCATTATTTCCAGAAACCTTCCTGGCTTCCTCGACCAAAACCAAACCTAATTTCCTCCTGCATTCCATACCTTCAAAATTTCAAATCAACAAACAACACTTCAAGCTTTCCAGAAAGAAGATCAATTTCATAAAAAAATAACACAAAAACAGGAAAAAAAATAGAAGAATGAAAGAACCCCATTAGAAATCTAAAAGTCTATATAAAGTACAAACACATTTGCTCACATTCACATACCCCCATTATAATTTCCGAAAACATCTTCAGAAATATACCCACTTACCAAAATCTAATCATCAGATCTTCAAACGAACGATTACAACTCCATATATGTAAAAACAAAAACACAAACCCAGATGGACCACAATAAGATCTATCTCCTGCACCGAGTGATTCTTGAACAGCCTCTGGTGTAAGGATGAACAGGGCCTCTTGCTCTGTAACAGTTGTGGGTGTAGTAAGACCTCCCTGAGCGAGGTGGGCATGGGATCCTGTTGGCTGAGAGAGCGCCGTAAGAGATGTAGGGTATTGCTCGCCAGAAGAGAGATCTTCGACCGATTCCACCATCTACGTCTCCTTCGTCGTCGAACTCGTCGTAGAGAGACATGGTCGACTGCCATTCCAGAGCTTCACTAGTCATTAGCTGGAAGCTCGTTTCGTCTACCTGAGCTCGGCTGCAACTTATGCAGAACATGAAACAAAAACAGAGGAGGAGGAGAAGGTTTGGTGGTGCTGAGAACGCCATGGAAATCTCTGGTTCAACTTCAACCCACAGATTTGAGAGAACTTTTTTGCTTTGCCTTTCTCTTTTGGTCTTGAGTTTTGATTTTGAGAGAGCTGAGAGGAGAGATGGAGGCGTGTGAGCCACTCGTACAATGGGACAGAGGCTCACATGCACACTGAGCAATGTGTTTGCTGATTGGGTTACAGCTGTGAGAGATCAAGTTGATCAACCCCCGCTTTAATGGACGCGGTTTCGGGTATCGTACGCCGCTTTATTAGCCCTACCATTGACACTTTATCAATGTACATTTTTTCGTCTTGCAAAGGGGGTGCAAAGATCTAATCCTGCGCACCCATTACAAATAGGACAAAATGTTTTACTTGCAATGGAGTAAAACTTTACAATATGAGCCACGTGGCATATTCTTAGAGATTTCTGACTGTATGCAGACCAAAACTAAGCCTCATTAGTGATTTATAACCGTTGGATTGGCCTCGCTTTCATGAGTTGATTTTTAACCGTCAAATTTGAACACTACACCACGTGCCCCCACACAGTTAGTTTGTCATCAACGTTTATGATGGACATTCATCATCCATCATCAAAGTTCTGCCCTCAATCCCCCATCATGTGATCGCCAACCCAGGTTTTGGTTTTATAATAATATAGATATAGATTAATTGCATTACAAAGATCCAAAGGTTTTAACTAAAGGTTTTATAATAATATAGATATAGATTAACTGCATTACAAAGATCCAAAGGTTTTAACTAAGTCGCTAATCAAGCTGATGTTTGGTTTATAGGTCCTCTAAGGATTGGCCAAACATCTTTATGGTCGGCGTCTCCTCTAAGAGTGTGCCACGTGACTCATTGTGTTCAGTCAGTGTGATAAGGAGAGAGAAGAAATGAGAAGGGTTGGGTGAGCCGGTGTGGTGAGGTGAGTGCCCAAGCTGAGGTGAGTGCTTTTTAAAAAAAAATTGTCTAAAATGTGGGTGCCCAACTTAAAGAGGTGGGTGCCCGTAGAGGTTCTCTTTTATCTATCGAGTGTTATTTTCCATGAACTGTTTGCAATATCTTTTGATCAGCCGATATAATGTGATGGATCCAGAGACTGCAATCACCTAACCAGGTTTTGACCTTGAAGAGTACTTTAATGGAAGATGAATAGAAATGTGGGTCCCGGTCACTTTGTCTGTAAATGTGGACAGCTAACGCTGAAATAGCAGCTACTGTCTAGTAGCTACACTTCGTGACTGTTTTGGCTTGGCCCACCTCTTGGTCGACGTCGACCTACACACCTAAAATCAGATGATGAGTGATCTACGGTTGTTGGATCAATCATTGTTTCACCGTGGGCTTGAAATCCACCCAGAGGCTGTTTATGAAGCCCATCATGAATAAAACCCCAAATCAACGGTTAGAAATCACCCATCCCGATGATTTTTGTAGGCTGACCATTGGGTGGGTGGGTCAAATATTCAAAAGATCTGTGTACCTCGTTGCATTATTTGGAATTCTGGGTTCAAATTTTGCTGCTCCTGGTATTACATCATTATGATCATAACCAGCAGCTACCGCTGATGCGGTGTTCCATTGCATACCATCGTAGAAATGATGGTCCACCGTAGATTTTGGGACCCAGAGACTAAAGAGTATAATAAAGAATGTAGGATAAAGTCTCTATTGAATGGCTAATCGAACAGATTTTGGTTTAAGAGGTATTCAACGTGCACCTTTCTAATTGGATGATCTGGACTGACAAGAATGTGAGCACCATATGTAGAGTTGATAGTAGAACTTTGATTACGTAGGTAACGACGGACCACAGTATGAGCAACATGGCACACTGAGATCTCTGACCGTATTGATGTTTGTGGACATACAGATCAAAAGTTGGCCTGACCCTGATTATTGATTTCTAAGCGTTGATTGGAATCGTTTTCATGGGTTGATTTTTAACCATGGAATTCAAGTATTATTTGGAGTACAAAGATCCAAAGGTTTGAAATCACTAATCAGACTCATTTTTGGTACGTAGGTCCACCTAGCAACATGCCACACTCTTAGAGATCTCTAACCGTATAGATGTTTGGCCCAACCCAAGGTGGACCTACAGACCGAAAGTTGGCCTGATTATTGATTTCTAAGCGCTGGATTGGAGTCGTTTTCATGGGTTATTTTTAACCGAGGAATTCAAGTATTATTTGGAGCACAAATATCCGAAGGCATGAAATCACTAATCAGACTGATTTTTGGGATGTAGGTCCACCTAGCAACATGCCATACTCTTAAAGATCTCTAACCGTATGGATGTTTGGCTCAACCCTAGGTTAACCTACGGACCAAAAATTAACCTGATTAGTGATTTCTAAGAGTTGGATTGGAGTTGTTGTCATGGATTGATTTTTAACCATGGACTTCAAGCATTATTTGGGGTACAAAGGTCCAAAGGATTTAAATCAGTAATCATGCTGATTTTTCGTACATATCAAGGTTTAAAGGGGGCCGTTATAACAGTATAATGGACTGGGGCGTTACCATTTTCTGTTATAACGAGAAAAAAAACACCCAGGGGCAAAAAGGGGGAAATAACGGAAAATAACGGGAAAAATGGCGCTGATTCAAAATTTCAAAAATGGAAAATAACGGAAAAAAAAACTGAATATAACGGAAAATAAGGGCCTGTTTTCAAAAAATTTACCAGAAAATTTTCGTTATAATGGAAAAATAACGAAAAATACTGGCCGTTGTTTTTTGGGCATTTTAAAACGTAACAGGGTAGCTCCAAATCCGTTATAACGGCCATTATTTTCATTATACAGGCTGTTTTTTAAACCTTGCTGGTACATATGTCCACCTAGGGATGGGCCAAACATCCATAGTCTGTGCTCTCCAAAAGTTGGCCACACGGTTCATTCTGTCAGTAACAAAGCTAGGGTTTTATTCAAGGGCGAGCAAAGCAGCAAGTGACCGTCAACTGACAATGTAAGTAATTATTCTTGATATTTTTAGTAGATAAAATCAAGGTTTAAAAAATGGCCGTTATAACGGATTCGGACCTACCCCGTTACGTTATGGACAGTTAAAATGCCCAAAAAATAATGGCCGTTATTTTTCTATTATAACGAATATAACGACCGTTATTTTCCGGAAATTTTGTGAAAAAAAACGGCCGTTATTTTTGTTATTTTCCTTTATATTCCATTTTTTTTTCATTATTTTTCATTTTTGAAAATTTGAATTTCAAAGCCATTTTTTCCCCGTTATTTTCTGTTTTTCATTTATTTTCTCAATTTTTTTCCACTTTTTGCCCCTGAGCCTTTTTTTAGTTACAACGGAAAAAACGGTGACGCCCCCAGTCCGTTATACTGTTATAACAGTCCCCTTTAAACCTTGGATAAAATTACTTCTACATAAAAGGGGCAATTAAACACTCGTTGGCCTTTTTTGCGTAGATATATGATGACCGACTAGGGTTGTTAATGTTAATGATGCACAACAATATGACCTATGTGGCACACTCTTACAGACCACTGACCAAATGGATGTTTGGCCCATTCCTAGGTGGACCTACATACCAAAAATCAGCCCGATAGGTCGTTTCTAATTGTAATAAAACTTTGATGACAGGGCCCTGTCATCAATGCCGATGACAGGGAACAATTTGAGCCACGTGGAACACTCTTAGAGGACTCTAACCTTATGGATGTTTGGCCAATCATTAGTTGGACCTACAAACCAAAAGTCAGCCTGATTAGTGATTTCTAGGCGTTGGATTGGAATTGTTTTAATGGGTTGATTTTAACCGTGGGAAATTTGAGCATTATTGACCATTATTTGAGTTACAAAGATCCATAGGTTTGAAATCACAAATCACGCTGATTTTTTGTTCGTGGGTCCATTTAGGGATTGAAAAAACATCCATACATGGCCAGAGTTCTCTAAGAGTATTCCACGTGGCTCCTATTGCACCCTGTCATCGGCCTTGATGACAGGTCCCTGTCGTCAAAGTCTTACTGGGATCTGAGTACCCCAAATAACGCTTGAACCCCACAATTAAAATCCTACCCATAACAAAATACTCAAATCCAACAATTAAAAATCACCAATCAGACCAATTTTTGGTAGAGTGGACCAAAGGGTGGGGTCGAAAGCGACAGTGATAGACGTTGGAGAGAGAGAGTCGGAGAACTCAAAATTTTCAGTAGTGACGTCCCCAGCTAGCTAGGTCTGAGCTTTAGCCATTTTGTTACTTACCGCTGCCCTCTAGGCCGATTGACGGCATGGATGTTTAGCCCATCCCTTGATGGATATACACACCAAAAATAATCCTGCTTGGTAATCTCCACCCATTAAATTTCAACACTTTTAAGTGATTCTAGCTGTTGGATTCAAAACCATGTTTTTGGATACTAAATCCAAAGGCTGGAAATCATAGTCAAGCTGAATTTAGTATGAATATCTATCAAGGAGTGGGCTAAACATCCATGCGGTCCATGGGCCCTGAGGGCATCGGTGAGTGACAAAAATTGCTAGTACGTTTTAGGCATATGATCTAGCTGGGGACATCACTACTTGAAAATTTTAAAAACACAAATGAAAAATAATGAAGTTAGTAGGTGTGGCTATCAAAGGTGCAACGTCATAGAGTGTTGTTTGCCGACATTGCTCTAGAAAATATGTCTATCTATAGCCAGAGAGTGCATGTAAATGCAATAGGGCTAAGGCATATAACTCTCCATACATATATCTCCTTACAGTTGGATGGTGATCAAGGTGGAATCAATATAGCTCATCACATGCTCAAAAATCACAACAGGGACCTTCGTGTCAAATTATCCTCCAATTTGAGAATCAAACTAAAGATTAAGACCTATGTTTTAAAACTCGCCGAGTCGACTCGGCATACAAATTTGGATTTGTAGGGTTTCAGCCAAGTCAACCATTTAAGGTCCGACTCGAAACTCAAATTGTTTTTAATTTCTTAAGTATAGTTTCTATATTTTATGATTTTTTAAAAGTTTTTTTTAATAAATATTATTTTTTATATACTTAAATATTTATTAATTAATTTAATGACTCACCAAGTCGACTCCCGAGTCATCGAGGTGATTCAACCTGATGTACTTCGAGTCGAGTCGGAGTTCCCAGTTTTAAAACATTGATTAAGACTGCAAGGAAAACTTGGGTGATCATCATAGAAATTTTGTACCTATGCCCCAATTTATTGACATTTTGTACCACTGAGGCAGAGAGGTGTCAATCCATCCTCTTGCAAGGGGATCCGACCCAGCCCAGCCCCTTTAAAAGCTCAAATATAAAGCGTTATTATAAATTTCAAGCCCTTAAGGTCGGGCTGGACTCAAATATGTAAGGCCTTTCTAAATAAGGGTCGGGCTAAGGTAAGACTCAATAAAGCTTGCCTTATTCAACCTTTTTTTTATTATACTTTCCCTTTAACCATAATTTATTTTCTTCAACCTTCTCTTTCTCTACGACAACAACAAGCTCTCTCAACTCTCATACCTCTAATAATTTTCTTAACTTTCTAGTCTGTCTCTCTTAACACTATTAATATTTTTCTAACTCTTTCTCAAGTAACGCTCTTTGCCTTTCTTGACTCACAAAGAAAGAAGAAGGGGAGGAGTTTTCAATCCTCATTCCAGAAAATCAACTAGTCAAATATATTTCTCTTTTTTTTTTTCTCACTTAAAGTAAGATTTATTTTATTATAGGACTTCTATGTAAGTTTTTGGGGTTATTTTTTAAGTTTTATTTAAGGTCATTTTTTAGACAGTACTAATATGGATAACGGAGTAGAGTAGTTGTTAGGAGTGGTGAAGTTGGTTCTTAGGCTTGCTTGAAAAACTTGTTTGTGAGGTTATTGGATTTTTTAGTCTTCGAATTCTTTTTATATTTGAGTAATTATCATTACCTTTATGTGGTTGTATTTTTGGATTGTGTTTTCTAATGAAAATGATAATTTCTTTCAGAATTAATTTCATATGGTAAGAACATAAATTAAACTTTTAGAGCATGTTGGAAAGTCTCAGGCATTGAGTTTTGATGTTTATCTTGTTCACTAATGAATTTAACAAGTAAATAGTTTACTTATTTTTTTGATACTAAGACTTTTGTTACGATGCTAATAAATTTTTCAAGAAATTAATATACTTAAAAGATGTTTAAGGTTCAACGCGTAGAAGGAATTAATGTTGTATTGGTAATGTTGTAGAATATAATTATCGTACTGATATTTAATGTAAGGAGATGTCTATTTAATATTGAATCGCTCTAGCTAATATATATTATGGCTAAAACATGGACTGGGGCATGATGCTTTTTGGCAATCACACAACGTTCACACGACACTGACCTCAAGCGCGCGCCACGTTCACCTAGCTGGCTAATTAGGCCAGAGAATCCACAGCGTATGATTATTGAACCGTTGCTAAGTTATCCTTATTTCTACTAAATTCTTGAGTGTTGTGGAGTTAGTGGGGCAAATCCAGCACCAAAGTTTCGGAGACTTGTTATAAGAAGGAAGATCAATAGTAGGATACTAGAGATGTAATTTTGACACGACACTACATATTGAACTATGAAAGTCCAACAGTTTAGACTTGTTATAAGAGGGAAGATCAATAGTAGGGTACTACATATTGAATTATGAAAGTCCAACTGTTTGGACCAAGTAAAACTCGGTCAGCTACTGACCGGCCTCGTGGCGTAGTTTTAGAGGACACTGACCGCATGGATGTTTGGCCAGTCCGTAGGTGGACCCAAGGTTTAAAAAATGGCCGTTATAACGAAAATAACAGCCGTTATAACAGATTGGGATTTACCCCGTTACGTTATGGACCATTATAACGAAAATAACGGTCGTTATTTTTCAGTTATATTCCGTTATTTTCTATTTTTGAAATTTTAAAATTCAAAATTTGAATTTCAGTGCCATTTTTTCTGTTATTTTCCCGTTATTTTCTGTTTTTTCGCCCATGAACGTTTTTTTTTTGTTACAACAGCCGTTATAACGGAAAAAACGGTAACTCCCCCAGTCCGTTATATCGTTATAACGGTCCCCTTTAAACCTTGGGTGGACCTACAAACCAAACTCATCATGATTAGTGATTTCAAAGCATTGGATTGGAGTCATTTTCATGGTTGATTTCATCAGTAGGAATTTAAGCATATAAATTGACCATTTTTTGGGGTACAAGGATCCAGAGGTTTGAAATCACTAATCATACTGATTTTTGGCTTGTAGGTCCATCCAGGGATTAGCCAATTCTTTTTTGACGTGGTGGGATTTTTTTTGGAGCGGCGATCATGCCCCAATGATCGTGCGCGACATATGCAAGATATATATGGTTACTTTTTAAAACTAGTCTAAACCATGGGTATATGTGATGCACTATCATTGGGTGCATGATCTCCTCTTTAAAAATCCTGGCGCTTCAAAATTTTCTCAGATTAGCCAAACCAAGGTTTAAAAGAGGCTCACTTACAAAAAAAATAAGAAAGGTTTAAAAGAGGCTGTTACAACGGACTAGGGGCAAAAATGAAAAAAAATGAGAAAATATTTTTGAAAAAATGGGAAAAACGAAAAAGTGGCAATGAAATTCAAATTCTTAAAAATGGAAAATATTGGGGAAATAACGAAAAGTAAGAGAAATAACAGCCTTTATTTTCACAATTTTTTTTCTAAAAAACAACGGTCATTATTTTCGAAGCATCAAAAGGGTTAATAACGTAACAGGCTAACTACCTTCAAAATGGCGTTATTTTAAACATGAGCCAAACATCCATTCAGTCAGCATCCACTAAGAGTGCCACGTGGCTCATATTGTGGCGGTGAGTGACTCCACTGACCGTCGCCGGTCAGTCAAGTTTTAATCGTTTGGACCCTGTGGAGAACGCCGTCCTCAGGATGATAAGAGAAACTTCTATCACAGCGTTCTGACAGATGCTTCTTTCACAGTGAAAGTCACAGCCCACTTGGCACACTCTAAATGACCGTATGGATGTTTGGCCAGTCCTTCGGTGAACCTCTAAACCAAACATCAGCCTGATTAGTGATTTCTAAGCGATTCGATTGACGTTATTTTCATTGTTGATTTTAAGGGTAAGAATTCGTGCATTATTTGGGTGGAGTGCAAAGATAGGTCATGTCAACCGATTCCCGCCTAAAAATTTATATGGAGCCACAAAAGAAGAAAAAAATGTAACTTAAGGGTGTCTTTTAGTCATTTAAAAGAAATCTAGGGACCATTGAGAAAGTTTTCGTATTACAAAGGGGGAAAGGAAAATTAAAAAAGAACGAACCCCATCGCTCTAGACTCCAGAGACGTCTAGAGTCCAGAGTCTTCCTCCTCTCTCTCGTCTCGCCATGGCGATGCCTCAGCGCCAATTCCAACAACAACAACAAACTAAACCCTTCAGGCAAGAGTACATTTTGTTTTCCAGTTTCCTTCAGTCTCTTATCGCCGGTTTGATTGTTTGCTTCTCTTACCCCCCCTCAATATAGTATATTGATCGATTTTCAGGAATTTGTTCACTGTCGATGATCAGATGTCCGCACCGATCACCTTCTTCAACTCATCAAATTTCGCCGATCAATCTCATCCTCAATACATCTCTCCCTGTAATCCCTCTCTCTATATTCATTTTAGTGTTTTTTTCTTCTAATTTGCGTAATTTTTTTTTATTTCTCGTTTTTTTTTTCTTGTGGTAGTTCATGTGGTTGGCTTCGCTCCTGCTCCAGTTCCCGCAACAGAGGTCGGCGGTGGCGATATGCGATGGAATAACGGTTCAGAGCCGAACAAGAAGATACCGAAAGAGCAGGATTTCTTAGAGAACAACAACAACTCGCAGATATCGTCGGTGGATTTCTTTCAAACTCGATCGGTTTCGACGGGGCTAGGTTTGTCTCTCGACGATAGGCGAATGGCTTCGTCCGGGGACTCTCCTGTTTTCTCCTTCCTTGACGAGGAGATCAACCGGGAGATGCAGAGACAGGACGCGGAGATGGATCGTTTCGTCAAAGTTCAGGTATTAAATTTTATTTCCTTAAATTTTTACGAGTTTTATTTTGTTTTATTGAAATTTCCTAACTTTCCATTAAATTCCTCGGAACTAGAAGCATCACAACTGATGAAGAGTTATACAATGTGTGATTTTACTATGTTTCGTTGGAAAATTAGGATTTTTCTCTGGTTTGATCTTATCCATAGACCTTGAGATATACTAGCGTCAAACCTCCAATTAATCTGTGTAATTTGCAGCTCTTTTTAATATCTCACTTTCTATAATTTATGTCTTTTAGTCCTAAATGCCTTTATCACTGTCTGAGAGAAACTAGGGTTTTTAATATATACTTGCATTGCAGATTGATCTAGAGAAAAAGATGATATATTGATTTTGTTTGAAGTTTCTATTGGCATTATTAGAACTCTTTTCTTTCATTCTTTTGCATTGATAGGGCGAGCAATTGAGGCAAGCGATCGTTGAGAAAGTTCAGGCGAACCAACTCCAAACTATCTCATTTGCGGAAGAAAGGATCCTTCGAAAGCTCCGTGAAAAAGAAGCAGAGGTGGAGGACGTTAACAAGAAGAACACGGTGCTTGAAGAGCGAATGAAACAGTTGAGTGTAGAAGCAGGTGCTTGGCAGCAGCGAGCCAAGTGCAACGAGAACATGATCACCACCCTCAAGTTCAATCTCCAGCAAGTGCTTGTGCAAAGCAGAGACAGCAAAGAAGGGTGTGGTGACAGTGAGGTAGATGACACGGCAACTTGCTGCAACAGCGGCGCCATCGATTTCCACCTTGTTTGCAGGGAGAACAAAGATTTGAAGGAGTTGATGACTTGTAAGGTTTGCAGAGTTAATGAGGTATGCATGCTTTTGTTGCCTTGCAGGCATCTCTGCTTGTGTAAAGATTGTGAGAGTAAGCTCAGCTTCTGTCCCCTGTGTCAGTCTTCGAAGTTTATTGGCATGGAGATCTATATGTAACGGGACATATTGGATATGATATCAAAGTTATATGCATTGATGTAGTCTATCTTGATGGTCACTTCACATTTGTTGTTCCCCTCTCCCCTTATCCCACCCCACTCACCCTCTCGTAGTTTATTTATTTATTTTTTTGAATTCTCTAATTGTGCCTAGGAGTTGAGCATATTGCTTGGTGAAAATTCTCTTACCAACGGGTGGCATATCTTCAGTGAATTGCTATTACTGTGTAGGTTGGGTTTTGATAGCTTTGAGCATGACTTGGCTGCTGAAGGGATGCTCTTTGTATTTAAAATCAAGGTAAATGGATAATATGCTGCTGTAGAAAATCCGCTAGCTCTCGAAAGGTATATGTACTGTTGTTGACTGACAAATATGGCTCCTGCGTTATTGCTGTTTTCAATCTAATTGTAAGTGATGACATTGGTGCTCTGAGTTGTCAATCTTCCATTTATGACTATATCATTGTGCAAGTTTTAGTTTTGTGTAAAACCTTCTATCTATTCTATTGAACAAATGTTGAGGTATGTCAATTTCTACATTAGACTTAGTTTGTGTCATTTATGCTCTGAATTACCATGTTTTTTTTCAATGCTTACTACACTTGTAATTTACAAGATCGAAGGTTGGACACTGTTTGTGTTCTTCAAAGACAGAGCTGCTGGCATGGGATGAGCATCAATAGTTTGTGTCATTTACGTTCTGAATTACTATGTTTTTTTTCAAATGCTTACAAGACTTGTAATTTTCAAGATTGAAGGTTGGACACTGTTTGTGTTCTTTAAAGACAGAGCTGCTGGCATGGGATGAGCATCAATGGATAATAGTTTAATATACATTTCTTGGTTGTAAGCCTGGGTGCAACAAGGCATTCTATGAGTCAAGTAGATATTTATTAATATGGACAAATCTTTGTATGCCTACTTATTGGTAGTCTGTCTGCCTACTACCGAGTTTGCCAATTTTGCTGGATAGATGTCATGTTTGCTAATCCATTTTGTAACAATTAAAGATTATATATATAATTCACCTTTAATAATGAATGAATATATAAAATGAAGATCACCTTTTGTAGTAGGTTCTCTACATTGTATGCGGAAGTTCAGGTCAAAATGTTGTAAACAATTGTTTTTGTTAAGTTGTGGGAAAGGTGGTTTGCAGTCCTAGTTTTTATAGGAATTTAGGGGAGTCAAACGTGAGACCATGGTTGGAGTTTCTTGATGTGCTTTCTGAAGAATACATTTGGGTAGAATTGTTGGATAAAAGAATTCCCAGATAGGAGACTTTGGAAGTTGGAAGTGGGCTCAGAGATATTTTCAGTGTGATTATTCTGTCACAGTTTGATGAATGGTGAAGCTATTAGGCTATTCCATCCCGAAATTTGGAAGGCTCCAGTCCCTTCCAAGGTGACTTTTTCATGGGACAACATCTCGGGATATAATTTTTACTGTTGACCAACCGAACTGGAAAGGGGAAAAACTTCTTAATAAGTGTGTTTCGTAATGAGGTGAGGATGTACACGATCTTTCATCCATTGCCCTTTTTTTGGGAGGTAAGGGGTGGGCTTTTATTTCATGTGATACTCTTGCTAGCTAATGGAAGGTTGGAAAACCATCGCCTTTGGTTGAAAGTGGGACTGATTATAACAATGTTACTATCAGTTTTTTTTTAAATTGTTGAGCTGTCTTTATTTATCCTTAAGATCGGCCTACTCTTTGGTGTTATAGTCTGTTTTGATGGGTTGGCTGCAAGTTCTTGATTGTATTTATGGTTTCCCTGTTCCTATCATCTCTATTTAGTTCCCTGTCCGATATGTGTATTTGGTTTCTATCTAGAATTGCACTCAATTTAGCTGATTTTATATCAAGATATCCTTCCCCTGATAAGTTGTGGTTTGCCCCTGTCATGTCATACTTCCATTGAGATCTTTTAGGAGTCTATCCTAAATGTGTAACAAGGACACTCCAATTTTTCTTGTTACTGATCACTAAAAAAAGCCATTCCATGTTTAGTAATATTGTCTTGTTGGACGTACATGTCAGACACGTGTCCTGCACGCTTGATACTGTTATTGGGATAGATCTCAATTAATCAGATTACTTCTTTTCAATTAATATCTTATCTTGTTCATATAACTAAATATATACTTGCCTATCTATATGCTCTGTTTCCATACATTTTTTTATGAACAGAAAGTATGTTAGAAACATATCTCTCACTACACCACATTAAATGGACATGTGAGTCAACATATCAGGTTTGGCAGGATTGTGTCTGAAGTCTAGTAATCATGTCCAGGATTCATAGGCCTCTAATATTCTACCTGTTAATAGCAGTCTTATTCTGATTTTTTTTTTCTCACCATTAGGATTGGAACCATTAGAGCTGCACGGCTGAAGTGGAGATGCTCTACTGAAGTGTTATGTGAATGATGCATGCTGATCAACTAAAAGAATTTTTTTACAAGACAGCAAGAAGACCAGCTATGCTTTGTGGAGCAGAGTGTTGGGCAATCAAGAAAGATCTTTATAGAATGAGTGTTGTAGAGAAGGAGGTGTTGAGATGGATGAGTGAAGAGTCTAGGAAAAACATGATCAGAATTGAGCACATCCAAGGGAATCTAGGAGTAGCTCTAATAAGGGATAAAACAAAGTCGATTGAGATGGTTTGGGCATGTACAGCGAGGACCAAATGACGGCACCAATGAGGAGTGCTTTGGTACAGTTAGAAGGCTCTAAAAGAGTGAGGATGCTGAAAATGATGTGAATGGGGTAGTAAGAAAATATTCTCTGACATGCACTAATAGATAATATAACTCTAGATAGAACTGAATGGCAAAATGGGATTCATGTTGCTGACCCCAAACAGTTGGAATAAGGCATTCTCAACAATGAATGGCGATGATAAGCTGTCAAACAATTCACATGTAGGTAAAGATGGAGGTAGTGTTTGATAGTTGCTGAACCAGCCAACCATGTAGAGACATGTTTGGAGGTAGGGATTGTTGAGCGGCTCATGTGGCTAACTATGTGTTTTGGCTGATGGGACATTCCAGGAAAGATGAATTGTTATCTTCTCTGTTGATAGAGAAATAAGGTACATGAGGTTGACATATATTCCCCCAGAGCTAAGACAGTGTGTTGATCATGAGTAGACACCCATAAGAAGAAATGGATGTGAAGGGCATGTAGTGCTTGCTAAATTGTCCTGCAGATCAAGTCACTATAAAGTCCATTAACTACAAGTTTATCGGTTGATTTCACCATTACTTTACCTAAAGGATGAAATGCCCAAACAAGAGAATCAGGATTGTTAGAACGGTTGGAAATAGTAAAAGCACATAATTATGTAATAACTTCTAGTAAGACAATGAGATAGGGCCTGTGTATTCTAAGAAAGAGAACCAGGGTGATATAAGTTTAACACTTGAGCATGAGGGATAGGAAGTGTCCGGCATGAAGATGAAGTGAGTTGAGTGGGAGGCTTTTGATTGAGCCATGGCTCAAATAAGAAAGATGTCATTATCCTGTCCCCAATTTTCCATCTAAATCCGTCTATTAAATGTAGGGGTGTCAACGGGTCGGTTCCTAAGGTACTTAGAACTGGAACCAATATTGCCAATTCTTATTGATTCCGGTTCTCAAAATGATGGATCTGGAACTGGAACCAATTATTTGATTCCGGTCGATTTCGGTTCCTGTTCCGGATATTGGTTCCAATCTTGATAATATTACAATTTTAACACTATTTTTATATTGGTTCTGGTTCCTATCAGTTTCGGGTTCATATCAAACTATTTATATATTTGTTGTCTCTTTTGTTCTTTTCTTGTTTTTATTGGCTCTTGTTGTCCTGTTGGTTGTTACCTTGTGTAGGTCATCTTGACCTCTAAGGTAGCTCCCGTTTTTCTCTTTTGGCTTTTGCCTAATAATATCTTCCACATTCATAAAAAAAAAAGTACCCAGAACCGGAACCATTATTTTCGGTTCGGTTCTGGTTCCGGTTCCAGTGTTTTTGGTTCCAGTTCTGATTCAGTATCAGTTAAACGGGTAAAAATTTGCACCCCTAATTAGATGGTCTCTCCCCAAAGTACCCCCCTTCCAGATCTGTGAGGCACTGGTCTTAACCAAATGGATTATGGAAAAACTTAGCTTTAGGAATTCTCACCCACAGGCTTTTTAGTTGGTTTAGGACTCTGCTAGGGGAGTTGGAGACACCAGTCATAAAGATATCCAGTGGTCATTGAAATCCTTTAAGCGAAGACAGAACAAAGGGCCAATCTAGTCTATTGTATGCTTTATCAGGTTTGATTTTGATAGCTATATACCTTTTCGGCCTTTCTTTCGTTTTATTGGTGATGTGCTGATTTTGGACAAAATCTCTATTGAGTAGGGGATGTTAATTTGGAGAGAGGAGGTTTAATCGATCCTGCCAAGATTTTATTGATCACTTTGTATACGGTGTTGCAAAGGCTTATAGGTCTGAACTGGTTAACCGCTCCCTAGGAAAGGATGCTTTGGGATCCGAACAACATATGAATATTTTTGGAGTGGAGGGAGGTTGGTAGTCCTAAAGAAACAGTGAACAATAGCTATGATGTCAGCACCAAGAGGGTCCCAAAACGCCCGAAAGGAAAAGCCCTAGAAACCGTCAGTTCTGGGGGGTTATTAGGATGTATGTCCCATACTGCAGATTTGATTTCCTCCTTGGTGACGGGGGACTAGATGGGGATAGATTGTCATCACAACCACATCAGAAGATCAACGGCTGGAAAAGATGTGAGCTCTGTGATCCTAGATTGAAATGAGTCGCCGAAGTATTGATTTAAATAAGTAGAAATGTTCTGATTTGACCTCCACAATTGAAGTTCTTTAGCGTAGACATCCTATTTCAAGATCTCCTACTAAGAATCAAATTGTGAGAGAACTTTGTACTCTTTATCACCACAGGGTTAGCAAAGTTGTTTGGACTTTTGATTGCACAGTGCATTTCTTTAACTCTTTCCGAGTAGGAATATCTACCTAATAGCTCCTTTTTCCAAATTGGCAAGGGCGGGCGAGGTGTTCCTTTCCCTAGCCTTTTGGACTCCTGAAATCCGAGCATTAGTGCATCGGATCTCATAGAAGATATATCCAATGACATTTCTATTCGTCTTTCAGAGTACTATGGAGATGGAATAGAATAGAATGAAACTGGAGTTGGGAATTCAGGATCAGATTGAATGTCTGCCCATGTTGTCCTCAGTAAAGGCTAAACAGAGGGGTGAGATGACCATGTGTTCAGAACGAAATGGTTTGGTAGAGGGTTAGGTTTACCTTCAATATTCAAAAGAAGATCGGTCTCCAACAGACTGAATCATGCAGTCATCGAAACTAACCCAGCTCAGCAACCATGTCTCTCTACTACATGGTCTCCCCAAACCACTAAAATCGTAAACAGAAGTGGAAGAAACTCTAGCCAAGTCTTGAAACCCATAATCATGCCTGAGCTGTGGTGGTTGACTTCAAAGCAGTAGCTACACCTGAGGAGCGAACATGAGGAAATGCCCCCAATATTAGTATTGCCTTAGCTTTCAACAAGAGCAAGTTAGCTTGTGGATTACTTAATCTGGGGTTCTCTGGACCTAGATTTACTTGGATCGACGAAAGGAGGGGTTTGCTATAATACGCCTAATGTGGGATCGAGTTATGACAATTATGAATGGTCCATCTTCCTTCTATTAAGTTAGATCATAGATCGACTTGTCTAACTGGAACAATAAAGGGTCTTAATGCTATTTTTAATGTAGCCACCCTTGATGAGTTTCAGCGAATCTCGACGTGTGATACCATGAAAGAAGCATGGACATCCTTGAGGTTACCCATGAGGAAACTACCACCGAAGATCTCTAAACTTCAGATGCTTACTTTTAGATTTGAGACCATTAGGATGGATGTCAATGAATATTATTCTGACTTTTATGATAAATTATCTGATATTGTTAATTCATGTTTCAATCTAGGAGAGAAAATTCACGAGTCTTGAAAGATTCCAACTTATACGTTACTTGCACATTGAACTCTACTGGGGTCCATGATAGCCAGATACCATTGGTGAAGTGTCCGGATCAATACAGTAAGATCCTACAAAACCAACCGGACAGGTTATCCTCACCTGATTCGGGATTCCATGATAATCATGTTGGGTCATTGCAAATGCATGACATTATGTATGGATTGAAGGCAGGCCACCTTCAGGGCTCCCCTAACATCCGATATGAGTATTTGCATGACTGTCTGATGATTGGGGGTGGCAATAATATCCCTGTACTACTCTCAGATAGAGTAGTTACCCCATTTTGCTATGAACTGGTACGCTGTTTGTGCAGGTGGGCACTGGGGAGCAGTAGCGTCCTGAACAAGATTGAAGGATCGTTTTGTTTCTTGTTTGGTAACCTTATTTGCTCGTGCATACTCTTTAAAATGCAAACTTACGAGAAGATAAGAAAGGTCGTGCTAGCCTGCTAGGTAAGGAGGAATAACCGAATCAGTAGGTGATGAGGTGTGTGTGCGAGGTTGATGATTGGGAACAAGAGGTGTAAGGGTTTGGAAGGAGGATGGGGGTTAGCTCGCTGGTTGAACTGGAACAAGGATGGGAAGATGGAAATCTCTGCGTATCAATTGAATTTCGGAATGAAGGCGAGACCATTGCCAGATCAGAGATGGTCGATTGTTGGGAAGGGCTGAGGAGGGAGTGTTTGGTGAGGTTTATAAATAAAGATTAATCAAATGTGGTAGTTGTGGCACTGGTGAATGGTGATCGACCTGACGCAAAAATCAGACGGACTTTTTTTTTTGTAATCAAAATCAGAATGACTTAAAACAGCCGTTTATGATTCAACTTTTAAGAGGTTCTTTATTATGAGTCCGTCTAGAGCTACACCCATTTCTTACATGATTACATCCAGTTCTTACACCGGTGGTGGGGCCCACATGGAGATCATGTTGGACAATCCAACCATACATTGAGTTTTCCTCTTGACGATGATTATCATAACCAAAAATCATTTCATTTTGACATTGCTAACCATTAAAAAAACTCTGCTGAAGTTTGCTCCGGAGGCCTTAAATTCCCCATATTGGGTACTTACCCTGAAGTCAAGGAACCTTAATGACCTACGTGACATGCTGAAGTATGGTTCTTTATCTGCAGGAGGATCAAACTTTCACCAGATTTACTTCAGTAGAATTTAGATAAATTTATGAATACACCATCCTAAAAAATATTAATTTATCGATACACACGTCAGGCTGTATGCCAGGCCTGGGCCTAACACCATGAAAGCCCGGCCCGACTAAAATTAGCCGGCCCGGCTAAAAAATGGCCCATCTTTTTACATTTTTTAAATTTTTTTTTTTTAAATTGACTGGGCCTGACTCGGGATATGCCCACCCTACGGATCTGGGCCTAGACCCTGGAGTCTGGCCGGCGCAGCGCTGTAGCTGTGGCCTGAGCCCGACCAGGTCCGCACCTCGGGTCGGGTTGGGCCAAATTACCAGGTTGAAACACGTACTTTTTTCTCCTGGGGATGGTCTAGTATTTGGATCGTTGTGATCAATGGCCTCTTTAGTCTGTTCATGGCATAAGACATTTGGTCCCAGCACAACGAGGCATTGGATTTTGCGGTTCTAGTCATATGATTTGTGGGTGGAACCCATAGCAATTTGGAGTAAGGCAAAAAAAAATTGTACGTGAAAAGTTTTGGGTGCAGGAAGAAATGAGACTTAAAATTAAAAACAAAACGGTAAACACAATTTTTTCGCCTTACAAAATGATGTTTTATGTCAAAATGTAAAAACTTGGCTAGGAACATCGAGCTTTAAAAGAAGGTGGTGGTGCCAAAAAAAAGTGAGTGCGGGATTGATTACTAGTACGATACGGCTTATTGGCCCGTGAATAATTCAATCGGGTTAAAAAATTCGTTATCTTTCTGAAAAATTGAAAAAGAACGTACCATTCTCAGGTTGTGTTTTCAAAAAGAGCTGGGATATTGCCACCCATGTTTTTATCCTGCCCACTCGCTCGACAAAAAATAATTAATGACAAACGTGTCCCCACTTTGCCCACCCATTCTCTCCACCCACCCCTCTTTCTGACCCTCGGCCAGCCCAGCCGAGGCTTCCAATTGTAACTCGGCTAGGTTGGCCGAGGGTTGCATTCCGCCCTTGGTGCTGAACTACCGGGGTCTATGTGTCCCTCCATAGGGAGAAAGAGAGAGCAGCGGTGGTGTTGGTGGCTGTAGAAGAAGAAGTGGGTGGGTAGCTTAAGTGGGTGGACAAGGTAAAAACGTGGATGGCAATATTTGGGTGTAGCTTAACTAGATGCTTCTCATCATTGGTGGGTGGGTTAAGATCTCGGATAACCTACGTGATAAGATACAAATGTGGTCATAGTCCTCCATATTGACCATCAATAATCATAAATTTAAAGATATTCTAAACATCTAAGAACAGTGCTCGCACAGAAAATGGACTAGACATCCGTTCCACGCCATGTCAGCCCAAAGGGAAACCCTAGTTTTCCCTAGTTTACTAGCAACCTACTAGCCTAAATTATTACGTTTAGCGGCATGAGGCTGATGCCAAACACCATGAACAGAGCCTACTTTTGATTATAAAAAACAGTTTTCGGGCTTATTACGGTGTAATGGTCCCTTTATGTTACCATTATAACCGTTTACAAAAAAAAAAAAAACGGGTCATATCAGTCATGTCAGGGTCAAAATATCAAGATTTTATTATTTCTTTTTTTTTAAATCTTGATAACTGTAAAAGATGTTTATTTCCAAAATAACAGCCATTGTTATAACGCTAAATCCATTTTTTTTCAGCCATAACGTTCGAAAAAACCACACTGGCTGGTTGTGGTGTACATGTGGGGTGGAGAACCGCTTAGCAGTCACTTTTTTGACTAGGCACTCACCAGAAAGTGTTGTCGTCATTTTTTCATGATAATTTTTTTTTTTGGTGTGAAATCAATCATTTTTCCATGGATGAGCTCACATCTTTTGTTCTCTTCCTCAATTTAGAGAATCTTGGGCGCAAGTTTAATTTGTATGCGTGTTTTTGTTTTGATTTTAGGGTTAGGACCTTTATCTGACCTTAATCACAAAAATTACAATATTACACGAGGCGGCCAATACTCAGCAGCTCTATTTTTAAGTCGGTCGGAAAGTCCGGCATAAAATTTGGGTTCGTACTTCTGCGCAAAACTAGGGGAGCCAGAAAACAACTAGCAACGAAAATCGATTCTAATACCCTTAAAAGTGGCGAAAGACTTCTCAAACTTATCTTTTATTTATTCTGGTCGTGTAACTAATCTGACAGCTCATACTATTGACTGTGGGTCATGTTCTTTCTCTTTCCCCTTGAGGTGGACTAGGATGCCACCACTTTGGCTTCACGAAGCCATTTGGGCCGACAACCATCAGCTCCACTCTCCGGTTTTGTAAGGTTTTTTTTTAATATTATCAACTGGCTTACAAAAAAAAAAAAAAAGACATCAACATTGATGTCCACCCCCAAAAATACGATTTTTGGGTTTGGCCCACCTTTCTGTGATTTATGACCGTTGGATTTGAGCATTTTTCATGGATGAGAGTTATAGCGGTTAGATTTTATCATTTTCGGGTACTCAAATCAACTGGCTAGAAATCACCAATAAAGCTGATTTTTGGTGTGTAAGTCCACTGAGAGGTGTACCAAAATTCGTACAGTTAGTAGGCCCAAATGAGTATGCCATGTCAGGTTTTTTTTATCCTTTAAGAGTAGCCACTTAACAAAGAAGAAAAGAAATATGATGAGCTTTGTTTAATCATGCCTTGAAAAGGAATGACAGAAGAAAGTGAATATGCTTCCATGATTAAACCATCTTCAATCCACTCCCACCACTTCCAACATCACCACCACCACCACCTCCACCTCCACCTCCACCTCCACTCTTAGCTTTGTTTGTGTTACACCCCAAAAACACTCATTACAGGTGAAATATAGAGATACAAGAGTGATAATAATGTAATTAATAAACGAATCACTTTAACTTCAATCCTCTATAAAGCAATTTTAAGTGGGTCTCTTGCCATCTCTTCCCCTTCCCCACTTTGTTCTTCAGCCTCCTTTTCATCAGTAGATGCTGTACGGCCATGGATCTTGTTTGGATTCTAAATGATTTCGCTACATTGCAATCCATATCTACCTTAACCTTCATTTCCTTATCATTTAATTATTGAGATCACTGTTTTCTAGTGTATAATTAAAGTGCCCTACCCGGCCCCCAGGGGTGTTGGTGCAGTACTGGTAGAACCACGGTAGGGGTTTGCTCCCTCTGATCGTGTGTTCGAGACTCGCGAGCCTCCTGCTTACCCAGTTGTGCGCAGGGAAACTTCCGTGGGGTCGATGCGCACGACCGGAGGGATTAGTCCCACCCAAAGGTGTGGGGATACCCTTCCACAGCCAAAAAAATTGAACATTATTCCTTGAAACTTACTCTAATTGAAAATCTTATTGGCTAGGATTCGCTTTGATTGCACAAAACGGATGATTGATCAAACAGCTTATAATCCAATTTTTGCGACCATGGCCCATCCAACAAATGACCCATTTGATAGGATGTGTTTGTATCGATGGAACTTGTGCACTGAATGTTTCATGTAAAGGATTACACCAAGGCTTTAAATGGTCCATTATAATGGTATGAGGGCCTTGTGGGTGCCATAATTTTTAAGCCATAGGATAGGTGACGCGTGGCGCCATCTTACTTCCTTACGAGATAATCGATACATACGATGCATGATATCGTCTCCTAAAGTAAACAAATCACAGTTACACATATCCGACACGTGTTGTTAAATCGAACACGTGTTACCAGACAGTCAGTCTGTCAAAGCTCTGTTAAGTGACTCAGACAGTCAGACCGTCAAAGCTCGATAAAGTGACTCATACCGTCAAAACTCGGTAAAGTGACTCAAACAATCAGACCGTCAAAATTCAGATAAGGAAAACTCTAAAATAAGATTTATTGATTAAATAAGTCCACGTCTGATATATTCTGGGACATATATGTTCGGTTAACATCGAACACGTAAGATTATATGCCCGTCTCAAACTAGCTAACGTCATACGCTCCACCAAAACAGATTAACTGAAACCACGTGCTCATCCATAACCGACTAACCGAATGCACATGGTTAGATTCTATGGAGAGTTGTGTGCTTATGGGTAATCTGTAAATAGAGGTCGAACCCAACGTTAGGAGGGATCCGCTCCGAAGAAGAAGAAGAGTGATAGATGAACTTTCATACCAATTTATCTCAAACCAAAACAAGATTAGATATTGAAATAAAATTCATTTGATCAAAGTCTATATCTCGAATCTCAGTTGAAGAATGATATATCAAGAGCGAACAACTTCTGACTTGATCGTCGGAGCCTTATCAACAGGTACATCCCTGTCGGCTTGAAGAGCGAAGAGCAATTGAAGGATTCTGCCAAAATGGATTCGTCTTAACACAGTCACCAAAAACATTGTCAGTGCATACTTCTAGGTCGGGATAGGTTAACATTTATTTTATGACACAAAATGACACTGTCGTGAAGCTGACATGGAGATGAGTTAAGAGCTGATTTTTTTTCCAGTGATGATGATCTCCTCACCATACAGATCATCCTCACAACATTGCCATCTTACTATTTTCAGAGTACATTTTACTTCCTCTTGAACAACACACACACAAAGAACCACTAAGTAATGATTTTTGCGTACAAATGTCAAATCTTTTTTTGTATCAACACTACTTGTTGACATGCAAATTCTTTTTCTGCGCAACTTTTTTTTTGATAAATATAGAAGCTTTATTAATGAAGGCCCTTAGATAGCCTACTAAGCAACCAAAAAAATAAAAAATAGCCACCCATCTATACACCACTAATCCCTCTTTCTACTAATCAACTCGACCCATTTAACAATATCTTCAAAAGAAATACTTTTCCCTTCCTCATACTACTTGACCCAGAAATATACCAAGGCTTTAATCTCTAATAACAACTACTCTAAAGAAAGACTTCTGCTCTCAAACACTCTATTGTTCCTCTCCCTCCACAACTCCCAGCTAACCGCCGTGGGAGTTAAAACCGACATCTTTCTCCCAAGGCTACCTAACTCCCCATGGACAAAATAACTCCTTAATAAACTTAGGATATATCAATCTAGAAACCGTACTTTCGATTGGGGGGAGGGGTGTGTGGGGGTGTTAATTTACATATGAGAAAGAGTCCCTTCAGAACTACACCCATTTCTTACATCTAGTTCTTACCACCTGGTGGTGGGCCCACGTAGAGATTGGGTTGGACAATCCAACCATATATTGAATTTTCATAATTGCCATGTAGAAATTGTGTTGGACAATCTACATAGTGGGGCCATGTACAGATCGTGTTGGACAATCCAACCATACATATTGAATTTTCATTGCCACGATGATCATCATCACAAACAAAAAATCAGTTCATGTTGACGTTACTAACCATGTAAAAAATTGACCTAAAGTTATGGTTTTTTATTGGATGGTCTGGATTTTTCAGATCAAAGTCAATTTTTCGAGGTTAGGATTGTTAAAATAGATTGTTTTTTTTTTATTACGAGTATGGTCACAGTATGGACCATGGTTTTAAAATCGGTCGTTTAAAACGGCCGTTTAAATGGTAACGCCCCAAGCCCGTTTCCATTAAAACCGTTTAAACATGTTTTAACGTTTTTGAATTTAATGGCCGTTAAAATCGTTTAAACAACCGTTAAATTCTGAAAAAATTTGTGAAAAAAATGATCATTAAATCTGTTAAATTTTTGTTAAATTCTATTTTTTTTAATTTTCAAATTTCAAAGTTTGAATTTCAGCGCCATTTTTTCTGTTAAAATATGTTAAATTCAGTTTTTTTCAGTTTTGCCCCTGGCCATTTCAATCCGTTTTAACGGCTGTTTAAACGGTTTAAACCCACCTGTTTAACCGTTAAAACGGCCTCCTTTAAACCTTGGTATGGAGTCCATATGGACAACTCAAATTGCGATTAAATTGTCCAACGTGATTGCTATGTGGGCCCCACCACCGGATGTAAGACTTGGATGTAAGAAATGGGTGTCGCTCTAGACGAATATCTCCGGCCGGTTTTTAAATTTGAGGCCACTTTGCAGCATATGACCAAAATGCCCATGTAAAGTATATACTATTCTTTATTGGTGGACGCCGTTCAAGCGATTACTAGTCAGGCTCCAGTTTTTGAATTGTTTAGACCATTTGTGATCTCTGGTAGAATTATTCCGCAGGCTCTGTGTTGTTCTGAAGAATCCGTAGCAGCAGGTACCGTGCCGAGACAGAGCGCGGAACTGTGTAATTTCAGACCTGGGATGAGGGCAGATTCGTACATATCTCTGCTCGCAGAGGCATCGATCGCTGCCGCTGACATTATAGGAGGAAGCGTTTGTGCTCATGTGGCGTGGAAGCTCACTGCGCACGGATGTTCTAATCCCGGAAACCTACCATACAACCCGCTCCACTGATCGATTAAACTACGAAAATGACAAAAACTAAAAGTCGCTGTAGGAGACCCAATGCTTGAATAACGACCGTTACAACGGTACCCTAACCCGTTACATTACTTGGAAAATAACGTTCAAACTGAAAAAACGGGCTTAGCATTATAACGGCTGTTGCAGTGGAAATAATGGCCTGTTATTTAAAAAAAAAAAAAAACTATTTTTACCGTTATCAAGATTTTTCTGAAAAATAATATTTTGATTTTTTATTCAGATGTGACCGATGTGACCTGTTATAACATTATAATGGACTAAGACTTTTGTAAACATTAGCGAAATCAACGGCGGGAACATCAAGAGAATTTTCCTTTTTAAGAAAAAAGCCGTTTAATTATGTCACTATTTTTGGGCTCTACATAAAGAAAAGGTATTTTAGTAACACCCCCTTAAACTTGAAAGTATTAGTTAATACCCCTTATACTTTCAAACTTTAGGATAACCCTCCTTGACCTAGTTTAACCATCATTTGAGTAATTTTAATATCTGACATCCATCATGAGCCTCCAAATGCACCTATGAAAGGACCATAATATTGCAAGTACACGGCTAATGTTGTGGGATTCAAGTCCGTTTTAACTTAAGTCAACCACTTTTAAGCTAGATCAAGGGGGGTAATCCTAAAGTCTGAAAGTATAATGGGTGTTACTAAAATACCCTAAAAAATATAGTTTGGAGGGGTGAATCTATAAATTGTGGCAACTCAAGGCACAATGAGAAAATTAAACTTTTGATGTTGTCCATGTAGAATATATATATATATATATATATATATAATTATTAAGGGATATGATTGTTTTGAAAATATGAAAAAAAAAATGGTATGAAAAGTAATTAATTCATTGGAAGTTTATACACATGTCTGCTCATAGTTGTTATTAAAGAACTCTTAGAAATATGATATTAATTAAGTGGTTATCAAGAAGTTGTATTGAAAATAAGAATGATAGCATGGAAAGTAATTAAATATTTAAACATGACTTCTTTTCTCTAATGAGTGTTAAGCTTTTTGATATAAAATTATTTGGTTTAATAATATATATGGATGAGTACAGTATAAAGAATATTTAATGAATTTTTTATTTATTTATTTTTAAAGATAAGCCTACGTGAGGTGAACGTTGAACGTCAGTCACAATTAAAAAACAAAAATTCAAAAATTGTCCATACGTATTTATTAATGGATTTTTTTTTATAATAACTGGTATGGGAAGTAATTAAGTAGTAATAGGGTTGTTTTTCAATAATTGGTAAGTTTTTTGAAAACAAAAGATTTGCTTTAATAGTGAGTTAATATGGTGAAGGGACATTTAATGAGCTATTTTTTATTTGGAAGAAAAGATCTCAACATATTTAATGAACTAACTGGTAAGCTAAAAAAAAACCTAATAGGTGCGTAGGTGAACGTCGTGTTGCAACCCAAGTTTTGCTTTAAAATAATAATAGATATGGATGAAATGAGACGACAAGAAATTAAGTAGTTCAAAGGGGCTGGGTTGGTTGTCGCCTCAAGCGTTCTCTTTAAAACAATAATTACTTGTGAAGGAGCATGGGTGATCTATGTGATGATCAAATACATATAGTTTTTTTAGTTAATCTTTTAAACAGGATAGTTATTATAAAAGTAGGCGCTGTTTTGGAAGTTTTGCGGCTGTTTTAAAATTTATGCCTATATTTGATAGGAGGTAAGTCTTGTGCAGTGAAACTGTGAAGTCTCCTAGAATTTCAAGTATACAAAATATAGATAGATGCAAAAGCTTAAAGGCTAAAACACCTTTACATGCATTGAAATAAGTAGTAGAAAAGTAAATATATTTTTGAAAAAACATTCAAAAGTGTTGGTCGTCACAAACATGTCCTTTTCATTATAGGTAGTAGATAAAAGCAAATAATTTTCTTTCAGATAATTAGTGGACCACAAAATAGTAAGTGTAGAACACCAATTGAGAAATTGTTTTACGCTCATTGAGAAAGTGATCTAGATTAAGAAAGTGTCTTATATCAATTGGAAAAGTGGCATCTACCTATTGGGAAAGTGGCAATTATGTTAAAGTATTTAGAATTGGCTAGTTTCTAATTTTATTAATTGTTCACTTTTTTATTTCTCATTATGTAATTCTCTATATAAATCACCTTATAGTTAGTTTAAAGAAAACACATTATTGTTTACTAATAGTTTCTTATCAAAGTATCCAAACTAAATTCTTTGAGAACAAGCTCTCGATTCTACGCCTTTACTAACAAGTGACATTTATCTTTATTTATTTATTTGCTTGTTATTTTTCTATTTTTCATTTAGTATCATTGCACAAAATCAAATACAGTCATCATTATTTGGATCAGCTAACATCAGTTAAGATTTTCATCAGAGCATAATAGGGTCGTAGTATTTCAACGATATCTCTTCAACTTGATCTTGATTTGTGTGATTTCAAATTTGTTGAAAATCTAAAAAATTATCTTTCTAAAAAGATATTATTTGATATATTTTTATAAAGTTTTCAAAGTTCATCTCCATGTTTTTGTTGACAACAGAAGCGAAAGGTGAAAAAAAGATGAAAAATAAACTTGTGTACTTATCTAAGTCCAAGCTCATACGGCAAAAAAAAGACACATGAGGCATAAACATTTAGTTTCTTTTAGCCCAAAAGTTCAAACTAAAATAATTTTTATTCTTTTATTAATTTATTATACTTATCGGTGGACAACACATCGAACAATTAAATGTATAATTACAATCAAAATATTCTTTACTTAGGAAGGGGGAGGGGGCTATTAAGGAATGTATACAACACCCATTAGAAAGTATTCTAGATTAGGAAAGTGTCATATTCCCATTGGGAAGGTATTAATGAGGAAAGTGTACAACACACATTGGGAAAGTGTTCTAGATTAGAAAAGTGTCTTGTACCGATTGGGAAAATACCATATTCCCATTAAAAAAGTATTAATAAGGAAAGTGTACAACACCCATTGGGAAAGTGTCCTATTCCTATTGGGAAAGTATTAATTAGATTAGATTGCTTAGTATTAATTTTTTTATTTTAATTTTTACAATTGCTCTATCTATACATTTCTCATAATTATAATTCTCTATATAAACTCTATAAGGGTGTTACTGTAAGGAACACCCACTGTTGAAACTTGAACACCCACTGTTGAAACTTGAGGTTGAAGATGCATGTCCATTTTGGGTCGAAGCTTTGTTTTCGTGCCAAAATTGTTCCTATGTGGCTTAAGTTGTTGCAAGCCCAACCCAAAATTTCAGCCCGTACACTTAGGCTCTAATATGGGATCAGCCTAGCCCAACTCATCATCTCGACCCAGCTCAATGCTAGAACTATAGCCCGCCTAGGCCGGCTTCCAAACAAAAAGGAGAGAGAGAGAGAGAGAGAGTGGCCCGAGCTAGCACCACTGCCAACTCTCACAAAAAAAAATATTGAATCTGTATTGTTATACACTTTCTTTGATATAAGGCACTTTCCTAATCTCGAACACATTCTCAATGCGGTTGTAGACAAATTTCCCAATGAGTTTAGCACATTTTCTCAATGGGTGTCGCACACTTTCCTTAATTATAATAAAAAAACACATGTAAATGTGCTAAGTCACATGGTTAAGTTTTTAGATACACTCTTATCAGACTTCACATCCTGTCGATCCCCTATATATATTTCTCAAGTCTTGCTAAGTTTCTTTGCTACATATCTCTTTCTTTGGAAAAAAACATAAGGCCATGTTTGATTACTAGGAGAGAAAATTGCATTTTCCATAGGAAAACACAACTGTCAATTGTTAGATAGCCATTATAAATCTGTATAATTTTCTCTAACAAGCCATTTAAATCTGGATAATTTTCCCTCCTAAGCCCGAAATTCATTTCCCATCCAAATAGGTGAGAATTCATTTTCACCTGAAAATACACCTTCATTTTCTCATATGATTGAAATATGTGTTCTCAGTTGCAATCAATTAGCCATTCAAGGCATATCCCAGATGTATTTTCTCGGAAAAAAAATTTGTGTAATCAAACACGGCCTAAAAAAAAGAAAATCATCATCATCATAAGCTTTAGCTCGATGATCTGAGGTTGGCTTAATGAATCATATTTTTTTAATTTAATTTTATCTAAATTCATTGGACAAGTTTCTTAAAATCTTCTCTCAAAATTAAACCTCAATCTAATCTTTTAAATTTCAAGATTAATGATAGGATATGGCAAAGTTTTACACCAGCTGCTACCCTGATGTAACGACCCTCCTCATCTGAGCTTGAACAAACGATGCAGTGGAAAAGCAAAGTATGAAACACCCTCCATGCTTAGTGTAAATTCCAAGGAACTATTGAATTTTAGCAATTCTATATTTCCCAAGAAGCATATTCGATAGATCCGGACCATCCAATGGGTGGGCCATCTATTGAATATGATGTAGCTAAAAAAGAATGCTTAAATAAATGATTTTAATCATCAATTTAATGAATATTTTTTTCTGCTTGACATGATTGAGTACTCAAAAGGATTTATCTAGGTGGATGATTAGGTGGCAACTACAACGGCATATTTTTTTGAAAATGAGGAAAACCTGAGACACACTCTTAGGGGCCACTGATCCCATAAAAATCTTCAGCCCACCCTAGTGAACTTACACACCGAAATGAACCTGATTTATTTATAACCATCTGATCGAAGATAGAGTAGGGCACGATCCGGATCACTTTCATTACATTGTAATACAATCATCAATCTCATGATCATTAATCCATGATAATATATTTTATGAGGTGGGTCTTCCCATGAATGAAAATAGTACGTGGTATGGAAGATTGGGGGCCAAAAGGAGGTTTTGATCTCAAAAGAATCCCTTGGATTGAGGAGTAGCAGCCTTGAAGGGTGGGTCCCTCTCTATACACCTTTCTTTAACGTTATTGGGCACAATATAAAAAGAAGAGAAGACGAAAAGAATGTGATGGGCATGTGATCCAACAGCCTTTGTGTTCCCCCCTTATAACCAAATATGCAAAAATCTCACCATTCCATCTTTTTTTTTTTCTGTTTCCTCCTGTCTTTATCGGCATTAGGTCACCACTTTCTAATTAATCATGTTCAACTCTTATACAGATAAGATGTTCGTATACACTTTACTGTCCCATTAATGGTGTACATACCCATCTCCAGACTCCAACAATCGTTCCAAAAATCCAATCAGGTGATCCTGACATTGATCATGGGATCATATATGATCAAAGAGATTATACAAACATCTTAGTGGTGTAAGAGCTACACATTAGAGTATCATGTGCAGCATTTGCTCACGTTTGTAGGAGGCACGTACGTATACGTGAAAGAGATGTCTTTGCGAAAGTGTGGATCAACTTTAGTGTCCAGTAGAAAAAGAAAGGAAGAAAGAAAGAATGGGGATTATGGAGAAAAGACATCTCTGGTTCTTCTCTCCTTTTAATGTAACCCTAAAGTGTCTTAAAATTAGGTCACTTTTTTGAGAGGAAACAATAGGTGATGCCAACACTAATCTTTGGTATAGAAACTCTTTTGGACCTTTGCTATCAAAGACTGACTCTCGAAGCTGCTTTTTTCATGTCTCTTTTATTTAAGGAATAACACTTTTTTGCATGTACCCATAACCTCTATTATTGTTATCTTTCTCCCATTAATGGATTCCTCTCTATCAATCAAACAGTTCCTTTTCTATATTTCATTAATTCTTTCTTAAATCTACTAATTGGGTCTTCTATTTTAAGAACTTTTTAAGTGTTAAGAATATATTTTGATTGGAATCCAAATGTGTCCCTAGCATTGTAGCTCAATTGGTTGACATTCTCTACAGAAGAACAATATTGAGTGTAGATACCATATCTATCGACACATATCCCGACAGATGTTGGAATCCAATCGACTACGTCCTCGGCCTTATCGATGGAGGTAATTCACTATATATTTTAAGTGTTACAACAATTCACTATTTATCTCGAATATTGATAGAAATTCCAAATTCTAGATTTCAATTTCAACCCAAATATCGCACAAGTAGAACAAAATAAATGGTGGTATGAAATAAAACTCATGTATGGTTGGGTTGTATATTGTGGCAAGGTCCAATCACGGGGCTCTGTTGAAGATACCTGCTCATGAGTTTGGATTCGATGATTATTGGAATCAAAAATGAAATCACCTTACCAAAATATAAATATTAATATAGACAAAGCGATAAACCATAATTATGGTATCTCTTTTCCCTTTATAAAGTTGATTGAACTTTAGTTGCAAAGTGCAAACAAAAGGATAGAGGGCTTTCTTTCTTTTTTAATTTCTTTTCTTTTTTTCATCTCCATTATCTGTTTATTTTATAATTACAATTATCTCAAAATCAAATGCAAAAGAATGGACATTTCTGTTAAACCAAAATCAAAGATCATGACCCCAATAATAAGGGGAGGGAGATCATTTTCTAGAAGAAGTCATCCATGCATGAGATTTCTTTATTGATCAGCCTAAACACATTGAGAAAGAGAAATATTAATATTTCATAATATCAATTTTTTTTTTACTAATTTCCAAATGTATTTGCTCTAGGAGGATAAAAAATTGAGAAGTATGGGAGGAGCAAGGTTCATATAAAAGAAAAACAAAAATAACTGAAAATTGAAAAAGAAAAAGAAGAAGAATGCAAGTGCACTATCACTAAAAACTTCCTACAAATGTAAAATTTTAAATGAAAATTGAAATAATTGAATTATCAAGAAAAATGGATGTTTACTTTGTCAAAACATTAGTTTGCCATTAGACACGATTAGACGTCACTAAAAATTATAGCCTAAGGAATGCGGCAAGATCATCGAGTTTCGATAGACATAAACATCACGGGGTTATAGCTCATGTCGATATTTCAAATGCTCACATTATCTATTTTCTCTCTTCTGAATTAGATTATGATCGATGATCGCTAAAGAAGTAGATAACCCCGTTATGCCGTCGCAATGGCGGCATATATACAACGCTAGCATCTGTACTCTCCTTGTAATTACTAGTTTTGTTGTTGAGAGAATTTTGTATTGCAGCATTTTAGTAGCTATAATTTCTTTTTTCTTTTCTTTTTTTTGTCAAGCATGAGCAATTTTCACCAGAAAAGATTAATCTCATGTAAACCTAACAAAATTGATGAAATGCAAGCTAGCTATATACATCCTCATTGACCCTTCAACATCCCTCAATATGTCTTAGTCCGTCCATACAACTGGAGTACACAATGCAGCGTACCACCCTGTACTGAACATGTGACCCATCTTTTAATGACTAGTGGTCCACCTGATCTTGATCCACCAGGATCCCATTATCTGGATCTTTTATCCGTTGCTTGCCTATTTCTTTCGATCTAGCACTTCACAAGAACATGTATGCACGTACGTATTTAAAACGAAAAGAAAAATATGTAAGGATACCCAAATGGCAATAACGGTAACATAAAGGGTCTTATTTTAGAAAGACAAACTGGTTCTCCTGTCCATTTGATTAATATCAGACTGCTATTTCCTCGTGACCCAGAAATTGATTCAAATAAATGTACAATGTGCAGTAAGGTCGAGCATGTCTGACCGACCACCACCATGAGTGAGAGAGAGAGAGAGAGAGAGAGAGAGAGAGAGAGAGAGAGAGAGCTTGCTTAATTACATAAATATAAAAGAAGAGTTAATATTATAATAATAGGAAGAAAATACTGTGTTTCTCGCCGTGCAGGGAGGATCAGAGAAAGAGACAAAAGAGAGTGCGAGAAGAGACAGAAGAAGGAACCCTGTACATAAAGATTGATTCCCTTTGAGAGATATTTCTGGATACTAATATATATCCTCAGATCACTCTATTTTCAAATTGTTTTATCTGTATTCCTTCGTTTTTTTTTTTTAATTTGTCTTTCCTTGAAATCCTCATTTGGATTTACTTTGATTTTTAAAAAGTCTTCTGAAACCCCACTGGCGGTGGTCATGTGAGGGTTGTGAGGAAAGTGGGTTCACTTCACTGTTCACTCTCTCCGTCTTAGAAATTAGAATAGAATCTTCTTCACTTCTTACTCAGCTTGTAGACTTCTTCTTGATGGTGGTGGGGTCTCCGTAAGATCTGTTGTGCTGCTGACAACGACCCATCTATCTGATTAATTGCATTAATCAATGGACCCACTTCTTTGATTGGTCGTCATGGATTAAAAACCACACAAATAGGATAACAGCAACCATTTGATCATTTCTTTGATGGGTTCATACGATATTTTAAGAAGAAAAAAGAAAAACCATATGATCTTTGGACATAATGTCATAAAAATGTATTATTGGGGGGATGGCTTACATATCTACGAACGTCGTGTTTGAATTTGCTTGAGAGGAACATATATGCAGATGTAATATATGTAAAGTGGGTGGAGTGGTGGAGTTAATATAAAAAGCAAGGATCACGAGAGAAGGGTATAAAGTATAAACAAAACCCATATGAAGACTGTCTCCATGTCAGACGCTGCACCTGTGAAGTTCTCTGTGATAAAAGGTGGGTTTCGAAGGAAGGTAGGTGAAGAGAAGAAAAGAGGAGAGAAGAGAAGAGAAGGGAAGGAAGATTTAGAAGGTTTTCCTCTGAGGGGAACCATTTCCACATGGCTTAAGTTTTTGTTGATATGCACATGACTTTTTTTTAATTTATTTTTTTGTGAATGCTCGCTACTAAGCAAACCTTTAATGAAGTTGCACAATCCCGCAAAAGATAAAATAAATATATATTATAATTCAAATGTGTGGTTTTCAAGGCAGGTTTTCTTGTCTTTTTGTAGGTTGCATCTGTGCAATTTCCTTATGAGTTGCTTGCTTAGCATTCATTTTTTTAATACTTCTCTCTCTCTCTCTCTCTCCTAATTTTTGGAACTTGATATATGGTGGCTTATTAAGTGGATTCGATTGGAAGAAATCACTTAGAATATAGTTACCCTCATAAGATTTGAAACTTTTAAAAAGGAAGAAATTGTTAAAAAAAGAAAATAGGGAATGCTAGCAAGCAACGCCTTGCAAAGACGCAACCTGCCTGGAAAACAACACATTTAATTAAAATATATATATGTTTTTCGTGTCTTTCGCAGGGTTGAACCTGTGCAACACTTTAAAGGCGTTGCTTGCTAGCATTCCTGAAAGAAAAATACAAGGATGGTGTTCAGTTCACTTTTTCCTTTAAAATTAATAATTAGTATCATAGTCATGATCAAAATAATCAGTTGGGTATCTTTGTGGAATAATTACTCATCATTTTCCTGTTGTTTGGCTGTAGATCATCTCATGTCCCCACCTCCCCCTTTCACTTATTCAAGACAAAAATGAAAATGACCTCATCTCTTATAACAATAGTAATAATCCCCACATAATTTTTTTTCTTTACAAAGAAAAAGCTGAATTTTCAGTTATTCATGAAACTTTTAGGTTCAATAATTCAATCACCTGAGCCACGTCAGCAATCAAGCCAAGCCAAACCTAACCTAACCCCCAAGCAGCCTAACCTAGAGAGCTAGCTGAAGCAATTTGTCAGTAAAGGTAAGTGCTGGAGAGCATATAAGATATTGAAGTTTGGACTTGGGAATATATGAGAGAAGAAGAAGATGAAGAAGAAGAAGAAGAAGAAATGTCGTCATGGCAGGCTTTAAATCCATCACGTTGTTCGATGTACCCTTATACTGCAAGTAGAAAACGAGGAGGTGACTGTGGTGGGGATTGAAAAAAAAAAAAAAGGAAAGCTACAAAATGAAAAGAGAGGACACTCGATCGTTTGACATGAAACCACCCAAAATGCCCCTCTAATTACTATTTTCAGAGGGCATTTTACTTCTTCCAGAGCAGCAACGTTGTTTCTATGTCACTTTGGTTCTTCCAGAGAAGATTTTGCTTCCCCACTCTATGAAATGACATTGGTGCTCTAGAAATAGAAAATTTCCTATAATATATTCGTATCACCAGTAAATATTTATAACCCTCTGAACCCAAAACACCCCTGAACCTAAAATAGTTATGGAAAATTAAAAATTATTAAATAATAAATGAAACATAAATACATGGTAAAAGAAAAAAAAATTGTATATTAAATGGTAGCAACTCACCTGTGTGTGATTTTAAGTGGGTGAGTAGAGAGAGAAGAGAGTCACGGGTTTGCCTTGAAACTCCCCTCTTTCACAGTTCTAGACAGAGACACATATTCCCGCACTACAAAAACAAGGAAAAAGACAACAACCGCACAACAATTCGGAAACTGACCCCCCTCTCCTTCTTTACATTTTACAATTTACACTTACACACCCATCAAAACCCCACACCACCTTCTCCTCTCTCTCTCTCTCTCTCTCTCTCTCTCTCTCTCTCTCTCTCTCTCTCTCTCTCTCTCTCTAGATCTCTCTCAAGCTTCAATGGCTCTTATGCTAGACAATTGCGAAGGTGTCTTGCTGACTTTGGACTCTCACAAATCTGTTCCAGCTCCTTTCCTTACCAAAACTTACCAACTCGTCGACGATCCCACCACCGACCACATCGTATCTTGGGGCGAAGACGACACTACCTTTGTCGTCTGGCGTCCCCCTGAATTCGCTCGCGATCTCCTTCCAAACTACTTCAAGCACAACAACTTCTCCAGCTTTGTCAGGCAGCTCAACACCTACGTATGCTCTCTCTTTCTATCGCTCAAGAACATAGTTTGTGTATGTTTGATCGATTTTAATTGAATAAAAACTAAAATTTGATGTTTTCTTTATTGGGTTTGTGTAGGGTTTCAGGAAGATTGTCCCAGATAGGTGGGAGTTCGCGAATGAATTCTTCAAAAAGGGAGAGAAACATTTGTTGTGTGAGATTCATCGCAGAAAGACTTCTCAACCCCAACTCTCCATCAATCACCACCATCAATATCACCACCCTCATTCTCCGATTAGTGGTGGTGGGCAGGGTTTCTTTCCGTTCTCCGGCCGACTTAGCATATCGCCATCTGACTCAGACGAGCAACCCAATCGTTATGACTCGTCCCCACTATCGTCTCCAATAGGCGGTGGAGTCACAGCTGGAAGTGCCTGTAACAGCTCGATGTCAGCACTATCGGAGGATAACGAGAGACTCCGGCTGAGTAACTCCATGCTCATGTCGGAGCTCACACACATGAGAAAGCTCTATAACGATATAATCTACTTTGTTCAGAACCATGTGAAGCCTGTTGCTCCAAGTAATTCTTACCCTTCTTCGCTTGTGATCTGTAATAACCCATCTACACCAACTCCTTCCTTTACTTCTTCTAATACTGCAACGGTGCAAAAACCTCCTAATCAGCTTCTTGGGTTTTATCAGTCACAACCGAAACAAGTTCAGCATCCTAGTACCTCAACCAGCTCTCTAATGTTCCTCGAACAACCCAACAACAATAACGGTCGAACAAAACTGTTTGGGGTGCCTATTTATCCTAAGAAGAGATTGCACCCAGAACCCACATCTCCGACAACTAGGGAGACCAACAAGGCTCGGTTAATATTGGCTAAGGATGATTTAGGGCTGAATCTCATGCCGCCTTCTTCATGTTAGCTCCATTCAAAGAATCTAAGTTTACTTTTTTTTTCCTTTTTTTCTTGATGAATTGTTTTACTTCTCTTTGGTCTGAGAGTATGATTGTATGTGTGTGTGTGTGTGATGTATATAAGTTGGTGCGGTACTATCTTGTTCCCCCAGCCATGGGTGCAGGTGGGTTTTGGTTAGAGTGAAGTACAAAGCAATTAGTTAATTCATCCATGCCATCTGTTCTCTTCTGTCTTCCTTTCTTTCTGATTTATTAATTGCTCCATCGATTATCTAATCTCTGCATTTCAAGTAACATTAATGTATGAGAGAGAGAGAGAGAGAGAGAGAGAGGAAAATCTGAGAAGTGTCACAGGTTTAGGTAATTCTCACTGACTATTTCTGAGTCTAGGTCTTTCTTTGCTTAATCCCATTAATGGAGCATACATGTACACCTATCTACTAGGTAGTAGATACCAAGAATACTTGTGAAATAATGCAAAAAAAAAAAGAGTAGCTGACACCAAATGATTATTAACCCTAAAATCTAATTATCATTATCATCATTATTATGGTTACCACTATTATTGTCAAAAAAGTGTACTAAGATTAAGATAACCAGCGACTCATAATGTTGTATGATGAAGGTTATAATCTCCATTTCTCGTTTTGATAGACTGTTAGTTACGCAAAGTATGGAAAGAGAGAGAAAGAGAGAGATGTAGGGGGATCGATCTCTGACTGAGGGAAAATATTCGTTGATGTTTGAACTCTGAAACGTTTCAATCAAGCCCTTCTACTTTCTCTTTCTCAGCACGAAAAACCTTTGCCTTTTCCTACTTTAAGTATCTGATCGCACCCTTTAATCCTGTCTTTGGATCCTCTCTTCTCAGTCTTCCCCCTCCTTTCACTTATTCCAACCTTTATCTCCTTCCAAACAAATTCGAGAGAGAGGGTCCTTGACTGTTAGATATACGACACCACCTTTGCCCAAAGCCCCATAATACCATCTCTTTTAAAACTTTGCTTCTCTCTAGATCCAATTCCATCCCCCCATAGAAAGAAAGTTTTCATATAAAGTTTGACTAAGCATTTTTAGTGTTTGCTTCCTTGACTGTTCGTTTTCTTCTTTATTTGAAAGAAAAAAGAAGAAAGACTGGAAGATTGAGAGAGAAAGAGAGAGAGAGAGAGAGAGAGAGAGAGAGAGAGAGAGAGAGAAGAAGAAGGAAAAAAAAAAGAAAAGTAGAAAGTCTATTGGAAAAGGAAAGATGAGAAAGAGAACAGGTAGATTCCTTGAGGAGGTCTTCAAAAGAAAAGGGAAAGAAGGGTAGAAATTGAATATCTTTGGAACCTAATGTACACGTGTAATCATTTTGTTTGATGCAAAAAAAAAAACCCTAATTCCCTCTGGTTTGACACCTTCGTTGTAGCAGTAGGCCTTCTCTTTAGGGGTCGCACGTGTTTAGGGGGTTGTACGTGTGATGCAGGTTGTGACCTCGAGTCGACGGAGAGTAGAAAGTTGGAAGGTGGGCTTAAAAGGAAACACAGACAGGGTAAAGGTGCTTTAGGAGAAGAGGGAAGGTGTGTTTGCTTAGCAGGCGTGTTGGACTACGGACCTGCTTTTGGAATTTTACAAGAAGGAGCGTTTTTGTTTCCAGTCCTCGAGAAACTTTTGCTGTCGCATTGCTACAGCAAAGGTTAGAACTTAGAAGTATAGGTGGGGTCCTTTTTTTTAAAACAAGCGGGTCCCACTCCTCAACGTTTCTATCGTAAGAAAACACCATGTGGCAATTCTTTTGGGCCCACATACCCATCGGAAAAGATTATTCTAATAAATCTTTGATCAATGAGCCACGTGGCATGCTTTGAGATGACTGACCTTGGCACATCCCTAAGTGGACCTACATACCAAAAATCAGCCAAATAATACTCCAACCCACTGTCAAAAATAAACCCATGAAAAAGACTCCAATCCAATAGCTAGAATCACTAATCAGGCGGATTTTTGGTCTGTAGGTCCACCTAGGGATTGGCCACGTGGCTCATCTGTCATCACAGATTTACTCATCAGAATACGAGGGAGAGATTTGCAAACCTCCTAACGTCGCTATAAATGTTTTGTGGACCTACTCCAAAAATCAGCTTGCTTGGTGATTTCTAGCCATTGGATTTGAACATTTTTTCATCATGGGCTTCTTGAACAAGTCCAAAGATGAGTTCTAAATCCATGATGTAAAATGGCTCAAATCCAACAGCTAGAAATCACCAATCGATGAGGCTGATTTTTGGTGTGTAGGTCCACAACGTGATGGGCAAAACATTTATATAGGGTCAGTGAGCCTGAAAGAGTCCCACCTGTTGTAATCCGGCGACGTTGCATAATAGTTTTCTCTATCCCCATGAAGGATGGCGCATCCCTTGGTAGAATTACACACCAAAATTGGCCTGCTCGATGATTTATAGCCGTTGATTTGTGTACCAAAAAAATGCTCGAATCCAATGGTTAGAAATCACTCTACGAAAACTGCTCCAAAGAGCTAGAATTAATCACCAATCAGATTGATTTTTGGTGTATAGCCCACCAAGGGGGTCGCAATATTCATGAGTCAGTGGGCCCAAAAGAGTTGCCACGTGGTGTTCCCCAGGTCTAGGGGATTTAGAGAGCAATTTTTTTCCTTGGGAAAGTTTATCACTAAAAATTGATCCGGGAGTAGCACTTAAATTTGGAATGCACTTTCGTTTGACATAAGAGGAAACCTGACGTGTTGAACATTGATTCCTGTCCTATGGCTTGGTCACCCTAAAAATATTGTGATGTGGCACACTTTTCCGGCCCACTGGCCCATGAATCATGAATGTATGGGCCAGCCGTTATGAACTATCCTCCAAAAATCATGCGGGTAGGTAATTCATGGTCATTATTTTCATCATGGGCTTTATGAACAAGGTCATGCTACATCCATTATTCTCAATGAAGTTTCACATCCGACGCCTCTTAGATATGGTCATTTATGCATCAATCTGGATTCTGGAAAGCTCAATAGGGGTGCAACTAGAGATTAGGCCCATTGTGCTTAATCCAAGCCCACCCCAAGCTGTTCATGTCTAAGCCCAAGCCCCACTCAGGTCTGGTTGGGTGGCAAAATTAACACAAAAATAAAGGTAAACTACACCTTTAATCATTTGACTAACGTTTAAATGGGACACGCATCATGTGTTTGTTAATGCACCCATGAAAGGACGATATTATTACAATTAAAATGCTAACCGCGTGTGATTCAAGTCCGTTTTAACTTAAGTCAACCATTGTTAAATTAGGTCGATCAGGTCAAGGGGGTAATCCTAAAGTTTGAAAGTATAAGGGGGTACTACTATATACTTACAATTTTCAGGGGGGTGTTACAAAAATAACCTAATAATTATTATACATTTAAAAAGACAATTCAAAAAATTATCTTCACTTGATCATTGATGTTAATAGAGGTCAGGTTTCAGAAATCTGAGCCAGCCCAAGCCAAGGTCAGGTTAATTTGGCCTTTTGAACTCAACTTGAGCCTGTCCAAGTTGCATCCCCCCTACCGCAAAATTGGTGAACAACTTGCAGCCCAAACATCACCCGATGTAATGATCCTAGCCGTTGGATATATGGACCCAGATTTTACTTAGATCTTCCACGAGGTTAATTGAATAATCGGGCCCTGCATGCGTACAATTACATACAATGTGGACTGACAGCTTCACAAGGTTGAGAGCCAAATGGCACACATACACACTCCTGTGTTCGTGTGAAATATGTATTGTCACATAATTAGAGACTATGGCCCATAAGCTTCACGAGCTTAGAAGTGACCGATGTAGTACCGTAGAGGAATGGGTCCTACTCCTACCAAGGATATCTTCTTGGTCGAAATTGAACTTGAGAGGTTGATCATATCTGATAATTTGCTAGGTCAGCATCAACGATCAAGACGATCGATGGACAAGAACTAGGATTATTCATGTCATAATGGAGCTTAAATAATTGCAAGAAGGCGAGGATGATAATAATAATGTCAAGGATTATCCGATCGATGAGCAAAAAATAGTATTCATGTTGCTAACCTCAAATTGTTAAGAAAAAAAGGTAATGATGATGATGATATATGATTGATCCATACTTATGCGGTAAGTATCCATAATGGGCCACCGTGCTTGCTAAGCAAATTAAACTTCCAAGCTATACCCTAGATAGGGTGATTTCAACTCCACAGCACCTACAACACTATAGATGAAGTAAGCTTGAAACCAAGGTCGGTATAAAAGACTGGGGGTGTTACCTTTTTCCATTACAACGGCTGTCATAATGAATTAGACTAGTCACATAATTAGAGACTGCTATGGCCTATGAGTTTCATGAGCTTAGAACTGAAAGCTGATGTAATAACGTAGAGGAATGGGTCCTACTCCTACCGAGGATGTCATCTTGGGCCAAATTGAACTTGGGAGGTTAATCATATATATCTGATAATTTGCTAGGTCAGCATCAACAATCAAGATGATGGACAAGACCTAACATTCATGTTGCGGAGCTTAAATAATTGTGATAAGGCGAGGATGATGATGATGTCAAGGGATTATCAGATCGATATGACCAAAAAAAGTATTCATGTTGTTGACCTCAAATTGTTAGGAAAAAAGGTGATGATGATGATGATTGATCCATACTTATGCTGTATGTATCCATCCATAATGGACCGCAGGACTGGGCCACAGGCTAGAATCTGTGCCAAGCAAAACTTCCAAGCTATATACCCTAGATAAGGCGATTTCAACTCCACAGCACCTACAATACTATGTACAGTTAAAACGCTGTTGTAACGGATTTGGACGTCCCCCGTTCAAAAAATAGCGACTGTTATTTTTCCATTATAACAAAAATAACAAGCGTTATTTTTGGAAAAAAATTTGTGCCAAAAAAAAAAAAAAAACGACCATTATTTTCTGTTATTTTTTTGTTTTTGAAGTTTTGAATTCAAAATTTCAATTTTAGCGCCAATTTTTTCATTACTTTCCCGTTATTTTCCATTTTTGCCCCTGAGCATTACAATTCGTTATAACGGAAAAAATGGTAATGGCCCAGTCTGTTATAACGGCCCTTTTTAAACCTTGCTTGAAACCACAGCCTACACACCAACCATCTGCACTTCATGTTGTCGATCCCTTGGTGGATCCACAAGCCAAAAATCAACCTGATTGGTGATTTCTAGCTATTGAATTTATTTTTTGTCATGGGCTTTACTAACAGGCCCATGTGGTGGTTCAAAGCCCATGATAAAAATTCTTGAATAAACGGGTTCAGTGTAAGAGGATGCCCCGAAGTATATTTTTTCTTTCTTTTTTTTTTGTAAACATTTCTTTCTTGACGACTGAGAAATGGAAAAAAAAAATTATATCAGTTGCATTCCGGGCTTTACTTATGGGCCCATATGGTGATCCGAAGCCAATTATAAAAATGGATAAAAATATAAAACTGTATGCACGCCCGGTGGGACTCGAACCCACAATCGCCTGATTAGAAGTCAGACGCCTTATCCATTAGGCCACGGGCGCTGCATTTTGAAATAAATCTTAGCTTTATTATATTTAATTATTGCAGACCATGAATCTCCTCTGAAACCTAGCGAGAAGTGTCATTTTTTAATTTTTTGCAGAAGAGCTTCTTCACTCTTCAGTATAAAAATTCAGTTTTTGAGTTGATTTCCTTCTGGTTTTAATAATGGAAGCAGTGATCGCTTCATCTCCGAAAGACGCTGGGGTTAGTTGTTGGGAGTTGGGACCTCCATTCTGACGCAGAGCCCTCGCCTCCTCTTCTTCCTCCTGCTCCGCTCTCTACTGATCCTGGAACAAGGTCTCTTTCTTCACATTTATATTTCTGAATGAATTTGTTCAATACATTGTTTCATGGAACTATAATGGTTTCAAGTACAAGTAATTCGAGTTTTGCTGAATCAAACTTTCTTTCTTTGTCTTGAAAACTGATTTGTTTGGGATCAATTGAATACCTGACTCAAATTCAACTTCTCTTTGCCAAATTATCGAGAACATTTCTGCTATAAGTGTAGTTGAGTGGATCGATTCAGTTTGATACAGTTTATGTGAAAACCAACTTGTAGAAATCTCAGCGCCTAGTGTCCTAATCACCCCACCATGCTCAATCTCAATTAAATTCTAGAAACCTAGTTCTTATGGAGACATGGAGACGAGACGATTGCAACTGATCAACCGTAACCAGTACACGTTCAAAAGCATTCAAATATTACACACAGAACATAGGTAATTCTATTCATATGGATTACCGAAACCACGTTCCAGGAGCATGGTAATGTGAATATCTGATTTAAGGTATTTTTCACGAGATAAAAGCATTCCTCAAATTTCGTTAAGTATAAATTTTTACAAGGTCATGTTTGGTTAATGTGAATGTCTGAACACTCTCTACGTGTGACCGAGATCGTTTCAGGTTGTGGAGGGGTGCAATGCAATTATCGTGTCTGCTTCTGAAGATCGGACATGTAAGGTTTGGTAGGTTTCTAATTAAGTTGTAGTTCCTTTCATGTCCGAGATATACGAATGGTTGCATGGCAACAATATTAAACTGCCGTTGAGGTTCAGCTCCAGAGTTGATATATATCATGCTTAGATGAACTTTTATATTTAGATCAGATTAACACCTATTACATTAATATAGTATTCCATGAGCTCAATAGTCTCCAACAATATAGCATGCCTACAAAGCTGGTTTTTCATATGAAAAGGACATTGTAATTAGCACTTGGGAGTTTAATTTTTCAGGAACGAGCCCGTTTAAATGTCAAAGTGTTTGGTCTTTTATTTTGCACTTGCATATATTCTTAAGTGATGGTTACTTCTTCAATTATCACTTAGGTTTTCTTTTCAAACTCAAGTGGTTCCTTTCTCCATAGTGCAATAGCATGGAACCTTAGGCATTTGATTGTGAGACTTTGCATCAAGTGCAATCTACGATCTGAGAAGATCATGTGGACTTAGATCTTCATGACATTCAATGCCATTGTTCTTCTATATTGTCCATGACTATTTGATTCTCAATGATTTGTTGAGGCTCTTGCATATTTGGTACCAACAAATCTGCATGTGAGATCTTTGAGTACAGTCCATGAAAACGTCCAAAAATCATATTAGATTGATACAGATAGCAGACAAATCCATACATCAATAAAAGCCGTGAATTTATGAACACTAAATCCACAATAACTCTACAAAATCTCCATTGCCCGTCTCAGATAAACCAATCAAACAGAGAAAATATGAGCGAAACTTATAACATCAATAATATGAGCGAAACTTATAAAACCAATGAAACCTAGTTCATGGGAACATTAAATCAGCAAAATCGAAGAACCAATTTCAGATTAACAAAAAAAAGAGACAAACTAAATCAATTTATCTAACAACAAAACTAAATAAAGAGAGAAACAAAAACAATGTTTCTAACAACTGAGAGTAACCCCACATAAATTTGAGAATAACCCACATGAATTCAAAAAAATAAAAATAAACAGTTTTCTCTATGAAACTAAAATAACATGTTGTTTTAGATTCTTAAACCCTAATAAAAAAAACCAACAAATCTCAACAACCAAACAAACACAACCTCTATATGCTCAGTGAGAAAATCAGTCACCAATCAGGCTGAGGATGGGATATCCTAACCCAATTGGCGATTCAAATAGAGAAGGGGAACCCCCAAAACAGAAAGAGATTAAGAAAAGGAGGAAAAATGCAAATACAGATTAGATGAAAGCCAAACCACAAATGATAAAAAAGAAATTCACAGTAGGGTAAAATCATAGAGAAATAGATCTTCGGTGGTGGCAAGGTTTTGCTTTGCGATGAAGTTCAATCAGACGAAGGAGGAGAGGATAGGTGAGCTTGGAACCACAGAGTTATGGTTTCAGGGGTTACAACACTGTGAGAGAGCGAATATGAACAACTGGTTCAGAACCCGTTCCAAAATTTCTTGGTCTTACGGTCACGAAGGCGAGAGGACAGAGGGGGAGAAGAGCGATCATGCGTCAAGATGGTGGAGAGGAGAACTTGCAAAGCTATGGTAAGTGGAGAGTGTTGGGTAGATGTGTTAGACGGTTGTGAAAATTGCAATAGAGAGAGGAGAGAGAGAGACCCATTAAATGCTCAAGTACTGAGAGAGGGGATATGAGGGCTTGCAACATGTGATAGAGCAAGGAGATTGGAGAGCGCGAAGGAAAACATGAGTGGGGTGGCAACAGAAATAATTGCGTGGGAGTGAGATTGTGATTTTAGTGGGTAAGATCTGACCATACAAATTAGATGGATGGGAAGATCTGGACCACTCTTTATGGGGTGGGATAAGAAGGGGAGACAACCTTTGTCCCTTATTATATAGATGTATATATATATATATATTGTATGATTTCGATATATATCAGCTTCTCTAATATATTGGGTCACGATTCATTATAGGATTTCTCTCAAAATATGGAATAAATTGTATGGATGTGTCAGTGTATCAGGTTTGTATGGGTCAGCGTGACACTTTGTATCAGTGTTTGACACCAACATATGTGTCCGTGCCATTGTTACATGGATCATGTTTGTGGTCTTGACTCGAACAGTTATTTTTTGTTCACACACATATTAGCAATTTAGCATATATTAGGTCATCATTACTGAAATTATTTTGCAGTACTTCTCTAGATCATTTAGAAGGCTAGGAATATCTAAAAATAATTTTGGGGAATGCATGGATATTAGAGTACATGAGTGAAGTATTGACTTTGGTAGGTTAAAATTAACTGTAGAATTTTCTAGTTTAGATTTTTTAATGAATTTTTTTTGTTGATAATTTATTTCAGTTTGATTTATTTTTTAAATATAAATTTACAATTTGAGTTAATTTTTTGAGATATATATGATTAGGTGCACTGGAAAATGGATTAGAGTTGATAAATCTGGTAGATTGGTACGATAGATTAAAAAGAGAAGAAAAATGTAAGCGGAGAAAATGCAGGAATTAGGTTTATGGACCCCCTCCCCCTTGTATTTAAACTGAGGCAACATGTAGATACTCATGGGTATACCTACAAAGTGGAAGACTAACGTTGATGCCAATATTCAAATCATCAGGATAAAATCCAAATCAACCGAACAATGGCTTCTTTTGTGGACTGCCAAATGAACTTCAATGATCGTCTAAAATCAAGCAACTTATGAGATGGTTAGGATCCTCCAATCGGTATCAAAAAATGTGTATCAGTTGGAGTTGACTTTACTTTTTACAAAATGATAACCACTCTTAACTATCAAAAGTATACTTTTTTTCTGAACTATGGATCTAGTACTTTTGGGCCATCCAAGATTATTCCAAATGCATTTCTCATTGTTTCCGGTAAGTTTTCTTTATGTTTCTTGTAGCATTTCTGGTACGTTACCCACGTGTTTGCTAAATTTGGGGAACTGGATCACACCTGTTTCCCAAATGCGTTTCCCCAGTAACACCTATTCTTGTTGGAAACCCCATTTCCAATAACAATGGTGTTGAGATTTTTTTATTTTATTTTTTATTCTATTGCTGCCAACGTATTTTGCTGCTGTGATAAACTTGAAACCTTGGCAACTGATCCTTTTTTCGCCCTTTTTCAGTGACAGGGTTCTTCTGCTGCTGCGAAAATGAAAATTGGAGAGACTTAAGGCTAGACTTCAAAAGATCTCTGTAGATGGTCTATCAATGGAATCAAATATATGCAGACCTGTCACTTGTATGTAAATGAGCTTATGGATGATGGCCAAACAAGGGGCCATAATGAAAACACCACCTGAGACTCAGCTGACTACTTGCAGACAGAAATCAATCAAGTTTTATTGGTATGGTTAATGTATGCTTTGGCTAAGCTAGAAGTTCCATTGACTTATTTGTTCAAGAAATGTAGCAGAACTATTTGGAAAAATCAATGATAAGAATCACATTGTAGCTGAACTGACTAAGCTTAGCTGAGCAGTGTTTAATTGATATCTTTAGTCACAATAGATACTATCAAACTTGATGACTCCCAGCCTTAGTAGACACTACTGGTAATCCAAACCAATGGAACAAAATACTAGGGGCAGTTTCTAAACCGAAATCACTCAATTCACAAATAATCCAAGTCTATTACCTAAGATACGTCTACCTCTATTATAGACTATATGCGGTGTTATTACTTCAATAGAGCAATGCCACATCCTCTTAGGAAAACTGTGGTTAGTCAAACAAGGAACTGTCTATAACCACAAAGATCACATCTAAACACTCCACAAAGAAGGGTGAGCTCAATCTTGTGGGGACTCCAAACCCAGTCCCCGTCATTGATGGAGTCCCAACAGAACCGATCCATTTATATGGTCAAAGAAAAGGTGGTTCTGCAAAAAGGACAGTTAGTGGCTGCATTAGTGACCAAAGAAGTTGCAGAAATGAGTTTATCCTATCTTTTTGGGAGTAGACAGAACATGGAGGAAAGACTGGTGGGCATGATGAAGGAATTGAAGCTGCTGAAAGAGAAATTAGCAGGCATAGAGCTTGCGTTGTGTTGAGATATTTCTAAGAAAGAGGGACAAGCTCGCCTACTAACTTAGGGATATTGATGGGCTGGCCCTGCCTGCAATGATTTTGAGCTTGGGCTGCATTTATAGGCCCAACAGTGAACACATGGAGCATGAGCTTAATTTTAAGGCCTGTTAGATAAATGGATGAGCTTGGGTCTCAATTGTTTTAGGCCTGTACCAGGGCGGGTAAGGATTGGGTAGCCATTAACACCCATTCCTACTGTACTAGGTTGTCCTCTATTGTTGTTCTGAGAGGACTGTTGTAGCTTTGCTCTAGGCTTAGTACTGATACACTTCTGCTGCTGTCTATGTGATGATCCTTCATCTGCTGCTGCTTCGTGCATTGAAAACCTGCCCCCACTCTTTAGATTGGTCAAATTCTTCATCTACATCTTTCTTATTTTCTCTTACTAATAGTCTCCAGTCCTTGTTGGCTTATTGGGCTCGTTGTTCAGATCTGTGGCAGGACTGTAATTGGGAATCATATCTCCACATTTTGATTGTTTGAATCTAGTGGAAGTTGGACCTTAACCTGCCACATGTTTGATTCTGTGGCAATTCTTGCTGTTATTCTTGTTATCGACTCTAGCTTATTTTTTCCTGCATCAATTATCATTGTACCATGACCTACGCCGAATCTCGAGCACTTCTTTTGATTATGTTGTTTATAATAGCTGTTAAATTGATAAATTTCAACAGTACAATCTTTTTGTAAAATATAAATCTAATGTTGGAGTTGTGAGCAAGTGTGTATGAATGTTGGAGTTGTGAGCATGTGTGTATGAATGTTGGAGTTGTGAGCATGTGTGTATGAACAGATGTATGTATTTACAGGAGTGGCATCTTATGTGGATTAGTACCTAACGTCATCCTTTAAAGATTAGCTTCCATAAATTAGGTCCTTCAACATTATAGGTGTGTGAACTTCTAAGTGAATTTTGGGGCTCTAATGAACGTATCGCAACTGTTAGTTACAAGTTTGATGTTTTCACATACAGCCAAGCGTAAATTTTAAGTGAAGCACTTCCATATCTAGGAAGATTTTCCAAAGGCAGGTTGGGAAAAGAAAGTCAAATATACATTAGGAAATTCAGGAGTTGCTAGTGTATGTGGATGGAAGAGTTTTTGGGGGCATTACATGGAAGTCCTAGATGGATTTGTTATTTTAGTAAAGTTGATAATAGGCATAGGTTTAGGAAATCTTTCTTCATAAAAGTTGTGGGATGTGTGTATGTTCTTTTATAGCATGTGAATGAACTTCCGTTGTTTTTGCTTACAGCTCTACAGCAAATCATGACATAGCATTTCGAAGAGCCTATCTTTAATTATTTGCTTTCTTTTTCTTATGGGTGTGTTTTCGTAGTATATAATCTCACACAGTGTTCCCAAAGATTTTCCCATGAATGGTGTCAGATCTTACTGAAATTTCCAAAATATCTTTGCTGGATTTCTGCCTTCCAAACAGATCCAATGTTTGAACTGTGAAGGGTGACCGGTCTCATGATTGAATGAACAGAATTTCCTATTAGTTTCCTTGCGTACAACATCAGAAAGGCTATTTAATTCAATTTACCACCTTTATTAAAGCTAGGTTTTCACACTTGTTGGTATGCTCTGATATTGTGGGTTTTCTTTTGTGTATCCTTGTATCCATTTTCTCATACTCTTCATTGAGGTGCCTGTTTTGGAAAACCATACTTATGTGTGAAAATAGTTCCCATCTTAGGTTGGGAATCCAAACCCTTTTTTTTTTTTCTCGAGCAATAGACTTTGATTGAGCAAAGGAAAGAAAACGAAAAGAACTCTACTAATGATTGTCACAATTGTTCTTCTGCTGCTGTGAACTCTTCTTATTGCTACCACCTTATACTTTTTTGAGTTCTAATCATAGTCTCCAATTAGAGTACGAACTACATTTTCTCTCTTCCTACTTGCAACGGCTTGATTAGTGAATATGAACAGAAGGTTGTAATACAGTGTTGCGACCCTATTAGAAAGAGTCCTAATCTAGAATTAGGTCTCTATTTTAGTTAAGAGTCCGTTGTAATAAAGAGTCCTGATTTGATTGGAATTGGGACCCTTAGAATAAGTTTCCTATTTTAATTAGGATTTGACCTAGGTACGTCTCTCGAGTCTTGAGTCTATATAATGTAATCGACTATTGGGAAAGAGAGAAGAGAAGAAAAATATTAAAGCACAAAAGTGTTAGAACGTGACTCCCTCCAAAAGTCTTCGTTCGGAACCGGATTCCTAACATACAGGATCGAATGTTTGGGTACAGGGGAGCGAGAAATCAAGTTACTGGGAGGAATAGTCTCCGGGCCAAAATACATGAATTAGAAGAAAATCAAATTCAGGAATACTTTATGAGCTTGTGAGCCATTGCCTGTGTTAGTCCATTTTTTATTGAATATTTTTGAGAACTGCTATCATTTTCTATGAGCTCCTTGGTTTGGTTGAGTTGGGTTTTGCTGATTGGCCACGCTTGGATGTTGCGCAATAACTGATTAATCATCTGATCAATCACCTGTTTTTAGATTAGTTAAAAGGATATATGATCAATCGATTAATTCTGACTTTTTGGGTACTGGCCATCTGAATGGATGTTGATTTGCTTTAGGTTCTTGATGAATAATGATATAAATTTATACAGAAACCCATCTGTACAAGACTTGGAACAGTTGTTCATTTCCGAGCAAACAGTTGTTAAATAAAAAGTATCCAACTTCACCCCCCAAAAGTCTATATGTAGTTATACTGTCATGGCGTTGGAAATCAGAGACCCCTTTACCTGTTAACATCATTCTCACTCCACCTCCAACAAAGATAAGCCTCAATAATGTCTCCTCAACCAAACCCACCTTCAAAGCTCATGCCCTCTTTTTATGATTTTAGAGAGAGAGAGAGAGTTGGAAGGTGAACAATCTGAAAGATGCGTTTTTACAGCTTGACTGTTGATTTGTGCAATTGGGTAAGAAGAAAACGATCCCTTGAGGTGATGAAAACCATGAAGAGAGAGAGAGAGAGAGAGAGAGAGAGAGAGAGAGAGGGAGAGGGAGAGGGACCACCTTCTCATTTGTTTGATAAGTCACTCATTATTTGTAGATTTTAATTTATTTATTTTCTGGCAATGCAGTTCCCAAGGAAGGAAGGGCGGGGGGGTGGTAGTGGCAATATCTTATGAGTTTTATTGATTTTAAATGGAGTGGGGAAGAGAAGATAAGGTGGTGCTCCCGTGATAATGCAAAGTAAAAAAAAAAAAAAAAAAAAACCCCACCCAACAACAAGATCTCTCTCTTTTGGATTCTTTTTATCCAATCGAACCTCTGTTTGCAGAGAACATGTCCCTTTATTCATGTCTTCTTCATAGAAATTTATTATTAATGGCTGGATACTGGAGAGAAAAAGAAAGAAACAGAGTTTTTTATCTTTATTTTTTCTACCTGTATACTGCTGCTCTGAGATCAGGGGGGGAGAAGGGTTTTCTGTGTTTTGGATTGGGAGTTGCAGAAAAGAGGGCAGGCAACCCAACATCACATGCTTCTCTCTCTATTTCCTTCCTCCCCCACTTTTCAAACTCCTCTGCTCAAATCCAACCAATCCCTTTGGACATCACTAGCTGTAAAAACTAAACCAACCTTTTATTACCTGACACCCCACCAAGCCAATCAGAACGGGTCTGAAAGAGCCCTATCAAATGTGGGTAAAGGGGTTGGGATCTCCGGACCTAAATTTTTTGACATAAATTTTTACCGAAAATCTCATCCGTGGATCCCGAGAATCCAACGGTGCTTGACAGTGCTGAGCTGGCATTCACTTGTCTGTTGATCGTGCCTTTTGACACACTTCTTGGGACCTCTGACCCATTAGTGTTTGTCCCACACATTGGTGAACCAACAAACCAAAAATCAACCTCATGTATTTTGTACACATCGGATTCAACCATCTTTTCGTTGGACCTACCTATTAGGAAGAGGGGTGTCAACCGTTCGGTTCTGGTTCGGTTCCCAAAGCACCCAGAACCAGAACAATATTGTCGGTTTTTATCAGTTTCAGTAATTATTGGTTTCCGGTTCTCAAAATGATGGATCCGGAACTGAAACTAACCGGAACCGATTATTTGGTTATGGTCAGTTTCGGTTCCAGTTCTGTCGTATATTGGTTCCAATCTTGATAATAATACAATTTTAACACTATTTATATATTGGTCCGATTCTGATTTATTTTCATATTGGTTTGGTTCCAATATCAAATTACCCAGAACTGGAACCGTTATTTTTCGGTTCAGTTCCGATTCCAGTTCAGGTTCTTTTTTAGTTGGTACCCAAAAATGTGGAACCAAATATATTGGTTCGGTTCCAATATCAAATTACCCAGAACTGGAACCGTTATTTTTCGGTTCAGTTCCGATTCCAGTTCCGGTTCTTTTTAGTTGGTACCCAAAAATGTGGAACCAAATATATTGGTTCGGTTCCAATATCAAATTACCTAGAACTGGAACCGTTATTTTTCGGTTCAGTTCCGGTTCTTTTTAGTTGGTACCCAAAAATGTGGAACCAGAATTATTTTCGTTTCCGGCCGGTTCCAATTGATCACATGACTATAACCGTTCGATATACAAAGCCTTGTTTTTTTTGAGTCTGTCTAGAGCTACACCCATTTCTTACATCTACTTCTTACACCCGGTGGTGGGGCCCACATGGAAATCATGTTGGACAATCCAACCGCATAGTGAGTTTTTCATACTATGACCCTCCTCACAAAAAATCGGGGCATTTCAACATTCATAACGTTATAAAATTATGACTTTCATTTAAAAAATCAAGACCATCCAATTAAACCATTATTTTCGGTCAATTTTTTATATGGTTAGCAATTTCGAAGTGAACAGATTTTTGACAACGATGATCATCATGTCAAGGAAAACTCAATGTATGATTGGATCGTCTAACATGATCTCCATGTGGGCCCCAACCTCGGGCGTGAGAAGTGGATGTAAGAAATGGGTGTAGCTCTAGACGGACTCTTTTTTTCTGTCTTGATGTTCAAAGGAATGGTATAAATCAGAGGGTTACAATCACTCCAAAAGGGAGGATCTTGGAGATACCAGATACCGTAGATTGAATCCGTTGAATAGTGGGTCCTACATTTCTTGCATGCTATTTGAATACTTTGTCTACTGTCTATGATTTACCTTAGATTTTCCATTCAATACTTCATGTCCAACGTAACTATGAGAACACAAAATAAACTGACTCATCGTTGCTCTCTCACACGCTTACACACACAAACGAACGCTGACACACGTGTGCGCATCGCTGACATACGCACGTATGGGACTGCACAATGTGGTCCGAAGTCGAGGGCATAATGACATAAATTAGGGTTGGGAGCAGTCAAAACACTTTGTCCTTTTCTCAAAACAATCTTGTCGTTTTCTTTATTTTTTGATCTACTCTTGTACACCCTAGATTTTCCCACATCAATGTCTACAACATTTCGTGCCGAGTGGGGCCCACAACAGTAACCCACCAATCAGAACTTAGCACTTAGGGTGAAAGAAAACGTTAAAAGACAAGTTACCACCATTTAGGGTTTAATACTCCCAAAACAAGAAGGGGAGTTATAACGAAAATAGCGGCCGTTATAATGGAAACGGAGACCTCCCCGTTATGTTACGTATCATTTAAACGCTCAGAAAATAATGGCCGATATTATTTTTTTTATAACGACCCCTTTTTTTAACAACGGACATCATAATGATAATAATGGCCGTTATTTTATGCAAAAATTCGTTAAAAAACTACCAGTTAATTTCCGTTTTTCCCCTTTCTCCGTTTTTGCCCCTGTACAGTAACCCCCCCAGTCCGTAATACCGTTATAACGGCCCCTTTTAAACCTTGGTTTTATGGATTGTTAAGAGCTTCACCACAGTAAGTTAGTTAGTTCCAGCAGGAGGAGCAGTTGTTGCATCAGCTCCTGATCCATCTCGAAAAGCGTTCCCGGGCAGTGCAACAGCATTAGCCTAGCGGATAACCGGAGGGGAGAATAATACTGTAGGTCCCACCCATCTCTTTCACCATCGACACGTTTAGATCTCCGGCGGGTTCAAATACACCGGGTTCCGACACCGGGCCTCGGAGGTATCTCATTTAAAGGGGTCTGGTGAGACTGCTGACTTGGTGCGTTGTTCTTCTGACTCATGTCATGTGAGTGTGGGGTAATGGGAGTAAAACTTCGCTGACAGCCGATGTTCAGCGAATCCAATGACCGCCCACAATATGAGCCACGTGGTATTTTTAGAGGATGCTGACCGTATGGATGTTTGGAAAATCCGTAAGTGGACCTACAAACCAAAAATCAACCTGATTAGTGATTTCTAAGCGTTTTATTGGAGTCATTTTCATGGGTTGATTTTAACCATTGAATTTGAGCACTATTGACCATTATATGGTGTACAAAGATCCAAAGGTTAGAAATCACAAATCAGGTTGATTTTTGGTTTCTAAGTCCACCTAGAGATTGGCCAAACATCCATACAGTCAGCGTACTCTTATATGTGCCACGTGGCTCATATTGGCGGTCAGCAAAATTTTACTCGGGTTTTGTGTTTTAAAGAGTATATATCCCTTTGAAAAGTTAGAATTTTCACTCAATGGGTTGTAAGTCTATATCTTTTAACTGAAGTTGATCATGCCCCTTGTTAGCATTGAGAATGATGCACCCTACAACTCAGAGATCTGGACCCTTCAATGGGTGGACCACATATCTTAAGTGCTAGATCTGTGATCTTCTTTTCTCAACTACTATCAATTGGGTCATTGAGCTTTGCTGCATATGGAAAAGTAAGTGAACTGATTGATCGAATGAACGGTCCAGATGAATGGATCTGTGATGAGGATCATCCTTAATGCTCACCCATGAAAGAAAATGAATTTGCCATAAAAGAATAGAAAAAAGACCAACAACTTTGCGATAATAAAAGGGATGAAAAATTGAAAAGCAAATATAAAAAATTCCACCACTTGTTATAAATAGTCTTCCTACTGGATTGGTAGTCGGTTCCCGATAATTCTAAGCTCTCGCTCTCTCTCTCTCTCTCTCTATTTTATTCTTTCCCTCTCCTCAGTCCTCACTCCTCACCCTACTTTTTTTTTTCTTTCCTCCTCTGCAGTTTCTGATAAAACTCAAAGTCCATTTCTCTTCCCTTTACCTTCCCCATCCCTCTGTCTCCCAGTTCCTCAGTTCTTCTCAGCTTTTACATTTTCTTCTTTTTTTCCGGGTTCTCTTAAGAGAGAACTAAGAATATCCATGGATGTAGACCTCCTAAAGTCTTCATCACCAGAAGATCATCAGATGGATATGATGATGATGATGATGCAGATGGACAAGCTACAAGAATTCTGTGGACCCTACCCCGACGTTACTGAATTCCCGTCAATTCATGAGTTCTCTGATCATGGCACTACTTTCACACAACCCATCTTCGATAACCCAAATCTAACTTCTCCTACATTCATCAATAATCCTCCTTCCTCCATTTCATTTATGAACACCACGGTTCAAGAACCGGTTGCACCGGCGATTTTGTCGGGTGCAAGTGCAACGCAGAAGCGGAACTCAATGGCGGCAATGAGGGAGATGATCTTTCGGATTGCTGCGATGCAACCAATTCACATAGACCCGGAAACTGTGAAGCCACCAAAGAGGAGGAATGTGAAGATATCGAAGGACCCACAAAGTGTAGCAGCGAGACACAGGAGGGAGAGGATAAGTGAGAGGATAAGGATTTTGCAGAGACTTGTTCCTGGAGGTACTAAGATGGATACGGCATCGATGTTGGATGAAGCAATTCACTATGTGAAATTTTTGAAGACGCAGGTGCAATCACTGGAGCGAGCTGCAGCTAACAGGCCTACTGGGGTTGGATACCCAGTGGGGATTTCTAATTCTAACCCGAATTATTCTTCATTTGGAAAAGGTTACCAACCTGGTCAAGTGTTTAGCCCGACGTCCCAGATGCTTAGCTGAAGGAGGAGATCATTAGTTCAATATAAATATAATTGTCTAGTGATGATGCTGGTTTGAGGGGCTTGTAAATTTGAATTTTCTACCATCTCTAGCTTTTCTGATCTATGTTTATTATTATAAATAATTTAAGTAAGTCTCAGACCAACTGTTTAAAGGTCTCTCTCTCTCTCTCTCTCAAACTCCATGTGGGAACATATACCATTCATGGGGTATCTCAAATTCACAGAATTTCAGTGGTAATGAAGAGAAATCTGGCAAAAGCCGCCAGATTTGGCAAAAATTTTCAGATTTTTTTTATTTTGATGAATATAGATATAATTAAATCAACAGAAAACAAATGAAAAACAAGCAGAAGAGAGGTCGAGGAGATTTCCCAAAAGCCTAAAGGCTAACTTCTCCAGATTTTATGTTATGGTCTTTGAAAGAGCTGTGTGTGTGTGTGTGTGTTGTTCTTGTTACAGAGAGAGAGAGAGAGAGAGAGAGAGAGAGAGAGAGAGAGAGAGAATCGGAGTTGAAACTTGAAATTGGGGTATTGAGTATTGGTTCTGGGGCTGGTTGTGTTTGTTTTCCATGTCATAGAGTGCATGGGAATTCCACGTGAAGCTCTGACTTGCGGTGGTTTTACAATTAGGCATGAGGATGACGAGGATGACGTCCCCTCTTTAACTCGTGCCACGTGAACCCAATCTACATGGTCAATCTATTGGATCTTACCATCCTGACGTGGCACTCCATATCATATAAAAAAAAAACAAAATTAAAGCTCTCAACTCTCTCTCTCTCTCTCTCTCCCTCTGATCAATTAATTATAGTAATTGGATTCTATCCCGACCCAATGAATGTCGTGGAGAGGTGGTTGTGATTTTAATACAATAGGATTAGGGGTAGAACATCACATTCTGTGAACGCAAACATACACCAATGATTGGATTACCCGGGTTCCATTATACTAAATTTGCAACCCTGCTCCCCAACCACTAGATCATATAAGAACTGGCCCTGAAGGTTCTTGCAATACTTTGAACTAAACTTGATTATCCCTAATCAAACATATGATCAGCTGGTGTCATTTTCGTACAATGCAATCTGTTTTACTTCATTTAATTAACCCTAGAAATATCTAGAAGAAAGGGATAAAAGGGGGAATCTGTTTGTGGGGGGGATAGTTCCTTTACAGGAGTAAAGTAGTAGTGCCCCAGATTCCCATGCACTTCAATTGTGGTGTTGTGTACAACATGTAGTGTTTAAACATGTTCCCACCAGGAAAGTGTTGTCTAAGGACACTCTAACCTAGTGCTATTGTTTGGTCAATTTTTGCATTGCCTTAAGCCTCTGGTCCCTCCCCTCCCCTCCCCTCCCCCCCTCCACAGCCCTGTGAAACATCTTTGTCAATCTTTGTACTTGAATGAGTTAGGGATGCCCGATAAATGATAAGACGTTTGATGTGGAGAATTTTCGATGTGGTGCTGTGGATTCAATCAGGTGTCACCATCTGTACATGGTAAGTCAGGATAATCTACCTGCTGTCAAATTGAAACATGCAAACGTAGAAGAAACTCTCATGTTCGGTTCTGCAGTAGAGATGGAATAGAGAAACAACCATCAACTATAACCCAAAAGAACCAGATTCCGTTAACATCCGAACTCATTGGTTTACCCCCATCTATCTGAATGATCAGTCTCAATTTGGGAGGAAGAATTTGTAATAGGCACAAAACCATCCAAAGAAAGGGCTATTATTCCTCGTCAGTAAATATCCAAATTTTGATGCATTATACCCGGCCCATAGATAATTTGAACTGTATAGGAACAATAATCAATTTTAGCTCGAATGGTATGTAGGGGGAACCCTAACTTCTATAATCCATTCGACATGCTTCTAATCCTCCCAGCTACCAACAAATGAATTACCATTTGATCCCTCTCTCAGCCAAAAAAATCGTAATAAAATGCATTATGGAAGGATTTTACCATCATATTGATCCGAGACGTTATGACAGTAACCCTCCATCCCCATTGTGTTATTTAGAAAATCACGTCCAAAACCTAAAAAAAAAAAAAAAGAACTTGGCGTTTTAACAGCCATTATAACGAAAATAACAGAAATTATTTTCAAAAGAAAAACATTCTTTTACCATTATCAAGGTTATTTTGAAAAATAACTAAAATTTTGACCTTTAATTTCCTCAGATGTGGCCTGTTAAAACAAACATATCGCGGTAAAGTTAAGTATCCATTATAACGTTATAACGGGTACTTAACGGGTACTTAACTTGTTAAGCGTGGAGCGCCTTGTTCTGTGTGGTATATTTCCGGATTAAAATTCTTACCAAAAAATAAAATAAAAAAAGAATCTCTGGATTGAAATGAGTACCTAATTAGTGTACAACAAATTGAAATATAATGTAATTCAGGTACTCATTTGGATTTTTCGATCTTTGAATAATCTGAAAATTTTGTTGATTTGAAATTCTAGTAATTTTGGACTTTTCTAGGGTTTCTCAATTGCTTCAAGATCAGATTTTTACATAAAATCAATCAACTATAGAGGGTGTTAGTCAACATAAGGAGGATGACCTTTAAATTGTACAAGGGGGGGAGGGAGGGTCGTCTTACTAATTCAACAAATGTTCAAGGGGTAGAACCAAAATTTTAAAAAATAACGAACAAACTAGGAAGATCTCGTTTGTAGGTTCCATTTGTTGTCTATCTATAATGGTAAATAAAAAATTACGTATAACTTTTGCCTTAATTTGGATTCCAGTCGTTATGCCATGTGGTCGATCTGCATTTACTATTGCTGTCTCCAGTTCTGAGAGAGAGAGAGGGGGGAAATATGTCCAATATCTCTGAAGATCATGGGGCCACCAGATGATGTTATGGGGAGCCATGTGGGCCTTCCGATTGTTCGACATGTCTACTAACTAAAGTCCGTGGGCTAAGACGATGCCACGGTACTAGAAGTACATTTTTACTCATAATGTAACTTTTATACCATGTCGCCATACAATTCTACGGTATGGGAAATGTTCGAAAAACGATACAAAATTCGGTAAAAATAATTTAAAAAAAATAAAATAAAACAAAATATTGTCAACTTTTTCTCTTATAAAATAAATTTTCATGTTAAAAAAATGAATAATTCGGAAAAGTTTGCAAATATTTCGAGAATAATTCGATCATGTTCAAAAAAGCACGCACAAATTTAGTCAAACCATTGAATAGGACGTTGTGTTCGGTTCATTTTTTAAATAATTTCTATAGTCCGCGAATAATTCAAGAATTTACTAACCATATTCGCGACCAAATTTTAACTTATTATATGAGTTTAAATTCAATGGAGTGACTCCATAAAATATCATTTTCGCAGAGATGACGACCAATGAAATTAGGTAAAAATGACTTCTTTTAATACAGAACAATTACCACCCGGGAGCCGTTCTGTATCAAATTTTATAAAAAAAAATCCCTAAAAATGCCATGTGGCACATTCTTTCGGGCCTAGTGAACCATCAATGGTTGGTCGACACCTTGACGGACCAACACACCAAAAATCAGCATGATTGATGATTTCTAACTGCTGGATCATATGAGTACTTCTTATCATGGGCTTGATGAACATGCCTATAGCTAGGTTGGTTTCAAGTCCATGATAAAAATAAAAATAATAGAAAGTGTTAAAATCCAACAGCTAGAAATTGTCAATCGTGCTGATCGAATTTTGATGTGTAGGTCCGCCAAGATGTGAACCAGCCATTGATGGGATTGAAAGAATGTTCCATGTGGCACTTTGAGGGGCTTTTCTGTACCAAAATTTTGATAGGGGCAACCTTCAACTGGCAATGGATATATGCCCCAAGGGAAATGCATCTATTCTACTTATTAATGGACCCCATAATTCTCAGAATGTCCCTCTTTTCATTTTGGTCTTTTTAATTTTAAGGGTTGGGATCGGGGGACAACCATTTTTGACAACTATTTTGGTGATGAATAAATGGCTGATTTTTTCTGAGTACGATCTCCTCACCATATAGATCACCCCAACAAAAAATAGTCCATTCTGAAATTTCAAACCCCATCAAATGTGGTTTTCAAGTTACACGGGTGGTCCATAATTCTTCAACTTCTAAACCAGTCTACGAATATCAGAATGATTTGAATTTTTGTGAGGATGATCTCCTCACCATAGAGATCATCCTCACCAAAAATCAGCCATTGATTCATCTTCTATGTGGGTCCGCCAAATAGTTGTCCCCCGATCCCAACCCTTTTTTTAATTAATTCTTATTAAGTAGAATATAAGTTCTGCATTTTTTTTTTCGAAAATGTGCCTATTTTCGTTGTTTGGTTTTTTTTTTTGCCCCATTCTATTAATGGGCTTCTTAGTCTTTAGCTACCTTACACAATGTGAACGTGCCTCAACTGCGCGGCTCTCCCCTTCTTTCGGTCGTTCACTCCGTCCCCTTGTTAAAAGGTAATGATGTCGCATAAATCTGTATCATGGATTTTTCCTTTGCCCGAAAGAAAAAAAAAATTAGATGCAGAGGGCTGTCGTGGACCTACGTAGCTCAATTTTCTGGGCCCACTGACCGCATGGATGTTTAGCCCACCCCTAGGTGGATATACATACCAAAAAACAGCTTGATTCGCTTAATGGGAGCAGGCAATGGAAAATCCATGGTCCCGCACTCAAGTGAAAAGTCAACCTCATTAAATAATCATAAACATCTGATCTGTAGACCATCAAAATAAAGTGATGGATCAGACGGTTACAAGTTGATTGAACATTGACTTCGAATGGTGGGTCCTACCCTGCCTGTATGCTTCACATGTTCGCCAATTATACACCGTAACAATGTTATATAAGCATGCATGATGATGTACCTTACAAATTAAAACAACAGATTTTCATTTTTAAAACTTAAAACATTATTAGCTAATATGAGTAAAAACAGTTGAACTGGTTGTTAAGTGCTCGACGGTACCTAATTGAGCAAGTTGCGACACACAAAACGGTGCAATCGAGCGAAGCCGCAACGTCTATATTGTATTTCAATTAAAAAAATAGGATTGAAATCAAAGAAAAAAACCAAAAAAAATCGCAGTATTTTGAAACTTGTTTAATGTTGGATCGACACGAAAAGAAAGCGGGTAGGTTGCCCCCCAAGGCAAGATCGAATGATGGGGGTTGTTCATGTCTCAAGGATCATGCTTCACTAAAAGCCATATATATTGTTGAATCCAAAAAGGAAAAATGGTCAAAACGAAAATGTCATAAGACACCCATGTGAGTCATCCCACTAAGATCCCAACATCCCATATAGAAGGGTTTTTAGAGGAGCCCCTTTCTCATGAAATAGTATTTCCCCCCAAATGCATTGCACCCTTTCTGACATCTTCTATCTATCTATATCCATATCTTCAATGGGAGGGGATAAATTCATTTATTCTCTCTCTATTAAGGGATAAAAATAAAAAAGAGAAATTTGTAGAAAAGTGGTGATCCCATATGGTGTCCCTTATGAAATTATCCATAAGGAATCCATAAGGTCCCTTTATGTCTTCTTTTCATTGAACAAATCGTAGTTTAAAACACGGCCGTTATAACAGATTCGGACCTCCCCCTTATGTTATGTACCATTTTAACGCTCAGAAAATAACGGCCATTATTTTTGTTATAACAGACGAAAAATTGTTAAAAATAAGTCTGTTATTTTCTGTTGTACAGTTTATTAAATTTTGAATTTTGACATGGTTATCTTCATTATTTTCTATTATTTCTGTTATTTTCCATTTTACGGGAAAAACACTAACGCCCCCCAGTCCGTTATACCGTTATAAGGGCCCCTTAATTTTAAACCTTCGGACAAATCAGGCATTGGTTTTCACGCTACCCAGTGTATAATAGTATCCAATAAAAAGGCCAGAACGGCACCTTATCGTAAATTTTCATGAGGGACACTATATGGGATCAACACTCTTGGTAAAAGGAAAACAAAAGCATCAATAGGACCGGAAACATGGTGTGGGGTAGGAGGTCCTCCAAAGTTAGGAGAGGTGGTGGTGATAAAGACCGATATGGGCCAATAAGAAAATAATATAAAACATTAACCTGAGTTGGTTGGTTGGTTGGTTGGATTAGATTTTGGCAGGAGCCTACTTTGGAAGATTCTGGAAAGAGTGGAGGCATCAAGGACATACAATCTAGTCTCTTGGACCAAAATTCTTCCTCTCTTTGTCCGATTGGCTAGGTGGGATGTATTAGATTGCAAAGATCTTGGAGAATCCTCGTCGAAACTCTTGTCATCAGATTGCTTTTCTTTTATTTTCTTTATAAGTTGGTGTGCCCATTTCTATATACACACTTTAAGGGGTGTTTGGTTACTGAGATAAGTCTGTTCATACTTATTCGTAAGCAGATTTTGTTACAATAGCCAAAACCCTGGTAAAAGTTGGCACTCTAAGCCATATATTGTTCTGATGAATGGCTCACATTGGCTTTTGATATCTCATGATAAGAAGATTCTATCATCTAATTATCAGTCAATAAAATAAGGGTATTTTAGTAACTCTCCCTTGAAATTTCAAAGTAATGAGTAATAACCCTTATATTCTCAAATTTTAGGATTTACCCCCCTTAACCTAGTTTAACAGTGGTTGACTTAATTAGTTAAAACGGACTTGATTCACCGTCTTTAGAATTGCACTTGCAATATTATGATCCTTTCATACGCGCATTAAAAGGCGCTTAGTCAACTGATGGTTAAACTAGGTCAAGGGGGTATTCACACCAATGAATTAAAAAACGGCCTATAACAGATTCGGACCTCCCCTGTTATGTTATGTACCATTTTAATGCTTAGAAAATAACGGCCATTATTTTCGCTATAAAAGCTTTTATTTTTCCGTTATAATGAAAATAATGACTTATTTTCTGAAAAACAAATATTAAAAAAATGCTCATTATTTCTGTTATTTTTGCTTTTTTTTTTTGTTTTTTCTGTTATTGAAAATTTGAAATTCAAAATTTGAATTTTAGTGCCATTATTCTCTCATTTTTTTGTTTTTGCCCCTACACGTTACAATCCATTATAACGGAACAAATGGTAACGCCTTTGTGTTATACCGTTATAAGGGCCCCTTTTAAACCTTGTTCACACCTAGTCCTCTAGTTGAGATGGTTAGTGTGTACCCTCCTCTAGTGGGAGGTAGTTGTGGGTTCAATCCCACAAAGGCATGTTTCCTCCTTGTGCGGCTGTGCCATGGAGTAGAAATCCCCTCTCCCGGACCTGCCCTGTCCAGGTCTAGCCTGGCTTGCTCCGTGGCTTCTGTCCACGTGGTTCCGGTCTAGGAGTCCTGCCTCAAACGCACCTACAAAAAAAAGTCAAGGTATTCCAAAAGTTAGAAAGTATAAGGTGTATTACTAATTACGTTAAGATTTCAGGGGGCTGTTACTAAAATACCCATAAAATAAGGATCGGGCTCCAGTTACCGCCCTAGAATGACAGGCTCCGGTTACAGGACACAATATTAGACACGTGGCACACTCTTAGAGGACTATGGCCGTATGGATGTTTGGACAATCCCTAGATGGACCTACAAACCAAAAATCAGCCTGATTAGTGATTTATAGGTGTTGGATCTTTGTACCTCAAATACTGCTCAAATTTCCACAGTTGAGATCAACCCATGAAAATAAGTCCAATCTAACTCCTTAATCATGCTGATTTTTGGCTTGTACATTTAGGGATTGGCCAAACATCCATACATTCAGAGTCTGCTAAGAGTGAGCCACGTGACTCATATTGTGTCCTGTAACCCGAGCCTGCCATTTTAGGGCGGTAACTGGAGCCCGACCCATAAAATAATGCCTAACGGTCCACGAAAAGGGTCAAGTTAAACAATGGTCAAGATCATTTGGTTCGAGTGCCATTTTTAAGCAACGGCTCAAACAAGAGGTGGGCTGTTCATTGATCAGATGATAAGGAATATTGGGTGTGTGCACGTGCAATGACCTGTTGTCACGGAAATATTCAATTGGGGTGTCAGGCAGACGGACGCAAACAGATAGAAACAAGTTGTTTGTATTCGGCGCACAACAACCACCTAATCCTACAGCAACCACCGTCTGATCATGATAAGATATGGTGATGTCTTGGATAAACAAGTTGTTCGTATCTGAGAGGATGTGGGGGGGACCACAAGTTATCCGCACGTGTTTCTGTAGAAGGGATGGGAGGAAAGAAGATCACGTTTTTTTTTTTGGAAAAAGATGTAACAAGGTATGCCTGAAACTGTAGCAAATGCGGAAGCGCAATTTTTGTTACTCACCACTGTCATCTGGGTCCACTGACCGCATGGATGTTTATCTCACCCTTTGGTGGATATACACACCAAAAATCACCCCGATTGGTTATCTGTAACCATTCTATTTTAGCATTTTTTAGAACTTTTAAAGACGTTCTTATAGCCGTTGAATGCATCCATTTTTTGAGTACTAAAACCAACGGCTAAAAATCATTAAACAAGCTGATTTTTGGTAAGAATGTCTATTAAGGGGTGGGCTAAACATCCATGCGGTGAGTGGGTCCAGATGGTAGCGGTGACTATCAAACTTGCCGCTTCCGCAAATGAAAGATCTCAGGTATACCTTGTTACATCACGACCCTTTTTTTTTTCAGCCGCATTGATTGATTCTTACAAGTTGTAGGATTGTAGCTTTGGAGGCATGGTTCGAAGTCTCAGCCGATCCCGTTCTGGATCGGGCGATCCGGATCGGGATCAGTGGCCAGCGAGACAATCCTAAAATGGCGTTGTCTCGCCTGATCGAGATGCACTGTGCATAAAGAACCATCACGTCATCTCAAGCGATGGGAGACGAGCGATCCACCCTCCGATCCGAATTGGGATCAGCACCCACCGATACAGCCTCCTATCCCGAGATTTTCAACCATGCTTGGAGGGGGAGGGTGGAAAAATATATATGATGAAACCAAATATAACACAGACCCATGAACATGGCTCACCAATTATTGATCAGGACCGATCGGCGGGCCACCCACTTTGATTGGTCAAATCAAAAAATCATATCAACAGGATGACCCTAAGAGCTGAAAAATGGATGGCAGACTGTTAGTACCGCTCTCTTAGGGTTGACGATCGGATGGCTTGAGGTACTTGAATGGGCCCTAAACCAAATCAGAGAATCCTAACCGTACGTATGATAAAGAATAAACATTAATGCAATTAATCAAGTAGGTGAATTATCAAAAGGGTCGAGCTCCGTTGACAGATCTAAAATGACATAAAAAATGACAGGAACACAATATGAGCCACGTGGCACACTGTTACAGGACTCTAACCGTATGGATGTTTGTCCTATCCCATGGTGGACCTACAAACCAAACATCAGCCTGATTAGTGATTTAAAGGCTTTGGATTGGACTTATTTTCATGGGCTGATCTCAACTGTGGGAATTTGAGCAGTATTTGAGGTACAAAGATGCAACACTTATAAATCACTAATTAGGCTGATTTTTGGTAAGATGCAAAAAATCGGTAAAATTCAGGCTTTTTAAGGCTAAACGAATATAACAGTTCAACAATGACCAAATTTTTATATCCCGAAATTGAATTAAACTCGAACTTTTCCTATTCCGAATGTTTGCCGTATGCCAAATTGCTAACTATCCGTGTACCTTGGTGCCCAGCTGTTGTGGCAGGCCCGGGCTTGGGCCTTTGTGCTTATTTAAAAAAGTTGAAATAAATTCAGTGGCTGTCATTTTTAGGAGAAAAGTTCATTGACCGGACACTAGGGAGGAGAAATATTTTGAAGGGACGGGATTTTTTAAGCCGCGATCAGGCGCCAATGGTCATACGCCACATATACTCATGTAAAAGTCTTCAATGGGCGAAGTTGCACGAGGAAGGGAGATGAATTTCTTTTGAGGATATTGTTTTTAAATGACCTGATCCGGTCAGTAGGAGATGGTACATGTGTGTGTGTGTGACAGGCTTTGGAAGCCTATGCCTTACCCCTTGATGAACCTCAACCATAGAGGGTCTTCGGATGGACATCCCAATATTTTTGAAATGACTATAATGACTGTGGGAGAAAAATATCTGATCTAACCTACACAATCTTCGAGGTCAGTCGATTCGGATTTTGGTGATGATCGAACAACTCCGATGCTCCAGGATAAAATTACTTTCTCTTCCGCGAAGGATAAGATGATCTCCAGATGAGATATGGTTGTACCTGTTGACAAGGCTCCGACGCTCAAGTCAGCTTAGGAAATGTAACAGGTTTCACGAAAGTAGTAAAATGTTTCAGAGTTTAGGCTATCTGGATTTGGAGAGCAAGATCCTCTCCTCAATTCCGAGGGTCTCATATTTATACCCTTAGAACTGGCGTGACTCACCTTCCACGTGTCTAGTCATTATCAGTCAACGATGACTCGGATGGATTCTGTTATAAAACAGAATCTTATGGTTGACTTCCTTGATTCGGTTATACCTGAAATAACTGAAGTGACACTGAAGTAGTATCTTTCGTGTCAGGTATTCGGATAAAGGAATGTCGAAATCGTAATAATTCAACTAACTGCCAGGTGGCTAATATTCATAGGTTAAGAAACTGATGATGTTCAGAATACTTACCTCGTTCGTAAGAGATCCTGTCACGTAAGTCTATTGATCCCATATGACCTTGCCAGGATGAGATTGTAATAGATCCCGTCAAGTAAGTTTGCTAACCTTGTCGAAATATATGCATCTAGCCAGTCATGTGATCTTGCTGGGATACGATTGAGATAGATCCTGTCGAGCAAGTCTGCTGACCTTGTCAGGATAAATGCATTCAGCTAGTCATAAGACCTTGCCAGGATGAGATTGAAATAGATCCCGTCAAGTAAGTCTGCTGACCTTGTCGGGATAAATGCATCCAGCTAGTCATGTAACCTTGCCGGGACGAGATTGAAATAGATTCCGTCACCTTGCTGGGATGAGATTGAAATAGATCCCGTCAAGTCTGTTGACCTTGTCAGGATGAGATTCAACAATAAATATGTCGGGCAAGATTGAATGCTTCCCGACATATTAAAGGCTAAGACATTAATGTATTCTGTTAGCATCACTTCCATGTGTCGATCATTCCATCTTGACACGTGGCACTTCCAATTAATGGAAATCGTGTGACACGATAGGCAGTTTATGACTCCTGATGATGCCTCCGGCGCATTTACTCTCGCGTGCTGTCTATTAACACGCGTCATCTTTTTATGACCGCACGTGCTAAGCCAGTGACACGCTTCAATATTTGACTTGCTGAAAAATACGACACCCACAATGACCTTGGTCGACACGTAAATATTTTAAAAACATTGGGTGCGATGCAAATTGCATCAATAAAGTAAGGGGACAAGAAAAAAAATTCAGGTTCTTTTTTCTTTTTTTTTTTTTTTTTTGAGGATTGTGAGCTTAACCTTTTTTTTTTTGAGGATTTTGAACTATAAAAGGAAGGAAAAAAGATGTAACAAGGTATGCCTGAAACATTTTTAAATGCGGAAGCATGATTTTGTTACTCACCACTATCATTTGGGCCCATGACCGCATGGATGTTTATCCCACCCCTTGGTCGTTATACACACCAAAAATCACCCTGATTAGTAATCTACAACCATTAGATTTTAGCACTTTTTAAGGCGTTCTTATAGCCGTTGAATTCAACCTTTTTTTTTAGTACTAAAACCAACGGCTAAAAATCATCGAACAAGCTGATTTTTGGTATGAATGTCTACTAAGGGGTGGGCTAAACATCCATGCGGTCAGTGGGCCCAGATGGCAGCGGTGACTACCAAAAATGCCGCTTCCACATTTGAAAAGATCTCAGGTATACCTTGTTACGTCACGACCCTAAAAGGGATACACCTTCACAGGTTGTTAAGCACGCTAATGTCCCTCGTCAATAATGACGAGGGACCACAATATGAGCCACGTGGCACATTCTTAGAGGTCATGTGGAGCTAATAGCTTTCATTTTCCATCTCATGGAAAACCCTTTTCGCTCCGCTTCAAATTCTATGGATAAAATCAACCTAGGAAAACGACTCTAATCCAATGCTTAAACAGTAACAATCAGATTAATTTTTTGGTCTGTACCTACGGTTGGGCCAAAAGTAAATGAAGAAAAGTTTTGAGCTCACAATCCTCAAAAAAATAAAAAATCTCACAAAAATAAAAAATCTTTTGCTTGTCCCCCTTACTTTATTGATGCAATTTGCATTGCACCCAGTGTTTTTAAAATATTTGCGTGTCACCCAAGGTCATTATAGTCATTTAAAAAATATTGGGATGTCCATCCGAAGACCCTATATGGTCACAAATATTTTGAAACCATTGGGTGAGATGCAAATTTCATCAATAAAGTAAGGGGGTAAAGCAAAAAAAACCCTTTTTTTTTCATCATGAGCTTCCTGGATAGGTCCATGGAAGAAAAACATTGGCCGGATACAGGCACATGATGTAAACTGCTCGAATGCATTGGCTAGGAATCACCTTTCAGACAGAATTTTGCATGCAGGTTCACCAAGCGGGTCAGTGGTCCAAAAATTGTGGCCATTTGGCAACATTTAATGTGACCAACACGCGGGACAGGTATTAGTGAGCATCACCTTAAATTTCCTGTCTAGAGTCTCCATGGGGTAACCCATTACCAGGCAAATCCGAAGCTCTTATTACTCTTGTACGAGTCCCTCCCAAATACCATTTTGAAGTTCAGCCAGAGCTTAAATCATGTTTTTTCGCTAAAAAGAGGAGAGTAAAGCGAAAAAAATTGGATGATGATAGGAAATGGTTCTTGGAACTCTTTGGAAGAACTTGGATGGTAGGGAATGATCCATAAACATAGTCCAACCCTATTTGATTGGGTTGTTAAAATCTAGGCCCAAGCCCAACCCGTGGTCAACCCAACCCTAAGGTCCCTAACCCAAAGTCGGATTGAACCCACCGGGCTCGGGTTGAGCCCGCCCAAGTAGCAGCCTTATTGATCACCTGCAAGAGTTGCCACCTATAAATTATCACTCAAAAAGAATATTCCATTTCAAATCATGTGGGTCAGCCCCGAATGTAGAGGTGGCTCTTAATTCAACCTTGAATTCGATGTTGGTTGTAGGTTTGCGAATGGGCCATGCTGGCTGGCTTTTGTTAAATTTCGAATATGTCAAGGCTGAGGCCCGAACCCAACACAATGTAATTCGTATTCAGGCCCGAAGCTTCTTATGGACCGGCCATTGTCGCCAAAAGTTTTAAAAAAAAATTATCTAAAAAGAATCCAATGGTTCATGGCCCAACCTCATACCTATGCCAAAAATCAGTTTGATTGGTTATTTATAGCCGTTTGGATTCGAGCACTTTTTCATCATGTGCTTTATGAAAAGGCCTATGGATGGTTCCAAGCCCATGATGAAAAATTGCTAAAAATACACTGCTAGAAATCACCAACCAGGCTGATTTTTGGTGTGTGGGTCCACCAAGAGGTGAATCAACATTCGTGAGCCACAAGAGTGTGCCACGTGGTATTTTAAGAGATTTCTGTATCAAATTTTGATAGAATATAGTATCCAATAAGGTTTTTCTTTTTCATATTTATCTCCGTGTAGTCCAAACTTTATGAATCATTTTCCTTCTGGAGTAGTCTCTGTTGTTCCTCGCACAACCACTGTGGTACATAATTTTAAATTAGGACCACGAAAGGATCGAAAGAATGGGGTCCATAGTCTTTATTAATTAGTGATTATTACGTATCCCTAAGTCCTCCCCTAGGAGGTCAACGTCATCCTCAGTGGGGTCCAACGTCATTCCCATGTACCTACCTCCCCAACTATATAATTAATTTATCAGGTTGAACGGTTGTGATATTCTTATTGATCAAGTTGATTCCTGACCAAGCAGATCATTTGGGTGGAACACATGATGCATTTTTTACTACTCAGATGTGCTCCACGTGCGTGTGTCCCTAAGTAGAAGAAGAGCCAATTAGGTAACGTTGCTTGTGGAAGAAAACCGCTAGGTCATGACTCGTGACCAGGGGTGTTGACTAGAGGTGTCAACGGGTCGGTTCTGGTTTGGTTCCTAAGGTGGTCAGAAACGAAACAAACGGTTTTGGTTCTTATTGTTTCAGATCTTTAATGGTTCTGGTTATCAAAGTAATGGATCTGGAATCGGAATCGATTATGTAGTTTCTGTCGGTTTCAGTTCGGGTATATTGGGTCCAATCTTGATAATTTTTACACTATATTTATATATTGGTTCTGGTTTTTATCTGTTCAGTTTCGGTTTCGGTTCCATATTAGACTACCCAGAACCAGAATCATTATTTTCTATTTGGTTCCTTTTTAATCGGTTCCCAAAAATGTAGAACTGAAACCGGTGTTTTCGGTTCTGGTTAAACGGGTAAAATTGACACCCCAACTCATGATCCCATGGTTCGAAGTCTCGACCAATCCCGTTCTGGATCTGGTGATCTGGATCAAGATTGATAGGACCGATCTCAGGATCATCTTGCCAAAGATGCACTATTCAGGAAGAAACTTCACGTCGTCTTGAGGGAGACAGCCTGAGACGGTGTTGGATCGGACCGAACTGGTTCGTGTTGGATCGGACCGAACTGGTTCGGGATCAGCGGTGCCACCGATCCGGCCTGCGATCCCGAGGCTACTAACCATGCATGATCCAAAATACTTCAAAGTATAACTTTAGGAGGAACTAAGGAAACAAAGTAGACCCCCTTGAGCTCCATTAAAGTGGACAACAATCCAGGATGGGAAACTCCTCGATCCAGAGAGAGAGAGAGAAAACGTGAAGGTTGTGTTGATAGGGATATTTCCACCAATATATCCTTGTTTACTTTTTTTGATTTCCCACTTTTCTTGCTTCGAAATCTCTGTTCTTAAAATAACCCAATTTATAAACTTGAAACCCACGTGAAGTGAAAAAAAGGTTTCAAGCTTTAAAAATGGCCTTAGGTCACAATAACCAATCAAACTCACTAATTAAGCTTCCTCGACTTTTAATTTCATTATCTAGAGATTCCAGACCATCAAATTGGAGTAAAACTTCGGTCACAACGTTGCAAACCACAATATGAGCCACGCGACACACTATTAGAGGACGCTGACTGTATGGATGTTTGGCCAGAAGACCTGCAAACAAAAAACAGCCTGATTAGTCATTTACAACCTTTGGATCTTTACATCCAAGTAACGCTCAATAATGCACAAGTTCCTACGGTTAATATCAACCCATGAAAATAACGCCCCAAGCCTGTTTCCGTTAAAACTGTTTAAACACGTTTTGATGCTTTGAATTTAATGGCCATTTTTTTTTTGTTTTAACGGCCGTTAAATCCGTTTTAACAGCCATTAAATTCTAAAATAATTGAGAAAAAAAAAATGACTGTTAAATCCATTAAAATTCTTCTTTTTTTTTTTCAAATTTTGAATTTCAGGCCATTTCAATCCTTTTTAACAGTAACGACCCCAATCCGTTAAACTGTTAAAACGGCCGCATTTAAACCTTGGTACTTGCAATATTACGGTCCCTTCATTGGTGCATCATTAACGGTAAAGCCCCCATTGCAATATTACTTAAGTCACATTTTTAAGTTTTTAACGTTAGTCAAATGATGGTTAAACTAGGTCAAGGGGGTAATCCTAATTACTAATTAAGGTATAAGGGGGTATCCCTAATTACTTCCAAATTTTAAGGGGGTGCATTACTAAATACCCTAATATTAATCATGGCAGATAAGCATCTCCACAATTCTTTTCGTGCAGTTGACAATTCACATAGCTAGGTAGGGCTGCAACTCGGGCGGGTTGGGTCGGGTTGGAGGTCAACCCTAGCCCAACCCAACCTTAAAAGCTGTCAACCCTAACCCAACCCAACCCAAGGTCGGGCCTAGATTTTCCAACCCTAACCCAACCCGATAGGGTTGGGTCGGGTTAGTCGGGTTGGTCAATTTCTTAATATTTTTATTGGTTGAAAATATTGTTGAATTTTTTCATATTAAAATAATTTATCGGTCAATACGATAGCCGTTGTGCTAACCATTAAATAGTAGCATAACTTCATTTTCAAAGCTCGTGAAAGAAAGCATGATATTTTCATAATAACGAAAAAGTTCATTAACTCAAATGCATGATAAAAGTCACTAAAGAAATATCAAAAATAATCATCAGAGAAAAACACTATATTTTCACTATCAACCGATCACATAAAATGTCGAAATATAGTTTCAATGACATTTGGTAATATCACACGAAGGTTGTAATTACTAAGGACAAACATCCATGGGTTGCTACATTTGCCAAAATGTAGTGTGGATATTTGTCAGTAAAACTAATAGGTCAAGATCGGGGGACAACAATTTCATACAACATTTTTTTACAACAAAAATTGGCGTCGGCCAATTTATAAATTAGAAGTATTGGAATGAGATGATTTTTGGCAAGGATGGTCTCTATAGTGAAAAGATCACCCTCACAAAACTTCAAATCAATCAGATATTCGTAGATTGGTTTGCAAGTAGAAGAATTATGGACCATTTATTTTTATCGTTAACTTGAAAACCACATTTGATGGGGTTAGAAATTTCAGAATAAGATGATTTTTTGTAGGGGTGATCTATATGATGAGGAGATCATCCTCACCAAAAATCACCTATCGAATCATCTTCCATGTGGGTATGTCAAAATTGTTGTATAAAATTGTTGCCCCCGATCCTGATCCAAAACTAATATATATATATATAGTTTGTAAGTCGGGCTCGGGTTGGGTCGGGTTGGGCCAAGCCTCAACCCTAACCCAACCCAATTTGATCGAGTTACCAAAAATCCGACCCAAACCCAACCCAAGTTCTAAAAGGGCTAACCCAACCCAACCCTAATGTCGGGTTCAACCCGTCGGGCTCGGGTTGAGCCCGCCCAAGTTGCAGCCCTATAGCTAGGTAAGGAGAAAAGATTCGCTGGTCCCGGGTGAGCTGAGACTTCAAAATAACAACCCATCATCTTCTTCCTTGCTTTCTGTGTCTCTCTTCCTCCGGCCATGGCTCGTGAGGAGCATTTTGGTGACAATTATCTGGTCTTGAGACCAGATGAAGGCGGTATTTACGATCTTTTTCACCTCCTATGTTCGTGCAACATATCGCAAAACAAATTTGTGGAGTGCCCAGAAGGAATTAAGGTAACAGATCTTCGGCGTCGATGGCTAATCCTTATCTCTGTCATTGCACAAAAGGCTTTCCTCTGCTTGAAAAAACCCATGTCACGGATTGGGTCGTCGTTCGAGATTTGGCTCAACCTTTTATCTAGTAATGGCAATTTCACCATGCTTTTGCTAAATCTCTTGCAAGGTTAGTCTGCTTCTTCCTCTTCATCACATCATTTCATGAGTTCGGTACGTAACCACCATTAATGTAGAAAATTCGGGTCTGAACAAAAATTGAAACCCTTGTTCTTGCAAGTTGGTCATAGGATGAACTGTACGTAGTGACCATATCGAACCCACGATCTCAATGTTGTGATCTGTGTGTCGCGACTGCTATGGCACACCTTTGATCGTCAATTTTCCCTTGTTTGATATAGCCATTTTAAATATTGAATATTTTTTCAAGAAAATGAGATTTTCCCATCCAAGCTTGAAATTCATTTCCATGAAAATTCACCCTTATTTTCTCACATAATTGAAAATTACATATTTTCTCAGGTGCAATCAAACAGCCTTTTAAGTAGAATCAATAATTCTTCCTACTATGCGAGAAACTTAAAAATTATCATCATAAGAAGTATGAAACTTCCAATTTAAAAGTCCCAAGTAAAATTCATTACAGAAAAAGAAAAGCCAGGTGAAATCATGTTGACATAAGTATTTATTTCTAGTCCATTATAAATCATCATAAATCATAAATAAATACAACCTTTGTTAGGTTAATTTTCTAGAATAATATGTAGCTTAATGTTCTCTTCTTCTAACAACAGCAAACTTTAAAGAAAGAAGAAAACCGAGGACCAACGGCGGAGCCAGGATTTTCTTCAAGGGGTATTTGGTGGGTTTCCTAGATTTTAAAGGATTAAAATCTTAGGGGGTACCTTAAAGAATTAAAATTTGAGGGGACACTAAACTAAAATTTAAAGGTATTTTGGGAATTAAAAAAATTTAAAGGACTTTGACAGTTGGGGAGCCTATACCTATTCTATAATTTCGCATGTGAGGGGTTATTCCTTAGTTTCGTCCCGTTATTCATAACTTGATTTTTTTAGATAATAGTAAATAGAAATAATATTCGTACCAAAATCAATCTCTTATGTGATCTTAACCGTTAGATTTGAACATTTTGGTCAGGGGCTGTAAGTTTGCAGTTACGGCCCCAAGACAACCAGTTGGAGGTTTCTTTCGGCTGAAAAGGTGTGCCGGCCTTTTTTGGAACATTAGCCTGGCACCCCCATTTTCACTGTTGAAGGTAAGCATTTATTTCCATTTAGCTGGGCCCTCCTCAATCATGAATCTCTTGGGGTGGAATTCAAGTGGGTTGTCCCCGTGCTTGGGGTCCCTTCCAATGGCCTTGCATTTCAACATTCTCTCGTGAACATGGCCACCAAACTTTGATATTTATCTTTTTCTATCGAATTCGTGATATGGTAAAAAAAAAAAAACTGCCAAAGGCATCACATATAAGCTATCTTTGTTACTCACCGTTGACCTATGGGCCCACTGAACACATGAATAGCCCACCCTTTCGTATATATAGACACCAAAAATCATCCTGATTGGTAATCCCTAGTTACCAGATTTTAGTGCTTTTTAAGGCGTGATTCTAGCCGTTGGATTCAATCCTTTCTTGAGTGTTAAGTCCAATGGCTAATAATCATCATACAAGCTGATTTTTTGTATGAATGTCTACCAAGGGTGGGTTAAGCATCAATGGGTCAGTGGGCCCAGTTGGCAGCTGTGATTAACGAAAATTGCTATACTTGACACCCCCTTTTTACATCATGACCCAAAAACTATTGTCTTCAACAGATCTAAAAGTTTTAGAGAGGGAGAGAGAGAGAACCTTTTAAAGTTAATCATCTTTCTTACCTTGCAAGCTGTCTCCAGGGCATCTCTACCATAAAGCCAATAAGGCGGTCGCCTTATGCCCCATGTGAGAGAAGGCCCCAGCCCGGCCACTGCTAGATATACAAACCAAAAATTAACCTGAATGGTTATCTCTAGCCATAGATTTTATTACTTTTAGGATTGATTCTAGCCATTGGATTCAAGCATATTTTTTGAGTAGTAAATCCAATGGTTAGAAATTATCGATCAATCTGATTTTTAGTGTGTTTATCCACCAATAGGTGGGATGAACATCCACGCAGTCATTAGGCCCCAAAAATGATCTATGTAGGGCCGTGAGAGATGACCCTGGCTGTCTTCTTATCCATGTCAAAGTTTCAAAAAGGCACCCATTTTAGCCGAACAAATTTGCGTCTGGTGGTCAAGGGCCGTAATTGCAAGCTTACATCCTAGGTAATTTTTTCTTTTTATCTTTTTGCTTAGTGAGATGGGTTATTGTTGTGTAGGGAAGTTGGTGAAGCCCAATGAGAAATCGTCGACTTTCATGTCGATTATCGGAAATCTAGATAGAAGAGTAGAATTAGACAAGAGCATCAAACATGGAGATAGCAGGTACTATGAAGCTCTTTCTGTAATGGCTGCTAAATTGGCGTACGAGAATGAAGCTTTCGTCCAAAACAAAGTCACAGAACACTGGAAGGTAACGATTTATATTATTAAATATAATTACTATATGTTTAGCTGCTGTGCCTGTAGCATCACCGTCCGATCACATAAGGATGGTGGTGCCCGGAGATTCAGGCAGCATCGATAAAACTAGAAGAAACCCATTAAGGTTTAAAATGGGTTAACAGTATAACGGACTGGGGCGTAACTGTTTTTCCTGTTATAACAGCCGTTATAACGGATTGTAGCTTACAGGGGCAAAAATGGAAAAAGGGAAAATATAACGGAGGAAAAAACTGCGATAAAATTCGAAATTCAAAATTTGAATTTCAAATTTCAATAAATTTAGAACGAGCAAAAAAGTGGGAAAATTTATGTAACATTATTTTTTCAGAAAACGAAAATAATGATCATTATTTTCTGAGCGTTAAAAAGGTAAATAACGTAACGGGCGAGGTCCGAATCCTTTATGACGGCCATTATTCTCGCTATAACAGCCGTTTTTATATGACAAAAGGTTATTTAAATTCAAAAAACCCAACTTAATTGTATTTAATTTTATATGTAAATGGTGACTTTTGGGGGTAATTTTCCATCAACTTTGATGGAAGTTCCTTTCCCTTAAAAATTTTCCTCCCCACCCTACCTGACAAACTGTGAAAACTACCTTATGAGTCCATTTTTTGTCACTTAATACTTTAGTGACCCATCTCAATCACAACCGTCTATACTTGACACATACCCCTGAAAAGACGGTTTCCTAAAAAAGTTTGAATTTTAAAAATTAAAAACACAACTGTCAAGGGAACTTATCGAGTGTAGAAGGTTGTTGAGCGGTCACTATTTTAAGTGTGACCAAAAATGGACTATACAAAATGTTTCTATGTCCTAGCACAATATTGAAATTTTGTTATACCATACGTGTACGCATCTCTCACAACCAAAACAAACCGACTTTCACCCACGGATTTAGTCTAGTCCTAGACCTAGTTAGTAAATTTGCATATTTAGTCCGTAAAACCTTTCCTCACCCATTGGGTTGAGGAGATACCTGAACCTCCAATCATCTATTGTCACGCGGAGGGGAGGTCAAGGGAAACCGGAAGAATTAGTTTTGGCTTTACGATTTTATTTTATTTTATTTGAGACTTTTCCTCTATTTCCTGTTATTACTTTCCTTCTAAGAATAAGATGTAATTAGGTATTTTGGTCAGACTTTCTTGCGTCAAGTAGCATCATTTTTGTACCTCATCGTTGTCCTCACTGACTGCATAGATGTTTAGCCCACCCCTTGGTGGATATATAAACCAAAAATCACCCAAATTGGTAATCTCTAGCCATTAGATTTTAGTACTCTTTAAGGCATTAGAATTATTCTAGCCGTTTGATTTAGTCATCTTTTTTAGTAGTAAAATCAATGGCTAAAAATCATCAAACAAGCTGATTTTTTATATAAATGTCTATTAAGGGGTGGGCTAAACATCCATGCGGTCAATGGGCCCAGATGGCAGCGGTGAGTAACAAAAACATTCTGCCTTGTTACACCATGACCGTTCCTTTATCTCTCTGCAATCTGTCTATATTTCATCATCGTTTTGTTTCAGCCATCGTCTTCAACGGGCAGAAGATAAAACCTGCATAATTCTTCTTCTTCTTCTTATTCTCTCCATTTAATTTGCTCATGTTCTATATGTGAGTACGTTAAACATGGGGAGAATGATCCAGTTCTTCATTCACTTAGGTGGCGTTTGGTAAATTAAGTTATCAGATCTAAAAGCTTAAAGTGCTTAAGATCTGGTAGCTTAATGACTTATGTCTGAATTAGGTTGTTTGGCTAAGGTCTTAAGTCTTAACATTAAGTCAAGGGCATTGTAGGTATTTTGAAATATTTATTATGATATTTTCGTAAGTTTTTAAAAGAGAAAGGTTTGAAAAAAGGGCATTGTTGGTATTAAAAAAGAATCAAAGAATCTTTTTTAAAGATTTAATCACTTACCGCAAAAAGTGAAGGCTGGGTCACTTTTTACTTTTGTCTTTTTTTCCTTGAGTTTGGTGATAAGTGCTGAATTAAGTCATTTACCAAACGCAACTAAATCACCAAAATCACTTAATTTCAGCTAATTCAGACTTAAGGTCTGAAAAAAAGTTTTACCAAACGCCACCTTAGAGTTCTTATGAATCTTTGAGTTCTTATATTCCCTCCACTTTAGCTATTTCTTAAGAATTGATTCAATTTGCTTTACAACAAGAGAGGTTTTATTATTTTATTTCTCAACAAGCTAGAGAGATATCTTTGGTCACCTTTCGGTCTCACAGAAAGGAAAGTAGGGATTACTGGCTTTAACTGAGAGGAGAGAGAAAATAAAAACATTAAAAATTAAGAAAACACAAAATATTAAGTTTTGTACATATAACCTACTATTTAGGTAGCCTTTGCCCTCCCCTCCACATGTCACAAGATGATAAGGGGTTGAGGCATCTCCTCAACTAAATGGGTGAGGCAAGCCGGACTCTATTTAGTCTAGTCCTTTTTCTTTCTTCTGTCTAACTATTCAGGAGCTAAGACCATTCCAATGCTCCTTTTCGCCATGTATAAACTAAACCGAATAAGTAAGCACGAAAATCAAAGCTTCTATAAAAAGCTAGATACGTCCAATACATCGAAACTCATTGCCCATGGATAAAGACCGTTTCGACATCAAAAACAACAAAAACTAAAGCAGTAATAGCGGCTTCGGAATTGTAACCAAGCATCCCATTAGTTCTATACCCCCATTCATAACTAGAGCATGCAGCCGATAATGGAGACAGATATATAGAAAGTATGCAGTCAGGGATCTTTATAGTTTATAGGTAGCCAGTCTTTCACTTCTCCCCTGGAACTCCCATGCCTTTCTTGGTCGAACCAACCCAATCGACTCCACTCAGGTAAGAAAAAGTCCCTCTATTTTTTCCTTCGGGAGCAGAGCAGTCAAAGAATGAACCAGACCAAATGATTGTTCTAGAATGGCGGTAAAATTCAGGTTTTTATAAAGCTAAACGAATATAACACTTCAACAATGACCGAATTTTTATATCCTAAAAATGAATTAAACTCGAACTTTTCCCGTTCCGACTCTTTGCCGTATACCGAATTGCTAACATGGTCTTAGAGCCCTTGTAAAATTTGTTGAGGATGGTGCAATGGGGGTGTATATGCTACAGATTGTACTTTTCTAGTTAAGGTCCGCCTAAAACCACCTTCCCATAAAAACAAAAAAAAATGTTTCTATGTTGTCAAATATAATCAACTTTTAAGTGTTTGTTATGAAAATAATTTATTTTTTTTTGGTGCAGATGGAGTTCTTGGGGTTCTACAATTTCAGGAATGGTAAGAAGCTATCTTCGCCATTTTGTTTTGTTAAGAGGTAATTTGATTCTCATAACATGAAATGAAATATATCTCTAAATAGAACTGAAAACTGAACTCCCAATCCTTAGAAAATAAGAGAAATTTTTTGAAACGGCTATCACGTGTATATCTGGGTTTTTGGATTTGTTTTTAAAAACGGAAAATTTTCGAAACAAATCCAAGTTTAAGGATATTTTCCAAAAAGAACTATATTTTTTGAAATTTGTCAAAACAAACCTAGGATGCTGAACCGTTTGGCGTATTCTCACGAAACTTTAAAATGATCGAATTGCCCTCTTCAAACGATACGCCAAACGGTTTGGTGTATGTTGTTATAAGACGCCATATAGTATGGCGTATCATTTTGTGAACCATCAAACACCATACTGTTAGGTGTTTATTTTTTACCGTGTTAACTTGAAACCCACATTTGATGATGTTAGAAATTTCAGAATAGGTGATCCATATGGTGAGGAGATCATCCTCACCAAAAATCAACCATTGATTTACCTTCCATATGGGTACCCAAAATTGTGTCTGAAAAAAAGGTTAAAATGCTGTCAGACGCCATACTGTTTGGCGATGGTTATTAACAGTCGCCAGACCGTTTGTGTCGGCTATTAAAAGTCGCCAAACGGTATGGCGACATTTATTATGATACGCCAAACGGTTTGGCGACGTTTAATAGCTGACGCCAAATAGTATGACAATGTTTAATAGCCGATGCCAAACAGTATGGTGTCTGAGAGCAATTTGACATTTTTTTCAGGCGACAAGACAAGGGCAAATCTGCCATTAAAATATTTTCTTGAGCATACGCCAAACGATTTGGTGCCATAGGCTTGTTTTGACAAATTTTGAAAAATACAGTTCTTTTTGGAGAATACCCTTAAACTTGGGTTCGTTTCGAAATTTCCCTTTTAAAAAGTAACATGCGTATATGTGGCACATGATGGCCGCTTCAAAAATTCTCAGAAATTAATCATACCTAATTACCCCAGCCTTTAGGACATCCTTTAGAATTTATATAAATTATGGCAAATATTTAATCCCAAAAACGCAGTGTTTCCCAAAAAAAATCCTAAACTACACAGACCACAAAATTTTAATTTCTAAAGAAAAAATCCTACTTGGTCCGTAGGTCCACCTAGGGTTGGGCCGCCAAACATCCATATGGTCAGCAATCTCTAAGTGATTGCCACGTGGACGTACATTAGCAAAGTTCTACTCGGACACCTAGGAGATCTTCTGTGAAAAATCGATCCTGAAAACTAGTGACCAACCAATCTATCAGATACTTTCAACGGCCAGAGAAATAATGGTGAATGACCTAAAAAGTGAAGGCCGTCTGTTAATCAAACGGTTAGAACCACTCAATCGGGTCAACTTTTGGCCTTTAAAACATCTTACCTGTGCACCCCAGGGCGATTTATATAGACCATATACCATCCTAAAAATAAATAATTATAAGCTGGTTAATTTTCATCCAACGGTTTGCAGATTACCAAGAACAATGCTCAACACAAGCCTTCATGCTCCAGGATAAACAGACTGACAACCCAGCTGATCAGCTGATCGTGGTGGCATTTAGAGGCACTGAACCCTTCGATGCAGACGCATGGTGCACCGATGTCGATATCTCTTGGTACGAGCTGTGTGTAGGCAAGGTCCATGGTGGGTTCATGAAAGCTCTCGGCCTACAAAACGGCAAGGGATGGCCGAAGGAGATTGAAGAACGAGGGGAGAACAACCACCTCTTCGCTTACTATACACTTAGAGAAAAGCTGAGAGACATGTTGCGAAATAAGGACGGAGCGAAGTTCATAGTGACGGGACACAGTTTAGGAGGGGCACTAGCAATTCTTTTTCCATTGGTCCTGGCTTTGCACGAGGAGACAGGGATATTGGAGAAGTTGGAGGGGGTGTACACATTTGGGCAGCCTAGGGTAGGGGACGAGAAGCTTGGGGAGTTCATGAAGGAGCAGCTGAGTTTGCATAGTGTGAGGTATATTAGGTTTGTTTACAGTAATGATATTGTACCCAGGCTGCCTTATGATGACTCTACGCTATTATTTAAGCACTTTGGGACCTGCCTCTACTATAATAGCTGCTACGTAGGGAAGGTGACTCTCTCTCTCTCTCTCTCTCAATGTTTTCATACACGAACCGGTCATCGAACTGGTCTAGGGACTGGTTCACTGGGTCACCGGTTCAACTGTTGGGTCAACTGGGTCAACCCGCCACAAGGCAACTTTTTGGGGCCCACTGACTCATGATTAATGTTTTGCCTGCATGCCTTTTGTTGGACCACCCCGGGGTCACTGGTTCAACCCGTTTCTGGGTCAACTGGGTCACCGGTTCAACCGGCCAAGTCAATCGGGTTACAAGAATGTGTACGTTTTTTCACAGATTATTGGGTCAAGATCAACACAACCCAATTTTGTGACCGGGTCACCAGTTCAACGAGCTGGGCTGGGTCGGGTTTACTAACATTGTCTCTCAGCAATGCAGAGGACTCTCCTGGCCCTACATATATAAAGCACATTTTTTGGGGCACAGTAACCTCAGATGTTATGCATGGATATACATACCAAAAATCAGCTTGATTGGTTTCGCGTGTCATATATTAGTACTTTTTTAGGATTGATTCTGGCTGTTGGATTCAAGCATGTTTTTTGGGTATACGGCTAGAAATCATCAACCAAGCTGATTTTAACTGTGTATATCCAGTAATGGTGTGCTTAACATCCATGTGGTTAGTGGGCCCCAAAAATGAGCTATGTAGGGCCACGAGAGTCCTCTCCATCTAAAATTTTCCCTTTCTCTCTCTCTTTGCTATTTTAGTAACACCCCCTAAAATTTGAATGAAATTAGTAATATCCCTTATACTTTCAAATTTTAGGATTAATACCCCCTTGACCTAGCTATTTTAACAGTGGTTGACTTAAGTTAAAACGGACTTGAATCACACGTTGTTAACATTGTACTTGCAATATTATGGTCCTTTCATAGGTGCATTAACAGGGCAAGATGCATGTCACATTAAAACGTTAGTCAAATGATCGACTGTTAAACTAGGTCAAGGGGGTAGTCCTAAAATTTGAAAGTACAAGGGGTTATTATTAATTACTTTCAAATTTCAGAGGGTGTTACTAAAATACCCTAAAAATATGAAGAATTGTCTTGTATATAATTATACACTGAACTAATGGTGTAGGCCATTGCTCATTAATCTGAAGCACCAAAGCACCGATACCCCAGATGAACCCACTTCTCGATTTGTCATTGCCCTCAATAGTGATGATCATGCTTGGATCACTAGATCGGAGCGATTTGAGGGATGTTAATTAACCATTGATTGTAATTGTGCCTACTCACACAAGTTGTTTTTCCTTGTGAAGCAGATCGTACACGAAGAACCAAACAAGAATTACTTCTCGGTGTTCAGGGTGATACCCAAGGTACTGAATGCAGTCTGGGAGCTGCTCCGAAGCTTCATTATTCGATATATGAAGGGCCCTGACTATCGTGAAGGGTGGTTTTTGAGATTGCTTAGGGTAATTGGGTTGATCATCCCGGGAGTATCAGCTCACGCTCCTCAGGATTATGTTAATGCCACCCGATTGGGATCCTCACGCCTATCTCTCCAACTACAAGACCCAACTTCTTCTCAAGGTCTCAAACTTGACTAGAACATAAGATTAGATCCAGAATTGTACAGCCCATTCTCTTAATTATTGGATTGTGTTGTTTGGCCATGTGTGACTCATTAAAAAACTGTTTATTCCATGATGTTGCGCCAGGTACACCTTAATTGTAGGGATAATGATATTACGCCAGGTTAACCCCCTGGTGTACCTGGCGCAATATCATTGGCCACATGCATGATCACTGCTTCTAAATTTCCGCCGCTTCAAAAATTTTCTCGTGGTTAGAGCTGTTATTCTTTAAAGGTGGTTAGAGCTGTTATTCTTGAAAGGTGGTCAGAGCTATCTATTGTTCAGTAATATAGATTGACTAACATGTGGAGGGTGGTCAGACCCCGCTAGCTCCGCTACTGAGTACGTGGCAAACCATGAGAGGGAGTCAAGGTACACTTACCTAACACCCTTTTGGATCAAGGGCGATCCAAGATCAATCCAATACAGGCCCACACAATCAAAACCCGGTAAGGTTTCAATGTATGGGATCCAGATCTGACATGAGGGATATCAAATCAGATCGTGGCGACACTGCAGTGAACCAATTTGATCTATGAGAAAACTAATTTTACAAATTATCTAATAACAACTGGAAAAGACTGTTTTTAACATACATTTTATTTTGTAGCTTTATCAAAATAAAATGACACATGATTTTGTGACATATAATGACAGTCATGGGGCCAGGATGAAGATGAGTTAACGGCTGAATTTTTTTGGGAGGATGATATCCTTGCTATAAAGATCATCCTCACCAAAAATCAGTCCATTTCGCCATTTTAAGCCTTATCAAAGTGAAATGCAAGTTGAAAAATTCTGAACTGTCCGCTTTTCACTGTTAACTTTAGATCCTCCAAAGTTTCCCTCCAAAGTTGCTTTTTTTGTGTGGTGTGCCTCTAAGGGAAAGATCCTTACTGTGGATAACCTCACTAGGAGGAATTGGGTGTTAGTCAACTTTTGCGTCGTGTGCAAGAAAGTGGGGGAAATCCGTGAACCATCTTCTAATTCATTGCAAGGTGGCTTGAAAGTTCTAGAGCACCATCTTCAGATCTTTTGGGATTTGTTGGGTTCTTTCGGGCTCCGTTATGGAGGTCATGCATAGTTGGACTCTCCCCCATTTTTTCCCTTGTGGCTGGAGACTGTGGAGCATCTTGTCATTCGTTATTGGGTGGGGACTATGGAAGGAAATGAACAACGGGGTCTTCGAGAGCAAAGAGACGAATAACCTTTCCCCACCCATTTGGTTGAGGAGATAGCTCAACCCCCTATCACATTGTGACACGTGGAGGGGATGTCAAGGGGAACCGGAAGGTTTAGTTTTTGGTTCAAGATATTTTTTAATAGTTTCATTTCTTTCATTGTTTATTGCTTTCCTTTTCTTTCTCTTCTGCAATCTCTTTACCTTTTTATTGCTTTCCTTTTCTATTTTCTCTGCAATTTCTCTATCTTTATCTCTTATGAAAAAGGGGTAGAAGGTAAAACCCACCTTCTTCTTCGTGCGTCTTCCTTCTCACACCCTTATGAGATTATATTCATCCCTTTCTCTGTTCTCTACCCTCTGAAAATGATGTATGTAAAATGTAAATGGCGTTCGCTTTGAATTCGCCACATGGAGACTGCAGTCGTCCATTTCACACCATATTCTACGGTTTCTACGTATCATCCCCTGTGAATGACAGTCATTAAAAAAAAAAGTGAAACAAATCTTCCTTTCATGTGCCATGTACGTTGCAGACGGTAACTGCTTGATACACGAAAAAGGTTTGAGGTGGTTCACCACATCAGCTTCTTGTTTAAAATCTGGAACACCAAAAATCAAATCTGTCTACAAAATGTTTATTAGACAGACATCTTAGACATCTTCTGTGATAACTCTTGCTTCAATGACATCACTAAAACTGAAAAATGCATCTCTAAGTAATATCATTAACAAAAAGGATTGAATTTTCTTGATGATCTCACATAATAAAGAGAAAATAATCTGTTTTGATTTACAATATTCCAGTTGATCTATTTAACACCCTTTATATTTATTTTTTTTGTTTTTATACTAAGGGTAATTTTGGATGATGATAAAAATAAGAACATATAATGATAAAAAAATCTCTCGCCGAGCTGGTCATCCGATTTAATGGCAATTTGAGAGAGAGAGAGAGAGAGAGAGAGAGAGAGAGCACTTCTGAGAGACGTAGAGGGAGAGATGGAGAGGGAGAGAGAAATGTAGACCAAGGTATTAAAAAAGGCAAAAGGCCTATAACGAAAATAACGACCGTTATAACGGATTCGGACCTACCCCGTTACGTTATGGATAGTTAAAACACCCAGAAAATAACGGCCGTTATTTTCTGAAAAATTTTGTGAAAAAAACGGCCGTTACTTTCATTTTTTTTCCGTTATATTCCGTTTTTTTTCCATTATTTTACATTTTTAAAATTTTGAAATTCAAATTTTAAAATTCAATATTTGAATTTCAGCGCCATTTTTTCCGTTATTTCTATTATTTTCTATTTTTTTTCGTTTTTGCCCCTGAGCGTTTTATGTCGTTATAATGGAAAAAACGGTAACGCCCCAGTCCGTTATACCATTATAACGGTCCCCTTTAAACCTTGATGTAGACAAAGAGGAGAGAGAAAATACAGACATTAAAAATAAAGAAAGAGAAAAAAATGGTTTCGTAGAGGCAACGGCTATAACTTACTATTTAGGTAGCCCTTGCCCTCCCCTCCACATGTCACAATATGATAGGGGGTTGAGGCATCTCCTCGAGCAATTGGGTGAGGCAAGCCGAACTCAAAGAGACATCTAGCTTTGATATCCTCCTTTCTATCAAAGCTCTCATCTTCTTATTGTCCAAGATGCGTTGAGGAATGTACGGATTTTGTCTTTGACGGGACATTATTATGTTGAGAGCAATTAGAAGGCTTTTTGCATTTTGGTTTTTATTTTTTAGAGGTTTCCTCCACCCCTCGATTGTTTATGTATCTCTCTCCTTCCCTCTAATAATATTTCACTTTTTTCAACAAAAAAGAGAAGAAATTACAACAGAAGCCTGTATGCTGTATCATAGCCTTTTCCCATGCAAGTGGGTTGTCAACGGATCAGCTTCGGATTGGAAAAGGGTTAGTTCAGTCCAAGAGCTTATCAAGTAGGCTTGTCAATGCATAGTCGAAAATCCGAATCCGATTTGAATCTGTATTCGAAAAATCGAATATTATTCGAAAATTTCGAATATCGGATTCGGAATTCGAATAGTTTTCGAATACGGATTTGGACATCGATATATTTGATTCGATAATATCCGATCCGATATATTATTTAGTAATTATATTTATAATAAATAGATTATATTATATTTATCATATTAATTAATATTTATTCTAATAATAATAATAATATTTATTATATATAAATATAATATTTATAATTAATTTATATATATATATATATATATGTATTATGATGTAAATATAATAAAATATTATCTATATCCAATTTTCGGAACGGATATTATCGGATATCTGATAAATTAATCGAATTCGGATTCGAATATTGATTTACAATGTCCGTTGGATATCAAATCGGATTCGGATAACAGATTTTTTTTTTTTCCGATTCGGATATGCCTATATTCGATCCGAATAATATCCGTTGATAGCCGTATTATCAGGTAGGTCAGAGTCAGATTACACGGTTACACAGTTAAAAATCAAACCTTTGGGTCCGTGTACCCCAAATAATGGTGGAATCCCACGGTTAAAAATCAACTCGTGAAAACGACTCCAATCCAATGGTTAAGATCACTATTCAGGCTAATGTTTTTTGTTTTCTAGGGATGGGCCAAACATCAACACGGTCAGTGATCTCTATGAGAGTGCCACGTGGCTCATACTATGATCAACGTTAATGACGGACGTCCATCATCAAAGATTTATTCCTCTTGGGAGATGAGAAGATGCTCAGGATCACTTTATCTTGCGAAGCTTCAAATGGCGTCCTCCCGTGCGGACGAAGTCTCTCCAAGGAAAGCGTCCTAGTTGCGCTTAGGTTCCCATCTTTGAATCTACTGTCCTCGTGATTCACATCTCAGATCAAGCACGTGGAACTAAGGACGACGATACTCATCGGGATGACTCTAGCTAGGTTCTAAAGGAAAACGAAAATGTCATCATACGATGATACTGTACCACGTCAACCCTAGGTCCAAACCGTTGGATGTTCTTAGAGTTTGTGTGGAGTAAATCTCGAGGACCAACACTTGCCAAGAGATCAATCCATGGAGAGCGAGGATATTTGGGAGATGGAACCACTTTATTAAGGAAAGAGGGCCCCAAACGGATGCGTGAACTGCAGGAGGGAGCGGAACGGCGAGATAGAGGGCGTGCGAGCGCGAGAGAGAGATAGCGAGCGAGCGAGACTGCGAGGGTTCCGAGATCGGTGAGCGAGTGATTTATTGTGTACTGTTTCAGTATAGTTGAACGCAAAAATGGTCAGTTATTTCGGTTTTTGTGGTGGTTGGTCTGTGTGTGTGAGAAAGAGGTGTGCTTATGTGGTGCAGGAGGGATCGAGTGAGAGCGGTAGAGTTAGAGAGAGAGCGAGAGCGAGAGCGAGAGCGAGAGCGAGAGAGAGGAGCGATTTAGATTGCGTGGCGATCTTTCTCTAGATAAAAGTGAAAATTAGGGTTCTTCCGCTATAACTCTCGGATCTTCCTCTCAAATCTCATGGAGAATAAGCTCGTGGTTTGTATTTTTTTCTCGTTTCTCCTATTTCTTCTTTTTACCTCTTTATTCTGACCTTTGATGAAAATTTTCATTTTGTTCTCCTAAAATTTTCTTGCTTTGTAGGTTCTTGGTATCCCGTGGGACGTCGATACCGATGGTTTGAGAGAGTATATGAGCAAGTTTGGGGAGTTGGAAGACGTTATTGTGATGAAGGTTAGCGTCTTTGCCTTCCTTCAACTGCCAATTCTACAATTTCGTTTCATTTTTACAAATATTGTGATGCATATGTCATATGTTCTATTTTAATTCAACAAAGGAGTGTGATCGGATTATCAATTAGTTCACATTTGTGTTTGTCAGTGGTTGGTCATCTTGAGAGCGTACAAAAATGAGATTTTTATTTTTATTGCTTAAAGGTTTGAAATGGTATTTGACTTGATGGAACTTTTTGGATGTCTAGTACAATTCCGGTGCAATTCAAAATGTTCTTAGTCCTGGATGCACATGGACACAATTTTGCAACTTAACAAATTAGCAAATTAGATGAAGGAAGGGTGATTCTTTATGGTGCAACTAAGGAAGTCATACATGGAATACGTTGCGAATATGCGCATTCCTGAGTCATTGATGGGCTCGAACAAACTCTTACCCTTCTAGAATTTGTTTTGAACCATTTAATACTTTCATAACACTGGTTTAAAAGAGTAATCACAAACTCCTTTTGCTATCCAGCCAAAGGAGTACATCACTTTCATATTCTCCCCTTGTACAGATTTGAAGTGAAAGCCGACCCAACTAGATCAGGGTTTAATACTCTATATTACTTGGATCCTTCAAAACCCCTTTGGGTATCCATGTTAACATAGCATGTCATGTGTATGGGTATGGGATCCATGCCAAATATGCATTAGCCATGCTTGAATATATTACATTAAAATAGTAATTAAAAAGAATAAAACACTACTAAAAATTGAAAGAATGATAAAATTTATTAGTATTAGGAAATTTTAACTACATAGCCTTGTTGGCATAAAAATATCTGGCCTTGGAATTGTACCCATACCAGGTGACAATGCTCATTGTTGGTGTAGGTAAATACGTTGGGGCTAGGTGGTTTTCTTGTTTGTTTTTTCTCCTTTGTTTAGGTCTTCTCTATCTTCATTTTCGCGGGTTATTCTTTCTCTTTCTTTTTCAATGAAATACACCTTATCAAAAAAAAAAAAAAAAAACGTTGGGGCTAGGTAATATAAAATCCTTTGATCTTTGTGTTGGTCCCTTTAGTTTAGATCCCACTCTATACAATAGTTTTGTAGGATTCTATTTATAATTATGAGACTATGCATGACTCAATAGCACTTGCTAAGTTGCTATGGATTCCATATGTTGAGTAACATCATAGGATTCATAGATGATCATCACAATGTTTGACACTATTAATTCTATGAATTCCATGTGGCGATTGTCTACACATGCACAACATTTTCTCTAGTGTACAAAAACCCATAAAGGACTACTGGTTCTTATCAAAACTCCATAAATAGTTCTCCTACCTTTTTTCATGTTTCCTTATTTTGATCAAACTTTCTTTCAAAGTTTAAAAGGTTAGTTTGGGAATTGAGGCGATTTGCTTCAAAAAGGCAAGTGTAGGCCTCCAGGCAGTATTGAGGTGTAAGCCTCATTTAAAAAAGGAGTCCGTCTAGAGCTACACCCATTTCTTACATCCAATTCTTACACCCAGTGATGGAGCCCATGTGGAGATCATACTGGAAAAACCTACTTATCATGTTAAAAAAAAAACGACATACCATTTGAAAAAAAAATTTTAATAAGCATAAAAGTAAACGAGGCTATAACTTTCACCTTAGGAGTGACGCTATTGGGAATGCCTAAATGCTGATATCAAATTTTAAAAAACATAAAGCATATAACTAAATTACCAAATCTAAGTAATTAATAATCTAAGTCCATTGTCTACTAATAAAATATCAATACCAACAAAGTAAGTAACTTACAAAATAGAGTTAGGAAAGTAGAGCATGTCTATAATGTAGTAAAAGCTAAAATCTAACAAGTTAACAGACAAACACTAAGTTCAATAACAAGAACACAAATTCATATCCTATTCTTATACTGTTATACAAAAATGAAAAATCATGAATCTTCCATTCTTCATCCCCATCATCATCACTAGTGGGGTCTTTTAAGGAGTCATCATGATATATGATGCCCCTATCATCTTCTTCTTCATAGAATTCAACCTCCACCCATTCGTCTTCTGCATCCACCAATTGCGTGGGAGACTTTTGTCACGCCCCCAAATCCGATATTTGGTCATATCGACCTTTCTCGTATCTTGAGGCGCGATCTGATCATACAAACGCACAGTTAAACAAAACTGGTATCACGATGCAGCGGAAATACACCGGATAATTTTTTTTTCATTTTGTTTAAACAATCCATAAGACGAAACGCACTTCATTGACACATTAATAATGTTAGAGGATGTCTCATTTCAAACAAAACCGTAATATGCCTATCCAAAAGAAAATATTGTATATATATATCGTACTCCTAAATACATGTTACTAAACGGTCAAACGACCTACATAACTCATGTATCCTTCTACAAGATAGAAGAATTAAACAAAATATAACATCGTCTCTAGCACAAGTCTATCAACAGAAATGCTGGAAGCATCAGACCAACTTCTCCTTATCTTTTCCTGAAAACAAAACATTTTAAAACGATGAGCTAGGGCCCAGTAAGTACATTCCTCATGCGTAAAACCACTTAAATCAGCGACTTTTGTTTATTTTAAAACAAATACGATTTGCAAATGAATTTCACATGTAATTCGATAAAACTCAATTCTCCATCAATTACTTACGTAGAACTTCGAATACAATGAAGTCTTTTCATATAACAGTCAACCTTTCTCTTATCGGAATACTCGTGACCATTTTTATAAAGTCAAACTATCAATTCTGATGTATTCCTTACCAACATTCCATCGGTCCTAGTGTACGATGTCAATACTTCTAGTCCACAAGTAAACTCCCTAATGTGCACACTAATTGTTTCATTAGGTATCCTCTCTCCGGATTCTCTAATTTTCTTTTAGGTATAAATACCCGAGGAGTCTCATAAATGAGACAACGCCTCTTCTTTAGGGGACTGGAACCCCAAGGGGTCTTAAGAAAATAAGACAACGCCTGATGCTTTAGGGGACTAAAACCCCAAGGGGTCTCAAAGAAATGAGACAACGCTTGATTCCAACTAATCTGATATTCCACATTCCCAATCATGTTCTTATTCATGTCCTTAATCGTATTTATATGCATAAAATAAGAATGTTTGTAGAAACATCTTTACATACATAGCATTCTTATTTTTGTATTTTGAAACTAAAAATAAGAACATTTAAGCTCTATTAATATCTTAGAAAGCGAATACATAAAACGGATGAAAAACGCATATATCTCATTTTAAATGAATTTGAGCATGACTTCATCCAACTAAATAGATTACATATGTCCTCATCTATCATAATTTCATGTTTTTAAGATTACAAGAAATTATCAATGCATTTACACATTTTATGTGGAAAATACAAGAATTGGGATTTTTCCTTGCTAAAATTTAACAGATAACAAGAATAGCATTTTCAGACATTTTCCCCAAAAAAATAATAGAATTTTCTAGAATTTTTCTACAATATTCTATGAATTTTCTACTATTTAAAAATAAAAATAAAAATAATATTTATAAATAAATAAATAATTAAATAATTAAATAAATAATAATTAATTAATTAAATAAATAAAGGCATAAAATAAATAACTATGTACTTACAAGTGAATATGTTAGAATCCCAAATCCTTGAACCTCGTACGATGCGAATCTCGATGTAGCATGTATCTCGAGGCAGTAGGTCCCACAAAAAACTTTTTAAAGGACTTCCTGATATTTTCAGGAATTCCTAGGAATTTTCTAGAATTTCTTCTAGTTGAGGGACTTTTTTGCAAATATTCTTACCTCAGTGGTTTGAATGCAAATACCCAAATTGACGTAATTTTCTCAAATTTATAGAGGTTGAGAACTCAGAACTTTTCATTTCTATCCGATGTGGGACTATAATATTGAAAATTGTCTTTTTTTTTTTTTTCGAATTTTAATAAAAACTTAAAATGTTGCCCAGAATTAAACACAATAACTTTTGACTCGCACGTCCGATTTGAACATACTTGATACCGATAGAAAGCTATTGTTGAGACCTTTAAAATGACATACATATAATGTTCAAAGTATTATAAAAAGTCTACTATAATATTGCTAGAAATAGGGTCATTACACTTTCCTTTACCTAGTTAAAAAAGAGATGAACACATTAATACAGTATAGAGTAATTTAATGAAGTGAACATTTGGTCAAAGTTGCGTAAGTGTCTAACATTAATATACTAACATCTTCTTGCTCCTGCACTTGGTTCTCTTCTCTAGAGGCTCTACTTTTCTTTCTCCTAGCTCCTTGTGGCTCTGACTGTGCCGTTACAATCTCAAGGGCATCAAAATCGAGCTCATCGAGATCATTTTGCCATGTAGGGCAAGGTTGTTCCACCAGTGGCTCTGGCACCACATTTTTCGTTTCGCTTAAGTCTCTTTTCCCTTGTTCAACAAGCTATTCATCATCACTATCGATTATATTTACAACCAGTGAATCTTCTTCTTCCCTTTTCTTCCTTAGCCTCTTATTCAATTGCTTATCCATCAAATTCTTATTGTACATAACAAAAACTAAGACATTCAACTTTGTTTGATCCAACCTATTTCTTTTCTTTGTATGCACCTAAAAGAAGAAAAAAAACATACATCAATACATGACATTATTTAATTATTATAAAGTACAACTGTACAACAATTAAGTCCTAAGACTCCTAACTAGTAACTCCTAACTTCTAACTCAACTCTTAACTTAAAATTAATATTAGAAAACTAAATCAAATATTTGTTATTAGTTTATTACCTAATTGAAGGTTAGACCAATTCCTCTCACATGCTAAGGAAGTACAAGTGAGACTTAGCACTCTAACGACAAATTTAGTCAATGTCGGTGTCGTCTCCATAAGATAGCCACCAATTGATTACATAAAATTTTACAATTAAGTCCCAAGTATATCAGTATATAGTATACTGTATAGCATGACTTTATAATTTCAAAGGAAGTCACTCATGAATTAAGTTTCAAAGAAATAATCATTGGCTCGCCAGGACTACGCTTCTTCTTTGTTGACTCTGCTTGAGGTCGACCAAATAAACCAATATTCCCTTGAAATTGATCAATTTTTAAGTCAACTTGTTCCCTCTCTTTTGGGCCCGGAATCAGTTTGTCCATGCAATTATATAGACTCAATTTAATTTTTGGACGAGTCAAGAAGTTGGGGTCAGTGAAATTGAGGATTGAGGAAGTATGCTGTAGCATGTAGGTGGCGATGCATTTGGAAGTCCTACTTCTCATCAATGATGTCTCATATTTCTTGGTACTTTGATAGATCATTATTCAAGTTCTTTGCAATCTCCTCTTTGGCCCTATCCATTGCCCTATATATTATACCCATAAATGGTTATTTTTCCAAATCTACTATTCTCAACACACCAACCAAAGGCTTTGTAGCCTTCAAAGAATACACAACACTAGGCCAAAAAGTGTTGTCCTTCAATACAATTTTTGTAATGGCCTTCTCTTCTTCCTTTTTTCCTTGTACACTATTCACCCACTTACTAGATGTAAACATGGCCTCCAATGGTTATTTATTATTTAGCATGTTCTGTAATGTAAAATTTGTTGTAGTACATCTAGTCGTGGTCAGGTGAATTAACTTTCATTCTTTTTCTGAATCTACTATTCTCAACATACCAACCAAAGGCTTTGTAGCCTTCAAAGAATACATAATAGTAGACTAAAACGTGTTGTCCTTCAATACAATTTTTCTAATGGCCTCCCCTTCTTCATTTTTTCCCCTTACACTGTTCACCCACTTACTAGATGTAAACTTGGCCTCCAACGGTTGTTTATTCTTTAACATGCTCTGTAATGTCAAGTTTGTTGTAGTAAAGCTCATTGCGGCCGAGCGAATCAACTCTCGTTTTGTGAAGCTTCTCATCAAAACTAGTATCCAACCATGACTATAAATGAAGTTATTAACTTGCTTTTTTTTTGTTAAGTATAAAATTTTATAAAGGGCCAAAAAGCCGAAAAAACGATAGGTTACAAATAGGATGCTTAGAGGTTGAGATAACCATCTAATCAAGAACATCCTTCAAAAATAAAAACAGAACAAGTTTTCTTCACTTCTTCAATCAGTAAATCTGTTGTCCTCACCTCTTCCTTGAGGATCCAAGTCCGCAGCTCATACATGGTAAGTGCTTTTAAATCACGCTCATACTCTCCAACTGGCAACTGCACACAACATATTCGCAAAAGGACCATTGGCAACATTGAATGAAACACCATTTTCAAAAAAGAACCAACCAAAGTTCAAGCACGCTTGGTTCCTATGCTCATTTTCATTGTGAGGTGCTAGGGCACGTGGTGGTTATACTTGTACATTTTTAGGCCTAGCCAAACCACCCTCGCTACCACCAATGTCCCTCGGCCATGTTATCCACATCATTAAAAACAACATATCTGTCCAGTGGGCCCCCTTAAACCACGTGAGGAAACTGTATTACCAACACTAGTGTCCCCCACACTCAATGCAGAGCCTACTTCAATTGCACCACCATAATATGACCCCTTATTCAACATAAACTTCAAATCTTCATGAGTCGTACTTTTTTTTGTGCTTCTCTAGCCATGTACGTTTTTATCTCTTATATAACATCTTGGGGTACCTTTGTGCATGGAGACATTAAGGTGGGTACCCACTAGATGATCCTTCATCCTTTTCACCCCTCCTTTATAATCCTACTACAAAAATTGCATTGTAGATAAATGTAGGACTTCCTAGACCCCACATTTGGACCCTCAATCTCAACCCCATACTTTCATACCGGGTCCTTTCTACTACTACTACTACTACTCCCTTGCTTCTTAGAAACCCCTCTCACCGTCTCCAATCATATCATAAAGAAAAACAACAAAAATAAATCATAAAAAAAGTAAAAACAATAATATTTTACATGTATTTATGAAAAATAAGACAAAAACTCAAAATATAATCACACACTTCAAAAACTCTCCAATGCTTTGATTTCTTGCTTGATTTTGATTAGATTCCTCACAAGAAAACCGTATGAAGTGACAATCACAATCCGATAAGATTTGAGCTCTCTATGAGGATTTCTTTTAAATGGAAAAAACTAGGGTTGAAAGGTTAGATTTAGTATTTCTAAAAAAGAGAGTTTTAGATAACCAAATGAGGACCTTATAGGTCGTTTTTAACATATAAGAATAATGGGGAGGGTATTTTGGAAAAAAGAAAGAAATAAGTGAAAAATAAAATGAAAAAATGGGTCAACGGTTTGTGCAATTACCGTATATAACTCAAGCTTAAGCCTTAGTTGTGCTTTGAGGCTATAGCGAACTGAGGCTTATGTACCTTAAGGCTATAGCCTCGAGGCATACGCCTCAATCGCTTTTTTAGACCGTGTTTTCCTTTACTAATATGGTTTGGTTTCTTTTACTAAAGTGAAGACACACTGCTAGGTTATTATGTGATTGATGTCTATCAAACTAAGGGGGAAATTCTACAAGATAGCAGTAAAACTAGTATGCTTTATAGAGCTGAATGTGGTAGGGATAAAGATGTTAAAATGGATGAGTGGAAAAACTAGAAAATAAAAAATCAGAAATGAGCACATTCGAGAAAATCTGTGAATAGCTCTATTAGGGGATAAAATAACAGAAAGATAGATTCGGCATGTACAATGAAGACCAACAACACCACCAGTGGGAAGGAGTGCATTGGTGCAAGTTGAAGGCAACAAAAGGGAGAGGAAGGCTGAAAATGCCACAGATGAATGTAGCAAGAAAAGATTTGAAGACATATACCCTGTAGAAGATATAGCTCTAAATAGAGTTGAATTCTAAAGTAGGATTCACGTCGCTGACCCCAAACATTTGAGATAAGGTGTGTAGATGATGAGTGTGATGTTTGGTTTTCTAATAGAAGTTTATCTCTTGCTATTGCATCTTTATAACAGTCCTTATAAAGTGTAGCTACTAGAAGCAAATGATGGTGTTCTAATAAAGATGTGAAGAATATGAAGTGATGGAAACTATAATATAAGATGTAGAGCTTATTAGAGGTGTTGTGGAGATTTTTGGAACCAACAAGCTGAAGGAAGAAACTCTTCTTGCAGTAAAAAACCACAAAAGTTTAGTTCCTAAGTCATTCTTTAGTTCTCAAAAGTAAGCTTGTTGAAATTGATGGCTACCAAGCAAATTTCAATGAAGTATGGACTTGCTAGATTGATATACTGGTATGGTAGTATCTCATATCAATCTTTATAATAAATTGTCAATGCATAGGAAGCATCTCAAATTCCAGTGAGAGTAATAGCAGTTATTTATGCTTTATTAATTGGTTTTAATATTAGCTACCTATTGATCTTTTGTGTTAGTCATGATTGAATCCAAGGTTAAGTATCCTTGCTAACTTGGTCAATAGGGAACTTCTGCTATTTTAGTTGATTTTTCTATGTACTAGGGAGCTCTGAAGCAGTGTTTTCATATCCGACCCGGCCCCGCCTGGACCGCGATGGTTGAACTGGTGATCCAGTGAACCAGTCCCCAAACACAATTTGGGTCAGCATTGACCTAGAATTTTGAATTTTATTGTTCTTTATTTTGTGAAAAACCGGAAAAACCTAGACGGGCTGTCCTTTTGACCAACCAATTGAACTGGCAGCCCAGTGACCCGGCCAGTCCACCGGGTCAATGGCCGGTCCGGGTTATGAAACATTGCTCTGTAGAGCGAATTCATTCCAAATGTAAATGCATAGTAAGTATTCTACCATTTTCTCTTGTTTTAGAGTTATCATAGCTGAAAGCATTTCCTTTCTCCTTTTGATTTTGTGCTTTAGGAGCGTTCCACTGGTCGGTCTCGCGGTTTTGGCTATGTAACATTTGCGTCAGCTGAGGATGCAAAGGTAACAAGGCTTATAATATTTTGTAATTCAATCTCAACTCTATATGCTTGTACTTTCATAACTGCCATTTATATTTCTTCAGCATGAATTTCTGCATTAGTTTTTTATTTTTGATTTTTGATCTTTGTTGTTTCGGTCACACTATTGGAATTTGGTTCTCAATCATATGACTAAATAAAAAACCATGGGTCTGTTTGGGGAGGTCATGGATAGTTTGGAAGCTTCAATCCAGCAGCACCTAGAAAGATATAGATGATAAGTGGCTGACTGAAGGCGGTGATGGCACTTTTTCTTTTATAGATGATGGTGTCTGAACATAAATAGCCATGCCTAGGACTGCCAGACAACAAATGACATTTGAAAGTCATTGCGTAGTCTGTTTTAATCAAGCCTTTGGAGCTGAATAAACTTAATTTTCTTCAGATCCAGCTCTCAGTGCTTGCAAGTAAGGCAGCATGTTCAGCTGCTGTGGATAGTGCATGATTGAACAGTGCCAATTGACAACAATTTGTCCTTATTCAAAGGGGTAAGATCAATTTTAAATGTTCAATTGGAGTTTGATCGAGTAGTGGCCTCTATTCAGACTAGAGATGCTCCACTTCCCTTTCTCTAATTAAATCATCTGTCATCATAGCCTTGCTACTATTTTTTGTTACCCGCTCAGAAATTCCATTCTACCAAGGGCCTATTTTCCATTAGTGTGTACTTTTTCTCAATGGATATTTTAGGACAAAAATTAAAGAGAATTTGTTGATGTGGAGCATTGGGAGGCTGTTCCTGGGGATTGACTCATATACTCATCATCTTGTAAGTGGGATTACAAGGTAAGTGGGACTACCATGGAAACCAACAAGGTGGTTGGAATTGAAAAGGCAGAACAAGGGGCCACGCGTGGGATCCTAACTCCCCAGGTCAACTTGCCCCTGATTGAGTCATAAGCTTAAACAAGTTGGTCTTTTTTCAAATTTCTCGACCTGGTTCCATGGGTAGCTTGGAGAGTTCAAAAATATCCTTAAATCATAGGTAAAAAAATTACTAAATTTGTTTTGGAGGATAGTTATACCACTTTATTCTGATAGTCTTTCATTTCCGTTTCATTAAAGGTTAAAGTGTAACTCCTAAGTTGTATACTAAGTTATCACTAGGCTATGGCATCGGTCATAATTCTGGGCATGCACCTATTGTTTTTTATCTGATTAGCAGTTGAGACAGTTTCAGTGATGTTTGCAGTGATCAGTGCAGTTTGACTGTAATCTCTCTGGTTTTCTAGTGTTGCCTGTTTTGAGACGGTCTTATTCTGTCTATATTTCCGGATCAATTAATACAATACCATAACTTCTCCCATTTGTCTCGCATATTTGTGGTTTCCTAATGCTGTTTTAAGTTCAAATACAATTTTAAGCCTGAAGGATTACATCAGTACACAACATTAGCGCTCATAAAGCAGTCCCTAGGATCCTATTTTGGCTTTTTAAGGACACAAGGATTTGATTACCAAGAAAACAGTACTCTGATTAGACATCTGAACTTCATGCTTATATTGGCATTTTATAACAAAAAAATGTTGTTCCAGTTACTAATCCGATCATTATGATGACTAGCAAGGATACTAATGGAAGTAAATGCTACTGATTAATATCCGAAGGTTCCTTCTTCTTTTTTCCCTTAGAATTTAATTGCAAAGTTTTGTATGAACTCAAATTCGTAATGCGAGTTTAATGTTCCTGCTTTAACGTCAATTTAGTTTCTTATGCTCAATATCTTTTTGGTTACAGAATGCACTTGCAAGTGAGCACCTTCTAGGCAGCAGAGTTCTGGAAGTAAAAGTAGCGACACCAAGGGTAGTGTAAACTATGTACTGTTGCAGTTTGTGTTTTTTCCTCTCTAAAATTTCATATTGAAGTTGTTTCCAGTATAATGTTGTTTAGCTCTCACCTATAAAATCATTGGCCAATGAATAGTATCCTTTGGCAGGAAGAGATGAGAACACCTGCGAAGAAAATAACCCGGATATTTGTAGCCAGAATCCCACAATCTGTCACAGAAGCAGAATTCCGAACGTAATCATGTCACATTTAGTTAATAATTGTATCCTCGCTTGGTTGGATGCTTCATGCTTTTCGAACATGATAATTTTGAATATATGATGAGGAACTAACAACGCAGTACGTGACTTGTTTGCAGTTATTTTGAGACCTATGGTGAGATAATGGATTTGTACATGCCAAAGGTGAGTTTTTATATGCCTCTCTTTTTTTGGGTGAACAGTTTGTATATGCCTTTCTCATATTCTAAATAGCTCCTCGAATGTAGTGATGGGATGAGATTTCACGTTTTTGTGTTTGATTAATTCATCTCTTTTGAGAATTTTGAATAAGAGTAGTACGTACACGTGACCAAACTATCTATAACTTTCAGTTAAACTTGTGAAGTTGAAAACCTATTTACAGTTTTTTTTTCCAAATGGTAAATAGGATTAAGGAGATCACATCTTGTCTTTTTAAGTGAGATCATTGTGATTACCACTACAAAAAACTGTTTGATTGGCATCTGAAATGAATATATTTTCCCATTTTACATGCATTGTAACTTTAGTAAAGACTCTCGGAGGGATGAGAACCCAAGTACCCGACAGAGTACTTTTCAGATGAAACCTACCCTTTATTCTAGCTCCGATTCTTTGTAACCTATATGACTAATTAGGACAATCTATCTATCTCATCAAAATGAATTGCACACTAGATCATCGATGTATGCGTCCCAATCCAAGGAAAGGGGATACTAATCAAAGATCAAAGATCAAAGATCAAAGATCTGCTTCTTCTGTTCTGGGGAGGGATGTAGAATGAAAAAAAAAAAGATGAGATTATGGAAGTACCGAGCATCTGTTTATTCTAGTTCCTACTGCTTTTTGACTTATCATCTACGTAAAAACCGAAAGTAAAAATGATTCATTTGAATGAAACTTGAGTTTTTTTATTAGTTCTTATCAATGATTAAAGAAATGAAAGGGGTTACAATTCCAAGTCTTAAATGAAATGAGTGGATTGGATTGAATCAGCGGTATATAGATCCAATACAAGAGATAGTATGGTAGAAAGAACTAGATGCACCTTTCTACCACACTATCTCTCGAATGAAGATATGGGATTGACATAGATCAATCTAGAATTTGTAGATGTACATTTAAATAGCACTCCAATTCTATTTCTTCGTTACACCCATTCGTCTTTCTTCCGATTAATTCAAAATAATCCAACGTCAACTACTCTAATTCATAGGTTTTTTTATTGTATTGATCCCGAGATCTATTGAAACAGTGGAAGAATAGTATGGGCATATTCAAAATAAAGCAACCACGTCATCCTTTTTTTAGCATTCTGAAGAAGTAATGGATTGAGCCATTAACAGACGATTCGAGGAGTTTTATGGTTAGTTCTTCAGATTTAGAAAAGGAGTTGTAGACCCCACCGATCCTTTGTGCTTGAACCATGACATGAGGTGAGGCGATAATGCATAAATAAGATTCCTAGGAGTATCCAAAGGTTAGTGTGCGATATGTGGATCACCTGAAGCAAGATCTTATTATGCGTAGTACCTCTGTGAACAACCATTGTCTATGTCGCCTCCAGTTTATCGTGGATATCATATCTACGTGATAGCAGAATGACTCCATCTTTGAACAGTAGAGTCAAGAGGGAATCACAGAAAATAAGGGTTGCTCATTGGTTTATCCATTATTCATGTAAGAGTTGGTTCATCAAAATGGAAAATTTAGGAATAATTCGGTTGGATAAATAATTCCTCTCATGTGTATCCCTTTGAGTTAATGGAAATATTTGTTTGACCAAATGGTTCTTATAATATATTACTGGATTCCTATGTAATTTTGAAATGGAGATCTTAATGTTAAAAAACGATTCGCAGAACAATCTAATAAACAATTGATACAATTCGATTACTCAATTAGTAGTACCCCTAGTGTCCACTTCTTCCCTATACTACGAGTGAAAGGAATTATGATTGATGGACAAGAAATACCCCAAAGCGAGCAATTTCGTTGTCTATATTTGATTATTCACAAGGATCGAGAGATCAATGAGGATGTCACTCATAGAGTTAGTGCTAGATGGCTAAAAGTGGAGACTTGCTTCTGAAGTACTATGTGGTCAATGTGTAGCTGTCAAGCTAAAGGGAAAATTCTACAAGACAACCGTAAGATCAACTATGCTTTATGTAGTTGAATGCTGGGCAATTAAGAAACGATATGTTCATAGATGAGTGTGGCAGAGATGATTATATTGAGATGAAGAGAAAATTAGGAAAGACTATTAGAAATTAGCATATTCAAGGAAACATAAGAATAGCTCCAATTGGAGATAAAATAAGGAAAAATCAATTGAGATGGCTTTTCCATATGCAAAGAAGACCAACAATGGCACCTGTGAAGAGCGCTTTGGTTCTAGTTGAAGGCCTTAAAAGGAAGAGAGGAAAGCCGAAAATGACATCGATGGAGGTAGTAAGGAAAGATCTTAAGACTTATGGTTTGATAGAAGACATGCTCTAAACAGAGTCGAATGGTGAAATAGAATTCATGTTGCCGACCCCAATCATCTGGGATAAAGCATATATAATGATGATGATCTTTTCCTTTTTTACCAGTAAGTTCATTTATTTGTCCATGTTGGTGCAGGAAATTAATTGCCTGCATCTGTCTTGTGGAGCTGGAGATGGGCATGTGTTAGTGTTGACATTAAAACTATGTAACAATGACACATACACATGTGTCGGTGTCCGAAATAGATTCGAGGTGTCCGACACGGCACCTTAAAATAGCCCGATATGCGTACACTTATTATAATGTAATATTTTAGTTATGTTTAAAACATAAGTTTTTTTAAATAAAAATAAGGAAAGAAATATATGAAAAGTAAAGGAAAACATTTCTATAAACTATAGAGCTATCCAATAACATATTAAATATAAGTAGATTTATAAATGGGAAAACTATCAAATAACTCTAGCTATATTTTACAACTTCAAAAAAGTGTATGGAGGATGAAACACACCAACCTCCTTTTAGAAATCAACTTTATATTACTAATTATTAAAATAAAGAGTGACATGACTGTATGTGTCCGGATGTGTCGACGTCCGACACAGCAAAAACTCTAAAAGTGTCGTGTCCTTGTTAGTTAGGAAACTAGATTTCTGGTGTAGATATTTGGAAGATCATGTGAGTGACATTGTGAGATTTATATTAAAATTTACTTAATATCAGATGATAAATATATTTGATAACAAAATGCATTCAGACATTTTTTTTTGTGGATAAATAGGTATATTTCATTAGACAGGGACGAATCCCTAGAAGAAACAAAAAGAAGGCAGATTCCTCCCTTTAAATAGACGGAAAGGAATCTCCTAAAAGATCATCCCATATAAAAACGGAGGACTCAAAAAAACATCCTTTAAACTCTGGATTGATGGAGGACCAGAGAAACATCAACGCCTTGACTTTCAAGACCAAGTCAGGAATTGAAGATTCTTTCTCATCAAAAATCCGCGTATTCATTTCCTTCTAGACCGCCCAAAACATAGTGAATGGGAGTAAACGCCAAAGGACCCGACCTTTTTCTGCAAGGAAGCCCTATCGAACAAGCTATAACCATATTACCCACGTGCTCTGGGACCACGAAATCTACTTTGAAGAGGGAAAAGAAAACCTGCCACACCTCCGAAGTAAAGCTACAATGCAACAAGTGGTCTACTATTTCGGAGCAAGACTTGCATAAAGCACATCTATTCGGCCACATCAGCCCCCTCTTGATCAAATGATCCATGGTCAAAAGTTTATCAAGACTAGTTGTTTGAATTTTGGATAATGGAAACTGAAACGATTTTCTTCTTTTGAATAAACTCATGCACAAAAAATAGTGAAAACAGAAAAGTCTCTGAATTAATTAAAATGAAAATTGTAGAGTCTATTATCAATTGATGAGCTAATTGCATTCTATATATAGAAAGTACACTTTATACATCAAATATAAAATGAACATAAGAGTTTGCTCATCTAGTTTTATGATAAATATCACAAATCATCATCATCATAATAAGCCTTTTCCCAACAGTATGGGGTCGGCTAGGATAAATACCACAAAGATCTATTCAATATATATTTTAATAAATCTAGTGCGAGTTAAATGGTTATATTCTTATATGGTATCTAAGGAAAGTATGTATATACTTTATGATGTCATTTAGTTTGTGGGTAAACTGTTATTGTATGACGTCTTTTTTTTAATCTTATATAAATCCAAGGTACTACACTCAAGTGGCTGTTGAACATCATATGTGCAATACAGAAATAATGTTTTATATTCTCTTTTTTCTTTATATGATAGTTGACTATACTACAAGTATGGGTTTTTTGAAATGCTTGATATGATGATTCAGTAGTCAATTAGGGATTTCTATAAAGACAGTGCCTGACTGAGCCTTTACTGAGTATGATTAAAGTAACACTGTTTGCCTTTCAAAATGACGTCTCCCAACTTGACACCCAAAAGAGCAGACGCTCCATCTTCTCAAAGCTATCAATATTGGTTTTCTCATTCTTGTGTACGTTAGGAATAATCAATTATCGCATCAAACAACAAGATGATTCGTACAGATAGAATGTAAAAGTAGTTGAAAACATGGAAAATATTTTACTGTTAAGTTAGTTTTTGATTGATTGTGTTTGTGCCAACTGCCATAGGTGATTGATTTTAAGTGTTCAAATTGTGTCCCATAATGTATTGCAATGGAATTAATTTTCATATGATTATTGTCAATATTTTGCAGGATCAAGGCTCCAAAGGGCATCGTGGAATTGGGTTTATCACTTTCGAAAGTGCAGGTCAGACCATATTAATCCCCATTGTTAATGTATTGTAGGGTAAAGGCACTTCCAATTCAGCAATCCTATGTTCATCGTTTTTCGTTTGATAAATTTAGTTGGAGGCTTTACAAAAGGTGGTGTTGAATTGTAGATTGGAGAATAGACAATTAAGTAGGCTGGATGTCATTGTCTTAACAACCTACTCCTTGGTCAACTTGTAGCTTGTTTGTCTTCTTGCTGTGGGTACGTGGCACCAGTAAAAGGGGAGAACTGAAACCCCCTGACAAAGACACAAATCTCTTCTCAAGAGGTCCAATATACATACATTATTGGACCAGCTAAATAAGTGTCAAGAAGATCTTATGGAAAAGAACATTCCATTAGGAACCGCAGATTTTTTGGTACATCACATTCATGAATTTTCGATTCATGTGACAGTATTGAAACTATTGAGACTATATTTGCTCATAGTTCTCGTTTGATACCTGATAGAGCAAATCTTGGGTTTCGTTTCCCTTGTGTGTGATATGCAATGTGCTAGACTGTGGACTATTGAGTCAAAGGCTGAACTAGACTGCCTGGTCCGCGACCATATAGCACTAGTTGAACAGGATGACGTGGCATAACCTTAAATGTTATAGGAGGGAGGGAATGAGATAGGAGTAGAGAGAAGGATGAAAGGGTATTTGCAACATATGAGCTTTATTTATACTTGACTTAGACTACAACATATCTAAGCTATATGTTTACAGTTTGTTTTGCTGGGTTAACATGAAGTTTTTATAAAGTTCAAATGTATTTTTTTTCCTGGTACATGTATGGGTTGTATTAAATATCATCCATGGCTAAGATTAAGAAAATTTGGACGACGTAGCAATCAATTTTGTTTTTGTTTTGTTGAAAGCATATTCAATTGTAAAGGCTTCGAAACAATTGTTATTCTAGGCAATTCTAAAAGGTTTTTCATATATCTCCCTTCTCATTTCAATTCGTTTTCATCTCTTTACCATGGGGGAGATTAAAGGTCCATTCGTTGTTTGTATCCCTTGAGGTGGGAAAGGGCAGGTGGGAGCATGCGACGGAGACGTGGCTTGAGACCTTTGTGGGTCAGTCAGTTCAGGCGTCATGTGACAGGACCCTAAAGGGCACAAATCCGGATATGGGCTAGAACTGGGATAATGTGGATTCGGGTAAGCAGGCTGCAGGTGGAACAATGTTGGGATACCCCAATCCCCATAATTGAGGGAAGCAGATCCGGGACAAAGACATAGTTCTTATTTGTTGATGGGGATAAACAATTGATAGTTTTGGAGGGTGTGGATTGCCTGGTGTAGAAGGTTGGGGAGGATAACATTTGTGTCAGTCTTTCTAGTGACATGCCGACTAGAATGTCCTATGAACTTCAAAGGTTGGCTTGTCAGTTTAATTCGGGCGAGGTTATGGATGTCGGATGTCATAGGAAATGGAGGAAGGTGTGTGGGGGCTTTCTTGGTGTCAATTTTATGTAATTTTGTGGGGGAGCAGTTTTCGTGGGTGTTATCTGGGTTGTATGGTCCCCCATAGAGGCAATTTCAGTCTCAATTCTATGAGGAACTGGATGATGTGGCAAGTCTTGGGGACCTTCTATGGTGCATTGGAGGGGACTTTAATGTTATTCGATTTTCTCACGAGAAGAAAGGAGGAAGTAGGGTGACTAGAAGTACAATGGAGTTCGGTTGTTTTATACATTGTAACTTTCTTGGATCCGCCTATGGAAGGGGCCAATTCACATGGTCTAATAATCAGGATATCCCCATCCTTTACAGGTTGGATAGATTTTTGGTATATGACAGATGGTGGGAGGAACACTTTTCAGGGGTGTCCTAGGTGGCTATTCGTAGACTTGCTTCGGATCACGTACCTCTCTTGCTACACTCTGGTGGGATTAGTAATTGCCCCTCTCCGTTTCAGTTTGAGAATTGGCTGCTTTGTTCTAAGTTTAAGGAAAAGGTGGAGGAGTGGTGGAACAATTTGTGCTTCAATGGGAGAGCGGGGGAGGTTTTTAGGAGGAAGCTAAAGCTCTCAAAGATAAGATGAAGTAGTAGAATCGAGAGGAGTTTGGCAGGGTTGATCAGAAGAAGGCTTTTTTTCTTGAAGAGATTTCTTCGATTAATGAGGAAGACCATCCTTTATCTTTAGAAGAGTGTGGCAAGAGAGTCGATCTCAAAGTAGAGTACCGTCACTTAGTGAAGATGGAAGAGATTAATTGAAAGCAGAAATTGAGGGTCAGGTGGTTAGAGGAGGGAGACAATAATACTAAATTACTTATAAAAAAATAATACTAAATTCTTCAACAGGATGGCGAAATCTTATATGAGAGGCAGCTTTCTATCTCGCCTCGAGATCAACGGTCCTTTTATGGAGGACGAGGAGAGTATTAGAAAGGGGGTGGGAGATTTCTATTCTGAATTGTATACTGAGCCGGTTTCCTTTATACCCTACCTGGATGCCCTTCATTTTGACGGTATTAGTTCTAAGGATAGAGACTGGGTGGAGAGACATTTCTAGGAGGAAGAGATTTTGTGTTCTATATCAGCATTGATAAGCAAAAAATCTCTGGGGCCAAGCAGTTTTCCTCGGCTTTTTTAAAGTAGTGTTGGGATGTAGTTGAGGAGGATTTCATGAAGGTGGTGACCAAGTTCCAAGAGGATGGCTATCTAGATTCTAGACTAAACGTCCAATAACACCTTTGTGGTTCTGGTTCCCAAGAATGAAGGGGTGGATGATATCTCGGGCTTCAGACCTATTAGCTTGGTGGGGAGCGTGTACAAGATCTTAGCTAAAACGCTTGCTTCTAGAATTTGCAGGGTGTTGGCTTCTGTGATCTCGCCAACCCAAGGAGCGTTTATGAAGGGGACAGATCTTGGACAACGTTCTTTTAGCAAATGAGTGCATTGATTCCAAGATTAAGGTTGGAGTTTCGGGGATTGTTTACAAAATAGATATGGAGAAGGCGTACAATCATGTTAGTTGGAGCTTTCTGGACTATATGCTTGGGAAAATGGGTTTTGATTTTAAGTGGAGGAGGTGGATTTTGAGTTGTATTTGGGTCCCCTGTTGGCTATTTCAGAAGTTCAAGGGGACTCAGACAAGGGGATCCGTTGTTGCCTTACTTATTCATTGCCTTTTGATAATTTCTTAATTTTTTTTGCAATGACTTAACTACAGATAGTACTTATAAGCACTGAGAATAACTACAATACCCCTCAAAATCTTGCATATTTGGGGTACTTTAATCAGTGTGAGAAAAGACCCCAATACTATATCCAAGCCTATTAGATCTCAGTATAAAAATATAAAGCCATTTGTTATTAGTTTCAGTGAAGATCATCTTTTTTTTTAATGATTGGAGGTGGGACAGTATTAGAGTGAATTGATTTGAGGCAGTAGATCTTTGTAATTACTTTTCAATTTTGGATTTCTCTCTTTAATCTAACACAAAAGAAGTAAGAAACTGTTTGTTTTTTACTCATCAAAAAAAAAACTCTGTTTATTTAGCATCTTTTTTTTTATAAGCCAAGGCCATGGATGATCCTTAAGGGTTTGTTTAAACCAAGTAACAACAAGTGTAATCCTTTTCATTAAGTTTTTGAAATTGAAATATGTTCCTGTGAATTTTTGGAGTGAAATGAGTTTATGCAACTTAATAGAATGATCAGACTCTGAAACCAAAATCCTATAACCTACTCTTATACATTTTCCATATAAATGCTGACATTTCCCTCACTTGTCGTCTAGAACCCCTTAAACCCCTACAAAGAATTATAAACATGGACCAATGTCCTAGAGCCAATACACTAGGAGTTATTAGGGCTAGAAATGAAGTAATGATGAAGGGAGAAGACACGTTACCTTGGGAATCCTTCTCCTAGATGTCTACCTTGAAGATTTTGTAATTTATCTTGAAGTGGCCGGGCTTGTCACAATGAAAGTTGTTCACACTCCTTTTGTTTTGGGGCTTTGGTTTACAGACACCTCTAAATAGAGGCTTCTTACAAGAAACTAATCTGAACCATTAATTTAAAAAACCTAAATCAAACTTTTAAAATGACTAAAATACCCCTAAATCACATCACTAACATTACATCTAGTCTTTTCAGACACTTTTGAAGCCTGAAACGTCAGATTCTTAACAAAAGTTGTGAGAGTTGTTGTAGATCTTGATAAAGTTTTTCAATGCATTAAAAGGCTTCTCAATTGTGTAGTTTGGTGGGGGTTTTCCCTTTTTTAATACATACATACTTATAAAAAAATGCTTCTCAATTGAATACCTGAGTAAAAAGTTATGCCTCTTGAAAGGTGACTGCCTTTATACCCAACAAGATTTAAAGAACATGGATCTTGTTCCACTGCATCTCTTCATTGCGGCATCAATTGACTCGTAATGTTTGAATGCATGCCTCTTGATACGGAAGGTGTACTTCTATGGGCTGCATCATAATGGCATTGGATGTACATAAATAACATTAAAATGCAAAGAATTGGAAGAACAAACTCCAACCAAAAGGTCATGTTCTTATGGGACATGTTACATAGAGGACATTGAATGCCTCATGGTCTGGATGAGCACATGAACTTTTTTTTAACAAGTGGCCTTCTATCTGTATGCATTATGTCATCATCATTATCATACACCTTATCCTAGCTATCTGTACGCATTATGTACTGCATGAAAAATCCTGTAATCTCTCATTGTTTTGTGGTGGTCGTGGATTTTTTGTTGCCTTTGGATGAACGTCTTATAACTAATTTAAGATTATTGATATCCATAAGCATTGTCAGAGATGCAAGTTTTCTAGTGTTATACAATAAATATTTGGTGTGGGACCCCGTGCCATGACAGAAGTGGAAAGACATACAGATCCAGTGTTGTTTTCCATCTATGTGCATGAGCTGCTCACCAACTTCTGTCCCCTTCCATAGCGGGCCTGCACTATATCAATGCTTTATTTTTTGGCTGCTGGTTGAAATCTTTGACATTATCTATTTAGCATGTGGTTACCAGTTCACTTTTCAAACAGAACTGTTGGCAAGTGATTGAAGTTTTAGATTCAATTCTTGTTGCTTTATGTTTGGCTGCTTTAAAATTGAAGTACTTGCTTTTCTATGTCGCAGACTCTGTAGATACCTTGATGGCAGAAACTCATGAATTGGGAGGTTCTACTATAGTTGTGGACCGCGCGACACCAAAGGCAATTCACCAGAACTGCTACCCTTCCCCTTGATTAGAATCTATTTTCTCTGCAATGGGGGAATACCTTATTCTTTCAACTTTAACCCCATCCATAAGATTGGATCTGGAATACATATTAGCTCTTATTTCTTACACTTTTTGTTGATCTATTAATATCCCACAAACTTTCAACAGAATCTCACTTTAGTTTATGTAATTTAAGTCTAAATTTAGCTACATTATACTAAATGTCAGGATGAGGACTCGAGACCTAGCAGAGTAACACAAGGTGGGTACGGTGCATACAATGCTTATATTACAGCAGCAACTAGATATGCGGCACTAGGTGCTCCTACACTGTATGACCATCCAAGCTCAGGTTATGGAAGTAAGTTTGTTTGCAGGTCTATTTACATATAATTTTTGGGGGAATCATTTGAACATGCAGTTAATGTATTGATTGGTGTAGGAGGGGTCTTTGAACCAACTCGAGGAATGGGCAAAAAGATCTTTGTTGGCAGGCTTCCACAGGAGGCAAGCGCTGACGATCTTCGCCACTATTTTGGCAGATTTGGCCGTATTTTAGATGTTTACATTCCCAAGGTGAAATAGAGATTTTTTTCATTATGCAACTGATGAGTGGATTCAAGATAACCAACTAAGACATGGTTGGTTGTTGAATGCAGGACCCAAAGAGAACTGGCCATCGGGGATTTGGCTTTGTAACTTTTGCTGAGGATGGTGTGGCAGAGCGTGTATCTCGAAGATCTCATGAGATCTGTGGACAGCAGGTATTTGATTAAAAGCTTAAATGTCCATCAAACTAATTCTGTTTGGGGACATTGACATATAGCTTTTTCTTCATAGATTTACAGCTTCTTAGAACTGTAATTTCTAACAAAATAGCAATTCCAACTTCTTAAGAAATATATGTGAAACGTAGAAAAAAAGAATTCAAGAAATCGGAACATCCATTGGCTTTTTCTGTCTCAAATCATTTGTTCATTTGTTAGACAAGTGGGTCAGTTAGCTAGATCACTTGTAAGCATGATCACATCAAGTTTCAGTGGAATGATTTTCCACTCAGGCTCTGTATGGTAATCAACAAAAAGGTTTACGGAAAAATGATTTGTATGTAAAAGGTGTTGATGCAGAAAAAGTTTTTATGACATTTATATGCAAAAATCATTTCTAGAAAACTTATTGAGGGCCACCAAGCAGAGTCTCAATGGAAGTTTCTTGAGATAGATCTCATTCTATTTGGAGAGTCGAAGTTTTTACTGTCAGGCCTCCACAATATGCTGGTTTCAGGACACAGCTCTTGTTCCCTGTTACAGCAGGACCTGAGAGATCTAGGCCCTTTTTTTTACGAATGCGCACGCTTTAGCGTCGATGTGCGCACATAGGCCAAAAAACGTATGTTTGGTTGCACCAACAAGCGCAACTCACAATGCGCTCCAGGGCCCTCAATGTGCGCTAGGTCGCGACCCCCCCCCTCCCTTGAGAATCGAAGCATGTCGATTACATAATATTACATATATTATAAAAAATAATGTATATTATATATTATAATATATATTATTATAATATAATATACTATTATATATCATATATTATAATATTTATATTATTATATTATATTATAATATATGATATATAATAGTATATTATAATAAAAATATTCGAGACACGTGGTAGTCTGAAACGTGTATATATAATTTTCTACGATGCAATGCAATACACTGAATCAGGCGCAACATCCATCATCATTTGCGTAAACAAACGCACATAATCTGTTTTCGCGCGCAATTTGTTGAATTTGTCCAAACGTCATACATTCGAATTCGCTTGCATTTAACTTGCGTGGGTTCCGAAGTGCGCACGTCTAGAAACACGTGTGAAAAAAACAAACGTAGCCCTATTCACATCTGTAATATTTAACAATTTTAGACCCTCTTCATTTGTTGAAAAGTCCAAAACTTCTTTTTTAGAGTACTACATACATGATAAAAAAAATAGCCTCAATATAATATTGCTCATCCACCATAATTGTGACTAGCATGTTAGTAACAAATATAAACTCCAATAGCTGCTATATATCTATATATTTATCATAAAATGGCAGAATATCTGAAATCTATATCACAAAATAATGATATTTTTTGCATCTATTCTTGATTTGGAAGTTTCTTTTACCGTTGAGAATGAAACGCTAAGAGTGGCGAGAGCTTTAGTGATGCTAGTGAGACCTGTAAAGCTAAAATAGGGAGTTTATTTTTTCTTTTTCTTTTTTTTTCCTCCCTTTTATAAATGGTGTGTTAAAAGGAAAAAAAGAGAGGAAGTAAGGGGTTGCTTCCAATACACAAAGAATGCATCATTATATATTTGGTCAGTACTTCGGAATAATTTGTTATTAGGAATGGATTCTTAGTCATTCAACTTTTTATTTGTAAACACAACAGAAAGTAGAAACACTGAAGCCCCAGCTGGGCTTCAATAATATTAAAAAAATAGAAAAAAAAAAAAAAAAAAAAAAAACTTACCTGAAGTTTCTAACAAGTAGTAGCATAAACTTTCATGAAACAATTTATTGAGAGAGTCAAACGATGCATGCAAAAAAAATGGAGATGAGTTCATGCACATGCATGCTCTTTAGAACAGCATTTAGAATTTCTTGAACCGTGGAGTTAATTTGATTAAAAATTTGCAGGAATAACATATTCCGAGAAAATTTCTCTTCCTCGAGATTGGGAAACTTTACCTTAGGAAGGCTTTTCACATGTTCAACGCATTTACATATTTTATTATAAATATATTCCATATTAATTGTGTACCAGCGCCTTTTATTGCTTCTAACCTGCAGGACTGCTACCCTCCTTACTTCCAACTCTTGTTAATATCTTCATAGCTCACAGTTGTAATGATATTATTCACATACAGAAACACTATGATTCGTATCCTTGCATTTCACAGCTTCACAGAAGTTGTTGAAGCAAAAATAAACTTTTAGAAACTCTATGATCTACCTAGAGGCTGTCATAGTGAGTGTCTGTCATAACTAGCTTTTGTTCCATGATTAAATACAGATGGTGGGTAGGTTTTAGGAAGAACCTAGGTAGTGGTAAGTCCCCCGTCCTGATGCTGACACTGCTACTCGTGCATTGCACAACTTCGACTGGGGTCCTCATGTGACCTTTGACACCCTTAATGGATGAATTTCACCATCTTTAGGTTTTGATATTAGATAATTTGCTTCCTTTCCTTCTGACACATGGTTGTTCCATGCTGTTGTTTATTATTTTTGGCGGATCATTTTTATTGACTTTCTGTGCAGGTTGCCATAGATTCGGCTGCACCACTTGATGACGCTGGTACAAGTGGAAACTACATGATGGAGAACGCCGAACCATATGGGGGGTATGGTGGTCCTATGCGTGCTTATGGCCGGATGTATGGGAGTCTGGATTTTGATGATGTAAGTACATTGTCCATGGATACGACCATAATTTCAAAAGTTTGAGGAATAAAAAAATGTTTGCATTTTTTCTCCTGACAAAATTTTCTGATGCTTCTGAAATATGTGCAAGAAAACAGTACTTAAATGTTCACCTTCCAGAAACTGGCCAAGAAAAAAAATGTTTATCTTTTTAGTCGCAAATCCACACCTGTTTTATACAACTATTTCTATTCAATCCCTCATTTGAGCTTAAAAGTTTCTTACTTGTGACCTTAACAAATAAAATACAAAGGAACTTTAACTAACCAACTGGTGGATCTTTAGGCAAAGAATTGTCACTTCACTCCTTTATATTCTATTTTGTTTTTCCCTTTCATCCGGAAACTCAATCTCTGATCAGACCTCTTTTTTTCTGGAACGATGTTGTTTGGGGTTGCAAATGGACAATTTGTTTGGAAAAATCTGTAAAACGTGCCAAGGTAAACAATTTTTCTACCAACCTTGCCTGGCGAGCTTCAGTTGACACATGGAATGTTTCAATACAAAGTGGTTCTTTTTTAATTCATTACGTTATAGATCTTTTTCTTAGAATAAGTACCAAAATCTGAACAACAAATTTTATGGAGTTTATCTTATAGTATAATCTATTCAAACACATAATTTCTTTTTCCAATTGTCTTAGCTAGATGTGCTTTTGACGTCATTTATAATCATGCTAATGCCAACTCTAATCTGGGTTTCAAAATGGAATCGGTGTTATGTAGACTCCTAAAAGGTGGTTTTTTAAAGAAAAAAAATAAAGGAGAAAAGACAATTCTGCTTTGATTTGCCGGTGGTTCCAGTTACCAACTCATCCGACTCGAACCAGCAGCTGAATCAAGCCGAGTACTTGACCTCGCATCCTCTACAGAGAGAGAGAGAGAGAGAGAGAGAGAGAGCTAGAATTTCATGATCACTCAGCTTGTGTGTTATATATATGAGCCACTAATATTCTCTCTTTTTTGGTGCAGTGGGGTCATGGCAGCAGCGGTAGTGGCAGCAGACCTTCGAGAATGGATTGGAGGTACAGGCCATACTAGATAGAGGTGGTTTTGTGTCTTTGGAAAGTCAAGCAATTAGGTTGGATATTGAGTACTAAGAAATTCCGAATTTATTTGAATCATATTTGGAGTGGCCTTTGGATGATATTGTGCACCATGGCCTCAATTCTAAGAATTTCATGTTGAGCTACTTTCACTTGCTTATCATCTGGGATTTAAAAAAAATATGTTCCTTGGGACAAAATATGAAACGTAGCCTGGAGGCATCCGCTTATGATGCAGCCTGCAAACCTGACTGTCGTTGTGATCTTCCGACTCATCTGATCTTGACTTGTAAATTTGAATGGGTTAGTCCTAATATTAAGGTTGATACATTTTAACCGTGAATCAATTGGTTGCCTTCTAATAGCATGGCTAAGATTCTCGAACTCCAACATTCTGGGTTAGCTGGATCCCAGATGGATGGATGGCTGACTGGGTTGACATGGTGGGCCACATGTACATTACACAGTAGAGCATATCATCCACGCTGCACCATTCATCATAGAATTGATTTTTCTGTTTTAGCAGAGCAGACTTCCCCATATGCTAGGTGGTTTTACTACTATTACTGAAAGTTTGAACTAATTATAAGCAAGATGTAATCAGGTTAATAGAAATCCATTCTCACTTCTCAAATGGAACGGGGAGAGAACATTACAACAATCCTCACCGGGTTATGGCACTGGAGATCAGGAAATGTCAGTGTCGGACTGACAGTAAATCATTAAGTGGTGGTTGTGACTATTCAAGGTCAGCTGAATGGATGGTTCATATTCTCAAAGGTGCCTAATCATCCAAGATCGGGCAATATCAGGTTGGGGCTGTGACCAGACTTTGTAATAGCTGGAAGTAATGAAGTTGGTTACTTGGAGAAATGGAAGAGGTTGAAACTTTTCTCCCGTTGATATTTCGACTGCATTTTTTCTAGAGAAGTTGAGAAATTTATGATGGGTCAGGATTGCCAGTAGTATATGAGTACTATATTGAAGAAAGTCGCCTTTGTACCATGATTTACCAACTTTCTTACTTGCCTTGCATCGTATTGGTAGGGCATGAAATAGAGCAGTGTCAGATCTGAGATCCAGCCCTAATCAGAAGCACTGCGAAAAAGAGCTTTGGCAGTAGCTTTGGAAACAACTGCTGAGAAGCGCTTTATTTTAGAATAGTGATTTGACAAAAACCATTTTGGAGAAGTGGACTTGAAATTTAGCCAGCTCGAAAGGAGACGCGGACTTGAAATTTAGCTGGCTCGAAAGGAAGAAGCTATTTTTAGGGTATTTTTGTTCAAAGATGAGAATATTAACTATTTTGGCAACACCCCCCTTGAACAACTGTCCCTCCCTCCCCCCACCCACCCACACACTATTATTCTTACTTTCGAACTTTAGGAAAACTCCCTTTGACTTATCAACGATTGAATCAAGTTAAAACAGCACCCTTAGCATTGTATTTGCAATATTTTGGTCCTTTCATAGGTGCATTAATAGGCGTATGATGCATGGTATATGTTGAAGTGAGTCGAATGACAGTTAAAACTTAAACTAGGTCAAGGGTGGTATTCCTAAAGTTTGAACTATTTCAAAATTTGGGGGGGTGTTGCAAAAATACTGAATATAAATCATCTTTTAGTTTTTGATCCTCTAAACTCTTTATGATTGTTTCTAAATTTTTATAATGATGGGAATCTTCAGTTGATAGATGATGGGTAATTGTCATTTAGGATAAATTCACGAATGCGAGATACATACATGCATACGTACATTATTGAATTTCTTTTTGACAGTCATGTCCCAATGCAATGCTGCAACCTGGGATTTTGCATCTTTACTGAAATTTTTCTAGGGTGAGGTACTGGCACTTGCAGGCTGCCGATACAAAACTGAATCAACTCCATGTGTTTTAAGATAGTAGCCCTCTTCCTTGTCCCACGTCATTCAGTCGCCTTCTTCCCGTACTTCTTCGCTCGCAATTCATCTCTATACATAGCCAGAAATATAAGTCATCCATTATCAAAGATGTACTGAACAAATCTATATAACAAAACACAGTGGTTGTCTCCCTACTTATACCCCCTCTTATAGGCTTCAGCAAAGAAGGGCCGAGATCTTATCTCCCAAATGGACGGTGGATCTCAACCACTCACACCGGATTTTGACAAATGCTTTGTTAGGGAGTGCCGTGGGCACGGGCAACCCACTAGTGAATAAATAAATTAAAGTAATTGATTTTTCATGTGAACTTTTTACCGCTTCCAGTAAAAAAAAATTAGCATTGACGAAAATGCCTTCTTACAAAACTGTCTTTATCTATCTGAAGTAAGGGGGCATTTATTTCAAATTTTGACTTGAAGAGGTAAAAAGCTCACTGAAAAAATCAATTCCCACAAATAAATGATATATCGATAAGAGCTTAAAGGCTAAAAAAAAAGATCAGACTTAACAATTAGGTGGTTCCAACATATTGCTAGAAGTTGATTTCTTGATTAGATGAATGATGGTCACAATGTGTGCTTCACCATCTATTTGTCATCCAGTCGTCTGTTATACAGGACAGTTGAATGTTACTCTTAAGTAAAGACGAGGAACTTCCTTCCTGATTGTTGTATATAGTGATTGTTTTAACTGATACTTCCAATTTGACCAAATGTCTTAAATATTCCTGGTGTGTTTCGTTTTATAGCAAATAAATTTTCAAGTTTAGTCTGCTCAAGGAATCTGGCCAGTGTAGGGGGTGCTTGGTCATGTTAAACAGTGCATAATTTGACTAACCTCAGACGAGTAAAAAAACACAAATAGCTTAGGCATTCAAAGTTTAGAATCTTTAGATATCAGATACTACAAGGAATAGAAGTTACCATGTGTTAAGGCTGAGGAAGATGGACCAGTGGAGACTGGATGAGACATTAGAAGGCGTGGCAGGTGAAGCAACCACTCAAGGAACCCATCTGGCTATGCTTACGGAAGGATATGATCTTACTAGAAGTTTTGGCAACCTGGTTGGCTGACACCGAGTTCCTCATATCTTGGGCTTTCCTTTGAGCCGATCTCAGCTTTTTCATGATCTTATCCATTGAAGACGATCTCTTCTTCTCCAGTTTCATCTGAACCAAACTTGGTAATTAGTAATGCCTATTGATCAAAATATGCGCAGTAATAAATGCTCCAGCTTGCTAAATATTATTAAGGCCGTGTTTGATTACCAAGTGGGAAAATTGCATTTTCATTGGGAAAACACAACTGTCCATCGTTAGATAGCCATTATAAATCTGTATAATTTTCCCTAACATGCCATTTAATTCTGGATAATTTTCCCTACTAAGCCCGGAATCATTTCCCACCCAGATAGGTGAGACTTCATTTCCACCTGAAAATACACCTTTATTTTATCACATGATTGAAATATGTGTTCTAAGTTGCAATCAATCAGCCATTAAAGGCATATCCCAGATGTATTTTCTCGGGAAAATTTTCCATGCAATCAAACACGGCCTAAAACACAAAGACAGAAAATATTAAATACAAGGAAAATAATTTTTTATACGTAATATTATTGAAAAATTCCTGTCTCCTACTGCACACACATATAGAACGCATAGGCTGCCCACCCGCTAAAAGTATTCCTCATTGACCCAGGCATCACCCAAGACATGCCAAAAAGAGACAAGGAAGCAGCTTCTTTAGCCACCTTGCAGTGGATAAAGAGAAGATTAACGAACTCTCCACTCTCTTTGCCCATGACACAAAAGTCAATAATGCATCTCCTCTGCCTAATGAGCTTTTCCACCATCAAAACCTTCTCAAGCGCCGCACACCACACGAAAAAGGCTACCTTGGAATGGATTTTGGAACCCCAAATAGAAGTTGCAGGAAAGGCAGAACCTAAACCAGAAGAGAGAGACAAGTAAAAAGACCTAACAAAGAACAAACCCTTGTTGTTGCATGACCAAAGGCAAGAATCTTCCAACCTACGATCTATACAGCACCCCAACAAATCAACAATTAAATCCACCTCTCCATCATTAAGATTCCATTGGAATCCAAAATCCCACGATAGATCTTCTCAATGCCCACGCATAAAGGCCTTGACCAGTTTTACTTTCTTATTAGAGATGCTAAATAGTAACGGGAACCAGTCCCTAAAGGGAATATCACCACACCACCGGTCCTCCCATAAAGGAATTCTATCACCCTTATCTACCTTAAACTGAACATGCTTTGAGAAGTCCGAAATCACATTCATGATCGCCCTCCAAACGCTACACCCCTGGGGTGGCAGGGGTGCTCTAACTACTCTGTTTTCCCAACCCACTTCGCTACTACCATATTTAATTACGATAACACTACACCATAAACTTGGATTTTCCTAAGCCGCTAACCAAGAAGAGCTACATTCATATTCTTCAAGTCCTTGAGCCTGGGCCCACCTTGCTTCTTGGGTTTGCAAATCGTCTCCCAGCTAACAAGATGATATTTGTGACCCTCCACTTTGTCATTCCAAAGAAAGTTATTCATTAGCTTATTCAACTTTTGAACCAAACAACACGGGAAGTGAAGACAGAGAGGAAATATATTGGCAAGCTAGACAAAATGCTTTCAATAAGGACCACTTTTCCCCCTATAGACAAATAGCTAGATTTCCACGATGCCAGCTTCCTCTCACATCTTTCAATGACTGGAAAATAAATATTTCAATCTTGATGGATAAACAAAAATACATTTTGCATGAAGGTTTCATAGAAAAGCAAAGCATCAGCCTCGATGCTTATAAAAAAGTCTCATAATTATTTTAAACTGGGAATGGGGAATCATGCAAGTAGGGAGGATAACCTCTAGTTTCCGTATAGATGCCTCAGCTTTTGCTTTCTGCAAGTTCTCCCATGCAGTGATCCTGGCTTCCTCTCTTTTAGACCTACACAGAACATGATATGTAAATATGGTTGCAAAACTAGTATCATTTTTTTTTTGACATAAACTTCAATCGTCTTCCATTGCATTCTGTTAGCTTTGGGTACTGAAATTAAAGGTTCTGACAGATGGTATATAAACATAAACAAAACCAGAGTACTTGGGATATCCTAGACGCCTCCTTGCTTCCAAACAGAATGACCAGAAATCCATAAATTACTGAATTGATCAAAATCTGGCAATACAAGTGACCCTCGTTTCTTGATTCCATTGTGAACAATGACTGACAAAGAAAGCCAAGAGCTGTTTGATCATTTTTGGAGAAAGGATTTGACTTAAAAAGATTTCATGGAGGTCTCCAATTTTGGGGGAGAAAAGCAGAGGCTCCCATAAATTGTTCAACACGAAGGGTGGGATGTGACCAAACAACCCATCAATCTTCGGTGAAAGCTGAACCAAGTCATACATAATTAAAGTCCATCAATGGATTACCGGATGGACTGATCAAGCCAATTCAGACTGATCAAGCCAATTCAAAGATTCATGTTGTTCTCATCAATTTGTCCAGAAACAAAAAGGTTATATAATTGTAATGTGCTCCATAAATATATAACACTAAGTAAAGAGGACAAAATAGGAAAAGAAAGAAGAGCAAACAACATTTACTTTGATATGCATTTTGCTGTCTCTGATACTTCCCAACCCGAAGATCGAGTTTCCACATCATTCTTTTTCCAGTGCTCAACGTTTGCAAGGCCTTTCTCAGGCCTTTGGGCTCCATGTTTCTTGGACCACTTTGTCAAAGTGAACCGATCATCTACTGGCACATCCCTGACTTCCAACTTAGCGGAATGGCGACTCTGCAGCTCCTCAATGGGAAGGAGTGAGTGAGGATGAGAGAAAGAAGGCCTCCCTTTGGGAGACGAGTGTGTGCTACCCTCGGGGCTCATCTGGGTTGCCATGTCCCTCCTTGAAGCATCCCTAGAAATCATGGTTGCTGCATCAACTTTCTCATCTGCACATTTGAGCCAAGTGTGACCAGCTAAGATCAAAAAGGAAATAGTTGAAATGGACTTTCTTTGGCAAATAAAAATCACTCACCCTTGATCTTAAAATTGAGTAAATATTCAATGATTATTCAAAATGGTTTTATTACCTACATTTAATTCAGTGAATTCCAATGGTTGCGTATTAGACACCAGATACTCATGCTCCAACAATATAAAAAAGTCCATGCCCAAGAAGAGCGAGATACAAATACAAGATAAAGAAAAGAACCAACATAAGACACAGAATCTCAAGGGCTCCTATTGGAGAGCATGGAAAATCTTCTGACAACTGTGCGTGTATCTTTGTGACATAAGCTGCTAAGTTTCCTAGGATACCAGTTTTAACAATAGAATAACGGTGAGAGATCAATCTTCTATTGTGTATGGAAGTGTTTCAATTGGGAAGTGTCAAGTTTTGGCAGGCTGACTACTGTCCTCCCTTGATAATTCTCTTTCTTTACAGAAGAGCGAGAAGAGTTGGGCAACACAAACTTTAAGCTGTGGTTGCAGGAAATGATCCTGTACAATTGGGCTGGCACTCCACTTAACAAGGACACTCCATATTTTTCACTTTTAGAAAAAGGAAAAAAAAATCCATGTCAACTTGTTAAAAGTTTAACATAATAGTGCTTCCTTTCCTACTCCTGTTAGTTGTAGCTGCTACTAATTACATCGGTGATTACGATAGAATACTAGCTAACTCACTCTAGAACTTGGGACTTAAATCTGGTGTATTGGATTGTTGCATACAGTTTCAACTTATAGTGGAGCAAATCTTTGATGCAAAAGGATTTTCAATGTGATGGAGGACATGAATTGCATAAGTGGTCTTTCTTCAAAATTCAAATTCACATGCCCATGATCTAATATGACATTCGTTTTGTTTCCAGATCATGACAATCAGGATTTTAAGCACAAGAATTGGCATGATACTAGAACAGATTGATCTTCATGTTCCATAAGTCCGAACCATGAAATCCATGGTTTTTTCCTTTTTGTTCTTTCCTTTTGGTGTAAGCTGCGATCAAACCCATAACCTCATGGTTGAGGTGCAGAATGTCAACCGATTGAGCCACCAGCCGAAGCCCAACCCTTGGATTTTTGTTGATCATTGTCTAAATCTTTTAAGCTGTTCAAATAGTCTTTTATTGCAGTGCAGAATGTCATATGGAGTTGTTGTCAAGTCCAAACAGAAACATAAGTGATTTCTTCTTACTTACCCTAATGGAGACGATAGTGTTCAATATGCACCTTCAAGTACAATACCAATTTTGCCCATGTAATTTCCAAAAAAGGCAAGCAAAATTTTGTTAAAATATACATACTCCCACAGAACGTATACCTCCCTCAAATCACTCGAAAATTAAGAGATATAAACTGATATAGAATTCTGTATCAGAATTTTGATACAGAAAGCCCCCAAATACCATGTGGTACTTTTTCGGGCCCATTGACCTGACCCTGTGATTTGTTTGTTCCACACCTTGGCGGACCTACACACCAATCAGCCTGATTGGTGATTCTCTAGCCGTTGGATTTGAGCATTTTTCATCATGGACTTGAAACCCATTCATGGGCCTGATCATGACGCCCGTTTAATCATCATCATCATCTACAGCTCAGACTCGGATCGTGGGGATGTCCCCGGAAATTAAGAGTAGGTGCAAATTCTCCCATGAATCCTATTTCACCATTTGACTGTTTAAAGTTATATCCCATGATAAAAAAATGTTCAAATCAAACATCTCGAAATAACCAACCATGCTGATTTTTGGTGTATACATCCACCAAACAATCAACAAGGGGTAAGTGGGCCGAAACAGTGAATTTTGATACAGAATTGAGCTTTTGATACAAAATTCTTTATCAGAGTTGTCTAGTCTCAGGCGGGCAAGCTAACCCAACCAGCAGAAGGGACGTGTGGAATCAGCTAAGAGGTGTACCTTGGGAACCAGGCAATGAGGGTTGGCTCAGGCTCAACAGATCCGACGACCAGCCGTGTACGCTAGCCGAACGCATTATACAAGGCTCCGACTGCGCAGGATAAGATCCTCCACCACCAGTACAGTGTCCCCGACCAGGCAAACCATCTGCAACTAAAACTCCAGCTGAAAAAGGGGAACCGGTCATGAAATTTCCAACACTTCCACCTTCGAACATGGGTGCAGGTGAATAAGTCGAATAGTAGGCGACTCCTGGCGGCCCGAGCGGCCCGCTCTTCGACTTCGGACGCCTCTGAGGCTGCGGCGCCGAAGCCCTGCTAACACCGTCTCCAGAAACCGGACTGAAGATCCACTTCTCTGCATCTTCCCACTTTGACGGTAAAGTCCTTCCATTGTTGAAAGGCAACATAGCTGCACCAACGTTCCTCCGACCACCATTCGCCGGCAACGGTACTCGTTCTGAGCTCCAACCCTTCTGAATCCCTACACTTCCGTGTAAGTAATTCGGCGTACCGGGGCTCGGAAACGTACCCGATCTGCGAGAAGAAACAGAGCTTTTCTTCATGCCTCCCAATCGCGGTGAAGAGCTAGTGGCATTGCTTCCTGGATTGTTCAGATCTAGTGAAGCAGGCCTTCGTCTCTCTGGTTTCTTCGCCGCCGGAAGAGCTTCAGATCTTAATCGCCGGTTCCGGCATTCTGGAAACGAACGGATTACATGTTAGGACTTGGAATTAGCGAAGGAGGTCAGGAACTCAAGATTAAGTTTTGTACCTCTGAGAGCTTTAGAGAAGGAATTTTTTGCTGGGTCTAGGGTTTGGTTATCGCCTTTTGTTTCTTCTTCTTCTTCTTCTTCGTCGCGGTCTGTGTATGATTGAAGGGAACAGTTAGTGACTTAAATGATTGAAAATCTAAGGCGTCTTTTTCTATTTCTGCCTCTCTATTTTAACCAGGCCAACTCTAGCAGTACCTTTTGCTTTTTCTCCGTTTTTGGTAGGGCGACTGTTCTTCTGTGCTGTAGATCTGTTCGGATCTAGATCTGGGCCACTCGAACACTCATGGAGATCACGTCCTGCCAAATGCTGGATCAAATCAAAGATTTTTTAGCGCCACAAAAAAAAACGAATTTCGAATTTAAGAACCAAAGATTTGAAGCTCGCTCAAAAGCATCATCACCAGTTCGAATGCCAAAAAATCAAAAATCCTATCCGATCTTCGTAGAAAGATCCTTTTATCGTTTTCTATTTGAATTTCGAAATCACATTCAAAAAATCACGTTCTCGAAGTCCTAATCTGAAGGCAAATAAGACAAATGAAGGTCGATAAGCATTAAAGGATGAAGTTTTTGTTTGTTTTTACTCATAAAACTCTTTACATTTTTTTACTGCGGAGACAGATTGCTTCAAAGCTTTAGCTGTAGAAAGGATTCTTACATGCAAATTCAACAGAGATGATCTAAACAAGCTAGATCGCCAAGGCGAATCAAGGAACGCAGAGACGATCTCGAACGAGTAAAAAAAATAAAAATTGTTGAAGAGATGATTTTTTCATCAAACTTCACTATAGATGACTCAACGAAGGATCGATTTAGTTTTTAAGAAAAAGAAAAAGATCAACTTTTCTTAAAATCTTTGCTCGCACATTTTGTTGCAGACACGATTGACTTGCATTCCCGAATCAAAAAATGGGGATAAAACGAGGATTTTACCTTGGAGACTTCGGAAACCAGAGCTTCGTGATCGTGAATATCGGATGCGAATGAGCAACGATCAACGCTTCCAGAAGCCGAAGAGAAGAGACTGAAGTTGGATTCGTGCGTGAAGATTACAGAGTCGGGACTGTCGTCTCGAGCCCTGAAAACCAATCTCGTCGGTTTCTTCTGCTCTTGAAACCCCACCCCCAGCATTCTCGATTTCTTCTCATGAGAGAGAGAGAGAGAGAGGGAGAGTGAGAGAGATTCCTTTCTAACGTGAAGATCTGCTCCAGTGGCGGGTGTTGGGGGCGAAAATAATTTCTGTCTTCGTTATCTTTTGCGCATGCTTAGAAAATGTTTAACTGTTCAAGTACAAGAATCTAAAAGAAACCTTCTTATTAAAGTCACGTTGACTGCATAATTACGAACGAGAAAATTCTTGCTCTTTTCGATCCGGTTGATCGCTGGCCCTACCTAACGAAAGTTTCTGGGCCCACTGCCCGCATGGATGTTTAGTCCACCTCTTGATGTATATACATACCTAACAATGTGACATGTGTCACTCTGAGGGACTTCTGTATCATAGAACGCGGGTCACTAGATTACGAGGGGCAACATTGGCATTTATAAATTGGTGAGTAACAACCTGGTCCAGACCGTTTGATGGCCTTGTTGTAAAGTGTAAATCCCGAGAACCATCAGCGCTCTGGACAATGTGGGACTATGATGGTAACGCTGCTTCAACAACACATGGCTCTTATTTATTGCTCGCTAGTTCTATGACCCGGTTTGACCGGCAGTCCAGCTAGATTCCAGTCGAATGCTCATTTCCCGAGGAGCGAGTTATTTGCTTTTGAGTAAAACTTGTGTCACAAGATGTTGTGACGGAAGCTGGTCACAGCACTCAATACGAGCCACGTGGCATACGATCAGAGCGCGCTGACCGTATGGATGTTTGACCAGTCCCTCGGTGGACCTACAAACTAAAAATCAGCCTGATTAGTGATTTACAACCTTGGGATTTTGCACCCAAATAACGCTCAATAATGCTCAAATGCCTACCGTTAAACTCAACCCATGAAAATAACTTCAATTGAATCGGTTAGAAATCACTAATCAAGCTGATTTTTTTGTGTACCGGTCCACCGAGGGACAGGCCAAACATCCATACGGTCATCGTCCTCTAATTGTATGCCACGTTGCTCGTATTGAATGCTGTGACCAGCTTCCGTCACAACATCTTGTGACAAAAGTTTTACTCCGCGCGAACTTAAAAAGTTGCTTCGAGTATAGACGTCCGTTTCAAAAGTTCAATACATCCTTCACTCAAATATCACGTGCTACACACGTTTTGGGCTCAGTAGCACCATGAATGTTCGGCTCAAACTTGGTGGACCTACACACCAAAAAAGCATCCTGATCAGTGGTTTTTAGCCATTGGATGTAAGCAACGGTTGAAAAATGCTCCAATTCAATTCAAGAGGTGGGTCAAACATAAGGGTCAATGGGCAGAAAAGAGTGTACCATTGGGAAGGATGTATCAAACTCTTCATGTTCTTGTGCTCTGTGTGATCCAGGCGAAAATGACGGGCAACTCATCAGACCTTGGAAAATTTTTAGATGCAGAGGACTTTGGATTAGTGGTGGGCTTAACATCGATGGGGTTAGTGGGCCCAAAAGTGAGCCATATAGGCCCACAAGAGCCTTCTGCATCGGGTCGGTCTAGTATGCAACCATTTGAATACTTAAAGTATGCAAACATTGTATCCATCATTGAATGCTCATTGAAAAACGTGTTTTTAATTTATAAAATATATTTTTTTGAAAGCATTGAAATAACACATTTTTCAAGGGACATCCAACAGTACCGACAATGTTTGCGTACTTTTAAGTATGCAAATATGGTTGCATACTAAATTTGTCCCTCTGCATCGACTGCAGTCAAAGTCCTCTCCATCTAAAAATTTTCCTCAGAGCTTTGTCGCCTGAAAAAGTTGTAACTTGTAAGTACAATTTGCAATCGTGATACCCACAGATAACCAGACAAAATTATGTGCAGTTGAGGCCATTGACCATTGGATTAAAAAGATCCACGGTCTACGAGGCAACAACTATTTCAACCTTTCGCGGTTGTTGCTTGGAAAGTGACCTCAACCGTATACTTTTTTGTCCGGTTATCCATGGGAGGGCATTTTCCATTGGGTCGGGATCCGGGGACAACTATTTTTGACAACCATTTGGCGGACCCACATAGAAAATGAATCAATGGCTGATTTTTGGCGAAGATGATCTCTATGGTGAGGAGATCATCCTCACGAAAATTCAAATCATTCCAATATTGGTAGACTGGTTTAGAAGTTGAAGAATTATGGACCATATATTTTCACAGTGTAACTTCAAAACCATATTTGATGGGGTTTGAAATTTTAGAATGGGCTGATTTTTTGTTGGGGTGATCTATATGGTGATGAGATCACCCTCACCAAAAATCAGACATTGATTCATCTTCTATGTGGGCCCACCAAAATGGTTGTACTCCCAGTCTCCCATCCTACCCTTTTCCATTTGCAAAGTGTACGCCCTGATTTGTGAGTCCGACATAATTCGGTTTCAAAAGTTTGAAACATCCTTCCATCTAAATGACGGGTGGAATACTTTTTCGGGGCCACTTATATGATGAATGTTTGGCCCAACCTTCATGTACCAGAAACTAAAAAATCAGCTTGATAAATGATTTCTAGCTTTAAGCATACTAGGGAGACGCCATGTGTGATGCATGTGCACCTTACATGTGGCAGCACCTTAGAGACCACTAACCGTATATATATTTGGCCCATCTTGGTTGGACCGACTCACCCAATTTTATCTTTATTAGTAATTTTTATCCTTTTAGAGTATTTTTCATGGTTTATTTTAACCATGGATTTCTAGCAGTATTTTGGGTACTCAAATTCAAAGGTTAGAAATCATTAATCAGGCTGATTTTTGTTACTTAGGTCCATATAGGTATGAGCCAAACATCCATACGGTTAGTAGCCTCTAATAGTGCCCCACATGGCTCACATTGTGGATCTGTCATCAACTTTGATGATGGACAACATCATCCAATTTTTTATAGGAATGAGTTCAGGTACCACGATTAGTTTCAATAAATGCTTTTCACAGTTGAGTTAAAATGTTAAAATGTTGAATGACTAAAGCATCTCTATAAAATATAATCACAAAAAATGAAAGAAAACAATGTTTATAAACTTAAGGAACTTGAGGGTCATATTAAGAATATTTTTTTAATAAGATATGGGCATTGAATGAGCTACGGGTGACATATGCCTTTTTGATATTTAAAAGACCAAAACACCCATGCTAAGTAAATAATTTAAATAAATCAAACGAAACAAAAATATGAGTATTTTCGGGATTTCACCGTAATAACAAAAAAGGGCCTTCATTCTTTAAATAGTAGAATAGATTTCATCATGGACTTCACGAACAGGCCTTTGGATGGGCTTAAAGTCTCATGCTAAAATATACTCAAATTCAACGGCTATGAATCATTGATCTGTCTGATTTTTAACGTATGGGTTCACCAAGGGGGAGCCAAACATTCATGGGTTAGTGGCACTGAAAGAGTGTACCATATGGCATTTTGGGAGGACATGTCAAACTTTTGAAGCAACCTTCCATATCAAATATTTCCTTACTACAAAGGGAAAGAAGAAATGGCCCCTAATATGAAAAATGTGAAACATTAATATAAACATGCAAGGAAATAGTGATGAGACAATTATAGATATGATAGGAAAAATGTCTATACCTATTATTAGAGAATGTACTGCAATAAAGTGTATGAGATGCACCATATCATCTTTGGTGTATCACATCACATGTTCTCCATATCATTAAGATTAGGATTAATCAATTAGGATTGGATTTGATTTTATTAGGATTTCCTTCCTGTTTGAACTCTTGTAATGCTCGATCAATATAAGAGGTTTGGGTAGGTCAATATAATAATCGAAGTTTTATCATTAATCTTATTCTCAATAATGATGCATCTTCTTCGTTGGTGCCCTCATTGTGTCATCTGTGTCATCTTCTCCATCCAACATCTTTCGTCGTTGCTGCCATCTTCCATCATCACCACGGTCGGACAACATCAACCATCACCAAACATACTGGGCGCCATGAGTCGGCGCCGCCTTTGCCACCCACCCTAATCGTCATTGCTGCCACCATCATTCGCCATCCCCGTCCACCCTCTTCTTGGGTGGAATCTTTTCTTCGAGCTTCAAAATCCCCTTTCCCTTTGATCTGGAACCATCAATCTTCGTTCAACTCAAATATCTTCTTAAAAAAAATCCATTCCAATCTAAGAATACAAGATGGCCTCTTTTCTCTCATCTCAATACTTTTCATTCTCACACCTTCAATAGATGCTACAAGTATTGATGCCTACCATGGCCAAGTCACAAACAACCTCCCTCCACCATCTTTTTTTGGCCACCCCTATTCGACCTCGTTGATCTCTTCATCGTTGCTTCTCATTCCCATGAATGATTGATCATCCAAGTCTATCTCTGCCTTAAAAAGGGTTTTCTTTCCTGAAGGCCCTATCTTTACCTTCTTAGTTCATGAAGTAAAAGTTCATAAAAAAAGGGGTTTGTTTTCATGGGCTTCTCTTATGAGCCCAAGTCCATTTTCTCAGGCTTTCTAATCTGCACTTGTAAAAATAATGAGATTTTCTTTGAGGACTTTTAAAAGCTCCGAGCTTGTGAGGTCCAAAGAGGTCTGCACCTTCTTCTCAGCCAAAAATAAGCCCACATCCCTTCTTGGCCCAATGAGGCCCATGTCCTTTTATAGGACCAACCCATCTCCTTTATCATCTTCTTTATTTTTTTCTCTGGATTAAAATTTCATAGGTTTCGATATAGCCTAAACCAAAGATCTCTTCTTCTCCGGACAAGATCATGCGTGACCATCATGGATCACCATTCTGACTGGCAACCACATTTCTTCACTGGCAAGCATGGACATCAAGACTTGATCAAGGCGGTCCAATCAACTTGGCAAATTCAAAAATGGTGATAACATTCTTCAACGGCGCTTAATCATTTAAGGCATTAGATTTTTGCAAACTCAAGACAATCGTCTCATCTCATTACAGATCTCGAGCATCCTCGTCAGGTGGATCTTCTTTGGCCTCTCTGAGTCTATTGTGACCCAGATCAGTACACTTACTCAATAGTTCGAGATTTTTTTAGGATCAATCTCATCAGAGCTTCAAAGGATTGGTGCTCGACAGTAGAGGATGTTGGCTTTCATGCAGTCTCTGCACCCAGATTATCCTCCTTCTCCACTAGAGGATGACTTCCATGGAGCCTGGGACGAGCAGGTTGGCAGGGACAGAGGCAACGACAACGTCGATGGTAATGGAGATGCAAAATAGCTTTTCTTGTTGATTTTTCAACTTGGTTTATCTTTTTTTTGTCTATCAGATGTATTTTAGACTTTTATAGGATGTAGAACCACTATGTGTTCTTATTTTGTTATATTGTCTGATTTTATGGTGATGTATCTTGACTTTTGACTGTAAAGGTTTTTATCATTTTCAACATGATATCATTTGCTTGCATATTATCTTCTGGTAGAAAATTGAGTTATGCTAATTGTACTATTTATGCCATATTTTTATTTTATAATTCACCTTTGTCAATTCATGACTAAATGAGGAAGAATTTGGAAACAAGGGTTGGTTTCATTAGTTATTGGTTGACCATGATTGGAATGACTTGGTAGTACGACATTGGTAACTCAGAACTTGGCACGTATTATAAATTGGTATTGGTAAAACCATAACATCTTAAAAGTTTAAACTCTCTAAAAATTAACTAACCTTATATTAAGGGGGAGTAAAATCAGTATCTCTATTTAGCATCTTTATCTGTGATGTGATTGACATGTTCAATCAAAGATGCGTTGGTGCCTCTCTCTGCGACTTGATATATTTACTTATATTAGGAGGGTTAGGCTTTTTGTTAAGAAAGAACCATTGTATATTTTGTCCTAGAATTGACAAAGGGGGAGATTGATAAGTATAATAATTGTGTTGTCAATTTCAGAACAACCCTGGATATTTATATAATCTTTATTGTGATGATTGTCGTAGATTTGGGAAACGAGAAAACAATTTTGAGAACGACTTTGGGATGATCATTGATGCTTAGCGGAGACTTGAGATCATGGACTTTTGCAAACTGCTGGAGTCCCGCTTAAACTTGTTTGAAGTCCCCTCGAACTATTATGTGAAACCCCAATATGCTGGAACCCATGCCGAACCTTTTTGAGCAGAAGGGACCGATTGGACTGACCAACTGATCGACCGGTCTGACAGGCTGGTCAACCGGTCTTAATCAGTTTTCTCAAATCACGAGCTTTTTCTTCTCTCTCTCTCCCCAACTATAAATAATCCCCCTACCCTTAATCTTCACAAATTCACTAAGCCTCATTTTGAGTTCATCTTCAATAGATTTTGTTTGAGTTCTTTTTGCCTCATTTGGTGGTTCTCTTAGCTAGTCTTTGAGGGATATCTGATTTGGTAACTTGTCATCTTTGGTTCCAAATGCACTTCTGGTGGTTGGTCTAAGTTGTTTGACGGAGTGGTTACTTGGCTTTGTGCTTCAACAACATCGAAAATTTGTTCTTCTTCGATCTCAATTAGGAGGTAACTTTGTTTATCAATCGAGAGCTTCTTTCTAGAAGCACTCGCCATATTGGAATATTCCATCTCTATATTTTGTTTTCCTGCATTAGTCAAGATTAGTCTTAACTGAGCTAGAGTTTGGTTGTGACCTTACTCTGTCCTATTGATTGCGATTGAAACTGGGTCATTTACCTCATTCAATATTGTAAGGCTGCTTAAGTATTAAATTAAAAATGTGTTAGTTCAGTGGAATTATTTGGAGAGTGGATATAGGTGTTGATACAAAACCACTATATATACTTTTGTTGTAAATTGTTATTTTTTTTCTTTTACTGCTTTAAGTTGATTAATCTATTCCATTTAAACATATTAGTAATCAATTTAGGTTAATTTTTAATAGACTTATTCACCCCTCTCTAGGATTTATTGTATCACTATCAAGGGAACTTCGACTCATCACCAACTTGACCTACGTACCAAAATTTGACTTAATTAGTGATTTCAATCAATTGGTTAATGTCTTTTTGATGGTTTATTTTAACTATGGATCGAGTATTATTTGGGGTACCCAGATCCAAAGGTTAAAAATCACTAATCAAATTGATTTTTAGAATGGACATCCACATTAGGATGGTAGAAACATCCATACGGTTAGTGGTCTCTAAGAGTGTGCCATGTAGCTCACACTATGGTCGTTGACAACAGATGGTTGACATCAAAACTTTGCTCTTTCTCAATTCTCTCAAGCTGTGTTTTGTTTTAATTTTCTTAATTTTTTGCTGTCAAAGGACAGAATGGACAAGACGAATGCCTAATTACAAAATTAACAATATTTCAAACTAATAAAAAAATTTAAGAAATTGACCGAGTAAAACTTCTATAACAACAGATTGCAAATCACACAATCACAAGCCAATGAGTTCTCGGCACGTACACCTCAAAGCAAAAAAGCAAAAGCACATGGGTACCTTGCAAAAAGCACTTGGGTACATGCCGAGAACTCATTGGCTTGTGATTGTGTGATTTGCAATCGACATAAGTTTAACTCAAATTGACCAACCCAACAAACCCGATTGGGTTGGGTTGGTCTTGGGTTCACATCCTAGTTAGCAATTCTGCGTACTATATACGTATTATACCCGAATAGCAAGTTTTTTTTTGAGAAAATGTTTTAAACAACCTATACATTGAATTGTACAGATTATATTCCGTTTTGTCTCTAAAACCGATTAAAACATGTATTTCCGTTTTTTTCCATAAAACTTTCTAATTATACCTCAATGTGCGGGAAAAAGTCCATTGGCACATTCTTAGAGATCAATGTCCTGACTCTTTTTTTATCTGGACGATCTCCGATCTCAGTTGAAAATCAGTTTGACTAGTAATTTTTAGCCATTTGATCTTTGTACCCACCCCAAAACAATGACCCAATCCCATAGTTGAAAAATCAACCCATGAAAAAGACTAAAATGTGAAGGATATAAAGCACTAATCATACTAATGTTTAGTCCCTATGTCCACTTAGGGATGGGCCTAACATCCATATTATCAATGGTCTGTAAAAGTGTTCCACGTGAGAAATCTTTTGATCTAAGTGATTTTTATCCCGTGCCTGACCGCACCTAAAAATAGACCATATATACATATATATACACGAATTTTTTATGCCGGACTCTTTATGCTAAATCGTATTATACACGAATTATTCTCGAACTGTTTTTTTCCCGTTTTCCATTTATTTGACCATTTTTTTACCATATTACAAAATTTTCTACACGGATTATATTCGTACTATTCCCGTCCCGAATTTTTCCGTATGCCGATTTGCTAACTAGGGTTCACATCCTTGAAGGTCGGTTGGTCTAGGGTTGACCCAAACCCGACCCGACCCGACCGAGTTGCGGCCCTACTAAACTGTTATACCTTCCTGCTCAACAAAGCTCCCGCAGAGTAGCTAGAAACCAGCAGTAGCGGCTGGAGGAGGGAAAATGGAAGTGGAGGAAGTGTTGTTGTTAACGCCGCCTAAGGTAGAGAACACGGCGTACGAACTTCTGGAAGAGAGCCGGACTTCAATGGAGGAGATCGTGGCGAAGATGCTCTTCATAAAAAAGGAAGGGAGAACCAAATCCGAACTCAGAGAACTCGTCACTCAGATGTCTCTCCACCTCGTCAATCTCCGCCAGGTTCGGACTTTAGATTTCAAAGAAACCCTCACTTCTACAGTTATCTCTTGTTCTAATCCTACTAGGGTCTCCATGCTGAATGATCTTTGTTGGTTCTAGCTTCTAGGGTTTCAAAAGTTTTCAATTGGTCCTAAGGAAATCAATATAAGTTAAATGAAGGTCTGATTTGAAGGTTAAGATCTTAGGGTTTTCAGGAACAAATTTAGGGACAATAGGAGGTCAAAAGGCAATTTCTTTGATCTAATTTCTTGGGCAGTAAGGGGTTGTTGGGATGAGAGATTTGCAAATCTCCAAACCACATTCACGACTTGAATTCAGGCATTTCTGAGGGGTTCTAGTAGATCGGATGACATAATTCCTGAGTTGCAGAGTTGTTCATCCATGCTCGTATATTCTAAGTTCATCAAAAGATCAATTTTTTTGATTAATTTGTAATTGAAATGTAAGTAATCCCGACATCTGGTTGTTCACTTACTAGATTTATATGGCTTCAAATACTTTCCTGTAGACGAACCGTTCCATCTTACTGGAAGAAGATCGTGTAAAAGCGGAAACAGAATGTGCAAAGGCACCAGTAGACTTTACTACTTTGCAGCTTCACAACTTGATGTATGAGAAGAATCACTATGTTAAAGCCATAAAGGCTTGCAAAGATTTCAAGTCAAAGCATCCGGATATTGAACTTGTACCAGAGAAAGAATTTTTCAATACTGCACCTGAAGAGATTAAAGCGTCTGTGATGTCAAATGACGGTGCACATGATTTGATGCTAAAGAGGCTCAATTTTGAGCTTTTCCAGGTAACTTGATTACGTTAATTTCAAGATATCAGAATTTCATTTATTAAGATATTTAGTATGGAAATTAGCAGTGTCAGAAAACTTTCTACCTGTACTTAGTAGGAAAAACCTTAGCTTAGATTGTTTTTCTTCTTTTAGATATTATTATGAGTGCTATATATAAGAATTTATATTGTTTACCTATTTATTTAGATATGTTTATTACATGAGGAAACCAAAACTATATTCACAAATATGGTAAAGTCTTGTGTTAGGCCATATGGAGGGCATGTGGCACCCATGATGGGGCTAGGTCCCATCATATGACGGTTTCCACCTAGGATATCTCCAGAAAAAGTGACTTACATTTCAAAAAGTAGCAAATAGATCAAATTGTATGATAATCAGATCAGATTGATTTTTGACATGGGAGATATCTTATGTGGGACTGAGGTAATGGTGGGTCCAGAACCCTTGCATGTGTGCCATGTTCTCCATAGCTCTCAAAACCAAAGGTTGACATGTTACCTGGAAACATGACATGGGTGCCAAGTGTCAAAGTATCCTTAAATTTTCAGCATGATGACCTCCAAAAATTTTGAACACGAGGACACTTCTGTAAGAAGAAGTGAAAAAATAATTAGAAATTTTAAATATCAAATTCATCGATTCAAGAAATATTACCAACTTAGTTCCAACTTCCAATCAAACAATTAGCATAAAAAAGTAACTTAAAAGCCTAACAAATTAAGGCTGTGTTTGGGTAAGCTTATTTCTTATTTTAAGTGCTTACCCAGTAGCACTTATATGAAAGTGCTTAAGTTAAGTTCTTTTGGCCGTTTGGTAAATCATATAAAAAAGGGCTTCTTTTCTTAAAAAGCCATTTCATGGTGTTTGGTAAACAAAGCGCTTTTTAGTAAAAATACCTATTTTACCCCTAATTGCATGAAAAAAACTGATCAAGCTGATTTTTTTGAGTATAGGTCTTCCTCAAACATCCGTAAGGTCAGTTAAAGATGACCACGGTAGAGAAAATTTTAAAAATGCCACATGGCACACTCTTTGAGACCAATGACCGCATGGCGCACTCATAGAGAGCATGACTATATGGATGTTTGGTCCATCCTTTAGTGGATCTACATCCCAAAAATCAAACTGATTGGTCTTCTTCATGGATTGTTTTCAACCGTGGGATTTGAGCATTATTTTGGGGTACTCAGATCCAACTTCTAGAAATCACCAATCAGGTTGGTTTTTGGATTTGGGTCCACGTAGGGATGGAGCAAACATCCTAAGGTCATTTATCCATTAACACTAAAAACCCATTCGGGTAGAGATAACCAAATTTGGAGGGAAGTTGGAGCTAATCTTGAAGTTGGAGGCTGAAGATGTTTTCTTGACTGCAGCAACTCCACCTCAAAATTCTTGGAATCATTAGCTACACATAAATTTGCATCATCACAATCATCCATGTATTATCGAGCATGTGTTAACTGATGTTTTTCATATCCTCGTGCGAAATTTAGTGAATAAAGTTCCTCGTGTCGTGCAAAATTAACATTCTCATTTATATATAGAATAAGATGATCCACATTCGCCTGTAAAAATATTTAGATTGATATGGACGCTAGTGTACAAAAAGCTCATCTCAATAGGAGAAAATTTTACATTGAAAGCAAAGTTCTATTCTTAACAAATTGATCTTTTGGATGAAACATATATCCTAACAATCAGACTAATCTCCATTTTGGTGAGCCACATGGATAAAAAACTAAGTAAAAAATTGTGACATTTAAACCGGAATGCCCCCAGCAATGAGTCTGCGTGCATATTCCATCATTTTTTATGCCTCCACTATTAGCACCAACATCAACCAACACACGAGACACAACCAATAAAATCTGTACAGCTCTCGATTACTGCAGCGTAACCAAATTGTTTAACATGTATTGGAAAAGAGATATAATCAAGGAAATGGTTGTACAATATCATCTTACACCGTCCATTGGCCTTGGTCTCCAGTATTGAAACACATCCTTTTAAAAATGAAAATTAAAAGATGTCAACTATCCTAAACAAGATATTTCAGAACGTTAGAAACACATCTTGAAATTGGTGTACAATATCATGAATGATTTATGTTGCCAAATTTAGGTAATTGTTAATTAGCTTAACCTAGAGAGGATATTTCAAAGAGAAGGAATGGGTTGAGGAAGAGTGAGAAAGACTTGTCCCCATAAGTCATCCCCTCATATTGTCTCCTTTCTCTATCTCTTTCCCTACCATCCATGGATTTACTTTATTAGTTTAAATCTTTGCCAAGCCAAAAGAATCTTGCAAAGAATCAGCTTGAAGGATATTTTATGTAAGACACCTTGTACACCAAAAATCAGCTTGATGGATATCTTAACCGCCCAATAAATATACTGAACCTCTTTCTAGACTTCTACTTGATATATGCTTGGTGGCCCAAAAAAAAACCCAATTGATCTGATGATCAGGATTGTTGAACTAAAAGTCTTCTATACGGGCCCAACGATTGGGTGGTCTAGACTGATAAGAATTTGCATATTTATAGAAGAAACTCAAAGCTAAATTTCCCAAATTTTCTTGTAGGGGGCTGCATCTTTCCATCTCAACTGGAAAAAACTGATTTTTCAACAGTTCAACAATTTCAAGAACAAAAGTATTCAAACACAAGCGTACCATCATTTTATCTACCTTCTTGAGAACTAAATTGAATGGCCTAACAAGAACAATTCATTCAGTCTTTAGTAACTAATCCATTAACCAACACAGTACCATACAAATAAAAAGAAAAATCTTAGCATCATTTTGTCAATAAAAATCCCCACAAAACCTAACATACACAAAATATAATCCACAAAAAAGTAAGGGCAAACTCTGTACAGCTAAAGAAGCAAATTAATGATCAACGAAACGTAAAAGAACAAAGAAAGAGGAGCTTTCTGACCTTGGATTGAAGAAGGCAGGCTGTTTCCTCAATATTAGGGAAGAATCTTAGTCCTCTCTTGCTGTATTTGGCTATTGGCGAAGCAAAACAGTGGAAGAGAAATGAACCCTAAAAGAGTGAAAGAGATAAAAGATGATTGGGAGAGAGAGAGAGACTGAGATCGAGAGATCTTACCTAATCACCACCGAGAGAGAGGAGACGATGATGAGAAGAGGGATCTGAAGTATGAACCGAAGGAAATAGATGTGAGAGCTTAAACTCCGACGCTACCTTCTCTTGTTCGGTGCCATTGTGCGATTAGGGTTCTCAACTCCTATTTTGTTCAAAAGGGCAGTCTGGGTATTACCAAATATTTTGGAGGACACGATAGGAAGTGAATTTCGGTAAAATGGCTTCCTGCAAAAGCAAAAGCAGAAGCCATTCAGAAACAACTTCTGCTTGTGACGAAATAAGAGCTTAATTTGCTTTTTAAAAGGAATTTTTCAATTTTATCCAAATGTCCTCTTTTTTGGATAAGTGCTTAATAACCTCAAAAGTTGGCTTATTGCGGTTTTTAAGCTTACCCAAACGCAACCTAAAATGAGCAGAGACCTCATGCAATAGCTTTTTCAAAAATTGTAGCATGAGTTGGTATCATGCTATATTTATGAATGTATCTTAGGTATCCTCTTTTATATTGGGGTTTTTTGTGTGTCCTGCTGTATAGTTTTAGGGCCTTCTCAGCCTCCTTTTAATATATATCTTTTACCTATCAAAAAAAGTATCTTTTATTTACCAAATTAACTCTATGGATGTGTTTGGAATATTGTGTTGCCATATCTGACACCCATACACATGTACATGTAGAAGTTGTCTAGTCTTCCTCCCTCTTGTTGACATACACCAATGGTTGAATGCACACGTTCTGGCATACAAACACTTACATTAATAGAATATATGGTCCCAACACTCTACTTAAATCCCAACTATGTAATTTAAACATAAAAGAAATAAACTAAGAACTCTAACACTCCCACTTAAGCTGGAGCATACAAATCAAACATGCCCAACTTGGTACGTAGAGTAGAAAATGGATTCTTAGGCAAGGCCTTTGTAAGAACATTTCCCAACTGATCTGTTGACTTGATATATGGAGTAATGATCAATTTGTGTGACACCATGTCACGGATAAAATGACAATCAACCTCGATGTGCTTTGTCCGCTCATGAAACACTGGATTGCTAGCAATAAAGCTAGTAGCCTTTTTTCTCACAGTACATAAGCATAGGAGAAGGAACCTCAAATCCAATTTCCTTAAGAAGGGACTGAACCTATAACATCTCGCACGCAGTGTGGGCCATAGCCCTGTATTCTGCTTTGGCACTGGAGCGAGCGACAACATTCTGCTTCTTACTACACCAAGTTTCCAAATTAGCAGCAACAAATGTACAGTAACCTGGAGTAGATTGACAATCTAAACTACTAGAAAAATCGGTAATAGCTAAAGTCTGTGATGGTCGATACAACAACCCTTTGCCTAGTGATCCTTTCAAATAACCCAGAATCTGGAAAATTGCATCCCAATGTGGCTGTCGTGGGGCATGCACAAGCTGACTAACTACGCCAACATCAAAGGTGATATCTAGACGAGTGACAGTAAAGTAAATCAGCTTACCAACTAACCGGCGATAACGACCACATCAACATAAACCTCTCATTGTCCAACATCAAGCTTAATAGTGAGATCCATAGGAGTATCAATCGGCTTAGATCCTAGTGTGTCTGTCTCAGATAAGAGGTCCAACACATACTTGCGTTGAGAAAGGCTAATACCAGTTTTGGAACGAGCAACCTCGATGCCAAAAAATCCGTAATCTGAAACTGCCTAGACAAATGAGTCTTCAAAGTTGAAATACCACGGGAGTCACTTCTTGTGATAATGGTGTAATATTGTCATCCACGTACACAATCAGAAGAATAACACCGGCGGAAGAACGTCTGGCAAAAAATGAATAATCGAAAATGGAGCGTAGAAAACTATAATCGAGCACAACTGAACTGAACTTATCATTTCAAGCTCGAGGCGATTGCATCAAACCATAAATAGCTTTTCACAGGCGACAAACCAACTGAGTCTGACCAGAAGGAACATACCCATGCGGTTGCTCCATATAAACCTCTTCCTGCAAGTCCACATGCAGGAAGACATTCTTTATATCCAACTGATATAAAGGCCAATCACAACATACTGCCACAAATAGAAGAATTCTAACAGAATTCAACTGAGCCACCGGGGAGAAAGTCTCAAAATAATCTACACCAAACGCTTTGATACCATGTTAGAAATAAAGTCCTAAGGGTTGATAGAATAAAAAGAAGAGAAGGGAAGAGAGAAAGAGAGAGTCACATACTTGGGTAGTTTGACCTCCTCATTGTGATATATATACTAATCACTTAAGTGGTATGAGCCCACTTACATTAATAGAACATATGGGCCCAGACTTACAAAAAAAAACATATGGGCTCAACACTCTACATAAAACCCAACTATTTAATATAATCATAAAGGAAATAAACTAAGAACTCTAACAATAACTTTTTCAGACAGATTGGTGTAAAGAATTCCTTCTTTTGATACAAGTGTAGTCTGCTCCGGAATGAATTTGGGTTTCTTATACTTTTTTGTGCTCATGTATTGCCTGAAATATGATGAACTAGTATGTTCATTTCTCTCTTTAAATCAGAGAAAAGAACTCTGCAAACTTCACGAGAAACTGGAGCAACGCAAGAAAAGTCTTTTGGAGACCATTGCGAACCGTAAGAAGTTCTTGTCAAGTCTCCCTTCCCACTTGAAATCTCTTAAGAAAGCATCTTTGCCAGTACAACAGCAACTGGGGATTCTGCATACGAAGAAATTAAAGCAGCACCACTCAGCAGAATTACTTCCACCTCCTCTCTATGTGATTTACTCACAGTTCTTGGCCCAGAAGGAGGCATTTGGAGAGAATATTGATTTGGAGATCATGGGAAGTATGAAGGAGGCTCAAGCTTTTGCCCACCAACAAGCAAATAAGGACACTGGTAATTGATTAGAACCTCTGAGATGTAGGTTGTTGTGCTACGCCTATATATGCCACTGAATTTTGTTCAAATGTTTAAAAACTCAGCAAGATGACTCACATCTGGCCAGAAGGGAGCATGAGTCTTTGAAAATTTTGCATGTAAATCTTTTCAAAATCTGGTTGAGTGGATGTTTGATTCTGTTGAGTTTTTCACAAACTCTGGAGTTTGTAGAAAACCTTGCAGTCAATGATAAACTTGGTGAATTCTTGAAAAAATAGGATGATTTTTAGAGGGGTCTTCTGCTATCCCTCTCAACTGTTCCATTTACTCATTTAATTAATTTGAGTATTTGTTTGACTTGCCTCAACTTGCCCTGGAGTATGGGTGTGAGTTGAACCCGAGTTTTGCACATTGATTACTATAGTTTCAACTACTCAGGTACATCAACAAACACAGAGATAAACAGGATGGAGGATGATGCACCTGATGAGGAGGATGATGGCCAGAGAAGGCGAAAGCGGCCAAAGAAGGTCCCAGGCAAGGAGAGCCTGGACCAGGCAGGAATCTATCAACCTCATCCGCTTAAAATTATCCTCCATATATATGATGACGAGGTCTCCGATCCCAAGCCTGCGAAGCTGGTCACTTTGAGGTTTGAATACTTGTTGAAGTTGAACGTTGTATGTGTTGGGCTCGAAGGGTCCCATGAAGGACCAGAGAGCAACATCTTATGCAACTTATTCCCTGATGACATTGGTGTTGGGCTTCCTCACCAGGTATGGATGTTCCCTAGTGCATGTCTTGTGGGCAGTGGGCACCCCTCATTTAACAGTCACTGTTTTGTTTCCTTCCAACAATAACAATTTCTGAATGATGATGCAGACTGCTAAGCTATTTGCTGGTGATGCTGTTGCATTTGATGAAAGGAGAAACTTACGCCCATATAAATGGGCCCAGCATTTGGCGGGAATTGATTTTTTGCCTGAGGTTTCGCCTCTGCTTACAGACTGTGAAACTCAAAGCAGTGCAACGGTTAAAACTGCTGCCTTCATATCTGGCCTTTCGCTTTATCGCCAGCAGAATCGGGTACACACAGTTGTGCAAAGGATCCGCTCTAGGGAAAAGGCTCAGCTGGCTCTTGCGTGAGTCACTGCTCTGTATATTTTGGACAATTTGACAATAGATTATAAATTTTCATCTGAGACAAATACAGCAATGTACTACTACAAGCTGGATATCGACCCTTACAGTTTTTATTGCTTTTTCTGAGACCTGTTTATTGGAAATCTTTCGTGAAATATATGGCTCTCGTCATTGTGAATTCTGTTTAGACCTTTGGATCTCTTATTCCCTTTAGTATCCTTCTTTTGCTTGTAAAAATACTGGTTTATATGGTCTTCTTAATGTTTTTTTTTGCTCTCGTGGTAAGCTATACGGCTTCAGTTGAAAGTTTGGAATCTTTGATTGGCTGACAGGGAGCAGCTCGATTCCTTAATGAAGCTTAAATGGCCAACGCTGATTTATGAAAATGTTCCATGGGGCTTGCATACCCCTTCGTGTAGTTTGCAGAGTTGGTCACCTGTAGGGCCCTCACCTAATCAGACTTCATCTTTGTTGGCTGTTGCTACGGGACAAGTTGCAGATCCTTTGGACCTTGATATGGATGTGAGAGCTGGTACATCAAAGGAAGAGGTGGAGAGTGCAAGGGAAGATGGGGAACTTCCATCTCTTGTTCAGGTTCCAACCCTCAGAAATGATGCTAAACTCCTGCCCTCGGAAGGGCCCGACCTTGAGCATTCTAAACGCCTGGCTTTGATTTCAAAGAGCATGATTCCCCCTATCAACAAGGGAAAATCTCAAAGTTTCAGGAAACACGATGAAGATTTGGAACTTATACTGGACAGTGAGAGTGATCTGGACGAACCCACACAATTTGAGCCGGAGAAAGAAATTGGATTCCTTGAGATGGTCGACAAGTCATGGGAAGATTATGGGGTTAGAGACTTCTTTCTGGTTTTGAGTAGGAGGATGGATAAAAACGAGAAAACTATGAAGTTAGAAGCCAAGGTAATGAAACTCATGCTGCTTTTGTTTCTCTTCATTTTTTTCTTGGCTTCTCTGCTTTTGATCCTTTGCTTTTACTTCCACCATGGCAGATCAAGATCAGCATGGAGTATCCTCTCAGACCTCCTCTTTTCAATTTGAGCTTGTACACCATTTTACCTGGAGAAAATTCTTCTGAGAGGGAAGGCTCTGAATGGTACAATGAGCTACGTGCCATGGAAGCTGAGGTAAGAAGTTGAATGGTTACATGGTGTAAATCTTAGTTACATTTAACAGCGTAAAGTCAATTAATTGCAAGTTTAGTGCACTAAATTGGTCAACCAATATCATTGTCATCATCAAAAAGTCCTATCCCAACTTTATGCACGAATCCTGTTCTTCCATTCAAATAATGGATTGGCTGTCAACCTGACGTATCCCTCCTCCATTTTCCGGGCCTTAGTTGCAAGAAAATCCTATGTGCTTGCATTCTAGAACCGTGCTTCCACGCGTTTGACGGGAGCACTTCGGACTCATGGTTCTTAGATACAAAAGCGCGAACTTGTTTGAGATACTCTTGATTCGTTAAACAACAAGTATTTGATGGAAAATTTTAGAAACAAAGGTTGACGATTCTCTTACATTGTGAAGAACTTAGAAGTCATGACGATGATATATTCTATCACAAAAATAACATTATAAACTTCAAACAAAATTGATCTATCACTAATTTATCATATTATTTAGACTTGTAACAAATAATATGCATATGTATATCCTTTTAAAATAATTTAGCTCTCTCTCTCTCTCTCTCTCTCTCTCTCTATATATATATATATATATATATATATATATATATATATATATATATATTGTACAGATGCTTCGCTGACGTTTTAGACCCTTGGGCTTTATTAAAACATATGTTCTCTCACCCACTTCTGCTTTGTGCAACCAAGATCCGGGCTTGGGACCAGTAAAACTGTGGGAAACAATAATTGTTTTAACTTGTTACAATAGATTATCTTTCGCCGATTTTATTCAGATAAATTACAATACTCCTAATTTTCTCGACCAAACTTTGATAGAATGCCAATGTTTTTTTTTTTTGTAGAAATATAACTTTAATCCCATTACAACCAAGCAAAAGAGAAAATTAATTTATAATGAATTTCCTTATAACTTAAATGTTAAAACATTGTTTTAGTAAAAAGAAGCATTTTTTTTTAATCCCGTGCTTTTGCAACAAAAAGAACATTGACGAGGATTTAAGATTTTACTCTAAATAATGATTCTGTCTCACAGGTCAATCTTCACATCTTAAAGATGCTGCCTTGTGACTACGAAAACTACATCTTAGCTCATCAAGTGTGTTGTCTTGCAATGTTGTTTGATTTTTACATCCACGAGGAATCCCCATTTTCTGAGACTAGAAAGGGTACTTCTGTGGTTGATATTGGTTTGTGCAAGCCAATCAGTGGCAGGATTCTTGCAAGATCTTTCAGGGGAAGAGATCGGAGGAAGATGATCTCCTGGAAGGAAATGGAATGCACTCCTGGCTATCCTTAATAGAACTTAACTCGAGTCCGATACTATCGTTGCTTCTGTGGTTCCGAAAGAAATTGGAGAAGATGATCTCTTTTGCCACCTTGTTTGTTAGCACCACTGCTGCTTTGGGTTCTTTTCTCATTTCACCAGTGCAGAAGTAGCAGAGTTTTGCCACATAAGATTCAGCATTCGTTTGATCTTGACTGGGTCCTGGAAACCAATATGATTTAGGTGCATTGGTTTAGTCTCAGGTTTGAATCCATTGTGAAAACAAAGTGTAAATTCTGCTAGGGAATTGTCGAATTCAGTTTATACTTAGTGGTATCTGATTTTGGGATCAAAAGAATTCTGTTATGTTGTAGAAGGTTGAATGTGTAGCCGTGTAGGGTTCCGCTTTGCAGTGAAAATGTTAAAAGATCTGTATTATTGTTGGCTTGAGAAACTGACCATCTTACTTGCTAGGGAATGTATCTTAATGTGCCGGTTGTATATTTCTGTTGCTGTATTGGATTCAAGCATCTTTTGCAGGTCTGGTCACTGGTTGTACTCAATTTTTGTAGGTCCTATATTGGATCATGCCATGGTGTAGTGGCTTCATCGAAGATCACTTTGTAACTTCTGAGGTTCAAGGTTGGCCCAGTTCTCATCGTTATCCATGAAGGGGCTGATATTGGGGCCAAACCCTTCTGAGCATTCTTTGGATATGCTGTGAAGCTTCCATGTTTTAGGTACTATAATCTCTTTAGTGGCTCTCATCGACCATAAATTTGGCTAAATTGCGAAGGGGTCGGGCTCAAGGGACCCCCATCTTGGCGTACCCACATAGAAGATGAATCAATGGCTGATTTTTGGTGGGGATGATAACCTCACCATATAGATCACCCCAACAAAAAATCAGCCCATTATGAAATTTCTAACCCCATTAAATGTGGTTTTAAAGTTACACGGTAAAAATCGACGGTCCATAATTCTTCAGCTTCTAAACCAGTCTATGAATATCAGAATGATTTGAATTTTTGTGAGGATGATCTCCTCAACATAGAGATCATCCTCACCAAAAATCAGCCATTGATTCATCTTCTATGTGGGTACGCCAAGATGGGGGTCAAAAAAGGGGGTCAGAAATGGGGGTACCTTGTGGCCGACCCATTGCAAAATATTCCCCCTTTTAAAGGAAAATATATGTTCGGTTGAAAAGTCAACCAAGGTGGATGTTAGGCTTAACAGAGTTTCTTTATGACTTGTTAAGTTTTTCATATCCAGAATTGATCGAATCCTTCAATTCATCTCCTTTAGTAGCCTGCCTCTGTTTTGCTTCTTTAACTTCCCTTTCAGGAATTTATATTTTTGTTTTTTACCATTTAAGTGATTTTTAAAATTTTGTTTGCACCTCAATGGGAGAATTTCATACCTTGTTAAGACGGGATTTTTTTTTTCGCCATGTGGAAGCAAATCGTACAGTCCATCTGATAGATGATCATGCACAGTAGATCAAGCCAGGGTATACTCTGAAGTCTTTTTGGAAGGCCCAACAGAAGTTGCAAGATGACCCAAGTGAAGGTTTAAATGGAAAAGAAGGTGCAAAAAATATTCACAGCTCTAGGTAGTGTTTTGAGAATTTTGATATATTTTACATGGTTTTGATTTTCAGTGCAGCATGTATTGAGATCATTCTTTTCGCAACTGATTGGGTTTTTTTGGATTTCATTATCAGACTGAAATTTGAGAGGTTATTGTTTTTGTCTATATGAACAGACTTGGTGGACAAGTTATCATATTTGAGAGTATATCTAGGAGATTTTTTGAAGCGATGGGATTTTTGAAGCAGCAATAATCATGCGACAATGATCGCGCGTCACATGACTATGGTTACTTTTTAAAACTAAAGCCTAAACCATGGGTATATGTGGCGCGTGATCATCGCCACTTTAAAAATCCTGCCGCTTCAAAAAAATTTCTCTATATCTAGATACTACCAATGGCACTTTTGCCACATGGTGGATGGTAATTGGACTCCGAAACTTGCCACATGGAGGGTGGGTGTTCTAGACAGGATGGTACATTCGTAGTTCACAAACCAGGTCATAGTCCCGGTTGAGAGTTTTGACAGGCTCATTATAAACTTGGATTACCTGTCAAAATTTTGAAGACTTGTAAAAATTTTGAAGACTTGCTTCCTTGAGCATATAACACAAAAATAAAGAAATATAAAAGGAGGTTTTAGAACCCTTGGGAAGGTAAAACTTTGCTGAACTCCCACAATATGTGCCACGTGGCACACTCTTAGTGGACACTGACCGTATGGATGTTTGGCCAATCCCAAGGTGGACCTACAAACCAAAAATCAGCCAGATTAGTGATTTCAATCCTTGTACCCCAAATAATGTTCAATAATGCTGATAAAGGTTAAAATCAACCCATTTAAATGACTCCAATATAGTCAGTGTCCTCTAAAAATGTGCCACGTGACTCATATTGTCGGCAGTCAGTGGCTTCACTGACCATCCACGGTCAGCGAAGTTTTACCCCCTTGAAGAACGAGTAAAACTTCTATCACAGCGTTCTGACAGATGCTTCTGTCAGAATGCAAAACACAGGCCACGTGGCACATTTTTAGAGGACACTGACCGTATGGATGTTTGGCCAATCCATCGGTGGACCTCTAAACCAAAAATCAGCCTGATTAGTGATTTACAATCTTTGGATCTTTGCACCCAAATAACGCTCAATAATGCTCGAATTCTTACCGTTAAAATCAACCCATGAAAATAACTTCAATCAAATCGCTTAGAAATCACTAATCAGGCTGATTTTTTATTTAGAGGCCCACTGAGGGACTGGCCAAACATCCATACGGTCAGCGTCCACTAAGAGTGCCACGTGGCATGTGGTTTTGCATTGTGACAGAAGCATCTGTTAGAACGCCGTGATAGAAGTTTTACTCTTGAAGAACCCATCGAAAGCCCGAGTTAACAGGGCTCCGTGACTGTCAGAGTACTACTGTTTCCTCCGCTGATCACATGCACTGACTGAGAAATCTTAAAAGCTGTAAAAGATAGCAGTAAAACTTTTGTCGCAACGGATTGCAAATTACACAATCACAAGCCAATGAGTTCTAGGCACGTACACCTCAAAGCAAAAGCACATGGGTACGTGCTGAGAACTCGTTAGCTTGTGATTGTGTGATTTGCAATCCGTTGTGACACAAATTTTACTCCATTTTCAGGACCCTGTGCACTCCATCAAGACCATGATCCCTCAATCAAGGAACTGGTTCCAAAGCTGACATGAGTTGTTAACAATGAAGGACAACAGGACGTACGAGAACGTGCTTTTTTTTTTTTTTTGAAACCTGGGAATTGTGGATTGAATCTCCAGATTAAGTGGTAATCTCAGAACCATTGTGTGTGGCGTCACACCCCAGTTATCCCCATGTGGAGGATTCTCTGTTAGTAAGCTTGCTGCTTACTCCCACCTGTTTCCATCCTCTTTTGTGAACACTCAGATTGCAATAAGTTTAGTCCTCAGGAAGTAAATCATCTCCTCCACTGAATCACCTGTTATGTTTTCTTTATTTTTGTGTGGCCCATGTTCTTGGTTTTTTTTTGTCTGCAGCTCCTTAGAAGCCAAAATGGCTAGCAGGGTGAAAACGGATAAAGGCCAACAAGAAGAAAGGTCGCTATTGCTATTCCTTTCCGTCTGTCCCCAAGGAACGAGGTTGTCCCGATTGGAAAACCACGTGCCACAGAAACAGCATTGCAAATTTATGCATTTCCACAGGGTCTGGAGTTGCCATACTCGATTTCGTCAAGTTACATGCCACTATACGTTAATTACCATACGCTAAGGAAAGAAACAATTAGACTGAACTCTGTACCACATCCGAGGCACCATGAGAAGAACACAGTTTGTATCCTTAATACAACTTCAAAGCATCTCCCTGTCGAAATTTGTATGCCAACCGAAAAACGAAACTTCACGCATCTCCACTTTAGAAATTTGTACCAACAGAAAAATGACCGCTGAAAAGAAGGTGAAATAAGGGCATGATTACCAACATAGAGATGCGTTGATCTGACGATCTTACATAATATTAATTAACCAGTGAAGATGATATAAAAATCTTATTTTTGAATCTGCTCATGCATGCTTCTTACTGTATCATCACATATGGGGATATCTGCAGGTACATGGGTAACATATCGAAGAAAATACACTAGGATTTGATTATGGCTGGATATTGAACTTGTTTTGAAGTAAGTAGACATATTCTGCTTCCCTACCCTACCCTACCCTACCTACCCTTGATGTTCAAAAGAGATGCAAACAGAGATCACAGAAATGGGCCATCTTAATCTACAGAAAACTCTATTCTCAACTCCCTAATTTACGGCACACCACCTTCTCCCTTCTATATGTACAGCAACCTACCCTCCATAGAAGAATTTAAGATTTTAATAAGGCTATCCATTCACAGTCCAATCCTTTTACTTTACCACGGGCCAGTCTGTGTCCTCCTCAAGCATCGTTTCTTAGCTCCCCGTTGCAGATTCATCATCTCCAAAACCTGTCGGCACCAAATAAAAAAAATACTTCAGCTACTTGCTTCAATGGCCAAATTGATCAAAAGAGTGCATTGGGTGATGTTTCGTCAATTACAAAAAGTGCCCAACTACGAAGGACAGCCACGATATTTCTCGGACGGATAAATATAATTTGGATGGGGACAGAAAGCAGAGCTGGGGAGCAAGATTAGATTCAATGGTGTTAGGAGATATTTCATTATGCACCTCATTGTGGAAGCTCCGGATCTTTCCCAAGTTGCCCTCCTATTTGTGGGCCATCTCATCATTTCGGTGGTCCAATCGATGGCACAAGGAGATCCAAACCATTTCACAGTTGATTTCTTTTGGACATACAATAACAGTGTGGATGTCTTTTTTTGACAGCAAAAAAGGTTGTGTTGATGGTTTGGATCATCTGATTGATGCGACTTATCAAAGACAGCCAGTTGTTGAGGTGTCCCTTTGGTTAGATAGTTCGGATTGATGAGATGGTTCATGCATTAGATAGAAGTGATTTTGGACTCTCCATAATGCACTGCACTAAGGGATACAGAACTGATGAAAATAGAATGTAGTATATGTGGCATCCATTTTCATGGGCCTGACCATTTTCAGCTGATCATCACACCCGAAAGGTACAAGACTGTTAGGATGGACAAATAAGTTAACAATGAGTTCTTTGCATTGATATCATGACATCGTTTAAATTGCAGTTTACTTATTGATGTTCAAGAACACCACATCTACCATGGATATCTGTACCCATCAGGTAGACCAAACAGATGGGACTCCTGACCTCATAGGGTACTTATGGTGCATAAGCAGCTGGGTGGGATCCAGCATAAATGGTCCATCATGGGGGATCTCCAAGAACAAACCATCTGATCTAACTCATTCTCTTGGATTGTCAGAAAAATACAACTGTCTAGAAATAAGTTCATGACCTGATTAGGATCACCCAATCGGGTCCATCTTGGGTTTACTGATCTCCTAAATGGACCAGTAGTAGGCTCCCACACCTCTGCATGAGTGCAACATGTACTATTGGGTTGGTAGACTATTTTACAGTCCCTCACACCTCTCACAAAGTAGAATTACAGACTTCATCCAGTTAATGCATACAATACAATATCACAGAGAAACAAATGACACACAGGCCATAGAAAACAATGCACCAACCCTATTTGTGTTGTTGTAAAACAACTTCATAATCAAACGGCAAGGATTGTACAACGAAGAGGGTCCACACTGTACAGTGGATAGTAATTTACAAATCCTCTATTTAAAATACTAGGCCAATTCGATTAATTTAGCGGTCGATACTAAAGTGTAATAGTTAGTCCGCGGGACGGTGGGTAACATATAGTAAAAAGAACTCACGACGGTCTCTAAATCTTTTGAACATAAGACAGCTTAGAAATTTCCTTAAAAAAATAGTAGCTCCTGTTTTGGAAATTCTTTCATCTTGAAAAGTTTTTTAATTTTTCTTTTAACATAGTACACGGACAAAGCTCAATGCAGCACCAAGCAAATTGTCAAAATAAAGAGGTAACACTGTAAATGGGGTACCATATACAGGTTCTAAACTTCTAATGTAGTTAACAACCCAAGCAACCCACTAACAAACATAAGCAAATTATGTTATTTATACCACCTAGCATATAGCTACGTGAGATTTCACATCCTCTCCTAAACAAGGTTTTAAAATGTGAAGGTCAGCTTGCACTCGAAGATTTAGAGTCTCAGTCAATTTGGAACACAGTGGGAAGTCAATGGAGATTTTTGTGTCTGCTAAAAAGCAATTAGAAAATCCAGAATAGGAGACTAATTCAGACTGAACAGGAAGAGGTAAATTTTCCTCAAATGGGTAATTCATCATTCTTCACCCAAAAACCCTGTAATTGTTCACACCTAGGTCCTCATCTAAAGTCTTGACAAGTTGAGTCAAGTCATTGAGTAACTTGAAATTTTGTTATCACCAACCTAAAACAATAGTTATCATGAATAATTTCACAATACATGCAGTCATATACGTGCAAGAAATAGAAGTAGCATGAAATCAACATTAACTTAACCAAAATACATCAGACAAATCACCATTAACTTGTCAAAGGTTCGAGACATTTAACAGTCAATCCATGTATACCCTAATTGTGCATGAGCATGAACATTGTGTATTTGCATTTTCTACAGCCAAACTCTGTCAGGAAAGTATGCTTCCCTTCCCAAGCAGTTAGAAGGGATTTGTCTGCACACAACTCCAAATTGAATATACACAAGTTTAATTTGGATGGTGCTGAGGCAGGTAAATAGACACTGCTTATCTTTAGGACACCAACAAATTACATTCAGAATTAGAGTTTCAATTGCTCAGCACTTCTCTTTAAATAGTTTAAATGCACACATATTAATGAAAGTCCTCTGCAAACCCTGAACCATAGCTCAACTAACAGTAACTGTCAACAACTAAACTATGTTTATTTGATATGGAGACTCAAGGACATCGTGATTGGGGCACCATTCAAACAACTCTGTGCATTAGAAAGATCAGGAAACATAAGTTGGCAATTACATGACATCACTATTCGTTTATTGATCGGCCATGAGACAGTAGCCAAGAAGGCTTTAGTGATACTTCAATTTCATTGTATTTGATGCAAATGATTCGTAATACTAGAGCAATGGAAAATCTACAGGTGAAGGAGCCATATACCTGATTTTTCTGCATTTCCATAATTTCCACCTGCAGCAGCCAAGGTATAGTCAAGGAGGGTTTTCCACAGCCAAACTTTCCAACTATTGTTTTAATAAAAGTAAACATACCTGTTTCTTCTGCAATTCATCATTCTCCTCTTTAAGTTTTGCAACTTCTGCTTCCAGCTCCATGGTATAGGCCTAGCAGAAATCCAAACCAAAAAAATAAGACAGAAAAGAAGAAAAAAAAATACATAAGCACATATTACCAAAAACCAGAATAAGATATTACAACCAGCATAGTTACATCAAAGTTATATTTGTTAGTGTAGTTGTTTCTGGGCTTCCTGTATCATGTCACAAAACAACAAAAGCTTTAAGGCAATGGGGATCGATCTTTTTCAAAATTTATGTACATTTTGAGGTGGAACAGATTCAACTTCATGTTAGAACTTGCTACGTTCTTTCACCTCTTGTCATGTCAGCTAAACTTCATCATTATACCGCTGAAACTTGAAACAACCAATTTTTTTTACAGGATGTATCAATATGTACCATGTGGTCCATGTCCATAGTATGATAACAGCCGAGGTGTTATAATAATCAGGATTTATAAAGCACCTTTAGATTGAAACTCCTCTCTTTCATGACTTTCCCTCATTCCTTTCTTATATGCCTACAGTAATGTCGCAAGTGGCAACCAATCTCACAAATTTCACCCCACCAAGTATCAAAGAATTACACACAATGTTGAAACACCACCAGCTAGAAAAAGATAGTGACTCATTTTAAACTACATTGCATCTTTCTACTGAAAGCAAGCTTATAAATCAATTATTCACAGTACTTCATTTTGAATCAACTCGAGGGAAATTCTCAAACAAACCTATTTATGCATTTTAACTATTTCAAATATAACTACACAATTCAATGATTTGAAATAGTGTTATAAAAATCAATAACTAAATAATAACAAAATATCCAAACAATTTTAACCATTCAATTCATCTGAAATAACAAAAATTAGAATATCATTCCATAAGTCATGTGGTCAAATAGAAAACAAAAGCACCCATAAACCAAAAAAAAGTAACCATAAAATTTAAACAATAACTATAAAAACTAGCAAAATCAAATCAAATACGGCAACCAATTAAAAAGAGCACAATGAAGTATGTCCAGACTGATCCTTTATGTACGTTTCACGGCTTTAGACTCCTTTCCTGGTTCGGTATTCTTAAATATTTTCTTCAAGACATGTTATAGTGTGTATTATTTGGACAAGAAATAAAAGAAAACTCAATACTTGCATAGTTACAATCAAAGCACTATAAATTACTTGGGGATACTCAATGGAAAAGATTATCATCAATAAATCCTATACAAACTAATATTGATCTAAGCGTGCTTCTCAGACCTTACCGAGCCATAGTTCATGATAAAGAGAGGGGTACTGGTGGTCCAACATGCCAATCTCCAGAAAAGGTATGGGGAAATGGTATGTTTCAGTCATTTTCTATGCAATCTTTAATATTCTTAAGAATTACACATGATTGATTTATGGAAGTGTGAAATAACAAGGGTAATCTAGATGTACATAATTTTGGACCGGGTGCAGAAGTGAATTTAGGTAGAAAGTGGAAAGGTACTCCCTTCAGGACTGGCCAGAGCATGGACATCGTCTTCTATAGCTACCATAACCTAGTATGTGGTGGACAAGAGAGCTCCACCCATAATGGTATATATAGGTCAAATAGTTCATGGTAGTACTAGTGTGCTCTTTCATACTTATTACTTGTTTGATGCACTTTCCTTTCCCATTGAGGGTGTCCCATGTCCATGAGGGCGAGGTGGGAACCTAAGTAGTCTAGAGTTTCGAGGCATTGAGTGGGACCTCCTACAAAAGTAGACTGATTCGAGGGGGACACCCTAATGTATGCAAACTATTGGCCTCTAGAGGCTAAGATAGTGAAATCTTGTGAGGTGGTTATGAGTATTCACATACAAGGCTTGCTTCAGAGTTGGTTTTATTAGTATTGCTTTCTTTAAACTATAGCTTCATATATAATATTTTTTTTATATCTTGACTGTATGTTAACAACTGTCTGAAATTTGTTCATACGAGTGTGTGTGATTCTAAGTATATGTAAACATGCACTGCTGAACTCAATGATACCATAACGATTGAAGCTACAGATGGAAGCATGAAGAAGCTTTTCATCGTTTGAAGTATCACCAAACAAAGTCAATTGCGAAAAACATCCGTATAAACACAAATGAAAACAGTATTTAACAACCATTTGAATAACATTCACCTGCTTACGAGCACGTGACCTCGCAGCCGACTCTCTGTTCTTTATCATTCTCCTCTGCCTCCTCTCAACAACCTTCTCTACAGCCCCACTGCATCTCTTTCCCCTTAGACCTCCATTAAACACATAAGGAACTGGTGACAAGGAAGAGGTATCCCCATTACTCTTTCCAAGCCCATCCGAAGATAGGTGGTTTGCAGGAGATCCTGTCACGACTGTAACAGCCCCAGCTCCTAAACCAACCATACCCATTCCTCCACCCTGTAACCCACCTCCCTGGACCAAACCGTTGTTCAACATCGGATCCCCAATTCCCACAATTGTACTTCTCATTCCTGGGCTAGCCAGCTGACCATTGTTCGCTAAATGCAATGGAGAGGCATAAGCCACGGTAGGTTGCTTAGGGAAGAGTTGTTGTTGATGTTGTAGCTGTTGCTGTTGTTGTTGTTGCTGCTGTTGGTGAGAAGATCTGACCCCATTTACATTGATAGCTAGATTAGGGGATTGATTTGCTAGTGGGTTATTGCTCTCCGCGGCCAGATTAGCCACGACTCCATTGGTCCGACCAGGCTGTCCAAATCCAAGAGCTAGACCAGGGTTGTTATTGGTACGCAATAATTCACCATAATATCCACTATTATTTGGTCTTGCAACTGATTGAGTTTCTTCCCTCACTACCCCTGCTCTCACCAAGAACTCCTCCAGAGTTATCTCTCCCAAAGTCGGCTGCCTCTGCTGCAAATTCGATCCCCCATTTACATTACCATCTTTGCCAGCTACACCACTTTCTTTAAATATGTCTCTCCAAACTTCATCGACAGTCTTCTGACTGAGGGTCCGCGGCAACGTTAAGGAACCCTGCCTCTGCAGATTCCCACCAGGGACCCCCACTTCAGCACCACCGAAGGAGGATGCCATGGCTTGAGCCTCTTCAGCAGTCCAAATGTTCTTTAGGAATTCATCCATGTTCATGGACCCGAAATCCTTTCCAAGCCCACCCATGGAGTTCTGAAACTCATCGAAGGTCAAAGAGTAGATGGATGGCTGTCGGGACAACGGGAAACCCCCCGGCGGCCTTCCACCACCACCACTGCCGTCCGGCGGCGGCGCGTCCCCCATGTTCTTGAAGTTCATATGAGATCCCATTTTCCAGAAATTGAATTAATCAGTGTAACTAACTTTTTAACTGAACAAACTGTCTCATGCATCCATCAATTGAGGCGGATTTGAATGGAGTCACTATTAATCTTTTCTTCTTTCTTTCACTTGTTTTCTTCAACTTCAAATCCAAAATTCACCAAAGCAGAAACCCTAGAAGAACTTTAAAAAATAAGTACATAAATAAACTGCAACTGAATCCAACTGTTCCAACATTAACCAGAATTTCTAAACAAAAACAAAGTTCAAACACTCAAATAAATTCGTTTACAGCTCGAAACAATCAAAAAACCCTAACCCTAACACATTCCAACCATTCAACTGACCAATTTTTTTTTTCAAAAAATACAACTTCAATGGATCGAAATTAAGCAAAAAACAATTCCAAATTGGATAGATCATATGACAAAAAAAAGAAAAAGAAAAAAGTACAGATCCAAAAACGATAAAAATAAAAATAAATCTAAGACGAAATTTTTCAAATTTATTACCAAAAAGAGAAATTTAAAGACGTTTTATTTTTAAAATGTTCTAGACAAGAGGAAGAGAGGGAGACATAGGAGAGAGAAAGAGAGGCTTTTACCTGTTTTTTTTTTTTGGCCAAGACAGAGAGCGATGGTGTTTTTTTTTCTCCTTCGCTCCTTCCCACTCGGTAGAGATGCCAAGTGTCGAAGTTCCGCTCTACACGAGTCGGCATTTAAGAAGTTGAGCTTCTATCGAAAGCATTAAATAGCTAATAAAATATTTACCAGATGGCCAACAGCTTTGCGAAACGTGGACCAATAATAGTGGGTATGGAGCCCATGATGTGACATCTACCCAATGAGAATAAGCAATATGGAAGCATTCTAGCCGTCCAATTTCACTTTCCGACATGGCGATCTTTGTTTATAAAATTACATCTGATATATCACTCGTTTGTCCTGTTAGAATACTCACGAGAAAACTTGGCTGACGAAGCCGTGTGACAGTCTACATTATGAGCCACGTGTCATAGTTTTAGAGGATTCTAACCGTATAGATGTTTGGCCAATCCTTAGGTGGATCTAAAAACCAAAATTAAGCGTAATTTCAAACCTTTCGATCTTGTACCCAAAATATAGTCTTTTCGCACGGTTAAAATCAATCCATGAAAATGACTCCAATCCAACGCTTATAAATCACTAATCAGGTTGATTTTTGGTTTGTAGGTCCATCTAGGGATTGGCCAAACATCTATACGGTCAGTGTCCTTTAAAATGTACCACGTAGCTCATATTGTGTGCGATCAGTGACCGTCTCCGGTCGACCAAGTTTTACTCTACTCACGAGTATGCAATCGTTCTCAAAGTGCGACACGTGCTGAGAGACTACGTTTGCAAAGGAAAAAGACAGCAATTCTTGGATGACCTTCCGTCATGAACGTTGATGATGGACCACGATATGAGCCATGCGGCACTTTCTCAGACTACTGACAATATGGATTGTGTTCCATTATCACTAAGTGGACTTCCCCACTAAAAATAAACATGATTAATTATTTCTAATCTTTGGATCTGAGTACTTCTACAAAGTGCTCTAATCCCACGGTTGAAACTTACCGATGGAAAGACTCAATTGAACGATTATAAATCATAAATCAGGTTGATTTTTGGTCTGTAAGTCTATCTAGGGATGGACTACACATCCGTATGATTAGTGGTCTCTGAGAAATTGACATGTGGCTCATATTGTTGCCCTTGGTGATGCCACACCTGAAAAGAAAGAATCTCTCATGGAATGGCTGAGGCAAATAACGCATGAACATGATCTATATAAACACGGCCGTCTTGAATCTTGATTCAAGGTAAGGTCTACCGCGAAATGCTTGAATCCAATGGCTAGAATCAATCCTAAAAAAGTACTAAAATCTATGGCTACATAGAACCAATCAGGTTAAATTTCGGTTTGTATATCCAACAAAGAGTGGAGTAAACATCCATATTTTAGTGGGCCGAAAAATATGTGCTATGTAAGGCTACGAGAGTCCTCTGCATCGACTGCATCCAAAGTCATCTGCATGGACCTAGGCTGGGGGGCTTCTCTCACCAAGGGGCCTACGGAGGTTGCCTTAATGTCCTTCAAGGTAGAGACGGCCCTGCATACATCCCGGTAGCAAAAATAGTCAATAGAAAAATAAAGGATTGGAATTAATCGATATCTTCCTCAAAACAAACGAAAAGAAAACAAAAGATGAAACATAAATCATAGATCAACTGGGGGGGGGGGGGGGGGCTTAAACGAAGAATTGCTTCATTCACACGGTTTGGGATTGTTGGGATACTTTTGAGCATGCAAAAGTTTGCGGACTAGTTTCTCCCAAAATTTTCAGTGTACTTTTTAGTTTTTATTAAAGCCTGTGTGCTTATGATATTACGGGATACATATCGTAGTTTGAAGTCTCGGCCAATCATGTTCTGGATCGGGCAATCCGGATTGGGTTCGGAGCCCACCAATTCGATCCAAAAATGGTTTGTCTCGCCCCCAAGATCACTGTTTCCCAAAGGAGTCCCACGTTGTCTGAGAGTTGGCTCTACCTTGAGGCCGTTAAGGCAGTCACCTAAGTTTGGTGAGAGAAGGCCCCCAGCCCAGGTCCCACTAACCAGATGGATTTTTAGCCCACCACTTATTGGATATACAAACCAAAAGTCAGCCTGATTGATTATCTATAGTCATAGATTTTAGTACTTTTTAGGACATGATTCTAACCGTTGGATTCAAGCATGTTTTCCGTGAAGTAAATCCAATGGCTGAAAATCATCAATCAAGCTGATTTTTAGTGTGTTTATCCATACAGTCATTTGGCCCCAAAAAATGATCTATCTAAGGCCACGGAAGTCCTCTACACCGGGAGTCCTCTGCATCTAAATTTTTTTCCATATTTTTTAATTGTGAAGAATAGTTTTTATGTAAAGATTTCCAATAATATAGAGTTTAATTTTTTAATTAATGATATATATATTAATATATTAAATATAAAAAAAAGCCTAATATTGGGATCGGAGCCCAACCGATCCGGCCTCTGATCCGAGATTTCGAACCATGAGGGGTGCTTTTTCTTATCAATCTGTTTCTAAACCATCAAGCAGTGGAATTCATGATGAAGACCATTTAAACCAGAAATTACGCTGGCTTGGATGTTTTAAACCATTGGAAAGTAGACTATTTTATTAAACTACTACTTTGTATTTCTGGCCATCAAACGAATTCAATTCTTTGGCTGGTTAGGATGATCCAATTGAGCTGAAATCTCAACTAGCAAATATCTTATAAATGGGGACCACAAATTGAACATTTTGATTGATCACCATGAAATGTGCAATCAACTATGGTCGACATCAGTGCTATTAAAAGTACAGTGGTAGGGTCAGTAGACTGACCCACGGTCAGCGAAGTTCTGCTCCAGGAGTTGTAGACCTTAAGCTACATCCATTGGATTGTAATAAGTACTCGAAAGACGCGTCAGATCTTTTTTTGACTTATCTACCATGTATCTCGAGGATTAGAGTTGAAGAAATGTCTACAATTAGGGCTGTTAATGGGTTAAGTCGACTAGTCGGGTCTGGATTAAAGGTATTGGGTCTGGACTAGGTCCGGAATGGTGATCGAATCAACTAATAAATACAGAATTGGTTCTAGTTCGACCTTGTTCCAATCCGATATTAATAATCCACGGCACCCCCTGACAAAGCATTTGCCAAAATTGGGTGTGAGTGGATGAGATCCACCATCCAGTTGGCGGATAAGATCTCGGCCCTTCTTTATTGAAGCCTATGAGAGGGGGTATAAATGGGGAGACAACCATTGTCACTTGTTATATAGACTAGTGGGTGCCCCGTGCCATCGACACCCCTCGACAAAGAATTTGCCAAAATCAAGTGAGTGGTGGAGATCCACTGTCTATTTGGGGGAGGATTAGATCTTGGCCCTTCTTTGTTGATGCTTATAAGAGGCATAAGTAAGGAGACAACCAATGTGTTTTGTTATATAGAATAGTAAATGGCACTCTCCGACAAAAGCGTTTGCAAAAATTGGGTGCCTTCGGCACTCAAACGGTATAACGGACTGGGGTGTTACTGTTTTTCCATTATAACGGCAGATATAACGGATTGTAACGCACAGAGGGAGAAATGGGAAAATAACAGAAATAAGAAAAATAACGGTGTTGAAATTTAAATTTTGAAAAAATTGAGGTCAAATGAGGCGGATTGAGTGGCTAAAATCTAACCGTCCACATTAGATCGATGGATTTGATCTCAACCACTCTTCATCTAACCGTCCACATTAGATGGATGGATAAGATAAGAGAATACAATTGAGATGTCTTGATATATGCGAGGGTGGCCCGTGCCCGCAGCACTTTCCGACAAAGTGTTTGTCAAAATTGGATGGGAGTTAATCTCAACCATTGATATGAAGCATAGTGGATCTCAGCCACTCATTATTGAAGCCATATAAGATGAGAGGGGTATAAGAAAATCATTAAATTTTCATTAAATTCTATTTTTTTTCAATTTTCAAATTTTAAATTTTGAATTTCAGCACCACTTTTTTTCCTTTAAAATCATTAAAATCCATTAAAATTATTTTTTTCATTTTTGCCCCTAGTCGTTTCAATCCGTTTTAACAGTAACACCCCTCTCGAGACATAAAAAGTGGGGCTCCTGAGCCTGAGCCTGAGCCTGACCCTTGGGCTATATGTAAATTTAACCCATATCATTCCTTATATGTAGGTAAATAGTAGGTGACCCGTTCCCACGACACTCATCGACAAAGCGTTTGTCAAAATTGGGTGTGAGTGGCTGAGATCCACTGTCCATTTGGTGTGATAAAATCTCAGCCATCCTTTATGAAGTTGGATAAGAGGGGGAGACAACCGTCCTGTTTTGTTATATAGATAGTAGGTAGCCCGTGCCCACAGCACTATAGGACAAACCATTCGCCAAAATCGGGTGTGAGAGGCTGAGATCCATTGTTATTTGGGGGATAAGATCTTGGCCCTTCCTCTTTTTTTTTTGTGAAAGTTAACCATGTTATAACCAACAGCTAAAAGCAAACAAAGGACCGCCCCCTCAAGATATAAGGTCCACTAACCATGAGGGAGGGTTTGATGTCCAAATTACAGATGAAGAAAAGTTTCGAGCTTTTGCAGCAATCGAATGGGCGACCCCATTTGCCCTTCTTTGTTGAAACAGATAAGAGGGGTATAAGTTGGGAGACAACTTCAGTGTGTTTATTATATAGATATATATATACTTTTCATGAAAAATAATACAAAGTCAGGCTGGGGGACCCCCTTTTTTCTGACCCCTCTGGGTGTTCGTGTGCTCGGCCGTGGTTTTCAAGAATCCAACGATGATGTCGAACTGGCATCACTTTGTCACTTTTGGTGGCGTTGACAACCACCGTTGGATTCGTGAAATCCACAGTTCAATATAAACTAGACAATGGATAAATAAATAAACAAACACGGCAATGGATAAACTAGTTCATAAAGATCAATGATGTGACGGTTGAACCACTGGTTTGAAAAAACTGCCGGTTCTTTCCAAACTTCTGGTTCAATATAAACTAGATCGTTATTTCTTAAAATCCGGTTGGACCCGGTTTAAAACACTACTATCTAGTATCTAATACTTGTGTGGTGGACCTCATATCCACTGTAATGGTGACCGACCAAGAGAAAGTTTCGAAGCTGTGGTCTTCAACAAACAAAATAGATATTAACAGGTGGCTAACATGCAGAAGGTTGAGAGTCACCATTTAATGTTTGCCACCTAACAGATAAACTATATCAAAAGTCAACTTGATTTGAGCGATCACTATCATTAGATCTCTAGACTTTTTTTCTTGTACCTTCGATTATATCTTTAAAAAAATCCACTAAAAGTAAATCAACAGGTCAGATATTTTTCTGCTTACAAAAAAAAATAAAAAACAGGTCAGATATTTTTCAATCAATGCTTCATTTTGCTTTCGATCTAAAATATCTCTTTTAAGTCGGAGCCAATTACTCTGTGGTCCGAACTCCCAACCCCATGTTGGCAGTAATCAAGATTCAAGACCACATATTGAAGTGGGGTCCATATATTGAAGTGGGGTCCACATGTATTAAAAAGAGAGATTTTAAAATGCTGTAACCACTTTTTTTAATGACAAAAATACTGGTGTTTATTAATGATAAAATGGTAAATTATTTTTTTCAAGAAGAGAGGAACTACTTGTTCTTGAAATATGTGGTGAAGTATTGCGATGGGGGAGGTAGGTGTTGTAAGTGAGTGGAGCTGTCTCTAACCCTTTTGACACGTTCTTGCATCCCTTGCTCCCTTGATGTCTTAGATTTAGGTTGTACTTACTTTCAATTCCTTTAATGAACTGACCCTAATTTTTGTTCTATATTGCCAGTGCGATGCACGTGCACCTTACGCATGGCAGCATCTTATACGAGAGATTCCCATAGCGATCGCAGACCATATCGATGTTTGGCCCATCCCTAAGTGGTTGATTTTTAACCGTAGATTTGGAACATTATTTGGGGTACTCAGATCCAAAGGTTAGAAATCACTAATCAGGCTGATATTTGATAAATAGGTCCACCTAGGGATGGGAGAAAACGTCCATATGATCAGTGGTCTCTAAGGGGTGTGGGTATGCTGGACAACCTGGACTATATAGGGGGCGTACTCCAACTCAAGTTTTCTCTCTCAGAGAGAGGCATTTAATGAGGGAGGTCTTGCTTTAAAGTAGAGAGGCCTTTAATTGTGACAACCGCGGGTGGCAACCCCGGTTCTTGCTTTACAACAGTATAGATATTGTGTTTGTTTGTGTGAGTGTGATCTACGCAGTGACCGGGCAAAGCTGACCGGTGAACCAAGAGAGTGATCAAGAGCCGCACGGAAGATCCTAGTCAAGGAAAGTGCCCGTGACAGTTGCTCAATTCATTTTAAGTTAAAACGTAATAACAGTTAATGGAGGTTATGTTAACTATTATTACCGTTAAATACAATATAACCTATTTAGCGTTAAAAACCTAACGTAACGGGGTTGGGGTGTTACCATTATAAGGCGTTATAATCCATTTCTTTAACAAAATTTCAAACTACGCATTATTACAAAATAAAAAAAAATTAAAAATTTGTAATCAATGCAAACCATATATAAAAAAATGGACGAAAAACCAAAATACATATATTTTTCGATCGGTAGGTAAACTACGACCAAACCCTGAACTACCGGGTTACACACGTGGACACATTACAAAACAATTAATGTACATTAGCAATTAGAAGTACGGATCTAAATCTATAATTCCGATTACTAAAAATAAAAATGCCTCGATATAATATAGTCTCAAACAGGCTCCTCGAGCTTGGTTTTAATTATTAGGGATTCAAACTTAGCATCATTGTTAGGTGTAGAAGATCCATCCCTTCCTAAAATAGAGATTGGGAAGATTTTGAGGTCATTGTTTCTTTACGTTTGTCTCCTTGACTCGTTTTCTCGATTAAGATAAAGAAAGGGCAGGCGTGAGAGGTGATGCAATGACATGTGATCGTGAGGTCACCGTTCAATTTGTAATTTGTGAGTCAAACCAACTCATTATCCCGGAGAAATTACCAAAACAGCTTCGTATTATTCTGCCATTAGTGGACCGTGTAATCTGTCTAAATTTGACGTTTGGAGTTATCGTGGCCCAAAATCACAGGGATCCGTAGAAATGGTACTCAACAATTTGGTCAATTAATTGCATTCTTTTGAATTATTTGGGTATCCGTAAATGGGATCGTCCCAGGTCAGTTCAGGTCCAGTTATTATGGCATGTGTTTGGTAACTGTCTGGGGCTCAAAGCTTTTTCTACAAACAACCGACAAAAATACGTGCGTGAGCCCATTAAACGTTGGCGCATGAGTTTTTTTTTTTTTTATTTATTTCGGTCGACAAGGAAATAACAATTTTACCCTTGCCTCATGGACTGTTGTTCTCTTGAATCCAATGGTCAATGGCCTCTTTGGGATAGGATTTTCTTTTTTTCAGAATTTGTTCCTAAAACAAGACTAGAGTTGGCTTTTTGAAGAGCACTGAACAAATTCTTCGAGGATAGGATTATGATGGGCCTGAAAGCGTGAGTTTTTTAGACCGGCCATTGTAGGAATTTGTTGGTCCTACTAAGGTCACCTATAGTTGGACCCACAGAGGGCTGCTGAAGTTTGCTGTCCTCTGGGACTTTAAAGTTCAAAGTGGCACACTCCTTCAGGCCCATAAAACCACGAATGTATGGTTCACCTTTTGGTGGATTTACACACCAAAAATCAACTTAATTGGTGATATCTAGCCGTTGGATTCGAGCGTTTTAATTGGGTGATTTATAGTCATTGGATTTGAGCTAGTTTTGGGTGCTATAATCTAACTGCTAGAAATCACCAATCAAGTTGATTTTCGACAGAACATCTAGGAATAAAAGAGTACTGCATGTGGCATTTTGGAGTCCACAATTTTTTTCTCAACCCTTAGGGCATCTTGATCCTCGCATTTTTTTAACGAGTAAAACTTGCGTCACAAGATGTTGTGACGGAAGCTGATCACAACACTCAAGATGAGCCACGTGCCACACGATCAGAGGCTGCTGACCGTATGGATGTTTGTCCAGTCCCTCGGTGGACCGGTACACAAAAAATCAGCCTGATTAGTGATTCTAACCTGATTCCATTGAAGTTATTTTCATGTGTTGATTGTAACGGTAGGAATTTGAGCATTATTGAGCGTTATTTGGGTGCAAAAATACAAAGGTTGTATATCACTAATCATGCTGATTTTTGGTTTGTAGGTCCACCGAGGGACTGGCCAAACATCCATACGGTCAGCGTCCTCTGATCGTGTGCCACGTGGCTCGTATTGAGTGCTGTGACCAGCTTCCGTCACAACATCTTGTGACACAAGTTTTACTCTTTTTGAGCTGGGTGTCCGGTCCGCACCTAAAAACAACACGTTTATGGATGTCTGAAACGAGTCCACTTTCGCTGACTGCGGAGTGTCACTGAAGCCACTGTCAATCACAGTTCTCGGCACCTAGATCTTGTTTGGACGAACCACAAGGCCTGACCGAACACGTACCCAGGTGAGTGTTTTTTAAGATTTCTTTTTTAATTCGTCCGGGTAATTGGCAAAAAGCACTCAAGTACATGACAAAAAGCACTTGGGTATGTGGCAAGAACTCTGTGATTGTTAGCGGTTTCGTTGACACTCTGCAGACAGTGAAGGCGAACTCGTTTGAAACATCCCTAAGTGGACATGCAAACCAAAAATCAGCCTGATTGACGTTTTCTAGGCATTGAATATCATTACCCTAAAACATTTCTTGAATCCCACTCATGAAAAAGATTCATATCTAACGGTTAGAAACCACCAATCAGGCTGATTTTTGGTCCATAGATCCATTCAATGATGAAATTTATTTTGAAGCCGCGATCAAGCGCCCAATCATATCGCACCAGGTACACCAGGGTTAACTTGGCATAACATCATTGCCTCTACAATTTAGTGTACCTGGCGCAATAGGATTGGGGGCGCTTGATCACGGCCCGCCCTTCAAAAATGTTCTCTTCAGTAATGGTTCAAACACCCGTACGGTCATTGATCTCTAAGAATGTGCCACGTGACAATTTTAGGTGCCACCAAAACGCCCGGATCAAAAAACTCCAGATTATCCAATACTAATGAGAAGGCGAAACGTGGAATAAGAGTCAAAAGACTACTTAAAGAATCTGTTCCCGTTTTTGAAAAACAAGGACAAGAAACGAAGAATAACCAATCGTCGAGGTTTCTTCCTGTGCACAAGACACAATCTTATCGGTGTGGATGCTTTTTTCGTGTCCTCAACATGTGACACTCACATTATCCTTGTTTTTTCCGAGATTATTTGGATGGCTATATCACTTGCCAAGTGGGACGTTGACTGATGACATAACCAGTTAATTGGATCACTTGATCATGCTTTTAAAAACGGCCGTTTAAACGGTTTTAACTACGGTTTTGGTAACACCCCAAGCCCGTTTCATTAAAACTTGTTAGGATGCCTTGAATTTAATGGCCGTTTTTTTCGGTTTTAACGGCCGTTAAAATCTGGAAAATGTGGTGGAAAAAAACAGCAGTTAAAATCTGATTTTTTTTTTTTTTCATTTTTAATTTTTCAATTTCCAATTTCCAATTTCCAATTTTGAATTTCAGTGCTTTTTTCCGTTAATATCGTTAAGTCTGTTAAATTCCATTAAAATCCATTTTTTTCTTTTCTTTTTTCTAATTTTGCTCCTACCCGTTTTTTCAGTTTTAACGGTAACGCCCCCAGTCCTTTTATACAGTTAAAATGGCCTCCTTTAAACAGACTGGGAGCATTACCATTTCAACGGCCGTTAAAACGGATTAAAACAGCCAGGGGCAAAAATGGAATTTAACGAAAAAACATAATTTTTTTTCTTCTGTTTTGGTCATTTTTTAAGTAACCTAATGTGATTGGGGAGTTACTATTATAACGGCTGTGTATAAGAAGACAAAATTAAAGACACTGTACAGTCAGGGCAGACTCTACCTTAAGACCATTGAGGCAGTCGCCTAAGGCCGGCCCTTTGGTGGGAGAAGGCCCCAAGCCATGAGCATCGTGTGTTCAAAGGGTCTGATCTGAGCCATTTTATATATGATAATCAAAATTTTGATACAGAGATCCCTCAAAATACCAAATCAAAATTTTGATTGGTATGGATCTGCTTCAATGCCTCGGTGCGTTACTAATATCTCAAGAATTTTCTCGATGTCACATCAAAAGTATACTTAGTTGGATTCAACTTCTTTGAAGAGTTTCTCACAACACGAGGCATATGTAGAGACACTGTTAAGATGCTACTTGGTCTCCATGGATTTCCATTGTATCCTCGCGAGTCGGAAAGTTGATACCTTTTTGTTAATGTAAAGGAAATGTTGTTATCTCTCTCTTTTAACCAATTTATTCTCAACTTTTGCCTCACACTTTTTCCTCTGGTGATGCTCATCGCTGAAATTCCTTTTCCAAATCTTCCTTGTTTATAACCTCCTCACTCTCTATCTCTAACCCCCTCTGCTCCTCTATTTCATCAAAGCTCTTAATATGTTCCATGATCATTTCCATTTTAATCTCCTTCTTACCAAATTCATTCTTATCCAACTCTTTCAGTTCAAGTTTCAATGCAAAACGAAGATTTTTAAGCACTTTTTTTGGACTACTAAGTCATTCCCACAAACAATGCCTAAACTTGTAGTCGGATTTGATTTTTATTTTTTTATCCTAATCATACCTCTTATATTGAAATATACTAACCGTTGAGAGATACATGCTTAAAATTCTCTAGCGATTAAGATAAGTACATCAAAGATTTTTAGAATATAACTAATGTATTTTAAATAGATCGATTGCACTCAAATTGTTTTAAAATCTGAATCATCTACTTCAAATTTTGAAGCCTTATTTATAAGGTTGAGATAGTAGAGATATAATTGACTTGTTACTTGATCCGAAGATGAAGTAGAGAGGCACATTTTTAGTATAACGACACTTGAGTTATATGCATGTAGGCTGCGTGGCAAGTGGTCGGCTACCATCTATTGTAAATAATCTGAAATACACAAGTGAAGAAGGATAAGGTCAGCTCAGTTTAGGCTGAGTACTGTATGGTGGGTGACTGTCTATAAAGGGTCTCGGGTGAATTTGCTCAAGTCAACTCTATCTGGATCATAAGGTGCCTCGGCAGTCGAAGGCATTATGGTGAACTGAGTTGGTGTCCAACAAAGAATTTTTAAATAAATATATGAACAGGTGCACGGTATAGATGGAGTGCATATTTATCGAGATCTTAATGAAGAAAAAATGACGGAGATTGAGGTGGTGAGGAAGCCATTTTCGCTTCCATCTCCATCATGCATGCACATACACTGTTAAATAAAATAAGATATCGCCACCTCATGGCAAACTTGGTGTCACCTAACCTGAAATCACCACATAGAGGTGGGGCCTACAAAACCTTTTCAAAATGGAAAAAGATGTAACAAGGTATGCCTGGAACTTTTTCAAATGCCTAAGCATGATTTTTGTTACTAACTACTGTCATCAGGGCCCACTGACTGCATGGATGTTTATCCCACCTCTTAATGGATATACACACCAAAAATCACTCTGATTGGTAATCTATAACCATTAGATTTTAGCACTTTTTAAGGCGTTCTTATAGCCGTTGAATGCAACCATTTGTTTTTAGTACTAAAACCAACGGCTAAAAATCATCAAAACAATAATTTTTGGTATGAATGTCTACTAAGGGTTGGGCTAAACATCCATGTGGTCAGTGGGCCCAGATGACAGCGGTGACTACCAACAAAGCCGCTTCCACATTTGGAAAGATCTCAGGTATACCTTCTTACATCACGACCCTTTCAAAATATATTCTTTTCAAATGTTGCGTGCGTGACTGAATACCCATGAGCATTTGAACTCAACCAGGTGTTGCCATCTCTACACCATACAGATGGCGGCACCTAATTGCTTTCACACACTGACGTTGAAAAATGCTCTGCACAAATTTTTTTTTTTGTCGTATATTGACTAGGAAAAAAGGAAAAAAGGAAAAAAGATGTAACAAGGCATACCTCACGCTTTTTGGAGTGGGGAAGCACGATTTTTGTTACTTACCGCTGCCTTCCCTTGCTGGATATACCCACCAAAAACCACCCTGATTGGTAATTTCTAACCATTAGATTTTAGTACATTTTAAGGTGTGATTATAGCCGTTGGATTCAACCATTATTTTTGAGTACCAAAACCAACGGTTAAAATTCAACAAAATAAGCTGATTTTTGGTATGAATGTCTACTAAGGGGTGGGTTAAACATCCATGCAGTCAGGGGGTCCAGATGGCAGAGGTGAGTAACGAAAAAATCGCCAAAAACCACGAGATATGTCACGTGGCACTGTTTATAATTTCAGATCAATGGGTTCATTTTTTATGGGGTTAATGATTTTTAACCGTTGGACTCAAGCATATATTTTGGGGCATTTAAATCCAATGGCTAGAAATCATCGATCAACCTGATTTTTGCTATATAGGTCCATTAAGGGGTGGGACAAACTAACATTCATGGAATCAGAGTGGCCGAAAGAGTTGGCCACTTGGCATTTCTTGGGTGGCAGAGGTGGTCATCAAACTTTTTTACAGTTGCGAGTTGAATTTGAATGGGGGTAAAGGTACCATGAACTTTGATAGTTCTTGTCACCATCGCATTCTTTATCTATGATAACATAAAAGAAAGAAAAATGAAGAAGAAGAAATAGTTGGGAGGTTACTATTTTAGGAATCCATTCTGCTTTAAGGAATCGAAGGATGTTATTTTGACCGATAAGCATTTGGATCTTTTGAACTAAATAGGCAATAATTGGAACCCTTAATCTCTACTTAGTGCTTCTTGTCCACATCGATAAGATTTCCATAAATCCGTTGGAAAGTGATGTTGTAGTTGTCGTCTTCTGCAACATGAAGGAAGGGATCTTCCCCTTCTCATGGTTCGAAGTCTTGGGATTGGAGGCCGGATTGGTGGGCTCCAATCCCGATCCTGATCGGATCGCTCTGATCCAGAATAGGATCGGTGCATCTCGCTCGAGACAATGTGGGACTTCTCTAGGAAGCGATGTCCTTGAGCGAGAGACGATCCATTTTTTGGATCCAATCAATGAATGATGATCCCGATCTAGATCGCCAGATACAAATCGGGATCTCCCAAGACTTAAAACCATGCTCCTTTGTGTCTAGACTCAGTATTTAAGCCCACTGTGTGTACGGAAAAAAAATCTCACACTCCCTCGAGATGTGTGTAACAACCAAGTCTGGCTATCAAAGACCAAAGTCAACACCTAAGACCCAAAGTCTGACTTCTGATGATGGGACGAAAAAATATCTGACGTTACTGAGGATCAAGCGGAGGTCTCCGATCTCCTCGAGAAATCAGGCGCTCTTTGCCCGAGGAGTCCGACAGCAGATCTGATGTTGCCAACTGCTGATTCGAGGTGGCCGAGAGAATCCTACAAAACACTATGTTGGTGATGGTCCAACCAGTTGCCTGACGTGTCCCAGATCGTGGTTTATGGCCTCAGTACACTAGGTGGCAAATTGCCGGCTTTAACCACTGGTTATCATTTCCACAGTCTAGGCGCCGACTTTGGTAATTGACTAGCCTCAACTGTTGTGTTCGGTTCTCGTTTCTCGGCACCCTATCCGATGATATTGAACGTAGTGTCCGATTTTGAGGGTTTATATCCTCGGCGATATCTCTGGTCTCTGATCGATTATTGCCACATGTCATCATCTTGGACTTCCACATCTCCTTGCTCAAAATGGTACCTACACTACATACTAATTACTATTGCTCGATTAGGTGTTTCTAGGACATGGTCCGCTGATTTCCCTCAATGGTTATTATGTAAATATACTACAACAGATGCTGACACTAATTTCACGAGTGGGTGCGTCCTTTATGATAATTAATCATTTATTTGCTTACCAAAAAGAAAAAAAATTAATGTTAATTAACGAACCATGCTTATCAAAAAAAAGTGGCAACAATCCATGGGAGAGCGTAATGCGCATGCATGCTAGTATTTTAATATCTTCCATAGACAACCTTTTCTCATTTTGTTCTAAAGCTTCTTGGTGAACCATTAGCATCATCATTGCTGTCTAGCGTTATTTCAGATATTTGGGCTGGACAACCACAAATTTTATTTCGTCATTCAACTCTATTCAGAACTTAATCTTCTTTAATGAAAAAATGTGTCTTCAGAAAATAATAGTCGTTCTATAGTCGTAACGCCCCAACCTGTTATGTTTTTTCCTGTTATAAGGTCCAAAAAAGAAAAAAAAATTTGAGATACCCATTAAAATGACTGTTATAATGGAAATAACATACGTTTTTCAAAAAATCATTATTGGATTTCTTTTAAATAAAAATTTAATAGTAAAATATATTTTTTCTTATTTTTTTTACTCATGCTTTTTTTTTTTTTGTAAGTCCAAAATTGCATTAAAAGAAGGGAGATCGAGAAGATCTCAAAAAGTACAAGAAAAAAAAACAAAACGAAATCAAAACAACACATGCTCAAATCTAAACATCATATCCCTGAAAAAAATGCTTCTCATTTCATGTGAAATACTACCCAATTGAATAATAGACCTTTGATGTTTAAGATGATTTCAGTGAAAGAACTCTTTTTCTCCCAAGGTTCTCTTATTCCTCTCGATCCATACCCTACCTCAATTCACGTCTATGGTGAGATATCTTTACACCATCACGTGGATATTGAAGTAAAAAAGCTATTTCGGACATGATAGTGGTGCATGGAGCACATCCTGCTAACCATGTAGGCCAAAAGAAATAGTGGTGGTGGGCTCGGGCTCCCACCCAAAGAAGTCCTTCCTCGTAATAATTTCCACATAGCAAATTTTTCTTGGATCCTCTTTCCATGTGGAGTTGAGGAGCCATCTCAAGTGATGCCATCTGTCCACGGCGAAGGAGAGAATATTCTAACTTATCACATGAATCCCACTGTCATGTTTTGAGATTGCTCCACAGCTCACATGGAAAATGGGTCCCACATAAAAATATTTACTCACTGACGATAATGTTCCAAGTGGTCTGGATGGGACACGTGGAAAGGCTTCATCCTTTTCCTCGGTCTACGTCAGCAATTTTTTTTATTTATACAAGGTTTGGTCCGAGCTCAACAAGGCAGCACCTTCTAGTTTCTCAAACTAGAAGATGCCACGCGTACATTAGAAACTAAGGGTGACATTGTCCTCGCGTAAGCTTGTCGGGTAGTGCATATTAGCATTTAGAGAGATTCTACTTGCACCCCAAAAATTTCAAAAGTACCCGGATCAAAAATTTAAAAGGGCACCTCGGTGCCATGGGGCCTATTTAAAAAGAGAGAGGTGGAGAGGGAGTGGTGAAGAGGGAGAGAATGGTGGAGAGGGAGAGAGAGACTTGTTAGAGAGTGAGAGGGAGGGAGGGACGAAGAGGGTTGGGGTGCTCTTAGTTTTTTTATTTTGGAATTTCTGGGGTACAAATAGAATTTTCCTAACATTTATTCATGATAAGGGCCAGGCTCCCTACTTTTCTGCCCCTCTGAGGGAGTCATATTCTCATTTATTCATGATAAGGGCAGGCTCCCCACTTTTCTGTCCCTTTGGGGGAGTCATATTCTCCGCTGTGGATTTCGAGAAAATTGGAATACAGTTGTTAGTGCTGCAAAAAGTGAAAAAAAAAATTGATGCCAGCTCAGCACTATTGACGATTGGATTCTCAGAGCCAATCTCGGCTGTGGATTTCAAGAAACCTAATGCTGTTGATAGTGCTGCAAAAAGGGCAAAAACTCAGGACCCCCCCTCTCAGGGAGTGTTCTCGGCCGTGGATTTGGAGAATCCGAATGCCATTGATGGTGCTGCAAAAAGGCAAAAAAATGATGCCAGCTCAGCACTATCAACGAGCATTGGATTCTCAGAATCCACGGCCAAGAACACAACTCCCAAGAGGGGTCAGAAAAAGGGGGACTCCTGACCCCCTTTTTCTGACCCCGAACAGACCCAAAATAAGAGTAAAACTTCTATCACAACGCAAAAAAAGAGCCACATGCATGGCACACTCTTAGTGGACATTGACCGCATAGATGTTTGGCGTGTCCCTCGGTGGACCTCTAAACCAAAAATCAGCCTGATTAGTGATTTACAACATTTGAGCATTATTTGGGTGCAAATATCCTAAGGTTGTAAATCACTAATCAGGCTGATTTATAGGTCCACCAAGGGGCTGGCCAAACATCCATACGGTCAGCATACACTAAGAGTGTGCCATGTGGTTCGTATTTTGTGTTGTGACAGAAGCTTCTGTCTCAAAATTAGGCCCGGTTTGCAAAGTTTTTGATGCACAAAGAACTGAACACTCGGAAAACCCAGAACTAGCGTTCTTTTGGATGCAGGGACAAGGGAAGATCCTCTAAATGGGGAGAAATGTTTTTGCGGGAAGCAAAACGGTCTTGCCCATGAGAACCATGACCAAGAAAGGAACAACCAGAGAGTTCGGTGTTAATGGGCGGGGTTTGGGCCAGGCCCATATTGGTGTAAGTCCGACCTGAGATAATTTAGTTAGGCCCAAGTCCAACATGTCCCATTACAAGAACAACATTTCGAACCCAACCCAGGCCATTAATAGACATAACGGACTGGGCAATTAGGTTCAGGCCGGGCCTATGGTAATTTTTGTATAAAGTTCAATACCACAAATAGTGGAAAAAAAAGAAATCATCACCTTCAGAGGACCAATCCTCTAGTATCTTAAGCTATTTTTTAATCATGACCCATTGATTCCTCTTTATTACAAGGGATTATAATTACTTCCATTGATGGATCATCATCCCTTCTGGTCTTTGTCTAAGGGATCAAACTGATCTTCTTAACCTCATAGATTCAAGCTCTGGAGCCCCCTTTTCTGACCCCTCTCGGGGAGTCGTGTTCTTGGCCGTGGATTCCATGAATCCAACGGTGGTTGATAGCACGAATCCTGAGAGGGGTCAGAAAAAGGTGGGCTCCTGAGCCTGACCCATAAGAATATAGAGTCGGGTTATTTTGACACGCCTAATTTGGAGAAGAGTAAAGGACTGCATTCTGATATTTCTAACCCTATCAAATATGGATTTCAAAGTCAATTTGGATCAACGACAGTCATAGATAGTGGACCAGGGCATGCGGTAAGTCTGCTTTTTCAAATTGTGGGGTTATGTCAAATTGAAAGATAACATGCGGGGTATGTCAAAAATTCCCGTTCTTTAATTATGTGTACCACTGATATGACCTCTTAACTATTTCAAAATTTTTCCATTGACAAAAAATTTTATAACAATTTTCGCGTACTCATATGGAAGGTGAATCAATGGCTGATTTTTGGTGAGGATGCATGATCTCGTCCCAATAGAGATTACCCCAGCAAAAAATCAACCCATTCTAAAATTTCTAAGCCTGTCAAATGTGGTTTTCAAGTTAACGGTAAAAATAAACGGTCCATAATTCTTCAACTTGTAAACCAGGCTGCAAATATCGGAATGATTTGAATTTTTGTGACGATGATCTCCTCACCGTAGAGAACCATCTCAAATCATCCCATTCCAAAACTTACAATTTATATATTGACCTGCGCCAATTATTTTTTTTTATCAAATTTTTTTATCCCTGATCTGACCCAGTCCAGGGTTGGAAAAAACCTGGCCCAAGCCCAACCCAGCTCATAAAGAGGCCAGCCCAACTCGAACACAATGTCGGGTTGAGCCTGCCCAAGTTGCAGCCTTATACCTTATAGAGCCAAGGCTGATCAGCCTGCGTATGATACCTTCCCACACCAGAGAGTGCGGGAAGGAAGCATTTATAACCCCACTACATAACAATACTTCCTGCAGAATACAAGACACCTAACACGTGTCACACATGTAGTGGTCCTAGTCTATACATGTACTCCACAGATACATATTTCAGAAGATAGGGACCCCATATTTTAACTAAATATTGCACCCAGAAACTGTGTCACTCACTCTTCTGCCGTCGAGATAAAACTTGACCAATACCATGGTCGCTTTAGATACGTTAGATTGTTTGAAAATAAACAGCTAGTCAACAAACCAGTGGTGATGTTCGATTCCAATTGACAGTGATAGAATTTTAGAATGGGCAATGCATTACCTGAACTAAATTTTCAAATTCACAATTTGTGTGATGAGTGTGTATTACGTCTTACACCCTCCAAAGTCCAAACCTTCTTTTGTTTCTGCTGGTATGCCAAATTCACTTTTGCTAAGAGACGTCACTGAGGAATTTTCCTCACGGACAGCTCTATGAGCCACATGGCTTTTTTTTTTTTTAGAGATCATTGATCGTATGGTAGTTTGACCCACCTCTAGATGGGCCTACAGACCAAAAATCATCTTGATTGGCCATTTCTAGCCAGTGGATAGGTTTTTAGTTGTAGGGTTCAAGCATTATTTGGGATATTCAGATCCAACGATTAAAAATCACCAATTAAGATGATTTTGGCCAGTAGGTCCACTTAGGGATGGGTCATACAGCCATCCGTGAGGAAAATACGTCTCTCAAAAGTGGGCTCTTATCTGATGATGGACCATAGTAAAAGCCACTTGACACACTCTTAGAAACCACAGATCGTACGGATTTTTTGTCATATTAGTGGTTTCTAACCTTCGGATCTGAGTACTCCAAATAATCATCGAATCCACACAGTTAAATATAAACCTATGAAAAATACGCAATCCGACGGTTTGAAATCATTAATCAAGTTGATTTTTGGTCTGTAAATCCACCTAGGAATAGGTCAAACATCCATACAGTCATTGGCCTGGAAGAGTGTCTCACGACTCTCACGTGGCTCACAATGTGGTAAGTCATCAACATTGCTGACGGATGTCAGTCATGAAAGATTTACCCCTCAAAACCAAGTCTCAGCCCATCGATTTTAATAGAAGAAAGAGTGGACACGTAGACGCATAAGGAAGTGAGTGGAGAGAAAAAGACAGGTTGCATTTGAGGTGGAGGGAAACGGAGAGAGAGAAAATGGGTGCTCTATTTAAATTATTTTATTATATTGTTGTAGAACATAATGCGTTCATGCAGAAAGCTCCGTCCGACCAACAACAACGGTGGGGTACATTAAAAAAAACACTCAACTGCAGGTCCTCTTCACAGCCAATGAAATGTGTACAACACACACACTCATTTTGCTTAATTAACAGTAATAGTATTCCCACCACCGCCCCCTCAGCTTTTTGTCTAGTCACACACCCAATCAGTGTCACCCCCACGATTTTATGAACTCTCTCTCTCTCCACAATTTCCCTCAAATTCCCTTATCTCTAACCTATCTAAAGAGTCTCTTTTCTCCGTGTATCAGGTGACGTGCGCTATGACCTTAGCAAGCAATGGAGGTGTTGAAGTGGGCAGTGATATAATAAGTTGTGGTTGTTTAGAGCTCCGTACAAACTCCTAAAAGGAAAAATAACATGTATTATAGTCATTTTTTTTTTTTACAAATATTAAATTTTGACACCTAATAATTTGTGGCATATTGACGAAGGACCAGAGCCACATGTTACACTCTTAGAGATCACTGACCATATGGATATTTGCCTATCCCTAGGTGGATCTACGTACCAAAATTCATCATGATGAGTAAATTTCTCTCCGTTGGATTAGAGTTTTTTCATAGTTTATTTTTAATGTGATTTTGAGCATTATTTGGTGTACTCAAATCCAAAGGTTAGAAATCACTAATCAGGTTGGTTTTTGTTGCATAAGTCCACCTAGGGATGTAAAAAACATCCATATGGTCAGTGGTCGTTAATAATGTGTCATGTGGCTCACAATTTGGTCCGTTATTAACGTCGATGATGGAAATCCATCATCAGAGTTTTGCTACGTAATATGGTGAAAGTTACGTTGAGAGGAGAAACTTTAATGTTTGGCATTGTTTTATATGGAGACTGCACCTAAAAACTTCAAGTGACACACTCTTGGAGATTTGTGATTGTATGGGTATTTGAAACATCCCTTGGTGGACCTGAAGACCAAAAAGAAGTCTGATTGATGTTTTCTAGACGAATCTCAATACCCAAAATAAATTTTGAATCCATAAAGATTAAAAATAAAAAAATTCTATTTGTAGAAATATTAAAAAAATAAATCCAAATCAAACTAGAGATATTTTGAGAATTTTAAGGATTGTGGTCGAAAGAACATTTTGGTGCACTTACAAAACACACTAAATAGTCGGTTTAGGTTGGAAATATGTAATAAAGATATTAAGGGTATCGTTTTAGAAGAGATTAGATTCCACTTTTGCTCATAGACGTCTTTGAGCACAAAACGTCCGTACGAGTCATGTGGCACACTCTTAGACATAATTGACTGTGGATGTTTGGCCAATCCCTAGGTCGACTTACAAAACAAAAATTAACCTGATTGGTGTCTTTAATTGCTACATCTGAGTATTTTTCATTGGTTGATTTTCAGCCCTGGATTTAGCATTATTTGGGGTACTAAATCCAATAGCTAGAAATCACCAATCAGCTTGATTTTTGGGCCTCCCCACTTAACGGTGGGCCAAACATCCATACGGTCTGTGGGCTCTAAGAGTATACCACGTGTCTCATTCAGACGTTCACAAGTGTCAGTGCTCAAAGACGTCCGTGAGCAAAGCTGGAGTTAATCTTACCTGACCACCCACAATATAAGCGTTAGTTGAAGTCATTTTCATGGGTTGATTTTAATAGTAGAAATTTGAGCATTATTTACCATTATTTGGGTACAAAGATCCAAAGGTTTGAAATCACTTGGTTTGTAATTCCACTTATGGATTGGCCAAACATCCATAAGAGTGTACCACGCGGCTCATATTATGGGTGGTCAGGCAAGTTTTACTCGCAAAACTATTCTCAGATATGATCCCAACAAACCGATCACAGCCCGTAATACGAGCCATGTGGCACACTATTAGAGGTAGCTGACCGTCTGGATGTTTGGCAAGTCCCTCGGTGGACCTGCAAACCAAACATAGGCATGATTAGTGATTTAAAACCTTTTGGATCGTTGCTCCCAAATAATGCTCAAATTCCTACTGTTATAATCAACCCATGAAAATAACTTCAATCCAACGCTTAGAAATTACAGATCAGATTTATTTTTGTTTTGTAGGTCCAGCTAGTGATTGGCCAAACATCCATACGGTCATAGTCCACTAATAGTGTACCACGTGTCTCGTATTGTAGGCTGTGATCGGCTTCGCTCACACATGCTGTGTGAACAAAGGTTTACTCCCCAGCAAATGGTGGGGAGTAGCGAAGAATAGTGCTATAACTAGATTTTAAACTTCGCTGTATGTATTTTAACTTCTTTCAACAAAAAAAAAAAAAAAAATCTCAGCAGCCACAGAAACATCAACGATTTTGAGAAGAAAACTTTTCAATAATTAAAAAAAAATGCTAAGATTTGTCTACTTGAAATAGTGCCACATGGCCTTGGAATCTCTCTAAACTGGTGGATCACAAGAGCAGCTGTACAAAATTCATGGATTGGCTGAAAATCTTTGCAACCCCACCGCCCCCAATCTGTCTCTCTCCATTTTATCTTTCTCAACTTCTCTCTTTTCTCCAACGAACAGAACTGAAAACCAAAAAGAGAAGAAAAACCCACAGTTGTTTCTTCATCTCTTCTTCTTCTTCTTCTGCAACTCATCAAATACTACAACTTGTAGTTTTGATCCTTGAAGAACAATGGCTTCAACACTTTTTTACAGTTCACTAAACCTCTCAACAACAATATTTTCGAGAACCCATCTCCCAGTTCCAATCTCCAGAGACTTATCAGAAGAATTCTTGCCTTCTCTCCACTGTAATTACTTATTCAGAACTAAATCCTCTGAACAAAAGAGGAGGAAACCGATTAGGGCAGCTGTTACAGAAGCCCCGGCATCGGTTACGGCACCCCGAAGTGGCGGTGGTGGTGACCGACCGCTGCCGAAGAAGCTTCGGATTCTTGTAGCCGGTGGTGGGATTGGTGGGTTGGTTTTGGCTCTAGCTGCTAAGAGGAAGGGGTTTGATGTGTTGGTCTTTGAGAAGGATTTGAGCGCTATCCGAGGAGAAGGCCAGTACAGGGGACCAATTCAGATACAGAGCAATGCTTTGGCTGCGTTGGAGGCCATTGATGTGGAGGTTGCGGAGGAGATTATGAAGGTTGGGTGTATTACTGGCGATCGGGTTAATGGGCTCGTTGATGGGATCTCCGGTACTTGGTAAGTTTTTCCGGACTTAGTTTCTGAATTGGTCGTTTAATTTTGAGTTGTTAGGATTTTATTTCTTGTCAATTGAATCCTAGTGTATTAATGGCTCATGTTATTGACAACCATGGAATCCTTCTAGACCCCTTACCTGAAATGTTTGTCATCAATTCATAAGCTTTTGAAAGTGTGCCGATAAGTTAGTTTAGGCTTAAGATTTTGCTGTTATCAACTAATACATACCGCCTAGATCGTAGGAAAAGCCATACTCGTCGAGTGAGAAGAGTTATGGAAGTAGAAAGGTTTTTTTTTGTAGAGAGTAAGCTCCTGGCAACATTTCTAGTGTTCTATGAGGCTAGAGAAGCAGTTTAAAGATTTGAAATTGGTGTAATAATGATAAACTGTGCATGAGAAAGGCTTGTGAAAGGTTTGGATGGACTTTCCCCATTTGTGTCTTGTGGATAATTAGTTTTTTATTAATATGAGACATATGTTCAGACCCACATAAGAATAATACATGATGTAGTCCGGATTTATATCTAGATACAAGAGCAGTGGTGGTCCTAGTTTTAGCATCCATCGTCTTTTGTTGTTGAGCGATTTGTTGAATGAGAGTTTGCTGTATTCATTTCAACTGAATGTTCCCACTTGTTTATGTTTATCTTCAACTTCTACTTGTTTATGCTTTTATATTAAGGGATCCAACTGTGTCCCTCTGAAGTTTAATCAACAAAGGAGGGCATGAGTTCACTTTCTTCAACCATTAGGGCACTACAGCCATATGCTGTAGCAACCACACACGCCTACTATCAAATACTCTATCTCCTCTAAGTAGGGTTGTGGGGTTTTACGAAGCTAGGCCAGCAAGCCTAATGGACTTGGGGTTGATGCAAAGCATACCTATTGCTTGTGGTGAATAGTCATAAGCCCTAATTTGACGTAGGATGGTCTCATGCAAAGCCATAAATTTCTCCCGTTTGTGTCACATGAAACATGTTAATACCTCTTGAAGACCTCTGGTTGACGAGCACACACCAATGGAAGAGGAAGGAGGTGATTTCTATTCTTTGACCATTGCTTTCAAACATGCTCTGGACCCCAAAGGTCCTAGCTTTCTCCTCCCCCTTCCCAATAGCACAAACTCATTTAAATGGAAACAAATTATGGTTTGGGGTTCTTTTGTAGAGAAAGCTAAGTGTCAATTACATTGCCCATATATGTGGGCATTAAGCTTTGGTATGATTATTACATTATCTCATTGCATATAAATCTAGACTAGCCATCACCATTTGAATCATGACAGTCTTAAATGGGACATGCCAAGCCAACTTGTCGGGGTGGCACCTGAGATCCTTCCTCATATCTCACTGTATGCTGTAATGCACAAAATTCAATAATGAATGAGGGATTTTCTCTAAGCTTTGCATAACAAAAGTTTCTTTACGAGAGTAATAAGATTTCATTAAGGAATGGCTTGAGAATTTTGGATAAAAATTTGGAATTGAAATATCATTGCTTATAAAGTCATGAAAATTGTTATTGGCTCTCCAAGGCAGTTGTGTCATTCAATTTAAATTATTCCTTATTGCAATTTTATTTTTAGAAAATCTAAGGTCATTTTAATTTTTTGCAAATCAGATTGGAGAAACCAAAAAAAAACCCTAAATATTGTCCTTTAGGTCATACTTCAATTTTGTTTTGCATCTGGCATTGTGAATTACTTTAGTCTCAATCTAGTGAGTATCTGGTTACGGACTCCTTACCAACCATGACGATTGAATTGTGCCTTTATGATCATTTCACAACCACACACTGAATCAAAGTGGCAAATGATTTTTGGTAAATTTTCGTTGCCCCATTGGTTTCTCTTATCCCCCCCCCAACAACTTGAACTTTAAATAAATAGACAATTATATCCCCTTTGTTTTCTCAAATAGACAATTGTCTTGAGAGGTCGATACCAAACATATCCCTGGGAGTATCTCAAGGTTGTTCCCTACCACTGATAACTAAAACTTACCGGTCTCTTTGCCTCTGCAAATCATAGATATTCAGATTCAGACTAATGGACCCATTAATGAATGGGAAAAGTGGACCTGGTGTTGCCATAGTGGACACATCATACAAATGAGGAGAAAAGGATAGAATCACAGTAATTTTGCTAATCCAACATGAAAAAAGATGAATCATCTGCTGATCCGATATGGTTAATTATGGCAGTAGACTGTGGATCAGATAAAAAATAAATGAGAAAGATGACTTTTTAGCAGAATTTCCTGAAGTTTCTTCAGGAAATTATGATAAAAAGCCACAAATCTCCAGTCTGAGGATGCTGATTATGATTCATCCTTGATGTAAAATTATTCTATAATACAGATGGTTGATATTGTGCCAGTCGACTCTTATTTTGGCTGTCTTTTCTTAACTAAATTTTGCTTTATAAGGATCCAATTGCGTCATCAAGTAACTTCATAGTTGGCCATCAGGTACGTCAAGTTTGATACATTCACTCCTGCAGTGGAACAGGGGCTCCCTATCACAAGGGTTATTAGCCGAATGACTTTGCAACAAATTTTGGCCCAGGCAGTTGGTGAAGATGTCATCATGAATGATAGTAATGTTGTTAATTTTGAGGATGATGGAAATAAGGTAATTTGAACTGTCAAGCCTTCTTTTGCCTTGGAAAGACTTCCTTCATGTATTATGTCTCTTCTAAGAAGAAGATGATATGCCAAGTTCTTTTGCACCTTTTTGGGTCTTAAATCTCTGGAATTTTGTTAGTAATAGTTGTTGTGGATATATCCTTCCAATCCAAATTTTATCATACTTATTTTCACATTTCATGAGCTCAGGTTACTGTGGTACTTGAGAACGGAGAGCGTTATGAAGGCGATCTTCTAGTTGGAGCTGATGGTATATGGTCGAAGGTAGTATATGTACATGCTTTTCTTATACCTTAAAATGCAAATCTGAGTTACCTGTCTGGGATTCCCAAAGAATGTTGCCAACAAAATTCAGGTACACATGGCACATAGAAGGTGTGTTCCGACCGACCATTTCATTGATTTTCATCTAGTTGATCTCCTACGCCAGAAATCAACTTAACCGAATGATCATAACAATCTGATTAGTTACATTCTTATGGATCATTAGAAGATATACAATGAAAGGAATAATGGCCCATAAAGGGTTATGAATTTATGATCATCCAATCTGGTCAATATAATTGGCCGTGGAGTTCTCCTTGGTGGAACCCATCAAATGGTAGGTTCTATCCCTTGTGTGCTATGTGGACTGTTATGCTATTGATACACAGTTTTTAGGGTCTACCTAATGTGAACTATAGATCTCCTCTACCTTGGAAAATCAAGAAGATGATATTTCTTATGAATAGGTGAGGAAGAACTTGTTTGGGCCTAAAGACGCCTCATACGCGGGATACACTTGTTACACCGGTATTGCTGATTTTGTGCCTCCAGATATTGAAAGTGTTGGGTACGTTTTTCTTCTGCTTCAGAACTTGGTAACCTTTCCATCTCCATGGCTTGTTTATGCTGCCTGGTACCTCTTCAAAATTATCTAATTATTTTTCTAAGGATAATGATGTCACTGCCCCAGTGTTAAGTTAATATGACACCACCCCTATGCGAGCCATGGGATGGAATAGTGACATCATAAAAAGGGTGTGTGATGTCATTATTCTGTTGATACACTGGAGCTATGATATCAGTGGCCTTTTTCTAACTGGTTAATATCTCAGATTGCATCAGTTGTATGGTCTAACGTCTAAATTTCTCTTCTGAAGGTACCGGGTATTTTTGGGTCATAAACAATACTTTGTTTCTTCAGATGTGGGTGCGGGAAAGATGCAGTGGTATGCATTTCACAAGGAACCACCTGGTGGTGTTGATGTTACAAATGGTAGATATTTTTCATATGCTTAGAGTTTTGTAGATTCCATATAGCAAGGCTTTTCGAAGGGATTCCATGAACTGACTTGTAATCCTATTGGATTATCCATGGGTAATATTTTGAATGTATTATTTTTTTTGAGTACCAGAAAAGTACACAAGAAATTAGAGAAATGGAAGGAATTAACAGGCAGGACTGAAAACAATACTTAGATATAAAATTAATGATGATAACTGAATTTATACAAATCGAGAAGGCTAGGCACCCCTCGTGTTGAGATCGGCCTAGGTGCAGATGGTAGCTTCGTGGTGATTGAAGTTAATGACCTTAACCATACCTATACAGTTTGAGGATGGTGCTAGAGGAAAGGTAGTGTTCATAGCAGACAGACAGATCAATGTCTATATATATGGTTGTACAGTGAGTCTTCAATTACTTAATATTCAGTTTGATTGTTGTAAAGGCTATTATTACCTTTTTTTTTTTTTTGATAAGTAATGCTATTATTACCTTCCGTAGAGTTAATCATGAAAAATCCAGTCTCTTATTCTCTTTGCTTGATGTAAGGTCATTATTGTGTCTGCTGCATGGTTGTATTTAGCCTGTGAGTGTCCTTATTTTACAGTTAAGTTTATGGCTTCTTGCCAAATGATAATCTGGTGCTACATATTGTTCATCGTTGGTTGATGGAACCAATTTCCTTCACAGTTTTTAGCAGTTCGGTTGTTTATAAGAGGAAAGGCAGAACACTTTTACATCAATGAATTAGTTACTGAACCTGGTTAAACTGATTGTGTACCGACTAAAAAGCTGAAAATGATGTTAGTTATTTTCTTTTGCATTAACTATCGATCATTTTCTAATGTTCTATATGGGATCTTTTGCCAGGTAAAAAGGAAAGATTGCTTAAAATATTTGGGACTTGGTGTGATAATGTGGTTGATTTGATACATGCCACGGATGAGGATGCTGTTATTCGGCGTGACATATATGATCGGATACCTATCTTTACCTGGGGAAAGGGACGTGTAACCTTGCTTGGGGATTCTGTTCATGCTATGCAGCCAAATATGGGTCAAGGTGGCTGCATGGCTATTGAGGTATGCTTTATTTAGTTTTTGAGCTTCCTTGTCTTTCTCCTAAAAGGAATCTTCTATAAATTAGAAATCTTTGTACTGACTATTCTATACGAATAACTGTATTTAGGGCAATGTTTTAAAAACCGAACTGATGACTTAACCAAAATTTTGCCAAATTGGTTGGACCGTGGTCCAACTGTGGTTTGATATAGTCGGACAGATTTTTATTTAGTAAAATGGAAATAAAGTGAACGTAAAACACTGTTATTTTTCTTTCCCAAGTAGACATCTATATTCATTTACCAACATCTTGGGCACTTTTTCTTGACAATTACCTCTTGGGAACTTCACCCTTAAGTTTTTCTCTAGTAAAAAGCCATTAGTTACTTTTATTGATGTAAAATGGATAAAAGTAGCCACATAATAATATTTCAGCCTTCACTTTTTGGTAACTAAATTTCTTGTGTAAAAATTTTACCCAAAATGCAGAGCCAACAAAATACCTTCGTTTTATAGAAACAATTTCTTTTTATGGAAATACCAAGAGTTTTTTTTATTTATGAAAATAACCTTTTTTTTTTTTCCATGGAAATACAACCTAGAATCTTCAAGATTTAGCTAGAATTTTGGAAACCTTGCTCACTTTCCCAATTCTTTTCTTGGATTAGAGACACACTACCCAATTTACACATATGAGGATATTCTCATCTAAACCAATTCAAAAAAATCGGTGGTTTGGTTGGTTTGACGGTCGAAACACTGATTTGAAAAATCGCCGATTCTCTTCAAATTCCTTGTTCAATATGAATTGGAGCAATTTTTCTTCAAAATTTGGTTGGACCCGGTTTGACCAACGGTCCAGCCGAGTTTTTAAAAGACTAATTTAGGGTTGTTGATGGATCGATTGGGATCGAGGTTGATACCAACCGGATCCAATAGCTTATCGGATCGTGATTCCTAAGTCCATACTCGATCCAATAGGCTATCGGAACTTATTTGTTCTAAACTTCACATACCTAGAGTTTAAATTTAACCAGTAAAGTTGAAAAGATTAAGAAAGGAGCGAAGAGGAGAAATATGAGAGGAGAGAGAAGAATGAAGAAGGAGAAATCGTGTATTATGTGGAGCATGATTTCCCACATATTTATATTAATGAGGTGAAAGATAAAGAAATACTAGAAATACCCCTAATACTCCAAGTGACAATAAAACAGGGAAAATAAAGACACAACCAACACTTCTCTCAAATTGGTGGAAAGATATCTATCATGCCCAATTTGATTAACATATTTTGGAGACAACCCTTACTAAAGAGGACATACCCGTCATGTGCTCCGAAGCCCCTGAATCAATGAACTAGGTGGGATTAGATGAAGGAGTGGACACATGATGGGCATCTCTAATGATACCTGATTGAGCAAAGGATGATATGGCAGAAGGACCATCGAGCTGTGAGAGCAACCGCCGAATGCCTGTAGCTCAAAAGCGGCTAAAGAACTTGGAGAAGTCATTGAAGAAGAACTCTGATAGGGTTGGCCCTGAGAGGGCACAAGAACATCAATGTTGGCTGAATGGGCACCTGAAGAACCTGACTGGCTGGAGCGAGGAGCAGAAGACTGAGGTCAACCATGTAGCTTCTAGCAAGTCCCCCTCAAATGTCCAATGTGACCACAGAAGTTGCACTTGGGTCTCTCCTTGGAGGAGGATGGTCGGTTAGCTGAGAGGGCAGAGAACTGTGGAGGCCTACTTCATTGAAACTGCTGAGGCTGAGAAGCAGATGCAAAGGCATGAGTGGGTGAGGATGTGACAAGTGCTGATCGCTCATGAACATGAGACTCATCCTGAAGAGATAGTCCGCGGCTCTCCTCACTCTGTACATATGAGTAGACCTCACTGAGAGTAGACAAAGGCGTCTGGCTGCGAAGGATCTGAATCCTGGCCAACTCATATGAAGGATGGAGTCCAGAAAAGAACTCAAATATCCTACCTTCCTCAACGTGCTTCTGGTACTTGACCACTTCATCTAGAGTAGGATGATTGTAGGAATAATAGTAGTCTAACTCCTCTTACATACTCCGAAGCGTGGCAAAGTAGTCGGAAAGTGACTTGTCTCCCTGGCAAAAGCGAGAGATGCTCTGCTTCAACTGGTATGCTCTACCAGTATTTTGCTGCTGAAAGTAGGTCTTCTTTGCCGTTTCTCAAACATCTTGGGCTGTGCGCATGAAGAGAAAGCCACGACTGATGTGAAGCTCCATGGAGTTGACAAGCCAAGACTGGACCGTGAGGTTCTCAGCTTCCCATTTCTCAAACATGGGATCATCCTCCTCTGGCTCTTTAGTTCGCCCCGTGCAATGCCCTATCTTCCCACGGCCTCTAATGGAAAACCGTGTTGCTCGAGCCCAATCCAAATAGTTAGTTTCATTGAGTTTAACAGATGTAATCTACAACCCGGGATTCTCATAAATCACTTGTTGCATCACAGATCCTCCAGTTCCTCTGAAGGTAGAATCTGTGCTAACATTGGATCCTAAGGGATTACCTGGGATAGGTGGTGTCTCCATAGCGAATCAACAAGGAGAGATAAGTGGAAAGAAGGCTAAACAAAGCCAAATGGAAGGTATTCAAGAGGAAAAAAAGATACTCGATGATAGTCGGTGAGTGAAAAACACCCATACGAACCTCAAAAAGGTATTAGAAGTGGCCGTATTAACGAGGGGAGAAGCTTAGGGATGTAGGAAAGCATCCTAGGGCCGTCAAATAACTCCTAAGGAGGTTTGGGGCCTAACTGATTGTCCTATAGGACACATACACGTCGCTAGCAGTAACTGGAGGGTGTAAAACACCTTACAACATCTTCAATCAGCGATGGATGTGCTTAAATGAGGTATCCTCATGTAGGTTAGGTTGTAGGGGATAAAAAACAAGAGATAAATCCTAACAAAAAGGTTGCTAAGAGCGCAAAAAGACAGTTGGTTCAAAAAATACGATTTTCTTCAATATTCAAGAGAAATGCAAAACAGCCACCAGATGAACTCAAAAAATTCTAAAAATAGAGATCTATCAAGATCTAGAGTTTGGGAGAAAAATGGGTACCCTATCTGTACGGCTGACGTTAGCAGCCGTATGCCTTTGATGATGTCATCAGCTCCCTGGTTGATTTCTAGTAGAACTCCCTCCAAAAACTTCTTTAGATGGCTCTGATACCAAGTTGAATTGATGTATTAGGGTTAGGGTTAGGGTTAGGTTTAGGATCAAAGAGAGAAGAGGAAGAAGAGAGAGAAGAGAGGAAAGAGAGAAAAGGATGTCATGTGAGTTCTCACATGACTCCACATATCTTATTTATATGGGGAAAATTATAAATGCCAAAATACCCCTCAAAGGGGAGGTATTTACAATACTACCCCTAATACGTATAAGTGTGTATCTAAAAACAATAACTTTAAGGAATTACAATAAACCCCCTGAAAAATAAAATAATTACAAAGACACCCTTGACTGCACAGAATAGTAAATAAAGCATATTCCAACAGTTTTGTTTTCTTCAATAGTATTTACATGTAAAATTCGTTGTTTTCTTCAGGTACACGTCTTGAGTAGAATGACCTGGCTGTTACACATCATTCCTTTTATTAATATGTGGTTCTCGTTTTAGCTTATTTTAACATGTTCTTGTAGGATGGCCATCAACTTGCTTTAGAGCTCGAGAAAGCATGGAGGCAAAGTGTAGAATCTGGAACTCCTATTGATGTTACATCTTCTCTAAAGCGGTACCATTTCATTTTTGCCATCAAAATACCCGAAACAAATTTAGCTTTCCAATTTAAAACTAAGTAATCTCAAGTATGCATATGATAAGAAGAAGTGGAACTCTAAGGTAACAATCAGGGGTAGGAAATAAGGATATTCTACCAATGGCATTGCAATATATTGGTGCACATGCAGGGGATGATCCTCTATTCGGTGGATCCTATCTTGGAGATCCAGGACTTGATAATACATCCATATAGTTCAATTTTGGATGGTCAGAAAAAATTATGATAACAGTCCAGAAGAGTCAGTAGATTAAATCATCAAGGTCATCCCTTTGATTTGAATTGTGGCTTATGAAATCTTCTCGGTGGGACTCACCCTATTGCTTTTGACCACCATGTATTGGTCTGCCTTTGGTAGAATGTCCTTATGTTCAAAACAGCAAGAATCACAGATGTCCTCTCGAAAATATCATTATCTAGATAGGTAAGATAAAAGCTTTGGCTTGTGGTACCCTTATGAGCTTTACCTTTAATGTGTAGATTTTTTAGGCTGTGGTTGATGTGGAGTTGCATTGTTTGAAACCCCAACTAGTTCTTCCATTATGGCTTTCTGTGATGCTTCACTTCTGATGAGAGTATTTTCTGTTTCAGTTATGAGGAAGAAAGAAGAGTGCGTGTTGCAATCATCTATGGAATGGCAAGAATGGCTGCAATAATGGCTTCCACTTACAAGCCGTATTTGGGTGTAGGGCTTGGACCATTGTCGGTATGGATACAAGATTATTATTACGTTGCAAATAACTGATGTTGGAGTGGAATTTTTTTCTCTCTTCATGATGGCTTAAACCTTTTTTGCAGTTTTTGACAAAGTTACGGATACCACATCCAGGAAGAGTTGGTGGGAGAGTTTTGATGGACATTGCAATGCCTCTAATGCTGGGTTGGGTCTTATGTGGTAACAGGTGAGACCTTTTGGGATCCTTGTCCTGTATCATTTTCTTCTTATTCTTTTAATGCTTGTAATTTTTGTCCTTGATATTTCACCATTTTCTAATGATTTAGGCACCGTAGAGTTATTTAGGACATTTGGAACTTGATTAAATTATAGGTGCCTAGGTAGTTTAAATGTTTTCTATGTTTGGGGATTTCTAAACCTAATATGGAACCATGACAATCAATCATCCAGAAATTTTAATTTTTTCAAAATTTGAAAACCTCGTGAACCAAATGGAGAACACATGGACATACTTGTTCTGCTCTCCTAGTATTTTACTCTATGCAACTAATGACCAAGTACTGAGCATGTTTGATTTGAGTGCTAGTGTCATAGTTTAGGTGCTTAAAATCATCATAAGCAATGACCATGATACATAGATATAGGGATATCTAAACATACAGGGCTTTGGAAGCATGCATATGTTTCCAAAATATATCAGATATTCCCATTATAGAATATGAAAAAGAAAACTTTTTATGAAATATCAACCCCACACGAATGCTGTGCTTTTTTCTTTTATTATGATATGAATAACACAGTTAGAGACCATATAATCAGCTGACCCAGGCAATGTGGCCTGGGTGGCATGGCTGCAAGACCATGTGCCCTTGCTGCATGGAAACATTTGGCCTCACCAGCCAGCTGCATAACCTATATGTAGGCTGCAGCCTATCATGCTGCATGTTCATACCACAGGGGAAAAAAGGCGACCTTTATGATTGCATCCCTTGGTAACCGATCTCATTATTAGGTCTCACTGTTTTGAATGTATGTAAACTGATCTGAGAAATCTTGCTTCCCTTTGCAGCACAAAACTTGAAGGGAGGTCACTATGCTGCCGACTCACAGACAAAGTATGTTGCTCAAACAAATCTCTCTTTTTTCTTTGGTAGGCAAGTGGGTTAGTGGTTAGTAATTAGTGGGTGAAGGTAGGCTTTGAACCCAGGTATCTGGTATCAATACTCAGACTTCAGCAACTTAGATAACTGACACCTTTTTTTAAGTCAATTTTGATATTGAAACTGTTTCACACAGCTTATTGCTTTGTATGATACAATTAGTAGAAACTGTATGAGTCTTAAATTATGGCCTGAAGCTAATATTTGGCCATTACTTAATTGAAGGCAAGCGACCAATTGCGAAGATGGGTCGAAGATGATGATGCACTAGAGCGTGCTCTTAATGGGGAGTATGTATGATGAACCATCAGTGAACATCATTGATTTTGTCTCCTGGTTTTGGTCAACTAAACAGTGCTTGGTGGTTATACTCATGTACATCTTATTATTTTTGTAGGTGGTTTCTTTTCCCGTCAAAAAATGAGACTAATGGTGCCTTACAACCTATTCATTTAAGTAGGGATGAGACCAAACCATCCATAATTGGGTATGCTGTCAGAATAAATCGCCATTGCCTATTGTCCTACGAGGTAAGCTAAGGTAATCGTTGGGTAGACCAAATGGACATCTATGGCATGATAGTACTTGTAGCGTGCATGGACTTAGAGAGGGACCCCCTATTCAATAGGTCCATCCGAGGAGATCTCCTTGGACAAATATCAACCTAGTCGAATGATTCTATCAATCTATGTATTTCTTTGCAAACGGTCCAGAAATAAGTGGCTAGATGTGAGCAGTGTTTTGAAAACCCCGCCTTGAGGCTTAAGCCTCAACTGGTTTATACAAGGCTTTCCTCACCCAATCGAGGCTTAAGCCTTGAGGCGTGAGGCTCAGTCAAGGCTTAAGCCTCGACTATGCAGGCACCTACATGGGGTAAACATATACAATTATTTTCCCTTTCTTTCCCCAAAATGCCCCACTCATGAATCTTCTTTGCCCAAAACAACCCTAAGGGATTAAATCAAGCTCTTCCTCCTATTTATGCTAGTAAATTTGACATCAATGGTCTGGGTAGCTTTGGATGGAAGTTTTTTCAAGTGACCGCATTTCTATGGTAGAGAAACCAAAGCCTCTAGTGTGCCAATAACTTGAAGCTTGAGCTTTGTGTGAAAAGGATAAGGTTCCTAAGATTAAAATCAACGGACTCTGAATGTGCACTGCATACGGTATGTTGGTGGTTGTCCTTAGAGTCTACCAGACGGATACCATAGCTTTCCTTCTGTTTTATTATTTGATCTAACAGCACTTCATATCATGTATGGGTGTACTGTGCAATGCAGGAATGTTTCACATGCCAACTTTCCGGGAATATCAATAGCCATATCTTCACCTCAGGTGAGTCGGTTTGTCATATGGAAAGTTTCTCATTCTTCACTATCTTATGATTTGGTGTTCTTGATCGACTCAGGTATCGAAAATGCATGCACGTATCAGCTGTAAGAGCGGTGCCTTCTACGTGACCGATTTGCGGAGTGAACATGGTACTTGGATCACCGAGTAAGTTTAAGGAAACAAGATCTCATTTTCATTTGTTGTTGATTACGTTCTCATATATTTGACTTTCGTAACCCCATGCAGTATCGAGGGGAGGCGGTATCGGGTGCCTCCAAACTTCCCTACTCGATTCCGTCCATCCGATATAATTCAGTTTGGTTCTGATAAGGAGGTAAAGTGTCTCCTTCATTTAGTGCTACTGCTTGAATCTTATCAACTCTTATACTTGCACACATTTGTAGGGTTAGGCATAGGTGCAAGATGTTAAGCACAGGAACCAAACTATGGTAACATGTCCATAAAGTTATATCTAACATAAACACAACGCATATAAGGTTTTTTGCTGTGTAATACACATGTCGACGTATCGTAACACGTATGGCAGTGTCACCCTTTATTTTAATGATTCAAAAACAATTGATTTCTAATTAGAGGGCTGGTGTTTTCCATCCTCCATGAAATACTTTTTTTAAGTTCTGAAATGCAACTACAGTTATTTGACAGTCTTCCTCTTATAAATCTACTTATAGTTATTACTGTGGTTTTATGTTTTCTTCTTACATTTTATATATTTCTTTTCTTAATTTTGTTTAACTTGTAATTTAGATATAACTAAATATTATATTGGAATACACGTACATGTGTCTATTTTTGGGCTTCTCAAATGTGTTGTCAAACATCGGCACGTGTTTGTGTCAATTTTTTTGGTTGGGTGGATGTGAATCTGTGTCATTTTTTATTTTTGATAGGAAGCGCACCATAGAACAATATTTTAACATAAGACCATGCTATTGTGAACTGCTATTATATGTAGTACAACACAAATAAAATTAGGTTAATGTGAATTTCTCTGGCTATATTTGCTACTTTTAAACCCCCTCAATGGTGAATCAAATGAATGTGCTTGCACCATGTGACATGAGGATCTGTGTAGTAGTTTTCAAGGGTTGTGTTAGGATCCTAAAGGTTAAGACTTAAGCTTTCCGCACCTCTATCAGATAGGTGCTTTTGGTGTCTTGGTTTGGGTCTTAACGTTTGGTATCAGAGCCAACCACACGTCACAGGTTCAAGTCACAGGAGGGGCGACCTGAGGAAAGGGCTACCTTGGGGCTCATTCAAAAAGAGAAAATAGGGGTACTGGGAAAAATACTGTGGGCCTGCTTGTTAGAGAATATATATCAGAATAAATTGTGTGAGATACACCATATCATTATTCGTGTATCTTATCACAAGATTAGGATAATATAATAGGATTAGATTTGATTGAGAGATTATAGGATTTCCTTCCTATTGGACTCTTGTAATGCTCTATCAATTAGGATTAGATTTGATTGAGAGATTATAGGAGTCCAATCCTATTGGACTCTTATAATGCTCTATATAAGAGCTTTGAGTAGGTCTATGTAATTATCAAAAGCTATTCAATAAACTTAAGTTTCTACACTGCCCACAAAAAGTGAAAAATAGGGGTATCGGAGTGAAAGCCACTGCAGAGTGGGCCACCGTTGACCTCGGCCTTGGAAGTTAGGATCCTAAAGGTTAAGACTCAAGCTTTCCGCACCACTATCACCTAGGTGCTTTTGGTGTGTATTGGTTTGGGTCTTAACAGGTTGGAATTCTATTATCATCTGTCTATTTATCAACAATCTGCAAGTATATATCCTCACCAAAAATCAGCCCTTGACTTGTCTCCATGTCGGACCCACATCTGTGTGGAGAGAGAGAGAGAGAGATAGAGTCGGGTGATGTTTCACTGGTAGATTACATATTTGTATTTTCTCTAAATTTATCACATTTCAATCTTCTTTTTTTTCCTAATTTATAGTTTGGTGCAATTCAAATAAAAGTGATTGTCATTTTTTTTGGAATATTGTTAATTAGCGTGTTTTTGCATATGTTTGTACAATAAGTTCGCGGCTTGTATCAGAAAATGGACTGTTGTTGTTGCATTAGTGATAATAGCATTCTGTTCAGAAGGTTTAAATGCCCAAGTTTTGTGCAGGCTGCTTTCCGGGTGAAAGTACTGAAGGCTCCTCCAAAGATCACAGACAAGCAAGAAGAGAGTCCAGTCCTCCATGCTTCATGAAGATTAGCAGCTAATGCTTCTGAATTACTCTGAAACTGTACAGCATGCATTCATACCGGCAGAGTAAATATAACGCGCTGCTCTCTCTCTCTCTCTTTTTAACAAAATAGGATTAGTCAAGTAAAGCTTTACACCAGCAATGTAGGAAAACCCTTCACATCTGCTTATGGGTTTTTCTTCTTTGTTTCAGTTCGAGCGGGTAGAAGAAATGTATTAATTAGTTCTTTTTCTCATGTCGACTTTCTTCGTTTTGCTGAATACTAAAATATATGTATATAAAGAAAGAAGGAAGAGAAAAAGAAAAGTTCAATGCAAATCCTTGTCAGGTATCTCCGTTTCTCCTCTGAATCTACTCTCCGATAAGTCGGTGCTTAAATTGATGTTGTATGCGTTGTTTTTTTTTGGCAAAAAGTAATTTAAAAAATAAAAAAAATAATAATAAAGTAAAATATTGACAACTTTTAGTCTTATAAAATGATTTTTCATGTTCAAAACTATCCGGAAATAATTTGGAAGAGTTGGTGCATTACTTGAGAATAATTTGATCATGTTAAAAAAAATGCACGAGTTTTTCCAAACCTTTGAATAAGACGTTGTTCGGTTTGTTTTTTAAATAATTCATACAGTTCACGGATTATTCGCGGATGGATAATTCGAGAATTTACTAACTAGGCTACGGGTGCATATGGGTGCCTAGCTGAGATCAGTCCAATCCCAACCTAGTACTGAAGGAAGTAAACCCAAATAGGTTGAAAGTGGAACCAACTCGACCCTGAGCTCATTCGAGCTTGTATCTGGGCCAGGCCTTAAAGCTTATTATTAATGTTAAATTATGCCCGCAAACGGCCCATCAAGTAGCCCTTGACACATGGTGGCTTTTACTTTGGCCTCTTTTTCATATGTCGTCACTTCCATGATTGGAAGGACTTTGATACTAAATTGTTGGGTCTAAGGTAAGGCTGTCAATGGATAGTTGAAAATTTGAATCCGTTTTTTCCGTTATTATAATGGACTGTAACAGTGGCAAAAAACGGAAAAAGGAAAATAACGGAAAATAACGGCGCTAGAATTCAAATTTTGAATAAAATTCATAACGGAAATAACGAAAAATGGAAAATAACTGACTTTTTAAACATTTTTTTTTCAGAAAATAACAGAATTATAAAAGCTGTTATAACGAAAATAACGGCCGTTATTTTGTAAGCGTTAAAAACAGTACATAATGTAACGGGGAAGGTCTGAATCCGGTATAACGGCCATTAATTATTTTTGTTATAACGACTTTTTTAAACTATGGTCTCTAAGAGTGTGCTGCGTGTCCCATATTGTGGTCTGTCATCAAAGATTTACTCCTATCCGTCTACATTTATGCCAATTGTGGCCCATCCTAATGGTCTAGCTGATAGATACTATATATTGAGTATACAACAACTTAGTATCGTCCTCGCATGGGATCTCAAGGTCCAGACCACCTATGGTCATCAAGATTCCCACACAAATCCCAGAAACCACACACAAATATCAAAGAGCATCGAAATTGTTTGAATACAAACTACAGTATTGTCCTAATGCCGCCATCTATCATGCTTTTGGTCCCATTGACCCCATTTATGTTTGGCACATATTTGGTGAGCATACACACCAAACCCTAGCATGTATAGTAAAGTTTCAGATTTCCATGAAAATCATAACCTGAGGCGAACTTTTTTCCTGTAGCGTTTTCCTACAGAAGTCTAGACTATATGATGTCTTGAAGATAGTGTGACGTGAAATCGATGACCATTCAACAAAGAGGGCGTGGAGAGGTGTTTCGAGCACCTGGGTGTTATATGAGGGAGAGTCTGCGAATGAGTGGGAGTGAGTGGCTGAGATCCGGCCGTCCAACATAGATGGATAGATATGATCTCAACCGCTCTTTATATTTATGAAGCTGGATAAGTTAAGAGATAAGACAACTGGGGTCAATTAGCATTCATCCATGGCGCCTTATTCCCACCATTGAAGAGACGAGCGAGGGGATCCTCAATGAGTGCACACATGGCACCTCTTGACAAAACAAAACAAAAACAAAAAAACAAAAATGAAAGAGCACCGTCCTTTAATTCAAACGTGAGGTCGCGATCCAACCCCAAGTGAGTCACCGATAACATTAAATCCAACCCAAGTGGTAGTGTCCTCCCTTGTCAAGACAAGCAAGCAAAATCCTTAACTATTCCCCAATAAGACAGACCTCTCCTTGGACAAGGGAGGTCACAACTCACAACCCCATCCCTAAAAAATGTGGAGCACATACACTCTTTCGGGTCCACTGACCTAGGAACGGTTGGCCCACCACCACTTGATGGACCTACACATCAGCCTTATTATTCGTGATATCCAGGCATTTGATTCGGACCTTTTTCATGGATGATTCCTAACCAATTAGATTGATTTTTTATGCATGGATACATTAAGTTTAAGTGGTGGGCCAATCATTCATGGGTCAGTGGGCCCAAAAGAGTGTGTTGGATGGCACATTTTTATGCTTTCCGCAGCTCCACAGACTAATTTTTTCCAACCCTCCGACAGGACCCCACATAGAGAGAACGGTCGGACCGTTCAAGACGAGCCAAAAGGGCTAATAGTATTAGTTCTAGTCTCGTCTAGCGAGATACCAAGATGGCTCTTGACTGCACGTGCCGAGGGGCAACGGTTTAATGGGGACCTGTGATACCCACGTGGGTGGTTGCAGAGAGACACGTGAAGAGCCGTGTATGGCGGTTAGATCATACCTGAGTGGATAACGGTCGGTCCAGGTTCAGCCGTTCAGGTGCTGGTAGTGACCGTTGGAACATTGAATTTAATATTTTTTTAGCATTTTTGAATTATTAACAGCCTCACAAAAATGGCGGGTCCCACAGTTATTGCTAGGGCTTCGCATGAGCATGACAGTTGAAGATAGGGGGGGGGGGGGGGGGGGGGGGGGGTGGTGGTGTTTGGTAACAAAGTTTAATTTGTGTCGGCCTGAGGTAAATGGGGTAGAATTGTAGGATGTTAACTCCAGTCCCTACAAGATTCCAATGAGAGCAGTGTTTTGCATCACCCTTAGTTAGCATCGTCGTCCCTAGGTACAGACCACTGATGGGTCCTCGAGATTCACACTACACAAATTTTTAACACCATCCAACGGTCAGGACCAAAGGTCCTCACGCATTTAGCAGCATTTTGTTGAAGAATCAAAATAGACAATAGATGCCATGGCTACAGTCATCAATGAAGCAAGCTTGGGACAAAAAAGAACAGTTTGAACAACAAGGTTACTTTTTTACCAAAAAAGGAATTACAAGGTTACTTTCGGCAGAAAAAAATTGAATTGGTGACACCTTTACCCAAAAAAAGAAGAGAAGAATGAATTGATGACACGTAATCATTTTTCACTTTTTTTAAAACGGCTAAAAATTGCCATGTGGCACACTCATCCAGTCCAATGACGCGTGAATGTTTGGCCCACCTCTTGTTGATCCCACACATTATATATCAGTCTGGTAGGCGATTCCTTACCGATGGATATTAATACGGGTGAAAAATACTTGGTTCAAGACCATGATAATCACACATCCAATGAGTAATTTTTGGTGTGCAAGGTTCACTAGAGGTGCGTGTACTAACCATTCATGTGTTCAATGAGGCTGAAAAGAGTAAAATGAGCCACCTGGCACTTTGTTAGAAGACTAACGATTGTATGGATGTTTGGCCAATCCCTAGGTGGACCTACAAATCAAAAATCAAGCATTATTGGAGTCATTTTCATGGGTTGATTTTAACCCGGGGGGAATTTGAGCATTATTGACCAGTCTTTGGAGTACAAGCATCCGAAGGTTTGAAATCATTATCACGCTGATTTATGGTTTCTAGGTCCATGTAGGGACTGGCCAAACAAACATACGGTCAGCGTTTTCTAAGAGTGTGCCACGTGGCTCATTGTGGGTGGTCCACGGTCATCGAAGTTTTAAAAACTGTCTCGGACAAACCCATCCAGTTGAACCGTTCAATCAGTCTCCAAATTGGTCTGGATCACCATTGACCTGAAAATCTAGGAATTAGTTATTGGGTTGGGTTCAGGGGACAACCATTTGGCGTACCCACATAGAAGATGAATAAATGGCAGATGTTTTTGTCAGGATGATCATCCTCGCAAAAATTCAAATCATTCCGATATTCGCACTGGTTTAGAAGTTGAAGAACTATACACCATCTATTTTTACTGTGTAACTTGAAAACTACATTTGATAGGGTTAGAAATATCAGAATGGGCTGATTTTTTTTGTTGGGGGTGATCTATATGATGAGGAGATCATCCTCACAAAAAATTAGCCATTGAATCATCTTCTATGTGGGTAGGCCAAAAATGGTTGTCCCCCAAACCCGACCCTTAGTTAATTCATTAACAAAAAAAGCAGAAACCCAACAAATTAAACCGGTCAGTCCATCGGGTCAATAGCCGATCCGGGTTTAAAAACATTGTCAAAAAAGTACATGGCAATCTGTGACGTGGCAATCATTCATGTAACTCTTAGATTAAGATTCATTAAAGGTGGTTACATGTCCTCATTTTTTGGGCCCACTGACCTATGAATTTTTGTTGAACACCTTGGTACACACAAAAAAAATCAGCTTGACTGGTGATTTGTAGCCATTGGATTCGAGCACTTTTTCATCATGAGTTTTATGAGCAGGCCTATTGATGGGTTCCAAGCCTATGATGAAAAGTGGTCGAATCATTCAGCTAAAAATCACCACCGAGGCTGATTTTTTGGAGTGTAGTTCCACCAAGAGGTAGACCAAACATTTATGGGTTAGTGGGCCCGACAATGTGCCACATGACCTTTTGAGGGATTTCTGTATCAAACTTTTGATACAGATCATTTTTTTTGGTTTCTCCAAAAGTGATATTCTGCCGTCACCGGTTGTGCAGGTATAAGGAGCGAGAGCGTCATTTGTGTCTACAAAACGAGGACCATTGCGGCGGGTCATCAGTGTGTTTGGAACTTTGGATTGTTGCGATATACCCACATATCAGCAGACCAACCAGTACGATCGAATTTGCTCCGGTGTACCCGGGGCAACACTTTAGTGCCAGGTGGCACACTCCTTTCGTCCCGTTGCCCCATGAATGTTTGGCCCACACCTTGGTGGACCTAAACACCCAAAACAAGCATGATTAATACTTTCTAGCCATTGGATTTTAATACTTTTCATCGTAGGGTTTGGAACCAACCGATAGGCCTATTCCTAAGCCCATGGTCAAAAGGTAGTCAAATAAAACGTCTAAAAATATCTGATTTTTGGTTTGTCGGTCCACCAAAGTGTGGGCCAAACATTCATGGGGCAATGGGACGAAAGGAGTGTGCCACCTGGCACTAACCATCTCATGTAAGAGAAGCCGAAATGAGACACGTGGCCCACTCAGAGATTTCTGACCCTATGGATGTTTGGCCCAACCATAGATGGACATATAGACAAAAATTAGTTTGATTAGCGATTCCAGGTATTGGATTGGAGTTGTTTTAGTGGGTTGATTTTTAATCGTGGAATTTGAGCATGACCACATTGATCCATACAGTCAGCGTCCTCTAAAAGTCTGCCATGTGTCTCATATTGTGATTCCTGACTTGCGAAAAAAAAAAAAATCTAGTCTGCATCTATTTACACACTCAAAAGTATGCAAACATTGTATCCACCGTTGAATATTCTTTGAAAAACGTATTTTTTTAATAAAATAACTTTTTTCAAAAACATTGAAACAACACGTTTTTCAATGGATATCCAACAGTACTGACAATGTTTACATACTTTTAAGTTGTAAAGATAGTCAGACTAGATTTGTCCACAGAAGCACGGACTTCGTTGTCCAGCCGCAAAAAAAATGGAGAAGTTTTCGGTGCCAGTACCTCGATATTGGGAAAAATTTTAGATGCGGAAGACTTTGGATGCAGTCGATGCAGAGGGGTCTCGTGGCCCCACTTAGCTCATTTTTGGGGACCACTAACCACATGGATGTTTAGCTTAACCCTTGGTGTGTATATATATACGAAACATCAGTCTATTGATTTTCTCTGGCCATAGATTATAGCACCCTTTTAGGATTGAGTGTAGCTGTTGGATTCAAGCATTTTTTTTGCATATTTTTGGGCACTTAATCCAACGGCTATAAATTATCAACCAAGCTGATTTTTGATATGCATATCCATCAAGGGGTGGGCTAAACATCCATGCGGTTAGTGGGCCCCAAAAAAATGAGCCATCTAGGACCAGTAGACCCCTCTGCATCTAAAAATTTTCCTGGATATTCTCCGATAAATGACGCGCGCGTCATTAAATAGCAAGCGATTACTGTGTGATTGAATCACAGGGAATAAATATAATGCACCATCACCACCCATTTGAATTGAGATCACTCTCTGTCTTCTTTGAAGTCACTCTCAAATCACAAAAATATTTTTCTAAACCGAGCAAAGCTTCCAAGAACCGCATCTTCGATCGATCATTAATCGAAGTTCCACTTAGGGTGGGACCCTATAACGTCTCTTTCTCAAATCTTGCAACACGTGCGTCCGAGATAGAAACCAGACGAGAAAAGGATCCAAAGTCGAGACAACGAACTATATAAAATCGTAAATTATTTCACGTATTTTTCAGTATAAAACTGTTTTATACGCCATTACACTCTTTTAGTAGTACAACACTACACAACGCGTTCCCCGAATTTTTCATTTTTTTCCCAAAAGAGGGCAAGCGGACACGAGGTTTCATTTTAAAGAAAGAACGAAAAAAAAAAAGAATCTTGGTATCGGTTTACCGTTGGTCGGGAAACTGTCTTCATTACCGGGAAACGGACTCAACCAATTTTCCGATCTTCTCGACGAGCTCTGGAGTCAATTTTTTTGCCGGTTTTCGTTCCTTTTCAGGCCGGAAATCGAAACCCAGAGTGTCCGCAACTTCCGCGGAACTCCAACCCGCTCTTTGGAGCGAATCGGAAAACCGGTGTGTTTTCAAGAGGAGAGAGTCTAGAAACGCTTGTCTGTCTAACAATACCACCTCTCCTTCGAAAAAACCAGAGGCAGATACATGTAGGATCTCCGTGACGTCCGATTCGTTCCAACCGCCTTCTATTAAAACCGATCCGATCCGCTCTAAATACTCTTCCACCCATTTCGGCAATTTCGGCCGAGAAATCTCGAAAAAACGCTCTGGCGATGATGAAGATGAAGATGAAGAAGATGAATTCCTCCGTCGCCGATCAACGGCCGCTTCACTCCAGAATTCAACCCATCTTGGCGTTCTCCCTACGGCGCCACTGGAATCTAGACTTCTCCTGGAAAAATGAGACGACGATCCGGCATTTTTCTCGCTAACTGATCTCTGTTTTCGAATGAGGCTAGGATCTTCGAATTGGAATAGCGATTCGCGTTCAAAGAAATCAGAGAGATCCGATCCACAGCAGAAAATCCGATTCTCGTCAACGAAGAAAATAGGGTTTCCAGCTAAAGACGGATTACAAGGGATGTAGCAGTGATTGAAGAGGGGGATCAAAAGGGGTGCCTTTTTTACGGCATTTCGAGCGATACGTAACGCTTTTTCTGGGTCCGACGGTCGTGGGCCCCAAGATTTCAGCCAGAGCGCGTTACGGGCGATCTGGAAAGAAATCGCAGCGATGGGGAGGTCGAGCAAGGCGCGGAGGTGCAGTCGAGCGCCAGCGGCAGCGCGCCAATCAGGGAAACCAGGGCTAATGGGGAGGCCGGCGGAAAGAACGGCTTTGAGATCGGGAGGGAAAGCAAAGCCGAACTCAGCCTCTGTGCGAGCAAACTCAGCGTCGGAGAGGCCTTCGAGGACTGGTATGCCCGAGTTTTGGAGGTGAGAAATGACCTTATTTGCGAGAGAAGAGAAAGATAGAAGACCGTTTCGAACCGGCACGGTTGTGGTAGCGGTCGAGGGTGCGGCCGCTCGAGCCGAAAGACGACGCAGACCAGCTACGTGGGCCGGATTCAAACCGGTCATTCTCCGGTCGACGTCGACCATGGTTGTCTGGATATAGGACGTTTTAACCGGAAAAACCTGGGCTGCGTCGCTGAAATCTTGCCGGGAGACTTACTTCTCTTTACTCTGTATTTGTTGTTCACTTCTTTGAAGGTTGGGAATTGGAGGTGCCTTTTGGAGGGGGTTTGCGTTCGGGAAAGGGAGGTTTTATAGCTTTTAGGGTGGGACCCACTTGGGATTTGATTGCTACTAGAATGTGAAGTCTCATTAATACCCCCTTTTTTTTTTTTTTTACTTTTTTTTAACGATAGAATCATAGAAAAACAATAGTTTAAGGTGGGCCATCCCTAGGTGGAGTACATACCCAAATACAGTACTGCTCGAATCCCACGGCTAGAAGCCAACACTTGAAAAGAATTCAAATCCAACAGCTATAAATCTCCAATCGAACTAATTTTTTGGTCAGTTGATCCATCTAGGGATCGCCAAGCATCTGTACGGCCAGTGGTCTCGGTGACCTAAAGTGGACGTGTGATGGAGTGATCCTCGAGAAATTTAGGAGTGATACTATGCTGCGTCGACCATCCATCGAGAAATTCAGGAGTGATACTATGCTGCGTCGACCATCACATTACATGCTTCACGGCATCTCCAACCGCAAGTCATGAGCCGGAGTTTGATGTCCCTGGTCACTTCAAAGTTTGAAGTCCATCTCTCAAAATGCCACATCGAGTTCTTATTAGGGCCCACTGACCTAATGGATGTTTGGTCCACCTCTTGATGGATCTAAACATTAAAAAATAAGTTTAATTAGTGATTTCTTTCCTTTGGATTTAACTTTTTAATAGTATGATTTTTGGCCATTGATTTGAGTAATTGTTTTGGATGCTAAAACATAACTGTTAAAAATAATGGATCAAGCTGATTTTTGGTACATAGGTCCACCAAAAGGTGGATCAAACATCAATAAGTACCCTATGTTTAACTCCGCGTGGCATTTTTGGGAGGTGAGACTTCAAATTTTGAAGTCCCCAATGACAGCAAAATTATCTCCTCAAGTCATAATTCCACCTTGCAAAAATGCACGAATTTTTCCAAAACTTTGAAGGGGTTGTTCTTTGATGTTGACTTCTGTATCAAAATTTTGATGCAGAAGTCCCTCAAATTGCAACGTATTAGACTCATTCGGGCCCACTTGCCCCTTGAATTTATGGTCCACACTATGATAGACCTACACGTAAAAAATCAGCGTGATTGGTGATTTCCAGCCATAGGATTTGAGCACTTTTTCATCATGGGCTTTATGGTTTCAAGCACATATGAAAAGTGCTCAAATCCAAAGGTTAGGAATCACAAGTCACACTGATTTTTGGTGTGTAGGTCTATCATAGTGTCCCCCAATTATTCTGGGGCCAGTGGGCCCGATAGTGTCTACTACGTGACACAATTTGAGGGACTTCTGCATCAAAATTTTGATACAGGAGTCTGTATCATAGATTTAGGCTGTGTGTGTGGGGGTTCCATTTTTAAATAATTCGTATGGTATATTATTCGTGAATAATTGGAGAATTTACAAACTAGAGCCCAAACCCTACAGTAAGGGATACCTTATGGGATCGGGAAAGTTAGCTCGGGAGTAAATCCCAAGGGATTCGAGGGGTAGTGAAGTACAAAAGTTGGTATTCCCGTGTTTAAAGCAGGCAGCGGCCGGCATTTACTTCGCGCACGTCGGCGCATTTTAGCGAGACATGGGTATCGTCGACGGAAACAAAACAATTTGGAAGGCTCGATAGATTTTGTTGTTGTGGTTTTTACCTTTTTTGCCCCCATAAAGTAAATGTACTTGGATCCTCTCTTTGAAAATCAGGTCAGTGGAGCACACTGTCCGCCACTGATCCAACAATTGTTACGTTGATTGGATGGACCCACATGGGGTTTGTCTGTCGGCTGATGTAGATATCAAGTGGGTCCCATAGTTAGATAAAGTATCCAATGGTAAAGCATCATTGTTGAAGTTCATCCGACGGTGACCCTTACTTCAACCGCTTGACAGGGTCGATCGTGTTATTGCTTAACTATCCGTTATTGACCGTTGGGACTTAACGGATACCTTAAGAAATGATGTTTTAACGTTTATAACAAATGTGCACCTTATGGAGAAAGGGGTAACATGTGGGGCAACGTTTAAAAGAGATATTGGCATAAGGTTTAGCTAGTGTTACTGTTACAACGGTCAATTTTGTTTTGGTATTTTAGTAACACCTTCCTGAAATTTGAAAGTAATTTGTAATGCCCCCTTATACTTTTAAGATTTAAGATTACCCCCCTTGACCTTGTTTAACCATCATTTGACTAACGTTAAAACATGACATGCATCATACACCTGTTAATGCACCTATGAAAGGACCATAATGTTTCAAGTACAATGCTAACAATGTATGATTCAAGTCTGTTATAACTTAAGTCAACCACTGTTAAACTAGGTCAACAGGTGATCCTAAAGTTTAAAAGTATAAGGGGGTATTACTAATTACTTTAAAACTTTAGGGGGTGTTAATAAAATACGTACCTTTTTTAATCTTTTTGAATTTATCTTTCGATCTAATCAGAATGCTAGCAAACAACCCCTTAGTCGGGTTGCACAAATAGAACCCCAAGAAAAAACTGCCTCGAATAGCATTTGTGCAACTCATTTAAGGGGGTTGCTTGCTTGCATTCCTCAATGTAAGCACAAATACAACCACAAGAAAAACTGCCTCGAATTGCATTTGTGCAACTCATTAAGGGGTTGCTTGCTACCATTCCTCAATGTAATGAGATTGGGAGCGTTACCATGTGGGGGATCTTGAACTTCGTTCCTCATTCAAGAAAATATGAGTTGACGATCTAGTTATTAATCATTTGATTAGTATGATTCGATTGCTCATGAGCTTTGTAAAAACTTATTTTATTTAAAAGAAATGTTAACGCCGACACGGTGGCACATTGATATTTTTTTTAAAATTTTTGTTCATAGGGATTCCAACTACACAAATTTTGAAGAGCATCACTGGCTTGAACATAAAGAGACATCGTGCTACAATGTCGTCCTAAGGATGATACTAACAGTACTGCCCTTAATTTAATGGCATGTGACACTCATTTTCCTTTATTAGGAACTTGAGTGATACGTGAGATTGGATTTGTAGGACTTTGAGGAGTCTATGGGCCAGCCATGTAAGGGGCACTTCTCACGTTAAGGGCTACAATGGTTGTATAAAGGTGGAGCCCCGGGGAACCCCTGTGGGGGTCTATGTCGAACATGGATGTATATATCACCAAATGGATTGTCTCCAAGTGGACGTTGCCCGCTCGCTTGTCTGGTTCAACCCGACAGAGTTGTTCTATATATCACGGATTAGTCAAAGCCACCGTTGTAGTTGCAAGTGGTCCTAATATCCGACCGTGTTCACGTGTGACTGCGACCAGAAGTCCTCACCCTGACGTTCAGACGAGGATGTCTCAGAGGATGGCACCAACATCTCAATGTAATGTAAGTTTTCATAATAAATTCGTTAGGTGGCATGGCAAGTACATGCATTCTACCCTGATACTGTAGGGGATGGAAATTTTGGTTTTTCATGGTGATTGTGATTGCGAAAGAGATTCTTAGTTTTGGTTATTTGCCGTTAAACTTTCGCAAAGCATAGTTAGCAATTTGGCATGCAGCAAAAATATGGTATGGGGAAAAAAGTCTGAATGGGTTTGTCATTTGAAAATTCGGCAAATAATAGTATATAATTAAAAAAAAGTATTAAAAACAATTAAATAATAATAATTCTTTGAGTTTTCACGTTTTAAAATTAATTTTTTTAATAAGTAGAGAAAAATACGCATATAATACTGCTAATAAAATACATGAATTTTATTGAAATCTTTAAAAAGTTCGGCCATATAATACATTTTTTTTCTTTCAAAAATTCAAAAAATATATATATACGCGAACTTAATAGATATGGTGTAGTAGAGGGACCCATCAAATTGTGTTTATGAGGATTCCAACTACACAAATTTCGAAGAACATCAATGGCTTGAACATAAAGAGACATCGCGTAATTAAATCCATGAGATTAGATTTGTAGGACTTTGAGGAGCCCAATAGGCCAGCCATGTAAGGGGTATTTCTCACGTTAAGGCCTACAATGGTTGCATAAAGGTGGAGCCCCGGGGAACCCCTGTAGGGGAGATAGACACCCACCGTTCATGGTGTCTCACTAGCTAGAGGCAAGGTGGGGGGCCATGTCGAACAATGAGATCATCGAATGGATTCTCTCCAAGTGGACGCTGCAAGCAACGTTCCTCGCTTGTCTAGTTCAATCCGACAGATTGAACCAGACAATCCACCGGCCGTTGTAGTTGCAAGTGGTCCTAACATCCGACTGTGCACTCGTGTGGCGACCAGAAAGGCTCACCCAACACGCTTAATTAGACAACGATGTCTCAGAGCATGGCACCAACATCTCAATGTAATGCAAGTTTTCACAATAAATTAGTTAGGTGGCACAACGTACAAGCATACCACCCCCGGCGTACGTGACACATAGTTAGTAATTTGGCATACGGCAAAAATATGGTACGTGAAAAGAAAAGTTTGAATGGGTTTGTCATTTGGCAAACAATGGAATATAAAAACAATTAAATATAATAATTCTTTGCATTTTCACAATTTAAAATAATTATTTTTATAGCAAGTGGAGAAAAATATGCATATAATATATATTTTCATAAAATACACGAATTTACTGAATCTTGGAAATGGTCAGAGGTTTAATGCTTTAATAATCCCACTTTCTTAACCTAATTATTCCTCTTTCCATTGTGATCTTACTTCTTCCCTCCTCCTATAATTCATTTGGAAGCAATTGACGGTTCAGATGGATGGAACAGTGACCTCATCATGATGCAATGTTACAATAAGGTATATTCAATACATTATATCAAAGTGGTTATAAAATGGCCACGCACGCTTAGAGGAATAAAATCGTTTTGTAGGGTAGAGATCAACATAGGTCTCTCTCTCTCCATATTCTAGTTTATACACTGGTGGACTAAAATCTTGACCATAATGAGCTTAATTTAATCCAAGATGATTCACCACCTCATAGGGTATAATGGGCCGTTAGAGCCTATAAAATTGTGTTTAGAAGAGAGGGTATCATCATGGTTTAAGTAGTCCATGCGCCCCAACGGCAGAGACTTAGGTGTTTGGTAAAACTTAATTTCAGCACTAAAAGCTTAAAATGCTTAATTTAAGTTCTGAAAACTTAAGTGTTTATTTTTTACTCGTAAGCTAAAGCTTAAGTGTTTAACTTTAATATTTGGTAAAGGTATGTGAGCTTGAAAATTAAGACAAGGGTATATTGGGTATTTTAAAATATAGCTCAGGCTCCGAGGACCCTCTTTTTCTTACCCCTTTCGCGTCCTCAACTGTGGATTCCATGAATCCAACGGTGGTTGTCAACATTGCCAAAAGTGAAAAAAGTGATGCCAGCTCGGCGTTGACAACCACCATTGGATTCTTGAAATCCATGGGCGAGCACACGAACACCGAGGAGTAAAAAAGAAATGGGTCCTTGGAACCCATTATTAAGATTAAATTTTCTATAGAAAAAACTTTGATACAATTGTATATTGTGTATATTTTTAGAAGATCTTAGAATTTTTTTTATTTGTTGTATTCAGCCAAAATGTCTTACCGCATTAAGTGGAATAAAAGAAGGATAATTTAAATAAAAAGAAATCACTAAATTTCAGGTAGTTACCAAATGGTCTGAACAATATCTCATTATGATCTAAATGTTCCATTTTCAGACTTAAGATAAGGCGAGTGGGCATCCAATGATTGAGATCAAGTTTTAAAACTATACGTATTATTGGTTCATTATTTATTTGTGATGATGGGGGTGATAGATAGGTTCCTTCGTTGAAGGGCTTCATAAATAGAAGCAACCTTTTGTTGAAAGAGATTGAGAAATAGAGGAATCAATGAAAACTTGATACATACGCTTAACAAGCTATACCTACGCTTTTTTAACTTTTTTAAAAGTGAGCGAGCGAGCGTCCCCTCGTGTGGTGGTCACAGCTTTTGGTTGGATTACCTCTCAAGGTATTCTCTTAGCTTAAAGTTGTATAGGGTTGATAAATGTAAGAAAAGGAGATGCGAGCGTGCGATGGATATGGAAATACCTAGTTAGCAATTCAGTATACGATCAATAAAATATGGTACGGAAAAAGTTCCCCATATGATTCGGATTTCTCATTCGAAACTACGTTTTAAAATTCGGCAAAGAATAGGGTATTTTAGTAACACCCCCCTTGCGATTTGAAAGTAATTTGTAATACTCCCTTATACTTTCAAACTTTAAGATTAACCCCCCTCGAATCATGTGCTCTTAGCATTGTAATTAAAATATTATGGTCCTTTCGTAGGTGCATTAACAGGCGCATGATGCATGTCACATTTTAATGGTAGTCAAATGATGGTTAAACTAAGTCAAGGGGGGTAATCGTAAAGTTTGAAAGTATAAGGGGGTATTACAAATTAATTTCAAATTTCAAGAGTTGTTACTAAAATACTCTAAAATAATTCATGGAGAAATCAGAATTGAAAAGCTTAAAATAATTCTCTCGTTTTATCTTCGAATTTTAAAATATGTAATATGTTTTTTTAATATCTATATAACAAGTGACAATGATTGTCTCTCCACTTATACCCCCTCTTATAGGCTTCAATAAAGAAGGGCCAAGATCTTATCCCCCAATTTGACGGTGGATCTCAGCTACTCACACCAGATTTTGAGAAATGCTTTGTCAGAGTGTTATGGGCACGGGCCACCCACTAGTTAGAATATCTATATAACAAGTGACAGTGATTGTCTCCCCCATTTATACCCCCTCCTTACAGGCTTCAATAAAGAAGGTGCCGAGATCTTATCCTCCAACTGGACCATGGATCTTAGCCACTCACACCCGATTTTGAGAAATGCTTTGTTGGGGAGTGCCGTGGGCATGGGCCACCCACTAGGCTATATAACAAAACAGGAAAGTTGTCTTATCTCTTATCTTATCCTGCTTCACAAGATAAAGAGTGGTTAAGATCAAATCCATCCGTCTAATGTGGATGGCTAGATTTCAGCCACTAAATCCCCCTCATTTATTTGTTCAGTCACACTCATTTGTCTCGCAGCTTCAAATTTTGAATTTTAGCGCCGTTATTTTCTATTATTTTCTGTTATTTCCGTTATTTTTTTTCCATTTTTGCCCATGTGCGTTACAATCCCGTTATAACGGAAAAATAGTAACGCCCCCGGTCCATTAAACTGTTTGGGTATTATTAATAAAAATTTCATTTTTGCGTTATTCTTTATATTAAGATTTACAATTTAAGAACAAGTTTTTCTAAAGATAAATAATATTTAAATTTTATTTTTAATATTTCTTTCGAAAGTTAATTGTTAGTCGGCAGTCGTGGATGTTAGACCAAAAGTCTTATCACCCAAACATCTGTCTTCATTTATATCATTAGTCAATTTATGCATGAACCATGCCCGCTTCGTCCCACATCAGGATTCAGGACCACTTACTCGCGGAGGTTCTCTCATATATCTCGTATTTCCTTATTTTTTGTCGACGGGGTTGGAAGTCCATCACTGTCACTGTAACATCAGCCACTCTTTCTTGGATCCTCGGTCTCTTGGAGATAGGGTGTATGCGGGTCGGTTCCAATTCGGGTACAATGTACTCACAACTGTATTATTCATCATGGTCGTTCCAATTTCAATCGGTTTCGGTTCCAGTTCCAGTGCCAAAACAAGTGGAACCAGAATATTTATCAGGTTCACCCTCGTATGTTGTATAAATAATGTGAAAAAATAAAATAAAATTAACATCGTTAGGCACTACTAGATAGGTCGGCAGTATATATTTTGGTTTTGGGTCCTATCCGTTCTGGATCTTTTCAGATCTGGTTCTGAAATAGCTTGTCTCATAAGCAGAATAATCGGACCGGTTCCACTCGGTATTGATTAATTGGTACCCACTGGCAAACTTACCTTCGTGCCACATCCCGTCGTTGCCCAACAAACCTTAACCAACCCTAGATGTCCTCTCACGTCTCACAGTGAATCTTCCTTTGCTTTGAGAGCTGATCGGTCTGCTCTCTCAAGAGAAGGTGTAAAACTTGCCTAGAGGGAGGACTTCCCGCTCGTACGGATCTTGACAAGAGTAAAACTTTGCTGACCGCCAACAATATGAGCCACGTGGCACACCATTTGAGCCTACTGCTCATGAATTGATTAGCTTGTGTCTTGATGGACCTACACACTAAAAATCAGCTTAATATGTGATTTGTAATAATTTAATTTGAGCATTTTCATTATGGGCTTGGACCAATGTTTATTACCATGGGCCTGTTCATGAAGCCAATTATGAAAATTGCAAAATATCCAATGGCTAGAAATTATCCATCTAGTTCAGTTTTGGTGTGTAGGTTCACCGAGGGGTGGGCCAACTATTCATAGGTTATTGGGACTAAAAAGTGTACCACTTGGCAATGGCTATTAATGACCAACACCTCAGGTTTCCTATTAAGAGACATGGGGTATTTCAGTGCTGAAAGCTTAAAGTGCTGAAAGCTTGAGTACTTATGTCTGAATTAGATCTTTTGATAAAGGTCTTATGTCGAAAATTAAGTCAAGGGCATTGTGGGTATTCTAAAATATTTAAGAGGACATTTTTATAAATTTTTTAAAGAGAGGTTTCATAAAATGGCATATTGGGCATTATTAGAGAATCTTAGAATCTTTCTCAAAGATGCTATCACTTACCGCATTAAGTGAATTGAGGATGACTTGAAAAGAAGTAACTGAAATTCAGACATTCTGAATTTCAAGACTGAATTTCAATCGGTTACCAAACAGTCTGAATGAGCCATTAAGGTCTGAAATTAAGTTTTACCAAACAACACCTAATCTATATTATAAAAGAGGTGTATAGTTTAATCAACATGAATTGTCCAATTGACCCAATTTAAGAGATCTCTTTGACGAAAAATCAGCTTGATCAAATGACTGTAACCCTTCTACACATAGATCTATTTTTCTTGAATGCTACTTTGAATTTTTAGCCACCCTAAAATGGCGCAAAAGTTTTGATGGTTACGATAATCCAATTGAGTTGATTTCTTGTTTAGTAGATATTCTAGTTGGGGCCTAGAAAACGGATATTCTAGTACCCACTTGCCATGGTTTTTGGGTTGCACTTGCTTGCATCTATTTTGTTGAGGAGTTTGCAACGACTTGGCATCCACTTGCACGCCAGCTCATTTGCACGCCCCCAACCAATCATGTGCATTCCAAAATTGTGGCAAGTGAGTGCATTTGCATCCCAGTGCATCGAACCAAGCAGGGCCTAGGTAGTCCTAGTACTCTCATACTTAGTCCATAGATCTATAAAATATTTGTAGCACCTAGTTTTTTCAACTTCATTATGCTCGGTGATATTCGAAAAGAACTCAACGCCCCTATGGGAGGCAGACAAGTAAGCAATCCACATATTATCCCACTCCCCAAAATCAATTCCAAGTTTCCGACCTAACACAATGATATTACACTGATAAAATTTCACTATGCAGTTTTACCTTTGCCACCAAACATGTACTGTCTTCAGAGAATTCACACACACACACTCACCTAGAGGTCATCATCCAAACCCTTGCGTAAGTCTACTCAGAGCCGCAACCAAATAAAAGGTGCTATCCTAAGCTTTGCAACATGGACATTTGAAAAACTCTCAAAGTGAGCTCAAAGTAGTTCTGTTAAATTTACATAGTTTTGTGCCTGTGTTACAACCCTTTTCTTCTTCTTTTTGTTACAAATAATTAACTTAAAAAAAAAAGGACCATTCTGTGCCTAAAACACTTCCATAGGTTTTTTAGGCAGCAGGTTGATTTTGGACTGGGGAGCAATAAAATTGGACTCGGGTTGAGCCATCCCAAAGCACCACTTCATATAATAGTACATATAAAATCTGAGAGCTGTGAGCAACCCCAACTTGCCTATTCAACAATTTCGTATTTCTGCCTCTGACTTCTAACAATGCTATTGAACCAAATGTAGAAGGCAGCATATTTCATTGTTTCACCACCTTCATTCACTGCGCCTACGTCGTTGAAAATGTCTAATAATGAAGCTGTCTGCGTACAGAGGGTAGTTCTTCCTGATCAGGCCCTTTAAGCATTTCCAATATGAAAAATCGACCAACTCTCCGTCCTTCCGGACTATGAACAAGCAACGTGAATTTTCAAAATCAGGATGATACCTAATCTGTTACACAAACAATTTTATTCATTATTAGGCAAATGATGTACTGACACATAACACAACAGACAAAATACACAAACACGTTACATCTCAAGGTTTCCAGGTCAATATGTTTATAACAAAATCAAGTCCCAATCAAGTCAATGGGATCTTCACTGCGATAAGTTTGGCATTCTTGACCAAGTTCTAATTTAAAACATGTGAAAGGGACTTTGCCATGGTTTCTGTGTTAAGTGGTTGCAAAAACCTGAGTAAACATCGCAAATCCACCTCAGTGCCAACTTTTGATTTTGTAGAATCAGATATTAGGAATGTTGATAGTACAAATCCATTGTAATAACCTGTGTTCCTTGGGAAGGCCCGACACTTAGCTAGAATTTTGAGAAACATCAACTAATCTTGCTCTAGCCAAGATGGAAACAACTGTTTCAGAAAGGAGTATGTCATTCATCATTCAACACATCCAGCACAAACCCCCCAACAACCACCACTTCAGCTCACAGGTCCCCAAGCACACAACTTAACATCAAAAGTGTCAATTCTTCAGTTCAGGTAAATTTCGTCTAATCTGGAAATTATCTTTCTAACAAATCAGACATTTACAAAATTGTATGCAGTTACAGAGTTACAGATATGAGAGATACTGTATGAGATTAAAAAAAAAGACAGAGACTCTAGGAAAAGATACAGTCAGTAGTTTTGGCGATTCAGAGAAGTTTGAATAAACTTACAGTATCCTAATTTTGAAATTTAAGTTAATATATTGATATGAGGAACCTTGAATTTGTGAAGTTCAGAAAAGTTCCATTTGTAGCTGAAAAGAGTTTAGAGACTTAAAGGTCCATACGCATGACTAATTGTTAAAATTGACTTTATCTCGGCATGCAAATTTGTACCAGTTAATTTGTGATACAAATCATATGGTGAAAAGTGCTTTTCTGGTTGGTAAGTTCAGTAATGTATACTACTCATGCGGTATTGTCCCTCGATTAGTCAACCCAACAAGGAAACAAGGTATATGCTTAAAATATATAATGATGGAAAGGAATCATGAAAGTCAAAGACAAGGTCATGGAAGGCTCAAAATTAGCCTTGGGGGATGGAACTAGGATAAAATTCTGGAAAGATACTTGGGTTGGAACTAGGTCATGAAAGTCAAAGACAAGGTCATGGAAGCCTCGATGCGGTATGAGTAGTAAGCCTCATTATTCTTTAAGAAAAACCTTTAAAAATTCATAAACATCATAAAAAAAGTGAATCAATAAGAGAAATAAAGAAAGAAAAAAGGGAAGAAGTTAGGATCTATTCGTTTCGATGATTTAACATAAAGATCACCTCGAGGCAGACTTTTTAAAACATTGGCTAATTATCATGGGATGCCCATGAAGCAAAAACTCTCATTTATCATTTGAAGGTCTTTATTACTTATTCTTGCATCATATTTTCTATTTTTTAACTCAATTCAGTAATGTATACTACTCATGTGGTATTGTCCCTCGATTAGTCAACCCAACAAGTAAACAAGGTATATGCTTAAAAAATATAATGATGGAAAGGAATCATGAAAGTCAAAGACAAGGTCATGGAAGGCTCAAAATTAGCCTTAGGGGATGGAACTAAGATAAAATTCTGGGAAGATACTTGGGTTGGGGACCTCTGCCTTAAGGAGACTTTTCCTAGGGTGTTCTCTCTCTCACGTGGTAAAGGATAGACGATTGATCACTTTTGGACCAGTTCTCCAAGGGAAACAAATTAGAATTTGGACCTACGAAGAAACCCTTTTGAGTGGGAGAAACAACAGATTGAAGTGCTGCTAGAATGCTTGAAACTATACCTTGTCAACAATTCAGAAGATGACACCTTGGTATGGAAACATTCTAAATTAGGTATATTCTCGGTTCATTCTTTTTACGAACTCTTAACAATCCCATCACACCCCACATCCACTATTCCAACCTACTCCTCTAACCTTGTGATATGGAAATCCATTGTACCTTTGAAAGTTCGTTTTTTCATTTGGGTTGCCTCTCTTAACAAGATTCTTACTGTTGAAAATTCAATCAAGAGAAAATGGGTAATAGTGAATTTTCGTGTTTTTTGCAAAGCCAATGGAGAAAAACTAATCACATCTTTGTTCATTGTGAGTTTGTTCGACAAATATGGTCTCATTTCCTTGGCCACATGAACTTATGTTGTGTGTTTCCGAAAACAATAGGCGAAGTCATGGAGAGTTGGACACAACCACTCATGTCAACAAAAGGAAAGACGATTTGGAGAACGATACCAATGACAATCTCATGGGGGGTGTGGTTGGAAAGGAATAGGAGAACACTCCAAGGCAAAGAAAGCTCGCTCCAAGAGGTCATCATCAGCATCAAGGCACTAATATATAGCTGGAGCAGCATTTCATTACAAATGAGAGGAACGTTTTTCAGTGATATGGTTTTTAGAATAGAGCATCTACTGCGCTGATTTTGTAAACATCACTTTGTCACCCTTTGAGATCTTCTCGATCTCCATCTTTTAATATATTTTCGACTTATCAAATAAAAAAGAAAATTTGTTGACATATTGAAGAGTATTGATTACAATCGTTGCTGGCAGCAGAAAATTAGAATGCACCTCACCTACAATTTATCAAAGATGGGTGTCCTTTTAAATTAAATTGGTCAGACCCAATAAGGACCTGACACGTGGCACCTGTGGTATGCGTCACTTCAGGTGATGATGTCACCTCGATAACACCCCACCGTGGGATGGTGTCATCCGCGGTGGGAAAGGGTGTGACCTGGGTCAAACCCTAGTCCCCTTTCTTTTAATAAAAAGAGAGCTAATAAAAAGAGAGCCAATCACAGGATGAAAAGTGTCAACCCGTGGCAGACCTTGGCCCCCTTTGTAAAAGGTGACCACTTACAACCTGACACGTGCCATCCCATAAACCTACCTTGTATTTTAAGAGGGTTAATACAAATAGAATCCTTTTAACCTAAGGATGAAGGTCCAAAAAGGACTAAAATCCTTTGGTTAACCAGATTCCCTCAAAAAGAAATCTAGGTGGCTCTATCTCATTGGAGGGAACCAAAAGAATAACTTGTACAAAAGTTACTACAATACAATGAAACTCTCTTATTGAAGGAGGGGAGGCTCTACAAACTTGTACAACACTCCAACTCATCCCTTCCTAAGGGTGGCATTTTTGGAGTAAAAAAACCTCTAGGGCGTACTTTTCATCCGAGAAAGTTCTATAAGTTCTTCTTTGTAGAGAATATAGAAAATAGAAGAAGACACTGCAAGTATCCTGAGGCGAAGTGAAGGCTCATCATTGACATTACCTTGGTGAGAAACGTGCTTTTCTTTGTCCTTTCTTTTTTTCTTTGTAAATATCATCTCATATATACATACGAGATAATATACAAAAGCCAATTTGTATAGGCTAAGCTCTTCCTTCAAAAGGAAAGCCATGCAACTAAAGGAGTCACATGTACTCCAGACCCCCTAAAAAGAGAGATTATGTTCCAGAGTCCTTTAAAGACTTGTAATCAAATCCTCTCGTCAAAGGCACAAATGTATCTATAGGTACCGTATTTTCTGGCAAATAATATGATGACACATGTATTGGCTACACACGTGCGGTATCAAAACAACGACGCGTGGTATCATCCTTCATGCGCGAGTAAATGCGCCGAAGACATCATCAGAAGCCATAACCATTCCATCACTGTCACACATCTTCCATTAACGGAAGCAACACGTGTCAGATTGGAATGATCAGAAGAGAGCATCTCGAGGTAGAGTTGTTAACAGAACACATTAAATCTTCAGCCTTTAATATGTCGGGAAGCATTCAAACTTGCCCGACATATTAATGATTAACCCCCTTGACGGGAATGACAATTATCTCACCCCGCCAAGGTCCAGCGGCCGACATAGTGCAAGTGACGATTATCTCATCCTGCTAAGTTCATACAACGTTTTTAACCGGATTGATATTCAATTCACCCCGACAAATTCAACAACACATGATGGGAGCAACATTTCATTCATCCCAACAGGTTTGGTTATTGTCCTTAATGAGAGTGATGTTCTATACATCCTGACAAGAGTAGATGGCCTACTTGACGGGATCAACTTTCATCTCATATCGACGAGATCATACAGCATATTCAACGAGAGTAACGTTCCTCTCATCTCGACAAGATCAGCGTCTTACTTGGTGGGATTAGATTTCTATCAATCCCGAGAAGTATACATGATTCAGCAAGTGAGTTAAGTATTCTAGATACAGTTAGTTTCTTAACCAATGAGAATTGGACACATGACAGCTAGTTGAACTGTTACAACTTCGACGTCCCCTTATTAGAATATCTGACACGAAGAGTGACATCTCAGTTATATCAGATGTAACCGAATAGAGGAAGTTAGGATCTAACAAGAAGATTCTGTTTCATAACAGAATCTTCCTAGATCATAACTGATTTATGATGACTGGACACGTGGAAGATGAGTCACGCCAGTTCTAGGGGTATAAATACAGGACCCTCAGGACTGAGAAAATGATCTTGCTCTCTAGATCCAGATAGCCTAAACTCTGAAACATTTTACTATTTTCCTGAATCCTGTTACAAATCTTAAACTGACTTGAGCGTCGGAGTATTGTCAACAGGTACAACCACATCTCATCTGGAGATCATCATATCCTTCGCGGTGGAGAAAGCAGTTTCATCTTGAAGCACTGGAGTCGTCTGATCATCATTAAGATACAAATCGTCTGACCTCGAAGATTGTGTGGGTTAGATCAGATATTTTTTTCCCCACAGTATCCATGTAGAAGATAAATCTCATTTTGTAAGAAATCAAAGGATGAAATGTCTTGTATCACAACTATTGTATAGCTATTCTCTTAATCAAAGGTGCATCTTCGCTAAAAAGAAATGTAATTAACAATCTGGTTCTAATCAGATTAGAAGTGAAGCTCCCCCCACCCCAAATATATTTTGATCAATGGATGAGATCACCTTTATCGATTTTGACAGTTTTCTACATTCCCACGACTCTCTAAATTTGTCGTGAACAATCGCAAGAATCTTTACCCTTCTCACATATAGATAGGAGTTTGTCGCTTTAGCACTTTTAGTTTCTCTGCTATAAAAATGTATACCATATTTACAAGTATAAATAAGAAAAGGATGACGATTTAGACCATCTTAATGAGTTGTTTTCAATATAGAAGATAAATGGACGAGGTATTTTGAGGAAAAAAAAAGGATAGAACAATTTTTCATATATTTGGACTGTATTTTCTTGCAGACTCGAGGCGTAAGCCTCTTAAAAACTAGTCGAAGCTTAAGCCTCGAGGCTAGAACCTTGCGCTTCTCTTTGAGGTGTAAGCCTCACATCCCTTGGGTTTTTTTAAAAAACTGGATATAATTACTAGGTCATGTAATACACGCTTGTTGACAACCACTTTACTCTAAAAGCTTAAGCTGCTAGAGGGAGGCGTAACAATGTATAAAGGGTCCACGAGTCTGACAAAGGCGGAGTGCTGGCCACACAGCCAAACAACACACTCCAACAATACCCCCCTCAGCACTTTGCTGGAGACTTGAACCCGTGACCTACTGGGACCTCCCTGCTCTGATACCATGTTGACAACCACTTTATTCTAAAAGCTTAAGCTATTAGAGGGAGGCGTAACAATGTATATCAAAGGGTCCACAAGTCTAACACGGGCGGAGTGCTGGCCACAGCCAAACACCACATTCCAACAATAACGCTTGTATATGACATACTGCCATACTGGGAAGTGCAAGTATTATAGCAACATATGATATGGTGGCGCATAGGACAAAAGTAACATACTGTGTTGGATTAATTTGACATGCCCATGTGGGGTCTATATGGAGATGAGTTCTAGGCTGATTTTTGGAGACCATCCTTACCAAAAATCAGCCCATTTCTGAACTTTTAACCCTATCAAATGTGAAATTAAATTTAACGATGAAATAGACGGTCCGGATTTCTTCCTCTTGTATTGCATTTTTCAAAGGGCAGAATGGACTGATTTTTTGTCAGGATCTCCATGGTGAGGAAAGAAAAAAAAATGTCTCATGTATGTATGTATGTATGTATGTGTGTATATATATATATATGTGTGTGTGCGTGTATGTACGTGTGTATGTGTGTGTATATTGAATATACAGATCCAGTGTGATCCAGTGTGATCCAATTTTGCAAAGCCTTAAGCCAAGAGTGATTATATTGAATATAATGAAGGACACAGATGTCATAACCCCAGTGCTAAGTTAATATATTACCACTTCAATGTCAACTAACGGATATTGGAATAATGACATACACCTTTTAATGATGTCATTAGTTCCATATTGCATGGCTGACATCTGGGTATATGAACTTACCACCAGAGCTATTACATCATTGGACAGTAAGTATACAGTATTTTAAGGAATCACATCAAGTATGCGCTCCTAGCCTTCAAGCTTGCCACTCCTATCACACCCCACACCCACCTTCCAATTCACCTGATTTTGCTCTTGCCCACTTAGCCCATCCCCTCATGAAAATTTGACTCCCTTTGTGAAGTCACTGTTTGAAATAAACTAGAAATTTCAAATCACTCTGGTTACAAATCTAACGAAATTGTAGAAGACAAGACCTGAGGGCATAACAAAAGAGATTTTGATTACATCAACTACTACAGACTACAAAACATATTTGAAAGTCCGTTAAAGAAACTTCATGAATTGTTTAAGATTAAGACCAATTTCCAAAGCATCAAGAATGACTCAATTTGATCAGGCTTTGAGTCTCATAGCACAAAATAGAGAAATGTGAATGTGAAGGAAGAGAGGTTTAACTTTCAAGCTCTTCTAAGTACTATATCGTGGAGCTAAAATGCAAAATCGGATCCATAGATATGCCTATTTCATAAAGTAGGAAAAGAAGCTAAGCTAACATCCGCATAAAAAACTACCGTGCATAATAATTCAATACTTGAAAGTGAGAAACAAAAAGGATAACAGAACTGTTGGATCAACGTGTCAGAAGTAACATATCAGAAAGCATCTTTGTAATTACCAAAAGTCCTGAAGAGTTCAGTGGATGTTGTATAAATATGTATAGCAAAAAGGTTTAGATTGTCAGGGAATATGAGGATTATTTGAGAGAAAGAGGTCCAATCTAGAAGACATACTGTGATGTAGTCGATTCCACATCCTATCTTTTTCTCAAACTCTGGATGATATGGAAGTAAGCTCTCCACAATTATTTTTTCATGCTTGGGGCTTAGTTTGTCACCACTTTCATATCTGCAGTAAGAGTTCATTTAGAAAGATTGATATTAGTACAAGAATAACAATTTTGATAATATTTGTGTTCATACTTTCCAAATTAAAGCCCCTTAAGAATTAGGATAAGAGTAGCGCAAGTACTAGAGAACTTCTGATTACAGGTAAAGGTGAGAGGAGATGGTTCGAAAAATACTTTCTACTCAGACACAAATTCATTTACTGTTCCTGCAAATCTTCAAGAAAAAAGATGTACTAATCCACAGATTTTCCACCAAAATATAGATTTTAGTTTACCCAAATCCCCATGACTCGTTGTAGAATATTAGGTAAAATAACCACCCGTAATTGCCATGTTCCATTTTAGGATTGGGAGCATCTGTATGTTGATAATTCTAATTTATAACGATATTTCTGACAATTTTTTTTCAGTTGATGAGTTGTTTGTTTAGGATGCGCTTAGTTGCAACATTAACTCTACTAATAATTTTAGCCATCATAAAGGGAAACCAATTTTTTCAGACAGTACATTTATTATCATTGTAACCAAGCACATTTCTGTTTGACCATGGAGAAAGCAGGTGATGGCTAGAAATACCCTGCCATGTTTAACCTACATGAGGAGTATCTACTCCAAAAGCGGGGACAGATGTACTGGAAAGCCAGTCCTGGGAGCCCCCACAGTTTTCAAGTTCAGCAACTGGATCCAAAGTCAGCCTATAGGCTGCATTTGCTTCGGCGCTCTTCCGGGAAAAGCAAACAAAAACACAGAACAAGTTCAAGAATACATGACAGGGTTTCTTAAAGGCTATTTTGGATAGGCCCTAAAATACCTCTCTTAAAGTGATAAATGCCCTTTCAAGTTTAGGAAAATATTAACAGTGGTGACTTTATCTATCACCAACCCTGACACATTTTATCCTGGGGGCAGAGACTCATTCGATCTGGTGTACATCATAGTTGGAGAAAGGGGCCAATTGTGGGGAAGCTAAATCTATCCTAAGAACAGATTGTCCAACACTCAACTGAATCAACCTTCTTCTAACCCGATAAGTGGTTGTTATCTCGTTCTTGTTCATGTTATCAGGTTGTGCCATGATTTAATTGCTTTAGCTTTCTGCTTTTCGTTCATATGGTTTGGTTAGAACATGTTATTTCATTTGAAACTATTTACATCAGATTTATGCACACTAATGAAAGCATTGCATAACCCATTCTTTAATTTAGCATGCATAATACATTCTAAGCATTCTACTAGCTTTGTGAAATATTAGTTGTATTTTTTCTAAATTCATCATCTTTATTTGGGCGAAGCAGGTCCTTACTGTCAACCAAGTGGTTGAGATACTACTCAAATTCTTGGAAACAAGAGATTGGAAGATTTCCTTCTTAGTCAAATAATTCTTCATCTCAATTATCATCTTCTCAGTTAATGACAGTAGTACACGCTCACACAAGAAAGCGATGGAGAGCATTTGTGATTTTTTAACCAAGCGACACTTCCTTGAACACAAACATAAACAAAATCCCCTTTTTTTCAGACTTTATTTTTTAGATGGTTCGCAATTAATCATAAGAAATTCTATTTCACTACACATAGCATCATCATAAGATAATGATAAGACCTTACTTTCCAGAGTGAAGGATCATCCTGACGAATCCAACAAGCGGGACGGTGTCCTCCAAAATCCGGTCCTCCCAATCAACCCACTCCTCTTCTTCCCTTTGTTTGTAACTACTCTTCCCCTCACCCGTCAATCCTTCGTCGTCATCGGAGATCCCAGGCAAAGCCCCATTCTCAGTCGAATCATTGTCCTCGTCGACAGGTGATATAACGGGCTTTCTCAGCAAGTCCGGATCGTAGGCGTGCTGTCTCCCGACTCTGCTTCCGTCGGATCCAGTTTTTAGGGCTCGGAAGCGTGGTTGAAGCGGAGTTCGGTAGGACGGGAAGTAGAGAATCGAGGGAGAGAAATGGACAGAAATAGGGTTGAGAAGGAGAATCGGAGGTGAGTTAGAGATGGAAGTCATGACCAAAATTCTTCAATTACTGCTTCTGTTCTTCTACTTCAAATCTATGTTCTCTCCCGCTCTCATGTTCTCTACCTCACTCGCTCTCTGTGCGTTTCTTACTTGGATACAGATTGTTGGAGAGGAATGCTTTGACACTTAACGGTCTCTATGTCATCACTCGTCTTCTGCAAAAGCTCACAGATAAAGGTTCGTACTTATTTTGGTAGCTAACTAAGGTATACCTGATGTAAAAAGGGTCGTGATGTAACAAGGTATACCTGATGCGGAAGCGGCATTTTTGGTAGTCACGTCTGCCATCTGGGCCCACTGATCATATGGATGTTTAGCGGCTTTAGCCCACCCCCTTAGTAGACGAGTAAGACTTGTGCCACAAGATGTTGTGATGGAAGCCGGAGACAGCACTCAATACGAGCCACGTGGCACACGATCAAAGGGTGCTGACCGTATGGATGTTTGGCCAGTCCCTCGGTTGACCTACAAACCAAAAAATCAGCCTGATTAGTGATTTACAACCTTTGGATTTTTGCACCCAAATAACACTCAATAATGCTCAGATTCTTACCGTTAAAATCAACCCATGAAAATAACTTCAATCGAACTGGTTAGAAATCACTGATCGAGCTGATTTTTTTGTGTACCGGTCCACCGAGGGACTGGCCAAACATTCATACGGTCATCGTCCTCTAATAGTATGCCACGTGGCTCATATTAAATGCTGTGACCGGCTCCGCCACAACATCTTGTGAGACAAGTTTTACTCCTTAGTAGACATTCATACCAAAAATCAGGTTGTTTGATGATTTTTAGCCGTTGGTTTTAGTACTAAAAACAATGGTTGCATTAAACGGCTGTAATAACGTCTTAAAAATTACTAAAAAGTACTAAAATCTAATGGTTATAGATTACCAATCACGGTGATTTTTGGTATGTAAATCCACCAAGGGGTGGGATAAACATCCATGTGGTCAGTGGCCCAGATGATAGTGGTAAGTAACAAAAATCGTGCTTCCACATTTTAAAAAGTTTGAGACATACCTTGTCACATTTTAGTCGGAGTAAAACTTCGATCACTGGACAAATCTAGTATACAAACATTGTATCCACCATTGAATGCTCCTTGAAAAATGTGGTTTTAATTTATAAAATCTTTAAAAAAAAAACGTTGAAATAACACACTTTTCAAGGGACATCCAACATTACTGATAATGTTTGCAAACAGTTGCATACTAGATTTGTCCGTTCTAACAGATGCTTCTGTCACAATGCAAAACACGGGCTACGTGGCACACTCTTAGTGGACACTGACTGTATGGATGTTTGGCCAGTCCTTCAGTGGACCTCTAAACCAAAAATCAACCTGATTAGTGATTTCTAAGCGATTCGATTGAAGTTATTTTCATTGGTTGATTTTAACGGTAAGAATTCAAGCATTATTGAGCGTAGCTGACATGAGGAAGTTGACGTCGACTCTGATTGGCCGAACAATTTCGAAGGGAAAAATGCAAAAAAAATTTGCCTTTATCTGTCACTTAGAGCTAACATGACCCAGTTTATGTCAGCTCTGAACTACCGACGTGGACATAATCTCAATAAAAAAAATTTAAAATATTTTTAAATATTGCGTGTTTTGAGCTTCAATATAATGAAGCTTGAGCCGATCAAAACCACACCATCCATAGACTTTTATTTGGACTATATTTTTGTTTTATGTTTTCTGACCATCCAAAACACTTAGATTAAAATTGTTGATTGTTGAGAGATTTTCGAGAGAAAGATAATGGGCTGTTATGTGAGTTCTTAGACAAGAAAATATTAAATATGGAGAAGAAAAGCTTTAGCTTTAATATAGGGTATAGAGTATAGATTTCTTGCTGAGCTTTGCACAGCCTGACTCGAGCCTGGCCCATTAACGCCCTTGTACCATTTGTGTTCTTGAGGTACAAGAACGTTAATATGAACCATGGTAGAAAATCTTAGTCTCGGCCTTTGGATCGTCAAATCGGTCTTGACACCAACTTGGACGAGACAATGTGTAAAAGAGGGAGAACTCTTAACAGCTGAGACTTTGAACCATGTTATGGGCCAAGGAGATCCTCTTTCATACCATGTTTATTGTTAGGGCATTTTCGTTAAAAAAAAATAAAAGGAAAAAAGGGGGGATGTGGTGTCCATTCACAATTTGTGGGGTGCAAATAAGATTTCCAAGAGGTAATGATTGAGTTAGATTATTCAATGGTGAAAATTGACTTCCACCCCAGCTTGAAGAGCCCATCTTCATCATTTGTTTTCTTTTATTTTGTATATCTTTTCTTTGGGTTGGGATCCCTACACCCTCCTTATTGACTCCAAAATTTCCTCCCCTCTTCTCGAGTGTGGATTCCAAGAATCCAACGGTGGTTCTAAGTTCTGAGTTGGCATTCACTAGATTATCTTTTCGCCAGAGCATAACCACCCTTTGATTCTCGGAATCCATGCCCCAGAAATGGGGTGAAAATTTTGGAGTCAAAAATTGGTGGGAGGGGTTAACTCCTACTCAGTCAAGAATCTACTTGAATCAAGAAACACAATGTGAGAAAATGATATAATAATTAAGATAGTTTTTCAAGGAAAAACTCTCAACTAACAACCAAAGTTACCTCTTAATCTAGATCAGAGAGGAACGAAGTTTTGATCTTGCTGAAACTTAACCAAGGTTGCAACTCAGAACCGTAACGCACACCAATCACCCGAGTCGATCTGGAACTAAAAAATGCAGACCATCGAAGTCGATCTCCCACAAAAAATGTACAAAAAATCACCGAAGCCAGCAAGACAAGCACATAAGTAAGAAAGCAAGAACAATTATTTAGAGATGAAGAGCTCAAGAGAAGGCTAAGTGAATTAGTGAGATATGAGTAAAGGGAGAGGGGTATTTATAATCAAAGAGGGGGGGAGGGGGATGCGGGCTCGTGATTCAAAGATCACTCAAGATGGTCACCCGGTCATTTACCATCGGTCGCCTAGCCTAACAAGGTGTCCAGTCTCCTTGATCGGTTGATCAGTCATTTTCCTACTAGTCGCCCTGTCTCCAAGACCGGTTGACCGTGCATTTCCCTACCGGCAACATTGTTTTCAAGCCCAGTTGACCTGTCTGTTAGTTAGGCATATTTGGAGCATCCTACTTGTGAGAGTTTCTCATGATATTCCTGAGGGCTTCAATTATGTCCAAGTGGACTTCATATGGTTTTTCCAAGTTCATGACTCTTTAGCCCCGCTGCACGTCAAAGGTTGCCTCATTGTCGCTCTCGAAATCAACGAGACACGCTCTCCCAAGTATTCAGTAATAAATCATTAGAGGTTACATAAATAACTAGAGTTGTTCTGGAATTGACAACACAATGAGTATACTTACCGACTTAGTGCCCTGAAGTTAGACTGGAATATGAATTTCATGATCTTTAATTACTTTATTTCTAACAAGAAATTGGCCCCTGTATGTGAGATACAGGCTGCAGGTGACATCTTACTAGCTTGGGATTTCATCTTCCATCGAAACCTTAACGATGGAGAATCATCACAGGTGGCAAATATCCTCTTGATAGTGGGAGGTGCACCCTCTCTCAATCAAGTTGAAGATCTCAGAGGTTGAAACATGACAACAAAGGAAAATTCTCCGTGCGCTCTTTTTAAGAGGCAATAGAAGAGAATGAGGTAGTTGATTTCCTTGTGGCTAGGGTGTGGGCCAATAGAGTTCCCTCCAAAGTTCATTTCATGACCTGATGTGTGGCTCATGGTAGAGTTCAAAATATAGACCTTTAATGGAGGAGATGCATTGGTGTGGTAAATCATTGTCCATATGCTTTGAGAGTCGTGAATCCAAAGATCACCTCTTCCTGCACTATAGTGTGGCATAGGTGATTTGGTCAGAGTTTTGCAAAAATTTTAGCTTCAGTTGGGCTTGTCCCTCATCGGTCAAAGATTTACTTTTGGCTTGGCATTTCAAGGCGTTCGGCGAGCTAGGGAAGAGGTTGTGGGCTCTAACCCCGCTGGCTATTATATGGGGTATTTTGAGGGAGTGCAACTGCACACATGGTCTTTGAGGGTAGAAAGTCCTCCCTTGAAGCTCTTTTGATGGAGATTCATGGGCTAATTTTTATACACGATGGAATGATGTTAGATCTGAGGATGTAGTGTGTTTGGGTGGTTGTCTTTGTTGGAGTGATGTTTAGGTGCCTTGTAGGTGATAGATTGTTTGCTTGGGTTTTTTTCTTTTGCTTTCCTTCTTTTCTTTGTACTCTTCTTTTTGTGTCTTGGTAAGCTTTCTCAGCCTCCAAGCTCTTTTTTTTTTTTTTTTTTTTGTGTAACCAGCCTCCAAGCTCTTAATAATGCTCTTTTACCTTTAAAAAAAAAATTTTAAGTCTCGCGGACAGGGCCATCTTTACATCATGGTTTAAAATAATGCCATTTAAACGGTTTTAAGGGCCGTTAAAACGGTAACACCCCAAGCCCATTAACCATTTTGACATAGAGAAAAAGCGATCATTTTTTTTTCCCTTTTAACGGCCATGAAAATGTGAAAAAATTGCGTAAAAAATAACAGTTATTTCTGTTAAATTCTACTTTTTTCGTTTTTGAAAATTTGAATTTCAGCACCATTTTTTCCATTTTCGCATTAAATTTTTTAAAATCCGTTAAATTCCAATTCTAACAATCCGTTTTAACGGCTTTAACGGTAACACCCTCAGCCCGTTGTACCGTTAAAACGGCTTCTTTTAAAACTTGCTTTACATGGCGGAGGTAGGGTCCACAACGTTCATAACGGAAACTAAAAAATAAAAAAGAAAAAAGTGCTCCGGACCCCACCGCCATGACGATGGCGGCCAAAACTTCTAGGGAAACAACCAATCCAAGGTCGGAGTCGGACGACAAAAGCACAAGTGGTGAGGCCACACCATCATCCAGGGTGGAAACCACCTAATGCAAGGTGGTTTCTGTCATTAGCTTGGAATGAGTTTATCCTTTGTGTGGGTGAGCCAGTCATGACTGATCGGTCCAGCAGCGGTTTCCTTTTTTCAGTAGTCCCGGTTTTACCGCGTATATCGACTGAGCAACACCTTCATGTAGCCCAATTTTTTTGACGTTTAGAATTGATCGACGCGTGATGTTTTCCACTTTCCCCTCCCAAAAATGCGACGTGACACTTTTTTCGGACCCACTGACCCGTGACCCGTCGATGTATTGGCCTTGGATCTACACACCAAAAATAGGCTGATCCGTGTTTTTGGCCGTTAAATTTGATCATTTTTCACGAGGGATATGTATATGTGAGGGTCGACGGCAGCAAATTTTTTATATTAATGTGGACCAATTTTCAATGTGGTGCAGTGGATCGAACCGGCTGCCGCCAACCGTACACGGCAGTGGACCTCTAAGTAGAGAATATTCTGAAAAGTTAGAAATATTCGAGTGAAGCTTTGATGACAGCACGCAATATGAGCGCTCTCAGAGGACTCTGACCATATGGATGTTTTTCAAATCCCTAGGTGGACCTACATACCAAAAATCAGTTTGATTAGTGATTTCAAACCTTTGATCTTTGTACCTCAAATAATGGTCAATAATGCTCAAATTTCCACGGTGAAAGCAACCCATGAAATAATTCCAATCCAACGTCTAGAAATCACTAATGAGGTTAATTTTTCGTTTGTAGGTACGCCGAGGGATTTTCCAAACATCCATACGGTCAAACTTCAGAGTCCTCTAAGAGTGTGCCATGTGGCTCATATTGCTGTCATCAAAGTTTTACTCGAAATATTCTATTATACGTAGAAAATTGGTCAACACGAAACACCTCCTTTATAAACTCCTCTCCTTCCTCGGACCCAGAGAGAAAGAGCGAGCAGGTTAGATCGGTGCGCGAGGTCAGGCGACCTCCGCAGCCCAGCAAGCAAAACCCCGTTAGGGGGTGGGTCCATGTCAGAGCCCAAAGCGCCACCGCTCTACAAGCATCATTCCTGGTCATCCGATACGTATCGTGATGAGGCCTGGTTGAGACGGAAAGGCAACAATAGCAGGAGACGACGCAGCAAGAGCGTAACCGACGAGGACTTCGACGAGCTCAAGGCCTGTATCGAGTTGGGTTTCGGGTTCGATTCCCTCGATTTGGATAAAAAACTCTCAGATACTTTGCCGGCTTTGGGTCTCTACTACGCTGTTCACAAGCAATATAACGATAGCGTGTCCAAGTCATCATCGTCGTCGTTGGCCTCCGGGTCCGATGCATCATCATCGCCCTTAGGAAGCCCTCACACCATTCTCACTCCAGGTACGTAAACCCTCTCCTTCTCTACCCTTCCATATTGTTTCTGTGTTTAACGGAATCCAGATGATCAGAGCCGTTTGATTAGATGGCCTTACCCATACCGTTAGGAATCAGCAGTTAGATTAAACATTTCGTCGATTTTTTTCTTTCTTTACAATTGGAACATGCTTATTTGATATGGGTTGGGGTTACTTTCTAATATGCGGCGAATCCCAATCCTTGTTTTGTGTGTGATTGATGTTCAATTGATCCAACGGCTGAGATCATTCCGTTGGTATAAATTTTGTGATGAATATGAATTTTAACATTGAATCTCATTGGGTTTGTGAAGGTGATAATCCTGGGGTTGTGAAGACGAGATTGAGGCAGTGGGCTCAGGTGGTAGCTTGTTCGGTGCGGCAATCTTCCTGATTTCAGGCGAAGCAAATTATGAATAGAAGAAAATGACTTTTCTCATCTTATTTTTACTACTATTTGTTTAGTGTAAAGACTAAACTACATGATTGAAATTAAAAATGGCGTTTCTCAAGTGGGGAGGACAAAAGGTTTGCTGAGAGGACAAAAGTTTGATCCACCGGCTCCCCCCTTGGTGGTCCTACACATAAAAAAAATCTGCGTGAATGATGATTTCTAGCAGTTGGATGCTAGCATTTTTTTTCCCTTCATGCTTGGATTCATGAAGCCCGTGATGAAAAAAAAAAACGCTCGAATCCAATGGCTAGAAATCACCAATCAGGTTGATTTTTGGTGTGTAGGGCCATCCAGAGGTGGGCCAAACATCCATGGGTAGGTGGGCCCAAAAAAAAGAGGATGGTGCATGTTGGGATATTAGTTAATTTACTTGCATACCAAAAATAATTAATTTATGAATCAAGACGTGTGTTTCTTAAAGATAGTTGAAGCCTTTCATTTGTGCAAATGATTATGGCCGCGCTATTCTCTATATCAATCAAGCTTGGACTCGATCCAATCTCTCATCGTGCTTACATTACACAATGGAGACAAGTACCTAAACATTCAAGCATTTTTGAGTTTTAGGCCCTGTTTGGTATCTTGCCTGTAGTTTGCAGAAAAATGTTTGTAGGCAAATATTTGATAATCAAATGTTTGCAATGCCAAATATTTGTTGAAAAAATATCTGTATGGTTGGGGAGGGGAGAGCTATAGCCTCTAAGGCTAATTCTTTTGTGACTCCTCTTTGTTGGACCTCAGACCCACCTTCTTGGTTGTCCCGTATTATATCTGAAGAAGGTGGCCATGGTCCCGTATTCCTTTCTCAATTAGCAAAAACATTAATCCACCAAATAGGAGTGAACTAGTCACAACGAGTTAGAGAAACAAGGAGCGGTTAATGGGGGTTACTAGACTGGTTTTAGGAGATGAGATTAAGATTAGATTTTGGGAGGATAATTGGCTTGGGGATATTTGTTTAAATGACGCTTCCCTCACGTGCATTCTAAAGGTCCATCGATTGTTTTTGGAAAAGTTCTTCTATGGAAGCGCAGTGGGACTTAGATCTCAGGAGACATCATTTTGAGTGGGAATGTAGGCATAACTAGGCATTGTGGGCTAAAAGAGGTCTAATGGGCTTGACCCTCAATGGCCTAAAGGCAGTATAGTTCTAGATGGAAGGTTAATGGGCCTCAATGCAATTGGGCCCAAATGGGTTCTCTTGTTAAGGAACCACGTGGCCCGAGCCTTCGCCCAAGCCACATGACCTAACTCCCAATTTGGAATGGGCCTCAAAACTGAACTAAAGTTCGTCCACCTTAGCGCCCTTACTCGGGTGATAAGCACGCACGTTACTAAGCTCACCGTTAACTGGAAGACGAACCTGTGGAGCTCGTCATATAATGTGAACCTGATTAAATTCCTAGTGGGAGCGAGCTCGACCGCCAGCAATTAGAAGATGAACTTAAAGAGCTAGCCAAAAATCCATACAATCAGTGTCCTCTAAAATGTGATACGTGGCTCATCTTGTAGGCGGTCGCTGGTCAGACAAGTTTTACTTGTCTTAGAGAGAGATTTCTCTCTTCGGGGTGTGCCCCGACTAGGAGTCTGCCATGTGCTCCAAAGATCAATTGCTAATAAGGAATAACATCAATCATGAATTGTTTTGTGGTGGTTAGTTGGACATTATGAGACTGGTGTTCATGTCATAGCAAGGGTAAGTGGAAATGAAATTAAGAAAAAATAAAATTGCAATATATAATTACTTCGTAGTCCTACCTATTTTTCTGGTTTTCTAATTGCTCCTCTACCCTGTCGAAATCTCTAATCTCCCCGCCGGTAAAATATGAAAAGTGTAAACCTAGGTTTTATCCTCTTCACCGTGAGATAAAATTGGTTGGTTTCGACGCCCCTTCACCGCAAAGTGTGAGAAAAGGAGAGAAATATTTCCTTGTGATAGTTTTTTTAATCAAGACTTCACTCAACACTGAGAGAACAAGAAATCATTTTGTTTTTGTTTCTGCACCATTTTTGTTTTGTGGTGTTTGGTGATGAGAAGTGGACTCCTGAAACGGGAAAAATGCTTTCATCTCGTCACTTTTTTGGGTTCTGCTAAACAACACCCATTGTTTCCACCTCCCTCTTGAGATACTGGTCTATGAGTGCCACATCAACATATATACTTTGGCAGACATGAGGCCATATAGTCAAAATCCATCATTCGATGGGTTTCCACCTATACGTCCAAATGAGAGATTTGAGTAAATTGGATGGTTCTGATCAAGGTTTAAAGGGGACCGTTATAACGGTATAACGGACTGGGGGCGTAACCGTTTTTTCTGTTATAACAAAAAAAACGCTCGGGCAAAAACGGAAAATAACAGAAAAAAATGGCGCTGAAATTCAAATTTTAAATTTAAAAATTTGAATTTCAAATTTTCAAAAATGGAAAATAATGGAAAAATAACTGAAAATAACGGAAAAAAAATGAAAATAACGGCCGTTTTTTTTCACAAAATTTTCCAGAAAATAACGGTCGTTATTTTCGTTATAACGGAAAAATAACGGCCGTTATTTTCATTATAATGGCCGTTATTTTCTGGGTGTTTTAACGGTCCATAACGTAACGGGGTAGGTCCGAATCCGTTATAATGGCCGTTTTTTAAACCTTGGTTCTGATCATCCTCTTTTGCTGATTTTTGTCCTATTAGACTTAAGATGCTTTGACAGTGCTCTGGACTAGGGGGGCGGCTGCTAAGCATCTGGATCGGGCTTGGGCTTGGGCTTTGAAGTTGAGCCTGTGGCCTGCTGAGCAGACAGCCCTGCTCGGGTAGCGACCCAAGAAACTGCTTTAATGGGTTTTGCGGCCCGCAAACACTCGCAAGTTGGGTTAGAGCCTTACGTGGACCCAACAACAATAATGATTGAATTGGAGACACCTAAGTCGCATACAACACCATGATAGGACGTCGATCAGCTGGTGCTCATTATTTCGCAATCCGCATCATGAAGATGCTGTAATTAATAACTCAATAGAATTTGTAGATCATGTGGAAGATAGCCAATGTGTCCATCGACTCCATCCACCATGTAGACAGTGCAGGTGAGCTGTGGTCAGTTCACAACTGGCGCCAACAAGCACCACTATGCTCAACTGCTTACAGTTTATAAAAGGCAATTGCAACTGTAGCTGACGTCCGTGGTACTTGATGATGACGTGAGCACTAGTGCCATGGAAACAACTCGAGCATTACCCTGGATACTATTGAGTAGGGTGCGTTTGGTTGAAAAAATGTTATAACGAAAATAATTGGTTAAAAAACTAGTTTAATGACTGAAAATGGGCTTAAAGCCTTAAATAAGGTTTAAAATAATAAAAACTAACAGGGGTAACAGGGTTGGACTTTGGCTGTTATTCACCTTTATAACGCTGTATACCTTTTGTATTTTGGAATGTCAACAATGGCCCTAAAATAACAGAACAGGGGCTAATATGACGGTGATAATGGTAAACAACAAATTCAAAATTATTTTAAATTTTGTCGTCTCGAGAGTTTCAAATTTGAAATTTTAAACACCTGCTGGAGCCCATATGGAGGGTGGTTCAACTCATGGTTTTAAAAACGGCTGTTTAAGCGGTAACGCCCCAAGCCCGTTACTGTAAAAATCGTTAAAACCCATTTTGACACTTTGAATTTAACAGCTGTTTTTTTTCGTTTTAATGGCTGTTAAAAGTTAAATCCATTTAAACGTCCGTTAAAACCGTTTAAATGGCCGTTAAATTCTAGAAAATTTTGTGGAAAAAATGCCGTTAAATCCATTTTTTCCATTTTTCTGTTAAATTCCGTTAAAATCTATTTTTGTCCCTTGGCCGTTACAATCCGTTTTAACGGTAAAGCCCCCAGTCCGCTATACCGTTAAAACGGCCTCCTTTAAATTAAACCTTGGTTCAACTCATTTTCCTTCCTTCAAAGAATACCACACAAAAGACAAGTACGGCGGATAGGACATAAACACAACACGTGAATGGCATGCACCGTGAGGACTGAGGAGATTTGCACTTATGAGACTACAACCGTCCATGTGCATCGGATGGTTAGAACAAAATGGTCAATGCGCATTAGTGGCGGAAATGAATTGAAATTAAGAATGGGTTGCTCTAAATAATGAGGTGCATGTGTTAATTAAGAATATTAGATCTGTGGTTCACAACAGGAGGTGGGACCTTGGGTCAAATCTGCTGGATTGTAATTGCTCTGAGATACATATCAAAGTAGGTGAGATGGCGAATCACATGGACCACTTACAGGCTTGCTGCCTCAGCTGCCAAGTTAAACAGCATTCTGTCCATGTAGAAAATCTAGCCTAAGGCCAAATTTTGCCTGTGGTCCTGTGGGGTGAATAAAAATGCACCACATGGCACATTCTTTGGGCTCAATGACCCATGAATGGTTGAGTTTTCCCTTGACTGACCAACATACCAAAAATCAGCCTGATTAGTAATCTCTAGCTAATTGATCTAAGTACTGAAAAAATTACTCGAATCAACCGTTAAGAATCACCCCATGAAAAATGCTCGAATCCAATGGCTATAGATCACCAATCAAGGTGATTTTTAGTAGAGCGGTCCATCAAGGGTACTAGGTCAATCACTCATGGGTCAGTGAGCTTGAAATGAGTGTCCTACATGGTGCATTTTTATGTTCCCCACATGGCCACAGGAAAATTCGTCTCAGGCTAAATTTTTACCTTGTACATGATTTTCAGAAAACCTGTCCCACACATGGTACACTTCGATCCAGGCTGTCCAAATGTTGGGTCACCCCTGAGATTGACAACAAACCAAACTTCTTCAATGTTTAGGTGAATGTTAAGAAATTATTAAGAGCCTTTAAGATTCGAGTGAACGACGTTGCGGGATCGGCCGAATCCATATGGATCTTGGGGTTGTCTCCCCCGAGACAAGCTATTCGCTATAAGAGGGCTCACGCTCCCAAGTGCGGCAACCCAACCCGATCCCGATCCCGTGTTGGAAATGGATCGGCGCCGACAGATCCCGAGATCTTGATCGATGTTTCGAAATCAATCTTAGTGAAAAAAAAAGTGCATTCGTGGCATTCAATTCAAACTGGTAAGTGTTAGCTATTAAACTAGCCACAAACCGAACTTGAAAGTCATTTTAGAGGATCCCAACCATCCAAGTATGGACGAGCTTTCATTTGGTTGATCCTAACCATCTAACTTAAAGATTAATAATATATATGGTTCTTACAAAGTCAAATTTTAGTCTTGCCTCCCTTGACCATTGACTTAATTTGATCAAGTCAGATGTGATAGGCACATCTGTTAGTGGATACTAGTGGGGGTAGCACTTGTGCTCCATATAATGTTCATGTATAGATGGTGTTTTAAGTTATTCATTGAAATGCATGTCAAGAAAAAAAAAATCTTTCCGTGGGCCAGAAGATGAGATGTAACAACTAAATTCTCTCTTAACCAATGTGTCGGCAACCTCTCTTTTAACCAGGGTTAACCAGGGGTTTGACTGTTACGTGCCGCTTTTAATTTGGCTATATTTGCATATTCTAAGAGCATCTCTTGTATGTCGTCATCTTCATTGCGGAAGAAGCTTAATCCTGACGAAGTTGCTCTGAATGTGGATGGTGCATCTTTCAGCCGAAGTATCAACAGTGGTAGAGGTGTGATTGGAGATCTTGATGGTATAACCTTCTTATAGCCTTCCACTCGTTTTATGGAGAGGGGGCTAATAATTAATTTAGCTGAGCTTAGAGCAATCCTTGATGGGTTGAAGCTATGCAAGAAAATTGGTCGTCATAAAGTTAATATTCAATCGGATTCGAAGCTTTTGGTTTCCTGGATTACTAAACTCAATCTCATTCCATGGCATTTGAAACCTTGGTGGTGGAAAGTCTTGGATATCTTAGAAGAGTTCGATTGCTCTATCAAGCACATCTATAGAGGGTCTAATTTAGCAGCAGAGTACATGGCCTCCTTGCAGGATCGTACATGGAATTTAAAGACTCTGTCCTTCCAAACTTTTTGGTCTCATGACTCTCGTTGAACTGGATAAGATTGGTACTCCTTACATTAGAGCTTTGGCTTGCACTTGTAATTTTTGTTACCATGTATACACCTGTTTCATGTGGCAACGGGAGTTTAGACTTTAAAATAGTAATAGATTTATCGCGTTTATTTGACTTTAAAATCGTAATGGATTTTTGGCATTTATTGATAAGATTGACTCTATATTGGGTCACCAATCAATCAGATCCGATATCCGCTTGGACCGCCTGTGAATTCCTTCATTGAGAACTTATGGGATCTGGATAGAGTGATTTATATTGGTTCGGCATTCTATAGATCTTGATCCCACCTGGATCCAACCCATTGACAACCCTAATTTGGCAGGAAAGGAATCTTCGGAACGGGACCCACTGATTTGACGGTGTGGGTGATAATAACGTACCGTAATACTGTTGGAGTCCATTTTTACTAACGAACGTCCGTATGAGACACGTGGATAATCTTAGATGCCCATCTCTAGGTGGACTGATACACACAAAAAAATCCTGATTGGTGATTTATAAACATTGGATTTGAGTCTTCTTTGTGGGTTGATTTCAAGTGTGGATTCAAACATTATTTGGGATAATCAGATCCACCGTTAGAAATCACTTGAAGGGCTGATTATTTGGTCTGTAAGTCCATGTAAAGATGGGCCAAACATCCATAAGGTCTGTAGCCTCTAAGAATATGCCACAGGGCTCATAAACATCCGTGACCTTCGGTGATCAAAGACGTCCGTGATCAAAGTCTTCCTCGACAAATTGTGGATTAGTTTGAGTAAGACTTTGATGATAGGATGCAATATGAGCCACGTGGCTCACTCTTAGAGGATTCTGACCGTATGGATGTTTGGCCACTCCTTAGGTGGACCTACGAACAAAAAATAAGCCCGATTAGTTCTACGTGTTGGATTGGAATTATTTTCATGGGTTGATTTTTTTTTTTTTTGTAATTTTCATGGGTTGATTTTAACCGTGCAAATTTGCGCATTATCGACCATTAATTGAGGTACAAAGATCTAAAGGTTTAAAATCACTAATCGAGCTGATTTTTGGTTTGTAAGTCCACCTAGGTATTGGAAAAGCATCCACACGGTCAGAGTCCTCTAAGAGTGTGCCACATGGCTCATATTACGCCCTGTCATTGGCCTCAATGACAGGATCAAAGTTTTACTCCATTTGTTTATGGGTCGTGATGTAACAAGGTATACCTGAGATCTTTTCATTTGCGGAAGTGGCATTTTTGGTAGTCACCACTGCCATCTGGGCCCACTGACCGCATGGATGTCTAGCCCACCCTTTAATGGATATTCATACAAAAAATCAGCTTGTTTAATAATTTTTAGCCGTTGGTTTTAGTACTCAAAAGATAGTTGTATTCAACGGCTATAAGAACGCCTTAAATGGTGCTAAAAAGTGTTAAAATCTAATGGTTATAGATTACCAATCAAGGTGATTTTTGGTATGTATATCCACCAAGGAGTGAGATAAACATCCAAGCGGTCAGTGGGCCCAGATGGCAGCGGTGACTACCAAAAATGCCGCTTCCGCAAATGAACAGTTTTATGGTAATCATCACTCTGTCATCGCAACGTCGTTATAGATCTCCGCCGACAGTCTCAAGGCAAGCTTTATTGTTTCAACTTTCAAGTAAATTTAAGAGTAGTGATCACATGGTCCAGGGTCCACGGACAACATCCATGATGCATGGTGCTGTCATTTTTTTCATTGGTCAAGTGTAATTATGGCCAATAACAAGACGACACCACTGTGCACTATGGACGTTGTCCATGAACCTCAGACCATGTGATAAATACTCAAAATTTAAAACCTTTACCATTTTCAATAAATCCGAGGAAACGATGGCGTCGGTCTCACTCCATTCCCCCCAAAAAGAAAAACAAGATATAAACAGTACGTGTGACAGTCGTATTTAAATGACAGTTCATTCTCCTTCGTAGCGATCGCTTTCTTCCATGTCCCCTTACCTCCTCTCTTTCACCCACTCTCAGAGACAGAAAGAGAGAGATCTGGCAGCATTGGAAATGATGAATGTCAGGTGCTCGATAGCCTGGAAAGTTCCACAACCGTCAACTCGTTTCTTTCATTCAGATTCTTCCAACCTAATCTTTCATTCTTTCTCCATTAAAACACACATTTCGCCTTGGATCATGCTCTCTGATTCCTTCTGGACTTAAAAAAAACCCTAGATCTGATCCCATTTAGGTTCAAAAAATGGAAGGTGGTGACGCTGGAGCGAAGCTCGGAGCTCTAAACTTTAAAGAAGATCGTAATGGTGGTGGACAATTGGGACTAGAGTCGTCGATTTTAGGTCCTGAAATCTCTGTTTCTTCGCCTGTAACTAGACAGAAAGCCGCTGCTGCTAAGCAGTTTATCGAGAATCATTACAAGAACCATCTGCAAGGCCTTCAGGATCGCAAAGAGAGGTAGTACAATTGAATTCATTTAGTTTTTAGCTGAGTAGATTTTATACGAGTTGATGGAGTTTAAGAAGTTTGTTTTTTTTATTTAAGTTAGGCTCTATCACAGTCAGGATACTCAGCGTAATGTAGCTTCATATTACTCTGTTTCAGACGTCGAGCGCTTCAAATGAAGGCACAAGAAGCTCAAATTTCAAATGAAGAACAACAAGTGATGCTGAGGAATTTGGAGCGCAAAGAGACTGAGTATATGAGATTGCAAAGGCATAAAATCGGAATTGATGACTTCGAGCAGTTATCATTAATAGGGAAAGGTGCATTTGGTGAGGTATTTGAGAATCGATATAAAATAAGGAGAGCCTTTTGAATTACTTCCGATACAGTAATAAGTCGTGCAATGTTTTCTTTTGATAAATTGCTAGATTGTGCACTTCACAAATGGTCTTGTATTTTGTTCCCAGCTCAAATTTATGGGATGTAATACCTAGGAATTTTTTTCATTATACATGCATCTCAGAAAAGGTCTTACATGAGTCTCATGAATAATATAAACGTAATAAGAAAATTCCAATGAACTCTTTGTTAAAATGCCCATGGTATGGGGAAGTTTTCTGTATCCATTATATTACTAAGACATCTCTTTTCATCCAATAGGACTAAAGAGGGGGTTCATCAATCCCAGGAGCAAACGCACTGTTCCTGTAGAGTTGAATAAAGGATACAGATATGGAACCATCCTCTGGATAGAAGACACCACATCCAGACTTGAGGGGGAAACCAGGAATTTTGGGTCTGTCTTCAGTTTTTCTTCCAATAAACTTTCTGATTTTTGTGATAATGATGCTATGACTATGGGTCAAGAAAGGCCATTAAGGACATGACACTGGGCAAATTGTACTTTAAAGTTTAGATCATGGTTTCAAAATCATACTTGGAACAAAAATCAGTAGATTCCTTAGTTGATTTGGCTGAGACTTCCAAAAATCGTCCATGTTCTGAACTCAGTTACTGGTCAAACTAATGGACTGGGCCAAGTTTTGAGTACCAATTCTGAGTATCTCATTGTAATTTTATTTATATCTTCCTCTCTTGCAATAAAAGTGTTATTTTATCACAATAGTTATATATTGTTCAGCCATTTTTCTTTTCTTGCCTTACAAAATAGTATAATACGCATTAGTCCTTGATCAACTTGTTCAAGGACTTATACCCCTTCAATGTGGCAAATTTATCTGTTCATCTCTGAAGCTGGTCTCTGTGGCCTTACTATTTCCATAGGAAATTTCTCTTGCCTTTCTGTTATTTTTCCTGATGCTAAAACATTATATTTTAAGTTTATGCAATGTCTGTTCTGTTATCATGATTTGGACTTGAGCCATTACATCTTAAAAGGAAGCAGTGATTATACTAACCACTGCTTTTTCATTAAGGTCCCGTATGACTTTACTTAGTTTAATGGCAGTTGTGGAAATGCTTTATAGCATGACTTTTAAGTGTAATTCTCTTTTTATCATGCAAATATAGATTACAGAGTAAATATTGATGTGATTCATTGTTACAGTGATTGTTTTGCAGCTGGAAACTTTCTTTTCCTGATATTACTCTTATGCATTAACTGTATGACTATCTCAGGTAAGGCTATGCCGTGCTAAAAGCACAGGAGAAATTTTTGCCATGAAGAAATTGAAGAAATCAGAGATGCTTAGTCGTGGACAGGTGAATAATTCTCTAGCTCTCAAAGAATGATGCCACTTGAAGTATTCTGTGGTAACCCTGTCAATGTAGGGGACGTTTGCGGAATCTCTTTACCATCTAACAGATTCCTTAATTTTATGTTATACAGAATATTTTCAATGTCTCTAATCTCTATATGTTTATCCCATAATTAGTCAGGTTGTCCCGAACATCATTGATTTTCCATGTATACAGTAACATTATTGTAACTTTGTGAGATTATAAAACATAAAATCAGATAGATAGCAGGTCTACAATCATGGGACAGCTTGGTCGAGAAGACTTACCATTTGAAAGGCTAGTACAATCGGCTGAGGTTAAATGTTTTTCTTCTTTCTGTTCTAAAGTCCTATTGGGATTCCGCTATTAGGGTTGTTTGTTTGGTCAAGAAGTATGATATATCAGTCATATGGTTGAGTATCCTTTCAACTTTAGATTATGAAACGATCACACTGTATTCCAAGAAATCTGGTTCTTCTCATTGAGGTAATGAAGTGTGAAATTTTGGCTGTGGTTCATGAGTAACCCATATTCCACCTGCCCAGGACAGCAAAGAGGAGTCATATCAACACCACACTTCATAGTTCTAGACTTCTAGTACAGCAAGAAAGCTACATCGCTATCTATGAATTTGAAATTCTTTTTTTTTTTTCGATCAGTAAAGGATATTTATTAAAAGGAGGGCTGAGGGAGCCCAACAAAACTATACAACAGAAGCAAAGAAAGAGAAGAGAAGAAATCAAAAACAGTCCCACACTTTGTGAGATTATAAAATATAAAATCAGATAGATAGCAGGTCTACAATCATGGGACAGCTTGGTCGAGAAGACTTACCATTTGAAAGGCCAGTACAATCGGCTGAGGTTAAATGTTTTTCTTCTTTCTGTTCTGAAGTCCTATTGGGATTCCGTTATTAGGGTTGTTTGTTTGGTCAAGAAGTTTGATATATCAGTCATATGGTTGAGAATCCTTTCAACTTTAGATTATGAAACGATCACACTGTATTCCAAGAAATCTGGTTCTTCTCATTGAGGTAATGAAGTGTGAAATTTTGGCTGTGGTTCATGAGTAACCCATATTCCACCTGCCCAGGACAGCAAAGAGGAGTCATATCAACACCACACTTCATAGTCCAAGTACAGCAATAAAGCTACATTGCTATCTATGAATTTGAATTTATTTTTTTTTTCGATCGGTAAAGGATATTTATTAAAAGGAGGGCTGAGGGAGCCCAACAAAACTATACAACAGAAGCAAAGAAAGAGAAGAGAAGAAATCAAAAACAGTCCCACACCCACCAACCGACCGCCCCACACCCACCAATCATCAAATTCTTTTTCAGTTAGCGTTTTCTATATTATGGACTAATATTTCCTTTTAGGATAAAAAATTCTCGTCCTATAAAATATTTTCATTTATATGAGAAAGATTGTAAGTGTTCTAACTTCTAACACGTGAAAATCCCTTTCATTTTTTTAAAAAACTCTGCTCCTGTGAAATCTTTGCATTTGACCATTAACTGTTCATTTAAAAAATATCATGAGCAGACTCAAGATTCAGCCAAATTGATTTGATTCTGTTAAGATTTTTCTCAGTTTTAACATATTACTTGATCTTATATTCAATCACGAATAACTTGACATATCTTCAAAAGCTAACTTCACCACGAACCAAAGTGATGCAGTAAGCTTTTGACAAATACTCAACCAGATTGATTTGATTCAACAAATAATTACCACCACTGGCCTCTTCCACAATCAATCTTGAAAGATCACTAGGAAAGTCAGCAGGATAAAAAATATTCTGATTTACATTTTGATGATAAGAAGCATGCCAGCTGTTTAATTAGTCCAGAAGTCAAAGGAAACTACCAAAAAAGTGCTCCTTTTGTACCTATGGCATCCAAAGAAACTGGCGTGGACCAATCATTGACCTGCTCAGCTGGACCAAACATAATTCTTGTACATTATAAACACCTTACATGGGGTCTCCCCAAAAGGTGATAACTTTGTCATTTGGACTTGTTCAGTTTACTTGCCAAACAATTAGTCAAAGTGTCATGGCCCGCATGTATATGTACCATGAACAGTATTATTGTCGATATGTATTAAATCCGTCTATTTGAATGTTCTCCTGCAAATATGAACTTTTTTATTACATTATAGCATGTGAAGATAACCTTAATTGAAACAGTTGCAAACTGATGCAGCCTGATCTCTGAGGTCAAGTTCATTTCTTTTGTTTGATTCATATATTTCATATATTGTTTCATTCCCTTCTCTTTTTCCTTTCTTCCTATTTCAGGTTGAGCATGTTAGATCTGAAAGGAACTTGCTTGCTGAGGTTGATAGCCGGTGTATTGTAAAACTTTTCTATTCATTCCAAGATTCTGATTTCTTGTACCTTATCATGGAGTATTTACCTGGTGGCGACTTTATGACTCTTTTGATGAGAGAGGATGTTCTTTCTGAAGATATTTCACGATTTTACATGGCAGAGAGCATTCTAGCTATTCATTCTATTCACCAGCATAATTATGTTCACAGGTATTAAGCTAGTGATTTTGTAGATCTGTAAAGTTACTCACCTTAGAAAATCGTGTCATCTATAATTGCTAACAGTTTTCGATACTATAGTGATTTTGATGCAAGTAAGGAAGTTTCAAGTATACCACAGCCACGAGCAGACAGCTCCTTTTCCACAGAAGGAAAAACTCATGCAAAAATTCCGAAGTCTGAAGTTTCTATAACTCAATATCTAATCTCCATCATTCACTATATATTTTAATCTAATCACAATCATCTATAAAGTAGTAACTATGATTCAAGGTATCGTAACAACTCTAACCATCTTGGCCGAGATGTCTCATTCCGGTAAGGTACCAAGATGATACATAGGGGTATGTATCACCTCGTACCACAAAATTAATTTAAGTAAAACCTTGTTTTTTTAGTATACGTACCTTTTATAACACATAAAAGTTAACTACATGTTTTTTTGTTTAATTATGTATTAAAAGTAGTTTTCTTATTTTTGCATATCGAGATGTACTGTTTTTTCCTATGTCTTGTTCTGTTAACTCATCAAGATGTTGAATGAGACCAAGATTTTAAATCTTGCTACTAACCAATATGACCTAATTGATCAACCTACTAACTGGAAACACTCAATATAGAAATATCAATTGTCTAAAATCTAGAATGTATGATCCTAGAAATATTTTTTCCTGCCAGTAGTTAAGAAAAATGCTGCTGTTATGATGATTATTGTTATCTCATACCTCAGGCTGACATCATCACTCTAGGGTCTGGGATAACTCCATATCCTGCTCTCCTATTTTCCTGTCAGATGTCTTTGTGTTCACACTGCTGCTCCTTAAATCTGACTGTTTGGTCCTTCTTGATGCGCCCTTGTTAGACTTGGTGAATAGAAAATGTAGAAAACTATACATCTTGATTCATGCATTCATATGCTTTAATTTGAAGTAAAGTTGAACTGTAGCCTGTTCACAATTGAGAAACTTTTTCTAATGGATTGTAGATGCACTCTGAATCTTGAGATGTTTGCAGAGACATAAAGCCGGATAACTTGTTACTGGACAAAAGTGGTCACGTGAAACTCTCGGACTTTGGCTTGTGCAAGCCTCTGGATTGTAAATATTCAACAATGTTATTGGAAAACGAAGTCTTCACCATTCAAGAATCAACAACAATTGAAACAGCAGAACATCCTGGGTGTGACAGAGCCCCTTGGCTGATGCCAAAAGAACAATTACAAAAATGGAAACGCAATCGTCGTGTATTGGTAACAGTTTCACCCTTACTCTGTCATCCACTTTTGTTTTTCAAGTTGTGAGTCTGCCAATTAATTTTCTGTGCTAAGGAAAATTATTTGATATTTATTACTTTAATATACAGACTGGTCATACTTATCAGAACAATATATTCTATTTTATCACTGTGTTTCTGCTCTGCAGGCTTATTCTACCGTGGGAACTCTTGATTATATGGCACCTGAAGTGTTGCTGAAGAAAGGTTATGGAATGGAGTGTGACTGGTGAGTCACATCTAAAGCTTTTATTTATTTTTCAGTGTGTACAAAATCATTGTATTTTTTTAATGATAAATAAGAAGAATCTGATGCTACTCACTCAGACTGACCATCTTATTGTGTTGAATGTAACATTGTCCAATATATTTTTGCCTTGGTCCATGCAACATTGTCATCAACCTTTTATAGGTGATACATTAATCAGAATCTCTCAGTTTCCTTGTTGGCCAACAGAATATCCATATGTGATTGTGAATTATACAAGGTCTTCATGACACTTGATTGCACCTTCAGTTATTGAAACCTATGGAAAATGCCACTCCTGTTCTTAATTTCTTATTTAGGAGAACATTTCATGTTTTTAGTAATTCATTATGTTTACATGTATCTATTACTTTTTAGTTTGTTGTCTTATAAATTACTTGTATATTTAGTATTATACAGTAGTATATCATCAATATTACACTTCTTTTTCTTAGTGAGACTCATACTTACTTCAGATTGTGGAGAAGTACTCGTCAAATGCTTGGAGCCCTAAGATACTATATGCAAGGTGGTTAAGGGCGCAAGGCGCACTTAAGGCGCTAGGACCCTTGGCGCCTAAGGTGCAAGGTGAGGCACATGCCTGATTGAAGCGAGGCGTAGTATTAAAAATTATAATAATAAATATAAAAAATTAAGAAAAATAACGTCATAAAATAACAAAACAGGTAATCATTAGACCATAAAACATAAAAGATAGCAAATGTCCAAAATCTCAAATAACCCAAAAGCAGTTCTAGTTAACATTGTCATTACCTAAATACAAAACAAGTAATCAAAAATCCATAAAACAGAAAAGATAGCAAATGTCCAAAATCTCAAATAGCCCACAATTAGTTCTAGTCAACATCGTCGTCATCTAAAATATAATCATTAGCTTTATCCCCATCACCATCGGGTGTGTTAGCCTTCTCAATATATTCTTCTTTTTCTGTCTCCTCCGAATTGGCCTCTTCCTCTTCCAGCTCCCTACTGAAGCCCTTGCCCTTATTCTTAACCTTGATTGTGATCTAGTATTTGATGTTGATTCACCAACTCCAGCAGCTCTTGCAACAACACCCCATTTCAAGCTATCATCCTCAAATACAAATTCATCTTCTGCTTCTCCACCTTCTGTTTCCATCTCCCCAAGTAGCCATTCATTGCTTTCATCAATGTCTTTCAATGAGCTACGATCAATTGTATATCGCCTATCATACCGCTGCTTAAGATTTTGGTCGTATTTCACATAATAGAGTCTAGGGTTTTCTTTTTCTTTATGAGTAGAAGAGAGACTAGGTTGTAATTGTATTACGTGTAAAAAGAAAAAATAACATGTAAAAATGAACAACTTATTAAGTTGCAACAAATTAATATAATAGGCCAAAGTATATATTTTTTACAAAAAAACATGTATTTTAGTGAGGTGCGCGTCTGATGCGCTTGGAGCTTGGTCTAAGGTGTGCTCCTTACTAAACGCGTCTCGCCTTGACCCTTCTAAGGTGCTTTAGGTGCGCCTTGTGCCTTGACTACAAAGACTATATGGATATAATAGTTTTAATATATCAAGTACTGACAAGCTAACGAACCTTATTATGGAGTGACATTGGAATCTATACAGATTTCTGATTGGCTTCATAACCTAGGACAACTCCTACACTACTAACTGAAGACTACATGCATCTATATGTTAAACAGACTCATTCCTTCTAGATATTATTCTACAATGAGTTTGTCTGGAAGAGAACTTTGTATTTCCATCCTCATGGGGTTTCATTCAGTTTATTGGGTCTGGTATCCAAGAGAAATATGTTTCACAAAACATAGTACGAACAAGATCTTTTGGAGCTTGTTCCAGTGTTTGTCTACGTAATACATAAGGAACTTGATTTCATGTTCATGTCATTCTGATTTATCTTCTTAGAAATGTGAATTATGATATATTTATTTGTTCTAAACTTGTGTATGATCTTATTTGTTTATTATTCAGATGACTACAATAGAAAATTGGCATGAAATTGGTATGGCCCTAAAATGTATACCTATTCATCTGTATTTAGATATTTCTCTTAAGATAATTTATATAATTTTATGTGCACTTTAGGTGGTCTTTGGGGGCAATCATGTATGAGATGCTTATAGGCTATCCTCCCTTTTGTTCGGACGATCCAAGGATCACTTGTCGGAAGGTAATTTATATTTAAAACTAACTTTTTATTTCACCTAAGGTATGCTTTTTTTTCATTTGACTCCCCAAACATGACAAATAGATTGAATGTTTTTGTTGTATATCAGATAATTAACTGGAAAACATGCTTGAAATTCCCCGAGGAACCAAAAATATCACATGATGCTAAGGATCTGATCTGTCATTTACTCTGTGATGTTGAAACAAGGCTGGGGACCAGAGGTGTGGAAGAAATAAAAGTAAGTTTCTTTTTTGACAAATAACTATAGTCCTGCATATTGGTTTTAGAAGGAAATCCAGAGATTGCTAGGTCATTCTTGTCTTTTGTGGGATAGCAGATACTGAGGCATCGGTAACACTGTTCATTATCTCCATTCTCCATAATGTATTTCTTCAAATTCTTCAGATTGCTATTAATTAATTAGGTTCTTAACTTTTTTCCTTTAATCATGTAACTCCTATGCATATTGCTTCTTACTATTTCTTAACTTGTATCACCTCTACTATTATGTCTAACTAGCAATGTTTGAGGCATTCATAGAACAGCCTCTTCTGCTAGAGCGGAATCTCCTTTTTAGCAATAAGCCAGTCAAATGTTTTTCTTTAATTCGTTCGGTGTTTTGTCAGGTACATCCATGGTTTAGCGGCATTGAATGGGACAAACTGTATGAGATGGAAGCTGCTTACAAGCCTGTTGTCAACGGAGAATTGGATACTCAAAATTTTGAGAAGTTTGAAGAAGTGAGTTCTTAATTATATTCTTACTGGGGCATGCACCTTCAAACGATGTTATTATATTATTGTAAACTATATTCTCCTTCTGCATATATTTTTGGAAAGATACATATTTTTAAAAAATTTAAGTTAACTTGTGTTAATAGTCAACTTTCATGCATGCTTTAATGGAAGATATGGACCTATATAGAGTAGAATGGTGGAACATGTAGTTTTTAGTGTAATGAAGTTATCATATTATTGTTAACTATATTCCCCAAAGAGTTGTGATAAGGCTCTATTGATTGATTGAATTGCTTTACAAATTTTTGATGTTTTAAACCACAATTTTTCTATCATGAGAAGAAATGTGAGACTGATGAAATGTGTGATATGCTTACTAGTTTAAAAGTCACTCTCATCCATATTACATATCAAATGGCCATATCTTAGAATGTTAAACTTCCTCTTGCATTCACTTACACCATACTCAACATCATCTTGCCTACTATTAGCTTATTTTAGGCGGATGTTCAATGAAGGGGTCCATCTCATCGTGTGTCCCCTCTCATCATTAAAGAGCAAGGAACCTGACAAAGTGGCCATGTCTCATATCACAGTGATTATCACATGTCTAGCACATGGAGCGAAATCATGTGAACTCACTCTTCGTTGATATTAATATAAGGTTGACTTGTTCAACTCCTCCACATTCATCATACTTGGGTTGTGCTTCATTCATTCATAACAAACATGATCCAAAAAACACTAGTGCACTCATTGTCATCATCATATACCTAATCCCAACTATCTAGAGTCGGAAAAATGAATCCTATTCTGCCATTTGACTCCATTTAGAGCTATATCTTCTGTCAGGGAATATGTTTTCAAATCTTTCCTTACTACTTCACTCCATGCCATTTTAGGCCTTCTTCCCTCCCTTTTATGGCCTTCAACTTGTACCAAAGTATTCCTTCTCATTGGTGCTGTTGTTGGTCTTCATTGCACATTTCCAAACTATCTCAATCAACTTTTCCTTATTTTGTCTCCTACTGGGGCTATTCGTAAATTTCCTCAAATGTTCTCATTCCTGATTTTGTCTTACCTAGTTTTTCCAATTATCCATCTCAACATTCTCATCTCTACTATTAGAGATAAATAAGGGAGGCCTAAAAGTTGAAGGCCATAAAAGGGAGCAGGGAAGGCCTGAAATGACATGGAGTGAGGTAGTAAGGAAATATTTGAGACATATGCCCAGATAGAAGATATGGATCCAAATAGAGTCAAATGGCAAATATGATTCACGTTGCTGATCCTAGATAGCTGGGAAAAGGTGTATGATGCTGATGCTGATGAGTACACTTGAGTTTTTAATGAACCAAGCACAGCCCAAGTATGGCATTACTAATCTTTCTGGCCTCTCAATCCATTTTACCCTAGTTTTTATGTATCTATATACTAGAATCCCTCATGCTACTGTGACCATCACCTATTCAGGATATGGGTTGTTAGATCCTGAAATTTGAAATTTTGACAATGAAGAAACTGACTGGTCACTCTGAACCCAGACCAGACTAGGACAGCAAACAAGAAAATGTTCCACTCAAAAGGAAAAGAAGAATAAGAAATTGCATACAACCAAGGACTTCAAAATCGTAATCAACGTTTATTAATTTAAAGTCTACATCTCTCAAGGGGATTGGCCGTGTCCCTGCTACCCTATAAATTTAAAAGTTCTAAACCATCTACTCATCTTTAGAAAAATCTTCAGCATTTGGTTTTGATATTCCTTATCATTAACTTATATACCAGTAGAAGTACTATACCAATAGTTGTTACCCTGTATATAAGAATCTATTAGCTATTACGATATGTTGCTCCAAATAATTTAGTTCAAATCCAATATGCACAAAATTATAGGCCAATATCTATTGTACCGCAATTCTAGTAAACTATTATAGATGATTTAGCTCATGGTTTATTGTCAGGACATGATGATGGCAACGTTTATTTCTTGGTTTGTACCCAGCTTAGCCATTAAAAAGAATATTTATTATCAATTCAACTGTCTTGGGTTTGTGACAACAAAGGAATGTGTTTCTTCAAATCTCTTAAAACATGGATCATAGTTTTCCCAGTGTTCTGAAAACTTGACTAGTCAGTTATAGTAGAAGACCCGGGCCGGGTCAATCTGGTTCAACCACTGGGTCAAGCCGGGTTGATTGTGACGTCATGAACAAATCTATTTAAAATAGAAAGGGACCAGTTGAAGGGTTTAAGTGCCCCGGGTTGCACAGTTCTCCAGTTTAACCAGCCGATTTCAAATGGTTTTACTGATTTCAAATGGGTTTTCGTGTGTGGCTTTGGGGGCTTAGTTCACTGGTGGAACAATTCAGTCTGGTCTGATTTTCAGAAGACTGGTTTTTCCTACAACAATTCACAAATCTGTTAAGGCCGACTTATTAGATTGATGCAACCAGTTTGTGAACATAGCATGGCTCGTTTATCCCAATTGTGATCTTGGGTAGCATACCCTACATGAAATAACTTGTGTAAGGATAATCCAGCTCCATGAGGAGCCCATATGGCAATGCTAGTGAAGCTGTTGTAAGAAGACCATGGCCTCAGATTTGCATGCAATAGGCTGTTGAAATCCATTTTGGAGTTGTACTATACCCAAAGAATTGCAGATCATGGGAAGAATCTGGTGAAGCAGAAGATCGATTGTTTCTCTCTTCCTATGTAAGTACAAGTTAGTTGAAATATTAATGTGGACAATAGATAAGCATTCTCCTTTTACATGTGTACAAAACAATAAAAAAAGGAGTTAAACACACTCATATATTTAACCAGACACAAACAGTTCTTCATATTCACATGCACACACACTGATATATTGTCATCGAATGCTTCAAGTTTGATATTTCTTAAAATTTTCTAAGGAAATCATACACTTTTGTCGATGGTGTCTTTGACTTGATATTATAAACAGCTTTTTATGTTATCAATCAAAAAGAAATTATATACAGATTTTTCCATTATGTGTTTCTTCATAATGGCTTACATGTTTTTTCTTCTTTTTTCTATCTTATTATAAGGAAAAGTTTATGTAAGATTTTGCTCCTTGATAGGTAGGAGGTCCACCATCAGCATTGCCAAGAGTGGGACCTTGGCGCAAGGTACTGAGTTACGTTTGTTTTTTCTTACTCTACTTCTAATTACTGAATGTTATGAGAGAATAACTGAATAAGTTTTTTTTATCATCCAAGACAATGTACACGTAGAACTGAATACTGAATCCTATGCATAACATTAGTATTTTCCTCCTACAGAAGGCGAGGACATGTTTTTGTAGGAGATAAACTTGTAGACGGACAATAATTTTTTGTTTTGTTCTATAAAAGCATGAGAATCTCTATTTAATCAGATAAAAAGACACTTATGCCCTGATTATTTCAACAATCATTTCAAAGGGTCATAAGTTTTATCAAGAAGGCTCCAATTCCTAATCATATTGAAGGGCTTGATCTTGTGATGTTTACTAGGATCCTTAGGGCTCAGATCCATGATGAAATGTCTAGAATCGGGATTGTCTCCATGGAAGCTCTGGTTTTGGTACATGGAGGAATACATCTTTTACTTTTGGGTTTATCTTGGGACCTAATCTCCTTTTTTCTTTCTCCTTTTCTATGTAATGTCATCAATGGAACATAAAATTAGTGCAAATAATCTTTGAACTCTGTTACTATTAATTTTTGGATAAAATGATTGTAGCAGTGAGGGATGTTGAGATGGAAGAGTGGATAGGGGATAAAATAAAAAAATAAATAAACAGCATGTTCACAAAATAAGTGTAGCAGAGATGAGGGTGTTGTGATGGATGAGTGGAAAGATTTAGAAGGACAGAATCAGAAATGAGCACAGCTAAAGGAATCTAGGAGTAACCTATATAGGGGGTAATAAAGGCTTATTGACTGAAGGTGCCAGCTAGCTAAGTTGGTAAGGTTTGTGAGTGTTGATACTACGACCTGGGGTCAAAACCCGCCTTCACCCTAACTACTAACCACTGACCCATTTGCTTACCAATTAAAAAAACAAAGGCTTGTTGATTGAGATGGTTGGGGCATGCACAACAAGGACCACTGACTGCACCAGTTAGAAGGAGCTTTGGTGCAGATAGAAGGCTCTAAAAGAGTAAGAGGAACGTGGAAAAGGATGTCGATTGAGGTAGTGAGAGAAGATTTGAAGATGCATGCTCTAGTAGAAGATATGGCTCTACATTAATGAATGGTGGAACAGGACTCATGTTGCCCGCCCCAAATTGTTGGGATAAAGTATGGTTAATGATGATGAGTGATTGGGTTACAGCATGGGCTGTTACTTGGATATATGTAGTCATCGGATTCTTTTTTTCCACAAAAGCTTGGTTGAAATAGAATTTTGTTGCTAAGGAACATGTCCGAAGATGTGCTAACATGTTTTTGTATTTTTGAATTTGCTAGATAGGTGAAAGCTACATGACACGGTTATGTAAATGATTTTAGAGAGCCCACCATAAAGGCTTGTTTTTCCACGAGGAAACAAGCAGTATACCACATGTCTGCCTAGATATCTTGCTTTGAATAGTGGAAACAGATTTCTTTGTACTCAAATTAGAAAATTTGTCCTCAAATGGACGAGAACCAAATGCTAGTAAGGCATACTAAGTTTTGTTCAATGAAAAATACTGCCCCAAAATATTGCTATTTAGGCATAATAAGTTTTGTTCAACAAAAAATAGTGCCCATAATAATAATAATAATGCTCCAAAACTAATGGTCTTAAATATTAGAAGTTCTTTTTTCTTGTTGGATGTGTTTAAGAAGAATATGTACCATCTATAAATCCCCTTAAAATTGACTTCACTTTTTTATGTTAGATGTGGGGGAGGTATTTAACTCTTCCATAGTCTTAATCTGTATAGACATTAACATTGATTTTTTCAGTTCTTTAAAAAAAAATGATTAGACATTAAGTTTACATTTCAAATATGTTTTTTCTTATTTAATATTGCAGATGTTGACATCTAAAGATGCCAATTTCATAGGATACACTTTCAAGAAATCAGATGTGCTAAAATCTCTTGGAGCTTCAGGTTTGCAGATTCTATATTTTGATTACTTTCTGCATATTAAAGAATAGATGTTATATCTTTACTATAGAGTAACTTGTTTGTAGGATATATGTTCATAGTTATATCTTTCTCATTTGCCAATTTTTGTTTCTTATTTGAATCTTTATTATAAGTTAGTCATGACATATTTTGCAATGCGATGAAAATGAATGCCAACTTCACTAAAAATTGATAACCTTAACTCCAAGGAGCCAAACTTCTCTGTTTGGTAGAAAAGATACTAAAGTCTCCACTTTCGAGTCTTGATAAATAATGTTCCTATCAATGGCAAGGCTTACTAGAAACTCAGCTATAATGAAAATATTGAAACCATCTAAACTTAAACTTACTAAAATAACAAAGTAGGGATTAGGTAACATTTTACCTACTAAAAACTTAGTGCTACTCGCTTTGCTAACATTTTACCTACTAAAAACCATTTAGTGCTACTCGCTTCCAAACACTCTTAGTGAGCATCCAAATTTTCTGAGTCTTGTGCATCACTTTTTGACCAGTATTTTCTAATGTTAACAGGTTTATTTAACTCTACATCACCTAATGAAGAATCAAATCACAGGAATAGTCTCTTTCTTTTACCACTGGAAGTGGGAGGAGACTCTTAGCGTGATAACTTGGATTTCTATGGGAGTTTCGTCCTTTAAGATTTGCCAATTTATTCATTACATCCTTATCCTCTGTTCTGGAGCAACTATCTAGTTCTATCATATTCTTAGATGTAGAAGGAGATAGTGGGTATGCTTGCAAAGGCGTAAATAAAGCTTGTTTATATATAGGGAATTCTCTTTGCTAATTCTTGTATCTTTCTTCTCCTTTCAATAAATTGTTCATTATAAAATAAATAAATAAATAAAGGAAACCAGAGCTATAGAGGTGTATGTGGTGGTAGTTCCTACTTCCACAATGCTGCGTTCGGCGGATGATAATAACATTAGGAAAATTAAGCTGGTTACCGACTCCAGAATTGTAGCAGATTGCTTGAACAAGATAGTCAATGGCCATGGCAAGTGAGATTTTGCCTTGGAGAGATTGAAGCCATCAAGAATCTCTTTGATGAGGTTTTGTTTCATTTTGACTATAGAGAAAACTATATGCGCTGCTGACTTCCTAGCCTCTTTTTGTTCTTCTGTAAATGATCTAATATTGTATCCCGTTGATTTCCTTGGTGATCTGTCGAGAATTTGAAGAAGACGCTAGGGGGTGTAAAATATGCTCGTCTGTAAATATTTTTTTTTGTTATTAAGGTCATTGATGAAGATCAATCCATTGATTGGTAAGAACAGAAGCATCCTCTTTGGAAACCCAAAAAGAAGAATAGGGTTGCTGAACAGCCTAACCCAACAAGCCTTGTTGGGGTCCATCAGGGGTATTGTTCATCACTTTACTGTTCATCTCAGCATTGGGTCCTCCTGCTCTGATACCATGTTGATAATTACGCAGGTTTAGGGTTTAGATTAAACCCAACAAAATAGGAAAAACATATTAGATGAGGAGAGAAGAGAGAAGAAGAAGTTCACAAAGAAAAGAGAAGAGGATGGAGGAATGGGAAATTTTGTATGAGAATGAGCTCGATTTCCCATATGTTTTATATTAAAGATTAATAAAAGGTGAAGTACCAGAAATACCCCAGTACTCCAACTTGCAATGTAAAACAATAGAATAACCAACACTTAGTCCAGTCCATTCAAACAGTTTGTAGGCCCATGGTTCAGCCCATTTAAGCGCATAAAGAAGTTTCCATTGCCAGCTGTTTAGTTCAAGTGAGGCCCATTGATCTCTCCAGCAACTTAGATTCAATAGAGTTTTAGTTTGTTTCTACTTTGGTCTTCTAGAAGTTGTTATCTTGTTTCAAAAGTTTCCTAGATGAAATATAATAGTCCAGTGTCTTATCTAGAGAGGATTTTATTCTCTTTTCTTAGAAGTTTGAGTTCTTTAAGAGGTTTGAGTTGTTTTAGAAGTTGGAAAGGAGGGGAGGTCCTGAATCTCTATAAATACATCTAGCCTCTTTATTTTTAGGAGATACGAGAAGAAGAAAGTGTTTGCTTGATACTGTGCTTTGTTTAGGGGTGTGACTATATATTCCTTGGCGGTGTGACTCTGTCAACAGCTTCTCGTGTGGTGTGACTGCATATAGTGGAACCCTAAGTGGTGGGACTCCACTTAATTATCTCTTTCTATTTTTTATATTAATTTCTCTGCATAATTTCAGACCTAGGTTTCTGTATCTTGTAGTTCTTCTAGCACTTCTCAGTCCATAAAAACTAGTCCCTACAATTAGTCCCATAAAATCCTAGTCTGTGATAATCCATTCCATCCTCAAAACCTAATAATAGATCCTTGACCCTGCATATGTAAACCCAAACTCTATAAGTATCCCCACCAATCCTAAATCGAGGACTTTGGACCATATCGGGCCCTTACTTATTCATAACCAGGCCATAAAGGTAAAACCCAAAAACAGCATGAAAGTTTTCTTTGAGCTTGTTATCCCGATATATTTTTACATAACAAAGATAGTCAAAACCTCTAACTGAGCTGATGAGGGCTCTTTCATATTACCTTTCATGAGGTGACACCTTGTGAAAAATATGTTGCAGTGTACATGCATTCTTGTGTTAATGGCTCTGTATTGGCTCTACTACTCTGGTCTTTTCCCATTTTTCTGTTTGCAATAGTACCACTGTACTGAGTTTTAACTGTGGATAAATGAAGCTATAATTGAGTGATTTTTATTATTATTGATCTTCTTGTGTTACATTTTGCAAATTCCACTTTTATTCCAAATATCGAAGCTATAACATCAACTTACCGTCCAACTGCTTTCTCGAGAGGGAAAGTATTTTATAATTTTTAGAATGGCAATCCTTTCGAGGTCTCTATACACATATTTAAATAAAATAGTGGTTTCTGTGCATCTTGCTAATGATAGTGAATAGACTCATTGATTTTCATGAGTATTGCAGGTACAGAAATGAGAAAGAAGGGTTCTTCAAAGACACCATCTCTTATATCCTTGTTTGGTATGATTAAGCTTCTTCACATTGCATGAATATATTTGTAAATTAAATGTGAAATAAATCTGACTTGAATATCTATTGAAGAGTGATTAGATATTAATATCGCTAATCATAAAGTTTGTGGAAATAAGGAGCTCAAGGGCTCTTTCAAATCCTCATTTATCAAGAGAAGCTTTGGCCTACCCCTAGGCTGGAACTAGGAGTGTCAAGAGGTGGGTACAGTATATCCAGACCTTACTCAGTCACTAATCGAGTCTTAAAATTGGACTTGGACTCGACCAAATCATGTTGCATTTGTCACGTATTTGAGTACCGGGTAGGTAGTGAATAGAAAATTTGTATATACTAGGGTACAAAGTCAACCTGATTATTAATTGGGACCAAGCAATGGACATAAATCCAAATATTTGGGTAATCAGGTTCCCACTGACATCCACACTAGGAATAAGTTGTTCTATTTAGCTCAACGATTGAGTAGTTCTATTTAGTTCTCTAGTCAGTCTTGTGCTCTAGAATTTTTCAAACATTCTATTGATTTAACTGTGATAAGAGAAGCTGTCAGGCATTATTTTGATACTGTATACTGGTCTTCTTTTTTGTTGTAGGCCAAGTTGACCTGCAAGAAAGTGTAAATCCAGAAGGTGACCACAAATAGAGTTTCTGAGTTTCAAGCTCTTTCCCTTTCCTCTATATTAGAGTTGGTAAGCACGTTCTCTTCATATATGTGATCTGCAAAGCTATTGTAGGAAGTCGGATCACTTTATCTTCTTCTCAATTGTTTTATAAGAATTCGAATAAAAGGTTGATCTATTCTTGAGCTCCATTTTTCTCCAAAATTTGCGATGTATAAATTCATCTGACGTTATATTCCGCAAAATATTTGTAAGGTTTTCAATAGAAGGGTCAATTGTTAATGTTCACTTACCTTGCTTAAATCTACATGCAATATAGCTTTTGAAATTGAATGTATGATCTAATCGACCCACATGTTTAAATGCTTAGTCCATTAAAAAAAAGTTTTCACGTGATGAAGATCGAAAATTTCCCTGCACTTTTAACGATTTCTGCATTTTTTATTTATTTCCTATTATGCTATACATTTTAGACCATGGGTGCTGAAGGACAACAAACTAGGTTGTTATTAGAAAGTATGTGTGGCAAAATTGGAGGGTAAGGGCCTGTTTGGATATCCATTTTTCGACCTGAAAAAGCCTTTATTTTTTTTCACAAAAAAGACTTTTTTCAAAATAACAGATTGTTTGGATGGCCACTTTTTTAAAAGAATTTATTCTTTAAGCCAAGAAGTCTTTTTTTTTTTTTTAAATAGCTGAAAGCCATTTTTCAAGTCAAAAATTATTTAAATTTTGCTAGCTCAATGAACAACATAATAAACAAAGAAATCCTACTCCCAAGCCTCCCCATCTGTCACTCGTCAATTATAGGGACGAGGCCCACTAAGAGAAGATAAAGACATTTTGCATTAATGATGATCTGAAAAGCCATTTTAAGAAAAACATATTTTCTGATAAGACATTTTAAAATAAAAATTTTATTTGAAAATGGCAATCCAAACGGGCCCTAATATTTTCATCATAAGAGACGATCCGGGTCAGCGTCTACTTGGCCCTTTTTTTTGAAAAAAACAATACTGCACTGCTTCAATGACTCAGTTAGTTTCAGAACGCTGCTACACCAAAAATCAGCATGGATGATTGGCCTACCTCTTATTGGCCACATGTATAAGCCATGTGTAGGTTGATACTTGATAGACCTCAGGTGCATGATAATGTTTCTTGTAAAACTATTCTCATAATATGGTATTTCAAAGAAACAGACAGAACAACTAAATTTGCAAGGGAAATGATCGTTGGATGGTCCAAAAGATATGTGCTGTGATTTCTAACCAATGAATTTGTCTATTTTTTCAATTGAATATTTTTAACCGTTGGATTAAAACATAATTTGGGGTACTTAGATCCAAAGGTTAGAAAACACTAATGAGACTCATTTTTGGTATATAAGTCCACCTAGAGATGGGCCAAAGACCCATGCAGTCAGTGATCTCTAATAGTGTTGCATGTGACTCAAACTGTAGACCACCTAGGGATGTGCAAAAATTCAAAGTTGAGGATGGGCAACTTGTCCCCTGGCTCCGCCACATGAGTAACCCTATGTTGCACATGTTTTTTTTTGGCCCATTGACCAAACGGATGTTTAGCGCACCCCATGGTGGATAAACACACCAAAAATCATATTGATTGGTTTTATCTAGCCATTAGATTCTAACACTTTTTAATGAGTGATTCTAGGCCTTAGATTAGAGCAATTTTTTTTTCTTTTGGTAGGGCCATCTAGAAACTTAAAAAAAATACCGACCCCCGATAGATTAATCATTATACGTTTTGAATGGCAATTTAATACTTCACTTTTTTCTCAATTATTTTGTATAAACAATGAATTAATTAATTTTATATTGGCAACAATTTTATTTTTTCCTAGAAAATTTTGTAATCACAGGAAGACATGCACGTGCCTTCTACTAGTATAAATAAAATGCGTTCATAACATATATATTTAATAGCTCTCTTTCTCTCTCCAACACATACATGCACACGCCATCACGCACGCACAAATCAAATATATAGTGTTATATAATAATGTTGTGCCAAAAAGAATAAAAAAAAAAGGGAATTTTTGATATACCCCCCCATGTTATCTTAAAATTTGACATATCCCCCCCCCCCCCCCCCCCCCCCCCCCCCCCCCCCACAATTTGAAAAGCTGACATACCCTCTATGACTCGGTCCACTGTCATTTGACCAGTGTTGACCCGAGTTGACTACCAAATTTTGTATTAAATGGCAGAAATGCCCTTGTCTTCAACCTTAGAACAAGGGTTTGGGCCAAAACCGCAACCCCAAATCAAACGGCTGTGGTGGACGGCTGGCCAAGAGATTCCAATGGGTTGGCCGCCCATCACCAGCGACCAACCCACCGGAGTCTCATGGTCGGCTGGCCACCACTTCGGCAATAATTTAAAACCCAAGGTTAAAAAAAAAAAACCACAGCATATAATTTTAGTTTTAAATTTTTCATTAACAAAAATGAAAAATAAGACCAAGCAATTTATATTTTAAGCTTTTGAGATGTGGATTTTGGAAAGATGGATTCTCCCAATTTTAAAATTTTATTCTACAATAAAATCCATAAAAAAATCCTGTTCATTCATGAGCTTTATTTTTTTTTTTTTGGAGTTTTTTCTTCTCAATATTTGTTTAATTCATCAAAAAACCAAAAAAAAATCTCAAGTTTACCAACATGGGTTTTAATTTTTATTTTTAATCTCCTCTTTTCATGCTTGATTTGGGGTATGGGTTTTGGCCTAAACCCAAACCCTTGATCTAATGTTGAAGACAAGGGCACTTTCGTCCTTTAATACAAAATGAGGTAGTCAACTCAGGTCAACACTGGTCAAATGACAGTGGACCGAGTCATAGGGGGGTATGTCAGCTTTTTCAAATTGTGTGTGTGTGTGGGGGGGGGGTATGTCAAATTTTAAAGATAACATGGCGGAGTATGTCAAAAATTCCCAAAAAAAAAATGGCATTAGGCAGCGACTTAATATTATTAGCGTGTAAAAGCAGGCATGAGCACTGTTTTGTATGTCATTTAGGCTTAGTGAAAATGGTTGGAGTGTATTGTCTCCTTGTGAGAGGTTGTGGGTTCAATCCTATTGGTTTCCTCCATAGTGTGGTGGGTGCAATGGAGTCCAAAAATCGTTTAGTCACAGCGGTTTCAACCCACTAGGTCTTGTCTTGGGTCGATTCCAGCCACCACACGAGTCTTGCAGTCGAAGCATCAACTGTATTGCTTATATCTATATTGACTCAGGCTCCGAGGACTCATATTTCCACTCGTGTCCTTAGCCATGGATTTCATGGATGAAACGGTGGTTTTGCTTTGGCAAAAAGTGAATGCCAGCTCAATACATCAACCACTGTTGGATTCTCAGAGTCCATGCTCCAGAAGACAAGTCCTGAAGCTCCAAGACTGGATTATTCAGTTTTGAGCATGAAATATCATTTTCTAAGAAAAAAATTCTAAATATTTTATTTTTAATTATTTTTCCAAAATTTTGAATGCATTTTTAATGATAAATCCGAATTGTACTCAAAACATTTCCCATATAGTATTTTTGCCACAATATAAATTGGTAACGAAGCTCCAAACTAATCTTCCAAAAGTGCCCTATGGGTTGAAACTCTCTTATTTTGCTTCTTCTTCCAAAAACGCCTCTAATTCACATGTGACGCCTGCTCGTATGTAGAGAAAACAAATCCCATAAAGGGGATTACTATTTCCAGAGCCCATTTTGCTTCTCCTAGAGCTGTAGGGGTTCTCTACTTCCATTTTGCTTTGTGAAAAAAACATGTTAGCTATGAAAGAAGCAAAATGAGCTTTGGAAATAGCATTTCCTTAAGAATAACTTGTACATGTGCCTACCAAAAATGAAAAAGAAAATCTTGTACACGTCCTATCCAACGTTTTCATACCCGGACCGGTCATTGAACCTGTCAAGTGACTGGGTCACTGGGTCAACCCACTACATGATAACTCTTTGGGGCCTACTGACCCATGAATGTTTTGCCCGCTCCTTGGTGGACCATCCTGGGTCACTGGTTCAACTGGCCGGGTTGAGTGGGTTACAAGAATGAAAACGGTTTTTTCACAGATTGCTGGGTCGGGGAACAACCCAACTCAGTTTTGTGAATGGGTCACCAGGTAACCGGTTCGACTGTCGGGCCGGGCCGGGTTTAATAACATAGGTCCTATCATGATTTGATTCATGTAATTACGTGTCCAATTACGTGTCCCACTTGCTCATTGGTGGAACCCCTTTTCATTTTTGTCTTCTTGAAAGCTTATTGTCTTTTTTTAAAATCCTCCACTCCTTTAATATTATTTGGAAAAATATTAAGTAGTCCTGGTGATACATAGGCAGCTCTATCTAAAAAATGGTGTATAATTTAGATTGTCCAATCAGTGGACCGAATGTAGCAGACTTTCTTGACTAAACATCAGAAATGGGGCTGAATCTTGATTCAGGTAATCTTCTTGATGGGCTCCACAATTTGGACAATTTAGATTGATAAGAATAGGTATTATTATACGTTCGTGATGTAACAAGGTATACCTCACACTTTTTTCGCAAGCTTTTTGTTCACTTTTTTCGCAAGCTTTTTGTTACTTACCGCTGCGATCTGGGTCCACTGACCGCATGGATATTTAGCTCACCCCTTAGTAGACGTTCATACAAAAAATCAGCATATTTTAATGATTTTTAGCTGTTGGTTTTAGTACTAAAAAACAAAGGTTGAATCAACGGCTATAATCACACCTTAAAAAAATACTTAAATCTAATGGTTAGAGATTACCAATCAGAGTGTGCATATATTGGCCAATGGTGACTAGACATCCATGCAGTCAGTGGGCCCAGGTGGCAGCCATGAGTTAACAAAAATCGTGCTTCTGCACGCCAACTTGTTACATCTTTTTCCATTATTATATGAGTAGGGCTTCTTTTATAACTCATCTTTCCACTCGTGTTCTCAAGCGTAGATTCCGGGAATCCAACGGTGATTAATAGCACTAAGCTGCATCACTTATTTTACTTTTTGCCAAAGCAAAATCAGTAGCATTGGATTCGTGAAATCGACGACCAAGAACAAGAGTGAAAAGATGAGTTGGACAAGACGAGTCTCGGGAGCCTGAGGCTTATTTCAAATATGGTAGTAACTGGACTACCCCATGTGTCTCACTCCCACAATTATTTTACATGGTCATTAAGACTAAAATAACCCTGACTTTTTATATCTTCGTGTCTTTATCAAACAAAATCCCATTTTTTTAAAGGGTAGTGATTAAGGCATGAAGGCTGCATGCACTTTTTGATTTATTGCAAACCTAATTTTTCTTCAGAAATATCAAACCGCCCGCACTTTTAAAAAACTAAGGTAGTGTTACCATCATCCCTAGTTGCTGTCATTCTTACGTCTACACCGTCAACTATCCTCAAGATTCACACCACACAAATCTTAAAGAAATACCAATGGTCTTGACCTAGGGACGCCGATGCTACAGGTTCTTTTTAAATAGGATCGCTCTATGGGCACCCATGCATTTTGACTGGGCACCCCACTTGGACCAAAATACCCCTCAACCCCTTCTCCTTTGTTTGGGCACCCACCCCCACCCCCACCCCCACCCCCACCCAACCCCTTCAACTTCATCTCTCTCTCTCTCACAAGCTTTTAGCCTCACGGTGCTGTGCTACAGTAGGGACTATGTAGCCCACGAAGGAGGAAGGGTTGGGGGTATTTTGGTCCAAGTGAGTGCCCAGTCAAAAGACGTAGGTGCCCGTAGAGCGACCCTTTTTAAATATCCTTCTCATGATTAATAAATTGCAAACAATTCCTAAAGCGATATCGCTTTAAAAGTATTTTTCGGAAAAAAGTTATTTTTTAAAACCAAGTTCTTTCAATTTAGTATATCAGATGTCAAACTTAAATATAATATTATATTTAAAAATAAAATGATGACTTTAAAAAAATATTTTAAGTTTACAATTATTCCAAAGATTGTTACATCTACTAATTATAAATCTTGAATGAAATGAATAAAATTATAAAGTTGTTACCTGGGTCATGCGATACAAAATTATCTTGAAACTGGGCGTCTAAAATATATAATATTTTTTTTAAAATGTCGTTTTGGTATTTTGTCATCGGTACTTGATTGATAAACCTTACGAATGGTTCATTATATTTATAATAATATATACATGTACGCCCCGTCTTGAAGTCGATCACATGGATGCGGATGCGGATGCGACAACCATATTCATCCAGCCTTTTATTTTTTATTTTTTTTAATCCAGTCTTTAGTCTTAGAGCTGGATGTGTGTCTCTAATTTTTATGCCAAAAAACAAGATCCCAATTTGAATTTGGAGCCCATATTTGTGAACATTTAGGCCCTGTAAAGTTGCCCTAAGAAATATTTTTGAATACATGACTTTTACCGTAAAAATTTTCTAGATCAAAATATTTTGACTCATAAATTTCATTTTTAGGGCTTTCATCAGGTTGATTTTTGACCTATAGCCAATAAAAATTCCTTAGCATTTTTACCTGATGAAGGCCCTATGTGCCTGTTGATTAGATCAGGGGTGATCCAGCACGGGGCCTACTATTGAATGGGCCCTACTTACAAGATATTGGTGGCAAAAGCTGACAAAATGGGATGATTATAGCCAGTCGTAGAAAAGACGCGCGGCCAATGGCCATATTTGTTTGGATTTCTTTGAATCGTAGAGCTAGAGACTGTTAAGAGATCAAAGAGGAATGCTACGTGGAGTTGCACGCATGCAAAAAGACAAGAAAAACTGACTTTCAAAACATGCGTGTCAATTAAAATATTTATATATTTTTTTTGTTTTTTACGGGGTTGCACCTTTGCAACTCCTTAAAGAGTTGCTTTCTAGCATACCTTATGTGGGAGCCGTTGGATGGTAGATCTCACCTCACTACAATCTAAGATGTGATTTCTTGACCCTAGACTACATCACATCCCAAAGTTTTAGCCAGATTCGATTTTTTCCTGTGCCACCGGTATTGTGAGAGCATAAAAATGTACCACGTGGGGCCCCCTGACCCATGTATGATTGGCCCACACATGATGGACCTGCACACAAAAATCAGCTTAACTGGGGATCTATAGCCATTGGATTTGAGCATTTTTCATGTGGGGGTTTTATACCGTTGGATTTGAGTAATTTTTTGGGCACTCAGATTTTATGGCTAGAGATCACCATTCAGATTGGTTTTGGGTGTGGATGTCCTTCAAGGGAAAGCCAATCATTCATAAGTGGGCCCGAAAAAGTGTGGCCGTGATGCATATTAATGCTCCCACACCGCCATAGGAAAAGTTGGCCTCAAACTAGATTTTCTCACTTTACGTACCCTTTTATTGGAGCCAAGATGTCCCCGTATTCCACGCGACCCACTCTTTGGGCCCACTGAACTAGAAATCTTTTTGGCCCACAAACCCTGGGTGGACCGACACACTATAAATCAGATTGATTGGTGATTTAACCGCCCAAAATATGAGCTACGTGGCACACTCTTAGAGGAATATGACCATATGGATGTTTGGCCAATTCCTCAGTGGACCTACAGACCAAAAAGCAGCCTGATTAGTGATTTCAAACCTTTGGATATTTGTACGCCAAATAATGGTCAATAATGCTCAAATTCCTACGGTTAACGAAAATAACTCCAATCCAACACTTAGAAATCACTAATCAGGTTGATTTTTGGTTTGTTGGCCGAGGTCCACCTAGGGATTGGCCAAACATCCATACGGTCAGTGTCCTCTAAGAATGTACCACGTGGCTCATCATGTGGGCGGCTTCCATGGAAGTTTTACTCGAAATGGAACATTTTTCATCTATGGACAAGGCAACGGTAAAAGCGCGCGAGGTGGGGGCAATTCATGGTAAAGGGAAACAGTTAAAGTGCGCAGCCACGTAAGCACGTGTGGAGACAGATCTATTTTGGGCGCTCAGAAAATATCTGGTTCGCGTTGGCGCAAGATATTATCAGCGGTGCTGAATTGGCGCCCAGCTGATGGCGATGACACGTGTAAAAGCGTCGCCATGTGGAGAATTTATGGCCCTAACGACACGACACGACACCGCCTCCTGTTTTTTCTTCTGATTTGAAGGGAAAAGCAGCACAAATCAGGGTTTTTCTCTAAGTTTGGCGACGATTCCTCCAACTTTAGAGAAGATTTCTTCATTACAGAATGGAAATGGACAGAAATCTCCAGCAGGTAATACCACCGCCTGCGTCGGATCGGGCGACGCAGATTGGGACCAGCTCGGAGATTTCAGGACTCACCGGACACAATTCGAGGGATTTGGTTGAGCACGAAGAGATTGCGAGCCCGGTATCCATTTCTCTCTCTCTCTCTCTCTCTCTCTCTCTTCTTTCTTTTTTTTTCTTTATTTGTTAAGAATAAAGGGTTTTGGTTATTGTAGAAGAATGAGCTTAGGGTGTGTTTGTTTGGTTATTAAGATTCGTTGTGCTCTTTTGTTCTTTTTTAGGGTTTAAGAATGTGAAATCATATGCGATTTTCTTTTCGTAGATTAATTCGCCTAATGCATCTCTGGTTCATTGTCAGAGAAGTTTCTGATTCACAAAAAATGTATCCCCTAATGGTTTGAGTTTTTTGGCACGGAAGAAGTTGGAATTAGTTAGGAAAAAAAGATTTGTTTCTCTGTTTAATTGTTTTTTTTTTCTAGAGGACTATGTTAAGACTTGTTAGAAAAACAAATGTTGCAGCTACTTCCTTCTCATCTGTTGGGTTTCCGTGGTTTCTTTCTGTTTCAATGATAAATCAGTTGATACTGTTTACTTGATGTTGATCTTTACTTTTCAGGGTTTAGATTAAAATTTCTGAACATAATTCCAAGTCCTCTGAGTGGATCACTTAACAACACAAAATTTCCAATTTATCATCTCTAGCATTCCCTTGGATGTGAGAAATGAGACTCACATAAACCACTCAGGTTGCTGGAGCTGTTTTCTTGAAGCCATCAGATGACATTAGCTAAGTCTCCTCCAATCCAAAGAGACAAAGGATCTCAATTTTACCTAGAAGTCCAATCCCAATCCATACAGCTAACACCTCAACTTCTAGAGCTGTCTCTCCTCCCAGCGGTCCAACATAAGCCAACAATACATTACGACCTATTGCTCTCCGGTTATAACTCTACCCTTCATGGTAAGTGAGTTAAAACTCAAAGATATCTAAGAGCGTTCAAGACCTTATAGTTTAGGAATGAGAAGGCGATTGTTAGTTGGAATGACAAGGAGTCAGGAAAAGGATCTGAAAACGTAAAACATCCTCTAATCCAAAGGAGAAAACCTAAATTTTTGGACTGGACAACCGAAGGATGTCAGAAGGCATGTCCGTCTATTCCTTCCCAACATTCCCAGATTGGTGATGCCAATAATATGTCATGGTTGCTCGGTCTAAACCTGTTTTCCTTCTTCAGAATAGAGAATTTACAAGGGATCCATCTCCCAAAGAATTGGACCTAAGGGGACTAGGGTTCTTGGGGTTGGGCCATTCACACTACTCATTGCTTCAATCCTATGCCAATGGTGGCCAGGTGATGTGCTATGCCAACCCGATGAAGCAATTCAAGAAAAACGATCATTTTCAAATGTTTCTATCCTCAACAGTTTTCCCAGTAGAGAGATTAAACTCTCTAAATTCCCCCAAATTTAAAAATCCTCTAGTCTCATCTGGAAACCAATTCATTCCCTCCAAAAAGTTATTATTAATTTTTCATGTTTTTTTAGCCACCAATTCCTGAATCCTATAATGGGCATCTAATAAACAGGAGTTACATAAAGTAGATTTTGTTAACGTTATTCCTCCAATGATAACGTTATTCCTCCAATGATTTTGTTTACGTTAGTTCTTTTGAATCCTTGCTCTTTACCAAAATTTACTTCCCTTATTTACCAGAAAATCCTTAAAATGTTTCCTCGTGGTTCAGCTTCTTTTGGTTCTTGATAATCTTGTCTGGTTCTCATGATGGTAAATTCATAACAGGGACTTCAGACAGCAGAATCAATGTCCACAGAATGGACAGATGAGAAGCACAGTTTGTATCTCAATTCCATGGAAGCATTGTTTGTTAAACAGTTATATAATCATGAGTATCGTTCCGTGAATTTGCTTGGTTGGAGCTCAAGAAGTGAGAACCTGTTGGATCCAGACTCATCACAACAATTGAATGAAGACACCCGTATCTCCTCAGGCCAGGTCTGGAACTTAATCTTTTCCTTATGTTCAATCTCTTATTTTCTCTATTAACCCATTTCCCTGTCTTAATTAAATTTATTTTATTTCTCTTTCTCTCTCTTCCTTCCATTTTATTTTTCCCAGTTCAAGGTTCTTCGAAGTGGATGCTGGAAAAAGCTTAATTTTGAAAGAGCTCAACCTCGATTGGACATTGCAAACAAGAGTCGTCTTCTTCCGGGAAATCCATGGGTCCAGCATTTCAGGCCCGTGGGAAAACGCCGAGAAGTAACATCACCCAATCTGCAAGAAAATGGAGCACTGTGTAGTGAAGCAATCCAGTTAGGATGGCAGAAGACAGCATCTTGTGGAGTAGCAACAAGTTCAAAGAAGTTTCCTGCTTGCCAAACTCAACCATGCCATCAAGATTCTGTTGGCAGCGAAACAGGTAGCTTTCTGCTGGAACATCCTACTAGAATTCTCCATTTCTTTGCAACATCCGCAATGAGGTTTTACATTCAGAGTTCCATTTTTTTAATTGATTAATCTTCATATTTCCACCCTGTGGTTCTTCATCCATATGTTTTATATGTGTGTATTGTTAATATTACCTACTGCCACTTTGAAGAAAGAACATTTGATTAAGATGCATACATGTGTTTCATACAATTGTATTTACTAATATACCAAGTAAAGTTAATAAATAGGAAATTCAATTTTATTTCTTAAATGCAGATTTAAAATAATTTGGATGATGAATAATGAGGAGGAGATAAATATATATGCTTGAACATGACTTTTAAGTGATGAATCTGTGTTAGCTTTAATCTTCCTTTACATCATACCTGCACTAATGACAACCAGGATCAGAAGTGACTAAATAGCAATAATTCGAAAATGGCAGTGATATTATTCTAGGTTCTAAGAAGATTCATGGGACCCAAATGAACTCACTGCAGGTTGTTAGAATGATGATTTGAGGTGGTGTTGTGATGGATGATAGGGGAGAGAGAGAGATAAGTGCAAAAAATAATGAGTTTTATACCTATTGAAAATATTTTATAGAAAACACTCTCCATAGAGGTTGGACTTGTGTTGGGTCGGATTGCCCAAGGCCTCAATCTGAGCCTAGGCCGACTTTAGGTCGGGCTTTAAAGTCCCAACCCAAGACCAACCCGAAGTAGGGAAAGTCCATCCCAGGGATCCCTAATGAATGACACAAGCCATGCCTTCATTCATCTCTCGGGGACATGGGGTTTGGGTAAAATTGTGGTTAGGAACCAAAATACCATGGATGATCTAAGTAACCAACTGGAGAATTCAATTGAGTGCGCAACATCATCATATATTCCCATAAAGTGTACTACATTGATGTCAGTCTGTTGATGAACTAAATCAGTTTGTCTATGTTCCCTTGGAAGGATATGTGCAGTATGACTCCTGCTATCATCTTAAAGGAATTCTTCTTATAGGCAACTTAAAGGATTTTTTACATTATCAGTAGGATAATTATTGCTGTCTGTAGCAGCCTTTGTTAGCGGATGGTGTGTTCCCGCGCACATGTTGTGTTGGCCGGACGACCCGTTGGTATACATAGTTGTTTCTCCTTTCCCCAGTAGGTCGATCTTTTGGGGTAAATGGTTGTTTGACATGATATCAGAGCCTTAAGGACCGGGAGGTCGTGGGTTGAAGTCTCCAGCGGAGTATAATCCTGCTGAGGGGGCGTGTTAGCGGATGGTGTGTTCTCGCACACGTTTTGTGTTGACCCGACGACCCGTTGGTATACATAGTTGTTTCTCTTTACCCAACAGGTCAACTTTTGGGGTAAATGGTTGTTTGACAGCCTTTTGCATGCTAAAATGACTAATTAGTTTCTTTACATAAGGACTTCTCCCTAGTACTTTGTATTCTATTTGCCTCTTTAGTTCATTAATTATCAAAAATTATTTCTTTTTGACAATTGTGGGTTTCGTACTCCCATTCCACTTTGGAAATTAGGGGTAGATTTCATATTTATAGGCAATTTGGTGGTTCTTATTGGATTTTTGAGATGGTTGGGTTGGGTTTTGTGAATCACACACCTGAATATTCTGCAATGCAATTTGACTTGTAGTCTTGAATCAAGTGATTGATCTACAAAATGGGGTCTTCTAAGACATGAGTTTTGGAATCTATTTGATATTTTTGTTTTTCTTTTGTTGGAGGCTTGAAAGAAATGTTCAGAATATTTAACCATCATTATGTTGCCTTCTTGGAAGATACCAAATGCCTCAATGGAGAGGTCTAAAGTTTTAAGATATGAATACTCAACCATAAAGGTTCTTCCCCTCCCTTACCTCCTGACTCCCCAGTTTCAGTTGTCCATCTTATGGGTTTGTGATGAATTCATGACTTCTTCATGAATTTACAAATTAATTCATCTGTGTCTATTAGATGGTAGAATTTAGTCATTACGGGAATTCCACTTCAAGAATTTTCTATGGGTCTCAATTTGTAGGATATTGTTGATCAGACTAATCCCAAAGCCAAGTAATAAGGGGGTAACATAATGGTTGCTAGCCAACACCCTTTTACCATGATAATATTGATCGAGTTAATGATGCCCGAAAAAGACTAGCGTATGAATTTTCTACTTCAGAAAGGCTTATGCAACTCACTTTTATGGTAGCATGACTTGACTGTCCTGAGTAAGAAGGGATTAAGGAACTACTCAAACAGCTATTCCTGTGTTTGGGCTGTAAGACTTAGCGATAAGCATAAAATGAATGTATGGAGAACCACAAATTTGCACATGACAAATGTGCCCTTGGACAGGATAATAAAGTTATATAAACATATAAAGTTCCATATAGTTAATGATATAAACAATAACAAGCAATATGAAGTTTATGTATAGGTATGCCCCTATAACTTAACAACGCTGTAGAATGTAGCTTCCGCTGCTTCCTTGCATCGAGGCTAAGGGGATTTGTAGTTCTTGTGGATGCAGTTACCCAGTCACTTGGCAAGTCCAATATATATCTAATGACCTGTGTTGTATGGACTCGGACACGTGTGTCGGAGTCCGACACGGAAACGAGGTGTCGGAGTCCAACATGGATACGAGGTGTCGGACTAGGCAAACCCCAAAAAATAGGATTAGCTGAATAATTAAATATTAATTTATTTTTATTTTATAATGACGAGTCCGTGGCGAAATATCGGGATTTTCTTGGTAGATTTTGGTAGGGTTTTTACCAAATCTTAGAAGCAAAACCCTATTCTCTCTTTCTCCCATGGAGTTCAAATCCCAAATTTCCCTATATTGAATATTTATTTTCTTTAAAAACTTTCAGTTAAAAAAAGAAGATGAAGAGTCTCAAGCGAGTCGGTGTCCGAATCCGTGTCCACACATGGGGACATGCGACTTGCCTGCTGGTTTGAAGAGTCCATGCAACACAGCTCAAGACTTTGTTCTAAGGCAAGTAATTGTAGGTATATTATCTTCTGCTCACTCCTAGTATCACAATTATTACTACCTTCTCCAATTTTTTGGTCTATGATGGCCACGTGGAAGAGCCAAATCATCCTCCCCCATTTTCTTCTTCCGACTCCTTTACCCTCCTGGGAAAAAAAAATCTAGGCATTTTATTATTACCTTTGGAAGGACAATTAACATTGTAGTAAAGGTAGTTTGTCACGCTTCAAATGTACATTCAATCTGTTAAATGGGTTTCATTTCTCCTTATTTGTCTTACAACATCATTAGATATCTTCTTGAGATTTTAGGCTGCCGTGTCTTCTTATGGTGGTTTCGCTAGCAAAACAATGTAGTTCAGAACCGTGCGGACATAATGAGAATGATATTTTTCACAATGCTTACCTGTGGTTATCTCCTGCTTAAACATGCATTTCATTGTTTTCCTGGTTCCAATTACAAAGAAGTCCAAAGGTTGGCTCATGGTTCAGGCAGGCTCACAGCCTCCTGACTGTATAATACACTGAGAGAAAAAAGAATGCCTTACCCAGTTTCTCCTCATTCACCTTGACCTTTGACTCGGAACAATGGTCTGGGTGACCTTCACTGTTAAATGGGAGATTATTAGTTTCAGATATCTTCCTAGATTCTTAGCTATTGGATGAATATTGCCTCACAAGCACAAGCAAACATTCTACTTCTAGCCTCTAAATTACCAATAACCCTTACATGGGACAGTTGTTCAACAAAGAGGGCGAAGTCCTCTTTTCTTGTCTGAGCAACTGTTGCTAGCATTCCTAAAAAAACACTTACATATCTGCACTGTTTAGTGCCACTGACAAACAGGTAGACCTTGTTCTAAAAATTAAACCATCTCTTCTGCACACAATGATTCGTAGCATAGTATGAAATGAAGGGAAGACGTTTATGTTCTGGATTCAAAAACGTCCATGTCCTGTGCATTGATTCGGAGTGCTCAATTGGTGAATCAATGTGATAGGACAATACTTGCAACCTGATAGTAGTGCATGTCGTAAAACGTAAGCAACACTTTTAGTTTGCATCTCTGATGAACACAAGTCTGGCAAGTTAAAGTTCTAAAATAGGTGTGTGCATGCTTCAAGTCATGCCAATTTGTAACTTTTCCTTTTCTTGCAAAAATGATTAAATTATTTGGGTTCTTGTAGAGGTGTCGGATCAGAACTTTGTTGATGAAGACCATGAAGGGAAGGAATCAACCAGTATGTGCAGGAAAAAAAGGATGAAGACTCTGGGTACTCGTGCTTCAACCATAGATCAAGTAATGTGTAGATTTGATCTTTTAGCGTTGCATTCTTAGGCATCACATGTAAATTGTCAAGATCATTATATCATGTGGGTATTTGAGAGTCTCATGTCTGTCTAATCTTTTTTAAGTGTTGTTTCAGGTTGTTCCAAATGGGAAATCTCCCATAACAACGGATCCTAATGAGAATCATGCTTCCCCAGAGAGAGAAGAAAGGGTTCATACTGTTGGGCAATCACAAAACATGGATGGCTTTGTGTGCCTTGAATCTGGACGTCCATTCTTTGTAGACCAAGAACTGGACGAAGGAGACAGCAACACAGAGAGTTCAAGCTTATAACAGAAATTTAAAGGGCTAGAAGGTGAAAAATTGAGTGAAGAGAACTGAAGTTGGTATCAATTGCCTGGTTGTAGTTATGGGCTGAGATGGGGAGGAGTAGGGTTCTTGCAAGAATTGGTGAGCTGGAAATGTTGCAAAGAGAAAATTTGAAGAAAATGCAGTAGGAAGAATAATGCTGATAGTTGGTGACCTACATGATATTTTACAGAAGATGGTGGGTAGATAGGTAAGTCGGCAAAACAGTTAACAAGATAGCTAGCTACATAGGAAGAGCTTGGTTCCTGTCTCATTTATATATATATATATATATATATATATATATTCCTTTTGTACTGCAATAAATTATATGGATTGAACTTCTGATGGGGTGATCAGTTCATTATATATAATGTTGGTTTTCAGGAGAGATGTTTTTACTCTTCTCCTCATTTCCAGGCTCACACTTCTATTCCAATTCATGATGCCTTATCTCTTACAGCTGGGGTTCTCAATGGATCGGTTGATCCAGCCCGATCCAATAGCTTGTCGAATTGCAGTTCTAGATCCAGACTGAATCCAATTAGCTATGAGAACTTATCAGAAGGGGAGATCTATCCCCCCCTGCGTGGGATACTAGGATAAAACCCAGGGAGGAGGGATAGACCAAACAAGAGGAGAAGTCCAACAAAAAAGAAATCTATGCGAGTCAAGGCTTGCTTGCAGCCAAATTAAGGATATCAACACAGATTTGAGAGGTATTCCAACCCAAAAAGGACAAAGGGTTGTTTGGTTATTAAAAATGGCTTTAAGCCTTCATTTAATGGGCCCAAATCCAGCCCAAACCTGAGGCCGGCCTGAGAAAACCTGGTTTTTCAGGTTTGGGTAGGGCTGGCTAGGGTTCCTCAAACTTCAGTCCGGACTGACTAAAATGGGTCGGAGTTCTGACTGACCCCATGCCCCAAAAACCCAAACCGGGGCAGGGTTGGGTCTGGCTACCTGATTGTACACCCTAGACCCGCTCATTGCACAGAAGACCCATGTGTACATCTGGCCACTGCTGTGATGCCTAGGTACAGCCCAAAAGTGATTAAATGGAGGATCTTGATCATGTAGGTTCTGCTTGGTATCCTGTCTGCAGTTTGCGGGACAATGGTTGTAGGCAAATATTTGATAATTAAATGTTCGCAATGACAAACATTTGTTGGGAATGGGAGAGCTGTTGAGGGAGCCCAAGGGACATGAGAGACTCATTTGCCCATGCGCAATGCTCAAAAAAGAAAATAAAATCATTAGATAGTCACCAAACATCTTTGTGTGAAAAAATAAAAAAATTAGTGGGTTTGTCATTGGATTTGGCGCATCCATGATTGACCCATTTTGTGGGGCCATGTCTGTAAGGTTCTAAGGAGTATGTAGAACACACACTTCAATGGAATGTGTTAAACAACTATTTACCTCAAAAGATCGACCTGTTGGGGAAAGGCGAAATAATTATGTATACCAACGGGTCGTCAGGCCAACACAACACGTGCGCAGGAACACACCCTCCACTAACAGAATGAGATATAACCTAAAATCTAACCAATGGAAGATTAAAACATCTAATTTACTAGCTAAGGATTAACAAAGAAATTTTTCTTAAAAAAAGTGTTACCATGTGTGACGCCCCCAAATGACGATCTATAGCTTCTACCATTTTTATGAGCAAAAAAATACCAACAATTAGGCCCCGTGTGGTTGCCATGAATATGTTTTCTAGAAATGATTTTTTTTTTTATAAATGTGATAAAACTTTTTTCCGTATCCACGCTTTCTGACATACAAATCCTTTTTCTATAAAAAAATTTTGTTGATCACCATAAAGAGCCTTAGTTAAGAATTATGACTTGAAAATGTGACAAAGAATAACATGACACACGTGGACATGACGCGTAATGAACATATTTCAGGTGGAGTGCATAAAAATGTGCCACTTGGCATATTCTTTTGGGTCCATTACCAGATGGACCTACGCACCAAAAAGCAGTCTGGTTGGTGATCTCTAGCCATTCAATCTGAAAATTTAAAAATATATTGAAATCAAAGGGCGGCTAGAACTCAACCCATGAAAAAAAAATGTCGGAATCCAACAGATAGAGGTAACCAATCAGGCTGATGGTTGGTGTGTACGACCATCAAGTGGTGGGCCAATCATTCATGGACCAGTGGGCTGAACATGCCAGCTGATGCATTTTTATGCGCTCTGTTTAAAGAAGTCAATCAAATCCCTCAGGCACGATTTAGTAGGTAGGTTGTGGTTGCTCACTTGTGTTTAGTCTTTGAATGTGCCGCCCCACTATATGGATTTGATTTTTGAAAAAGATGTAACAAGGCATAAGCACTATTTGTGTTACTCACCGCTTCCATCTGAGCCTACTGACCGTATGGATGTTTACTGTTTAGCCCACTCCTTGATGGATATACACACCAAAAATAACCGTGATTGGTCATCTTCAACCATTGAATTTTAGTACTTTTAAGGTGTGATTATAGCCGTTGGATTCAACCACTATTTTTTAGTACTAAAACCAAGGGCTAAAAATCAACAAAACAAGCTGATTTTTGGTTTGAATGTCTACTAAGGGGTGGGCTAAACCATGGTTTTAAAAAACAGCAGTTATAACGAAAATAACAGCCGTTATAATGGATTCGGACCTCCCCCTTACGCTTTAAAAATAACGGCCATTATTTTTGTTACAACAGCCGTTAATGGCCGTTATTTTCGTTATTTTTTCTTTTTTCTGTTATGTTCTGTTTTTAAAAATTTTAAATTCAAATTTTGAATTTTAGCGCCATTTTTCTGTTTTTATCTCTGACGGTTACAATTCGTTATAACGGATAAAGCGGAAATACCCCCAGTCCATTATACCGTTAAAACGGCCCCATTTAAACCTTGGGCTAAACATCCATGCGGTCAGTAGGCCCAATGGCAGTGATGAGTAACTAAAATCGTGCTTCCGGACGTGGTGACAAAAAGTCCTCACCGACGTAAGAGGAATGCAAACAAGCAACGCGTAAAAGGTGTTGCACGGGTCCACTTTCTTTTCTTACGGACGTGGTGACAGAAAGTCGTCAGCTACGTATCTACAATTCTACACCGTCAAATATACTCTGAAAACCATGTAAAAGGTTTAAACTTTAAATTTCAAAAATGTAAAAACACGTTTCCCCGATATGTACGTGGCATGTGAAGCCCACGAGCAAAACTGTTCTTGTCACAGATTCTACACTACAAAAAAACAAAAAAAATAATATATATTTTAAGGGTCGGGCTCCAGGGGACTTTTTTGGCCGGCTCCTGTTACAGGATACAATTAACACGTGGCACATTTTTAGAGGACTCTGACCGTATAGATGTTTGGCCAATCCCTAGGTGGACCTACAAACCAAAAATCAGCCTGTGATTTACAACCTTTGGATCTTTGTACCCAAGATATTTTCTTGTCATTTGTAGGGTTACATCATCTCCGTTGATGCATTGCTTGCATTCCTCAATATATAAAAATATAGAAATTAATAAATAAAAAAAGGAACCATAATCAGAAGTGCTGAGCTGGCATTCACTTTTGCCAAAGCACAACCACCGTTGGATTTTCGAAATCCCGTCCTGTGAGACACGATGGAAACGTGAGAGTTTGGTTGATTTCTTTAGTATTTTGTGTGTACGTTTCCATAGTATTATATTACATACAAAAAGATGCCAATGACATACGAAGGTCGTAGTCCGTGTTTGGTACTTTGTCTTCCTTGGCTGACCCAATTAACAAATCCAGAAACACGTTTACACTACAAACAAAGTTTGATCAAATAGATTAATCATGTTTGATCACAAATTCATTGAAAACTATTGAAGATCTTGACCATCAATTACCAAATAATAGATTAGCAACTTTATATATAAGTTATATCACTTTTATGTGTATATCTACAAAATTGTGTAATTGTGGAGGTGAAGTGTCTCTTATTAGGGCTGCAACTTGGGCAAACTCAACTCAATGTTGGGCTAAAGTTGCATTAGCCCATTCAGTACTTAAGATAAGCTCACTAAAGTTAAAAAGTAGGACCATATCTGTTTAGCAAAGTCACAACTTCATTGATCACTCTTTCATTTGATAGAAGGGAGTTTAAGAAACATTATGTAAGCACATAATATGAGTGGACATCCCACACTTTTCAACCCTAGAATGATCCCTGGCCCATTGTAATCGAGGATTTCAGAAAAGTTTAAGACTCTCGCTTCTTAATTTTCTCTTCTCTAACTCTTGATGTTCTACTATGGAGGTGCGTGTGATCGTGGAATGCATTTTTTACATGCTAAGGTCACCAACGTATCACCGAAAAAAATGGATAGAGTATGTGATTTAGTGATTGATTTCTATGTTATTTTGCATGAGAATGATCTTGTAGTAAGCATGAATATTTCGCTTAATCTTAAAAATGACATTATACCAATTCATGGTTCCTTCATCTCTAACAGCACAGAAATCGAACCTATACGTCGATCTGGCCACTCTTTTGGATGCTCTTGGGAAGGGTACAATAAAAAAGTCATACTAATTGGAGAATCTTGACCTCCATGTTGTTTGACCAATCAAAAAGTCCACATGTTTGACCAGCCAAGAGGTAACCCACAAGTTGAAGTATGTATGATGTATGGATGGAGTATGTATGCACCACAAACCATGATCATTTCGAACATTGTATTGCATGTAAGTGCCCAAATGAATCACCATGAGACACCATATGGTCCATATTCCATTAGGAATGTGCCACGTGGCTCACATTGTGATGCACTTACATGACTTAATGGGGTTTACTATTAAAATCCCAAATTCCTGGATGGTGGTGGAAGAAACCTTTCCTACTTTCTCCTCCTTGACCCAATTGACAAATTAAAACAAATCTCAAAACCCATTTCCACTACATAAATAACTGCTTGACTAAATAAAAAAAATCATCCGATGAAGTCTCAACGTTCCTTCAATTAGAAAAAAAAACTCTCTCTCTCTCTAGATTCTTTGACTTAGATAAATAATCTTCCTACTTTGGATTTAATATGCAAGGTAGACTTGGAGGGTTGGGTCCAATTATCATTTTTGTGTTCACACATCCTTTAAATATTACAACTATGAGAAAGGTTAGCAAACAACCCCTTAATGCAGTTTGCACATGCAGACGCAACCCCACCGATGATCGGTCAAAAATATGTCCGGTTGAGGCCATTGACCATTGGATTCAAGAGACCCACGGTCCATAAGGTAATAATTGCAAAGAGTAAAATAGTTATTGTCTTCGTGGAAAATCCAACGGTCAAATGCCTTGATTGTACAAATTTTTGTACAATTATCAACGGTGTTGCATGTGTAACTCAAGGAAAGGGTTGCTTGTTAGCATTCCTCTTTCTCATTGTTAACTCTACTATGTGATGTCTAACTACAAAGAAAACGATGTTTGTCGATGGCGTTAGTTCTCGTCTGTTAGGCTGATTATTATATGTGCTATTACAAGGAAATAGACTTGGTCTCTCTTGGAGTTGGTCTTCCAAATTTTAAGTTCCAATTTACGCGGTTCCTTGACCCTTTTGCCTTGTTTGTTTGTTTGTTTTTTTCTTGTTTGTTATGTGGCATGGGGTTGAACCCGCCATGACTCTAAGATTGCGAGTTGCGACACCTTGATCGAACACGGTTTGATGAAGCTACGCACATTGATCGTAGTAGAAAAGGACTTGCATTAATCCTTCAGAGGAGAATATGGTTCGGACTTCGTTTAATTTTCTCTATAGTCGTGTGCTCTAGAAGGCCCGGAAACCCATAGATTGGTCACTGAGTGCAGCTGCTAACTCCAAGACAATCGCGACTCTTTGAATTTTTCTAATTTTTTTTTGGGCTAAATGATGAATATATTGAAAAGGAGGAGAAGAATACAAGAGACTAGGGAATTCGAGGGAAACCCCCAAAGAGAGAAAAGAGGGGAGAATAGAGAAGAGAAGAGAAGACATTAATCTACCGTATATTCTCATGGTTCACACCTTGCTTCTGATGATGGATTTTCTTTGATCATTATAAACCAGTTTTTTGAAAACTGAAAACTCGACTCGGGTTGAGTTGACTCGGTGACTCGTGATTTGAATTTGCGAGCTAGTTTTTTATTTTATTTTTAATGAAACTATCTCAAAACAAAATCCCACTTTTTTTTACTAACGAATTGACTTGATCACGTTCTACTTTTACGGCTTTAGTCATCCTCGTGACAAGTCCAACTTCTGTCACAAAATATTTTGTGACCACATGGCACACTATTAGAGGGCGCCGGTCGTATGGCCAGTCCCTTGGAGACCTGCAAACCAAAAATCAGCCTGATTAGTGATTTAGAACCTTTGGATCTTTGCACCTAAATAATGCTCAAATTCCTACAGTAAAAATCAACCCATGAAAATAACTTCAATCCAATGCTTAGAAATCACTGATCAGACTGAATTTTGGTTTGCAAGTCAACCGAGGGACTAGCCAAACATCTATACGGTCAGCGCCCTCTAATAGTGTGCCGCGTGGCTTGTATTATCGGTTGTGACCGACTTTGGTCACAAAACAAAGTTTTACTCGTGGAGACCCTTTCAAAGGGCGTCTGTCAGTCACAGATCTCAGTCTGACAGAGAATTTTGTTATCTTTTTTGAAAATTTTAAGAACTTTTAACTGTTTTTATAAATATATTAAACACTTTTATTGTTTAAAAAAATTTCTGTAAATAATAAGATAATTCAATAAAGAAGATAAATTTAAGTAAATTTATACCAAATTACATTAATCTATTTCATAGGAGAAAGAATTTTTTATTTTTTACTTTATTTAACTTAGAATAACTTATTATTATTTAAAAGAAAAATAAAAAATAAATAAAATTTAAGGTACAGTTGCCCCCAACCAGTGTAAGCATGTGAGGTGAACGTCTTTGACACGGAACGCCAAAAAAGATATGAAATGTAGGGCTTTTAAAGTCCTACAGAGGGGATGTATGCCTCAAAAAACTTTAGGGGGTGTTTGGGTCGCCATTTTCCAAAAAAAAAATTTATTTTAAAAAAATGACTTTTCTGAAAATGTATTTTTGAAAATGTATTTTTCTTAAAAAGGTCGTTTGGATCATGATTTAAAATAATACTGTTTAAACAGTTTTAACCGCCGTTTAAGTGGTAACGCCCCAAGCTCGTTACGTTAAAAAATGTTAAAACCCGTTTTGCTGTTTATTTTTTCATTTTAACGGCTGTTAAAATTGTTTTAACTGCTGTTAAAATTTGGAAATTTTTTAGGAAAATAATGGCTGTTATTTCCATTAAAATCCATTTTTTTTCATTTTCAAAATTTGAAATTCAAATTTTGATTCAGCGCCATTTTTTTGGTTAAATTCTGTTTATTTTCAGTTTTGCCCATGTCCATTACAATCCATTTTAATGACTGTTTTAATGGTAACGGTTTAACGGTAACGCCCCCAGTCCGTTATACCATTAAAACGGTCTCCTTTAAACCTTGGTTTGGATCATCATTAATTCAAAATGTCTTTACCCTCTTTTAGTTGGTCCCACTAAAATATCTTTATTATCATTAATGCAAAATATATTAAGCCTTAAACACTCTACAGAAATACTCTAAACCATGGTTTAAAAACAGCCGTTATAACGGATTTGCACCTCTCCTGTTAAGTTGTGCCGTTTTAACACTCAGAAAATAACAGCAGTTATTTTTCCATTATAACAAAAATAACAACCATTATTTTCTGAAAAAGAATTGCTAAAAAAAGTCTGTAATTTCTTTTATTTTTCATTTTTTCTGTTATTTTCCGTTTCTTTTTTGTTATGAATTTTATTGAATTCAAAATTTGAATTTTAGCATAGTTATTTCCATTATTTTCCATTTTTGCCCCTGTGCATTACAATCTGTTATAGCAGAACGGTAACGTCCCCGGTCTGTTATGAATGCCCTTTTTAAACCTTGCTCTAAACCATTTAAAAACGTCCGTTAAAACAAAATAACGGCCGTTATAATGGAAACGGACTTCCCCGTTATGTTACATACTGTTTTAACATTCAGAAAATAAAGACCATTATTTTATGATAAAAAATTGTCAAGAAACACCAGTTATTTCTGTTATTTCCCATTATAGATTTTATTGAAATTTTGAAATTCAAAATTTGAATTTTGGTTCCATTTTTTTATCGTTATTTTATTTTTTATTTCTATTTTCCCCATTTTTGGTCCTGTGCGTTACAATCCAACGCGACAGAAAAAAAAACGGTGACACCCCCAATCCTGTATAAAGCCCCTTTTAAACCCTGCTCTAAACAAATTCATTCTCAAATGAGAATGATAATTTTATTGAAAAGTCGGCCCTGCTTGGTTCGCTGCACTGGAATGCATTTTATACTCCAGTGCAAATGCGGTGAGTTGCATTGCAGTCACTTACCAGGCTTTTTGGGCTGCACATGGTTGCATCCATTTTCTTAAAAGAGTTTGCAAGAGCTTGGCAACCACTTGCACGACAACTCACCTGCGCGCCCCCAACGAATCACGTGTAATCCCAAAACCGTGGGAAGTGGGTGCATTGCAATGCAGATTTGCATTGAACCAAGCAGGGCACAGTGGCAACTATCATTTATTCCATGCCATGTTAATACCGACATGTGGATTTATTGACCAATTAAAAATTAAGTAGAGAAATAATTGTGGGGGCCGACACATTTTACATAAACATAAGCATGGGTATTTTAGTTATTTCACTCCAGTAACGACAAAACTAAAAGAGAGAGTAATCCGCCGTACTCGTTCAAAACGTGACTAGTAAAATAACTTCCTTTGACTTTTTGAGTTCTGTTTCAGTGCACAGTGCTACCTTAGCTGTAAAGGTCCTGATAAGAAGGGGAAACCAAACTGTGGTACTGAACCTGTTAACTAGGGAAAGAGGGAGATGCCTCTAACCGACTAAATGGATTCGATCAACCCAAAATTCAATCCGTTCTGATCGATAATTTCAGCTCCAGACCACCCCTTGGTAGGGCTATCAATGGATCAACCCGAAAATTCAATTTGTTCCGATCCCATAATTTCGGGTCTAGAACGACCTATATTCTTATTGGATCGGTACCGGGCCCATGTATGTTATCGGATTTCATGTATCAATCAGTATTGATCAAATATATATAAAATTATGTATATTTATACATTATTATTATTAATGAAATATGATATAATTTTACCCTTATATATGTATTTTTATATCAATACTATACAATACTTAAATTTTGAGTGGATAAAATATATAATTTAAATTATATAATTATAATTTCTTTATTTAGTGAATTAGATCATATCAAATCTGATTGGATTGGGTCCCAAACACTATTCTATTTATCAGGTCAGGTTCGAGTTGGCATTAATCCGACTCGAACCCGATCCACTGTCAACCCTATCCTTTGGTAGACATTCTTACAAAAAATAACTTGTTTGATACTTACCGACATTGGTTTTGGTACTCAAAAATGGTTGACTCCAACATCTAGAATCTCGCCTTAAAAAGTACTAAAACTAATAGCTTGAAATTATCAATCGTGGTGATTTTTGGTATGTATATCCACCAAGGGGTGTGCTAAACATCTATAGACACCATATTTTGATATGATCTTTCGAATTTAGTGATCGATGGTCTTGATTTTCTTCTTTATTGGTCGATGTATTACCTAATTCATTTCAACTTTTAAGATATTCTTAATCAATTATAGAACTCTATTTAGAGTCATCAACCACCTTTAAAAGAACATTGTTAGAACCAAAAATCATCATTAAAACACCATCATAAGTTATGAAAATTTAGTCAAATATTTGATTTTTATTGATAAATAATCAATAAATACTTTTGTCGTTGATTTTACCGTAGGATTTAATCATAACTAAAATTATTTGTTTTTAACTCCTATATTTTAAAAAAAGTGATTTCACTCAAATCCAATGGTTCGATCATAAGATCAAGGCTTTTATTTGATCAATTCTTAAATAATCTCATTTTTGGATAGCTTGTGTGTGAATGAGATATCCACAAAAAAATCTTTTAAAATATTTATTTTATCAATTTTTAACTTAAAAAGAACATTTCATCAAATAATTGATCAAAACTCTATATATGTACTATTGATTTAAGTGGATGCACCAATGTTCGTACATTATGACATATTTTTAATGATACTACTCAAGCTTATCTATTCAACTCATCAACTCTATTGTTTTCTCATTTACTCACACTTTTTTTTTTGTTTATTCTTCACATTTAAATTTCCTATAACTTTTTAAATTATTAAATTTTTTCTTAATAAATTAAAAAATTATTTTAAATATCTATATAGGACAAACTTTTTTTATACTTTTACCTTTTAAATGACCAACTTATCTTAACATTATTCTCGAACAACCCAAAACCCTTACTTTTCACCTATAAATACTCTCTCCCTAAAAAATAGAATGACCATCTTTATAAGTCTTCTTATTAGGCCAAAAGAAACTCGTGCAAAAAAGTTTCTTAACATCCCAAAACTCTTTAAAAATGCTTTAAAGGCCTTATTTGTTTTAAAAGATTAAGTTAAATAAAGAAGAACTATTGTTTTTGTTTATTTTCTTTTCTTTTCCTTCAAGTTAAAGAAAAAAAATAAGAAAGGCTAAAAGAAAAAAAAACTCATTTACAAGGTATAATGTAAACTGCATAAAGGTGGTTAATCAACTCTATATCATTTTTTTTTTTTTTTTGTCTTTTATTTTATTTATCTACTTTTGTATTGTTATTTATTTTTAGTTTATTTTTTTATTTTCTCTTGATGTTGATCTTTTTCTTTCTCTTTTTAATAATGTAATCACATTTAACAACTAAGCTACATTACTGTTCATTCTTCTTTGTTTGTCTTTTATTTTATTTATTTAACTTTATTTTGTTATATGTTTAGTTGATTATTTATTTTAATCTATTTTCTCATACATCATTTATGTTGAGCTACATTTTCTTCTCTTTTTGTCCAACAATGTAACCACATAAGACGGTTAAACCACCGTCTTATTTTGTTTGTTTTTTATTTTGTTATCTAACTTTTTATTATTATTTATTTATTTGTATCTTTATATTCTCTCGATTTTGCTTTTCCCTTGATGTTGATTTTTCTATTTCTCTTTATAACAATGTAACCACTTGGGATAGCTAAGCCACCTTATTCTTTTTTTTTTTTTCTTTATTTATCTTTTATTTTATATAGCTTTATGTTGTTATATGTTTAGTTATTTGTTTTAGTTTAACTTTTACATGCTTCATTTATGTCGATTTATTTTTTTTCTTTCATTCTTTCTTTAATTCGTTTGAAAACCCGAAACACATGCATAATAAGATAATCTCCTATTTTTCTTTTATGTACTTATACATGTAAATTTATTTTATATATCTTTATTCTTTTTAAACCAATAATTTGAGTGGATGATCGAATGTACAAGAGTATGTAATTATTAAAATATAAGTAGGTTGGAGTGCCTAACACCTTTCTCGATCTATATATGATTAATTTACTCAATGATCTCTCAAAATAGTTAGTAAATCAATAAAATAACTAATTTAAAACATATAATGTTATCTATTTTCAAACTTGATAACCGATCAGGTCGTTAAAAAAAGCTGATCGTGATTCCATAAGATTTAACTTTTTTGTCTCAAGTTGAATTGTGCTATTTCATAACATCCATGTGGTCAATGGGCCCTGATGGCAGTGGTGAGTAAGAAAAATGTGCTAACTTGTATAAAATCAAGAATTTTTCGAAGCTTCTCTCTAAGACGACTGTAATATAGGGGCTAAAAAGCAACAACTAGCTTCTCAACAACTTATACCATGAGAAGTAAGACTGGTTTAATAGTGTCATCAACTTAACGTCTACTTTTTCTGCTATGAGTAGGCATAGTGTGAGGCTAGTGGGAAGAAGAGGAACCTTGCTATTGCACTGATCCAAGTCTTTCAATGGTAGTTGCGTCATCCTCTACATCATTCAATCCAACTTCAACATCAACATATAAGAGTCACATAATATCTAAAGACAAATATAAGACATCTAATTCAACAAATTCTTTGAACCAAAAAACTCAATAAATTCAACTTACCCGTTTTGTCAATTGGAGGCATCTCACTATATATCTCATGCCCAATTGTATTACAAGATCTAGTAGCTTGTTCATTTCCAATGATAACTGCTAAATCATAGAAACATGGGACATCTTTCATATGAATTATCTTTTTGTCCGGATGTGACTAACAATCACACAACAAAATAATTTAGAAAGTGTATTCATTAAAAGATCATTATTGAATATGAGTACAATACATGTAGATAGGCATTCCGAACTTCATCATCAGCAGTCACGTACAAGGTTTTAGAATTCCATCCGAAACTACTCAAAGATTTAAGCTCTCTCGCATCCACGTAATCTTTTCTTAATGTTTTTAAATGATTATGAATATGTTGGTATTAACATCCAACTTTAATTACTTCTTCATTTCTTTATTCACATGCTTTAAAGCCTCATTCTTCCATTTATTATCTTGTTATTTGTTGCCTAATGTGTGCTCTTCTAATAAGTCCTCTATGAGAATCTTCTCCATTCAACTATTTCAGCGAAATTATGATTTTTCATTATATATTTTTTTTCTTTTAGCTTTACTGTCCATAAACAATGTAGCCATTTTTATTGAAAATGATCAGAAACATGTACATGTGATAAGTAATCGAGTGTTTGCTCAATTATATTACTTAAGAGGCTTTTGTGAACTCCAAACTAAAAAATAGATAAAAATATCTTTAGTTTATATAACAAAACGGTGAACTTGTATAGCATAGAAACTGTCACGCCAAGCAACTTGGGTTGAGCACATTTGGTGCAATACAGATCCCACGGCGCTATCGAGAACAAATTCCCATATGCAAGAGATGTTAGGTGCATGGTTCAAAAAACGGTCGTTACAACGAATTCAAACCTCCCCTATTACGTTATGTATCATTTTATTTCGTTACGACAGCCATTATTTTTTGTTATAATGAAAATGAAGACTGTTAATTTCTAAGAAATTTTGTGAAAAAATGTCAGTTATTTTTCGTTATATTCCATTTTTATTGGAAATTTGAATTTTAGCACCATTTTTCTTTTTATTTCCATTAAATTTTTCATTTTTTGCCCCTGAACATTACAATTCGTTATAACAACCATTATAACAAAAAATGGTAACGCCCCCAATCCGTTATACCATTACAACGGCCCATTTTAAACCTTGGTTAATTAAGTGTAGGGCTATCAAAGGGTTGGGACAGGGTAGGGCCTAGCCCGACCCTATACCTACCCTCGCTTATAAGGGTGAGGCCCTCCTAGCCCTTAGAGGGTCTGGACTAGGTAGGCCCTTGTCCTACCCTTAAGTGCCAGGGCCTAGAAAAAGTGTTAAAAAATATCAAAATTTTAAGTAAAAAAAGTATATGCATGAATAATGTACTTGACTTAGTAATCTATTTCTTCGGTTTAATCTATATAGATTTTTCAATTAATGATTTTATTTTTTTGTTACAGGGGTGCCGTTTAAGGTTTGAGAATGAAACTTTTTAGTCTTTTTAAAAACCTCAATAAAATAAATGATATATTATAAATTTACACTAAGAAAAAAGTCATTTTTGAACCACTCTTAAAATTTTCAAAATAGAAAAACTTTTGCGACGTTCATAATTTTGGAATGGCTCAATCGTTGATAATTGTGGTTTCCAACAACAATAATGTTGTGACACATGTACCTAAGGGAATCAGGAGACCATGCCAACGAGTTTTCTCCATTTCTTTTGTATGTTTAATTTTTCAAAAAAGGATTAGATTCTTTAGGTTACTTGGAATTCTCATTAACATTTGAACACTTTTAAGTGTCCAACAACAGGTGACTTTGGACACAACCCATTTTTTTATTAAAAAAACAACTTAGTTTTGAATATACCACGCACCTAGTGTTCTAAGGGTCGGCCCTTTTGAGTGTGACCCTAGTCGGTCCTTATTTAGCAGGGCCTTACATATTTGGGCCGGCCCGGCCCTAAGGGCTTGAAATTAAAAAAGAAAAAAAGAAGCCATCTTTTTAGGGCTTTCAAAGGGCTGGGCCAGGCCGGGGCCCCTTACAAGAGGAAGTAGCTCAAAATGTTCTTTTAGTAGAGCTAACGTATAAATTTCATTTACGGATCGCCATCCGTCCATTATACATGTGGTGCCACCCTAATTAAGAATATTCTCCTCATTTGCAGTACGAATTGTCAACACGTACACCGCGGCAGGCTTTTAACTCTCGTGCAAGTTAAACAAACTCGATTATCGCCACGTGTACAGATCAGAACGCCAAAATTACTCGCCTCCTAAAAATGTGAAGAAGCTTCTTTAGATGGTTCGAAGAAGGAACTCCTTCAAGATCTTTCTCTCTGCTCCTCTGCTTTAAAAACTACCAGCTACCCCCCTTTTGGCTTTTGCAGGTTTCCAGCCCTTCTCTGGATTTCTCGATATTTCTGGAACCCCATTTCGCTTTCCGTGTGGGGATCGAGGACAAATCCTGTGTTGTGCTTCTGTGTCCGAATCGAATTCTTCGTTGTGAGGCGTAGTAATGAAAACAGAGAGGGCGTTACCACGTTTTTGTTTATTCTCGCTTTCTCTTTTCTTCAGGTTAAATTACTGATTACATATATAGGAGGAGAGGTAAAAAATTCTGTTTTTCGTTTTTTTTTTAGGTCTTCTTCTTGTTCTGTTTTAGGTTAGTTGTGTGAATTTGGGAACTCTTGAGGGGTAAAGATGTCACATAGATGTGGGCCGGCGCCATTCTTGACGAAGACGTACCAGTTGGTGGAGGATAGGAGCACCGACGATGTGATTTCTTGGAACGATACCGGCGCTACTTTCGTGGTTTGGAAACCGGCGGATTTCGCGAGGGATTTGCTTCCCAATTCCTTCAAGCATAACAACTTCTCAAGTTTCGTGCGCCAACTTAACACCTATGTACGTTAGAACTCTTCCTTCTATCTCTATAATATAATTTCTTCTTTTTCCCCTTGTTCGTTGTCGAAAGATGCTAACGTTAACCCATGTGTGCGCACGGAATTAAAGAGCGCCTCTGGACTTTGAAGCGTTTAATAATTCCGATGACCGTCATGAGGCGTAGTTTTGTTTAGTATCTTTGCTTGTAAATCTTGTGACCTGTTTAGTTCTCCATTTTTTCACCAGAAAAAAAAAAAGGATTTTTTCAAGCGTTCCAAACAGGGCTCTCAATTTGTATCAGAGTGTCAAGTCGCGGCCGAGTCAACCTGATTCGACCTTTGATTTAGGATCCAACGGGAACAGCCCTTGGATGAATACTCAGCGTCAGGACGGGTAGACGGGAAGAAAATCCTCCCTGGCGGTACACACCAGGCGTTCGCTGTGCTGGGAAGTGGGAACTGAGAAGTTCCCCATCCTGATCCATCCTTTGACTAGGAAGATCTTGTTGAGAAAGTTAACACGTTTTAATCAACTACGCTGCATGCGTGCCACGTTTTACGGGATCCAAGTAGTACGGCTCGATCAAATCCTATTCGGATGCAAATTATTTGAAACATCCTTGGGTGCTCGTTTTTTCAACTTTGACGGTGGTGGTGGTGCCGTGGTGATGAAGCGAGTTCTTATGTTCAAATTTATTTTATTTAATGAAAACAAAATTTTATGTGCAAATTGCTGGAATCTTAAACGTGTCGATCTAGAAAAATCTATTATACACAATTCTCTATCAAAGTTTTGATACAGAAGCTTCTGAAAGTGCCACGAGGCTCACTCTTCGGGTCACCGACCCATGAATTTGGTTGACCCGCACCTTGATGGACCTATATACCAAAAATCAGCACGATTGGTTATTTCACGATTCCTGGGTCAGTGGCACTTTCAGGGTTTTCTGTATCATAGAACGGCTCGTCGATGTGGGCATGGATGTTTGGCCCACCATTGTTTCTACACTCAAAAGAATCGGCTTGATTGATGATTTGTTACCATTGGATTTAGTATACAAAACTGATTGAATCCAATGACTAAAATCACTCATTAAAAATTGTCAAAATCGAATGGCTAGAAATAACCAATCACTCATTATGTTTTTCTGAAAGTAATTTAGTTAATTCAGTTTAAATCATGTAAATCTTTATTAATTATCCATGCGTTCTGTAAGCAGGGCTTTCGAAAGATTGTGCCGGACAGGTGGGAATTTGCGAACGATTTTTTCAAGCGAGGAGAAAAAGAGCTCCTCTGCGAAATCCAACGTAGAAAAACGGTCCCAATATCGACAGCTCAGATGCCTGCGGGTGGAAAATCCAACGGTATTCCTTCATCCCAATCAAATTCGGGCGAAGACCTAGGGTCCACCTCAACTTCCTCTCCCAACTCGAAAAACCACGGGTCGGAGGAGACGACGACCCACCTGTCCGATTTATCGGAAGAGAATGAGAAACTGAGAAAAGACAATCAAGTCCTCAGCTTAGAGCTCGCGCAGGCGAAGAAGCAATGCGAAGAGCTTGTAGCTTTCCTCTCCAAGTACGTCAACGTTACACCTGATCAGATATATTACATCATGATGCAAGGAGCCGGTGGGCCCACCCATGATCAATTGGTAGAGATCTGTCAAGAGGATGATGACGAAAAAGGAGACGTGGAGTGCTTGAAGCTGTTTGGGGTATTGTTGAAAGGGAAGAAGAGGGAGCGCGATGACAAGCGTGTTGTTGGTGGGCCCCCTTTGAAAGAGATGAAGATGATGGACTGCCACGCACCGTGGATGAAAATCTTTTCTTCCCCTTGCGACAGCACCAAGGTCTGCAACTGACGGACTTGTACGAACTACGAAGATACGTATCTTAAGGCCGATACGCAGTCCTCTCTTAAAACTTAAAAAGAATAGATAGGAAAAGAAACAGTTGTGTAGTCTTAGAAACGTACGGTTATGATCTTCTCTCAATATAGTGGGAGTAGGATAGGAGATTGTTGATGGAACATGAGATCAAAAGCAAACGGGTCTCTGTTTCTTTAGTGATTAGTGACATTAACCCACTTTTTGAGTGTGGAATTGTGGATATCGACTTCTAATATTTGTCCTCAGCATCTAAAGCTTTCTCTTCAAGCAATTGCAGGGAAAAGGGTTCACTTTCGTTCAACGGCTATATGAGCCACGTGGCTCTCTTTTTCATGCTTTATTTTTAGCTGTAAGATTCAAGTATCATTTGGGTTGCTCTTGCTCAGATCCATCGGCTAGAAATCACGAATCAAGCTGATTTTTAGTCAGTAGGTCCATCTAGGGATACGGGGCGCCAAACATACATCCGGTCAGTGGTATCCAAGTATATGACACGTGGCTCATACGAACCTCGTAGTAGAAAGCATTTTTTTTTTTCCCTCAAATGTTAGGTTGTAGAGTCGTGCTACCCTTGGATAACTCGACAAATTAAGAAGAATACAGTTTCAAGAGATCAACGGCTCACGAGGCAACAACCATTTTAGCCTTCGCAGTTGTTGCATCTCGACCGCGAATCTCTTAAATCAAAATGTCCATGGCCTCAACCGTGTGCTTATTTGTCTGGTTATTAGTTGGGTAGCATTTTCTTTTCGAAAAGATGGAAAACCGGTGAGCATGTTCTAAAGGTTTCATAGGTTCACGTGGCATGACTTTATTGATGTTTGACACTCTGGCACATTCAACAGTTGATAACTATTCCTTTGACCATGATTGGAGATTGATTGGGAGAGCGGAGAGACGCGGAGAGAGAAAAAAGAGATTTTAGAATTGGAAAGAAATTGTTATGGATAAGTGAAGTGTTTGGTAGACTTCAATTTTCATTTAGGGCGTGTTTGATTGCCAAGTGGGAAAATTGCATTTAAAAATTTTGGATAATTTTCCCTACTAAGCCCGAAATTGCATTTCATTTTCACCTGAAAGTCTTAATTTTCTCACATAATTGAAATATGTGTTCACAATTGCAATCAATCAGCCATTTAAGGTATTTCCCAGACATATTTCCTCCAATTTTTGTTTTTCAATCAAACAAGCCCTTAGTAATAAGAGATTAAATAGAATTGGTTATTTTATTAAGGGGAGGTTAATTAAGAAATATTACGTGAGGACCTACATATGAAAAGAAGTTTGCTCAACGGTCCTTGCATTCAGTGGTGGAGCCAGGAAGGGGTGACGGTGGACAGTTGCCCACCCTCAACTTAAAAGTTTAGTAAGAAATTTTTTTTCTTTCAAAGTATACCCTTTTGCCCACCGTTGAAAAATACACTTTTGCTCACCCTGAAACAAAATCTGTACAATATTGCCCACCCTTGAACAAAATCCTGACTCCACCATTGCAAAATCTGTACAAGAGAAAGAGACGCTTATTAAGTAGATATTTAATAAGAAAGAAAGAAAAGATTATTGTGGAAAGAGGATAAAGGTTTTGGTTGAACTCTCGTAATAGAAGTTAATAGTTTATCGGTGTTTGGATCGCCATTTTTTGACTTGAAAAAGTCTTTTTTTTTTTTTTCCACAAAAGAGTTTTTCCAAAATAATAGATTGTTTGGATGACTATTTTTTTAATAAGTATTTATTCGTTAAAAATATATTTTTAAGCCAAAAAGTCTTTTTATAAAAAAATTAAAAAAAGACTTTTCAAAATTTGCTAGCTCAATGAACATAATAAACGAAGAAAGAGGTTTTGATAGACGTTCCTTTCTAACAAAATAGACATTATATTGGTGGGGCCAACCTAAAGAAGATAAAGACATTTTGCATTAATGATGATCCTAACGATCTTTTTAAGAAAAACACATTTTCAAAAATGTCGATCCAAACACTAAATCTTGTAATAAAAATTATTACTTAATTGAAGTTCTTACAAAGTCTAAAATATCCTTATTTTATTTAGTAACTTTAATTAAGTGTGAAAATATTTTTTTGAAAAAATGGGGAGTGGAAAAAAGGAAAGAGAGACACATCATTAAATGCTGCCGTATCACACCTCTTGCTAGACCAACACACAAAAAATCAGCCTGATTTGTGATCTATGGCCATTAGATTCATGCACCTTTTATTGGGTGAATTCTAGTCATTAAATTTGAACATTTTTTAGGTACTCAAATCTAGCAAATAGAACACCAATCAGGCTGATTGAGCCAAACATTCATGGTTAGTAGACCTGAAAGGAACAGGTTCCGAATGAGGCCCATTTATTCATTTTGAGGTTGTTGGCCATATGAGGCCCACCACCTCATCATATCTACCTTGCTAAGCTTCAGATCCAGCACATGGCAAACTGAGGCACGCCTTCCGCAATTTCTCTATTTTTTTTTTTTTTTTAAAGATTCAAATATTGTAATTTGTCGATAATTAAAACGGACGAATGGTCTGGATTAACCATGTCAGCGTCCACAAGTAAAGAAAACCAATTCTTGCGTACAATAAAATGCTCTAGGGGTGTGGCTCAAAAAGACCTTTTACTGAATAATAATTAATCTAAGGGGCAGTTTGGATGTATGAAAAATCCAGCCCAAGCCCATGTTAAGATTGGGTTGGGCCGTTTCAACTTGCACACCAGTGTACTCAGTTTCCCTTTCATAGTAGAAACCAGCACATGAATAAAACTTTGATACACAAATAAGTATCAAAAGTTCGATACAAAAATCTCTCTCAAATGCCATGTGGCACACTTTTGGGCCCACTGATCCATGAATGTTTGGTGCACCTCTTCCTGGAACTACACACCAAAAATAGCCTGGTTGGTGATTCCTAGCTGTGTGCCTGTGTGATTTTTGCACTTTCTAACCATGGGCCAGGCTTGAAATTCATAGGCCTGTTCATGATGCCATGATGAAAAAGTGCTCGGACCAATGGCTAGAAACAGCAAGCGGGCTGAGTTTTGGTATATAGGTCTACCAAGGTGTAGGCCAAAGCCCAAAAGAGTGCCAAGTGGCATTTGGGGGCATCTCTGTATCAAACTTTTGGTACAGAATTTTGTATCATAAAAAGGCTCTCTAGTGTTTGCTTAGGTATTTGACTCAAGTTAAGTTTATACCTCTAGAGGTGAAAATGGGCCTATAATGGGCCTGAATTTTGATCGTTTTGAATAGGCCCGAGCCTGATGATATTGATTCAGGCCTAAAATTATCATGGGCCGGCCTGTCTACACGCAAACCAAACGACTTCAAAATAGTGTTACGCAGTTAGAATCAAGTTGGCTAAAAGTTCTGATCCCGACCGGATTGGTGGGCTCTGATCCCGATCCGGTTCGATCCGATCCAAAACGGGATCGGTCCATCTCGCCCGAGACAAGGTGAGAGTCCTTAGGTAAACAGTGATCTCGGGGCGAGACAGATCCATTTTTGGATCGGTGGGCTCCGATCACGATCCGGATCGGCCAAGACTTGGATCCATGACAACAACCCCAAAGAAGGAATTCATGAATTCCGTCTGTTTTTGGATTTGGAAAAGTGCGGTAATTGTCACGGTCACTAACGGTAGTGACAAAAAAATAGACTCACGACGTAGCAACGGTGCGTACTACGCACTCATTTGCCTTGCTTTAAAAATAACTCGGTAGCTAGACTGCATAAATATCTTCTTCACCGAGTGAGCTAAAAAGAAATCGATGGTTATCCTCATCCACCAATTTCTACACCCACCATTCTCTCTTTCTCCTTCCCCTTTCCCTTCATCAAGGAAGTCGAAGATTCGAACCTCCATCTCGCCCATCTGCTCCTCATCTCCTATGGACCCACAGAACAGACGGCGTGGATTCCTGGAATTCCCCCACCTCTCGGACCCACATCGCAATCTGATGGTGGACCTTGTATCCACGGTAGAGACGCGCCTCGGCTCGGACCTCCTTCCTTCCTCCCTTCCACCGGACGTTCAATACTTCGAGAACGAGAGTGGGAGTTCCCAAGGTGCCCTCCACATCAGATCCGGCGATGAGAGCTCATCAGTAATTCCCTTTTCCTTCTCTTTCCTCTTTTCATTTCCATCCGCACCGTAAACGTGGCCATAATCATAGTCCTATCATGTTGTGTTAACGGTTAGGATTGTCTGATTAAGTACGAGTTTGGACCATGACCCATTGAATTAGAGTCAATTTCATTGGTTGATTTTTAACCGTCAAACTGGAGGATTATTTCTGTTAGGAAAATCGAAAGGTTTGAAATCACTAATCAGGCTGATTATTTTTTGGTATGTAGGTCCACTTGGTATGGGCCAAATATCCAAACAGCCAGTATTCTCTAAAAGTCTGCCACGTGGTTTAGATGCGGAAGACTCTTAATGCAGTCGATGCAGAGGACTCTCCTGGCCCTATGTATTGCATTCTTTTGGGCCCACTGACCGCATGGACTTTTAGCCCATCCCTACCAAAAATTAGCCTGATTGGTTAGCTCTAGCCATTAGATTTTAGCACCTTTTTAGGAGTGATTCTAGCCATTGGTTTAAACTTTTTACCGGTACAAAATAGTATAGAAATCGTCAATCAAACTGATTTTTTGCTGTTTAGTGGGTGGGCTAAACATCCATGTCAGTGGGCCCAAAGATATGTGCTATATAGGGCCACGAAAATCCTCTACATCAACTACATCAGGAGTCCCCTGCGTCAAAAACTTTTCCACGTCGTTTGGTTAACACACATGCGGTTTAAGAATCAATAAAAGCACAATTTTTTAGCAGAAGTTCCCCATAGTTCGTGGTACGAAATCTAGGGATCAGAGTCCGGATCGATGGGCTCAGATCCCGATCCGGATTGGTCCAATCCAGAACAGGATCGGTCCAACTCGCCTGAGACAAAGTGAGCCTCCTTTGGGAAACAGTGATCTCGGGGCGAGACGATCCATTTTTAGATCGGATTGGTGGGCTCCAATCCCGATTTGGATTGCCCGGATCGGCGGAGATTTCGAACCATGCTATAGTTGGAGGATAGGATTTCAAAATTTGGAAGTCTCCCCTCCCAAAGATGCCACGTGGAGATCAATTTAGGGCGCACTGACCTTCTAGATGTTTGGTCCACACATCTTGATAGATCTATATATCAGCTTGATGGATGATTTCTAATAGTTATATTTTAGAATAAAAAAAATGCTCGAATTCAACGGGGAAAATTCACACTATTGAGTCCAATGGGTAAGAATCACAAATTAAACTGATTTTTGATGTGTAGATTCATCAAGAAGTAGACCAAACATCCACAAGGCCAATGGGCCTAAGGAGTCCAAACCAAGGGACGTCAAACTTGTGCTCGTAATTGGCATATTTTAGCTACGAAATCCATGATAAATTTTGAAAATAAAAGATAATTTAAAAAAAAAAATTGTAGTTTCTTTAAACAAAATTACTATTCTACATTTACATAAATCATATTTTATTTTTTAAAATAGTTTTAAGTCACGGTTTAAAAAACCGCTGTTATAATGAAATAACAGCCTCGTTACATTATATCCAATTATAAATATTTTTACTGCAAAATGGGATATTCCATGTAACTCTAAATTTTGAAAAAAAGCACTTTTATACCTTTATCATGGTTTTTTGAAAAAATAATATTTTTTTAATATTTTGACATTTTTTTGATTGAGACGTAAGTGGTGTGACCTATTATAACAGTCATAACAATAACATTATAACAGCTCATTTAAAACCAAGGAAATAAATTTCGATTTTGAGGTTTATTTCGATCAGTCCGAAAATAAAAATATTTTGTGAAAATATTTTGACCCGTGTGAAAATAATACGTTTTGCGTGGAATTGATGAAAATATTGTGGAAAGTTTGAAAAATGATAAAACAAGCATAAAAACACACTCATAAGATCCAGAAGAATATGACATAGTCTGATCGTGCCACTAGTTTGGGCCCGAGACCATATGGGTAGACATGATTCTGGTTTAATAGTTCTGACTGTTTCACACCAATAATAAACAAGAACTACACTTGATTGGGTTGCATGTAGCACGACATCATTCATGGGAACTTATCCTGATACTTTCATGAAATTTTTATACATAAATGGAGGGCAACATAGCTTGTCGAAAACCAAACAAAGGTAACATGCTCAAGAACAAAGTTAAAATGGGATTTACGTACTTATTTAGTTTTAGACGATGAAATTGAACCATTGACAAGGTAACTGGAGTGGTAGATGGTCAGCCACGAGATTCTAGTAAGTTTATGTCTAATTTCAAAAAGGATACCGGATGTAAATTTTTTATTTTTTTTTAATAATCGTGAGATGACTAACCATGGTCCATGGATATTTTAAAGGTTGATTTCGTGTTGGGAAGTTGGATACACTGTGAGCTGCCATCCGGAGCGCTGGACATAACCACTCTTACAGCCTATCTCAAGACCACAACAGATGCACCACGTTTCCTACTCGAATTCCTGCAGAGCAGCCCAACATCTCTAATCCTCCTCCTTGATTTGCCGCCTCGGAAGGACCTGCTCCTCCATGCTGATTACCTCCACACCTTCTACGGAGAAACCCAGTTGGACGGACAGAGGCAACAATTAGAGAAAATCCCCGAAGTCCGACCCTACTTTTCCTCCTCCCTATACATCCGTTCCGTCTTATCTCCCACGGCGGTTTCAGTTTTCATAAACTGCGAGGCAGGAGGACCTGGCCGCATGGAAGAGATCATACGGGATCACGTGGGCCCCGTTGCAAAAGACCTGTTGGATATCTGGTTGAATCGGTGTGCGTGTGGAGGGAGAGAGTTAGGGGAGCCCGAGAGGGCTGATCTTGAAAATAGGGACCGTTTGATTAAAAACAAGACGGTCGAGATCGACCTTGCCTCGAGCTTGCCGAGATTGTTTGGTCCTGATGTTGCGGGTCAAGTCATCGGTGCCATTAAGAATGTTTTCCAGACATAATAAGGGCTGAGATTGAGAGGCATGTATGATGTAATGTACAATTACTACGGTATGATTGATAAATGGCGTAGGTTTACCAAGAGAAGCCGTTGGATAATTCAAACGTTTTTCATGGGGTGATTTCTAGCCATTGGTTTTGAAAGTGCTCAACGGTTGTTTTTTAATAAATCCCCAAAAAGAACGCAAGCACTTGGTGCGTATTGCTTGCGATGTTTGCTACGGTTAAAACTAAATAATGAAAATACTCTAATCCAACGGAGAGAAACTACTAATTAATATGAATTTGGGTATGTAGGTCTACCTAGGGATGGGAAAAACATCCATACTCAATGGTCTCTAAGAGTGTGACACACGGCTCATAATATAGTCCAGCATCAATGTTTTGTCATTGGCCAAAATTGTAGCTCGAGTTGCGTACAAACCAAAAATCAGCATGATTAGTGATTTCAAACCTTTAGATCCTTGTATCCAAATAATGTTAATAATGCTCAAATTCCCACGGTTAAAATCAACCCATGAAAATGACACAAACCACGTGATCACCCAAAGACATCATCTTTGATAACTGGTGTATCCAGGACACTATTGCATCAGCTGAAGATCTCAACTTTCAAAAATATAGATTGGGCTTGGGCTTCAGTGAGTATTGTGCCTATACCCATTTATCATTGGGCCTAAGGGTGTTAATGAGCTTGGGTTCAGGCCAGTCCGAGGTCTGTCTTAGCCTGGCCTGCAACATATGAGAATAGGCCCAAGACTAACAAAGCCCAATCCAAGCTCAGCAGGCGTATAACTCATAGTCTGGCCTACTGAGTTGTCGTCAATACGACCCAAATCCATTTCTATTCGGGCTGACATTTGTTGGACTTCTAGATCCAACCTGTTAAGATCCTCAAATACTTGCTGGGATACTCCAGCCCATTAAAATCCCTGAATGAAGCCCATTGCTTCTACTGGGTGGGCGAGCTGGCCCAATTGGCACTGCCTAGATCTTTAAGTTGCTGGGGTGATCAGTATTTGAAGCAACTGGCAGTAGTTGGATACCATGGAAACTATGACTGATAAACCTTGTCGCATTCGTTATCGATTCGTAGCAATAAACAACTTGATTCGACTGTCAATAGCTAGCAAACAATTGTTGACGAATGTGACAAGGTTAAAATCACTGAAAGGTCGGAGAATGATACAACCTTGAACCATCGAAAGCCCCAGATGTGGTACAATTGATGACAACCACAAATCTTATGATCATCAAACGTTCGATTGTCAAAAGTAGATATTCCAAGCAAATTGGTGACGAGTATCGACAAGCATGGAACAATCCGAGTGTTGACAATCACGTATGTTATGACCATCGATGTTCCATTGTCGATAGTATATATGCCACGACAAGAAGATTAAGAATATGCACTAATAATACATTCGAAGAACAAAAAATGGGTGACGGATATCGACAAGCGCTAGCCGAACAAATGTTGACAATCACAGATGTTACGATCATCAATATTCCATTGTCGGTAGTATATATACGCCGGCCAATACGAGAAAATGAAAGAATATACACTCTAATAATACAGTTGAAGGAAAAAATTAAAAAATAAAATCAAGGGGTGTGACAAATACAGTCCCATTTATTTCCCTAGCTTGTTTTTCTAAAATGAAATAATATAATTTTTTTAAATTTATAAGTATAATTTTATTGAGAAACAACACAAGAGGCTAGGAGACACGTGTATCCCTACTTTAATTCAAAGCAGTATAGCCATTGGATGCGAAGTGGGAACTTTATAGTCTAGCCATTGGATGCCAAGTGGGAACTTTATGGATAGAATCCCAAATCCCAACCAGAAACAAAGAGAATAACAAGGATATTTTCTATGTACGTGGAAACATGCAATTTGTGATTACAGCTAGCAGCCATGAAAACGATACAAAGAGATAGTAAAATAAGACGAGAAAGTAGTGATCGAGCTGGTCTCGTCAATAAAAGTTTTATTTTTGTTAAAAAGTCCAAATTTTCGGTTAGTTAGTTAGTTAGTTAGTTAGTTATTATTGTTTGTTTCACTTCAAAGTTCAAAAGAACTTATTTTCCAAACCAACATGATCGCAAGTTATACAACGGACAATTTTGATGCATGGAAATCTTAATGCAGCTGATAAATACCCACACGTAGCAACTTTTTTTTTGGGCCCACTGACTGCATGGATGTTTAGTACTCCACCCCCTGATGGGAATATACAAACCAAATATCAAATGATACGCAGTCCTCATGTTTGAATTTTGAAGTCCTCCCAACATGTTTGACACATACCCTAAGGCCTTAATTAAAGCCATGTTAAGCCCTTGGTTATTTTTTGGGAGGACTCCAAATATACACCGAACCCCAAATAATCACCAAAGGAATTAATGCCCACACGATTTCTAAGATGTCCTAAAGTCTTTCATTTTCAAGAAAAGAATAACTCTTTCACCATCCTGGAAATAACACCCATAACACCCCAAACTCCCTGAAACATGTCCAAATCCTCCACACACTTCTACAATATAAGAACAAGTGATCCACTGATTCTCCTTTGTGCAAGCAAAGTAGACAATGATCTAGTATAGACAATGATCTAGTATTCTCACTTCTCTCTTCCAAAGAAAATTCATTTGTCTGAAGTCTTCCTTGGGCTACACACCAAGCTTGAAAACTGCATCTTGGATGGAGTTCTATTGCACCATACTCTTGCAGCAAGAAAATCCTCTGGTTCTCATCCTTCCAAAGCCCCATAAAGTGAATGGACGGAAAAGATACATTTGCAATCGTGAGTCTATTGCCTGGTGTCGAGCTAAGAAGAGGAGTTTCTCCCACCTTAGTCATAAGACATATTTTCTAAACGAGTCGCCTCCTAATCGTAAAGTTATCGACAAAAGCCAAGCTCCCAACTCGGCAAACAATCTATTTACAATAGTAGACTTCTAATTTGAAATGAGAAAAAAAATCATGAAACTTAGATTTAAGATTACTTTCCATACACCATCTATCCTCCCAAAATAAAATCTTATTCCCCCTACCCCACCTTAAACATCACACCCTCTTTAAATCTAGCCATAATTTCAATTGATTTACTTCTAATTTAGATCTATGCAATACCATTCATATTAGAAGGGAATGACAAAGTGGTTAGGTTGAGTTTTGTTGCATTTCAATCAGCGGCCTAGTGGCCAAATGGCCATGAGACACCCCTCGTGTTTTTGGTTCATTGACACCTTTTTTTTTTTAATTTTTGGCAAGCCCATCTCTTCCAATTAGAGTTTACTACTTGTTTTTGGAGTGATTCTAGCCGTCAGATTCAAGAATAGGGCTTGATATCATCAATCGAGATGAATTTTGTGTGTGTGTATGACCAAGGGGTGGACTACAGATCCATACGGTCAGTTGTCCCAGAAAAGTGACTTATGTAGGTCCACTGATCGACTGTTCGAAAAGTAGCTGGAGCCAAAAGAAAATCTGCAGTAACGTGTGGATTGGATGTCGGCACATGAAGTTATCTCTCAAGAGGATCAGACAAAAGTCCATCAAAACCCGCAAGGAAAATGGTGACGTAGGCGTTGAAACATGCCACCATTTTTGGAGCTCAAAGATTTTTACCGTATCAAGCGAGTCATGCGCACAAGACGGGAAACACAACTGTGGGCCCAGAGTAGTGAGTGGAGTGACCTGTCCAGATCTATGAAACAAAACTGCATACCAAAAACAAAACAAAACTACTGATCCTCCTTCCATCTGCCGTCACATGGCGTTTGGAAGTGGGTTTGGGTTCCACACACTACATGCCTATTGGTCGAATCACAGTGATTTGACTCGAATATCAAAGGACTCGTCCTCACCTATATACCAATATCTACCGAATCTCCTTCTCCCTCTCTCTTAATCAATGCTGATGCGAATATTATTGGGTTACGAGGACAGGGACAAATTCAGTCTGTGGAACTCTGGAGTCTGGACCCCATGATATCGTGCCATCTGGCTCACTCTTTCAGCCCACTGACCCATGAATGATTGGTGGACCACTCGATGTCCTACACGCCAAAAATCAACCTAATTGGTGATCCCTAGCCATTCAAACTGAGAATTCAAAAAATAAAAATAAAAAGTCCAAATAGAAAAATATAAAGGCTAAAATCTACTCCATGAATAACATTTGAATCGGATGGCTAGAGATCACCAATCAGGCTGATTGTATCAAGCATTCATGACTCCGTGGGCCCAAAAGCAGTCTGATGAGTGATTTCAAACCTTAGATGAGCCCACAAACCAAAAATCAGTCTGATGAGTGATTTCAAACCTTTGGATCCTTCGATCCTTGTACCCGAATAATGGTCAATAATGCTCAAATTCGCAATGTTAAAATCAATCCATGAAAATGACTCCAATCCAACGCTTAAAAATCACTAATCATTCTGATTTTTAGCTTGTAGGCCCATCTAGGGATTGGCCAAACATCCATACGGTCAGCGTGCTCTAAAAGTATGCGACGTGGCTCATATTGTGGGCGGCTACAGGGGTGGGTCATTGTGGATGATCACCGAGTCTTACTCTCGGATCACGACCCGCCGTATGTTCCAAAACTAGCAACCCAAAGTGTCAGCTTTTCAAATCTTAGTTAGGTAATTTAGGTGGATATGGATATCTATGGCTATTGGACGCATTCGTTGTGTTTGTGTGGAGGGATAAACTTCGATCTTAAAGATCCAAGATCTCATCACTTTATACATGTTCTTAAGTGGGCCCGTTAGCCGCTCGTTACGCCCCATCTCATTGAGTTGACTCTTGGTGTTAAAAAATAACGATTAGTGCATCCGAGTCGAACCATAGTCAATCCGCCGTTGATCGGAATCGTTAAAAATCTACAAGGTTCGTTCATTGTCGAGTTGAGATAAGCTTGACTCTATTGTATCATCCAATTGCTCATAAAAAAAATGGAATCATGGAAAACAACCCTTCTGGTGTCCAATTATAGGATCCGTGGTGATGGAATTTAGGAGACCATTTCATTTAGGTAGCTCGCGATCTACCAGATCGGATTCTAAAAGAATATCTCACTGAGAGAGATGATGATGATGACGAGAGAAAGAGAGAGATGTGGGACCTCTAAGTTACAAGTGTTACGTGTCCACTTGTTGTATGTGGTGGGCAGGAGGATAGAGTAAAGCTGCAAATTTAAGTTTGGGAGAGAATATGTGGATAGCATAAAGATCCAACGTCCAGTAAAAGTCAAGGAATCGATTGAAGTTTGACCATCTTACTCTCTCTCTATATCTCTTGTCGGTATACGACGAGTAAAACTTTGATGACAGTGCGCAATATGAGCCACGTGACACACTCTTAGAGTACTTTGACCGTATGGATGTTTGGCCAATCCCTACGTGGACTTACAAACCCAAAAAACAGCCCGATTTGTGATTTATAGGCGTTGGATTGGAATTATTTTGATGGGTTGATTTTAACCGTGTCAATTTGAGCATTATTGACCATTATTTTAGGTAGAAATTCCTCTAAGAGGGTGCCACGTGGCTCATATTGCGCCTCATCAAAGTTTTACTCGTATAGGACGAAGTTTTTTAAGGTAAAATTACCTTAGTTGACCTTAAGTCAACAATAAATTTTCTGTGGTTGGTTAATAGGGGTTTGAGTGAACATAACGTCAACCAACAATTAAGGGGGGTGTTAGCAAATTCCCAAAAAAGGGAGGTCTTACTAATTAGTTCTATTTCTCAGGGAGTGTTACAAAAAAATACATTTTCTTTTTCCCGTCCAAAATTATATCATAAGTTCATAACCATGATTGTACTTTTTTTTAAGTGGTAGGGGGGGAGCTCTAAGCCATTGAGATCATGACATGAGAGATCATGAACTCAAGTGCTCTCTTCTAATCGGACAAGGCAAAATAACCTCGATAGATCTTGTTGTGACGTGGAATAAAAGGATTGTTACAGTGTCTGCCACGTGTCTATCATATTATGGCGAATTTATTTTTTTTTCCTCGATTTGTCAAATGGCAAACACTTTCTAACGCTAACATACTTTTATGTCGTTTTCGAAGGACAGTGCTTCCGTGCATATAAAGTGCATGCAGATCAAACTCTCAAACTTTACCAGTACATGATCCCATGAGTTTTTGCCATCTCAGCATCTATCCTCACGTGATAGGTTTTGTCCAATACCAATCAGCTATGTGGCAAAAAAAAGAAATATTTATTTTGATTTTTTTTTATTTATTTAAAAAAAGAGAATGGGTGTAGGCATGATGCGGACAAGGGTGGCCTGTTGAAAGGGTTGGCTATCAGCCTCAGCCTATCATGAGATGGATATACTCCACATCTACCTATTAAACTGATCTCCTCAGGAATGGCTGCTTTTTGTAGGTGAAAAGGTCTGTTATAGGCATGATGAATGGTCTGGATTGGCTATCTCAGCATCTACATGTAAAGAAACCACGTTTCATGATGGCAGGTTACAAAAAAAAAAAAAAAGTTTCAATGATGGTGTTCGGAGGCCAATCTTAAAACTGAGTTTCATGATCTCTTTCATATTTTGGATAAGAAATATGTTTCCGTTAGTGAGATTGGGAACTTAGCTTTCGTCGTTAGCTTTATGGCTAGGAGATGCCACACGTGGAAGCTCTTAAGAGCAAGATGGGAGAGACTCTTAATCTCAGTTCACGGAACGATTATAGATGGACCCTAGACAATAATTTGTTCAGACCTTTTTATGATGCATTAGATGGGGTGGGGGAGGGATGCAAAGTTTCATCCAACGAGCGATTTCTAGCATGGTGTGTGGTTCGAGGGAGATTTCAAATAATGAGCTTTCTGTGGAAGAAAGGCGTAAGAGTCTTGTATATCATTGTCTTATGTTCCTAAAAGTGGAGAATCAATAGATCATTTATTTTTACACCGTAGACCTGCATGGTTTGTTCGGAGGGCTACTCAGGGAGTTTGGGATGTGTTAGGTTGCTCCTAAGTTGATTAAGGAGTTATTCTTCACTTGGAAAGAGATGGGGTTGGAAAAGCTTGGGAGGAGGATGTGGGCTTTGACATCATTGGTAGTTATATGGGGTGTATGGAAAGAGAAATGAATAACAAGGTTTTCGAGAGTAAAATATTACAATTGGAGCAGATAATCTTGAAATTAAGTTGTTGGTTTACTATTGGATCAAGTTGTATGAGGAAGGAAAATGCATCTCTTTTTAGAACATCGTCTTCAAATGGTCAGAGCTGATAAGTAAGGAGAGGAATTATGCTAGGAGATTGTGGAGATCTTGGTGTTGTTTTGTATTTTGCATGTTATTTCTTTTATGATTTCTGTTTGTAATTATTTTGGCCTTTGGTAGGCTTCCTTAGCCTCTGAAGGTCTCAATCCAATAAAGATTTTATACTTATCAAAAAAAAAATACTTACATCAATAGAGAAGGGTTATGTAGTGTAGCTCTAAAATCCTTTTTTTTGCATCAACATATCAATCTCTCTTTTCTTACCAACGAGACACAACTAAATGGAGAAAATTCACAAGTAGAACCTTGCTGACAGACATCGTTGATGATGGACCACAATGTGAGCCATGTGGCACACTCTTAGAGATCACTTATTGTATGGATGTTTGTCCAATCCTAAGGTGGACCAACATAACCAAATCAGCCTGATTAGTGATTTCTATCCTTTGGATCTGAGTACCCCCAAAATAATGCTTGATATCCCTTAGTTAAAATTTTACCAACACCAATCCAGCGCTTAAAAATCACTAATCAAGCTAATTTTTGGTCTATAGGTCCACTTAAGGTTGGGCCAAACATCCATATGGTCAATGATCTTTAAGAGTGTGCCATTTTTTATAAGCCGATATTTTATTTCTAATTTCCCTCGGTCTCTCGTTTCCCAGCCCTCTATTTCTTGAACATGTATGCACTCCTATTTTATCCATTGAAGAACAAGGTTTCTTCAACAACCAGAAGGTTAAAGAACCTCCATTTGTGCTCATTTCGACGTATATGGTATGTGAAAAAGAAGAAAGTTACAATTCTTTAAGCTTGTTCTACAAGCAAAGCTCCATATCTTTAACTATTTTTATTTTATAAGGCATGTTTGAAGCTCCATTTCTCTCTCAATGCTCTTTCTCTCCATACTTTCAACTAGTACAACTTTCGTTAAGGTGGTCATTTATTGACAATTTGAGTATTGAATTGTATTTGGTTCGACCAGTACCAATTTTGTTAAGTTGATATTTTGTTTTCAATTTGAGAATTAAACAAAACTTGATTGAACCAATACCATTTTCGTTAAGTTGATATATTGTATTAAGTTTAAGCATTGAGCTCAACCTAGTTGAACTAGTACAATTTTCAATAAACTAGTAACAATAGTAAAATGAACATAAAAATTGTTTCAAAGGAATTAAGTCTTCAGGCATCGTAAATGAAAAACAGTGCCCTTGTCACGGATAGGGGCATTATCATCTTATCATCTTATCATTTTGATTTTAAACCAATTCAAAAATAAAAGTAACCAAACAAGACTTATCAATCCATCTTTTGACAAAGCAGAACCAATTATTATTGAGTTTGCAACAGCTTGATTGGTCGAATTGGGTGTATACAATGGATGTTTTGGTAATTCTCCCAAAAGATTCGATGACGCGTCAGCATTATCAGATACACCTTGAAAACGTGTTTTCATGGTTTCAAATAGTTAAAACTTTAAATTTTTTAAACGTGTTTCTCAATGTGCATTTGATGTTATAGAGACGTAATTGAGCACTTACCAACATGTCAGTTGAGCAAAAGTGGACTTTGGCACATGACATAACATGAGCAACCAAGGTATATTTATTATTATTTTAAATCCAAAACTTGGGTTGCCACACAACGTTTTTGTAGCCACCTATTTTTTGTCTGCCGAAAAAAATAATAGGCACTTATTAGTTCATTAAATGCCCTTCTCCACTTAAATTAAAATAAAAAGTTAATTACAAGTCCTTAATGTACTTATTTTCATGCCATTACTTACATTTTCAATAGAACCCCTTAATGAATATTAATTACTTTTGCATGCCAATATTATTATTTTTAATGCAGCACCATTGATAACCATTTAATTATTCACGTCATTATTTTCATATTTCCAAAGTAGTTCCTTAATAACAACTTAATTACTATTTATGCCATTTTTTATATTTCCAAAACAACCCACTTTTAACTACATAGGCAACTTCAGAATTTTGATTTTCAAATTGTGTTCTGAGTTGTCACAATTTACAGATTGACCCCTCTAGAATTGGATGTAAGAAATGGGTGTATATATCTCATTGGAAATAATGTGTTGAAATTTAAAATTCTAAAAATAATAAAACAAATAGCCGAAAGAAAATAGAAGAAGGATATAATTAAATGTTTTTATCAGACTGTAACAAAAAAAAGGATGAACTTATCGATTTGTAGATCAAAGAATGAGCTATGCTCATTGTCTTAAAGGTGATATTAGCCCCTTGATTATATTGTTGATGTCGAATAGGCTATTGACGATCACCCCTTAAGGTTCAACGATCCCACCTTTCAACTACTAGCACAGTAGCAAAAAGTCTGGCGAAGTCAAACTTAATGTACTTCAGGATTTAGAATTGACATAAAAGAATTATAAGAGAATTTATGCCTGGGAGAACCTACAAATTGCACCCTGACCCAACGTGCGTATGCGTGTATTTTTTTATGGTATAGAGTTGTACTCATGGGACACAAAAATTGGATGCCCAAGGATTCCACCCTTTAGATCCAACCTAACACACACACACGTGCCAATTTAAAGGGCTCTAAAGTTTCCCTCCAAAATTTTCATTCAAAATTTTAAGAACTTTTAGGGTATATTAGGAAAAAAAAGAATTAATTATTTTAATGTATCTAATTGGAGAAATTAAATCGTCAACTTAAGTACTTTACACTGCATCGTTGGTCACAAGCCTAGATGAAGGACAGTTATGTCAGGTTGGCAGCCGGTGTAAAATTTTTATCAAATCATATCATAATTTCACACGCAAGAAGAGGAATAACTTCAATGAGAAGGAACGGTGTAATATAACTAACACCCTTGGGCTCCGATCCCAACCCATCACGAGCTGAAAGCAAATTGGACGGTGACAAACTTGAGAAAAATATTACTATAATCTACATAATAAGGGACCTCAGTTGTCTCCCCTTCTTATAGGCTTCAATAAAGAAGGGCTGGCATCTTGTCCCCCAACTGGACGGTGGATCTCAACCACTCACACCTGATTTTGGCAAATGCTTTGTCGAGGAGTGTCGTGGGCATGGGCCACCCACTAGTAGGTATACAATTCACAACCTTTGACACTAATTTGGCATCCCAAGTAATGAGGATGGCCATTTCTACCCATAATTAAAATTTGAGATGAGGGAAAAAGTTTGCCTAAGGCATCAAAAAGGGCATCATGCAAATCAAGGGCCATCCAACAATAAATTGAGGTGGGGGAATAGCACTTTCTGGATGGAAAAAGATGTAACAAGGTATACCTCGTGCTTTTTTGCGTGAGGAAATGCAATTTTTGTTACTCACTGCTTCCATCTAGGCCCACTAACCACATGGATGTTTAGCCTACCCACTTGTTGGATATACACACCAAAAATACCCTAATTGATAATCTCTAACCATTAGATATTATTATTTTTAAGAAGTGATTATAGCCATCGGTACTAATGCCAACAGCTAAAAATCTTCAAACAAGTTGATCTTTGGTATGAATGTCTACTAAGGGGTGGGCTAAACATCCATGCGGTCAATGGACCCAGATGACAGCGGTGAGTAACAAAAATCGTGCTTCCTCGTGCCCAAAATGTGAGGTATACCTTGTTACATCATCCCCCCTTCTAGATTATTCTCCTGTCAAATCATGTAGGCCCTGATTACCGTTGCATTAGACAGCCCTTAATTTAGTTGATACACTTTTGTTACTCACCGCTGCCATATGGGACCCATAGACTGTATGGATGGATGTTTAACCCATCCCTTGGTAGACATTCTTACAAGAAAATCGGCTCGTTCAACAATTTTTAGCAGTTGGTTTTATTACTCAAAAAAAAAGTTGAATTCAACGGCTAGAATCACATCTTAAGAAGTACTAAAATCTAATGGCTAGAGATTACCAATCATGGTGATTTTGGGTGTCTATATCCACCAAGGTATGGGCTAAACATCCATGCAGTCATTGGGCCCAGATAGCAGCGGTGAGTAACAGAAATGGTGCTAGCTTACGCTTTTTAGATTAAGCCACAGCTTGTTACATCGCCACGCTTGTGGGAAAGGAATGATTGGGCTCGCGCATTGCTCGACCCGAAGGTCGTCCATCAATAAATTGAGAATGGGCCCATCATTTCCAAAAGTCTTTGGGCGTATCATTTCACGTGACACGCTTTGCGTCCAGCTTTACAGGTGGTTAAAAATTTCCAGCATTTGTACACTTGGGAGCCTCCGGACAAATTTTGCCACATGTAATGCTTGACCAAAAGGGTGTCATCCAAATAAAGGGCTGCCACAATTTTGCCACATGTAATGCTTGACCCAAAGAGGTGTCATGCAAGTCAAGGGCTGCCACAATTTTGCCACGTGAAATGCTTGACCCAAAGGGGTGTCATGCAAATCAAGGGCTGCCATCAATACGTAGGGAGGTAGACCCACATCACTTTCTAAGATAGCCACTTTGATCTACATGTCTCGTTACTTGACCTGATTGGAACATGACGCACATCACATGCCTGTTAATAATTTCAAAGAAATGCTGAAAATACTCTTTACCTTTTGAATACCCAAAATACCCTTGAACCTCTCTCTCTCTCTCTCTCTCCTAATTAGAGGTGTCAAAGGGTGGTTTTGGTTCGATTTCTAATGTTCCCAAAACTGAAACTAATAATATTAGTTTCTTAATACGATGGATCTGGAACCAGACCGATTATTTGGTTCTGGTCGCTTCTAGTTCCAATTCTGGGTACATCGGTTCCAATCTTGATAATAAGACTATTCTAACACTGTATTTATACCTTTAACAGTATATTTGTATATTGGTTCCAGTTCCTATTAGTCCAATTCCAATCCCAAACTACCTAGAACCATAACTGTTGATATCAATTCAGTTTCGATTCTCATTTAGTCGGCTCCCAAAAATGTGAATCGGAGATGGGATTTTAATTTGGTTCTGATTTCAATTTAGTTCAGTTAAACACGTACAAATTGAATATAATCTCCTTAAAGTAGGGAGAAACAAAATTAAATTTTTTTCTTGATCTTTTGCTTTTATGATGTTTTAAATTATTATATTATTAAATGTATTATTTAAACTAGAAAATTTATATTTTAAATTATGTTGAAAAGTATGTATATCGATCTTTATGCATCTTCATTGATTTATATCCATGTGTTGATATATGATTATGATGATTTATTGGATATCAAAGATTTTGGATTATTGTTATTGGAGATGTATTGGGGCCCACGATATTTATTTCATTACTATTTGGTTGGGTGTGATTTGATCAGTTAAGATTTTGATCCCTTGGATGCTCTCTTGAATTTTGATAGCATGCCTATTTTCGACAATAGTTTTCAAATCTCTACAACTTTTCATGACACCCAACTCTGAATACTCACCAACATTTTTCTGAACCCTAATCCATCTCAAATTTTCATATTCAACTAGGTCAAGACGCCCGTTGACACCTTGTGATATATCTAGCAACGCAACCGAAGGGATATCAATCATTATCAGGTTTTCGTTTAAGTCAAAATCTTTGCCATAGAAATCTTGCTTATTGTAGATGCAAATGTTGTGCCAAGAGAGAAGTTACACCATTAATAAAAGCTTCTCTTGGCTTCTGGTTCGGTAGAACCGGCTATTTTGGCATTTAAATTTTTTAAAGGGTATTTTGGTACTTTAATAGAATTATTAATGGCATGTGATGAGTGTCAAGTTCCAATGTTGGTCAACAAAGGTCGGATCTGGTCAAAGGGGTGTTCCGATAGTAAAAGTGTAAGGAGGTATTACAAAATGCTTTTGAATAACAGAGGGTATTACTAAATTACCTTTTTTTTAAGCATATGTTGTGACACATACAAGGAGGGTCAGTTCAGCCATTAAAAAAAATGTGCTATGTGGGTGGTGGCCAAACAGGGCTGCTCTCTCTAACAAATGCATCCCTCATTCATGGGTAAGAGGAGCTGTGGAGCGCATAAAAACCTGCCACTTGGCACACGCTTTTAGACCCACTGACCCATGAATGATTGTTCACTACTTGATGGCCCTACAGACCGAAAATCAGCCCGATTGAAAATTCAATCTAAGTATCCAAAAAAAAAATCTTCAAATCCAACAGCTAGAGATCATCAATCAGGCTGATTTTTAACCGAATCAATTGACGGTTAAATTAGAGCAAGGGATACTCCTAAAGTTTCATAATACAGGGGCATTAATAATTATTCAAATCTCAAGGGAGTTGTTACAAAATACCCCTAAATTTATCTAGAAACTAAGTCTCGCGAGACTGTAAAAACTACTACTCTTACATAGGAATATAACGCAGCAGGTTTAATTTGTCCCACTGAGCAGGACAGCAGGAGCACTCAAAAACATGTGGTGAACGATTACCTGCGCTGTCAAAAAATTTTAGCTGAAATAACCAATCTTCAGAACCTGATTTGTCTCTATCAATGGCCCCCCTCCCACTCTATATAAACCCTCTCCTCCTCCTCTCAAAACCCCACATCCAAAATCCTTCTCATTATCTACCCGTTTCGCCAAATAGATACGACACAAGCCCACACATAAGATGGAGATGTTTAGTATTTTGTTATACGTCCTCCTCTTCCTCCCTACTCTTCTTTCATACATTTTCTTGAGAAAACAAAGAGTCAAGCTTCCTCCAGGTTCAATGGGGTGGCCTTATATTGGAGAGACTCTTCAACTCTACTCCAAAGACCCAACTGTCTTCTTTGCTACTAAACAGAGAAGGTTCATGTCTTTTTTTTTTTTTTCTGTAAGTTTTTTTGGTGCATGGATTTTGAATGTGGAGGTGATGGTGGTTCAGGTATGGAGAAATATTCAAGACCCATATACTTGGTTGTCCTTGTGTTATGCTGGCGAGTCCCGAGGCTGCTCGGTTCGTGCTAGTGACTCAGGCTCACATGTTCAAGCCTACGTACCCAAAAAGTAAGGAACGTATGATCGGCCCAGCTGCCCTGTTTTTCCACCAAGGAGACTACCATACGCGCCTGAGGAAGCTGGTTCAGGGCTCATTGTCACCCGAAGCGCTTCGTAACCTTGTTCCGGACATCGAAGGATTCGCGGTCTCTGCCTTGGAGTCATGGGGTGGTGGTCGCATTGTTAACACCTTTCATGAAATGAAGAAGGTTATTAGATGGATTCTCTTATAATTCTTTTTTTCTTAGTAATGGGCCCTTCACTGCTGTTTTTGCTCATGGTGATCTGATTTATGGTTCTCCTTGATCTTTCACAGTTCTCTTTCGACGTCGGCATACTTTCTATCTTCGGTCCCTTGCACGCCTACTATAAAGAAGAGTTGAAGAAGAACTACAGCATAATTGATAAAGCCTATAACTCTTTTCCTACAAATATACCAGGAACTCCATACAACAAGGCCGTCTTGGTAAGCAAGATACTACTACTACTACTAATGTCTCCTCTAGTGGCAGTTAAGCTGACAGTTTCTTTCATTCTTCTCTTCTCAATGAATTCATGAAGGCCAGGAAGAGGTTGAATCAGATTCTAAGTGAGATTATATATGAGAGAAAGGAGAAAAGACTAGAAGCTAAAGATCTATTGGGTTCTCTGATGAACTCCAAAGATGAAAAGGGACGAATCTTAACCGACAATCAGATCGCTGATAACATCATCGGCGTGCTATTTGCCGCTCAAGACACAACAGCTAGTGTCCTAACTTGGATTCTCAAGTACCTCCATGACGACCAGAAGCTTCTAGAATCTGTAAAAGTAAGAACTCCACCATATCTCTTTCACTCAAACTCTTTTCTTAAACTTTGAAGTTGTAAGGAAGTCGAGATTACCATAATTAACGATTATCGTCTGTTGCAGGCCGAACAGAAGGTGATATTTGAAGCAAATGTTGAAGGAAACCAACCCTTGACATGGGCTCATACTAGAAGCATGCCAATTACTTATAGGGTATGTGCACCATCTCAAACACAAGTTATACTTGCTGCACTACTTGCATGATGAACTAATAACTGGCTGACAAAGAGGAAGTGTGACCTTTCAGGTTATATTAGAGAGCTTGAGGGTGGCAAGCATCATATCTTTCACATATAGGGAAGCTGTAGCTGATGTTGAGTACAAGGGTAAGATAGAGTTATACATAAAATGGAATTTTAAAAGGCCTTGTGCTCTAATGGATTTTCTTCAATGTTCTAAAAAAATTGATTTTCATGGGATTTGTGACAGGATACCTTATTCCCAAAGGTTGGAAGGTGATGCCATTGTTCAGGAACATTCATCATAACCCTGAATTCTTTCCTGATCCCCAGAAGTTTGACCCAACAAGATTCGAGGTAAGGGTGTTGGAGATGTAGTCATTTCTTGTAGTTTTTGGATTTTTTTTTTTTTTTTGTTAGTTGAGAGAAAAGAGAGATTGAATTTTTGTATGGTGTGAATGCAGGTTGCACCAAAACCCAATACTTTTTTGCCATTTGGAAATGGGGTTCATGCATGTCCTGGAAATGAGATTGCCAAGCTGGAGATGCTCATCTTGGTACATCATCTAGTCGCCAAGTTCAGGTATGACACAGGGGGGACAATGATAGAATATTTCCATAGAATCGTACTTAGAACATATTGTGTGGTGTCTGCCATACACATGTAGCAGAGTTCGGATCATCGTCCGGTAAAACAGAGGATCTCCCGCTCTGAAACTCGACCCGATGAACATGTGAATCACATGTGCAACATTCACCCAGAGTACTATAAGAACAATACTTGTGGTAGTATCAGAATCCAAGGGTATTACTGTATAAAATTTGAAGAAAAAAATTAATTTGAATTATATATATAGATTTACAGCTAGAGAGGATCTTGAAAGTTCTAAATAATTTGTTGGTGTTGATTGTGGTTGTAGGTGGGAAGTGGTGGGACCCCAAAGTGGGATTCAGTATGGCCCATTCCCAGTCCCTCAGCATGGACTCCCAACCAGGTTTTGGAAAGAATCCGGCAGCCAAAGACAAAATGGGTGCGCATGATACCATAAATGCCACTCACTGTGCTAACATAAGTGCGCATGATATCTCTCTAAGCCATCAAACTCTTCTAGCTAGGGGAAGGAAGATGCCTCTTTTTCTTCTGATCTTGATGTTGTTGTTATCACTATAGTCACCTTTCCAACTTGTAATTGTAACTTCAGTTTTGGTATCTCAGAATAAAATTTTCTAATAATGAGAAAAGGTATGACTCTGGTGTATCATGTTAAGGCGTTTGACTTCGGATCCCGACAACGTCATTTACTGTAGCAGTGTAGCATTGCCAAGTGTCTTCCCCTGCAAGATGCAAGCACGCGTGCCGTTCATGTGGCTGCGAAAAGAGCCACGTCTTCCTAGTGTGAATGTGTGATTGGCTAAAGTAGTGAAGGGAGGGGGTGCCGTAGGCTGGAGGGCACCCCTCTCAAGGACACAAAAATTAGCACATTTTTTGAAGGACCCATTGTCCTTTGACTGAGGGAGCTTGGTGTGTGACCCAATCACGGGGAACACCTACCCCTAAGCTTTCACCCCCACCTCTTCTTCTGTTTCTGATTCGCACCAAGAATGTCCTTGCTTGATACATTGAAGGACCATTCTTATAAAACAACAGGAAGAGCCCATGTCGTTTTTCATTGTCCAGATCTTCACCCCACCCCACCCCACCCCATATATTAAAGGACCACTCCTTTTTTTTTGTGATTTTTTTTAAGGACCCATTTGACTGAGGGAGCTTGGTGTGTGACCCAATCACAAGGGGTACACCTACCCCTAAGCTTTCACCCTCACCTCTTCTTCTGTTTCTGATTTGCACCAAGAATGTCCTTGCTTGATATATTGAAGGACCATTCTTAAAAAAACAACAGGAAGAATGACCAGATCACCCAAAACCACTATCTCATCTCATTGATAAATATCATAGTTTGGGGTTGAGCCCATGTCGTTTTTCATTAAATCACCTGATGTCTTATCTCCTTAACATTATTTATTTTCTACACTAATCTCCCCAACACTATTTATTTTTACACTAATCTCGTCCTTCAACCTTGAAGATCATGCCACGAGCAAAACAACCTGGCGACTTATCCGGGGTTGATCCGAATTTGAGGATCTGCGAAATGAGTCACCCAATGAACCATTTTAGCTGAGTTAAAGAACAAAAATAAATGGGTTAGCAGAGTAGATAGGAATAGAATTAGGGATGTGTTGCTATCAGATCGTCCTTGGGATTTACACCAGACTAGGCCCTAGGACCATCCAATGGTGCTGACACTAGGGGGGAGGACGAAAATGCCATTTTCCACAGAATGAGCAGCATGTAGTGGGGAGCATTAACATGGAGTAAGATAAACTAAGGAAAAACAACAACAAAAAGAATGTCCTTGCTTGATTGAAGGACAATTCTTATAAAACAAAGGGAATGACCAGATCCTCCACCCCCACCCCCACCCCCTATTCAAAATTCATATAAACATGGAATATAGTTTAGACTTAATGATATATTCAGGATTAAATAAATAAATGTACCAACATAATTCAGAGGTGGCCAAAGTTGGCTGCCTGAGCCAATTTTGTTTTATCTGGTAGTTGGTATCCAAAGTTGTTTAGTTCTTAATATACCTTTTTGTTTACAAAAAAATATATCTCGATCAACCCTAGTTAAGGGCCTAAGAAAGTAACCACAATGATGTCGACGACAACGGTGATGATGATGGATACCATTTAAATTTGACTAGTCAACTGATGACTTGTGGTAATGCTGCTTAAGTTGTTAAACCTTGCTTCAGGTTTGAAGTAAGAGGGTATTTAGCTTAGGTCAGTTGTCACGACAGGTATCGTTGTACCAAAAACCGAGAAACCTTAACCGCAATTGATTCGTGCAGTTGACCCCATATCGTGGGATAAGGCTTATAATGATGATGATGATGATGAAACACAATGGATAATGAACCTTTATAGGCAGTAAAGAGGTCTAAATTGAAATTTTTTTGAGTTGTAACCCTATCCATTAGTAGAATAATAAGTCTTGTCAGTTTGTCATGAAATCACCTGAGGTCTTATCTCCTTTAACATTATTTATTTTCTACACTAATCTCGAAGGTACACAAAACAACCTGGCGACTTATCCAGGTTAACACGAATTTGAGGGTCTGCAAACTGAGTCACCCAATGAACCAAGCCAAGTTAAAAGTAAAAATAAATAAATAAAGAACAAATGGGTTACCATAGTAGATAGAATTAGAGCTGTGTTGCTGCTCGCTCGTCCTCGGGATTTACTCCATACGAGTCCCTAGGACCATCCAATGGTGCCGACCCTGGACAGAAGCGCCATTTTCCACAGCCCTTGGTTTGAGTCTTCTAGAAGCACCATTCAGAGGTTTGGCCTGTTAGTTGTATAACAGCACTTGGTTTGAGTCTTCTAGAAGTTGTGCCCGGGTTTGATCTGCCTTGACATGAACTTGTAAACTAGTATAAAACAGAAAAAGGACGGGTATTTCGATGTTTTTATCAACAGCATGTAGTTACAAGTGCAGATACAGACACTTTAACAAAATTGGACATTTTTTTTTATCAGAAATAGAACAAGCAACGATATGTAATATCAATAGAGATTCCTTGCATGTAACCAAGCCAATGGAACCAGCATTGGCATCCAGTCGAATATTATACAGCGAGTAGCACAAAAAACAATTGACCTAAACCTCTTGAGAAGCAGGAGATGTGTATTTTAGAATGGCAGATCCAATCCTCTCATCTCTGGCAGGGAATGCTTGCCATAGGACCTCATCTTTATAGAAGTGGAAGGGGGGCACTGCCTTCATCAGTTTAAAACAATCTACCTTGACTTGAGCATGATGCAGAAAAATACCTAGTTTATGCAGTGATTGACTGCAACACGAACAAGAAGCCTTAAAATTGTGTTCCTGGATTAGAAGGATTCTAACCGTACTATTTACAAATCATGGATTAGCAAGGTTTGAAAAGGAAGAAATAAAAAATAATGGCATAGTGTTTTAAGTTTTGTTTTCACTAGGTTCTGGAGGATATATTTGTTTCATTGATTGCATTTTCCATTTATTACCTTGATCCTCTTTTGGACCCGGTGGTAATTCTCACCACAATGTTGTGCACAACCATTTAAAGCCTTAACAACCCATGCTGTGACCATGTCTTCAGTTTGTGTTAATACGAAATCCTATATACTTGTTAAAATCCACATGGTATTTATCCATACCCTTTCAAGCAAGAGATTTGAACTTCTAGCTTAGTTGTTCAGTCACCTTGGGTTGTTCATCATACTCAATAACCTGCAGTAATTAGCAGAAGTGAACCTCCTGTTTAGTTAATTGAAGGATGGCTCCTATCCAAAATAACTCATGCATTGTATGTTTAAATATTTAAGCTTTGTACCTCTTAAAAACATTGAAGAAAGCCCAAAAAAGAAAATATTTGAGCCATGACAATTGCAAAGGGAGCGAAAACCATCAGTCTACAAGTTTCAGTTTGTATTGCTAAGATAAACGAAACAAACCAATACAAACATTCAGAAAAATAAAATAAAACAAAAACTAAAACATAAAGTGAAAAAGAATAAGATTCACTTACTTTGCAGGGCTTGTGGGGTTTACAAATAAAGTGAAAATCTGAAGGGCTTTGCAGAAAAAAGAACTCATGAATCTCGAGCAACCCATGGTCTTTACTTTTTAGTAGAGAAGAGAAATGTGCACTATAAATGTTCAATAATATCCACAGAAAAAGTTTGAAAAAAAAATAAAAGAAAAAGAAAACAGCAAAGATTCCTTAAATCCTCATCAATCAACAGTCAACAGTAATTTTTATAGCTTTTAAAAAAGAAGAATAAGGAGAACTCAACTCTCCAACGAGCGTTGGAGAGAGAAAGAGAGATGTATCTTAACTACTTTGTTTTGATAAGATCTATCTTAACTACGTTACCCTTCTTCTATGCATTAATATGAGAGAGAGAGAGAGAGAGAGAGAGAGAGTCATTTAGTCACAAACTGCAACTCTGTTTTTCGTGAGACGCTTCTTCTCTAAGAGCATCTACAACCGTCTCCTCTTCCCTATCTTCGAAGATAGGGGAGAAAGACCATTTGAGGAGGTCAAAAGTAACAAGCTGCATTGGTTTTCTCTTCCCTTGTGCAAAAGATACATTTGTTTACCATTGTGCCATGTTTCCAATTATATGACATATTTCCTTCTCAAAAAAGTTTTTTTTGCATCTTTTTTCCCTCCAACATTGTTCTTTCTTCCCTCATTTTTTCCTCTATTTTATTCATTTTGAAATTTAGATTTCCCTCCATTTTGTTCTGTACTCAAATTTCCCTCCACTTTTACCACCCATAATTTTCTATAAATTAACAAATCATCCCAACCGTATTTTTACACCTCTGATCTCTAAGTCCGATATGGAAGATAACATGGAAGATATCTTTACCCCTTCCCTATCACTTCCCTATTTCTCATCATCCTCCTCTTCTTCTTCTCCCGGTGCCAACGACGATGAAGCACTATATCAATTGTATCATACAAATAATCAAATGGTTCTCCACCACTTAGAGCAACGCAATCAACACAAATGACATACCAGTTTGGTTGAAGGTCGTCGTTAGATCAATCGTGAAAAATTGCAAGACATGAACGGTTATTTTCGGATTACTTCTCGGAATCCCCTGTTTACCCACACACAACATTTCAGAGGCAGTTTTGTATGTGTCGTGATTTGTTTGTTTGTGTTATGTGTGCAATGGAAGCACATAATGAATATTTTATTCAGAAAAGAGATGTTGCTGCCGGAGTCCTTAGCTTATCCCCTCTACAGAAGATGATTGCTGCAATTAGGATGCTCGCTTACGGATTGGCGACAGATGCACTGGATGACTATGTGAGGATTGGCAAAAGCACTGCAATTCTAAGTTTGAAGTTCTGTCTGGCGATCATTGTGGTTTTTGGCGAAGAGTATTTAAGGCCGCCGACAGAAGCGGACGTTGCTAGGTTACTAGTGCTTGGTGAGGCGTGTGGTTTCCCTAGGATGTTAGTTAGCTTGGACTGTACGCACTGGAGATGGAAGAATTGTCCGATTACATGGCTAGAAGAATTCATCGGTCATGCAAGAAAACTAACCATCGTACTTGAGGCAGTAACATCCTATGACTTGTGGATATGGCCTACATTTTTCGGAATGCCAGGATCCCACAATGACATCAATGTCCTGGACCGTTCTCCTCTCTTCTCTAATCTCGCTAAAGGATGTGCCCCGCCTACTAACTATTCTATCATGAACCATTAGTACAACATGGGATACTATCTTGCCAATGGCATCTACCCTCAGTGGCAACCTTGATCCAACCAATTTCGCAACCTCGGGGTTTAAAAAATAAGCAATTTGTTGAGATACCGGAAGGGGCAAGGAAGGATGTGGAGTGAGCATTTGGTGTGCTCCAACCACAATTTGCTATCGTGTGAGGACCCGCATGATTTTAGAAGGCCGAAGTGCTTGATAAAATAATGAAACCGTGCAATATTTTGCACAACATGATCGTTGAAGACGAGCGAGACATTAGAGCGGATGATGGAGATTATGATTCAAGGGAACTAGAGGTGCCTATAATGGTGTCGCGGGATCGGACGTCAAACTTCGATGCTTTAATTAATCGTCATTAGCAAATTTGTAACAAGTTTGTTCATTATCAACTTCGTAACGACCTAATCAAACACTTGTGCAGTTGACACAAGAATGTCTAGATGTGACTTGACTTTTGATAAGTCACCATTTTGTACATTTCCCCCCGCTTTCCTGGAGAAATTATCTTGTCTTGTTTTTGTTAATCCCCCGTTGATGATGATTTCATGAGCATTATGGCATTTCAGGATTCTCGTAGTAAATTCTCATAAAATTGGCTTCAATACTGGGCTTACATCAATTCCTTGTGTTTTGTTCATGTAGGTGCTCAAGCCCAGAAGCCTAGAGGAGAGTCGCAATGTGCAAGTCCAATGTCAAGTCCAAATTCGAGCAAAAGTGTGGGCCACATTGATGAGCCAGTGGGTCATAGTAGCGGGCTATGATAGCGAGTCATGATGTTGGGCCAAGAAGTGAACCAATTGGCATGTGATGATGTGGCAAGTTGTGGCATCAAATATAGGTGTTCGGTTGATGATGTGGCATTAAATATGGGTGTTCGGTTGATGATGTGGCATTCAAGAATGTCTAGATGTGACTTGACTTTTGATAAGTCACCATTTTGTACATTTCCCCCCACTTTCCTGGAGAAATTATCTTGTCTTGTTTTTGTTAATCGCCCCGTTGATGATGATTTCATGAGCGTTATGGCATTTCAGGATTCTCGTAGTAAATTGGCTTCAATACTGGGCTTACATCAATTCCTTGTGTTTTGTTCGTGTAGGTGCTCAAGCCCAGAAGCCTAGAGGAGAGTCGCAATGTGCAAGTCCAATGTCAAGTCCAAATTCGAGCAAAAGTGTGGGCCACATTGATGAGCCAGTGGGTCAGAGTAGCGGGCTATGATAGCGAGTCACGATGTTGGGCCAAGAAGTGAACCAATTGGCATGTGATGACATGGCAAGTTGTGGCATCAAATATGGGTGTTCGGTTGATGATGTGGCATTCAATATGATGGACCAGTATGGAGAAGGGAAGGTGGATGCATACAAATAAATGGCTACACGGTGGAGCTACATGGGATCAAAAGAATAATTGGATGGTGCTACATCCAGATGGAGCTAAGCACATTGGACCACAAATGATTTGAATCGGGTGGTTGAGATTTTAAGGATCTGGTCCTTAAATTGTTGTTGGAACTTGCGTGAGGAGCATCACATTTGAATCATCGACTTTGTTTCAAAATGTGGTTTTGGTGATCAAGCAAAGAATGACGGTGGCCCCACGAGTTGAGGATCCATCCTAGGGCTAGACCAACAACACGTGGCAATAAGATAAATGAGTGTGCATGGCATATGCTTAGGACATGATTGGCTATCCAAAAATAGCAAGAATGCGTTGGGTGACCTTCCAAAATATGAAAATGGAAAATGGAAAATGGAAATAAGAAAAGTCAAAACATTTTGGTGGAAAGAAAAGAATTTATATTTAATTAAAGTTGGCTGGATTCTTATTAAACAAAGATCTTTTTACAAAAAAAGGAAATTATGTATGGTGGTCCTTGCCTTTCCAAGAGTAGTTTTCATTTTTTAAAATAAAAGATTTTATTCTTTATATCAAAAAAAGGAAAAGTGTTATTTTTAATCAAAGATAATGGTGTTTTTGGCAAACATGGAATTTTAAAAGATAGAAAACTACATTTGATTACAAAAGAATGAACTTTGGACGGTGGCAAGATTTTAAAGAAAAAGATATTTTATTAGAAAAAGAAAAGATCTTTGGCAGCACATGTGATGCTTTTGGAAACCATATGGATACAATGGTGGCTTTGCTATTTCAAAACTCGTGGACAACAACCCAATTTGGCCGAACGTGGATGGTCAGATGCTAGACCATGAGTTGGACGGTGGCGATGGAAAATCAAGGGCTTCCCCAAAAGTCAATGCAAGATTCATGATTTTGGAAAGCAAATATGATTTTGGTAAAGTTGCACGGCTCCTCATGCATGGAAGTTTGAAAATTCATTAAGGTATGTAAGCAAGCACATGGACATCTAGAAGGCAAGTGTTGGACGTGGTTGGCAACACTATATCTCCAACCTTGATGAACGGATATGATTCTCTTCTAATTTGGGAAGGGATGGATGACCAGCCTATAAGAAGACCACATCTTTGTTATTCTCTTGGCTACTCCTTGGTCAGAACCTCTCTCAACTCTTGCTCTTCGGATTTGGAATCACACGGCAGCCCTCACTCACATGTTATCGGCTCCTTGTTCTCCAACGGATCGGGGATCTTCTTCTCTTTTAGCGGAGGATTTTTTTTATTGAAAATTAGGATCTCTTCTCTTCTATTCTCTCATTCGCTATTTCTTTTAGTTTTTATTCTTTTTGTATTTTTTTTTCTTTTAGTTGAAATTTCATTCCATCTTTCGTAAAGTTTTCCGGTCATTAGAGAGATTGACAACCTATGATGATGATCGGCTAAACTTCGTTATTTATAGTTGGATTATGAAGCCTCTCTTATTTTTGTTAGAATACATTTTGGTTGATCAAGTTATTCACCATTCTCACTCCTCCTTGTGATTGATCTTCAAAGTCCATTCTGGACGCAACCTTCGAGTTTAATGGGTGTTGCCCCGAGTATTAAGGGCAAGAGATGGGTGATTAAATTTGTGTCTAACCCGAGCATGTCTTCATAGGACCATGCAAATACATCTTTATAATTTTGAATGAATCTGACCATTATAAGTCTTTCATATAGGAAAATAGAGGCACCAATCTTCACTTCTTTCGGATCTTCTTCTGTACCAAGATTTATTGTCTCGGTATCTTCGATGTTTGGTTGAACCCCCTTTTTATGATGCTCAAGAAGATCGAGAAACTCTTTCTGAGCATCTTCTTCTTGTTCCTCCTCATATTCTATCCCCGTGAACTCAAAGTCCAGATCGAGATCATATGGTTTGAGCTCATTATCAGACTCTTCTTGCTAATTAACCTTGATTGAATTAGAAAAAAATAATAATTTTGTAAGAAAACAAATGATAAAGTTCATTTATTTAAGAAAAAAATATACTTTCTGACAAAACAATACCCAAGGGTGAAGGATTTCATTAATTAATACACTCGCTACAACAGACCTTTTTAAAGGGGCCACTAGCCTTATTACAATTTGGCTAGCCTCAACAATTAATGGGATAGATTCCCAATTTGACACTTCTCCTTTTAACTGACGAATCAGATTGGCTGCATCGATCTTCCTTTTGTTGGTGCAGATCATCATGACATCTTCATACTCCATCCCTATCTCTACTTCCTCAAACTTGCTTGCTTCCTGTGGTGGGATCATGAACTCTTCTTGTAGATTCTTTGGGATCTGAACTTCTTCCCAATTGATATACATCAACTTCTTAAGTAACATTTTGCCTCCGTATGGTGCCTCCACCGCTTGGTCTGACTCGAACTCATCTTTAGACTTAACATCAACTTCTTAAGTGACATTTTGCTCTCCATATGGTGCTTCCACCGCCTAGTCTAACTCGAACTCATCTTTAGACTTTACTATCCCATCTACCGTCACACCTGCTGACTTGTTGGCTCAGACTCTAAAATCAAATCAGACTGACATTCCTTACTTAAGAATATGATGGAAATATCAGGAATATCAAGCTCTTGCTCAACCCCGAGATCTTTTGGCTGCACAGATAAAGAATGGTTTGACTTTGAAAGAGGATTATAATCTTCGTCACAAAATGTTCCTACAAGAAAAGTTACATCGAGGGGAGGAATGGGCTTTGGCAGATCCTCAATGAGGTCAACTCAATTTCTTTTTGCTAACTAAGATTTCTTCTCAATTGTGCCTGTCGGATGTAGTCTTTAGCACGCAGTCTATACCCATTACCAAATCTTGGCTGGTACTTTGTCTCATGCATCGGTTCCAACATCCCTTGTTCGCTCACTCCTAACCCTTTCCTAGGATGAAAGTTCATCTTGTATATCATCTTCCAACATGGCTCAACAACTTCATCTCTATTCATGGAAATGCAACTTACTATTTTAAATTGATAAGAAGAGATTTTTTATTCAGTTTCCATGTGTTGGACTACATAGGTGCATTGCCCGGGGTGGGATATGAACTTCTTCATCCCCAATCACTGAAATCAGCTGATCTTCAATACAAATTTCACATACTTATGTAAGGAAGATGGGACTGCCCCAGTTGAATTTAACCACGGCAACCAAGGAGAAAAGTGAAGGATGCCTCCATGTCCAACACTTGAACGTTAATCTTGAATGAATACGGGCACAAGATAACATCAAGATCAATTTCTCCAACATTTTGCCCGATGGAATTATCAAAAGTCCAAATTGTCATGGGTCTCCTCCTAAAGTCAGAGAGGCCAAGTCCTATGGCCTTAATGATATTCAAGAGCACACTTTAGGCTTGAGCCATTATCGATCAAGACTACAGGCACATTTTGATTATGACACGTCATTGTGATGTATAAGGGCCTGAAGTGTCCAATTCCTTCTCCAAGGATTTCATCATCAGAAAATGTTATTACTCGAGGGGCCATGATCATTCACACTAACTTTGCTAGTCTCTCAGGAGTGATATTAGCCATAACACGGGCCTTCTGTAATACTTCCAGTATTTGAGCCCTATGATGCTCTGAGGTTAGCAACAACCCTAATATTGAAATCTAAGCTGGCACCTTCCCAAGTTGTTCGACAATACTGTACCCTGATTTCTTTAAGGTTTTATAAAAATCATTATTGTCATCATTATCCGGCATCACTTCCTTCTCTTTCCCCTTTTCCCCTTCAGTCCTTAAATTTGTTGGTTTGAAACACCTTCCTTACCTTGTCATGTTACCAATCTCATGACATTCCCCATCATCTTCTCTTTCAATTACAACTATTTGCTCATTATAGTTCCATGGCATCTTGGATAGATTGGCTATATAGGTTGAGTTGGAGGGACTTGAATGACAAAAGGTTTGGGTATTGGTGGTGGACAGGCCCGACTTGACCATTAGGCAGATGAGGCGGTCGCCTAAGGCCCCCGCCAGGTAAGGCCCCCAAATTTCAGAAAATTCCAAGTATTTTTAATATTATTTTTTTTATGAAAAGGCCCCCACCTGTCCATTTGCGTCAGGCCCCTCCAAGGCTCCAATTACACAAGACTGTGCTACAGCCGGACAAATCTAATCTGAGTAAAACTTGTGACGGAAGCCAGTCACAGCACTCAAGACGAGCCACATGGCACACGATCAGAGGGCGCTGACCTTATGGATGTTTGGCCAGTCCCTCGGTGGACCTACAAACCAAAAATAGCCTAATTAGTGATTTAAAACCTTTGGATATTTGCACCCAAATAATGCTCAATAATGCTCAGATTCTTACTGTTAAAATCAACCCATGAAAATAACTTCAACCGAATCAGTTAGAAATCACTAATCAAGCTGATTTTTTGTGTACCGGTCTACCGAGGGACTGGCCAAACATCCATACGGTCATCGTCCTCTAATAATATGCCACGTGGCTCGTATTTAATGCTGTGACCGGCTTCCATCACAACATATTGTGACACAAGTTTTACTCATCTAGTCTGCAATTGTTTGACTTAAAAGTATGCAAACATTGTATCCACCATTGAATTTTCCTTAAAAAATATATTTTTAATTTATAAAATATTTTTTTAAAAACATTGAACTAACACATTTTTCAAGGGACATTTAGCAGACTTAAAAGTATGCAACCATTGTATCCGTCATTGAATTCTCCTTCAAAAACGTGTTTTTAATTTATAATTTTTTTTTTGTAAACATTGAAATAACACGTTTTTCAGGGGACATCTTCTCACTTAGGTTTAGGGGTATTTCTGGAAAAAAAAAAGGCCTTATTTAGAGTGTTCGCCTAAGGCCTCAACTTGCATTAAGATGGCCATGGTGGTGGAATAGGTCTTGGTGGGTAAGAAATCTAAAAGGGTGATAGTGGTGATGATGGTGCAAGGTGCTTGACAATTGGAGTAAAGGAATATGAGTTTATGAGGGGTTGAACTGGTGTAAGGGTGATACAAGGTGTAGATAGGGTTGGGTTGATGGTTGATTGTACCATAAAATGTGGAGGTTGGGTTGCATGAGTGGGGTTGGGGGGGGGGGGTGTATAGACAGTTGAGTTGGGTGGGTTTAATTGAAATTGAACAATGGGTTGTGGCTGGGTATCATGGTTTACCATTCTGAACAGCGAAGGCTGATTAGTCAAGGTACCAATCAGTGGATTTGATAATCCAAATTTTGAATTGATGTTTACAATTAATTCGTTTCTAATTGGTCCAATGAGACATGAAGGGTCAAAGGTAAATGAACCCATGGATATGGCATTGATTTGCTTTGAGGTGTTGAGACCTTGCTTAGGATGGGTTGTGAGTGGATTCTGTAAGATGTTAGATGTGCCGGATTGTTGAGATGGACGGAGATTCTTCTTTGGTCTATCAAGTTCAGTACGACATGCTTGAGATTGCAACATCTATTAGTCTAATGTTCGGGACCTTTGTGATATTAACACCACGCACTGGGGTCATAACCTCTTGGAGGCGGGTCTGACACTAGCTTAGTAGACTAGAGGATTAGAAGTCCTTGTTCAAGGAGTTACAGAAGCAATTGTGAGAGAGTTATGCACCCCTTGTTGTTGCATCTACCCCGTTGTGGTACTCCATCATACCTTCTATGGACAATTTGGAAATATTGCTGGAGAGTAGACTGTTGAGGATGTTGTGGTGAAGTGGATGGTTGTTACGGAGTTTGCCCAATTGCCTGAGCTTGCTGGTGTGGGACTTGATGAATAAAATGAGGCTGAACAACATGTTGAGGATATTGTTATTGTGGGGTGGTGAATGGATGTAACGGAGTTTGCCCAATTGCCCGAGCTTGCCGGTGTGGGACTTGATGAATAAAATGAGGCTGAACAACATGTCGAGCATATTGTTGTTGAGGTATCTGATAATTGTTGCTTGAGACATGGGAGTGATCATTTGCACCTCTATTTCTAAGCCCTCTTATTGTTATAGTTCTTCTTTAGATTTGCTCCAAAAGGCTTTCCATAGACCATTGATTAAACTATAGAGGGATCTACAATGGTAATATCCATGATTGACGCCTCGATCCCTGAACCATTTTAGACAGGATACAAAGGCTCAGAAATAGAGGTGCAATGATCACTCCCACGTCTCAAGTAACGATTTATCAGATACCTCAACAACAATATGCTCAACATGTTGTTTAGCCTCATTTTATTCATCAAGTCCCACACCAGCAGGCTCAGGCAATTGGGCAAACTACGCAACAACCATTCGCCACCCCACAACAACAATATGTTGTTCAGCCTCATTTAATTCATCAAGTCCCACACCAGCAAGTTCAGGCAATTGGGCAAACTCCACAACAACCATCCACCTCACCACAACATCCTCAACAATCTACTCACCAACAATATTTCTAACAAGCCCATAGAAGGTATGATGGAGTACCACAACAACAGATGCAACAACAAGGGAATAAGATTGAGGAAAGAAAGAAAAGAGAGTTCACTCCCCTACCCATAACTCTCTCACAATTGCTTCTGCAACTCTTTGAACAATGACTTCTAATCCTCTAGTCTACTAAGCCAGTGTTAGACCCACCTCCAGGAGGTTATGACCCCAATGCGTGGTGTTCATATCATCAAGGTCCCGAGCATTGGACTGCTAGATGTTGCAATCTCGAGCATGTTGTACTAAACTTGATAGACCAAAGAAGACTCTCCCGTCCATCTCAGCAATCTGGCACATCTGACATCGTACGGAATCCACTCCCAACCTATCCTGAGCAAGGTCTCAACACCTCAAAGCAAATCAATAATCCATGGGTTCATTTACCTTTGACCATTCATGTCTTATTGGACCAATTGGAAACGAATTAATTGTAAACATCGATTCAAAATTTGAAGTATCTAATCCACTGGTTGGTACCTTGACTAATCAGCCTTCACTGTTCAGAATGGTAAACCATGATACCCAGCCACAACCCACTGTTCAATTTCAATTAAACATCGATTCAAAATTTGAAGTATCTAATCCATTGGTTGGTACCTTGACTAATCAGCCTTCACTATTCAGAATGGTAAACCATGATACCCAGCCACAACCCACTGTTCAATTTCAATTAAACCCACCCAACTCAACTGTCTATACACACTCCCCCCCCCCCACACACACACACACACACTCATGCAATCCAACCTCCACATTTTATGGTACAATCACCCATCAACCCAACCCTATCTACACCTTGTATCACCCTTACCCCAGTTCAACTCCCCATAAACTCATATTCCTTGACCCCAATTGTCAAGCACCTTGCACCATCACCACCACTATCACCCTTTCAGATTTCTTACCCACCAAGACCTATTCCACCACCAATACCCAAACCTTTTGTCATTCAAGTCCCTCCAACTCAACCCATAGCTAATCTATCCAAGGTGCCATGGAACTATGATGAGCAAATAGTGGTAATTGAAAGAGAAAGAGAAGATGATGGGGAATGTCATGAGATTGGTAACATGACAAGGTCAGGAAGGTGTTTCAAACCAACAAATTTAAGGACTGAAGGGGAAAAGGGGAGAGAGAAGGAAGTGATGCTGGATAACGATGACAATAATGCTTTTTATAAAGCCTTAAAGAAATCAGGGTACAGTATTGTCGAACAACTTGGGAAGGTGCCAGCTTAGATTTCAATATTAGGGTTGTTGCTAACCTCAGAGCATCATAGGGCTCAAATACTGGAAGTATTACAGAAGGCCCGTGTTATGGCTAATATCACTCCTGAGATACTAGCAAAGTTAGTGGGAATGATCATGGCCCCTCGAGTAATAACATTTTCTGATGATGAAATCCTTGGAGAAGGAATTGGACACCTCAGGCCCTTATACATCACAATGACGTGTCATAATCAAAATGTGCCTGTAGTCTTGATCGATAATGGCTCGAGCCTAAAGTGTGCTCTTGAATATCATTAAGGCCATAGGACTTGGCCTCTCTAACTTTAGAAGGAGACCCATGACGATTTGGACTTTTGATAATTCCATCGGGCAAAATGTTGGAGAAATTGATCTTGATATTATCTTGTGCCCGTATTCATTCAAGATTAACGTTCAAGTGTTGGACATGGAGGCATCCTTCACTTTTCTCCTTGGTTGCCGTGGTTACATTCAACTGGGGCAGTCCCATCTTCCTTACATAAGAATGTGAAATTTTTAGTGAAGATCAGCTGATTTCAGTGATTGGGGATGAAGAAGTTCATATCCCACCCCGGGCAATACACATATGTAGTCCAACACATGAAAACTGAATAAAAAATCTCTTTTTATCAATTTAAAATAGTAAGTTGTATTTCCATTAATAGAGATGAAGTTATTGAGCCATGTTGGAAGATGATGTACAAGATGAACTTTCATCCTAGGAAAGGGTTAGGAGTGAGCGAACAAGGGATGTTGGAACCAATGCATGAGACAAAGTACCAGCCAAGATTTGGTAATGGGTATAGACTGCGTGCTGAAGACTACATTCAATAGGCACAATTGAGAAGAAATCTCAGTTAGCAAAAAGAAATTGAGTTGACCTCATCGAGGATCTGCCAAAGCCCATTCTTCCCCTCGATGTAACTTTTCTTGTAGGAACATTTTGTGATGAAGATTATAATCCTCTTTCAAAGTCAAACCATTATCCATCTGTGCAGTCAAAAGATCTCGGGGTTGAGTAAGAGTTTGATATTCCTGATATTTCCATCATATTCTTAAGTGAAGAATGTCAGTCTGATTTGATTTTAGAGTTTGAGCCAACAAGTCAGCAGGTGTGACGGTAGATGGGATAGCAAAGTCTAAAGATGAGTTCGAGTCAGACTAGGCGGTGGAAGCACCATATGGAGAGCAAAATGTCACTTAAGAAGTTGATGTTAAGTCTAAAGATGAGTTCGAGTTAGACCAAGCGGTGGAGGCACCATATGGAGAGCAAAATGGAGGCAAAATGTTACTGAAGAAGTTGATGTATATCAATTGGGAAGCAGTTCAGATCCCAAAGAATCTACAAGAAGAGTTCATGGTCCCACCGCAGGAAGCAAGCAAGTTTGAGGAAGTAGAGATAGGGATGGAGTATGAAGATGTTATGATGATCTGCACCAACAAAAGGAAGATCGATGTAACCAATCTGATTTGTCAGTTAAAAGGAGAAGTGTCAAATTGGGAATCTATCCCATTAACTGTTGAGGCTAAGCCAAATGTAATAAGGCTAGTGGCCCTTTTAAAAAGGTCTGTTGTAGCGAGTGTATTAATTAATGAAATCCTTCACCCTTGGGTGTTATTTTGTCAGAAAGTATTTTTTTCCTAAATAAATGAACTTTATCATTTGTTTTCTTACAAATATTTTTTTTTTTTCTAATTCAATCAAGGTTAATTAGCAAGAAGAGTCTGATAATGAGCTCAAAGCATGTGTAATTGAGCTCTTATTTCTTCCACCTAAGACTACTGACACCACATCCAAAGGACCAGCTTCAGCCAAAAGATGACTACCAATAGGCCTTTAGTTTATTGACTTTGACCAACCTAAGGTCATCTTCTCCCAAATCAAACCTTCAAAGTTCAAGATGTGATTTTAAATTGGGATATCACAAAGAAGAGATAATTAGCATCTTTTGTCTAACCTCTCATTATATTAACAATAGAAATATCACAATGTCTACACCAAAATGTCCATATGCAAAAATATAGCACCGACGAACACAATGGGCATAAAAACATTATCATCATCATCATCATAAGCCTTATCCTGACGAAATGGGGTAAGTGAAACAATAGATCACGATGTTTGTCTAATATGCACCCGAAGTTCGAATTAGGTCATGCCCCAAATGTTTGTCTAATATGCAATTTGTGTCCTTTTCCAACAACTTTTGAAAATGCAACTACCAACTGATATAATGAAGTTTCGAAACAAAGCATATCAACTCCTACCACATCATTCCTATTTGGTTCCAATACCTAATACCAATCAAGCACTCAATATTAAATGTAACACATGTAACTCCGGTGAAGATCATACCTAATATCAATCCCATGAACCGATTAATCTACAGATGCGTCCAAGGTTGTTGTGTTGACAACCAAGGGATCTTTCCAAAACACTTACACCACATGGATTCACCCTAGCTACTTCACCAATAGTTCATGTTATTCAAACGAACCATCTATTACTTCAGCAGTGCTGACCAAAACAGCATCACCAAGCCTTATTCTCATAATAAAGTGAAGGAATTTTTTTTTTTTTTGTTGATAAAGTTGGATTCATTGATAAAAGGAAGGAAACAGACAAAGGAGGGAGTCGGGTCGAGAAGACCACCTCGAAAAGCTAAGGAATGTTAAGAATACAAACATTGCTCATGAAATTCCATTTTGTAGTATAGCAGGACTATGGACCAAATCCTACAACCTGTATATATATGGTTTTGTGTGTATTGTGAATCACACACGATGGTTAGACTTTTAAAACCTCTTTGTCCTTGGAATGTTGTTTGACACTCTTGTCCTGCAGACTACGAACGGCTGTCTCAGTAGATAAACTGGCTACCCACAATCATCCTACCTAACACAATGAGGTTTTATAAAGATCAAGCTAGACACAATGGATTCTCATTCTGACCTCCAAAATGACCAAGGCAAATCTCCACCTTGCCTCAAATGAATAAGAAAACCGATCACCTACTCATACGGATCCCATCCCATCTGAGAGCACATTGCTCCAACCACCCTCGAACCAAAGAATGATGCAATTTAGAGGTAACTTTCCTCATTGTTCCGCCCAATTCACTAAATTCGGCCAAGTTAGTCCAATCTCTTGTAAGATTCTATAATTCAATATTACATTAATTTTTCAACAGATACAGAGAAGATACTATGAGAATATATCAAGTATGTTGGAAACTTATGATTTGGTTTTTAATCTCTTCTGAATTCTTAACCTTGAATCGATCCGTATCTCTGCTAATTAAAATCTATTCCAAATTTCCAGGTTTGCAATCGAAGGTGTCAACAGAAATTACAAAGGCCAAGAAAAAATGACTAGGATTTTTAAGACGAACTGAGAAAAAAAGAAAAGAAAATTAGAGTTTAGCGTTTTGTTGCTTCATTTTCTTTTAAAAGAGCAACAGAAAACATCACATTCTGTAATCCGGAATTTGAAAGAAGAAATGCATACCCGTCTGTCAGCTTGAATCAGAACTGGAGATCGACACGCCAATGACGCTGTCGGCATTTCCTGTCCCGATTTAGACTTTTGAAAATAGCGAGCAGACAGCACTTTCTAGTGGAGGAGCGGCAACCAAACGACAACGGAAATCGAATCTGCTTTCAGCGCGGGGGAGAGATTGACAACTTTCAAACGTGATCAGGTAGCAGTGAAGTTGAAGGGGAGACTGGTTCAACCTTTCAATGGAAATCTCGGAGGAGACCGAAAGACAGCTAGATCTAAAGGATGGAGTACGTATACAAATTATGGGGATGGAATAGATAGAGCAGCAGCTCTTTGCCTTGGGAAACAGGGAGGAGATAATATTCGAATCAGGCAGAAGATAGAACGGTCAAATGGCAGAAGCACCTGCAACCACCAGAGCACCTGAGATGCTGCTTTGGGTTACATTGAAAAGATTCGCTGTCATCCGGGGACTGCAAAGTTTGAAGTCTCCCTCTCAAAATGTCTGACACGTACCTTTTGTTAACTACCCTTACCCAACTAACCAATGGCTTAACATGGGTTGGGTTTAGGCCTTGTGTACGTGTCAGACATTTTGGGAGGGGGTCTTCAAACTTTGCAGTCTCTGGGGGCAGCGAATCTGTTCTCCGTTAGATTCTAACCGTTGGAAGTACCTTTCTTGAGTCAAAAAAGAGCCGTTGAAGGAGTGGGACCCACAAAAGTGGATGTGCCCATATATGGACAAAATCCCAAAACGGTCCTCACTTTGTATACAAACCGAAACCATGACCCCTGGACCCTGGTAGCGCTACTCGTTCTCTAACAAGAATAGAACTTTGATAATGGACAATAGTATGAGCCACGTGGCATACTCTTAGAGATTCACGACCGTATGGATCTATGGCTCTAAAGTGCTGGATTGGTATCGTTTTCATGGGATGATTTTTAACAGTGAAATTCATTCCAGCCTTATTTGGAGGTACAAAGATCCAAAGGTTTGAAATCACTAATCAGGCTGATTTTTGGTATATAGGCCCACCAAGGGATGAGCCAAAACATCCATATGGTCAATCATGAGTAAAACTTTGACCGACAAGCCCGGTCATCAATGATGATGACAGGGCAAAATACGAGCCATGTGGCACACTTTAGACGACTCTGACAGTATGAATGTTTGTAAAATCTCTAGGTTCGGTTAAAATCAAACCATGAAAATAACTCCAACCCAATGCCTAGAAATCATTAATCGGCCAGATTTTTGGTTTGTAGGTCCACCTAGGGATTAGACAAACATCCATACGGTTAGAGTCGTCTAATAGTGTGCCACGTGGCTCATATTGCCCCAGTCATCAGTAGTCTCTAAAAAACTGCCACGTGGCTCATACTTTGGTCCGTCATCAAAGTTCTACGCTTAGTGAACTTTATCCTTTTAGTGGGACCCAAACTATCAGTCATCAATGTTCTACGCTTAGAGAACTCGATCACTTAAGACCGTTCGTTTCTATAGATCCGACGGGACGCATGATGCGTACGAGTCTACTCTAGCCGCTGCGTCACGGTCACGGAAACGAAAGAATAAGAAGCGAACCATCGCGATAGAGCGGACAGAGTCGCCGAAAGCGCGTGAAAACGGTGCAGCATACTTCAGTTTTCTGGTGAGAGATCTCGAGCCAAATCGATGGTGCGTTATTCAATCCAAACTCTCTAAATCTCTGGTTTTCTCCAAAAATATTTCGCTTTCAACTGATTTCCATTACTTTTTTCTTTAATGCCGTTAGGTTATAAGAATTCCTGTCTGAATTCTTTTCACGCATTCTTTATTTGATCTCGTATTTGTGGTAGATGTATCACAACAGATATTTCCGAATTACGATTCTGAAAAAAAATGAGCGGATTCCATCCCTCTTGATTCCAAATTGGAATATTCTTGAATTCGAATTTGGTTCAGCAAAACATGAAATTCGAGGGCCAGTGGAATGTGTAGATATTTCAAGTATCCGGTGTAAGCGCATATGTTTCCTTTTAAAGTTCTGTAAACAAATGACGCCGTTGTAGAACTTCTCGAAGATTTAGGTTGACTTGCTTTGGGAAATTTTGATCGGAGCACTTATCGCCTAAGTGCAGCGGAATTGGGCATGTGAGGGCATCCAAAAGCATCACATCCATGATGGTGTTGGATACATGCTGCAATGGGTTTGACATGTACCTGCCCTCTCCAAAATGCCCCCAATAAAAAAAGAAAGAAAAAAAAAAAAAAAAAAAAAAAAAAACCTGTCAAAGCTGCAAAGCAACATCAAGCTCTTGTGTTGCGTATGTTCTGAATCATCACAGCCACATCATCATTACGTAGTTATTAAACGGTTAGGAAGTTGTGTTAGTTATGTCCATGTGTCTAAATGTTATGAATATTAGGTGGTTAATAAGTTGTGTTAATTATGTCCATTTGTCAAAATGTTATGGAGGGTGGGTAGTTAGAATTTCTTTATAAATATGTTGTAAAGGGTTTGATTAGGTATGTAAAATCTTGGAAACGTATTGTGTTGTGGAAATGAATTTGTTATTTTAATTATAATTCTAGAAAGATTAGAAGAAATGTAACATTTGGTATCAAAGCCATACGTTCTTCGGTGAGTTTATGATCGTTACTAGAAGGGTTCACATGGAGCAGAAATTGAAAAGATTGGAGGAAGGTCATGAGCATCACAAACGTGTTCTTGCAGAATTGCTACAAAAAGTCTCAATAATTGACAGCAAATATGACCAACTCGCAGAAAGCATCATGCAGATTAAAAAGGCGGTACTAACTAAATCCAACGATCCCCAGTCATCTAAAGAATCCAACAATGTTTCAAGGAACGGGGGTACTGGAAACTTCATCAATTCAAGAATAGTTCGATTCGAGTTTCCAAAATTCAGGGGAGAAGATCCAGCAAGTTGGGTGTACCGAGCAGAACAAATCTTTAATTATCACCATACTCCAAATGATCAAAAAATTAATATTGCCTCCTTCCATCTAGAAGACGAAGCCTTTCAATGGTTTGAGCGTGAATCACAATTTGCTTCTTGGGTGGCTTTCAAAGAAGAACTTCATACTCGGTTCGGTCCATCCGAATTTGAGGATCCAGCAGGTGCTCTTTCCAAACTACGCCAAATTGAAACTCTTAGAGATTATCAAACTGCGTTCGAGAAACTCGCCAATAGAACTACGGGATTATCCGAGTCTTTTCTTGTCAGTTGTTTTGTTAGCGGTTTGAAGGATGATCTTTGGTTTGATGTTAAAATGTTCAAACCAAACACCCTATCTTCAACTATAGGGATAGCTCGACTGCAAGAAGAAAAAATCTTAGCCAAACATCAAAATACCAGGTCAGCTACAAATCGACCGGTGCATGCCAATCAGACTACTACTCCACCAATTCGTTGACTTACGCCAGAAGAAGCAAATGAACGGCGTAGACAAGGCTTATGCTTTAATTGCGATGAGAAATTCTTTCGTGTTCATCAATGCAAGGAGAGTTTTTTGTTCTTGCTTGAAGGGGGTCGGGCTGATGATCCTCCAGATTACGAACCAGATTAAACACCCCATCCAATACTTGCTAAAGTGCTTTCTTGAATTTGAACCTTGAGGACAAGGTTCGACTGAAGAGGAAGGGAATGTTACGTATGTTTTGACCTGCCATGTCATCACAGCCACATCATCATTATGTAGTTATTAAACAGTTAGGAAGTTGTGTTAGTTATGTCCATGTGTCTAAATGTTATGAATATTAGGTGGTAGTAAGATGTGTTAGTTATGTCCATGTGTCAAAGTGTTATGGAGGGTGGGTAGTTAGAATTTCTTTATAAATATGTTGTAAAGGGTTTGATAAGGTATGTAAAATCTTTGGAAACGTATTGTGTTGTGGAAATGAATTTGTTATTTTAATTATAATTCTTGAAAGATTAGAAGAAACGTAACATCTTGAAACATTTTGGTAGAGAAGTTTAGAGTTGCAGAACTGCTCCATTCTTCCAATTTGTGCTGTAGAATTATGGGTGATTCATTTTATAGTAGTTTGGGATAATTGATGTTGACTAGGCCAGGGATAAGCCAAGAGCAGTTCATTATCTGAGGATTGGCAACGAAACAAGCACAAAAACACCATGTGAATAGAGGCTAAAGAAAAGCTAAAGAAACTCCATGAACTATGTGATAAGGGGCTGAAAATGCAATCTATTACTGGACGATTCTGGAGTACAACCAACACCTGGTACTAACTACCCAACAACCACTACAAGCCTCAGGGGCAGAAATACAGGGAAAGAAAGATGAAACAACAAAAGGATGGGAGACAATGGAATTGTTGCGTGGCATCAGTATTGGGCTTGATTCCATGTAGGAGTGAGCATTTCTTGCACCAGCTCAACAGTCACTCTGTGCAAGCGTGGGGTCACTTCATGCTTCTATGCAAGTGAAAGAAGGGCATAAAATGGAGTAGCCTATGCTATGCACACTGCTCCCACGTTAACCAAGAGCGAAAGGGTGCTAAAAGCAAAAGTGGGAAACAGCCACTTTCAATGTTTTTGCCGTCCAATCAGGCCCATTGTTATCTCAAAACCAAAATAATTCAGCTGAAATTGGAGATTCTTAGGAATATTGGTACCTTCCAAGGTGGGGTTCTTTATAGGAACGTGATCCAAGAATAAAGTCTTTCCCTTTAATCGTCCTATCCATAGGCAGGGTTTCATCATTCACGTTTGCGTTATCTACAAGGAGAATGAAGAAAGATTTGTTCCTTCAGCGTAAGTTCACTATTGAACTCTAGGGGAGATCTTTGCTATCTTTGGTTTAAGGGTGGTCTTACAGCTTGCTCTTTGGAAAACTTCCTGGCCATCCACAGTGAGCTGCAGGAATGTTTATCACAAGTTCGATAACACCAGGTGTGAATGTTATTGCATTCCTGGAATTGCTAAACAATTTGCAGAAATGTTGTACATCATGGGGAAAGGGAGACACTTATCATTCATAAATTGTTTAGAGTTTTAATGTTTACCTAAAATACAGGTTGATCTAGGACAGTAGTTTAAGCGGTCTCCTAAATGTGTATTTTATATGATTTATGTCAAAGTTTGCAAGCATTGTGCCACTGAATATTTGTATCTAAGCCTCTAAGACACCAGCTTCTCAATCATGTGAACAATTCTGGTCATTAGACAGTTCTATGAAATAGCTAATTTTATTAGCTTCATAATAATCAAGTTCCTAAGATTTCTTTTTCTTTATAGTTAATTCCCTGCTCTAACATGCTAACTGAACATTATTTCATGTTGTCGATTAGATATGTTGTTTAAGCCTTTACTGGGCCTCTACTTCTTTTATAAAATGAACGTTTAGTGATTTGTTCTTTTGAATTTGCACATACCTTGTCAGGCAAGCCTTTATAGAGGAGCTTCTAGGATAGAGAAACCTAGAGGGCGGCATCATGGGTTAACTCAACAAAAGAGGCAGGAGATAAGGGAAGCATTTGAACTATTTGATACTGATGGGTCAGGTATGAATGTTATTTTTTATCACGTGAATTTGTCTTTATTATATTTCAAATTGTCAAACTAATTTGATTGTTTGACCTATTTTTCAAGGCACCATTGATGCCAAAGAACTGAATGTTGCCATGAGGTATGAGTGCACCTAGTCAGACATGCTATACACTTTTAACGTGAGAGATCTTGCAAATAACAATACTAAAATGGTTTGTGCAGGGCCTTGGGATTTGAAATGACAGAAGAGGTATTTTTTTGCACCATGCTTCTTTCCCATATCATATGCTAAAGTTTTGATATTAAGAGATCAATGTTTGATGGGAGTAAGAGAAGCTCTAAAGGGTTTTATCTAACATTGGATAACTGATTAGCTATGTAACTAGGACAAAGCACGTTTAGGGTTTTTTTGCCATGTCGAACACATGGCGACATGGATACGCTTGTTGACACATCTTGACACGTACAACGGTCTCACCCTTTATTTTAATGATTTTTTTATTGAAAAACAATTTTTAAAGAGGGTTTGTTTGTTCCATCCTATGTAATGTACTTTGTTTAGTTGTTAATCATAGCTATAGTTGTTTGATAGTCTTCCCTCTTATAAATCTAGTTATGTTTATTATGTTATTGGATAGCTCCATCACATATGTAAATGTTTTTTTTTTCTTTTTACTTTTCATATTTGTATTTCCTTATTTTTATTTGTATTTCCTTATTTTTATTTACATAGAACTAAAGTTTTCCGAGATTGCCGCAGATTGTTCTTTGAGGATTTCGTTTTTCCTTTTTCGTTGGGACTTTATTTGTTATAGAGATTAGTCGTGAACTGTATTTTTTTTTCTTTGTTTTTCTTTTGGGGTGTCGGCTTAGTCTCGAGAAGGTCATCTCGACCTTCTAGGTTTCTTTGTGCCCTTTCCCTTCTCTTTATTAAAGCTATACTTATAAAAAAAATATTATATCACAATTCATGTTGTGTGTGCATTTTGGATTTCTTAAAGGCTCGGTGGCGGACCAATACACGTCTGTGTCATTGTTACATAACTGATAAGCCTTCTTAGTATGCATGGTTAATTGGGGCCACAAGAAAAATATCAATTACTTGATTTGATCGGCACCTCACTAATCAATGTTCCGAATCAAATCTCACTCCCAATGACTAAATCTCTCATTTTATCAAATATAAATGATCTCCCAAAGCAATAAACTCTAAATTCATACAAAATCTCAACCTTTAATTCTAATATATCCTAACCATCCAAGTAAATCTTAAGAGATGGTAAAGGCTAAACGACTAAATCTCATCCATCCATTGTAAATAATCTAACCTAAAGTGATTGAATACCCTTAATTCGTAGTATTCTCTAACATTTTGTAGACCTAAAACAACTGAATCTTGTGAAAAGCCTAGAATTAGTTGTAGACTGTGGGAAAATATTTCTCATGCATTTGATGGATCTTTAATCGGATACTTGGGGATTTAGGACCTCTTTGCCTAATGTTTCTTCATTATGGCTTTAGTTGTTTCTTGATTTTTTATCTCAATTGCTTGATTTGATTAGCACCGCATTAACAATCAATGTGGAGAATCAAATCTCACTCCCAATGACTAGAAGAAGTCCCAATCATTGACAATGGGAGGGATATGCACATATGGATATGTGACTCAAAAGGTATATTTTCAGTTCGTTCTTTTGCTTCAACATTAATGACCCATAGGTGTTGTAAACTAGATTGTCAAAGAGGAGTTTGGAGAGAGAATGGAGTGATTGAACTTATTGTTCAATCTCCTCTCAAGTGATATATATTTGATGCGGAAGACCCCTTGTACAAGTGCAATAGAAATAGTGGTGGGTTAAGTGAGGTACTCACGTAACCTATGAACTAAGAAAAGAGATTTTGTGAGTTAAGTGGTTGGGACCCACACTTAACCCCCAAACATAAGGACATATCCTCCCCATGTGGGGCAATGGAACGTAGCCCACTAAGTGCACCCCCACGTGGGCCCACAATCCAACAAATCCAACACTCCCCCTCAAGCTGGTGTGAAGATATCCATCATGCCCAACTTGCCTATCAATGTATTAAAGATTGACTTATTTTTTCCTTTAGTAAATATATCTGCAACCCGCTCTTGCGTCCTTACATAAGGTGTACTGGTGTACAAATCAATCCTTGCTGAAGCTTCTCCTTGATGAAGTGTCGATCAACCTCAATATGCTTCATCATGTCATGCTGTAATGGGTTATGAGCTATGCTAAAGCCACTTTGTTGTCTTAATAAAGGTTCATTGATTCTGTCACCTTGATTCCTAGTTCCTTGGGCATGATCTTCAACCAGAGGAGTTAACACACGCCATGTGCCATGGAGCGAAACTCTGCCTCTGCACTGGATCGGGCTACAACAGGCTGTTTCTTGCTGCGCCAAGAAACCATATTACCTCCGACAACGGTATAGTAACCTGATGTGGACTGTCTATCAGTAATTGCCCCTGCCAAATCTGCATCTTTGTATGCTTCTACCCTAAAATGTCCATGGCGTCTGAACAATATACCCCGACCCAAAGACCCCTTGAGAGACCGCAGTACTATGTGAGTTCCTTCAAGATGTAGTGACCGAGGTGAGTGCATAAACTAACTAATGACACTTACTGTATAGGCAATATTAGGTCGTGTATGAGCTAGGTAGATCAATCTGCCAACTAATCGATGAAACATGGCGGCATCCTCAAGGTGATCACCATCATTGATGTTCAGCTAATGGTTCTGATCTATAAGAGTCTCTGTTGGTCGTGCTCCCAAGTACCCAGTTTAGTTAGCAAATCTAAGACATACTTCCTCTGAGATATAGAGAACCATTTCGATGATCTAGCAACCTCAATCCCTAGAAAGTATTTTAATGCTCCTAGATCCTTTGTTTCACACTCAGAAGACAAGAAAGTCTTTAGCTGCTTGATTTATGCTGGGTCACTACCCGTGATGACAATGTCGTCCATATAGACAATACACTTTGTGGTACGGGTCTGCTGGTGCTTCACAAACAGTTCGTGATCTACTTGACTCTGTATATAGCCAATTCTTCTGACCGCATTGTTGAACTGCTCAAACCATGCTCGAGGAGATTATTTTACCCATTCAAAGCTTCCTTCAGTTTGCACACATTGTTTTCACTTCTTGAAAGTTTCAATCCAGGTGGCAACTTCATGTGAACTTCCTCTGTCAGGTCTCCATGTAAGAAGACATTCTTTACAACACAGTGAGGTTTTTCATAACCCATTTCTTGTGAGACTTGTGAGTGGTAGCAGGTTCTTCAGCTTTCTCAGTAAGATACTTGTTATAACCCCGTTCTATTATATACATAAGAGCAGACGTCTTTCATTCAAGGAAATTTGTTCCATCCAGTCGCACTGTAGTAATGCATAATTGTGAATTATGGTCTACGTGAGACCCATGCAACAATGATTCGAAGGGTCTTTATGGGGCCACTATAGGAGGTGCGGCTAGGGTAGGGAGGCCCAGAAAAAATTTATTTTTCGAAAAAATTGAAAACCCCCAAATGTTGCCCAAAGAGATTTGGGCGATTTTTCGAATCGGAGATCTGATGATCAGAAATATCCCAAAATGGATCCTGTAGATCCCAAAGGCCATATAAGAGGGGCAGCTAGGGTAGTAGCCCTAGATCGACACGTATCTCGAGGAAAATCAAAATCTAAAATTCTTTGGTATAGGTATTTTTTTAGAAAAACTGAAAAATCCAAGAGAAAGGGCATACAATGGATGTCTGATGTAACTGATAGCTAAAACCTTACTAGAAATGATACCATGAGAGATTAGAAAGAGTAACCATACTCTGATACCATGTTGTAAACTAGATTGTCACAAGAAGTGTAAGAGTGATAAAGAGAGTTGAGAGATTAGAAAGAGAAGAAGAAGAATAGGGTTTTGGAGAGAGAATGGAGTGATTGAACTTATTGTTCAATCACCTCTCAAGTGTTATATATATGATGGGGAAGGCCCCTTGTACAAGTAAAGTAGAAATAGTGGTGGGTTAAGTGGGGGACCCACATAACCCACGAACTAAGAAAAGAGAGTTTGTGAGTTAAGTGGGTGGGACCCACACTTAACCCCCAAACATAAGGACATATCCTCCCCATGTGTGCTAGTGGGATGTAGCCCACTAAGTGCACCCCCACGTGGGGCCTACAATCCAACAGTAGCCCAACAGAGGATTGCTTCCTTTGTTATGATACCCAACATTTGAACTTCAACAACAGGGAACAGCAGCCTGTGTGCTATGATTCTGCCCAATGCGTTTAGAGTAGATTTTAAGCATACTCGTGGACACCATGAAATATTTTCTAATGAGTGTTCAATATAGCTTTTTAATCTACCTGAAATTTTATGAATAGTTTGAGCTTTTTGTTGCACTCTAAAGGTCTGTCACGTATTTGCTTTTCTTTTTGACTTTTCGAAAGAAGTGTCGAGACAGAAATCTTCATATGAGTAGATAGTGGTGTTTCAGTTCCTTTATTATGGGAGATGATACAGGGTAGACTGATAGTAGATACTGCTTCATGTCTCATCCTTGAGGAAATGGATCATCTCAGCTTGCTTGCCAAAATAAGTTATTGATAGGAGCTTATCAAATGACTAAAGTAAATAAATTGTTGGAGAAGCTGCTGGTTTTGCCCAATGTGTGAAATGCAAACATAGGGTAATTTATGTTACCAGCTTATTTCTACATTCTAAAGCTATTTTATGTTCATTTTCCACTGGATTGGTGATGCTTAGTCGGCTGTGCTATTGACTGTAGCATGAATGGAGCAGCCTCACACAGCTTCTAGAGTCTTGCTTGACGCATCACTTGGCTGTAGCTCTATGATAAAGGCACCTTGAGGTTTGCCTCAGTACAGGCTTTCCCAAAACCTCTTGAGGCTTATTAAATGCTTAAAAAAACTTAAAAGCTTGTGAGGCATACACCTTTTTAAACGCTTTGTATCACTGGCATGTGCCTCATGCATGTCTGTGGGAGATACCATAAAAAATTCAATGTACTGATTTTTTTTCTCCTAAATTGTAGTTAAATAGTAATAAGCTATTCTAGGTGAAAGATAAGTAACAAACACATCTCTTTCCCCATATGAAATAGATTAATGTTATTGTTTTTTACAAATTTACCTAAATTTATTTATTATTGAATTATCTTATTATTTATTTATTCCTATTTTTAGTATTCATTTAAAAATCCGAGCTCGTGAGGCATACGCCTCTTGCCATAGTCCATTGAAGTGCTCGCCCACGCCTTCGCGTTTAAAAACATTGATTTTTCTAACATGCATCTGCAAAATTTCTGCTGGTTGATTGCCGATCTTTTGCCAACCTGTTTAGATATTCAGTTTAGCCATGATATTTTCCTCTTTATTCCTAATTCTTACGGTCAAAATTCTGGTTGTGCGGCTAATATGTTGAACCGTTCTGTTATTCCAGCAAATCAACCAAATGATCGCAGATGTAGACAAGGATGGGAGTGGTGCTATTGATTATGATGAATTCGTGCACATGATGACAGCCAAGATTGGCGAAAGGGACACGAAGGAAGAGCTCATGAAAGCTTTTCACATTATCGACCAAGATAATAATGTGCAGTATCCTTTATCTCATTCTTGTCTTGCTGCTTCTTGTTGATAACCAACTCTTCTGTGATATGAATTCAGGGAAAGATATCTGCTGCAGACATTCAGCGTATTGCAAAGGAGTTGGGCGAGCCCTTCACTGACAAAGAGATTCAAGAGATGATTGAGGAAGCAGACCGCGATCGTAAGTCAGCCTTGTCTGCATTTTGGACGCATTTCTTATTATACTAAATGCTTTGGATTTTGAATCAAAATTGCATAGCATATCACAGAAGTGTGTGGATATCTCTAGTTATTTTGGATTGATTAAGTGTGCCACATAGTTATACCAGCTGGTTTATTGATTATGTTTTCTCAAGCTAAATATTTTGCTATCTATGTTGGTCATATTTCTTAAATGATTTACCATTGGATCAGGATTACATATGGCATCTAAGTATCTAACTATTCATATTGAAAATATAAAATGCATTTCATATCAGATAATCATTTTGTGCATATATCTTAAAACACATGATTGATATCAGAAAATCTGTTTATTTTTTTTCTCTCTTCCTAGTGTCTCCAAAAAGTGCTGCCATGCCGCATGACAATTTGTAAGTTGAGTCATGCCACCGATGTGGCGTTTTTTGTTTCTAGTTATAGATGAAGTGATGTCTATGAAAAAATTAGTTGGACGTTGTTGAAAACTATGGTTCACTCAAAGCTTATGAGCATTATCTGTTTAAAACAGGTATTGCACCTGCTTTGTCTAGTTCAGACTTAATTACTAAACCCAACTAAAAAATCCCCTGCATTTTAGCATGGGACCCACCAGTTTATGATGCCAGTTTGAGCAAATCAGGTGCTTGTGAGTTGAATAAGCTAGGAGCACAGCTTGGTCTTAATTAAACTGACTACCTCATGAATGTGCTAATAACAGAATAGAATTTTTTTTTTGATAATTCATGATACTATAAAAAGATATTCATAAATATTAAGATTAAAGAGAAGGCTGTAGTAGGCAAACACGGTGCTACGATGTTCGGACAAGAGAGCGGTTATTTCGACGTATGGGTGTAGTGTGTGGAGAAGCATTATGAAGATTTTGGTGAAGTTTTCCGACGGGGTGCACTTTAAAGTGGGTCGTGGAGATAGAGTCAGATTTTTTGGGGGGTGGGGGGGGGGGTAGGGGGTGTATGGATGTCTCTTTGATGGAGGAGTTTCCTGGGCTTTTTTCTGTCTGAGAAAAAGGATTGCTCCATTTTGTCTTGCTCAGGTCGGGAAGGGGAAGAGTCAGCTTGGAATCTTGGTTTTGGTAGATTACTTGAGAGCTAGAGGCATCATTATTGTAGATTTATGCTCGTTATCTAAGCATAGCGGGGAATTGGTCAACCATCTTCTTTTGCATTACGAGGTGGCAAGGGAAGTTTGTACGACGTTCTTTGCTGATTTTGGGATGGCTTGGGTGCTGCTTGCTTTGGTGGTAGATCTCGTCTCGAATTGGTACACGTTGGCTTTCTCGTATAGAAGGCGTATTTTATGGCACATGTTAACTTTTGTGATATGTTGGGGGATTATGGAAGGAGAGAAACAGTAGGGTTTTTGAAGGAAAGGAGGAGGTGGTGGTGTATATTATCCTCAACATCAAGGGTTTGATGCTCTGGTGCTCCCAAGGCCTTCAAGGAATGTTGTGGCTTTTTTCTTTGAGGACCTTGTTACTCGTTAGGACAGTGTGTGTTCTAGAGATGGTTCTTAATTTCCTTCTTGTTTGTTTTGTTTTTGCTTCGGCCTTGGAAGGTTTTCTCGACCTCCAAGGCCAGCTGTGTGTTTTCTTTCTCTTTCTCAATAAAGATTATACACATAAAAAAATATTAAGATTAAAGAGGATCCTAGTCATTTTAGTACATTCGATGATATTGTTTCCACTTCCACAAGAATACTATTCCATAACGTGCTGGGATTGGTTAGTGTGGACTTCACCCTTGGTGTAATGAGCTATTGAAGGTCTTCCAAACTTTATTGTCATCCAACTCTAAACAGAACTAGAAGGCCCTTCTCAAGCATACCAAAGGGTTGTAGGACCTCATTTGGTGCGAGACCTACACTATTTGTCTCTTTTCTAGGGTTCCTGCACCATATGGGGTCTGCACCAAGAAGTCATTGCGGAAGGTACATTTACATCGTAACTATTTGGTTGGTATTTAAGTTAAGAGCCGGGTTTATATTTCAATTTTTCTTAATTTTGCAATGGTTTTTCTTTGCTTCCCACCCTTGTGACATGTTCTACATTATTGGCACATGATGGTTCTAACGTTTATGAGCTGTGTAGGCGATGGCGAAGTCAATGCTGATGAGTTCGTCAGGATGATGAAGAGAACCACCTACGGGTATTAGAACTCCAATATCAAAATTCTACAGAATGTTGGGGATTCTCTCCTCTCTGCGACCCAGGCCACCAAGCTTAATGACGAGCCCCTCCGAAATAACCCATGGTTTCTAATGTTCTGTGAATGGTTTATTTCTCTATTTTGTGGAGCATTTTGTGTGTGTGTGTGTTTCTATAAATTAAGTGGTCTAACGTCATTCTGCCTAGGTGGAAGTTCTGCTGTATTGTAATTAGATGATTTTAGCCAGTGGGTTGAAGTAGTTTTACAGGTACGGACAGATAGCTGACATTCGTAGTTTAGGTTTTTTTTTTCCTATAACTGTTTGATGATCAAGTTGGTTTGGCAGTTTGTACAAGACCATCTCGGTTATGAGTTTTACATCTGATAATAAAAATTGGAATTTCTGATGTGATTCTGGTAGGAGCTAGGATTTTTCCAAAATTATAAGTTTATAATTAGATCCGATAAAGAGTAGTGGAAATTTGAAGGAAAATCCTACATCATCATCATCATCATCTATGCCTTGTCCCGATTATGGAGTCGCAACATGTATCCTACTTCACATTCAACTCTATCAAGAGCTAATATTTTTTTTGTCTTCATGTCATTTCCTACTAATTCAGTCCACGTCGTTTTTTGACTTTCTTCGTGCCCTTTTAGGAATCCCAAACCTTCTCTTAAGCACTCATACAATAGTTCAAAGTAAGTCTCGGGATCAGAGGCTGGATTGGAGGGCTCCGATCCCGATCCAGATCGGAGGCTGGATCGGTGGGATCGGCCAACTCGCCCCGAGACGGTGTGAAAATCCTTCAAAAAACAGAGAACTCGGCGAGACAGACATGGTTTGGATCGGATCGGTGGGCTCCGATCCTGATCCAGACCTGGATTGGCCGAGACTTTGAACTTAACTCATACTCATTGGTGACGTCTTTGATCTTTGCTGCACATGCTCAAAATATCTTTGCTGTATTGCTTGTGGCTAACTTCACCACAATGTATCAAACAGTGTTGGAACGTGGGAGCTACTTAAATATGATCCTGTGCACCAAGTATGAAGTAAATTTACCCAATTTTTCTAATTTTACTGCACTCTTTACCCGTAGGGTAGATATGGCAGATGCATATATTTTTAAGTTGATCTGCTGACAGGTATCTAGAGATCAACCTTGTTCTCTTCGATTAAAAACAGGTTCCTCTTTCCATCATTTCCAAGAATAAATCCTCATTGTCCTCGGGACAATACCACCGTAACTTTGTCCCTAGGTTGAGTAGGTTCAGACCATTGGATGGTCTTTGAGATCTCGATGACCATCAGCAATTGGACCTGGGGTCGAACAACCGTGGTTGGGGGATGCTGATAACACTGCCCCTTCGTTAATGTAACAATGAGATCTGCTAGGTTTGAGCCATGTCTCATATGCTCACCATTTTTTTTTCTTGCAAATTCACTATAAATAATCATGTCACTTGTGTCATACTCCAAAATACAAATGCAATTGGGACGTGGTTGGTCTAAGAGAGTTTTAGTCATTCAATATTTTAACATTCAACTCAACTTTGAAAGCATTTTCCCCAATATAACACCTAAACTCTATGGGTTTTTGGCCCATCCCTACATAGACTTAAGTAACAAAAATCATCATGCTTAATGATTTCTAACCTTTGAATCTAAGTACCCCAAGTACTATTGGGAACCCACTGCTAAAAATAAACCATGGAATAGATTAATACAATGGATAGAATCACTAATCATTATGAATTAAATTTTGGTACGATAGGTCCAACTGAGGGAAACTTGTGTCACAAAATGTTGTGACCGAAGCCGGTCACAACCCACAATACGAGCCATGTGGGACAATGGATGTTTGGCCCGTCCATCGGTGGACCTGTAAACCAAAATTTAGTCTGATTAGTGACTTCTAAGTGTTGGATATAAGTTATTTTCATAGGTTGATTCTAACCTTAGGAATTTGAGCAAGCGTAATTTGGAGTAAACCTTCGCTCACAGCACACAATGCGAGCCACGTGGCACACTCTTAGAGGGCGCTGACCGTATGGATGTTTGGCCAGTCTCTCAGTGGATCTGCAAACCAAAAATCAACCTGATTAATGATTTACAACCTTTGGATCTTTGCTCCCAAATAACTCTCAATAATGCTCAAATTCATAGGGTTAAAATCAACCCATGAAAATAACTTCAATCCAAAGCTTAGAAGTCACTGATCAGGTTTATTTTTGGTTAACAAGTCCAAATAGTGATTGGCCAAACATCCATACGGTCAACGTTCATTAAAAATGTACCACGTGGCTCGTACTGTGTTGTGATCGGTTTCGCTCACATCATGCAGTGTGCGAATGTTTACTTGTTATTTGGGCGCAAAGATCCAAAGGTTGTGAGAGAAGTTTTACTCAGTCCAACTACGGACGGGCCAAACGTCTTCTCCAAGAGTATGCCATGTATAAGGTGCTGCCACAAGTAAAGTACATGTGGATTACACCTGGCGTTCCCTAGTAATGATGAGTAAAACTTCGATAACAGGGCAGCAGATGACGGCACTTGGATTTTGTATGGTTGGACCATATCGGCCTCACTGCACTCGTAGAGTCTTTTGGCAAAAAGCACTCAAGTACTCACATGGGTAAGAATGCGAGTAAAACTTGGATGATAGGGCAGGGCGGCAGAACACGGCACCTGGATTTTGTAAGGTTGATTTGGCAAAAAGCACTCAAGTACTCACCTGGGTACATGTGTGGTGAGGCCGAGGTGACCCGTCGGTACAAAATCCAGGTGTTGTGATCTGCTGCCTTGTCATCTCCTTCTATGACAGGCCCGGTCATCAAAGTTTTATCCTGGTAAGGCCGAAGTGACCAGTCTGTACAAAATACACGTGCCAAGATCTGCTGCCCTGTCATCTCCTTCCATGACAGCGCCTGGTCATCAAAGTTTTATCCGTAATTGATAACGACAAAAAATTTCTGTGATATCCCAACGATGTCACTCGTACCGTAAATTGTTTGTTTGTGTGGTGTAAAATTTTTACGACGGTTTGAGTAAAACCTTGATGAAAAACGCGGTCATCGAAGCATTATGAACCACGTTGCACACTCTTAAATGACTATGACCGTACGAATGTTTGGCGAATCCATTGGTGGATCTACAAACCAAAAATTAGGCTGATTTCTAGGCGTTGGATTGGAGTTAGTTTCATGGGTTGATTTTAACCATTGGAATTTGAGCATTATTGACCATTATTTGAGGTAGAAAGATCCAAAGGTTTGCAAGCACTAATCAGGGTGATTTTTGGTTTGTAAGTCCACCAAAGAATTGAAAAAACATCCATACGATCAGAGTCCTCTAAGAGTATGACACGTGGCTCATATACGCGCTGTCAACGGTTTTACTCGGTTTGTGTGACATTCCTGTCATCAAAGTTTTACTTTGGTTTGTGTGAACATCCCTGCTCAGGCAGTTACTCTTACTCCTTCCATTCCGTCACACACGACACATACCCCCACCTACCCAGCCATAAATGAGGAGGTTGCTTCTTCTACTCCGATGTGCATTCTTGCAAACAAACCATGGCGAGCACGCTAAAATCCGCCGCTCTGCTGGAGCAGATGAAGCTTCACCTCGCAAGCGATGCCGGTAAAGAGCTCACCAAGAAGATCGGCCTCGTTTATCAGTTCAACATCGCTCCCAAGGTCCCTTCTTCGTCTCTCTCTCTCTCCATTGAAGCCCTAAAACGCTGACCCTAACCCTAGTTTTGTTTATATCTGATTAGAAAATCGGATTAGATGAGGAGATTTATGTCGTCGACCTCAAGAATGGAGAGATTGCCAAAGGTCAGGCGTCTGCTCTTGATTATGCTGTGTTTCTCTCTTATTTTAATTGAAACAATCGGAACAAAACTACGAAATTTCTGCTTTTTAACGGTTTTAATTCATCTCCATCTCTCTGTGTGATTTGGAAAATTTAGGGGCGTACGAAGGGAAGCCTGATGCCACCTTTTCCTTCAAGGACGACGATTTTGTTAAGGTCGCAACAGGGAAGATGAACCCGCAGATTGCTTTCATGAGGTGTGTGTATGTGTGTGTTTCGGACACTTTATGGATTTTTGATGAATTTCGATTGTTTTAATTGTTTTGTTGAGTGTCGTTTTTTTTTTTTGGATGCAGGGGAGCAATGAAGATTAAGGGTAGTCTAAGTGCAGCGCAGAAGTTCACTCCTGATATTTTCCCAAAGCCTTCAAAGTTGTGAGCGAACGATCCCTTGACCAGTATTTCTAGAGTCTGAAAATTCAAAACTGAAAAAGGGTCTAAATTTCACTCATCATTCATCAATACCACGGCGAGTTGATAAAAAAAATTATCTGTCTTTCCTACGTTCTATTGTAGTAGACAAGATGTTATTATCGGTCCTATTTGAATAAAAAAATTTGAAATATAAATTTGGGTGATGTTCGCTTCGAATTTTATGCTTGTTCTTTGTATAATCTTCATTTGTGGTTGAAAATTTTCTCGTTGCTGCCTAGTGATTAGAAATAATAGGATTGCAAAAATTTTCCCACCTTTTTGTCTTACCTAGATGCTACGGATTTGATTTCTACTTGATATTCAGGATCTGCTGTTAATCTCTGTAATACTAGTCTGCGAGATTTTTTTTTCATGGTTTTTTAATTAGCATGGGATGTTTAGAATTGATGGTAAGAGGGTCTCGTTTTCTATTCTTTTTTAGGTTACCATCCATGCTTAATGCAGTGTTGGAATGTTTTGGGTGTTGTTAACTGATCATGAACGTATAGATGTTAGTATTGGGACAGAAAATCGAAATGCCTAACAGTGAAAAACAAAAAAAGATGGGAACAACTATCTAGAGTTGAGAGTGTGTACTTTGAATGGATGTTTGATGTTTTTTTTTTCTTTTCATTTTTGTGCTTCACATTATAAAAGGAATGATGCTGCATTCTTTTATCTCTTAGAAATATGGTTTAATCATTTTACTTGGCTCTCTTTCATGAGGACCTGATCTTGGTATTCTTCTCTTTGGTCCTCTTGGGGTGAAAGGTGAGAACTGCTTCTGTGGCAAGAGTTGTTAGAGTTGAGTCCAAATGGTGTGTGTTCTAGGGTTCCCCGTGTTAATATCATGGTTGCACTATTCCATTGCATGGGATGAAGAGAATTCATACATAAAAATTTGATTCGGCAAGTGGTAGTACCTGTGTGGACTGTGGAGTTTGTGTTTGATTTTGAGGTTTTTTATGGGGTTAGCTATGTTACCCGGATACGGCAAGGACACGGGACCGACACGGGGAGGATACAGCATTTGCACTTAAAATGGAAGTATCCGACACGGATACGGCACCCATTTTGAAGTATCTGGGTATCATAGGGGGTTAGATTCAGATATTTGGTAATCCTTACGTGTGAATTTGCACATAACTTTGTTCTTTTATGGAGTTTGTGTTTTATCTTTATAGTTAAGTGCGAATAGTGCAAAATGCAGTGATTAATAGCTTCCCAATCTTTAGGATTCATGAGGTTACTCTAATGATATGGAAGAATGAATGTTTTTTCTCTTCCTCTCATAGGAAGGGTTTTTTTTCCTCCCTTTTGAACCTATCTATATAGGTTACTCTGGTGATTTGTTGCTTCATGTAAACATGTTTCATGATGCCATAATCATAAATTGGAATTCCAGAGGCTAGCGCATTTCGAGCTTTTCAACTTTTTCCATGAGGCTGGTGAGTCTATGGAGCATTTTTCTTACCAACCTTAATGCAATCGAGTTTTGAGCCGTTCAACTTTTTCCATGAGGCTTGTGAGTCTATGGAGCATTTTTCATACCAACCTTAATATAATCGAGTTTCGACCCGTTCAACTTTTTCCATGAGACTGGTGAGTCTATGGAGCATTTTTCTTACCAACCTTAATGCAATTTAGATGTGTTTGATTATCCCTAGGACTTATTTGATTAGCTTCAACGCACGTCCCCACCCATCAAAAAGAGAAAAATCGCTTGTTGGAACTTGGAAGTAGGTTTCATAGTCATTTGTAGAGAAATGATTATATAGAGTTTAGGGATCAGGGTTAAGAAATTTTTTATGTGCCCAATGGTTACTTCGAAGGAGACTCTTATTCCTCTCAATTCCTTTAGTTTCCAAGATACCATCATCTAATCAAATGGAGAGTTTAGACCCTCTGATTTATGTACTCTTTTCATTTCAGTTTGAACCTAGAATCTTTTTGTGTGTACACATGGATTATGTTTTTAAAAAAATTGAAAGTCTTATTAAGCATTTTGGTTAAAAAAAATGGCTTTATTACTTGGGAGTATAAAACCAATGTCAATTGGAAGCAACTTTTTCCACTGCTGTGCCGTCATCGATGGACTTTCACGCAGATAAAGTAGTCAGTGATCAGGACATCCACTTAATCAAAAGCTTTACATCCATGGCCTATTAAAGAGGTGGCCCGTCAATCTAAATTATTTAATGGTGTAGATCGATGAGCGTGTGCACCGACTATTGGTAGATATGGATTGTTGTCACGCCCTGAATTCTTGAACCCGACCCGAACGCCCGTGGAGCAGCCAGTTTACCCGAAATCCAGGGTGTGATAAAAATAAAAAATATTAAAGGCACACGAAATAATTATTAAAAATTACTATAATTCCTTATAAATCAAAACAAGAAACTTTTGTAAAGACCATTTTGTTAATTCAACTATTTGATATGTTTTTCAAATTAAAGTTTCGCGATTTAATGGTACGGTACCAAAAATAAAAGTTAAATTTATTTTTCACCAAAACTATTGGTTATAATCTCTATAATTACCTAGAATTTATATTAAACAACTTTTGTGAAACCTCTTAAGCTAAAATATTCATTTGATAGTGTTTTGAGAAATATTTTTCACGATTCGGCAGAGAACGGCTAATTTTTGGTCAAAATTCAAATAACGTCAAAAAAATTATTTTATTCAAGGGTTTTGTTCTATAAATAAAGATGAACAACTTTAATAAATAAACTTTTATTAAACGATGATGTTTTTATTAAAATATGATGTTTTATAATTGTTTTGATTATTTTACAACTATCCACAGTTCCTAAAAGTGACCGGCAAAAGTCAATTGGTTAATTATTTTCTAATTTAATCGCATGATTCGGGAGTCGATTCAAAACTAAATCTAACAAGTAATATATGTATTTTATAGTACTCAAAATTTATGATTTTTTCTATCAAACAATATAGTATATGTTTTATTTAAAAAATTGAAGAAAAAGTTGAAACAAAATCTGAAATTGTTAAAAATTCATAACTGACAATCAATCAGTAAAACGGGTCTACAAGACAGCCCCGATTGAATTAAGTGACCAACTATATATTTCTGGAAAGCTAACTCCAAAAGATAGATCTCTATTTTATATGGGTCAAAAACTCAGTCGAAGTTGATTAATGTGTGCTGTTTGTATATGACAACAACTATAATGTTAACTTTATCGAATTCTACAAAATAGAAAATACAACATTAAATTTTGAAAAAATTCTGTAAAATACTAGATTTATTTCTTCAAGTTTCTTTTATTATTCAGCCCCACTCTATCTAATGTGTTCTTCTCAACAGGATCAACAAAACCTGAAATTGTGGTTATAGGAGTGAGCTATATTTTTCACCCCAAAACATGATTCAAACAATACAGGATATAAAGACATGTTCGAATAAATTAAATTGTCAAACACTAATATCATGGTTATAATGAATGCATGAACACTTAATCAAAAGTAATACACAACCCATACAAGGGGTCTCCTTCTTCACCCACACAGGGGGTCTCATTCTTCACCCATACAGGGGATTTTCCTGGGGTTTTCGGGTCTTTCACCCTGGAGAACTCACTCCCAATTTGCTTTATCGCTTCTGAATGGAAAATACAATGCATGCCTTAACAATTAAATAATTATTCACTGAAACGATAGTATCCACACAGGGGATCTCTAATATAAAATCAGCTATCAATTATAGTTTAACAATAATTTCATGCTCACGAATCAATGACTTGTATTGAAAGTATTATGAGAAGGGTACCTATCTTAAACTTTTGTTTAATCTTCTGAAAGTGTTCATCAAATCTAAGAATAATTAATAGAGGAGATAGGAGAAATTTGAGGTGGAAGCTTTATTCAACAAAAGTGGTGATTAGGTTTTGGTGTGGGAGCTTCTTAAATAAATTATGTAAGTAGATTTAAGATTAGGGTTCTTGTATAAATTTTTGGGAGGTCAATTCTTGGCCATTAGATCTAAAGTTGGTAAAGGGTTGAGATTTTATAGTTCATTATAGAGTTTAGGGTTTTGGTTGAAAGAGTCTCCCCCATCTTTTATGGAAATAAACAATAACTTCTATTTTATCTCAAATTAAAAGTGATTTTCGTAACTCTAAAACGGGTAAATTTTACAATACACTAAAAGGCTAATTTCAAGTTAGATATGGGCAAAAGCCTATATATATATATATATATATATATATATATATATCAGTTGGGCTTTAATTAATATTATTTTTAAGCCTACAAGGTCTCTAAATTATCCAAAAGGTCCACCCTTCTAATTTTTATTCAAACAACATGCAACCAATCGTTAATATTTAATATTTATTAACAAAATATCATTAACATAATTAAAAATTTAAAATATCTTGAAAAAAATTCAGGATATTACAATTGTACACTAAGGCCCGTATGGTTACCCAAATTTTTTTTCCAAATAACAAAAAAAATTTAACAGTCTTTTGTAGATTTTTTCTTTTTAATGTTGAAGTCTTTTCATGATGTTTGGTGGGAAACTCAAAAAAACCTGAAAATTTTATTGATACCCATGAATTTTTTATTATGAAAATTTCTAAATCTTACCTAATGCTTACCATCAGATCCTCAATCCAAGAATTGGAGTTGTGCTATTTTTGTGAGGTCACTTGCATCTCGAGGAATGAGATTCACCATGCTCATGAGGACCACTGACATTTTCCCTTTCAAAACATAGTGAACTTCTTCTAAAACCCTTAGGTGAAACCTTAGTATGGTAACTATGGTCCTAAGAAGCTAAGCTAATGATGGCAAGTTTGTGAGATTGAAGCGGGATCCAGACCATTTATCTGGATTAACAGCACCCTTGTCCTGTGAAATGAAAGAAACCTACCTCTTCTTGCCATGTGACTGACAATTGGGCTGACACTTGCCACATGGAGAGTGGGCGAGGTGGTCCAACTCTACCAACTCAGCTGCCACGTGTGAGAACCCTGCATTTGTATCCCTTCACAGCTTAGAGTACCACGTGGTGGGTTCTGACCCTTGCATGTGTGCCACATGTGCTACTATAGTTGTTTTATAGAAACCGAATGGTCCATACTACCTTACACCAATGGAGTGGGACTCAAGTATCTAGCCCTCTTCATCTTGCAATTGGTGACTGATGGTCCCGTGATAAACACCCACTTCTCCTCTAGCCAGTGTTGCAGAGTCACGAGCAAACCATCATCCATTTCTGCAATACTTTAAAAGCCCTAACCACTTGGTTGGAAATTTGAATTCCTTTCGAGGCTTTTCATTTCACCTTATGAGAAACACATGAAGTGAGCAATTTGATTACATCACTTTGTCCCTTTTCTTCCAACAGCTTCTCTAAAAGATAAGAGTTCTTACAAGCCTGCGTGGACTCGTAGGGATAATCAGTGTTATATGCGGAATTAGTGTCTCAAATTTTACGGGTATGTGTAAATCTTGGCTCTTTAGTATGGGCAGAAGTTGACTGCACCATAACATAAAGTTGGTTCGGTCTTGTTTAATGGAGACACACGGTGAGTAATGTTCTATAAATTAGGAACATTATGCAGAGGGTTGATACGGTAGATGAAGATGAATCCATGGCGGCTTAAAAAGAAAGAACAATAGTTGAAAGGAACCAATAAAAAAATTCAACGAGCTCAATCACATGGGGAGAAATGAAGTTATGAAGATCAATCAATGCACCCACTGCGTCGTTTTGTGGAATGTGTTTTTTTTTTCAAATAGGCATTGTTGATGAGTCATTTTACCCAACCTGATGGACAACACTGGACTAACCTTCTAAAACAAGAGTTCAATTCGATTATTATATACGCTACAAAAGTCCATCATACATAGACATATATACAAAGAATGAGATGGCAATGACATCTTATGGAACTCCTTTGTTATTACAAAGAACTGGGGAAGAAAAGATAAATTTGTCTGACAAACATTTTACCAACAATAGTAGAATAGTTATTTTCTTAACAGCAGCTGTAATGCATCTTTCTTCAAGCGATCCTATAATGTTTCCGACTCTTTTTAATAGCCTGGTCGAACTTCCAGGACTAGGAACTTCCAACATAGTCATTTTGAACAATCCATAAGCAATAGTGAAAACTTGTTCCCAACATGCAGCCGTTATATGTTTGGGTATGATGCAACCCTAAGGACCTGCAAGAAACTATACATGAGAAGTAGCATCCTAGCTGGAAATGACAAGTTGTTGAAGGAAACACAGAGGAATGAGAGAGGGAAAGAATGGCAGCACAGGAATGCTTGTTCTTTGTCATTGATCAGGAGGACCCAAGCTCTTGGTATACAATGTTACTAATCCAACATATTTCTCATATAGATGACTGAATAGATGGAGAATAGGTTTTTTTTTCCTGTAATAGATAACAGTCTTGAGAAGAGAAAGAAAAATACATAATTTTTTTTTTGTTATTTATATACCGTTACATGTATTCTGTATAAATAGAAAACATAGAGACGTCTCTTGGATGTACTATTATTATAATTTTTATAACATTAGCTGTTTAACTGACTAGAAATACAAGTTGAGCTTACATTACTGCTTCATTACTGTACAAAAATGGGAACAATGTTCAACAAATAAATATTAGAGCAATGTGATCTGCCGTGCAAAAAAAGTCAAGCTGAATAGAAGAAGTATAGCTTTGAATCCTTCGATCTTCAGTGATTGTCGTAGACACTACAACAGTACAAAAACAAAAAGCTAAGCTCAGATTAGACAGTATGAAAAACTAAGCTTAGTGATCGTCGTAGACACTACAATGGGTACCAATTTGAAGCAATGAAGAAGAGAGTCAGCAAAATAACCATTAGATTAGATAGTACGAAAAACTAAGACCGAACTTTAACATGAGCTCATTCTCTTAAAAACAAAGATTAAAATGAAAAGGAAAGAAAGAAATCTCAAGGAAGGAGGACAAAAAATCAACTAATTAGTAGAATAAGACAAGAAAATGTGGACTAATTGTTCCATGGAAGACAAGAAGCAAATTAAGAATTTTAGTTTACATTGTTGAAGCATGCTAGAACCCTTGGAACTTCTTCATTCAGGCTATTGACACCAGGAATGAAATCCATCCTCTGAAAGGTCTCACAATGGTGAACTTGAGGCCATTCTCAGCAGCCTCATATAGGATTTAGGCATAAGGTCAAATATCTCAATCAAGAATCCTTTCAAGAAATACAGACTACAACAAATACATGTTTTATGAAAATTAGTTATTGCACAGGCAGAGGACCACCTCTGCTTCTCGATTGGTCCAAAAACACGGGGAAAAGTGTTTTCTTTGAGGAGGTAGCTGTGGAGGGGTAAAATGCTTTATTTTAATTTTTTCTTTTCATTTCAATTTTTGAGTAAATATCATTGAATGTGGTGTTCTTCCTTCTACACTCATTCAGGGACCATGACTAATTAGCTAGAAAAACTTAAATGAAAGTTGCTAAAAATGATAACTTTATGAAAGAAATAACAACTAACAGTGGAAGGAAAATGCAATTAAAGATAGCTTTTATACAAAGAGCAGAACACTAAACCCTAAAAGTTACCCCCCACAAAAAATGAGGAACAAAAAAACAGATGTAGGACCCCTATCACTTGGTCTACGACTACGACAGATGGTGACAGCAGACGACGACGGTGGACAGCGATGGGGGACAGCAATGATGGAGCGTGGTGATGACGTAGGCCGAGGGAGGAAATACGAGAGAAAAGAGAAGAGAGGAAGGGGAAAAAATGTTAGTGATTTATTTATAATAGAGAACAACGGACTTGGTCTAACGTTTCTCAAATGCGCCATTAGGCTAACAAAAATGACGCACCTTGTCCGTTGTTCGCTTAGGGGCCAAAGAAGACTAACCTAGCACATTTTTTATGTCATTTTTTGAGCTTTTTAGTGTAGTGCATCTGGATGGTGCGTCAGTGGGAAAGATAAATGGGGTGGTCAACTGATAAATTTTACAGCTATGTCTGGCATTTTGAGATTCCATAAATAGGTGTCGACTACTGGATTTGTGGTATAATGGCACACCATATGTTGACTGATGGTTGACAAGGAGTGGGTAGAGTGGCTGAGTGACTGGATCCTGCCATAGCTAGCTATAGCACAATGGCGTCGGTTATTTCCAGAAGCATGAGTGCAACATGGACCATGCATTGAATTGGTTCATGTGCCGCTGATTATTCATCTAATCTCGCCACAGCTTTAAGGTCTGCATCCATTTTGCTTTGAGTTAGCATGGCTAACTGATGACCATTGAGGTCCATTGTCTGAAAGGGTTGGAATACTGATGTCATGGGTTAATCCTCCTTCCGGGTGTGTCATAAGTTTGAGTAGCATTAGAACTAATTAGGGTTGGAATACTGATGTCATGGGTTAATCCTCCTTCCGGGTGTGTCATAAGTTTGAGTAGCATTAGAACTAATTAGGATTAGTCTATGATGGAATCGGGTGGAGTTTGAAACCATACAACGGTGCTTGATGAGTCACTTATATATCGCATTCATCATGTATCCAAAATAGGGAAAAGATTATTTGCACTGAAGAATAAGAACTTATCTATCGCATTCATCGTGTTTCCAAAATAGGGAAATGACTATTTGCACTGAAGAATTGAAGATATATATTCAGAAAGCATATGATCGAATTGAATGGAGTTTTCTCCGATCAGTTCTCCTCCACTTAGGTTTTAGCAGTCAATGAGATGATCAGATCATGTTTTGTGTTCAATTGGTGTCCTATTCAATTTTACTCAATGGAGCACCTTTTGATTACTTCCAACCCACCAGTGGTCGTCGACAGTGTGGCCTGCTGCCTCCATATCTTTATGTTGTGTGTGGACGTTCTCGCTGCTATACTTGGTAAAAACTTCAGCAAGCTGGGATGTTTACAGGTATCCCATAAAGGATACCTTGCATTGGGGCCCCACAACCTCAGGACATTTAACTTTGGCTGATCTGCCTATTGGTTGCTTACTCAATTGGTTGGGAGTACATGGAATCAGATTTGGCATCTAAAGTGTACACACCAGGAATCCAGCTTTTCCTTTGGAAATGCTACTATGACCGGCTTCCTACAGTTCACTCTTGAATTAGTGGCAAGTTTACTGTGGGGAATTTAGGAATTCATATCGTTTTGAAAGCAAAAGAGCAACCACAATAAATCCTACAGATGGTGCCCTCTCCTTGGTTCGATCATTAAAACTCTATACCAACAAGCCCAGTAAAATCAATTGCTTACCATTGTGCGAATATTGTCTGGTCCTCTACTCCCAAGTGGATGGCTAAAATTAAATATCTTGTGTCATTGAAGAGATTGAGCCAGAAAATGTCAAGAGCTATTGAGACAAATAATGTCTCTAATTATGAACTTGCTGGTGCATTGATAAAAAGTATACCCTCAGATTCTTAAAGGGTCGGGCTCCGTTGACAGATCTAAAATGACAGGTAAAATGATGGGGACACAGTATAAGCCACGTGGCACACTGTTACAGGACTCTGACCGTGTGGATGTTTGTCCTATCCCATGGTGGACCTACAAACCATAAATCAGCCTGATTAGTGATTTATAGGCTTTGGATTGGACTTATTTTCATGGGCTGATCTCAACTGCGGGAATTTGAGCAGTATTTGAGATACAAATATGCAACACTTATAAATCACTAATCAGGCTGATTTTTGGTTTGTAGGTCCACCATGGGATAAGACATCCGTACGGTCAGAATCCTGTAACAGTGTGCCACCTGGCTTATACTGTGTCCCTCTCATTTTACCAGTCATTTTAGATTTGTCAACAGCGTAATTTTGTATTAAAAAAATTATTAAACCCGAAGTCATATCTTATCGATATTTTGATTTTATTTTTTGGTCCTTTTGACCATTTTTTTCACTCCACTCTAATGAATCTAGATCGTTTTATACTTGCATTTTTTTAATGTGCGAAATTATGTCACGATTTGCTAACTATGATACATTGCCATGTGGTCCTAATTACGCAATGAGTAATTATTTGCTGTCCTGGGGGACTTTAAAGTCCTATCTCTTAAAATGCCACGCGGAGCACTCTTGGGGCCCATTGCCTTCATGGATGTTTGGACCAAGGTTTACTCTGACTTTCATTCTGATTTTGTAATCTCTTTTTGTATTTTGTTTTAAGATCTTTACGATCTCCTTCTTTCAATATATTTTCGATGTATCAAAAAAAAAAAAAAAAAAAAAACGGACGGAGGGGGTGTGGTGGGCATTACCGTTTTTTTTGTTTTTGTTTTTGTTTTTTGTCGTTATAACGAATTGTAACGCTCAGGGGCATAATGGACTGGAAAAATGTTCATCAAACATCTTCATTCGTATGGAAATTGTCCCGAGCCTTAAATTTGAGAAAATGAATAAAAAGCATTTGTGTGATTAGAAGGAAGCGGAATAAAGATAGAAAGGGACATCCAAAGACAAAACAAACAATTTGCGGAAGGTTATGACAAATGCATTTAATGATCTTTTGACTTGTGTATTAAATAGTACAAAAACAACATAAATAGAATCGCAGACAATTGTTAATTGGACACTTGGCGGTAGAACTTTTTCAAGCTGCTCACGTGTGTGTTCTACATTCAACTCTATTTCAATTTCAGAGTTACCGTTTTTTTCCATAACGGCCGTTATAATTATAACAGTCGGGGGCAAGAACGGAAATATTGGAAATAGCAGAAAAACTGAAAAATGGTGATGGAATTCAAATTTAATTTCAAAAAACGGAAAATAACTGGAAATAACAACCATTTTTTTCACAAAAATTTCCAGACAGCCGTTATTTTCTTGGCGTTTTAAAGGTACATAACGTAACGGGGGCGGTCTGAATCAGTTATACCGGCCGCTATTATAACTGCCATTTTTTAAACCATGGTTATGCCCACTTAGAAGCCAATCTGAATCGACGATTAGTGATTCTGATCATGGTTTTAAAAACGACCGTTTAAACGGTTTTAATGGCCGTTTAAACGGTAACGCCCCAAGCCCGTTTCCGTTAAAACTGTTTAAACACGTTTTATCAGTTTTGAAAAAATGGCTGTTAAAATCGTTTAAACAGACGTTTAATTCTGAAAAATTTTGTGAAAAAAACGACCGTTAAATCCGTTTAATTTCGGTTAAATTCTATTTTTTTTTTTATTTTCAAATTTCAAAATTTGAATTTCAGCGCCATTTTTTCCGTTAAAATCATTAAAACATGTTAAAATCCATTTAATTCCGTTAAATTCCTTTTTTTGTTTGCTATTTTTGCCCCTGGCCGTGGCCGTTTCAATATGTTTTAACGGCCGTTTAAAGGGTAACGCCCCCGGTCCGTTTAACTGTTAAAACGGCCTCCTTTAAACCTTGATTCTGACTTCTATAATTAAAGTTATTGCTAAAACAAAAATCTTCCTAAAATAACAAAATTGTCGTTTTAACCTACAAAACAATCTAATTTGACCTAAAACAACATACATGATTGTAAAGTAGTGGGTATATTGAGACTCTCGATTGTCGTTTCCTTTCAAGAATGTCCAGTCTTGTTCGATTCTGATACTGTTGACAATTCCATTAATAACTGTTATATCCCATTTTCATTAACAGTTCCGTTAATGCCCGTTGTGTCTCATGTAGTACCGTTTGGGTTTCGACGGTCCAAAAACTCCATGAAAGAATCAATTACCTGGTCTACATCAATAATACAGTATGCTGATCATAGACATCTATATCTATACTACTTCTAAATGTCGGTATCCTGAAAAAACTTTTTTTTCTTATTTTATCCATGATTATTTTCTTATTTTACCGACTCTACCCTTCACATCCTATACAATCTATCTATACTTTTATATTATAGCGGATGCACGAAAAACCTTTTTCTCTCCTCCACATGGCTTCCTCCCTGATTCTTTTTCGTATTTTTCAATAAATACCCTTATACATTTTAATCCATGTAACTAAGAAACTAAGGGTAATTTAGACTTTGTAAGTATGTTAATTTCATATAGAAGAGTTTCACACGATTCTAACAAAATCGTCTATTCCTTTTTCCAATGCCTCTCCTTCTTAAAATGTGTCATATTTTCCAAAACATTTTTCCTTCTTCCTAGAATGGCTGTCCATCTTCCTAAAACGTTTCTCTTTTGAAACATCTCCCTTTCTTTATAAGGAAAGTTTATTGGTGGCTCTCTAGCTTCTTAAAACGTCTTTCCTTTGAAAAGTTTCATTTCCTCTATATAAGGAAACTCCACTGGTGAGGTTCACCATTTACAGACCTAGGGTGGATCGTTCATCAGCCCATTAATGTTCTTCTCATCCTGCCTACATTCTGATTTCTTGCTTGAATGTTTGCCAATGAAAATTCATGAGTTACATCCAGAAGGAATCTGTAGAGCTCCCATTCGTGATCAGATGTTGAATGCCTCACAACTTTGGCCTATAACACAGTAGAGTGATTTTCAATAGGTGAGAAGATATAAGAAGCCTAGAAGAATGTTATAGGATTCAAAATATATGATGTCTTACCGAGAATATGCAGATGCCAAGCACTTTTAAAGTGACGATAAAATTGTAGAATTCCCTTTCAAAAGAGGACTCTACTCGATTAGCAACCAAGGGTTACATATCAGGCCCATGATAATAATCACTCGCAATGGATGGAACATCTCCACCTTCAGACGAGCAGAAAGAGAACTCTGCATCTCATGGCCGACAATCTTTTTCCCATATTTTTGCAGGGTAAATATAGGTTAACATCTCGGTATCCTTTGATATTTGATGAAAATCGGCCATAAGCTATCTAATGAGTAGTATCAACAAAATATGTCTCAAAAAATAGCAAAAAAACATTTTCATCGTTACGTAGATATAAACTTTGTATAGGAGATTACCAATGGAGATGTGGAGATCCGCAAGATTGAAGAGGATCTATAATGAGGGTTACTGATTTTTTTTATTATATATTCTTTCTTTATTTCTTTTTTCTTCAATTCTATTTTGAATGTAAGAATATTTTTATTTTCCTTTTAGTATAATAATCACTCTTTTGAAAGCTTAAGAGTGCTTGGAGAGATTTGAAACATTTGTTGGAGAACTCTTTTTAATTAAAGGACACTGGCCGTAAGGATGTTTTACCAATCCCTAGGTGGACCTACAAACCAAAAATCAACCTTATTAGTAATTTCTAAAGTGTTGGATTACTCATTTTCAAGGGTTGATTTTAACCGGGGAATTTGAGCATTATCTGGGGTACAAGATCGAAAGGTTTGAAATCACTAATCAGACTGATTTTTGGCTTCTAGGTCGACCTAGGGATCGGCCAAACATCATATGGTCAACATTATCTAAATTTGTGCCATGTGGCTCATATTGTAGGCAGGGGCTTATATGACCGTACACGGTGCCGTTATATCGGACTCGGACCTCCCCCGTTATGCTATGTACCGTTAAAATGCTCAGAAAATAATAGCTGTTATTTTTTGTTAACTTTTCAGAAAATTTTGTGAAAAATACAGCCGTTATTTCTCTTTTTGAAATTTTGAATTCTAAATTTCAAAAATTGAATTCCAGTGCCATTTTTTCTGTTTTTCGATTATTTTCCATTTTTGTCCTTGAGCGTTACAATTCTTTATAACGACCCTTATAACGGAAAAAACGGTAACGCCCCCAGTCCGTTATAACGGCCCCTTTTAAACCTTGGGGTTCATGTTGTAAAGAGAGGCACTGTTAGCAATAATGAACAATTCTGGTGTACAGTCGTACACAACCTCGCGTGTACATGTTGGGTCAATTTGGGCTCAAACATTGAAAAAAATAAGGGTCGGGCTCTGTCGACAGACATAAAATGACAGGATTCTGTACAAGAACACAATATAAGCCACTTGGCACACTCTTAGAGGAATCTGATGCTATGAATGTTTGTCCAATCCCATGGTGGACCTACAAACCAAAAATCAGCCTGATTAGTGATTTATAGGCGTTGGATCCTTTTACCTCAAATACTGCTCAAATTCCCACAGTTGAGATCATATTGCTCAAATTCCCAAGACAAAAGAACACCCAAGACAAAAGAAAATTAAAATAAAGTTGACGTCGATTGCGCCGACGTTGCAGCTAGGACGTTACAACTAGAAGGGATTACTTTCAGCCGAAATTTTTTCACAGTATAGAGCAAGGTTTAAATGGGACCGTTATAATGGTCTGGGGGCGTTACCGTTTTTTACGTTATAACGGGCGTTATAACGAAAAAAAACATTCAAGGGCAAAAATAGAAAAAAAAATGAGAAAAAACAGAAAAAAATGGAAATAATAGAAGGGGTGTAATTTGAATTTAAAATTTTCAAATAACGAAAAATAACGGAAAAAATGAAAAAAACCAATATCAACTTTTGAGGAAATTCTTGAATTCTTGGTTCAATTAGCTATTTGTAATGGTAATGGACAGCCACAAAGACAACAAAAATATGAAGTCAAACTAATTAGAAGACTTCTATGTTCGTGCATAAAAAACTTAGAACTAAAGTCATGGAAAACGTGGTCATGACCACATTTATACCAAGGTTTAAAGGGGACCGCTATAACGGTATAACGGTCTGATGGCGTTACTGTTTTTTCCGTTATAACGGGTGTTACAACGAAAAAAATGCTCAGGGGCAAAATCGAAAAAAAAAATGGGAAAATAATGGAAAAATGGGTGCTGAAATTCAAATTTTGAAGTTCAAATTTTCAAAATAACAAAAAATAATGGAAAAAACGGCCCTTTTTTTTTTTTAAACATTTGTTCCAGAAAATAACGGTCATTATTTTCGTTATAACGAAAAAATAACGGTCCATAATGTAACGGGGTAGGTCCGAATCCGTTATAACGGCCGTTATTTTTGTGGCGTTTTAATGGTCCATAACATAATGGGGTAGGTCCGAATCCGTTATAACGGCCGTTATTTTTGTGGCGTTTTAATGGTCCATAACATAATGGGGTAGGTCCGAATCCGTTATAACGGCCGTTATTTTTGTGGCGTTTTAATGGTCCATAACATAATGGGGTAGGTTCGAATCCGTTATAACGGCTGCTATTTTAGTTATAATGGCTGATTTTTAAACCTTTATTTAGACTACTCTGTCTCTCAAGATGCAAAAGATTGCTCTGTTCATGCATAAAAATCTAGAACTAAAGTCATGGAAAACGTGGTCACGACCACGTTTAGACTACTCTGTTAGTGTTTGTATGAACTAAACGTGTTAAAATGGGTTAGAACTAAAGTGTTTAGACTACTTTGTTAGTGCGCTTCATATGCACCAACTATTACCAACTACAATGTGGTCATGGAAAACTAGACCTAAAGTCACGTTACTAAAGATTGCTGTGTTCGTAGTCTCTCAAGATGCATAAGAACTGAATTTGGATTCCGTTACGAGAAGACAATTTGAATAGATTCATACCCATCGGGTTGCATTTAGATTTTTACAATGCATCTTCCATTGAAGACTTGCAAGGATCACAGGTTTGATTTAATTATTTGCTAACTAAATCACAGGTTCTGAATCACAGGAAATTATTGGGGATGATTTGTAGCCCATTTCAGATTTGATTTTGAGCTTTATAAATTATATGCATCTAAGGTTTTATAAACAACCTACTAGACCAAATACTTTTCAATCCATTCTCTCTATCATTTTATCTCCAGGGGCATTTTCAGTGCGAATAGATTTTTTGTTTCTTTGACACTTTAACAATTTTTATAGGGTATAAATGTTTTAAGTCTGTTTTCTTCTTTAAACTTGATGTTTTATTTTTATTTTTTCTTTTATGTTGGTGTTTTGTTCATGGTTTAGCTTTACCATTTCTATTAAACTGATTGATATCAGTAAGTATTTTTTTTTTTTTTTGACTTTCACCAAGAAGCTTTTCCTCTCTTGCTACCCTATTTTTATATTAATGTAAAATTTCTAAATTGACAATGCTTTTTTCTTTGTTTTTTCCAGTTACAACTATAGAATTACTTTTTGTACCACCATTGTATTGTTATTAGGCAAAATACAACCACCTCGTGGCCATCAAAAATGCTTATGTTGCTCATTACCACTGAATTGCTCCGACTAACTGCTTAATGAAAGACAATTACTGGGAGAACTCATCTGGACTGTTGCTGTTTCGCACTTAATTGACTTGGCTAAATGCCTAATGAAAGACAATTACCTAGAGAACTCATCTTCAGAGATGGATTGACTACTGTATTGGTGAAGTGATTACAACTGAGTACCCATTCAATATTTAGGGATCGTTACTAGCTTAATTCTAATTCTTTGACGTTCAAGATTTTAAGTGTTGATGTACTTTTCTTCGACCTTAATGCATTAAAACACTCAAAGACAGAAGTTCTTTATTTTGGTCCGTCGAAACTTTTTGCTCATCTAACATCGTACTTTTAAAAGCACATATGTGAATTTACTCTCAGCCATTTTATAAAATTCATTAGTGTACATATCCTCAGTCAAACTCTAACTCTCCACGTGCAACGCATGTGTGCACCTACTAGTATATAAAAAACGTATTATACCCAAAAAAAAAAAAAAAGTTTACTATTTTTTCTAATGAAAAAACATAAAAAACTTTGCAAATATATTTGGCCGGAGTTTTAGTGTTCGACGACTTGCTAACTATATAATATATGCCTTGATGAATGTGAAATATGTTTTGAAAACTATGAGTATTAATTATGTACGTTACTAGGTTTAAAGGAAGCATATTATATTTCAAGTACCATCTTACCCAATCTTACCCATATTATAGAGTGCGTAGTTGTGTACTAAAATATTATTAAACCTGAAGTCATCGATCACTTATCGATCTTTTGATTTTTTTTTTTTCTTTACCGTTTTTAATTATTTCAATTATCTGAACCTAAATCGTTTTAAACTTGCATTTTTTAATGGGTGAAATTTGGTCGCTTTCACAATTTGCTAACTATATTGATACGACATGTGGACGTTTAAAGAAGCCAGCTACCATCCATATGAGGTCCTAATTAGTAATAATAATAATTTTTTGTCCTTGAGGACTTCAAAAGTTTAAAGTCTCTACCTCCTAAAATGCCACGTGGAGCACTCAGCTCATTGTCTTTATGGATGTCGCGTGGACTTCAAACTTTGAAGTCGGGGGAGTCTAAAGGCCCGCGTCTCTCAATTTTATGAGGTAAGCGCTTAGTCAGTCCTCAAGTCTCCAAAGAGATATTTTTAGCGGCCGGATTTTTGAAGTGACATATCGCGCAAGACGCTCAATAGGTTGAATTCCGCCCCGTCAGGCTCGTCACAACATAATCCAAAGGTTTCCTTTGTCAAAGGCTCAAAGCTACTAAGGACCGGGACGAGCGGAATTCAGTAGAGGCTTGAAGAAGGGCTTACGAGATCAGATCAAGTGCCAATGATCGTGCGCCACATAAAACCATGGTTACTTTTTAAACTTTGTTTTTTAAATCAAATCATAAACCTAGGTATACGTGGCACGCAATCATTGGCGCATGATCCCCGCTTCAAAAAATTTCTCCCTGAACCATACCATACAGTTCTAAAGTTGCACTTTTAATCCACGCGTCGAAACCAATTCATTATTGGGATAGAATTTTCCTTCCGACTTCAAATTCCGCGTGGAAACGGTGTCCAGATGGCAGCCACGTTGGACGTTTCAAGATATATATATATATATATATATATATATATATATATATATATATATATATATATATATATATATATACTCATCTTTGCTTTCCAATTCGATGCTGGAGGCTTGGAGCAAGTACAACTGTACAAGTACCGACCCAAACCGTCTTAACAGAAAAATATCTGAGGAGGACCACCACTAATAATGCAGAGATCCTCCAAAAGGCCCAAAACCCACGGAATTCAAACGATCCAGCCCTCTCCTTCGTTACGTCCGACCCAAGAACAGGAGAATTCAATCATTGTCGCCGCCCTCAAGTATGTCCTTTACGGGTGCACCAACGATGATGCCTACATTGCTGAACCATCCGGGCTATCTGCAACCAGTCAAAATGCCAGCACCTTTTCACCTGCCACTAGTAGCTCCAGCACTGATCAAGGATCCATGACTTTGTCCCTCCCTTATGGAGATACGTGTCAACTATGTAGATTTGACGGTTGTCTAGGGTGCAACTTTTTTGTGCCATCCCAAGGAGAGAATACGATGACGAAGAAGAAGAATTACCGGGGTGTTCGACAGAGGCCGTGGGGCAAATGGGTTGCTGAGATCAGGGACCCGAGAATTCCAGCTCGGAAATGGCTCGGAACCTTCGATACCGCTGAAGAAGCCGCTCGAGCATACGATAGGGAAGCCGTTAATTGTCGTGGGTCCCGGGCGAAACTCAACTTCCCGTTCCCTGATAACCCACCTAATCAAAATTTCCAAGACGAACAACAATTACAGCAGAATCAACAGCAACAGGAGGATGAGGAGGAACCAGTGCATTTTGACATGGCAAACGGAGACGGTGGCGATGGCAGCAGAAACCAGTAAACAAGAGCAGGATTTCTAGGGGGACGGGATATTGCCACCCCCGTTTTTGCTCAGTAAACCCAAAAATGCTCCTCCCTCCTTTTTCACTCGTCGTCACACCCATAAATAAAAAAATAAAAATAAAAAAAAAAAAACCCAAAAGAACTGAAAAAAAAATTAAAAATAAAAAATAAAAAAAAAATAAGAGAAAGAAAAAAGAAGAAGGTGCCAACTTGCTCATTTGGTAAAGCTTGTGGGGATGATACCATGGACCTGGGTTCAAAACCCGCTGTCACAGGTGCGTGTCTCTCTCTCTCTCTCTCGATTCTGGGCTGCATCGGTAGCCCCTGAGGCCGAGTGTGGAATGCTTAGCTGCCGAGTGTGGAATTTCACACTCGACCTCGGGGGCTGCCGAGGCAGCCCAGAATTGTGTGAGAGAGAGCGAGGGAGAGAGAGAGAGAGACGTACTTGAGGCGGTGGTAGCGGCGTCCTCTTCCTCCTCTTCTTCTTCTTTTTCTTCTTCTTCTTCTTCTTTTTTTCTATTTTTCTTCTTCTATGTCTTTTTTTGTGTGGATGGGTGTGATGAGTGATGGGTTTACCGTCCCCTTGGACATGGAGATGACGAGACCCAGGACTGAAATATCAAATAAATGCCTCAAGTTCTACTTCCTCTGCAACAACTGTGACCTTCTATCCTTCTCAATTCGATTATCTTGACAACAGGACGATTTCCCCACTGATGTTCCTTCTCTTCTTCTCTAAGATGTCAATTTTTTCCATTATTTATGAAGGAAGATGTTGTTTTCATCTTTTTATTTTTTATTTTTTAAAGAGAATTGATTTAATATTTAGTTACCGAAGTGTAGTAGTTAGATCAAGGATCAAAATCTTGGGATCGGCCGTTGGATCGGACCCCTCCAATCCCGAGTTAGATCGCTTGGATCGGTCCGATCCACCGTGATCCCGAGACGAAAAAAAAAATCCCAAAAAATACAAAAAATTGCAGAAAAATAAAAAAAAACCACAAGAATGTAGATCTATGTGTTTCCTCCAAAATTCGTCAGATTTTCAACCTGACTCGAAGAAATTTGAACCAAAACCTTCGATCTTCATGGATCTATGTGTTTCGAAGGTAAATCTATCATTTTCAAGCTATTTTTAGGTTCTAAGAAAGGTTGGAGGAAGAAAGGGGAGAGGAAAACGAGTAAAAAGATGAAAAAAAATAAAAAAAATCGAGTTTTTGTAACATCATTGCCGCTGGTTCAACTCGCCGAGTTGGATCGGGTGATCCAACCGATCCAAAGGGCGATCCAACCGATCTAGAGAGTTAGATTGGACGATCCACTGCGATTCGAGACAAGCATTGGATTTTTGTCTCGGATGCCTCCAATCCCGGTCTGGATCGCCCGAGACTTCGAACCATGAGTTAGACACTTAGATATCTAAGATTCTAAATTATAAATGGGTCGGGCTCCGTTGAAAGATCTAAAATGACATGGACACAATATAAGCCACGCGGCACACTCTTACAGGACTCTGACCGTATGGTTGTTTTTCTTATCCCATGGTGGACCTACAAACCAACAATCAGCCTGATTAGTAATTTATAGGCTTTGGATTGGACTTATTCTCATGGACTGATCTCAACTGTGAGAATTTGAGCAGTATTTGAGGTACTAAGATCCGACACTTATGAAACTAATCAGTTGATTTTTAGTTTATAGGTCCACTATGGGATACGACAAACATCCGTACAGTCAGAGTCCTGTAATAGTATGCCACGTTGTATTCGCCGGAACCATTTATAAATTTTAGACTTACCCAGAAGCGCCGTATGGGTTACCTAAGAAAGTAAGAATTAATGGGACTCAACAAGGAGGATGACGTCTTGGAAGAAGACGTGACCCTATGACAAGACGATACATTTTTTGTCCCTAACGTTAGTGATAGACGCCTGTCTCTAATCTATCACCTCTCAACACGTAGCCTACAGTTCAACAACAAATTAACTTGGGAGGCGTTAATTTGATTAGTAATTTCTAAACGATGTTTGGCCAATCCCTAGGAGGACCTACAAACCAAACATCAACATGATTAGTGATTACTAAGCGATAGATTGGAGTCGTTTCAAATTGCAACGTGGTAGACTTGTTCGGGCCCATTTGCCCCTTGAATGTTTGGCCCACACTATGGTAGACTTACACACCCAAAATTAGCATGATTGGTGTTTTCTAGCCATAGGATTTGAGCACTTGTTCATCGTGGGCTTTATCAACAAGCCTATGAATTAGTTCCAAGCCCATGATGAAAATGTGCTTAAATCCAATGGCTAGGAATAACTAATCACACTGATTTTTGGTGTGTTGGTCCATTAAGGTGTGGGCCAAACATTCAGGGAGGCAGTGGGCCCTAAAGACTCTACTCCATTGCAAATTGAGGGGTTTCTGCATCAAAATTTTGATACAGAAGTCGGTATCATAGATTTTCCCCCTAACGTTAGTGACAGACGCCTGTCTCTATTACCTCTCAAATTGACACGTAGCCTACAGATCAACAACAAATTAACTTGAGAGGCGTTTGGCAACACAAAAATAAGCAATTTATTGATTTTTTTAAGCCAAAAAGTTAAAAAGTTATTTTAGATGTGTTTCAAATTTTAACTTTTGAAAAGTTATAAAAACTAACTTAAAACTGAAGCTAACTTTTTAGCTTTTAACTTCTAAGAGAAATTACTTCTCAAAAATTAGAAGGCCTCGGGATGCTTATAATTTCTATGACTTTTTTGGAGGTAAAAAATAACCTAGTAACTTCTACTTTTTACTTCTTGTTACCAAACGCCTCTTGGTTTGCCTGATTTTAATTTTTTTTTCCCCTGCAACACCAAAATCCTATGCCTCGTCAGCAAAGAACTCGTTCTAACCTTGCTGCCAAGGACAACAACAAAAACAATGGTGCAACATTTCGTTTTATATGGTGCTTTTGGATTTCTCAATTGAAACAAAGATGGCTGTTTATACTTCGTCCAAGAAAGAAAAGGGCCAGCTGCATTAGTTGGGTAGTTTGGTTTTGTTTGATTCTTTGACGGGGCCGTCTCGATACAAGTTGAGGCCTAAGGCGAAAACTCTATATAAGACATTTTTGTTATATTTAATATATTAATATATTAATATATTTGGTATTAATTAAAAAATAAACTATATATTATTGAAAATCTTTATTTTAAAACTATTCCTGATAATCAAAAACTACATAAAAGAGTTAGAGGTAGGGGACTCCTGGTGCAGTCAATGCAGAGGACTCTTGTGGCCTACATAGATCATTTTTTGGGCACAATGACTATATGGATGTTTAGCGGCCCACCTATTGGTGGATAAACACACTAAAAATCAGTGTGATTGATGATTTCTAGCCATTGGATTTACTACCCAAAAAACATGCTTGAATCCAACGGCTAGAATCACGACCTAAGAAGTACTAAAATCTATGACTAGACATAATCAATCAAGTTGATTTTTGGTCTTTGAGTCGGGCTCAGTTGACCGATCTAAAATGATAGGGACACAATATAAGCTACGTGGTACACTGTTACAGGACTCTGACCGTATGGATGTTTGTCCTATCACATGGTGGACCTACAAACCAAAAATCAGCCTGATTAGTGATTTATAGGCTTTGGATTGGACTTATTTTCATGGGCTGATCTCAACTGTGGGAATTTGGGCAGTATTTGAGGTACAAAGATGCAACACTTAATCAGGCCATGAAAATCAGTCCAATCCAAAGCCTATAAATCACTAATCAGGCGGATTTTTGGTTTGTAGATCCATAATAAGATAGGACAAACATCCGTACGGTCAGAGTCCTGTAACAATGTGCCACCTGGCTTATATTGTGTCTCTGTCATTTTATATCTATCAACGGAGCCCGATCCTTGGTCTTTATATCCAATAAGGGATGGGCTAAAAATCCATGTGTTTAGTGGGACCAGGGCAGGGGGCCTTCTCTCACCAAGTGGCCTAAGGCGACCGCCTTAATGTCCTTAAGGTAGAGCCGGCCCTGTTCTTTGATCTTCTTTTAAAAGATGTCATTTTTTAATATTCCCGATTTGGCATTTTTCCCTCTTGTGGGTGCAATCCAAGGCCAAAATCACATAGGCCTAATTAATGTGGACCGAACTGCACTATCCACACGGCTCATGAAATCCAAAAGGTGTGGAGGTATATTTTTTTTCCAAAAGTTAGTATGGCATGAATTAAGATAAAAAGAGTTATTTGTTTATAATTTTATATACATATTATATTCTAATAAATTATTGATAAAGATCATAAACCAATATCACGTTGTTGTTGTTGTTGTTGTTGTTGTTTATTTATTTATTTTTTTTTAATTATATAAGTGGTCAGTAATAAACGATGCACCAAGTGATGAGTTATTTTATGGGTAATTAATTTTTCAAAAAAGAAATGGTCTGCTGACTTACTCCTCAGCAAACCATCCCTGCTTTTTCTCCCTCAATAAGATGTTTTCTATCTACACTTCATAATGTGAAGTGTATGAGGGTAAAACTGATATTTGAAAAGATGAAAAGATTCATTTAAAATTAGATGTGTTCGTTCCACAATTTATTTTTGGCTTTTGCTTCCACCAGAACCAAGAAGCAAAAGATTTTTGCTTCCACAAAAAATAAGTTTTTGACTTTTGAGATGCAATTCCGAAATAGATACCCAAACAAACTTTTCAACTTTTTTGCTTCAGAAAAAAATAACTAATTTCGGTGTTGCCAAACGGGCCCTAAGTACTAACATTCTACATAGATTACTATCCAGTCTATATCACATTATGGAAAACATTTAGATACAGAGGACTTTAGATGCAATTGATGCACAGGGGTCTCGTGGCCCTACATAGCTCATTTTTTGGGTCCACTAACAGCGTGGATGTTTACCCCACCCCTTGCATTGTTCGATATACATACCAAAAATCAGCTTGGTCGATAATTATTAGCTATTGGATTAAGAGCCCAAAAAAGTGCAAAAAAACATGCTTGAATCCAACGGCTAAAAACAATCCTAAAAAAGTGCTAAAATCTATGGCTCGATAAAATCAATGAGATTGATTTTTGGTATATATATATATATATCTACCAAGGGGTGAGGTAAACATCCATGCGGTTAGTGGGCCCTAAAAATGAGCTATGTAGGGCCACGAGAGCCAGGATTTTGTTCAAGGGTGGGCAAAATTGTATACATTTTGCTTCAAGGTGGGCAAAATGGTACTTTTCCAAGGTGGGCTAAAGGGAACCCTTAAAAAACAAAACAAAAATTTCCTTACAAACTTTTTTTTACCTCACTTTTTTTAACCTAAATCGTATTAAACTTGCATTTTGTAATGGGTGAAATTTTGTCACACGATTTACTAACTATATATGATCGATAAGACATGGACATTTAAAGAAGCCAGCTGTTACAATGCCACGTGGTCTTTACATAACGCATAAATATTTGTTGTCCCAATCAAGGTTTAAAGGGGACCGTTATAACGGTATAACGGACTGGGGGCGTTACCGTTTTTTCCATTATAACGAGAAAAAACGCTCAGGGGCAAAAATGGAAAATAACGGAAAAAATGGTGCTGAAATTTAAATTTTGAAATTTAAAATTTTAAAAATAGAAAATAACAGAAAAAAATAAAAATAATGGCCGTTTTTTTCAGAAAATTTTCCAGAAAATAACGGTCGTTATTTTTGTTACAACGGCCATTATTTTCTGGGCGTTTTAACGGTCCATAACATAAGGGGGTAGGTCCGAATCCGTTATAACGGCCATTTTTTAGACCTTGGTCCCAATGACTTCAAAGTTTAAAATCTCATCCCCTCCTAAAATGCCACGTGGAGCACTCTTTGGGACCCATTGCTGATGTTTAGACCAAGGTATAAAATATGGCCGTTATAACGAAAATAACGGCAGTTATAACGGATTCGGACCTACCCCGTTAAGTTATGGACCGTTAAAACATCCAAAAAATAATGACCGTTATAACGAAAATGACGGCCGTTATTTTTTGAAAAATTTTTGTGAAAAAACGGCAGTTACTTTCATTTTTTCCGTTATTTTAGTTATATTCTGTTAGTTTCCGTTATTTCTATTTTTAAAATTCAAATTTTAAAATTCAAAATTTGAATTTTAATGCCATTTTTTCTGTTATTTCCATTTTTGCTCCTGAGCGTTTTTATCGTTATAACGGAAAAACGGTAACGTCCCCTTTAAACCTTGGTTTAGAGTTAGACCACCTTGGGGGACATACAAACCAAAAATCAAAATGACCTGTCATTATATTAGCAAATAAACGTGTTCTTGAGCTTAATGCGCGCAAAGACAATATCTTTCCATAGGGAACTTGAAACTTTGAATTCTTCAAGGGTTCCACACGCATGGGATATGCACGCCTATTTCATGAAGTCCAAAGGCCAACGTGTCTCTCCATTATGACGTAAGCACCTGGTCAGCCCTCAATCCTTCCCTACATTTCGCTGCCTCCAGATGGCAGCCACGTTGGATATGTCTCAAGATATTTGTGAACTCCTTACCAATCTTTGGAGTAAAACTTGTGTCACAATGGGATTGCAAATCACACAAACACAGCCAATGAGTTCTCGGCACGTACACCTAAAAGCAAAAGCACATGGGTACGTTGCAAAAGCACTTGTGTACGTGCCGAGAACTCATTGGCTTGTGATCGTGTGATTTACAATTTTGTGTGATAGAAGTTTTACTCCAATCTTTGCTATTCAATTTGATGTTGTAACAGGTACCCACCAAGACAAGCCGTCTTACTCAGAAGAGGATCTAGGGAGGACGTCCTCTTCAGGAAGACAGTACTATTATGTATATCCCAGACCAGTGCTCTAGAAAGTAAGATGATATGTATCGTCGATCGTCCCTAGCCCAAACCACTAGGGATCGATGATGGTAACAGTAGAAGAAGAATGGGACTGAACAAGGAGGATGACGTCTACAAAAAAGACGAGAACCCAACAAGAAGCAACGGAAACGATACATTTTTGGTCCCTAGCCTTGGTGCCTCTCAAATCAACATGTAGCCTACAGTTCTCCAACACACCTAGAGTTGGGTGGTCTGTATCAAGGTTTAAAAGGGGTCGTTATAACGGTATAACGGACGCACTGGGGGCGTTACCGTTTTTTCCCTTACAATGGCCGCTTTAACGAATTGTAACGCTCAGGGCGGGCAATAATGTATCAATGTATGCTAAATGGTACGTACCCTGACGACAGTGGCATGCATGTCTTAGCCCATATGGGCAATAATCCAAGTAATCTCATTAAACTTAAGTCCTACATTCATTTGGATGCATGGTTTTTCTCCCCCCCAGAACAAGGATCAATCTTCGTCTCGTCTGATGGAACCCGTCTCGTAGCTGACCCCGGCCAATTCGAAGAACACAACCGTTATTAATAAGACCTACTGTTTCCAATTACACAGATTCAGAAGACAAGAATGATTTTGAAGAACATGAAGTACATATTTATCGTGTTGGGGATGCCAATCATATCGCTATTCAATTGGGTTTTACTGTTGGAATTTGGAAATCATAGTTGTAAAATTATCTAATTCTCTTTTCCATGCTTGATCGCCTTCGATGTATATTAGGTTTTCCTGTATAATTTCTTTTTGTTCTTCTTAATCAATGTGTGGAGACTAGAGTTTAGTTTTTCCATGAAAATATAGGATCTGTCAACCATATTCTTAATCAGTCAAAGCTTAAAAAAGCACACACAACAAAAGAATAAAACATTAAAAAAAAAGGAAGAAAAGAAAGATTCAGTTTGACTATGGACCTTTAATTGTTGATGACAGCTAGTTGTCACACTCACCTAAAGCTAATTAAAAGGGCTTTGACTTAAAAGCGCAGGCGATTGCGGTGAATATTACCTGATCAATATGCACCTAACCGCCACAAGGTTCAACCTTTGTGGGGTAAAAGCATCCAGTCGGCCGTATTTTTAGCTTGACCAAGATGTCTTATGTCAACTGAAAAGGCCAACCAGGAAGAAAGGATCCAGGAAGATGCGATTAAGCCAAAATGTTTCTATCGATGCTACGGTGTTTCACACTAAAGCTACGTTTATTTTTTTTTTCACGCATATTTTTAAACGTGCGCATTTTAAATACGCGCAATGTGTGCGAATTATAATGTATGATGCTTAGACAAACTCAACAAATCATACGCGAAAATTGATTATGTGCGTTTATTTATGCAAATAATAGTGGATGTTGCATCTAATTCGATTTATCGCATTGCATTGTATAAAATTATACATACACGTTTTCAGATTGCCACATGTACTCAAATATTTTTATATGGTTTATATATATAATGCATATTATATAATATTATATTATAATATATAATATAATAGATTTTCATTATATGTATATATTACATAGTATTATATATATTATAATATATATTTTTATTATATAATATTATATAATATTAATATTATAATGATATTAGTATAATGTATTATATAATAATAATATTATTATAATATAATATAATAATAATTTTATTATTATAATATAATATAGTATTATTATAATATATTATTTATATAATATATAATATATACAATATAGTAAAAATTATTATTTAAATATAGTATGATGCACAAAAAGTATGTTTTATGGTACAACGGCGCGTATTTGTAATACGCAATTTCGTGCGCGTTCCGATTATCAGGGGTGTGTATTGCAATACGCGCATTAACGCACATTGAGAGCTCTGGTACACATTGTGAATCGCGTACATTGGTGCAAACAAATACATATTTTTTGGTTGAGTTACGCACAACAACGCCAATACGCGCACATTTGTTAAAAAACAAACGCAACCCCCCCCCCCCCCCCCCCCCAAAGTGTACGTGTCTGTCCAAACCTTAACGTCTGCAGCCTTCTTAACCCAAATTGCTATCTTTCACACTTGACAATGGCGTCGTGGTGCACCAACTTCTCTCATGTTTTATTTGGTAGAAGGGGAATAATTTTTGGTCCGTAGGGCAAGGCAACGAGCAACCTCGTACATAATATCAATGAATGAAGTTGCTAGATGTTTTATTTCTTCAAGTATCTGTGCTTGAAAGTAGATTTGCCACCCAAAAAGAGTTCAAATATCCAACTGCCAAGAATAACCAATTGAAGTCACTGGGGGACAGCAAACTCTGTTTATGGCTGCCGTTTTCCTTCGTTTTGTAACTTGAAATTTCTGACCATGAAGGACTAAAGAACTGCATCTCATTCCTTTGAGGCCTTATATTACACAAACACTACTTGTACCGACTGCCAGCTTGCCTCAATTCCGGGTCGACTTCTTCGGAACCAGCAAGGAAGAAAGTTAGCCTCAAAGCTTGCCTCAATTCCAGGCCGACTTATTAAGAAACCAACAAGGAAGAAAGTTAGTTAGCCTCAACGACAAACGAACCAAAACACACATTACATTAAGGTAGTCCTATTTGATGACTGCGGGCTGTCAGCGACATCTCTGACTACCACAGAGTTCTCCGTCTTTTAAGATTTTTTAAACACTAGAGTCCGTGGCAGATGCACTTGTTGTACGTGCCGAGAATTCTGTGGTAGTAAGTGGCTTCGCTGACAGCCCACAGTCAGAGAGGTGGACTCTTTACAAGACGGAAAAATCTATGATACGTTTGATGCAGAAGTCCCTCAATTTGCCACATAGTAGACTCTTTCGGGCCCACTGCCTCCATGAATTTGTCCCACATCTTGATGGACCCACACACCAAAAATCAGTATGATTAGTGATATCTAGCCATTGGATTTGAGCACTTTTTCATCATGGTCTTGGAACCAACTCATAAGCCTATTCATAAAGCCCATGATGAAGAAGTGATCAAATCCTGCGGCTATAAATCACCAATCATGCTGATTTTTGGTGTGTAGGCCTATGATAATGTGGGCCAGACATTCAAGTGGCAAGTGGGCTCTAACGAGTTCATTCCGTTGCAATTTGAGGGCCTTCTGGATCAAAATTTTGATACAGAAGGCTGCATCAAAGAACAGCCCTTCAAAGACTACGGCTGCGCTGGAGTAAAACTGTGTCACAAGATGTTGTGACGGAAGCCGGTCACAACATTCAATACGAGCCACGTGGCATACTATTAGAGGAAGATGACCGTATGGATGTTTGGCCGGTCTCTCGGTGGAACGGTTCACAAAAAATCAGCTTGATTAGTGATTTCTAACTGATTCCATTGAAGTTATTTCAAAGTGTTGATTTTAACGGTAGGAATTTGAGCATTATTGAGCGTTATTTTGGTGCAAAAATCCAAAGGTTTTAAATGACTAATCAGGCTGATTTTTGGGTCCACCGAGGGAGTGGCCAAACATCCATACGGTCAGCGACCTCTGATAGTATGCCACGTGGCTAGTATTGAGTGCTGTGACCGGCTTCCGTCACAACATCTTGTGACACAAGTTTTACTCGGCTGCGTTTGATTGGGTAAGCTTTTTGCTTACCTGAGCTAATGATATAGGGAGTAAAACTTCTGTCACAATGGGATTGCAAATCACACAAACACAGCCAATGAGTTCTCGGCACGTACACCTAAAAGCAAAAGCACATGGGTACGTTGCAAAAGCACTTGTGTACGTGCCGAGAACTCATTGGCTTGTGATTGTGTGATTTACAATTTCGTGTGATAGAAGTTTTACTCTGATATAGGGGGAACATTTTCTGACCAGCAGGCCCCCTTGATCACGTGAGGAATACTGCACGGACCCACATACCATAATTACGAGTAAAACTTGTCTCACAGTTGTTGTGACGGAAGCCGGTCAGAGCACTCAATACGAGCCACGTGACATACTATTAGAGGATGATGACCGTATGGATGTTTGACCAGTCCCTCGGTGGACCGGTACACAAAAAATCAGCTTGATTAGTGATTTCTAACCGATTCCGTTGAAGTTATTTTCATGCGTTGATTTTAACGGTAGGAGTCTGAGCGTTATTTGGGTGCAAAAATCCAAAGGTTGTAAATCACTAATTAGGCTGATTTTTGGTTTGTAGGTCCACCGAGGGACTGGCCAAACATCCAAGAATGTGGTCAGTAGTCTTCAAGAATGTGGCACACAGCTTTGCATGACGCGAGAGCAATATATACGTGTGATAAATTTTTCCGTCCAAACTCTAAAGTTGAATTTATAATCCACGTGTACAAACGACTAAAACGTTAACTGCCAAGATGTTGCGTAGTGTACTGTGGATCTCTTGAATCCAATGGTCAATGAGACTTCTCAAACCCCCCGAGAACCAATTCCTTCTTCAATATACGTGTGGAAACGGTGTACATAGCTGGCTGCCACGTTCGACTTCCCAAGATATAAGCAGCCACGCAGCCAATTTGATGCTGTTACAGGTGCCATCCCCCACGCCACCACAGCCCCCACTAAAAACAAACCTACTCTTACAGAAAAATACCTGAGGAGCACCACACCACACCACACCACACCACCCAAGTATGCGAAAATCCTCAAAAAGGCTTCGAGCAATCCAGCCGTCTCCTTCTTTACGTCCGACCCAAGAACAGGAGATGTCAATCATCGTTGCCGCTCTCAAGTATGTCCTTTACGGCGACACCGAAGGTGATGCCCTATCTTCAGCCGTCGATAGTGGCACCACATTTTCACCTGCAACTAGTAGCACCAGCATTGATCAAGGAACCATGATTTTGTCCCTTCCTGATGCTGACACGTGTAAAGTCTGTAAAATTGGCGGTTGTCTAGGGTGCAACTTTTTCGACTCATCTCAAGGAGAGAATAATATGAAGAAGATAAAGTACCGGGGTGTTCGACAGAGGCCATGGGGCAAATGGGTTGCTGAGATCAGGGACCCACGAATTCCAGCTCGGAAATGGCTCGGAACCTTCGATACCGCTGAAGAAGCCGCTCGAGCATACGATATGGAAGCCATTAACTGTCGTGGGTCCCGAGCGAAACTCAACTTCCCATTCCCTGACCCTAACAACTCACCTCATGAACAGCAATTACAACAGAATCAGCAGCAGAAGGAGGAGAAATTGAAAACAGAAGTAGAGAATCCACGCAGTAATGTCCCGATGGTGCATTTTGTCTCGCAGACGGAGACGGTGGTGGTGGCTGCAGAAAACAGTAGAGAAATGGAGAATTTCTACGACGTACTTGGACTTGGAAAGGACGAGCAGACCCAGGACTGGATATTCATGGACGCCTTGGGCGAATTACCAAGTTCTACTCCGGCTGAAACAACCGCGACCGTGTTTCCTTCTGAATTTGATTTGCCTCCCTAACACCCGGACGTCGTATATACACAGTGGAGTTGGTACATGGGATCAGTTTTATTAGATCTTCTCCCTCCTCAGTAATAATTTTGAGCGTCAGTTTTAGATCTTCTAGGACGCCATTTTTTTCCATTTTGTTTATGAAGGAAGATGTCCTTCATCCATTCATTCCTTTTTATAAGAGAATTCATTAAATATATCTCGTTAGCTAAGTATAATTGACGTGTTCATAGGATAGAACTTTGCTGACGGACCACATTATAGGACACGTGGCATACCCTTAGAGGATACTGACCGTATGGATGTTTGGCCGGCCCATCCCTAGATGGACCTACATACCAAACATTAGCCTGATCAGTGATTTCAAACTTTGGGATCTTTGTACCCCAAATATTGGTCAATAATGATCAAATTCACGGTTAAAAATCAACTCGTGGAAGCGGCTCCAATCCAACGGTTAGATATCACTAATCAGGGTAAATATTTGGTCTATAGGTGAACCAAGGAGTGGGCCAAACATCCATACGGTCAGAAATCTCTAAGAATATGCGACGTGGCTCATATTGTGGTCGGTCAGCCAAAGTTCTACTCAAGTACTTGGATATGTTTATGGAGGCGCTTAAAGATTATGCGGAATTTATAAATTTTATACTTATCCGGAAACGCCGTTAAGTTTTTATAACGGGGTTTCTAAGCTTCCCTTGAAGTTTTGATAGGTCGGAACCTAGGGTGGACGTCTTTCTCAGGATGACAACATTGTTATCTAGAAAGGAAGATATTAGTAACGAAGTATCGTCATCCCTAGCCCCAGACCATTTGGATGTTAACGTGTGCGGTAAAACCGACCTAAGAAGGGGAGCCAACAAAGAGGATGACGTCTACGGAGAAGATCAGACTATGCAGTGGCTCCATAATTAAGCTAAAGATCTCTCCAAATCGCTTTAAGATTGCAAATACACACAGGTGTCTCTCCCTTCGATTTGGGAAGGCAAACTGTCACGCCCTGACCCGGAATCCATGACCCGACCCCTAATCCACTAGGTCGACCCGGAAATTCAAGGTGGCGGACGTGAGGTTAAATAAGTTAAATTCATTACTATAAATCAATATTAATTCCAAAGGCAGATCGCTTAATTAATAACCGATCTCTATTTCTTCTCCCGAATTAGAAAGAGATAGAGATCTCTTCCTCAAATCAGGAAATGTCTCCACCGAATCCTCAGGAAATGTCTCCACCGAGCTAAGGAAAGGCCTTCACTGAATATTCTCGATATCAATCAAGCGAAAGAAACATTTATTCCCTTTACAAATACGAGAACATCTCCAGCAGATCCTCTGGATATCAATCAAAGATTAGAGCCAATCAAAGATTCACAGATCCTCTGTAATAGGTTGTGCATTTTTTCAGTAATTATCCATGCAGGCCTACGGCAGTACTCCCGACAAAGAATAATGTGTACAGACAGATATGTCTCTAGAATGAATAAGACCATGTTCAGTAACACTGTTCAATTGATTAGTGTCATGGTTTTAGATGAGAAGTTGGGATATCCAAAACCATGATCTCATGGTTGCAGTACAAAATCTAATTGAGATATGGCTCAAACCTAAAATTCAGATAGATTTTGGTCAATGCAATCAAACTCGAATAGGTTTCAGAGAATTTCCACAAAAATTTCAAGCCAGCAAAATTCCATATGCGAAGTTCAAGAATCTAAACCAATTGAATTACTAAGCATTTATGAATATTACATCAATTTAGTTCACTATCACACCATACATTCAGATCATGCTTTTAGAAAAAGAACAAAAATTTAATGTTTTTACCGGTACTGCTCCAATCCAATTACATTATTTGGAATTTAACGCTAAAAGCATTATAATGGTTGTTATCCGTTATTTAATTTTAGTTGAAAACTAAACTAAAAAATAATAAAGTAACAATATTTTGACTAGTATTTGCCCGTTGTAATGGCCATAAGGGTAATGTTACCTACCCGTTATTATAGTGGTCCCTTTTAAACCTTGATTCAAATTCAACAAAAGGTCACCTTAGACCCAATTAGATGCGGAGAAATGAAATAAAAAGCTCACGGCACTAATCATCATAAGCCAAAACTCTAACCATTCACGAATGCAAGCCAACAATGAAATTTTGTTGGACCAAGTGAGAATCGTAAGTCGCTGTAACCCCGATCATACTGCAATTCAAAGTGAAATGCTAGAAATCACCAACGTCAAGGAATCACCTCATAAAAATTGCTTGAATCCAACGGCTAGACCAAACAGACTTCTTTTGGTGTGTAGGTCCACTAAATGGTTAGGGTTTCAGGTGTTGGAGGTTGAAATATTGTGGGTTTTGATGAAAAACCCACCAAAATGGCAGTTAAAATGTGTGATTGGAGGAGCTCAGAGGGGGTTTTGAGCTAGAGAAGAGTGAGAGTCAAGTAAGGGAAAGCATAAGAATATATTCGGTATACCTGATGGGTTTGGACTGAAACCCTTTTCGTACAAAAGATATTAAATACTTATTAGATTATAACCCCAGATTACTGACTTCTCAAGTTATATAGTCTAACAGGGTCCAGAATGAGTGAGATGAAATACTTATCAAACAACCTTACCAAATATCATGGAGAAATTCTTCCTAAGATATTCTTTAAGCTTGAATCTTCAAAAGATCTTGGATAGTCTTCAACACACACTATCTTCATCAATCTCTAAGACAAGTACTTAATCTGTTACATTCATGGAATTGACAATACAAAAGGTATAATCTTACAAAAAGACCTATTTGCCCCTTGATTTGGGTTTATATTAACAGCGCAAATAAGAGCATTTAGGTCTTTTAATAAGACTTTAGCCTTAGAAAATGGGTTGTCTCCCTTAATGATTGGCATTAAATGCCTTTGAAAAAGGCATGTGCCTTCATGACAATACCCTTGCGTTGGGGTAAGTCAATAATTTCACCCCCTCTACGTATGGGGTATGAGGGTCATTGACCCTTTTAATGTAAAAGGTGGGCTAACGCCCCAGGGTAATGCCTTTAGAAAATGGGGCATATGCCTCTTTACGATAATGCCCCTACAATAATAGTTGAAACAAATAGAATTAATTCTATAAATCACAATCTTGATGCCAACAGATGCCCCTACTACTATTGGGTGGAAAGACAAATGCAATGACCTATAACTGGTTTCGAATATAAACCATTTGATCATATAATATGGGATGTAATATTTGTCATCCATTTTCAGTTTCTTGTAGATGAAAATGGTTTATATTTAGAAAGCATGTTTCTGCAGTCCAGGTTGCATTTTTGTTGCCAATATTCTTAACCGTAAAGAAGAAGAAATGACCTCTTTTGATGTATTCTCCTCATATATATCTTGATGTGTAAATAGATGATCTTTGTTCTTTGAGGGAATTACTTGGTGATTCCTAGTTCGCTTGATTAAAGAAAAATGTACAAAACATTAGTCTATGTCACCATATATGAAATGCGTAAATTAACTTTTTTAGATTTAAAATATTAGTCTAGGTTATGATACCCAATTGGAGTTTTGAGCCATTGTACTGTTAAGTCAAGACTTTAGTGTTGGCAGAATTTCGTATGACAAAAACCTTATGTAATTAATCACCATATGTGTAAGGCATTCGGAGTAAGAGTGTTGGTGTGATTTCATCACTCAAGTACGACCAAAAGAATATTAGAGAAAAAATCAGAAGATTGTCACAACTGAAGAATCAAAACTTTTCCTGATCATCACACATATTATGTTGGTAAGTGACTTAGAGGCATAGAACTTAGATGATTAAGTCTTACAATCAATGCCCTAAGTACCTTTGAGTTTGTGTTTGATTCATAGGCAGAACATAAGCTTATTATGAAAAATCTGTCCAATCCAATAGATTGGACCTTATGGCAGATTGATTGGACTTACCCAATTGATGCCCAACCGATTGGAGGAAGTTCCCTTCTGCTTGTTATTTCGATCAGATGGTGTTGCATATTTTGATTGTTGTCTCCAATCAATCGGACTTGAGGTCCAATCGATCGAACCATCTAATCAATTAGATCTTCATATTGATCGATCGGACGTGCGCGGAATAAAATTTTGAAAAATTAATTAGTTTCTTATTCTGACTCAAACACTTACTCTTTTGTGGCTAATCTCGCTTAACTCTATATATTGACGGTTTTGGGTCGAAACCCTATGGCAATCCAAGGATTTCCAAGCTATCTAAAGCAATCAATAGGAATCCAAACAATAATCCATGCTTGTGCTAGGAACACTAGAGTGAAAGAAAGGGAGAACATCATAGTTCATGTCAAGAAACATTTGAAACCTTTTGCAATCCTTTGTAGGTTTTCTTGAATACTTTCTAGCTTGAAGATCATGAGTCTTGTAGCTTAAATCATCCAAGCTAGAACAAGATCCCTTGAGTATCTTGATCTTAGATGTGTGAGGAATTACGTGGTTCTTTAACTCAATTGTGTTGAGAGATTGTGCGCATCAGGCTATACTAAGGTGTTGTTGTTCGAGGTGTATCGGATAGTAGAACAATGTTGGAGTATACCAATTGCTAATAGATTCGAGGTTGGACCGAACTGAACAACGAGAAGATGAGATTGTGCAAAGACGCTAAAAGGATGGATCAGTGCTTTGGAACTGAAGAGGCACATATGCAGCGACAGTGAGCTTGAAGGGCCAAATAGGAAATTGCATGGAAGAACATTGTATGTAGTAACTTCTTTGTTTCTTTATTTGCGTAGTATACATTTTTCGTCTAGACGTAGTCCCATAGTTTTTCTTGAAAAAGTTTCTATGTAAAAATTGTTTGCGTTGTGGTTTAATTTAAATTTAGTTATTAATTTTGAGATTGAGATAAACGAATCAGTACAAAATATATCCTTGATATATTTGAATTGAGTCGATTAGCTTAATCATTTTAATAAAATCAACCATATATTAGGATTGTATGCGTGCAATTAGATTACCTAGTACGCGATCAGTAAATCGTGTTTAGGTTAAATTAAGTAGAAATTTTTTAAAATACCTATAGGACAGAACTTTGCTCACGAAAAATCGTGAAGTTATGTTAATATGCTCCCAAGAACTCTTTCCGCGTCCCAAAGGTAGAATGCCCCTGATGCTTTTTAATTTCTATGACTTTTTTTTAGGTATAAAAAAATCAACTAGTAACTTCTACACTACAAGTAGAAGCAGGTAGAAGTGCTTTTACTTCTCATTCCCAAACGCCCCTTAGTAGTTGGATCTATCATGTTCTTATATAATAAAAAAATAAAACTGCACGTGCATTTGGCAGTAAATCTTTTGCGTTACCTCAATTTTGTTTCTCACATGTATACTTTTTTTTTATGTAGAGCTAGCATATTTCAATGTAAGTATATTGAATGTGGTTACCGAACTTTTAGATGGAACATACATAGGCTAAGCAAAATGAAAATGACAACAAAGAAATATGAATGAGCGGCACACCTTGAACAAGGGATGACATTAATGTAAATAAAAAAAATCTTTGCTTTTGGAAACATGTAATTTACACCTCTATGTGAAAATAAATGAGGGAACCTTATGCCCACGTATAAACAGAGACAACATGTTGTACCTCTAGTTTGAATTTTTTTATGAATAGGTAGCTACGAAATTTGGGACATTCTTAAAGTTATATTTGAGTATTAAACAACCATAATAATTTTTCCGTTTGCAAACTAGATGTAAGAATTTTAATTACTTATATATCGCCTTAGTTGTACAAGTATTTATGTGAAACAACAATGTTCAATTCAAAACTCAACACAATAACTGCATAGAACTATTCAATAACCTAAGCCAGGAGTAGCATATGTCTTGCCAATTAGATACAAAAAAAATTTAATTTGAAAAAAGTAATTAATTTTTTTACAAAAAATGTAAGACATTACAAAAATCCTCAGTTAGAGTCCGAAATAAAACGACGGACAAAGGCCGACCTTTACTATTGTGATGACGTTATGTCGACCAAAATAGGTGGACCGAGAATGTAGTAAATAAGCGACGGTTTAAGTCTGTTAATTTGTTTTAGACGGACCTTACAGCGGGCCAAGTCCGTTGTTTTTCTACTTTTTTTTTTTTTTTTTTTTTTTTTAAGGAGAAGCTAATAATCATCTGATTTCCATCCACTGAATTGGAGTCTTTTCAAAGGCTAGTTTTATCTGTGGATTAAGAACATTATTGGGAATGCTCACAAAGGCTAGAAATCACCAATCAAGCTGAGTTTTGGTTTGTAGGTCTACCAAATGGTGGTCCAAGCATCCATAAGATCAGTTCTCTATGAATGTGGTGGCACATATAGCCGTTGTCCCACAAGTCCCAAGACTCCCCAATTATGTCGTTTACAAACCGCAAACCGTATTTTGTGTAACTGTAATTCAATATCTCGCGAGAATTTGGCTGGGACCGTCACCGATTACTTGGACGCAAAGCAAACCCCGGCGAGTAGAAATTCCCAACGTCAGATATACGCTAACTGGCTGTAGCCGGTGCCCACACCTTTCATAAAACCCTAATAATACAAACTCAAAGCAGCATCTCCCGAACTTCAAAATTCAAACTTCTCTATCCGTGGATCCTCATTTCCCAGATTCGGAACTCTCTCTCTCTCTCTCTCTCTCTCTCTCTCTCTCTCTGCACAAACAACGATGGGTGGTTCTCACAGTCGAGAGGATTTGGAGACCTCAGACGAAGAAGAAAACAATGATGAATACGAAGATTACGAAGAAGAAAAGCAACAGCAGCAACAGAGATCTCCTTCTTCTTCTTCAGGAAGCAAAAGCAGAACCCTAAATTCTTCCCTCGACGAAATAGATGCCAAGCTCAAAGCCCTAAAACTCAAATACCCCTCTCAAAACAACGCTGTTAAGCTCTATCTACACGTCGGCGGCAACACCCCCAATGCCAAATGGATCACTTCCGACAAAATCACCACTTACTCCTTCGTCAAGTCTTCCCGAATCGATGGCAGCGACGACGACGAAGACGAAGACGAATCTAACAGTGAAGATTCGTCTTCATGGTGGATATTGAAGGTTAGTTCCAAGGTTCGAGCCAAGGTTGGGACTGAAATGCAATTGAAAATGTTCGGTGACCAACGCCGCGTTGATTTCGTCTGTCAAGGCGTCTGGGCGATGAAATTTTTCTCCGACCCAGACTACAGAATTTTCGTATCCAAATTTCAAGATTGTTTGTTTGAGAACATCTACGGCCTCCTAGCCACGGATGAAAACAGGGTTAAAATTTACGGGAAAGATTTCATGGGGTGGGCGAAGCCCGAAGCTGCCGACGATTCCATGTGGGAGGATGCTGAAGATAACTTCATTAAAAGCCCTGGCTCGGCGACGCCCGTGAGAGCGCCTCAGGATTTGCTCGAGGAGTTTGAGGAGGCGGCTACTGACGGAGGGATACAGAGCTTGGCATTGGGTGCTTTGGACAATAGTTTCTTGGTGAGTGATTCTGGTATTCAGGTTGTTAAGAATTTTAATCATGGAATTCATGGGAAAGGTGTGTATGTGAAGATCAATAATGGGAATTCTAGAGTTGGTTCGCATTTAGAGCATTCCACACCAAAGAAGGCGCTTCTCATGAGGGCTGAGACTAACATGCTCCTTATGAGCCCAATGAACGCGGGGAAGCCCCATTCAAAGGGGCTTCACCAGCTTGACATTGAAACAGGGAAAGTTGTTTCGGAATGGAAGTTTGAGAAGGATGGAACTGATATTACCATGAGAGACATAACGAATGATAGTAAGGGGGCTCAGTTGGATCCTTCTGAATCAACGTTTTTGGGATTGGATGATAACAGGCTTTGCAGGTGGGATATGCGTGACCGGAAAGGGATGGTTCAGAATCTCGCTACCGCGAGCACCCCCGTATTGCATTGGAACCAAGGGCATCAGTTCTCTAGAGGGACAAACTTCCAGTGTTTTGCAACCACCGGTGATGGTTCAATTGTTGTTGGGTCTCTTGATGGGAAGATTCGCTTGTATTCAACGACTTCTATGAGACAAGCAAAGACCGCTTTTCCAGGGCTTGGCTCACCTATCACCCATGTGGATGTCACTTTTGATGGGAAGTGGATATTGGGCACGACTGACACTTATCTGATCCTTATCTGCACCCTGTTCACAGACAAGGATGGAAAGACGAAGACTGGTTTTAGTGGCCGTATGGGGCATAGGATCTCGGCTCCAAGATTGTTGAAGCTGACTCCTTTGGATTCACATTTGGCTGGGGTGGACAATAAGTTCCACGGCGGCCAGTTCTCATGGGTAACTATGCAGTTCTCTTTATATGTTCTGCTGCTGCCAATTCTGTGATTGTTTCTGCTGCTTAATATACTTGTTGTAGCCATCTCCTATTCTGTGGATTGAATGTGGACAAGTGATGTGACTTTAATATTATTGCCGGGATGCTTAGTGTGACTTCCACATTTATAATCCTGTTTGATGACAGCTTTTCTTCAGGAAATTTTATGTGTATCTCATTCAATCTGGTCAATTAATTTTATTTTTGTAGATTTCATATTATAGCTTCCATCATTTTGCTTTATGCTGTATTTTTTATGATTCATTGCATTTGATTTGGAATGTTAGCGTTCCAGCTCCTCTCTGTGTCACACTTGCGTAGTTCAGCACGTGAAGATTTATTGAATCTAACACTAGAAGGTTAGTTTCTTTAGTTGGGAACTAAGTTGAAGATGAATTAGTTCCTTCTATTTTCATCTTCTTCTACACATATGTGCCACTAAATTTTTTTTATTATTCGGAAAACTATCTGAAACTCTAACTGAAGTCCAAAGTTTAAAAAGGCTAGTTCGGGAATTGAGGCGTTTTGTCTCAAAAAGGCAAGGTGGTATTGAGGCGTAAGCCTCAATTTTTTTTTAAAAAGTGCTTAAAAACTTCTAAAAAAAATATAGTTAGTTTTTTAAAAATGAGGAATAACATATCATGTGAAAAAAATAGCTTAAATAAGCATAAAAGTAATTGAGGCTATAACTTTTACCTTACGAGCGACGTTGTCGGGAATGCCAAAATGCTGATATCAAATCTTAAAAATTAACAAAAACAAATCCTAAACTTCCATGCCAGATCTTTTCTACAACTACCACTACTCTCATTTTCTTAGAAACCTCTCTCATCTTCTTCAATCATATTATTAAAAAAAAAAAAACTATTAAAGAAGGAAAAATGATTAAATTTTACATGTAGTTATGAGAAATAAGGCAAAAACCCAAAATGTGGTCACATCAAGCGTTACGGTTTCGGGTTTTAACATGTACAAGTGAGGCTATAGCCTCATGTGCGCCTCGAGGCTATAGCCTCAGTGAATTGAGGCTTAAGACTCAGAAATGACCACTAAGGCTATAGCCTCGAGGCTGTTTCTTAGAGCCTCGAGGCGAGGCGAGTCTCAAGGTGTAGCCTCAGAAAGCCTTTTTAAACCTTGCTGAGGTCCACATTGGTAGATATTTATGGTTTTTGGGTGTTAATCAGATAATAAAATAAATTTCTTTCGGTCCTGTACTTGTTAACCACTAGTATGCAAAAACTTAAATTTTACATAGGTGCAATTTTTCCACCTGAGATTTCTAAGGCTGTGACAACTAACAAGTTCATTTGAATTTGGAAGGGAAAAAAAAAAAGAACACTTGAAGATTAGAAGTACGCTATGTTATTTTTATCATCAATGGTTTTGATACCTTGAAGCACTGTTCCCATATGGTGTGTTTTTGACAAACTTTGTTGTTCTTCAGAGGGGAGGATACTTGAATTGTTAATTTACTAGGTGGTCCACTGAATAGCTTTAACTTGTGCTTGAGCATTACCTTTTGAAGTTTTTGACTAGGGTCTCTAGTATTTAAAATTGGCTAGTCAACAAGTTGTTTCTCAGCGGCTAGATAGTTGATATTTAAGAAGGGTTGCTTTAGTGCTCTTACCTGACATCTTGATGGTGCACTTAACATCAATAATTTTTCTTTTGAAAGGCACATGCTGATGTGTGTTGCCTACGGCTAGCTAGTTAATGTTGCCTAATGGCTGGGGAGGAGGAGGGAGCTGTTGGGGAAGATCAAGGGGGGAGGAGAAAATTAGCCATTTTTTTTTCAGAAAATGGTGGGACCGATGCAAATATATATTGTTTGATGCGCCACTAGGCACGCACGTACAAATGCTGCAAATGTTTGCAACATTTGTAGTGCTACCAAGCAGGGCCTTGGAAACTGCTTAGTTAGTGAAATTCTTTCAACTCTTACTTAACAGAAAGTGGATGTTTTATCTTACAATAAATTTTTTCCCCAACTTTTTTCATCATTTCATATTTGAACATTTTATGTGTCAACATTGCAAGCTTCAAAAAGTACTTTACAGTGATTTATGACGTAAACATCAGGAAGTGAAAGGTTGTTAGTGCCCTATGCCAGTAATCAATAGAAACTAGAAAGACCGTCAAGGTATTATTCCAAGAAATGTGTAGTTATCCCCAAACAGTGAGGAATTGTTTCTGTGTTGTGTGTTTATAGTCTATTTAGTTGTACTTGTCTGAAAGTTAGTATAATTGTGGAACAATTTTAGAAAAATCCATAATGTGCATATCGAACAAGATTCTAGAACTTTAGAAGCAAAAGTGAAATATTAGGAAGCAACGACAATCTCTCTTCCTAGTAGATTAACTTTAGAAGCAAAAGACTTTTGTACTCTTTAGATAAGTTATATAACTACTAAAGATTAGTTGGTTATTAATGTCATTTCTCAAAAAAGTTGAGGTTATAATTTTGAAACAAAACTTTAGGCTTCTAGTAACTGCTGGAAAGGGAGGTAGAACTTATAGAAGAGATGCCTCTCCGCATTGTGATTAAGTGAATGTTTTTTCCACATTATAATGCAACGAATTTTAAGTACTGAATGTAGAGGTGCAGCATTCTTTTATTGTGGTCCTACTTTACTGCGGGTATAAAATACTGGGGCCAACCATAAATAAATGCAAATGCATTAGTTTCCGGTTTACCAAGGGTATGGATCTGACATGGATGAGGGCATTGTCCACGTGAACAATCCAGAGGGTTCCCTATCAGATGAATTGGTCTGGTTCGGCTACTTCAACCCTCTACATGGCAAAAAAACCATCGCTGCATTCTTCCAAGTGTGTAGCGACTTCCTGGGCTACTTTTGACCTTATTTTAATGGAAAAATAAGTACATCTAGTGCATTTCATTGCTTTTTACATTTTTGAGAAGAGCATCATAGAATGGCAAATTTTGTTTGATGTTGCAATATGTATCCAACATTGTTCACTGTTCCTCTTTAGTTCTACTTTGATTGAATCTACTGCGATTTGGTAGAGTAGCAGAGTTCTTGATCTTAGAGTAGCCAAGCGCTAAAGCGCTGGATATTTGATGTTTTTTTATTGCCATCCTGAAAGAATATTCCTCACAATATAGTTGGATCTTTATTGATCTAGGATAACCAAGAATTCCTTCAAAGAACCAAAAACTCTGCATATGTTAAGAAAATCCAAGGACTTTGGATCAATTTGTTTTGGTAAGCAGTGTTACAAGATTGGTTGCAGAGGTTTTTTTTTTTTATGGATCGAGTGGTTGGGCTATATATCTTATTCTCAAATGGATTTCATGAAAGGGTGGCAAAGTAGTATTATAATCTCATCTGTTCACCAGGAAGCTCTATTGAGTATTAGATTCTGACTGTTCAACAAAGATTTATTTGTTTTAAACTAACTAATGGTATTAATGGTAACTGGTAAGACAAGTGAGTGCTTCATTGATTGTTGCTATGGATGCAGTATAAATTTCTTAAAGCTTCAAATCTGATCCAAGCTTTGGGTCTTTAATAGTTTTATTGGATGAATTCAAACTGATGAGTGCTTTTGTGATATTTCTTTGGATGAGTTCCAGGTTTCTAATGATGGTTTTGTGTCTCTATGTATTGTTTACTCAGGTCACTGAGAATGGAAAGCAGGAGCGTCACCTGGTTGCGACAGTGGGCAAGTTCAGTGTCATATGGAACTTCCAGCAGGTGAAGAACAGTGCACATGAGTGCTACCAGAACCAGGAGGGCCTGAAGAGCTGCTACTGCTACAAGATTGTCCTGAAAGATGAGTCCATTGTGGATAGCCGCTTTATGCATGATAAGTATGCGGTCAGCGACTCTCCTGAAGCTCCACTGGTGGTTGCAACCCCGATGAAAGTTAGCTCCTTCAGCATATCCAACAGGCGATGACTTGCTGAACCATCCGTATTTGCATGTTTTGTTCCATGCAGAACACCTCGGATTGTTGCATTACAATCCACTTACTTGTATCTTAGGTGGTTGCTTTTAGTGCTGTCCCATCTTTTAGGTGATAGTGAGTTTTTCTTGTTTGGGATGATGAACCTCTCTCTTCCCCTTTCCTATGTAGGCTTTTGAAGATTGTTTTTTTTTTTTTTTTTTTCATTTATATAATCAAGATGGGGGCTTGTTTAGTTGCAACACTAACTGATTTGTATCGCTTTGCACATGTTAACTATGTTTAAAGGATTTGTTCCACTTACGACTGGAAGCTTGTGAATCGTGTGTCACTTCTATTGCCGTCTGATCAAGGTCAGATGCTGATGGGGTATTTGCCAAAACATGTGGAAATGCTCTTATGAGTAATACATTTAATGAGAAAATGTGTGATATGTTGCTGCTTTGCCTCTATAGCTCAATGTCTTTGATCTGCCATAGCCCTAATTGCATGGATTCAAACCCCCGTCTACAATCATTTTTTTTAGATGGTCAAAGAAATACATGCAATATTATGTGTAGGTGAACCCATCTGAAAGAGAATTTTGAAGCAGTGAAGCAGTGGCCAATCAAATGGCTCCACAATCCGCTGATGCTTTTGAACAGCAGATCGTGGCGCCATTTGATTGGCCACTCCTTCGCTGTTTCAAAAGTCTGCTGCTTCAAAAAATTTATCCATTTGAAAAGAGTTACAGGCAGCAAAAAGATAGGGTTCATTGGATTTCCAAGGCTGGTCTTTGCCTGCCTTAAAATTCAACTATAAGGGCGTGTGTTTGATTGCGAATAAAATTTTCCTGAGAAAATACATCTGAGAAATGCCTTAAATGGCTGATTGATTGCAACTGAGAATACATATTTCAATCAAGTGAGAAAATAAAGTCATATTTTAAGGTGGAAATGAATTCTCACCTATCTGGATGGGAAATGAATTCCGGGCTTAGTAGGGAAAATTATCCAGATTTAAATGGCTTGTTAGGGAAAATTGGCAATCAAACACGCCCTAAGAGTACGTTACAGCGGGACGTTACCGTTATAATGGGTCACGTCAGTCACATATGAGATAGAAAATTCAGAATATATATTTTTTTTTAAATATAACCCCTGTAAAAATGTTTTTTTTTCAAAAATAATGGCCTTTATTTCCATTATAGCATTATAATCCTTTGAAATAACATAACAAGGTGGGGTTGTTGCCGTCTACAACGGCTGTTATTTTCATTATAACAGCCGGTTTTTAAACAATTCTGCATATATAATATATTCTGCTCTCTGACCCAAAAAAAATGACCTTGGGTTTGTGGTTCATATACAAAACTATATCCGTTCAGTTGGTTTGAGAGAGAGAGAGAGAGAGAGATGGCCGTTGCAATGGGAAGTAGAGGAGGACTACTGCCCTGCTCTTCTTCTTCTTCTTCTTCTTTATCCTGCTTTACATTAAACAAACACAGGAACCCATTTGTTGTTACCTTCTCGCCTGCAAGACCGAGACCAGCTCGACATTCCTCAACAACCTTGGTTCGAGCCCAGCGCCCCACCTGGCTTCCTGGGCTCGATCCACCTCCTCATCTCGATGGAACGTGAGTCTTCCCATCTTAGATTTCTTCTTTTTGATACTTTCGTTGTCATGGATCGTTATTTTTAATCTCTTCATTTTTAAAAGGGTAGTTACTAAAATCTTGTAAGGTGAAGAATTCAATTCATGAAAAAGTTCGTTTCCTATTTCTATCATAAGTCACCACCATATCACCATTTTACAAGTGAAATGAATTTTCTGTGTTGCTTTTACTGAATTCCAGTTTCTTGCAACTATAAACTGAGCTTTGTATTGCTGTTGGTTGGCTAATTGAGCGTTCTTATTATGGTCTTGTGTTATGTAGTCTTGCCGGAGATTTCGGTTTCGATCCTCTTGGGCTTGGGGAGGATCCCAAAAGTTTAAAGTGGTATGTGCAGGCAGAGCTTGTGCACTCTCGTTTCGCAATGGCTGGAGTAGCCGGAATTCTTCTAACTGATGTGAGCTGACTCAAAAAAAAAAAACTCAGTCATCTTAGGCACCATTTATGCAATCTTTTCATGCCAAACTGCTTTTTGTGTGTGGGTGTTTTATAGTTCTCTATAACATACAAAGCTCTTCGTTTATCGGCGAAGATGTACAAGAAAAAAAGCAGAGAATGATAGTAGTAATTAGATTTGAACTTCCACTGTGCATCATGGTGATAGAATAAACAATGGGTGAACGATGTTTGTATCTGAATCAAGACTACATATTATTGATATCTAGTTGGACTATTTTAAGGCTCGGCATGGCGATCTAACAGTGGATTTTCTTGTGGAAAATCTGCAGCCATAATCGATCAAAAGATATTTCTACTAAGATTCAGACAGATTTCATGATCTCTCCCAGTGAGATCTTATTCTTGTAGAGAATTTTAGAATTTTACCTCTGTATGCCGCTTGTTCCTTCGACATCCAGAATTCTTCCTAGCAAATTTTATTTTTGTTTGTTTGAAGTTCAAGTTTTATTGAAGCAGTGTCTAACACCAATGTTGCTATGATACTTCATGTACTTCCATTCATCCTTTGCTTGAGTCAGACTCCCAAATTCAAGGGAGATGAGAACCACCTTTTATGAATTCTAACTCAAACGCATTTAGTTTGTTTTCACGTAGTCATGTGGTCATCATCTAGTTCTTGTTGCAGTTACTTCGTGTTACAGGAATCAGCAATTTACCAGTTTGGTATGAAGCGGGTGCCATAAAATTCGAGTTTGCCAGCACGGAGGCCCTCTTCATTGTTCAACTTCTTTTGATGGGGTAGGATTTTTAGCCATTTTCAGAACCCAGTTTGATGACATTGTAATTTTCTTTTCTCTAATAAATCTACTTTAGTTTGCAAAAATAAATATACGTATACAAGACGATCCATAATTTTTAAGATATTTTTTTTCATCTTTCCTATTAGATTCTCAGCATTAGCCCTATAAATTTTCTGAAATTCATCTTAGAACTCCCCTACTTCCCCACTGAGCATGAGGCTAGACTCAATGTTCATGCCCTTCTTTGATAAAGAAATACCTAACCATGTTCTTATCTAATCCAACATGGCATTTTCGACAAACCTTAAAACTACCCATGCTTTGATCAGTTCAAGAACTCTTAAAATTCCTACACATTTTATCTTGCTGCTCTACCCATGGTAAATAGAACAACCGCCTAATTTAGTCTTTGCATTGGCTAGATCCGAGATCTAATATAAACCCACTGGCATTTTTCATACTCGAACGTTCATTTTCCTTATCATCAGAGCCATATTTTAATAAATGTATCCAGAAAATATAAGACTATAATCTTCAGTTTCACTCGTAGATATAGTTGTACTTGTGGTACATGTTCTGCACTTCTAGTACTTGTAATCCTTTAATTTTGTTGTCCACTTGCTGAGTTTGCAGATTTGTCGAAACCAAAAGGTACATGGATTTCACTAATCCTGGATCCCAAGCAAAGGAGGGAACCTTCTTTGGGCTGGAAGCTGCATTAGAAGGTTTAGAACCCGGGTAATTTGTTGTACTTCAGACAAGTTACATCACCTATTTTGCTCAGAAAATTGCCAAACTCAAGCTGCTGCCTTAGTCTGGATTGCCACTTATGAGAACATTCTGAAATTCTTTTTACTGTATTGTATGCTGATCTCCGAGATGATCCTCTGTTATTTTGTTAGCCATAAAATCTTGTGGAATCTCTAAGTTGAAATAGGCAGATATACTTTTGCTTAAAGATGATTTTTGTTTCAACATAACAGCCTGCATTATATTATTTAACAGCTACCCTGGCGGTCCACTGCTCAATCCTCTTGGTCTGGCTAAAGATATAAAAAATGCACATGAGTTGAAACTCAAAGAGATTAAGAATGGTTTGGTTAAATTGACTCCCTTTGGTTGCTTTGTCATCTTTCTTTCCCAAGTCATTTTTGTGGTGTCTGAGTGGGGTCTTCTGTTGCAGGACGGCTAGCAATGGTAGCCATGCTCGGCATATTTGTGCAAGCGTACGTGACTCACGTTGGTCCCATTGATAACCTCGTGGCTCACCTCTCAAATCCATGGCACAGAACTGTGATTCAGACCCTTACCGGCTCCAGTCCCTGAATGCAAAGGTGGGTTTCTACTGTAACCATAAGCTGTAACAGATCAAATGTAAATCACTTTATTCTATACATCATGAACTAATGGTGTTAGATTTTTGTTAATTCTTTCTAGATGGGTACTCTGATATGGTTGGAGACTGACTTCAAGAACATAACACAAGAGGCACATCTATCATTGAGTTTAACCATATGCTTGCCATGAAAACAGAAAAAACTCAGAACTCCCAACACAAAAAGCATGTTAGTTCCTTTCCTAGTCTAGACATTCAGGTTCCTCTGCTGTATTAAGAGATTAAATACCTATATAGTGTAAGTGATTTTGGTTTTCTTTCTTATTGCTTTCTTGAATGGAAAATTTTATCCAAATATTATTAGGAAATAAATATTCCTCGAAATCAATACGTATAAATTCCAAAACTTTCTTATCGTTATGCCTGATCACTAGAACAAGTGTCATGTTCTTCTTCCAATCTTAAACTCAACCCGGTGCTTTTTTGAGATTTATAGATTGTTATGTACTATCCCCTGCTATTTTTGCAGTTCCCCCAATATGGGATCTCATTCCCATCTAAACTGAGCTGTTTTCTGGTTCCTTTTTGCTCCAGTTGCTAATATTTTAGGACCCTTCTGAAAGAAATCTCCATTCCTGATTCCATTTTGATAGTTGTTCATGCATATCACCTGATCTACAAGAAAACCAATCAGCAATTATATCACACTAGTAGGCGGCACATGCATTTGCACCTGATAAAAAAGGATAAGAAAAAAAATGTAAGTAGTTGTGAATGAATAAATTAATTATCTTTATTAGTTATAAATGAAGAAATTGAGATTTGTATTAGATTAAGGCTCTGGAGAGAATTTTTGAAGCGGCAACCATTCACCCAATGATCGCGCGCCACATATACCTGGGTTTAGGATTTAGTTTTAAAAAAAAATTAAAAAATAACCATGGGTATTGTGGCATGCGATCATTGGTGCATGATCAACTCTTCAAAAATCCAGCCACTTGAAAAATTTCTCGGCCTTGTATGGTTGCCCTGAATGGTTTTCTTTATTAGTTATCAACACTATTTGACATGCAAATCCCTTTTTCTGTAAAACCTTTTGTTGTATCACCATAAAGAAAAAGAGTTGTTCCGCCAAACATTTTTCGATGCAGTCTGACGTGAGCCCATTGATACCCAAGGGCAGATAGATTTATTGTTTGGAGCCCTTCTGTCACGGTTTTATAGAAAATTGATGTATATGGGGAATGTGGGTAAGGTACAAAAGTGTTTCAGAAAAGTTTTTGCAGATCCACAATTGGCAGTTTGTAAGACTTGCACACAAGTACATTCCTCATGGTCGTATGTAATATGTAATGAGGAGATCTCATACTATTACTGGCAGCGTAAGAATTGCAAACAAGTTCATTCCACATGGTTTTACTTTATTGTAATATGGAGATCTCATACTGCATGGCATCACAAACTCCATTACTGGGCTGCTCACTCTCCAATTAAGAAGACCATCTTCTTGAACTGGAGACCATCCAACCAACAAACATTCCCATTCTGTATTTGCAAGCATAATACATGGACTCAAACCTACCCTGCCATGCTTAACTAGATACGAGCTCGAGCCTGGCCCAACACGCGGTGAATGCAATTGCTGTCGTTTTTTGGACAACACAAATAGTTTGCATAGCTAAAGAAGAAGCATGGGAACTGCTAGCGACATCTGCCAGATATTCTTACTGCCGTAGCTGTTTGTTACCAAGTTTGCTGAATACCTTTAATTAGGAGACAGTAAAGCTGATTAAGAAGCCAAGTTACGATATTTTTCTATTACTGGGTAACGATGGTTTTGGCCTTCATTCATCACATATTAGGGTTTCGGTATGTAGCTCTTGAAAGCCCCTTCAGACCTTCCTGCTCTTACCATGGAGCATCCGCTTCTGAGTTTTGTAGTTCTGCCTGGCATCGATTGATCTCGCATCAATTAAAAAGAGCTAAACAAAAAAATAGAGAGAAGCGAAGAAGGGAGACAAAAAATACTGATTTATCATTAATAATTAATAATGGAAATTTATCAGTGGATTTTTTTTTTTTTGATCCATCAACTTTACTTTGGAGCCAAGCCCTAAAAAATTGTGGAGATGAGCCACGTCATACAACATTTAGAAACCACAATATCTTGAGGTCCCTCTCTGCGTTCCTCGTCCTGTTCCTGTCCCTCCATCTCTCACCAAGAACACTGAAAAGTAAAAGGACTTAAAAGATGCAGTCTCTAACCAAAGTTGCTAGTTACAAATAATGGCCAACAAGTCTCACCACTCCTCACCTTCCCTTACCACCACTTCCGCTGCTGCCATCACCCTCAAAGACTCACTTATGGAGAAGCGCATCAATGCCAATCCTTTTACCTTTTGAAACTTGAAAACATGGCCTGGCTCTCAAACCGTTGTTGAACTTCCACTTGTGGCTGGTTTAGCCACATAAATTTGCTTTATCTTCAAAGGGGCAAAGTTCTTGTCTGTCCCTGAAGACTGGTTCCTTCCCTGAAACCCCATTCTATGGTGGGACCATTCGCCTCCTGAACTCATCTTCTGAGAAACTCCTCTCTGTTCCGTATACCCAGTAGGATGAAGGTACTGCTGGGTCGATGAAGTCTGCTGCTGGGTGGACGGAGTCTTAAGAGCAGAACTCATGCTCTGGTTGCTACTGTTGCTGGTGCTGCTATTGTTGTGGATACCACCACTCTCTCCAGCATTTGCAACAGTGCTTCTGGACGAGCTCTTTGTGATGATACTCTGGGCTTTGCTGTTCCCGTTAGTTGAGCTGTATGAAGTGGGCCTGCTGGTTGAAATCCGGTTGGTGGTAGAGCCAGGTGGGTCAACCAGACCAAGTTCATCGGGAAACTGGGTGACAGTGACATCAGTTGTGACAGGAAAATTCCTGCCACTGTCTTGGGGTGCTGAAGAACGAGGCTCGTGGAACCTGTTGGTAGTCAATTGGTCCACTGACAATCCATGGCTGAACTGTGGAGGCAGTACACTCTCTGCTTGTTGCTGCAACGGCAATGACAACGGAACAGAATGAAGAGGTGGTGCAGGAACATGAGACCAGCGAGCTTGGACCGGTATGTCGGGAGAGGACTGGAAGCAACAGATTTAGTCAAATGTCAGCAGCTACGTTAAATGAAAACTAACAGGAACTACTATTCAACCCACAGGTAAATGTGAAATAACTGGTAAAAAGTTAAATAGTAGGCCTTTTATCAGGCAAATCTTGTAGCACCCAAATTATAAAGGGTACTGTTAGAGATTGTAATTCATCATTTTGCAGTTAAAGCAGCCAAAGGTTTCCAACTCCATACAAAAAATTCTACCTGGAAAGGAGACATGTCGAACATGGCTAAAGGAGAAGCCAGGGGCAAAAGTGGTGACCCTGGAGCCAGATGCTGGATGGGTCCAGGCATGCTTGGGGGGTTGCGCTGCACAGAAGCAATATTCAGATTGTTCATGTCTGCCTCACCAATACCCATTGCAGAAGAGGCAGGATTGTGCTTCCAGTCTGGCTGCTTTCCAGAGGGAATATACGTGGTACCCATGTAACTCAAACCAACCTGCCCAAACTGTCCAACCGGTGCAAAATGGTTGTAGACAACCATGTGTGGAGGACCTTGAACACCTGGGATTCCTCCAGGAGGACTGATGAATGGGCCAGTAAATCCTGCTGGTGGACCATAGAAGGAGTCCACACCCGAATGGCATTGTTGCCAGGGCCCCAGTGGCCCTGAACCCGATGCGCTACTCTGCTGTGACTGTGATTGTGTGCCAGCAGATTCGTCGTGGGGCCCAAAGGCAAAGATAGGGCCTCCTAACATGGGGTTCATCTCATAGCAAGGAAAATGGGAAGGTGGGGCCCCAGGGAAATGTGAAAGCATTTGACTGGAAGAATTTTGTGGACTTGGTAAAGGTGGCCAAAAGGATAGCGATGGAGTCTCCACAGAGAGATCAGCCGGAAGAGCAACAGTTAGGGACTCTTCACCCCTTGATTGGCTTGCTAATTGCTGATTGCCCACCCCACCTGCCAAAGATCGATAATGCTTCAGTACAATAAAACCAAGAACAAATATCTATCTACGACCAAAGAAAGAGTTTGGCCAGCTAGCCATAGGTGCAAGAGCTTTTTTACCACCTGAAGTAAAATCTTCAATATCTGCACCTGCAAAGCTTTTGGTGTCTGAAACTTGGACAGAGCATCCATCCAGCCCATTCCCGACTATCTTGTCACTACCGATTGCAGAAACAGCAATCGCAGAAGCAGCTGCTGCAATCGCATAAGCAGCTGCTTCAGCTTCAGCTTCAGCCTCGGGATCTTCTAAATGAACACAAGATTTATCGGGGCGCCTCTCTTTCTCAAAAAACAGAGTGCAATCACTCTTGGATGCAGACAAATTGTGGTCAATTGGAACATCTGACCTGCATGAACCTGGAGGGAGAATGGTTGGAGAGGTAACCGCCCCTGAATGCCAAGTTAGTTAATTTGTTCAGAAGTCAGCGGACAGTGGCTCCAGAGATAATATGGTACAACGTAAGGACAATGAGTGCTCACCAAATTGAATTTTCTCCCCAGCAAGCAGAGAGTTGAGAGGGCTTGCTGCAGAAGAAAATGATTTGTCCTGTGTCAGGATGGACGGTGACGCTTTGCTGGGCTCAATGACAGAGCTGGTGTGATCACCAATAGAAACAACATGAGTATCAAATCGTCCTGGCTTCATAGCCTCATCAAGTTGGGTCTGGGTTAGAGCCATAACCTGACAAAGATAAACAGCATCATAAGGTAAATACATGAAAATGAAAGCGGATATTTGTACATTGTATTTGTCGGTAAACTGTGAGAACAAATTCAAAACAAAAATTCAGCCTGATCAGCTTCAACTAGGTCAAGATTTAAATTCAAAAAATATAAAAAAAATTGCTAATGCTATTTTGCATTAGGGGGACCACAGTGCTCTCTTGTAAGAAAGATTCTAGAAATTATTGCTGGAGAGGGGAACTCCCACATATCAACATGCCATGAAATAGAATGAAATGGATGCATGCACCAATTGATTCAATCTGCTGAGCAGTATACAGCTAGGTTGCCCTGATGATGCTGAAAACTAAAAACCATCTATATGTGAGAACGGCTTGTAAGTGCAGAAGTTTGGTAAGCGGTTGTCTATGATATACCAACCGGCCAGTTCTCTTCTCACTGATTTAGCTACAGCCACAATGGCAATGCAAGAAAGGGGTAACAGAAATGCATTCCCATCTCTCAGTACATGCAGCGGAAAAAAAACCCAAACCAAAGCAGCAAAGAAAGAATACTTCAGGCACATCTAAAAACATAAAACAGTAAATGCCCTTTAAACCAACGCCCATGTAGAGCTCCCAAACACAACAATATGATCACTAGGTCCTAAGAACTGCCGAAATAGTAGTTTTAATTAACAAAGTAAGATGAACACAGCTGAACTTACTAACCTTTGAACCCCAATGAGCAAAACCACTGCATCTAATTCAGAAAGGCTAAATGAGGAAGAAAAAGAAAAGATAACACAAACCCTAGATCTCGTTAAGTAGTGCCACATGCAAGAAAATATCTTAAGGAACTTAGTAGCATTACTTGTCAAAAAGGTTTTAAATTTCAGTTTCGGTAACTATTTCGGTGAGGTCAAAAACCGAAATTTCGGCTTTCGCTTTAGAAAGCAATATTTCGGGGATTTCGGTACTCACCGAAACCGAAATTTCGGCGTTTTGGCTTAAATTTAAAACCTGTCAATGGATATGGTCAAATCCACTGAATGGAGAGAGAAATGTGAAACCACCACAGCGTTATTGTAAACTGTAAAAAAATATCCAAGTATTGATGTTGGCTGACTGATAAAGTTTTCTTTGTCAAATAAGACAAAACAAAACTTACTTTTATATAGTAAGCGAATGAACCTAGGTTCAAGACTTCTTAGGTTCAAAACACAAGAGAAAATTGTTATCATCAAAACTATATAACAACAAGATCACATTGAAGATATCAAAAAGCACAAGCAAAGGAAATGGACCCTATCATTCCAATAAACATCATACCATTGGAACCGCAAAATCAACAGATTTATTAGTTACTTAAAGAAAACCAAAGCATAGACAGAGGTTCTATGAAGTTCAAACAAAATAAACCCTACTTCAATGCCAGGGTAGAAAAACGAACCATGTCATACTGCTTTGTGCCCTAAACTGGTATAAGTACCATAAAATAATAGTAACAATAAGAATTTGATATACCTGCTGATTAATACGTGCATTGCCCCAGGAACCCAAAGATGTTGGAACATTATCCAACACCATATTCTTGTGTTCAAATGAAAAGCCTGGGCCAAGGTTTGTCCCGCCATTAGATATGACAGGGATTGAGCCTGTCTGGAGGGATCTGTAGAAATATGCACAAGTGAACTGTAAGCATAAAAATAATTCTTGCATAAATAAAAGTACAATCCTCCCATGTAGTTAGTAGACATACTTAATAGTGTGGGATCTTCTATCAGCCTGAACATCAGTATTCACAGAAGGGGTGCCAATTGGAGCCAGGGGTTGTGATACTGTAGTAGTAGTTGTTAATCCAGCTGATACTTCAACATTGGCCAGACCACGCCCATCAGTGAGACCAGACTCGAAACGAGTACTGCTTGCTTCTCCTCCTCCCAATGATGTCAATATTTTATTTGAACCGGTTGAAACCACAGTTGTTTGTGTAACAGGACGAGGTTTTCGAGATGCCTGACACAGATTAACCAAATGAGGTAATCAATCTATATATTCTTCATTACAATGAAAAATGGTGGGGTAGAGAACATAGTCACAAAGTCGGGATTCAGCAATAAATCGGCAAGTGGGAAGTCGGGAAAATTCAGATAAATTCAGTAAAAATCGACAAAATTATAAAAATATATATCATGGCATATTTCAAGTTAGAAATGTTGTTTTTAACAAAACACAATTATAGCATGAAAAGCACATCTATCCAAAATAATAAGTCATAAGCATGATTCATCATTCATAATCAAAACTCAAAAATCGGCAAAATTGAAATCAGAAGGGGAAAAAATGGGTCTTAGCCAATTAATCAGCAAAATCAGCAATTGATTCGTGAATTCGAAAAATTGGCGATTTTTGACGAATTTTTGTGACTATAGAATGACGAAATCGCCAAATAGAGTAGAGAATGAAAAGGCAACAATACCTTTATGACCCTAGACCTAGCCTTAATTTCCTTTTCCCTCTGTTCTCGACGATCATTCAGCATTTGCCTCTTAGACCTCACTTCAATGAAGTCGTCTTCATCACTTGGGGCTTCTATGCCAGGTTGCTTGAAAACACGCACAACACCACTTTGCAGAGGAGTATCAACATCCTCCTCAGAACTGCTATTCCTTTTGGAGTTTGTCTCCCCATTGCGTGAGGTTTCGAGTGAAGACGTCAGTCTCTTTCTTGGCGCTTCTTTTCCTTGTTGCTTTTCCATCTTGCTTTCAGAATCAACAACGCGTGAACTTATTGAACCATAGTTCAAGCTTTCAGATTCAACCATCTGCTTGGATGGTTTGTTCAAAACGGCATCCTTCTTACCCCCACTTCGCACAGAAACTCCTGACACCCTTCCAATATTATTTGACTTTTCATCCAGCCCAGTGTAGTTAGATGAAGCTAGGACTTCTGTTTGCCTCCTATCAACATTCTCCCGCACTCTAAACTCAGTTCGGCGAATTTTTCGTTGAGACTTCCTCTGAAATCCACTACCATCTGTGTGAGGAGCTTCAGAAACTGGAAACGGTGATCTCGATCCAGAATTCCTGACGGTATAAATAAATCTCTTCCCTTTGCTACCAGATATTGGTCCTGGAGCCTTTGAAATGAACTGAGATGTTTCGGGTTCAGCTTGCGGCTGACCTTGCAATTGTTTGCTGTTAGCTATGGATCTGTAATTCTTCTTCACAGCCATATCATGATGTCCTTGATCTTCAAGTTGGAAAAATGATTCAGACCTAGTCTTGCTTTCACCAAGAGAGGAACTCTCTACTAGATTCTGAGATGTCAGAACTTCATTCTCTGCACCTTGTATTGCTGGCAATACATTCACCTCCTTGCGTGTGTTCTCCTGAGATAAATCCAAGAGCTTTGGCACACCAGGCTTGTTATCCACCGAAACAGATGGCACTTTATCTTTCACAAGATGGTTCTGAGTAGAAATTTCTTGGCGTGCTTGATTATGTAGAGGACCTCCCTGATTCTGATTCAAAGAGTAATGGGCCGGAAAATTGGGCTGAACAAAAGACACTGATTGAGGAGCCAATGGCAACATTCCCTGAGAGATGGCAGATGTATACCTGAGCTGACCAAATTGGACTAATGGAGGCTGTGAAGGGTGTATTTGAGTAAGAGATGGGCCAACCTGGGAATGTAGATGGAGAGGCATCTGTATAGAACCGATCTGTATGGCTGGAACTGGAGATGGTATCAGAGAAGGACCAGAGAACAGGCCAAACTGAAGCTTAATGGGCACCTCAGCCTGATTCAGACCAGCAGAAATTGTGGATGAAATTGGCTGGACTGTTGGAGAAGGCAGAGCCATGTTCACAGAAGATGTGACTGGCTGCTGAGCTGGCAAACTGGAGCTACTAGAAGCTTCCACACTATCCAGAAGATAACCATCAGATGCTGCTAAGCTACGGGGAACATGCATGGGCTGGAGAATCAAATCTTGGAGCTCTTTCCCAGTTTCATCGATCATTTTAGAACTCTCCATGCTCATTTCAGGATATCTGTTCTCAGGTTGAAGGTTTTGTCCAATACCAACCAGCCCATCAAAAGATCCTGGTTCTTCGGAATTACCAACAGAAACCTGCTGTGTCCCAATAGCCTTTTCTCCATTCCTGGATGTTCTTTCGAACTCATCACCACTTGGCATTCCAACTTCAACACCCTCATCGAAGCCCAAGACAAGCTGGCCTATACTGTAAGATGCATCCCTATCTTCCACATGCAAATCTTCAAACTCCTGGGGCAGGTCAATATTCTCATAATCTCCTTCATGCACTTCATCTTCTTCCTGGTAACCATCTTCCTCTTCATCATATTCTTCTTGCTCCTGCAACTCTGCATTGTTCTCAATAGCCCATTCATCATCTTCGATGGGAGAGACAGAACCTGAGGCTGTCATCGTATTTGCCATCCTAGTATCACTTACCGACACAAAATGTTTATCATCAGATAAAGGCATCTCTTCACCTTCTGCAGTACTTGGTAACACTTGGGAATCCCCTGAGTCGTCCAGGTCATCATGCGAGAGATGAGTAGGCGAGGTTGGTGGACTTGAAACAGAGAGTGAAGATTGCGAGTCACACCTTGGTGTAGTAGCCTTCTCTCCTTTCTGTTCCTGAGGGATAATATTCTCTTCCTGGGCATCCATTCTAGGTTGTTCAAGATTCTCCTGATAGCCACTGTCATACCCGCTCTGCATATTTGGTTCACCTTTTCTTGGTGCATGCTGGTACCTCATCTCACTATTCGGAAAAGCCGAAGAACCAGAGTGTTCAATCTCAGCTCTGAAGGTAATTTTGTGCATAGAAGACAGAGATGGAGGTGGAAGAACACGAGGCTGTCTCATGGAATGCCTTGACCTCCCAAAGGAAGAAAACCCATCAGCCTCGGAATTCTGATATAGTCTTTCTGTATAAGAAGCATGAGGACTACCACGAGAACGACCTTGTCCCCATCCCATGTCACCAAACTTTTCGGCCGAATTATCATGAAATTCAGGATCAATATCAAAGTTCCTGCTGTAATGATCTCTGTCCCCAGCAAGGTTCCACCTGTGCCCTCTCAGATGAGGGAAATCCTCTACAATGTGAGGCTCTGCGATCCCTCCTTTAGAAGACATCCTAGCAGGCATGATTCCAGGACCTCCATAGAACTCTTTACGAGGAAATGCTCTCCCAGCACCAATTGCATCTCGCCTTGGACTACGGTAACCATTCTCCTGATCCTGTAGGAGGAAGGTTGAGCCATTCCCACTCTCAAACACATCCCTCCTCCACGGACTTGCAGGCTTTCCTCTGTCCAGAAAGGCAGAATTTCCGTCTCTAGAAAAATGAGCCCCAGAACCCATCTCAAAGGATCTATTCAGACTGGAGGAATCAGAAGATGCAGAATTAGTGATCCTTTCCACCATTCTCTCACCATCTTCCCAATCTCCCACATCTGCTACCTTAGGGACATCTTTCTCTTTAACCGCTCCCTGCATTCTTTCGTCACCAACAGCGGCAGGAAACTTATCGTCCTTCACCACTTCAGCCTGCCTCCTTGCAATCCTTGCCTCCAACTCCAAAAGCTTTTGTCTAGCAGACTCTTTCCTCCTCTCTTCCTCCAGAAGAATCCTCCGTCTTTCCTCTTCTCTAGCCATCTTCTGCTCTTCAGCCCTTCGCACAGCCTCCAAGCGCTCCTGTTCTGCTCTCCAAGCAGCCTCTCTTGCTTCTTCTTCGAGTCTTCTTCGCCGTTCTTCTTCTTCCCGTACCAACCGCTCTCTCTCCTCCTCTTCTTTCCGAGCAAGCTCCAAGGCTCTTGTCTGTTCTTCAACAACCCGCTGCCTCTCCTGCTCCTGGATCTTTTGAACTCTCTCAAGCTCAGCCTCAAAAGATTCCCTAACAGGGTCATGGAAATTCACTTGTTTTAGCACATCTTTCTTCCTCTTGAACACCCCAATAAGACCCCCAGTTAAAGGATCCCTTCCGTCAAAACCAGGACCACTGCCAAAATCTTTCAGGAAAGGATCTTCTAGATACGATTTTCCACTGTTTGAACGTTTTTCTCTACCAAAATTTAGTATCGGATCATTCACAGAAAGACCTTTACTCCCCAAAGAAAATGATGCTTTTGGCATTAAGCTACGATTGGAGAGATCACCACCATATCGGTCCCGTGTATTCTGTTCAGCTCCTCTGGCACTAAATGACTCCACCATATGGTTTCCATTCTGTCTGCCTGCTTGTCCATAACCTGAATCCCTCCTCGCAAACCTAGAATCCTGAGTTCTCATGACTCCACTGCTAAAACCATCCCAAGCATTGTCTCCAAAAGGTGACTTACTATACTTATTCTCCTTATTCGTTTCCCTATTCAGACTGAAAGGCCTTGAACCTACACCATTGCTGTCAATGCCAATTTCTTGGGCACTAAATCTATCTTTCACGAGTGAGGAAGCTCTCCACGAGCTTCCATCTCGTCCTTCTCTACTAGGGATTCTTACATCTCTGCTGTAAGGGTCCCCTCTGAGGACTTCCCTGGAAGAAATTTTCCGGGCTTCGTCATCTCGTAGACCACTCCCATCAGAAGGCTCATTAACTGATGAGCGAGACAGCATACCACCCCTAGGAATATCAAATTCTCTATCGCGAAGAGCTTCGCTTTTCAAGTATCCACTATCTCGTTCTCGAGCTGGGAGACCATGTCCTGTGTCACGCTCATCATCCGCCCAATCAGATGTGTGGTTCAGCCGGACAAGAGGCAATGGACCTGGAAAGTACCCATCCTGCTTCCGTGATTGCTCCCTTGTTCTAGAACTACCCGACTCGTGATGCACACCCCCGTTCTCATCCGAGCCATTGCCAACAGTGAGGCGGAAGGAGTTAACCTGTGGGCGCATGTGAAAGGTCGGCTTTGAATACAAATTGTCTATCTGCTCATCCAACATTTCCTCACTTGCTTTCTGCTTCTGCTTCTGATGCAAAATATCCTTCTGCTTCTGAGCAGGCCCAGATGTGGTAGGCAAGGAAGCTTGTAAGGAAGGGAAGTCTTCACCTCTTAAAACCACAGCTTTCTCCACAGGTGCAAAAGTACGAGCCGAAGCAGCTACCGGTGCCCCGACCGTACCCGATCGAGCAGAGGGCGGCATATAAACACTGCTCCCTCTTGCTCCACCATCCGATGAATACAAAACCGGATCACTACCATCAACCCTCTGGGTCTCACCTCCTGATCTTCCAAACAAAGGGCGATCATCACCAATGTCTTTCTCTTGCAAGGCCGAAGGACCCGGCTTTGTCCAGCCCATACCAGAAGAAGTAGGTCTAGATCCAGCACCAGAACTCCCTGCGCCAGCTGAACCACCCCCCGATGATGACGAATCAAAACGCTCATGCTCCTTCCTTAAAGAAGGCAAATTCAAGGGGGGCGGAACCGAAAGCTTGGGTCCACTCTTCTGCACACCCACAATCGAACTACGGTGCCGCGAAAGAACCAACATCCCACCGCTGCCTCCATGACCACCAGGCCGGATTCGGTTTGCACCTGCATTTCCTAAAGAGCTCGGAGGCTGCCCGTATGACTTATTGAGGTTCACGGAAACGAACTTGCTCCCGACACCGGGATTGGCCATCTCAGTCCCAGACCCAAACCTTCGTCCCCTCCAATGGATACAAAGCTCGACCAAAGCATCAAACCCTAACCTTCAATTTCTTCTCCAAGACTCCAAAAAAAAAAAAAATGTCCAGAATCCGCTCAATAGATTTATTTAAAAAAACAAGGATCAAACTCAAACCCTAGAAAATCCAATCGTCCAACCCCGATCAAAGAATCCCTAAACTCGATCACAAAAGATGAAATCAAAGAAAACGAACAGCTATGAGAATTTTCAAGAAAAATCAATCTCTTACTTCTCGATTGAATTTCAGAGAGCGAAAGATGTATAGAAGAAAGAAGAAGAAGAAGACGATCGAGGGGGTGTAGGCTAAGATGCTTACCTCCTCCGTCGACGTACGGTATGTCGTGCAGCGGTGTCTATCCTGCGCCGTGGAGAGGCGAAAACGAGAAGCCCTAACCAGTAGAGAAGAGAGAGGGGAAGCGAGGGTGGGGTGACGATGGAATCAAAGGAACTCTGTAGTATGTTTATGTACTAAGAGGGGGTTTGTTGTTTTTTTGTTGCGTTTTTGTTACTTTAGCTTTCTTAAAATGCATTCGTAGGAGAGAAGATATCTTACTAGACTTTTATTAAGGTTTTTTTCTGGATTAAAATGAAGGGTCGTGATGTGAGATCGTATACCTGACGCTTTTTGTCGTCAGCTAGCACCATTTTTGTTACTCACCTCTGCTATCTGAGCCCACTTACCGCATGGATGTTTAGCCCACCCCTTGATAGACATTCATACCAAAAATCATCTGGTTTGATGATTTTTAGTCGTTGTCTTTAGTACTCAAAAATAATAGTTGAATCCAACTGCTAGAATCACTTATTAAAGAATTCTAAAATTTAATGGCTGGAGATTACCAATCAGGGTGATTTTTGTGTGTGTATGTCTACCAAGGGTGGGCTAAACATTCATTGCGGTCAGTGTGCCCAGAAGCCATCGGTGACCTAAAATGAAATCCGACCAATAATGAAATCCGACGGATAATAAAATTCTAGTAAAGGTAGTGGTGCCTTACTACCTAAGTTTCATATTTTATGGAAAATGATAGTGTCGTCCGAATATCGTCTCTAGGTCACAGACACTTTGATGGCAATATGAGCCACGTGGTACACTCTTAGAGTACTCTGACCGTATGGATGTTTGGCCAATCCCTAGCTAGAACCTACAGACCAAACCTCAGCCTGATTAGCGATTTCTAGGCGTTGGATTTCTTTAGCAATGGGAAATTGAGCATTATTGACCATTATTTGAGGTACAAAGATCCAAAGGTTTGAAATCACTAATCAAGCTGATTTTTGGTTTGTAGATCCACCAAGGGATTGGAAAAACAGCCATACGGTCAGAGTCCTCTAAAAGTATGCCACGTGGCTCATATTGTGCGATGTCATCAAAATTTTACTCAGACTGTTACATGGTTAGAGCGCTCTTTAGGGGACACCCTTGCACTGAAATCAACCCAATCGAATGATCATAAACCAATTGATTTATGAACTTGTAGGGTCCATCCAATGGGAGATGAAGGTTAATAGATGGTACTTAAGGTCTCCCGAAAGTGGCCATCTGAATAAAAAGATAAATAATTATTATATTTAAATAAGACAAATGTATAGGTGGCGATTTTTTATTAGTCCTTTATCTATATTTGGATGCAAGGACCCTCCATCAAACATTTTTTTTCACTGAATGGTGGGTCAAACATAGGGCTGTTTGGGTGTCAATTCTCATAGAGGAATAAAATGGTTACTCGATTAGTCCCAATCTGATTATCCCATTCTGGGACTTCCTGTTTTTAGTATCAAAACCGGTACCAATAGGATCCGGAAATTATGAATGTAATTAGATTTTGATCTCAAGTAGACTGATATCTCAACTGACACCAGTTTCTCCTTTAGTGCCATTGATGGATCATGGAACTAATAAGACATGTATAGTAGTAGAGTCTAGTTGTGAGTGTATCTGGACCAAAATTGACTTGTTGATAGCCCTACCCACCTCAAAGGCACTTCTTCACTTTTAGGGTTTGTTTGGAAATCCAAAAAATGGGGCCAGCAACAAAAGTTAGTCTAGGTCCAATTGTTCTGACCTGTGTATTGGGCCCACTTTTAACCGGGACTAGAGTTGGCTTTTTTTGGAGAAGAGATTATAAAAGGGTACGTCTACGGACGCCCACCTCTTTAAAGCTGGGCATACACATCCCAGACAAAAAAAAACTGTACCACAAAACACCCCCTACTGTTTAGGCACCCACACTTCTAGGCCCCCTTCATAGAGAGAGAGAGAGAGAGGAGACGAAGGAGAAGGGGTGGGGTGGGTGCCCAAACTGTAGGGGGCATTTTTGTCCCACGTTGGTGCCCAACTGAAAGAACCGGTAGAGCTACCCATTACAAAATTGAACAACCTCTTCCATTGTTGAATTGGGCTAGGAATGAGATAGGACTGGGCTAGGCGCTGAAAACATGAAGTTTCCAAACAGACCCTTATGTGGGGAATGCTGTATAACAGAAAGTAACTCTTGAGTCTTGACACTTGACGATGATTAGGAAATATTTTTTTTTGCTAAAGATGCTCTTACTGTGGGTCAATTAAAAACATGCCACGCACACATCAAAAAGTAACTTGATTCGAGTTAACTTCTTCAAACCTGAGTTAACTATACTTTTTGGTATACACGGGGCATGTTTTTATTCGACCCACATTGCCGCAACAAAAATGCCACATACGCATAAAAAAGTAACTTGACTCAAGTTAACTTCAGCAAACCTGAGTTAAGTATGCTTTTTTTTTTGGTATACAGGTGCATGTTTTTGTTCTACCCACAATGCCCCCAACGCCCAAAAATGAGAGAAACTTCTATCACGGGGATCTCACAGATGCTTCTGTCACAATGCAAAACACAGGCCACGCGGCACACTCTTAGTGGACGTTGACCGTATGGATGTTTGGCCATTCCCTCGTTGGACCTATAAACAAAAAAATCAGCCTGATTAGTGATTTACAACCTTTGGATCTTTGCACCCAAATAATGCTCGAATTCTTACCGTTAAAATCAGGCTGATTTTTGGTTTAGAGTTCCACCGAGGGACTGGCCAAACATCCATACGGTCAGTGTCCACTAAGAGTGTGCCACGTGTCATGTGTTTTGCATGTATCTGTCACACAAAAAAAAACTCACAACGCTGTGAAACGACATCATGACAACTTGCTTTTGACTTTTTGGTGTACGTGCAGAGAACTCATTGGCTTGTGATTGTGTGATTTACAATTTCGTGTGATAGAAGTTTTACTCGATTTAAACGAGGGGACTACAAAATAAGTGTCCAGCTTGCCGGATTCGAACCAGCGACCTAAGGATGACAGCGACCAACTACAGTCCTCCGCTCTACCAACTGAGCTAAAGCTGGATTCTTGTTATGAGTTCCAAAATAAATACTATTCATATTAGGATTATCCCATTAGCACAAAGGTTATTAGTAATCCGAACTTTTGACTTATTGATCGACAGCATGATCAATGGGCGCTTATGCAAATTGAATGGCCAGCATCATTGGATCAACAGCCACCTATTGGTTGGGTTATAGCAAGGTTTAAAAGGGACGTTATAATGGACTGGGAGCGTTACCATTTTTCCGTTACAACAAATTGTAACATTCAGGGGGCAAAAATGGAAAATAACGAGAGAAAAAATGGAAATAATGGCGCTGAAATTCAAATTTTCAAAAATGAAAATAACGGAAAAAAAGGGGAAATAACCGAAATAACGGCCTTTTTACCACAAAATTTCCCAGAAAATAATGTCTATTATTTTTAACGCGTTTTAATAGTACATAGCATAACGGGGGATGTCCGAATCCATTATAACAGCCATTATTTTCGTTATAACGGCTGTTATTTTCGTTATAACAGCCGTTATTTAAACCATGGGTTATAGTTCAAGACTCTTAACAGATGATCCTAACGGACCAAATCATCCGGGAACTTGACCCTTTTCTTTCCCACCCCTCTGTAGGTAAGCTGGGATCGAGGAGAAATTTAGCTGCAAAAATCGCTGCTCACATGTCAAAGAAAACAAATAATAAATTCAACTAACCCAAGTTTTTCTCTTTTCATGTTGCAAATTAATCGATTCTTGCTGCTAATCATTAGCAGCAAAAACTCTTGGGAGCGAATTCACAACCTCATGGTTGCGGACCGGCCGTGCAGAAAGTATGAGCTATGGGCTCGAACCCTTGACTAACAACATTCAATTGGTGCACCTTTCGATATTTAGTCCCACAACCACTACTGTTAAGCAACCACTAGCATCCAAGAGCAACAGCATTCATGGCTGGACCAATTTCACATCTCATTTGGAACATCCTGTAAACAATTTTTATGCAGAGAAAAGGATTCAACTACAGATAAATGATTTATTGGATCAAATTGACCTAAAAAATGCGGCCTCAAGAGAAACAAATACGTATATTTTCATTTTAGCCAAAGCACATTGATGAATTCCCATGCAAAGCATTGCAGCTGATGATAAAGTTCAAGTTCTAAAATAAATAGCTGTTCAATCTTATCTTGATTACTTGTAAAAACAAAATTCGATATGGCTGATGGCTCAAGAAGTGAACTCTAAACTGAAACACCCAGAAAACCAACTTCTCGGATGCACAATGTGAAGAGTACAAGGACTATTGTGAGGGATCACTGTTTATAATGATCTAGAAAATAACCCAATTAAGGTAACCAAACGTAGGACTTTCCAAATTCTTTTCCTCACAATGCATCTCGAGCGGCTATCCGGCACGTGATGGCATCTGCAATCGAGGATATCCCTAGTTCCACGCCAGATATTTTGTAGTGCTGAAGAAGATAGAACAATTAGGTACTAGCAGATAAAATAAGCAGAGGAAGAAGGAAAAGAAGAGAAGAAAAAAAAAAGCAATGCTGGTTTGAAACTTTCATGAACCTTCTGAATCTGGGCTTTGTTTGCTCTCTCTTCCAACTCCTCCAAGTCAATCTCTTTCCCATCGATAAGATTCTCTATGGCTTTCATCTAGTAGAATACCAAAATCTTCGTCAATGTGATAGCAACTTCTTTTGCTAGATAAACTGAGTGTATATAAAGTTCAACGAAACACTAGTAATTCATGAAATGACAAAATGATCTCACCTCATCAAGAGAAGCACCAAAACGAGCAGCAAGAACATAGGTGACGTTATCAGAGATGCCGCATCTTTTCAAGGATTCTGTAATCTAGAAGAATTGGAGCTCAAAAGTTAACTATTTTAGTAGAAAGGAAAATTCAAGATATAAACCACAGTAAATAAAATAGTGCAAGCTGGATACATGCTTAGATCCCGAGTAGTTGTAGACGAGCTCAGAGTGAAGAGTGCGTGTTGTCAGTGACTCCCTTGATTTGGCTAGAAGAGTCTTATGTGCAGCTGCTAGAACAGGGAAAACATCTGGTATCTGTCTCAATTGTTGATAGAAGTAATATCAGAAAAGCCTTCACAAAGTGTGGCCCAGGTGAAAAAGAAACAAACCCAGATGATGTTGATGCTGACAAATATGTGGCAAGCAAAAGTAGTTAAGGAATCTTACAAGTGATGCATTGAGAAATGCTACTTCTGGTTCTAGTGTTCCAGCTTGCATGGAAATCAGAAGTTCCCTGCCAGATAATAAAATTTATCAGCCACCTAAATCCCCTTTCCTCAAAGATTATTTAAAATGGCTCGTAATATACCAAAGGGACCTAACAATTCTGATAATCGATTATTGGGCTGATAATCAGCATATCGGCTCCATAACTGATAATCGACACCAATAAATGTGTTTGGTGAGAACAGACATAAACCATTTTTTTCACAATGATAAATCACTCTCTCTTTAAAACCATAAACAAAAAAAACCTACTCATATAATGATTATAGATTTCTCTCTCTTTCTCTCCCCTTCTTCTTCATCATGATTCATGACCACCACCTTTGTCATTAGTGCTCCCATTCACCGCTGCGGGCATGAAGTGGGGTGGGTCAAACCCAAAATCCGACCAGATTCAAATCCGTATTTACCGAGTTTAGATCGTTGAAATACGATCAAAAAGGAAATGGGTAGGATATGGATCCATGTAAGACAATCCGATTCGGTTTTGGGTCGGATTCAGATCTTGGTGTTAGTTACTTGAATCGAGTCGAATGCTGGGTTTGGGAGTTGGATCCTTTCTAAAATGTCATTTTGTAGTGGATCCAATTTGTATCCAACCCATGTTCAAAATATGAGTCGGATCCATATACTCCCATATGGATCATGGTTCGAATGCAGATACTGTGTCATGGACCTAAGTCGAATCCAAATTCGAATATATATCATTATATTAAAATTTGAAATTGGATCTGAATCTACCCTAGATCCAACCCATATCCAAATCTAGATATGGATTATGACATTTAAAGTCGCATTTGAATCCAGCCAAGATCTGAATCCGCATATGAATCGTGATATTAAATGTCAAATTTGGATCTGGGTCTACCATAGATCCGACCCAAATCCAAATCTAAGATACGGATCATGATATTTAAAGTTGAATTTGGATCCTAATCTATCATAGATCCGACTTGAATCCAAATCTAAGATATAGATCATGAAATTTAAAGTCAATTTGAATCCGGATCTATAAATCTGAGTCGAACCAACTCCGAATATGGCCCATAATATTAAAAATAGAGTTACATAGATGTTTGGTAATTTTCTTTTTAGAAATGCTTTTGCCATAAAAAGTTTTTGGTGGAATTGACTGAGAAGCCATTTTACCATAATTGTTACCAAACAGGCCCAAACCTGTTGTAGGTTAATAAAAAGATTCATGCATAAAATTAGTGAGACAAATATAAAAAACGCTAAATATTCTAAAATTGAGTGAAGTCTAAGATAAAATAATCTTGTCATATTAACATTATTCATAAACAGATGGCTTGCCCACCCCCCACCCAAATCCCATTAGGAGGCTTTCTTTGCCCTCCACCCAAGCTGTGCAGGAAAGGCCCAAAGCCAATCCCAGGTGTTGGATGATTAGGTTTTTTCAACTGGACAGGATGCAAACAAGTTGAATTATTATTTATTTCTATTTTAAATTTATGCAATAATAACTGATAATTCATTATTTACAGTTACTTGCAGTGATCTTCTATTGTTGAAAACAAGTCCAGGTTTGATCACTACATGGAGGACATATTAAATTATAGCATTAGACAGTAAGAGAAGCTAAATGAACCCTTGACGTAGAGACCACTAAAACAATTGCAAAATGACAGACACCATTTTAATTCAAATACCACTTTGCAGAAAAGCTATAGCTGAAAAGGCATGGTTTATAATTCCCAATGGAGCAAAAACAAAACCTGATTGAGGGGATGTTTCCAAGTATCTTTAACAAAATAAGATGAAGTAAAGAAGAAAGAAAAATAAAAATTGATGAGAAAATTTCAAAAGCTGAAGAGAGTTTCTGCTACCAGTACAATAAGCAGATCAGTAAAAAATATATTCATTTGAATATAGTGACAAAGAGATGACGAAATCATGGATACCTAAGGCAGCTTAGTAGATTTTTCCGATTTTAAGAATTTCCATTTTGCTAGTTAGCATAATTGTGTTCAAAGATAATGACAGCATGAGTAAGGAGGGCACTTAGGGAATAACAACCCTGATGCGCAATGAATGCTGAAGATCTCCTTGTATAGCCTAATATATGAATTTCAATTCAGAGATTGCAAGCAATGGCTTCTGCTAATTTCAGGCCCATGGAGAGCACTCTATTCTCCAACTCTGCCTCTCTATCCCAAGTATCTTTGATATTTCTGAAAATCTAGTGATATTTTCTGAGATTTTGAAAAAGATGATAGATAGGTTAATTTATTGCAAGAAATTAAGATTCTCAGATAAATTTAAAGTTTTATTTTCCAGCATAATCTCAAAATTAATGAGATTTTCACAAGATTTTGATGTTTATAAACCAAAAAATAAAAGAAAATAATAAAATTTTATAGTTCTCAATATATATTTCGTACTTTCAAAGTTTTTTACCAAATTTTTCCCAAAAAAAAAAGCTTGAAAAAAATAAGTTTAAAATCTACCAAACTTGCACCCTATAGAACTAATCCTAAGAACGAGATTGTAAACACTCCCTAATCAATTCTCTGAAGAAGCTGCAAAAAAGATGAAGTACACGTCCATCATGCTGGTAGCCAACAAACAATGGGAGCCACTACCAAAGATATTTGTAAGAGCTATTTTGACATAATAAATAAGTATCTTCTGGCCCAAAAACAGAGATCCAAATAGGCCCTAAGCATAATAGAGAAATTTAAAATTTTGAAGCAAAATGCACAGAAAGGAGCATTTGGGGCTAAGTTTTTTTTTATTTCAAAGGTGAAACTAATGCTCCCTAAGAACTCCTGTAAGCATCGCGAGGCAACTTCATCATAACTCACAAGGTCCATCAAAGACTCCATTTTGAAGCTGTAGTTTTTTTTCCATTATTTACACAAGAAGCTCTGATATTTTTCACTAATCCTTCTACGCTTACAGATATTATAAGAAAACTCTGTTTGATTCTAAAAGCAATCCAGAGAGGGAGATAGAGAGAGTACTTGGAGTTGGTGACGTCAGTGAAAAGGGCGACACAGAGAGAGCTTCCATCGACTTCGAATACCTTCATGGCTGTTCCTTGATTTCTCAGCTTCTTCTCCTCAAATTTTCCTTTGTTTTTAGTGGGAAAGAAGCTAGGGTTTCTCCCGCCCTTCCGAAAAAGTGTGGCCCTAAAACGTAGGACCCACTAAGTACCCGACCTAATCTTCGCTAACGGAATTTTTTGCTTTCCCAAACAGGTCCAAAGATTACCGTTGTGTCCGTTAAAACATCAGCCACATCTGTTAAAAAAAGGGTCGAAATATTTTTTTTTATTTTTAAAATAACTTTGATATTGGTAAAATAACAAATAAGTGAGAAAATAATGGCAATTTAAATGTTAATCCCGTTTTTCAGTTTTGGCAGTTTATTTCTAAATAATGTAACAGGGTTGAGGCATTACTGGCTATTTAAAAGTTAAGCCCATTTTTTCAGTTTTGGGCGTTATTTTCTAAATAATGTAACGGGATTGAGGCATCATTACCATTATAACGACCGTTGCAACCAGTGGTGGGGCCAGGGGGAGCAGGCCCCCCTGAACTTTGAAAATTCATTAATTTTTTTTCTTTACAAAAACACCGTAATTTAGTCGTGTGCCTGTGTGCCGCCTTGCCTTGCCTCCCCTGGAACAAAATCCAGGCTCCTCCACTGGTTGCAACTGTTTTTCTGAGGATCAGACCCCTAGGTCGTTACTATTGGATGGATCGTAAAGCCTGGAGATGTGCACCATTTCCAATTTCAAATCTGGAATTCTGAATACCATAGGGCTGGGACTGGGGATCCGATGATCACAACCAACAGTGAAGACCCCCAAGAACACAGACCCACAAACAATTTCAAGCACCAGATAGAAGTTCCCTCGTAAAGAACCCTCTGGTCTTTCATTTATGCGAAAATTCAAACAAACTCAAACATCATACATGGGAGAAGTTTCTTCCAAATTGCAAGCATATACAAATACAGTAAAACTTATTACCAATTCCTTCCCACCCAACAAACTTAACTTCCTCCCCACCAACCATCACCCCATAAACTCCCCATGGATCAAATCTATAAATAAATCAGCTTATCGTACATGCAGTTCTCACTTGCCTATACAATACAGACAATTCCGAAAAGAGACGTGGAAGCACAACAACAACAACAACAACAACATGCATGAATGCACACAGATGGAAAGTTGTGTGGTGGACTTTCATGCCTCCGTCTTCTTTCTCGTCAAAAACATTACGATACGTGGCAACAGTGATTTCTTCTTCTTCCTCACCACCTTCACTTCTGGGGAAGAAACAGATTGTACGTTCTTTTCGGGCATAAACACCTTGGGACTTGACACAGGCTGGACAGGAACAGTAGCAACTGGTTCCCTATTGAAGCTCTTTGGTTCTTTTCTCTCCTCAAAGCTCCTCTGTGGGCTTCTAGAAGGGTTTACTACCCCATGACCAGTATCACTGGCTTTCCGTCGCTGCACATGTTCAGCCCTCCACTTCCTCAACTCCTGTTCTACACCTAGCTTCCCTTCTTTCGCCTTCTCGGCTCTCTCCATTGCGACTCTCAACGCTTCCTTCCTTGCAGCCATCTCCTTATTCACTTCTTCTAATTTCTCCAAGCTTCTCAGTTCGGACTCCTTAGCGACTTCAATTTGGGAGATGGCAGCTGCCACCTTCATGTTCACCTGCTCCTCGGCCTCATGGGCCCGCTTGCTGAGTGCGTAATATTCCTCTAAAGAAAGTGTCACTCCAGCAGGTGCGTCCTCGCCATCTGTGCTTGCAGCTGATTCACTCTCCTGCAATGCCTTAACGGCTGCTAGTGCCAACCTCTCCGATGCTCTGGCAGCCTCTATCTCCTTTTGAGCTGCATGTAGTCTGCTCTCCATGGTACTTGCACCGGCCTTGGCTTGCTCTACTTCTTCCTTTGTCTTCCGCAGCTCTTCACGGGCCAATTGAGCAAGTGACTTGGCCTGATCTGCTTCTTGAGCTGCTTGCTGTAGTTGCCTTGGCAGTTCAACCATCTTCTCTCTGGCTTCCTTCTCCTTCATCTGAACTACTGCTACTTCAGATTTAGTCCTGCTCACTTCGGCTTCAAGAGATGCAACTGCTACTGATGCCATTCCTTCTCTCTGTCTCATGGTGGCAAGTGCGGATTTTTCTCTTTCAAGCTCCGATTTTAGTGAAATGGCCGCAACCTTCAAACAATTTACTTCTGCTGTTGCCTTCTCGATGTTGAGCCTCACTTCTTCAAGCTCCTTCTTGACTGAAGCAACTGCTGCTTGTAAATCTGTATGGCTCTTCTGCTTTGGTTCTTCTAGCTCTCCTTTCAAGTTCCCTTCTTCTTCCCCACTTTCCTGGTTCACTTTGGCTTCCATGTAGGCTGCTAATTCAGCTTTTAGATTAACTAACAAGGCCGATGCAGTTTCTAGTTTCAACTTGAGATCCTTTGCCGACAGAAGTTGCTGGTTCAGCTTCTGTAGCTCCTCTTCTGCCTGCTTTAGTTCCTTATCCCAATAGAGAGAATCTTGCTCTCTGGCCAAAGCTGCTCCTATTCTTTGCTCCTCTGCCTCAAGATGTGCAGCATGTGCAGATTCTAGTGATTCTTTTGTCGCAATCAGCTCGAGAGTCAGTTCCTCCACTATCTTCTCAACTTCCTTGGATGCAGAAACAGCTTCTCTGGCTCTCTTCACAGCCATGTCCTTCTCTGCAACTACAGAAGAATACTCCATTTGCATCTTTTCCAACTCATCTTTCACAGATTTCAGTTCTTTGACCGCAGAAGCATGCCTGGCTTTTGCAACCTCAAGTTGTGCCTTGGCAGCAACACTTGCTTCATCGGCAATCCCTTGCTCCATCTCTTCCACTCTTAGCTTGGCGAGTTCAGAGTCCTGTTTTGCCTGGTCCTCTTCGGTATGTGCTCTCTCCAGGTTCAACTTTAGTTCTTCTATAAGTCTCTTTGTACTGTCCAGCTCTTTCAGTACTTGGGCCTTTGCATATTCAGCGGCCTCTGACTGTTTTTTATACTCGGGAATCTCTTCCTGTGCCTTCTCAAATTCACGTTCTATGTGCTTGCGCCTCTGCACAAGCCAAAGAAGTAAGTTCAAAGTACCTTCCATTAGAGATGGAGAGATAACAGATATTTGAATGGAAGTAAGGAAAATGCGTTATAGAAGAAAACAATAACTTTATGCAATGCGTGGTTGATATTGGAGACAAAATTCAATTACAATTCTCATTCTAATTTGGACACTTGGTGGTAATATAATTCCTGCTTAGACCAGATCTGCAAAAATGGATTTGGTTTAGTATTACTTAGAGAGAAGCCAACTTCAGTGCAGATACTTGTGCCAACCGGGCATGTTCTTTAACTCTAGGGGATTGTCAATGGTGGGGTCATAGACCTACCTTTTTGGATAGTATGGAGGACCCTGATAAGTCATATTTTAGATTTGTTCATTGAGTCCTTGGAGGCGAGATATGCACATGATTGATGGTAGTGGGGGTGCCAACATGGTTGGGAATCGGGATGCTTGCTATCATAGTGATGCAGTTCCTCGTCCTTCCCTTGATATTGTAACTGTTATTCCTTTTTCTTTTTAATTAAATTTCTTGATTAGCAAAAAAAAAAAAAAGATCTGCAAAAGCGGTACAGCCTACAGGTTTTGTAATGGTTTGACATAACAAATAAAGCTTGCTAAGGTTTTGCTCCAAAAAAAGGTAAGAATGAGAAGCAACTGAGGAAAAAAAAAAGAGGAAAGGAGAGAAATGAAAAAGGAACATGAATTTGTATGAATAGAAATATATATATATATATATATATATATATATATATATTTTTTTGATAAGTAATGAATAGAAATATCTAGAGCTTGTTATCTTTCTTTTTTCTATTAAAAATGAAATAAGGAATGAACCATTGGACTAATTGGAGAAGAAACATGAGACAATCTAAATGGCTTGATCTTTTTAGAGACCAATGAAGACTTTGTGAGGAAAAGGCTACAAACCCTAAGCCACTATGATTGAAGTTAAAATGTCAGTTGGGAAAAAGAAAACAATATTGCTAATCATAGAGAAACATCTACCTCCACAGTCTGAATTTTATGGGCTTTCCAATCTACGATTCCTCCAAATTTGGTAACCGCCTCTTTAACCGACTCAAAAGGTGCTGCAGTATCAACCAGTGCTCTGTTTACATCAACCTGTTTTACATATTTCGAAGGATCAATGAGTTCTGGTGCTTTATTGGGTGTGCTTGCAAGCTCCATTTGGTGCTGAATGAGCTCATCAGAACGCACCATGTTGGGGAGGTGTTCTTCAGAGGACCTTACTTCACTGGAGTTATTAGAAGGCATTACATCATTGACCCGAATATCAGCAATGCTAACAGAACCACTGTCCTCGAGTTGCTGTGGAGTATCACTCAGCTGTGCTTTTGAGGATTCCAATGAATGAAGTGATGGAATATTATGGTCTTCTAAGGACCCTGCTACAATTTCTTCAACTCTGGGCTCCAATTTCTCTGCATTCGTTGTTGGCAGAAGTGGATTCTGCCCCAGTGCCGGACCATCAGAAACATCTGGTACATCTGCTATTTTAGAATCTTCCATCACTTTGCTCTGATGTTCAGGCTCTAATTTTTCATCAACAGTAAAGGGACTAGAAGATTCTGAATTAACGTGAGCACCATCTTGAGAAGATAATGAAGCAGGTGGAGAGGATTCTTCTTCAGACACTGCTCCAATTTCTTCAACTCTGGGCTCCAATTTCCCTGCATTCGTTGTTGGCAGAAGTGCATTCTTGCCCAGTGCCGGACCATCAGAAACATCTGGTACATCTGCTATTTTAGAATCTTCTATCGCTTTGCTCTGATGTCCGGGCTCTAATTTTTCATCAACAGTAATGGGACTAGAAGATTCTGAATTAATGTGAGCACCATTTTGAGAAGATAATGAAGCAGGTGGACAGGATTCAGGAGGAGAATTTCCTTCAGCATTCGTCATTTCCTCCATCCCACCTCAAGTAGGGGTGTACTGAGAAGTCCCAAGTGGTTCTCTGGAACAAAAAAATACAAAATGACAGCATGGAAGTTAGTATATTGTGAGTAATGAACTCCAAAAGGCCTCTTTTTACAACTCAAAAAAGTGTTCATTTCCACACGCAAAAGAAAAATGTAATTTGGGGATTCTAGTTCATTTCTTTGAGAAGAAAAAGTTTAATGGAAGCATCCTACTGATTTCACCATCACCGGAGTAAAATGTAGCAAGATAAAAAGAAATAGGACAATAAACCTTATTTGGTGCCAAATGGAAGGAATTTAAAAAGGGAAAATTGATTGGAGAACTAAGTCCCACAGAGAGGTAAAAGCTGCTTGGTATCTAAATTTATCATAAATATTATGCATGACTGCATGGTGTTCAAAATGAGAAAACTCTCAAGCATCCCCTTGAGCTAAAGAACCACATCATTCATATCACAAATATATGCAAGTGCAGTCACAAGACTCACATCACAACCATGGAGGCAAGAACAAGTTGAGCCAAAAAAGTGTTCAGCCCTAGTTGCACTAAGTGGGAGCAAGTGTGAGAGCGAGGAAGCAGCTGTTGCAAACAAGGCTTAGTTTCTTTTTTTTTAAGAAAGTGGGAGTGGGAGTGGGAGCGGGAGTGAGATTCCACAGCGGGGGTGGAGGCAGGAGCGGCACTAGGGTAGAAGGTTCCTGCAACTAAGATTCAGCCACCAATATTCAATATGGAGAATGGGGTATCTGCAACGGAGTAATGCAAGTGCAGAATTGGACAACAAGGCAAAGGAGTATAATAGTAAGGAATGTCAAGCAAGTTTAACGATGGGACAATGTTTCAATTAGAAAACAAATAGGTAAAGAGAAAGCTCAAAAGCAGATAGGCTGTATGACCTGAAGTGCTAAATCTAAGAAATCTGCCAAAGAGAGACCCAGGTCCTGTTGGGTGTGCTGTCTATGGTGGAGCCATGTAGAACTAGGGATCAGAATTCAGAAAGACTGTTGCATACTTTTGTGTTATATTACTACTGTGTAGTAGAGCGATAAATTAGTGATTAAATTTCATGATAGTGTTACTTCCTCTTACTTGAGGACATTCTTGGGTGAGCAGATCAAAACTCTAGCATACGTGCATGGTTCTTGGGTATGATATACTCATAAGAGGCATTATCCGTATCACTGTCTGTTGGAAAGTTGCGTTTCTTGCAGACAGAGAGATACCAAATCACAAATGAGGTGTTCTAAAATGCAAATTCATTAGCCTACTTGTATTTATAGAGGTTAGGGTACTTTCATCATTACGTGCAAAAGCTACAAGTAGTTTTGTAAGGTTTGGATGTTTCAAGGGGTTATTTCCTGAAAAAAAAAACATAGAAAGAGTAGGGATGTATGAGGGTCCAGGAGTACTTTACCAGATCATGTGCCCTCCACTTGTCTACATGGAGAAAGAGAAATTTAAGCTTCCTAAGCTCATGCAAAAAAATTAATATAAACTAAAAAATAAAACATCGAAGAGAAAGTATGGTTCACATGTTCCTCTACTCAGTCCAAGGAAATGGTTGCAGTCCAATTCCAAAACATGTTCTCTAGTCCAAGAGGCACATTGCATTCCAACGTCTCTCCTCCATAGATAACCAATATAAACTCTTAAAAACAGAGTAGGAGACCAAATTAAGTTTAAATCATTTGGCTTCATTATCTATGCTAGATTCCAAACTGATCTTCTACCCATCTGATTTCCCTGTTGACCTTTCAACCATAGTCAATGAGGATGCTAGCGGTTGCTTGTATGCTTGTTTGTACTCTTTAGGTTATCTAATATAGTTGGTACGGATCCTGCCTAACCCCATCTTGCCCACCAAAACAAATGAAGCTTAAATCAAATCCAAGTTGAAATGTATTAGTCAAATTGGGCTTGACCCCTAGCTGAATTTGTTGACGTACTGCACTGCAACCATAAGATCATGTGTTCCTTCCCCACTTACCCACCAAACAAGAGAGAGAGAGAGAGGTCTTAGTCGAGTACTACCCTAAAAGCAAAGATTCTCCTGCTGAATTGAACTAGATCAATCCTTTCTCTACCTGTTGATCATTATGGAATCACTTATTAGGCTCTGAACTGAAAGTCTGAGATACTCTTTATTTATGGTCGACAAATAACAGAGTATCAAGAATTAGCTTACCACAGTCTGTAAATCTAAAAAAAAAAAATACTTACCTTTCAGAAACCCTAGTTTCCTAATCAGATTACAATCTTTACCCTTTTTTGGTTGAGTATGTAGAATCTAATTATGTATGGAAATTCAATCACTCAGATGATTGTTGAATTCTAACCGTTAGATTCATAGACCAAACCACTAATCAGCAAACCCGTCGAATCAATTCCAAGCGGATTAGTAGTACTTAATACTTTCTACCGAAAAACAAAACTGATTCGAACAAATTGAGGTGTTCGATATCCCGAATTTCTTCTCCACAGCTAAATTAAGGCTGTGTGGTTGACCTGAATAAGTTTTCTAGAAATGATTTTTTTGCATATAAATTTCATAAAACTTTTTCCGTATCAACACCTCCTTTTTCTGTAAAACTTTTTGCTGATCACCATACAGAGCACAAAGCGATCAATTGGAGATTTACAGATTACGAACTAATAAAAGAGAAATTCAAACTGGGGAAAAAATTAAAGAAGAAGAACTTACAGGAATTCACCAGAAACAAGAGTGATGAGTCGAATCGGTGTTAAGTTTCACCTGAAATTTAACAGAAAATTATACAAAAAAAAAAAAATCCACGCGGAAAAAAAACAGTAAAAGAGGGACGGAAAAGAAGGGGAGGCAGGCACACGTGTGTAGGAGCGTACCTCTCATCAGAGATCTGTAATAACTCTTTCTGTGTGTCTGTGTTTGGTGTTTGGGGATGATGATGAGATATATTGCTTTTTATTTATTTGTATTTTTGATGTAAGATGTGGTTTTGATGAACATAGTTTATTTCTGTATTGATGGAAGGGGTGAGGGAGGAATCTGGAAAGGTGTTTTGACCAACAATCTGTGAGCCAGAGCGTTCTCAGCTAGTCGATGACATATTGCCACCTCATCTACTCATACTCCCATCCTCTCTCTCCTCTTGCTTTCTCTCTCTTTATTAGAAAAAAGCACCGCCCAAACCCCAATCGGTCAAAACCTTCTCCCCCTGGATAATCAAAACGACCAAATTACCCTCATTCCTGAGAAAATCTTTTATGATAGACTACAGTTTGATCCACGTGGCATACTCTTAGAGACCACTGACCGTATGAATGTTTGGCCCATCCCTAAGTAGACCTCCATACCATAAAAATACTTCAATCAATGGTTATAAATTACTAAGGAAGATATTTTGGAGGGCCAAGTCGCCGAGCATCCATACCAACATTGGTCTCTAAGAGTGTGCCACGTTTCTCATATGTGGTCCGTCATCAACGTTGATCAAAGATTTATTCCTCGTCCACGAGTAAATCTTCGATGACAGCTGTAGTAGTAAGCGACGCCATGACTGCAGCCAATATAACCACGTGGCACATTCTTAAGGGGACACTAACTGTATGGATGTTTGACCAATCACTAGCTGGACCTACAAACCAAAAATAAACCTGTTCAGTGATTTATAAGCGTTGGATTGAAGTTATTTTCATGGGTTGATTTTAACTGTTGGAATTTGAACATTATTTGGGTACAAAGATCCAAAGGTTGTAGATCACTAATTAGGCTGATTATTGGTTTGTACGTCCACCTAGTGATTGGCCAAACATCCATACGATCAATGTCCTCTTCAGAATGTGCCAGGTGGCTCATATTGACTGCATTCAGCGGCGTCACTGAATGCAAGGGGCATCGAAGGTTTACTCACTGGTCTACTGGTGGGATCCCGCTGCTGGGGAAAAAAGTTCGTTGGCGTTGGGTTAAGGGATTGGGGTACGTGTCAGACATTTTGGGTGGGGAGACTTCAAAGTTTGAAGTGCCACGGGCCAGTGAATCTTTTCTCCCGCTGCTGGTGGTGGGTCCGTCATCAACGTCGTCGTCAAAGATTTATTCATCGTCAACGAGTAGATCTTTGATGAGAGACATCCAACAACAAAATGAGTCACGTGGCACACTCTTAGAGACCACTGATGACTGACCGTATGGATGTTTGGCCATCCCTAGATACCAAAAATCAGACCGATTAGTGATTTTTAACCTTTGGTTCTAGGTACCCTAAAAAGTGTTCGAAATCCCACATTTAAAAATAAATCATGAAAAAGACTTTAATCCAATGATTAGAAATCACTAATCAGGCTGATTTTGGTATGTAGGTCCACCTAAGGATGGGTCAAACATCCATACGGTCAATGGCCTAAGAATATGCCACGTGGCTCATACTGTATGATGTCCGTCATCAAAGATTTATTCCTTGTCGTTCACCATTCCACTGGCTTATTGGTGGTGGGTCCCAACTACGCAAAAAAAAAAAGTACTACCTGATTAGTTTTTAGCCATCTTGATCTGTACCGTTGGAGACGGGAGTTGACCGGGCCTTCTCCTACTGGAAAGAATGCTCAAGTGTTTGATAAGAGACGCAAGTGATGCTGGAGAGCAATTTTGATAAACCAACGCATAAGTGCCATGTGCTACACTCTTTCGGACCCACTGACCGCATGAATGCTTGTACATCCCTTGGTGGACTTGCACTCCAAAAATCATCCTGATTAGTTCCTGTGAGTTCTAGCCTTTGAATCGGGCATATTTTTCAGTATGGGCTTAATGAACAAGCCCATAGGTGTGTTCCAAGCCCATGATGAAAATCGTTCAAATCAAACGTGCTAGAAATAATCAACAAGGTTATAGTCCTACCCTAACGAGGAGAAAAGATTCGCTGGTTCCAGGGACCTTCAAACTTTGAAGCAGGTTCCCCTCCCAAAATGTTTGACATGTACGTCAAGGCCTAAACCCAACCCACGTTAAACCCTTGGTTAATTGGTTGAGGGTGGTTAACATAGGGTACGTGTCAGACATTTTGGGAGGGGATCTTCAAAGTTTGAAGGTCCTTGGGACCAGCGAATTTTTTCTCCCCTACTTAGGAGTGGGCCAAATATTCATGGGGTACATGGCCCCGAAAGAGTGCGCCACATGGTATTTTGAGGGTTGTGTATCAAAATTGCCATCCAGCGTGAAGCAAAATTTTCCTCGTGAAAGCCAAGTTTTTGTTTCCATTGACCCGGGTTCAACAACGTACCCGAAGGACTCAGGTTTCCTGCCCGGAAAATTGCCTTATTACCCATTGATTGATGCAAAGGTGACACGTAAATCAAGGGTCATCCATCAATACATTAAGATGTGGGGTCTTAACAGGAGAATAATCTAAAAAGGAGTAGGGAAATTTTAACATACCCCCATGTGATTTTGAAAATTTGACATCCCCCCCACCCAAAAAAATAAAACACACCAAAAATCAGCTTGATTAGTGATTTCAAACTTTTGGATCTTTGTACCTCAAATAATGGACAATAATGCTCAATTTCCTACGGTTAGAATCAACTCATGTAAATAATTCCAATCCAACGCCTAGAAATCATTAATCGGGCTAATTTTAGTTTGTAGGTCCACCTAGGGATTGGCTAAACATCCATAAGGTTAGAGCCCTCCAAGAGTGTGCCACGTGGCTCATTTTGTGCCCCGTCATCAAAGTTTTACTCGAAAAGAACCATAGACCGTAAAAGCACTCGGGTACATGCCGAGAGCAGTCTGTAGCCAAACACCCCATTTTCTCCAATTTTAACTTATGAATGATCACATTGGATGAATTATATGGAATTCACTGTTGATTTAATTTGCTTTTGGTGGGCCTTGATATCAAGGAGTGTCGAGGGATAACTTGTGTCTACTTCCCATAGGCGCATTGTATGTTTTTCTAAAGGAAAATGCTATCCCACGGATAACCCGGACGAAGAAGTCTACAATTGAGGCTAGTGTCAATTGGATTCAAGAGATCTACAGTCCACGAGGCAGCAATTGCAAAGGATAAATAGTTGTTGCCTAATGGACGGTGTACAATGGTCAATGGCCTCAGCTGCACATATTTTGGCGGTTAGCTTGAAATTCACGGTAGCTTGACCCTTTTTCAAATAAGGCCTATTGCTAGTTAGCTCTCAAGAATGTACTCACACAATCATAGTTTATGCTTTGGCGGTTAACTTGAAATTCACTAAGAGCGACTCCAACCAGGGTCTTCAAATTTTGGCTTCAAAAATGAATCTTCTTTAAATTTGAAGATGGAGACACACTTCAAAAAGTGTTGAACTCCAATCAGCCCATCTTAAAAATAAATAAAAAATATGGAATCAAAAGCATACAAAAAGTATTTAAAAAATATTTAATTTTTTTGAAAATGTTACTAAAAAAATAAAGATGAAAATTTAAAAAAGTAAAAAAGTAGATCTCTATATTTGAAGTCAAAGTAAATCTCTGTAGGTTCACAAATAGAGATCGAGGGTTGGCTTCAAATTTGGAGTAAGATATAGAGAGCAATTGGAGTTGGATTTCACAAACGCATCTCTATATTTAAAGAAATGGACATGGTTTTAAAAACGGTCGTTTAAACACGTGTTAACGTATTTGAATTTAACGGCCATTTTTTTGTTTTAATGGCCATTAAAATCTGAAATTTTTTGTGAAAAAATCGGCCATTAAATCCGTTTAATTTTTTCTTTTTTTTTAATTTTCAAATTTCAAAATTTGAATTTCAGCGCCATTTTTTCTGTTTTTTTCCATTAAAATCCGTTAAAATCGTTAAAACCCGTTAAAATCTGTTTAATTCTATTTTTTTTCATTTTTGCCCCTGGCCGTTTCAATCCGATTTAACGGCCGTTTAAACGGTAACGCCCCCAATCCGTTTAACCGTTAAAACGGCCTCCTTTAAACCTTGGAAATGGAGACCGGTTGGAGTTGCTCAAAGGCTCTGAATGGTGATTAACAAAAAAAATAAAGATTTGTATGTCAGAAAATGATAGATAGAGAAAAAAATTTATGCAAAAATCATTTTTAGAAAACTCTCTTAGCTAATGAAAAGTTGGAGTTGCTTTAGGGCTCTGTATGGTGAATAACAAAACATTTACAAAAAAATAAAGATTTGTAGGTCAGAAAACGACGGATATAGAAAATGTTTTATGACATTTATATGCAAAAAATCATTTTTAGAAAACTTATTCAGAGCAACCATACGGAACCTAACTTGAAAATCACTTCCAACAAATAAGGACTTTAAAAGTGAAAAGGGTTTTAGCTTGAATAAAACTTCTATCACACGAAATTGTAAATCACACAATCACAAGTCAATGAGTTCTCGGCACGTACACAAGTGCTTTTTCAACGTACCCATGTGCTTTTGCTTTTTAGGTGTAGAGAACTCATTGGCTGTGTTTGTGTGATTTGCAATCCGATTGTGACAGAAGTTTTACTCTTTTCAGCTTTTACTTACAATAAGTTCATACAAGACCACGTAAATCTAAGCCATTCAAATATTGGAATCATGACTGCCATGTGACATCATTTTTATCCAAGTGCATATGGAAATAGTGATGTCATATGACATCATTTTATTGTATCCAGTGGCTTGCATTTATCTAGTATTATATAAACTTGGCAGCAGGGCTATGACATCAATGCCTTTAAACTTTTAAGGATATGTTTATTTATTGGGTATTTTCGTAACACCCCCATATTTGAAATAATACCCCTCATACTTCAAAACAATGTTTAAAAGGGGCCGTTACAACCGTATAACGGACTGGGTGTTACCGTTTTTTTCCATTATAACAGCCATTAATTATAACCAATTGTAAAATTCAGGGGCAAAAATGAAAAATAACGAAAAACAGAAATAGCAGAAAATACCGTAAAAACATCGCTAAAATTCAAAATCAATAAAAATAACAGATATAGCGGGTTTTTTCACAAATTTTCTTAGAAAAACTAACGGCTGTTATTTTCTGAGAGTTAAAAATGTATGATTCAAACTCGTTTAAACCAAGGTTAAAGGGGACCGTTACAATGGTATAACGGACTGGGGGCGTTACCGTTTTTCCGTTATAACGAAAAAAATGCTCCAGGGCAAAAACGATAAAAAAAAAAATGGGAATAAGGGAAAAATTGCCGCTGAAATTTTAAATTTTCAAAAATAGAAAATAATGAAAAAAAGAAAAGAAAAAACAGCCGTTTTTTTCACAAAATTTCCAGAAAATAACAGTCGTTATTTTCGTTATAGCGGAAAAATAACGGCCGTTATTTTTTTGGTGCTTTAATGGTCAATAACGTAGCGGGGGAGGTCTGAATCCGTTATAACGGCCATTTTTTAAACCTTGGTTTAAACCTGATTCAACCAATTAGGTCGATCAAGGGGTATTCCTAAACTTTGAAAATATAGGGGGGCATTATTATATACTTTTGATTTTCCAGGGGGTATTGTAGAAATACTTTATTAATTCCAACAAGTCTAAAACCTCCATGTAGACTTTGTACAAGTCTAAGACAAAAGTACTGGTGTTTAATGCCATTGCCAACCACTCTTCAAGACAGCTTCTATTTGTTTTTGCAGTACCAAACCTCTCTTTAGGCCCCACCTTGAAGATCTTTTATGATCATTTTCAGACGACTTCATCTAATGGTTAAAGTCATCCACCAACCTTTTTATATTTATTGTATTTTTAGAGCTTTTTAGCTTTACCCCTTACTTTATTGATGCAATTTGCATTTCACCCAATGTTTTTAAAATATTCGTTAGTCAGTCTGCTGTCAGTCCAATCAGTCGCCGACTGACTAACGAATGACTGATGGCTGACACGTCTGACAAACGTCTTTTTAAAGGGCATTTATTCTTGAAAATTTTTTAAAAACGTCCCATAATTCCTCAACTTCTAAACCAATCTACGAATGTCGGAATGATCTGAATTTTTGTGAGGATGATCTCCTCACCGTAGAGATCATCCTCACCAAAAATCAGCCATTGATTCATCTTCTAGGTACGCCAAAATGGGCGTAAAAATTGGGGTATCAAAAAATGCCCTTTAAAAAGGCGCTTGTCAGTAAAAAATGCCTTTTAAAATGGCGTTTTCTACTGACACACGCCCTTTAAAATAACGTCTGTCAGTTGTCAAAAATCTGACGGACGTTTTTTAAAAAGGCGTCTATTACTGAAAAACGCCATTTAAAATGACGTTTTTTACTGACAAACGGCCTTTTAAAGGGCGTTTTTTGATAAACATGTGCCACGTGAAAGGGCGTTTCGTTTTCTTTTTTGGGATTTGCGAAAAATTGTATTCTTTTTTGTAAATAGATTAAAGTTTATTTTCTTTTTAGAAATTTTCCGTTTTTTTTTTTTAGGATTGTGAGCTCAATACCCCTTTATTCATTTACTTTTGGTCCAACTGTAGGTGGATCTACAAACCGAAAATTAATATGATTGTTAATTTTGACGAGGAACCAAAATATGAGCCACGTGGCACACTCTTAGAGGTCACTAACCATACGGATGTTAGGCCCATCGCTAGGTGGAGCTACATACCAAATATCAGCCTGATTAGTGATTTCAAACTATTGGATCTTTGTACCCCAAATAATGCTCAAATTCTGCGGATAAAATCAACTCAGGAAAACGACTCTAATCCAATGCTAAAAAATTAACAACCAAATTAATTTTTGGTCTGTAGGTCCACCTACGGTTGGGCCAAAAGTAAATGAATAAAGGTTTTGAGCTCACAATCCTCGAGAAAAAAAACTAAAAAAAAAAATTACTTTTTTGCTTGTCCCCCTTACTTTATTGATGCAATTTGCATTGCACCCAATATTTATAAAAATATTTGCATCTCGCCCAAGGTCATTATAGTCATTTAAAAAATATTGGGATGTCCATCCAAAGACTGTTAATGACCGTGTGTGGTCAATGACGCTGACCATGGTCAAAGGGTAAGACGCAAATATTTTAAAAACATTGGATGAGATGCAAATTGCATTAATAAAGTAAGGGGGTAAAGCAAAAAAGCCCTTTTTATTTTATTTTTTTATCATTGGTATAGAGAACAAAACTTGGACAACTGTAAGGGTTTGTTTGGTAATCAGACATGGATTTGGAATTGAAAATAGATTTCCAGGATTTGGAATTTCTAGGAATTTGAATTCTAAGAATTAAAATTTCTTGTGTTTGGTTGCACCATGGAATTTATTTGAAATTCCAAACGAATTCTAATTTTAGTTGTTTGGATATCTAACATAATTGAATTTTCTGAGCATGGACAAAACATATTGTACATACTTTAACCTCAAATGGATAAAACCTAAAGGCTTGCAATATCATATTTAAATGACTAAAATTTTATTAATAATATATTTATTGAATTCAACTCTATTAATTACAAATCATGACATCCACTAAGTGTATCTCAAATAGATCTTGTAGGAATTCCTACAATAGGAGTTTGAGCATTATTTGGGTGCAAAGATCCAAAGGTTTTAAATCACTAATCAGGCTGATTTTTGTTTTGTAGGTCCACTTAGTGATTGGCCAAACATCTAATAAGTACGGGCCTCTTAAGATTGTGCCACATGGCTCATATTGGCTGCACACTACAAGTGTGATCAAAGGTTTGTCTGTTTCCTCATATTCCCATTGCAAATGGGTAGAGCGGCTGGAGTGTGATAGAAGGTTAGTGGCAAAAGTTCAAAAGTTAAAACATCTACTACAGATGTTGACGAGGGTAGAGAATCATCTTGAAACTTGAAACTGGTTGGAGTGTGAAAGAACCATCTTGAAACTTGCTGAATCAACTAGCCCTGGCTTGCAGGATTCACCGTTACATTAAGAAGTGAAACTTGTCGATAACAAATTTAAGGGAAAGTTCAAAAATTCCATCAAAATTTTCTATCAGGAAGATTCTTCGAAATCCATTGGTGCATGTAAAGCAGAGGATCGATCGAGTGTTTGTGCAACTAAGAAAGATGGGAAAGAGAAGATAGCCAATGTGATCAACAAGAGAAGCTTAAGCAGATGCTCGTCATGGTTCGTAACTTGGCTCATTTTGGTAGATCTTCCTCAATTAGCTAGTCTATTGTTCATAAACAGTTTGGTGGCTTTGAAAATTTATCAACTTCAAATAAATGTTTCAGGTAGATCAAATTCTGAAACAACCAGAGAAACCACCGTGCAGGGGCAAAAGGGAAGGTTCATTTGAGAACCCCTCTTTAACAACGCCATCTCCTAGCTCTCAACCTAGGAGATTTAAACCACAAACAGAGAGAGAGAGAGAGAGAGAGAGAGAGAGAGAGAGAGAGTTACCAACGACTTGGGAGTTGAATGGTTTTGGATGGAGCGGGTGAGAGATGTTGGAGACGTCTGGAATGAGTTTGAGAGGAAGAGATTAGAAGTTTTAATAGATTGAGCCCGATAACATTTTCCTCCGCACGGAAATAAGAATCCCGGAATTAGAAGTTTCACCGCCCACCTAAAACTTCTAATTCCATGAAATCACATGGAATTAGAAATAGAATTCCGGGAAATGGGGTCCCCCAAACACATAAATTTGATTCTGTGATTCAAAGAATCACAATTCTTCCGGCTCAATTCCGTTACTAAACGGACCCTAAGGATATGATTTAAGTATTGAAGATCATGGGAATAACATAGGTACTAACTGCCCATAATCGCAATTTTATGGGCTTTGGCCTTCAGGCCCATAAATTAATATTTTTATTTTTATAAGCAGACCCATAAATGATTGGCCATCTCCCCACAAGTGTCTCACATTTTCGCGAGATCATGATAAGTGTTCCGCCCTCCATGTGACAATAAAGTTTCAGAAAGGGAATGCATATTCGCACACCCCATTTCCTGTATGGGCGGATTCCTGGTCGACGCACACCCCAAAAAGAGAGATCTCTCTAAAACGAGTAAAACTTGGCTGACTGGCGACGCCCCATAATATGAGCCACATGGCAAAGTTTTAGAGGACACTGGCCATATGGATATTTGGTCAGTCCTTAGGTGGACCTACAAATCAAATATCAGACTGATTAGTGATTTCAAACCTTTCGATCTTGTACCCCTAATAATGGTCGATCATGTTCAAATTCCCACCTTTAATATTGACCCATGAAAATGGCTCCAACCCAACATTACAAATCACTAATCAAGTTGATTTTTGGTTTGTAGGTCCACCTAAGGATTGACCAAACATTCATAAGGTCTGGTGTCCTCTAAAAATGTGCCACGTGGCTCATATTGTGAGTATTTTTTTTAAGATTTAAAATTTTTTTTTTGCGAAAGTAAAAAAGCATAAGGGTACGTGGAAATAGCACTCGGGGTATGTGTCGAGAACTCATTGGCTGTCACGGGCTACAATGACAGGCCACTATCATTAAAGTTTTACTTGTAAGAATTAGCTCCCTTCTCCTATGAAAACCACTCAACTCATTTTTTATTTTGAGAGGGAAAGCTTGGGGTTAGGTAGGACCCCAACCAGCTATTTTGAGCTAACAGCTAGAAATCACCAATCGAGCTACTTTTTGGTCTATACGTAAGTCCAACCTAGGGATAGGCCAAAGCGGCCAAACATCCATACTGTCAGTGGTCTCTAAGAGCATCTCCAATCATGCTCTATTTCTCCAAAATGGAGAGTTGGCTTCCTCCAACCGTACTCTAAGAGGAGTCTCTATTTTAGAAACCCCATTTTGAGTCTCCAAATCTGGAAACCTCCCATGGGTTTGTAAAAGGGGTCTGTATTACTGTTCATGGGTTAAAATCTCTGTTTTAACCTTTTTCCTGTGTTATTTTAATTTTTAATACCAGTTGTGTTATGTACTTTTAAAAGGAAAAGTAATTTTAAAGATAAAAATGGAGAGTGTGGTTGGAGTTCACACGGTAACCAAGGTGTTGTAAAAGTACTTTATAATAATAATATTTTTGTGCTCCAAAATAGAGATCTCCGTTGGAGGTGCTCTAAGAATGTGTCACGTGGCTCATACAACTCTCTATGATCGCGGACTTTTGTGACCAGAGGTGGACCTCAATAATCTAACTAAACCCTCCTGTGCAATGATTGGTCTGGTTAAGGGCGGTGTTTCCACAATTTTTTGGTTTAGGGGGTGTTGCTAATTAAATTTGAATCAGGGATGTTACAAAAATTCCCCTTGCGGAAAATGAATTTTTTTTCCCAAGATATATCTTCTCAACTGAGAAAGTATTTGGTATCCCTAGGGACTTCAAAATTTGAAATCTCCCTCTCCCAAAAATTGCAAGGTGGAGAACCTTTTAGGCCTACTAACATTATGGATGTTTGGTCCACCTATTGGTGGACCTAGACACCAAAATCAGCTTCATCATCCAAAAAAGATTTCTCCAATCTAACAGCCAGAAATCACGCTATTAAAATGCTAAATCCAATGGATATAAATCAAAACATTTAGGAGACTGCCGAACATCAAACTCGGGCTCATCTTTATGCGTTACAGGCGTTAGCCAAACAATATATTGCATGTGTTCAGGGTCTTAACCTCAAGGAGAACTATACTTCACTTACAGCCAAACATGCCCTGACTGTAAGCTTATAAACTGAAACAACTTTTGAAGTTCTTAAAGAAGTTCCAGAAGAGGATCAGGCATGGCGATAGATGCCGTTGAAGCAATCTCCTCTCCCTCTCCCTCTACTCATTTCAGGTATTACTGTTGTTATTAATTTTGGTATTTCTAAACGAATGAATGATGAATCATCCCTTTTTTTTTTTTTTTTTCTCTTGCCTTCAAAATTTGATGAACAATGTTATTACAGTCAGCCACGCCATTTCTATGTAGCTGTCGACAGGCTTCAATTCAAGATGGTCTCTCTCTCTCTCTCTGATTTTTTTTTTTCTTTTAATTTTCGTATTTATTTCTCAAATTATGTACATATTTTGAGTTTTTGTGTTGAAATATCTTATTTGCTGTTAAATAATTTGGCAGGAGACGTTGGTGGATCTGTTGGGAGTGGCGGGAAGACGTTCGTCCCTACCAATGGTGCTGTGTTGCAGCACACGGGATGAGCTTGATGCCGTCTGCTCCGCTGTCTCCAATCTCCCTTACATTTCCTTGGCGTCACTGGTATCCTTTCTTTAACCCTTCACCCCCCCTCCCTTTGTGTAGAACACGTGTTTTTATTCCTCACAATGGATCGAATTTTTTAATACTCTTAGACACAACTTACACTCCAGTTGACAATCCAATTGATTAGCATTCGATTTATCATATGGTTAGAATTGCCCCAAATGATGATTCATTTGGTCCCGGATTATGGTTTGGATGGGTTATACATATACCCAGTTTCTGCTCTGCATAAAATTCTATATTTTCCCTCTGGGAGATGAAATTACAAACAAATGCATTCAACAAGTCTAATTACGCATAATCCTTGACAATTATTGTAATTGGGATATGTTTGGAGTGAATGATATCAACAGAGTTTCCTTATTAGAAAATGTTTTCTCCAGCCACACTCCAAACCTCTTCACTGCAGTGTTGGGGTTTTCTTTGTCACGTGGAGGATAAATGTGGCCAATTCAGACCGTTCATCTAATGGACGACCCTCTGGATTGACCATGTGGATAGTGCTCTTGTTGATGCCATTCCTATACCCTACCATGTATTGCACTTTTCCCCTACAAATTGCAACCATTGAATTTAAAGTAGAAAATTACATAAAGGGTGTGGCTGAGTACTACTAGACTCAAACTTGCCACACAAGGAGATGTTGAGGTGGTGAAAGGTGTAGACCCATATGCAATCTCAATCCTTATTAAGACGTTTCATTGTGTTGCTTGAGCCTTATGTTGCATTGATACAGGTACGGTTGTTAGTTGTAAAACAAGCAAGGTATTATGAGAATTGCTCAAGTCAAACTTGATGAGCTATCTTGATTTCCTTTAGTTAGATATATAGACTTATAGTCACTTGATTTAAGGGATTACAATGAATGACTCAAAACAGTTACAAATATTTGAATTTTGAAATATATAGAATGTGTAACAAATTCCTAAATCATAGGAGTTGATAACTCGATCCGTTAGCTGTGGACTTGGTAACTGATTGGGTTTGATCCAGTGTGAAATGGGTACAGTTGTTACACCCCCTCAAACGCGTAGGCCGGAAATGAACCATTAGTTTGTTCTTCAACATCTAAGACAGGGCAGTTGAGAGACCCTTTGTAAGGATATCATCCACTTGATCATTCGTGTTGATATATCAAACATCGAGTTCTTTTCGAACTACTTTCTCATGAACATAATGTAAATCCACTTCTAGATGCTTGGTGCGAGCATGGAACACGGGATTTGATTCAAGCAAGATAGAACTAGTATTGTAACACGAAATAATAGGAGCCAAGGAAAGAAGGACGCGTAAATCTTGAAAGAGCATACATAACCAAGATATTTCTATAGGAGTATGAGCTAGTTATCAATACTCGGATTCAGTGCTTGAATGAGAAACGGTGGACTTCTTTTTGGCCTTTCACTCATTTCATACGAATCATACCTTTGCACTTTCACTCTGCTGTTTCTATTTCAACATCGTACAAACAAGTCTTATCTTCTTCTGGTTGAGAACTGACCATGAATGAGGAGATATATACTCTTCGTTAGAATCAGACTTGGGATCTTACTACATCTCCATTAGGAAAGCAGATTGTGGGTTGCAGATGGATGTACACCATCAAGTAACATCCAGATGATTCTATTCAAGGTTTAAAGGAGGCCTTTTTAACGGTTAAACGGACTGGGGGAGTTACCGTTTAAACGGATTGAAATGGCCAGGGGCAAAAATGGAAAAAGGGGAAAAAAAGGGAATTTAACGGAAAAAATGGCGTTGAAATTCAAATTTTGAAAAAAAAAAAAAAATAGAATTTAACGGAAATTAAACGAATTTAACAGCCGTTTTTTTTCACAAAATTTTTCAGAATTTAACGGCCGTTAAATTCAAAAACGTTAAAACGTGTTTAACCGGTTTTAACGGAAATGGGCTTGGGGCGTTACCTTTTAAACGACCGTTAAAACCGTTTAAACGGCCGTTTTTAAAACCATAGTTCTATTGATCATCTGCAGGATGTTATGTTGCCAAAGGTTATACACAAACCTATGGTGTGGATTATTTCGAGACCTTTTCCCCAATGGCATGGCTTAATTTTGTCTGTGTCTTACTATCTGTCGCATTGTGTTGTGATTGGCCTTTATATTTGTTGGATATAAAGAATGCCTTCATTCATGGGGACTAGTAGGAAGGGGTTTATATGGAACGACCACCTGGGTTTGTTGTTCATGGTAAGCTGTTGTGTATATGGAGCAACCACCTGTCAGACTTTTTCCTATTGGTGTATTGAGACCAGATGGTGCAACCAGCTTGAACTGGTTGTTAAACCACAGAAGTACAGTCTGACATCATATCCCGTCTGGTTTTAAGACATTGATTCCTTGTGTTGTGTTCATTTGTGCTTCTGGCATGAAAGGAGGTTTCTAGGTTTTGATATGTATTCCATTTATACAGGAAATCCTTTTTTTTCTAAATGGTTCTTAATTCTTATTACATGCCTCTAGCACAGTATTCCACATCAAAATACTTGTTTCGAATGACTAAAGTTTTTTTAAGGCTGAGTTTTTTTCCTTTTCCAACCTCAGATTGTGATGTAACTATAAGAACCTGTATTTTTTGATTAAAATTACCAGTTTCAGTTTTAGGTTTACTTTTTAGCAGAGAATTTCAACTGGTGCTGATTTTGTAAATTTGGTCAAATAATATTCCCATCTTTTCCGTAACTCTTTCCTAGCTCTTTGAATACTTGGTAGTATGTAACATGCATATTCATTTCCCACATTGCAGTACAGTGACCTGGCTGAAGCTGAACGTATGTTGATATTAGAGAAATTCCGTCAAGCAACCACGGAATGGAACCAGAACATTACTGCTCATCTAGGGACTGATAGTGAAACTGGAAACCCAGAGCATAAATCATGTATGATAGTTGTAACAGATGCCTGCCTGCCTCTTCTTGCTTCAGGGGAGTCGCCTATTTCAGCACGTCTTTTGATAAATTACGAGTTACCAACAAAGAAGGTGCAGCTTCCATTCTTTCTTCTGGACAAAATATGGTCATATATCCCTGCACTAATTTGTATTTTAATATCTATTGCATTTTTTCAGGTTCCAGAAAATTTTAATATTTTATATAGAGAATGATGTGATTGCCTTAGAACCATTATCCTTTAGTATATAACGTCCAGGTTCCCTACCCTGTATAGTTGTGCACTTGCTCATCAATCTGGCTGTGCAAATATGATTTTGGACTATATCCAACACAAGGGTTGGTTCATTTGCTGGACTTTCCAGATCATGGGCGTGTACCACTATATATATCATCATCATCTATGCCTTATCCCATTTGTTTGGGGTCGGGCCTGTGATAATATTATGACACCAGGGTAACATATCATTTATCTTTCATATATTTGCTTGTTGCTTGCTTAGATTATTTCCTCCAATGTTATGCTATTTCTGATGTTCTTATTCTGCGAGAGGGTATAAATATATTGAAAGATGATATTCTAATCAGTTCATTCATAATTCGACACTGGACAAACTGTGGTTTTATGTGGCTATGGATGGTGTTTCATGTTGAACGCCTAGTGCCTTTTAGTATGGAGCTATGGAATGAGCTGGGCTTGTGTTTGGACTTCAGAGGTAAGTGGGAATTAGTGGGCAGTAGCCAGTAGGTGCAGTTCACCACCTGAACTTGTCTCTATGTGGACACTCTCGAAGGAAAAAAGGTTAAGGGTTAGGGAGGAGATATTCCTCATTCAATTGAGCTTATGAAACATCAACGGAATCTGGTTTAAGATTCCGGAGGTCACCGTGACTGGTAAAGAGAGGTTTGGTGGTTGTTTGGTGTTGCTTTTATCATCAGGATTCAGAAGCAATAAATTGTCAGGCTTGGAGAACTTGTGGGGTGATGCTATTCTTGGGGCACAATTAGAGCTCTCTGACTGCAGGCTTTTATGGACTGCGGATTTCTGCGTTTTCAGGAGGGTAGCTATTTTATACCAGAAGATCTTGTCCTAGGGAGACAGAGAAGAAACTCCAAAGTGCAACAGTGTTTGTTGGTTTTGTTTTTGGTGAAGTATTATTCCGGAGAATACGAAGGAAATATTACTCCAGTGACGTCTATGTTTGGAAAGAGTGGAGGAAGAGAGAAGCTAGATGAAGAAAGGAGGTAGAGAGAAGGTTAAATATTGTCCCGAGTCCTGACTAGTTCAGCTTTGAGGCCTACATAAGTCAACCCTTGTAGGAAGAATACATCCAATAAAAATGGAAAGATTTAATTTGGAGGTTATCATAAGTCAATCTTCGAGGGAAATGATATATACAATAAGGTGGGATGCATGTGGACGATGGGAATGAAAATAGTTCATCACCCTAGTGAATTTTGTGTCTACTATACTAGTTTAGTGATATGTCATTATATGAATGTTTTATACATTTAGAGTAAATAAGCTTGTTGGTTGATGAAAAAAAGGTCACGAGATGAAAGAAAATGAATTAACCGTGGACAGCCTTTTTTGGTGCAGAAGTTGATACTGCAACTACTTCTGGCACATAAAATGCTAAGGTCCTTATGATATTTGGCTGCATGACTTTTTTGGCATAATACTTGATATGCTTGGTATTGCATCTTATAAGTTGGATTTGTTGATAAAAGATGGATGATTCTCCAGTGTGGCTTACATATGGGGATGAAGCTACGTTGCATAGATTCTATTAAACAGATGGAGTAGTCTTGTCAAACACATGTCGGAGTCCGACACGACACAGATTCAAGTGTGACACTTCCAAATTCTGTTTTATCCTTTCGTTCCTTACTTTCAAGATACTAATTAACAATTGACATAAGACATGAGTTCTTTTCTATGTAATAAATATAACACTGCATATATCTAGTCTCATCTTTTAGTATATTATACAAATCGTAAGATATCCTATCACATTATTCACCATTATCCTTATTATTATGTAAAAACAATTACTTTGCTTCACAGTATTAAATGTATACTGCCTAGTCCATGAATCTATTTTTAAAGGTTCACCGAGTCAGACACCGCATTCGTGTTGGACTCTCACACCTGTATCCATATCAATGCAACATAGGGATTATGCTGTTGGAAAATACACGGCTATCACGATGAATAAATAATAAATAATAAATCTCAAATTATCTGTTTGCTACAGAATCCACATGAACTAGAAAAATCACAGTTGCTTAATAAAATTGATAAAATATCTGAAATAGAAAAAGGAGTACGAGCAATTTACCGGTTTGATCTGAGACTGAGACATGCGTCGGTTGGACGCTATGTCCTTAAGGTAAAAATTGCCCCCACTTGGTCGAAACCTTGATGCTCTTTCATTAGTAGGGGTTGCCTCCAGTTTACACCAGTCTCATCCTCAGGGACGCTGATATACAACTCCCTTGGGACAGGCGAACTCAACAGTGAACCACCTAGGAAAGCTCTTAAATTGTGAAAGAAGAAGATGGATTCGAATATTGTTTTTCTGTTTTCTGTGTTCTTTGCAGAGAACAAGTGTTCCTTAAATGGACCTATAAGTGCACCTTTTGTTCCTAATAAAGAGGCTAATCTAAATGGTAATAAGAGATAAGATTGAAATAAAAATTAATCAGTAGACAATAATGGTCAAATTAATTAATTGATAACTAAAAGAAAAAAAAAATGTAGAAAGGGCTACAAACTTCACATGCGCAGGCTGGCTTAGCTCCACATGCTGGTCTGTGTGCGTGTGTGCATTGTGAAGAATGCATGTCATAGGTATGTTCCTGATATATCTGTTTCCTGGATTTAGACTTCTATTCCCAGTGGTGAATGCGCCTGATTGTGCATGCTAGCCCAGTACTTTAATGCAGATGAAGAGAAAAATAGACCTCTCAACCCACACTTCTCTACTCAAGGTGTGAAGAAATGAAAAGAGAGCCAAATCTACAGAACACTCAATGCATTAAACGCACACACCACAGGTCAAAGTTAAAAGACAAAATTATAGGTCACTTCTGTCTTTCAACAACGTTCATTGTTCAGATGTCTTACAACCCCAGATCTGAAATATCATGATTGTGTCTTTTCTTGTACAATCAGCATTGACTTCTTCAAGAATTTCTTGTTAATAGATTTTCCAAGTTGCATTTATTGATAAAGTTGCTCTATTATGTATTATTTGTCCCCTTAAAAATCTTGTTATGATGGTTAGGCAGCAATCAACTGATGCTATGTGTTTCTCACCTCATCAAGAGATATAATGTCTTTACAACCAAATTTCGAGATCATTAAATGTTTAAAATGTAAGAAATCATCATCACTAGCTGCTTACAATTTATAATGGTATGGTATGATCCGGTAATGCAGAGAAGCATGAAACTGCAGTAGTGTGGTTAGAACAGTAGCTACTGCAGCTTACCCAGTGTAAACAACTATTGAACTTTCTGTAATGTTTGGTTGTTATATGCAGGAAACATATTTGAGGCGCATGTCAACTTGTTTGGCAGCAGGTTTTCTCATCCCATGTAATAAATTTAGTTAATCTTCATTGGGTCCACATATTGACAGGATTTTAGATAAATATGTGCAGACGGGATCGTGATCAACATGGTTGTTGGGGGTGAAGTGGTGACCTTGAAAAGCATCGAGGAAAGCATCAGCCTTGTCATAGCAGAGATGCCCATACAAGTGAGTTCATTTCTTTGTTTGTGCTAACACACCTATGGAATTTTATGAACTCGACATATTGTTGTGATGCAGATCTCTGAGATTTTATGAAGATGGTCTCTTGCAACAAAGAAAACATGTCAATTGCCATGTCTCCATTGTGTGGGGGCCACATTGGGATCGAACCTGATTCCAAATCCGCTGAAGTGTCACCTTGCACTCCACCTTTTTATAAGGAGAAGTGGTGCTGACATATTTGCATGGACTCTCCTGAATGGATGAAAGAACTGGTGTTGGATTCAGATGCTTCATGTAGCGACACTGAACTTTTTTCTTTGTCTGGTTATTTTTCTCAATGTGCATAACATAGATTTATGTTTAACCCCTGAGCTTGAGTTGTAACCTTATTTAAAAGATTTTACATGGTATATATGACTGTTATTTTATGTGCTTATTGCTGAATATAAGATATAATATTTTTATATAACCTAATTTGATTCTATCATTTGTACAAATATTAACTGTTTGAATTAATTAAAATGTATCGAATTCACAAATAATATACTTTGAGGCTCATCCAGTGTGACATCCATATACATCAACATGCTATAGAGAAATAAGAATACTATCTGGTCCCACCTACATATCAAAGAAGAGAAAAACACTTTGATCCCACTGTTAAAGACAGCTGACCATCTAGGCTCTGGTTTGGGAGATAGAAATGAAAACAATGGGACAGATTTATGTATTTGAATGTGTCAGATCCATTTTATCATGTAGTAACTGCACTGCTTATTTTTCAAAATGATGTATGTCAGGGGAACTCAATGCTTCTCAGCATCATATACATATGGGAATCAATATCACCATCAAAATTTGTCTTGGTTCATGGCTAGTTTTGAATCAATCGACATTTGACGGGTCCCCACAATTGACACATTACGACGTCGATGATCTCGATCAATGTGGAGTATAGCTGGTCTCCACATGTGAAATTTCGTTGCCTATTCTTGCCCATTTGTAGCAACTAACCCTTTTAAACAAATCAGTCTCTCCAATCTAACCCAGGAGGGGTTGGTGATATGGCTAGGACCATGCTTCAGGAAGCGCAAGTCCTGAGTTCAAATCCTCCCCTTGGCGGCCACCCTCAAGGCTTCGGCCTAGCTTACCTGGTGCATGTGGATGAGGTGGTTTGCACGTGCCAAAAGGGATTTAGTCGGGTGCTCTAAGATGCCCAGATACCCTCGTACGAAAAAAAAAGACTCTCTGCCTCTCATTCTTCGAGGTGAAACATCAATTCCATACTATTATAAAAGCGAAGCGTCTTGTCAAACGGTTATTTGAAGCTGGAAAGTTTGTTTAAAATCCCCACTTTTTAAAATATCCATGTAATCTTTAGTAAGTAACTTATCTAAAGAATAAATTAATCTTTTTTAAAAATTTCAAAAGCTCATAACTTCCAATCCACAAGTTGGGTTTTAGTGAAAATGGTACCATTAGAAAGCTCTGGTCGAGATCTTTCCAACGATATCTATTAATTTAAGATTTCTATAATACCCTTATAAACAAATTTATGATTAATGATGAAGTGCAAAAAGGAAGAATTAATTTCATAGAATTCAACAAATGTTTGATTATAGTCACGTGGAAATGAAAGGTATGTGGACCAGTTGATTGATAGAAGAGAAGAAAGGAGGGAAATGCACATGCGTGTACAAAATGAAGGTGGGAATGTCCCTACTTCAGGTCCAAATATTCTAATAAGAGGAGAGAGAGGGTGTTGATTTGTCAGGGATGAAGGGATCATGGTGTGGCTGATGTTGCACTCTTTTTGCTGATTTTTGTCTCTCTCTAACTGTTCATCACCTCAGCAAAACAGTTGACGGATGCGTCACCTCCACTCTTGTCCCTAAATGACAGTGATTTCCACTATAACTTTATCTACTTATTTCTCCAATTTTTTCTATTTTATGTTTGGCGTAGGATTGTAAAGTCGAAATGCGCGACTTCCCATACCCACCTTTATTATGTCATTTTAGTACTTTTAATATGTTTTTAGGTTTTACCCATACCATGTATAAGGTGCCCTAGGGCTGTCAATGGACCTGGCCGGGTTGAGGTCCGATTCATGTAGCCCCAAATTGGGGCTTCAAATTTCTGGACCAAGCCTGGCCCAGCCCAACCCAGGCTGGGACTTCAGACAGCACCGGCTGGGCCCTTGACGGGCTTAAGCCCAGCCTAACTCCGGTTTTGCACGTTATTTTACTGAAAAAACAAAGTTGAAGAGATTTGGACCCTAACTAATTGTAATAGGTGTGTACTGGAAAATCATTAAGCAAGATTAAATCCGAGGACTCAAATTTTCACCCAAATTCTCATCAGCGGATCCCGAGAAATCCAACGATGGTTTTGTGTGCTGAGCTGGCATTCACTTTACCGAAGCAAAACCACCATTGGATTTTGTGAAATCCACGGGTGACAGTTTGGGTGAAAATTTGAGTCATCGGATCCATTGTTTTGGGCCATATTGTTAAATAAGGACTTGTTGGGCCTAGGTCTATCCCGGTAAGAAATAAAGCATTTCAGATCAGGTCCAGTCCTGGCCCACGGGCAGGAATCCTGTTGGTCATTCATGAGTTCAGTTTTGTTCAACTGTATACGAGTATATTATAATGTCCTGCGCGCGTAATAATACACTGCTCTCCCATCTCTCTCTCTCTCTCTCTCAATACTCAATAGTTGAGCATAACAGTGATCAGGTCCCACTTAGGAGGTAGAAGTTGACCCAAACTACATGATTCTAGCCATCCGATCTCGAGACCTTGTAGATAGAAAAAGATTGGTATGATGATCATGTGTGTATATACAATAGAAACTAGAAAGGAAAAGGGGTGCGCAGTGCGCAGCGCACGAGCGCCATTCAGATTCTTAGGATGGACGGGGACCACGAAAACAAAAAAACCGTGTCGGATTCGGGCATACCCTGATGACAGCTTTCTATGTTTGGAACATGCAGCGCTTGCCAGCAACCACTAAAGTAATAAGAGAAGAGGATTAGAGGAAGAGGGGAGGGGGGGTCCCGGGTCCGGGTACCCCCTAAAGAAAAAGAAAAAGACGAATCAGTACGCATTCACCAGCTTAAGCCTGCACCCTCCCTTATCCTGCGCACACCCATTGGAACCCAACACACAGCAATCAAGCCACAGAGGCCTAATAAAAAAACACTATATGAAGTGTATGTGTAGCGTGAGAATGTTCCTTCTTCAGCTGTCTGTCCGGAATCAACCAAGACTACTTGACCACCCTCTCTCTTGACCTTGACAACTCCATCCCCATATCTCTCTCTCTCTAGAGCTGGCTGGTGGTGTGTACTGTGGACTGTAACTTGTGGGGACGACATATACTTACCTTTTCTAGCCCTGTGTAACTCTTGTAAGAGACACCATATAAAACCCCGTATTGTGTGGGATTGTGCAAGAAAAACACACACACAGTGAGAGAGAGAGATGGAGGATGCACCCTCATCATCTCCTCTAGTGATCTACGCTATCTTACCAAAATCCGCCAACAAGAACACCGACTTCTCAGACCAACAAGACCCTGATAGGTGGATGTCTAGTCTATCAGAGGTCAGTCAATCATCTCATCAATCAATTGTTCAATGATTTCAATTTATCTACTTTCTTTTTGCCTGATTCGCTTTTGCTTTCTCTGTTTAACTAAAATCAAAACTATTTTTTTTTCTCCCATCTTTCGCTTGCAGATAGTGGAAGAGATCAAACAGCTCTACACCATTGCCTTCCCCATGATCATCACAGGCTTACTCCTCTACAGTAAATCCGCAATATCGATGCTGTTCATGGGGAGACTAGGTAAGGAAGTTTTAGCAGGTGGGTCTCTCTCAATCGGCTTCGCCAACATCACTGGCTACTCAATCCTCTCAGGCCTTTCCATGGGCATGGAAGCCATCTCATCTCAAGCTTGTGGTGCCAAGCAATGGTTTCTCATGGGTCAAACCCTGCAACGCACTGTTGCCATCCTCATCGTAGCTTCTCTACCCATCTCTCTCATATGGTTGAAAGTCCAACCCATCCTCATTTACTGCGGTCAAGATCCTACTATTGCATCCGTCGCTTCAACTTACCTCGCATTCTCACTCCCTGATCTTCTTTTTCATTCCCTCTTAAACCCTCTCAAGATTTACTTAAGATCCCAAAACATAACACAACCTCTCATGATCAGCGCAGCATTCGCACTTGCTCTTCACATACCCATCAACTACTTCCTCGTTTATCAGCTCGACCTTGGTGTTCGGGGTATCGCCATGGCAGCAGCTTTAACAGATTTCAATCTATTGGTTTTCTTGTTGCTATACTTATCGTTTTCTGGAATCCATAGAAAGTCATGGCAAGGTTTGTCACTCGACTGTTTTCGTGAATGGAAACCGATTCTGAGTCTAGCAGTTCCGAGTTGCATCTCTGTTTGCTTAGAATGGTGGTGGTATGAACTCATGATTGTGTTCTCAGGCCTTCTTGTTAACGCGGCAGAGGCGGTTGCCACCATGGGTATTCTCATACAGACTACTTCACTCCTTTACATCTTCCCTTCTGCACTGAGTCTCGCCGTGTCAATACGGGTTGGAAACGAGTTAGGTGCGAACCGACCTAACCGAGCGAGAGCTTCGACTCACGTCGCGCTTTTTTGTGCCGTCTTCACAGGCTTCATAGCTATGTCGTTCACGACGACAATACGTGACGGATGGGGACGAGCATTCACGACTGACGAAGCGATAATATCGTTAACGGCATTAACGATGCCAGTGGTTGGGTTCTGTGAGCTCGGAAACTGCCCACAAACGACTGGTTGTGGAGTGTTGAGAGGGAGTGCGAGGCCATCCTTGGGAGCCAACATAAACCTGGGCTCGTTCTATGGGGTGGGATTGCCCATAGCGATGGTAATGGCCTTTTTCATGGACATGGGGCTTCTAGGTCTGTGGTTGGGCTTACTTGCAGCACAGATAACATGTGGTCTGGTTATGGCGTTTGCGTTACTGAGAACAGATTGGGCTATACAAGCAAAGAGAGCGAGAGAGCTGACGGGTAGCACAGCAGAACACGAAGAAGAAGAAGAAGAAGAAGAAGAAGCAGAGAGCAAGAAAAACCCTAATTTATACAAAATAGTAGAAAGCCGCCAGGATATGGAAGGGCTTATATCAATCAAGCTGGTCCACTCATAGAACCCTGTACAGCATTACTTATCTTAGCAGCGATTCTTATCCGTTCGATGGGACTCGCTGAGTCAAAACCGAGTCGTAACTTCGGGAAGAAGGTTTTGTACAGGCCTCTAGTTTGGGTCTTCGTTAGGCCTCAATCATACCTCATACTTTCCATTTAAGAGTGAGTCGCGCGTCTACGTATTAGTTTTGGTTTTGCTTGGAAATTGATTTTTTTTTTTTTTTTTTTTAAATTAAAGGATTTTCTTATTTTAATTATATAGTGATTTTCATTATTTGGATCTCACTCTCCTATGAAAACTGAACCAGTTAATTCCTCTAACCATCCAATCGACATAATTTTATATATGGCATATTCGTCATATTGATGCTCTTCAGAAAGTCAAATGGCGAAATAGGATTCATGTTCCCAACCCTAGATAGCTCGTATTATTTTTAATCAAAATGCAATAATCATATGGTTATGATCATTATTCATTGTATATTTCTTGGAGGGCCTGAACTGGTTATGCCCTGGTCCGACCCTTAAGGGCTAGGGCTGCGCCAAGATATAAATGGTCAAGGCCTAGAGAAAGAGCATTAAGAAATATAAATTTTTTAAGTAAAAATAATGGATGTTTGATAAAAAAAAAATAATATTAAATAATTGATCGAGATAAAACTATTATATGTCATGGGCAAGAATCTACTGAAACCTATGCTTTGGAAAGATGTACACATAGAATGGGCCATTCAAAATAAAATTATTTACATCAGTTGGAACAATTCAACATTAACAAACACATCCTTATACAAAATATCAATATGATAATTATATTCCACAAACAGTAGCAATACAACATTAATTCCAATTTACGTGTTGAATCTTGAACTATCTCTTCTAAGTATCTGAATTTTTTGAAACATCCATCAGCATCCTAACATAAGTCCTAGCAACAAGTACAAAAATAAACTATTTACTCGTTAAATTCATTGGTGATAAACGTCAATCCTCAATGTCTTGAAACTTTTCAATATGCTCTAAAAGTTTAATTTATATATACTCATCATATAAAATTAATATTATAAAAATATAATTTCTAACATAAAAAAATAATCCAAAATTAATGATAATTATTTAAATGCAAGAGGAATTCAAAGACTAGAACACCCAATATCCTTACAAATGAGTTCCCAAAATAAATTCTATATCCCATTTCACCTAAGAATAGCACCGAAGCACTACTCTGTCCCCCAAACTATTACTGTTCAAAAAATGACATTATTAAATGAAACCTAAAAAATAAATTCCAAATGCTCACATAAAAATCCTAGAAATAAAACTTACTCAAATACACACAAATTCATATTTACGAACAAAAAAAAGAGAAACATACTTGGTTAGTTGATTTTCTTGAATGAGTATTAAAAACTCATCTTCCTTCATTCCTCTTTCTTTAAGAGTGGAGAGAGGCAGAGAATGTTATTTTAGAGAGAGAGAGAGAGAGAGAGAGTTGTTAGAATTATGAGGGAGTTGAGAGAGCTTGCAGCTATATATTGTTGAGAAAGAGAAGGTTGAAGGAAAGAGATTATAGTTTAAAACAAGGTGTAAACTACGCATTTATCAAGTAGACAGTCTAATAGAAAAGGTACGCTGGTAGGGTTGGGCTTTACTGAGTGATACCCTAGCCCGGCCTTACATAGTTAGGCCTGGATCAGCCCTAATAGCTTGAAATTTATGAAAAGAAAAACCCCTCATTTTAGGGCTTTCAAAGGACCGAGCTGGGCCAGATTGACAACCCTAAGCCTAAGGGTGTTATAAGGGAAGAAATTTAATCTGTGGAGCAATTTTCCCCCATAGAACTATAGTGCCAATAAAATTGCACCATCCATTACGCATTCTATATATTGAGCCCACTGATCCATGAATGGTTGGTTCACCACTTGATGGATCTACATACCAACAATCAGCCTGATTGGTGTTATCTAGCCATTGGATTTGAACATTTTTTCGAGGGGTGATTTATTATAACCATTGGATTTGAATATTTTTTTTTGGATACTTAAGTTGAATGGCTAGATCAACAATGAAGATGATTTTTTTTGGTGTGTAGATCCATCAAGTGGTGGGTCAACTTTCATGGGTCAATGAGCCTCATGAAAAAGTATGCCAAGTGGCACGTATTTTGGTGCTCCACAGGGGAAAATGCCTATAATATGGTAAAACGTGGAATTAATATTGAGGTAGAGTTAGAAAGTAGCCAGAGAGAATATAATGTAACCCTTTGTTGAACAAAAAAACATGCAAAAAGAGAAAGGGGGACAACCAGGTGGCAAGGTATCTAGGTTTTATTAGTACACATGGTCCGGCTTTATTGGTATTGGACACTTTTTTGTGTCTAGTATAAATTGGACACGTACTACAATTATCCTTAAAATAACCTTGGGATAGGATCGGAAGAGTTATACCTGTGTAGTACATGGCACAGTCACACACGTTGGTGGTTGGAACCCATTAATTATTTGAAGCTGGGGGTCCTGCCGAGGAGACAGACAAGATAAGCTTAGGTTCGAAACCATCTAATCCGTTGCATTATTTTTTGTTTGTTAGGAAAACCAAAGGCAAGCAGCTCTTATTGGAGTTGGGGGGCGCTGAACCTTTTAGGTCGAAGTTTTTATGTTCAATATTCCCAAATTGCCACTTGGCTCACCAGCTATATTTGCCCCAACTGACCAATGTATGTTTGGCGCCCACCTGCGCGCCCCATGATGGATCCCATCCACACACCAAAAATCAGTCTGAATGGTGATTTCTAGTCATTGGATTTGAGCATTTTTCATGGGGTGAATGTAGGCGTTGGATTGGATTCAATCGAGCATATTTATATATTTTTTTGTGTGTACTCAAATCCAATCGTTAGAAATCACATCACCAACCAGGCTGATTTTTGAGGTATAGATCTACTAAGGGTTGGGCAATACATCTAAGGGTCAGTACTGGCCCTGGAAGAGTGTGTTGCATGGCATTTGGACTTTGGAGTGTCAAACATCGACATATCTAGAATTTTGAATGGAAACGGGTTAAATGTTCCATTTTTGTAAAGCTCTCCAGTTTCTAAAACAAACGACATGGTTGTCAAAAAAAGCTATTAATATATGTATACTTGAGAGATATAAAGCAAGATTTAAAATATGGGCCGTTATAACGGATTCGGACTTCCCCCGTTACGTAATGTACTGTTAAAATGCTTATAACAGCCGTTTTTTTTTTTCGTTTTTGAAATTCAAAATTTGAATCTCAACACCATTTTTTCAGTTATTTCCATTAGCTATGTTATTTTCCATTTTTGTCCCTGGACGTTTTTTTCATTATAATGGCCATTATAACGAAAAAAAACCGTAATGCCCTCCGGTCCCATTTAAACCTTGATATAAAGCACAAATAAAGAATTTTGAATGTCTTTAGTACAGCTCTCACTTCCTCACTAATAAAGCAATAAATAAATATAGAGTTTTCAAATTCAAATCTACATGTTTCTCACAAGTTTCTCGTATTGAAATTCAAATCAGTCCTAGAGCAACCCAGATTTGATTCCAACCCGATCCATTAACAGCCCTATTCAGCTATATAGTGAGTATAAGACCAGCTCAACACTAGCCGATTAATTTGAAAATAATGACGTCACTATGACAGCATTAGTTCCATACCACCAGCTGGCAATTAGGTGGTATTGTATTAGCAGACATACAACTGGGGGCCGGGCCATGACATTTTTTGTTGTAAGGTTCTTTTAAGAGTCGGGGATCCCATAATTATCAATCTGGAATTAAACCTGATATGTGGTACCAATTACCAAATACCAAATACCAAATACCAATATCCATCCAACACGTCCGTCATGTTTAAAATTGCCACGTGGCCCTCTTCTGGCCCAACCTACCCGTGAATGTTTCGTCCATTCCATGGTGACCTCGACGAAAAGATATGCTCATTTATAACTGCTAGGAATCATCATGTGTATAGGTTCGCCAAGTGGTGCAGAAAAATTCCTGGGTCTGTTTGGTGGGTAAGCTGGCCCCCCTACCAGATATCGTATTAGAGCAGCAAACGAAGGCTGGGTAGTCAGTTCAGGATAACACCTACTTCGTGAATAAAATGGGAAGAGGTTTTCTACACAGGCAGTGAGAGAAGTCTAAATTGGATTCACGTGTTTCACTCACCACCTCACTGTCAGGAAGTTTAATCCCAATAACCAGCTGCCATGTGGCTAAAGAGGCAGATTTCTTTTATTTTTTTATTTTTATTTTTATCCAAAAATCAGAAGCATAATTACTTTTTCCACGTGTGTACGTACGTAACAAATATACTTCTTTTCCAATTAGGAAAAAGTTGTAACAAGGTATGCCTGAAACTGTTTCATTTGCGGAAGCGGCATTTTTGGTAGTCCCCGCTGCCATCTGAGCCCACTGACCGTATGGATGTTTATCCCACCCCTTGTGGATATACAGATCAAAAATCACCTTGATTGGTAATCTATAACCATTAGATTTTAACACTTTTTAGTACTTTTTAAGGCGTTCTTATAGCCGTTGAGTGCAACCATTTTTTGAGTACTAAAACCAACTGCTAAAAATCATTAAACAAGCTGATTTTTTGTATGAATGTCTATTAAGGGTTGGGCTAAACATCCATGCGGTCAGTGGGTCCAGATGGCAGTGTTGACTACCAAACATGCCGCTTCCGCAAACAAAAAGATCTCAGGTATACCTTGTTACATCACGACCCATTTAAATTGATCAAACCCCAATACATCTTTTTGCCACGTCATGGAGCTGAAACTTGCCACGTGGGGAGTGTGAGGTTGAGAAACACGTAGACATAATAAATGTGGTTTTGTTAAAAAACGATCGTTATAACGAAATAACGACCGATATAACAGAAATGGACCTCCCTGTCACATTACATACCGTTTTCACGTTCAGAAAATAATGGCCGTTGTAACGAAAATATCAACTTGTTTTGTGAAATTATCCCGTTATTTACATTCTAAATTTTTCTGAAAATTTGAAATTCAAATCTTAAAATATGAACTTTAGATCCGTTTTTTCCGTTATTTCCATTTTTTTGTCTTGTGCGTTACAATCCGTTACAACAGAAAAACGGTAACACCCCGAATCCGTTATAGCATTGTAACGGTCCCTTTAAAACCACGGTTTCCCCTGTGGGGGCCCGATATTGTACATGAAAGGTGGGGCCAACATAACTTTTGGTATTCTCCTGCCAAATCATGTTGGCGGTCCTTAATGGAGGACAAGCACCTAATTGAAAAACGCCCTCCTAAAATAATTTCTCCTTGTGGACCCTTTCCCGCCCGCCACTCTACAGCACTCCTTGTCTAATCCTTCGGTTTCCTTTTTGGTGGGAAAACGCCCTGCATGAATGCAAAACTATGTTTTAAAAAAAAAAGCGCATAACGCCATTATAACCAGGGGTGTCAACCGGTCGGTTTCGGTTCCGGTTCCTGTTTCGGGTATAACGGGTCCAATCTTGGTAATATGAGAATTTTTACACTATATTTATATATTGGTTCCGGTTCTTATCGGTTTTGGTTCCATATTAGAGTACCGGAACCGTAACCATTAGTTTCCGATTCGGTTCCAGTTCCGATTCTTTTTAATCGGTACCCAAAAATGTGGTACCGGAACCGGTGTTTTCGGTTCCGGTTCCGGTTTGGTTCCGGTTAAATCGGGTAAAATTGACACCCCTAATTATAACCGTAACACTCTATCCCCATAATATTAGCAAATAGACCTGCAGTATAGTAACAAAATACCCCCTCAGGAACGGATATATCAACCACTGTCAAACAATGTCAAGGGGGTAAACCTAAAGTTCCAAAGTATATAAGGGGATATTACAAATTACTTTCAAATTTCAGGGGGGTGTTACTAAAATACTTAAAAAATAAAATAGAAATATTTTGACCATTTTTCTTGTAAACCATACAAAAGGCCTGTTTGGTAGGCCACCACGGCGAGATCGATAATAGAATATTTGTGCACTCTAATATTCGCCAAGGTATGTTTGGCACGCATTTGCCCATGCTAAATGTTTAGCCGGGCTTACAAATTTGAACGCCACGCTGGAAAATATTTGATCACCTCCCCCGCGTAAATATTTTCACACCAAATAAGCTTAGGTGGGAAAATTTTATTTTCTTGAGGAAAATCGTTATTTTCAATATAAATGAATTTTTTAGTATACAAAAAAAATAAAAATGAGACCGGCCATTTGAATCATGTGACCATATATGTGGGTCTCAAACTCACCTAACCCATATTTGACTCACTTCGATATGTGGGATCCATACAAATTGAAAGAAAATGAAGTAAACTAGCTAATAAACATACCAGATGTTGCTTATTAAATATTGATATACACAAATATTTGCCAAGATAATATTCATCTGGCTAAATAATATTCGCTGTTGGAACTCTTTTTCTCAAGTACCAAACAAGCCCTAATAATCGAAGAAGAGGATTAGTGGAGAAAATCAAAGAGAAAATTTTTCTTTTCTCTTTATGGCCTGTTTGGTAACGCACTGCGGCGGGCAAATAAAATATTTAGCCGCGCAAATATTCGCCCGGCTACGTTTGGCAGCCACTCGCCCTCGGCGAATATTTAGCCGGGCCCATATATTTGCCCTCCGCGGTGGGAAAACATTTGATCACCCCCTCCCCCCCCTGTGAAAATGTTTTCATGCCGATTATGCCTTGGTGAGAAAATTTTATTTTCTCGTCGGAAAATCACTAATAGAAATTAATTTTTTAATATATAAAAAAGATAAAAATGAATTTTTTTTTATCCTTTGATATAATATGTGGTTCCCGCACTCGCCCAACCTATTTTTGACTTACTTTGATATGTGGGACCCACTCAAATTGAAAGAAAATGAAGTAAGCTGAAGTGAGCTAGCTCATACACGTACTAGACATTGTTAAATATGGATATGAGCAAATATTTAGCCAAGATAATATTCGCCTGGCTAAATATTCGTCGGAACTCTTTTTCTCACGTACCAACCAGACCCTTAATTCCTTAAATAAACGATATGTGTAGAGATTACGTTCTTTGAGCTTCATATGATCTCCTGATTCATGTGGGGTGGTACTGGTATACGTACGCGTGGGTCATGGATGCGGCACACCATGAAGTTTGGTGTACCTAACTAGATTGCCCAACCAACTGTTTACTTTCTTTTCTTTAATGCCAATCCTATGTCGTGCTTTGCACCCTATTCGTATCTTCATTTGGTTCACATCTCCTACCACTGATCCAGACCATTAATAAAAAATTGACTAATCACCTCTTTTATATCTATAGCAAAATACATGTTATCGATCAGATGTTAAGGATCGTCCGATTGTTTAACGTCCATGAGGTTGCCGATTGATTAGAGGGTCATGATTGATGTATCATATGTGGGTCTAGATGGTTTGATTTATTTGAGTCCCTACAAAAATAACAACTCGCACATATCATTCACCTCATATATTTTCTATTCCTGTCTATACAAAACTATAAATAAAAGGCAAAAAAAAAAAAACCCATAAAAATGTTCTAAGTAACCACCGAAACAACCGCTACGAACTATAATCATATATCCCGTCTCGGATCCGATATGTTGATCCTCCAATGACCATCTTGTAAACCCATCTCTCCGGCCTTCATGGTATCCCAATCCAATTCAATCTTTCGTTGCGGCGTGAGCCCGCAAAACATTTGTAAGCTCTCGTTCATGGCGTCGTGCACCTTCCACCACCTATGGTGTGCAACATCGCTTGCATAGACATGCTGGTCCCCGATATTCCAATTGCAATCGTAATCCCGATAACAATGCCAAGGCTTTAGCCCAAGGTAATGTATCGCATATAGCTTAGGTGGGTCTGCACCGAAGAGCTGGTTCTTCATGCTCGACTCCAAAGACGTGTTCGACCAAAAATTCTTCAAGAAATTTACTCTCCTCGGCCATCGATGCCACCAAACGAAAACCTCGTTAAGGAATCCTTGATCACCACCATTGTATGATACAATTTCCTTTCGTCGATCCATCAAAATTTGAAAAGTACAATTTGATGGCTCAATTGCCATAATCCCCGAGTTGAAAATCGACCCGTCGTTGCCTGTCGCCGACATCTGAGGGAAGTGGAATAGGAGGTCTAGGTTGCGAAGTACCACAATATCGGAGTCTATGAAAATGATTTTGTCGTAGTGGGTAAGCTGCCATAGTCGAAATTTGCTATAATTGTATTCATTGTAGGAGTTTTTCTCAGATCGGGGGTTTCGAATTCGCTTAATCATGTGGATTTTCCATCCGGCGGCAGCGAGAGCATCACGTTTGGCTTGGGAGATGGATTCGTCTATCAACATGACAAGGTCGCGCTTCGTACCTGTTCGAATGATGCTTTGCGCGAGAGCTATCGCACCGCACACATAGGCTTCGGAGGAATGGAGAATCGTTGCATATGCTTCTCTTTTCGTAGTGTTATTCGGCATTGTGATCTTGGAAAGATCATACACCTCGTTCGTTCCTGAAATTTTTTGGAACAAGTATTAATACCTAATTTCACGCGCGCGAGCAACTAATTAACGCGCTACTTATTGCACTTTGATGCAACGAGCGGATGTGAAAACGACAAGCGTTAGGCTGCTGAGAAAGATAATTGGGGAACACTGACTAATAAACTAAAATCCACATGTAAAAGGGAAAAATCTATGATGCAGACTTATGTATCAAAATTTTGATGCAGAAGTCCCTCAATTTGCCACGTAGTAGACTATTTCGAGCCCCACTTCCTCCTTGAATGTTGGGCCCACACACCAAAAATCAGTATGATTTGTGATTTCTAGCCATTGGATTTGAGCAATTTTCATCATGGGCTTGGAACCAACTCATAGGCCTGTTCATAAAGTCCATGATGAAAAAAGTGCTCAAATCCTACTGCTAGAAAATCACTAATCACGCTGATTTTTGGTGTGTAGGTCTATCATAGTGTGGGCTAGACATTCAAGTGGCAAGTGGGTCCAATAGAGTTTATTACGTTGCAATTTGAGGGACTTCTGCATCAAAATTTTGATTCAGAAGACTGCATCAAAGAACAGCCCCTGAAAATGGGAGGTGGAGTTGCAAGATTTGACAGGGGAATAGTTTAAAAAGTGCATCGGGCCCATTCTGTCATGTAGAAATGGCAGTCCCTGATTGGGCCTAGTAGAAAACAAAGTTGGTCAGGGCCTTATTAATATGTATGAAATTTAGATAAACAAAGCGCCTGTAGCTCAGTGGATAGAGCGTCTGTTTCCTAAGCAGAAAGTCGTAGGTTCGACCCCTACCTGGCGCGAAAGAAAAAATGTACATTTTTTCCAACTTTTTAAAACTCGAAAACTGTAAAAATAGTATATTCGGATCGAAAATGGAGAAAAAAGTAATAAATAATTTGTCTTTTTGGATCATAATACTTTTTTTTTGGAAATTTTAAACTTCGAACTCGATTCGAGTCGACGCGTTTTAAAACCTTGATTTGTCACGTTAAAAAATAACAACAAAACGTTTTTTAATTTTTCGGATTGAAAAGAGACTAAGCTATATTCCATACCTTCTCCCCATAAGGGCAAAGCCAATTTGCAAGACCCAACAGGCAATGATACCTTCTGTTCCAACCTCCTCGTCTCCAGCTCGTAAAACCACCAATCACCTTCCTGCTTCAGCAAATCATCGCATCGAAACAGCTCCAACATTGGCCTACAAGTGCTCAACAACACCAATTTCGTTCTCCCTCTCTCATCTCTCTTTCCTTTATTTACAGCCAAATTGGCCGATATAAGATGGATTTGAAGGCGAAAAACATCCCTCGCCCATCCTTCCGCCGGATACCGACATGGCAATTTAGCCACCACCATGTCCATTTGGTCATAAATTGTAAAATTCGGCATGGGTATCTCGGGACATAAGGGACCATCAATCTCTTCTTCCTCATCAATCCACTCTGGAAACAAATCCTTCCATTCAAAATTCTCCGACACCCGTTCGAAGCGAATAGCTATTGCTTCTCCCATGGCTTCCCACTCGCTAATATCCTCTCCATCCATATTCACCATTCCCATCTTCAGCCCCTTACCCATGGCCATTTCATTCAAGAAGCTTGGACTCTCCCTTTTCGCCATTTTTGTTTTATTTTGCAATTCAGTCTCCTCTAATATTGCCTTCATCTTAACTCCATCTTCAACCTACAAAATTGAATTTCGATAAAATATACATAATTAACATTTTAATTTTTTTTTTCGATTTAAATTCTCCGTTCGATGTCTCCATAACAAGACTTAAGGCTACTCACCTTACCTTCTTCTGATGGCACTCGCGCAACGTGCACCTAACGAATGATGCCGGGTTCTCGAGAAATACCAGCGAAGACGACGGCCTGAGGACGAGGGAGGCATAGATGACCAAGAAGACAGCGAGAAATACCAGGTTGATCTTTATAAGCAGAGATTTTGAAGGTATGGCCTTCATCATCTTCAAGACCAAGTCCCTCAATTTCATTAGCAAGGGTGCAAGTACCTCCATGAGGAGTTATATATACTCTCTTTTATTTATTTTTTATATAATAATATTTATTATTATTTTGGAGGGGGTGGTTAGAGAAAGATTAAATAGAAGTGTTCCACTTAGAGAACTCCACGTGTCAATTCCTTGTTTGGATTACCTTCTCTTTAAGACAAAAGGGTCGGAGTAAATAAAGCATATTAGTACATAAAAACAAAGAAATGAACAAATAAAGCCTTTCTCCACATGCTTAATTCCTAATATAACCTTTGATTTGTATAAAATTACAAAATGGCCCCTAATGTTAAACTTACTAATTAAGTGTCTAACAACCATCTTCTTCTTACTTATCAATGTTTGGATTCATTCTCAAGCGTTCAACCACCAGTTTCAACAGAAATGATGTTTATGGGTTGCAATATTTTTCGACCACTTGTAACATCTGTAACGGTCAAGTGCGTTACAATTATAACGATATTTTTGTTGATTTTCTTTTATAATTTTTACATCACGTACCTCAACGTTACAAATTTCAGGCACGGCCACAGCCAGGACGGTAAATGCGAGTTGTAGGAAATAATTATTTAGATTACTCATTTTTAACCGTTTTGCCAATCGAACTTTTTGAATTAACAGCGAACGTTGGCCCATCATGGGTGACAATGGGTACCTGATTACCTAACCGATGCAAACCTGATTATCCTGGTTTGAAGTCCATCCTTTTGGACCCCAATTAATAATCAAGCCGGGGCCGAGTTGGGATTCGAGTTAGTAAATTCTTGAAATATTCACGAATCGTACAAAGTATTTAAAAAACTTCCTATTCAAAGGTTTGGAAGAATTCATACTATTAATAATCAATATTTTGCTTTTTTTTTTTTCAAAAATTATGTTTGCCGAATTTTTGAACGCATTTTTAATGACAAATCCGAATTGTACTCGAACATTTGCCGTACAGTATTTTTTTTGCCGCATTCCGAATTGCTAACTAGGGTTGGGACTATGCGTTGCTAGGGCCCGATATTCGATTGACCAAATTACTAATGTTATAGTTTGGGAGGGTAATGGCATTATTGTAAATTTAGAGACAAAGAAGGGTAGAAAGGACTTATTGTGCTTTGCTTTGAAACCTAGGGCTTTACGGGAGGAGGAAACTTTAATGAACAGATATGGAGGCCGTCCAACAACTAGTTGGTTGCCCCGTCAATTTCCCATTAGAGGATGTCACATTTTCCCGTTACGAAATTGTAAGGAAGATGGACAAGGCCCCCCAATAGGGTTTCTTATATGTTCCATACCTATCTTTTCCTTTTTCTTTTAGGAGAAGTGATATTGCCAGCACTTTTGCATGCCTATACCATGTTTTAAATCATAGTTTAAAAAACGACCGTTATAACGAAAAAAACAGCCGTTATAACGGATTCGGACCTACCCCGTTACGTTATGGACTGTTATTTTCATTTTTTTCCGTTATTTTTCATTATTTTCTATTTTTAAAATTTTGAGTGCCATTTTTTCTGTTTTTCCCGTTGTCTTTCATTTTCCCCCCCCTAGCGCTTTTTTCGCGGTCGTTATAACGGAAAAACGGTAACGCCCCCAATCCGTTATACCGTTATAAAGGTCCCCTTTAAACCTTGGTTTAAATAACGGCTGTTATAACGGATTTGGACCTCCCCCGTTACGTTACGTTAGGTTACATGCCATTAAAACACCCACAGCCGTTATGTTCTGTTATAACAAAAATAACGACTTTATTTCTGTTATTTTCTATTTTTGAAAATTTAAATTTCAGCGCCATTTTTTCTGTTTTTGCCCGAGTTACAATTCGTTATAACAGAAAAAACGGTAACGCCCTCAATCCGTTATTTTGTTATAATGGTTCCTTTTGAACCTTGGCCTACACTACTCTTTTTATTTAAAACGAGTGCCTGGCAATATCACCTTCTTTTCTTGTTTTGAAGGGATTTTAAGTTTGATATTACAGCTCACTAAATTGATTTAAGCTGTGTTTTACTTTACATCATCAATTTCAATCGTATGGTAGACCGTCGCTGTATCGATTGATGTAGAGACCGTCTGATTTAGGTTATAAGCCATCAAGGAGTGGTCTAGGTCATGGGTATCACTATAGTAGAGAGACGTCTATTGGGATATATTTCCTTCCTCAAGAGTCGAGACTACTTAGAAATTGGCACGTATCTTTGAACAGAAAATGTACTACCTACTAGCTGATATTTTAAAACTAGGTTTACAGGGGGGCAGTTGTAATGTTATAACGGATTATTTTTGTTATAACGACCGTTAAAATTTTAACTAGGGTCGCTCTATGGGCACCCACATCCCAGACAAAAAAAGTTACCAAAAAAGTCCCCTTTAGTTTGGTTACCCACCGACCCTCTCTCTCTCTCTCTCTCTGGGCCTTTAGCACCCACGGTGCTGAACTACCATGGGGACTAGATAGCCCCACAGCCAGCCCAGCCACGTTATAACGGATTTTTTGGAGCCCGGCCCGAGTTGCTGATGGGCTTGATTGACCCGACGGGTCAAATTGCCCCCCTTAGGCTGCACCTACCTATTATATCAAAATTTCCAGAACAGTCACCTAATAACTTCTCATGTAACAAAAACGTCCCTCAGATTCCCAAAATTTCCAAACTGCCCTTTTAAAATAGTATAGAAATTTGTTGATCACGTGCAAAATGCTCTTGCCACCCACTAGTTTTATTAGATCTGATGTTTCTCTGGAGGCCCACTTAAAATGGGACATATTAAATAGTAGGTCCCATCCCCTACATGTGTTCAAGAAACAAATGCATACCATCTACATAAACAGATTTTCCTACAAACAAAAAAAAATGATTTTTCTTTCTTCCTTTACCACCCAATTCAGTAACTTTTCTACCTGATGCTTCATTTCCTCTAGGATTTCTCCAGGGAATCTTGTTAGCTGAGTCCGTGTGGCAGAAGGGTTGTAGGAGCAACAGATTTTGTAGAGAGGTCAAGGAGGCGATGGGAATCATCCTCATGCTATAAAACCTTGTAAGATGGAAAAAACAATTTCAACCATCTACCCAATTCAGTAGTACATGCCATCCCAGTTCATCAGGCTGACAAATTCTCCCCAAAAGAGCTTCATATGGTTGGGCTGTATTACATGAACAGTATATCATGCAATGTTGCATGGCAAAACTGTGCAAACCTTTCATATAAACATGGGCCACTTTGACTAAGATATGGATGAGGAAGAAATCCGAAGAAATCCTTGATTCAGAGTCTCATGTTATTTGATGAGCAGAGAGGTGTCCCATTGTGATAGATCAAATACCACAGCTCTTTCTTGAGTCGAGTAATCATAGCTATGATCATATCATTCCTTCACGTGCCACCTGTTATCAAAAGATTAATGGACTTGCTTTTCGTCTTCCTGTAAGCAAATTTCTCAAAAAAGCTTTGCATATGGATCACCCGCAAAGAAAGGGCGTTTTATGCATTTTAAACACACGCCCACACCCACACCCACACCCACACCCACGCCCACACCCAAGCCCAGACCAGGATCAGTCCATGTCTGCGTCCACACACATTTCAAAACAAAACGAGAAAAAATCTTTTCTAGTTGAACAATATAATGTGCTAGTAAACCAAACTACAGTTTTCAAAAGCCATTGAGCACTCCCTGATGCTTGGTCAGATAGTGTGACAAAAGTGGTGCTTACCCACCATCTGAATAATCTGACTACCCAAATAGGTTCAGCCAAAAACTGGAACAATGGTACAATGCCTGGAGTACCATTGTTACTGTTCTAAGCATTTCCCTCTTCTATGAAAGGAGCCTCTCATGTTTAGGAAGATGACAGCCACTGGCAACAGAATTGGTCGGTTTCACTCGGAAACATGATATCACTAATAAATAGGGTGGTGGAGGCACACCACAAACCGATAGCCACTCAGGTTTTAAACTTTCAGTTGCAGTTAGAATTCAGTGTTGCTTGAAACTCTCAACTACCAAGAAAGTTGCAGTTGTCAATACTCGATCTCTTGGTGATGAAAACTGCAAAAAAATAGGTTGGGTCCTGCTTGCAATGGGCTCCTAAATTGTGGCTGGCTAGGTTTGGGCTCAAGTTACAATCTCTATTGTGGTGTTTGACTAGGCCCAGGTTTCAATAACCAGTATTGACACTTCTGGATAGCACTCACGACCTCTTATGGAAAACCCCTTCATAGAATTTTCCCCTCCTTTTTTACTTTCCTGAAATTTGGAAAAGATAAGAAAGCACTGTGACAGAGAAATACCATCAGTTATTAGCCATGCAATCTTCCGGTGCAGTCCCTTTTCGCTCTCTATACCGAGCAATGTGCTTATGGTACTCTTCCAGTTCCTTCTCTAGTTTTTCAATGAATTGGCTTGTGTGTTCAAGGGACTGCTCATATTTATACTTCTCCAAAGCCTGCAATATTTAGAACAGAAAAGAAAACCAACTCTTAGTGGATTGAGGTTAACATAGCCATCAATCAAATAGTGAATTCATTTTGTTCCTATATTATTAATATTATAAATATTTTATATGAGGGAACCTGAGGTGGTGGTGACTTAACCTGTCTGTTTGTTGGTCGTGCAAATATTGCCGTGTGGCAGTCTTCACTGACCACATGAACATTTGGACTACGCTTTGATGAACCTAACACCCAAAAATCAGCCTGATAGTGATTCCTAGCCATTGGATTTGAGCAATTTTTTCTTTATAGGTTTCATGAACGCCCTATGGGTCAAGAGTCAAATCCCATGAAGGAAAAATACTCAAATCCATCGGCTAAGGAACACCTATCAGGCTACTGATATTGGGGCGTAAGTACAACAAGGGGTGGGCCAAATATTCATGGGGTCAGTGGGCCTGAAGAGTGCCATGTGGCAATACGCCGTCTATGATCATGTACTCTAGGGACTTCAATCTTTTTATATTTAGGACACCCACAGCTAGGAAATGGATTAGTATGCAAATACTATAAAAAAAAATTTTAAATCATGGAAATATTTCGGAAAAATTATTGAATGCATTGAAATGTTAGGAAATGATAAAATATGCATGAAAACATATGCAAGTATCTTAGCCTCGAGCATACACATTTGAATGTTCATAATTTTGTAATTTAAGTACATAAAAGCAAAAGACATCAGTTGCCTTACAACCTGAGGAGGTATAACCACATGGATCTACAACCTATAAATCTCCTATTTTTTCTAAGTTTTGAATTTTTATTTTTTTATTACAAAAATCAGATTATACTTATTGGAGTGGATATTTAATTATTTTTTTGTAATGGGTTCTAGTGCATGTTCTTATTTAGTATGAAATTACTAATTTTCATATAACATTCATAGATAATAATTAGTTATATATATATATATATAAATTATTTTTTTGATAAAGTAGAATATATTAAGAGAAAGGAAGGAAACAACAAGGACCAAAGGGAGGTTGAGAAGACCTCCTAAGAACAAAGAAAAGAAAGGGATTCCTAAGTGCCTCTATACAAAATGGATTCCATCTAAACACCAGGTCCTCAAAAGATAGACCTTTACATTCCTCAAAGAGATTGGACCACAAGAAAAGAAACGCCTTAATGGACAGAGAAATATCATAGATAGAAGCCTCCTTCCCCTCAAAAGCTCTCCTATTTCTCTCTTTCCAAATGCCCCACCATACCGCGAAGGGCAGAATGCTCCAAAGTCTACTACCGCATGACGAGAAGCGAAAATGTTTGCGAGAATGGAAAGATTCCAATAATGTTTTGCGTCTCTGGTAACGGAAGTATTTCAATATATTTTGTGGAAATTTTATCAAAATTTAATACCTTGCACAGTGCACACACACATCTAATGTTTTCTTTTTCTTTTTTTGACAAGTCAAACACATCGAATGTTATATCAAAGAACATTAATCCTAGCACTTCATTCAAAATTTGTCCTTTCAGAAAGTCCTGGCAATAGAAAGCCTTCGTATTAATACATATTTGGCAACTTCGCTCAAGTTAAGTCACATTTTCATGTATCACACATACATCTTAAGGCACGTTTATGCACTTAAAATATTTGAAGAGACAATGGATAGCAATTATTTGCAAATGACAATTTGATAAAATTCTACATCAGACATGAAATTTTGCTTAAGATACAAACAAACAGCCTAAAATTTGATGACATAAGTTTAGCATCAGCTTGCATTTCTATGCTCTAAGGCCTATTTGGTACATGAGAAAAAGAGTTCCAATGGCGAATATTTAGCCAGACGAATATTAGCTTGGCTAAATATTTGTGCATATCAATATTTAACAACATTTGGTACGTGTATTAGCTATCTTACTTCATTTTCTTTCAATTTGTGTCGGTCCCACATATCAAAGTAAGTCAAATATGAGTTAGGCGAGAGTGGGACGCACATGTTAGGTCACAAGATCCAAAAAAAATCATTTTTATATTTTTGTATATTAAAAAACTCATTTTTATTGAAAATAGTGATTTTCCCACCAAGGCTTATTTGGTGTGAAAATATTTTCACAGGGGGGAGGTGATCAAAAACACAGCCGCGGCGGGCAAATTTGTGGGCCCGGCTAAATATTCGGTGTGGGCAAGTGCGTGCCAAACACGCTGGGCAATTATTAGTGCGCCCAAATATTTTATTTTCCCACCGTGGTGGCCTACCAAACATGCCCTAAGTGTAACATATTTTGAAATAGTTGGTTCCTTGTCTAGAATGCATAATGAACAAACAAGGCCACTTGATTCTCTAAGATAAACAAATGGATTCAGCATATGATGAAGCATGCATAGAAAAAGTTACCTTGTTCTTAGACAGTGTATCAGGAGGTGACATGACCATTGGCCGTACATAATTCTTACCACGATAGAATATTATAATGTTGTTAGCTTTTATGTCAATCACAATGCCTTTACTTAAACGCGCAAGCTCCTCAGCATATTCGTGAACCTGTCCAGGCTTACAAGGCTTGCAAACAACCTTTACAGTCTCATGCTTCTTCCAGTGGAGATGCATATTGAGAACTACACCTCCAAAGACTCCACGTCTCCCAACCGGGACATAATTCTTCTTTTTCTCACCCGTACGCTTAAGGTAAAACCTCTCTTCCTCAGTCAGAATTTCGGGATCATATGTTTCAGCTGGAGACTTCAGAACCTCAAATTTCCTCAGCTTCTCAATGAGCCATTCTTCCTTTCGTTTTGCCTGAGGCGGAACCACAAAAGTTGACAGCAACATTAAGCCATTATCATATTCATAAGATTCTCACTTGTCATTTAAAGTACAAATGTCAAATAGAAGTATGGAATAAAGATCCTCAGTTGTCATAGATGAAAGAAACTGGACCCTAGAGCGAGTTCAATCAGAAGGCTCATAATTCATAATTTCCAACTAACGACAATGCAGTGCTCTTCCACAAAAAATGACAAAAAGATAAAATAGATACTTCAAAATGGCAGCATTAAGATCAAACCATTCAATTAATATTTCATTGTAATTTTAGAGACAAGAAGAAGAAACATATAGAATTGCAGATCTTTATAGCTGCTTAGTAAAAAGAAAGTAAAATTCTTAAACAGCAAAAGAGAAAACTCGTAAGGTATCCAACCTTTTCAAGCTTGTATCTAATCCTAACTTCTGGATTCGGGGATGTCATCTTCTTTTTGGCCTTTAAGCGATACAACTTGAGTTCATTCAATTTTGCCTTTTTTGACATCTTCACCTTTTTGGGCATTTTCTTCCCCTTCGTTTGGGTCCCATTTTTGTCAGGCGGAGACTTATCAACACAAAATCTGACCACATCATTGTCCAACTTCAGTGTCACTGATGCATTGCTAATATATCTAGCACGTTGCCATTTCAGAATACCATTAGGGCACTCATTCCAATTTGATCTTTGCATCCATAAGGAATAAAATGGAGTGGATATACAAGATGATGATTCTAGAAAAGTGCTCACTGCCTGGTAGCTTCTCTGTTGTGGGCATATAATATACGTAGAAAAGTATGTAAAGGAAGTTATTTTAGGCAAAAATGAGAGGCTTGGCACAGTTAGAACTGCACGACAAGACTGCACCAGAGAATCCCTGCATAAAGAAGTTACCTTCCAATTACCACTAGACCATAAAAAGAAAAGAGTTAACTAATAAATAATTCAAATAATATCTGCTTGAAACAATAATAATAAACATTTCACTTTCCATACTCCATATTTAAAGTAATTGCTATAAATAAAACTAAAGATGACTTTTAACTAAAGTGATACTCCATATCTTAAACAGACTGGTCCTATTTCTTCCTTCTTCTATCTCATACCACATCTCTGTTTCCTTTATCTATTTCAAATGCTCAACTAAATTTTAAACTCACTTAAAAAGAAGCAATGGTGAATTCCAACTTTCAATGATAGACGAAAAACTGAAAAAAAAAATTTACGATTTTTATCCTCTTCCGTAGATTATAATACAAAACAGTGAACTGGATAGTTCATAAGAAAATTGGATGAAGCGTATAATCTCCAGCCAAAACACAGCAAAATTAGGCAGTCTGGTCCGGTTTGTTCTTAAAACATTTGTCTCAAGCGCATAGACAACTGATGCAGTCATACAAAAAAGGATGCATTTTCAAATGAGCTATGGATTAATGGGTTTAGTTGGTGAGTGAATAAACTCAAGACAGCGTTATCAACACCTTTCACAGCTCATAGCAGTTCAACTAAGCCAACTGGTTACTGAGTGGAATTCAAGCGAACAGAGTTGATCAGGTCACGTGGAAGTGTACATTAACAGCAACATTTAGACACAAATTTGCCACAATCAACAACTCGATCACATAGATCTCTTTTTGAGAACCAAAGATTATTGGTAACAACGCCAATGGATTGTGTAAAAAGCTAGAGTAAGTTATTAATGTATTCTAGTTTAGATATTCTAAGGTTGCCCATATCTAACTCACCAAGAGATCAAACATATAAACTATCAAAATAAAGATAAATCAAATATAAAAGAGACCTGCATCTAAATCACTACAAAACTAAGCATAAAGCTAAAAATTGAACGGAACGAATCTAAGAACACCAACATTACTCAAAACAGGTATCCAGAGATCAAACCTTAGAAGAACTTTTACAGCACAGGATATATTCACATTTATTATGGTGGAATACATCCATGTTTAATATGGTTTATGTGTGTGTGTGCGCGCACGTGCCGTGTTCTGCATGCTGGATCCTCTACTATTCTATGTTCTTCCCGAAAGCGTGTCAATCCCTATTTTGTGCGGACCTGAGCATCTTCAATTTGCTGGGAGAAAGCTTTTCCTTGTGCAGTAAATCCCCGTGTGTGTGTGTGTGTGTTCAATCCGACTCCCACGCTTATTTGTTCTCTAAATTCTAATCAATATATAAGTCCAGACCAAATAACACCAAATAGACAAATATTCAAGTATGTAAATAAAACATAAAATCAATAAAATGGAGAACTCAAACAGTAAAAATTCTATTTTTCTCCATGTTAAGTCAGCGAGACTGCAAATTTGAAACCGTTTATTAGGCCATTTCCTAGAAACCGTTAAGGAAATTTTTGATCGCTTGGTAGGCCTCCTTAGTCTCCAAGGGTCCCTTTTAATAAAACAGTTCAATTATCAAAAAAAAAAAAAAATTGAGAAATAAAAACAGTAAAGGATTTTATTTGAATAACAGCATTGGGGATTCGTTGATGACAGAGACGAATGATGATGTAGCAGTATTCATGAGTTTGGATTGATTACGGATAGGGACCGCAATGGGTTATCCTGAGCGTACAATAATCAAAACCCAGCTTATAAATATCAAATTATCTTCAGAACACTAAAATCAATCACAAAAAATGATAATAAAACAATATCCAGTAAGGAATGAAAGCTGAGTAGAAAAAAGGAACCAATTTATTTAATAAAAAACCCACAAGAACAAAGTAGAATCAATGAAGAAGAAGATAACTTGCCTCTGAGAACTGAATCCACTAAGCCAAAACCTCATCCTTTCCAGGATTCGAGAAGAACAACGCTCTTAGTTATGGTTAAGGCAAGCCCGTCTCCGACTAGCCGCACCCTGATCCACAATATTCAAACTAGAGAAAAGATAATATCAAAAAAGAAAGAGTTGCAGAACCCTAAGACGATTCAATCTTAGATATGAAACCCCAGAAATCAACGATCTTGTTAAAAATCCAGCGAACCGAATGATTTCTTCGACAGAAACAATCACAAATAGAGATTCAAGAAAGAAAAAAGAGAGAAATAAATAAGAAATTGAATGCTCTTCGAGCGCGCGTTAGAGAGTGGAAGAAGGGAGGGACGGGCGTGCTGTAAAACTTCGGTCACAGTAGGGCTGGCAATGGATCGGGTTCGAGTCGGATTGGTACTGATTTGATACCGATCCGATAAGAAATCCAATAGATCCAGACCCGATCGGATCAATAAAAATCAATTCCGGAACCGATCCAATCCCATATGTATATAACTAGTGGGTGCCCCGTACCATCGGCACTCCTCGACAAAGAATTTGCTAAAATCAGTTGAGTGGCGGAGATCCACCGTCCATTTGGGGGAGAATTAGATCTCAGCCCTTCTTTGTTGATGCTTATAAGAAGAGGTATAAGTAGGGAGACAACCAATATGTTTTGTTATATAGAATAGTAAATGGCCCATGCTCACGGCACTCTCCGACAAAAGCGTTTGCAAAAATTAGGTGCCCTCGACACTCAAACAATATAACAGACTGGGGCGTTACTGTTTTTTCCATTATAATGGCTGTTATAACGGATTGTAACGCACAGAAGGAGAAATGGAAAAATAACAGAAATAACAAAAAATAACGGTGTTGAAATTTAAATTTTGAATAAATTGAAGTCAAATGAGGCAGATTGATGACAGCGCGCAATGTGAGCCATGTGGCACACTCTTAGAGGACTGACCTTTATTGATGTTCTTCTACAAACCAAAAATAAAAAATAATGGTAAATAAATTTCCACTGTTAAAATAAATAAACCCATTTACAACAAAATAAACCCATGAAAATAACTCAAATCCAACACCTTGAAATCACTAATCAGGCTGATTTTTTGTTTGTAGATCCACCTAGGGATTGGCCAATCATCCATGCGGTCAGAGTCCTCTAAGAGTGTGTCACATGGCTCTATGATTGCTTGCATGAAGTTGCACATGGTGGTCTGGAGTCTAACTTGTGGAAGGCATTTTCACACAATTCTTCGAGTGCTTTCAACAGGTCGGGGTGTCCTCATAATTTGTGTGGTTGGACTAAAATGTCCTCAGATTTCTTTCAAAGTATCTTTTGCCCACCTTGAAAAAATTCAACTTTTGCCCACTCTAGAGCAAAATCTGTAGAATATTGCCCACCCTTGAACAAAATCCTGGCTCCGCCCTGGCTAACGCCAAAACTACTACAACTTGTTACATCGGGATCCATTAAAATATGATCTGGATAAAAATAATTTGCAGCATGGATCCAGATAAGTTATCTCCAGTCAGCTTCGCATCGGTTTGGGATCTTGGATTCTTATCAAGTAGGATTCTTATCTAGTTGGATCGGACACACATGAATCGTAATTTAGATTTGGATCACAAGTTATGGATTCTGAGTCACCGAAGTTGTTCACCGAAGATTAAAAAAAAAAGTAAAGTTTTACGGAAAGTTGCTTCTTTCCAATGCTAAAAAGCACAAGTCCCTCTCAGAAAAACTTTTCTCTTGGAAAATTTGCAAATGGCTAACGATTAGAACCTCGGCAAATGCTCTAGCATGCCATCCTAGTTACCACAGGAAAAAATATTTTGATGTTGGAGTGGAAGATCAAAAACAATGTTCCCCTTTTTAAGAATCGCCAATGTATATATTTAGGGCGGGACCCACATGATGTAAAAGGCAAATATAGTATGGGACCTGCCCTAATTGTATAGTAGGGCATGGGACCCCCTTTTTTTAACGACACCTCTTGGTGTTCGCGCACTCCGCTGTGGATTTCGGAACATCGCTCTTTCACTTTTTGTGGCATTGACAATCACAGTTGGATTCACGGCCGAGTGAGTGAACAGCAAGAGGGGTCATAAAAAAGGGAGTCCCCTGTTTCAAAACCCAAAACATGGACCCGCCCCGGTCGGGCTGGGTCCAATAAAGCTGCCTTTTTTGAAAAGAAGTTATTCCAAAAAGTATATGGGTGGGTAGAGAAATACTGAGTTTATCCTTAACTTTATATGGGCGGGTAGAAAATTTTCATCAAATAAATAAAATAAAAAAGCAAGTGGATGTTCTTTTATTTTTCTTTCACCTTGGTCCACCAAGGTTTTAAATGACTCCTATGTAACGTTATAATGGCCTAACAAGGTTACATCAGTCACGTCTCAGTAAAAAAAAGATCGGGAAATTATAATTTTAACCTTTATTTAAAAAAAAGTATTTATAATAGTAAAAAGCTGTTATTTACCCCCAAAACAACGGCTGTTATAACGAATATCCCATTTTTTGGTTGGATAAGTTCACTAATGTTCTCGGGCATGGATTTCGAGAATCCAACTGTGGTTGTGTTTTGGCAAAAGTGAACTTATTAGAGCTGTAGCTAATGGGATGATAATCTCTCCCAGAGGGAATCCTCTTCAGCACTTTTGCCAAAGCACAACCACCGATGAATTCTCGCAATTGTCCGAGAACATTAGTGAAATTATTAGTTCACTTTTGTTGGTCCACGGATCCCAACCTTTTTTGGCTTAGGGGTTATAACGGTAAAAACTTAACGGGGTTGGGGGTCTTACAGTTATATCGGAATGTTATTTTCATTATAATATGACTGTTGATTATTTTAAACCATATTGCCCTCCTCCACTTTCTATCTTCTTTGGCGAACGTTTATGAATTAGAATCTTTTGTTTCCTAGTTGTCTGAGGGAATTATAAAAAGAAGAAAGAACTCAATTTTGCCTCATAGTCCTGACTTCGAATAAAGAATTTCTAGCCTTGCACGGTTCCAATGGAATAAAGTGTGACATTTGCTGCCTATATATTGAAGGCCATGTACAAAATGGAGCTCATATGATTTTGGTTCTCTTGTCCGCTGCAGCCCCATTAGAAAAATGAGTTTTCTCAATTTCCAGTACAACCTTTCGAAGAGGTTCCCACCAAAACTGTCCCGGTGGGGATCAAACGGCAGGCAAGGCTCTAGCCCTTCACCCATTTTCACCCCAAATGCGGAGGAGATGAAGCGGGTGTTCGATAAATTCGACGAAAACAAAGATGGGAAGATATCTCAGGAGGAGTATCGATCGGTGCTGAGGGCGTTGAAAAATCAGAACGTCGAGATAGAAGTGGCAAATGCATTTCAGGTTGCCGACTCAGACGGAGATGGTTTCATTGATTTCAAAGAATTCATGGACGTGCACAGGAAAGGAGGTGGTGTGAAGACGATGGAGATACAAGGTGCGTTCCGGACTTTTGATTTGGATGGGAATGGGAGGATCAGCGCCGAGGAATTGTTGGAGGTGCTGAGGAGGCTGGGGGAGAGATGCAGCCTAGCGTCATGCCGGAAGATGGTGAAAGAGGTGGATGTTGATGGGGATGGGTTGATTGACATGGATGAGTTCATGAAAATGATGACACACACCATGAAGCCACAGGGTCTGTCTCAAGGACTGTAGTAATAACTAATAAGCACTGTATTAATTCCAAAGTAGGCTTTTTTTTTTTTTTCTAGGCAAACTGTTTTTAAGTCTTAAGACATAAAAGATGTTTGTACAAATCATCTTCCCTTCGCCATGAAGCCTTCTTTAGTACTTGCACATTGTGTTTGAACATCTTACGAACACTTAAGTTTATAAAATTTCAAGATACCCTTTGCAATAGATTAGGTTGCGTTTGGGAATACTTAAATTTTAGACCATAAGCCTGAAATTAAGTCATTCAGACCTTAATGGCCCATTAAAATTAAGACCCATTGGTAATACTTCAATTTTAAACCATATGTCTGAAATTAAGTCATTCAGACCTTAATGGCCCATTAAGACCCATTGGTAACAATTGAATTTTAGACTTAAGGTCTCAATGTCTGAATTTCAGTCACTTATTTAAATACCACCCTTCACTAATGGCTTAATGCGGTAAGTGAAATCGTCTTTTAAAAAAATCTAAGATTCTCTTTTAATATTGAAAATGCCCTTTTATGAAAGCTTTTTTCTAAAAAAAAACTTACAAAAGTGCCCTCATAAATATTTTTAAATACCCACAATGCCATTGACTTAATTTCCAGACGTAGGGGCATCACTACCAAACAATATCTAATTCAAGCATAAGTCATTTAGTTTTTAGACCTTAAGCACTTTAATCTTTCAGATCTGAAATTAAGTTTTACCAAATGCAACCTAACTTTTTTAAGTTTTAAACGGTATTTTAGTCGACTCTTTTTATAACTAATTTGAATATATAACAAATCGCTATTAATAAAGTAATTAATTTCTTTCTTGACAATCATGAGGGTGTTCTATTGTCGAACAACAGAGCAAGTCTTTTCAGAGAATTATAAGGTAATTTGGATTCAAAGTTGAGCCAAGGAGTCTATTTGGTTACTAGACATGGATTTGGAATTGAAATTAAAATTTCAAAAGTTGTGCTTTCTAAAAAAATTTAATTTTATGAATTAAAATTTTTTGTTTCAAGTTGCGCAATGGAATTTGTTTAGAATTCGCAATAAATTCTAATTTAACTGTTTGGATATCTAACAGAATATGAGTTTCCTATCTAATTAATGTTTGAAATAATTACTTTTATATAAATAAAAAATATCTCATCATGCATGCAAATAGTTTGTTGAACACTTGCAACATAGTGAAGATGGACAAAAGGCCGTCTCACTACGTAACATCATTCATAACTTCATGTATTTATGTGCGAATTTCATTAATTTTTTAAGAAACATATTATGTGGCCGAACTTTACAAAGATTCATTAAATTCATGTATTTTACGAGAAACCATATTATTCCCATGTTATACACATGTTTTTATGAATTATTAAAAATTAATTTTTATAATAAAAAATACAAAAGATATATATTTTTTATTTTATTTTATTTTACTTTTTGCCTACATTTTTAACGAATTTTCAAATGCCTACATTATATTTTATTTTAATATAATATAACGTTTTTTTATTTTTTTAATATTTTTACTAGTTTAACTTTTTAAAGAATATAGTGTATTTCCTACTTTTATTGTTTTTATCAATTTTATAGTAATTTTTAGGGAAATGATTTTTTCAATCAGGCTTTTTCCTCTTTTAGACAACATTTATCACATGTTGATGAAAGTACTCCTCTAATAAAACTATCATTTATCTCTCTTTGCATCGGGTATTTCTATCAACATGTGAAAAAGTTGACTCGAAGAAGTAGGAAGCTCATAGAGAAAATTATATTCCTATTTTTTTTATAGTTTTTATAAATTTGTAGTAATTCTTGTTGAATTTTCATGAATTTAATAAATTTATAATATTTTTAACTGGTTAGGAACATCTCGTTCCATTATATATACACGATTTTATAGGCAACTAATAGTGAACAACTGAATGTCGTGCCCTAACCCATGTTTTGGCTTTAAAGTAGTTATAGACAAGACATGCACGTCTAAATTTTTTGCCTAATAAACGAGGGAGGAAAATAAAAATAATAATTTTTTTTTACAAAGTAACGCAAAAGACCGATAATACCATTATTTATAACGGCAGTATAAAATCTAAATGATTGGAATATACTTCGGACATAATATCAAAAAAGCGCCATCCCTTCAGGATCCTATATTCTCTCAGGAATAAGGAGCAATATACCCATGGTGCGCAAGGAATTTTGTTAGTGTGCAATGTCTGCTAACTTGCACCACTAGTCTTCCGAGTTCAAAGAGGAGGAATATTTTGGATTATAAGATAAGAGCGAATAAAGGGTGCCAAGGACCTTTAGGATCTGCTTGGTTCAATGCAAATCGGATGCAATGCACCCACTTGCCAGGGGTTTGGGATTACACCTGATTGGTTGGGAGCGTGCAAATGAGTTGATGTGCAAGTGGTTTTCAAGCCCTTACAAACTCTTTAAGAAAATAGATGCAAGCATTTACGTGCAGCCCAAAGACCGTGGTAAGTGACTGCAATGCAACTCACCGCATTTGCATTGAAATGTAAAATGTATCCAAATGCAGCGAACCAAGCAGGGCCTTAATTAGAGTTTTTTTGTGTGCCAAGGACCTCTAGACTATAAATATGGTGAGCTTCACTCTCAAACCGTGGTTTAACATTTCTTGTGGGTTTCTTTTATACTGAACTTTAAGAAGATGATGGCGTCACAGTTCAAGGAGTGGGTTCAGAGTCTCGACTCGGCGGCGACGGTAAAAATACACCGGATCAATGAGCTCAAGGATGCACTTAGCCAACTTGGGCTATGGTTCACAGCTTGGAAAACATATATACCGCGCCATGGCCTATATCAATCCCAGCTACGACGATGTCATCAAAACGGACAGGGAGCTGGAAAATCGTCGCCTTAGTCAAGCGTTTACATTTTGAAGTCCCATGGCGCTAAATCAGAATGTGACGAGTAAAACTTTTATGACAGCACGCAATTTGAGCCACGTGGTACACTCTTAGAGGACTCTGACCGTATGGATGTTTGGCCAATCCCTAGGTGGACCTACAGACCAGAACTCAGTGCGATTATTGATTTCTAGATATTGGATTAGAATTATTTTCATGGGTTGATATTAACCGTGGGAATTTGAGCATTATTGACCATTATTTGAGGTACAAAGATCCAAAGGTTTGAAACCACTAATCAAGCTGATTTTCGGTTTGTAGGTCCACCTAGAGATTGGAAAAACATCCGTACGGTCAGAGTCCTTAAAGAGTGTGCCACGTGGCTCATATTGCATACAGTCATCGGCCCATTGACAATGGCCGATGACAATGCGCTGTCATCAAAGGTTTTGATTACCCATATTGGTAGGTCACTTGTACTGTATAGTGAATGGCCCGTGCCCACGGCACTCTCCAACAAAAGCATTTGCAAAAATTGGCTGCCTTCGGCACTCTCAAACGGTGTAACGGACTGGGGCATTATCAATTTTTCCATTATAGCAGCTGTCATAATGGATTGTAATACAGGGGGGAAAATGGAAAAAATGGGACAATGACAGATATAAGAAAAAATAACGGCGTTAAAATTCAAATTTTGAATTTCAAATTGTTAATAATTAATTGAGGTCAAATGAGTGGGAGTGAATGAATAAATGAGGAGGATTGAGTGGCTGAAATATTCTAACCGTCCACATTAGATGGATGGATTTAATCTCAACCACTCTTTATCATATGACGCATGATAAGATAAGAGAATACGACTGAGTTGTCTTGTTATATGCGTGGGTGGCCCGTGCCCGCAGCACTTTCCTATGAAGTGTTTGTTAAAATCGGGTGAGAATTAATCTTAGCCATTGATATGAAGCATAGTGGATCTCAGCCACTCATTATTGAAGTCATATAAGAGAAGAGGGGTATAAGAAAACCACAGTCACTTGTTATATTGATAGTGGGTAGCCCGTGCCCTCGGCACTCCCCATCAAAGCATTTTGCCAAAATCAGGTGTGAGTGGCTCGAGATCCACCGTCCGTTTGGGGGATAAGATCTCGGCCCTTCTTTGTTGAAACAGATAAGAGGGGATATAAGTGGGGAGACAACTTCCCTGTTTTGTTATATAGACTAGTGGGTGCCCCGTGCCATCGGCACTCCTTGATAAAGAATTTGTCAAAATACCGTCCATTTGGGGGAGGATTAGATCTCGGCCCTTCTGTGTTGATGCTTATAAGAGGAGGTATAAGTAGGGAGACAACCAATGTGTTTTGTTATATAGAATAGTAAATGGCCCATGCCCACGGCACTCTCCGACAAAAGCGTTTGTAAAAATTGGGTGCCTTCGGCACTCAAACGGTATAACGACTGGGACGTTACCATTTTTTCCATTATAACAGCTGTTATAATGGATTGTAACACACAGAGGGAGAAATGGGAAAATAACGATGTTGAAATTTAAATTTTGAATAAATTGATGTCAAATGAGGCGAATTGAGTGGCTAAAATCTAACCGTCCATATTAGATCGATGGATTTGATCTCAACCACTCTTTATCTAACCATCCACAGTAAATGGATAGATAAGATAAGAGAATACAACTGAGTTGTCTTGATATATGTGTGGGTGGCCCGTGCCCGCGGTACTTTCCAACAAAGTGTTTGTCAAAATCGGGAGGGAGTTAATCTCAGCCATCGATATGAAGCATAGTGGATCTCAGCCACTCATTATTGAAGCCATATAAGATAAGAGGGGTATAAGACAACCACTGTCACTTGTTATATAGATAATGGGTGGCCAGTGCCCACGGCACTCTCCAACAAAGTGTTTGTCAAAATTGGGTATGATGGCTGAGATCCACCATCTATTTGGGGGATAAGATCTCAGCCCTTCTTTGTCTAAATAGATAAGAAGGGGTATAAGAGGGGAGACAACTTCCCTGTTTTGTTATATAGACTAGTGGGTGCCCCGTGGCATCAGCACTCCTTTGACAAAGAATTTGCCAAAATCAGGTGAGTGGCGGAGATCCACCGTCCATTTGGGGGAGGATTAGATCTCGGCCATTCTTTGTTGATGCTTATAAGAGGAGGTATAAGTAGGGAGGCAATCAATGTGCTTTGTCATATAGAATAGTAAATGGCCTATGCCTATGGCACTCTCCGACAAAAGCGTTTGCAAAAATTGGGTGCCTTCGCCACTCAAACGGTATAACGGACTGGGGTGTTACCGTTTTTTCCATTATAACGGATTGCAACACATAGAGGGAGAAATGGAAAAATAATAAAAATAACAAAAAATAGCAGTGTTGAAATTTAAATTTTGAATAAATTGAGGTCAAATGAGGCGAATTGAGTGGCTGAAATCTAACCGATGGATTTGATCTTAACCACTCTTTATCTAACCGTCCACATTAGATGGATGGATAAGAGAATACAACTGAGTTGTCTTGATATATGTGTGGGTGGCCCGTGCCCGCGGCACTTTCCGACAAAGTGTTTGGAAAAATCTGGTGGGAGTTAATCTTAGTCATCGATATGAAGCATAGTGGATCTCGGCCACTCATTATTGAAGCCATATAAGATAAGAGGGGTATAAGAAAACCGTTAAATTCTATTTTTTTTTTTTTTTTTAATTTTCAAATTTAAAAATTTAAATTTCAGCACCACTTTTTTCTGTTAAAATCATTAAAATCCATTTTTTTTCTATTTTTGCCCCTGGCCGTTTCAATCCGTTTTAACGGTAACACCCCTCTCGAGGCATAAAAAGTGGGGCTCCTGAGCCTGACCCATGGGCTATATGTAAATCTAACCCATTTCATTCATTATATGTAGGTAAATAGTAAATGACCCGTGCCAACGGCACTCGATCTCCGACAAAAGCGTTTGCAAAAATTGGGTGCCTTTGGCACTCAAACGGTATAACGGATTGAGGCGCGTTACCATTTTTTCCATTATAATGGATTGTAACGCATAGAGGGGGAAATGAGAAAATAACAGAAATAACAAAAAATGACGGTGTTGAAATTCAAATTTTGAATAAATTGAGGTCAAATGAGGCGCATTGAGTAGCAGAAATCTAACCGTCCACATTAGATCGATGGATTTGATCTCAACCAATCTTTAACTAACCGTCCACATTAGATGGATGGATAAGATAAGAGAATACAACTGAGTTGTCTTGTTATATGTGTGGGTGGCCCCTGCCTGCGGCACTTTTCGACAAATTGTTTGTCAAAATCGGGTGAGAGTTAATCTCAGCCATCGATATGAAGCATAGTGGATCTCAGCCACTCATTATTGAAGCCATATAAGATAAGAGGGGATATAAGAAAATCACAGTCATCACTTGTTATATTTATTGTGGGTGGCCCATGACCTCGGCACTCCGTCAAAGCATTTGCCAAAATCAGGTGTGAGTGGCTGAGATCCACCGTCATTTGGGGGAAAAGATCTTGGCCGTCTTTTGCCAAAATAGATAAGAGGGGGTATAAGTGGGGAGACAACTTCCCTGTTTTTTATAGATAGTCTGTACTAGTGGGGGTTGACAAGTCAATTTTTTGAGTGCTTGAGACTAATTTATTACAGGTCGGGCTCCAGTTACCACCCTAAAATGACAGGCTCCGGTTACAAGGCACAATATGAGCTACGTGGCACACTCTTAGAGGACTCTGACCGTATGGATGTTTGGCCAATCCCTAAGTGGACCTACAAACCAAAAGTAAGTGTGATTAATGATTTTTAGCCATTTGATCGTTGCACCTCAAATACTGCTCACATGCCCACAGTTGAGATTAATCCATGAAAATAAGTCCAATCCAACGCCTATAAATGACTAATAAGGCTGATTTTTGGTTTGTAGGTCCACTTAGGGATTGGCCAAACATCCATACAGTTAGAGTCCTCTAAGATGGAGCCACGTGGCTCATGTTTTTTCCTGTAACCGAAGCCTGTAATTTTAGGGCGGTAACGGGAGCCTGAGCCATTTATTACCCGGCAACTGAATCTTCTTTTGCTCGGAGTTTGGTTTGAATTCAACAACACACTACTAAGAAGTGCTTTTATCGCTCCGGTCGGGTACCCACACGGGGGATGAACCGAGAGAGAAACACTGTATTTCCTGAAAACGTTTCCGTATCCTATTTTCTGAAGGACATTTAATTTCTATACTTTTACATGGTGTCTTAAAAAACCCTAATAAGTATATAATCGCCTGCGGAGTATGTTTCGGCCGAACCACATAAATCGCTTGTGTCCTTGTGATCGTGTGACTGCTTTTTTATTTGATTTTCTCGTGTGTGTTTTAGCAGTTATTGTTCGCTATTCGATTGATCATTGGGTGAAATTTACAACATCTTTTCCAATTTCAGGAGTCATATATGGCCAAACCATAAACATCACAATAGAAAATTTATTGCTTCCATATTGTGATAACTATGTCCCTAAGCTCTATTTCTACATAATAGCATAATCTCTTGGGCTGCAACTTGGGCGGGTTGGGTGAGGTTGGAGGTCAAACCCTAGCCCAACCCGACCTTCAAGTCTATGAACCCAAGCCCAACCCGTCCAAGGTCGAGCTTAGATTTTCCAACTCGAGCCCAGACAGATTGGGTTGGTCACCTCCATGGATTTGTCTCAAGCATATCTTTGATAATGTGTGTGTATGAGTGTGTGTGTGTCGGGTTCGGGTCGGGTTGAAGCCTCCCTAGCCCAACCCTATTTGATCAGGTTGTCAAAATTCAAGCCTAAGCCCAACTCAAGTACTAAAGGGCCCAACTCAACTCTAACCCAAAGTCAGGTTGAACCCATCGGACTCGGGTTGAGCCCACCAAACTTGCAGCTAGCCCTAATAATCTTTGGTAAATGGGTATGATTACATGGTCCGATATCCATGGACGTTATCATGGTGCATGGTGGTGTCATTTTTTTCATTGATAAAGTTTACTGGACTTGCTAATAATTAATTAACTAAAACATAAAATTGAATTACACGGATAATTTTGTCCAATGACAAAACGACGCCACTGTGCATCATGACAACATCCATGGACCTTGGACCATGTGATCATTAATCTTAAAGAAAAAGGGAGCATGAAAACTTGAAAAATAGTGGGTCTTAGCAAAAAAGGGATTGACTTACACGCCAACAATCAGCATGATTGGTGATCTCTAGCCATTGGATTAGAACGTTTTTCATAGGGTGATTTATATCCATTGGATTTGAACATTTCAACTCTATGTGGTCTAATATGTCAAATAACTCAAATGTGGATTAGGTGAGTGTGGGGTCCACATATTAAGTGAAAGGACCCAAATAGTCTCTTTTTTTCTTCTTTTTATTTTTTAATAAAAACTAATTTTTATTGAAAACATGATTTTCCTGTGAGGAAATAAATTTATCCATCAGGCTTAAATAAATAGCATGAAAATATTTTAATGGAGGAGGTTGATTTTTCCACTAAAAAGGACTTGCCAAACACAGCTTAAGCATAGAGAGTTTTGCGGGAGGAAATTTTTGCTGAGGGGCGGCACAATTGCCTGTGGGTGCATAAAAACGCACCATATGGCACACTCTTTTAGGACCACTGACCAATGAATGATGGACTTACAAACCAAAAATCAGCCTGATTGGTAACTTTTTCATGAGGCGATTTCTAACCGTTGGATTCAAGCATTTTATTCGATATTCAGATTGAATGGCTAGAGATCATCCATCATGGAGCTTTTTCATGCTCCCCACAGGCCCACAGGGCTAATGTGCGCCACTAAGGCGATCCCCTTATCCATTAAAAGTTCGGTGTGGTCAACAAAGGACACTACGAATATGGTGAATCTACCATGTGACCGACGGAAGCTTGCGAGTGGATCACGTTGCAACCCCACGATCCTTCCTGCTCCGTACCATATGTAACTATTGTAACTTGCACCGTAGGACATGGGCCCTATCAGAAAAAAGTTGGATAAGGGGGAATAAAGGGTGGATGGGCACTATTAAGTCGTGAAGGGGATTGACTGATTGAGTTAGGGCTATCAAAATGGATTAGATCAACTCGAAAATCTGATCTGATAATTTCGGGTCCGGAACCGCACCTACATTCTCATTGGATCGGTACCAGGTCGAAGCATGAATGTTTCTAAATTTACCCGTGCTATTCGGGTTTGATTCAGATATTGGATCCAGACAATTTTTGTGCCAATTTTTAGCTAACTCGAAGTATTATTTTCTACAATATGAGTTTGCGATAATTTCCTACATTTTTTTGTGTTCGCATACTACTCAGACAAAGCCATAACTTGTGTAATTTTCACCATGCGTCAAACTCACCTTTGATGGATCCATCAATAACGAAACGGGCCAAGCAGCCTTACGAGGGGTCCTGAGAGATGAAGCAGGTCATAAGTTGATTTAAAACGAATGAGTTATGATTTTTTTCAATAAATATATGTCAGACTAGTTTTAGTGAAAAGTTATGTTGTTTAACCTGATTTTAAGGTTTTCGTGAAGTCTCTTTCGACAGATAATGGAATCTTGAACGACTAAGGGAGTGTTTGGATCGCAATTTTTAGACTTGCAAAAGTCTTCTTTTTCTACAAAAAGACTTTTTCAAAAATAATAGATTGTTTGGATGGCCATTTTTAAAAGAGTATTTATTCTATAAAAATATATTTTTGAAGCCAAAAAGTCTTTTTATAAAAAAAAAATAGCTGAAAGCTGTTTTTCAAGTAAAAAAGACTTTTTAAAATTTTTCTCTAGCACAATGAACATAAAAAACAAAGAAACAGTTTATGATAGCAGTCCCCTTCCAAAAAAAATGAAGACATTATATCGGTGGGGTCAACTAAAAGAAGATAAAGACATTTTGCATTAATGATGATCCAAACAACCGTTTTAAGAAAAATATATTTTCAGAAAAGTCATTTTTCTAAAATAAATTTTTTATGAAAAATGGCGATCCAAACACCCCCTAAGTTTCGCATGTCAGAAATTGTGATTAAAATAAGGAATGATATACAGACTAAAAATCAGCTTGATTTATAATTTCTAACCGTGGATTATGCACCCCAAAAATATGCTTGAATCCAACGAATATAATCAATCCTAAAGAAGTGCTAGTATATATGGATAGAGATGACAAATTAAGCTGATTTTTGGTATGTATATGCGCTACGTAGGGCCACGAGACCAGGGCCGTCTCTATGCAAGTTGAGCCCTAAGAAGTACTAAAATCTATGGCTAGAGATAACCAGTCAGGTTGATTTTTTTTTTGACGGAGGATAACATGGTTCCCACCAAGAATAGAAGCTTCCCTGAACAGATTCCTTGTGTGTATTTATCTTGACTTTATTAAAAGTATTCAACACTTGAGAGCCAAAATCATAACATATCCAAATCCACACTTCCCTGCGTCGACACCCAAGTAAGAACGGCACATTCTAGTTCTTATTTTTTCGGGTGAGGATCGGGGGACAACCATTTTGGCGTACCCATATAGAAGAAGAATCAATGGCTGATTTTTTATGAGGATGATCTCCTCACCATATAGATTACCCCAACAAAAAATCAGCGCATTCTGAAATTTCTACCCCATCAAATGTGGTTTTCAAGTTGACAGGTAAAAATAGACTGTCCGTACTTCTTTAACTTCTAAATCATTTTACAAATATAGGAATGATTTGAATTTTTGTGAGACTGATCTCCTCACCATAGAGATCATCCTCACCGAAAATCAGCCATTGATTCATCTTCTATGTGGGTATGCCAATGGTTGTCCCCGATCCCGACACTTTTTTTTTTTTGGTTAACAACTAAATAATTATCCATAACCAAAAAAAAAAAAAAAGGCGAGGACAGGACTACACGCATGTTATGCTTGTGTCACAACAAATCCTGATCCAGAGGCCGTGGCACTGCATGTAGTTATGTGCCACCTGTCCTGGCCAGGGATAAGGTGGCCCTTACTTTAGTTGCTTTCCCACTGTTAAGGGTAACTCTAGTAAGGGCCCCCTTAAGCCGAGGACATGTGGCACTTAATGAACTATAGTTCCAAGACGCCTGGATCAAAAAGTGTCGGGCCAAAAAATTCTCATCCATATCCTATCTAATGGATTCGACAGTCACGGTGTATTTTTTGAGGCATATCGTATGCAAGAGGTAGCCAATAATGGTTCAAAATCTCGGGATCGGAGTCAGATCGGTGTGCTCATCCGATCCGGATCCGGATCAGTCCAATCCCAAACGGGATTGGCACATCTCGCTCGAGACGAAGTGAGACTTCTTTGGGAAACAGTGATCTCGGGCAAGAGTACTATATATTTTTTGGATCGGATCGTTCGGCTCTGATGCCAATCCGGATCCCCCAATCCAGAATGGGATCGGCCGAGACATCGAACTATGTAACCAATGGTTCTCGAATTTAACACTTGAGTTAGCTTATAAGAATGATTTCCATTTAAATTATTTGTGAGGCAAGAAAGGATAAGGTCATCACAAAGACCCCATGGTCAAGTCAGAGTCAACATGGATAAGAGCAAAGAAATCCTCTTTTTGATGGATTGATACCTTACAAAAATGAAAATTAAATTAAGCAAAATTTTTTCTGAAGATTCTTTTAGAGAGATAAGTTCGAATAAAGGAAGGTCGATGAGTGAGATCAAAATCCTCTATGAAAAGCTTGTTGGGCTCACTCTTTAAAGATTAAACCTGCTACTTACTTCAATTCCACTTCCAAGTCTTTAACATAACCATGCCTGTACATGTTACGTATCCCAGGTCCCTCTCTTCTGAGAAGTTTAAGGACTGGCTCAAGAACGTCGACACCAATGGTGACGGTCGCATAAGCAAGAAAGAGCTTGAGGAAGCACTTCGGAACCTTGGCTTGCGGTTCAACCGTTGGAAAGCCTTACGGGCGATGGCCCATGCCGACGTCAACAGTAATGGTCACATAGAAGGAGATTTGGAGATAACCAAGCTCGTTCAATATATCAAAAGTCGATGGGGAATCGACGTCGTCTGTTAAACATCTCTCCGAAACTGCGTATATCAACTGTGTATTATGTTCCTTACTTGTAAAATACTAATTTTGTTTACCTAATGGCCACCAATGTATCTCTGCGAAGATCACTGTTAATTTGCATGCATATATAAAGTTTTGTTTTAGACTTATTTTGTATCTTTTCAATTTGCATATAGTAGTAGGAGCTCTTGACCTCGATCGTTACGTTTACGAATGTGGGCTTAGTGGGAACCACGTAAATCCTTATTTTTTGTATAGAGGAATGCTAGCAAACAACGCCTAAAAGTGTGTTGCACAGATGCAACCCACAAAAAAAACAAGAAATTAATATATATATTTTAATTCAAGATGTGGTTTCCAAGGTAGTTTTTCTTGTCTTTTTACGAGGTTGTGCATTTCCAGTAAGGCATTGTTTGCTAGCATTCCTCGTGTGTATTATCGTTTTCTTTTTCTCTCTTCGTTGTGATTGTCATTGGTTGTGGTCGATCCTCATTTTCCGTAACAAATCTAAAGGTTGAGTCATTTTAGAAATTAAAGATCAGAGTATTCAATACTTCAAGTTGACGTGGGACCCACATGCGTTTAACAAGAAAAATATTTTAAAGTGATGTGGACCTCACCTCTACTTGTGGTCTTGAATATTGCGAGAGATTTCTCCGAAAGTGTGCTACAAGACAAGGTTAATTTTAAATGGTCCATTAATTATAGCGGTATAATGGTCACTTAATGTTACCGTTGTGACCGTTATAACGGATCACATTAGTAAAAAAAAGTCAGCATATTAATATTTTATTACGTTTTCAAAAAACCATTATTTTCGAAATAATGGTTTTATCAATATAACAACCGTTATTTTCTTTATTATTGTGTTAGGTATCTTGTATTCTGCAGGGATTCACTATTAGGGCGTGTTTGATTGCACAAAAAAAATTTCTGAGAAAATACATTTGGAAAATACCTTAAATGGCTGATTGATTGCAACTGAGAACACGTATTTCAATCATGTAAGAAAATAAAGACGTGTTTTCATGTGGAAATGAATTCTCACCTATCTGGATGGGAAATGAATTCCCGGCTTAGTAGGGAAAATTAATTATACAAATTTAAAATGGCTATCTAACAAGGGACAGTTGTGTTTTTCCAAGAAAATGCAATTTTCCCACTTGGCAATCAAACACGCCCTTAGTAAAGCTACGAAGGTTTACACGAGTCTCTCTGTAGAATTTTTTTTGTCTACACAAGTCCGTACGGTTTGTGCACATGTACAACTTGTATTGGGGGTATTTATATTAGGGTTTATATATCCTATTTTTCACTTGTACATTATTAATAGAGTGAGATAGAGAGGAAATTAGTGTAACGTCCTTAAATCTTTAGAGATGGTGAAAGGCTGGGGCTCTTCTCACCCGTGAATGTAGGCACACTACCAAACTACGTAAATTTACTATGTCAGCAGTGTGATTAATCTTTTTATTTTCTCTATTTTAACTTGTTCGTGGAAGGTCCGGCGGCTTTTTACGGGTTGAGAATCTGATCTCTTTAATAAGTTTTGGGCCCATGTCACATCCAAGGGGTGGTGGATGGCCCAGACTCCAGACTCCAGAATCCCAGATCAAGGAACACCTAAGTAAGAAAAGGATAAGTTCATGAAGATATGAAACTTATTGTAAGACTTCACCACCTGGTCGCAACTTACTTGGATAAGAAGAAAACTTAAAAGCATATCTTTCTTATTCTTTTTTTTTTGGGGGGGATTTTTAAGCGGAATCTTACTATGTATTCGTTCTAAGAAATTCTCCCAGAAGTTATCGTCCATTTGCCTAAGATCAATACATCAAGTGATACACAATTAGCTATAGGAACAGGCTCCCGGGACTCGTGAATGCCAGCTCAGCACTATCAGATAATTTTTTTGAAGAGCCGATCATGCACCCAATCGTATTGCACCAGGTACACCAGGGTTAACCTGGCGCAATATCATTTTCCCCATACTTAGATATATGTACCTGGTGCAATATTTAGGGAAAAATTTTAGATGCAGAGGCCTTCTGATGCTGCTCAAATTCCCACAGTTGAGATCAACCCATGAAAATAAGTCCATTAATCCAACGCCTTGAAATCACTAATCAAGCTGATTTTTGGTTTGTTGGTACACCTAGGGATTGGCCAAACATCCATACGGTCCGAGTACTCTAAGAGTGTGCCACTTGGTTCGTATTGTGTCCTGTAACGGGAGCCAGTCACCAAAGGCCGGTCCCTGCAGGAGGCTGGAGCCCGACCCATATATAGGATAATGTTATCTTAATTCCCTTAGAAAAAGAGCTGTGCGGTTGAGCCATGACCGTCAGATTCAGGAGATCCGCGGTCCGCATGGAAGTGATTCATTAATACCCAAAAGACCGTTTTTCCTTCAGCAGTCATTGCCAAGTGGAGGGTGGATCCCTTGAGCTCTTTTTTGCAGTTAAGCGTGGGATAGCACCTCCCTTGGTAATAACCAACTTAACTAATCTAGTAATATATATGCCGCCCCAAATTTACTTTGGAAGTAGTTTGAACTTTGAACTTGAAGTTGAATAAAACTTCACTGACCGTGGACGGTCAGCAAAGTCACTGACCACCCACAATATGGTCCACGTGGCACATTATTAAAGGATGTTGATCGTTTTTGGCCAATACCTAGTGGACCTACGTACAGACAAAAAATCAACCTGATTAGTGATTTCTAAGCGTTGGATTGGAGTCATTTTCATGATTAATGATCTGATTCTAACCTAGGGAATTTGAGCATCATTGATCATTATTTGGTTTGTAGGTCCTGATAGGGATTGACCAAGCATCCATACGGTCAGCATATTCTAAGAATGCGCCACGTGGCTCATTGTGGGTATTCCGATAAGTTCGAATAAAGGTTCAGCGAGCTGCGGACTTAGTTGTAGTATAAAAAGCACACTCCTCTCTCCCTGTACGTATAGTGTAAGCTCTACTCTTTTTGTTACTTTCTCTGTGTACCGTCAAAATGCCTGTAATCGGTAATAATCAAGTCTTGAATGAGCAGTTTAAGCAGTGGCTGAAGCGTATTGACACCGACGGGGATGGTCGTATAAGCAAGAAAGAGCTTGTGGAAGCCCTCCGTGGGCATGGCTTTTGGTTCAAACGCTGGAGAGTTCGACGTGCCTTCGCCCATGTCGATATTAACGGTAACGGTATCGTTGACGGAGATTCTGAGTTGAGTGAGCTCTTCGAGTTTGCCCAAAAACACTGGGGAATCACGGTAACAGCCTAATACTACGATGAAGAGAATCCCCCTCATCATCTTACTAAAATCATGATGATCTGTATATTATGATCCTTCAGCGTACTATTAATACCCGTACGTGGATCCTGTAATGTAATATCCTTGTAGTAGCTAGTTGTTTGAGAGTTTGGGTGGTTGTACCTTGTACGTGTATGTTGTTTTTCTTTCTTCTATCTTTTGTAGTAGTTTTTGTCGTTCCCTTGTACTTGGATCATGTAATCAGTGTTTTTAAACCCGGTCCGGCGGGTTGACCCGGTGAATCGGTCATAAAATTGGGTTGGGTCAACCCGACCCAGTAATTTGTTAAAAAATCGTCCATTATAAAGTGACCCGCGGAACCCGGCCGGTTGAACCGGTGACCCAGATGACCCGTCCCGGGTTTTTGCTAAAACCCAGCTAACCCGACTAAGGAAAAAACTAGAAAAGTACAAAGGGTCGGGCTCAGTTGACAAATATAAAATGACAGGTAAAACAGGGACACAATAAAAGCCAGGTGGCACACTGTTACGGGACTCTGACCGTACGGATGTTTGTCCTATCCCATAGTGGACCTACAAACCAAAAATCAGCCTGATTAGTGATTTATAAGTGCTGCATCTTTGTACCTCAAAACTGCTCAAATTCCCACAGTTCAGATCAGCCCATGAAAATAAGTCCAATCCAAAGCCTATAAATCACTAATCAGGCTGAGTTTTGGTTTCTAGGTCCACCATGGGATAGGACAAACATCCATACGGTCAGAGTCCACCATGGCTTATATCGTGTCCCTGTCGTTTTATATCCGTCAACCGAGCCCGACCCAAGTAAAAAACAACATTCTTTTTCTGTTTTTCTAATTTTTCAAAAAAATCATATTTTGTAAGGGCTAGGATCAATGGCTGATTTTTGGTGAGGATGAACTCCTCACCAAATATATTACCCCTACATAGATCGGTCACGGGTTGACCCAGCGGTTGAACCGGTGACCCAGTGACCCGGTCCCTCGACCGGGTCGATGACCGGTCCAGGTATGAAAACACTGCATGTAATCAGTTCTTAATCCTCATTCCCATATATGGTTTAAAAAATGGCTGTTATAACGAAAATAACGGCCGTTATAATGGATTCGGACCTCCCCCGGCCGTTACGTTACGTACCATTAAAACGCCAGAAAATAACAGCCACTATTTTCGTTATAACGGCCGTTATCCATTATTTTTCCGTTATAATGAAATGAAAATAAGGGGGAAAAAAAAACGGCCCTTATTTCCGTTATTTTCAGTTTTCCAAAACTCTGAAATTCAAATTTGAATTCCAGCACCATTTTTTCCCGTTATTTTCTGTTTTTGCCCCTTAACGCGTTATTTTCGTTATAACGGAAAAGGGGTAATGCCCCCAGTCCGTTATACCGTTATAACAGCCGGCCCTTTTAAACCTTGGTACTTCGGAGTTCATGGGGTGCAAGTTCATTTTGAGTCACTAGGCTAGTGAACCTAGTTGGTCTCTAGACAGCCTCCCCACTTAACATGTTACCCTGACAACCTCTGTTTTAAATATTTGAAATTTGAACTATTTTAGAAAACATCTTGTCAAGGGTACTTGTCAAGTGTAAAGGCCTCCACATGGTTGGGAAGTTGAGACCATTCTAAACTCGGGAAGAAGATGGAATATCAAACATGTGTTGAGAGAATCAAATCAAGCGCGCTGCTGATTTCCTAGCTTCGAAGCAATGTAATGTTTCCTCCTTTTAGACTTTTGGAGGCTGAGAAGGCCTACCAAGGCAAAAGAAACAAGGAGAAACATAAACACAAAGCAAGAGACCACCAAGAAAGCACACCTCTCACGCCCAACACGTACACCCCCGCACCCATATGGACTCCCTAGCGGAGGCGGAGCCAGGAGGGGACCTGGGAATGTAGGACTGCACCACAATGATGATTGAGAGCTTCCACTGTATCCAAATTGAAAATTTTCGAAATAAGCTTAACACTATAACTTATATATTAATTCCAAACCCTATTAATTTCCTCCAATAGAAATATACCCACTAAACTTTTACTTGTATAGGCTTATAATCGCACCACGTGTTTAAAAAAATAAACTTTAAAGTGATGTGGACCCCACCTCTACTTGAATACTGCTACCACACCTTCCGCTGTCTTATGGCAACAGCAAAAGTTTTCTCGGAACAAGTCGAGGTTTTAAATGGTCCAGTATAGCGGTATAACGGTCCCTTATGTTACCGTTATAATGGATCACATCCGTCAAGTCCAAGTCATCAAAAAAGCCAGAATATTATTATTATTATTATTATTATTATAAAATCTCCATATAACATTGAGAAATGTTTATTTCTAAGTTGCAACCATTATAACAATATTCCATTTTTTCCAGTAAAAACCTTTATTTTTAAATTAACGTAACGGGTTTTGTACGTTATAAATATAACAGCCACTATTTTTATTATCGTTGTGTTAGGTAGCTTATATTCTGCAAGGATTTTACTGTTAATTGAGGCATAACTTTATGCGAGTTCAGTTCGTACAATTTATGTTGAAATACAACTCGTATTTGGGAAAATTATATAGGGAAAATTAGTATAGGGGCCCATAAATTCGATGCAGAGGGCTCTCGTGGAGCTACATAACTCAACTTTTTTGGGCCCACTAACCGTATGGATGTTTAGTCCGCACCTTGTTGGATATACATACCAAAGATCATATTGATTGATAATTTATAGCCGTTGGATTAAGTATCCAAAAAAAAATGCAAAAAAACATGCTTGAATCTAAACGGCTGGAATCAATCTTAAAAAGTTGCTAAAATCTATGTCTAGAAAGCCAATCAAACTGATTTTTGGTATGCATTTCTACTAAGGATTGACCTAAACGTACATCTATGCGGGTAGTGGGCCCAAAAATGAGCTATGTAGGGCCACGAGAGCCCTCTGCATCAATGTTGATGATGGACCATAGTATGAGCCACGTGGCAAACTCTTAGAGTAGCCAAATCCTAAGTGGGTCAACTGACAAAAAACTTAGCCTGCGCTGATTAGTGATTTCTAAGCAATGGGTTGGTTGGAGTGACTATCGTTAACACAATTCTTGGCATCCCTATTCCCATCACCCCTTCCCAGACATTCCTTGCTGGGGACCCTCTCCGTCCGGTCATCCACTGCCATTGCAGGCCAAAATGATAACGGCACTCCGAATTGCTAACTATGGTCATGTCTACAATATTCCTAATGTGAACTCTGTGTTCAAAATGTTATCCCACCCTTATCCACAAAAAAGAGCTGTGCGGTTGAGCCATGGACCGTCAGATTCAGGAGATCCACGGTCCGCATGGCAGTGACTTCATTGATACCCAAATGACTGTTTATGCTTTTGCAGTCATTGCCAATTATTGGACGGTGGATCTCTTGCGCTCTTTGTTGCGGTTAAGTGTGGGATAGCACCGCCCTTGGTATCGTAATAACCAACTTAACTAATTTGCCTCCCGAAAGTTACGTTTGAGGTAGTTTGTAACAAGGTTTAAAAAACGGCCGTTATAACGGATTCGGACCTACCCCGTTACGTTATGGACTGTTAAAACGGCCAGAAAATAACTGCCGTTATAACAAAAATAACGACCATTATTTTCTGGAAAATTTTGTGAAAAAACGGCCATTATTTTAGTTTTTTCTGTTATTTTTTATTTTGTGAAATTCAAATTTCAGCGCCATTTTTTCCATTATTTTCCCGCTTTTGCCCCTGAGCGTTTTTTTCGTTTTATGGAAAACCGGTAATGCCCCCAGTCCGTTATACCACTATAACAGTCCCCTTTAAACCTTGGTTTGTAGTAAACCTTCACTGACCGTGATGGCCCACAATATGATCCATGTGGCACATTCTTAAAGGATGCTGACCGTATGGATGTTCGGCCAATCCCTAGTGGACCTACAAACCAAAGACAACCTGATTAGTGATTTCTAAGCGTTGAATTGGGGTCATTTTCTTGGGTGTAGGAATTTGAATCTTATTGATCATTATTTAATTTGGTTTGTAGGTCCACTTAGGAATTGACCAAGCATCCATACGGTCAGCATATTCTAAGAGTATGCCACGTGGCTCATATTGCACGTGGCAGCCAGATAAGTTCGAATAAAGGAGGGAAAAATTCGCTTGCCCCGGGGGACGTCCCCAAAATGTATGACACTGACAAGAACCCCTTAACCCGGGTTGGGTTAAGGGATTGGGGTATGTGTAGGGAAACTTCAAAGTTTGAAGTTGGCCGTGACCAGCGAATTTTTTCACGGAATAAAGGTCCAACGAGGTGGGGACTTAGTTGTACAAGTATAAAAAGCAGACACTCCTCTCTCCCTGTATAGTGGGAGCTATAATCTTTTTGTTCTTTCCTTCGTGAACTTACCATCAATATGCCTGTACACGGTCATAATCAAGTCCCGAATGAGAAATTTAAGCAGTGGCTTAAGCGTATTGACACCGACGGGGATGGTCGCATAAGCAAGAAAGAGCTTGTGGAAGCCCTCCGTGGCCATGGCTTTTGGTTCAAACGCTGGAGAGTTCGACGTGCCTTCTCCCATGTCGATGTTAACGGTAACGGTCTCATTGACGGAGATTCTGAATTGAGTGAGCTCTTCGAATATGCCCAAAAACACTGGGGAATTTTGGTAGGAACCTAGTACTTTTAACACCCTTGTCTTAGCTTTCTCATGCCATCAAGTAGTAAGGAGAAGCAATATTAGATGAGCTTGGATCATGTAATCTTCGTACTTGTTTAAGAGTTTGGCTGGTTGTATATGTTGTTTGTTGTTTTTTGTTTTTCCTTATTCATCTTTGTAGTTGTTTTCTGTCGTTCCCTTGTAGTTCGTTTTGGCTTCTTGCATGACCTCTAAGCTAGCCTCCCCATTTGACAAGTACCCTTGCCAACCTCTTTTTTTAAATTTGAACTATTTAGAAAACATGTTGTCATAGGGTACTTGTCAAGTGTAGAAGCGCTTCACTAACTTTTATTGGCCAAAAATGATTTCCCCACGGATTTTTTATTTTTTTGATAGATAAAGAAAGAAAACTTTTATCGAAGAACTTGGAGGCTGAGAAGGCCCAACAACGAAACGGGGAAAGAAACAACAAGAAACATAAACACAAAGCAAGAGACCCCCAAGAAAGCACACATCTCACCCAACATCCCCGCAAAGACCTTAATCCCTCCCATACAAATGGACTCCCTAGCAGTGGGGGCCTTTTTCTTTTTGCGATTTTGCCCACTGGAACAAAATCCTGGCTCCACCACCGCTCCCTAGGTTAAAGAGTACGAAACGTGTGGCTAAAAATTGGGACTGCCGGAAATTTCAGCTCTAAACTATCCTCAATGATGATTGAGAGCTTCCACTATATGCAAATTGAAAAGTTACGAAATAAGCCTAAAACTATAACATTTATTAATTCCAAACCCATTTCCCCGAATAAAAATATACCAGCTTATAATGCATCCAATAAACTTGTACTTGTATAGGCTTATAATCACGCCATGTGACCCGCTAAAAAATGGGTTCCTTCTTGAGTATCTTTCTCATTGGTTATGTAGTGGATATTTGGCCCATTAAGTAAAATAGAGGCTCACGTACAAATTCTCCACTTCAATTATTTGTTAGGTGAGGAACGAACGATAAAGTAGTCAATAAGATGAGATATTTTAAGGACCCGCTGCCCTGTCGCGACCAAGATCGAAAGAGAAAAGCAAAGAGTTCTCGGTCCGAGAGGTATCTTTGAATAAAATTTGATACTCTTTCTCGGCCATTTAGCTAAGTTCGAATTATTAAAAAAGCTCAGTTGATGAATCCATTTACGTGATTCCCAATCTTCTTTCTCACATTAAACCCAAAAGAAGATCGCCAAAGATATGGGAAATCAAAGAATAAATGCTGAATTCGCGGACCATTTTGTCTATCAAAGAAATGATATATAACAATGGTCGAAGTTATTTAAGGAGTGTATAGAGGCCTATTTTTTGAAGACTTTGTCGGGATTAGCTCAAAAACCTCGTTGAGTGAAGTGTTTCCTCCCACAATTATCGAGAGTTCAGTCTGTTCAAGATGCGTTAGCGGGTAAACTAGGATAAATTTTTTGAAGCGGCAATCATGCGCTAATGATCGCGTTCCACATATATTCATGGTTACTTTTTTAAAATATTTATTTAAAAAAATGACCGATTTTTTTTGGGTTTTGCATGCATCATCCATGATGACATGGGTATATGACGGCATCATCAGAACCCTACATGAAGTCTAGGTACTTGTGTAGGCTTATAATCGCGCCACGTGACTCCGCTAAGATGGAATCCTTGCTTTTGTGTGAAGGCTAGGGTATCTTTCATTGATTTTGTAGTGGGATATTTGGCCGGCAATTATTGAGTAAAATATTTTGCTAATCATAGAGGTTTCGCGTATTAATTATCCACTTTAATTATTTGTTAGGTAAGGAAATATAAAATTAGTCAATAAGATGAGATATTTTTAAGGACCCACTGCCTTATCGCAACCCCTACACAGTACACGGATAAGATCGAAAGAGAAAATTAAGCTAAAAGTTATCTTTTCAAGAAGTTTCTCACCATTTTGACTCTATTTTCTTTGAACAAATTTACTCAGCCATTTCTCGCTTTTTTTTTTTTTTTTTTCTTCGGGAACCTCCACGGGGGGAGGAGAATTTATTGAATGAAAATGAGAAAAAGTACATACACCTAGACAGGGGGGATGTAGATGCCTGACCCCTCAAGAAAATACATCGGGGTAATGCCTTAAATGGCTGATTGATTGCAACTGAGAACACATATTTCATTTATGCGAGAAAATACAGCCGTATTATCAGGTGGAAATGAATTCTCACCTATCTGGATGCGGGAAATGAATTCCGGGCATGGTAGGAAAAATAATCCAGATTTAAGGGCTTGTTAGGAAAAAATATACAGATTTAAAATGGCTATCTAACAAGGGACAGTTGTGTTTTCCCAGGAAAATGTAATTTTCCCACTTGACAATCAAACACGGCCTAAGTCAGTTGGTGAATCCATTCTTGTGCATCTATTACGATGAAAATAATGGTTGTTATAACAATTTTAATCATTTTAACTGTTATTTACCATTTAGCTGAAAGGGAATTCTAAAATATTATACCGATTGAATTTTGACTATAATTCAACTTGTCGTAACAGTAATACTAGTTGATCGTTAATTACATCGTTTAACTGTTGTGTTAAGTGTCTTGTATTCTGCAGGTGGTATTGTTCTGTAAGAATTTTACTATTCATTAAGTTAGAGTTTTACACGGGTTTAGCTTGACATTTGTGTTAGGGTACATCTTATTTTGCGAGTACTTTGGGTATTTTTCATTGTACCATAGATTATATATATATATATATATATATATATATGAAGGGACGATAGGATTTTGTTCTTACATTCAGGAAACTTTTGTAACCTTAATTCTTTAGAGATAGTGAAAGAACTCTTCTTACTTGTGAATGTAGACACACAGTCAAACCACACGTAAAAGTGATATGTTTGTGTAATTGATCTTTTCAGCTCTCTTTATTTTTGCTGGTTCGTGGACCATATTATCTATCAAAACAACTATGTATCAATGGTCCAAGTTGTTTATTAACGAGGAAGGAAAGTAATCTTTTGTATCTTTTCGTTAGGGCTGCAACTTGGGCGGGCTCAACCCGAGCTCGACGGGTTGAACCCGACGTTAGGGTTGGGTTGGGTTAACTATTTCAGAACTTGGGTTGGGCTTGGGCCGGATTTTTGGTAACCCGATCAAATTGGGTTGGGCTAAGGTTGAGGCTTGGCCCAACCCGACCCAACCCAAGCCCGACATACAAACTACATATATGTATTAGTATACCGACAAATAGCCACATTCCATTTTGGCAAATTCAATAACCCATGGATGTTTTTCCTTAAAAACTACAACTCTTGTGTGAGATTACAAAATGTTCTTGAAACTACGTTTTGGCATTTTAGGTGATCGGTTGATATTGAAAATATAATATTTTCTTTGAAGGTTGCTTTTGTATTTATTTACTAACTTTTATCATGCATTTGAGTTAATAAATTTTTCCCATATCATGTTTTCTTTTATGAGGTATTGGAAATGAAACTATTATCTAATGGTTAGCATAACGGTTATTGTATTGATGATTAATAAATTATTTTAATATGAAAAAAAAATTAACAATCTTTGGAATCAACAAAAAAATTAAGGAATTGACCAACCCGACTAACCCAATAGGGTTGGAAAATCTAGGCCTGACCTTGGGTTGGGTTGGGTTAGGGTTCACAGCCTTTAAGGTTGGGTTGTGTTTACCTTTTCGTCCTTCCTCTGAGACCTTGTCCTCCCTATTGTAGTCTCTTGGTTTTATCAGTAAACTCTATACTTATTTGAAAAAAAAATTATTTTGAATAAAAATAGAAGTTAAATTAAATGTGCAATACTTCTGTTTTCCGTGGACGTGTTGTGTTGGCCCGACGATCTGTTGGTATACATAGTTGTTTCATCTCTGCTAGACCCGTAGACCCTTTGATATACATAGTTACGCCTCCTAATAGATTAATCTTTTAGTGTAAAGTAGTTGTTTAACATGGTATCAAAGCCTTAAGGTCAAGGAGGTCGCGGGTTCAAGTCTCCAACGGAATGTATTCTTACTGAAGAAACGTGTTAGCGAATGGTGTTTTCCCACGCTCGTTTTGTGTTGGCCCGACGACCCGGGGAGCAATTATGACATCTGGGAGTAACACCAAAGTACACTTTGTTTACACCACGATTGAACAAGCCCGTGCAAACAGCACGTCTACAACAAAAACATAAGAATTGGGCAATGGTGCCCTACACTTCAAAACATGTAGAACATAAAAACACAAGTTCCAGCCATGGCGCCGGAGATCTTCATTTTATCTTGTCATGTCGCCTCTCACGATAGGAGCTACTGTAACTCCACGGCTTTGTCTTTCCATGTTTGCTTGCCAACCTTGGGTTCAAAAATAAAATCAATAATAAATAAATTGAACCTTTAATTAAGAAAACACCAAGAAAGAAAAAAATATATTTTTAGCCTTATAATCATCGAGGTTCAGCATGGTTCGAAGTCTCAGGATCAGAGGCCAGATCGGTGGGCCTCGATTCCAATCTAGATCGGTCTGATCCAACACTGCCTCGGCCATCTAGCTCAAGACGATGTGATATGATCCCGAAATGAAATTAACCCAACATATCACTTAACCTAACCCACGTTAAGCCCTTGGTTAACAAGGGGTCTTTGTCAGACATTTTGGGAGGGGGACTTAAAAGATTGAAGTCCCGGTTTTGAGGTATAACATGCTCATATATAGTTAGCAAAAAAAGAAAATTCGTGCCAGAAAAGGTGAGTATTATTCTGGTTTGTCATTTGAAAATTCGCGACCCAATGAAGATTACCCGACCTACTATAGAGCTGCCTTTCCTAGTTCAACCTAAGATTTTAAATGGTCCATTATAACGGTATAACGGTCCCATAACATTACCGTTATGGCAGTTATAACTATATCGGCCAATATAACAGGTTACATCAATCACATGTCAGTCAAAATATCAGTTAAAAAATTTTATTTTTATTTTTCAAAAAAAAAACCTCGATAAGGGAAAAAAAAATTGGTTTTTTCAAAATTAACAGGCATTATAACAGAAATAACTGTAAAAAGCGTTATAACGGGAAATAACATAATGGGTAGGGCCGTTACCTTTATAATGCCCGTTTTTAAAACCATGGTTCGACCTACATCAATAGGACTAACTGCCTCTTTTGACACGAGATTTCCATCTTGTGATGGATAAGCTCTTATACCAGATTATGGAAAAGGAAAAAAAACCGCAAAAAAAGAGCCTAGCGGTTGAGCCGTGGACCATTGGATTCGAGAGATCTACGGTCCACCCCGTGTGGTAGTGACTTATTAATATCTAAAATGATTATTTTACCGTTTACAATAGTTTTCAAGTGGACCATGCAAGTAAGGCAGCACGTATCTCTTATCCTGTACGTAGTCTATCAGGGACAGACTAAGCCTGCATCCAAACACCTCCTAAGATATTAGACAAGGTAGTATGCTCTAGGTTCTAGACCCATTCAACCAACATATGGTTGTGCGTGTTGTCGGGTTACGCCTCATGCGGTAACGCTACTTAAATTTTGCCAATTTAGTGAGGGTTCTACTATTTATATTGAAATAAGACCGGCACGAAAAAAGTGCTCGGGGTATCGAATCTCAATCAAGCAAGCCCCCTACCTATTCCCATATCGAACCCGCGAATCTTGAGCTCTCTATATTCTTGACTCAATGCACAAGTCTCGCAGCAGAAATGAACGAGGCAATCCACACAAGGGGCTTCCTCCAAATCAAATTGTCCCCTCAATTTGGAACGATAGAAGCAAGAGTAGAAGCAAGCAAAACATGTAAGACTCAGGAGCCCATACACGGCACCATTTGCTGCACATGCTGCACCACCCATGCCAACATTAAACCACGTTAAGTAACAAATCTGTGTTATTGATTCAAGATATCAGTAATCTTCATTGGCTTACATGAGGAACCTCTATCGGCTATCTCCGCGATCTGTCCGAACGTGATGCAAGGGCAAAAGCAGGTGATCAAACCTTCAACAAACAAAATAATTCGATAAACAATAGATGGATATGGGTATTTAAAATTAAGTGAGGGTTGATGTTCTTACAATTTGCAGGATCATCGCAACAATGGCAAAGACCGGTCGACCACGGTTCTGCAACACCCCGAACTTGAACACACGCATTTGACTGGATATATGTAGGGTGGTATTGTTGTCCTGGACTATTCGGAATGCCTGGAGTATGAACAGGACCTGCATATTTCTCATGGTCATCTTGTGGATAGGACTGATTCATTTCGTAAAAAGCGCGCGAGCTCCTAAACCCTAAGAGGTTCAAGGTCTTAATACAAGAAATGATGAATTTCTCCCAACTTTAATATGATTTATTAACAGTTTTTAATAGAATAATAAAATTAGTTAATTGGGTTGGTTTCTGTTTTTGTCCACTAGTGTTATTAATTTGATTAAATTACACTTGAAAGTTGAAATTCAACTATGTTTGTTGGCTCTAGTGCAATTTACTTGTATATTTTCCATGCAAGTGGTACAGAAGAGGTGACCAAGCTATTGTTTATCGTCATTGATGTTGATAAGGCAGCAGACATCAGAAATCCTGCGTTTTTAGAAAGTTTAATCTCTATTCTATATCTCTCTTAAGGAATCAAAGGAAGATGCAACGATTTATTCTAAGAAATCCCCAACGAAAACTGCATACTATTCCTTGTTTTCTATCGAATCAATCATAACCACTGCCTACATTCCACGAAATTGTGCGCGCACTACAAATAGGACCAGTAGTCCCATAGAAAGACATCAAGATCGCTACAAATAGGACCAGTAGTCCCATAGAAAGACATCAAGATCCCTTGTCTGGAAAAAAAGGTTGGCTTTGGTTGAATAGTTGGATCACCCTTGTAGAATATTAATAATATATATTTACAAGGAAAATTACGTAAGTACCCCTTCTAGATACACGACATATATATACATCGGATATAAGTGGCGTACACCCTTCCTACTATTATGTTATGTACGTGGAGCCTGATGGTACTAGAGTACTATACATGAAAGCAAGAATCCGCGCCAGCCTAAGTTGATGATTGGGATTATATATATACCCTAGCTAGTTTTGTACTTTTACATAGAGATATGGAAACCCTAATTTTGTCTTGAGGTTATATATACCTCGATTTTCATGAGACGGTGATTTATTTGTATTGTCAGTATTTCTTTTGCCTCAGAGCATAGCGGAATATCTATAAGTTAGAAATGTTGTTTTTAACAAAAATATTTATATGATGAAAAGCACATCTATAATTTCATAATATATAATAAGTTATAACTCAGAAGGATGATATATCATTCATAATTTTAAAATCGGCAAAATCGAAATCAAAAGGGGAAAAAAATAGGTCTCAATTGATTAATAGGCAAAATCCGGCAAAATCGATGATTAATCGCCGAATTTTTTGATTAATCAAAGATTTTGCCAATTAATCAGCGATTGATTCGTGAATAATTCAAAAAATTAAAGATTTTTGCGACTAGGAGCGAAACAACTATGTATAGCAACAGGTTGTCGGGCCAACACAACACATGCGCCAGAACACACCATCTGCTAATACTCCCACCCCCCTCTGCTAGAATACACTCAGGTGGAGACTTGAACTCGCGACCTCTCAGGCCCTAATTAAGACTTTGATACCATATTAAACAACTTATTATCTCAAAAGATCGACCTATTACGGGAAAAGGCGAAACAACATGTATACCAACGAGTCATCGGGCCAACACAACACGTGTGCAAGAACACACCATCCGCTAACAAATTGCACTCACATTATTCTAGTATATAGAAAAAAAAATGTAAAGTTGTGAAGAGATGAAAATGATGAGCTATACTTAAGTCAAAGGAGTTCAGCCATAACCATAGCAAGAGCCCGATACTCATCTTCCACACTAAACTTGGAACCATATGTTGCTTGTTTAATTGGGCTCCATGAAAGAAGATCGTTGCCAAAAATTCATAGATTCAGTTGTAGAATGTCGTGTTTAAGCAAACAGCCCAATAAGCAGGGAATTTTTTTGAAAAAAAATCAAAAGTTGATGTTCACATCCATAGAAATGGCCACATACAAAAAAGTTGAAAAAGTTTATCGAGTCAATTAGCAAAAGTTCGTCATTGGCTACTTTTGGGAATGTTTTTGATGTTTTCTTGAGTAACAATTTTTTATTCCTATTGCATCAAAATTAGGCTAAAGATCTGACCATAAGGAGGTTCGCACAGGTACCCCTATTTTCTCACTTTTTTGTGAGTGGGCCTCTCGTATTTTTTCTGGTACCCTTATTATATCCTTTTTGAGCGAGGCCCCCAGGTAGCCCTTTCCCCAAGTCACCCCTCGCATGACTTGAACCCGTGACGTGTGGTTGGCTCTGATACCAAATGTTAAGACTCAAAGTCTTAAGCTTTAGGATCCTAACAATTCGGAAGGGAAATTACGAGGATGAAATAACAATAGATGGAAGGGAATCAAGGTCGATGGTGGAGAAAAGGCCCACGTTTGTGGTGTCCAATCAGGTTTGCGGGATGCCCCATAGAAGAGATAACCATTGCTTGACGGTCCTAATCTATCTGTCCCCATGGAAAACCTTAATGATATGAATGGGTTCCAATCCCAGATTAAAAAGATACTTGAATCAAGGGCTAAAAATCCTCAAATCAGTCTGATTTTTTTTTTTGTCGTGTAGGTCCATCAAAGGGTGGAGTCGGACCAAACATTGATGGGATTAGTAAGCCCGGAAAGTGGGCCAACACGTAGTTTGGCAGGGGTTTCTAACTTTAAAATATTACTCGGGCAACAGCAAAGTTTTTTCTCAGCATCCTCTACTTTTTATTTTTATTCGTCAGGGAGAAATGGAAAGATCCAAACTCCCAACCTTTTTTCTTTAGGTTTTTTGTATTACCTCCCTGGTTAATTCGACTATTTAGAAGTATCTCCCTCAATTCAGAAAATTTAAATTATTAAAATTGTTGGTAGTTTAACACTAATGACCCTACCCTATTACTTTAACGGCCGTTATAGAGTCTGTTATATTCTTGGAAAAAAAACCATTTGTTACCCTTATCGAAATTTTTTGAAAAATAATACAATATTAATATTCTATAATGGATGAATAGGATTCAAGACCGTATCTTTGACTGATCGAGATTGTGATTGATGTGATCTGTTATAATGTCATAACAGTAACCTTATAGGATTGTTATACGCGTTATAATGGACCATTAAAACAGTGGTTTCATCCATGCGGCCCTAAAACCGTTTAAATACGTTTTAACGGTTCCGTTTAATTCTGAAAAATTTTGTGAAAAAAATGGCCGTTAAATCCGTTAAAATCCGTTTAATTTCAGTTAAATTCCTTTTTCTTTTTAATTTTCAAATTTCAAAATTTGAATTTCAGTGCAATTTTTTCCGTTAGAACTGTTAAAAACCGTTAAAATCCGTTTAATTCCATTTTTTTTCTATTTTTTCTCATTTTTGCCCCTGGCCGTTTCAATCCGTCTTAACGGCTGTTTAAACAGTTTAAACGGTAACGCCCCCAGTCCGTTTAACCGTTAAAACGGCCTCCTTTAATCCAAGGTTTAAAAAGGGCCGTTATAACGAATCTTAACGTTCAGGGGCAAAAACAGAAAATAATGGAAAAATAACAGAAAAAATGGTGCTGAAATTCAAATTTTCAAAAACGAAAAAAATGGAAAAATAACAGAAGTAGCTGCCGTTTTTTCACAATTTTTTTCAGAAAACAACTCGTTATTTTTCGTTGTAACAGAAAATAACGGGCATTATTTTTTTAGCGTTTTAACGGTACATAACATAACGGCGAGGTCCAAATCCGTTCTAACGGACGTTTTTTAAACCTTGGTTTCATCATTTCTAATTAGGTCAAAGAGACAAATCTAAGTTTTCTGAATTTTGGGAGGTATTTCTAATTTAGTTAATTAACAAAGGAGGTAAATTAAAAAAAAAAAGCCTTTTTTTTCTTTTGCTCCGATGACCGCAAGAATAAATTTGCATGACTTTAGCTGAGGGAAGCTGGTACGGAAGTATGGCAAAAGATGCTCAGCCGAAAGGAAAAAATGGTAAAAGATGCCGTGAGAAAGGCAAGTAGAGGTGGTGGCCTTGGGCATATATTTGGTCCCCACCACCACAACCCGCCTTCATAAGCATAAACTGAAAGAGAAACACGAAACTCCATTAGAGTACCTACCCTGAGAAGACAGAAGACTGTGTTGTTGTTGTTGTTGTTGTTGTTGTTGTTGTTGTTGTTGAGAAGAAGCCCGTCTAGAGAGAAAGAGAGAGATGGCGATTATGTGCGGTATCCAGACGCTGCCAAACCGCGAGATGTCGGTGGCCGAGTTCAAGGCTTGGCTCACCCAGTTCGACGTGGACCACGATGGCAGCATCAGCCGTGAAGAACTACAACAGGCTCTTCATAGCCTGCATGTTTGGTTTGCATGGTGGAAAGCACGCAAGGGAATGAAGGAAGCCGACGCTAATCAAAATGGGTACATCGATGGAATGAAGGAAGCCGACGCTAATCAAAATGGGCACATCGATGGCGACGCCAAGGAGATCAACAAGTTGGTGAGCTTCGCGCAACAACATTTACACATGAAAATTTATGAAAATAATGGTTGGTGACATCTGATCAACTATATTTGTGTAAGTACTAAGTAGTACTAGTTTATGATGATTTGGTTAAAAACGCCCAATTCCAGCTGAATCCTAGGATTGTGAAGTACTTGTTTGACTCTTATTGTTCCCTTGAATCATATATGTCCCATGAAAATAAAAATAGAAATGATTTTAGTAGTTGGAGTCATGGTTTAATTTAAAAAACGGCCGTTGTAACGGATTCGGACCAACGCCGTTACATTATGAACCGTTTTTAACGCTCGGAAAATAATCGCCGTTGTAACAAAAATAGCAACCCTTATTTTATGAAAAAATTACAGTTATTGCCGTTCTAACTTTTATTGAAATTTTGAAATTCAAATTTTGAATTTTGAATTTTGGCGTTATTTCTGTTATTTTTTTTTTTCACTTTCTTTTTCATTTTTGCCCTGTGCATTACAATTCGTTATAATGGCCGTGTGGAAAAAATGGTAACACCCCCAGTCCGTTACACCATTATTTAACGGCCACTTTTAAACCTTGGTTGAAGTGTTGTTTGAAACTAAAGTAATGAAATCAGAACTCGAATCAGATCAATTTGTAATCGTCTATCGGGTAACCAGGCATTGGGTAGTAAATAGGAAATTTGCTTACACCATCTCGACACCCGATCACTAATCGGGTCTGACATGCTGATGCCAGTGGTAACGAAGTTCCACCATTGGACATTCCCGAAATCAAGGTTGCCCAGGTTTCAATTGGCCCATTATGACGTTTTAACAGCCCCTTAACGTTACCATTATGACTGTTACAACGGCTGTTATATATGACTGGGTCAAAAAAAAAATCAAAATAATATATAGCCATTGTAATGCTAAGTCCATTATTTTCAGATTTGAGTACTATTTTTGAAATAATGTAAAGGAGCCGAGACGTTACCATTATAGCGTTACCTTCCTTATCATGACCGATTCTTTAAACCAAGCCATTGGATGAGAACATCGAGACCAGGCACGTACACAAAAAGAATTGTGAATAAATGCTGTCTGTCTGCCATTGTAGCATTCCTTGTCCTTGGCAACTGGTGGCCCAAATAAATCCTCCCAAAAAATCCTCCTTTCAGGAATTATTCTGTAATTCCTTGGCAAAGCATTGAGAAGAATGTTTGACCCGTGGGTTTTCCCAATTAGCCCACCTATCAGGAGTGGTGTTGATCTAACATTTTGAGAGAGGTTGGGACTAAGATCAAATCAGGCACAACGGCACCTCAGATAAAATGATGCAAGCAGAGCCACCCACTGTAAGATGGTGTTGATAGATCTCGTATTCATGATTAAATAGGTCATATATCATTGGTTTTATAGAATGACCCAAAATTTGGTCCATAATTTTGAGAAAATGAAGTGTAGTTATGGTGACCCAACATTTGCTTATAATTTAATGAGTGTGTCTACTAGTCCTTGATTTCATGACCTTTGGGAAACCATTCATTCAATTCAACTGCACGAGTAGAGAGGCATATGAACCCCTCCCAAAAACAAACAAAATATACGATCCCTGCTTAGGTCGAATCCTGAACAACCTAATTCAGGATTCAGATCCATCTCCAACTTGGATCATACCATATCATATGAACCTAAACCAAGATCCGTATAAGAGGAATCACATCCGAACTATTGTTATTGGAATTATGTGTTAACTTGTTTGGCTGTGTGGCCAGCACTTTACCTCTGTCAGACCCATGGACCCTTTGATATACATAGTTACGCATCCTTCTAACAGTTTAAGCTGTTAGAGTAAACTGGTTGTCAACATTGTATCATAGCCTTAAGGCCTAGGAGATGGCAGGTTCAAGTCTTCCTGTTGAGTGGTGTGTTAGCGGATAGTGTGTTATCGCATACGTGTTGTGTTAGCCCGATGACCCATTGGTATACATAGTTGTTTCGCCTTTCTCCAACAAGTTGATCTTTTGGGGTAAATAGTTGTTTAACACATATATGTCCGCTACAAAATGATATTTTTAATATGGAGCCAAGACACAAACAACTTTGTCGTGTGCCGCCTTGCCCCCGGCTCCGCCACTGAATGTAACCAACATCATATTAGAACGCGACAAACGGATGAGAGTAAAGTTCAATTCCTTGTCAAATTAATAAGAAGCATCATTGATGACAAAACAAAATCTGAGGCAAGACTTTCATCAATTTCATGTTCATCACTATTACCTGGAGAGTAACTTGCTGCATACCACATGGCAAAAATAAATTGGTCATGCCCACCCAACTGGGAAGTTTGGGAAGAAACTCCACCCTAATCCTTAAATGAGTTCATTAGAGACGACCTCCAAGGCCAGGCGGCTCTCTGCGTTCATTGAGAGCAAAGAGAATTTTAACATCTAAGCAAGGTGGATTCAGCCTGGCAATTTGGCCCGCGGACCAGGCGGACAGCAGCTCGACTTTTTTACATTATTTTTCCAACAAGCCCAGGCCGGCCCGACATTGGCCGGACTGAACATGACCCTGCCTGAGTCTCGCCTCCTATGGGCCTTCGGAAAGGCCTAAGCCCAATCCATCCCAACAGTGGCCCGACATTTTTACATTATTTTTCTGACAAGCCCAACCCGGCCCGACATTTTTACATTGTTTTCAATTGTTTTTTTTTTAATTGACTGGGTCAAACCCAGTCGGCCCGACTGACCATGACCCGGCCCGGGGCCCACCTCTGATACTGTAGCTGCGGCCCAACCAGCCCGGCCTGTTGGGCCAAATTGACAAGCCGCTACATCTACTCAAAGGCCGATCAATCCTGTACATAGTGGATCTCAAGATCCAAGATGTAGAATTTTTGGGTATTTTAGTAACACCCCCTGAAATTTGAAAGTAATTAGTATAATATCCCTTATACTTTCAACTTTAGGATTACCCCCCTTGACCTAGTTTAATCATCATTTGACTAACGTTAAAACGATGCGCCTCTTAATGAACCTATGAAAAGACCGTAATATTGCAAGTACAATGCTAACGACTGTGATTCAAACCGTTTTTAACTTAAGTCAACCACTGTTAAACTAGTCAAGGGAGATAATCCTAAAGTTTGAAAGTATAAGGGGGGTACTTTTAAATTTCAAAGGGGCGTTACTAAAAGACCCAAATTAATTTGTTTCTCTGATACCCCAAATCAAGGGAAAGGAAAGATGTGGATGAGTGTCATTGTGGGTCAGATGATGCAAAGCATATTATATGGTGACTGTGCACCATAGCATATGAGCATTTTCCTAGTGGTGAAACGTGGAAGGCTAAGAGAGCATAATGCATTATTTGTTGTTTGTGGCAATGGTGCCTCTATAAAATTAATATATGATTCTAATCTTTTTTGGATAGTTATCCATTATTTGACTAGAACAGCGAAAGCATCGCCTCCTTCACCATTTGATCGTGATCCAATGGTAGAACCCATCAATGTTATATGGGTCCTACCTTCCATCATCGTACACTATAGCTTTGGGAATGTTTAAATCATTCTTTACTTGGCCAAGACCCCGCTCCATAAAGCGAGAGGTTCAGAGTTCAACTCTCCTTGGGGCCACCCCTGGAAGAGTAACAATAAGTGCCTCAATCCACATCAATCTCTCCCAAAACACTTGGCATGTGTGCAGGAGATGCTCTAAGAGGGCCGGATACCCTCGGTTTAAAAAAAAAATCACATTACTTGGAACTATTCCAGCCAACTTAATCAAGGTTTAAAATGATAACGGTATAACGGACTGGGGGCATTACAGTTTTTTCCATTATACCGTCGGTTTTAACGAATTGTACAGAAAATAACAGCGCCAAAATTTAAATTTTCAATAAAAAAAAAAGATGGAATATAACAGAAAATAAGGGGGAAATGGAAAATAACAGGCATGACAATAACGGCCGTTATTTGCTGAGCATTAAAATGGTACATAACGTAGTGGGGGAGGTCAGAATCCGTTATAGCGGCGGGCCATTTTTTAAACCATAAACTTAATCACCATTAAAGAATGCACTTCCCTTAGTAAAAACAATATACTCCCTACTTGTGTAGCACGTGGGGTGGCTTTAAAGATGATTCTTATCAGATAAGAAGGAACCGAGAGAAAGAGTGATCTCAAAGGAACGAGAAGAGGATATAAGATTTAAGACCTGCAAGAGTACGTACCCAGTGTTGTGAGCAATTGGCGAGTTTGTCTTTGGTGTTTAGATTTGTGAGAGTAGTAGGATGGCCATCAAGCACGGCCATGTCAAACGTAGGATCCCCAGCGATGGCAAGCGAGAGATGACAGTGGAGGAGTTCAAGAGGTGGTTGAAGCAATTCGACGCCGACGACGATGGACGTATAAGCAAAAACGAGCTACGAGAGGCCATCCGTAGCGTCGGAGGGTGGTTTACTACTTGGAAGAGTGAACGTGGTGTACGGTCTGCTGATTCCAATGGCAATGGGTTCATCGACGATGGTGAAATCGACAATCTCGTGGCGTTTGCACAGAAGCAATTGGGTGTGAAGATTACCTTATATTAGCTTAAATTATCGCCTCTCTTTCTCTCCTTTCGTAGTGTACTAACTTAAGTGGCCCGTCGTCGTCCTCCTCGTTGTATCTCTCTCTGCAGTCTCATGTGAAAGATAAATTTTTAGTTAAAAAGAGGTGTGGTTTGGTTCTGGAGTGACTGGTTGTTCATATTTTTCAGGTATCTGGTAATCAGTAATGAGGCCCATGAAAGGCATTTGTACGTCATAATCAGGCCCAGATCCAGAGCTGATATATTTAGATCAGATCAAACTTATCTGATCATGACATATTCGGAACCGAACAAGTGGCATACAGATCGTAATTCCTAGATCTAAACCCGATATTATTAGGTCCGAACAAATCAGATCATCGGGTTGACCTCGATCCATTGATATAAAGGATGCGTCTGGAGAGTACCCATTGGTGGTTGTCAATGGATTGGTTTCGATTAGAAGAAGAACGACCCAATAGTAGGCCCACTCAACCAAAACTCGATAAGGCCCACTCAACCAATAGTATGAGAGCCATGGAAAAGGTGACTTGCAAAAAAAAGAGGCTAGAGTGAAAGCCACCGTGTGTAAAGAACTACCTGGAGCAGCAGAGTAAGTGGTCGATGATGTTGACTGCATACGATGCTAATGATTTAAGACCTAAGCTTTAAGGCCTCTATCTGCTTGCTGTATTGATTTGCATCTTAACAAATTGATTACGGCGCACCTAACATTCAACTAATCTGATTTATAAATATCTAAATTTTATGTAAAGAAAACAGAATTTGCAAATAAACAAGTCAAATAACAATGGCAAAATCCTCCTTTCAAGAATTATTCTGTAATTCCTTGGCAAAGCATTGGGAAGAATGTTTTAAGTGTGGATTTTCTCAATTAGCCCACCTATCAGGAGTGGTGTTGATCTAACATTTTGAGAGAGGTTGGGACTAAGATCAACTCTCAAACCGTTGGATTGGGGTTTCGGAGGCACAAGCAGCACCTTAGATAAAATGATGCAGGCAGAGCCACCCCCACTATTAGATGGTGTTGATAGATCTCGTTTTCATGATTAAATGAGTCATAGATCATTGATTTTATAGAATGACCCAACATTTGGTCCATAATTTTGAGAACATGAAATGTAATTATGGTGACCTAACATTTGCTTATAATTTAATGAGTGTATCTACTCCTTGATTTCATGACCTTTGGGAAACCATTCATTCAATTCAACTGCACGAGTAGAGAGGCATATGAACCCCTCTAAAAAACAAACAAAATATATGATCCCTACTTAGGTCAAATCCTGAACAACCTAATTCGGTATTCAGATCCATCTCCAACTTGGATCATATCATACCTAAACCAAGATCCGTATAAGAGGAATCACATCCGAACTATTGTTATTGGAATTATGTGTTAACTTGTTTCGCTGTGTGGCTAGCACTTTGCCTCTGTCAGACCTATGGACCCTTTGATATACATAGTTACGCATCCCTCTAACAATTTAAGCTGTTAGAGTAAATAAGTTGTCAACATTGTATCATAGCCTAAGGCCTATGAGATGACAGGTTCAAGTCTTCCTGCCAAGGGGTGGTGTGTTATGCGCACGTGTTGTGTTGGCCCGACAACCCATTGGTATACATAGTTGTTTCGCCTTTCTCCAACAAGTTGATTTTTGGAGTAAATGATTGTCTAACACCTATATGTCCGCTACAAAATGATATTTCTAATATGGAGCCATGACATAGACAACTTTGTCGTGTGCCGCCTTTCCCCCGGCTCCGCCACTGAATGTAACCAACATCATATTAGAAAGCGACAAACGGATGAGAGTAAAGTTCCTTGTCAAATAAGAAGCATCATTGAAGACAAAGCAAAATTTGAGGCAAGACTTTCATCAATTTCATGTTCAACACTATTACCTAGAGAGTAACTTGTTGCATACCACATGGCGAAATAAATTGGTCATGCCCACCCAACTGGGAAGTTTGGGAAGAAACTCCACCCTAATCCTTAAATGCGTTCATTAGAGACGACCTCCAAGGCCAGGCCAGGCGGCTCTCTGCGTTCATTGAGAGCAAAGAGAATTTTAACATCTAAGCAAAGTGGATTCAGCCTGGCAATTTGGCCCGCGGACCGGGTGGACAGCAGCTCAACTATTTACATTATTTTTCCGACAAGCCCAGCCCGGCCCGACATTGGCCCAGTCTGAACATGACCCTGCCTGAGTCTCGTTTCCTATGGGCCTTTGGAAGGGCCTAAGCCCAGTCCAGTCCGACAGTGGCCCGACGTTTTACATTATTTTTCTAACAAGCCCAGCCTAGCCCGACATTTTTACATTGTTTTCAATTGTTCTTTTTAATTGAATGGGTCAAACCCGGTCGGCCCGACTGACCATGACCCGGCCCGAGGCCCAGCTCTGATACTGTAGCTGCGGCCCGACCAGCCCGGCCTGTTGGGCCAAATTGACAAGCCGCTACATCTACTCAAAGGCCGATCAATCCTGTACATAGTGGATCTCAAGATCCAAGATGTAGAATTTTTGGGTATTTTAGTAACACCACCTGAAATTTGAAAGTAATTAGTATAATATCCCTTATACTTTCAACTTTAGGATTACCCCCCTTGACCTAGTTTAATCATCATTTGACTAACGTTAAAACGATGCGCCTCTTAATGAACCTATGAAAAGACCGTAATATTGCAAGTATAACGCTAACGACATGTGGTTCAAACCGTTTTTAACTTAAGTCGACCACTGTTAAACTAGTCAAGGGAGATAATCCTAAATTTGGAAAGTATAAGGGGGTGCTTTTAAATTTCAAAGGGGTGTTACTAAAAGACCCAAATTTGTTTCACTGATACCCCAAATCAAGGGAAAGGAAAGATGTGGATGAGTGTCATTGTGGGTCAGATGATATGGTCAGATGTGCACCATATCATTTGAGCATTTTCCTAGCTAGTGGTGAAACGTGGAAGCTAAGAGAGCACAATGCATTATTTGTTGTTTGTGGTAATGGTGCCTCTATAAAATTAATATTTGATTCTAATCTTTTTTGGATAGTCATCCATTATTTGACTAGTACAGCGAAAGCATCTCCTCTGTCACCATTTGATCGTGATCGAATGGTAGAATCCATCAATGTATTATGGGTCCTACCTTCCATCATCATATACTATAGCTTTGAGAATGTTTGACTCATTCTTTACTTCGCCAGGACTCTGCTCCAGAAATCGAGAGGTTCTGAGTTCAACTCTCCTTGGGGCACCCCCTGGAAGAGTAACAAGAAGTGCCTCAGTCCACATCAATCTCTCCCCAGCACACTTGGCACGTGTGCAGGAGATGCTCTAAGAGGCCCGGATACCCTCCGTTTAAAAAAAAAATCACATTACTTTGAACTTTTCCGGTCAACTTAATCAAGGTTTAAAACGGGCCGTTATAACGGTACGACGGACTGTGGGCGTTACACTTTTTTCCATTATAATGTCGGTTTTAATGAATTGTAACACTCAGCGGCAAAAACAGAAAATAACAGAGCCAAAATTCAAATTTTCAATTAAAAAGGAATATAACAGAAAATAAGGGGGAAATGGAAAATAACGGGTATTTTTTCACATTATTTTCATTGCAACGGAAAATAACAACCACTACAATGAAAATAACGGCCGTTATTTGCTGAGCATTATAATGGTACATAACATAATGGGGGAGGTCAGAATCCATTATAACGGCGGGCCGTTATTTAAACCACAAACTTAATCACCATTAAAGAATGCACTTCCCTTAGTAAAAACAATATACTCCCTACTTGTGTAGCACGTGGGGTGGCTTTAAAGATGATTCTTATCAGATAAGAAGGAACCAAGAGAAAGAGAAAGCAGGAATTGATCTCAAAGGAAAGGAGAGAGAGAGAGAGAGAGAAAGAGAAGAGAATATAAGATTTAAGACCTGCAAGAGTACGTACCCATTGTTGTGAGCAATTGGCGCGCGAGTTTGTCTTTGGTGTTTAGATTTGTGAGAGTAGTAGGATGGCCATCATCCCCAGCGATGGCAAGCGAGAGATGACAATGGAGGAGTTCAAGAGGTGGTTGAAGCAATTCGACGTCAACCACGACGGACGTATAAGCAAAAACGAGCTACGAGAGGCCATCCGTAGCGTCGGAGGGTGGTTTACTACTTGGAAGAGTGGACGTGGTGTACGGTCTGCTGATTCCAATGGCAATGGGTTCATCGACGATGGTGAAATCGACAATCTCATGGCGTTTGCACAGAAGCAATTGGGTGTGAAGATTACCTTATATTAGCTTAAATCATCGTCCCTCTTCCTCTCCTTTCGTAGTGTACTAACTTAAGTGGCCGTCGTCATCGTCATCGTCATCCTCGTTGTATCTCTCTCTGTCTCATGTGAAAGATAAATTTTTAGTTAAAAAGAGGTGTGGCTTGGTTCTGGAGTGATTAGTTGTTCATATAATATATTGTTCATATTTTTCAGGTATCTGGTAATCAGTAATGAGGCCCACGAAAGGCATTTGTCATAATCAGGCCCAGATCCAGAGCTGATATTATTAGATCAGATCAAACTTATCTGATCATGATGTATTTGGAACCGAACAGGTAGCATACAGATCGTAATTCCTAGATCTAGACCCGATATTATTAGGTCTGAACAAATCAGATCATCGGGTTGACCCCAATCCATTGATATAAAGGATGCATCGGAGAGTACCCGTTGGTGATTGTCAATGGATTGGTTTCGATTAGAAAAGACCGACCCAATAGTAGGCCCACTCAACCAAAACTCGATAAGGCCCACTCAACCAATAGTATGAGAGCCATGCGTGACTCACGGAAAAGGTGACGCGCACAAAAAAAGAAGCTAGAGTGAAAGCCACAATGTGTAAAGAACTACCTGGAGCACAGAGTAAGCCGTCAGATGACGTTGACTGCGTAGTGTTATGCTACGATCCTAATGGTTAAGACCTAAGCTTTACGGCCTCTATCTGCTTGCCGTATTGATTTGCATCTTAACAAATTCATTACGGCGCACCTAACATTCAGCTAATCTGATTTATAAATATCTAAATTTTATGTAAAGAAAACAGAATTTGCAAATAAACAAGTCAAATAATAAATGGCAAAAACTTCTATCAACATGCATCTCATTGATATATTGTATTTTCCATAAATATTGTAAATTGTAAAATATATATATATTAGATCGGAACGTTATCTCCATCGATCCGGTGGTCAAGCTGAGGACTGACGGGAACCATACAAGGAAAATATCTACAAGAGAATGAAGAGATGTATCCCTTGATTTCATGGGGATGGAATCCAATAACCCGGCAGAGTATTTCAATATGAAATTCTTTTCTTTTCTTTTTATTTCCTTCGTTTATTGTTATTTGATAGGCAATACGGTTGAAGCTTGGACTGCGCGACTCATGTGGCAGCTGGAATCCACCCAAGACACCAGGCGCGCTGAATCTGCAGGTAAATGTGATTTCAATTCCACTGCACCCACCGCAATCTGGAGGAAACCTGCCTGTACACCCACTAGAAAATTTTAGCAAGAGTATTCACCGCAAGGATAAAGAATAGAGCTGGGGATGAAATGGGTTGGGCGACCCCTCGCTCTATGTAACTTCCCTTATCAAATAAAATCCTATGTTTACTTTGAGAGAGTTCATGTATGCTTTCAGATATACCCACTTCGGCACTTCCCTTTCAGCTTTACCCATCAATGCTTACATACACATCCTAGAGATACACTCATGCTTCAAAATCTCGTTTTGTCTCGGCCGAGATGTCTTGTACCAGTAATGTACCGAGACGATACATAGGGGAATGCATCGTCTTGTGCCAAAAGTCTAATTTAGGTACTAAAACTGGTTTAAAAGCTTATTTTCATGGCATCTGTCTTTTATAACACAAATATTAAAAACAAATGTGTAACCTAGTTAAATAATAATTATGGTTGATTCTTATCAAGACATACTGTTTATTTCATTGTCTCGGTCCGTCAACTTACCAAGACAATGAAACAGAACGATATTTTAAACTTTGGATACACTACAGTATACAGTACAACTTTATAAACTAAACTAGTGTGAAAAATGATACAAATGGACCCATCTCTGTCCTTTTTAACTCATCTGCATACAGTTTCCGCTGCAATGAATCACCCAACCCAGCATAAACAACCAGCGGTGGGAGCCAGGTGTTGCCTCCCATCCATATAACACCTTGGCTGCACATATCCCATGTTTGTTAGCGGTATCAATTGAGTTTGCTTGAAATTAAGAAGAACGCTTGCTTTAAGTTCTCAAACTCTGGAGTGAGGTATTCTGGATTTTAAATTGGTCCTGTAGTAAATGGATTTCATAATTAAAACGGACCATTTTCATGAATGAAAGGTATTTTGGGTATTTCGCTTTTGTGTAGACTATGCATTCATGTGTACTAAGTACCTTTTTCATTTTTGTTGAAGGATATGAGTGTGTTGTTATGTGCACAAGTGTGTTGAAGAGTCCAAAAGATAAGTAGATCCTTCAATGGCCCACAGAAATAAGAAAACGCCAAAATTTCCTTGAAGTTTAGTTTTGTGTTTACATAATTTACAAGTCAGAAAATGGAATTTTTAAGTGAAATAATTCTCTAAATTGGAAAGATAGAGAAAGGACTCGAAGGAGATTTTCCATGTAGAAAACTATTCAGACTTAATTTTATGGGCTCAACTTAGACAAATTTATGTGGACACAATGGAGACAGAGAATCCTTGGGCCACATCACAACTTCCACATGTCTTTTGGGTTTTCTGCAAAACACTTGAAGCCCCACTTCAAATGTGTTGCATGAAAAAACAGTCTTAGATTTATTTGTTGGTCATGAGAGTTCACGGAGATTGGAGGTGGAAAACATGTGGGATTCTCAGTTCCTCAACACAAATGGTTCAATGAATGATATTTTGGTGTTCATAATAAACCATGGAGCAAGCCTGCGGGGACCAATACTTCCAACATCAACAGTGGTAATTCAGACAGCGTGAAAAGCTTAGAAAATGAATAAAAATATAAAAGTGAAATGTGATAACTAGAAAATGCACAACTCGGAGCTCAGATTAAACAACTAACAAGAACTGTAGAGGCTAGTGGAAGCAATAATTCTACCTGGCTGATTCCAGAACCGGCATGCTGACATCTTTTCACCTCCCACTCCAAAGGGTTGGGCAAGAATTTCTTGTCAGTATCTTCAAATATTGATATCAGGAAGAGGCATTTTCCAGTAATTCCATGAATTGAAGTCTTCCTGGAATCAAAAAACCAGATGAAAGTCGGTTAATAAACATTCCAGTTATGCCTCTGAGAACATGGAATCAGAATCTCTGTGATTCAAGTCTTTTTTTTTTTTTTCCTTTAATTGGAAGGAGAAGGAGGGGGAGGGTTGGGTTGGGTTGTAGGTAAGGTTAGTTAAGCGAGGATCAAACATGGGCCCAACTCAGCCCATTATAAACTGGTGGAGTAAGAAAGCTTGGATGAAACTGGGACAATGCCCTCGATCCAAATTCATATCTTTTTGCAACCAAAATCAGACTAATTCAATTTCCATAGATCACTTATGATGAGCAAAACAGAAAAGAAAAGGTACAGTTTGCAGAAGGAACCTGCTCAGCGGAGGACATGGCTGGAAACATGCCATTCACAAGTGCATGAAGGGAAGTATATGATTTTGTGTTGACCCGATTGCTTACAGCAACCTCACCCTGGAATTTCAACAGTATAAAAAGAGTTGGAAACAGAAATAAGATCAGAGATAGTTTTTCCCTGTATCAATTAGCAGTGGAGACTCATATTACCTTAGGATTAATTATGAAGATTTTGCCTTTCGGAATTCCAACCTTAAGGTAGCTAATCTCATCAGTGTTTCTGTTACCAAAACCAGCATAGAACGGGTTGCAATCAGGAGGAAATAGTGCCCTGATATCCTGGAAAATTGGAGAACCAGCCCAATCAGAAGATTCTAGCAATCTAATAAATGGAACTTTTTCTGTAGTATCTAAACAACATCTAGAAAGACGGAGAATAATTTGTTTAGCTTAGGGTTACCTTTTAAGCATTCAAATCTATAAAATGATCTAGTCCTCTAGAAAATAATACCATGGAAACGATAAACTGGCAATTTATATACTTGTAACCATGGTTTAAAATAACGCCTTTTTAACGAAAATAACAGCTGTAAAAACAGTAACGCCCAAAGCCCGTTACGTTATGCCTTTTGACACTTAGAAAATAACGGCCGTTATTTTGAAACAAAAATAACGACCGTTATTTTCTGAAAAAAATGGCCATTATTTCAGTTTTTTTCGCTTCTGAAAATTTGAAATTCAAATTTTGAATTTCAGCGCCATTTCTTTCTTTTTTTCCCCTTATTTTCCCTTTTTTGCCCCTGTTCGTTACAATTCGTTTTAACAGGCGTTATAACGGAAAAAACAGTAACACCCCCAGTCCGTTATACTGTTATAATGGCCTATTTTTAACCTTGCTGGTAACAACTTCATTTTTTTTTTCAACAAAAGTATAAATAGTATACTATATTGTACCAAATATTGTTGTAAAAATCTTCACAATCTTAGAAGTTTTATTATATTTTTAGCATGATGTAAATACTAAAAAAATGATACTTAGCTTAAAAAAACTAAACATTAAAGCATGGTATGGACATATTGGCAGGATACTTGTATCCGTATCTGTGTCCTAGATTTTGGGAAATGAAGAGTCGTATCCCCATTTGCCATACCAGTGTCCATATTTGTGCTATATCTAGGCATGTTAGGTGTCAGTATCCACTAGGTACTCCTTTCTTCCCCAACACCCACCAAATTAACTCTCTACTGACGTATTTGATGTTTATATTGATAATTATTAAAAAAAATGATGATTAAACTTATTGACCAATTATGTTGATAAAAACTTCATTTTTTTAACAAGATCAAGATCTACAATTTAACAATATCACGAATGCAAAAAGGTGATTCATCTACTAACACCATAAACTTTAAATAACTAAAGTGGTTAAAATAACACCAAAGAGTTCAAATTCGAGAAGCGTGAATAATCACACATGTATACAATGTAGTAGTGATGATCTCACCTTTAGGCATGCAATCTTGAACTCATGAGGAGCTCTTCTTATCACTGTGAACAATAAAAGGGAACAGAATTGTTCTCAGACATCACCATAGAAATATAAAAGCAATGGGTGGCAATCATCACATTTCAGAAACACGATTCATTTAGTTAGCAGTTGATATCTGATTCAAAAACACTATGTTGGATATGACTGTGAAACCTAGCAGCATCTAAAACCATGATCTAGCAAGAATATTTGCACAACACCAGAACTGATACACGTAGAATGAGGATAATAGGTTTTAATTGTGTAGAACTGGAAAATAATGTGGTGCGAGAATAGACATGGAATTAGTACAAAATGCCTAAGCATTTTAAGGACTCAAAGCCCGTCCTTGGTATTTGCATACTGTGGAACATGTATGTTAGCAAGGAAAAGTTTCAGACGTAAATATAGCACATTATTAGCAGGCTAATTATGGCGACCTGCACTCCCAGTTAATTCATTTGCAGGTACATGTTCTTTCAGGATGTCAGTGTGGCAAACATAGGAGTGTGTTTACTATTTACATGCACACATTTTTACTTTGATATCTGAAACTAATGAAGATGCAAAGCACGATGACTTTTGGGTCCCGAACATCTGCAGCCAATGATCCTCCATAAGTTTCTATCATCTTGATGCTCCTTTGCAGGGTTGCTAGACCAGGGGATCCAAGTACAAGTAGGGGTGCACATGAGCCTAGGCTCAGGCCAGGGGAAGGCTGGGCCAGACCAGACCCATTTGTGTAAAGGACAGTAAACTCAGGCCCAAGCCCGGTCCGTGGGCCATAAGTACAGACCAAAACCGGAAACTGGCCCAGGAGTTTTTATGTAAGCACAACCCAGCCCAACCCAGGTCCTCCAATATTTTTGTGCCAGACTCAATCCTAGCCCATTAAACAGTGGAAAGATACATAGTTTCATGATTTTAGGGGAGGGTGGGGGGTGGGGGGAATGGTGGGGAATAAAATAAATAAAGACTAGAATATGAGAAAATAACCTGAGAGAGAAAGAGAGAAGATAAAACAACAAAATGCACACCTTTATTTTTCAGTAATCAAAGGAGAATAGAGGGGATTGTTAGGACTTTGGAGAAAAGAAAAGGGAAGAGTAGATTAGGGCCTCCATATAAGCTCGATGTGAAGTGTGCTTTCCTATATTGATCAAAGCTTCTTTTTTATAATCAATAATGTGAAGTAAATTAGAGTTTTGAGATGGAAAAGGGAGAAGAAGAATAGAGAGAGAAAAGAGGAATCCAAACTAATGTATTGAACTTACACTAGTCGGCCCTCACAATTATTATATATATATTAATACTATAATAAACGTAAAAGTACAGAAATACCCCTATGTTACATTGACACTCCTCGTCAAGCTAGAGCATATACCTAGCTTGGAACATAAGAAATCACTCCTCATACGACGCAATGCCTTGGTACATACATCAGCTAACTGATGTTCTGACTTCACGTATGGAGTCCAAATGTCACCATTTTCAACTTTCTCTTTGATGAAGTGGCAATCAACTTCAATGTGCTCGGTCCTCTCATGAAAATTACGATTTGAAGCAATATAGACAGACGCTTGATTATCAAATAACAAGTAGGAAGACAAATGCAAATCCTATCTCCTGGAGAAGATTCCTCAACCATGTCAACTCACAAGTAGTGTGAGCCATAACACGATACTCAACTTTTGCGCTAGACTGAGCCACCACACTTTCTTTCTTACTCCACCATGAAACAATGTTCCCACCAAGGAATGTGCAATATCCTGTGGTAGTAGATCTCCAATCAGATAATAAACCAGCCCAATCAACATCTAAATAGCCCTCAACACGTACATGACCATGTGTCTTGTATAACAGACCACAGGTAGAAGCTCCCTTAAGATATCTCAGAGCACAAATCACAGCCTCCCAAAGTGGGATCTAAGACTCTTCACAAATTGACTTACCACACCAACAACAAAATAAATATTCGGTCTAGTGAAGGTGAGGTAATTAAGCTTGTCGACTAATACCTTCCAGAATTATCAAACAATTCTCCCTGATCAACAGTGAGCATCACATTAGGATCTATTGGAGTGTCTGCTGGTTTAGTTCCCAATAAACCAGTTTCCACGAGTAAATCCAGAACATAATTTTGTTCAATTCCAACTGTGCAACTTCAATACCTAAAAAGTACTTCAGCTCTCCAAGTCCTTAATGTGAAAGTGTACGTGAAGAAACTACTTCAAATTCTCTATACCCTTGACGACATTACCTATAATCATGATGTCAACAACATAGACAACCAAAATGATATTTCCAACCTCATAACTCTGACAGAATACATAGTGGTTGATTGATGTCTTATCAAACTAAACTGAAGTACAACTTCATTGAAGCAGCCAAACCAAGCCCGGGGCGATTGTTTCAACCCACATAGAGCCTTCCGTAATCTACACACCTTGAGCAACAAATCGTGGTGGTTGCTCCATATAAACCTCATCATCCAAGGTACCATGAAGGAATGCATTTTTAATGTCTAACTGGTATAGGAGACACTACGCATTAGCGACAAGAGAGATGACAACACGAACTGAAGATACTTTAGCCACTAGAGAAAATGTTAAATGTCTCAGCATAGTCCATGTCATAGGTTTGAGAATAACATTTGGCAACAAGACCAGCCTTAAGCTTGTCCACAGATCCATCAGGAAGATGTTTGATGGTATACACCCAGCAACAAACCCACAACCTATTTACCAAGACGGAGATAGGTAAGATCCTAAGTACCATTGTGATAAAGAGCATCCATTTCATCCTACATTGTTTTCCTCCAACTAGAATGTGACATAGCATCCTAAAGACTAGTAGGAACTGACATAGAGGTAAGAGATGTGGCAAACGTTCGAAAATGAGACAAATGAGTAAGAGAAACACATATAAGAAATAGGGTGCAAAGTGCACACATGTTTACCTTTACGAAGGGCAATGGGAAGATCTAGTGAGCGAAACGGATCCGCAGACGTTAAAGAAGATGGAGGCATAGGATTAATCAAGAGTTCTGAGGCAACAACTGGTGGATGTATGGGACGGTGCCGTCGAAAGAGACCTATAATATCATAATTAGAACGCGTAGAACCAAAAGTAGGAGGTGTAGAGCTAGATGTATACAAAGGAAGAAGACTAGTCAAAGGATGAGGAATAGAGAACAACTCATCATCCACATGATGGCTCTCATCCAAAAATAAAGCAATAGACTCAAAAAAGGTGACATCAGCACACAAAAATTGTCGATAAAGAGGACTGTAACATCGATAACCTTTTTGGGTACTGGAGTATTTAAAAAAGATACTTGATAAAATGAGGATCAAGTTTATCCCTCCTAGGCCTAAATGATGAACAAATCACACACAACCAAACATACGAGGGGAAGAGAGAAAGGAAAGTATCTAGAAACAAAATTGAGAATGGAGCCTTATTATTGAGGACTAACGAAGGCATGCGATTAATGAGATAACAAGCCATGAGGACAACATCATTTCAATATATTTTGGATAGCTACATCTGGAAAAGCAAGGACTAGGCAACTTCTAACACATGCCGATGTTTTCTTTCGGCCACCCCATTTTATTGAGGTATACAGACACAAAGGCCTAATGAAATATCGTGAGAGCCAAAATAATCTTAAAACAATGTAAAACACGAGGGGAAGAGAGAATAGAGAAGTATCTAGAAACAAAACTGAGAATGAGCCTTACTATTAAAGACTAACGAAGGCATTCGGCTAATGAGTTAACAAGTCGTGAGGACAACATCACTCCAATATATATCTGGAAAGCAAGGAACGGAAAACTTCTAACAGATGCCGAAGTTTCCTTTCAACCACCCCATTTTGTTGAAGTGTACCAGCACAAAAGGCCTGATATAAGATCATGAGATCCAAAATAATCTTAAAACAGTGTAAAAGTATATTCTTTGACAGTATCTAAACGAAGAACACGGATAGAGACACCATAATAGGTTTGCACTTCCATATAGAACAATAAAAAAATGGAGAACAACTCAAATATATCTTTCATTAAGTAAATTCATGACATTCGAGAGTAGTCATCCACAAAATTAACAAAGTACTTAAAACCATTGTATGAAGGTATCCTAGTCGAGCTCCAAACATCAAAATGAACAACTGAAAAAGGACTAGACACACGACTATCAAGCCTAGATGGAAAAAAGACACGGTAATGCATACTAAGTTGACATGACTCACAATCCAAAAACGGTAATTGACTTAAAGTGGTACTAAAATCTTCAAATTATGTAGCGACGGATGACCGAAGCGATAATGCCACTGGTGAGGAGAAAGTGTAGTCTAAAGAGCAGAATTCTAAGAACTACTATCACCATTAATATAATAAAGACCACCATCTTCATGCCCTCCGCCAATCCTCTCCTTCGCCTTTATATCTTGAGAGATAGAAGGTAACATAACAATTAGGAGATTTGGTGAGTTTACGCATAGACATTAAGTTAAAAGGCAAAAGATAGTGAAAAAGAATGAGGATGTGCATTACCAATGCCAAACACTTTAGATGTAGTGCCATCGGCAAGAGTAACACATTGAGTGGAGTTAAATGAACTAAAGGAAGAAAACACACCTGGGGTGCCAACCATATGGTCTGAGGCACCAAAATAAATAATCCATAGAGAACTAGTAGAAGTAACACAAGATACCTAAATCAAGATGGCAGTAAAGCTAGAGGAAGCAACGGACTGTTGGGCTTTCATCTACTTGGCATATTCCTCTTGGGAAATAGAAATAATAGCAAACTTGGTAAGCAATTGAGGGGCTGCATAGTACGGAGTATTAGCCTCAACACTTATAGTGAAAGCCTGATTATCCCATGCCGGTTTCCCATGAAGATTCCAACACGTATCGGAAGTGTGACCATCACGACCACAATGAGTACACTTACGAGTACCGCGTCACCCTCTAACTCTCTACCAGCTCCATGTCCTCTACCACCTGTACGATCACCAAGACTGATAAAAGTCTCTCTGAGATGAAAAAATTTTCCGAAGCTGCAAGGGCAAAATTATCAATTGTTGTGGCACTAGTAGCAAATAGGGAGACCCGCCGAAGGCGAAAGTAAACTTCTGTCACAATGGAAGCTCTTTGCTACCAAGGATTTGAGCTCACACAAACTCAAATGCAACCTTTAGGCCATAAAGAAACTTCGTAACTCGATATTCTTCTCATTGTTTTCGTTGGATCTCCGAATTAGTAGTAATATGATCAACTCATCAATTATTCCCCCCATGCAGGCATATTATTCATCAAGAATTTTATCACCTTGCTTTGGAGTAAAAAAAAATCCTTAAATAGCTTATACACTCATGTAAAATTCTTTTCAGCAAAATACATAACCCAAACTGTCTCCCATATTTCTTTTGATGTATCCTAAAAATCACATTTACACTTATTAGTGAATCTACATTGTTCCACAACCAGGTCATGATTTGAACATTTCTCGAGTCCACTCTTCATTATTATTGGCCTCCCCAAAGGTTGTTATGTAGACAAATAACAAAGTTTCCCTCTAGCTGTGAGAAAAACGTGTACAATTTTAAACCAAGGTACATAATTACTCTCACTGAGTTTAATGGAAGTCATCTGAGACATAAGTATCTCAGAAGAAGACAACAGACTAGGTTTAGATTCCACCATTAACAACTATGTCACAAACACCTATACTTAGTCCAGAAACCTGCAATTCTCCCTAGATACCTTGATATACTCTGGAGAACCCAGGATAGATATCTAAACACCTGCAATTTTCTAGACAGAGCTAGGGAAAGAAATTTGAACACCTTCGATTTGCTCTGGAAAGCCCGAGAGAGAAAATGATACCTTCCATTTACTCATAGGGGGTGGCCTCAGGAAACACATCACGATGACTTCGGGAAGCGTGCCATACCAATCTCGAAAAACATGCGATATCAACCACAAGAGATGTGTTACGACAACCTTGAGAAACGTGACAATGAACCTCAAGAAACGTGTCATAATAACTTACATGAACCTACGATTTGCCTTGGAGACAAAATACACCATGTTGCAGCAATTCTTATCTGCAAGATGCACATACACACATAGAGGCCAAGGTTATCCTTCAAATCTGCACGAATGGCCTCTTGCACATCCACACATAGTATAAGTGGTAGGAACCACCACAAAAGGGAAAGAAAGTAAAGATAGGAAAACCTAGAGTTTCATGACCAAACCCTAGACTATTATTTCTCATCACAAAGTAGGAAAGAGAAATAGAAGAGAAGGAAAGAACAAGAAGAAAGGATAAAACCCTGGATAACGGATCATATGCTCTAATACATATAAAGTAAATTAGGGGTTTGAAATGGGAAGATGAAGGAGAAGAATAAAGAGAGAGAAGTGGAAGTTGAACTAGTGTCTTGAACTTACACTAGTCGGCTCCCACAATTGTTTTATATAGTAATGATGTAATAAAGGTAAAAGTACAAAAATACCCGTGTGTTACATTAACAAGTACCGAAGAAAATTGCATTGAAGTATACAAGAATATACAAGGCTAACGAAAAGCATTCCCTAAAAGTAATGGAGAAACATAAAAAATTTACAGAAAGAGACAAACTACAACAATTAGCTCAAGGACCAACTTCTCCGAAGAGAATATCCTCCCAAAGCTTCTGTTAAAACATAATGCTTCTTCCGTTTTTCCTCCAGTAAGTCACCAGATTAAGGTGTTGTATGGTCTCAGAGGGGAACACCAAGTCTTATTTAAGAAGCTTCAATCTGCTTAAATGCAGTCAAACTTTCATTAGGTTCTGTTAGCCAGGTATAGAGTATGACATGGTACTAGTATTTAGACGTGCCTACCATTAAGAAGAGATACCATGTGGGTGCGGCTAGTTTATTGATCACCTTGGTAATTAGCAAGGGCGTAAATAATTAACATGAGAAACTTTACCAATTTAATCTAAATATATGGGGAAAGTTTAATAGGTTTATCAATGCATATCATTTCATTCTAAAGTCTAAATCATCCATATGTTTATAAGATTGGACCTGAAAACAGGCAATGAAAGATAATGAAACTGTAGGTCATGAAAACACGCTTATTAACATGATAACTTGATACAATAGGTAAACTTGCCAGTCAAAATGAGAAAATAAGGGTTTACAACAGCACATTCACCAAAAATGGCATTGTAGGCTTGAAGCTTCTCTTTTCTAAACATGACCAAGATAACAGTCAACAAAGAATTATTTCATTGTATATGCTGTGGTATTTCTGCGAAGATCGGTGACTAAATTGACTCTTGATAGAAATAGATAGGGCACCCATTTGGACTAGGTCCAGCATGGACACGCAGCCATAGATGTACCAATGCTCCAATATGTGTCTGACATGGTACTCCATCCCAGATGATGCATATGGGTAACATAGCAATACTCCAATATGTGCCTGGCATGGTACTCCATCCCAGATGATGCGTATGGGAAACATAGTTCAAAACTGTCATGTGCAAACTCTATCGATCCAGTAATCAATATAAGGGTAGTGATTCTACTACTTATGAGGTTTGACATTAATTGCTTACACCTGCCACACTATCCATTTTAAGTACCTTATAAACACAAAACCTTGTCCCACACTAGAAGGAAGTTCACAACAAAATGTATTTATCCAGGAATGGTGCATCCATAGGCTAAAAGAGAAAGGCATATGATAATTACATGCAACATGGCTTCAGATAAATATAATAAAAAAATGTAACATCATATCTGTGTCCGGTATAAGAGGCTTACCCTCTCGGAACAAGGAAGGAAAAAGTCCATCAGGAGAAATGACAACAGGCCCATCTGGTAGTGCCTTTCCATCCTGCACATGCAAGTAGTTAGTTTTCTCTAAGACAAATCATCATGTGGCTCCCTCTTCGTGGATAGAGTTTCAACACCAAAAACACAAACAAGTAAAAACGGTCAAATTTCCTCAACTTTGCAACTTTAAATGCAAAATTAAGTAACAAAACTCTGTGCATCACCTGCTTAAGGTTGAAAAGGAATTGCCTCGTGAGATAGGCCTGCGAAATTGAGCGTGCACTAAGGAAAAGTAACTGATACCCATTTTCCTGCAACAAAATAATGGAAACAGGTTCATGAAGGATACCAAGTGTCTTATTTGCCAACCAATTATTTTGATATCGTCTTTGCATTCTAGGACTCCATAAATACAGGAAACCTGTCCACCAATCTAAAATTTTCCATTTATAGGATGATTAGGATCATCTGATTAAACTATTTATGGCCTAGGAGATCTCATAGGTAAGGCCCATCAACTGGACTATCCAGACCCACCTGTGTTTGCCATGTAAAACAATGGAGTAAGAAAGTAAGAACTTTTATGCCACGCTGCGGTATGAATTACTGCCTCAAACTGACAACGAAATTTGAAAATTCTCAGTACAATAAGAACATAAAAGATGATGGAACAAACCTTAATTGCTGAAAATAGATGTGCAACACCTGTCTGTGACCAATCTTTTCCAACTAAAGGCATGAACTGCCCAAGAACATCTGATCTGTTAAAGGATGCAACAAAAGAGGAATCAGACACATTGACAGGAAATTTTCTCTTCAAAAAACTAAGGGTGCGTTTGATACGCATGCAAATTGGGTGTGCAAATAGGTTTACTCGTGCAATCGTTTCCCATGCATGTTTGGTACACGTGCATTCGGCGATTTGCACATGCACACGAGCAAATGAATGCTCACCCTCTTTAGCAATTAAAAACCCATTTCAGCCCCTGAGCAATCGTTTACACAACCTCCTTGTGCAAACAATTTGCAAAAGGTGCAAATTAAAATCCAATATTTTCTCAAATCAAGCTCTATCTTTCCAAAAAAAAAAAAAACAGAATTAATGGAAAAAGTGGCCTTGAAATTTAAATTTAAAATTTAAAAAAAACGAGAAAAATGGAAAAAAAAAAAAATAACGAAAAAATAATGGCCCTTTTTTCACAATTTTTTTTTCAAAAAATAATGGTCGTTATTTTCGTTACAACAGAAAATAATGATATTTTATTTTTTGACCATTTTAACAATACATAACGTAACGGGGGAGGTCCGAATCCATTACAACAGCCGTTATTTTTACCATAACGGATTCGGACCTCCCTCGTTACGTTATATACCGTTAAAACACTGAAAAAATATATCAGAAAATAACGACCATTATTTTCTGAAAAAATTTGTGAAAAAAAAAGTGTCCATTATTTCTGTTATGGCCCATTATTTTTCTGTTTTTTCCATTTTTCGTTTTTGAAAATTTGAAATTCATGTTCAACTATGTGGGGCCCATGTATTAGTATGGAAAATTCGTTGTTTTTTTCCGTACTTAATATGTGGGGTCCACATATTTTGTGCTTTCCTAAGTGAGCATGCGCGCGAACCAAATGGTATTAAATATGAACAGTGCGTAAATTTTGAAATTTGCATATGCAAAGTTAGTGCGAACCAAACACAAGAAATAGTATGGGTGCGCAAACCATTGCATGCACAAACCATTGCACGCGTAATGGTTTGCATGCGTACCAAACAGACCCTAAGGAAATATTTTATAAATCATGGAATCTCTCACAAAGAGAATACCAAGGCAACAATTAAATAGAGCAATATATGACTCTCGATAGATTTATTTACGAATCAGGGCTTAAAGGCATGTAGGTGCTTTCTTCAAGATAGTCGAAGCCTCCCACTTGTGCAAGGGATTATGGCAGCTCTATCTCCGGGATTCAATTTCAACCAAGGAAACAAATTTCGCAAAATTATCGAAACATGTCTCCAAATATAATCCATTTTCTAGGTTACTTACAGGAATAAGTATATAAAAACTATTTTCCGCGAAACATATTTCGCGTGAACAATAAATTTCGACCAACCAATAGTATAAATATGTATTATTTCAGTCGAAATGTTTTGACACGTATGGAAACATTTCGACCGAAGTTAGGAAACATCCATTTGAGCTCAAAACAACCACAATTCTCACATTTGCTCCAATTATCCTCTCCCCATCTATTCTTTGTAAAAAAAAAGACCAATTCATTGGAGATTTCTTGATGAAAAACCTTGTGGATTGATTGTGACTTGTGAGGACGAATCGATCCTATTTTGGGGTTTTTTCAAATTCGAGAACGAGAAGTGAGTATAAATTTTTTTGTTATTAACTAAAGCTTTTAGTTGTTTCTTGCTACAACTAGAGAGATTACATGTAAATGCATTAAATATACAGATCTATGATACATTTGCACTGGATTTGTAGACGGATTGAAGATCGTTTAGGGTGAAAACTCAAAATTCGGGGAAAACCCCAATTTTGTTTGTTTTTGCCATAAACACCCATATTTGTGTACAAACTAATTATATGTTGCATAACGTAGCCCAATCTACGACTTGGACGGGTTAAATAAATTCTCAAAAAAATCATTATTTTTATCTTTTTCATATAAATATTTAAAAATTTAGAAAATTAAGCAAATGATATAAGTTAATAGTAGATAGGTTTACTAGAATTATACGTAATATTAGGACATTAATGAAAGTGAATTAGGATTCATTGACACATTAATTTATGACTTTTTTTCTTAAGTTATAGTAGAATTAATAATTATTTAATTAAAAATAATATATTTGGAGGCGGATAGAAGGATTTGGAGGTGGGATCCCAATGGTGCTTTTTTAGTTAGATCTTTCTTCTCCCACCTTTCCTAGAGGAGCCAGAGGTCGTTCCCGGCTTCCTAGTTTGGGGGGTCTCCATCCCTTCCAGAGTTAGCTTTTTGTTTGGACTGTTGTTCTCGACAAGATTCTGACAATGGACCATCTTAATAGTAAGGGGACGATGTTGCCGAATAGGTGTGCTTTATGCAAGGTTGGAGCCAAATCAGTAGGTCACTTGCTTATTCATTGCCCCTTCACTTTCGATGTTTGGAGGACTTTCTTTCCGTTGTTCGGGATTGCCTCGGTGGTCCCAAAACATGTGATCGGTGTAGTGCAAGTGAGTGTGTTTGATTATATGAAGGTCATAAGGTGGTGTTGAGAGTCAAAGCCCTCCTGTATTTCTAGTCATCCTTGATGCCAGAGTATAGAGGGTGTTCTTTTTTATTATTTTGTTTTCAGAAGGGACAAGTTGTTATGTGACCCAATTTTGGTTGAGAAGTTTGTAGTCCTTTATTAGGGTCTTTTGGGGGTTCTCCCCGGTTCTAATATATACTCTAAACTTATCAAAGATAATAATAAATTTCAAAACAATTATAAAACATCAATGAAATCCTAATGCATCAAACTCATGCATATTTGGATGTAATGAACTTAATTTGATATTATTTATGATTATAATAATTTCCATTTGTCATTTTTTATGTTTTTGGTTGTCTAATTATCATATACTAGCCTCGGCATATTACGAATTTTGCACTGAAAGAAACCAGAAAACTTCCCTTGTGGACTTGTTTCGGAGAGAGCTTGTCTCTCTTGCTGAGTTCTAATAATCCAGATATTTTCTACCTAATTTTTTCATCTTTCTTGCTGCTCATATAACGTGGTTGATCTCTACCTTTAGTCTTCATTTAGATTTAAACTCCAGCAAAAAAAAAAAAAAGGTCTTCATTTAGATTTAAACTTAAAGTAAAAGTTAATGTGACTTAATTTCAACAAAATATAACTACCATTCATCCTTCACAATGCCTTATCCCAAATTTTTGGGTCGACTTCATATTTTAAAACAATATAACTAGTTAATAAGAACAATAAGGCTTGGCACACTAACTCTATGTAAAACAAAATTCAATGATTCATTTTCAACACAGATTTACAGTACTTTTTTTTATCAGTAGATTTACAGTACTTTATTCAAGTAGATTAGTGTCAGGTATGGTCAGGTAGCTTTAACCAGTATTGAAATAGATTTTTTTCCAATCACTGATCTTGCAGTCCCACAACAGTTCTATGTCACAAACCATGACCGAGCCTGATCACACAAAGGCTGGTGCTAACAACTATACCATGCTACCAGATCATCTAATTGTATTGATTTGAGTAGGGGTGTCAAGTCCAACACGGGTACGGAATGTCTGATTCAGCGAACCTTGAAAAATAAGAACACTTTAAATAATGTAAAACAAATTATTTGTTTTATACAACTACTACGGATAATAGTGGATAATGTGATAGGATGTCTTATGATTTGTATCATATACCTACAGACAAAGGAATACATATACATACATATATTCATATAATGTCATCTTTGTTGCGTAGAAAATTTCAATCGTACAGAACTTATAACATATGACAAATGTTAGTTAATATCTTGCAGATAAGATTAAAAAAGTTAAAAAAAAAAAAAAAAAGAACAGCATTTGGCATAGAATCATTGTAAGAACCACAACGTCATCCACAGGCACAACTAGAATGGTAACACAAGTCCCTCTCCTCATAAACACTAAGCGGCAAAAGCCTCTCTCTTCACTACTCCAATGAACATCTGAAATTAGGCTCAAAGAGACTATTTCAACCCATATATAGCAACCTACAGACCTATCCAGACTCTCTAAAGGTCAAAAACATGATTAGCCATGTACATTTCATTGAGGCATGGTTTAGAGCTGTTGCCCAATGCCTACAAGCCAATTGACATAATAAGATCACATAGATATAAGATGCAAAAGTTGAATTGGATCATACATAACCCTCAATCCTTAACATTCTTAAAATATGGATTATTAGCAACAAACTCTGCTGTAGGAAGAACTCAAAAAACCTTACTTGGTAATTGTCCCATCAACATCCGAGACAACTATACGAGTGTTCCATTTCCACAGATAAATTCTAGCATCCACCTGTTCAAGAACACATTTGAAGTAAGCATAAATACAAACATCTTTAAGTAGCAAATGAGATTCCTATGCTGAAGTACAAATAAGTAACCTGCTGCTTCCCCAGCATTGCAGTCGAGAATGTGAAGGTTATCACGTTCTTTCCCTCCTTCAGATTCAAGGAGTCCAGCTGGTCAGATGTTGGAACAGTTGACCTCACCTTCTTTTTAGTAACCTTGACTTTGTGCATATTTTTATCTCCGAACATATCATTGGTGCTCTCTGAAGCATTCTCAGCATCAGAACCTTTAGTATCATCTGAAGCCAACCCGACAGAGCTCATGGTTCTTGATCTTCTGAAACTGAAAGGCCAAAGTCTCCAGCTTCCACCGGAGGCAACAATAGCTCTTGATGAATCCCCTTCAAGATTTTTCTCAACTCGGTCCACAGCTATCATGCCTTCTGGCTCAAAGACCTGTTCATGACCGAATGAGACCATCCCTAAAATAATTGGTGCAGCTGCATCCCATGGGAAGTAACGACCACTAATTCTAACAATGAGCCTATCATTCTCCACAAGCGCTGGACCAAGAGAAACAAACTTCTCCAAGTCAACTTTTTCAACATCAAATGCTTCAGAAGCAGCATGAGCGCCCATGCCTTCATATAGCAAATGCTTGCATAGAGATATTTCTGCATAAAGCACAGGACATAAATAAGTTTCCACAATTAATAAGCCTTATAAGTTATTCAAAGATAAACGATGTAGAAGTAATGCAGAACCAGATTTCTCTTACCAACTGCATGGTTAGTTGACAAGTTTTTGAGTTCCTCTAAGGTCTGAGAACCCTCAACTTCTGGTTGTTGCTTTAATAAGTCATGGTCAAAGTCTGGATCCAACTTTAAGGAGCTTGAGACATGGTTCCTAAAAAACTGCCACTTCAAATTATTGGATCTTAAATCCAGTGAGTGGCTTAAAGGGTGAACAACATCAGATGTCTCCAGACTGTCAATGTGAGTCCGGATATTGGGCAAGGATTCTATCATCCATTCAACTTCTTCCATTGCACCCTTTCGACTTATCGGAATACTAATTGGACTGGATGTAGTCCTTGATTCCTCAAGCAAGGCTTCATGAGCAATTGAGGGAAACTCCTGAACAAGCTTATCCGAAGACGAAGACAATTTATGAAATATATCGGTTGACCTGTTCTCGTCTTTGATGTCATCCAGGGTAACCAAGTGATGATTTTCTGTCTCCATGGAATCTGGAGAAATTGAGTCCTTGCACTGGATCCCACTGGGTACGAAATCATCAATATCACTGAAAAGAAATTGATCTTCCTCTAAACTCTCTGAGGGTGGAATTGGAATGCTTGAATTAGTTACTTTTGTTGGGAGATGATCAATACTCCACCCTTGAGGGTAGCCTACAAAATCCAGTGAAGGATGGAGCGTGTTCATCTTATTTTCTTCCCCAAGATTTTCCTCCTCTTGGGCTTGGTGAGTTGAGTTGCCGAGACTTAAAGATGTGCAAATGCTCAGTGACTCTGCTTCTTCGACTGAACCAAGAATTCTGTCAACACTGACCATTTGAGCATGGGACTGGGGAGCAGTAGATGGATCTTCAAGGCTCACCTCATTATTGCCAGATGTGCAAGAATAAGAGAAGTCCATTATTCGAGATTGATTCTCAAAAACTTCAACTGGTTCTGTCTCCAAATTCGTCCCCCCAGTAGGTACCTGGGTCATTGTTTTTGGGTGGATAACTTCCAATATCTCAACTTCTGCAGAATCAGAAGTTACCAAGTGCATATCAACTGAAGAATGGGCTTCCGTTATACTCTTTGTAACTGAGTTCATAGAAGTTCCCTCGTTTTCACGAACGGCTTCAATGTTAGGAAACTTACATGAATCACGATCACTTAATGACCCTAAATCATTTGAATTTTCTTTAGTCACGAGTACACCGGATTCTTGTCTAGTGTTTACCTCAGAAATCAGCTGTGCTGTTTCATATAGAACCTCGGTATGAACTTGGACTTCCTCTAATCCTCCATGAGATAAGTTCACAATCTCAAGGGCCTGTACACCAGAAACATCAACCTCTACTCTTGATCTCTCCAATAATTCACAGTATATGTAGGAAGAAACTCTTTCGCTTCCACTTTCCTCCTCAGAAACACCAGCCCTTGAAAGACCATCCTTTTCATGAGAAGCCTGCTCTGTATCGGACTGCCAACTGGGACCTACTTCAAGCTCAGCCAAATGTGGATTTTGCAAATCAGGAACAGTGGTCTCAGAAACGGAACCCTTTGCTGTCCCATCAAAACCGGTGTCCCCAACACCAAATTCATTGATCCCTGTTGGTGTTGCAGAAATTACCACGTGTGTCTCTTCCAAATCACTTGCCTCCCATGTTGTCATCTCTATATCTTGCTCCTGGGGTCTTAAACCACAAACCTTACGATTGATTACCTCATCAGAAGATTCTGTATTTCCAAATCCAAACCCAGAAATGTTGCTCATTTCCCCATCACAGGGACTAGTTGCTTCATGTAGAGCAGGATGATCAAAACCATTGTCCAGGATATCGTGCTCTAGCACGCTACCAGTGCCTTGTGCATCATTAAACTGTAAATCCCTATCAACCTCTTCTGCTGGCATATTCGAAGCAGACAACCTCGAAGCATTATCTTTCCTCGGCCTATCAGTTGGAAGATTAGTAGACCACTTCACCTCCATAAGGTCGGCCGCAAACTCGGCACGCTCCAGTGAGCTTGCCCGTTCCACACCGTCCCCACCCCCTTCCCCCTGCCTACTGTCCTCCTTCATGGATTTCCGTCCAAACATGAGTCCCAATAGCCGTGACCGTCGAGAATTCATCCTCGTCACTATCTTACCATTGCATGCATCAATCGGAGTATCCGAATGTGGCTGATCAGTATCAAAATCACAACTTTTGGACTTTGTTAATCTTCCGTTCTGGGAATTCTCATCCATCTCATCACCGGAAGACATAGGAGAGAAGATGGAATCCCCTTCTTCTCCATCCACCTCCCTGAGAAAGTAAGCTTCCCCTTTGCTATCCAAGTACATGTGGAACTCCGCTTCCGCTCCATTGACGCATATGTTCACCACCTTCTCCTTCGTCTTCAACACGCCTTGGAATTTCCCAAACTTAATATACCAAGGCGACGACTTGAAGCTCCCGTCCGGCTGTTGGACTACAATTATATCCACAGCTCCCCCGAAAGGGTGAAAGGGTCCGGAAACCGTGTAGACACCCTGGGAGATATAGCTACTGAGCCTCGCATACATTGTATCAGAATCCAAATTTCATCAAACACCCAGAACGCAAAATCTCAATATCTCCCCATAAATTGAGACCCCAACTGAACACCCTACGAAATCGTGAAGCTCTTTGGATCGAAACAAGAACACTGCAATCGGGTATCGTCGAAACCTCCTCACGGATCAATAAACGCATCGATTCTTCGTTACCCAATAACCCAAATTACAGAAAAACCTCAAAATCTCATCAAACCCAGATCAGAAAACCTCAAAACTACCACAAAAAACAACCCCCCAATAGGCGAATAGCGACAAAGAACAGTCAGTCCAAGGTATATTCGCTTAATCCCACTCGAATGTGCTGAAGCGTTATCAATTAATCTCAACCGAACAAACCAATACTACATTACAATAAGAGAAAAAAACAAAGAGGTTTGAGTGGTGGTTGGACTGACCTGAAGAACAAAGAACCGATGTTAGTTGAGGAAGGGTTTCTTGGTTCTCTAGAATCTAGATAATTCGTGAGAGAGGGGGGTGTGTTTTTTTTTTTTGTGATGAGCATTGTTACTATAATCCCTTGGTTGCCGTCGTCCCTAGGTCCAGACCGTTGATGGTCCTCTGCATTTACCCCACACAAAGTCGAAGACCATTATCGAACGTCTGGACCTTAGGAGAACGTCGTCACCAGGATGATAGTATCATTTCCCTTGTTTTTTCTCGGGAAGGTCGATAGAGATCAGGGGGTTTCACGTCAGCACGTGGGAGTGGATAATATAATTCAGTTCGGTGAAAAAGAGACCTGCGAGATTTTAAGAGAAACTTTTATGACAGTGCACTGTCTCGAGGCCGATGACAGCGCGTAATATGAGTCACGTTGCACACTCTTAGAGAACTCTGACCGTATGGATGTTTTTCCAATCCCTAGGTGGACTTACAATCCAAAAATCATCTTGATTAGTGATTTCTAAGCGTTGATCTTTGTACCTCAAATAATGGTCAATAATGCTCAAATTCTCACGGTTAAAATCAACCCGTGAAAATAATTCCAACCCAACGCCTATAAATTCTAATCACGATGATTTTTGGTTTGTAGGTCCACCTAGGAATTGGCCAAGCATCCATATGGTCAGAATTCTCTGATAGTGTGCCACGCGGCTCATATTGCGCTCTGTCATCAAAATTTTGCTCAGATTTTAACGTGCACCTATACACGAGAATGGCACGGTTTTCTAAAACATATAAAGGTTAGAGTAAAAATTCGCTGACCGTCGACGGTCAGTGAATCTGCTGACTGTCCACATATGCTCCACATGGAATAATCTTAATCTTGAGGATGCTGACCGTATGGATGTTTGACCAATCCCTAGGTGAACCTATAGACCAAAGATCAGCCTAATTAGTGATTTTAAACCGTTGGATCTGTGTAGCCCCAAATAATGCTCAAATTCCCACAGTTACAATCAACCCATGAAAACGACTCCAATCCATCGCTTAAAAATCAGTAATCATGTTGATGTTTGGTTTGTAGGTCCTCCTAGGGATTGACTAAACATCATATGGTAGTGTCCTCTAAGAAGGTGCCACGTAGTACACACTACACTCTTTCGGACCCTCTGACCCAATGTTTGGCCCACACCTTGTGGACCTACACCCACAAATTAGCGTGAGTCATTTCTAGCCGTAGGAATTTAGCACTTTTTCATTATACTTGTTCATCCCAAGCCCATGATGAAAAAGTGTTCAAATCCAAAGGTTAGAAGAAACCAATCACATTGATTTTGGGTGTGTAGGTCTACCAAGATGTGGGCCAAAGAGGACAGGACGGGTGATGTTAACTTTGCTGACCGTCTGATCAACCAAGTTACTTACCGCCCACAATATGAGCCACATGGCATATTTTTAGAGATTTCGTCTGACCTTATGGATGTTTGGCCCAGCCTCAAATGGGCATACAGACAAAAATTAGACTAATTAATGATTTCTAAGCGTTTGATTGGAGTCTTTTTCGAGGGTTATTTTTTACCGTGAAATTTGATCATTATTAGCCATTATTTGGGGTACAAAGATCTAAAGATGTGAAATCACTAATCAGACTGATTTTTGGTATGTAGGTCCACCTCAGGACTGACCAAGCATCCACACGGTCATCGTCCTCCAAGAGTGTGACACTTGGCTCGGTGTGCACTTTTTTGGCCTTTACCTCTTTGTGCGGCTGACTGATGTCTTGTCTGTAGTACATTGCAATCTTAATTATCAGATCTGTTGCCGAATAAATCTTTGATGACGGACGTCCTTATAGGCCACGAGGCACACTCTTAGAGACGGACAAATCTAAGTATGCAACGAGTAAAACTTGCGCCACAAGATGTTGTAACGGAAGCCGGTCACAGCACACAATACGAGCTACGTGGCATACTATTAGAGGATGATGACCGTATGGATGTTTGGTCAGTCCCTCGCTCGACCGGTACACAAAAATTCAGGCCGATTAGTGATTTTTAACCGATTCAATTGAAGTTATTTTCATGGGTTGATTTTAACGGTAGGAATTTGAGCATCATTGAGCGTTATTTGGGTGCAAAAATCCAAAGGTTGTAAATCGCTGATCTGGCTGATTTTTGGTTTGTATGTCCACTGAGGGACTGGCCAAACGTCTATACAGTCAGCGCCCTTTGATCGTGTGCCACATGGCTCATATTGAGATGTGTGATCGGCTTCCCTCACAGCATCCTGTGACACAAGTTTTACTCGTATGCAACTGTTCGCAAGGCCGTCTCGATACAAGTTGAGGCCTAAGGCGAAAACTCTATGTGAGGTCTTTTTATAATTCATATGTATGATATTAATTTAAAAAAATTAAACTCTATATTATTAGAAACCTTTATATAAAAATTATTCTTGATAATCAAAATCTTCGAAAAAATTTAGATGGAGAGGACTCTCGTGGCCCTAGATAGATCTTTTATTGGGCCTAATGACTGCATTCATAGATGTTCAGTCCACCTGTTGATGAATAAACATACTCAAAATCAGCTTGATTGATGATTTCTAGCCATTGGATTTACTACCCAAAAACATACTTGAATCCAACGGCTAGATTCATGTCCTAAAAAATACTAAAATATATAGCTAGAGATAATCAACCAGGGTTGATTTTTGGTTTGTATATCCAGTAAGGGCTGGGCTAAAAATCCATGTGGTTAGTGGGACCTTATCTGGGGGCCTTCTCTTACCAAGGGGCCTTAGGCGACCCGCCTTAATAGCCTTGAGGTAGAGCCGGCTCTGACTGTTTGCAGAGAAAACATTCGCTCACACTTGTGTGTGAGCAAAGCCGATCACGCATCACAATATGAGCCATGGGGCACACTCTACGATGACCATATGGATGTTTGGCTAGTCCCTCAGTGGACTTGTAAACCAAAAATTATCTTGATTAGTGATTTTTAAGCGTTGGATTGGACTCATTTGCATGGGTTGCTTTTAACCGTAGAATTTAGAGCATTATTGACCATTATTTGGGGTACGAGATCCAAAGGTCTGACATAGCTAATCAGGCTGACTTTTGGTTTTCAGGTCCAAACGAGGGACTGACCAAACATCCATACGGTCATTGTCCTCTAAGAGTGTGCCATGTGGCTCATAATGTGGTGTGTGATCGGCTTTGTTCCCATCCCTAGGTGGACCTCACAGACCAAAAATCAGCCTATTTTAACTGTAGGATTGGAGCTTAATTGGGGGAGAGGCTTCCATGCGCCGAGGCCGTATAGAGCAAACAAAATGGCCCTGCTCAGTGCTTGCCACGTCAGCGAAAAAATTAAAATGGAAAAACAAAAAAATTAAATTAAAACCGACAAACCTAGTTGAGGTTGCCTGGGTAGTTTTGCTTTTTTGCTAACATGGCAGGCACAGAAGCAGGGCCATTTTGTTTGCTCTATACGGCCCTGGCTCATGGAAGCCTCTCCCCTTATTTGGGGCTTAGATCCAAATGGTTAAAAGTCACCAATCAAGCTAATTTTTGGACCTTTAAGTCCAAGGATGGGCCAAACATCCATTCGGTCAGTAATCTCTAAGAGTGCCACGTGGTCCATATATAAGTCTCTCATAAAAAATTTATTAATTTGTTACATATTTTTGTCTGTCAATGTTTTCTTCTTTTTGATAAGCAGCCCTCATAAACTAAATGTGTGATTATGATCTTCTAAACTAGCTGTCGTTTGACCTGAGGTAAACTCTTTGATTGAAGCCATCAAATCGTAGAGTTCTAATCCCCATACGTAAATTTTGGTGTGTTGTTTCTAACTCAAAGGATTGAAACAATGCATTGCACCTGTCACCAAGATGATCTGAGTATGCTACTCTTATAGCGCCTGCTATACTATAAGTTTGTAACAATGTAAGATGGGGTCCTATAAAAAAATAACAATTTTGGTGCGTTGTTTCTAATTCAGAGGATCAAAACAATGCATTGCACCTGTCACTGAGATGATCTAAGTATGCTATTATTGTAGCGCGCTATTGTAAGTTTTGTAACATGTAAGATTGGGTCCTATAAAAAAATAACAATCTTCGTGCGTTGTTTCTAATTCAGCGGATCAAAACAATGCATTGCACCAGTCACCAAGAGGATCTGAGTATGCTATTGTTATAGCTCGTGCTAAGTTTTGTAACAATGTAAGATTGGGTCCTATAAAAAAAATAACAATTTTGGTGCATTGTTTCTAATTCTGATGATCAAAACAATGCATTGCACCTGTCACTGAGATGATCTGAGTGTGCTATTGTAAGTTTTGTAACAATGTAAGATTGGGTCCTATAAAAAAATAACAATTTTGGTGCGTTGTTTCTAATTCAAATGATCGAAACAATGCATTGCACCTATCACCAAGATGATTAGAGTATGCTACAGTTATAGTGCGTGCTAGCTATTGTAAGTTTTGTAATAATGAAAGATTGGGTCATATAAAAAAAATATAACTTTTTTTTTCAGAATGTTTATTTGACCTACTTTTTATGCTTATGTATTTAATCTTATATCATTATGGGTAAATGAAAAATTCAACACAAAACTCCCATTGCAATGTTACTTAGGTTTTCACTTTCGTGTATTATATGAGGATTCTTTAGTCCCACTTGGTATAGAAGTGAATGAGGAAGCAAGCATATATATGAGGACTCTAAGAGTAAACTAATGAGTACAGATATAGCACACACGCGCGCAATGTTGCCGCGCCACCTGCATTGCATGCTCACATATATAGGCCTTGTCTTGAGTTGGGCATGGGCATGGGCTTTTCACTTCTCTCCGACCCTTTTTTTTTAAATTTTGGAGGGCTAGGGACAGTTCTCTTATCTGCCAACATGCATTTTGGCCTATCGGTACTTGTTCTAAGACAGAAAGGTGTTTCTTACAAAAATCATGTGTGTTCGAACAACCACTTTTCTCCCTTTTTAAAACCATTATTCTATATACTTATAGAATGAATTTTGGCTTCCTCTTTTGATATTTGTTCAGTACTTTGGGCTCTTCTAAAACTTTATATTGAGTGAGTACATACACAGATTGATTTGTCGTACGCACGAAGATTGGAGTGTTGCCTTCTATCTGCAACAAATCATTGAATCCTTAGATACGTCTATTGAACTATCGTCACCGGAGTAGGGGTGAAATTTATCTTTAGGACATCGCATACTACACGTGCCTTGGTCTACCATTAATCTGATAAGTCATTTAGCTTTCTTCAACTTATTTTCCTCTCTATCATTCTTCGTTTGGTTCTCTACTTTTCTGTTATCTTCTTCTCTGTCGCATCACTCTTATTTTGGGTTTATTACTTAATTTATTTTCATAAAAACTTCACTACACCCAATAAACTAAAGAAAAATTGTTATTATGTACTTTTGGTTTTGTAGAAAATGAATCACCAAGAAAAACTCAAAAAGTTTGATGGAAATGACGTTAAGAGATGGCAACAAGAAATGTTGTTCATACATGAAAATGATTCCAATATCTCTAGATTATCATACATGAAGTACATGTTGAAGGTATGATGACTAGAGACTATTTCCAAGTAGCATCTACGATTGATACCGCTATGGCTCGATAAGGGAAGTAGTTCCCGTGTTCCTTCTAGAATGGACCTCTTCGCCAACATTGCTGGCAACCGAACTACCCTCCTCACCGTTTGATAGAAAAGTTATCACCTTATTGAAAAGATTTCAAGAATTACCTAAAGCACAAGAGAAAAGCAATGGAATTGAGGATTTGATTGTATGGTTAAGGATAGAAGAAGACAACACAAAGGGAAATTCTATTTGCACCCCCACAAATTACATAAGCACCCCATTTGGATGCTTTTTGGCCAAAAATGCCCTTAAGACACAAAAAAAAAAACCCTAGTACCCCTCTTCGTCCCTCCCTCTCCACCTCTCTCTCTCACCTTGAAAAAAACCCAAAACAGAAAAATAAAAAATAAAAAATGGAGGAGTATGCCGTCGCCGCCACTTCCACCACCACAAAGTACGTCTGTCTCTCTCTCTCGATCTCGAATAGGCCCTACAGTTGGGCTGGCCGTAGGGACTATAGTAGCCACGGCCACCCCAACCGTGGGACCTATTACAGAGAGAGAGAGAGAGAGAGAGAGAGAGAGAGAGAGAGTAAAGGGCAGTTTCATCCAAAAAGCACCCCATTTGGGTGCTTATGGAATTTGTGGAGTGCGAATAGAATTTCCCCAACACAAATGCTGCGTATGCAAGAAACTTGGGCAAATAGCAAATGATTGCCAAAAGCGCAATGGACAAGATTCTTCAAAAAATAGCAAGCACAATTAAGTCAATGCGACAAGTTGAAAACCTTGCAACAGTTGTCTCATCAGCAAATTTCGTTAGCAACGTTCAAAGATTGGTGGGTAGATGCTAGAGCTACCAAACACATGAGCATTGATAGAATTTTATTCTCTTCCTACAATAAAAGATCGAGAATGGAGAACAACTGTTCTAGAACAAAAAGTGGAGTTGAACTTTGCAGACCGACGTTAATCAACAAAGTTACTGACCTATCACAATATGAGCCATATGTCATCTTCTTAGAGATCTCTGATTGTATATATTTTTGGCCCAACCCTAGATGGAGAGTAAAACTTCTATCACAACGTCTGATGCTTCTGCCACAATGAAAATCATAGGTCACATGGCACATTCTTAGTGAACACTGACCGTATGGATGTTTGGCCAGTCCCTCAGTGGACCTCTAAACCAAAAATCAGCCTAATTAGTGATTTCTAATCGATTCGATTGAAGTTGTTTTCTTGGGTTGATTTTAACAGTAAGAATTCGAGCATTATTTGGGTGCAAAGATCCAAAGGTTGTAAATCACTAATCAAGCTGAATTTTGGTTTAGAGGTCCAGGGACTGGCCAAACATCCATACCATCAGCGTCCACTAAGTGTATGCCACGTGTCCTATGATTTTCATTGTGACAGAAGCATCTGTCAGAACGCTGTGTTTTACTCGTCAGTGTCCTCTTAAGAATGTGCCACGTGGATCGTATTGGTTGTAGTCAACAGTGAGTAAGACTGGGCCCTGTCATCAAGGCCGATGACAGGGTGCAATAGGAGCCACGTGGCATACTCTTAGAGGCCTCTGACCCTATGGATGTTTTTCCAATCCCTATATGGACCTACAAACAAAAATCAGCTTGATTTGTGATTTCAAACCTTTGGATCTTTGTACCTCAAATAATGATCAATAATGCTCAAATTTCCCACGGTCAAAATCAACCCATGAAAACAATTCTAATCCAACGCCTATAAATCATTAATCGGTCTGATTTTTGGTTTGTAGGTCCATCTAATGATTGGCCAAACATCCATACGGCCAGAGTCCTCTAAGTGTTCAACGTGGCTCATATTGTGCCCTGTCGTCGGCCTTGATGATAGGGCCTGTCACCGGCCTTGATGACAGGGCCCTGTCATCAAAGTTTTATTCGTCAGCGGCAGGTGTCATCGAAGGTTGACTCTGCTGCTCATAATGTGGGCGGTAAGTAACTTTGCTGACAGACAGCAGTCAGCAAAGTTCTACTCAAGTTAGCTTATGAAAGACGCCGCGTCCCGAACCCCGCCAAATTGACAGAATTTAAACTGCGGAAGTGTTAACTGTGAAGTAACGAAAGACAGAACGAAGGGAAAGAGGTTGCCATGGAAGAAGACGATGAGGTCTACTCAGTTTCTAACCCCAGCGACTCTGGCGACGAATACAACATAGACATCGAAGGAGATAGTGAAAACGATGACGACGAAGAACTATCTCTGCTCGATTCCCCTCCCTCCGATGAAGATCGAAAATCGCAGAATGTCGCTGCTCTCGTGAGGTACATCCGATTCATCAATCGACCAATTTAGATTTCCGTATCGTCTCTACCTCTAAAACAGATCGATCCATTTTTTTCCTAATTTTTTTATAGGGTTTTCGTTGCTTCCGAAGAAATGTTCAGATTCGGGATTGTTCGTTGATTAGGGTTTTAATTTGAATATTTTTACATTGTTGAATACATTAATTAGTGAATTTTCATGGATTAAGAACTCTGAATCATTCCAACGACGAATCATTTTTTCCAAACTTTTTACATAATTTGAAGCGATCCCTCTTCGTGGTTTGTCAGAGGCAACCTCGTCGTGAGAAGGCAGCCGCTGCTTCCTCGAGTTCTTTCAGTATCAGATGCAGCAGCTGTGGCTAGAAAACCATTCAAACCTCCGTGCTCTAATGGGTACAGCGACCAGAAGGAAGAGCTTGGTCGTCGCCTCTGGGCTCGTAAGAGATTCGTTCCATGGGGTTCCTCAAGGCCGGCATTGGTCGCGGTAACCAACTATTTGAATATCCCTAGTGTTGTTGAGAAAGATGTTGCAGAGGAGAGTGTGTCTCTGCCACCTGGGGTTGAGCCTCTGCTGTTGTGGCAACCTGAAGAGTCTGGAAAGGAATGTGGGAAAACTACTCCGATAGTTGTAGATCCATTGCTTGTTCGTTTCCTTCGACCTCATCAAAGGTATTCCACTTGTTGAACTATTTGTCACGTTTGACGTTTTTGATATTTTTGGTATTTTATTGAAGGGGATGGGATTGCTGCCAATGGCGCTCCAAACCTCCCCCCTTTTTTTAATGTAGTGACGGGTTTTCTTAAACATGGCAGCTGAGGTGGCATGCCCAAAGGGGTCCACGTGTTTCACCACCTCACCCCGTCCCATGTGTCAAGATCCAGTCCAATAGTTCTTTGTCATGTGGCAAAAAGGAAGAATGTTTCTCTTGCATTTTTTTTTTCCTTTTTCTATTTGACAAATATAGAAAAACTCAATGGCACCAGGGAAAAATTACAATACATGGTAGGGTATGGGCATGAAGTGGACAAGGCCACTGTCCATGCGATCTACGGAGAGGGTTGCCTGTCAGATGGACAGTTTGGGTTGGCCATATCAGTTCTCCACATGGCAAGAAAACCTATGGGATATTTTTTCACCTGTCAGTCCCCACAACTATGCTTCGGAGTGGAAGTTTAGAGTGTTTGACTAAAATTTGGTCTGGAATTTTAGAATGTCATTAATTTAGCCATGTTTTAGATATCAATTTAATTGTACTATTTTTTCATTAGTTTATGGATGCCCTTTTAACTTATGATGCAGAGAAGGTGTTCAGTTTATGTTTGAATGTGTTTCTGGCTTGTCCAGTTCGGCTGGTATATCTGGATGTATTCTAGCCGATGATATGGGGTAAATATCTCACCTGTTCCGCATTATCCCCTTTGACATTGAGGTTGTAGTCCATTATGCTTTTATTCTCTGGTCATGTTTTCAGGAGGGTTGTTCTTTGGTTCATTTGTGCAGTTTAGGGAAGACGTTACAGTCGATCACATTGCTGTATACTCTTCTTCGCCAGGGATTTGACGGGAACTCAATGGTTAAAAAGGCAATCATTGTCACTCCTACTAGCCTTGTTAGTAATTGGGAGTCTGAAATTAAGAAGTGGATTGGAGAAAGGGTTCAGCTTATTGCTCTTTGTGAAAGCACCCGGGATGACGTTGTCTCTGGAATTGACACTTTCATAAGGCCTCAGAGCTGTTTTCAGGTAAGTTTCTGTTCCTCCGTTTGATAATTTTGTGGATTTACATGTATATTAATTTATTCAAGATTCTGCAAGGTGTTAATTGTTTCTTACGAGACATTCCGGATGCATTCATCAAAATTCGACAAAAGTGGATCCTGTGACCTCCTCATATGTGATGAGGCTCATCGGCTGAAGAACGATCAGACACTAACCAATCGGGTAGGAAAATTAGGAATAATGTGTAAAGCGATTTATTTATTTTTAACTTTCTTCTCCAAGTATATGGCAAGATATTGTTCGTTAGCTGATCAATTTTGTGAAGATTGTTCTGAATTCAGGCATTGGCTGCTCTTTCATGCAGTCGTCGCATTTTATTGTCAGGAACCCCAATGCAGGTTAGACAGCATTTGTACTTGCTCCTCGATGTGCCTCAAGTCTTCAAGATTGTGTTCTTATTGAATAATAGCTTTTTATTTTACCTTTTCTGTTATGCAGAATGACCTAGAAGAGTTTTTTGCCATGGTTAACTTTACTAATCCAGGAGTCTTGGGGGATGCTGCATATTTTCGTCGGTACTATGAGGTGAGTTCATTGACTTTATAATTTGTTCATCGTTCTTAGAGTATTGATAACTAAGAATCCCATATATGCTTATACTGTAGCCGTCAAATTTTTATCAATGCCAGGTTAGTTTTTCAGGCTGTAGCTCGAAAAAGCATTTGAGTAACACACTTACAAATTCAAAGGAGTCTTGTACTTGTGATGTCAATGGTCAAGGCACAAGTTTGCAGCTAACTCATATACATCCTTAGTTCCTTACTATCCTGGGCTAAAACAGCATGGATTCTAACATCATAGCTATAGATATACCTTATAGCTAGAATTTGTTGGAGTTCATTTACAGATTTATTAATGGAGATAGGGCTGGCAATGGATCGGGTTCGAGTTGGATTGGTACTGATCCGGTATCGATCCGATAAGAAAGCCAATCGATCCAGACCTGATCGGATTAGTAAAATTCAGTTCTAGAACCGATCTGATATCATAAACTCTTGGTTACTAGGGAATATGTGCTCTTCCAAATAATGGTTTAGTTCTGATTTGTGCATCAAGCTACCATAACCCTCATGAAGGTACCACCTCTCCAACCTTTTATACTTGTTTACATTGGAATTGATGTGTTCACATGAAGAAAACTACTTGAGGTCTTGCCTGTATTCCAAGTTGAAGCTTGGCTATTATCCAAATTCAACGTCGAGTGAACTGCATATTCAGATTAGAGATCAACTATCCCTTTTCGCACTTTCATGATTTGTAACTCAACATCCATACCATATACGAGGGTATAGTAATACTCCACAAACTTCAACTTGAATCGCGGATCAAGGATAACAACCATTGCCAAAACCAAATTACATACACTCCAATATTTTCTAAATCATATTCTCTGCCATCGTCCTAATAGAAACGTCATCACTCCGAAACCATTCAAGCAAGCTTAAATGAATTTACATACCTCAGGAAAATATATGTTTGCAGTTGGATACTTGCTACCTAAGTCAAAAACATAAAAAAATTGAAAACATCGTTAAAGGAAAAGATGCACGAGTACATAAAAGAGTTTGCAAAGTATACAAAATTTAAAGATGCATATTTGCAAATTTTAAAAATTTCCTGAGAAAGAATTTATTGCATCATAAAAGATCTTTAAACAATTACAAATCACGCTCGCATTTTCCCACTCTTTCTTAGATGGCGTTGTTTCGAAACCATTTTCACGTTGTTCCAATCGAAAAAATGCTTCTTTGTATTCCAATGCAACATCAAGCATAAGATATGTAGAGTTCCATTTTGTTGAAATGTTTGACACTTTTTCTAGCCAGTAATTTTTACTTGATCCATTGCGGTTAGAATTTTTTTACTCTTAGGAGTAGTTTAACATATTTGGCACTTTCTCGAATCTTAAAGATTACATCCTCTATCACCAATAAACCATATTGTATAAAGAGATTAAGAATGTGGGCAGTATAATGTACATGGAATCATGTCCTATACCATATTGTATAGGACGAAACTACATACGTTTCGGTTGGTCTTGTCTAAAATTGAACGATACTTCATCTTATGCGTAAATTTGCATTAACATTTCGTTTCAGTTTCACGAAGTTTCGTTCGAAACTGAACAATACTTCCGATACGTTTCGGTATCATCCATGAACGATATCTAAACGATATTGTGTACTTTGAACCATGTTGGATACAATGCATCCAATTGTGTTGAGGTAACAACCGATGTTGCAAACAACGAAATCAGTAAGCGGTGTCCCTACTTTGTAGCTTGCATCCATAAAGTTTTCAAGCAATAAACAAGTGAATCCATCTATTATGTTCGGGATAAATCTAAGTATCGTATTCGTTTGGATGCTTGCATCAGCAAAAGAATAAAAATGAAAATGAGATAAGTAGAAAATTATTACAATGAAATAAGAGAAAAGAGGACATATTGATGAATCTGTGTTATCTTAAAGCAACGTCCTTCTCTCCAATCCAAATCAACGTACAAAAGAAACAAAGAGAGGAAGAAGATGCCATACCCTAGAATAGAAAAGGAAATAAGAGATATTTAATGATCAATAAAATATCTCACTACTTAACCTAGGGAAAGATTTCGGTTTAAAATTTAAAATCCTCGTTTACTTAAACCATAATTTTAAGAAATAATGCTCAACAATAAAATCTTAGCTGTCAACTTGCCAATTAAATTAATAAAAAAAATTCATATATATATATATATGTGCACACACACATATCGGATCAACAATCTTTGATCTAGTAACGATAACCACAAATAAGGTTCTGGATACATATCGGATCGACAATCTTTGATCTATTACCGATAACCACAAATAAGGTTCTGGACCTGGTCTTTTCGGATCGGATCTCTGGGTCGATCTGTTCCATTGTCAGCCCTAAATGGAGAGGCTTTAAGATGATCCATTTGCATTTGGCATGCTCTTCCTCTTAAGCTTCATGCCTTTGTTTTCGGATTCCTTTTAAGTTTTTTGGCTCATCAAAAAGAAAAATAAGTCATCCCAATAGACCTTCTTTGCTTTTCAGATTTTGCACCATCTCATTCATTTGCCTCGAATCCATTTCAAGTTTTCAAACTTGGAGGTGGAGTAAAAATTTGAATCAAGTCCTTCATTTCAGTTTCGTAGGTCCTCTCGTTGCCATTTTGTTAGGATCTTATTGGAAAGAGACTGAAATGATCACATGTTGATTGGGTAAACTTCAAATTTTAGTCGGTCAATTACAAGCCATAGTCACTATCTCATCCAATGGTGTTTCTGCTTTCCTTATCTAAATTGACATAGCTCACTTTGTTTCCTTTTTTTTTCCCTTGGTGGGTATGTGGGTGGTGCGCGGGGGGAGGGGGGGGTTGCTCGGTGACAAGGCTCCTGTAAGAGAGCCATAATGCAGGCACATCCATATACTTGTATTATAATATAATATTTAAGCTAAATCAGAGAGTTTTGAAGACAAGGAAGAGCGGAAGGACAATATAATCCTTAACATTAAGGCCTTATGTACATGTGGTCTAAGGTTTTTATGGAGTGCAGAGGTCTTTTCTTTGATGGGACCTCCTTTGTTCTAGAGACGGGGGTTAGGTTTTGTTGTTTCTTTTGTTTTCATAGTCTTGTTGGTTTGTGTGCCTTGCGTAAGTCATCTCGATCTCAGGCTGTTGTAAGCTCCTTTTTGGCATTTGCCTTGTAATATCTTCTACATTCATAAAAAAATCTAATATTTAATCTATATTAAAACCATTTTTTTAAAATAAAAATTAGGAAAGAAATATATGAAACAAACATATATATATATACGCCATCCAATTACATAATAATAAAAGTAGATTTATAAGCTTGTTTAATGAATCATACTTGTAAAAAAAAGAGCGAAGACTATCGAACGACCATAGTTGTGTTTAAAAACTTAACAAAGTATTGAACAGCGGGTGAAACACACCAACCATCTTTTAGAAATCATTTATTTAATAAAAAATCATTAAAATAAAAGGTGATATTGCCATACCTATTAGGAGGTGTGTTGTGATGAGTTGACACACATATCTGTGTGTGTGTGTCAATGTGTCCGACACGACAAAAAACCCTAAAAGTGCCATGTACTTGTTACATAGGTCTTTTAGAAAAGAAAGCTTTGAACTAAAGGTGAGAAGGGGTGCACCATTAATAAAAAATAGGGGGTGCCCAAATCACTACCCCAATTTTCTATTAACAAATTGACATAGCTCACATTAAACTTCTATTTTTCTTGAGCTTGGGTTTCTATGGTCTAGAAAGACATTTCTGACCTTGTGCAAAGCATGATGGCTTACTTTGTTGAGCTCATTTCGTACTCAGAAAGTATTGCTATTTATTATGGTAGGGCCAATCAGTTGATGCATAAGCTAGAAATTATGCATGTTGATAGAGTAAAATAGATATGTTTGTAGTGATAATATTAAGATATCCCAAAAGTTCTGTTATATATTATGTTGGTGTGTGATATTTAACTTTAGGATTTGTATGTTAATGAGGCATTAACAACAAACTAGAATCGGGAAGTTCTTTCTAGTTGTATATAGGAAGCCCTTGTTAGCTTTCTTTTTATTTTTCCAATAAAGTTTCTTTATTACCAATTGACACAAAAAAAAGGAGTTCGGTCCACCGATATTGATGTTATTATATGAAAAATCAATCAAATCATATAATGCTACATTATTCAGAAATGTGCACGGTGTGCCAGTATGAATAACTTAGAGGTTATTATTAGAGTTCATGTCCGTTAGTGACTACTGTAACCTTCATGTGACTTTCTATCCCCTGGATCGAAAGAAAAAGCTCTTTACATACAGGGGTAGTTTAGTCATCTCACAATAGAGTGGAGAGAAAAGGGGAGATAATCTGGGAAAAGCTCAGGCAGCTGACTCACAATATTTTCTCATTTATTTTTTCCCATTGTTGCTAAACGACGAAAGTATTCCTGTTATCGTTCTTTTAGCTTTATAGCAAAAAATGTTGGGTGAAGGCTATCATATTCATTAATGGCATGGATTGTAACACAACCTTAACTTATATTATCTTTCTTTAAAGTAATGGTTGGAACATTATGCATTTAACATTGGTGATATGACTTTTTTACTTTGTGAACATGTATTTTGAACCCATTGAATAAAGGCACCGATCATTTGTGGAAGAGAACCTACAGCAACCGAAGAAGAGAGAAGGCTAGGTGTTGAGCGCTCTGCGGAACTAAGTTCCAAAGTAAATCAGGTAACCTCTTCTCAGTGCTGACGTGGCTGAATTGTAAGAGACCTTTCTTTATTTCTCTCTCTCGTGCTTCCTAGAGTATCCAGGTCTTATGTATCCAATTAACTCTTATGCTCGTATGTTACTAAAAAAATGTTGTTCTTCGAAAGTTCGAAATCAATGACTAATATAGGTCTGTGATAGCACCAGCTGACATTTTTGTTTCTGCAATTAACCCATGGATTTGTCTTTCAGTTTATACTGAGGAGGACAAATGCTTTGTTATCAAATCATTTACCCCCAAAGGTATGACTCTTATTTTTGTCTACATGCCATCAAAATTTATTGCATCTTGCTTATTGTTGTTCAACTTATCAATCGCATATACAAATTTGTCTTCATTATCATTTGCTTCATTTATTAAAAAGTTTCTGTATGTTTCTTTCTTCTCAGTTCCTTGAGTTGTAGCTCTAAGCAGTTGTACTTAGGTCTAGCTTGGAACCAGTGAGAATATTTAGTTGTTTGGACCTGGAAAGAATTTGTAAGATGTGAGTCATGGTGAGTTCAACAATGCTTAATGATTTGTGAAATAAAATGCTTAGAAACACTTCGTATGAATACTTCTACGAAGTTGTATCATTCCATGAGTCACCTGCCAAAATATTTATTGCATTCACATACTTAAGTGCTTAACATTTGGCGGCCTAAGAGATACTCTAAAAGTCCTTGCAAAAAGTAAAATTGAAAATTGTCTTTAATGATCAAATTAACTTGTATATTTCGACAAAAAAATTAACATTCTTGAACTCGTTTACCTTTTTCCCACATATGACTCTTACTTCAACATGAAGGTGGAGCTTATTTGAATTTTTGATGGAAAGTAACATCTTATAAAGAAGAAAAATGTGGGGCAATTATATTGGCACCTTTTAACATGAGAATGACATAAAGTAAGGTATTAGAATCTCTATTAATGAGGTTCAAGAGGCATTGTTGGACTTTATTTAGGGGGACGGTGACCCTTTTTTATTTCATTGGCTTTGAAATTTATGTGTCATATCTTGGCAGTTACCATCAACCAATCTCTTACATTTGCCATCACTTGAGGACAGGGGGATGTTCAATCTTGAACTGACAAAGAAGTTCTTTTATTAATGTCTGAGTACATTGATGTAGGACATCTAACCAATACTCCCCAAAAGCCGCGACTGTTGGTAGCGTGAGATTAAATTCCTTTATCTCATAGCCCATGATTCAGGCCCTCGGTCGAACCCTCCTTCGTGGGTCCCATTTCACACGGGCCATCCCACCCCGAGTGTGCCCCATATACGCAGGCTGCCCTACTCGAGCCCGGTGTGAAAATGCCCCTGCATTAATCACCCCTGGCGAGGAGTCTCGAACACGAGACCTCCCACTCTGATACCACTTTGATGCAGGACATCTAACCAATACTCCCCAAAAGCCGCGACTGTTGGTAGCGTGAGATTAAATTCCTTTATCTCATAGCCCATGATTCAGGCCCTCGGTCGAACCCTCCTTCGTGGGTCCCATTTCACACGGGCCATCCCACCCCGAGTGTGCCCCATATACGCAGGCTGCCCCACTCGAGCCCGGTGTGAAAATGCCCCTGCATTACACATACCTTTTTCTTTTGCAATGACGTGGCCCTGAAAGCTGAAGATTTTCTTTCTCTAGCCTATCTTTACTTCCTTTGTACGTCCCTCAAAGCTGTACCAATTTCTACCAACAGTTATGGCCTCATTTATCAATACTATTTTTGGCATGAATGGATTCACCTGCTTTTATGAGAAAACTTTCGGAGTCGATATTAATTTAGACAAGCACAATATTGATCAATAATTCCAATCATCTTATGAACACCCTATATACATGAATGCAAACATGTGTCCCTCCCATTCAATTTTTTGTGCCCTCTCTTTTCAGGGCTGTGAAGTGAAAACAATAGGATCAGCTTACTGATTGGCCTTTTGAATGCTTAGCTTCATAAAGAATGTGATCCTCCGTGTTCAATAGTTTGATGATCCAATTCAGAACTCCTGTACTATTCCAGGATTGACAAACATTAAAAATTGTTTTCTCACTGTAATCAATTGTATTATATGTTGTGTTTGGCTTGGACTGAGAAAATTTTGTTCTTAAGGAGATTGAGTCAGACTAAGAAAGGATAGAATGCACAATTGCGTTGATCAATTCAAAGTTTAGATAGTGTTTACATTTTCATATTCATTCTGGTCACTTCCTTTTGAATTGGTCAGTATGTGCTTGGTATTAGTAGTTCCAATAAGCAAATGTGTTGGTTTTATTTTTAATTCTACTTTTGAAATTCTTGAATTTTGTCCATGCAGATAGTGGAAGTTGTTTGTTGCAAGTTGACCCCTCTCCAATCTGAATTGTATAACCATTTTATACATTCAAAAAATGTAGGTTATTACTTTAACTTGTGCCTTTCTGAAATGTGTTATATAAATATAACGAGAATGATTGACTGGCCATCATCACTTCCTCACTGTTCTCCATTACAGGTTAAACGAGTAATTGTCGAAGAGATGAAACAGTCAAAAATTTTGGCATATATTACAGCTCTTAAAAAGCTTTGCAATCATCCGAAGGTATGATATGTTGGAGGCTAATTTTATCATTAAGAGTTGGCTTCTACTGTGTAATGAATCATCTTATGGAGTGATTCTGGGGATGTAAACTTAGTAATAATTTACAGGAGTACTTGCAGTACCAGGTTGCAAAATAAGGCCTATGCATTTTCGTATTGATTATGAACGTTTCCATTTTAGAATCATTAAAATTTTCCAATTTTTCCATCACTTATGGGTATAGTCGTATAGAGAAAATGGGACTGCTCTCATAAAATTCTAGTGGAATTTCAGCTAGCTAAGCAGACACAATTGTCATTTTTGTTATTTATTTGCAGGAGTATTCTCCCAGAGTTCCTATTCTGTGTGACATGAATACTTGGCTGCTTGAATTGAGTCATCTAGATTTTTTTGCATACCTAGACACTGTTTATAAAACTATTCCCATGAAAAGTATCTAATGTGCATGTGTTTGCAGAACACTGTTGTTGGAGAAGTTGTATCTCGTTGACAAAATGGTTGTGGTTTTGGTGAGGGCTCAAGTTGGTGCTTTTCTAATAGAGATTACATTGTGACACTTGGACAACATCCAACATATCGTCGCTGTTGTACTCATAAAATATTTTTGGCCATGAAAGCTATGAATCATAATGGCGTTTGCGAAGGTTAACTTTTATAATGATCCATTAATTGTTAAACTTGATGTTGCCAAAAAGAAAAGAATGATCCATTGGACCACAAAAAAAGGGAAGAATGAGGTTCTTTAGGGTTTAGAGAGCTAAAAGTAGAAAACTTGAGTTTATGAGGAAAAAGAAAAGGAAGAAAGAGAAGAAGAAGAAAAGAGATGCGAGGGGATGGAGATCGTGTGTTATTTTCCACGACTCCTAGGGTTCACTTATTTATATTAAAATGCAACTAAGTGTAATAAAACCAAAATGACTAATCTACCATTACAACACTCTCCTGCAAGTTGGTGCATAAATGTCAACCATGCCCAACTTGTCCAAGAACTCTTGCAACTGGTTACCATTAATACCTTTTGTAAGAATGTTTGCTAGCTGTTCCTTAGTTTTCACATTTGGAGTACACATTTCTCCTGAGAGAATCTTTTCTCGAAATAAAGTGGCGATCTACCTCTATGTGTTTAGAGTAGAAAATACATAGTATGGTAGAGAGAGAAGAGAGAAGATGGAAGAGAAGGGTTATGTGTGTTAACCCTACACACACCCCAATAAATCTTATTTATATTAATAAGCGTGGGCCCTTTTATAAGTGAGAAATAAAGACACCAAACAATAGATAATAACAAAGACATCTTTCAACACTCCCCCTCAAGTTGGTACATAGATATCAATCATGCCCAACATGCCCAAGCTCTCAGTAAACAGAGCTGATGCAACACCTTTTGTGAGAATGTTTGCTAGCTAATCAAATGTGAGAACAAAGGGTGTGCAGAGTACTCTTGATGTCACCTTTTCACGAATAAAGTGACGGTCTACCTCGATGTGTTTGGTCCTGTCATGTTGAACCGGATTGTGGGCAATATTTATCGCAGCCTTGTTGTCACAGTACAATGACATGGACCCTTCTACAGGGAAACCAAGTTCTCCAAGTAACACCTTAAGTCACAACAACTCACAGACACCATGGGCCATGGATAGGAACTCAGTTTCTGCACTCGAACGTGCACAATCTTATGTTTTTTACTCCACCATGTAACCAAATTTCCTCCCACAGATGTACAATACCCTGATGTAGATCGCCTATCATCTTGGGCTCCCACCCAATCAGCATCCGTAAAGCCCTCCACACGCATATGGCCTTGATGACTGAATAGTAGATCACGACTTGGGGATGATTTCAAGTACATCAAAATTCGACATGCAGCTTCCAAATGTGTAGTACGAGGGGAATGCATGTACTGACTATCTACACTCACTGAATATGCAATGTCAGGACGAGTATGAGCCAAGTATATAAGTCTCCTCACCAATCGTTGGAAGCTACTCACATCCTCCAAAGACTCCCCTGACTGAGCATCGAGTTTATGATTTGCCTCAATGGGTGTGTCGCCAGACCGAGCCCTTAGCATACCAGTATCCTGCAGCAGATCCAACACATATTTCCTTTGGGAGATGAAGATTTAAGGATAAGATGCTCATATATGGATATGGATACAAAAGCTAGTACGGGAAATTGGGACACAACTGTTCATTTTCCGAAATCCAAGACAAAAATACTGATATGTATATCCATCCTCTATTTGATACATGCATTGGTGTTTAATTTTAATTAAGCTTAGTATCATTTTTTGATATTTATGTCATGCCAAATCTACAAAAACATTTAATATACTAAAGTTTCATACAAATAAGATTTGTTACAATTTACTATTTACTATTTATATACATTTGTTGATAAAATAGATAATGTAATTATTAGAAGTCTACAATAAAGCTTCATATCTAAAAAAGAAGTCAACAATAAAACCAATTTTTTTTGATAAAAAGTCAACAATAAAACCAATAGTACAATAGGAAATGTGAAAACTATATTGTAGAATATCCATGCAATATCTGTATCCGGTACTATTTATCGGTATTGTATGATGTTGATATGGGTACACTTGGCATGTTGAAGTTTACCAGTTATCATTGCCTCTAGGTAATGAAGACTATCTTGCTGACATTGGTTTTTCTTTTGTATGAGGTTAGTTCTGGTGAACTTTTATGTACTCTTTAGAAACTCCAATGCGTACTCCGTTGAGGTTCAACTCTTGAGCTATACAATTTAAATGGCATATTCATCTAGTTTTTAAAAATATATTGAAGATGGAGAAAGATGGACTATAATTTTACATGCTGGAGCCATGGTCGTTGCAGCCAAGGACATGATTGAAATATTAGAAAAAATGGGGTTGGGATTTTTCTTATGCATTCGCAGATGCTTACAAAGAAGTCCAGCAGTATGAAGATGTGAGGAAGGTAGGTGAAAATGCCTGTTAAAGAGATAACTGCAAGATACTGAAAGCTTTCTAGGTCATGAATACTCTTTACTCGCTTCCACTTTTGTGGATGTCTATGATAACTCCAAGAGTCATCTCCTTTTCCCTTGATGAATGGTGGAAGATCAAAGAAACCAAGTGAAGAAAAGCAAATCTTCAATTCACGTGGCAAATACATACAGTAGAAAATTGACTCGTTAAGTATTGTTTCAAGAAGCAAACCCAGAGTCCTGGAATCTGGTTTTGAATTGTAAACCCCATTGCTCTGAACTTGACCACTTTAGAGCTGCTTTCCCACGAGGTTAAAGAAATTTGGGCCAATTGGTCAAGTAACAAACATTGAAGTGGTGCGAAGTACTTCATGGATGTAATTCTTCTACAGTTCTACTTATGTGATACCACTTTGAGTTGCAAGGGATCAGAAGAAAGAGCGCAGATCATTATTGTCATGGATGTCGTGGAGGCATCAATATATTAATTACTACAGGATGTTTGAGTAAAGATGAAACTATTGCTTTGAATATAATCAAGTTCTACCAGCTTATCATGGCAGACAAACCTTTTTATTTATATTGTACTAGCTTTAAATCTTTTGCCCATGTCAGAACTTTTATCTCGATCCTCAATGCAATGGTTTTGTGGGTGAGCTTGTTGGAGCTAATCATGTAATCTTATATCCTCTTTAGCTTTCATCTTCATTATGGATATGTGTTTTAGATAGTTGTACATTTATAGTAGATGATAAATTGTGTTGCAGCTCATTTATGATACAATCAAAAGTGGGAGTCCAGGTACATCGGGGTTTGAGGACTGTATACGCTTTTTTCCACCAGAGATGTTTTCTGGAAGGTAAGTTATTTCTGATTATGTTGTTTTTCTTGTTTAAAGATTATGTTTTCATAGATGTCTAGTTTCTGCTTTGTTAGATCTGGATCATGGACTGGCGGCGATGGGGTTTGGGTTGAATTGTCTGGAAAAATGCATGTTTTAGCTCGATTACTGGCCCATCTGCGTCAGAAAACTAATGACCGAATTGTCCTTGTTTCAAACTACACTCAGGTATGTTAGTGATTCTTGCTTAACAAACTAGTTCAGTATTATAATTTTTTTTCGTCTAATAACACAACACTGCAACACTTCATTCCCATGCCATTGGATAACACTGATATTAGAGTTTTTTAGTGTCAAAGCTTCTCAAGGTCAAGGTTGTGTACTGAAGGTGTTAGTGCCTGTGAATTTTGAAAAAACCAAAACCTAACAGAGATTCAGGAAAGAGATATGGTGGAAAAAGATCAATATCTGCTTGGAGCATTCGAAAATTCTCAAACCAGCTTCAAATAACTCCTAAAAACAAATTTAGGAGGGGCGACAAGGGTAGGAAAATACTCCACCTTCAAATCTTGGAGAAACACAAAAACCCAAAAAACTCTCTCAACGAGCTGAAACCTGCACCTTAGGGTTTCAAAAACATATACGGAAGCTTTGCGATCTCCAGAAACACCACCAACAACACCAAACACACCCTAGATACATATCTAGGTGTAAACAAACCTCAAACAAACAATTTCTAAAGTTTTTGTTTGTATAAAAAACCTTAGAGACTTTATTCCCACTTGAAGAAGATTAAGCAGAAGAAGAAAGGATGGGAAAGAGAAGGAAGGATTAGGGTTCTTAGGATCAAATATGCTATGATACCATGTTAAAAGTAAAGTTCTAGGGTTTGAGAGGAGAAAGAGAGAGAGTTACGGACTAGTGTAGTTCAGCCTCCTCATTGTGATATATATACAATTCACTTAAGTGGTGTGGGCCTAGTTGCATTAATAGAACATATGGGCCCAACACTCCACATAAAGCCTATCTATATAATATAAACATAAAGGAAATAAACTAAGAACTCTACAAATAGGTTTTGTATCTTGCTTCCGATAATCTCGAATTGTTTTTGGTGTTTATTATTTAGATGCTCTTGTATGGATATGCTTATTCAGGATGAAATTGAATTGTCTATGCCTATCAAACTTGTTTCATAATTGATAATCTAGTTTATATTGCAATATTAATCATTCTGTCATGCATTTAATGTTTTACTTTTTTTTTTGAGGGAGCTAGTAGTGAACACATGATTCTATAAATTACATTTTACTGTGATTTATCAGACTCTAGACCTTTTTGCTCAATTGTGTCGTGAAAGAAGATATCCGCATTTGAGGCTTGATGGAACCACATCGATTAGTAAAAGACAAAAATTGGTCAACCGTTTTAATGACTTTTCAAAGGTTTGCAAATTCTTGCTCTTTTACTCCAAGTAAGTGCATTATGGGCTTATTTATTGATAAAAATATCTTAAATCACACATTACAGGATGAGTTTATCTTTCTCTTAAGTAGCAAGGCTGGTGGGTGTGGGCTAAATTTGATAGGTGGAAATCGCCTTGTCCTATTTGATCCTGATTGGAACCCTGCCAATGACAAGCAAGTAAATGCCTATGTCTAGATGTGCATTCATGCTGTATATGTTAGAAACAACCTATTGTTCCCATAAGTCCTTAATCTTCCAAACCTTATCTTTTTTTTTCCCTTTCCAATAATAGGCTGCTGCAAGAGTTTGGAGGGATGGGCAGAAGAAGAGAGTATACATCTATAGATTTTTGAGTACTGGAACAATCGAAGAAAAGGTTTTGATATTTTAAACAGTACATTATGTTACAGATATAATTGATACCTGCTATTTCCTTTTGCAATTGTTTGACTGATCTTAGTTATCGAGCATCTTTTATTCTTCAATTCTGTTTGATGGATTGTAGTAACATTGTTTGTAGGTATACCAACGTCAAATGTCAAAAGAAGGGCTTCAGAAAGTTATTCAGTCGGAGCAAACGGATAATCTTAAGACACAGGTTCTTGTACCAGTTGCCCTTGTTCTCTATTTCATGTTTGATGTTTGATCTTGAATGCGAGCTATATTAACAATTTTAACTGCAGGGGAACCTTCTTTCAACAGAAGACCTACGCGATCTTTTCACATTTCATGAGAATGCAAGGTATTGTTTTTTTTTTGAAAGTATGTTAATCCTCACATGCACTATAAAATGTAAATAAATTGGAGAAATGAAGAAGGTTGTGAATTTCTATAAAACTTATGAGCCACACTATGAAACTATGAGAGAGTGATGGACCAAAGATTAAATCAAAAGACAAGGATAACTGAAAACCAATTTGGATGTACGCTAGGAATTCAACCACCGAGGCAATCTTCTTAGAAAAATGATGGAAAAGCTCAGTGAAAAGAAGACAAATCTCCGCATGATCTTTATTGACTTAGAAAAATTATATAAAAGAGTCCCCAGAGAATTAATTTGGTAGGCATTGAGAGAGCGCCAAATGAATATATTGGTATCATTAAAAATATGTACGAGGGAGCATAACTAGTGTTTAAACAATTGGTAGTGAGACAAGTGAGTTTCTATTCATAGTGGGATTACACCAAGGATTAGCCCCAAGTCCATACCTATTTGCTTTAGTTATAGAGGAAGTAATTACTCATATAAGATGAGGTCCCTGGTGTATGTTATTTGTAGATGACATAGTATTAGTTGACGAGACTAGGGATATGGTAAATGCAAAACTAAAACTGGAGGAATACTTTGGAATTAAATGTTTTAACATAAGTTGAACCAAGACAGATTATCTGGAATGCAATTTTAGTAAGCATGTACATAGAGATGATCCGCCAATTAAAATTGACAACTTGGAGATACCTCGAAGTGATCAATTTTGTTACCTTGGTGTTATTATTCATAAGGAATGAGAGATTGAGGAGGATGTTGCCCATAGAATTTGAGCGGGGGGCTGAAGTGGAGATGTGCTTTCGGAGTGCTATGTGATCAACGTGTTCCAATCAGACTAACAGGAAATTCTATAAGACGACAATAAGTCTGGCGATGCTTTATGGAGTAGAATGTTGGGCAATCAAGAAACAAAATGTTCATAAAATGAGTATAGCCAAGATGGATGTGTGGTAAGACAAAATTAGAAATTAATGCATTCGTAAAAATGGAGTAGCCCAAATAAGTGACAAAATGAGTGAAAGTCAATTGAGATGGTTTGGTCATGTACAACGAAGACCAATGGTAATACCAGTGAAGAGGAATGTGCAAGTCGAAGGGCCTAATAGGGCGAGGGAAAGGCAAAAACAAATGTGGAGTGAGGTTCTGAGAGGATATTTTAAGAAACTTGCCTTAATGGAAGAGGTGACTTTAGACTAGATTAAATGGTGGAACAAGATTCATGCATCCGACCCCATTCCATTGGGAAAAAGGCTTATGATGATGATGATGTAAGTAGACAGAAAGGGGACGTGTTTAATGGGTCTAGTGGGCTTGCCTAACTATGAACTACAAACTCATGCATTGCAGTGGGATTAATACTAATTAACAGACATGCCTGTAATTTTTTGGTGTTTAACACATATACAAGGTGTCTGACAGCCTTTGAAAAGCCCGAAACATACACGTCCGTTCACATATATTATAATATAATATTCTAGTTATATTTAAGTTAGAAGTTTTGAAAAAACAGAAATAAAGAAAAGATATATAAAAATTAAAAGAAAACATCTCCACATACCATAGAGCTATCCAATGACTTAATTAATGTTAGTAAATTTATAGGAGTGAAGACTATAAAATAATTATAGTTATGTTTAACAACTTAATGAAGAACATACCAGTCCTATTTTGTTTGCAAAAGAGTGTCAGCATGGGTCTGACACGTGAGTACCACATGGTGTCTGATTTGGAAAATTTGCAAAAAAAATAACGTCCTTGTTTGTAGATATAATAAAAAAATAACGTCAGATTCTTTTTGAAGGAAATGACTTTGTTGTGTTGAATACTTTGCAAAAAGTAAACAGCATGCTGTTTTTTGACCAACAGCTCAACATCTAGTTATTTTTTGACAATCAACAAAAAAAGATCTCATCAGAATTTATACTCTTATATCTAGTATATATTTTTTGTACCACACTGGTTCCATTTAAATATATCCTCAGTGTTGATGCTAAAACTTATCCACCATACTAAATTGTTTTCACAAGAGGGGAAATTCCTACTATTTTAGGAAATTGTGACCTTCAAAGGCAAATTTACCTTTTTTCCACTATGTAGCCCATGGACAATGGCTTGATTAGTTTTTGTTATGGAAAACATGGATCTGCCCAATACAGAAATTTCACCCAAATTAGAAACTTTACAGTTTTCACATTATGGAAATGACCCTCTTTTATGCTTTCAGTTCATTGCTTGAAACCAGGATACTGCCTCTCTCAATAGCACAAATTTCAGGGGCCCAATCTTAGGGTCCATAAAGATGTATGGGATAGAATTTGAGACATCCAATCCACATGTAACAATTTTGAAATGCTCATTAGTGAATTAAGAAACTAAATTGCTTGTTTGTTCTTGATTTCTCATCGTGCTTTTGGTGTGTATGTTCACTGAACATAGAATAGTTCAATAGCCTGAATACTAGTTTATAGGGTTGAGCAATATGACTTTAGGTTGTCTTAGTTTTCAGAGTAGCATTTGACATTGCTAGGTGGTTGTGGTTTGCAGCTTCAATAACTAATCCAGGATGTATGTTTTGGGTGGTAAATCCTTCAAACAGTTCTTTCAATATATTCTTCAATTTGTCAATATACCCACAGTACAGCCACCTTTAGTTAAAGAGATCTCCCACATTTCCCAGGAGACCAGCAATCCTTGATGATCTCTTTTGAGTGAGAAGTGAATGGTCACAAGGGCTTTGATGAAATCATTATATAACTCTTCAAATTTTCAACCAGGTTCACAACCTTGGTCCATATGCTCTGCTTTTTCTTCAGTTTGCACACCAGTAGTATTAGCTATTCGCTCAACATGCACAATTATTCCATGTATCCTTGTCCCCATCTTCTTACCATGTATCTACTTGTAGGTACTATGGGTTAAATGTGCCTGGGCCTTACCGATGCCTAGTCAGATTCTTGGTTATGTGAAATTAGTATTTCTTACTCTAACCCTAAAGTATTAATGCTTTTTATTATTTTATATGTAGGTCTGAAATTCATGAAAAGATGAACTGCATTCGCTGTAAAACTTGTGATTTAGAGGTCATGAATCCTGAGAATATAAGGGAGGTTGAAGATGGACCCAATCCAACAAATGAAAGTTGTCAGGTTGATCAAGGTGATATAGGTGGATTTGCAGAAATTTCTGGTACCTTGCATAAGTTGAAAAGCTCTGAGAAACAGGTAGACCACAGTTCATATATTCTATTTAATTTCTGTTTAGACTTGTAATTTCTTATTTTTTTTGGTACCATGGGTATCCGGGTCTCTTTGAGCACCCGACTAAATCCCACGGGGTACGTATGTCACCCCTTCCACACGCACCTGGTGTACTAGGATAAATCCCAAGGGGTGGCCACAAGGCGGGCGGGGGGGGGGGGGGGGGGGGGGGAGGGGGTGGAATTGAACTCAGAACCTCCGCTTCCTGAGGTGTGGTCCTAGCCATCTCACCAACCCCTCGTTGGTTAGACTGGACTTGTGATTTTGATTCTGATCTTCTGTTTGAAACTTCATTTTTCAGCTCGGAAGTCCCCTTGAAGAGGATCTAGGAAGTTGGGGGCATCATTTTTCTCCAACATCAGTACCTGATGCAATTTTTCAAGCTTCAGCTGGTGATGAGGTGAGTTACAACTTACAAGTTAAAATTTTTGTGTTTGGTTTTATTATTGGGTCGGGCTCATGGGACCTCCTTTTTTCTGATTCCTCTTGGTGTTCGTGTGCTGGGCCGTGGATTTCAAGAATCCAGCGGTGGTTGTCAGCGGATCACTTTTTTCACTTTTGGCGGTGTTGACAACCACCGCTGGATTCATGAAATCCATGGCCGAGTGCGCGAACGCCGAGGGGTCAGAAAAAAGGGGGTCCTCGGAGCCTGAGCCTTTATTATTTTGAGGAAAAATTATCTTTTACTTCATTATAAAAAGCTTAATCATTGCTTGATAGGTTTATAGAACCAACAATGCTTAAATGCTTCATCATTCATTCTAGTACAAATTTTCAAACTGGCAGCAGAGAATGCACAGAAGGCTTACTTGTTCTCAGTGGGTGTTTGATCCCACAATGGTCTGCCCTAAGGTTTCACTAGCAAGGATTATCTTCTCCCAAGTCCCAACCATCGAGTTATCTTAAACAGATTACACACTTTATGTGATAAACTGGGGTTTAGAGAAATAAATTCTTGTATTCGTTGGCTACATGCCACCAAAATCTCTATGCTTCATTGCTCAAAGGATTCGTTTATGGACTTTCTACTTCTAGCAGTCCTATCGTTGGGCAGTCAATTGGTCAGCACGTGCGTGATTTTTAAATCGAAGGTCTAAAGAAGCACTTCCTTTGCATTCATGCCTGTAGGTCATCAAGAATGCAATGAAAGCGTGTATATGTATATGATGGCCTAAATCCATTAATGGTGCGTAAATCGCCATCAACGGTGTGGATAGATTTAGAGCTTGTAGGAGCGGACTCATTAGAGGTAGCAATGAAGACGGAAGGTTTATTTAATAGTATGATGAGTAGTATTTAATAGTATGACGGGTATTAATAGAATCAATACCGAATTTAAAAACAAGGGCATAACTTGTCAAAAAAAAAAAAACAAGGGCATACATTGAGATGTCAGAATATAATTTTTTTAATTATATCATGATTAGTAATGGAATCAAACGACTAGGAGACACACAATATTGGAGGCTGCAATGATGCTCAGGCTAAATAAGAGCCTTTGGTGACAGTAGGTCATGCCTTACCAATGGTTGGCTTGAAGAGACCTTAGATGGGATATAAAGGTTGGTTGTAGAAGAGTCAGGTGCCTTAGAGGTAGATCTGGGGGGGGGGTTACTCTTTGGACAAGAGGGTGGATTCATCGATTCTATGAGTAAGGCAGTAATTGCTGTTGTAAACTAGATTGTCACCAGAAGTGTAAGATCGAGAGAGAGAGAGAGAGAGAGAGAGATGAGAGATTAGGAAGAGAAGGGTTTGGAGAGAACGGAGTGATTGAACTTGGTTGTTCAATCTCCTCTCTAATAATATATATAAAATGGGGAAGTCCACCTGTACAAGTACAATACTGAGGTGGGTTAAGTGGGGAAACTATGTAACCCACAAACTAAGGAAACATAATTTGTGAGTTAAGTGGGTGGGACCTACACTTAACCCCCAAACATCAGGACATAACCTCCCCACATAGGGCACTGGGACGTAGCCCACTAAGTGCACCCCCACGTGGGGCCTACAATCCAACAAATCCAACACACCCCCCTCAAGCTGGTGCGAAGATATCCATCATACCCAGCTTGCCTATCAATATATTCAGGATTGACTTATTGACCCCCTTAGTAAGTATATCGGCAACCTGGTCTTGAGTCCTTACATAAGATGTGCAAATCAATCCTTGCTGCAGCTTCTCCTTGATGAAGTGTTGATCAACCTCTATGTGCTTCGTCCTGTCATGCTGTACTGGGTTGTGAGCTATGCTAATGGCCGCTTTATTATCACAATAAAGGCTCATTGGTTTAGTCACCTTGATTCCCAGTTCCTTGAGCATGATCTTCAACCAAAGGAGTTCACACACGCCATGAGCCATAGAGCGGAATTCTGCCTCTGCACTGGATCGGGCTACAACAGGTTGTTTCTTGCTGCGCCAAGAAACCAAATTACCTCCAACAAAGGTGCAGTAACCTGATGTGGATTGTCTATCAGTAATTGTCCCTGCCCAATCTGCATCACTGTATGCTTCTACTCTGAGATGTCCATGGCATCCGAACAATATGCCCCGACCTGGAGATCCCTTGAGATATCGCAGTACTCTATGAACTGCTTCAAGGTGTAGAGACTGGTGAGTGCATAAACCGACTGATGACACCGCATATGCGATATCAGGCCTTGTGTGAGCTAGGTAGATCAACTTGCCAACCAGTCGCTGAAATATGGTTGCATCCTCAATGAGACCACCATCCTCGAAGTTTAGCTGATGGTTCTGATTAATAGGAGTATCTGCTGGTCGTGCTCCCAAATACCCGGTTTCAGTCAACAGATCTAAGACATACTTCCTTTGAGATATAAAGATCCCTTTCAGTGACCTAGCGACCTCAATCCCTAAAAAATATTTTGAAGGTCCTAGATCCTTGGTTTTGAACTCAGAAGACAAGGTCTTTAGTTGCTTGATTTTAACGCTGTAGTACGGGTTTGCTGGTGCTTCACAAATAGCCATCTCTTCTGACTGCATTGTTGAACTGCTCAAACCATGCTTCGGCACTTGAGCGAGTGAAAACATTCTGCTTCGTACTATGCCAAGTCACGAAATTACCACCAACAAATGTACAGTGACCTGAAGTAAACAGATGATCTGTATGATTGTCAGCCCAATCAACATTAAAGAAACTAGTAATAGCTAAAGTCTGATGGTCGACACAACAACACTTTGCTTCGTGACCCCTTCAGATAACGCAAAATACGGAAAGTTGCATCCCAATGTAGCTGTCATGGGCATGCATAAACTAACTGCGCCAACAACAAAGGTGATGTCTGGACGAGTGACAGTAAGGTAAATCAGCTTCCCATCTAGCCGACAATATCGACTAGCATCAGCATAAACCTTCTCCCATCCAGCATCAAGCTTAATAGTGGGATCCATAGGAGTATCAACCGGCTTGGAGCCTAGTTTTGGAACGAGCAACCTCGATGCCTAGAAAGTAATGGAGACCCAAATCCTTAGTATGAAACTGCATAGACAAATGAGTCTTCAAGTCTGAAATACCAATGGAGTCACTTCCTGTGATAATGATGTCATCCACATACACAATCAGAACAATAACACCGGCGGAAGATTGTCTGACAAAAATTGAAAGATCGGAACTGGAGCGTAGAAAATCATAACCTAGCACAACCGAACTGAACTTATCAAACATGCTTGAAGCGACTGCTTCGAGCCATAAATAGCTTTCTGCAGGCGACAAACCAATTGAGTTTGACCATAAGGAACATACCCAGGCGGTTGCTCCATATAAACCTCTTTCTGCAAGTCCCCATCCAGGAAAGCATTCTTTATATCCAACTGATATAGAGGCCAATCACAACATACTGCCACAAATAGAAAAATTCTAACAGAATTTAGCCGAGCTACTGGGTAAAAAGTCTTAAAATAATCCACACCAAATGTCTGAGTATACCCTTTTGGTGACCAAGCACACCTTTAAGCACTCAACAATTCCATCAGAAAAATACTTGATTGTGTACACCCATCGACATCCAAGAGTCTGCTTCCTTGGACGAAGTGGAATAGGATCCCAAGTACGATTATGATGAAGAGCAGCTATCGCCTCATCCATAGCCAATTTTCAACCAGGAGAAGACCGGGCCTGCATATAAGTAGGAATAGAAACAACAGACAAGGAGAGAGCAAGACTTCAAAAGGAAGGAGACACGATGAAGTGAACAAAGTTAGCAATGTGATGTTTAGTGCACGTGCGAGTACCTTTCCTTAAGGAGATCGGTAAGTGGGCAACGAAAATAGGGGACGTTGTAGAAGCAAGAACACTAGGTGAAGATGATGATAGGTCAGGGCTTGAGTAGCAGGAGGTAGATCCTGTTCAAAAGGCACAACTGCACGTGATCTGGTACGCTCATAAACATTGATCAGAGCATCGGTGGAAGCATTTGGGGAAATAATTGGTATAACAGGAGTAGAGACCGCAGTAGGTAATGAATTGGCAAACACCCCTGTCGAAGCGACACAAGATCCGAATCATATGACTCAAGAGATGAAAAAAGGAGTAGACTAAAAAAGGTGACATCAGCGCGGACATAATCTCAACGAGACCCAAGACAATAACAATGGTACCCTTTCTAAGCAAGGAGAAAGCTTGTCATGACTAGCACCAACCACATGAAAAGGAAGAACGAATTGACATTAGGATATAAGAAGGAAAAGGAAGAACGACCATCTAGAACATATGACGGCATACGGTTAATAAGGTGGCAAGCAGTGAAGACATCATCACCCCAATAAGGTTTCGAGACAGTCATGTGAAACATAAGCGTACAGGTAACATCCAACAAATGATGGTGTTTTGCTCCACAACACAATTTTTAATGCAGGGGCATTTTCACACTGGGCTCGAGTGGGGTAGCTTGCGTAAATGGGGCATATTTGGGGTGGGATGGCCCGTGTGAAATGGGACCCACGAAGGAGGGTTCGACCTAAGGCTTGGATCTAGGTTATGAGATAAAGGAATTTAATCTCACGCTACCAACAGTCGTGGCTTTTGGGAGTATTGGTTAGATGTCCATCAATTTTATTTGGAGGTATGAGCACAAGAAGTTTGATGGATCATGTTGCGATTAGAACAAAAGGTTTGGATAGAGGCTTGCATGTTTTCAGGAGCATTATCAGGACAAATTATTTTAATATGCTTGCCAAACTGAATAAATATCTCATTATAAATTGTGGTAAAAGAACAAGGTAATTCAGAGTGACCTTTTAACAAAAATAGCCATGTCATTCTAGAATAATCATCCACAAACACAACAAAATAATAAAAACCAAATAAACTCTTTATTCTTGAAGGACCCCAAATATCCGCGTGGATTACATCAAAAGGACTAGACTTACGACTCTCAATACGACTTGGAAAAGAACTACGATGATGCTTGTCTAACTGACAAGCTTCACATTCTAAAATAAATACTGTACTCAACTTAGGTATGACACGACGAAAATTAAACAATGAAAGATGACCCAAACGATTGCACTTATTGTAGATGCAAGTGCACCAAGATCTAGTTAATATAAATTGTCATTCTCATGCCCCAATCTAGTCACCTTCTTCGTCTTAAGATCCTGAAAAACAAAGGAAGTAGGAGAGGGTTATTGAGCACTATAAAGATTTAGTGAGTTGACTAACATATAACAAATTAAATAGAAAGTGAAGAACAAGCAAAGTGAAGGACAAAGAAACAGATGGAGTAAGGTGAATATCACATTTCCCCTCAACTTTACAAGTGAACCCATAAGCTAAAACAATGAGATTTAATAGACCGCAAATTAGAAAAGATAGGGTATGCCAGATATATGAGCACTCGCCCCTGAATTGATGACCTAGGTGGAAGGAGGCTTGGCAGCCAAACATGTAGAATTACCAGTATTAGCCATAGTGGATGTAGGCTGTGAAGAACTGACAGTCAACGAATTCAACTTTTGAAGGAGTTGGCTAAGTTGAGCAGTATACTATGAAGGAACAACACCAGTGGGTCTATAGGTGGCTGAGAAGACTCATCGGACGCCTAATTGGCCTAAGCGGGCATCCCACACTTATGCCAACAATACTTCTCTGTTTGTCCAGAGTAGCCACAATACATACACTGCGTCTGACCACCCCGACCACCACTATAACCAACACGAGTACCACGACCACGAGAAGACTCAAATACCACTTGAAACCAGTGCTGAAGATTCTTTGGAAGTCACATTCCCAAGGGAGGCACGCTGAAGACGAGATATGACATTGGCTGTAGTTTTGAAGGACTCACTAGCCAAAATCTGCCCCTTATTGAATTGTACTCAGGATTCAAGTTGGACAAAAACAAGGCAACTTGAAATTCTTCTCGTTGTCGTTTCTGTTGCTCCAAATTAGTGGTCAAGGGCTGATACTGCTGAAGTTCCTCCCACATACCTCGGAGTCAACTATAATACTCATCGATGAATTTATCTCTCTGCTTCATAGTAGAATACTCAAACAAGTAAAAAATGCGGGAGACATTCCACTCTTGAGAGTACATTTCTCGGACTGCAGTCCAGATCTGCTTGGCAGTATCAAGATAGATGACGTTAGAAGAGACTGATGGCTCCGTTCCACAACCACGTCATAACCAATGAGTTCTCACTTTGCCAATCTTCATACTTATCATCTATCGGTGGTGGATCTTCAATGAGAAACTTCGATTTTTTTTCTTGGTACCCAAAAACTTTAACGGAGTGAGACCATGGAAGGTAGTTGGTGCCATTCAACTTCATAGATGTAATTTGAATAGCAATACCATCTCACGTAGGAGACTTGCCATCAGTAGAAACACCCAAAACACTCAAACTAGCCATCCGGAGGATGTAAAAAACTTTCACACGGGATGTCAGAAAAATCCCAAACGAGAAGCAAACAATCCTTAAAATCAATCTAAGGAGGGCAACAAGGGTAGGTAGACACACCTGCCTGTGGTTTTTGAAAAAATCAAAAACCCAACAAAGCTTCGAGAGAGGGATGTGGTGGAAAAAGACCAACTTTTGCTCGGAGGATCAGAAAATTTTCAAACCAGTTTCAAACAACCCCTAAAAACAAGTTAGGAGGGGCGGCAAGGGTAGGAGAACTCTTTGCCTTCAAATCTTGTAGAAACACAAAAACCCAAAAAATATCTCTCGAGGAGCAAAAAACTGAAACCTGTACTTTAGGGTTTCAAAATCATAGACGGAAGCTTCTCAACCTTCAGAAACACCAACAACAACACCAAACACACCCCAGATACACATCTAGTTGTAAACAACCTCAAACAAACAATCTCTAAAGTTTTTGTTTGTATCAAAAACCTTAGCTTTATTCCCAGTTGAAGAAGATGAAGGAGAAGAAGAAAGGATGGGAAAGAAGGAAGGACTATGGTTCTTAGGATTAAATATGCTTTGATACCAAGTTAGAAATAAAGCACTAGGGTTTGAGAGGAGAAAGAAAAGAGAAGAGAAGAGAGTCACAAACTAGAGTAGTACAGCCTCCTCGTTGTGATATATATACCATTCACTTAAAGTGGTGTGCGCCCACTTACATTAATATTTAATAGACCATATGGGCCCAACACTCTATATAAAGCCCATCTATATAATATAAACATAATTGAAATAAACTAAGAACTCTAACACAGAACATAGCAGCCATGGCCTCACCATAAGAAAAGGGAAGAGAAAAATTTGGAGAAGGGGAAATCTTGTATTATGTGGAGCACAATTTCCCATATATTTATATTAATGAGGTGGAAGACAATGAAATACCAGAAATACCCCTGGTACCCCAAGTTACAATGAAATAGTGAAAATAGCGACAACCAACAAATTGTATTGCTTCCAAACCATTAATCATCACAATGGTTCAAAATCTTGTTCCTCTTGGTCAAAACATATCGTTCCGGTAGTATTCTGAAAAAATACATTGAATGTATCATTCTCATGCCAAAAGTCAAGTACTAAAACTGGTTTATAAGCTTACTTTCATGGTATGTGTCTTTTGCAACATGTTTAGATGCTAAAAAAATAAACTTGTAGTCTACGTTAAGCATTAAAAATGTTTAAATCTTATTGTGACAATACTTTTTTTTTCCCGTTGTCTCGTTCTGTCAGCATAATGAGAAAACCAGACATGGTGGGAAGTTTCGTTCTTGATTTTTTCTATTTTTAGTTTAAGATGTTTATTTTGCAACAAAAAAGGAGAGCAAAAACATGCAGATGAACATCAGAGAAGTTGAGGTTTGAGAATATGTAGCCGACACGATGGTAGCAAGTTCTGCTTTAATGATTCTGATTGTGAAGATATTGGTGTTAAATGTGATGAAGATGACAGTCTTGATGTGGGTCCTAGTCTTACTCATGTGGCTAAGGATGATGTGATGATAATGGTGGCTCTAATCACTAGTATGACTACATAATCCTTGGACGTGGTGATTGAATTGAGCCTTGCAGGATATCAGTGTTGAGCAATGGGAGAATAATCAAGCCGATAGATTTTGTCAGTGGTGATGGGTGTTCCTAAGATGCATATGGAGCCATTTCTTGGGGTTATAGTTATTTTTCCCTTAAGGCTGTGGATAGTTTCCATTCTTTTATAGGTTTCTGGTGATTTGGCTTTGTACTTGTAGTCTGTAAGTGGTTATCGCTTACTGCTATAATGTATAGAGTTAGGAAAAAATCAACATCCGATTCTTACACCAGTCCTACATCTGGTGGTGGGGCCCACATAAAAATCATGTTGGACAATCCAATCGCATATTGAGTTGTCCATTCCGTGGAGACCATCATTACGAAAAATCAATCCGTTCTGGCATTCCTAACCTCATGAAAAGTTGACTTGAATTTGAAAAATCTGCACCATCCGATTAAACTGTTTAATTATTCAATGTTTAATGGCCGGTGTTCGGAAGAATATACATTTTAAACAGTTCATCTTTTGAGCTTCTATGAAAATAAAATTTAAAACTCGGGGAGTCATGTGAGTTGTATAGTCAAGAGAATGTGCTGCGAATTACCTTAGCTTTTATCTAATAACTAATTCCTTTATATGTCCATCTGTTTGCATAAATTCTGTGTACTAGGCTTTTAACCGCACAAGTTTCTAAAGAAGTATATCTTTTGCAATTTGTTTCGCTTCCCAAGAAAGTCTGTTAGGAGCTTGTTTTGTGTCATCCTGTCTCTTGTTCCTTGTGATAATCAGGGGTTTTCCCTGCAATATATGCAAGAATTCATAAACTGATTCGTGTAACTTCAAATTTATCGAACATTGCTTTATTCAAAAGCTGATATGCAACATAATCATGATGTTTTATGCATATCCCAAGAATCGCTACATCCATTGTCCACCTACGGAATTGCTTAGTGCTAAAATTTCACTTTCTTGTTGCAGGTCACATTTGTTTTCACAAACCAAGTAGATGGGAAGCTTATTCCTGTTGAATCAAATAGTTTAAAGCCTCAGAGGGTGGAAGGACATAAAGACCACTCTGATACAAGGGAAACCCAGAACCAGGGATCCTTGTTATTTTCGCAACGTCGTCCACGACTAACTTTTTCCATCTCTTCCAATAGAGATTCTACCAGGAGCATATCACCTGCCTCACACAAGCCTTTGCAAGGGGGATCTATGAAATTAACAAGAACGCCACTAAAAAGTATAATGCATGTACCAACAAAGCCTAGGACTTCTCGTGGTAATCAATTACCCCTCAAAAGATTGTCTACTGATTCCGAAGAGCATGATGATGATTTTATGTAAATATTTGAGCTGTTTAAAATGCTTTCATATTCTTTTCCGGTTCCCCTCCTTGGTCAGAAAATGGGATCTACTTACCCATTTGATGTGGAGCTAGTTTTCCTGTGGATTAGGTTTCCCTAAACAAAGCTTTGATCTGAGAACAAATGGATACTCAGAAAACACATACAATTACCAGCTCATCTAGTCTGCATACGTTTGCATGAACCAACACATTTTTCAAGGAGCATTCTACGGTGGATACAATGTTTGCATACTTTTTAAGTCTGCAAACGCATGAAGACTAGATTAGTCCTACAAATACAAGCTTCTGATCATGAAATGGTGGACAAGGGGAAATTTTGCCTCATAATGTTTGACCCAAAGGGTGTCAGGCAAATCAAGGGTTGTCCATTAATACATGGGGAAGTCTGCCACAGCACTTTCTGGAATATTCTCCTGTGAATTATTGCGGGCCTTCCTCCCATGTATTGATTAGACGGCTATTGATTTGCGCCAGGCCCTTGGATCAAGCATTGCGTGGAACAGGATTTTTCCGTCAAACAACTGTCGGGCCTGTTGGCTATATTCACAGCCAAGGTGGTACTAGTTCAATTAGAAGTCCATGGATTATTTTTAGGATCTTTTGCTTTGCCAATGAGAAATGCTTTTGTCAGGAATTGTGCACTCAAATAAGCCATTCTTGTCGCTTGGCTGTACAGGTGACACACAAGCAGGTGGCTCTGAACCCACCAACGATAGACCCTAAGGAAATGGGTGGCCATGACCATGTAAACTCTTTTCCTGGACCGATACATTTTTTTGCTGAACGTTCAAAAGAATGTACATAAGGTGGCTAGGTTATACAACTGAGCAATATTTTGCCGAAGAAATCTACTGTAAATGAGATCCATTGGATAACAAGTCCTGTCACGTGGTTCATGTATGAACATGGATAGGCTGAAAAATAAAGAATTCAAGAACAAAAATTAGCACACAATTTGAAGCAAATGGCTACCACGTGTGAATTTGGTATCCTGTTCCTGTAACATGAAATTCAACATGATTTAAGGGGCTTTTTCGTAGCTCCAAGAGGGGTTTTTAGAGCGCTCATAAATGCCACTTAAGTGTCAAGGATTTCGAAGGATGGATCGTTGGCTTTAGGAACGATTCGGTAGCCCCTGCAGATGATATTTGGCCTGTACAACCTCCTTTTCTTCTATTTCCTTTGTATGTACTCCTAGATCAGCCAATGTAGTGGCTCATACTATTGCCTAAGGCAAAATATTTTTTGATGCCGTTTCTATGGATTAATGACCTCCCATCATGGCTTCCTTTAGTTGTGGATGCCGATGGGAATCATGATCCATTTAGTTTGTAGATAGTAGTTGGTTTTTATTTATATCAATGCTTGATTTCAAAAAAAAAAGAAAAAAAAGGTGTCGATGATTTTCATTTCAAACATTTATGACCGCGGAAACAAATGTCGTGTCACACTAATGTTACAAATCTTCCAATATGACTATCATTATAGGGTCGGGCTCAAGGGACCCCCATTTCTGACCCCCATCTTGGCGTACCCACATAGAAGATGAATCACTGGCTGATTTTTGGTGGGGATGATAACCTCACCATATACATCACCCCAACAAAAAATCAGCCCATTCTGAAATTTCTAACCCCATCAAATGTGGTTTTAAAGTTACACGGTAAAAATCGACGGTCCATAATGCTTCAGCTTCTAAACCAGTCTATGAATATCAGAATGATTTGAAATTTTGTGAGGATGATCTCCTCACCATAGAGATCATCCTCACCAAAATCAGCCATTGATTCATCTTCTATGTGGGTACGCCAAGATGGGGGTAAAAAATGGGGGTCCCTTGAGCCCGACCCATCATTATATTCTCTTATCATATTTTCTAGTAGGCAGTGACGCGTGGCAGAGTAGCAAAGTTTAGACCACAAGGGTAGTTTTGAAAATACTGACAAAATAGGGACAATTTTGAAAATTTAGTAACTGAAGGGACACTTCTCTGGAAGATTAGTTTGGAGGGGCAAATCTGAAAGTTATGACAACTCAAGAGAGCTAAAAAAAAAAAAAAATTCGAAGTTAAAAGTCCAAGCTACCTATTTGCTTTAATGAAACCATTAAATGCCATGGGTACTTCTGTGATACATTGGACATTAGACTAGGTGGGACCCTAGTTAGTAAATTCTTGTTTTATTCTCGTTTAATTAAACGCAGTTTTCTCATTTTTTACGAAACATTTAATACAGCTGTATAAAAATAAAAATAAAAATAAAAATCACGAATTTTAATATTAAACGAATAAAACGCGTATTATTCACATTTAATACACGAATTTTGCATATTTTTTTAAAAACAAAACGTATTAAACTGACGTATAAAATGAAAAAATCGATAAAATTCAGGGTTTTAAGGCTAAACGAATATACCACACTTCAACAATGACCGGATTTTTATACCCTGAATCTTTGCCGTATGGCCGAATTGATAACTATGGGTGGGACCCAATTGGTGAACCCACTTCTCTGCATGTGTGCCATGTGTATAAGTACACAATTTATAAATCTTAACTGAGAAACGTTTTGTAACAATTTGGGTCCTTTAGAAAAACAAAAGTGCAACAATGTAGCTCTATACCATTCAAGAGACCATCCTACATGCTTGTCCATGGCATGTATCATCCTTCACATCTTTAGTGTATGTTGCCTACACATACATAGGGAGACACAGGGAGAGATGGTTCATCATTGATCGAATAAAACATAGATTACATACAAGGTGATCTCCATAATCATCAAATGAAGGAGAGAGAGATTACTTAAAAGATCAGATCAGAGGCAAAATTTTGCAATATTCAAAGAACCCCATTTAAGAAAAAAGTGTTCTCCTGATCTAACATTGGAAAACGAGTCACTAAACCCAATTTATATAAGATTAAACAGGTTCATAGTTTAGTCAAGAAACCCCAAGTTTTGCCAACTAGATAGGAGACCAAAACAGGGACAGCACCCTTACACCAAGCTTTCCCCACTATCCCAAGAGCTTCAATTTCTTTGACTAACTCCTCAAAGCTTTTCCACTATTAGAGATAACATGAGAATCTGCCACGTGTCACATACCCATTTGGCCACTCACTCAAATTCCACTAGAAAAGGGTAAACCATGTGAGTGACAACTGTGTAATTTGGTGGATGTACACCACTCAGCCAAATCCTTTATTCTTCTTCTCATTAGTCAATCCTAGGTCCTAATCTAGCCAAAGTTTTTTTTTTTTTCAAACAAAGAACTAACTGACCATCCCTAGACTACTTGTTAATAAGGTTTAATGACCTCAATATCTGATAATCTTCCCTTAATTAGTTGACCAAAATGTCCTACAATCTAAGGGTTCAAATTTTTCGTATAAACTCTTAATAGGGTACGACATCTCTAGCCGTTGATCTTTTGACTGTATTTGTCGCATCCTATTCGAGCAAGCGGGATACGAGATAAATAACTAAATAATTAAACCATAGACATTTTATATAATCGATGATACATAACGTAGAATTGCAAAGTGATTATTGAACATTGATCATCCCAAGAAATTACTGAACATTTATTTAATCTCAAGAATAATGCATTATGCAAAAAAAAAAAAAAAAAAAAAAAAAAAAGAAAAAATCCGAGGGTCCCAAGAGATTGATCATATTTAATTTCCTCGAAGGATTCGAAATCTCGCTAGATATTTGAAAACCATGCTTAACAACCCATCATCAGGAGCAATTACCTTTCACTTTAATTTATATTATTATTATAGTTATATATAATAATTAATGATCCTTGGCTTTCTAATCCCTCTTTTTTTTTTTTTTTTTTGAGACAGTACATGAAGTATACCATATGGACAGTCAAAATCAAGCATACCCCTACGCCCTCCATACTGTTCAGATCACCAACTGATTCGTCGATCTGCACCACCCAATTTGTGGGGCCACCATGAGGATCACAAGTTCATAATTTGTGTGGTCAGGTGTGTCTAGTGGGTTTGATTTTTGGTGGGCTATGCTCCATCTGTTTGAATGGGACATGGTTTTGTTATAATGGGTTCTCAGCTCTTTGTACATCAGCATGTGTACCTGCCTGTGCGCGCGTGTCGTGTGTTCATCCACTGGGACCATCCAATCAATAAAGCTAAGAGTCTGTTTGAATTACTGAAACATCTTCAGAGGTTTTTTTGAGAAATTTTTTTTATTTAGACACAAAAAAATGGCGATCCAAACGTCACAAAATTGCGCGCGAGCTATGGCCTACCCCCAAGAGGTTTTTATTAATTCGACGATCTGGATGAATGATGATAACCCATCAATGGACCACAAGCCATGCCACATTTCCTTCAAAATTATTATAAGGACTTATAATTACCAACTTATTGCTTTTCTACAAAAAAAAAAAAAAAAAAAAAATCAGTTTGTTCAGAAAACATTAAAGACGTTGGGTGGCATTTTAATTTTGAAAATTAATTATTAAAAAAGAACAGTGGCATTTATGCAATTTATGACGTATATAAAAGGACCCTGACCATCTGTATAGGAAGGGAAGAAAGCTTCACGTGGCCACGTGCTCCCATCCAGAGATCAAAGAAGGCAATAAAGGGAAGTGACCGAACAATCTGATGAGAGAGAGAGAGAGAGAGAGAGAGAGAGAGTTGAGAGTGAGTCATGAGTCATGACTCGTAGTTGTATTATTTATGTATGGAAGGAAACCCTAATCACGTGGTCCCATCGATCAGTCGGCATCGCCAGCTCATTCACTGCTAAAAACATATAAGTCAAAGGGCGGTCAACGAAGACAATGCATGCATGCACCCCCCTTCCTTCTGTTCTGCTTCTGCCACCTCCTCTCCTCTCTTCTCTGATTCTCTCTCCCCCCACCCACCAGGTCCCACCACCACCTTAACAATTTAATAAAACCAACACCATGCTTTAATAATAATATTACTCCCGTTGCTTTCCATGCCAGCACTAGAAACTGTCATCCACCCCCGGCCCCCTCAGACTGCTCTCTAGCCCTAACACCCATTTCAGTTCCTCCATCATCCATCCATTAATAATGCTTCCCCCCCATAAATGATAACCATCCATTCATGGGACATATGTTCATACATACATGCATAGATCATCCGGGTCATGATCCTAATTATTTACCAACATTGTGCTCATGTGCACTTCATCACTATATCGCACTGTTGCACAATTCACGATCGGACGGTGATTGGTGGATTCAGTGTTCCAATTCTCATAAGATTTGATGGAATTGACAAGACTCAAATCAGATAGGGGTCTTGCCTAAAACCCAAATTTACTCGCAACCGTACACATTGAACTATATGGATTATTCGCCCTTTTTTTCTCTAAAACTGATTAAAACACATTCTAATTTTTTCAATAAAACTTTCCAATAATACTCAAATTCGACACCCATGATACGTTCTTCGAGATCAATGATCTCTCTTTTATACGAGTGATTTCCAATCTTGGTTGAAAATCAGCGTGATTGGTGATTTTTAGCCATTGCATCTTTGTACCCACCTCAAAATAATGATACAATCCCATTGTTGAAAATCAACCCATGAAAAAGACTAAAATCTGACGGATATAAAGCACTAATCATGCTAATGTTTGGTCTGTATGTTCACCTAGGAATGGGCCTAATATCAATTGGATCCATGGTCTCTAAGAGTCTTCCCGTTCATTTGACCGTATTTCAAATATTTCAAAACAGATTATATTCCTACTATTTCTATCCAGAATTTTTTCTGTACACCGAATTGCTAACTAGGGTCCACAATTCCGCAAGCCAATCTTTATCTACTATTCTTTCAAGTTTTAATTGTTGGGTACACATTAAAAAAAATTAAAGTCATATGATCCACACCTTAAATTTCTTTTTTATTTGATTAGCTACATCCACATATCTTGATCGAGTGTCACAGATGACAGGCCAACATTGAAAGCTACTAACATAACATGACAAACATACACATACATACATACATACATACAAACATACATACATAGATACATAAACAGAAACCAGCTTGACTCCTTTACATATAAATACAAACATATACTTGTGGGTTATGACAGTGCAAGAGAGGGTAGAGAGAAGTTGTGTGCCATGGCATGCCTAGACATGTTCAATACCGAGCACCAAGGCCTGTGCGCTCCTATGAGCCCAAGGATCTCCTTCTCCAACGATTTCGTCGACACCCAACAAATGATAAAGCACGAACGCAGCTCTAGAGAAGCACCTGTGTCTTCTGACTTCGAATTCTCTGTGACCAACTATTCAATGATGAGTGCAGATGAGCTTTTCTTCAAGGGGAGGTTGTTGCCTCTCAAGGAAAATTGCACCAACCAGTTGCAGAAGATGACGCTGAGAGATGAACTACTTATCGACGACGATGAACATGTGTCGATGAGGCCACCAAAAAGTCCGATCAAGTGGAAGGAACTTCTGGGTCTGAAGAGGACCCACATTGTATCCAAGAAAGCAGATAAGAGTGATGGGTATATGGAGAGAGTAGAGGAAGGAAATGGATCAATGTTGGTTCATGAGGAGATGAATGTTAGCAATAAGATCTCACAGGTGAGAACCGAGATGGAAGAATAATAGTTGAAAAAGTTTTTTTTTTTAAGTTTATTGTAGTTGATTTGATTTGGTTTCTTGTTGCAGGAACTGTTATTTACTGATGAAGGTTCAAGTTGCAGAGATCTGGAGATTGAGATGTGAAGCCGCGCCATTGTTGATGAAGGGAGTTGTAGAGAGATATTGGCATTTTTTGTGGCTAATTTTAGAAGGGGGGTTTAGAAGTTTGGATATGGACTTATGGAGGGGGGGTGTTGTGAGTTGGTTTTAACTTTGATCGATTTACCTTTTTTTTTTTTTTTTTACTTTTGTTTGGCTGTTATTATGTACAAAATGTTTGCAGTTGAAGAACTTGTGTGTGATGTTGTGCATTGAGATACTTGCTTTAGGAGTAACCCCATTAAAGATTCATGGGAAACAAAAGCTTTGTTCTCTCACTTGGGAGATTAAACTCGATATCTTCTTGGCCTGATGGAAGGAAAGTGTGGTCGCAGACTCGCAGTATAATCAAGACCACATGTTCAGGTGGCGATCCACATATTTTAAAAGACGACATTCCAAAAGTGTGAGGACCCCACCTCAAGATTTGGTCTTATTATTGAGACCTCATCTTTATTGCAGTCGTCCCAATATTGCGACGACAGCAGCCAAATTTCTCTCTGATAGAACGCTGTAAGCTCCACTTCACCGATAATTTTCAGCAGTTTTCAAGAAAAACAGTATTTTGTGTAAAAGCTTTGTGGGTATTTTTGGAAAATAGGCATTTTGTTCCAAAAGTGGGACAGGTGGCGTTGTCCGGCGCACTTAGAAGATCAAGTTTGATCTCTAAGTGATGAGATAGCAAAGTTTTTTCCGATTCATATGATGCCTCCATTATGGATGGTCAAAGAAAAGGCAGAAAAAAGGGCCTTTATTGGAATCAAGAAGTTGACAACCAGCTCTCATGCAGATCAACATTTATTAATGGTGGGTTTCTTTCAATTTGTGTGCTTCGGCGACATGGAGGAGAAAGATGATCACATTGTCGTTCCTCACTCATCAGCTTTGCAAATGTGGATCCCTTAGTAATTAAGACACGTTAATCATTAGCTATAGATCGCAATCGAGGAGATCTGCTTGATATGATCATAGACATGTAGAGATGGTTGCATAAAATGAGTCAACATGGGCAATCAAAATTAAATTTGGCATTCACTAACGTGACTAGCTATGGAAACTGGTTCGAAGGGAGCTTTCATGAAGATGCTCTGATCTGATTTTGTTATGGGTGGCCAACGTGATCATGGCTGGTTTGTAGGTCACAGAGGGCCCCAGTACTTCAAAAGGGCATACCAACATAGATTTGGATTGAGATCAGGCCCATACCTCAATTGGATGGGCTAGTAGTACTTGTGAGTGGTAAAAAAAGAGGTGTTCTCCTTTCTACTCCACCCAAATTGCCACGTGGCAACTCTTTTGAGCCGATGACCGTTTGTCCCACCCCCATAACGCTTCAACTTGGGCGGGCTCAACCTGACTTTGGACTTGAATTGGGTTGGATTCTACAGTACTCGGGCTTTGGCCTAGTTTTTAGAACACCGATAGGAATATTGGAGATGGGCTCGGGTTAAGGCCTCGGGCAGCCTGACCCAACCTAAGCCCGAGCAATAAATATAAATTACCCTTGTACCATGACTATGCTTTGTATCCTAGGCTATGAGCTTTTGATTTAGGTATTTGTCTTCATACATGCATGTCATCAAAGAAGTTATTACATAAAACTTTCTTATCCATTTTATCAAAAAAAAAGTTCTAATAAAACAAAATGGCCAACCCAACCAACCTGACCGAACCCGTTTGGATTGGGCTCGAGCTGAGAATCTCATACCTTACCTCAGTTTGGGCTCGCCATCAGGTTTAGTGACTTGAAGGTCGGTTGGGCTCGGGTTGACCCCCAACCAACCCAAGTTGATATATATATTCGAGCATTTATTCCCATCATGGGCTTAATGAACATGGTGATGAGTTGGATCCAAGCCCATGATGAGCTCAAATCCATTAATGGCTAATCATATCGCCAAGGGGTGGACATACCACACATAAATTAAAGAGTGTGCCACATGGTTTTTTTGGGAGTGAGTAGTCGCAAACTCTTAGTTTATCTTCCTCCATGTAATTGGTTTCTGTTAGGGCGTGTTTGATTGCATGGAAAATTTTTCCAAGAAAATACATCTGGGAAATGCCGTAAATAGCCGATTAATTGCAACTGAGAGCACGTATTTCAAGCATGTGAGAAAATAAAGAATATTTTCAGGTGGAAATGAATTCTCACCTATCTAGATGGAAAATGAATTTCGGGTTCAGTAGGGAAAATTATATATCCCGATTTAAATAGCTTGGTAGGGAAAATTATACAGATTTAAAATGGCTATCTAACAATGGACAGTTGTGTTTACTCAAGGAAAATGCAATTTTCCCACTTGTTAATCAAACACACCCTTAATTAAAAAGTAGTAGTGGCCAGCTAATACTTGGTAGTCAAATGGATGAAGGGAGTAAGAAAGTATACAGAAAAACATGAATATGTTAAGACCCAAACCAACACACCAAAAGCACCTAGGTGATGGAGGTACGGAAAGCGTAAGTCTTAACCTTTAGGATTCTAACATTCCACCACGCTTCCAAGGCCAACGCCCACAATGGCCCACTCTAAGGTGGCTTTCACTATGGTACCCCTATTTTCTCATTTTTGTGAGCGAGCCCTCGGCATTTTTTTCATACCCCTATTTTCTCTCTGTTTATTTTTAGCAAGTCCCTAGGTAGCCCTTTCTTTAGGTCACCCCTCCTCCCGTGACTTGAACCCGTGACATAGGGTTGGCTCCGATACCAAATGTTAAGACCCGAACCAATACACCAAAAGCACCTAAGTGATAGAGGTGCAGAAAGATTAACTCTTAACCTTTAGGATCCTAACAGAATAATAGGACCCATGATATTACTTGGCACTTGGTCAAATGGATGAAGGGATCGTAAGAAAGTATATAGAAAAACTTGAATAATAGGACGCCCAGACCACCAGAATTGATCACCAAAGCTTAGAGAATAGAGAACTAAGAAGTAATTGTGAAGCCCTAATCCCGAGTACCTGAACCCGACCCAAAAACCAGTGAGTCGACTTGAATCCCGAGACAAAATATGATAAAATAATTTAAGTAACCTTTATTAGATCATTCATCAATAAAACATACAGAGAATGGAGTCACTTTAAAATCGATAAAGAGATAAAACTACTCAATATTCAAGACAATAATAAAATAGGATAAAAATCACTATTTATGATTTTCTAAGTTCTCTATATATCATAAGAAATGACTTTTGTAAAGACACTTTGGCTGAAGTGATTATTTCTTCCCATTTTTTATTTAAAATTTCACAATTTAGCAATAATGGTCAATCGAATGGCCAAAAATCAAAAATTTCCAAAAAATAATTTTTATATTGTTATAAAGTCTTAAAAGTATATAAAAACAACTTTTGTGAAAGCACTTTGATCAAAAACATCATGTACTATTTTTAGAAGTCTATTTTTACACCTTCAACTCCGTCTTAACGAGTTTCATAAAAATTAGTCAGAAACTAAAATTTTTAACTTGTAAGAATTTTAAAAATATAATGTAATAGCTAAATTGGAAAAACTATATACCAATATTTATCTACTCAAAAGAAAACTAATTTTCATCAAATAAAAATAATAGGGTTCGATTTTGAATTTTAAAGATAAATTGAAAATGGGTTTTGAAAATCTGCAATTTTTGTACCTTTAACAATTTTGATGTCCACTCAGTAAAATAGATCTATAGGTCAACTCTGACTGAAATCATTTAACTAGTGACCTACCATCCATTGATTGAAAGCTAACTTAAAAATCCACAACTTTATAATTTTAACCAAGATCAAATTCAGTCTTCAAACAGGTGTGAAATTGACCTCAAATCAGAATACATAGAATCTGAACAAATATTTTGAGATTTCTATCAAATCACACCCATTCAACAAAAATTAGTAAAATACTATTATGAGATTGGGTTCCAACCTCTTTGAAATCATTAAAAAAAAGTTAAGAATTGAGTGAGATATGCTCAAAACACTACAAGAGTATGTCGACAGATGTAGAAAAATTGACAACTTCAATTAATTAACTAGAGAATGGAATAATCAAACATTTAGGGTTCCAAAACTGACTCAAAATCCAAAAATAAAAGTTTATACATCTCCCACAAATAAAAAGAAAAATAAATTATGCATCTTCTTCAAATCCCTCGGTACCTCCTCTGCAATCCCAAATTCCGCTTCTTGTTCGTACTCATCTAAAATGTTGTTGGTTTGCACCGTGAACTTAAAAGGCCCAATAAAAATAAATACAATACACCAATATACTAAAATACGTCTTTCATTCAATATACAATCATGTTATAAGCATGTAAGATAATTTAAACAATTTCAGTAATGTAGATAAACAGTTAGAATAATGTACAACCCTACTAAGGGTCTCCTTCTCCTTCCTACCGAGGGAGTAGCTCAACCAACAAGTAGTTCGACCAACGAGCTCTTTTGCATGGGTCTAGTACGGAAGTCATTTTATTTATATTTTTCACAATTTTTATAAAGCACACAGGTACCCAATACATTGCAGGAGTAGCGGATATTTATCGGTTACGGTTCTGGGCCCACTTGTTTAGGAACTAGAAACTAAAGAAACCGGAACGTACCTGACCAAAATTGGTTCCGATTCTGGGTACAATGATACCCAAACCGGAACCGAGCCACTGACTCCTACTAGTGTGTACGCTATGAATCTCTTAACCAAGGTTTAAAAGGGGCCGTTATAATGGACTGAGGGCGTTACCATTTTTTCCATTATAACGGCCGTTAGAACAAATTGTAACGGTCAAGGGCAATAGCGGAAAATAATGGAAATAACAGAAAAAACGGGAAAAATGGCGCTAAAATTTCAAAAATCAAAATTTTAATTTCAAATTTGCAATAACAAAATAACGGAATATATCAGAAAAATAACGGAAATAACAGGCTTTTTCACAATTTTTCTCAAAAAATAACGGCCGTTATTTTCTGAGCATTAAAATAGTACATAATGTAGCGGGGAGGTCCAAATCCGTTTTAACGGTCGTTTTTTAAACCATGCTCCTAACCTAAAAGTGAGATATTTTTTGGTTTGGGATAAAATAAGATATTTTTATTGGTAGTTCATTTCATCCATAAAAACCAAATCCTCGTGCATTTCTGGCTTTCACTTGGTTCCAGCAATGGCGACGCTCCTCTTCTCTCCTCTACCTTCAACAGCATTTCTCCACAAAAACCCTAATTCTTCATTCTCTCTGCTCTGCAACTTCTCCCCAACTTCCGTATCCATCTCCAACAACCCCAGCTCACGTAGGTCCAACTTCTTTGTTTCCTCTGCCGCCGTTGGATTCCCCATCGCCACCGAAACGAACGGCCATGATGCTTCCAGAAGAAACAGCTCTCTGGATATTGCCAAGCTTGGCATCTCTGAAGAGATTGTTTCCGCTCTCTCTCGACGGGGAATTACCGAACTCTTCCCCATTCAGGTTCTCTATTCAATTTTTCTTTCCTTTCTTTTTTCTTTCGTATTTCGTTGAATTTATGAACTTTAACTGATCCAAACTATTGGAACTGTAGTTAATTATAGTTATTCGGACTATCATAATCTCTCGTTTAGCTTAGAAATGAAGTACTTTGCTCCAAAGTTCTAATTGCCGCTTGTGTGAAACTCTAGTTTGAACTAAGCTCTCGAAAAGAAAAAAATAAATCACTGTTTTGTGGGTCTTGCTTTTAATCACTAGAAAGTGTTCTTTGATGCCGTCGATGGTCAAGCGAATCAGAATTTTGATGGTTGGTTAGTTCTGGATCTCAAAGATCTAGCTTTTTGTTTGCGGAAATACCTAAAGTGGTTTTGATCAGAAAATGGGCGTAAGAGGGGACGACTGAACCATTAGCTTTTTGTTATGTTCTTGTAGAAAAATTTGCATCAGTTTGAAAAATCATGCTGGAAGTGGTAGAAATGATGGAAAATTACTACCCAATACATGTTCTCCGATCATCAATGTTGACGTTAAATAAATTGTTAGAAGTTACTCTATGGTCTATGCTTCTCTTAGATTTTGTTAATGTTTGTTTTCCATTTTCATGTTAGTGCATAAATGTTCAAGGTGACACTTTGGATTTATTTTACAGAGTTAATTACAGAAAAATCAATGGCATGTGGACATTTACGAATTGTTCTAAGGGTCCGGCTTGCTTGTGTCATACTTGACTTGGAAAGTCTTGTATTTGGGTGGACTGAGTCGGCACCTAATATTAGTTTCTATTTCTAAGGTGAATTTCAGATGAAGGATTCGTGTATTACCAGTTAAAGGGAGGTCAAAACGTATTTATTTAGACCTCCATCTGCATAGAGACAAGTAGTTTGACGACCACCTGACTGTCATGGCCTATGTTAATTATAGGATTCTTTGTTACATAAACCCCAAAAACGTTTACTAATCAATGAAGGTGACCCTTCTAAATTTATCACGTGGGCATCAAGGACTTTGGAGGGAGTGTATCCTCTGTAGTCAAGGTGTGCGCCTCAAGCTCAAGGTGTGTGCCTCAGGCGCAAGGCACACCTCAAGTGCCTTAGAAAGTTCAAGGCGAGGCACGTTTAGTAAGGCGCGCGCCTCACACCAAGCTCCAGGCGCATCAGGCGCGCGTCTCACTAAAATACATGTTTTTTTTGTAAAAATGTTGTACTTTGGCCTATTATATTAAGCATCGATACGATAGGAGAGATACAATTAAACCAATCTCATTGGAAGACAATGATGAAAGCAATGAATGGCTACTTGGGGAGATGGAAACAGAAGGTGGAGAAGCAGAAGATGAACTGGTGTTTGAGGACGATGGCTTGACATGGAGTGTTGTTGCAAGAGTTGGTGAATCAACATCAAATATTAGATCACAATCAAGGTCAAGAGTAAGGGCAAGGGATTCAATAAGGGAGTCGGAAGAGAAAGAAGCCAATTCGGAGGAGACAGAAGAAGAAGAATATATTGAGGAGGCTAACATATCCGATGATGATGGGGATGAATCTAATGATTATATTTTAAATGATGACGATGTTAAGTAGAATTAATGTTTGGCTATTTGAGATTTTGAATATTTGCTATATTTTATATTTTATAGCCTAATGATTACTTGTTTTGTATTTAGATCATGACAATATTAACTAGAATTGCTTTTGGGTTACTTGAGATTTTCGACATTTGCTATTTTTTTTATGTTTTATGGCCTAATGATGACCTATTTTGTTATTTTATGATGTTATTTTTCTTAATGTTTTTAATATTTCTTATATTCAATATAATTTTTAATATTGCGTGCGCCTCACTTCAATCAGGCGCATGCCTCACCTTGCGCCTTGCGTCTCAGGCGCCAGAGGTCCTAGCGCCTTAAGTGCGCCTTGCGCTTTTAACTACCTTGCCATTCAAGTGTAAATTCCTACTATTTGACAACCTTAGATCAATCCAAGACCTGTCCCATCTCAAGGAGATCAAAACAAGTTAAATAATGAAAATTTGTGGTTGATTCCCATCCGAGGAAACCAATCCAAGGTTCCTTCCATGCAAGCAAGGCAAACTCCATCATTTCGAGGTCAATTATCTTCCACGGAAGTCAATTTAAGGTCACTTGCATCAACCTGCGGTACCTTTGTCGTAAATGAATTCAATCTGTGGAGTGCCTTCCACGAATGACCTGAACCCCAGAGATCTCATCCATTGTATTGCTTTAATCTGAACCAAGGCACCATCCAAGCCCAGACCTTGTTCAAGCGAGTACATATATGATAACGCTAATCTGAGCTAAGTCTTGTCTATGACCTTCCATATGAGACCCACTTATTCAAGCTAGGGGAATCCAAGCTGAGTTTACCCGAGGACCATCTTTCGAGTTGAAATCATACTAGCTCCTTCTCCAAGATCTTATTCCTGGAAATTAGCAAAAATCGGGTTTTCTGCACATATCACGTTTGTTTGGTGTGCTCTTTATATTTTATCAGATCTATTGTTGTCTTTTTGTGGATCAGATCTGGTAACCTCCAGGTATGGTCTGCATCTTGGTGTATATAGGCAAGTTTTGTATGTGGACTCACTTTCTCTCTTCTTAATTATAAAAGAAAAGAAAAGAAAGTTCACTGCCCCTCTATACGGGAATTCAGTTTATCAAATGAGGTAGCTTAGGTGCACTTGTGTAACCTAGGTTATTAACTATGAATGGAAATGCGTAATAATAAATAATTTAATACCTTGCACCTTTTTATTTTCATTGATGCAAGCCAGTGCTTGAAGCTTAGTTTAATATACTTTTGGGAAGTAATGTGTAGTGGTTGTAGATTCATTTTGACATCTCATATAGTATTTGTTCAAGATTCTACCTCTGTTTTCAGAGAGCAGTGTTGGATCCAGCAATGGAAGGTCGTGATATGATTGGAAGAGCCATTACTGGATCTGGAAAAACTCTTGCCTTTGGTATCCCCATATTGGATAAAATTATTCGACATCGCAGCCCACGCAGGTTCATTCTTGCCCTCCACCCTTTTTCTTTATAGCTGTATAGCTGTATAGTTGCATTTGCCATTCATTGTTCAATCTTTTCATACTTTGTTCCCTGCATGTCCATCACATTTTGGAAAGCTATTGGAGTTACTTTGTCGAAACCTGCCCAGCAGAACCAATAGAAAAAATGGTTGCTTTCATTTATGTGTCCTGCACTCCAACATTTAGTTTCTAACTAAAACATTTGCCTCTTTACTTTCACCTTTTCAATTATGGGGTGGGTGAAACGAGTTGGGTGTGGCTTATTATTCCAACCTTTAAGCTTAGTTCTTATGCAACCTTTTGCATCTAAATGGGCAAAAAACATTATGCAAAAGAGAAAGATAAATGGTAGTTGCTGAAATACCTATTATCGTACTTTAATTGCTTCTCTTCACAAACATGTTTCTTATACTATCTTTTCCAATCATGAGATGGGGTTGGCTTATGTTTTTCACTTGTTCACAATGTATCTGTTATGCTTTGTATGTTGTAGGCAAAAGCGAGTTCCCTCTGCTCTCATTTTGGCTCCTACTCGGGAGCTTGCCCGGCAAGTGCAGAAAGAGTTTAAAGAATCTGCACCGAATTTGAGTAGTGCCTGTCTCTATGGTGGGATACCAATCATGAACCAAGTGCGTGTGCTTGGCTTTGGTATAGACATTGCTGTTGGCACACCTGGCAGAATTATTGACCTGGTTGAAAGGGGTGCCTTAAATCTGTCTGAAGTCAAGTTTGTTGTGCTGGATGAAGCTGATCAGATGTTGGCTATTGGTTTCCAAGAGGATGTTGAATGTATTCTAAGTTATTTACCTGCAAAGAAGCAGTGCATGTTATTTTCAGCAACAATGCCTCCATGGGTGAATGATCTTTCAAGGAAGTATCTCAGGGATCCTTTGGTTATTGACCTTGTAAGTTTGCTTCTCACCATTAATACATGTTTATCATATATCAGTTTATATGTGCATTTCCTTTTGTGCTGTCCTATGAAGCTTTGCCTGAGTTTTGGAAATAATGCATTAGTTTGATAAAATGTGCATTTTCTATACAGTAATTCTTGTGTTTAAATATGCATGATTTACAGTTTTTTTTAATGCAGGTGGGTGGTTCAGATCAAAAGTTGGCTGACGGTATCTCTCTCTATTCAGTTTTGTCGACCAGTTCTGGAAAGGAAAATATTCTCCCTACTTTAATCTCTGTAAGTTAGTGGCTTCCATTGCAAGGATTTTTACTTTGTGGGTTGGGGTATGACACAATGTTTTGATATTAAGAGGGAAGGCTTGGGTTTTGAAGTTATTCCTAATGTCCTTATCATCCATGCCCATGGTCTGTGTTATATATTAATGTGTTTTATATCGTCTGAAATATTGGACCATCAGATGCATGATGGCCAGCTCAGAGTTTTCATTTCTTCAAAATAAAGGATAATAGAATAGAAACTTAATCTATGTTACTGGTCAGGAAAAAGTCTGTATATGGTGAACAATATGATGAGTCGAAGCTCTTCATCAATTAAGCATTCATTTAATTCTTTTATGATAGCTCCCTGTAGTGCTTTAGGCTTCAAAATTACTCATCAGCGTTCCTTTCAATCTGAACTCCATTAACATCCCTGTCAGTGTTGTATCTAGTTTACTAATGCAACCAGTAATGTAGTTTTATTCCTTTGACTTCACCCTGATTTTTTTGTTGTATTGATTCGTGTTTATAAAATCAAATTTTGTATGTTCAGACATATGGGCAAGGAGGTAAAAGCATAATTTTTACCAAAACAAAGAGAGATGCTGAAGAACTTTCAAGATCCATGGGAGGTATTCTTGCAAGCAGAGCATTACATGGAAACATGCAGCAGTTCCAGAGGGACAAAACTCTTGCGGCTTTTCGAGAGGGACAGTTTAGTGTGCTGGTTGCTACAGATGTTGCTGCACGTGGACTTGATATTCCTAATGTTGACCTGGTAATGCAATTTATGACTCAAATTATCCCATTGTTTTCTTTGAAATATTTTGTTGATCTCCAGCCTTTTCTGGTACTTGGTTGAGCTTATTCTTTCAACATAACTATATGCAGGTCATCCACTTTGAAATACCAAATACTTCTGAAATCTTTGTTCATAGATCTGGCCGGACGGGACGTGCTGGAAAGACGGGCACTGCAGTTCTTATCTATACAAAGAGTCAGCAACGTGCTGTCACCTTTATTGAGCGGGACCTTGGCTGCAAGTTTGAAAAGGTAGGTGCTATCTTTCTGATTTCTGTCAGCTTGGCTGATTCTTAACATTCTGCATTATGGATTTATTGAAGGCTATGTATGAAGTATAGTTACCCATTGGGCTTATCACTGATGGGAATATTTGGAGGGAAATACCCTCCATGTGAAGTAAGATGAGCACCAATATGGAGAAGACCTGTTTTTCCTTTGTTACTAAACTCTGATCCTATATAGAAAACTATGTTACCTTCTAGGTAAGTTAATTTAAATAGTTGCATGCAGTTCACGATGATTTGCACTTGTTTCAGTATGCTGCTATATTTTTTTAGGTGGGCAGTGCAAGGAAAATATCGACCTGGGACATTAATTTTATACAAGTTTCCTGGGGGCCAAAAATCTATCATTAGCCATAATTTTCTGTAAAATGTCTCAGAGTTAACAAAATGTTCTAACACTAAGTTTTTATTATCAGCTGCCAAGAATCATGGATGGTATTGGATACCAAACAGGAAACATGGACGTGGAGGAGAGCAAATATGGGAGGTATGGTGAACCAAGTGTGAGCCGCCTTGGGTATCCTGATCATTTTGAACGTCAGTTTGGAAGTTATAAAGCATCACAAGGACATGGCAATGCTACTGAAACTAGAAATCGGCGTTCTAAAGGATTCAGACAGTTGGAAGGACACTTTGGAGGTAATGAAAGTTCCAGAAAGAATAACTTCTCAAGGAATCCAGGGCCGAGGAATATTCAATTTGCAAAATCCAGAGGTAGGCAGTTTCATCATTATGATGACTCTGAGAGGGACCATATCGCGGAGAAGAATGCATATGATAGGAAGGAAGATGGTTTCAAGCAGATACTCGATATGCTCAAGGAGCAGTCATGATTGTTACGTAAGTCAAAACTCTCTGATGGCTTTAATCACTTGTGGGCCATGTCTGATGAGTTTATATTTTATTTTCCTGTATACACCGGATCAGCTTCTGTGGAGTTCTACATACACATATTAGACTTCCACTATGTGGATTGCTGTATACGCTGTCTGTTGAAATGCGGATTGCTGCTGTGCATGCATTTCTGCACACATGGGTATCCCCATGCATTGGTTTTCTTGATTTTGATATTACTAGGTTTATCAGTCTTTTCTACAGCTTGGACCCGAACCAAAAAAGCTATAGCTTCAATTTCTTCTCAAAATAGCCTCTTCTTTACATCACAAATGTACTCTATATTTATGGACTACTTTAGTATCCTACTTTAGTAAGAAGGTATCCTAAAACTAGCATACCTTATTTTTTTTTTGATAAGCAAGATTCATTAAAACGGGAAAAAACCCACAAGGAACTACAAAGAAGGGCCTCTAAAGAAAAGCAAAACAAAAACAAAACACTTCAACTGGGAGGCGAGCCACCTAGAAGCTCATTCCACCTAAACACAAAAGAATCCTTTGAACTCTGAAGAGATGGAGGACCAAAGGTACAAGTAAGCTTTGAAAACTCTAGGAATATCTTCTTTCTTCCCCTCGAAGATGCGGGCATTCCTCAATTTCCATATGGCCCACAAGACGGCAAATGGAAGGATGCACCAAGGGAATCTGCCTCTCCCTCTAAAGACCTCCACCGGGAAATCTTGGACAAGGATCCTAACCTTCTCTTGCACCTCAAAGGCAATCCCGAAGAGAGAAAGTAGAGCTTGCTAAATGGCAGACAAGGAGCAGTGAATCATCATATGGTCAACCGTCTCTGCACTAAACTTGCACAGAGAACACCTGTTAGGTAACAACATACCCCTACTATTCAAGTGATCCGCCATCAGAATCTTGTCCTAAAATTACTTCTTCTTACCAAACACTATTTCCTAAAATTCACTTGCTAATTTTAATCCTACTAGAACAGGAGATACCCTACTACAATCCAACTTCTTTCTAAACTTATATCTATTATAATAAGGAGTAAAATCTAGACTAAAAATAAAGAACAAATAAAGAAAATCCTAATCTAAATCTTGTGGGATCCACTACTGAGTGCACGGGCCTTGATCATGTGTAGCTTGAGACTATTATCGTAGGATGCTCCTGCATCAAACCGCCCCTGGTTGAAAAGAATTTGACCTTGAATTCAGATTGAGATATTGCAGTTGACTTTTCCATTGGAAGAGATACTTTGTAGATTTTCAGTTCATTCTTGGTACATGGCTTTACTTCCGCCTCATGCTGCTAGATTCCCAGTTTCTTTTGTTTGGGGTTCTAAAGTGCCTTCCAAAATTTCTTTTTCCTTCTGGCTAGCTTCTTTGGGCAAGATTTTGACGGTAGATCACCTGATAGCTAGAAAGGTCATTATTATTGATTATTGCTCGATGTGCAAACATAGTGGGGAATCGGTCAATTATCTCTTCCTTCATTGTGAGCTAGCTAGAGCTATGTGGACATCTTTTCTAGCGGAGTTGAGGATTGCCTGGATTCTTTCGGTTTCGCTGATGCACCTTATACCCAGTTGGATTACTTCAGCTTTCTCCTCTAGAGGTCGCATTTTATGGCGCTTGCTTCCTTTTGCTATATGTTGGGGTTTATGGAAGGAGTGTAATCTCAGGATCTTTGAAGGGAAGGAAGAAAAGGTGGCGAATATCATTATCAACGTCAAGGGCATATTGTTTTTGTGGTCGAAAGTGTTTCGCGAGTGCCGAGGTTTGATGTTTGAGGATTGTCTTCCGGTGGGATCTTTTCTGTCATAGGATATTGCATAGCCTGGCTCGCCTTTTGTTTTTGGTTTTCCGCTTTGAGATGGTCATCTCGACCTCTCAAGCTCTCTTGTATCCCTTGGTTTCCCATGCAATAATATTATTCTTATAAAAAAAAAGTATTTATTCTTTTTAATTGTCTTTTCCTCAACATCATCCAAGTAGAAGTTGAAACCTTTGCTTTGAACCAACTGTTGTTCAAACAAATCACACGATCAATCATACCTTAAAATCGTAGTGAGGTATATTGAAGAGTCGTCAACATAATCTGATGTCCACAATTTTAATGGCGGGTTTTCTGATTGTAATGCAATGATCTCGTTACTTTTGAGTATTGTTAGCATATCATGTGTCTCTTGCTGAAGATCTTCATCACGCGTTGAGGCTTGGATAGGCTCAGCTTCTCTAGACTTGTCTTTTGCAGCTGGGTCAATAATTGAAGTAGGATCATCCTGCTCTTCATCTTCATTCTTAGCTAGCTTTTCAGTAGGAGTAGTTGATGGAAAAAGTCCTTTCAAACCAATCTCACATCTATCCTCCCAGAAAGTATAGTCACATCAGCTCTGACTGCAAGATTTTATATTGCAGTTAGGACTTCTTGAATCTTATCTTCTACAGACAACTCAATTTTTGAGTTTTTCGAATTCCTCCATTTTCTTTTCTACAAAGATTTGCGCTTTGATACTGCACAGGGAGGGTTTATTAACATTCCCTGTACAACAAGGTGTAATCAGGAGGAAATAAAAAGAAAAATAGACCAAACAAACCCAAGTCAACTCAAACCCTTCATAGGAACAAACTGAAAATGTGGGCCCTTAACTTCACTGCAAGGAAATTGAGCTTCACACCCAACCAAAAATCTACAGCTTCAATTTTTCTCTCAAAATAACCTCTTTTTTACATCAGAATTGTACTCTATATTTGTAGCTCTAGTACCATACTTTAGTAAGAAGAAGGTTTCCTAAAACTAGCCTACCTCTAATTACTTCTTTTTACCAAATAATAAGTTTCATAAGCTTTCACTTGCTAATTTTAATCCCACTAAAATAGAAAATATCCTACTACAATCCAACTTCTTTCTAAACTTATCTCTATCTTAATAACTTAATAAGAAGTAAAATCCAAACTAAAGGAGAAATAAATAAAGCAAGTCGTAATCTCATTCCTGTGGGTCCACTACTGAGTACATGGGCCTTGATCACATGTAGCTTGGGACTATCATAGTAAAATGCTCTTGCATCACATATCTTACTAACAATTAGTGTTGATAAGATCAACAATATTACTTGTATCAACATAAATTGATCACTCATACTGTCTCCTAATGGTTGCGGTGAATTGATATTATCACGATAATAAAAATTCATGATTACTTAGTTTGTTTATTTATTTAACTTTTGAATCTGAAACAATAGTTTGTGAAGAAAAATAATAAAAATTCAGCTCTTCTAGTTAAGGGCCCACATTTTCTTTTGGTAATGCATTGTAATGCCAATGACTTGTTTCCTATTGGCATCAGTTACATAGATGCAAATCAATCGTGTAAGCATCTTCTGATTTTAGTTGAACTTGTATATGATGCAGCTTTGTTTGACATGACATGCAAAACTGTGACAGGAAACAAGAATGAAGATAAGAAATCAAGTTCTGTTATTCCGCCCATAGTTGTTGAGGGATGTTGAACATAAGGACACCGCACAAGGTATTGTAATTTACATGGGTCTCAGGGGGTATCTCGGTACTGGTATTATTGTTTATCCAGATTGAAGTAAATTGTAGTAACAATAATCAGGGATGTGATCCATTTATCGTCATAAACTGATTACCTTATATTTTATTCTAATTTGTGTTGATGAATTGCAATTATTACAATAAAATTAGCTTGTGCAGAACATTTCACGCTAAATTGGCCTTTCCTTATATGTAATCTGTTTCCAATCTAGAAACATTAAGTTGATAAGTACTTAGATCATTTTGGTGGAAACAACATAAGTAGTATTGGAGCAATCTAGTAAAATATTAAGAGAAAACATTTAAAGACTTCAAAGGTAAGATTTTCATAAAAAAAATTATTCCCTAATTTTCAATAGAACTACAATTACCTTTAATATGATTTAATAACTTAGTAGTGTATATTAGAACCAGAGTCAGGCTTCCTTCACTGACCCATGCATTGAAAGGTATTTTCCACATTGCAGTCATTCTAATTTGGTCTTATAACCACTGTTTGTGTGTGTGTGTGCATGTACGTGTGCAGCATGCCTGCCTGTTTGATGAAATGTTGGGAAACCTGTCTGTGAGTGTGTCTTTCTGAATAAAAATCTGTCTAGAAGTGATATTAAAGACTGGACCCTCGCCTATCACGCACCTGGAGATCCAAAGAAGATATAATGATAGAACTAATGTCACCTAGACTGGTACAATGCATACCATGTGTACGGTGAGCATATCACTGGAATTATAGATACGTCCACACATCCTAGCATAAAACAAAAGCGAAAAGTGTGAAGTAGATATTAAGAAGTTCAAATAGTTTATTCTCACAAAAAGTGAAAAATCGTTACCATCTATGCCTTATACCAATTATGACTGCTTCTGAAAAAATGAAACAAATAATAATAAAATAATACGAAAAGAAGAAGATTTTTAGAAGTACCTAGGCCCTGCTGCCTAATTTTAGATAAAACTATTAGTGTTTCATCTTAAACTGTCTCCAAAAACCATCGGGAAGAATCACAAGGAAGGGACTTTGTTAAACCAGATCCACAACAATGGGAAAATCAGTATTCAAGAGATACCTTAGTTGTCTTCTATATAGTGATTTAAATTGCTCTTTTCCTTTTCCTTTTACCCTATAAATAGTAATATATTGACCGAGTACAAAATCAATAAATGAAAGCAATAAACAGTCTAAAGCTCAACAAGACGCAATCAGGGATTGGTACATAATGAACTGAACTTCTCAAACTAGGGAAACAAACGAGATAATCAACATCTTCAGAATAGTAACCCTGATGTGCTAGAAAATGTTTTTGTTTCCTCTTCTCCTTTGATGGGATGTTGAGAAAAGGTTGCTTAAGCACTTTGTGAAATTTTCATGGAACTGAGACTTTTTATTGCTAAATGCAGCATCGCAAGTGATGGAACTCACCTAGTGACAGAATGTGCTCCGGCAATCTCTGTGGCAATCTAATTATCAGCCTTAGATCGAGTCAGCTCAGTAGCGGAGCAACTATGGTTTCGGAACGAGAACAAGAATCCTGCAGCATTTTCACAGTTGGTCGGTGAAAATTTATGGGTATGGACGCCAAAATCCATCCACAAATAGGTTTTTTGATTTTATTGTTATAAACTTAGTTTGATAAGCATTTTATGATTTTATTTGATATTCTGTATGAGGACAAGTTTGTAACACAAGTTTACACCGATGTTTTTGATTATCTTGTATTAAACATTTTGGCAATGGAGCAAATTTTATCTATCCTTTAGTAACAACCTCACAAGCAAACAGTTGGACTTAATTTGAGTTCACTTTAAACCATGGGAACCAAGTCACAGATACAGCATGTTGTCAACCATACCATTAGGAACATTAATGGAAGAAGGCAAAATTGGAATACCACAAATTATAATTCTGTTAAAAGCTGAGCTTTAACCTTTTCTTACATTCTCAAGTTGTTTCACCCCACAAGTAAGTCACATCATCTATCTGAAAATGACCCAGTTAGTGGGTGAGACTATGCTACCAAGATATGAGATATCGGGCGGTGTATCCATATCTGACATATTACTGGTATTAGTAATTGAGGACATTGTGGCCATCCTGAACCCAACTTTGAAGCCTACCTCTTCTACATTCCAGCCTATTTTCATTCAGAACTTAAAGAACTCTTCCTTATCTGCTTTCCTGATAATATGGTGTGATATGGTAGATGTTTAATCTAAAACATTTAATATTACATGCTTTCCCATCTTCTGCTTGGCAACTTATATTTGGTTTCTACTAATCTTGTATAGGTTACAAAGCATTGCTTCTATAACGTCGCATTCAGCTACATTCATATCCAAATTTTGCATATTATTAATTGATGTCCAATTTTTTTTTTTTTTTTTAGGATTATTCTTGGTCTACCTTTCTATTAACAGTAAATATCTAACTCTTTAAATATGGTCCTGCTACTATTAACAGAGCCCAAGAAATTATGAGCACTAAAAGTTATCTATATAAGGTGAGTTTAATACACTTTTGGTGGTCATTTATAAGAAATGTGAGGATATAGACTTCGGAAACTTGTAAACAAAAATAAATTATAGACAATGTGATGATATTTTGGTTCTCGATTGGCATATTATTTTTGTAAGCGTTCGAAAATAACATTTTATTTGTCCATAGAATGAGTGTAGCAAAGATGAGGATGTTGAGATGGATGAGTGGAAAGATTAGAAAGGGTATAACCAGAAATGAATACCTGGACGGAATCTAGTAGTCACAAAATGTGATAAAATTAAAAGATCGTCAATTGAGATGGTTTGAGCATGTACAATGAAAAGCACTACTGATAAGCACCTTAGTGGTGTGTACGAGAAAATAAGACTCTTTATTGGAAGATATGGATTTACGTTGAATGGTGGAAGATGAATCGGCGCATGAGACTCTAGTACCTACCCAAGCCCCCCCAAAACTTTATTGACTGTTGGTTAGCGTTGTTGACTCACACGGAAACGTAGAACGCCTGCATCTCGTTAACTAATCACCGACTCCTTATTGAAAAGACCAAAATGTCCTTTTATGGGGAATTTTAAGAGGTATAACCAGTGAAGGGGGACAAATCTAGTCTGCAACTGTTTACAGACTTACAAGTATGCAAACATTGTCACTACTGTTGGATGTCCCTTGAAAAAATGTGTTATTTCAATGTTTTCAAGGATCATTCAATGGTGGATGCAATGTTTGTATACTTTTAAGTCTGCAAACAGTTGCAGACTAGATTTATAGAGTGAAGGGAGGGGGGGTAATTTGGTATTTTAGTAACTGAGCGATTGGGTGGTGGGGCAAACTATGATGTTGACAAAAAGTCAAGGAGGAAACTACTCATTTCATGGAGTACATGGGGGTCTCACTAAATGGTCCCATTTTCCAGGGAGGGGTCAGGGTAGTACTAAAATGCCCTAAAAAGAAAAGATTCTCCTTGAGCCCACCAGCCATCCCTCCCTCCGCGTGTGGGGCTTCCTCGGTAGTTGGAGCAGAAAGCATGTAGTTGTAAATTCCAATGCATGGGATAAAAATCATATATTTGCAAAGGCCCAATCAACCAAGTAGTTCAACTCACACACGTTCCCACAATCCAAACTTCTTCATATTGGTGGTGACATTGTCGTGCCTTTCTCGTTTTTAGGTCTTTAAAGTGGGTGTTCAAAAAGAAAGAAAACACTTTTGTATGGGGAGGAGTTTTTGATTTAGTGGGGTGATAAATAATAATATATTTATGATGAAGATGGTCCTCAGAATTCCGTGTCTTTTTTTTTTTTTTTTTTGGGGGGGGGGTGCCCACTGATCCATGTATGGTTGACTCTCACTTTTACTAAAAATCAGCATGATTGGTGATTCCAAACCATTGTATTTGAGCACTTTTTCAACATGGGTTTCATGAACAGGCCTATAGGTTGGTTCCAAGACCATGATAAAAAATTCCTTAATTCCAACGGTTAGAAATCACCAATCATGCTGACTTTTTCTGTGTAGGTCAGCCAAGGTGTGGACCAACAAGTCATGAGGTCAGAAGACCTTAAAGAGTATGCCACGTGGAACTTCGATGGACTTCTGTATCAAAATTTTGATACATAGTTCAGTATCATAGATTTTTCCAACTCGGAAATTTTTTGGATGCAGTCGATGCAGAGGTCTCTCGTGGCCGTACATAGATCAATTTTTTTGGGCCCACTAACCGCATGGATGTTTAGCCCACCCCTTGGTGGATATATGTACCAAAAATCAGCTTGATTGATAATTTCTAGCAGTTGGATTAAGTACCCAAAAAATATACATAAAAAAAAATGCTTGAATCCGGATAGAAACGATCCTAAAAAATTGTTAAAATCTATGGCTAGAAAAAACCGATCAAACTGATTTTTGGTATGTATAACCTTCAAGGGGTGGGCTAAACATCCATGGGGTTAGTTGGCTAAAAAATTGTAACGCCCCGGCCCCGTACTAGTAAGATATTGTCCGCTTTGGGGTCATCCCCCTCACAGTTTTATTCTTGGTATGTGCCCTTGCACGCCCAAAACGACTCTAACTAGTTAAGGTCCAGTGGTCACTTATAGCCCATATCATGGACATCTACCTAGCTGATGTGGGACTAAACTCATGTACCCACCTGCCATTATACCCAGTAACCCCAGTGTGGCGCACCGGCTAGGCCATGACAAAAATTGAGCAATTTAAGGCCAGGAGAGCCCCTCTGCATCAACTGCATCCAAAGTTCTCAGCATCTAAATTTTTTTTCCCTATCTCACCCTATCCATCATCATCATCTTGTAACTCATGATTCAGTGTTGTTGAGATGTCAAAGAAAACAAAAGTACCTCTTGCATTATTATAATTAGTGGTTATTGGTGGAGGAAGTCGTACTTGGTACTTGCCTCTATAAATTCCATAACCTTCAAATCATGAGGCCTACAACCCATGGAATCCCAAGAATATTATCACTTTTAACACCTCCTTGCAGGTTTACAACCACCAAGAGTTTCAGTCCCTTTCAATGACCTTTCCACTCTTTTTTTAGCCAATCTTTCTCTCTTGTTCTAACATGATTTTTGGACTGTCAATTATTTCTTTTCCATCACTAAGGTAAAGTCTAGTCAAATTTAGTCTGGTACTTTACCAATTCAAAAATCTAGTTAGGAGATTTTCTAATTTTCAGTTGTTGCTCTCTCTCTCGTGATCTTAAGTAGAAATTTTCCACTCTCTCTCTACCTCTGTGATTACCCATGTCTCATTTTGTTGCCCTGTGACATTAAATTTTTTTTTTCAAGCAAGATACCAACTTAAGAAGACAGAATGATGAATCAAAATCAGCAATTGTTACATCTCTAGCTAGGTTCTTGAGTCATTATGTCCATGGTGGGCCTCTGATTCAGATAATGTGGTTAATAAGAATATGAAGCTAGGGACCAGAAAGCGATGCGTCGAGCCCATATAGCTCAATTATACAGTGTTCTTTGTTTAGGTCACAGATAATAGCCCATAAACAAGAGGCAAACCTGGTAGTCAAGGGGCTAGCCCTGTCCAATCTTGATTAAATTTTGACTGGATCGGACGGCTGTCAATTGAAACGACCCCAAACTGATCTTATGTTACGTGGGTAATCTAAGGATTGAACAATTGAACCATGGTCTCCACGCATCGTTTACTCCTAACTGCTAATACCTAGACAATGGCGTACTGCTGTAATTCGTGACGGCCTCGAGGCTGTGATTAGCTCCAATTGTTGAGCCTTTACTTATTATTATGCTAAAGATTAGACCCGCATTAAGAGGACATTGCTGCATCAATATTTGAAAAATTATAGTTTACTACACCACCACAAGGTTTTCTATATAAATTGAGGATGAAGAGAGAAGAATTTTTTGGAATATCCTCCTGTGGGTTCAAATTTTCAAATGGTATTGTCTCACCATGTAAGATCAGAGATCATACAAATGGTCTCATTGAATATTATAATCCCCCAAACCCCATATCCATCTTCCATACTCATTTCATACATCATAATATACTTTATACATTGAAAAGAACAGAAACAAGAAATGAACAAAAAAAAAAAAGGAAGAAAATTTAAACAAAAAAGGAATTGTCTTCCAATTCTAATCTTTGCATTTGATTTTCTCTTCCTTGATTGCAATGGAGTTCTTGCAGTGTGCAATAGCAGATTGGATCGCACTCTGTAGCTCTTCCATGGTGCTATCACTAGTCGAAGAAGGAAGAGTAGTCGCGGTCGCAAGAAGAACGCCACTGTTCGTCGGGGACGTCCACATAGATGCTGGAGCAGAGAATTCTCCTCTTCTTCCTCTCCACTCTGGCTTCCCTTTCATATTTAAATTCCCCGAAAACGAATAAGGCTGCCTGCGTAATTGTTGATTCTCACACCTCTCTCCTTTGAAGAACAAGAAAGGTCTAACCATTCTCATATACCTCTTTAAAATATGACTCACGTCAAATCTCACCTTCCTCCTCCTCCTCTTTTTCTTCTTCTCCTCTTTCTCTCCTTCTCCAACTTCACACCCCTTTCGCCATCTCGCAAGCCCGAACAAAGAGAAAGACTTGGCCTTGCTTCTTCCCTTTGTCCCACTAGTATTACTATGATTGCTGTTGTTGCTACTGCTTGTACTGTTGTTGTTGTTGTTGTTGGGTTTTTGATCTTCTAATAAATCTCTGATAGGAAGACTGAAACTGTCCAAGGAATTGGTGGAAGAGCGAGGAGATATGGGAAGGTGAGAGAGGAGATGGAGAGGAAGGAGATGTCCATGGAAGAAAATGTCGTCGGCCGGAGACAAGTCAATTGCAAATGAAGGTGGGGACTTGGTTTTGTCAGGCACTGCTGAGGAAGGGTGAAGAGAGATTGTAAAGGAGAATTCGTGAGAAGGAGAGGAAGAAGCTGAAGGTGGAGAAGAATTGATGGTGGGTGTTTGTGGTTTTGTTGATTGGCCTTCTTTTCCTTGTTTTGATCTTTCTTCTCCCCTTTCCTTCTCTCCCTTCCTTTGGTGCTGTTGGGTATTCATAGCTCAAAGAAGAGGGTGACTAACAATAAGTTTTGTGAATTTGGACTCCTCCCCCTCTCCTTCTCCTGTTTTTTTGTTTATGGGTGTCAGCAAACCTTTTGGGGAGAGATAAGGAGATTAGAAAGCAGTGAAGGGTGTGGACTAGAGAGAGAGAGAGAAAGAGAGAAACCTTGTTGAGACTTGAGAAAGTGAAATTCTATGAGTCAAGTTTTGAGCTTGGATTGTCTTGCATAACATGCAACATGTCTTTTATCTTTTTGTTTGCTTTTTATTAGAGGTTAGAGGTTGAGGACATAAGGGGTTGTACTCTGAATTTCTGATTATGAGAAGAAAAAAAAATAGTTGTAGGAAGGTAGTGGGTGTGTGGGTCCTAGTCAAAAAACTTTCACAATTTTGGGAGGAAACAAAATAATTCACTAAATCCAAGCAATTTCTATAAAGATAGAGAGGAAAAGCAAACAAATATTTTAAGTAAAGTATGTATCTTTGAATGAATTGGCCAAGGACAAGGAGAAGTCATCCTCAGTAAACACACACACACACACATTTTACAAGAGGAATCTTTAAAATTACAAGTATGTCCTCACAGTTTCTATGTTCTCTATCTGCACAGAAGCTTGGTGGGGAGTGTGTACCAGTCATAGAAAGAGCACAAAAAGGATAAGGTTTCAAGGTAATATGGAGGTAGACATAACACACACACTTACACACACATATCTGCATATTAAGCTTCACTAATTTTTTAAATAATTATTAAAACAGACAATAATATATAATAAATGATTTGTAAGTGGAATGATTCATTGTATCATCCATACATGGTGGGCCCACCATGATCTGATGGTACCTAGTCTTGATTTTGTGGTGAACATATGTCTTTTTTTCAATTAAGTGGGTGTTCCGTGGATTATCGGCGACAGACAATCGAGAGAGGGGATTCACTTTTTTGCGAAACTATTTGGGCTGTGTGTGTGTGAGAAAGAGAGAGAGAGAAGGGGGTGGACTTGATCAGTAGTAGTACTCATAGTTAGCAATTTGGCATACGGCAAAGATTCGGAATGGGAAAAAGTTCGAGTTTAATTCGGTCGTTTAGCCTTAAAAAGTCTGAATTTTACTGATATTTTCATTATTTATGGCCATTTAATACGATTTTCTTAAAAAAAAAAAAGCAAAATTCGTGTATTAAACACGAATAATACACGGATTTACTAACTTGGTGAAAATGGGGCCCAGTATATGATAACCAGTATCGGTCGCGATGGACGATGCTGTGTGGTGCATGTGAATGAAGCATTGTACGCAGAGATGCAGTAGATAGTCGCTGTTAGGTGAGATGGAAGTCCCACATGCACGTGTAGGTTGTGGTCCAGCAGCAATGGCCATGGAAGAGTTTTTTGTTTGTTTATTAAGGTCAACATCTCAATCATGGAAGCATTATTTGGTGGACAGACTCCTCTTCACCACTTAATGTCACTAACCATTCAAAAATCATATTCTATGTCCAAACTCCAAAGATCAAAAAGAGAGAAAGCGAAGAGTAAGTAAGAAGCAAGCATGGCACAAAACAAGACTTCACACTCATGATTTTGTGGGAAAACTCCTCTTCACCCCTTTTCCCTCTAACCACTCAAATTCTTATTCTATCTCCAAAGAATCATAGAAAGGAAAAACCAACAAACAAATATGGTGAAGAGCAAGACAAACACCTCTCTCTCTCAGCCTAGACTTAAGAATTTGGCTAAAACATGACCATTTTGAGGCTCCATATGTCATTTTTAAGGTCTTATCAGCAAGTTTTGGACGAGTTCTTGAATGGCTGACATCCGAATGCAAAGATATGGTGGCTCCCCGGATTCCTTGAAACAACTTGCTAATATGGACCCATGTCAGTCAGGACTCACTCACTCATGAACATGGTTGCCATGTGTATCACATGTATCCTCCACTTATGAAGTTTCCTCTTTTTCTTTTAAGGGGAAAGGTTGCCTGGGCTGTCATTGCAGACCATGGTTCGAAGTATCGGGCGATCCGGATCAGGATTGATAGGCAATGATCCATTTGATCTTGGGTTAAGTCTCACCCGGGCTTCCGAAATGGAGTTCGATTGGTGGATAACATGGGGTTTCTTGCCATTTGGGGGTACTTATGTGATAAGAATTGACTGATAGTCAACCATCTGGATTGGCCATGTGGAGGGCGAAGGTGTTCAATGATAGCAAGTAACAAATTCTGTGTCGGTACGACATGTATTTCTATTACTATGAAATTCATTAATGAAGTAGCTAATGGTGGGGTTACCGTTATCCTTTTGTAGTGACGGATTTTGTCTCGTATGTGTTCCTAAGAAAAGGAATTTGTCAAAACAGAGGCCTTAGCTTAGTAACCGAAACCCTAATCCCACGGTGAATCTCACTTCCAATATATCGAACCCCATTAGCTATTGGAGAACGACAGATCGAGCTTTTGTGACATCTAGCTTGACTTCTCGAGCCTGACTCAAGAATCATCCATTTTAACTCCGGTACAAAGGCGTCAGGAGAATGCAAGTGGCAAATGCTAGATATAGATTGACTAGATGAATCCTTTTTTGTCTTTTTGTTGTCTTTTTTTAACAAGTGGAACATAAAATATGTCTTGGAATGACATCTTTTTTGTGAATTTATAAGTTTAAATTAATTAATTTTTTTGTGAACTTCAGTTGAAACTTTCAAAGATGAAATTGACATACTATTTGAGTTGCAATCGTTGACGAAGGTTTTACACCAGATACGTTTTGAACCCCAGGGCCGTCTCTACCTTAAGGTCGTTAAGGCGGTCGCCTAAGGCCCCTTGGTGAGAGAAGGCCCCCAGGGACATCAATAAGTGAACCAAACATCCAAAAGGTCAGTGGACCTAAAGCATACTCCACCTGGCATTTTGGGAGGGGGACATCAAACTCGGACTAGTCACCTCTTGGTGGACCTACACGCCAAAAGTTAGCCTGATTGGTGATTTCTAACCATTCAATCTGAATGCTAAAAAAAATGCTCAAATCCAAAGGCTAGAGATCAATCAGGCTGATTTTTGGTGTGCAAGGCCATCAGGGGTAGCCAATCAATCAGTCTGAGTGTTGAATTTTAGTGTCTTACCGCGGATTCAAGGGTTATTTGGGGTACTGGGATCCAACTGCTAAGGAAATCACCACTCAGGCTAACTTAGATTATGATATCATGGAGGAGACCCAAGCTAACGGCTGAGATTCCTGCCCTAGATAAATCCTAGGGCAATATGGTATCATATTTTTCCCTTTTGAAGAGTAAAGCTCACACTGAAACTCCTAATAACCTAACTGTTGGTCATAACAACCTTTATTAGAATAAAAAGAAGCTGCAAGCATTATAATTGAGGCTTTAAAATAAAGTGATTACTGTGATATACAAGCATATAAATTATAAAAGCCCCTCGAATCGTATCATATTTACAAGGCTTGCCTGCGTGGGATCAAACTAATAAGCATTTAATCTTTACATTTTTGTACACTTATGCCAATATACAAGGAATCTGTTCAATTAACTGTACACCTGCATCAAATAAACAAACTCAAAAAATCAGAATCCAACGAAATCACCGTGAAATAATAGAATACAAATGGTCAAAATCAGTGGCTCGGTTGGCAACCAACAAATATCATTTGCCAGAGGCCACTGTAACTGTGGAAAAAACGAGCAATGTCGTGTCATTTTCTCAACTATTCAATTTTAAGCATAAAACCTGAGCTAAAATAAGCTGGGAGTAGTTGAACTTACATGGTACATGATGTGGACACAAAAATCACAAGGAATGTCTTCAATAATTTGGATATGGTTCCAATCCTTGGCATCACATACTGATGCTCTAAGAATTGTAGTAAAACAGAGAAGATAACCAGTAAAAAATGTGTGTATTAGATTAGATTGAAAGTATTTAAACAGATGTACGCAGGTAGATAGTGATATAATTAAAGTAGCAGCCGCACCGTTAACTGTGTTCCCGAGGTTGAGTGGGACCCAAATATTTCTCCATGGATTCTTTCTTATGATCAGGATCCAGGCTGCAGATGAAAATAACATTTTTCATTTGTTTGTTTGTACTGACAAGTCAAGGATTGACCAAGTACTGTCACAATAAGAGGACTGACCTATTTCTGATTCCAAGAAGAGCACAATGTACAGCACGCATAGTAGCAGAGGCAGGAGCTATGGTGGCTGCAGGAGCTGCACAAACAGCACTTGCCAAAGCGGATCCTGCACTGGCACCACGCTGATACGTCTTTAAGGGAGTCCCAACCAGAGCAGAAGCTGTTTTGCTCAGGCTGTCACCGAGACTCTCGTAAGCCTGTCAACCAGAATGAGAAGGAACGTTACAAGTCTTGTTTAGAATGAGCCGACCACAAAAAATTTTGCCCGTCATTAGCCAGTCTCTAGTCCAATAATCTCTCCATTTTGCAAAAAGGAAGTATCAAAGAAGCAACAGTGAAAGCTTTCGTTTATGCTACCTATTGGGAGAGAAAAATCTTTGCTCTAGAAGTGTGTTAACTGTCGACATCACTTGGTCTTGACTCCCGAGACTCTTTTTTTTTCTGATATCTAATAATTGTATTAAAAAAAAAAATTAAAAGAGTTTCAGGCAATCGAGAACCAAATGTGGGCCAGCTGTAGCCCTCAAAATGAAGTCATATCTTGACACTGGTGCAAAAAAGATAAGGGTGTCTCTAAATCACCACATGATGTGACATCCTATAAAATCAAGACAAGTGATTACAGAAAAGCATGGTCTGGAAAATCAGGATCTGAACGAAAATCTATTGGCAAATTTAACTATAAGACCCTGTATGGTGACCACAAAAGTTTTCTAGAAAACGGTTAGTATGTCAAAACTTGTGTACTATTTAACTTTTATGGACATTTATGGGCAAGAATCGTCTCTAGTAAACTTTACTAAGATAACCATACAGGGCCTAAGAGATTTTCAGAAAGCCATCTGAATAGCCTGAAACTGCTCCACAACAAAACCAACTCACTCAGCTAATTTACACACCGATGACCGATTCAAAGTTTAGAGCACTGCAAAACATGCATGATGCAGTATCAACAAGATACGATGGTTTCATCACCTTGGCCATATTTTCAACTACAAGTTATGTGCATTCATCCCCATAGCTATATTTTCAACCACAAGTTATGTGCTCATGTTGACTCGGCCAGAATACATAAAGAAAAGGAGGAAAACGGGAAAGTGAAACAAGACCCCAGGAGCAAGTTCAATGAAAATTCACACCATCCTTGTTGGGTGTTGGCATTAAACAAGGTAACCATACTATTCAAGAGAAAGCACCACACACTGAGAGTTTGGGCCTGCCACACAACCATGTGAAAGGAAGTTGAGAAAGAAAACAACCTTCAAAATTTACATGCATGGAATAACAAAGGAACAAAAAAGAAGGCATTAAAGTCTTTCAAGAATTTAAGACGAATGTCATATTATGGAAATCAATAACCATTTCATACAGCAGCACAGGCAACTGAATGTCGGTTGGTGGAATCACGTGCTTGACACATGAATATTAATCTATGCTTTTCTAAACACATGTTTCAACATGATGCCTACCAAGTCCTACTTCATTACAAGAATAGTATCTTTATGAGAGAGAATTAGATCTACTTGAACGTTAATGCACTTAAATTAAATGTTATGGGATCACTCGTGGAGGTAGGGATGGATAGTCGAGCAGAGATCCATATTTGAAGCACTACAAAACTCTAAAATAAATATAACAAGTTTTCTCGTTTGATAAGTAACTAAATTGTATTAAATAAGAAAAAATAAACATAACAAGTTAAAGCACATAGGAAATGAATACCTGTTGGATTCCTTGTTGGGCATCTTTAGGCTGATTTGATCTTACATTTGTCTTTGTTTTGCTTCTCACTGACAAGGGTACAGATGGTTGAATGCCTGTAAGAATATATTCTGCTTGGAGTAGGATGTCATGAGCTCCAGATGCCAAATGTACCCCTAGTCCAACTGCTTCAAGTGAAATACTTCTAAGAAACGCAATTGCACCTGATAGGAAAATATCCGTATGAGTATTACCTTGAAATTTCCCCTCCCTCATCATCCATGAGGTGAGAATAACATTTTTCTTTTCATAAGCAGAGGCGAGAATAACATTGAATACGAATCAGTGCATCTGTGTAAAAAGGTAATACCATTAAAATCAACACAACAAAGAAAGAAAAAAAAATGAGGAAACATTCAAAAAAAAAGTTTATGGGATTGAATAACATTTATCCTTCAAAATCTAATAAGTACAACAAAGTTTTAAACAGAATGTTAAATGAGTACTATAAATAAAGAGGTAATAAGTGTTGAATGTCTTCTAGGGGCATTCTTAGTATTTCCCCTCCTTTATTAATATATACTACAACATGGAAAATCGTGCAATACTACACACATGATTTCCCCTTCTCCAATTTTTTTATTAATAAGTATATGATTAAAGAGGGGGAGAACCACTTATCAAAAAAAAAGAGGGAGAACCCCCACCAAATAAAAATGAGGACTTCAAGAGAAGACCTCCGTACACAATCTATATACAATTCAAATGGGAGAATACCCTCCCAAAAGCTCCTCCCATCTGAACGCAAAAGCATAAAAAAAACATCCTCTAAACTCTGGAGACAAGGATGACCAGAGATACAAGTATGCTTTAACCCTCAACAAGACTCTAGGGCCATCTTCTTCTTTCCCATCAAAGATGAGAGAATTCCTCTCTCCAAATAGCCCACATGACTGCAAATGGAAGCATACGCCAAAAGTATCTACCTCTCCCTCTGAAGACTTCCAACGAGATACCTTGGACTAAGATGATCACATGTTCCGGCACCACAAAGTCAATCCCAAACGGGGAAAGAAGGCTTGCAAAACAGCAAAGGAGGATGGGCACTGTATCATCAGGTGATCAACCATTTTAGCACTTGCCTTACACAAGGAACCCCTATTCGGCAGCATCATCCGCTATTCAAGTGGTCCATCATCAAGATCTTGTTTAGAATAACTGTCCAGACGAAGAAAGTCACTTTAGACGAGATAGGAGCCCCCCAAACTAGAGAAGTAGGAAAAGAGCTTTGACCCATCGGCCTAATATGGGAGAAAAACGACCTGACGGAGATACAATCTCTAGGATCCCATTTCCACAACCTCTGATCCGCCACTAAAGCCATCACCGGACCATCACCAACTCTAGTCAAGAGAGAACAAAGACTGTCCACCTCCCAATCATTCAAATTCCTTTTGAAGCCAAACTTCCAAGAGGTCACATCCCCTCTGGATACTACACAATCTTGAATTTTAGCCCCATGGAGATCCAAAATTTGATATAAGGTAGGGAAGGCATTTTTCAAAGGTTCTTCCCCACCACACCAAATATCCTCCCAAAATTGAACTTTGTCCCCTCCCTACTTTGAAAAGAATACCCGCTTTAAAGCTATCATGAATCTTCATAATGTCCTTCCACAAACTCATCCCAAAGGAAAGTCGATAGGATATCCTACCGACCCATCTTGTACTTTCCCATATTTACACCCAATGAATTTCTACTATAAGCTCTCCTCTTCCTCATTAAACTGCCAAAACCATTCCCCAAAAGTGCCACATTCATGTCTTTAAAAAAACGAAGCCCAAACCTCCTGCCTCCTTAGGCTTGCAAATATTAAGCCCAAACCACATTCATGTATGACCTCTTGCCATAAAAAATCTCTCATGAGCTTCTCCAGATCCTTGGTCATACTAGTCGGGATAGAAAACAAAGAAATGATGTGAATAAGAAGACTATAAAGAGTATTCTTAATAAGGGTGACTTTACCAACTTTCGATAGATACCTCTTCTTCCATCCCGCTAGTCACCTCTTGAACCTCTCCAGTACAGGATCCCAAATAAATTTAACCTTATACTTAGCTCCCAACGAAAGCCAAGATAGGAGGTACGCAAATTGCCAGCTTTACAACCCAAGCTCCTCGTCAAACCCCTCAAATCCACCACCTCACCTACCCCGAACACCTCGCTTTTAGCAAGATTTTGCAAACCAGAAGCTACTTCAAAGCATCTCAGGATACAACGACTGTGCCTCAACTAATGATGGGAAGCCTGAGCAAAGAAAATCGTATCATCTTCAAACTGAAGATGTGATATCATGGGGCCATTACTGCTAGCGAGAAACCCTTCTAACATACCTCCGTCAATTGCTTTACTTGTCATTCTTCCCTAAGCTTCAAACACCAGCATAAATAGAAACGGGGATAGAGGGTCTACTTGTCTCAACCCCCTCGAGCTTTTGAAGAAACCCACGGGAGAATCATTCACCAGAACAGAGAAAGTGGTTGAAGAGATACACACTAGAATCCACTTCCTCCACCTCCACCCAAAACCCATCTTGTCCAACAGATAATCCAAAAACTTCCAACACACGTGGTCATACGCTTTCTCCAAATCTATCTTATATACGATGCCACTCTTCCCCTCTCTCACCCTGGAATCAATACATTCATTAGCTATCAAGACACCATCAAGGATTTGTCTACCCATCACGAAAGCACCTTGGGACGGGACTATAATCGAGCCCATCACCACTTTCATCCTAAAAGCCAGCACTTTGAAAATGATCATGTAAGTGCTCCCCACCAAGCTAATAGGCGACAAATCATTCAAAGACTCTGCTCCTTTCTTAGGGATGAGAGTTATGAGAGTACTATTCGAGCACCTATCCAAAATGGCTTCCTTCTCAAACTCTTAGACCACTCTCATGAAATCCCCTCCTACAATATCCCAGCACCTTTTGAAAAAAGCTAGTGAAAAGTCGTCTAGCCCCAGGGCTCGATCACCACCTAGATCACTAATAGCCCTCAAAATCTCTTCCTCCTTGAAAGGTTGTTCCAATCAAACCTTATGCTCCTGACTAATTCTATCAAAGTGAAGACCACCCACCTTAGGTCTATAGTCACACGACTCACTACACATGAAGACTAGAGTAGTGTTGCACAACACTATCCCTAATCTTATTCTCCACAACCATAGACCCCTCCACCCGAAGTCTAGAGATAATGTTGCTCCTCCTTCTCACATTAACAACCTGATGAAAAAACTTATTCCTATCCCCCTTCCGTCAACCATCTTACCCTCGACTTCTGTCTCCAGTTGATCTCCTCCAATCGAGCCCACTTACGAAAATATCTTCGCTTCCACTCTTCTCCCCTCCTCCGAAACCGCATCACTTTCTTATTACCATCTATAGAGGCTATTTCCTCCAAAAGCACACTCATTTTGTCTCCAGTTGATCTCCTCCAATCGCGCCCACTTACGAAAATCTCTTTGCTTCCACTCTTCTCCCCTCCTCCGAAACCGCATCACTATTTTCATTACCATCTATAGAGGCTATTTCCTCCAAAAGCACCCTCATTTTCTTCTCAACGTGCCTAAAGACTTCCTTATTCTGTACTTTCAATTTCCCTTCCAGTGCTTTCAACTTCTGTCCAAAAATAAAGCTTGCCTTGCCCAAAAACTCAAAAGGCTCCCACCCATCAGCCACTAGACCATGAAAACTAGACTCCTCCAACCACATGTTCTCGAACCTAAAGGGAGCGGGCCTTTTATGAAAATTCCCACACCTAAGCAGCACTGGGTTGTGATACAAAGCCAGTTTCAGAAGAACCTCTTGGGAAATATCAAAGCAAAGCAAATTCCAATTGTCTGAAAAAGGAAACCGACCAAGTCTAGACATACACAGACACTCACAGGTTTTTGTCCATGTAAATCTGGCTCCTACCAAGGGAGTCTTCCCACAAAGGCATCAAAATCTCTCATACTCCTTGTCACCCTACACCTCCCTCTCTTCTCAAAAGATAATCAAATAACATTGAAGTCTCCCCCAATGCATGAAGGTTGCACTCACCTACCTCGGACATAATCAAGTTCCTTCCAAAAATCTGATCTGAGTTGATTGTCCGTTGGTCCATAGAGACCTGTGAGAACCCATTGACTGGTCTTCTGAGCTCTTGCATAAGACAAACACAAAAATCCCCAATGAAAGACTCCTCCACTTCAACTTTCTCCTTGTTCCATATAACCAAGATACCTCCCGCAGTGCCCTTATCAGGTAAAGCTGTCCAGCCACACTCTCTTCCACCCCACAAGTCCTCCACTTCCAAATAGGTCAAGGCCTCACACTTCGTTTCCTGAAACACCACAACGCCACTCTCCAACTCTTGAGTAAGCTCCTACAAATCATTCTCCTTTCCCTGACTCTAGACCCCTAACATTCCAAGATAAAAGATTTAGCTTCATAAAGACAATGGCCTGATCCCCCTCCCCTTCCCTTTAGAAGATGCTGAGTTGTACCCTAGCTTCCCATATCTGTGTCTATATCTGTATCGATATCTGGGCCTCATAGATCATGAACATCTGTTCTGATTTCTACAAGCGATCATGAGAACTAGAGTTTTGGCTTTCAACATTTTCTCTTCTCCAATGCCTCCTTCTAAAGAAGCAAGACATTTCTTCCAAATTTCTAATCATCATTCACGAAGTACCCTTTGTAGAAACTTTATTCACATATAAAATATCGTATCTTTTAAATTTATGGTTGTTCATGAAGTACACGTGATATACATGAAGACCATATTTTATATGTCAAAAAGAAAAAAGATTAGAAGCTCATAGCTCACATAAAGAATAACCAAAGTTTTATTGGTAAGACACTCAATGAATAAATGCAGTGTGAGTAGTTGAGTACCTCTTTGGATTCCCTTGAGCAACCTGTGATCTTTCCTATAGTTCTTAACTGGCAAAGAAACCAGATCAGCAGCACCAGAACCAACAGTGAACAATGACCGAATAGGAGGAAAGCCTTTCAAAAATTTATGAATCTACATTATAGAACATATGGTTCATTAATATCACGTAAACAAAACTGAGATAGGAAAATTCCAATGGAATGGAATCTGTAACATTCTCAATAAGAAGATCAAAATTTCATTGAAACCTGATTATGTGAAATATCTTCCAACCATTCCCCCACTATTGTTTCACAGACGCTGCTCCAGCCATACATTCCAACAGCTTGAACGTGTTTGAGCTGTAGCTCAATCCCCTACATCAATTCCCAAATGCTCAGTCACATAAGTACCCAATAATGTCCACAATTTCGATGTGAGCAAGCAAAGGATGCTTTAAAATATTATATGACTGCTTATCAAAAAAAAAATATTATATGACCAAAACAAAAGATTCAATTGTGTTTGGAGAGAGAGAGAGAGAGAGAGAGAGAGAGAGAGAGGTAACAAGTAAACATATTAATCAAAATTCACGTGTCAATCACAGAAAAATTGCTAGAAAGTTAGCATGAAGTAAAAAAGTTGCAACACCCCTAGCAACAACTACCTCTTTGAGGGCAGCACTTAAATAAGGAAAATGATAACATTGTCCCTAGGACAATACCATAGCACAGTCATTGTCGCCTATACGTGCAAACCATTGGACGTTCTTTGAAATTTGAGTGGTGGTGTTTGGGATAAATGTGGTGGGAATCTCAGTAACCATCAGTGGTCTGGAACTTGAGATAATGATGCTACATTATCATCCTAAGGACGATGCTAACACATCTTAAATAAATGGGATGTAAGTCCATAAAACAAAATGACATAAATAATTGTTATTAATGCTGATAATTGAACTCATGAAAACGGGGTAATAGTTAAAGCCACTAATATAAGAAAATGACTTGGTAAAACATGGGCAAGAAGGATGTAATTAGAGTGCTTAGAATGACCACTTGAAAATATGAGTACAGAAATCTGGATGATACCTGAAGAAATGAGAGAAAGCAGCAAGAATACATTCAAAAAGGTCAACTATAAAGGTCAGGTGAGCATTTCAAAGAAGTGAACCAGTGTCCAAATTACTTTCAAAAGGCATTGCCAGAAGTTGTTAGGAATAAGAAAAAATTTGGTAAAAAAAAGATAAAATGCATCAATTAGAGATAAAAAAAAAAAATTCCTATGTGGCTATGTACATTGAAGCACTCACTATTTACAACCCGTTTAGCAAGAAGAAAATTGACCAAGTCATACACATCTCTAAGTGTGGGATTAAATACTGTTGGAGTTTATGTAATACACCCACGTGGGTGTCTCAAGTGGGCTGCGTCCCACTTCCCACGTGGGACCTTTTTTTGGGTTTTCACTATTCACGTGAATAGTGTCGCATGAATAGTGTCACGTGAATAGTGTTCTCCTTTGTAGGGTTTCTCCCCATCATATATATATATATACAGTGAGTGTGGGAGAATGAATTAACAATTCATTCTCTCATCTTCCCACAACTTCTCTCTTTAACCCTAATCTCCTTCTCCACCTTCCGCCTCCATTACACGTTTTTCCCTCTTCTATCTACAACCCTCATCTACTGGTTACAACATAATTTACAACATGGTATCAGAGCATGGTAGCTCTAGAGCATGTGTCTTTGTCCCCTAGAGACTCCATTCCGATCTAAGACGGTTATGTGAGCATCCAGAGCCGATGAGAACTTTTGAAGAAATCGCAGAGATCATTCCTGCGCAATTCGGGGATTAATCTCGAGGCAAAACACCAGAGGCTCTTATTTCCTGGTTACTTTTTTCCCTCAGCCGCATCAGAGATCCAGTTTATCTTCTTCTCAAGCTTCTCCAGCGTTTTTCTGGCCAACACGTTTTTCGAGGATTTTTTGGTTTTTTGTGATATTCGTGCAAGAGCAGGCCCCTCTAACCTTGCCGCCCTCTTCAATACTGCTTGTGGAACAGTTCGAAACTTGATTCGACGAATTCTAACCGTCGAAACCCTAGTTTTCAAAAATCACACGGATCCCCCGTTACTTTTTGGGTTTTGATTTTCTTTCAAAATCAGACCTCTCTAGGCCCTCCTGTCCTAGGCACACCACTCACTGGGCCTTTAGGGATCCTCTAGACCTCGCTTCGGTTTTTTGGGAGCCTCCGGTACCCTACCTGCTATTTTTGGTGGTCTTGCTCCGATAAGTTCCCCCGAGGCCACATCTGTGATTTCTAGCTCTTCCTCTGAGGATCGTCCTGTGACTCATGGCTCTCATGGAGATCACAACCCTCAGCTCTGCATCACCACTGTGAAGCTCGATGGCACCAACTTCCTGGAATGGAAGACTTCCGCTCTCATGTACATTGGGGGCCGTGGCTACAGTGAGTATCTGACAGGTGCTACTAAAGAACCAGATCCGAAGGACAAATCTCATCGGATTTGGGTTATAGAGAACCTGACTGTCATGTCCTGGCTTCTTCACTCGATGCAAACCCAGATCAGCAAAGGGTTTATGTTCTTACCAACGGCCAAAGATGTTTGGGGTGCCGTATCACAGACATACTCCCAGGTGGGCAATTTCGCCAAGCTCTATGAACTAGAACGAGATATATCTTGTCTTCATCAGGGGGAGATGAAACTTGGTACATATTATGCTTCCCTTCGAAGCAAATGGGAGGAGATCGATCACTACCAGAGTTACTCCCCCAAGTGCGCAGATGACGTCAAGTCCTTCAAGGCAATGGTTGAACGTTCCCGGATCTTCCAGTTTCTCTCCGGCCTTCATCCGAGCTTTGAGGGAGCTCGTGTTCAGATCCTTGGTAAGGATCCTACTCCTACCTCTCTAGCACAGGTCTATGGTTACATTCAGGGGGAGGACAGCCGCCGCTCTACCATGCAACTCCGCAGTGGGAGTGATACTCAGGACCGCTCTGCCCTGGCTGCTACCAATCAGAAGGGCCAAACATCCAGTTCGAAGGAGTCTGGAGACCGACCCAGACCCAAGTGTGATCACTGCAGTCGCATGGGTCATATCTAGGTCACTTGCTGGAAGTTCCATGGACGTCCCCCAGGACAAGCCTCGACTTCCCGTCAGCGTCAATCAGCAAAACAGGGACCTCCCTCAGCGCACTCAGTCACACAGGACACCGCACCACCAGTGTCTACCTCCTCTGGGGACACAGACTCGTTCTCTCCTGCAGATCTTGAGCGACTTCGCCGCATGATGGCCCAACTCAATGGCTAGGCCTCCACTTCCACGTCTGCATTTGCTCACACAGGTACTAGGACTGCTTTTTCCGCCTCTACTGTACCTTCCAGCCCTTTTTGGATCATTGATTCAGGGGCGTCTGATCACATGACTGGTATGTCCTCCGTTTTCTCTAGTTATGGTATTTGCTCTGGTCGTGACAAAGTTCGGATAGCTGATGGCACCTATTCCTCTATCTCTGAAAAATGGGATGTTCATGCCACACCAGCTCTCTCTTTGTCTTCTGTTTTGCATGTTCCGGAATTCACCGCTAATTTACTATCCGTCAGTAGTCTTACCAAAAGTCTTAACTGCAGTGTAACGTTTTTTCCTTCTCACTGTGTGTTTCAGGATCTGGAGTCGAGGCGGACGATTGGCAGTGGACGTGAGGACGGTGGCTTATACATCCTAGATTCTTCGATTTCTGCATTTGCACACCAGTCTAGCATCAGTACTAGTAGTAGAGTCAATAAAGACCAGTTAATGCTTTGGCATAACCGGCTAGGTCATGTACCTGTGTCAGTCTTAAAGCGTGTCTTTCCTGCTTTCTCTTCTGTTTCTGCAGTTCCGTTTCATTGTGAAACATGTGAACTGGCCAAACATTGTCGTTCTGTTTTTCCCATTAGTGAGAATAAAAGTACTACTCTTTTTTCTATTGTGCATTCTGATGTGTGGGGCCCCGCGACTGTGACTTCTTTGTTTGGATATCGGTACTTTGTTACCTTTGTAGATGACTTTAGTGGTTGTACCTGGGTGTACCTTATGCGAACCAAAGATGTTGTATTCTCCATTTTCCAAGAGTTCCATAAGATGGTTACCACTCAGTTCCATACCACTCTTAAGATTCTTCGCTCTGACAATGGGGGGGAATATCTCGATGGGGGTCTGAAATCCTACTTTGCTTCACATGACATTGTTCATCAGACCTCGTGCCCTTCGACACCTCAACAGAATGGGACTGCTGAGAGAAAAAATCGTCACCTTCTTGAAGTTGAGCGTGCTCTCCGGTTAGGCATGTAGGTTCCGAAACACTATTGGTCTGAGTCTGTCTTACTTGCTGCTTACCTCATCAATCGTATGCCCTCTCGGGTTCTTGGATTTCAGACTCCCCTATCTCTCCTGGTTCCTAATCGCCCGACTTTCGTTGTTCCTCCAAAGGTCTTTGGGTGTGTTTGTTATGTCCATATTCATCGTTCTTCGAGGGACAAGTTAGATCCGCGGGCCTTAAAGTGCATCTTCTTGGGGTACCCCTCTAATAAAAAAGGGTACAAATGTTATCATCCTGCTACCCGTCGTCGCTTCATCTCTATGGATGTCACATTCGCTGAGTCCATCCCCTTCTTTGGTGAGCAGACCTCTCTTCAAGGGGAGCATGATGTTGCAGAAGAGAGTGTCCCCAACCCTCTGCCTGTCTCTATTCCTATGCCGGGACCTCAGTCTAGTGACAATGACACTTCCACTACTGCAGCTGATGTGCGTGTATATGTCAGAACCAAGAAAAAAGGACAAGCCACTGTCCTTGCGCCTACATCTGCAAGTCTCCCCTCGGATCCAGTTCCAGGTATTGCTTCTGTCCCTGCCTCTGTTCCTATTTCTGTTCTTGAGCCACATGCATCTCCTACTTTTGACGATCATATGAACACTGATATTGACCTCCCTATTGCACTTCGGAAGGATGTACGTACTTGTACGGAACACCCTATCTCACATTTTGTCTCGTATCAGTCTCTGTCTCCGTCATATCAGAATTTTGTCAGTATTGCCTCCTCTGTTTCTTTGCCTTCCAGTGTTGCAGACCCACTTAGTCACCCAAAGTGGAAAGAAGCTATGATGGATGAAATGCAGGCTCTTGAGAAGAACAAAACATGGGAACTTGTTCAACTACCCAGAGGAAAGAAACTTGTGGGGTGCAAATGGGTCTTTACAGTGAAACATAAAGTTGACGGGTCAGTCGAACGATACAAGGCACGACTCGTAGCCAAGGGATTCACTCAGACATATGGGATAGACTATCAGGAGACTTTTGCACCTGTGGCCAAGATGAACTCAGTCAGAGTTCTTCTATCCTTAGCTGCCAAACCTGTCCTGGCCATTGCATCAACTAGATGTGAAGAATGCCTTTCTGCATGGAGATTTGACAGAAGAGGTGTACATGAAACTACCACCTGGGTTGACACTTGTTGGAAGTGACGACAAGGTGTGCAAGTTAAGGAAAGCCCAGTATGGGTTAAAGCAATCTCCAAGGGCATGGTTCGAGCGGTTTAGCAGTGCGATCAGACGAGTGGGCTACAAGCAGAGTCGAGCCGATCACACGTTTGTGAAGCACCAGCAGACTAGTACCACGGCACTAATCGTCTATGTTGATGACATTGTCATCACTGGGAATGATCCTAAAGAGATAAAGCAGCTAAAGACATTCTTGTCCTCGGAGTTTGATACAAAGGATTTGGGGCCACTGAAATACTTCTTGGGAATTGAAGTTGCTCAGTCTTAGAAGGGCATCTTCATCTCTCAACGGAAGTATGTATTGGACCTTCTGGATGAGATTGGGTATTTGGGAGCTCGACCAGCAGAGACTCCAATTGATCAGAACCATCGGCTGAATTCTGAGGATGGTGACACCCTTGAGGATGTCGCTATGTTTCAACGATTGGTTGGCAGGCTGATCTACTTGGCACACACCCGTCCGGATATTGCTTACGCTGTTAGTGTTATCAGTCAGTTTATGCATGCACCACGGTCATCATATCTTGAGGCAGTTCACCGAATTCTTCGGTACCTCAAGGGCTCTCCAGGTCGTGGAATATTGTTCGGGCGACATGGACACTTTAGAGTGGAAGCATATACTGACGCAGATTGGGTAGGTTCAGTTACTGATCGTCGGTCTACGTCAGGATACTGTACCCTTGTTGGAAGAAATCTTGTCTTTTAGCGAAGCAAGAAATAGCCAGTTGTAGCTCGATCCAGTGTAGAGGCAGAATTTCGCTCTATGGCACATGGTTTGTGCGAACTCCTTTGGTTGAGGACCATGCTTGAAGAACTGGGACTCCAGGTGACAGAGCCGATGAGCCTCTACTGTGACAATAAAGCCGTCATCAGGATTGCTCACAACCCAGTCCAGCATGATAGGACCAAGCATATTGAAGTTGATCGTCACTTCATCAAAGAGAAACTTCAACAAAAATTGATTTGTACTCCGTATGTGAGAACACAGGAACAGGTTGCCGACATACTCACAAAGGGGGTGAACAAGTCTATTCTTCATACCTTGACTGGCAAGCTGGGCATGATGGATATCTTCACACCAGCTTGAGGGGGAGTGTTGGAGTTTATGTAATACACCCACGTGGGTGTCTCAAGTGGACTGCGTCCCACTTCCCACGTGGGACCTTTTTTTGGGTTTTCACTATTCACGTGAATAGTGTCGCATGAATAGTAACACGTGAATAGTGTTCTCCTTTGTAGGGTTTCTCCCCATCATATATATATATATATATATATATATACAGTGAGTGTGGGAGAATGAATTAACACCCTCCTCTTCCCACAACTTCTCTCTTTAACCCTAATCTCTTTCTCCACCTTCCGCCTCCATTACGCTTTTTTCCATCTTCAACCCTCATCTACTGGTTACAACCTAATTTACAACAAATACAACTACTAGGTTACTGTTGGAGTTTATGTAATACACTCTCTTTCTCCACCTTCCGCCTCCATTACACTTTTTTCCATCTTCAACCCTCATCTACTGGTTACAACCTAATTTACAACAAATACAACTACTAGGTTACTGTTGGAGTTTATGTAATACACCCACGTGGGTGTCTCAAGTGGGCTGCGTCCCACTTCCCACGTGGGGCCTTTTTTGGGTTTTCACTATACACGTGAATAGTGTTCTCCTTTGTAGGGTTTCTCCCCATCATATATATACACAGTGAGTGCGGGAGAATGAATTAACAATTCATTCTCTCCTCTTCCCACAACTTCTCTCTTTAACCCTAATCTCCTTCTCCACCTTCCGCCTCCATTACACTTTTTTCCCTCTTCTATCTACAACCTTCATCTACTGGTTACAACCTTATTTACAACATGGTGACCTTTTTTGGCTCTCATACCATGTTGTAACCAGTAGATGAAGGTTGTAGATAGAAGAGGGAAAAAAGTGTAATGGAGGTGAAAGGTGGAGAAGGAGATTAGGGTTAAAGAGAGAAGTTGTGGGAAGAGGAATTCATTCTATATATATATATATATACATGATGGCGAGAAACCTTACAAAGGACAACACTATTCACGTGTTACTATTCACACGACACTATTCACGTGAATAGTGAAAACCCAAAAAAGGCCCCATGTGGAAAGTGGGACGCAGCCCACTTGAGACACCCACGTGGGTGTATTACATAAACTCCAACAGTTACAACCACAAGGGGAAAACCATATTTGAAACACTCCAATGCTTTTGCAATAATTGGGATGTGGCATGTAATTACTAATTAGAGAGGTATTACTTATCTTTCTAATTTTGTCAAAAATAAATAAACGAATACAATTGCTCACATTGAGATTTTTTTTGATAAGTAATAAGTATGATTAACAAAGGGTTTCAACCCCATAAAATACGACCAAGGAGGGAATCAAGATCCTCTCAACACAAAGCTATGTACTATTCAAATGGGAGAAGACCGCTCCTCCCATCTGAATACAAAAGCATAAAAAATCCTCTACACTCCAGAGAAAAGGACTGTTAGATAATTAGGGTATAGGAGAGAGAGAGAGAGCGAGAAGAATTGGGGAGAAGGGGAGGTGACGACTTAAGATTAGAATAGCCTAACCGTACCACCCATTTATATATTAACTTACTTAAACTAAAACATAACATGAATGGACCATATCTCCCCCCACCCCACCGCACACAACCATTTCCCCAAAAGCACCACATTCATATCTCTAAAGAAACAAAAGTCAAAACCTCTTCCCTCCTTAGGCTTGCAAATCTTGGCCCATTCCACCGAATGAAATTTATGAAATGTCTAGCTTCCCTTGCCACAACAAATCTCTCATGAGCTTTTCCAGTTTCTTGGCCACACTAGAGCTAGAATGGAAAATGAAGAAAGATAGTGAATAGGTAGGCTAGAAAGAGTTCTCTTTATAAGGGTGACTTTACCTCCTTTCGATAGATGCCTCTTCTTCCCTCCCGCTAATCTCCTCCGGAACTGATGCAGGACATTTAACCATTACTCCCCAAAAGCCGCGACTGTTGGTAGCGTGAGATTAAATTCCTTTATCTTATAGCCCATGATCTAGGCCCCCGGTCGAACCCTCCTTCGTGGGTCCCATTTCACATGGACCATCCCACCCCGAGTGTGCCCCATATACGCAGGCTGCCCCACTTGAGCCCGATGTGAAAATTCCCCTGCATTAATCACCCCCGGTGAGGAGTCTCGAACACGAGACCTCCCGCTATGATACCACTTTGATGCAAGACATTTAACCATTACTCCCCAAAAGCCGCGACTGTTGGTAGCGTGAGATTAAATTCCTTTATCTCATAGCACATGATCCAGGCCCCCGATCAAACCCTCCTTCGTGGGTCCCATTTCACATGGACCATCCCACCCCGAGTGTGCCCCATATACGCAGGCTACCCCACTCGAGCCCAGTGTGAAAATGCCCCTGCTTTGATGCAGGACATTTAACCATTACTCCCCAAAAGCCGCGACTGTTGGTAGCGTGAGATTAAATTCCTTTATCTCATAGCACATGATCCAGGCCCTCGGTCAACCCTCCTTCGTGGGTCCCATTTCACACGGGTCATCCCACCCCGAGTGTGCCCCATATGCACAGGCTGCCCCACTCGAGCCCGGTGTGAAAATGCCACTGCATTAATCAACCCTGGTGAGGAGTCTCGAACATGAGACCTGCTCTGATACCACTTTGATGTAAGACATTTAACCATTACTCCCCAAAAGCCGCGACTGTTGGTAGCGTGAGATTAAATTCCTTTATCTCATAGCCCATGATCCAAGCCCTCGGTCAAACCCTCCTTCGTGGGGCCCATTTCACACGGGCCATCCCACCCCGAGTATGCCCATATGCGCAGGCTGCCCCACTCGAGCCCGGTGTGAAAATGCCACTGCATTATGAACCCTCCACTACAAGATCCCAAAAAGATTTAACCTTATACTTAGCTCCAAACAAAAGCCCAAAATAAGAGGTAAGCAATCCACTAACCTTACAACCCCTCAAATCCAACAACTCACCCACCCCGAACACCTCGCTTTTAGCAAGATTAATCTGCAAACCAGAAGCCACTTCAAAGCATCTCAAGATACAATGAATGTGCCTCGACTGATGATGGGAAGCCTGAACAAAGAAAATCGTATCATCTTCAAACTGAAGATGTGATATCATGGGGCCATTACTACTAGAGAGAAACCCTTCCAACATACCTCCTTCAATTGATTTACTAGTCATTCTTCCCAAAGCTTCAAACACCACCATAAATAGAAACAGGGATAGAGGGTCTACTTGTCTCAACCCCCTCGAGCTTTTGAAGAAACTCGCAGGAGAATCATTCACCGGAATAGAGAAAGTGGCTAAAGAGATACACGCCAGAATCCACTTCCTCCACCTCCACCCAAAACCCATCATGTCCAACAGATAATTCAGAAACTTCCAACACACGTGGTTATACGCTTTCTCCAAATCTATTTTATACACGATGCCACTTTTCCCCTCTCACCCTGGAATCAATACATTCATTGGCCATCAAGACACCATCAAGGATTTGTCTACCCATCACGAAAGCACCTTGGGACGGGACTATAATCGAGCCCATCACCACTTTCATCCTGAAAGCCAGCACTTTGAAAATGATCCTGTAAGTACTCCCCACCAAGCTAATAGGGCGAAAATCATTCAAAGATTCCGCTCCTTTCTTAGGAATGAGAGTTATGAAAGTACTATTCGAGCACCTATCCAAAATGGCTTCCTTCTCAAACTCTTAGACCACTCATGAAATCCCCTCCTACAATATCCCAGCACCTTTTGAAAAAAGCTAGTGAAAAGTCGTCTGGCCCTAGGGCTCGATCACCACCTAGATCACTAATAGCCCTCAAAATCTCTTCCTCCTCGAAAGGTTGTTCCAACCAAACCTTATGCCCTTGACTAATTCTATCAAAGTGAATGCCATCCACCATAGGTCTATAGTCACACGACTACGAGTAAAGACTAGAGTAGTACTGCACAACATTGTCCCTAATCTTATCCACCTCCACAACCACAGACCCCTCCACCTGAAATCTAGAGATATTGTTACTCCTCCTTCTTGCATTAACATCATGATGAAAAAACTTAGTATTCCTATCCCCTTCCTTCAGCCATCTCACCCTCGACTTACGTCACCAATTGATCTCCTCCAAATGAGCCCACTTAAGTAAATATTTCTTCGCTTCAACTTTCCTTACCCCCACCTCCTTTGAAACCACATCATGTTCTTCCTTATAATCAATAGAGGCTATCTCCTCCATAACCGCCCTCATTTTCTCCTCCACACGCCCAGAGACTTATTCCAAACTTTCAATTTTCCTTTCAACGCTTCCAGCTTTTGTTTGAAAATGAAACCCACCTTACCCAAGAACTGAAAAGGCTCCCACCAATCAGCCATTAGACCATAAATATTTGGCTCCTCTAACCACATGTTCTCAAACCTAAAAGGTGTAGGCCTTCTATGTAAGTTCCCACACCTAAGCTACACCGGATTGTGATCGGATGCCAGTTGTGGGATCGCTTCTTGAGAAATATCAGAACAAAGCAGATCCCAATTGTCTGAAACAAGAAATTGATCGAGTCTAGACATAGTCGGTCGCTCCTGGTTGTTAATCCATGTATATCTAGCACCTAAGAAAAGGAGATCCATAAGACTGTGTCTTCCCACAAAGGCTACAAAATCTCTCATGCTCCTTGTCACCCTACTCCCCCTCTCTCTTCTTAAAAGAGAATCGAATAACATTGAAGTCTCCCCCAATGCACCAAGGTTGCATCCACCTACCTTGGATATAATCAAGTTCCTTCCAAAAATCAGTTTTAATTTGATTGTCCGTTGGGCCATAGACCCCCATGAGAACCCACTGACTTTGGTCTTCTAAGCCCTTGCATAAGACGGATACAAAAAATTCCCCAATATTCTTAAGAAGTACCCGTCATCTTGCATTGCAGAATTCATCAGATCTTGCACGGTTGATAGAAGGAATCTTATCTTCTTCCAGGAATTGTTCTCTTCCAGATGGTTGACTTACTTTGGGGACATGATTTTCTACAATTCTCAAAGAGGTGTCTTGATACCATCCACCATTTCCACTACCCACATCTCCATGACCCTCATTCCTGGATTTGCATTTAAGATCTATATTCATCGAATGGTTACTTGCAGATAATTCTGATAAAGGACGAAAGCCAGATATGTAATAACCTTCTATAAGTTCTGGAAAGCAATCTTTCTGCAGAGATGATGTCTGAGTGTTTCCTGATCCTGTTCCAGGAATTGACCCATTGAAGGAAACTTTGTGAGTGAAAAACTCAGGGGTGCTGACTAAGTTATACGCCTCACCAAGAAGACCCCCATCAAGTGAAGTATGAGATTGAAACTCACATGGATCAGATGGACTGGTCCCATTTCCATTCAAGTGAAAAGCATCCTCACATATCCCATCCATCAATCCAACCACCCCACGTCTACTGCTTGCATCTTGACTTGAGGAATGCACACAAGAAGGTGATGAGGTCGAACCACTATCAAAGATCTTTGTTTCATTAATAATATCATGCTTACTGTGTGCTTGTAGAACAGTATTCCATCTACTCTGCAAATGCACCACTGACTCCTGCACATCAGGTGCGAAAAGCTGCTGCACTTGAGCAGCCAAACAAATAAGACCAGAAGTGGTGTCATGGCATGTATCCAGGTTAATGTGAGAATCAGAACATTCTAGTTCCCATAGGAGGCCATTCTTACAGTTCATTTTCAAAACTGCTTCCGCAAGCGCCTCCCCAGCAACTTTAACATAGCCAGTCTTGTGAAGATATTCTACATCATAGGTACCTCTAGCATTTTCAGGCCCAGACAATGCACAAAGAAGAAGTCCTAGATCTTGTACTGTAATTTTGTAGTCCTTGTCCACAGAATTTGCCACTGCTTGATTAGAAAGATTCAACGAAGCCGCAGCTAAGAGACATGCTACGTATTGTTTCCCTGGTTCTTCACTGAGATTAGCAGAACTATTGATCTCAGATTCCAAAACTCTGCCACTGACCACCAAATTCTTTATGTGAGGCTCATAACTTAAAGCAATATCCACCAAGTTAAGAATGAAAGATGCTCCGTATGGTGCACTATCTTCAGAAAATCCCTTGTGCGCATTATCATCGCCTGCTTGTTCATTCTCACAAGGGAAACTGAAAAACTGGCATATAGCATTCAACCAATCCAAGCGACCACCTGGTGCAATTATTGTGCCGCATCTGACTGTTATGGATGTGAAACTTTGGAAAACCTGTGGTTCCCAAAGATGCAAAATAGAAGTGCCAGCAGAACCAAAGACAATGCATTGGCACCTTCACCATCACCACGCCGCATTATAGAGTTTCTACAAGAGATCAGGAGAAGCTCTTGATCTGGAACTCCATCGATGGAACCCCACAACTCGCCTTCACCATGGCCTAGCCAAACAAAATTGGCACCACTAATTCCCCCAATGTTTGACACTGATAGCAACTCAAACTTCTGAATTTGCAGTTTTAGGCTCTGCCACGAACCTGGTTCCTTCTGTATTGAGCTTTTAACATCTTCCACCTTGTCCAGTTTCATTAAAACGTCTACAGAATCACATTCCACAAGGATTGATGTTTGAGATGCAGAAGCTACTTCTTTCTTAATGCTGTCACCGGGGGCTGTGTTTGTGTTACAGGCTACACATGATAACCCATTCATGACCTGATTCAGAAGATGATGTAAAAGCTGGTATTGAGAACTGCCAAGCTTGATAGAAACAGCAGAGAGACAGATGTGCAGAAAAAACACAGAGCTCAAAATCATCTCTTGTCGAGTGCGAGAATTTATGTTGTCCAGATCTCCCACAGTTATTACAGAAGCAAACTCATAACCTTTACCTATCACTTTATTTCTACTCGTCAAATCCTGTGAAGTAGCTAAGCACCTAGCCTTCTTTGTTATCCAAGGACCAGTCATAGGACCATCATGCCAAAGCATACTAATGCCAGAGAAACAATCTGCTCTGCTGGTAACAGAAAGAATCCCCTGAGCAGAAAAGGTATGCTTGCCAATCGCACATGATTTATTTCCTACAGCGTCTTTATGAGCAGTAGTGATTAAGTAAACGTCAACATTTTTAATACTCAAATGAATGGAATGGAGGCTTTATAAGAATATCCCTGCTGCAAACGTGCATCTTTTGAATAAGCATTGGAAACTTTTTCCTCACTCAATGGTTGGGAAATATCTATACCAATGAACTGATCCCAGGTACGGTAGTGTCTAAAATCTCCACTATTCTCAAAAGGGAAACATAGAATCACCCTTGCATTAGGGAGAAGTATACTTCCCCGCAGACTCCGTTTCGATGACAAGGTTGAAACACAGGGGCAAGTACCTCTTGTTACATCCCATGATATGAAGATTCAAGCTTCTCACTGGAAGGCTCAGACTCAGAATCTTTGTTTATGTTCTTCATTTCACAAGAATTTCCAACTTGCTTTGAAAGATCCAACAGCTTGTTCACCAAATTAAAGTAAACCCAGAAAATGAACGGTGGCAGCTTCACAGAAAAAGATGTTGAAGACTTTGAACTGCCAACCAAATAATTCGAACTCATAGTAAATTGGCAATGACTGACACTTGCAGTTTTCAGTAACTTGACCTTGACTAGATCATCCTTGGGAATGGTTCTACAACTAATACCACTTACATTACCATTCATGGAAGTCAGGTGAAAAGGAAAATCAGTAGAACGGGACCTATTTATTGTTTCTTCTGAATCAGGATCTTGGCACAAAGGGAACGGAGGGAGAATGTTGGATCATAAGAATCTGGCTGCGAATAGTGTTCTCACAACCAAAGAAGCCAAAATCCACAACCTCATTTCCATTACTGAAGTAGTGATCAACCTCAATATGCTTTATTGTTGCTTCAAACTTCATTTCACGAGGACAAATCTGTTAACCTTGTCAAAAGTTGAAAATTAGTCTAGTGCAAACACATAAAACTAATACCTAAAAAAGTACATCAAAATGATAGAGAAGAACAAAATATCTTCAAGCACAACTATTACCTGCAAGACAAGAAGTAGGTCTTGACATTTTGCACCCAGAAAATGTACATTTTGACCATTATTTGTGAGGTTGCTTGTCTGATCATATAAATGCATTTGGTCTTCATCGTGCAAGGAAAGTACAACAGAAATCCCAGCAAACAGTTGCCTTAAGATTTGTTTCGACATGCTGCTGTTCTGCACATGTATGGGAGGAAAAAACTCAGGAGTTTTTAAGCTCAAATAATAATAAGTAATAATCAATCATGGTATAAATGATCATCTCGACCTCTATAGCTGATTCGCTTGTATTGCCTGGCTTTTGCCTCTTTAATGATGAGTATACTTATAAAAAAATCATGATATAAATGATAGGTGTTTGTACACTTGAAATTACTGGATATCACATTGGTGATAAAGAACATTACCAGAGGGAATATGCAATGATCCAGAAGCAAGGTTGGATGCAGCAGTTATTGCATTGAAAACAGAACAAGTCCAGTTCCATATGCCACTGTTGCCTAAAGCTGATTGGGAAGTCCTCAGTCCGTTCAAAACATTCAAAAAACTGATCTATGCTGCAAAGAACTCAAAAGCAAAATATCCTGGAAATATTAGCATCTACTTGAAATTGTCATATATGAACCATATTGCAATATAACACATAGATATAAAACTCTTAGGCACTCTTTAAAGTTTAACCCTTGGTCTCCTCCACACGGCTGATGCTTTCCACTACTAAATGCTAATAGGGAATACCCAGAATTCCAGAAGGCACAAAAATGAGAAACTGAATCAATTGCTACACACTTTCCAGAAATTGGAAGAGGCAAATGGTACAGGGTGGGTCTGGTAAAGGAAATGGTAAAATAGCACCACAAAGTGGGTAAACACAACATGATAACATATCTAGTAAGAAAGCAGTTCTGATGAGAATGGTGACAAGAGATCAGCACAATTCCCAATTATTGCATGCACCTTCATTTTAAATGGGATGAATTCACTGGGGTTCGAATCATGGTTCAGACTTCAAAGTATCATTCCTTCTAGGAATGCCTCAAGCCAAGATGTCTCGTTCTGGTCTAGGAACGATACATATAGAAATGTATTTTGTCATTAAGGAAAGTTCATTTAGCTAAACATTGAACGCAACTGAGTTGGGTTCTGATTGGTTTCGCATCCTGGATTAAGATAGTTGGATCCTTGCTATAAATAGTATCTTGTAGTGGATCTCTATAACCCTATCTAAGTGGGACATGGATCTTCACATATCATGGGTTATAGATCCGGGTCAAATCCAGATATGGGTTAATATATTCAAAAGTCAGCTCAATATCTGGAGCTACCTAGATCTGACCAGGGTCCGACCCATTTCATGAGACATATCTATCTTTCCAATGTATCGTTCCGTCTAAGATTTTAAACATTGGTATAATTGCAAGAAGATTTAACCAGCTCCTAATCCTCATTATCTAGTAGAGGTATGATAACAAGGAACTTAAAAGCAAGTACATATTTTTTTTTCCCTTTAACAAAACAATGATTGAAAGTTGGAAAACATAAATTGAGAAACAAACCTTGCCCCAAAATCCGGTTCTGCATCCGCTCTATCCTTTTGGTTTCTGTTTGTGGACAATGGCACCCAGTCTTGTATAACACGTGACCCTCGTAGCAGAGCATCAACTGCTGTGTATTGACTTGTTAGAGGGCAGAAGCCCACTGAGAAACTTTCACTACTTGTAAACACCGAATCTGTAGCTATTACAGCAGAACCTAGGGTAGATGAAGGAAACTGAGATGTAGAATTAAGATAAACAGAGTCTGTGGCCTTGTAATGCATATAACCCCAGCCATCCTTACCCAAATTCTTGAGAGAGAGCCAGAAACATATGATCCATATTATGGTGCTGGGCTGAAGTTTTAATTCAATGGGGTCAATAGAAACATCCGCATCCACTTTGTGAATATCTAAGGAACCATTTTTCCAAGGTATACTTAACTTCTGGGTCCCCGAGAATCCACCACCTTCCCTGGTCAAAATTGGAGTTGTAGCATCTGAAGGCGAGCTTCCTGCATACCAATCGCTGAAGGTTGTTCCTGAAGCACATTGAAGCTGTGTCTGATTGTCAACATCATCCATCTGAAGAAGTTCAACTATTGCTCCTTGAAACTTTACAAAGTTTGTTACTCTAGTCATCCCTAGAAAGCTGTCAACTCGTGCATAAGCATCTTCATAAACACATGTTCCATATTCTGTTTGTGTAATGCGAAGAACCAGGGCTCTATGAGATCCTTGTCTCCTCTTATCATTCTCGGAACAGGGATCATATGCAACAATTAGCTTTTTTATTTTTACATGGAAGCTTTTAAGCAAACATTTCACCATCTTGGCAATCATCTTAACTCCTTCGTGAACATCCAAGGAAATAGATGTGGCAGCATTGTTCATCATTTCATGCTCAAACTTTTCTGAGCTGTAGCTGACAGGTTGTTTACAATCTAGAGTGGAATTAGAAGTTTCAACTCCAGCTGGTAAATCATTTCCCACACACGGAGTAAGCACAAGCTCAAGTTCCTCCACTTCAATCTGGCAATTTTTAACCCTCCAAGGAATTTCAACTAATAGAGAGCCAATTGATCCTTCTTTTACAATGACTGGTGCAGAACCCAACTGGAAAATATAGAAATAGGTACGAGTTTTTCAGAAACCACCTCTTACTAAGCTACAAACACATATAAGTGATACAGCTATGATCACATATTGTTTCATACTGCAAAAACTATGCATGTCTCTGTTTCCAGGCAAGAAAGTCCCAGCCTTTCACAGATGTTACTGAGTTCTAGGCTTTGGACCCCAAGGCAGAAATTAATGACTATATGTTTTCTGGAAAATCCACAATTTGGAACCGCAGGACCCAATGTTTTAAAGGTGGATCGCTCTATGAATTCCTTTCCAGTGTTTGAATTGGATGGAATACTAACCCCTCAAAAAGTTCCGATGATATTTAGATAGGGAATCTAATCCCTTGAAAAATTCTCAGTGAAGTCCTACTTTTTTACGTGAATAACAATAGCCCTAATGTTTTAACCTATTATGTTGAGCCAAGAGCCTTCCAGCGTGCTGTGACTTGCCATAAAAGGAAAACCCTTGCATGAGTAGAATCATATGCCATAATACATCACCAATGATCTCTTGTACTTTGTGCTGATAATATATAGCTTCACATGAATGTGCATGAATCATATGCCATTTCTTGTTTTAGATCTTTGGACAAGCTGGTGTCACTTGACAGAAAATTGAAGGATGAAACATCCTTGACGCATCTTGTGTCACTCTATAATCTGGTTCACCTTGCATGATTCTAAAAGTACTTAGTTCATTAGAATGTGTGTTGCTCTCACTATTGTTGTGCAAAACACGGGCAACTTTTAAGGATGCATTAGAACAAGAATTTCAGCAAATTATTCATAATATGCCTAAAAGAACATGGAGTCTTAATACTTCCAAAATGCTTCCTTGGCAAACCTTACCTTCAATTGGATTGGCATGCGCAAGTATCTATCATTCTCCTTTAAGATTAGGGACGCACGGTTGTCACCTCCTAACTAATAAATTAATGTTGAAGAGAAGTAGCAAGGCGATGACAAAATAGAGATCAGTAGACTTTGGCTAAACAACAACCAACTATGGAGAAGTGATCCTCGTCTTTGCAGGACCATCTGACTTGTCTAAAGCAAGTGAAGAAGAGATATGAGCTCTTTAGAACGGAATCATTCTCCTCTCCAAGAGCCTCCCCTGCCCCCTCTTGGATAAAAGAGGGCACTGAGTTGGCTATACAATATATTATGATTGGGTGTAAATGCATCAAATCTATGAATCTACGATGCATACACATTGAATTTGTGCACGAATTGAAGATCATTTAGGGTGAAAATTTGAAATTTTGGGAAAACCCCAATTTCATTGGTTTTTACCCTAAACATCCATGATTGTGCATAAATTGATAATATGTTGCACAACTTAGCCTATTCTACAAGTTGATCGTGTTAAATTTTTTAACAAAAAGGTAGTTAAACATTCAAAAAATTAAGTAAATGTTATAAGTTAATAGTAAATAGGTTTTCTAAAATTATACATAATATTTTTTTTTATAAGTAAAATTATACATAATATTAAGACATTAATGTAAGTGAATAAGGATTCGTTAATACCTTGATTTATGGTTTTTTTATAATTAACAATTAAATAATAGTTATCAAATTAAATAATACCTTGACTGGCTATCAAATACTTGCCTCTTTGCTTTAATAACAACCTACACTTATCAAAAAAAATACTTGCCTCAACATATTACAGGCTGCTATGGTACGGGATTCCATGTCCTTGAATTTCCAACCAATGGGTTATTTGGGATTTTGCTATCTCATTCCATGAACCATCTATACCCAAGGTCGAGATCAAAATTTCGCCTGAATGAAAAAAACTCAAATCTTATCTCACCTTCGATCTCATCAAAAGAGATTTTTTAGAAACAAATCTAATCTCTTCCTCTCTATTATATTCCTAGGATTAAAGAAATCTTTATTGGGTCAGGCTCCGTTGACAGACATAAAATGATAGGATTCTGTACAGGACACAATATGTGACACGTGGCACACTCTTGGAGGACCCTGACCGTATGGATGTTTGTCCAATCCCTAGGTGGACCTACAAACCAAAATTAAGACTGATTAGTGATTTCTAGGCATTGGATTGGAGCCATTTTCATGGGTTGATCTCAACTGTGGGAATTCTAGCAGTATTTGAGGTACAAAGATCCAATGCCTAGAAATTACTAATCAGGCTGAATTTTGGTTTGGAAGTCCACCTGGGGATTGGCCAAACATCCATACGGTCAGCATCCTCTAAGAGTGTGCCATGTGGCACATATTTGTTTCCTGTACAGAATCCTGTCATTTTATGGCTGTCAACGGAGCCCGACCCATCTTTATTATACTTTTATTAATGGAAAGAGGATATCAATTATCTGTTTTCCACTAATATCCGTAAATTTTACATTTTGTTGAATTTCGATATAGACTGAAACCGAAATTTAAAACCTTGCCTATACCTGCCGAAGTGGGATCTAAGAATTTCATGACACGAGTAAAACTTTGATGACAGGGCGCAATATGAGCCACATGACACACCCTTAGAGGACTCTAACCGTATGGATGTTTTTCTAATCCCTAGGTGGATCTAAAAACCAAAAATCAGTTTGATTAGTGAATTCGAACCTTTGAATCTTTGTACCTCAAATAATGGTCAATAATGGTCAAATTCCCACGGTTAAAATCAACCCATGAAAATAATTCCAATCCAATGCCTACAAGTCACTAATCGGGCTGATTTTTGGTTTGTAAATCCACCTAGGGATTGGCCAAACATCCATATGGTCAGAGTTCTTTAAGAGTGTGCCGTGTGGCTCATATTGCGACCTGTCGTCGGATTCAATGACAGCACCCTGTCATCAAAGTTATACTCTCTCTTTTTTTTCTTTTTTTTTTTCAAAGTTATACTCTCGTGACACCATGTATCTAATCTTCCTGAATTTAAAGCTCGTACCCAAACGATTATATTTTAAAAATGATCTGATATAAATTGATTATGGGTGTTATCTGCAGGGTGCATTTTTAAGCAGCCGTCTTCACTTATCTGCGTCTCTTTTACAAAAGCTACAAATGCAACTTTAGTCTTACCGGAACTTCACACCGTACCTTTTGTTCTTTTCTTGTAGTTCCGCGCGCACTTTTAGATCGCAAGACTTTGAATTATCTGCCCCTTAATAAATTTCTAATTGTTTTCCGCAAATTCAAGTTCATATACATATATATAGTTGCATAAGAAAACGAGAACACAAACCCTAGAAGAATTCAAGACCAACAAGCTCCAGAAATATCAGAACCTGCGCAAAATGGCGGCGTACCTTCTGGTTAAGATAATCAACGTTGAGCGCAAGGTTATTCAGCTGAATTCTGCCGGCTCCGAGCTGTACGTCGAGCTGGTCTAGGTCTAGGTCTCCGAGGATGAATTGCCCCAATTTCTTCTTCAAGATGAATTTAAAGACATGTTTGATGGCCCATCGAGAGAACATCGCCTCTGCAGATTTGGCGATGTTCCAAGGGTGGAACATTGCGTTCAATCTTTATACTTCTAGGGTTAAGGTTTTTACGAGCTTAGGGCTTGCGAATTCTTTTCGAACTTGGGTAAGCCTTGCTCGCAGTGGAAGCTTGTGCATCCATCCAAGAGAGAGGCAGAAACAGAGTAAGAGAGAGAGAGAGAGAGAGAGCGCTAAAATAAAACAAAAAGTTGTCCTAATGAGAAAATAGTTTAAGGTCGTCCTTTATTACACTTTCCAAACGCTGAAAACTGGTTTCAAGAAAATCAGATTTTGGGCTTTCGGATATTTTTTGAGATATGTTTGGTGTGAATCTCGAAACAGATGGCTCTAGTAGGAATCTCAAGGTTAAGGCGAAGTGCCTGTCGAAAGGGGGCAGGTTAGTGCTTATTAAAAGCACCCTCTCTAATCTCCCCACTTATTTCTTGTCCATGTACGCCATGCCGATGAGCGTTATCGGAAGGTTGGAGAAGTTGATTCGTTGTTTCCTCTGGTTTGGTCAAAGAGAGAGAATTGGTTACCCCTTGGTGGACTGGAGACGTGTGTGCTCTCCCAAAAACGTGGATGGGCTAGGAGTAAAGAACCTCAAACTTATAAATCAAGCCCTGCTTGGCAAATGAATATGGAGATTTGCTGTGGAGTTTGACAGCCTATGGAGGAAGGTAGTGGCGTCCAGGCATGGTGTTAATTCGTTGGGATGGTTTAGCAGCATAGTTCGTACTCCTTATGGATGTGGCGTGTGGAGAGGCATAAAAAAAATGATGGTCACGCTCTCAGAAGGCTTTCGTTTCAAGGTTGGTAAGGGGGACAGGGTGCGATTCTGGTTAGATGTCTTGTGTGGAGGTAAGGCATTTAAGAATGAGTTTCCACAGATACAGGATCTCGGATTTGAAAGAATGCACTATTCAGCATTACTTAGTGGAGGATGAGAGGGGAGCCTCGTGGAACCTTGGGTTGAGACGCAATTTGAATGATTGGGAGATTCTTGTGATGGAAGCTTTCCTCCATAAATTGGAAGGTGTATCTTTGGACAGCTCCAAAGATGACGTTTTGTGGTGGGCTGGTGCCTCGGACGGGGTGTTCTCAATCCGTTCCTGCTATGAGTGGTTGGATAGTAGGTGGAGATCCCCCTCGGTCTTCTCGACCCCTTTTTGGTGGAGACCCCCCTGTAAGATGTTCAAGGAGTGTAAAGGGCTATCCTTCGAAGATATGGTCTTTAGATGGAAGTCCGTTATGTGTAGGGGCAGTTAGATTCTTTCTTTTTGTCTCTCTCTTAGGAGGCCTTCTCGGCCTCTTGCAAGCTTTGTAGTTTCCTTCTTCTTCAATAAAATCTTTACCTTATAAATAATAAAAAAGGACTGAAGTTTCCATAGTTTTATGATTAAGAGTTTGAGTTGGTTAATGTATCTTCCTAGGGTTGGGAAAGAGAGATCCAAACAGGCATATTGTTAAATCGTGATACACGTGCGAGTTTACATGCTCGGCGGAGTAGTAATGAAGAAAATAGTTGGGCAGGAGATATAGGCAATATATTTGAACAGTGGAAATTCGAAAATCAATTTTACATAACCCTGCGAGCTAGGTCGGCTCCTTGTACGATGAAGGAGCCAATTCCGTACTCAGATAGACTTTGATGAAGGGCCACCTAGGGAAGGCTTTCTTAAGGGAAGGGAGTCGAACCGTAAGGGCGAATCCAATCCGATTAATCAACATTTCATCCAGGGATAAGAGCTGCGACGTCGCAATTGACATTTTGCCAAAGTGCTTATCAAAAAGAAAACAGCTTTTTAAGCCTACATTTTGGGTCGGCTCAAGAAGGCCCCTTTAAATCATCAAAACATCCTTAAGAATGACAATGCTATTGAATCCCTTTTAGTCGTCTTCATTCATAAGGGAAAGTGATGTAAATGGTGGACAAGGGTTCTGCCTACATAATCAATTCAGATGGTTGTGTATAAGAAGGACAAGGGCCTAAGAGCGTTGCAGCGAGTGATCAATCCTTCAGGCTCTGTATGGTTGCCCTGAATAAGTTTTCCTGACATACAAATCCTTTTTAGTAAAACTTTTCGTTGATCACCATATCTTTCTTCTCCTCTTAAGCTTCCCGCGCACTCATGAACAGCTATAAATGATAGATGGGGGGTCTGTTTTGTAATCTGTGCTCCTACCCTCCACGTCACCGTCCACGTGGTAAGAAAACCCCATCTTAACAGGTTAGGAAGTCTACGGTGACAGGTGAGAGTAAGACAGAAAAATGATGAAGCAACTTCTGTTGGCTCCATAAAAGAAATGTGGGAAGTTTGCTTCCTGTGTAACAAAGGAGAAAGATGTTTTGGTCCCTTTGATGATTTCCTTTATCTTTTTAGCTTTGAATGAATTGGAGAAAAGGTCAAAGTTGGATATCTTTAAGCTTTCCATGGAATGTGAGGGCACCACAAATGACAAAAGGAAGATTCCACATTAAGACAACATAGAAAAAAAAAGTAGGCCAATGAGAGCTGCGACGTCATTAGATAATGGCTAACTAATGCGCCCTTTGCTACAGTGTACACACAGCAACACTTAGCCACAGGGTTCCCTTTTGCAGGACATGTACTGCTAAATTTGCTCCAACTCAATTTAAACTTGCTTAGGTTACTTTTTTTTATCATGGGTTTAACATTGGTGGGGGGCTTTTTTTTAAGGACACGTCCTACAATACTTGCAGTGGGCACACATAGCTAGGAATTTTCTACCAACAAACACCGTAGATTCCAACAAATTTCTACAAAACCTACAAAAAATTTGTCGATTCAGTTAATATGATATTTCAATAGAGATTCAGTTTGAGATGCTTCATGGGGATGCATTTATTCAAATTTTTCACGGTGAAAAGCGGATACACTCTTCTTTCTTGTGTAGATGATACATGGACGGGCAAATTAGAGAATACATAACTTTACCTACTTAATATGAAAGATTAAATTAGTGCCATATGACCCAAATAATTCAGCAAGTTGATAACATATTTTGTTGGACTAATAAATTAGTATAGATCTCCATCCAACTCCCTAATGACAATATTACAGTGAACGCAGCTTTCGTTCAATCCTAGCTCTGTAAAATGAACTCAGTATACAATGGAAGCGAACCCAGAAATTACAGAGTGGGTTGTCGCAGTCACTTGTAAGCTATTCATCAATGTCTCTCGCAAGCCCTCCGCGGAAGCAGGCAAGCATGGTGCATCACTCCACAGATCAGAATGCAGCTGTTTAAATAAATGAAGAAGCTCAAATTCTAATCTTCCAACTTGAAGCAGCAAAAGTAGGGAGATCTCAGAATGAGTCCTGAAGTAGATGTCAGAATGGAGCCAAATGTTCAAATCCATCACGGGTGAATGAAATAACGAATTATACATGTGAGAAGACCTCAGATTTCCCATTACTTATCAGCTCTGAAACAATTGTTAGTTCCAAGATAATTGCAAAATCACGACAATGTTGCTGAGAGGAATTGGTTAGTCACTTCCACTACTATATCTAGATGCACCATCTGAAAAGAACAAAAATAAGAGCAAAATCAAGGCTTGTGATGTAAGAGTTTGAAATAATCAGGCAAATGAGAGCTGCTGTACCTCCTGGTGGTTTTTTCCCTTCCATCGCTTCTTTTTTCGATTGACAGCTAGAACAGAGGAAAGGGCCATCCCAGGGACGCAATTTCCCCAGGTTTGATGAACCGGCATGCACCGAAATTCCCTCTCCGGGTTTCATCTCTAACTGACAAACTGCACACATGAACAGCTTGAACATGTTGCACAGGGGATAATCCGTATCTAGCCTGCAACTCACAAATGTGTTTCATGTCAAAAAGTTAATTTTGTTTTGCTTTCTCTATATAAGGAGCCAAATCACCTTAGAATGAAAAAAATGTCATAGAAAAAGAAGCTGCAAGCCAAATGAAGCACGTAAGACAAACCTAGTCTACTGTTTACCTAGGCTACGGTTCACCTGATCTAAAGCCAAAGGTTTCAAATTAGTTAGTAATGACAATCTGCAAAGCACAAACCTTTCCGCAAGCATAGCAGATCCTTCCTCGAATATTTCCTCCACCACGTCTGGCTCAAAATATTCTTTTTCCGAGTGAGAAGACGACTCAGATGATTTTTTGCGGAACATTGACTTGAAAACTCCTTTTCCCTGCTTCTTTGGTGGTGGTATGGAAGAGGGTAGCTTCTCTGGTGGTAATATATCCACCACAATGCAAGTTGTATCATCTCGAAGCCCCTTCAACTGTAAAGCCTCCTGAAAATGTAATAAAAGGGGTGAGACTAAATACATGAGTCAGTTGACACAATAAGATCATCAGCAAATAGAGAAACTCCATCATAATTATAGTAACTTTAACAATTTGAGCAGCTGCAGCATCTGCGGGTATTCCGCGACAACAATTCAGAGCCATTTCTGAGGACAAAGCATCCCAGACACCATCACTTGAGATGATAAGCCTACCTCCAGCAGCAGACAGCTGCAGCAATGACAATACAGCAGTTAATGTGAAGAAAAGAAGAAGAGGAAGGAGAAGAAGAAGAAGAAAAAAAAACAGTTCGCTACTGTGATAGACCTTTAGCTCAACAAGGAAAACCAATTTCACATACAAGCAACTGAAAAATGCACATTAAAGTAGAACTGCATGTGCATGCCAAACAATTGGAACCAAAATTCATACCCTGCTTTATTCTTACAATAAACTAGACTCTCCATTAAAGTAGAAAGAGTTTTTCTGAACTGCTTAGTAGTTAATAGTTAGATATTCTAATTGTTTATTCGTTTAGTGTTTATTCACATTCATGCTTATAAATAACCATATGTGCACTGTGTAGTATATTAACTTGTAATGTTGTGAGTGCCAAAAATTGCAGTCCATCGGACCGTACAATCTCCATCATGGCACCTCTTTTAAGATAGGCCCAACCTTCAGTGGGGCCCTGCTACAGCCGAGCTACTGAGGTGACTTCAGCCTCAGCATAGCTGAGCTGAACCGACCTTCAGTCCGAGCCGATTTCCAAGGCCAAGCCTGAGGTCGACTTCGGCATAGCTTGACCCTCTAGGCTTACCCAATCCACATTACCTAAGGACACCTATTCAATCTTTTGATCAGTGGAGTACAGTGCAGCATGCTACACTACATCAATGCCTTGGAGTCTGATCTACAAGACTCCTATTTTAGAAAGTACCCTAGTCCTAATCGACCACCTAAGGAAAATCTTTAATGGCCTATTTGTTTAGACTTCTAATTTGAGAAGGCCTTTATAACTAGAAGGGGGGAGAAAAAACACATGTACTTGGGAAGAAAGATTGTACAATATGGAAAAACCACACATGGGGCCGCTCTATGTGGCTCCAACAGCAGAGCTTCCTCGCTTTTGAAAGAGGATCACTAGCTAACTTTGAAGTGAAAAGAAAGAGTTACAAGGCCAAATTGGTCATAGTGAATCGACTCTCCGAGCCTGCAGAAGTAGCCGCCAACCTTAGCAACGAACCACTTAAATCTTTGTGTCTCTTTTTTTCTCTCCCTCTTGCTCTATTTATTTATTTTTATTTTGATCTTAATACTCTAATTGTGGTGCGCGAATCCTGAAGCATTCAATGGCATGCCCGGACTTTTTGCCCACAAATGTATAACACACTAATATCTATAAACACATCATGCTTGAAATATATGCACATTTTATGATATTCATAATTTATTTATTTTTCTCAAAATTTTCTTTTTTTTATTTCTTCTATTTTGTTTATTTAGTTAGAATAAATAAATAAATAAAACCTTATTAGGTAACATTTTGAGATTTTTTCACACTAATTTTCTTGCAACTTATTTTTTTGATCGATAATATGGAACACCAACAGTCTTCAATGGCTAACTCCACATGATGGCCCTAGGTTTGTGAGGAATTGGTGATACAAACAAGTAGACTCAAAGAATATAAAACAATTAGAGATTTAGAGCAAAATAGATAAAGAGATTTTTCATTCACTCATTACAGCTTAAAACTGCAGTAGTGCTAAATATCTGGTATTTGAATTTGAACAAGCCTCTTCTATTCATTAGCTTTAAAAACGTTTATCTTCACTATGACTATGAGTTGTTCGAAGTTGGAACTATCGTCATATAATTAGTTAAACTCTAAGCTAGTTGTTCAGAAAAGGTGACCCTACATGAGTGTATCCCCTCACTCCTCTAATAAATCGGAAGGCTTTTCTAGCTAGGTATCAGTATTTGCCAATACTACCACTTAAAGATTTGTGAACTATTATACAAGAAATTATTGCGTAATGAAATGCTATACAAAGTTTTTTTTTATGAGTCACTTAGTACGAGGTAAAATGCATTTATATGCTTAATGGTTAGCCATCGTGATGCAGCAGCATCCAAGCTACGATGTACTTGCGTTACACAAAATCAAACCCCTAAACAAAAGAGGCGGGATTACAACAGGAGGAAGAAGAAAAGTGCTACAAGGAGACTTCTTTCAATTGTGAAAGAGGTTTAATCAGATTTACTAGTTGTAGTAAATCTCATTTTACTATTTTTAGATAGGTCTAAAAGGTTCTAGAAAATGATTGGAGAGTTTGAATTACCTTAGGATTACTCGTTTGTTTCTAGATTTATTTAGAGTTTTAGTTGTTTAGAAATTGATTCTTTGAGTTGTAATAGGATTAAAATAGAGTTTGAGAATGTTTTAAAGTCCAATATGAGTAGTTTTCATTGCTTATAAATGTAAGGCGTGTGTAAAACAAAAATTAGAGAATGATTAGTTTTGATTAATGAAGATGGAGTTTCTTTTGGGTGTTATATCCAATTTTGCTTGGTAAGATGCCTAGAACGGAAAAGTGATTCTTCTCGAAGGAGTGATTCCTTCAAAGCCGGTGGAGTGATTTCATTGAAACCCGTGCACGGAAGAGTGAGTTTTCCCGAAGGAGTGATTCCTTCAAACTCGGTGGAGTGATTTCATTGAAACCCCTATCTGATCGCAATACCCGTTCCCATGTTGCATCACATTGCCCATGAGTACTTGGGAAATACTCTAAAGCCCTTATAACATGGAATGATATGTGTGGCTTGGTTCAGAGAGACAGAGAGAGAGAGAGAGAGATCTACATACCAATCATCATATAGTTCATATAGACAATTATATGATACGTTCAACTTCTTTAATTATATTATAAAGTGTGGCATTAAAATAAAAAAATATTTTTCTTGGTGTATTAACACAATAAACACTTGCTGGTTGGGCTGTTACATGTTGATTTGTGGTCGTTTCTTTGCTGTATGCTTCTCTTTAAGTATTTCAAGTTAGATCTCGTGCATTAATCAAATATCGTGCCGTGATTTCTTCCTATTGCTGTGTTTGTTGATCCTACAACCCGCTACATCAGATTACTCAGCTTTATAAATTAAGGCCAGACCAGTCCTAAACTCCTAGTAATGTCAACAACCGTAAAGAAAAAAGAATTAATACAGAAATGAGAAGGGAATGAGATGTTCAAAGAAGCAGAAATACCAAAGGGGACAAAAGGGAGAAAAAGAGAGAGACAAAATTAGAAAGGTACATTCACGCCACTATGCAGAACATCCCTAAAGACACCTTCTTAAACCAATAAATATACCTTGTCATTCATTGACCTTGGTAAACAAGAGAACAAGATGTGCAAGACAAGGCCAAGACCTGAATTTCTTTATTAATATAAGCTAGTCTCCAAGTACCATTTTTCCTTCACGATGTCCAACAAATCACATTACTACCACCTTTCACTATTATTTTGCTCAAGTTCTTTAAACCTTGAAGAAGGCGTAAACAACAGCTTTGTTGGAACCACAATGCCCCATCGGGCCCAAGAAGACATAATCAGAATATATTAAAATCTAGAAATCTAGAAACTGAAACTGAAATTCATCGACTTCTTTAATCTTCATTATTCATCCCATTAAGCTCAGACCTATATCAAAGACCCTAAATAGGCATTTACAGATATTAATTTTAAAAACTAATTGGACATGTGATTCGTACACATGTATGAGGCTACTGACTAATTGGACATGTGATTCGTACGCATGTATGAAACAAGTAGCCTCTCTCTCTCTCTCTCGCTCTATTCTTTTGATGTTCCTTGGAGTTTCACTCAATTTTTTTCCAACACTAGCAACTTAATAAAATTACAAGGTACATATTTGAGATAAGTGCATTAATAAGAATCCTTGATGATGATTTTGTGATGAAGTTGATAAGAATGAGAAGATGAGGACAATTACACTGAATTTTGATAGATGTTCTTTTGGCAATTGTACAACTCAATTGAACAAACATGAAAACCAGAAATTGTTAAAAGCAATGTAACAAGGACACTTCATTTTAGGGTTTTTGGCCGTGTCGGACACCTCAACACCCAGACACGCGTGTCGACACTTCCCGACACACATCTGGACACTTATGGCCGTGTCACCCCTTGTTTTAATAATTTTTAATATAAAATTTATTTCTAAAAGCTGGTTGGTGTCTTCCATCCTCCATACAATAATAAACTAATAAATATTTTATGCTTTATTTTCTCTTTTTTGTTATTTCATTAATAATTTTAAGCATTCATACTATTAATATATTTTAATAAATATATGTACGGACGTGTCTCCGTATCAGATATTTTTAGGTTGTCGTATCAGACGACACTGACACCTGTGTCAGTGTCCTTGTTACATAGGTTAAAAGTGATAAATATAGTGAAGTGATTACCCATTCCAGAAGCTTCAATCTAAATTCTAGTATAATGGTAATAATTAAGGGGGAAGAATGATGTTTAAAAAATTAGGCTTTCAAGAGATCACATGTTTCGTGAAAAAAAAAAAAAGATTAAATCAGCACGCACAAATGGCACATAATTAGGATGACATTTCACCTACAGTCCTATGTGAGTCTTAAGGTTGCAATGCATGAGAATATGAAACAGAAGTTACATCTTTCAGGCCTCGTCAATATTCCATTCCACAATGATCAGCATGTAAAGGTAAAAAATATTAGAAACACATAATCAACTTAATGAGCATGTAACAACAGTACTGGCAAACCTTCACTTGCTTTACATAGGGCACAGGAACGATGAACTCTCCAACGTCCATATCTCCAATAGATCTTGAAAGACACAAGCCACCTGGCCAGCATCTGAGAGGGCCAATCTGAAAAATTGGAGTTGCCACACAGATTAAATAGTTTATTTTGCTTAAAATTAATCACAATTAATTCCATAATTAGAGTACAAAGTATATTTATCCAGCATAGAACTTTAGAGAAGGAGAATGTCAGAAAGAAGATCTGAAAAAAAAAAAAATCTAACAATGTACTTGAACAAAAAGCAGCATAGAGGTGCAAGGCTTGGCATCATATCCAGTGCCTTCATTATTCATGTGAGATGCAGTTTGAAATGGATGATTTCAGATCTTTCAAATATAGCCCAACAATCATTCATAGAGTAAATCGACAGCATCACTTCAAGAGTTTTCATCCGAAAACCCTTACCCCACAAACAGTTGGTGTTGATTTGAATGTTCATTCCCTCGCCAGAATAATCATCTTGGGCTTTGGCCTGTAGCTCAATCAATTGATGTTGTGCGCCACAACCATGAGGCAGTCGATTCAATCCCAGCTTACCCACCAAAAAATAAAAAATAAAAGATATTATCATTTGTATTGGTTCCTCTATACTCTTATACTGAACTACCATAACACCGTGTGCAAATCACCACTGGAACAGGAGAGATTTTGAAAGTTGCAACACAAATGGCAACAAAATTTTCATAATTCACCAACACGTTACCTTGTCCTGGATCCCTGAAGAATGATGTTTTCTATGGCATATAAGACATGAAATCTTGAATTGCCTTTCATTTCTCTAGCTTCCTTGCTTGAAAAGTGCCTTTCAATGCTCTCTTATACCCAATTGATTATTCCTTTCTTCTCACTCCAGAGTCCAGAGGGTATAATGTATACGCACTTGCAATTTAGTCATATCAAAAGTTAAAACCCATTATGGCAATCATATCTTAAATTGTCCTGAATGTCATAACACAAGCATTTTTTTGTATATTTCTTTATGAGGGTTTAATCTCACATTAATTTCTATCCTTCTTCACAAAAAGAAGCATAGCTCAGTCCAGAATCCAACTTCTGATCTGACAAAGAGGAAAAATGAACTCGGCATCAAATTGAATGTCACGATGTCTCTCAAATGTCTATCACTTGGTTTCTCCACCATTTTCTCAAGAAGCCCATCATACTCAATTGTTGTGATGTATGTTTCTATAACTTGCATTTTACTCATATGTTGGATCATTGTTCCTTCCAGCCTTTCAATTATTATCCATCTTAAATATTTGATCCAGTTCCAACTATCTAACTGTAGTCACAACCTTCAACTTTAGTATATTTGTTTGTGTGCCTTTGTATCACAAATCTTCAGTATCGCATTTTGATTCACCCACAATCAATCCAATTCATATCCATATGTGCCTTAGACAATACTCAAGGGCCGTCCCTAATCATACAGTGAGATTCTATTTGCCCAAAATATGAACCCCAAACTAGCTACGTGCCAGAACAAAACATGTACACTATATGCTATTAACTCAATCTTCATCTGTACACTGGATATGTATATGTTAATGACTTAATGGAAAACTTAGTCTGTTCGCATAATAATGGAACAATTACATTTCAAAGTGAAGACTTTAGAGTTAATATATTGAAAATAGATTCGAGAAAAATCTTTATAATATTAGTCCATGGGATTTATATTCGATTTCCAAAGAATTCGGCATGGACAAAATTTTGTCTTGGAATTTGCAACTTCCTCGATTGCACAAGAGTCAAAGAAGACTCTCCATGCAATTTTGCCGATTCCCTAATGTTTGTTTTCTCATGAGAATTTCGTTTTCTGAAATCCTAACATGTTGCAAAATATAGGTTAAAATCCTTGAAGGAACCTGCATTGTTTTTGTTGATGCACTTTCACCACTGTTCTGAGGTACAATAAGGAAAGATAGTGAAATTGCAGCACAAAGCCACAAACAAGATTCCTCGAATTGATTTTCCTTCACTATTAAACACACACACACACATATGGCAGCAGTCCCAAATCAACAGGGATTTCTAAAAAAATGTGTATTTGTTGTCATAAATCTGGATTATAAAAATGTTAGGCCACATCTTGGATCGGCCACAAACCTAGCTCACATCATTTAGATGATCATAGCGTCCAAACATTCAGACAGGATCTTACCATCCAATTCAATAGTCAATATTGTCTTGCTCAAATGGTTAGGATTGTCATAATAGTGTTAATCTTGCCTTTTGGTAACATGAATTAGGCTACCTATTATAAGATTGACTTAAGAAAGGGAAATAAAATCTTTATGATTGTTTCAAATTATTGTCTGCATTATCTTTTATCAATTTCATTTTCAATTAATCCTGAATTATTAACTGGCACTTGCCTTGTGATTTCCCTCAGAACCTGAGTTGACCTATTACCATGTCTCATTTTCCCAAAATTGGTGTTTAACATAAGCAAGCTTCAAGTTTGCACAAGGATATCTATAAAAGTACTAGGTTCCTTTTATTTGGACACAAATGATTTCCTCAGTATAAGGGAAGAAAAATGTGCATCAACGAGAGCAGGTTATGTAAATACCACAAGGTAGTAATAAACTTAGAAGTTTAGTTGAGAGAAAAAATATTAGACTACTTATAGAAAATAAATAAGTACATCTAAGGTGTAAGAAACACACCCCTGCACCACCAACAGTATTAAGCCGACCAACCTCACCCCCACTTGCCGTTATACGTTCCCTCCTGTTGAAGTATGAAAAGTCAAGCCCTAATGAAAGAGTCGAAGTGTTTCTCAAGCCAAGCACTCAAGCTAATAAATCTAAAACTTACTCCTCTTCATTGCATTCCAGCCTATGATCTTCTGACAAAGAATATACAGCACCTTCAGCAGATTCAAGTATGCAACGGGAATCACCAACTGATGCTACAGTTATGACCCATCCATCTATTATAACAAAGGTGACAGTCGTTCCTGACGATTGTGCTGAAAAAGTAATCAAGCAATCATTTTACAAGTGTCATATCCCATTGTAAAGCAAAGAATCTAGCTCCCTGAAACATATCAAATGCACTGACAATGAAGAAGAAAATTAAAGTAGCATCAGCAGTAGAATAAATTAGTAAAAATGAATGAAATTAGATATTATCAATTCTTCAAACTATGTAACCTGGACATGAAGTTTCAGATACCTGACCCTAGGAAACCCGATATGTCGACATGTCTGTAAAGTTAATTTGATACGTTAATTTTTTTGATAAGTATAAACTTAATTGGAGAAAAGGAAATTCAACAGTAAAATTATAAAAAAAAAGTATCCTTCTTACACTAAGATTTGTCCTAATACACGTTGGTGTCTGTGACATTAAAATTTTTAAATTATAGTATCCTTCTTACATTGCTTGAAACTGTTTCTTGGGCTATAATACATGTTGGTGTCTGTGACATTTCAACTTTTAAATTATAGTATCCTTTTTACATTTCTAGAAACTGTTTCTTGGGATATATCACATATGTGAATGTGAGAAAGAACAAAAATATAATCCAAACAATTTTTTCAGATACTGGAGCCCACAACAACCTACACATGGAAATCTATAGCATTGAGAAGAAGACTGATGTGGAACTAAAGTGGCTATTACACTCTAAAGTAGCATTGAGAAGAAGACCCTTTCATTGTGACCCAGTTCTAGTGACACAAGTTTCTTATCAGGCAGTTTGCCTGGAAAAGATCTTTAAATACCATAATGAATCAAAGCGCCATTTGGTACTCTATAGTCCAATGTTCAGATATTCTTTCTATGAATTTGCAGTTCAATCCTTGTAGCTCAAAATATGAGTGAGGTCTAGATAAATTAAATTGGTAGCACTCGAGATATGGTTAGGTCCAATGGTGATATCATTTCCATGGCTGGTTCTTAATGATATGATTGCTCTAGCATAGAAACTTTCTGCATTCTAAAACAATATACCACTTTTACAGACCAGATATGGTTTATTCTGTGAATTGAAGTCAATTTTCCTATAATAGTAGTTGGAAAGATGACATGTCCAGCTACTATTTCTGCACTTCTGGAAACCTAAATCTGGCATAGAAAGGAATGCAACAAATAATGTTGTCTAGACAATAGGGCTTCCCACAAAGGTGGTGACCACAACATTTGAATTCATTAACATCAGAACATGATTAACAAAAACAAAATCCAAAAGTTCGCAGATAAAATGAAAATAATTCTTTGGTGGCTGGTAAGTAATGATGATAGACTACACATAAGGATGGTAGAATTACTAAAATCAGCACGATAGATGAATATATGCCTAGAATGATTATATAATGCTCTAATCATACCATTCTCTTGAAAATCTTTATCTGTTTTTACAAATCCTGCAACCAAAGCCCTTGGCAATGCTGCTACCCATTCATCTCTACTAAGATCAGAAGGAATAGCACCAATAATATTGTTCAGAAGATTCTCCTTTGAGTAAATAGCAGCCGCAGTTCCATTGTGTCCATCAAATAGCTGCAGAAAATGTTATGCGCTAATTTCATCAATCCAACAGAAATAAAGAGAGATGAATGATATTACTGAAATATGCAGCTGGAAGATATACAGTATGTCCTAGATGGGGTGCCGCCAACTACCCAGGAAAGAATTTTGAATAATAGCATTATGGCTAGCATCCTTCAAATAAATTATGCAAACAAGGCATAATGCATAATGAAGTACCACAATTAGGTATTGAGGACAAATAATTAACAACATCGATTTGTTTAACAATTTAAAAAATAAATGCAATTACAAGTTCCAAGTAATACTTATAATCCAGAATACTACTCTCTTTTTTACTCTTAAATTTGAGGAACTGAGACTCGGACGATAATTGACCGGAACACAAACCTCTCATGCGATCCATTTCATGCAGCAATAACATATGCATTGTAACTATAACAACTCAAGATATTGATCAACATTACATAACTGATCAGCTATACTGCTTTCGAGGTTCTTCAACACTAGGTTTAGTGCTCAATTAAGATCATAGAAAGCTTTATTGATTCAGACAGTTGTTTCCTTTGAGGAGAGAAAAATGGGATGAAGCTTCTTGTGGACCCCTTCACAAAGATCTCCGTGAAAGAAAACTTCTTTCTGTTTCATGATAAGAGGACATCCTTTGGCAACAACTTTTGACAACATATATCAATTCTGAAACTGTCAAATGTCTCCTTTCCTCACTACCAATACCTTAATCTTGAGTTCTTGACAAAGCTCAATGAGAATAAAATTTGTTATCTTTCTACTGTCCCATCAATGAAGTACTTGATTTTGAAATCTTTTACTATTCCAGGGAGAAATCTGCTTCAAAGCATCTACCTCACATATGGTTTCTTTCCAGCAGTTTTATGATCATCTGGCTTCAGCAAATAGAAGTATGACATGTGAAGCACATAGAAAACAGTTCACAGCAAACAAATCTGTGTAAGGTAACGCATTCTGTAGAAAACAAGGATGGGAATTTGAAAACCCTTTTCATGGGAAAACAGAAGGCAGATCCTTAGCATATGGCAGTTGGCTAGAGGATCTATTTTCACATCTTAGTCCTTAATGAATAAGCAGATTCTTTGGCTATGCCTATGAATGATGTGCATAAAGCCTTATTGTATATAGGAAATTCTCTTCCCTAACCTTGTATCTATATACTTCAATAGATTCTTTGTTAATCAAGAACACACACACGCATAGAGTTGATCAAAAGACTTAGAGATTACATACCGAAGTTTTGACAATTCGAGGGAAGATGTATCAAATTGACACTGGATGGATTTTTCTCGTCCAAAATAAGGTGGTCAAGGTTCTCCCTGATAATGGTAATCGTCTTCAGAAACTCCCACGGTAAAGGTTTAAAATTTTAAATTAAAATGTTTATAATCCAATTTATTTAAAAAAAATCCAAAATACCTTTTCTATCACTAAAGAAGTTTCCAATTATATCAAGATTGAGAATGGTGTCTGATAATCAACTAAAATATAGAAACCCTAGTTAGCTAAGCTGTCAAGAAATTTGTTAGGCTTCCTGTAAATAAGCTGGTCAGAGAAATTACAGTCCGGACATAAGATGTCATAGATCTCACAAAAATATCTACAACTTTTGCAAATGAACACCAAGTTAATAGGACCGCATGTCAAACACATAGACAGTGACTTTGACAAAAATAGAATTTTGACAAGAAGTAACTGAAGTGCTATTATGTGAAAGACCTTCAACCATACTTGTGGTGCATTTGCAATACTTATTGGACCAGAATAACCAACTCACGAGGCTGGACTATGCCAAACACTTTGGCTGGACATGGGTTACCTCCATTTTCCCAAGAAGGCAACTCTTAAGGCGGCCCAATGAGAGCAACAATGAAGTTGAATCATAATGATCATGTCTGAAAGTTGCATCACACCTGAATTTAATCCAATTCCCCTCAAAGCGTATTATACAGCGAATTTCTTTAAAACCTTCGGTAAGGATCCCACAAGCACCTCCTGAGCGTTCTTAAAGTTTTTCTTCTCCAAGTTCTAGAGTTTTAGCCCTCACATTGACTCAAAGAAAAGTCCATTACCTCCAAAGCTTCAGGGAGAAATTGGGGTACGTGAGTAGGAGGCCAAAAGGACCAGATGGTTTAGTTTTAACAACATAGGCTCAAGATTGGCAGGAAAGTGTCAAGAAGCACAAAAACAAGACCCAAAAATGAACCCCTTTAGATAGATATACTCAGTAAAACATTCCTTTAAATGACAAAGCAAAGTAGACTGGTAGCATGCAATATACGTCCTCAAGAGTACTCTCACGTGGAAATCACAGATAAGAACACAAGATGAAGGACCAGACAAACATATAAACCAAAAAAGGAGTCTCTTATTGAGGCTTAAGGAAAATAAATGTGCCTCAATGCTCCCTTAACAAGCCTTTAAAGTGCCACATCCCTCAATCACTCCCCTATATCTTGCCATCCATAACACCCAATTTTTGTCTAAGAAATTCCTTCTCTCTAGCTTCTATCAACTAATTATCTGAATAGATCCAAAGGCAAATCTCCACACAATACATTAACAATAATCAATGAATTAGGCATCCACCTGAATCAGGAGATCGCCATACTCAAGCAAACCCTCATGGAAGGCATTAAAACTTTGGAGTTCCTGAGAAAAAAGTTCTTAATCATCTTTCGCATTAGACTCTTGCACGCTCCTCACTTATGGTCTCCACCACCTCTTACTGAGTTAAATACTCAATCTTTTTAATCTAGTGTTCCTCCTCAAAGTTGCAAGCATCACCAAAGCCTCTACCCAGTCGCGGAGGCAGGATTTTGTCCAAGGGTGGGCAAAAGGGTAATTCGACAAAAAAATCCCCCCCCCCCCCCCCCCCGGCTCTGCCACTGCCTCTACCAGAATCCTCCACCCATTAAACAAATGTTCGAGTATTCGATAAATTAAAAATGAAATTATTAAAAATAACCGATCAAAAAAATTTATTAAAAATAATAATAAAAAGAACCCTTCAAACCTGCCAAACATAATCCCATTTAATCAGAACAATGTGAATCCTGAAAAGAACAAGTATATACCACCACGTACCGCAAAAACCGAAAAAGTAGTATCCCCATCCCCGGGTACCCTTTGACATTCTGTTTTCAACAGCGTGAAGTCCTCCCCTTTTTTGCTCTGGTTGGCCTGTCCGTGTAGGATCTCTGGTTTCTCATTCTTCTCATTTGCCAACTCACGTTTCAGCAGCACTGATAGCGGGACCATATGATGTTCATTCTTTGCGGACATTGTTCTCCCCTCAAATCCCAATAAAACTCCTTGCTAGGGAAAGCCTGTCCACCTCTAGTTCTCCATGCCTTGTAATTCAATCAAAGTAAACCCAATGGAAGCCTGTACCAAACAAGAAATGGAAATTTACAAGAAGAAAACCTCTTATATCCATAATTTGTTGTAATTTCATCAATTTACCACCCAATTCTCTCAATTCTCACATTTATGGGCCAAAATTTAGTAAGAACAGATTGATCGTGTGAATGAAAGACCACGAGTTAAATCAAAATCACCGAGATCTTAGCAGAAACCACAGAAGAGAAAAACAGAAACGAAATAAAACAAGTCGCATTTAATTGAAGGTTCCTGGACCTGAATTTGAAGAAAAACAAGCGACGATACAAGATCTGCATCAAATAAACGAATTCCAGAAGAAAGAAAAAACGAAAATCATGAGATATTAAACATAATTAAATCAATGTGGATAGATTAAATCCTAAAAAAATAATATTCATGACCAAAGATTTCACGAAATCGAGAAGAGAAACAGGAAAAATAATCTGTATCAGAAAGAATAAAAAGAAATCTAATTTTTCTTACAGGAAAAGAGAGAGAGAGAGAGAGAGGGAGAGAGAGAGAGAGAGAGAGATTCTGCATGGAAGTGGTGATCAGCTGCTAAAGAGAGGAGAGAGGAGGAATCTGATTTGTTGCAGGGATCGAGAGACGCGGATCCCGGCGCCCTGCAAAAATTCCATCGGAGGGAGAGAGAGAGAGAGAGAGAGAGTTTTGAGAGGCGCAACGCAATACAAGTTCTTCCTACCCACCTTGTTTTTCATGTGCTGACATGTAATCAACGCACCCGGTTCGAAGCCGAAATTGGGCCGGATTTTAGCGTGCGCCTCGGGACCGCTCTTTTTATTTAAATAAAACGCGCAACCAGCTAACCTGCGCTAGTAGGCGCACCAGGAGGGAGGGACCACGGTCGCATTTCCACTTCTAATGACCCGTTGCCACTTGCCCCACCACCACCACCAATATTTTGTCAAAAACGTAGAAAGGATGAGGCTACAGTTGGACACCCTATGCTTTTGATAAATGGGTCTCCTCGTGAAAAGACAAAATTGCCCTTACTAAAGGTGAAGTTGCTTTCATTACTTTGACAAAACAATAGTACATATGGTAAGGGCAATTCTGTCCGTTCGTTAAAGGGTGTCCCAATCTATTTTCTTCAATTTGTCTTGACGTATACTTCTGAATAATAGTGAAACGGACCCGGGTTGACTCGTTCAATCAGTGCACTGGTTAAGAGATGTAACGGGGAGGCGCACAATAGCAATAGACGTTCTCAATTTTCGGTTGGTTTAAAATTTAAATCTATTAATTAATATTTAATATATAGATGGGGAACGGACCGCGTCAAACCCCTCACGGACGAAAAGGGAGGGGTGTCGATGACATGGATAACTTTGATTACGGATGTCCGTCATCAATGGTCATGACTGACCATGGTATGATCCACGTACCAACTCTAGGTAGACTCACCACATACCAAAAATCAGCCTGATTAATGATTTCAAACCCTTGGATCTTTGTACCCCAAATAATGTTCAGATCCCACGGTTAAAAATCAACTCGTTAAAACGACTCCAATCCATGGTTAGACGTCTCGATCCTGAAATGAAATGGATCGGCGCCTGTCGATCCCAATCCGGATAGTCCGATCCAGAACGGGATCAGCTGAGACTTCGAACCATGCTCGAATCCAACGCTTAGAAATCACTGATCAGGCTAATTTTGGTCTGTATGTCCACCTAGGGTTGGGCAGAAAATCCACACGGACAGCGGCCTCTAAGAGTGTGCCAAGTGGCTCTTACTGTGGTTCTTCATGGACGTTGATGTCCGTCATCAAAGATCTACTCGACGACATGGGGAAAGAAACCTCAGCCGGTTACAAAATAATAGTACAATAACGACAATAATGATGTTGCTAATGTGTCGTTTGTTGGAAGTTTTTGGCTAGGCGCGTGGGCCCCACTTCACATACCGTCCTCCACGGCTACACCTAATACCTTGACTTCCACTTGGAACAACGCGGAGTCGCGGACAACCCTTCCGAAATTCTCGGCGCCAATTCCATTTGTCTATCTGTTAAGGGGAAATCAAGGGTGGCGATGTAACAAACTACAGCATACGCCAAAAGCGTCAGCTAGCACCATTTTTCTTACTCACCGCTGCCATCTGGGCCCACTGACCGCATAGATGTTTAGCCCCACCCCTTTGTGGATATACACACCAAAAATCAACATGATTGGTAATTCTAGCCATTAAATTTTAATACTTTTTAAGGCATGATTCTAACCGTCAAATTAAAAAAAAAATTGAGTACTAAAACCAACAGCTAAAAATTAATCAAACAAGCTGATTTTTGGTACGAATGCTTACCATAATACATCCATGCGGCCAGTGGGCCCAGATGGTGGTGTTGAGTAACAAAAATGGTGCTAGCTTACGCTTTTTAGCGTAAGCTATCGCTTGTTACATCGCCACCCGGAAATCAATTAGTTGCTATGATTCTATGTTTGGCAGTTGCATCCTAGCTGAAACTTTTAGTGAGGCACCTCTACCACAACAGCCTCACCGTTAGATTGGATCACTCTCTAGATCTGTCAAACCTCTTCTAGATTGGGTCACCGTTAGATTGCTTCCTAGCTTATAATTCGCGCTTTGAAGTTAAAAAACCATATTATACGCCGAAACTTTTCAAAGATTCAAGCCATATTATGCACGTGCTATATATGAATTTTTCCAAAAATATTGGGAGAATTAATTTTAAAATACAAAAGTAAATTGTTTTATACTTTTTTTATGTTTGCCGAATTTTTAGACCCCTATTTATACTCTACCCACGTGTTGTTACATATTAAATAACCATTTACACCATAAGATCCACTGGAGGAAGGTATGAACACGAGATCTCCCAAGCATCACACCCTCTGCTGGGGAATGTTGTTTTGTCCTCTTTACCCAACAGATCAACCTGTTGGAGAAAGGTGAAACAACTATGTATACCAACGGGTCGTCGGGCCAACACAACACATGCGCGGGAATACACCATCTGCTAACATTTCCAATTTTTTCAATTTCATTATTTTAGGATACGTTGTGTATTTTGTTGCAAAACAAAGTGTATTCAAGGATTGTGAATCATATTAAGGTTGAATTCTACATACAAAACATGCCCCTTGAATGTCCGAAATAAGACCTCATGAACACTGACAAAACTAACATAGGAGCAACATCAACAAAAAGAACTCCAATGCCGCACTATAATTTTACTCGTACAGTCGAAAAGAGGTCAAATACAACTTGTGGCAAGATGAACCCATGGGTTGCTGCTACCTTTTACCTGGAATGAGAAAAAAAAAAAAGAATCAGTAAAGATCATACACGACAAGTCCATCTGCCAATAAATCATGGTTCAAAGTACACAGTATCGTTTCGGTATCTTTCATGGGCGATACCGAAATGTATTGGAAGTATCGTTCAGTTTCAGACAATAAATAGCTCTAAGGGGTGAGAGAGTAGTTATCCATGTTTGGAGAGAAACAGTAGAGGGGTAAAGGAAAAACCTAGCCTGATTTGTCAATGCAGACTTCTTGCCTGTTAATAGAGGGTTGTCTAGCCACATGGGTCGTTGACATGGCAAATTCGGACTGTCAATCTGATAAGACAACTATCTGGATTGATCATTTGGCCCTTGTCACCCAAACCATATCCTACCATGTATAGCAGTTTTCCACAGTGAATGACAGCTCTTGAATTTTTATAATACCCTTTAACTAATAGTTAAACTTACCTCTTATTGCGGCTTGGAAGAGGGTAATTAGGCAGAAACATGCCAAATTGAGAGGGGGTGACTTAGTCCAACAGGGCACTCTTTTGGTCCTGCCAACTCAGCTACAGGTTAAAGGGAAATTGGTTTCATTTCAAGCAGGAACTTATAATGGTATATTAAATATAAATAACATGATAGTTAGGGTTGGTAGCTAAAATTTTCTTTTTCTTTGGGGGTGTTAGTATAGGCCAATTCTTAAAAGTTCAATTGTTTCAAGATAAGTTAACCTCATAACTGAAATCTTTGAGGTTGAATTCTATATCATAATCGTTTTTTTTTCCCAACTATTTTGGGTAACCAATTTTATCTTGAGCCATATCTGACACCTTAGCATGAGCTTGAAACAACTGATCAAATCTCATGAAAGGATTTAACCAAAGTTTTACACCATTGCCAGCCTGACATAACTCTCTAAATTTGTTATTTAAGCATTCATTCCTATGCATGTAAACAACATAACTGAATCCAGAAGTAGATCTAAACAAAATAATCACCACTGTTGAGAAGAATATATTCCTCAATATTAATGGTAAATTGACCAGTGAATTTCACCAAGAATGAAACAATGAATATCTGATTCAGAGAATCGATACTAAATGGTTGGAAAAAAATAACCCGACTACAATGGAAACTGACTTCCACAGGACTGCTAGAAGAGGCTGAGCAAGTTACCTGCATTGATTCGCTTTGCACCGACATCCAAATTTAGAAGATCTAGAGACCCGATCAACTGCTTTCTTATCATTCACCCTTATTATGTAGACCTACAAAGGAAAGGGTAACACTCGAATAAATATAAAGTTCTTAGCAGCCCTCAGGACAATTGTGAGGGATAGGTTGCATTGGCAAATGACCACATACATAACACTGCTGAAGGAGTATCCTGTTCAATGTTAATAGTAAACCATTGCAATTTGGCATGGATAAACAATCACAGCAACAAAACATTTTCAAGGTGTTGAGGAATATCAGTAGCAAATACATAAACCACGAATGTTCTCATTAGCACTCGCATATCGAAAGATTTGCATAACCCAAACACTTATTATTGTAATGAGTAGAAACCTAATTTATACTTCCTCATACAATGGAACATAGGAAGATTGATAAACTTATACAACCCAGAGAAATACGCCTCCCAAATCAGGAAATTAAGGGCCTGTTTGGTACGTGAGAAAAAGAGTTCTGACGGCGAATATTTAGCCAGGCAAATATTATCTTGGCTAAATATTTGCTCATAGCAATATTTAACAATGTTTGGTACGTGTATGAGCTAGCTCACTTCAGCTTACTTCATTTTCTTTCAATTTGAGTGGGTCCCACATATCAAAGTAAGTCAAAAATAGGTTGGGCGAGTGCGGGAACCACATATTATGTCAAATATATGAAAAGTAAAAGAAAATATTTCTATAAACTATAGAACTATCCAATAACATATCAAATATAAAGAGATTTATATTAGGGAAAACTATCAAACAACTATAGCTATGTTTAACAACTTATAAAAGAAGTATTGTATGGAGGATGGAACACACTAACCCTCTTTTAAAAACAATTTTATTTTAAAATTTATTAAAATAAAAGGTGACAAGGCCGTACATGTCCGAAAGTATGTCTGGACGTGTCGACCATGTGTCCAACACAGCAAAAACCTTAAAAGTGTTGTGTCCTTGTTTTTATTTCTTACAAATACTTATTATGTAAGCTTTTTTTAAGGAGATAATTTCTTTTTAAGGCATTGAGATCTGCCTTTAGGTTTTAGTTCTTATGAGAACCTTTGGGTGTTTCTATGGAAATTCTTGTATGACTTCTTAAGGTTTTGCACAATCACTGTCTGCTTCAAGAAGAGAAACAATTTCTATATTCATAAATTTAACAAAAAAGCCACAAAGAACGCTCCTCAACAAGAAAGAAGTGAACTTAAGGAATCGATATATGGATTTATATCCATCCAATAACCTCCTCGAACAAGTCTTACAACAAAGCATGGAACTAATCTGAAATGTATGATATGAATCTGATTATAAATAGCTTTCCACTCCATCCCATAATAAAATGGAATATTACAATTCTAAATATTAATAGATAATGTAGAACAATAACTGCCTCAAGATCATGATATGACGAAGAGAAACTGTAATGGAAGTTCCTCCTAAAGCATTTTTAAGAAAATTATTTTATCATAATTTCTTTTTAACCAATCCATTTCCTTAAATTTGTATTATTAGTGGAAGAATTTTGACTACAAATTGTTTATCTCCACAAAATAGAATATAATAAGCTTAAAAACTCGAGTTCTCTATTGTGCTATTCCAATGCGTTCTAGACTTCAAGTGGCTATTCCTAGCATTTTGTATATGGCCAAAGAACAAATACAAATCACAAACAGCAAAAAATTCCAATTAAGCACCAAGAATTGAAACACTAATACCATGGACTTTGTTGGCAGCAAAATTTAGCTACAAGGTTTAACGAGGAGCATCAAGAATGATACACCATGAGACACCTAATCAAGCAGCCCAAAGGTGGCTACAAAAAATGTGAAGCAAATGACGGCCGTGAACTCGTAAGCTGGTTGTTGCCGATCAAACAAGTCTTGACATGTGAAGAAGGCCATTGGTCTCAAAAGGTGGTGGTGAGCTAGTAAACAAGCGGCGAGCCAATCAAGCTCTAAAACTCAGAAGCCCACATGCTTCTCACTTAATGACAATGGCAAGCTATTAGGAAAGATTTGAGGAGACATACAAACAATCAGGAAGAGACACGTGGCCTTTGGTGGCGAGCTCAAAAGCAAGTGAGCTCGATACCTGATGATGAGAGGCTCTAAGCATGGCAGTGAGCTTATCAAACACCACCATATGGCGAGAAGATCAAGATGAACCTGACCAAAAGAGAAAGGACTCTCCAAAGAGAGTTTCTCTCAAATGAGAATGCTGCATTTCACACTCTTACCAAAGGAAAGAGTTTCCAAGCAATCAAAAACGGAGATGCAGTATCCATCTAAAGAGAGACAAAAGTCTCTTTCAACAACAAAGAGAGATCAAAAGAGCCCTCATAGTTTAAGAAGCCATATGATAGGCTAATTAAGTGAGAGTTGTACATCAAGTACAACTCTAAATCACTAACACTCCCTTTTTGTAAAAAAAAAAAAAAAAGGGGTGTAAATGGGCGTTTTCCCCACTAGAGAGATTAGAGAACAGTCTACATAGAAAGGAAGAAGAGTTCTTTCCTAAAGGAGAAACACTTGAAATTAAAGTGTTCAAAGAAGATGAAAACGATAAAGCACCATTTGGATTCAAATGATTTTGACTCCGTAAGAGAACACACACTTTGCCTTCTTTTTTGAATTTCTCTTTGTACTATCACGCATCCCCTAATAAGAGATATCATCGCTCTTGCTATGAGACATTACATGTAAAATACCTAAAAAACGTGGTTAAACATCTCAAACATGAAATATTGTGACAAAAAATCCACCCAAAACATGGTCATCATCACATATCCCATGTAGAGAATATTCTAAATGTGATGTGATTATCTTCTTTGTATGGGAATACACCCCTTAAGTGTATACAAATTAATGAAAATGGCATTCTCTTTGGCTCTATGCTTTTATTTTGGTTATTATTTCTTTCCTTTCTCTTAATCAAAGGTGTTCACTATCTCTCAACGACCTTGATTCATCAAGATTGAGAGTAATGTTCCCACATAAGATAAATTAATAAGCAAATTAACCCTCAATTATTAAGTTATTCTAAGTGAAGTTTGACACCAAACAAAGGAGTTGAGAGGATTTTTCTTTCTCGTTCCCCACATATTCTTGACAAATTTGTTTGTGTACAGACCTCACTGCAAAAGTTAATGGATTACTTGATAAGATGTCTTTTGGACATATCAAAATATAATATGAGAAGTTCTAAAAGAAAAAAAGAAAATTAAAACATTTACGAGAAATGAAAACAAAGACGTTTTAAAATAGGAAGAACTAGTCATGGGTTCAATTTTTGACATATGTTGTAATGTTTCCTAGAACACATTTCCACGAACTTCAAATAACAATATGACCTTAAGATTAAATTAGGAGATCTCATATAACAATATGACCTCCTTAGGTGAGCTTAGTGTTTTCTGCATTTATTTACTTAGATTACATGCCAGACCTGCCAGTTGAACACTGGTACATGTATATCCGACTCTCAAAGTCTCAAATATGTACATAAACATGTACCAATTGCTATTAATTTTGGTTTTACTTATTTCAAATTGTTATTTATGGTTACATAACAAGTTATAAGTGTATTTTCATGTTTGTCTATCATTTCTAAAATATATGTTTCCTATGGTTTTCACAATGTTTAGAATACCGTAAAATTTCACAACTTATTTCCTCTTCTAAAGGGATTGAGGTTCAGTCCAACATTGAAGTTTAAAACCTTGTAAAGAGCAAATGCTACTTTTAGAACACTAGTGTGACATGCACATCTTTTATGTAAAACTATGACAACAAGACATGATAATCCATGAATGAGGGCATCAAAGGAAGGAAAAAAAAACACTAAAATGTTGTGATCATAGATCTTAAAGCCAAAACTAGCACCTTAAATATTGTACGCTTGACTAGCTGGAAAACTAAAGCATCCCCATCTACTAAATTATGTGCTATTGAAAACCCTCTCCATCCAGCACTTAGTCCAGTCTTTTGGGCAAGGAAATTTGTTGGGTATTCATCCCCATTTTCATCAATCAAAGTAATTGTCTCGTCGCGTTTCGGTAGGTACTTCTTGCAAAATTGCAGAGGAAGGCCCTGTTGACATCAATTTGTAAGAATTAATTACAAATCAAATCTCTACCTTCAATAATAATAAAACGTAAATACTAAGTACACTAAATCTAGTGTCATTCAATTCTTGTCACTAGAACCATCCCCAATTATGGATGAGATTCGGGAACTAACGGATATAATCACGCTTACCAGCCAAAACCCACCGGTGACATGTGATTGGAGCATTGGCTTTACAAAGCTAGGGAAATCATGTTTTAGGCTTGATTCCAATTCCTCTGCTCTCTCTGTTGCATTTGACCTAGCTTCATCTGAGGCGTACACTCGATTCGACAAATCCCTCCGCTTATTATAACTTCCAAGTAAAATGCAAAATCCCATAGGGCAACATCAATAATTATTAATTTATTATTACTGTTATTATTCTGGTTGAATCATAAAGGTAAGTAAAGACTGTGGAGGATGCGATCGCTGACCTTCTAGGCCTTACGAAATAATCAACTGCGACCTGTACAAGAACCACGGAATCGAATTGGAGATTGATTTTAAAAGCAAATGAACATGAGAACATCAGCAAAGTAGAAGAGAGAATGACTCACTTCCTTGTAAACTGGAGCAGGTTTGTTTGCAACACGACTCGATCTTCTAACGTGAACAAAATCTACTTGTTGGCGAACGGATCGTGGCTTGAACTGCTTAACCTGTGGAACATAATTAGTTTAGAAGAAGACGAGAATGCAAACAGAGCAAGAGAGAGGGCTAGAGAGAGAGACCGGGGAGGGCTTGGGAGTGGAGTTTTGGAAAGCCGCAGCGAGCTGAGTGAGATTGAGGTCTTCCATCCGTTTTTTGTTCTCCTCCAATCTCTGCTGACGGAACTCCTCGTAAGTTCTCTTAGCCGCCACCATTTCTTTGTCGAGAGCACTCTGTCACTCAGTCGAGGTAAGGAAGAAAATGATGACGGAAAACTCAAAAACCCCTAATAAGTCGACCGTTGATCGATTGAGCGCCAAATATAAGAGTTTAAATTCAAATTAGGGATGGTACGAAGTGGAATAAATCTTTGATGACGGGCCACTGTATGATACACAAAATCGAGACCACTGACCGTATGGATGTTTGTCCCATCCCTAGGTGGATCTACGTACCAAAATTCAGCCTCATTAATGATTTTAGTTTTCAACCTTTTGACATGAATACCTCAAATAAAAGCATCTCCAACCGAGATCTCTATTTTGGAGTATGATAAAGTGCGCACCTTGGTTACCGTGTCAACTCCAATTAACCTCTAAAACACTAATAAGGACATAGCTGCATTAAATTTGAGTCCGTCTAAAGCTACACCCATTTCTTACATCCACTTCTTACACCCGAGGTTGGGGCCCACATGGAGATTATGTTAGACAATCCAACCATACATTGAGTTTTCCTTGACATGATGATCTTGATTTTTTAAATGAAAGTCATAATTTTATGAAGTTAGGAATGTTGAAATGCCCTGATTTTTAGTGAGGAGGGTAACTATATGAAAAACTCACTATGCGGTTGGATTGAACAACATGATCTCCATGTGGGCCCCACCACCGGGTATAAGAAGTGGATGTAAGAAATGGGTGTAGCTCTAGACGGACTCATTAAATTTTAATATAATACATAAAAAAGGTTAAAATAGGAATTATAGAACATGAACAATGTTAGAGACCCCTTCTATAGATTCATCCGGTTCTCCAAATTTGAAGACTCAAAATGTGGTCTCTAAAATGATGACCCCTTTTAGAGTACGGATGGAGGGTGGATTCCGCCTGACAACTCTCTATTTTGGAGAAATAAAGCACTGTTTGGAGATGCTCTAATGTTCGAATTCAACTCTAAAAAATAGTCCCATGAAAATGACTCAAATCCAACAGTTAGAAATCTGTAATCAAGCTGATTTTTGGTTTGCACAAGGCACTTATTGTGGTCTCGTCATTGACGTTGAAGACGGATGTCCATCGTCAAAGATTTACTCGCATGGGGGTTGGTAGGTTGTTTTTATGTGGCGAAATTCAATATGAGCGAGTGTTTCACCCTGGGAGAGTGGGCCTTCACTTCTTTTTGTTTTTTCGAATGTTCTCCTGTCAAATTAAGTGAGTTCCCATACGACTTTGTTACGTACAAATGGTAGCCTCTGATAGGGCACCATGTTCCCACATATTTAGGAGGCCAATTTTAGGAGTAGAACTTTGTTGACTACCCACAATATGAGCCACATGGCATATTCTTAGAGGACGCTTACCATATGGATGTTTGGCAATCCCTAGATGGACCTACAAACCAAAAATCAGTCTAATTACTGATTTCAAAGCTCTAGTGAGATTTCCATAACCTTAAGTGCTTATTGGTAAATCAGATATGTTAGGCAAACCTGGTCAGTCGACCACCCAACTTGGCCGGTTGACCAAATTGCAAGCATGTATTCAATTTGACCCACCTACTTTAGTCGGTCAACCACCCAGCTTGGCCAGTCAACACCTCTCATCATTGGAATATCTTCCAGCAGGATAGTTCAATCATTAAATATACTTCTTTGTAAGTTGAGTAGATTGGGTGGATTCCCACCTGGGTTGAGTGGATTTTCGGGTGGATTGTGCTTGGGTGGATTCCTAAGCTAGGGTGGATTTTCTTTGATCAAACGGATTTTAGATTGTTTTGATTGAGTGGATTCCTATCAATTTCATTTACTTGTAATTGATGTGACTTCAAGATAGAGCGAATAAAATTGATAGCTCGACTCGAGCAATTTGAGAGTAGATGTAGGTGTGGATTCACTGAACCACTATAAATATTTGTGTCTTGTGGATGTGCTTGTAATCTATCTTTTATCCATTGTTCTCTTGTAATTGAATGTGGTAATGAGATTTAATTTCTAGAATATCTTTATTTTTGTGATTGGATTATACATTTATAATTAGAAAGAATTTTAAATAGTCTTATTCACCTCCCTCTAGGACCTTGCATAGTGATACTAAGGGAATTACAAGCTTGGCACATGGGTATTCGAAAATTGATGGTGGAAAGCGACTCCCAAATGGCTATCTCTATGCTTCATCAATCTTATGGTACTCGGCATTTAGAAGCCCTAGTGCAAGAAGGCAGGCCACTAATGAGTTGGGATTGGATTTGCATGCGTACAGGAAGGCAACTCTCTTTAGGTCATCATGTTTTTGATAGGTCAGCTGCTAGATAGTAATCTGCACCTCATTTCGTAAATGCGAACAACCAAAACCCATAAGACTTTTGTTATCCAATCTACAAATGAGAGATCATCTTTTTCAAACTAGACCATAAAATTGATCAATCATCTCTAGCATTTGTTAGTGTTATGTTATGTGGAGCTTGATGGTGCTATAGTACTACTGTACATGAAGGCTTAAGGCGTTTTTGTACTTTTATACAGAGATACGGAAACCTGGTTTCATCTTGGGGTTATATATACCTTGGTTGATCAAAGACGATTATTGATTGCATTGTGAGTTTTTCCTTTGCCTTAGAGCATAGTTGATCTGTGTAAGTCCTTTTATATAGAGATACGAAAACCCTAATTTCATCTTGGGGTTATATATACCTCGGTTGATTAGAGACAGTTATTGAGAGTGTTTCTTTTGCCTTCTAGCATAGTTGAATTTGTGTGAGTCGGTGGACGTACCTCGATCTTGAGGGATCCACGTAAATCTATGTCGTGTGTTTCCATCTTTATTGTTCTTTTCTTCCAACAGTTACGACAGAAAGTTTTTGAATGCTTTAACTGACCAGTAAAAATTGATTGGTTGGGGCATAGGAGGATTGTTCAACTGATGTAACTAAGGGAAACTCTACTTGCACCCAAAAAATCCCAAAAGCACCCCGAATCAGAAATTAAAAAAAAAACCACGTACTCTCAAAGCACCCCCTCCCTCTCCACCTTCTCCAATCTCTCCCTCTCTCTCCCTCTCCACCTCTCTCTCTGTTTTTAAGCCCCACGGTACTGCAGTGCCATGGGGACTGTGTAGCCCACGGCACTGTAGTACCGTGGGGCCTATTGAGAGAGAGAGAGAGAGAGAGATATTCGGGATGCTTTTGGAATTTCTGGGGTGCAAATAGAATTTCCCTACAGAGAGAGAGAGAGAGAGAGAGAGAGAGAGCATGTCAAAACCAATATTGATACAAATTGTTTCGACTATTTTTCATGCAGAAGGCAGATGGCCTTCCAAATTTGAACAGCAAAGGCTGTGTTTGGATATAGGGTAGGTCTGGTAGGTTGGATCAAACCTAGAACAGCGACTTTTGCATCCTGCTTGGCGGCAGGAGGAGCCTTTAGGAGTGTTACAGTAGAACCTGCTTCTTTTGCGCATTTTGTGTCGTTTTTTCAGATCAACCAACTTCGTAAAAACAGATTGCCTTGAAACCACTCAAGGGTTGAAGTTGATCCTTAACTGGTTTAAGAATGAAAAAGTTAAAGGAAAATAAACCTTAAGAATTGATTGTGATAAAAAGTTCAGTTAAAAGAAGAATTGAGTGGAAGAAAAAGAATGCGAGTGCGAGAATGAGAGAGAACTCAGATGATTCATCAGAAATTATACTGTTAATATATAGGCATTTCTCAAAAAGTTACACTGTTGATATATATGTACTTGGTAGACTCCAACTCTACAAAAAAGACTGAAATTCTTCCTACCTTTCACAGACTATGTAGCTGTTGTGTTATGTAGCATGTATCTGTAACATTCAGTCAGATTGGTAAAACAGGACAACAAAAAATTACAATGCAGATAAAATCACCAAGAAGCATTAACCTCTGCCTGAAACTTCAGCTCATGGCTTTCAGCTTTTACTTTTAGAGCCTCAATCACAGTGTCGAACCTTTTAGAGGCCTCTTTTGATTCTTCAAGTTTCGTTTTGAGAGTTCTTATCTCCTCATTTGCACGAGCTCGTCCAATTATAGCTTCTATATACCTCTTTAAGTCCATCTCCTGTTCTGATTCTAAGGCAAGGCTTGCTAGCTGCTGCAGACGAGCACATAAGAAGCCCACATTCATACCCAGCTGCTCAAATGCTTTCAAACTCTTATCCCAAGTTGCAAACTCATCCTGAGAGGTGGTAATCGTGCTTGCTCTTATGGCATCAGCAATGTTGACAGTTTCAGAAATGACTCCTGCAACCAACTTACAGTTGATGCCCTCAAGGAGATGGTCGTGAAGAAAAATGTTCTGACTGCAGCAGAGCTCATAGTACTTAGCTCTCACATGTTCAGAGAGCTCAGAGTCTATAATCAAACCGTCCACCGCAATGGTGAAACTCTCTTGATTTTTAATGTCTTTAAACTCAAATGTGGTTTCCGCAAATCTGATGCCTTCTAGAACTTCTGAGCCAACCTCTTCACTATCATTTTCAGAATGTTCTCTGGCTGGTGGCTCAAGGTTGGAAACTGGCATTGGGTGGCTAGCCGTAATTCGAGTATTCCTTCGAAGAGTGGCCAATGGAAGAGACCTCAGACTCTTTTTCACAGTTTTTTTACTAGTCTTGATACGCTTACCTGCATTATCTTTTTGAACTCATTCATTCAAAAGAAATGTAGGCACTGAATTAAGATCATTCCACAATCCATCCCTAAATGAATATTGAAACGATCAAAGGGAGATACCGATCAAAATACCTGAATCAGTTCCTTTTGCACGAGTAACCAAATTAAGAAGGCCAAAAGCCCCATCAATTTCAGCCAAACCATATGCTCTTATAATGTACACCTACAAAAATAAGCAGGAATGTAAGAATTTGGTAGCATCCCAGCTTACAGGTAGAGGAATCTCCAGCTTCACTAGCAACTTCAAAAATTCAAGACAGACATCAAAAGTCCACTTTCAGGATCAACCTGTTACAATCAACACAAGGGAGATCTTTCTCACTTTGAGGGTTGGGTGTTAATGATCGGCAGTGAGAGCACTGAAAGCATCTTCAGACAATCACGTTTTTCAGCTCCTTCCTGTACGAGTAGTGAAGAACTATAGAGAGCTGGTTGGTCAAGCATGGGAGTTCCGGAGCGGAAGTGAAAGACTGGCTACCCGCAAGATACGGCTCAGCGAACAAGCAATCCGAGGAGCAAACTACTACTTGAGTGGATAACTTAAGCCGGAAGAGAAGACCCCGTAGAAACTATCTAGATTAACAGATGGGTATAGAAATATGGTATATAAGGATTTCAGAAAAGGATTCAGTCTCGTTCATATCTTCACTCGCATGGAGCATTGCCTCGAGTGCAGAGCAAGATTGAAGATTAATGGAACACTGATACAAATGCTGGGGAAATGAACACCCCAGCTTGATGGGCTCCAACTGGATGATGGTTACCATCATCCATGGCTCATTATTTGCTCTTGATCTCTGAATTGAGACGACTGAAAGATCAGTCCTACTCCTAGCCCCCTGCATGTGCAAATTTAGTCATGTATCGGTATGCCATTGACAGAACGGATATCTCCGCCGCATCCTCAAAAGATATTTCCGCCGAATCCTTGCAACATTATCATTTATGTTCCATTTAACAAGTAAAAGAATGGATAATTTTTTAGATAAACAGCTTTCAGGAATGTAGAATCACCTGTAATTCAGTAGCCTTGACTAACTGGAAGACCAAAGCATCTCCTTTAACTAACTTGTGTGCAATGGAGAATCCTCTCCATCCACCACTCAGTCCCGTCTTTTCGACAAGGTATTTAGTTGGGAATCTTTCCCCATTCTCATCTACCAAAGTAATCATAACATCCAGTTTCGGGAGGTATGCATTGCAGAATTTAGCAGGAAGCCCCTGTTAACATAGCTACTAAAAATAAATACTTCTAATATACTCCAATATGTTTGTCTAATTTTTAATAAATTCTCGTATTTGGACACGGAACACACGACCAATATGGTGTGTATACAACATTTACAGTTAAAATTGGAGTGTCCACTACTGATACGACACCCATTTAAGATAGAAGATCATACTCACCAGCCAAAAACCACTAGTTACATGTGAATGGAGCATAAGTTTCACAAGGCTAGGGAACTCGGGGTCGAGATTTGATTGCACTTCTTTTGCTCGCTCCAGGGCGCACGCCATAGCTTTATCGTTATCGATCGCCCTCTTTCGTTTGTAGCTTCAAGTAAATTGCAAATGCAGCTTATTATTAGGTAATGTAATCGACAAACCGAATAAAAAGTTATTCGGGTACAGTCACAGACCTTGTAGGCCTCTCAGCATGATCAACAACTACCTGCTCAAGAATCATGAAATCTCCACATTACCATAGTTAGCAATTGGGTGTGCAGGAAAAAAAATACGGTACGGGAAATGTTCGAGTACAATTACGGGTTGTTATTAAAAAAATATGTAAAAAATTTGGCAATTTTTTGTAAATAAATAAAAAAGGCAAAATATTGACAACTTTTTGTCTTATAAAATGATTTTTCATGTTCCAAATTGAATAATTCGGAAATAATTCAGAAAAGTTCCCTGAATTATTTGAGAATAATTCGATCATGTTCAAAAATGCGAAAAATTTCCAAACCTTTGAGTTGTTCGGTACATTTTGTCAGTAAATCGCACCGTTCGCGAATTATTCACGAATAATTCAAGAATTTACTAACTATGCACATTACCATTACTTCAATTAACAAGGGAAAATGCCATTTAAAAAAAAACAGATATTCATTATTATCGTCTGCACGTTATCCCAAATATTTAAAATCAATAACTTGAATCTATTTCGCTGTTCAACTCTATCTTCTGTCAAGTTTTTTTTTGTTACTTGCATTTACATTGGATAAACCCAAAAAGTAGATGATGCAGATCATCATGTAATCACCCCACGATATTAGTGGGCCATGGTCTAAAAACCAATATTGTTTGGACCATCCTAGCCGTCCAATGTAAGGACTTTCTCACTAGCAAGTTAATTAAAGTCCTCTCATCGGAACAGGTTTTTCGGCTATTCCCCATACAAGGGGTGGGCAAGCCAAATGTATAATTTGGGACTGTAGGCTGCATTTAGGATGATGCTCCCAGATTCATCACAAACGGCTTCTGTTTTTCTCCACTGAACTCATTTTCCGGCGAGTTGGTGATGGGGGTGGTCTGAAGCCAGTTCAACGTGCCACGTGGCAAAAAAGAGTGCTCAGGGAACAAATTGGGTCCCACGCCGGTGAGACTATCGCTACTTTGTTAAAACTTAAAAGGAAACTAAAAAAATTAGGGGTTGGACCGCAATTTCCGAAAAAGAAGAGGAAATGTTGGCAAACAAGTTTTCTTCCTGGTTTCCACCGCGAGATGAACGAAACAGAGACACAGAAAAGACAAAAAAAAAAAACTGAAAAAATAAAAACCAAGACGAGAAACCGAGGACTAGTCGAAATCGAGAGTGAGGAGAGAAATGAAACCGTGGAGAGGGGCTTGGGAGTGCTGGGGCTTCGCTTAGATTGAGAGAACTGTGCCAGAGTCATTAAGTCGTCTATACTCTTCTCGCTCTCCTCCTCTGATATCAGCCTTTCAAATTCCTGCATCTCCGCCTGAATTGCTGCCATTTCTGATTAACCAAAGTACCCAACGAGGTCGCTCTCTGGTTTCCGACTTCAGAGAGAGAGAGACAGATAGACCCAGTTGAGAGACGGAGACAGAAAAGATAGAACCTGAAAAACCCTGCTGTGGCCTGTGGAGAGAGAAGTGGGTGGGAGGGAACGCTAAAAATGGCATTTTGAAGTTTGAATTGGAACAAATAGCTGTTGCATTGATGGGACACATTCGGCATGGAGAAGGAAAACAATTTTGGTGGAAAATTTTACCTCGAGCATTGCATGACTCCAGCTGTAGAGAATTGCTGATACACGTCCGTCATCAATGACGGCCCACAAATGGGCCACGTTACACACTCTTGCAGTAGAACTTTGCTGACGGACGCCCCTGTGACATACTTTGGGTCGGCACCCACATTCTTAGAGACCACTGACCATATGGATGTATGGTCCGTCCTTAGGTGGACCTATAGACCAAAAATTATCTTGATCGGTGATTTATAACCGTTGGATATATGAGTACTCCAAATAACATTCGAATCTCACAATTAAAAATCAACCTACGAGAAAGACTAAAATTCAATGATTAGAAATCACCAATTAGATTGATTTTTTGGTCTGTAGGTCCACCTAGGGATGAGCTAATCATCCATACAGTTAGTAGCCTCCAAGAGTGTGCCAAGCAGCCCATACCAACATCCCCGAACGTCCATCATCAAAGATTTATTTGTCATTGTGGCATTGTGGTTCATGTAAAAGGCGCCACATGGTACACTCTTGGGATTACTGGCTGTATGGATGTTTGGTCCAATCTTTGATAGACCTACAGACCAAATATCAGCCTGATTGGTGATTTCTAGGGTTGGGCCAAACATCCATGTGGCATTGTGGTTCAAGTAAATGGTGCCACATGGATGGTTGGCTCAACCCTACATGACATACAGACAAAAAATTAGCCTGATTAGTGATTTCTAAGCATTGGATTGGAGTCACTTTTATGGGTTGATTTTTAACTGTGGAATTTGAGCATTATTTGGAGTACAAAGATCCAAAGCTTTAAATCACTATTCAGATTTATTTTTGGCTGGATTCCAAGCATCCATGCGTATCAGTGTCAGTGTCCTCTAAAAGTGTACCTACCACATGGTTCATATTTGGGCTGTCAGCAACTTTACTAACCAGCAGCTGTCAGCAACTTTACTGACCAGCGGCAGTCAGCAAAGTCTACTCCCAGAAGAGCCCCATTGTGAGTGTCGCTTGGGGAAGTGCATCCCACCACAGTGAAACTAGTATTCTATTTTATTTTCATTCAATATTCGAGAAACCAAAGCTTCAAATTATCCGTTATAACGGTCCTTCGACGGTACTGTTACGACGAAAGTTTTAAATGATCCGTTATAACTGCATCAGCGGGTACGGACCGTACGGACAGAAAGTGTTAATCTAATTATTTTTCAAAAATAACACTAAAAAACGGTTAGTGGCACTAACCGTGGTTTAAAAAACAGCCGTTATAATGGATTTGGACCTACCTCGTTAGCTATGAACTGTGTTTAACGCTCAGAAAATGATGGTCGTTTTTTTTTTAAGTTTCTTTTTAAGGATTGTGTTTGGTGATCTATCAAAATCTTATTGTTATATTATTTTTTGAAAAATGTAAAAAATAGGTAACAGTCGTGTAACAGCGTTATATGTTTTTTTAAACCATGCAGTGAACAATAAGAACACAGTTCGGTGCTTGATGGCCGAGTCAATGAGTGCTTGCATCCTATTCAAAATGAGAGAAAACTACCCCTTTCTTCTAAAAATGTCATTATCTTTCTTTTTTTTAATTTTTTTCCCCAACCATCCATATAAAAAACACGACGGTTGTCTCCCCTCTTATCCGGCTTCATAAGGATGGCTGACATCTTATCACACCAAAATGGACAGTGGATCTCAGCCACTCACACCCAATTTTGACAAACGCTTTGTCGATGAGTGCAGTTGGCACGGGCACCTACTAGTAATAAACATTTCATAAATTAAAGGGAGACTGTAACACTGTCTATCCCCATTTCTGCACTTATTACAAAAATCGTTGAAATTAAGTGAAAAGTAAAAACTAACCCTCCCTTCACTTATTGCGGTAAGTGAAAGAATCTTTAAAATAAATTCTCAGATTCTCTTTTAATACCAACACTGCCATTTTCTCAAAGCTTTCTCTTTTAAAACTTACAAAAGTATCCTTATAAACATTTAAAATAATACTCACAATGCCCTTGACTTAATTTTAAGACTTAAGATCTTTACCAAACAATCTAATTTAGACATAAGTCATTAAGCTATTAGACCTTAAGCACTAATTTAAGCTTTAGATCTGATAACTTAATTTACCAAACACCGCCTTAGTAATAGTAGCTAGAATACAATTTTCTTGCTCAAGTACATCAACCAAAATAAGGGAGGAAGGTGTGAAACCAGCTACCTTCATTTCGACTTCGTGCCACGAGTCAAGTCATGTGCGACTCTCTTTGTTGCCTATAACATGAGAGAAATTTCAAATCAGTTTCGTAACTCCAGCACAAAAGGTATAAGAACAAGAACAGGGTTTGCTCATCTTTTGGAAAGATAAAATTACCATTTTCAGCATCCTCCTCCAAAATAACAGCCTAAGCTTCTACCTCTTCAATGCGACAATTGTTGGTGTTTGGTAGCCAAGTCGAAGCATGCTTGCATATTGTCTCGAAAATGAGAGAAAGCTGCCTCTTTCTTCAAAAAAATGTCACTATCTTTCTTTTTCTTTTTTTATCTGACCATTGTTAGTAAAACATTTCAGGAGTTAAAAGGAGTCTGTAACACTGTAAGGACCCATTTCTGAATTGATCACATGCCCATGCTCAGCACGGCTTGGGGCGTTACCATTTTAACGGCCATTAAAATCGTTTTTACTCATGTACGTACTTAATTAAATTTTTTTTAACTCAAACTTAACACGCAATGCATATGTTTTTTCTCGTCAGCTTAAGCCGTTGAACTGAAAAAAAAAAAAAAAAAAAAATTCTAAGGGGTGTTTGGATCGCCATTTTTAGACTTGAACACAAAAAGACTTTTTCCAAAATAATAGTTTGTGTGGATGACCATTTTTTAAAGTATTTATTACATAAAAATGTATTTTTGAAGCCAAAAAGTCTTTTTATAAAAAATAGTTGAAAGCTGTTTTGCAAGTAAAAATAGATTTTTAAAATTTTGCTAGCTCAATGAACATAATAACAAAGAACACAGTTTATGATAGAAGTCTCCTCCAAAAAAAAAAAAACCCGAGGACATTATTTTGGTGGGGCCAACAAAAAGAAGATAAAGACATTTTGCATTAATGATGATCCAATCCAAACTACCTTTTTGAGAAAAACACATTTTCAAAAAGTCATTTTTTAAAATAAATATTATTTTGAAAAATGGTGATCCAAACACCCCCTTAGCCTAATACGTATTTTGCATTTTTTTTAAATCTGCTGCACGGACAATTAAACACTACCATCGTTTGAACTTTGGAATTCTTGCCAGCCATTGAGTCAAGGCATGCATGTGCAGCTCTAATAATTGCTTGGACAGAGTAGCTTAAATATAATGAGAGAAGTTTCCCATCAGCTTCCTAAACTCCAGTACAAAAGGTATAAGACGCCAAGAACAGGGCTTGCTGAGCTTCCACCTCTTCACTGCTCCAATTCCTAGTTAGTAAATTCATGTATTATTCGCGTTTCATACGTGAAAATTTTGAAACGAACCCAAGTTTAAGGGTATTTTCTAAAAAGAATTGTATTTTTTGAAATTTGTCAAAACAAACCTATGACACCAAACTGTATGGCGTATGCTCAAAAAAATATTTTAATGGCAGATTTGCTAGTCCTGTTACCTGAAAAAAAAAAGGTCAAATTGTTGTCAGACGCCATATTGTTTGGCGACGGTTATTAACAGTCGCCAAATGGTATGACTACGACGCTGAACGGTTTGGCGACTGTTAATAACTGTCGCCAAATAGTTTGGCATCTGATAGCAATTTGACCTTTTTTCAGACACAATTTTGGTGTACCCACATGGAAGATAAATCAATGGCTGATTTTTGTTGAGGATGATCTCCTCACCGTATAGATCACCTATTCTGAAATTTCTAACATCATCAAACGTGGGTTTCAAGTTAATATGGTAAAAAATAAACACCTAATAGTATGGCGTCTTATAACAACATACGCCAAACCGTTTGGCATATCGTTTGAAGAGGACAATTCGGTCATTTTAAAGTTTCGTGAGAATACGCCTAACGGTTTGGCGTCTTAGGTTTGTTTTGACAAATTTCAAAAAATATGGTTCTTTTTGGAAAATAGCCTTAAATTTCCTTTTTGTTTTTTTTAGAAACATTTAATACGGCCGTATAAAATAAAAAATGGATAAAGGTTAAACGAATAAAACGTGTATTATTCGCATTTAATACACGAATATAACACTTCAACAATAACTGAATTTTTTATATCCTAAAACCGAATTAAACTCGAACTTTTCTTGTTCCGAATCTTTGCTGTATGCCAAATTGCTTATGCTCCAATTGTTAGTAGGAGAAGCTTTTGCAGCTGAAAAATGTCTTGATTTATCTCTAACTACAGTAACAAAACCTCTCTCTCCAGATTATGTAGGAAGCCTATGGCTATGTTGATAAGATTTGCAAGTAAAGGATTGGGCTCAGGGGACCCTCATTTTTCTGATCCTTCTTGGTGTTCTCGTGTGCTCGGCCGTGGATTTCAAGAATCCAACGGTGGTTGTCAACGCTGAGCTGGCATCACTTTTGGGGGCGCTGACAGCCACCGTTGGATTCGTGAAATCTATGGCTGAGTGCGCGAACACCGAGAGGGGTTGGAAAAAGGGGGTCCTTGAAGCTTGAGTCAATTTATAATTTGTGAAAAAATATAGTGGTTTTGATAGAAAAAACCAAGATTTATGGCAATTTAAAAACCATTATCTATCTATACTGCCAAAACTAGGGTTGGCGCGCTTTACTTTCTACCTCATTAAATGCCTCTCCATGTTAAGAATTGAAAATAGTTTATTAAATATTACATTTTCAACCCCTTGCTACCACTTAATTACTTTTCACTACCATCATTCTTATTTTCAATACAACCCCTTGCATCACACATTCAGTGGGCTAAACATCCATGCGGTCGAGAAAACATTCGCTGGCCCCAGGGGATTTCAAACTTTGAAGTCTCCCCACCCAAAATGTCTGACACGCGCCCCAATCCCTTAACCCAACCCGCGTTAACCCCTTGGTTAGTGGTTAACGAGGGGTACTTGTCAGACATTTTGGGAGGGGTACTTCAAAGTTTGAAGTCCCCTGGGGCCATCAATTTTTTTCTCCATGCGGTCAGTGGGCCCAGATGGCAGCAGTGAGTATCAAAAAATTTGCTTCCTCACGCCAAAAAGAGTCAGGTATACCTTGTTACATCATGATCCCTAAAATAATGACTTTCAGAAGTTAGTAATAGAGTTTACAAATTGTGCCAAAGATTGGTGCATCCACAATTATAAAATTTAAAATGAAAAAGATAAAGTTCTAAGAATTGTAAATTTGTATCCCCTTGTTACCTCACATCATTTTCCCTCCATTTTCTCTCTTCAAGTTCTGTTTGTTCACTCTCCATAGCCTTACCTATCCTATGATTATACTGCTGCAGCAAATTGTTTTAGCTTGAGAAATAATAGCTTATGGGAAAAAAAATCTTACAAATTTAATACCCAATTATATTCCCCAGTTTTTTTTGCATAAATTATTCAAATTGAGTCGTAAATTACCAGCTGTAGGACAATATGTGATTGTTAAGTTCTGTGTGGCAACTCTACTTGAATATGAAATATCCCACTAGAGTTGCTTCTCTGCTGCTAAAAATTTCATCGCAGACTTGAGCCTGTTCTAATGGTTGAGACAGGTAGGCTAATCATCTAACCAGTAGTTCAGAAAGTCTCCAAAACAATGGATTCCTTACTCTCCAATCCAGGTTCAAGAACCGGGTTTCATGCTTCTCAAACAAGAACGGGTGAAAGTTATCAAGATGGACCAAAGCGATCCAATTCAATGGGTCAAAGGCATCCAGCATTCAAGCTTGTGTAAGGAATTTTCAAGCAATGAAAATAAGGTTTTTATCAAATAGGGTTCATTCAAGCTTGTTTTCAGGCTTGTAGTTTTGCTTCTAGTAGGTTAGGTCGACCTACTGAAGTTTCTCTTGTATTTCTTTTCGACTCTGCCTTCTATAAATCTTATTCTTATAATTTTTATTTTTTGAATTTCTTAAAGGTCAATCTAAAAAGGGTCAATTTATTGTCTGATTTGGATCATTCCATCAGGCGGATTGCTAGGATATGGCTTAGTTGAATGGTAGTACACCCATTATATATTCATTATTATAATCTATCCCTTATCCCAACTATTTGGCGTCAGCAACCTATTTCGCCATTCAACTTTATCTTAAGTTATATTTTTTGTCACGGCACGTGTATTCTGATCTTTCACCCATGAGGTAATAAAATAGAAGGCAACAATGGAACTCCAGTGTCTGGTCTAACTTCATTAATTTCTATATTTCGATGAAGGGAAATTATATCTGAACTGTCCAGGTTGCAGCAAGCCTGTACCAGAACATTTCCTTGATAAAATTCATACAAACCTTGTAACTTGCAACTCAAATCATTCGTTTAGTAACGATGCACTTAGATAGCATACATATATCTCCCCTTCTAGCATGTCCACCAATTATAATACAAGTCTAAAAAAGCTTCAAGGCTAAGGAATCAAGAAGTAAATGCATGGACAGTGAAGATACAGTAGAGAGTTACCAATGGAGAAACCACCACAGTACCTCTTAATTATTGGCTGACAAAATGCACTGTCTAACCATACTTGAGTCATCTCTTTCAGTATTTTATCAAGCCCAAGCTCTTCAGCCATGGAAGTACTTCACCTAGACCTTCCTTTAAGCTTCTAGGGTTATATCCAAGCTCCACTCTGGCCTTCTCACAAGAATAAGCCCACTGGTGTCTCAGAACATAAACAGTCTGCGACCCATGACAGATAAAACGAGTCAGAGTTAGATACCTAGTTCCACTCCAAATAAGAATTCAAGATATACAAAAACTTAATGACCAGTTTGGACAGACAAACGACTGAAAAGAGGAAAATGAAACACTGGGGAGGGGGGAAGGGTGGAGATGTTGATTATTCAAAAACAGCTCGCCCCAAAATATGAACTAATGCTAATTTGGTGTCGCTTGCCGAAGTGTTAATTACAAGGTGCAAAGTGAGTGCCTTTGCAACACAGAGAATCCAAACAAAGTTGGTACACATCCAAAAATAGTGCAAACTATGTTTGGAGTCTATTCAAATGGCGCCTAATAGTCTAAGTATTATAGACGGTCATTACCAGCATAAATCTCATATCAGGACAGGAGGCAGAATGCAGGAGGCTGGGACCAACAATTCATGGATCCCAATTATGAGGCCTCTTAGGTCAAACACCAACTTGATTGGATGTTCACAACCATCCGATTAATAATCGTTTTTCCTGGATCATTTGATTTTATTGTTAACACTCAAAAGAATATGATGAAATTCAATATTGACCAGGAAATCTCCAATGTGGAAACCAATGTTGGGTTCAATTCCCTAAGCTGCAACAGGTCTCCTGATGTTCTATTTATAAATGATAGTTACTTTCTATATATACAGACTATTGATAACCCAATACAAGAAGGATAAGCTGCATGGAGCATACCGGAGGACTGATCAGAGGAAGACTTCCTGTAATTCGAGAGAAGAGAACCGACACCCATCCATAAGAAGCCACCACCCACATAGGGATGTGAAACCAAGGCCTTCTTGTTCCGGTGATGACAGCAGCAACATCAAAAACATACTTGAAAGAGGCATTTTCTCCTGTCAGCAGGTATCTTTCACCTGCTCGACCTTTCTGCATTGCTGCTATATGTCCATCTACCACATCCTCAACATGGCTAAATGAAAACTTATCACTCCCGTAACCAATATAACCAGGTAAACGCCCATTGAAACGTTCAATCATCTAACACAATAGAAAAAAACATTTCAATACTCCCAAGTGATAAGTCTGCATAAAAAGCAATACAGGATGGCTGCAAGAAAGTGAGTAATTCAGTTACTTTATCAGCAACTTATCTTCTCTTAATTGCTTCTTAACAGTGGCCTAAATGAATGCGAGCAAGATTATACAAAATGATCATTAACTTCAATTCTAGTCCATTAATACAACCATATGGTTCATATCTCATCGATTTCTAATTTTCTAGTAAAACTTCTAAGAGAATGAAAGAAAAAATTACCAAACGGGCAACGACATTTCCGGCGGTGACCTTCCCAGGACCATAAATTACTCCAGGGTAAACGACGATAATTGGCAACCCATCGGACACAGCTTGTAGCACGATCTTATCTGCAATTGCTTTGGATTTCTCGTATTCAGTGCAAAAGAACTTCTCATGATGAATCTGTCATCATCAATCATGCAAAAGAGACTAATGATCAGATAAATTGATTGAATCCAATTGGAGGTACCTGTTGGACCAAATCAAACCAAACATTAAGTGGGAAGTGTGGAAATCGAAAATTCTCTTACTTGGGTCTCATCTGCGATACATCCATCATCGGTGGAGCCAAGAGCGAAGAAGGAAGACGTGTATATGATCTTCTCGATTGTCTTCGTCTCTCTAAATGCTTCCAATACGTTTTTAAGACCTCCTACGTTTACCTATATATAGTATGGTATTAGATTGACATGAAAAGTTCTATAAAATGGAAAATTAGAGTGATTGGGGGTTTGGATTTGGGACTTACAGAGAAGAATCTAGAAGGGTCTGGAAGCCAGGGTTCAACCAGAGCTGCCGCGTGGAAGATGATTTGGCAGCCGGAGCAGGCCGCGAGCAGGGATGGGTAGTCGCTCACATCACCGTAGGCGAGCTCGAGAGCCCCGTCGCTCACTGGAGGTAGGGAGCCCAAGTCGCTGGTCGGCCGTACGAACGCGCGCACGGAGTGCCCTTCCCTCAGTAGGGCATGGCACAGTTTACCTCCTAAATAACCGGAAGCGCCGGTCACCAATACCTTCGTTGCTCCACCACTTCTTCTCATTCTTCAACGCCGTTGTTGCTACTCTAGGGTCTTTTTATTTCTCCAAGTTCCCATTTTACTAAGGAAGCATTTTTTTTTCTCAAATCAAATCTTTTAAGGATCGCGATGTAATAAGCTGTAGCTTTTACGCCCACCATTTTTGTTACTCACCGCTGTCATCTGGAATCACTGACCGCATGGATGTTTAGTCTACCCCTTGGTAGACATTCACACCAAAAATCAGCTTGTTTGATAATTTTTAGCGTTGGTTTTAGTACTCAAGAAAATGGTTGAATTGAGTGGCTAGATTCACGCCTTAAAAAGTACTAATATCTAATGGCTAGAGATTACCAATCATGGTGATTTTTGGTGTGTAGATCCAATAACGGGTGGGCTAAGGGAATATTGTATTCCGGGCTTTTTTCATAAATTTTCTCAGAAAATAACGGTCATTAGTTATTTTCTGAGCATTAAAATGGTACATAACATAATGGGAGAGGTCGAATCTGTTATAACGACTGTAATTTTCATTATGATGGACCATTTTTTAAAACCATGATTTGGAGTACAGGATCTAAATTCGAAGACATGTCCTGACATAAGAGATAACGTTAATAGAGTTGAATGGTGAAATAGGAGTAAAACTTTGATGACTGGCCCTGTCATCTCCTTAGACGACAGGGTTGCAGATCTTGGCATACGGGCTGACTACCTTGGCCTCACTGTACATGTACGTGTGCAGTGGGGCCGAGGTGGTCCTCTGTACAAAATCCACATGCCGAGATCTGCAACCCTGTCATCTCCTTTGATGACAGGGCCCTGTCATCAAAGTTTTACTCGTGGCAAGGCGCAGGGGATTTACATGCCACACCAATTATATTTCCAAGTTTTTGCATAAATTAATCAATTGAGTGTTTGTTTTTTTTTTTGTAAATTACCAGCTGTAGGACAATATGCCATTATTGAGTTCATTGAGGTAACTCTACTTGAATCTGAAATATGCCACTAGAGTCGCATCTCCCCAGCTAAAAAATTTCGCCGCAGACTTGAGCCTGGTCTAATGGCTGAGACAGATAGGTTAATCATCTAACCAGTAGTTTAGAAATTGCACAAGTTTGGCCAGTTTAATCTCCAAGACAATGGATTCCTTACCCTCCAATTCAGGTTCAAGAACCAGAATTCATGCTTCTCAAACAAGAATGGGTGAAAGTTATCAAGCTGGACTAAAGCGATCCAACTCAAGCTTGTTTAAAGAATTTTCAAGCAAGGAAAACAAAGTTTTTGTCAAAGAATCGGGCTCCAAAGACTCGTCTTTCTCTTGTGTCCTCGGCCGTGGATTCCAAGAATCCAAGGGTGGTTTTGTTTTGGCAAAAAGTGATGCCAGCTCCGCGCTATCAACCACCGCTGATAGAGGTTTTTGTGAACTTTTGAATGGAGAAATCTTGCCTGTCAAAACCTTGTAACTTGGAACTTTATCAAGCCCAAGCTCTTCAGCCATGGAAGTACCTCCCCTAGACCTTCCTTCTAGCTTCTAGGGTCATACCCAAGCTCCACGCTGGCCTAATCACAAGAATAACCCCACTGGTGTCTTAGAGCACACACAGTCTGCCACCCATTACACATAAAATGAGTCAGAGTTAGATACCTAGTTCCACTCCAAATAAGAATTCAAGAAAACACGAAAACTTAATGGCCAGTTTGGACAGACACAACTGATTGTTAAAGAACACCTCGCCCCAAAATATGCGCTAGTGCTAATTTGGCGTCGATTGTCGAAGTGTTAATTATAAAGAAGGATAAGTTGCATGGAGCATACCGGAGGACTGATCAGAGGAAGACTTCCTGTAATTCGAGAGAGTAGAATCAATACCCATGCATAAGACGCCACCACCCACATTGGGATGTGAAACCAAGGCCTTTTTGTTCCGGTGATGACAGAGGCAACATCAAAAACATGCTTCAAAGAGGCATTTTCTCCTGTCAGGAGGTATCTTTCACCGGCTCGACCTATCTGCATTGCAGCTACATGTCCATCGACCACATCCTCAACATGGCTAAACAAAAACTTATCGCTTCCATAGCCAATATAACCAGGTAGACGCCCATTGAAGCGTTCAATCATCTAATACAACAGAAAATAACATTTCACTACTCCCAGGTGATAAGTCTGCCGAAAAGCAATATAGGATGGAGGCAAGAAAGTGAGTAATTCAGTTACTTTATCAGCAACTTATCTTCTTCTCTTACTTGCCACTTAACAGTGGCCTAAATGAATGCGAGCGAGATTATACAAAATGATCATTAACTTCAATTCAAGTCCATTAATATAACCATATCTCATTGATTTCTTGTATGATATGTTGTGTTTCCCTACTGAATACGTAGAAGAATTACACTACTAAAACTTCCAAGAGAGAAAGAAAAAATTACCAAACGGACAATGACATTTCCGGCGGTGACCTTCCCAGGACCATAAACTAATCCGGGGTAAACGACAACAATTGGCAATCCGTCGGACGCAGCTTGTAGTGCGATCTTATCTGCAATTGCTTTGGATTTCTCATATTCAGTGCAAAAGAACTTCTCTTGATGAATCTATCATCATCAATCATGCAAAAGAGACTATAGATCAGATATATTGAATCCAATTTGGGGTACCCATTGAACCAAATCTGAAGTGGAAAGTGTGGAAATAAAAATTCTCTTACTTGGGTCTCATCTGCGATACATTCATCATCGGTGGAGCCAAGAGCGAAGAAGGAAGATGTGTATATAATCTTCTTGACTGTCTTCGTCTCTATAAATGCTTCCAATGCGTTTTTAGGACCTCCTACGTTTACCTATATATAGTATGGCATCGGATTGATATGAAAAGTTCTATAAAATGGAAAATTCGAGTGATGGGGGTTTGGATTTGGGACTTACAGAGAAGAATCTAGAAGGATCTGGAATCCAGGCTTCAACCAGGGCTGCCGTGTGGAAGATGACTTGGCAGCCGGAGCAGGCCACGAGCAGGGATGGGTAGTCGCTCACATCGCCGTAGGCGAGCTCAAGAGCCCCTTTGCTGACTAGAGGTAGGGGGCTCAAGTTGCTGGTCGGCCGTACGAACACTCGTACAGAGTGCCCTTCCCTCAGTAGGGCATGGCACAGTTTACCTCCTAAATAACCAGAAGCGCCCGTCACCAATACCTTCATAGCTCCACCACTTCCCCTTGTCCCTCAACGCCGTAGTTACTACTCTTGGGTCCTGTTATTTCTCCAAACTCCATTTTGCTAAGCAAGCATTTTTTTTTTAAAATCTTTTAATACTGGATGAAGGCTCGTGCAACGTACATAACTGTAGTTTTTTTTTTCTTTCAAGAAACGACAAAATAAGAAACAGTTTGGAAAGTTTAGTTAAGAGGGTCGAATCTGAAAATAGTGGCAACTCATGAAACGGTTAGAAAGGGCAGTTTTAAAAGATCTAGTTAAAAGGCCTGTGAAAAAATGGTACGGCCTTTTTTGGGAAGAAGGGAGAAAATAGGAAGCCCAAAGAGCAGTTTTAGAAGATTTGTTTAGAGGGGCGAATCTGAACCCTCTATTAATGGTCAAAAAAATTTAGAACAGAAAACTGAACAGGTTTATAAATAGCCATTGATTTACAGGCACCACCCCGTTGAAGATGGGCTGTCTCTTGAATACACTCTGGCCCCCAAGTACTGTACAGGTAAAATTATTCTTAACCATCTGATCAGTTGCCTAATTTCAATCAGTAGATCTTCACTTAGTTGTCTAAAAAACCATTGGATTACAATGTCATCAAATGGACCAAAATTTTCGACTGAAGCCCACACTGTGTCATTTGTCAGACGCACAATTAGTGATCAGACGCTTAGTTGATGATGATATGATTCAACTATCTATAAAAGACTCACCAAATCTACCATCAATTTCAAAACTATCCCAAATTATGGTATCTACACGGGAAGATATATTCCATACCATGTACTTACAAGTATGCCACTGAAGAATATAGTTTGGTCCAGGTTCATTTATGATTAAATCATCTACAAATTGTACCAACCATGATTTCTTCTTATTTCATAATGATCTCCACTCTATATTAAGTTAAAGCTTCTCCAGTAACTATCTGTACATTTCATACAAGAAGAAAGGCCACAGGAACAAGTCGTGGCAATATCCTTATTGCCCTACAAAACAGCAAAATACCTCACTTCTGGTTCTTGCATCCCCATCTTCAACCTTTGGGCGTCTCAAGGCAATGCAGGGATAGTTTTGCTTGTAAGTTTGCAGGGCCCTCTAAATCTAATACTTGAGAACCATATCTCCACTCCATCCTGCAAATTCGTAGACAAGCTTCCACCTAACTTTTATCGTGGGTTAAGATGTTATAATCTTGAGCGTCGTATGCATTTGATAGGATTAAAAGGTGTGTGCCGTCGTGCAGAAGCAAATGGCTGCCCACTCCAGGAATTGGACGGCTTTATATCCCAACCTTCGATGTTCTTGGGAACACACACGTCAAAGAGGATTTGACCCAATACTCCATGTGCATTGATGCTTGGGGGATTCTGCAGATGGATCAAGCCTTCCTTCCGTTCATCCTGCACAGATCCCACGTCTCTGCCCTCAGGATACTCTGCCGAGCTGGGCAAGAAGAAGTGATCGCTTGGCTCGGTACCAACTCTCCGTAGGCTCTGCTTTGAAGTCGTTACAGCTTCCCAGAGGTTGCAGATTGACTCAGATATCTTGTCATGGGTTCTTTCCATGCCAATTCTCTCTCCTCCAAGTTTTTGAATCCTCTGGGAATAAACTAAAGCTGCCTTTCCAAGCAACTCAGTCACGGCAGCCTTGTAATCAGCTGGGTAATGTCTGAAGTGACCTGCAAGGGCATTGAATCATATGAATTAAGATTAGAACCTAGCAACACCATGGAACTCTCTAGATGAAAACCTGTGTGTTTGTTCTGAAGTAACATATTTTTCTTTCTTTTTGGTGGGCAAGCTCGGGTTTCATAGGATCCCTACCAGAAATTAATTAAAAAAAAAATACAGCATTTATATTTATAATCTTCGGTATCCTCATCAATTACTCGATTAAGGAAAGGCGATAACTCACGAGGAAAAAGCAAAAGACCCAAGCAATAACTCATGAAGAAAAAGCAAAGAAAGACCCAATTCCGAATTACAAAGAGAAGCTAAGCAGCTGGATTCATAATTGCTTTCTCTCAAGTATTATGTGATGTCCCATTACAGAAAATCCATTAATTGCTTTTTATGGTTTTTAAACATGCTCTAGCTGATCAATGACAAGCCTTTCTGTCTGTCATGTACAAATAGCATTCATTGAATTCGACCCAATTATTATGTCTAATGTTTGGCACTAATATATTTGTAATGTTCTACCAAAAATATTTATCACTGAATTAATAAAATCCCTTCTAAAACCACGCAAACACAAAAACAACAGCAACAACCACAACAACAAACATCAACTAAGTTAATTCAAGACAGACCTACGTGAGGAGAACTGTTCCATTTCACTAGTTTCACATCACCCCCGAGATCTTGTAAACGTTGAGCAAAATTGCAGATAATTTGATACGAAGCAAGATCATCACCTTCCGAGCATAAAATGAGAAATGGTCCCCCCAGACTCTGTATCAATACAAATGTTAAATAAATTGAAGAGAAAGGGAAAATGACAACTTTGAATTGGTACAAGTCAGAATAGCACTTACAACTGATGAGTACAAAGTCTGCCAATACTCAGCACGTTGTGTTTCAAACCTATTCAGGAACAAAGAGTCCAGACCAGAAGCAATGCCTTTTGCTATCCACGACGCCAGTCTTGAAGGATGGGACATTTTGAGGATGGTGGGGTGGAGAACAAATCGTGTACCTTGATCACTGGTAAAATCTATGGGACTAGAATCGTAAATTTGACCAGAAATACACTCTCGAACCAGTCGATATTCATCCTTCGCAAGAAAATGAGCACATAAGATAACACAGAATGCCTATCCTAAAGTTTTCAGATCGCATAAATACTAACGAAAATGAGACCAAGAATTGTCGGGCTCGTATAGTATTAATGATGTACTAGATCCTCAGTGCAGGTAAACACCCAAGCACCTCAACCTCAAGATGCCTACTGAATTGGTAATTTGAGCACTTTTGATAACATCTATCATAAACTTCAGAAACAATATGAACTGGATAAAGTAAAAATTGGCCCATAAAACTATGTAAACAAACAAAGCATACCAGGTTGAGCTGTTCTTCACATTTTCCTTCAATTATCTGCAACGAGAGGGACAAAATTATTTCTATTTCCATGGTTGAAAGAAACATTCAACAATCCCAACCCATTGGGTTCTACTCTGACTTGCAAAGATACAGGAACAAATAAACAATGGATCAACCTTCAATCAAAGCACATCAAACAAAAGATGGGTATCCAAAACTTCATAGAATTTACCTGAAGAACCTTGTACATGCAAGCTTTTGGACCACCAGAAAAAGCTGCAAAGACGACGGGGGATGGCCTAATCATCAGTTCCTGCATTTTAGAAAAAAAAAGAATTTATTAACAGGCTCTACTCCATATATCAAAATTTGATGGAAATCCTATGCTAGAGGATAGCTAAATTTTCTATTCAACCATTGGATATACAATATAGCATCGAGAAATTGTTTGGTGCAGCACCCCACACCATATGGAAGACGAGAATGACAATGGATATTGGGTATGTAGTTAAATTTTCTTCTGTATATAGCAATGAGAAATTGTTTGGTGCAGGATCACACATCATATTGAAGTCGAGAATGACAATGGAAATTGGGTATAATCACCCTTTGCCTGTTTGTGCTACCCAACTTCCATGTCGCTTAGTGTTCCCACACCAGGTCGGGCTCTGGACCATATCATTGACCCCAAATTCTCTATAATAAGCTCTGTAACAAGGACAATCCAGTTCCTAACAATTTGCCATGTTGGACACTGTTGTACTCTGTTAGACACATGCCGACATGCCTTACCAAATAAATCTCCAATCTATTCAAATATTTTGTCTCACCTATTATTTATATGTTTTTATAAGATTTTAATGTATGTCAACTTATCCGAATACATTATTTCTATATTTTATAATTAGCATGAACTAAAGTATGTTAAAAATTATATATATCAACATATGGAATTAACTGCACGGATGTGACAGTGTTTCGGATATGTGGGGTTCAGTGTGTCTAACACTTTGTATTAGTGTCAGACCCAACAAATGTCCGTGTCTTTGATACATAGTTGATAAGTAACGAGGCATGGTGTTTATATTGAATAAAATTAACAAAATTAAATAAAAGAACTAGGATGATCTAATTTATGATATAGCTGAACCATAATGACACTAACCTTGATGAGTTCATTGAGAATGCCAAATGCTAGTGATGTGGCCTTCTCAGGGAAGAATCTGCATAGATTACCAACATAGAAGCTCATAAGTCCATGAAAAGTTTTAAGTGCTCTATTGTAAACTACTTTTCATTAAAAAGCAGTAAAACATAAGAAAAGTATTTAAAGGACCTCAAACAATTTTATAAAGCTTGCATTCATAACCAAAAACAAAGCTTTAACTCTTGCATTTGAATATTTGCATAACTTGATCCTTTAATTCATATGAACTATTGAGTACCAGGCTAAATCATGAAATCACTCCCATGGTATCATAAAAAAAAAATCATGAAATCACTGAGAGATTGGCAACAAACATGTAGTCAGAAGGGCCAATCCCTTATCTCTAGCAATAAAACAAGGAGTTAGATACTAAATATGATTAAGTTGTTCCAAAATATTTTCCAGCATCAAAGGTAGGCACCATAATCCAGATTTAGGCTCTGTTGTAATTCCATTTCTCTTCAAACAGCAATCTTTATTTTGCAAACATAATGACTTTCACTGATGAACCAGGGGAAAAACTTCATAGGGCACAAGGATTTCCCTATTAGTCTGCAACATCATTTCTGCCCCAAGAACATGCCTAAAAGAAACATCTAAATTCTCCAACCTATCCACAATATCTATGATACAGCAAAGGTTTCGGGCTACACTGAAACCGAAATCCATAAAAATCGAAATTTTTAAAATTCCAAAATTTCGACCGAAATTTCGGATATTTTCGAAATTTCTGTTCTTTGTGAAATTTCGAACTTTTCGTGAAATTTAGGACGAAATTTCGAAATTTTCATTACTAATTTCAATTTCAAAATTTCACACGAAATTTCAGTTTCGGGCCTCACCGAAATGGCATGTGAAACCGAAATTTTAAACCTTGATTCTAAACCAAATAAGGTCCAATCCATAATCAGGAGAATCGTCTAAATGAAAGACTACTAGAATCTTCCCCACTAGAGCTACAGTTTGTACTTCATTAGAATCTTTCCAACCACTCAGACCCAAAAACTTCCATCTTTATTTCTCCTTAAGTCCTTATCATCTACAAATCCACTGGCATGAACTTCATATCAAGCTTCCATGTTGATCCATGCACTGTGTACTTGTATGACTGTAGCATTTCTAGGTACACCTGTGAATGGTCCAAGTATTCAAGCAGATGATATTACAACCCTTATTCATCCCAATTAAAAACGAATTACATGCAAGAAAAAAATCTACACTATTTTCCCAAAAAAGGATTTCGTATTTTTGAGCCTCATTGTGAAAGAGATCCTACATATAGTAAGTATTTCTGTACCAAGAGGTTAGAAACCCATAAGAATCCAATTTAGTCAACTGACACAAATATTAAGGCTGGATTCAAGTTGTCCCACATTCATGTCGTATAAGAAAACCCCAGTTGGGGCTTGTACTCACAATTGGAGGTCCCCCATTAGCTTTCCTTCAAGAGATGCATTTGGGCCTATAAAAGCTCCTTCCCTTTCCATAAATCCATTCCGCTAACAGTCTGTTGTTAGTTATCATAACCCGTGTACCTCAATAACCCCGACCTAATCTGCAATTCACCTTCAAAGCTACTATTTCTGGAGGAAGCAACAACAACGAGGCCCACCAAAGCTCCCAACTAGGGTAAAACTTGCTCTCGGTACAACTCGAATGCTCGCGAGTAGAGAAACATATTTCAGCATCCTTAACCATAAAGCAAGCAAACACCACCAAATTACAAACATTTCAAATCCCCCCAAAGAAAAACAAACAAGCTAGTTAGAGGAAATTTTCAAAAAAAGAAAAAAAAAACAGTTTTGAGAATTCAGTCGAATTTAATAGAACCAAAATTAACAAAAATATCTGAAATTGAAGCTAAATTGATATCAAAACGAAGGTTCAAACAATCAATTCAACACAGAATCATAATTGAACCGAGAAAAAAATTCCAACTGAGCACATTCAACTTACAGATTGAGAAAATCGGCATGGCAGACCAGGGAATTCCATCCGAGAGAAGAGTATAGCTGCAGATAGCTCCTCAAGTGCTTCTCCCGACTCCAAGCGAAAACCACGACGATTCCTTCGACTTACCATCCTCTTTTCTTCCCCAATAGATCTTACCCCCGTCACCCCACATCTTCTCCACCTCCTTCAGAAATCAAAACCAGAGAAATTCTAGGGTTTTCTGAAACCTCACCTCAGCTCAAAAACCCTAATTTCTTCACCAGACCCTAAATTTCACAAAAACCTTAAGAATCTCTGCACTTGTACAGAATGGATGTAATGCAAAGAGACATGTGACGGGAAGAAGAACGAAGAACGAAGAACGAAAAGCCTCTCTCTCTCTCTCTCTCTCTCTCTCTATATCTATCTACATTTGCAGCTTTATTTATTGCGGGAATGCTAAGTTGCGCATGAGGGATGTGAGTAGGTGTAATCCGTTTCAGCAGTGTTACTAACATGATAACATCCCTTGGCGGCCATCGTCCATAGGTCGTCCCTAGGTCCAGACCGCTGATGGTCCTCGGTAAGGACAACACACAGATCACGAAGGCCATTCAACGATCTGGACCCTATTGAAAACTTGTGCTCAGGATGATAATATCATTTTCCATTCCGTTTTGTTTGAGCCACTCATGATCGATTGGTTTTGGTGTTGAATTGCAAGTAATAAATCTATGATGCCTAAGTCCATATCATTGACGTTGACGACGGACCACAGATGAGACACACGGCACAATCTTAGAGAGCAATGACCGTATGGATGTTTCAATCATTCCTAGATGGATCTACAGACCAAAAAGTCATCCTGATTAATGATTTCTAACCGTTGGGTTTGATCTTTTTCATTGATTTATTTTTAACCATGGGATTCGAGATTTTTTGGGAATGCTCATATCCAAAGGTTAGAAATCACTAATCAAGCTGTTTCTTGGTCCATTTAGGGATGGACCGAAAATCCATACGGTCTGTGGTCAAACTGTGGCCGGTCGTCAAAGATTTACGACGTGTGATGTTTGCACCAGAGGCAGCACAAATCATGCGCCCAATCATATTGCACCAGGTACGCTAGGGTTAACCTGATCATTGCCCCTACACTTAGGTGTACCTGGCGCAATATGATTGGGCACATGATCGCCGCTTCTAAATTTCCACCGCTACAAAAATTCTCTCCTATATACGTGTGACGTGTAACGAGGGAATAATTGTCATTTACTACCAGATAAATTAATGAGAAAGGATTCGGTGATGACAGACCATCTAGTCGACAAGCCGTCGTTCAAATCCAGCTGATCGGACGGTCCTAACGCCATGAGCAACTGCCTTACTATTTTCTGGATAGCTGCCCCCAACTTCCGCTAAGCATCAGTTGATCCGAGGAGCATCCGATCAATGCCTTTTTGATGAAATGACCCATGAATTGAATGGTCGACAATGATGTGAACGTGCATCAAATCTGGGTAAACCGAATAACTTTTTTGGACAATCGCTACACAGGATGATCATAAGTTTCAATCCCGTGAAGGTGGTGGTTGATCCACACCCTTCCTAAGACGAGAATTGATCATGTACAACAGATTGATGCAATGCATACACGAATCGGAACAAAGTGGTGGGGATCATGACAAATCTGATCAGATGAGGAATGATCTTGCATTGCAACAGAGATCAGAGATGCGTGCACCGTTGCACTTCATCTTGATCATGATCAGGTGATTAGTAGCATATCAATTAGTCACCATAACTAAGCAATTCGGGAAGCATATCACAATACTACCTTAAAATACATAACACAGGATTGAAAAGAGATTTCCTCCTTGAGTGGGATCTCCTTCTCATCACCACCGCCTCTATGCCTGTTGTTCGTTAGATTACTACCCAAACTAATACACCAAAAGCAGCACCTAAGTGATGGAGGTGCAAGTCAACCTTTAGGAGCCTAAAACTCCGCCACGCTTTGAAGGAGGACGTCCAGGGTGGCCTACTCCAAGGTGGTTTTCACTCCCATACCCAACATTTTTTTCCCTACCCTTAATTTTTCATTTTTAACAAGCCTTCAGGTAGCCCTTTCCCCAAGTCACCCCTCCCGGGACTTGAATCTGTGACGTGAGATTGGTTCAAATACCAAATGTTAAGACCCAAACCAATACAGTCAAAGCAACTACGTAATATAAGTCCTAACCTTTAGGATCCTAACACTCCATCAGCTAGTTAGGTTCCTAGTTAGTAAATTCGCATATTGTTCGCATTTAATACGTGAATTTTTCAAGAAACGTTTAATACATCCATATAAAATAAAAAAAATCAAGAATTTTAATATTAAACGAATAAAACACATATTATTCACGTTTAATACATAGATTTAGCTTTTTTTAATAAAAAAACGTATTAAACTAAAAAAAAATGGTAAAATTCAGGCTAAATGAATAACACTTCAACAATGACCGAATTTTTATATCCTGAAACCAAATTAAACTAGCCAATCAAAAATGTCACAAAATCCCCCGCTCTTCGGGGATGTCCTCAGCGTCAAGGAACATGTACTAGGGTTTATGTGCAACTCGTTCAGATCATGTGTTGGAACAAAAGAAAGGAGACCATTTTTCCAGTATCAATGAATAGGATAGAATGGAGGAACTTTTTTCGTTATGAATCTTTGCCGTATGCTGAATTGCTAACTATGGTTAGGTTATAGTGATGTCAATGGATCAAAACAACCCAAAAATCTGACCCAATATTTTCCTATCCGATCATTACTGGGTCCATGTATGCTGATCCGATTTTTTATCGGATTGGTACGGGCTTCGTTGACAGATCTAAAATGACAGGGACACAATATAAGCCACGCGGCATACTGTTACAGGACTCTGACCGTATGGATTTTTGTCCTATCCCATGGTGGACCTACAAACAAAAACTCAGCCGGATTAGTGATTTATAGGCTTTGGATTGGACTTATTTTCATGGGCTTATCTCAACTGTGGGAATTTGAGCAGTATTTGAGGTACAAAGATGCAACACTTATAAATGACTAATCAGGCTGATTTTTGGTTTGTAGGTCCACCGTGGGACAGGACAAACATCCGTACGGTCAGAGTCCTGTAACAGTGTGCCACCTGGCTTATACTGTGCCCCTGTCATTTTAGATCTGTCAACGGATATAAAAATGCATGTCTAAGAATATGATATAGTATGTATTATATTTGAATACAAAGATAATTTTAATTCCTCTGGCGATCTAATCAAGATCATTTGCTGATTAATATATCTGGTCGGGGTCCTACCTAACCCCAGCTTACCTACCAAAAACAGAACAAAAAAAGGCATCAGAAAGCATATCTTAGCATATCTCAGCTGATAAAGGTCCCAGACGACAACCCATGTAAGACATCCTGCTAGGTTGTTGAAGCTATGGGACCCATGAGAATAACTATTCAACCAATCTCTTGTAACAGCTTTTCGAGTGCTTCGGATGTAAGAGGTATGTAGAAACAATCCTGGCCGTCGGCATGTCTTCTCGTCTTAACCAACTCATGATCTTTGAATTCTGTCAAATGGGAATTCAGTGTAACCTGACTACTAACAAGGAATCGCTCACGGCAGATTGTATACAAGCTGTTGATTGGCATCCCTGGGAAAGAAAAAACCATGTCGAGTCAAAGAATGGAAAGACCAGCTTAGAACCATCACTAGTTTGCAGCCACAATGCTTGCCTTCTTCAGAATTCGCCAATTGATGTTCGGCGAGAACTCTGAATACACTCTGTGCATTTGGTGTCAAACTCTGTAGTACTATTGCAGCGGTTTTGGCACTTTGGGTGGTTCCGCCATTAGCGAGAATCAATGGGAAGAAGACTCCTTCAACCTTATAAGGTGCGAAGGTGGGGACATGGTACCAGCACCAGTTGAACTGTGTGTGAACCATCTTCTTGTCCCACACTAGCATCAAACCAGAGATTATTAGTTTAATGGCCTGGAAATACTGAAAAGAGGATGCAGTGATTCGGTAGAATTGAGCTACATATTAGTGGAAATGATTTCTTTTCAATAGCAGGTAATTATGTGTGACTGTATTCACAGTGGTCCAATACAAAATCATACAGGCAAAGAAGAGAAATAGCTTAAATAGAAAATAAGCAGAAATTATAGCTGTTGAAGAATCAAATATGAGGATACTTGCAATAGAATGGTGGTATGGGATGAAGCCACCACCCTGCTTCTGTCTTGCTGGGGTTGGGACCCAACAAGGACAAGAAAATCAATGAACTTTTCCATGTACTTCAAACAAGCATATTGAAAACAAAGGTTACTATGTAAAAAGTAGTCGAACCTAACAACAGTAATACAAATGAACGAATGCCATACTGGAATTACCTGTTATATTGTATAAAATGGATAGCAAAATTGACATCTCCTATTTAACTTCAATTTGGCTGCTATCACAAAAGTGTTGATATAGATATTAACTTCTGAAAACATGCCTACAAGGATACATCCATTACAGATAATGGAGGCCATTTTCTGTTCATGCATAAAAATGAGATTCAGAATAAGGAACAGACAAAGTCATGAGCTAATAGAAGATCCAACCACATAACAGAAATATGATGACACCATGTGACCAAAGAAAATTGCAAGAGATTAATGCACCAAGATAAAACCAAATTCTAATAAATTGCATAATAACGTATTCTATAAAATAGTTGGTAATGACCTATGGAAAACTTACAGAGGGCTGCATTGACATGGTCGATAGATGCAACCATACGAACTTGGCAACAACTTGCAAGTCGTGCAAGACACTGTTGTGATTCACAATCTCGCAACCCAGGTCCATCAATGTTGTGGACAACAACACAGACAAAGCAATCACTCTCCTTTGCGTGTGATTCATCCAAGAATGCAAGAAGATCTTCCATGGATTGTGAACTAAAAGGTTGTTGGATTTTATGCATGTTCCCCATAGAAGCCCTTCGTTTAGTTTTTAATTGGTCCCATAGAATTTCGGCCAAGGTGGTCACAACCTGAAAATGGAACATTCATATTAACTCATCTGGTAAACAAACATTCTAATTGTTAAAGCATTTTAGGAAGTTTTTCATCAAACACAAATCTTGCAAGGCAAACAACCCACATACATGTTGGAGAAATAACATCAAGGGGAGTGAAGGCCATTTGGCCTCATTGATTATTGCCTATGCTCTAGAAACAATTACACAAGTAGTTACCGAGGAATTGATACATTGAGGTTCAGCAAGACGCAAGACGCAAGACGCAAGACGCAAGATGCAAGATGCAAGATGACATTGATTAAACTCAGTTTAAAGGATAAAGCTACAGGATAACAGGGCCAACCTTTAAAGTGATGGATAAATTGCATTCATAGTTGTGCAGGTCAAAGCACAGTAGTATGAACAACCATCTTCATGGGTTAAATCTTAAACCCAAGTCTTTATATTTTGTCTCATAAAAGACACCCATCCATATACTAGGTAGTTGTGGGAAGGAAACAAACATAATATACTGCAGTTCCTGAGGTAATGCGCTAGTTCTAAACTTCTAATAACCAAAACCAGTTTATCCCTGTGTCATGAAACCATGAGACAATACTCACGCTGATCTATGTTGGCGTTTCACCAAAGATATGTGGCATCCAGCAAAACAAGTGATCACTTAAATAATGCAAAGCTAGGAATATCAAAACCATAGCTCTCCAACTCCTTTTGTTATACCTCATGACTCGCCAAGTCAACAAGAACCCTGGCTTGTCAAGTAGAGATTATGAGATGACTCCTGTCTTAGAGGCCCAGTCTAGACACTCTAGACTTTAGTATCTGAGGTGAATCCTGGGAGTCAGTTGAGTTCGATATATGTTAGTTTTAGGTAAAGAAATGTCAGTTGTGTTTGCATTTTTCAGCTGATATTAAAGATGTTTTGGGTGTGCTTCAAAACCCAACAAGTCTATTCCCTTTTATTTGGCTCCAACCTCACCAGATCCTCAACCTAAACGAAAAATAGTCTTAAACAAAAGGAGCAAAATCTCAATTTTTCTAGTAAAAGAATTGTCTATTGTGAAGCCTTAGATCCTTTGGATTTCTCAAAGATCATATATGAGAAAAATGTGGAGGTGAAATGCCAAAAAAGTCAGGATAAAATAGAACAAAATGGCACAGAAGATGATACTATAGCCAACCATAAAGACCTGAAATGTGAATTCCGGTTTGAAGAAGCCATATATTACCAAGTCAAGGACCAGAACAGGGCATAGTTGGAAAGCTGTCCAGCAAAGTACAAGAAAATTGTTGTGCAAATTGGATAACATGCTCTCCTTAGACCAACCACGTGCAGAGAACATGATAATCCTCAACTTATGACTTATTACTCTCAATATGTTAATTTGATTGTAAATAATAAATACCTACATATAGATTGTAGAATATTACCTCAATTCAACCTAACAAAATTTCCAAATATTAAAATATCATCAAAGGTGAGACATGAAGCTGGAAATTCCATTCAGATTTAAGAGATTAACCATTTAGTCAAACATATTAAGGTTATTCGAGTATGAGTTGCGAGACTAATAAAACAATAAGATGAAACACTTGCTATTGATGGCCCAACATGAGCAATGGTGTTAACACATCACCATTTATCACATATTGTTCTTTACATTACGTGATTGATCATGTGTCAAATAGTACTAGATAGATGATCCACTAGCAATTGCAGGCATTCAATTAATATGATTTAGCCATGATAACTACTAATAAAGGATGCATTTAATGAGAATCAAGCATATAATCTCCCCCCTTAGCATAAGAATTCTCCTATACAGTCCCTGAGATATCAATCGTTTAACATCAATCCATGTTAGCCTAGGCCCAATGAGCTCTCTGTCAACAGCAGTTGTTCATATGTAGCAAAATATTGCTATAAGTTTAACAAGACTTCACATGTTTCAATCTTGCTAGAAGTTCAGCAATATCTTCCTGTTCTATATTTGGCGTAGTGCCAACAAATCAGAGCATGCTTTAACATCGAACCCAAGCAAACTGAAGAATTGCAGACATGCATGTCCAGTACAGCACCAACAGCCAAGGAAAACAAGAGATGTTCTTCCAGGCTAAAAGAGTAATGGTCATCATACTGAATATTGAACTTAAGACTTAAATTGCATTGACTTAACATCATTGTTATCCAGCTCCACATGTGTAACTAAAGCGATGGTTGCAATAAAAAAGAGAGAGAAACATAAATCATTATTTATTGCAATTTAAACTGCAGCAGATACATGTTTAAGATTGATCGACTGAAGATAGCCATTGATAACAACTACACCACAATCACTCAGTGCTGTTGAAGCAAAATCCTCAATCAAGCCCTTCTTAGAGCCAAATCCATACATTAAAAGGCCAAAGCCACACCTGCAACATTATGACGAAAAAAATTAAAACATATGAAAATATATTTTAGGAAAAGAGAAGAATCAAAACTAACATTCAACTGATTCTAGATAAAAAATCTAAGATATGCAAAAACTCAAAATTCAATATAATTAAGCATAATCATAAATCTGTACAAGTAAAATATAATTGCCAACAGAGCCAAGAATGCCAACAATAACAACCTTATCTAGGGAAAGGTGAAAATCATTTTCCCTTGTCCACTTTTACAAAGTTTTAAATAGAAATGACAACTACACTTCAGATGAAGCCTTCTCCATGACACGTGCAGCAGAAGTTATCAAACTATGCTCCAGGTGCTTTTTTAGCCCAATTAGCCGCATTCATACTTCAAACATACACTTTTCTTTCATTTCCTGATAAAGAAAAGCGTTTTTGCATCTATCTATTCAAGAACCAATTCATTAGAACTACTAAAGCTAATAAGCAAAAGAATGGACACTCGGAATAGTTGTTACAGCAGAACAAAGTCCCATTTTACTACCAATGCAAAACTTGATTCAACATATTAAGGTGGCATCAGTGCCAATTATGCTAGGCATCATATCTCATACAATACAGTATATTGGTTTGACTTGAAGCGTATAGTCATTATATAAGGAGAATGATGGTATGTAGCATTCTAAGTACAATACTACATAGTCTCCACCATAAATGTCATGTATATGTTACTCCAAACCACCTAATCCTGGACCCAAACTAGGAAATTACCTACCCCAAACCGCAGTCCTTTGGATAGTCATTAATAACAGTTCATCTGGTAAAACAAGAGAGGCTTTTTTTAAAGGCCTTATTAGTGATGGGTTGGATCATCTGATTGGTCGGCCTTGAAGATATCCTAATTAGGGCACATCAATCGGATGGTCCATACTACTTAATCTACAATGTGTACAGTAGACTGCACTGCAACTACAAAAGATGGCAAATGATGCATTGTCAATAATGCTTCGAAACATTGAAACAGGGAATGCAAGAAAATTAATAAGGGAAAAGATTTTCTGGATCTATGGAAAGCCAGCCCTTTCTTTACCACGCGGAGGACTTACGTGGCCAATCCAGACGGTCCTTCTGATAGACAACTCTCTAAATAGCTCACATGGAAAGTGCAATTGTCCATCACCACACCATATATTGCACTCTCACCCTTGAGTTTATTTATTTTCAAACAGAAAAATGGGTGAAAAAGCCCTGCCTCTTTTTGCCACATGACATAGGGCAATTGGGCCAAAATTTACAACATTTGGAGAGGGTCAGAACGCAAACGCGTGGAGCCCTTTGCACTTGCCACCTCAGCTCCATGTGTGAACCCCAACTCCCCCACCCCTCTTCTATGAATGCCCCTCTAGAAGAAAATCAATGGTGAAGAGAACAGCATGCTACATCCTTCCCAACACAATCACGATCACCAGTAACGATATCAGGACTCAATAATTTCAACAAACAAATACTAATGCAACAATCACATTTTCCAACAAATGCGAACACAATTTCACAAGCTCTAGCAACAAAAGAACACAATTTCAGAAGAGTAAAAGAGCTAATGAACCTCAGCTCAAAGACCCATTTAGGGTATAAAAGTTTGTAGCTGTTCAGCAAAGACATTATCTCTTTCTCATGTTTGGCTACAATCTTAGATGCAGCCGCTCTCAGTTCCTGCCATTAAAAGCTCCAAAATCTCAACCAAACAAAAAAAAAAAACCACAAAGGCATTTGCTTTAGAAGGACAGAAAACCAAAGTTACGGAAAGAAAGAATGAATCAGGAAAAAAACAGAGAAGTATAGAAAGAGGACCTGTTCGTCGACGATATCGATATCGGAAAGCTTTTGGGTCGATTTCTTTACGGATCCGCCCAATTCTTTAGCAAGGAAATAGTTCCTGGAGAATTCGAACTCGTGCTCATCTCCTTCGTTCGAGTCCATTAGTTCGAGCGTGAGAGCTGTTGATCAAACCAAATGAAATTGGAGGAGGGGACAAGCAGACCAACGAGATTTGAAGGAATGCCCTAGTATCTGTTTTCCCGCGGTTTTTAGATCATAGAACTGAATGACTGGACCACTAACTTGCGCCGGGGTATCGTTTTAGTATGGAAAACTCGTGACTTGGAAACGACTCGCTCAGCTGCAAAAATATGACTCGACTGAACTGACTCGGTAGCTTTGACGAGTCATGGACTTTGTTTAAAGTGTTTATTGGATATCCTCAAACGAGAGCTGGTCGGGGCACACGCCGCACACCCCAAAAGAATCTATCTCTCTCTCTCTAAAACTTGGCTGACTGGCGACAGTCACTGACCACCAAAATATAAGCCACGTGGCATATTTTTTAGAGGACAGCGACCGTATAGATGTTTGGCGAATCCTTAGGTGGACCTACAAACCAAATATCAACCTGATTAGTGATTTCTACGCATTGGATTGGAGCCATTCTCATGGGTTGAGTTTAACTGTATGTGGGAATTTGATCATTATCGACCATTATTTGGGGTACAAGATCGAAAGGTTTGAAATCACTTCTCAGGCTGATTTTTGGTTTATAGGTCCACCTAGAGATTGGCCAGACATTTATATGCCGTGTGGGTGGTCAGTGACCATCACCAGTCATCCAAGTTTTACTCATTTTAGAGAGAGAGATTCTTTTGGAGGGTGTGCCCCGACTGGAAATGGGGTGTGCAAATATGCACTCCTTAGAGATATTGTTCACTGGATTCCCATTTGGAAAACGTGCAACGACTCGGTCAGTAATTGTTGATTCAAGTGAGTCACTGAGTCATTGAGTCGGTAGAAAAACATAATGAAATTTGGCCGAGTCAAGCAATTCAAAACCTAGCCGAGTCTCCTACCATATCAACTTGTTGATAGGACTTGAAATAGGTTGGATCCAGGTTGAAAATGATCCGGATCCGACCACCAGTCATGTCGACATTTCTAGCACAACTTCCAGTCGCGTGGCCATTGCCAAGATTGTTGTCATTGGAAAAAAGAACAAATGCCACATTTCCAGATCAATCCAAGAATTTTGCAAAACTTTGCAGTGGAAATAGAAGTGCAAAAGTTTGCACCGCGTTAGGGTTGTAAGGGGCCGGGTCTAACTTTGTTCGGCCAGCGATTTATGTGCCTGGACCCAAGCCCGTCCCTGACTATTATGGGCCCAAAATTTTAAATATATATTACAGGCTTGGCCTAAGGTAATTGTGTTAAAAGTTGAGCCCAAGCCCGACCCATTTATCAATTGGGCCTTAAAATCAATCCCAAACCCAGCTTCACCGGGCCTATAAATGCAACCCAACTATAATATCGGATACTTCGGTGCCGCATCCGCTTGTCGTATCTATATTGGATACTTCCATTTTAAGTGTAAACGCCGTATCCATTCCAGATTGGTCCTATATCCTTGTCGTGTCTGGGTAACATAGCAGCCCAAGCCATGGACTAGGGCCAGGCCTAAAAGCTCATTGGGCCAGCCTGGTCCATTAACACCCACACAAGCGCTGTATCACTAGGGGTGTCAACGGGTCGGTTCCGGTTCGGTTCCTAAGGTGACCAGAACCGGAACAAACGGTTCCGGTTCTTATCGGTTCGGGTACTTATCGGTTCCGGTTCTCAAAGTGATGGTACCAGAACCGGAACCGATTATGTAATTTTTTCGGTTCCGGTTCCAATTTCGGGTATAACGGGTCCAATCTTGGTAATATGAGAATTTTTACACTATATTTATATATCGGTTCCGGTTCTTATCGGTTCGGTTCCGGTTCTTATCGGTTTCGGTTCCATATTAGAGTACCGGAACCGTAACCATTAGTTTTCGGTTCGGTTCCGGTTCCGGTTCTTTTTAATCGGTTCCCAAAAATGTGGTACCGGAACCGGTGTTTTCGGTTCCGGTTCCTATTCGGTTCCGGTTACATCGGGTAAAATTGACACCCCTATGTATCACTCATTTGATGGGCCATGGGCCAACAACTTCGGACTACCCCATCATTTGATAAAGAGCTAAAACATGAATGGATGGTAAAAAAAGAGCAGTCAATCATCAGTTTAGGAGACAAAGGTCCACACATCGGATGGTTATCACTGTTCCGACAGCTCTCCCTTCTCATACCATATGAATATTTTCCCAACAAATGTTTGTCAATACAAACATTTTCCCGCAAACTACAGAAGGATACCAAGCAGGGACATAGTTGCAAATTTACAGCAACACCAATGCACATGTAGGATATGAGAGTGACATCAGTGTCACTTTAGACTGCTTGTCCATACTTAGGAGCTTAATTCGCCCATGCGATAAACTGCGTATCCAATCAAGGAACCTCGATGGAGATAAGACTTAGGGGGTGTTTGAATTGCCATTTTAAGACTTGGAAGGTCTTTTTTTTTTCCACAAAAGATTTTTTTTTTCAAAATAATAGATTGTTTGGATGACTATTTAAAAAAAAAAAAAATTATTCCCAAAAAATATATATTTTTTAAAATTTTGCTAGCTCAATGAACATAATAAACAAAGAAACAGTTTTTGGTAGAAGTTCCCTACAAAAAAAATAAATACGCTATAGTGGTGGGGCCCACTAAGAGAAGATAAAGATATTTTGCATTAATGATGATTCAAACGACTTTTTTAAGAAAAACCCATTTTCAAAAAATTATTTTTTAAATAAAAATTATTTTAAAAATGGCGATCCAAACACCCCTTTAATGAGGAGCAATATGGTTTATGTTCCTCACGTAGGCTCATTATCTTGGATTCTATCGTTATAGAAGATCTAGCTATAACTAGCCTACCGTGTTGTGAGCCCCACTTTTGGGCCCGCTTTTTCAGATTGCATCCTTAGAACAAGACCAGAGTTGGTTTTTTTGAAAGGAAAAGGTTGCGGTATCATCCTTAGGATGACACTGTATTGCACTGTCGACCCATATGTTCAAAACATTGATTTTTTTTTTTTTTTTTGGAATTTGTGTTGTGTTCTTTGGAATTTCAATGTACAAATTTCGAAGAACATCAATGGCTTGAACATATGGGACAACATGCTCCAGTTCCCATTTTCAAAGGGTCGGGAGACAAAATTTCACACCAAAAATTTGGCGGGGCTAATATATAAATTAGAAATTTTGGAATGGGATGATTTTTTGCGAGGATGGTCTCTATAAATCATTCTGATATTTGTAGCCTGATTTACTGGTTGAAGAATTATGGACCGTCTATTTTTTACCGTAACTTCGGGTTAGAAATTTCAGAATGGGCTGATTTTTTGTAGGGTTGATCTATACGGTGAGGAGATCATCTTCATCAAAACCAGCCATTGATTTATCTTCCATTTGAATACGTCAAGACTGGTGTGAAATTTTGTGTCAAAATTGGATGTCGCTACAAGGGTTTAGGTCTTTGACAAATTATTTTGAGAGGAAACAACAAACAACTCACTGTGTTCAAGCCGTGCTCACGTATAAAGGTGTTTTGCTTACATCCATGCAGTTAAACAATTGCAGAAATCTAGGGCGTCCAAACCGCAAGATCATTTAATATGATGGCCCCACAAGCTAACAAATAAATCCGGCCTCTCTTCAGAAACTAATGCTTCGATTGGGTGATGCTCACCCCATAGCACTTACATGTCAAGTGTTTGAATTAAGCTGTTTTGGCTGTTTGGTATCTAAACAAGAAAATGTTTCTTTTCTTAAAAACCCTTCTATGGTGTTTCGTAAAAAAATGTATTTTTTATGATAAATACCTATTTTACCCTTAAAAATAGTTAAATGCACTTCTTTATATTTTTTTTTAAGGATGAAATTATAAAGAATGCCACAAAAGTAATTAGCAGAAGTCGCTCAAAAACGGCTTTTGTTTATGGCAATTTGAAAGCTTTGAGCTTTAAAAAAAGTAGTGCTTTTAAAGTTTTATCAAACGGCATTTTTTTTTATAAGTGTTTAAAAACTGTTAAAAGCTGACTTATTGTAGTTTTTAAGCTTACCCAAATGCAGCCTTAGGGATATTTGAACTAAGAGGTATTTTATTGTTTGGCTTGAAGTGCTTACAAGGGGTGCGGATCAATTGATCTAATGATCCAGATTCGGAGTACTCCTTTCAATCAGGTCGATGGGTGTATGGCTGTGACAATCTCATGGGCCCGAAATCGAAACTATCATATGGTTTATCCAATGTTCTATCACATTTTATGGTCTATATCAGAAGAAATATGGATTACGATAAAAAGAAATCATTATTAGTTTCGGGTAGGGGCCAGCCTAACCCCATACTTACCAAAAAATAAAATACCTTGACATTCTCAATGTGATAAACGCAATTCACTGTGCACTAAACACACACGCGCGTGCGCACACACACACACTTAACGTAAAAGTTCTCACGTGCATGCACCGAAACGGAAAAACGTAATGGTAACAGTATTGAAATTGGATCTAAAAGCTTAAAAAATAAAAATAAATGCACTTCTCTACCGCATCCAAACATCACTAAATAATAATGGGCAAATACATTAAATACATACCAAATAAATATTAAATAGGGAACATTTGGTGGTGCATGTGTAACCTCTCTACCTGACCCCATCACCCTTAAATTAAATGTCGGCTATACCGTAAATACCCCGTAATCTCTCTCTCTCTCTCTCTCTCTCTCTCTCTCTCTCTCTCTCTCTCTCTCTCTCTCTCTCTCTCTCTCTCTCTCTCTCTCTCTCTCTCTTCCTTACCTAAGGTATTTGTTAGTTTCTACACTGTATACACCGTATATGGATGTACCTTGATCCGAACCGGGTCCGACCCAGTTTTTGTCTTACGAACAATGTATTTGTAACCAAACAATGGGTTTGCCCGTCATCCACTACAAAATCCATTGGTCTAGAGTGAAGACTATCGAAACAACGGGTTATTGCGCAATCAAGGCCTGTAAAAGAAGTTAGGATCAATTGGAATGTCTGCAAAAAATGTAGGTAGAGAAGCTTCTAATCTTGAGAGGTTGGGAGGCCAACACTTTTAATTTGTTGAGAAGATTCTAATCCTCTAATCAATGGGGCTTTCTAGTTTCTATGGATTACCAAATCAACCCCATAATGAACATATCCAAGAGGTGGCCCATATCAATCGAAAATGATTATTCTTGTATTGAATGGTTATAATGTTACAGCTAAATAAGCCCATTTGATTAATCCTGACCGTCTGATTCTAAACTTCGCATTAAAATCAGCACAGGATCAGGTTCGATTGTCTGAAGAAACTTAAGATCAGATGGCATAAATTGAATGGGTTTTCTACATACATTCCTCAGCATAAATCAAGATAAATGCTTTGTTGTGGGTTGATGAAATTGATTGGTGGGGCATCCTTCCTTTGGTGATCGTGTGGAGCCTATGCAAGGAAAGAAATAAATGCTACGTCGTTTAATGGCAGAGAATTAAGATAACTAAAGAAGTATATTGTCCATCAAAGGCATATAGACGAAGAATTCGAAGTGCGTAGGAGATTACTCTTTTTGAGGATTTTATTTTTAGATGGGAGGGCATATACTTTTAGAGGGGATTATATATTGTGCATCAAAAGCATGTAGACTGGGTTTTAAGCCAATTTTTTCGAGTTCAGCAGAAGCCATTGAAATCCGACCGACTTATTACTTATAGCTTATGTGAGTTAAGTAGAAGAATATCATCACCAATAATTAGCCCTTAAATCATTTGCACGTTGGCCTCACATCCATTAGTCATTATATTAGTAAGAATAGCATGACTCACCGTATTCCAACTCTATATGTATACACATACATGTCACTCCATCTCATCCTAGGATCAAGTACTTAGTCAACAATTTCAATGTCTCAACTATAAAAATAAATTCTAGAATTCAAAGTAAAAGAAAACTATTTTTTCAAAAATAACTTAATTATTTTACAATACAGAAATATTGACTTGATCATTGGAGAATCTTATGCAGGTATATATTTTAATTAAAGATCGACATCGAAGGGTTGAGGTGTGGGATTTGGATTACACAATCAAATTTGACCTCAAAATCCATTATTCTATTCATTATGACTTCCCCCAACGAAAATGACCTAGATTTTTAGAAAATGATGTTAGGGGCTGTTTGTTAGTATTTACATTAATATCAGGCAGTGGTCTGCCTAACCACGAAAAAAAAATCCTAATATCTCGAGGACTTGAATGGGTAAAAAAGTAATAATCAAAGGGTAAGGATTGGGGGACAACAACCATTTTGGTGTACCCACATAGAAGATGAATCAATGGCTGATTTTTGGTGAGGATGATCTCCTCATCATATAGATCACCCCTACAAAAAGTCAGCTCACTCTGAAATTTCTAACTCCCATGGAACGTGGTTTTTAAGTTACATGGTAAAAATAGATGGTTCGTAATTCTTCAACTTCTAAATCAGTTTACGAATATCAGAATGATTTGAATTTTTGTGAGCATGATCTCCTAACCATAGAGATCCTCCTCACCAAGAATCAGCCATTGATTCATCTTCCATGTGGGTACGCCAAATGGTTGTCCCCCGATCCTGACCCGAAAATTAGAAGTTAACAATTGTTCCTTGATTCATGGTAAGCATAATAATCAATTTCGTGAACAGTGAAGGTTGAAGAGTTGAAGGCAAGAAATGTCAAAACGGAAACTTGGAAGCAACATTCCCCCGAGACTGGGCCCCTCCTCTTAAGTCTACTTAGACTTGTCAATGGTGTTGATGTCACACAAAAATAAAATAAACTAAGGCATCAGATCCAATGCAAAACGGAAAGCAAGTTAAAGAGAAAAGATCACGTGCATCCCTCCTTATTTTATTATTTCTTTAGGTCACCTTTTTGTACTTAAAAGTAAAGCCCAGAACTCTTACACGAGATAAGATCCGGCTTCCTGATCTTTGACACGTGTCTATGCATTTCCCACTTCCCTCACGGCAATTTTCGTCTCTTCTTTCCGACACTACCCTTCGTTTCCTCCGCAGTGTACACAAACTACAAAGTACAAACTACCAATCTCGTGATATTTTGATTAACAAAATCGCCAAAAAGATCGCGAAAAAATTGGGGGAAAATTTAAGTTGGGAAAGACAAAAAGAAGAGGAACAAAATCAGAACTTCTCGTAAATAAGAAAAAGACCCCTAACAAATCACAGCAAACATTTTTTTTTTTTTGCAAACAAGTTCCTCGGAGAAAAAAATGAAAAAGAAAAAAGAAATTTTTTTTTTGTTTTTCTTCTGTAAAATGGGCTCAAAACCATAAAATTACTGACTACTACAGAGAAGCAGAGAGTGGACGGAACGAATTTTAGGGCTAAATATTGAAATTTTTTACTCCAACGGTTCTTCCCCAAAGGGATTTGCAGAAGCTTCTCCGCATATCGTACAGAGGATCAGAGCTTCTTACAGAGAGAGATGTTGAGAGATAGAGAGAGCTGTACAGACTCAGTGAAACGAAAACCTAAAAATAGGGTGAAAATTAAAATTAATAATAATTTCAAGAAAGGACTTCGAGATTTCCTTTTTTGCATTTTGGGCTTTGTTTTTCTTCTTCTTCTTCCTCTTCATGGCTTTAATCGAACCCACTCGTAACGACCCTCCAATGGAACGTCCTTCACGATATCGTAGTTATACCTGCGGGACAAAGTTAGGGTTTCAGTTCAGCTAAAGTGAGCTTGGGAGTGTTATAAAACCTGCTTAACCTTGGCACCCTCGGACTCTACAAAAGTTTTTTTTTTTTAGCGAACTTACTTCTCAGCAAATCGTGTCTGCTCTCCTTTTTCTGCTGCGGAGAAGAATTTGTCGATCTCCTCCTCTGATGGCATCTTCTCCGCCGTTGATCTGTGGCGGGAATTAGTCCCCGACGGCCTCGCTATCGACTCCAGATCGTTGGATTCCGCACGGAGATTACTTGATGGTGTCGTCTCTCTCCTGCAAAAAATGGCGAGAGAGAGAACGAAATACATATAAGAATCACAGTAGGTGGGATGAAGAAGAAACGGAAGAGAAATAATTGACCGTTAATTCTCTCGCTTTTAAATTCGATTTAATTGAAGAAACATAAAGGAACCTTTCTCTGCCATCAAAGAGGTACGACGAGTTTTCAAATTCGAAACTCTCGCTCTGCAAAATAATGAAAAAAAAAAAACACATTCTAAAGTCAAAAAAGATTGATATAAATTGAGCAATTAAAGCATGAAGAACGGAACTTTGATGAAATTAAATGAAACCGAATTGAATTCCATTTCCATTTTAATTTCACCTCCAGATCTACAACGGATCTCAAACTCTCCTTCGCAAGCTCGCTCGATCCGTTGCTCGAGCACCGAGATGCCAAAACATGATCGGAGTTCGGGCTCGAGCACCGGTCGGACAGGATAAGTAGTCCGGAATTCTCCGACGTCGCCGGCGAAATTGGTTTCTCCGGCGTCATCACGAGTCTACGACGGCTTCGGAGCTGAAGATACGGCGAAGAGGACTCTAATTCTCCAGAACCGACCTTCCTCTTTTTCGCTGCACCCACGCTCGCGGCCGCCATGGCTAGGGTTCGTGCTCTCGTCCTAACGCCTACCTGAGCCACATCCATTACTGCAACGTCACCAATCCCTTTGCATTTCCTCATATACTTCCCCATCTCTGTTCGAAATCTCCAGCTTCCGTTCTTCGATCGATCAGACCGCTCTCTCTCTCTATCTCTCTGGTTCTTCGATCGAGAGGATTTTTACTTCTTTTTTTCTTTTATCTCGTTTTTTTTTTTTTTGTTTCAGAGAGGAGAGAGAGAGAGAGAGGAAGATTGGAGACGGGATTCCGTTGGACGGTTTATATTTGTTTTATTTATGGTTTTGTTGTGGTCCTGACTCCGTAAACGGTGACGCGGAAGCGGAACGGGTTTCATGACGGCGCCGTTACGCAGATAACAGGATTAGGCCGATCCTCTTGAGTAATGAGTGATGCCAGTGGCCGAACCGAAACCACGTTGATCCTAATTCCTAACCGCTTTTCGCCAGTGATAGCCGGCTTTGACCGGGTGTAGCAGGTCGAAAGGTACCGTACTGTTAAAGTTGCAACGGGATTACTACCCGTATCGTGCGGTTAGTTACATCCAGAGAGTCCGTTTGGTGGGAAACTGGTCTTAAGAGTAATAATTGGAAGGGAGATGAAATTACTGAAATAGCCATTATTTTTCTTGGTATGACTAAAATGGCCTTTCGTTATACAAACAAGTATCTGCTACGAGGTGGCAGCCTTCAAGAGGTAGGTAACATTTTACTTACCTATGGCTGCTACAATGGCCATTATAAAGGTAAAATTAATAATCATTATAAAGTCCGTTATTTTGAAAATAAAAATAACGGTCATTACAATTTTAAAATTTAAATATGTTGAATACTAATATGTTGAGTAAATAACGGTCATTACAAATTTATATATAATGCTCCAATATGTTGAGTAAAACTTCTGTCACAATGCAAAATACGAGCCATGTGGCACACTCTTAGTGGACACTGACTGTATGGATGTTTGGCCAGTCTCTCGGTGGACGCATGAACCAAGAATCAGCCTGATTAGTGATTTACAACCTTTGGATCTTTGCACCCAAATAACTCTCAATAATGCTCAAATTCCTACCGTTAAAATCAACCCATGAAAATAACTTCAATCAAATCGCCTAGGAATCACTAATCAGACTGCTTTTTGGTTTAGAGCTCCACCGAGGGACTGGCCAAACATCCATATGGCCAGCATCCACTAATAGTGTGACACATGGCTCGTATTGTGCGTTGTGACAAGTTTTACTTGGAGCATTATATAATTGGAAAAGGTTCCAAGGACTCAGAATTTCTAATTCATAATTTCACTCATGTTCTCAGCTGAAATCCAATAGTGTTTTTGCTTTGGTAAAATGAATGCCACCTCAGCATGTAAAACCACCATTGGATTTCTCAGGATCCACAAACCAGAACATGAGTGAAAATATGAGTCAGAAATGCGAGTCCGCGGATCCTGATCCGGTACACCTACATATAGTGACGGTCTTTCATTCGCCGTTGCTATAGGATACGAATTTTCCTACCAAATTTTGCCCGCCAAAATGTAGTTTGGGTCTGTTTGGCAACCAGACACGAATTTGGAATTAAAAATAGAATTCCAAGATTTGTAATTTCTAAGAAGGGAAAATTGCAGAAAAGAAAACAAACTTTAATTTATTTACAAAAAAGAATACAACTTTTTGCAAATCCCAAAAAAGAAAACGAAACGCCATTTCAAAGGGCGTTTCATCTGCTGTCGGTCCAATCAGTTGCCGACTGACTGATGGCTGACACGTCTGACAAACGCCCTTTTAAAGAGCGTTTATTCCTGAGAAATTTTAAAAAATGTCCCATAATTCCTCAACTGCTAAACCAATCTACGAATATCGGAATGATCTGAATTTTTGTGAGGATGATCTCCTCACCGTAGAGATCATCCTCACCAAAAATCAGCCATTGATTCATCTTCTGGGTACGTCAAAATGGGCGTAAAAATTGGGGTATCAAAAAACGCCCTTTAAAAGGGCGTTTGTCAGTAAAAAAATGCCATTTAAAAGGACGTTTTCTACTGACACACGCCCTTTAAAATAACGTCTGTCAGTTGTCAGAGATTTAACAGACGTTTTTTAAAAAGGCGTCTATTACTGAAAAATGCCCTTTAAAATGACGTTTTTTACTGACAAACGCCCTTTTAAAGGGCGTTTTTTGGTAAACATGTGCCACGTAATGAAACGCCCTTTGAAAGGGCGTTTCGTTTTCTTTTTTGGGATTTGCAAAAAGTTGTATTCTTTTTTGTAAATAGATTAAAGTTTGTTTTCTTTTTAGAAATTTTCCGTTCTAAGAATTTGAATTCAAAGAAATGAAATTTCTTATATTTGGTTGAACCTTGGAAATTACTTGGAACTCCCAATGAATTCTACTTTTAACTGTTTGGACATCTAACATAATTAAAATTTCTATCCATCTACATAAGAGAAATATAATCTCATGAACTTTGTATTATAAGGACTGCAATTTTTTTGTTCTTCATCAATTAAATGTTATCGATGCTAATTTAAAGTAAAAAAATTTGAAAATAATAATTAAATTATTTTGATAATTTTTTGACTATGATTAACATGTGTCAAAATATCGATGGCTAAAGCCTAAGTGGCACACGAGGCAACAAATACAGATGTCCATCATCAACACTATTGATGGACCACATTCTAAGCGCGCCATGTGGCACATTATAAAAGATAATAGACCATAGTGCTGTTTATCCCATCCCTAGGTGGACCTACATACTAAAAATCAGGTTGTTTAGTTATTTCTAACCTTTAGATATGAGTACCCCAAATAATGCTAGATATCTCATAGTTAAAAATCAACCCATAAAAGACACGAATCCAATGGTTATAAATCACTAATACTGTATGGATACCTACATACTAAAAATAAGGTTGGTTGATTATTTATAAGCTGTGGATCTTCATACCCCAACTAATTGTAGATATCCAACGGTTAAAAATCAACCTATAAAAGACACCAATCCAACGGTTAGATACATCCCTAGGTGGACTTACAAACTAAAATCAGGCTGATTAGTTATCTCTCAACTTGGATCTTTGTACCCCCAACTAATGTTATTTATCTCACAGTTAAAAATCAACCCATAAAAGACATCAATCAAATGGTTACAAATTTGTAATCCGTTGACGATGGACCACAATGAGCCACGTGTCACATTAGTAGAGACCACGGAGCAGATGGATGTTTGTCCCATCTGTAGGTGGACCTACATGCTAAAAATCAGGCTGATTACAAATTTATAATCTTTGGACCTAAGTACCCCAAATAATACTAGCTATCACACGGTTAAGAATCAACCAAAAAAATACACCAATCCAACGGTTTCAAATAATTAATCTTGCTTATTTTTTATTTATAGGTCCACCTAGGGATGAGTATGAGAGTTGGAGCCCGATAAAAATTCTTTTGAATTTTTTTTTTTTTTTTTTGTAAACAATTCTTTTGAATTTCTCCACCCAGAAATAGAATTCCAGGAATTAGAAGTTTCTTCTCCCCTTAAAACTTCTAATTCCGGGAAATTCGCAGAATTGAAAATATAAATCCTGAATTCAGTCATCCCAAACGCATAGATTTGTGATTCCAAGAATCACAAATCCAAATCTGGCTCAATTCCGGGTTACCAATTTATAACATGAGTGAAAATATGAGTCAGAAATGTGAGTCCGCGGATCCCGATCTGGTACACCTACATATCGTGACGGTCTTTCATTCGCTGTTGCTATAGGTTACCAATTTTCCCACCAAATTTTGCCCGCCAAAATGTAGTTAGAGTTTTAGTGACGGTCTCATTCTTGGCTGTTGCTATATGTTATTTTAGTGACTGTTTTGCGCCTGGCCGCTGTCACTAAAAGTCCGTCGCTATAAATCGATATTCTTGCGGTGCTTGGAGATTAATCTCCTTGGTCGGGTTGAATGAATGGTGCGTGGTCACCCCCACCTATATTGTGCCACGTGTAAGCTAAAATCTCTCCCAACTGTAAAGAACAATTTTTATTCGGAGATGGGGTAACTTACAAATGAAATAAGGAATTGTTGGTAAAAGAGAAATCACTGGGGTTTTTTAAGATTGGGAATCAAAGAAAGGACTCTCCGGAAAGAGAAAAGGGCATTTTAATACTACCCCTATAAAGTCCAATTACTAAGAGCCCTCTTGTGTCTGGTTCAATTAATAAGGTCCTCATGTACTTTGCAAAACTAAAAAGGCCCCCCTTGACCATGGATAAAGAGAAAAGGGCATTTTAAGACTACCCCCCTATGAAATCCAATTACTAAGAGTCCCTTGTACCTGGTGCAATTAATAAGGTCCTTCTGTACTTTGCAAAACTAGAAAAGCCCCCCTTGACCACCTTGACCATGGGTCACTGTCATTCGCTCACTCGAGTATTTAACTAACCACTAACTCCTCACTAAAAAGCCTTAATGCTCCCAAATAATTTAGGAGGTAGCATTTAGATTGATCGAGCAAGCTATGGCTTGCAGAGAAATGTCTATAGTAGAAAGAGCGGTAGGCAGTGCATGTTCCTCCTTTGAAGGGGTTGCAGCCTAATGGAAGGTATAATTCTGAACTCTCTTATCAACCCATGAAAAAAGTTACGTTCATATACAACTCTTCATGTCTGTAAAAAGTACAGTTGCACCAACACAAATCCAAGAAGCATGTGGAGTATTAAAATAATCTAGAGAGAGAGAGAGAGAGGCTTTTGCGGGGACAAAACGGAAGGGTAACTTCAGATGGCAAGGGAGGAAGAAGACGAAGGACCTCTTTGATGGTTGAGAGGGAGAGGGGCAAAGAAGACGATATGATCGCTCTCAACCTCTTTGATGGTTGTGTGTTGTGTTTGTTGTGGGTTTTTTTTTTCTTTTGCGAAAAACCTACATGGAAGAGAACCTTACCTGCGCCCTCTACCTGTACAGCTACGGGCTCTATGTGGGTAAACAAGGTATGAGGCTTCCACGCGCCAGGGCTGTATAGAGGAAACAAAACGGCCCTGCTAGGGGCAAAAATGAAAAAAAAAAAATGAATTTAATGGAAAAAGTGGTGCTGAAATTCAAAATTCAAAATTTGACTGAAAATTTAAAAAAAAAAAAACAGAATTTAACAGATTTATCAGCCTTTTTTTTCATAAATTTTTTCAGAATTTAACGCTGTTAAAACAAAAAAATAAAAAAACGGCCATTAAATTCAAAACGTCAAAATGTGTTTAAACGGAAATGGGCTTGGGGCATTACAGTTTAAATGGCCGTTTTTAAACCTATGGTCTAAACTTCGCCTGGAGGGCATTTCAGGCTGTAATTGCAAAATTACGGACCTTCGAGTAAATTTTTCCAAAAAACCAAAAAGATAAAAAGAACCTTTATAGTCTCAAATAAGCTCAGTCTTTGCACACACCTTTTAAAATACTCCGTAACAAAGAAAAAAGTGAGGTTTTGAGGAAGATATATTGACATTTCCGAAAAGTCAACAGGGTTGTGTCATTTTTTTTTTGTTCCTTTTTGCCCGGAAATTAGCGGCTGACTTCTTTTTTACGGGAAGTTAGCGGTTGGTTGATGGGACTCAGGTACAAAATGTTTTCATATGGGTCAACGACCAACTGTCAAACGAGATCTTATTAATTTCTCAAAGTATAAGAGGCCGTATAACGGACTGGGGCATTATCCTTAAAATGAATTGTAATGGACAGGGCAAAAAATGAAAAAAAAAAAAAAAAAACGGAATTTAACAGAAAAAATGGCATAAAATTTCATAAAAGATAAACCAGAAAATAATGAAATTTAGCAAAAATATCGGCCATTTTATTCCACAAAATTTTTCAGAAAATAACAGTCGTTAAAACTATTTTAACGGCCATTAAAACGGAAAAAAATGGCCATAATTTTCTAAGCATCAAAATGGTTCGTAACGTAATGGGCTTGAGGTGCTAACAGCCGTTAAAACTGCGTCATTTAAAACCATGGGTCACAACAAAAGTAGACCAAATCAAGGTTTAAAAGGGACTGTTATAACGGTACAACAGACTGGGGTGTTACCGTTTTGTCCATTATACCGAATTGTAATGCTATGGGGCAAAAACAGAAAATAAAGGAAATGACAGAAAAAATACTCTGAAAAATTTGAATTTCAAAATTTCAAAAATGGAAAATAACAGAAAATAACGAAAAAAATGGCCTTTTTCCACAATTTTTTCCAGAAAATAACAGCCATATTTTTTTTGGGCGTTTTATCGGTACATAATGTAACGGGGAGGTCCGAATCCGTTATAATGGCCGTTATTTAAACCAAGGTTTAAAGGGGATCGCTATAACGGTATAACGGACTGGGGGCGTTACCGTTTTTCCGTTATAGCGAAAAAAATGCTCAGGGGCAAAAATAGGGAAAAATAGAAAATAACGGAATAAACGGAAAAAATGGAGCTTAAATTTAAATTTGAATTTTAAAATTTCTAAAGTAGAAAAAACGGAATATAACGGAAAAATATAGAAAAAACGAAAAATAATGGCCATTTTTTTCACAAAAATTTTCAGAAAATAACGGTCGTTATTTTCGTTATAACGGCCGCTATAACGGTCGTTATTTTGTTATAATGGAAAATAACGGCCGTTATTTTTTGGACGTTTTAACGGTCCATAACATAACGGGGTAGGTCAGAATCCGTTATAACGGCCATTTTTTAAACCTTGATTTAAACCAAGGTTTAAAGGAGGCTGTTTTAACGGTTAAACGGACTGGGGGCTTTACCGTTTAAACGGATTGAAACGGTCAGGGGCAAAAATGGAAAAAATAGAATTAAACTGATTTTAACGATTTTAACGGAAAAAACAACGAAAAAAGTGGCACTGAAATTCAAATTTTGAAATTTGAAAAAAAAAAAAAGGAATTTAACGGATTTTAACAGAATTAAACGGATTTAACGGCCATTTTTTTCACAAAAATTTCTAAAATTAAACGGTTGTTTTTTTTCAAAACCGATAAAACGTGTTTAAACTGTTTTAATGAAAACGGGCTTGGGACCGTTTAGACGGCCGTTTTTAAAACCGTGATTTAAACCATAGACCAAATTGGGGAATAAGAAAAGGACGTAGACAACGGCAGATGGGCCTTATATGGATGGTGGGCACGGAAAACTAGACCAGATTTTTCTTTAGAGAGCTCTTTATTAAAGGGCTACAGTCACAAAACACAAGAAGAGTGCGAGTCAGCACCGAAAAAGTGTTTTTCTCGTAGTTTTTTTTTTTTGGGTGCCTATAAAGCAAGAGTGAATGAGTAGGGGATCCTCACCAACCATATATTCCCACCAAAAAACCTGAGTAAAACTTGTGTCACAAGATTTTGTGACGGAAGCCGGTCACAGCACTCAATACGAGCCATGTGATATACTATTAGATGACGATGACCGTATGAATGTTTGGCCAGTCCTTCGGTGGATTGGTACACAAAAAATCAGCTTGATTAGTGATTTCTAACCGATTTGATTGAAGTTATTTTCATGGGTTGATTTTAACAGTAGGCATTTGAACATTATTGAGAGTTATTTGGATGCAAAAATCCAAAGGTTGTAAATCACTAATCAGGCTGATTTTTGGTTTGTAGCTCCACCGAGGGACTGAACAAACATCCATACGGTAAACGCCTCTGATCGTGTGCCACGTGGCTGGTATTGAGTGCTGTGACCGGCTTCCGTCACAACATCTTGTGACACAAGTTTTACTCAAAAAAACCTCATAGTCTTCTTATATAAAAAGCTTGCTTACTTTGGCGTGTCGCCCAAAGAAGCATGAATGTTGCAACTTCTAATGATTTCAAGCACTAGTGATCTGGCACTGGCATGTGAGATTCTCATAGGGGCATTTGGGGAATAATTATATGTAACTCTATAATGTATGAGGGTATTTTGGGAATATATAATATAATCTACTCAGGCTACAAATGCACAATTCGTTTCTTGGACCAGTGGGCGCCACGTGCGTTGCTGTGAATGATTGTTGGGGCTTGTTTGAAAGACGTGGCAAAATAGAAGTAGGGACAGTTTTGAAAATTTAACCTGGACATATCTACAATGACAGATAAATGACAGGGACACAATACAAGCCATGTGGCACACTGTTACAGGACTCTGACCGTATGGATGTTTTTCCTATCCATATGGTGGACCTACAGACCAAAAATCAGCATGATTAGTGATTTATAGGCTTTGGATTAGACTTATTTTGCCATACATTATAAATCACTAAATCAGGCTGATCGTAACTGTGGGAATTTGAGTAGTATTTGAGGTACAAAGATGCAGAACATATAAATCACTAATCAGGCTCATTTTTGGTTTGTAGGTCCAGGATAGGACAAACATCCGTACGGTCAGAGTCCTGTAACAGTGTACCACCTGGCTTATATTGTGTCCCTGTCATTTTACATCTGTCAACGGAGCCCGGCCCATTTAGGTTATAAATTGTAGCAACTCAAAGGACACTTGAAAAAGCAACTGACCACCGCAATAGCAGCCACGTGGCACTCTCGAGGATTCTCCGAACTCCACTATTCCTAGTCTTCAGTGGATAGAATTCACGTCCTATTCAAAGGTTTGGAAACATTCGTGCATGTTTTGAACATAATCGAATTATTCTCAAATGATTCACGAATTTTTCCAAGTAATTTTTAGATTATTCAGGTTTGAACATGAAAATTTGGGTCGGACTCCACTGACCCCATTTTTGACACCTATTTTGGCGTACCCACATAGAAGATGAATCAATGGCTGATTTTTGGCGAGATGATCTTCTCCCCATATATATCACCCCTACAAAAATCAACCTATTCTGAAATTTCTAACCCCGTCAAATGTAGTTTTCAAGTTATACTGTAAAAATCGACAGTTCATAATACTTTTAACTTAACTGGACTTCAACTTCTAAACTAGTCTATGAATATCAGAATGATTTGAATTTTTGTGAAGATGATCTCCTCACCAAAAATCAGCCATTGATTCATCTTCTCTGTGGGTACGCCAAAATGGGTGTCAAAAATGGGGTCCCTGGAGTCCAGCCCAAAAAATTATTTATATCACAAAAAGCTGTCATATTTTGCTTTTTTTGTTTTATTTTATTTTATTTTTAAAATTAGTTTTTGCCAAATTTTTTAACGCATTTTCCCCAAATTGTACTCGAGCACTTGGACATTTCCCGTTCCGTATTTAGCCGCACTCCAAATTGCTAACCATTTGTTCCCTGAGTACAACTTCCGTATGAATCTGGAGAAATTTACTCCCGTATGAATCTGGAGAAATGCACAGCAAACCCCGAGAAACCCGCATCAGGATCATCCGTCTTCCTTGGTTACCAGCATCATGAGTCTTCTTTGGCAATTGGCGGTTTTAGGTGGGGCCCAACTGCAAAACTACACTTATAGTGTGGAGTATTTTGTGGGCCCTGCGTAAGTGTATAAAATATTGAACGAATTGAATGATCCAGTGCAACAGGCTCTACAGTAACGATCATCCAGTTGAAGTTGATCTTTCCCTATAGAAAGCTCTACTAGATCATCAAACCATTGAATGGTGGATCTAAACCATCCACGCGTACCAAAGTAACGTTTATAGACCATATTTAACGTCTGCAATCTATTAATGGTACCAAAGAATGAAAAAGCAAAGAACAGGAATCCTTTAATGTCCAAGACATGTCTTCTTGATAGTGCTTCCAAATGGGCCTCCCAGTTTCAAAAAGCATCTCTTCTTTCTTTAAAAAGTGAAGACTTTGCGGCAAACGTCTTTCCATCTTTAAAAGCCACACTCAATGGTTCACGTTTTTCAAGTTAAAAAAAAATGGACAGCTTGTCCCTTATTTTCTTAATCTCATCACAGCTAAGATGCGCCTCTTCAACAACTATCACATGGGCCGTGCTTAAAATGGGCCTATAACACTCCTGGTCTGGTAGATTGCGACCCACCTTGTTAGATATGGTGATGCTAGATCTAATACCATGTACATGCAGTCCAAATTTAGGGAGCTTTCACAAAGTCGAGTGTCAGAGAGTGGTGAGGGCGAGAGTTCTACTCCCGCACTTACAGCTGACGAGATTTATACCAGCGTGATGCCCCCAGAGCGACATGGACAGGTACGCGGCTTTGGTCTAGGCCCGACGCCGACTTCGGTCTTTGGCTCATCATCTAGCTCATCCACTTCCAGTTATAAGGCTCTTCAAAATGAGTTCCAACTGATGCAGTCGCAAATGCAAGAGCAAATGCAGAAGATGCAGGAGCAGATGCAAAAACAGGAGGAGATGCATCGGCAAGCCCAATCCCAGATGCAAGAGCAGATGCAGCAGCAGATGCAAGAGCAGATGCAGCAGCAAGTGAGTAGGATGGTGCAAGAGCAGATGGTTGCATTTTTTCTCTCCATGCAATCAGCTAACATACCGCCTCCGAGCCAAGACCAGCATCAGTCTGACGACGCAAATGATGATCAGGTACATCTATATTTATGAGATATGATTGTTGTATTTAAGTACTCAAAATGAGGTTTTAAGTTAAGTCAAATTTAGGACCTCGACGTCCAAATCGGACAAACGAAGTTCGAATCTCCTGAAATTTATTACAACACTTCTATTGTGTTGAAACAAATATGTTAGAAGAGACAGGATAAAAAATAGATGTCCGGTTAGGAATCTGTAATCAGTTATAGGTTTAAGCATTTACAGGTTTTAAGTTAAGTCAAATTTAGGACTCCGACGCCCAAATCTGGCAAACGAGGTCTGAATCTCCCAAAATTTGTTACAACTCTTCTATTGTGTTGAAACAAATATGCTGGAAGAGACAGGGTAAAAAACAGATGTCCGGTTAGGAATCTGTAGTCAATTATAGGTTTAAGCATTTACAAGTTTTAAGTTAAGTCAAATTTAAGACCTCGACGTCCAAATCAGGCAAACGAAGTCCGAATCTCCCAAAATTTGTTACAACACTTCTATGGTGTTGAAACAAATATTCTGGAAAAGACGGGATAAAAAATAGATGTCCGGTTAGGAATCTGTAATCAGTTATAGGTTTAAGCATTTACAGGTTTTAAGTTAAGTCAAATTTAGGACTCCAACGCCCAAATCGGGCAAACGATGTCTGAATCTCCCAAAATTTGTTACAACTCTTCTATTGTGTTGAAACAAATATGCTGGAAGAGACGGGATAAAAAACAGATGTCCGGTTAGGAATCTGTAGTCAGTTATAGGTTTAAGCATTTATAAGTTTTAAGTTAAGTCAAATTTAAGACCTCGACGTCCAAATCGGGCAAACGAAGTCTGAATCTCCCGAAATTTGTTACAACACTTCTATGGTATTGAAACAAATATGCTGAAAGAGATGGGGTAAAAAATAGATGTCCGATTAAGAATTTGTAGTCAGTTATAGATTTAAGCATTTACAAGTTTTAAGTTAAGTCAAATTTAGGACCTCGATGTCCAAATCGGACAAACGAGGTCCGAATCTCCTAAGACATGTTACAACACTTTTATTATGTTGAAACAAATATGTTGGAAGAGACGGGGTAAAAAACAGATGTCCGGTTAAGAATCTGTAGTCAGTTATAGGTTTAAGCATTTACAAGTTTTAAGTTAAGTCAAATTTAAGACATCGATGTCCAAATCGGACAAACGAGGTTCGAATCTCCTGAGACCTATTACAACACTTCTATTGTGTTGAAACAAATATTCTGGAAGAGACGGGGTAAAAAATAGATATCCGGTTAGGAATCTGTAGTCAGTTATAGGTTTAAGCATTTACAAGTTTTAAGTTAAGTCAAATTTAGGACCTCGACGTCCAAATCGGGCAAACGAAGTCCGAATCTCCCGAAATTTATTACAACACTTCTATTGTGTTGAAACAAATATGCTGGAAAAGACGTGGTAAAAAACAGATGTCCGGTTAAGAATCTGTTGTCAGTTATAGATTTAAGCATTTACAAGTTTTAAGTTAAGTCAAATTTAAGACCTCGATGTCCAAATCGGACAAACGAGGTCCGAATCTCCTGAGACCTATTACAACAGTTCTATTGTGTTGAAACAAATATTCTGAAGAGATGGGATAAAAAATAGATGTCCGGTTAAGAATCTATAGTCAGTTATAGGCTTAAGCATTTACAAGTTTTAAGTTAAGTCAAATTTAGGACCTTGACGTTCAATTCGGGCAAGCGAAGTCTGAAGCTCCCGAAATTTGTTATAACACTTCTATTGTGTTGAAACAAATATGCTGGAAGAGACGTGGTAAAAAACAGATGTCCGGTTAAGAATCTGTTGTCAGTTATAGGTTTAAGCATTTACAAGTTTTAAGTTAAGTCAAATTTAGGACCTCGATGTTCAAATCGGACAAACGAGGTCCGAATATCCTGAAACCTGTTACAACACTTCTATTGTGTTAAAACAAATATGCTGAAAGAGACGGGGTAAAAAATAGATGTCCGGTTAGAAATCTGTAGTCAGTTATAGGTTTAAGCATTTACAAGTTTTAAGTTAAGTCAAATTTAAGACCTCGACGTCCAAATTGGGCAAACGAAGTCCGAATCTCCCAAAATTTGTTACAACACTTCTATTGTGTTGAAACAAATATGCTGGAAGAGACGGGATAAAAAACAGATGTCCGGTTAGAAATCTGTAGTCAGGTATAGGTTTAGGCATTTACAGGTTTTAAGTTAAGTCAAATTTAGGACTCTGATGTTCAAGTCGGGCAAACGAGGTCCGAATCTCCCAAAACCTGTTACAACACTTCTAATGCGTTGAAACAAATATACCGGAAGAGACATGATACAAAGATGTCCGATTAGGAATCTATAGTCAGTTAGACATTTCAAGGTTTTTAAGTTTAACTTTAATTCCTCGTTTCGTTTACACTTAATCGTAACATTTTATATATTAATTATCTTATTTTTATTTGTTTTGCAGGGCCTAGATGCTGATTTATTGTGTCTTCTACTCTTCCAGATTGATTTTTAAAACTTTTATAACATTGTTAAATTTGAAACGGTCAATATTGTAGAAATTTAATTATTTAAGATATTGAATTTTTTATTTTATTTATATTTTGATTTGATTAAATGGACATGGAATAAAGAAATGCGGTATTATATACATTACAGGTACAGGTACAACAAATTATGCAAAAAAATTAAAAAACAATTTATACACCAAAAGCTTTTAGCGACGGCCAGGGATCGTCGCTATAACTATTATGTAGCGACGGCCAGCACACTGACCCTCGCTATATATATCCTATAGTGACGGTCGGATTATATGACCCTCGCTATATATATCGTATAGCGACAGGAATATGTTCTGGCCGTTGCTACATAATAGTTATAGCGACGGTCCCTGGCCGTCGCTAAAAGCTTTTTGTAGTGTAACACAAATTAAGATACACCGACAGGCATTTTTGATGTGGCCGTCGGTAGTACCTTTTACCGACGAAATTTATAGCGACGGGGAGCGACGGTCGCCCTGGACGTCGGTATAACATATAGCGACAAATTATTGTCTTATACCGACGGTCAGCGGCCGTCGCTGAAAGTTTTTTTTCCTGTAGTGTGTGTAACAATTCACCTTGGTTTGTAGGTCCACCTAGGGATGGGCCAAACATCCATACGGTCAGTGGTCTAAAAGAGTGTGCCACGGGGTCATACTTTGGTCCCTAGTCATCATATCCGGGTTTTGGCTTTAAAGTAGCACTAGGGGGCAGCATGTGAGTGATTATAGGGGCCGCATCCACGTTGATGACAGACCGCAGTATGAGCCCCGTGGCACACTCTTAGAGACCGCTGACTGTATGGATGTTTGGCACAATCCTAGGTGGACCTACATACCACAAATTAGCCTGATTAGTGATTTCTAAGCATTGTATTAGAGTCATTTTCCTGTGTTAATTTTATCCATAGAATTTGAGCATTATTTGGGGTGCCGACTCGATACCTGAAGCCTGGCTTGAAGTCTTCTTTAAAAAGTCTAGTTTTTTCTTTTGTAGTTTCTTTGAGTTTTGCAAAAATTTGTAGATTAATTGGCCCCATCCCGAACACTTTAGGGCCTTAGGCCAGGCCCGGGATAGGCTCTTAGGCCCGTTGAATGTCCCAGTTCAAAAATTCCATAGGCTCGAGTCAGCTCGACCCGACCTGACCCGATTTACACGCCTAATTCTTGTTATTTTGTAAACAACTTACACCTCTAGAAAATGCCACAAGGTAAGTTGTGTGGTCCATTTCAGTCTATGTAACATATGCACAATATGTGCCTACATCCATGAGAACGGACGATCTATTTTGGAGTATGTCTTTGTCCTTGGCTCAGCTAATCCCAAACCTACTTTTCTTCTTCACTCTAGACCAAACCACTTTCAAGCCCTATTCCATCATTTGTTCATTCATAGATTTAGAAACCTGTCAATCTATGACACAATTCCCATCTTGTTGGTCGCACATGTGGTCCAACACTTTCGCATCTAGTCATGTCGTAGAACCGATGATTCGAAGTCCAGTCGTTCTCATAGAACTTAATTTCAAGATCAAGAAAGTGAGTTGTTCTAATGGAAGAATGATTTGATTGGCCCTAGTGTTGATAATCAACCTTCCACGAACTAGCAAAAATAGAGATAATCAAAAAGATCAATCGGCAATATTCCTACGTCCATGGGTAAGAAGAGTTCTTTCACTATATCTAAAGAATTAGGGTTACAATAGTTCTCTCTCTCTCTCTCTCTTACACACACACACACACACACACTCTCTCTCTCTCAATGTACAAGTGAATGCCCCTTTAGAAAATGTATAGAGATCTCTAGTACAATGAAATTTTCAAAGAACTCCCAATACGAGTTGTACCCCTACACATATATATATTGACAAAAATGTCATTAGAATTGGACCCACGTATACCTATAGCTTAAGTAACAATAAAATCCCTGCAGAATATAAGTCACCTAATGTACGTCAACTAGCCTGACTGTGCAATTTTACTTTCTTAGTCTAACTCCACTACCTTTGATCCAGCTTGGAATGGACCTGTATTGTGAAATGTGTGTAGTTTTTTTTAATTAGCTAAAATAGCGTATTTTGGAGAAGTTGAGGTGTGAAGACTATTTCCATAGTGTTTGTACTCGTTCAATGGGGAGTTTGTTAAGTTGTAATTTAATCACTTTTCACATTTTTTTTTTATAATAGTTATAGGGAAAAAGGGTTTCCTTATAATGTCTATATAATCACTCTCAACTGCTTGACTCAAGAGTTTGAAGTCACCTGTGCCATGGAGCAATTCGCTTTGCGTTTTCGACTCGCACACCCACCTCTATGGGATGGCTTGAGGACGTTGTTGGTTTCTCAAACAAAATGCCCATCAACCCTACTAAGAGTATCTTGGGGGCTCTACTCGCTGCCTGTCGAAACCACCAAAACCTCTATATAAAATGCTATCTGCAAAACATGTTTTCTCTTCTGAATAGGTGATGTTGTCAAAGATATAGGCAAAGAGTTGGGAGATTGGTTGATGGGCACAACAATAGTTAGGAAGCTAGAAGTTGGTTCTTGGCGAATCGTCGTGCTATCTATAAGTCTAAATGGGATAGTACTAATCATTTTCTTGTACATTGTGTTGTGGTAAACAGTTTTGACTATACTTTTTAGCATTAAGGAGTCTTTCTGAAGTCTATTGGGACACTTTTGGGTGAATAGCCCAAGATTAATGCATCATCTAAGGGGGTCGTCTTGTGGAAGTTGTTGTCATTCGCTATCATATAGAGTCTATGGTTGGAGAGAAATAGGAGTCTTCAAGGGGAAGGAAAGCTCCGTGTAGCAAATTATTATTAGCATCAAGGCTCTTATATTTAGTTGGGGAAGCATCTTCCCTAAGATGAGAGAGATCTTCTTTAGAGATATAGTTTTTAGGCTTGAAGCACTAATAGTGTGCTAGTCAGTGTTGTTGTGGGTGGTTATGTATGTTTGTGTGCTCAGCCGTGGATTTCAAGAAATCCAATGGTGGTTGTCAACGCGGAGCTAGCATTAGAAGTTGACGTATCCACCAACCCCCCCCCCCCCCAACAAAAAAATCAACTTCTAAAACACCTTGAAATGTGGGTTTCAAGTTAACGGTCCATAATTCATCAACTTGTAAACCATGGTATGAATATAAGAATGATTTGAATTTTTGTGAAGGTGATCTCCTCACCACCATAGAGACCATCCCATTCCAAAACTTTTAATTTATATATTGGCCCCATGATTTTTTTTTTTGTGAAATTGTGTGTGAAAATATTTGTCCTGTGTTGGAGTAGATTGAAATATCGGATATTCGGATCTGATCAAATTTTCGCAAAGTGAAAGCATTAGTTGCACCCACGTGATGGTCAGAGATGTGGCGTCATGATTACCATATAATGAGAGTGAACCAATCAACCCATCATTGGTTTGATCGTTCTCTCTTAACCAACCACGATTTCGTACGTCACTGAGTGCAGAGTAGTGAGTAAAACTTCTATCACACGAAATTGTAAATCACACAATCACAAGCCAATGATTTCTCGGCACGTACACAAGTGCTTTGCAACGTACCCATGTGCTTTTGCTTTTTAGGTGTACGTGCCGAGAACTCATTGGCTGTGTTTGTGTGATTTGCAATCCGATTGTGACAGAAGTTTTACTCATCAAAGTTTTAATGCAGCGGTAAGCCTGTAGCCATTCCATTCATCAGTAAACACGCCGATCGAGACTTATCAATGGACGGTCGGAGATATGCGCCGTAGTATTCAGTGTAATCCTCTCTAATTTGGGGCAGTGTTACATCACTGGCCACAAGTCTGAACTTGGGACGGTATGTCCCATCACACGAATCCCGAAGACCAATTAACGAATCTAGATGGCAACACGAATTTCAAAGAACATATAATGATCTAGATTCTGGAGTTGAGACTTGGGACAACGTTGGTGAGTAAAACTTCTAGCACAGCATTCTGAAATATGCTTCTGTAACAATGCAAAACACAGGCTACGTGGCACATTATTGGTGGACGATGACCTATGAATGTTTGCCCAGTCTCTCATTGGACCTCTAAACCAAAAATCAGCCTTATTAGTGATTTCTATGTGACTCGACTGAAGTTATTTTCATAGGTTGATTTTAACGGTAAGAATTCCGGCATTATTGAGCGTTATTTGGGTGCAAAGATCCAAAGGTTGTGAATCACTAATCAGGCTGATTTTTGGTTTATAGGTCAACCGAGAGATTGACCAAACCAAGGTTTAAAGGGGACCGTTATAATGGTATAAAGGACTGGGGGTGTTACCGTTTTTTTCCGTTATAAAGAAAAAAAAACGTTCAGGGGCAAAAATGAGAAAATGACGGAAATAATGGAAAAAAAATGAAAAAAATGGCACTGAAATTTAAATTTTGAATTTTAAATTTTAAATTTCAAAAATAGAAAATAACTAAATATAACGGAAAATAACGGGAAAATAATGGAAAAAAAAAAAAAAAACAGCCATGTATCCTATGTTTTGCATTGTGACAGAAGCATCTGTCCCAGAACGCTATGATAAAAGTTTTACTCGACGTTGGTGGGCGCTGAGTACAACTTGTTGTGACGGAAGCCGGTCACAGTACTCAATACGAGCCACGTGGCATACGATCAGAGGGCACTGACCATATGAATGTTTGGCCCGTTCCTCGGTGGACCTACAAACCAAAAATCAGCCTGATTAGTGATTTACAACCTTTCGATTTTTGCACCCAAATAACGCTCAATAATGCTCAGATTCCTACCGTTAAAATCAAGCCATGAAAATAACTTCAAGAGAATCTGTTAGAAATCACCAATCAAGCTGATTTTTTGTGTACCAGTCCACCGAGGGACTGGCCAAACATCCATACGGTCATCGTCCTCTAATAGTCTGCCACGTGGCTCGTATTGAGTGCTGTGACCGGCTTCCGTCACAACATCTTTTGACACTAATTTTATTCGTACGGTATAGTTGTAGGGCCGCTTCAATCATTGCCCTTTCTAATATCTCAGTAGCTCGAGAATTTAAAAGTTCATATTAATTTCCCGTGAGATTACGAGTTGCTAAAAAATCTCCGAGGTGCTGCCTCTCGTCGTTAAAAATAGTTAACATGTTACGTCCAGCCAGCCAACGGCTGGATGCGAAGGATATTGGCATCCTGAGGCTGATATCCAAAATAAAATGGGGGAGAGCAGAGTATGTGTCAGACCGTTCATTAACACCGAATCACATTGGGAATCAATCCTTCCTAACGTGTTAACGTGCGCCTGGTGGTCAGTGATGAGGAGGAAGAGAGTATGGAGTAGAGGGTAGACTTAGGGGGATGGGGACGGAGTGTAGTACGCCCTCGTTGGATACCACATGGCGTACTTTAATGGAGAGGGTGACGCATAGCGGGCACCACGTGCGTACTTTAGTAGAGCATGTCAGGATGGGTGACGCAAAGCAAGCATCGGGATTCCTTTTTTTGTCCGGACTCCAGTTGGGAAGGAAAGGGACGGATCGTCGTGGTTTTAGCTGAGAGGTGCATTTTCTACGGGGGTAGCCCTAGACCTCACAATAACCGTTGTTTCAGCAACATGTGAGTTCTGTTTCTTGTCACCCTGACTGGGACTTTGTTCCTAAGCCTACATCGGGTGATGATCCTTGGGATACACACTACAGGACCATCTAACAGTTTGGATCCTAGGGAGGACATTCTCCCATGAGATAAATCTAAGCGGTTGGACAAGAGGTGGGTCTTTGATGTGATAAGACTTGCGTTATATACTTGTTTCTTTTCCAAGATCTTTCCTCCAAGGAAATGATAATGTATCTTCCAAAGGAGTATTGTCGCCTTAGGCTCAAACCGTTGGATGGACTTAGATATTTGTGTGGTATGATCGAATAGACCTGATGATCCGATCTGATTCCATCAGTCTAGAATGAGGTACTGTAATTTAATAGGTTTATCGATCAGATCGACTCAATATTAGGCGTCCTTATCAAATGGGACTGGATCCTTCCATTCAAATCTTATCAGGTCTGGCACGATCGTCACACTGCATTCACATGACGCGCTCATCAACGTTGACCATGTTGTGTCCATCATCAACATTGACGACGGACGACGGTGTAGGCCACATGGCACACTCTTATAGTACTGACCGTATGGATGTTTGGCCCATCCCTAGCTAGGTAGACCTACGTACCAAAAATCAACCTGATTAGTAATTTTGAACCTTTGGATCTTAGTGCCCTAAATAATGTTCGAAATCCATAGTTAAAAAAAAACTATAGAAAAAACTCCAATCCAACAGATAGAAATTACTAATCAGGACGCCCTTCCGACAGCGTTCACACAACGCTCTACATACCAAAAATAGCTTGATTAGTGATTTCTGACCTTTGGATCTGAATACTCTAAATAATGCTCGAAATCTACGGTTAAAAATAAGCTATGAAAAAAACTCTCTTCCAACTGATAGAAACTACTAATCAGGTTGAATTTTGGTAAGTGGGATGGGCCAAACATCCATACAGTCAGTGGTTGACTCAAAGAGTGTGCCATGTGGCTCAAAAGGTGTTCCGTCATCAACAATGATGAAGCCCCTACAATCACTCACGTGCAACGCACATGACGCCCCCTAGTGGCTATCAAAACAACAAATCTTTCAATCTAGAGCTAGAGCTCGGCAGTAGGGTTGTAACAGGAGCTCTTTAACCCAGCTGGGGCCAGGCCCAAGCCCAACCCACTAAATGGCTTGGGCGGAACTAACGTTGTTTTGGGATTATTTGTGGATGGAATGCAAGGGAGCGCATATTCGCACACCCCATTTCCTATCCCCGCGGACTTCTAAGTCAGGGCACACCCCAAAAAGGAGATCTCTCTAAGACTTGGCTGACCAGTGTCCATCACTGCCTGCCCACAAAATGAGCCATGTGGCACATTTTTAGACGACACTGACAGTATGGATGTTTGGCCAATCCCTATGTGGACCTATAAACCAAAAATCAACTTGATTAGTGATTTCCAATCGTTGGGTTGGAGCCATTTTCATGGGTTGATTTAACCGTGGGAATTTGAGCATTATCCACCATTATTTGGGGTACAAGATCAAAAGGTTTGAAATCACTAATCAGGCCGATTTTGGGTTTGTAGGCCCACCTAGGGATTGGCCAAACATCCATACAGACAGTGTCCTCTAAAAATATATATGCCACGTGGCTCATTTTGTGGGCGGACAGTGACATCACCGGTCAGCCAAGTTTTAGTTGTTTTAGAGAGAGCTCTCTCGTTTTGGGGTGTATCCCGACCAGAAGTCCACCTGACAGGAAATGCGGTGTGCAAATATGAGCTCCCATTAAAAAAATAGAGGCAAACATGTTTAGGGCCCGTTAGGTAACGTTATTAGGCTGGGATATGTCGACTCATGTTTTTGTGACTAGTATAATTAATGACTAATAGACGTGGAGCCCACATGCAGATGAGTTAAGGGCTGATTTTTTATGATGATATTCTTCTAAACATAGATATCAACCTCACAAATAATCAGCTCATACCAACATTGTAACCTTATAAAAAGGTGGATTGCAAGTTCAAAATTGTAGACCATTAAATTTAGGTCCATATTTTATCGGGTTAGCAAAAAATCAGTCCCTACCTCATCTACACATGGTCCTCACGATTACTTGTCATTTTATAAGTCAAAAAGCATTAGTAACTTTATCCCAACCCATATATTTGTCTTTCTATATATATATATAAATTGTTCAAGACAGACATTTAGTTTGTGAGATCCTGGACCGGATTCGAGCCATGGGCCCATGAGCTTACACACCACTGAATATTTTGGGTTGGGATGAACTGAGATCAGTAGACCAGCAAAGCAAGGCTTGGCCTTGGCTCAATTAGTTGTAAGGCCTTAAAAACCTTAGCACTGGGCCTTGTCCATTAACTTAGATATTTAGTCCAAACCCAACTTTGAAGCAAGCCATGTCTTTAGAATCCATTTGGCTTTCCTATCCATGTTTTAGGAGTTCGGCTTCTATAGGACTGTGTCCCATACAAAGTTTCATAGGATCCCTCCCCAAAATGCCACATGGAACACTCTTCCGGGGCCACTGACCCCTGAATGTTTGGCCTACCTCTTGGTGGACCTACACACTAAATTGAGGGTTTTTTTTTATCATGGGCTTCACTCACTGGCCTATGGATGAGTTCCAACCCCATGAAGCCCATGAAACAAATGCTCAAATCCAACGGCTAGAAATCATCAATCAGGCTGATTTTTGGAGTAGAATTCTGCCAAGTGGTGGGCCAACCATTCATGGGGTTAATGGGGCCCGAAAGAATGTTATGTGGCATTCTGGGAGGGGTCTTATCAAACTTTGTATAGGACCCCATCCTATACAAGACTGTTTTTAGCCCTAATACAGTTAAGATATGCTCCGTCAAACTGGTGGCAAATAGCTCAACGGTCCAGATCAATTACTTGGTGGGCCAGTCGTATGACATGTTGGCTTTGTGTCCATTTGAGGATTATAGACCTTCGGCCCATCTATTATATTTTTCTCCATTTTTTTGGATAAATAAAAGGTTTTACCGGGAAGAAAACTTGATTCGTATGGTTCCACTCCGAAGGAGCAGAACCGAAGTAGATACTGTGTGAAAGAAAGAAAAATGGTGTGCACTTCGTCCCTCCAGCCCCGTCTCCTCTCTTCCTTCGTTGGGGATCATCTCATCCACTCAAAGCCGCCTCTTCAACAGCTCTTCCGCTACGACCTAGGTTTTTCTCTCTTTTAATCTATTGCGAAGCTTCAGATTATTTTACTGGTTTTAAGCACTTATGTTTGGATAAAAAGATGCAATCTTTGGTACCCTTTTCATATTTTTCACTGATTTTGATTCTGGGCGCTATCTATCAAATGGGATTTTCTTGAATTTGTGTCGTACTGTTAAAATTTTATATACCCAGATGGTATATCCACGATTTTAGATAAAAAAAAAAATGAATACCCATTTGAATTGATTATCAAATATGTGCAATTTGAACACTAGCTTGCTCAAATTGAGTTATTGTTATTTGAACAAATTTACCGTTTTACTTGAACGGCGTGGCTTAAATACCCAAATGGTGTATCAATGGTTTCAGCTAAAAAAAGGGAAAAAAAGAAGAGAGAGAATCCTATGTGTTATTGATTAAAAAATATGTGTAGTTTGGGTTTCAAATTGGAACTTTTTTTCTGAAAGTACCATTCCGGTTAATGTTTGAAAATGCAACCATAGGCCGAATGAAGTGAGTTATTTTTTTTCCATTTACTGTTGTACTTGAACGACATGGCAGTTGGACACCAGATGGGTAGAAGGAGCTGCGCTTAAATACTCACAATTTGTAAATCATATCATGAATAGGCATAGGTCCGAAATTTTAACTTGGTAGGACGTATACAAACTAAACTTGATGAAGGTTTCGAGTTTAGGAATTGAATGGCGGTGGTGATGCATATCTACTACAGGCCTCTGTAACTTATGGCTTCTAAGTAACTGTATTCTACGCCTTATATCCAAATTTTTGGGGCGAGCATAAGTGTAGTTATTAGGTTCACAAAATTTCACCATTTGGAAGGAACGAATGTTAGCGGGTTCACTATTTTGTTGTCTTGGAGTTGGATGGATAGTTTTAAGAAACTGAGGGGTGATCAGGTTGAGTATTGGGAGTGGCTGGTCAGTAGAAATTTGTTCTGACCGAATTACCCATTTGACAAATTAGATGTGTAGAACATTCAGTCATACGAACTCAAATGTACAGTGTAAAGGAATTACTGATAACCTATGTAACAAGGACACTGCACTTTCAGGGTTTCTTTTGCTGTGTTGGACACATTGACACACGGACATGTGTGTCAACACATCCCCCCACACATTCAGGCATGTATGGCCCTGTCAACCTTTATTATAATAATTTTTAACATGAAATGAATTTCTAAGAGAGGGTTGGTGAGTTCCATCCTCCATACAAAACTTTTTTAAGTTGTTAAACATAGCTATAGTTGTTTTATAGTTTTCCCTTTTAACTAGTCAGGCGCTCTAAGAGGCACGGGTAGCCTCGGTTTCAAAAAGAAGAAGAAGATAGTTTTCCTTTTATAAATCTAATTATATTTAATATGTTATTGGACAACACTATGGTTAATAGATTTTTTTTTTTTTACTTTTAATATATTTCTTTCCTTATTGTTTAAAATATAACTAAAAGAATATAATACATGTGTATGGACCTGTCCATGTATTGGGCTTCTTCAAGGTGCCATATCAGACACCTCGTATCTGTGTTGTACACCAACACACATGTCCGTGTCATTGTTACATAGCTGAAGACCTACTTTTCAAGTTGAACATATGGATACATTATACATGTTTATCATGTGTCATAAGAGCTGAAACCTTCCACAAGATAAGGTTGTCATAAAAATATCTGCAAACTGAGTTTCTGATGGCATTGGAAAACAAAGAATATAATTCATATATCCACCCAGTTTTTCAACTCTTTTGGAAATGATACAAAGAAAGACGTTTTTGTGCACGGCGGAAAAACTCTTCTTTGTTGATTTTCAAGTTCTTGTGCTTGACCAGAAATTGGTGGTCCACTTCAATGTGCTTTGTTTTCACCTCATAGAATTGTTTTAGGAAGTCTCAAGCGTGTCTGACTTCTAGGAGTACTCATGTAACCAAATAGAGAGTTATTCCTTCACAGCCTATAGTTCTTTCACAGTCCCCATGCAGTCTTCGATTGAAGCATTGTAATTTTCTTTTTTACAATTAGTTGGAAATCCTATTAAAGATAAAATAAATATAAATCTATGAACGCCAGCTTTTATTCTTTAATGCAGCACAAGTAACTGGTTTTTTATTATTTTCTAAGTGTGGGGAATGGTCGAAACCATAGGAAATATTTCATGGGACCCTCGTGAGTCATTTTGTTCCATATGGACAGATTTTAATTTACACCAGGATAATTTGAAATAGAAATAGCATATCTTGCTGGGAGTCTGGTGCTGCTGATAATGTTGGGTTTATATTCACTGGGAGTATGTTATCGAGAGAGTAATATCTTTATACCACATGATTTAAACCTAGAATCTTGGATGTAACTTGCAAGCCTGTGCTTGTAAACCTGTTTTAATTCTAGCAAGCGGGGACCAAACATTTATCTGTCGGTTATCAGGAACATGTTCTGCCTTGACTGATCCCTTGTTCAATGATAAAGTTGGGTCCTTATTCTTTACGAATGTTATAGGAAGATTGCTATCTTTACATCACAACTGTCAACTTAGAAGCATGGTCTAATTTGCATTGCTGTGCTTGTAGCTAGTGGTAAATTTTATTATCTTTGTATTTAGCCTGTTTTAATTCTTTCAAGCAGGAACCAAACATGCATCGATGCGGTTATCAAGGACTTTTTCTGGCTTAACCGATCTGTTATTCAATAAAAGGTATGCTAAATATTCTGGCATAATCAGAATAGCCTCTTGCTGAAATCTGGTAACCTTTTTAGCATTATTGTCTTTTTTCTGGTCGTGTCATATTTCAGTTTTCTCTATTGAAATGTTGATACTTGGGTAGAGTATATAATTTGTTACTGCTTCTCCACACACATGCATGCACCAAAAAAGAAAACGAAAAAGAAAAAAGAAACAAAGAAAAAAAATCTGTTGAGTTAATTATCAAAGATTATTATACGTAATTGTACACATGCATATGTAGCTTTAGCAGAACATACTGTTTTCTGTATTTAAGTTAAGCATATACATTTGTTAATACATTTACATAAATACGGCGTTTTTTTTTTTGTGTGTGTGCGCGTGTGCACGTGTGTGTGTTGTAGTTTATTTATTCTTCTAAATTAGCAGGAATCGAGATGACTTTACAATTGGTAAACACAATCGCCTGCAGCCTGGAAAAGTGTCTCCTCCTCGACCTGTTCCGGATCATATACCAAGGCCACCTTATGTTAGTTCACGACAGCCACCTGGAATTGCAAGTGGACCTGAAATGCATGACGAGAAGGGGAAAGAGTGCATGAGAGCTTCCGGAAGGCTTGCAGCACAAGTTTTGGAGTATGCTGGGACTTTAGTTAAGGTGAACTTGCAACAATTTTTTCTCTTCACTTCTGTGGAAATGTTTGTAATATTGTTAGATTTATTTGCCATGTAATTATGTGAGATCATTTGGTGTGTACTTTGAGACAAACTATATATCTATACATCTTTTAAGGAAAACTTTCAGTTATTAAGTATTTTCGGCTTTACTTTTTTAGAATATATAAACTTAGATTTGGTGTACTAGTTCTTCTTATGTTAAATCCTTTTTTTTCTTTTTCTGGTAAATACACTAATTCATTCTAGAATTATTGTGTATGAGAAGTGCTTTTTAGTAATAGTGTGGAGAAGTCAAATTATACTGAGTTGCTGAAAACTTTCTATAATGAGCCTTTCTTGACTTTTCCTTTTGCCTTTTTTCTTATTGATCATTTTAACTATGTTTCTTACTGTCAAACACAAAGCTTCATATTGGAGAACAAAGTTTCTGCAGTCTAGCACTAAGCAATTTTGTAGTCAATAAATAATTGCCAGGGGAACAAGAGATAGAAGTAGATACAGAGAAGTGAACGAATTTGTGGATTATGAATTTATTAGGGTAGCAATACTTCCACCTGAAAATTTTAATTGTTGCTTCTATTGGCAGCCAGGCATAAAGACAGATGAAATTGACGAAGCAGTTCACCAAATGATTATCGATAATGGAGCATATCCTTCACCTCTTGGCTATGGTGGCTTTCCGAAGAGTGTCTGTACGTCAGTGAATGAATGCATTTGCCATGGGATACCGGACTCACGTGCACTTGAGGTTAATCCTGCATTAGCAATTAAATTGTTTTATCATTTATTCCTGAAACATTGAACCTATAAATAACTTTAGAATTCACTGGCACATGTTTGATTTGCAGGATGGTGACATAATTAATATTGACGTTACTGTTTATTTGAATGTAAGTTTTTCTAATTTTTGTTGCATTGAAGTACTTTAGAATAATGAATTTGAATGAATAGAACTATCTTGTATTGGACTTCAAGTTACTTATGGGCATTTCTTTGCAAACTTGTATTTGAAGTTTCTACTTGATTGCAGTTGTTGCCAAATGGTATCACATTACTGTATGTGTTTCAGGATTGTCGTGCTCAATTAAATTTTTCTAGTTAGTTTATTAATCTGGATTGTCTTCATAGGCAATGCATTTTCTTATTATATTAAGACTCAGTCAAATCTTACAAGATGTTAGGAATGTTGTCTTAATGCCTAGTCCACTACTTTCTTTTCTAAGCTTTCTTAGGTTGATCTATGTAACCCAGTTATTATATGCAGGGTTATCATGGAGATACATCAGGAACTTTCTTTTGTGGAAATGTCGATGAAGAAGCCAAGAACCTGGTTCAGGTAGAATTGTGGAAGATTAACCCTAACTATTTCAAAAATTTTGTGCTCGCCATACTAACTTGCTAAACCTCATTTGTTTGCTAATTATTCTCTTCTCTCCTTTGTAGAAATTATTTTGAATTTTAGGATCTTTCAATGTTTAGGGAGTGAGCGAACTGTAACTTAGAATTGACAGATACTGGGTAAATGGGTAGGTAGTGACTTTTTCCATGATATTTTTGGGGTTTTGTCTACTAACCTGACACCATGATATTGTCCTCATCATGAACTGGCGAGTCCTCATCTTCTTCTGAGTTTCTGAAATGGCCAAGCTGTTCAATTTTACTTCTAACTGGGGAGTCTTTTGACTTGGGAACATTTTTCTTAGTGGGAAATATAAGGGGCTGCTAGTAAGAGGATTAAGCATTATGAGCTAGAACTTAGAAGCCTGATTCATAACAAACATACAATGAACTATCAGTTAATGAAATTGGATAAGATGGAGTGTAAAAGAGCACATTTTGTAGCATTCATAAAGAAGCTCAATTGTCTTGGATTTAGTTGGAAACTTGGCATCTTAAGAATGTGCATGATGTGGGTTTGTAAGTAGGTCATTAGGAACTAAAATTTTGAGGGTTTGCTCAATATGTGGATGCTTTCTTGCTCCTACACATGAATGGAACTAGAAGACCTGTGGAGAAAAATCTAACAATGAACACAAATTAGCTTGCGCTTGTACCTTAACTTTTTTACTTAGGCTCTGTATGGTGATCAACAAAAAGTTTACAGAAAAAGGATTTGTATGTTAGAAAGTGTTGATACAGAAAACATTTTATGACATTTGTATGCAAAAATCATATCTAGAAAACTTATTCAGGGCAACCATACAGAGCCTTAATGGAATTCTTTTTCCAATTTGCATCATAATTTAATTACTGGCCACCATACCTGGTATGATCTAGTTTCTCTTTAGTCTTGGATCTAGTAGCATATGCACTTTTAAGTTTTAACCGTCAACCTGTTAATAGTATAAATTGATCTTGTATAATCTAGTAACCTGTTTCAACATAATGTCACCTTTATTGATGCCCTTAAATTCTTTATGTCATCATTTATAATAGTCTTGTCGAATGCTGCCCTATCTCTTTTCCATCTTGAGATGACAACCATGCTGATAAAAAAAATTAACTATTTAGCTTCTTATGTTGCTTAGCAGTGGTTCCTTATCTGAATTATGCACAAAGAAAATGATCTATTGTTTTTGTCTTCTAGGTAACTAAGGAATGTCTCTCTAAGGCAATATCAATATGTGCACCAGAAGTGGAGTTCAAGAGAATTGGCAAAACGATACAGTAAGCATTGGTTACTTGTTTTTTTGTTTGCTTGTTTCATTAGTTTCACTTATTTTCCTTTTGGCTGGAGAACATAGTGGATGCTTAAATAGATGCAATTTATGAATTGGAGAAGAATTTTGTTCTTCCTGCTGTCCTTTTTTTTCTATTTCGATGCCATAGATTCAACTAGTTTTGCTTCTTTATCTTGTCACATCCCATTACGTGTTAGGTACTTGGCAAATTACTAATACGAGCGGTGACATTTATACATCTTTTTTTTTTTATAAGTAAACATTTATACATCTTAATGGTCAGATAACATTCTTATTGCACCGACGTTCTGAGGCAACATCAAATTCTTCTATTCGTTCTTCCCACGTTTGAGAACTCTCTCTCTCTCTCCAAGAAGTATCACTGGCATCTCTACAAAAATACACAAAGCAACCCTTAAAACACCTCCTTTTGCAAGAATGTCTGACTTTTCATTTGCTAACCTCAATGCGAGAAAAAAAAAGATATGTTCAAAGTCACCACGGAGTCTTGGATCTCTTTGATAATGTGAATCTCCACATACCCTTTCTTTTTCCAGAAGCCCAACTCATAACGTTGTTAAAATCTCCCTCAACTACAGTTTTATTGGCATTCGAGCTTCTAGAAATTTTGAGAATTTGAAGAGGGGAAAGGGCTTCAGGTTTGTTCGAATTGCATTCTTAGGGTCCAAGTGAACATGAATGACTCTCCCCCTCAAATGAGGGCGTCCATTCTATTTTAGAAGCATGTCTAGAAGGATAAGAGTCATAAGACCAAGCCACCTTCCTCCAATCTCTCAAACTGTCATTACAATGCACTCCTTTAAACTCCTACAATGTTAGAGGCCAATGAACAACTGACACCTTGATCTGGTCAATGGTACCGTTAAAGCATAAAGACTAGTCATGAAATCCTTCTTTTAATTCTTTACTTGGTGTTTTTGCTTCATGACAATATGGTGAATTTGAAGTTTTTTGGATACTGGAATTCAAATCTAAGTTTTGACGTTTAAACTTACAATCTTTCAACTTTCTCACAGAAAGTGTTTTGAAGTGATCATGCAGATAAATATCGCTATGGTGTTGTTCGACAGTTTGTTGGCCATGGGGTGGGACGAGTTTTCCATGCTGATCCAGTTATTCTACATTATAGTAAGTATCCTTAACTTAAAGAGTAGCACATTCATAATGCTGTTCTTGTTTTGTTGTTTGCTTTACTGGTAAAGAATAGAGCTTTTATGTAATTGGTATATTAGTTTTTTATTCTCAAGCATATCCATATTAAGCATTAGATATTAAAAGGATTTTGCTTATAACATATGGAACCACATTTATTTTGCGATTTCATAATAGCTATCAGTCCGATTAAAGAAGTCTTGGAGAAAAGTTGGCAACAATGGTTAGATGTCAGATTTTTATTTTCGTTGTTATTACTGGTAATTTACTCTAAGGGAATACAGATATAGTTCGTTGGACGTAAACCAAAAAGGGAAAACAACTTGACTCAAGGAATAGAGAAATCCAAATGACTATTTACGTCACTAAATCCAGTGTCATTTCCTTCCTTGATTGACATGATAGAATGCAACTTTTGACAAATGGAAATTGCAATATATGTGATTCATATCCCATTGTGATATAAAACAGCGACAAACAGCAATAAGGAAAAAGAAGATTGCAAGTACCTGAATACAAGAATTTAGCAAGAGAATCTATTTTCTCCCAAGAAGAAAATTTGATCAATAACTTTCAGCAAAAGAAAGCATAACATAATCTTCTACCCAATGTTTGAGTGGTTTTATACCACTTACAATCAACTTAAATGCTGAAAGACTAAAATATCCATAGTGCTATAACTGCATTCCTACATAACTTAAGTGATCTACCCATATTACCACTACATTTTTTTAGCTTTTTTATTTCTAAACTATCCGTACATTGCTGGAAATAATCAAAGAAACATTAGTTGTGCTGGGAATTAGGTTTTAGTGCAAATTTTGCCTTCGAACGACACATACAACTGATAGTAAGATCCGAGGCTGCATCATTCTCCCCGGGTTGGAAAGTCATAATCCCTCAACAAATCACCATACTTTTGTTGCAGCTCACTTCCTCTAACCCAAATGTTTCCCAAATGAGGCTTTCCCTTATACTTCACTAAGGGCTGTCAATGTTCTCCATGTCGAGTATTCTGTCACTTAAGGGCTATGACATATTCAATTTATCTTACTTCTTGGTTGGAAATTCAGACGTTGTTGGAGGTTTTGAAATCTCAGGTATCTCTCCCTGATATGCAAATAAGTCAAACACATTAAAGATAGGTGAGATGTCCCATTCATCTGGTAGCTGGATGTGGTAGGCATTGTTGTCTACCTTCCGCACAATCTAAAATGGTCCATACTTCTTAAACTTCCCATATGTACCTGTTGGGAACTGCTCATGCCTCAAGTAAATCATAATGAGATCACCTTGAACACCCAGGCCCGGCAGAAGAGGCGGTCGCCTAAGGCCCCCGCCAGGTAAGGCCCCCAAATTTCAGAAAATTTCAACTATTTTTCATATTATTTTTTTTATGAAAAGGCCCTCACCTGTCCATTTGCGTCAGGCCCCTCCAATCACACAAGACTATGCTACAGCCGGACAAATCTAGTCTGCAATTGTTTGACTTAAAAGTATGCAAACATCCCATCCACCATTGAATTTTCCTTGAAAAATATATTTTTAATTTATAAAATATTTTTTTGAAAACATTGAAGTAACACATTTTTCAAGGGACATTTTGAGACTTAAAAGTATGCAACCATTGTATCCATCATTGAATTCTCCTTGAAAAACGTGTTTTTAATTTATAATTTTTTTCCGAAAACATTGAAATAGCACATTTTTCAGGGGACATCTTCTCACTTAGGTTTAGGGATATTTCTGAAAAAAAGACCCCATTTAGAGTTTTCGCCTAAGGCCTCAACTTGTATTAAGACGGCCCTGTGAACACCCATTCTCGTCTATGTTCGTCAGCTCTTGCTTTGTACCATTTATTTGCTTCCTTGATCTTTGCCTTCACATGTGCTTGTATATCCCGTATATGTTCAGCAAAGGCTGCCACATCATCACTATATTGCATTTGAATTGGCAATGGCACCAAATCCACGACCTGTTTTGGGTTGCAGCCGTATACTATTTCAGAAGGTGACTTACCGTAGTCCGATTCACTAAACTGACTAAGAACTGGCGATGTTCTCCTCGTCAAGTATTCAGTCGCTTAAGGGCTACAATATAGTCAATTCCATCTTACTTCTTGGTTGGAAATTCGAACGTTCTTGGAGGTTCTGAAATCTCAGGTAAATCCCCCCTAGTATGCAATTAAGTCGGACACATTAAGATAGGTGGGATATCCATACATCCAGTAGTTGGATATGGTAGGCATTGTCGTGCACCTTCTGCATAATCTGAAACGGTCAATACTTCTTCAACTTCCCATGTGTACCTGTAGAGAACTGCTCACGCCTCAAGTAAATCATAATGAGATTACCTTCCTTGAACACCCATTCTCGTCTATGTTCATCAACACTAGCTTTGTACCATTCATTTGCTTCCTTGATCTTTCCTTCACATGTGCTTGTATATCTTGTATGTGTTCAACAAAGGCTGCTGCATCATCAGTATATTGCATCTGAATTGACAATGGCACCACCTGTTTTGGGTTGCAGCTGTATACTATTTGATTCGCCCATAGTTTGATTCACCGAACTGTTGTAGGAAAATTTGGCTTATGGTAATGTCACATCCCAAGTCCTTATATTTTCTCTAACGATGTTCCTCAACAAGTTTTCAAGGTTGCGATTCACAACATCAGTCTGGCCATCTTTTCGTGGATGGTGGGCACTCGAAAATTCTAAGGAGGTTCCTAATCTCTTCTACGATGTCCTCCAAAAATGGCTCATAAATTTTGTGTCCCTATCATAGGCGAGGGTTTTGGGTAAACCATGGAGTTGTATCACCTCGTTGAAGTATAAAATGGGCTACATGTGTCACGTCCGCCGTCCTTCTGCAATCAATAAGGCGAGCCATCTTTAAAAAAGGTCCAGCACTACAATATCAAATCACATCTTGCTGCTGTTGGCAGTAACCCAAGAATGAAATCCAAGCTGACATCCTCTTAAGGAGTGGATGGAGTTGGTAATGGAGTGTACAGTCCCGTATACTATGAGTGTCCTTTAGAAGTTTGGCACACATGACACATGTCCACTACTCTTGTGCATCTTCTGCCAATAATAATGGTCTTCTACTTGTGAGAAGGTCTTGTTCTGCCAGAAATGCCACCTAATTCTCCATTGTCTAGCTCTGAAATAACCTTTTTGCGAAGCGAGTTGTTTAGGATACAAAGCTTGCTTCGTCGAAATAAAATTCGATTGTATAGAGAATACTATCTAGAAAAAAAAATACTGTCTAGAAGGGTCACCACCCTGCACGCACAATCCCCATATGCTGCCAAAATCTGAATTGACTACATACTGGTCATTGATGCTCTCAAAACCCACCACTTTGAGGGTCATCATGGAGAGTAGTTGTCGCCATCTCAATGCATCTGCTACTCGATTCTGAGCACCTGCTTTGTGGCGAAGAACGAATGTGTAATCCTAAAGAAATGCCACCCATTTGGCATGACAAGAATTTAGTTTCTCCTGGGATACTAGATATTTTAGTGCCTCATTATCTAAGGATAAAATAAATTCTCGTTGTATAAGATAATGTCTCCAGTGACGTAGTGCTTGAACCATGACATAAAACTTTACGTCATATGTGGAGTACCTCTTTCGTGCCTCGCAAAGATTCTCGTTGAACTAGGCCTCTTGATGGCCCTCCTGGGTCAATACACCTCCAATCCCAACATGGCTAGTGTCACATTGCACCTCAAATACTTTGTCGAAGTTCGAGAGTGCTAGAACCGGCGTCTTCATCATCTTTTGTTTTAGAAGCTGAAAGATTTGATCTGCCTGCGAAGTCCACTAAAATTGACCTGCTTTCATGCAATCGACCACGTGATATTATGTTGTTGAAATTTCTGATGACTTGCCTGTAAAATGTAGCTAAGCCATGAAAACTCCTCAATTTTGTTAAATTATGAGGTGCTGATCAATCGACTTTCTCTCGGTCTATTTTGACACTATCGGAATCCCCCCCACAAAAAAAAAAACAAAAAAAAAAAACAATTACATTACTCATAAAAATGAACACTTTTTAGTGTTCACATACAATTATTTAGTTCTCAATTCTAATAAACTTTGACGTAGGCGGTCAAGATGTTTGTGGGGGTTAATACTAAAGACCAAAATGTTATCAAAATAAACTACAACAAACTTTTCAATAAATGGTCTTAGTATCTGATTCATGATTTGCATAAATGTAGTAGGTCTGCTAAAGGGTCCGAAAGGAATAACCTGCCATTTAAAGAGTCTGCCCTTGTTTTAAATGCCCTTTTCCCATTTTGATACCATGTTGAACAACCACTTGACTCTAAAGACTAAAATCTTAAGTTGTTAGAGGGAGGCTTAACCATGTATATCAAAGGATTCCCTACAAACACACGGACCTCACGAGGGAGGCTTAACAATGTATATCAAAGGATCCCCGGCAAACACACGAACCGCACGAGTCCAGCGCACATGTGCAACAACATCCCCCCGCACGTGCGGTACACACATGGCACACACCCCCTGGGGATCGAACCCAGGACCGCCCTCTCTGATACAATGTTGAACAACCACTTTACTCTAAAAGCTTAAGCTGTTAGAGGGAGGCTTAACAATGTATATCAAAGAATCCCCAGCACACACGGACTGCACGAGTCCAGCACATGCGCAACAACCACCCCTACACGCACATCTATATAAATAAATACACCAACAAGCCGATTCACATATTGGAGTAGACAGCATAAATCGAAGGAAAAAAGTCCTGTTCAGATCATAACTTCCAATACAAACACAGAGTAAATAAATAGATAATGGTAGAGGGCATAACAAACCAAAGGACTAGACTCACTCTCGAGATAGGTATAAAAACCTATTGCCCATTAAGTCAATCAAGGCCATAACTGTATTTACATGGAATCTCATCCTAGAAGAGGGCTTCAAATTCGATAAGTGTTGTCTGACTTGCTGCAAAGAACACACATGGTGGCAACTTTTGAGAGTTCAGTCTCTTCCTTTTAGCGAAGACAACAGCTTCTCTTCAATCTTCTGTTTGCATCATGGTTCCTCCGCAGCGTACAGCCGGCAGCCACGTGCTGCATGCATGCTTTCCAAGCGTAATCAATTATTTGTGCGCATTGTGTATTTCCCGGGCCCATAGTACATAATCTTCCTTTTTGTGTAGGGGAACGGTGTTTTTATTACTTTCTCCCAGCTTTCATTATGTATGCTTTTACATGGTGCCACAAAAAATGGTATTATTTGGAGAAATTGTCATTTGCAAAACTGATACTTTTCTCTTATGCATAAGGTGACCTCAGCTGATCAGAAGTAAATCTTTTTATAGGTCATGTGGAATTTATGCACATCAGTAGATCTCGTATAGTTCCTAAAACTATTAAATTGTTAGAAACTTAGAACTGTTTCTTAGGTTTCAAAATGTTAACCTCATAAAAGTCTAGGAATACACAACTCTAATATAGTTTCTTAAGAAAACCTTCAGGTTTTACTCTGATTTCTGACTATGTTGCATATTATGCCATGTTCTGGTACAGCCACTAAAAATAATGGTTTTTTCCTTATTTTGATCCTGTTTCCTAGTGCCTTGGCAGAATTTCCTTTTGTTTATTATCAAGTTTATGCTTTTGTTTTTTTACCAAATTTATATTTTTCAAGAGCTGTTATAGCGTGTTCCTGAGGTGCACTTTGCACTTGAGTATCATGGGGATCTATGGTGCACATCTGGGTGCAGGCACCATTCACAAGGTGCTGGCACCTCAGATGTGCGGCACTGATTCTTGTGGTCCTTGAGTGCATGGATAATTCACCTTGTTACAAAGTTTTGATTTCCATTTGATTACTGCTATAGGAAACAATGATGGTGGGCGCATGGTATTGGGTCAGACCTTCACAATTGGTAATACATTTCGACAGTTTGCCTTAATTATTTTCTTATGTTTGTTGCCATCTGTCATGCTTTATATGATTTATTTCGTAAAAGCTGTCCGATAGTTTGAGTCATGCTGAATGTTGATACCAGGATGTCATGGCCCTCTCTTTAGCACAAATGAACCAATTGTGATGGTAAATTTATTTGAAGGAGCTTGAATAAACAGAAGGCAAAGACTGAATATAGGGGTGTTAATGGGCCAGGACTAGCTCTGCCCGAGCCCAGCCCAAGAAACATGGAGCAGGCCCAAGCCATCCCGGCCCATTATGGCCCAACATTTTAGATTCAAGCCCAGCCCATTAATGGATATAACAGGCTGGGCCATTAGGTTTGGGTGGGGCTTAAGGTAATTGTTAAAAAGTTAAGTCCAAGCCTGGCCCAGTTATCTAGCGAGCTTTAAAATCATACCTAGGCCCCGGCCTATAAATGCAGCCCAAACCTGGTACCATTTGAATGGGCCTAAAAGTCCATTGGGACAGCCTAGCCCATTAACACCACTATTGCCAGATGCTTTTGGCAACACAAAACATTTCGAAATAGGGATATAAATTTTGTGTTCTCAATGTACATTGTTCTTGTATGTAACTTGTATTTCAGTATTCTCATCGTGCAGCTAAAATAAGTTGGTCACATACTATGGCTGATGTGTCCGAGTCTAAGTTTCTGGAAATGGGAACTGAATTGGGTGTGGGAGAGGAGAAGCAAGGGTGCCTAAGAAGTGTCTCTGTCAAATTATAAAACAGAAATCAAACACTTTTTTTTTAAGTTTTTCTTTCCTGCAATTCAGTTACAAAGAATCAAACAGATAACCGGACTTGAGAAGCCTGTATCAAATATGGTAAAGCATATTGATACCCAGCCATGATGTTTATCCCTATAATATATATCGTGCTTTGTTAGTCTGTATACCATAAGTAGTTTAGAGGTGCATGCTCAGTACACTTATAGACCTGTTCCTGGACTAATTAGTTTCCTCGTAAAATGCTGGTTTTCATGTTATATATTTCGTAATGACTATGTTCGGATGCTTATACTCAAGTACACTGCATGTACACCAAATGTTCTAGCTTGTCTAAGCATACGTGATCAATTTGCGCAGAGCCAATGCTGACAATGGGTAGCAGTAACCCGGTTATATGGGATGATAACTGGACAGTTGTTACAGCAGATGGAAGTCTGTCTGCGCAGTTTGAGCACACTATACTAATCACGGAAGATGGAGCTGAGATATTGACACAGTGCTAGAAGCCTGCAACCAGTGAAGAGGGATATTTGTGAATGCTCCTATTCAGGGTGCCATCAACAGTCTCATTTGTATCATAAAAACTGTGATTCAGTTACCAATCTCAGAGGTATCACAGTCCTTGTTTGTTACTCCAGTTTGGGTATCATCACTATTTGATTTCGCATCATTTTTTTGACACTGAGGTGCCAAAATAATACTCATTGCCCACATTTGATGTTGCCATAATTTGTGTAATACTTTTTTTCTTTAACTTATTCTTATGCTCGAGGAAAATCGGTCTGGAAATTTATTCATAGCTATACCATGAACCCAAGAATTGGGAATTTTATCTTTTACAAAATATTTGAACTTCTATATTCTTTTCCCTCATTGGACGTGTGACCAGGAACAGAATTCATGTGATGGAGAACCCAGAATCCAGTTATGCTGAGTACTTGTGATACTTATGATGTAACAGGTTCCAGTCCATATGAAAACTTTTACAACTGATGGACATGTTGCGCACATGGCATGTCGGACACCCATCGCTTTCCAGTTATAACTGAGTTTTTTTGCCCAGTGTACTTGTCAAACACTTGTATTAACCCTTGATATTGAAGCACTTGACCATAACCACTCCATTGAACCACCCCTTTGATCAGATGGTTGGTTTGATTCGCTACTCTATGGACTTTATATGACGTTTTCCGAAGTAAAACTCGAATATTTTTTTTTTATTTTCTGTTGCTAAGCAGCTCAAGTCCATGGTTAGGCTTGTTATGGGTGATGCGGATTCGACATGCATATATGAACATGTTTAGGTGTCTAAAATGTCAAGTGCAATCATACAAATTAATTGAGATGAACTGATCATAACTTGAGGAACATCTCAGTTGTCACTGATTCAGCTTATGCCTTGAGGTATATTAAGGGGTTATCAATGTCATTGTTGATAGAAAGTGAAACGGGTGTGGGAATTGATTCAGAAACAAGAAACAGCCCTTGGAACAGTCATTCGATCCGGCAAATGAATAGGAAATGAAAATGGAAACGACAGGGGGACGACGACGACGAAGGAAACGTTATGGAAAATGTCTAATACCCATTGACTGATGAGTTCTACTCCCAAGTTCCCAACCCTTTATATACCTACGTTTTGGCATTATATTGGGCCATCTTTATAGATTTTATATGCCGTAAATTAACCTACTAAGGCGATTATTACCCTCCAATCAATGCATTATTGGTACCATTTCTTGAACTAATAATCATATTTGATGACCAGCCAAGATAATATGATAGAAGGTTGATTTATTTAATTGGTCGGGCTCAGGGGGACCTCCCTTTTTTCTGATGTGCTTGGTCGTAGATTTCAAGAACCCAACTGTGGTTGTCAGCACCGAGGTGGCTTCACTTTTTGGGGCGCTGAAATCCACAGCCGAGAGCACGAAGATCGAGGGGGTAAGAAAATGGGGGTCCTTGGAATCTGAGCCTTATTTAATTACCTACTGGCAAGCAATGATAGAGATGATAGTTAGGAACCATGTTAGTTTTATATATCATTGGCTCAGGCTCCAGGGACGGCCTTTTTTGACAGGCTCCACGAGACACAATATGAGCCACATGGCACACTCTTAGAGGACTCTGGCCGTATGGATGTTTGGCCAATCCCTAGGTGGATCTACAAACCAAAATCAGCATGATTAGTGATTTCTATGCATTAGATTGGACTTATTTTCATGGGTTGATCTCAACTGTGGGAATTTGAGCAGTATTTGAGGTACAAAGATCCAAAGGTTTGAAATCACTAATCAAGCTGATTTTTGGTTTGGTCCACTTAGGAATTGGCCAAACATCCATACTGTCAGAGTCCTCTAAGAGTGTGCCACGTGGCTCACATTGTGTCCTCTAACTGGAGCCGGTAGAAAAAGGCCGGTCCCTGGAGCTCGACCCTATATCATTTGAGAATCTTAGCCATAAATCTTTTAGGCCCCGTTTGGGAATGAAGGGTATAAAAGTTGCCTACTAGTTGGTGTGTGTTTGGAAGGAGAAAAAATAACTAATTTTATACAATGTGGTCATTTATAATTTGTACTGATATTTTTGTCTAATAATGGTTGAAGTGGTCATTTATAAGAGTAAACCTTCACGGAAGCTGTATGAGCTACGTGGCACACTCATAGAGGATGCTGACCGTATGGATGTTTGACTATCACTAGGTGGACCTGCAAACAAAAAATCAGCCTGATTAGTGATTTACAACCTTTGGATCTTTGCACCCAAATAACGCTTAATAATGCTCAAATTCTTACGGTTAAATCAACCCATGAAAATAACTTCAATCCAATGCTTAGAAATCAGTGATCAAGTTCATTTTTGGTTTGTAGGTCCACCTAGTGATTGGCCAAACATCCATTCGGTCAGCGTCCTCTATGAGTGTGCCACGTAGCTCGTACTGTGGGCTGGTTTATAATGGAGAAAGATTAGTTGGGACTAATTCCAACTACAATGCCGTATTTATTACAGAATACGAATTACTGATGTGATAGCCTAGCCTAGGTGGTAAGTTAATGTAATATCCACTAAATCCAAGCCGCTGGATATGGAATAATCACATCCGATACCTTCTTATGACTTCACAGTCCAATTCCCCAACAGCTTTATTAATTTGGGCTACCACATCATTGGCCAACAAAGAGATTGTTTGCAACGTCACGTCACCCGATCACGCGTGTTCGTACTATTTATTAATTTATTTGCCCTTCTGATAAGCATGGCCATGCGTGTTCTTATTTAAAGAACAATGATAATGCGCAATATAATATAATACGCTAAATTTCCACTGGAGCAGACCACGTGATTATTGTGACGGCAAAGCCATTAATTTAGAAAGATCCCGAAAGAAGTCTTTTGAGAGAACGATCGTGGGTTCAGAGCATCTCCACCGTTGTTCATCAATCCAGACTGGCCCACCTCTTCAATGGGACCATACATAAAGATCGCACCAATCAGATAAGATAAAAATAAAATAAAAATTTGATTGGATTGGAATCATTGGATTACAAGGGCAATCTCAGTGCTGTTATTTTTGCCATATCATTTTAATACGGACATCCGTTTCAAAAATTTGATACATCCTTCCTTACACTAGCACTTTCGGCTCACTGACTATGAATGTAAGGTCCACCCTTTGACGAACCTACACACTGAAAATCAGCTTGATTAGTGAATTCTAGCCGTTGGACTTGAGGGGTTCATGAACAGGCGTATGAATGGGTTAAAAGCCCATGATGAAAAACGCTCAAATCAAATGGGTACGAATCACTAATCAGGCAGATTTTGGTGTACAGGCCCACCAAGAAGGGGGGACAAACGTTCATGGGTCACTGGACCTGGTCTGCTCATTCAAGCAAATTTATGGCCAAATAATAAGTTTCTTGATGCAGTTGATCAGTGGGCTCTACATAGCGCATTTCTTTGGGCCCACTGACCGCATGGATGTTTAGCCCACCATCTTGGTAGACATACACACAAAAAATCAGCTTGATCGGTTATCTCTAACCATTAGATTTTAGCATTTTTAAGGAGTGATTATATCCATTGGATTCAAGCATTTTTTTGGGTAATAATTAATCCAATGATTAGAATAACCAATGAGAATGATTTTTAGTGTGTATATGCACCAAGGGGTGGGCTAAACATCAATGCGGTAAGTGGGTCCAAGAAAATGAGATACGTAGGGCCACTGATAGACTGCGTCTGCATCAAAATTTTCCACAAAATATTATGATAGGGTGGTGAAATTTGGCGTGGGTGAAAAGTAGGGGCTGCTGACGGTGGAGGTGGACGTACCAAACGTAAAAGAAAGAGTTAGACTATTTCCATGGCCGCCGTGCCACGTCGGACAGGGTGATCCGGACGTGCGCGTAAGCACGCTGCAACGTCAGGATATAGACTAGAATTATAGAAACGGAAATAGCCTGAGGTTGAGCTGTATATATAAAAGGGCGAGGTTTGTAGGACCTGCAGAGAGGCTGACACAATAATCTCTCACCAAAAGACTAGTAGCCTAAGTTTCTTAAAGAGACCCAAAATGGTTGTGGTCCCCACCCCTACAAATGCAAACAAAATCACCATCCTCACAATCGACGGTGGAGGAATAAAAGTCATCATCCCTGCAGTTATTCTCTCCTTCTTGGAGTCTCAACTCCAAGTACATTCATCCATCCTTCCATTATTAACACATACACATGCATGCATATCCTAAGCTAGCAGCCTAGCACCATTAAATCTAGAGAGAGAGAGAAACGGAGAGGGAGAGAAAGTGGGAGAGAGAGAGGAAGAGATAGGGAGAGAATGAGGGAGAGGAGAGGAGAGGAGAGGGAGATACAGTAGAGAGAGAGAGAACAAAGGAGAAGGGGTTGGGTGGTGTGGGTGCTCAAACAAGGGAGAAGGGGTTGGGGGTATTTTGGTTTATTGTGGGTGCCCCGCCGATTGACGTAGGCTCCCGTAGACCGACCTTTTTTGTTACTCACGACTGCCATCTGGGCCACTGACCACATGGATGTTTAGCCCACCCCTTTGTAGATACACACACCAAAAATTACCATGATTGGTAATTTCTAGCCATTATATTTTAGTACTTTTAAGGCGTGATTCTAGCTGTTGAATTCAACCATTTTTTTAATTGGTACTAAAATCTAACGGCTAAAAATTATAAAACAAGCTGACTTTTGGTATGAATTTACCAAGGGGTGGGCTCAACATCCATGCGGTCAGTGGTCCCAGATGACAGCGGTGAGTAAAAAAGTGGCGTAAGCTACAGTTTGCTACTTCGCCACCCCTAGAAATTTCAGAATGTGCTGATTTTTTGAGAGATCATCCTCACACAAACACGCACACCGACACCGACACCGACACCGTATGTTTCATTATTAAGTTTAAGTTAGGGTTAGAAATTCCATAATGTACTGATTTTTGGACAGATCATCCTCACACATGCGAGCACGCCCCCGAGTAAACAAACTACCGCTCGCTCACAAGTGTTCTAATTAAGCGATTTCTCTCTATTTGCTAGGAACTTGATGGAGAAAATGTGAGGATAGCAGATTATTTTGACGTGATTGGTGGTACAAGTACCGGAGGTTTAGTAACAGCCATGCTAACGACGCCGGATCAGAATAACCGTCCTCTATATGCTGCCAAAGAAATTGTGCCTTTTTTCATGGAAAATTATCCTAAAATATTTCCCCAACTTAGGTATAAGCCTTAATTAATTTAATTATTTTGTTAATTAAGATGAAATAGTATTAATTGTTCATGGTTAATTGGTGATCAGAGGACCTCTACTATCAGTAAGAAGGATTTTGAAGGACCTCGTGGGTCCGAAATACAATGGCAGGTACTTGCAGAATCTAATTCGGAACAAATTCGGAGCTACGAGGATCAGTCAGGCGTTAACAAATGTCGTTATCCATACCTTTGATATTAAGTTACTTCATCCCACGGTCTTCTCTACATCGGAGGTTAAAAAAAATGCCCATTATTTCCATTATTTTCCCGTTATAAATTTTACACTTTTTCCATTATTTCTATATTTTTTCTTCTTCTCCCAAATTTCCCATTTTTTTCCCTTTTTTGGTCATGTGCGTTACAATCCGTTATCACGGAAAACCAGTAACGCCCCCAATCCGTTACCGTTATAACGGCCCCTTTTAAGCCAGCTTGCTCTTAATTTCTTTCTTTTTCTTTCTATTTTTCAGGGGAATGTTAACATCTCCAAGGATGCTATGATATCAGACATTTGCGTGGGCACATCAGCAACACCAACATACCTCCCCCCACATTATTTTGAAACCCAAGATTCTCAAGGGGGTATTAGAAGTTTTAACCTTGTAGATGGAGCAGTGGCAGCAAACAATCCAGTTACTCACAAGAACTCTTTTCTGTCTTTTTTTTTTTTCTTTTTAAGTGTAAATTTATTAACCCGACAACGACGAGTCCTATGTATACATGTATATAAATATGTACATATGTATGTACGTAGTGGCGGAGCCAGGGGGGCTGCCCCCCTACGCTGCCCTCTAATAGGGTGGTCATTCTCTCTCTAGCTATAGGTTAAAATGGTATTTTTGGAAGGGTCGTGATGTAACACAACATAGACTTGATGCCAAAGACATCAGGTATAGCGATTTTTGTTACTCGCCACTGCCCTCTGGGCCCACGGACCACATGGATGTTTAGCCCACCCTTGGTGGATATACACACCAAAAATAATCCTACTAGGTAATCTTTAGCCATTAGATTTTAGTACTTTTTAAGGTTATTCAACACAATTTTTTGGTACTAAATTCAACGGCTAAAAATCATCAAACAAGCTGATTTTTGGCATGAATGTCTACCAATGGGTGGGCTAAACATCCATGCAGTCAGTGGGCCCATGTGGCACCGATATGAATAACAAAAATTGTGATAACTAACGTCTTTGGCATCAGGTCTACCTTGTTACATCACGAACCTTCCAAAAATACTCTTTTAACCTATAGCTAGAGGGAGAATGACCACCCTCTCTCAAATCAGGTCTTGGACACTTGCCATCGCCTGCCCTTGCCCCACTTTGATAGTCACTTGACGCCTTGCCCACCCTTGAACAAAATCCAGGCTCCGTGTATATATATATATATATATATATATAGGTCAGGACCGGGAGACAACAATTTTCACAACATTTTCTACAACAATTTTGGCGTACCCTCATGGTAGATGAATCAATAGCTGATTTTTGGTGAGGATGATCTCCTCACCACATAGATCACTCCTACCAAAAATCAGCCCATTCTGAAATTTCTAACCCCATCAAGTGTAGTCTTCAAGTTAATGGTAAAAATAGACGGTTCATAATTCTTCAACTTCTAAATCAGTCTACAAATGTTAGAATGATTTGAACTTTTGTGAGGATGATCTCCTCACCATAGAGACCATCCTCGCCAAAAATCATCCAATTCCAAAACTTATAATTTATATATTGGCTCACGCCAATTATTTGTTGTAGAAAATGTTGTGAAAATTATTAACTCCCGATCCTGACCCTGTATATATATATTATGTATTGAGTGTGTGTTACCAAACGTTTACTAATTAATTCCTTGTGTCAATTTTAGGCATTGTTGGCAATGAGCCATGTAACTAGAGAGCTGTACAAGGGAAACCCTGAGTTTTACCCTGTTAAGCCTGCAAACTACGGGAAATTCTTGGTCATCTCGGTAGGGACCGGAACCATGAAGAAGGACAAGAAATATAGTGCGTATGAAGCTGCGAAATGGGGAATACTTGGATGGTTGCGTCGTAACGGAAAGTCTCCGATAGTTGATACTTTTACTCAAGCTAGCGCACGCATGGTAGACTTTCACATGCCGGTGGTTCTACAAGCTCTTGGTTCTGAGAATAACTACATCCGAATCCAAGTTAGTTATTCCAAATTTCCAATCATGGTTTAAAATAACGCCGTTTTAACAGCTGTTAAAACAGTAATTAACCCCCCAAGCCCATTACGTTAAGAACCATTTTGACACTTAGAAAATAGCGGCAGTTAATTTCTGAAAAAATTGTGAAAAAAACGGCCGTTATTTCAACTAAATTCAGTTTCTTTTTTTGTTTTTGAAAATTTGAAATTCAATTTCAATTTTTTTTTCTGTTTTTCCCGTTAAATTCCGTTTTTGCCACTGTCCGTTACATTTCATTTTAACGGTTTTAATGGTAACGCCCCCCAGTACGTTATACTGTTAAAACGGCCTCTTTTAAACCTTGATTCCAACTACCACAATTTAACTTGAAAAAGCTTGATCTTCACTGGACTTGTTTCAAGAATATATCTATCTTCAACAATATTTTTCCTATTATTACTGTTATTTTTTTCTTTATTTATTTGGTGTTTAATGGGATCTTCACAACAGTCGTGGTGACGGTTTTTGAACCAGGAGGATGAGTTGAAAGGCAATGCTGCATTACTCGATAATTCAACTAAGAAAAACATGGAAAATCTTGTGAGGATTGGTGAACGGCTCTTGCAGAAGCCTTTGGAACATGGTGAAACCACTAGGAAAGCTCTTGTCAGGTAAATTACAAGATGCTTGATCGTCTTATCAGGCGTCTATTTGGTTTTAAAAACTAAATAAAAATTGCAGTATATTGTCATATGATCATGTCTTCCATGTTTTCCATGTAGAGTTGCGAAGATATTGTCCGAGGAAAGGAAGCTTCGCCAACAAAGATCCTCGTCCAAATAAACCCAAAAAAATTCAGTTGATTTAAAGAAAATTGTTAATGTGGTGGTTGATTTGTTGTAATATATTATTCATATAGTCATTGTTTTAGAGTCATCCCAACTCACATTTGGTTGGGGTTCATGGTGCCAAGACAATTCATTCTGTAATGGAATATTTTTTCTTTAATAAATAGATTTGAGAAACTTCTGAAAACAATATATAGTTTAGACCTAAAAGTTTTTTGACTACTTCTTGCTTCCCATACAATTGATGACGATGACGATGATGATGAGTCATTGATTACTTGCAATCAAGGTTTAAGCTAGTGTTTTATTTTAATGTCGCAGTAACTTGATAGAACAAGAGACCTCGACCGAAATGAAATGAGACGATGGAGAAAATGTCTCGATAAGATTAAATTATTTCTTAATGCTTAATTAAACGATGAATTTATTTTTTTTAACATTTATATGTGTTATAAAAGATTTTTAGAACATGCAACTACAAGATTTGAGTTTGGTGGCCTTCGAATTTTCTTATATATTTTTTTAAAAGAAAATTATTATTAAGAAACTTGGAGGCTGAGAAGGCTTAACAAGGCAAAGGGGAAGACAAGAAGAAGAAGAAGAAGAAACAACGCAAAACAAGAGATCGATTCCCAACACCCCACAAAGAGACCTTAATCCCTACTAAACAAGGTCAGCCAATTGATGACCTCATCAAATCTAATACTCCTCTTTTATTTTTGAGAATCATTTGTGAGTAATTAATGGGTAGTTGTTTATATTTATACAACTTATTTTTTTGTACATTTTTATTTAGTGGAGGCTTTTAATTTTTATTTCTTAATGAAATTCAATTAATACTTTGTTTATTTGTAGAAAAATTTAATATTTGCTCAATGAGATATGCAGTTATTTTTACATATTTTTGTGTTAAAAATTGTTAAAGAGTGTTTTAGGATATGAGAAAATTAAATTTTTAATGGAAAAAGAAGTGCGGCAAAGCAATTATTGACATTGTCAGTTGACTGTCGCTTGCCGCACACACACATACATTACTAGATGGGGAAAAGTTACTTTCGCAAAGGTACATCACATATATGTGCCTCTCTTACTAGTAGTATTGAGTAACCCTTCGCTAACACTTCAAGTCAGCTAACTAGTATGAGCCACGTGGCACACTAACCGTACAGATGTTGGCCAATCGCTAGGTAGACCCACAAAACAAAAATAAACCTAATTAGTGATCTCTAAGTGTTGGATTGAAGTTATTTTCATGGGTTGATTTTAATCGTAAGAATTTGAGTATTATTTGGGTACAAAGATTCAAAGGTTTTAAATCACTAATCATGCTGATTTTTGGTTTGTAGGTCTACTTAGTGATTGGCCAAACATCCATACAGTTAGTGTCGTTGCTGACTACAGTTGTCATCGAAGGTTTACTCAGTAGTGTATCTAAATAGGAGATGAACATGTTAGCCAATGATTGGGCCCTCCATTTAAATTTAATAAGTCTGGGGCTTTCGAGTTCACATACATGCCGGGTATGTTTAAGGGATTCTGATCCGGATTCGATCCCTGCCAGTTTTGGACTTGTATTGCGAACCATCGTATCTGGCTAGGGTCTTGATAAGATTCAGATCAGGCTCCGGGTCAGTATATTTTAAAGCAGTGTTTTAAAACCCGGACTGGAGTCACTGGACCGGGCGATTGAACTCCCACAACTGGTATTTTTCGTGAAACCCGGTCAATCCATGCAGTTGAACTTAAACCGTCCAACCATTCGACCTGACTGGTTAGCCCCGTTTGTGTAACTCCTGAAAAAATAACTCATTGATTATGGCTAGGTTTAGGGTTACTTTGCCATTTCATTCGTTTGGGAAAACAGAAAAGAGAGGTAGAGAAGAGAAAGCGCAGAGAATACGAGCTAGGGTATGGAGACCTTTGGTTGATCCAATTCCGATAATCATCTCATCATTTTGTTAGGTAAGTTACATCTTTTAATCCCCTGTTCTTGTTTTCTCATTTCTTCCATTTTTTCTTTTATATTCTCTCTCTCTCTCTCTCTCTCTCTCTCCTCCCCTTCTTTTCTGTTTTGGTCTTTTTAATGAGTATATGGCAACCCTAACTTGTGTGCTACTTTGAGGAGAAACTTTTGCAGAGAAACCCATCTTGACCCGTTTCAGATGCATTGTAACCTGTCAAACTGTTTTTGATGTGTATAACTTCGTGCGTTTTGTAATCTGTTGGTATAACCATGGTGTAATCGAAAATGCCCCAACCCTTGTTATCTTATATAGAACAAGGTTTAAAGGAGGCCGTTTTAACGGTTAAACGGACTGGGGGCGTTACCGTTTAAAGGGCCGTTAAAACGGATTGGAACGGCCAGGGGCAAAAATGAAAAAAAAAAAAAAAAAAACTGAAAAAACGGAATTTAAGGGAAAAAATGGTGCTAAAATTCAAAATTTGAAATTTGAAAAAAAAAAAAAAAATAGAATTTAATGGATTTTAACGATTTAACGGCCGTTTTTTCACAAATTTTTTCTGAATTTAACGGCTGTTTAAACAATTTTAAAGGCCGCTAAAACAAAAAGATGGCCGTTAAATTCAAAAACGTTAAAACGTGTTTAAACAGTTTTAACGGACATGGGCATGGGGCGTTACCGTTTAAACAGCCGTTCGTAAGTGATTGTAGGGGTTTTTGGAAGAAGTGGCAAAATTCTAAAGTTGCTCATGTAGAATAGATATGTAGTCATTAAAGAGTTGTTTCGAAATATAAATGGCATAAAAAAGTAATTAAGTTATTCTTAAAGAACTGTTTGGAAATATGAAAATGATGACGTATTAAATAATTAAGTAGTTATCAAGAGGCTGTATTGTTTCAATTGATAGATTCGAGATCCCCTAGCCTAAAATGCCCAATTAGATGATGGGTCTTGATAACCAGATCTAAATGAATTTTGGTTATGAAATCACTTAGGGCGTGTTTGATTGCCAATTGGAAAATTGGATTTTCCTTAAGAAAACACAACTGTCTATTGTTAGATAGCTATTTTAAATATGTATAACTTTCCCTACCAAGTCATTTCAATCTAGATAATTTTCCCTACTAAGCCCCAAATTCATTTCCCATCCAAATAGGCAAGAATCCATTTCCCCCTGAAAAACGCCTTTATTTTCTCACATAATTAAAATATGTGTTCTCAATTGCAATCAATCAGCCATTAAAGGCATTTCTCAGATGTATTTTCTCGAGAAAATTTTCAGTGCAATCAAACACGCCCTTAGGGAGTAACCATTTGATCAAAGGGTAAATTTAGATGCATAATATTCCATTAAGGGCATGTTTGATGGAAAATTGCATTTTCCCTTCTTTGATAGCCATTTTAAGATGGGAAAATTTTCCCAGGAAAACGAGATTCCACATTGTCCTATCAGATAATTTTCCCAGAAATCAAACAGTCCTATCAGATGTATTTTTCTATAAAATGTTTCTATGGTAAAAGAAAATTTTCTAAGGAAAATTTGCTGTGCAATGAAACACGCCCCAAACGATTGGTTTTTATTCAACGTCAAAACAAAGAAATATCATGGTATCATAGTTGACCCACCGGTTGTACACTGGATTGAACCGCCCAGTCACTTCTCCGGGTCGACAACCGGACCGGGTTTAAGAACATTGCATCAAAGTTGGATAGGATATGGATCTACATGGATCCGCCCAGATCAACCGACCCATTTACGACACCACTGCCTTAAAATCTTTCTTTTTTCCTTCGCTAAATTGCTCTGGGTGGGGAATCGGGATTAGCTTCGCCAAGAGAAGGATTGCAGAAGAAGCTCCTTTTCAATGGGGGAAGCTTAGAGGAATGGGGGGAAGCTTAGAGGTATTTTTGCAGCGCTTCATCATTTTTCTGATTCGTTAATTGTTTCGTCACATACATAGAACTTCAAAATGAATAAAATATCAAGTCAATTTGATTCATAGAAGAGAATTCAAAGAATCTTAAACGAAATCTCAGTTTCTCCCAAATATATTGGATTAAAAAAAATATATATATTTGCTTTTCCATTATATCTTGGTTTACTGATTTGGGTTTCTCCCAAGTTGAGTTCATCATTCTAACTGCAGATCGTTGAAGCCAAGTTCTATTAATTACTAGAGTGAAACCGAAATCAAAGTTGATGTTAGCTCTTTTTTGGGGGTAATGATTTCCCTAATCGAATAGTCGTTTATTCAATTTTGATTGCTTTCTTCAATTTATTATGCCCCTTTCCTTCATTGATAGAAGAGGCTCGAATTTGGAATGCAACCTGTTTGGGTACGATACCGACTTGAAACGTAAAACGCTGAAAACTTCAGAAAGTAGGAAATTCTTCTATAAATAAATTTAAAGAAAAGAAAAAGAACTACTATTTTACCTAAAAAAACTGTTCTTTATCAGGATTAATGAGTATTGGAAGTTAACAAACGCAAACACTTGAATTTGGTTTTTTAAGACCATGTATCATCTCAGATTTCAGCAAGTTCACAAAAACTTGGGGATGGGTCTGGAATCTAACATATTTAAAGACCCTTAATTAGCTTATATAAGACGGGTTGTCAAGGGGAAGTGCACTAGCAGATAGAGCTAGATGAAGTAGGGTTGGCACATGAAGGCTATACCACACAGTCCCACACCAGACCCCAGAGAGTTGCATGCTCACATACTTAGCCAAGTGAGTATAAATTACTATTGCATCTTGTGTGATCCTCTTTCAGATTATCTTTTAGGGATTTTTTGTTCTCTCTATAATTTTCTTTTTTTGTTTCTCGCTTCTTTTATTCTTTCCTGATGGAGTGCTCATTCCGTCATTCCTTTTCATTAACTTTTTTCACGGACGTTGATGCATCACCCATCATCCCTTCTTTTGTGTTCCCTTAAATGCCATTATTCCATATTCCCAGTCTAGATCTAGATCTCTTGGTGGTTTTAACTTGGAATCTAACATCTGAAGCATCAGTTAATTTCTGGATTTATGAATGATCTTACATAGTTTGTTTGAAAGAAAAAAAGAATAGTTCATATGTGGATTAGGAAAAATGGCTTGATGGCCTTCGGTTTGATGACATCTTGGAGAGACCTTTCAGTGAGGAGGAGATCTTGGAGGTTATTAAATCAATGGAGGGGGATAAAGATCCAGGGCTTGATGGGTTTTCTCTGGCATTTTACAAACATTGTTGGGACGTGGTGGGTGATGACTTAAGGAGGGTAGTGCATGAGCTCCAAGAGGAGGCGTTCCTAGATTATGTTTCCAAGAACACATTCATTTCTTTGATTCCGAAGAAGACATATGCAATTGATATCACAGACTATGAGGGGCTAGGAGTTCCTATTGAGCCCACATATCCTGCTTTCCTAGTATGGAAATAAAAAATCCCTACTAAGGTGGCATTCTTCGTCTGGTTGAGTTCTAAGGAAAAAAATTTGACTGTGGATAATCTGAGATCTGGAGGGCTTATTATAATAAACTATTGTTCGATGTGCAAGCACAATAGGGAATCGTTAAGCCATTTGATGCTACATTGCGAAGTAGCATGAGAGATTTGGTCCTTTTTTTTTAATTCGGAATTAGTTGGGTAATGCCGAAATCCTTCTTGTTCCTTCTTAGTAGTTGGCAATCTAGAGCGTTCTCCGCTAGAGGACGTATCTTGTGGAGGATGCTACTAGGTGCCATAGCTTGGGGACTTTGGAGAGAGAGGAAAATCAAATGATTTTTGAAGGAAAAAGTAAAGATATGGCTTCGATTATCCCTGATATCAAGGGATTGATGTACATGTGGTCTCAGGCGAATGGAGATTGTAGAGGAATTTTCTTTGAAGATTTCGTATTCCGATGGGCAACTCTTTGTTCTAGGGATATATGATTATGGGTTTGTGTTTTTTCCATAGGCTTTTTTGTGTTTGCATTTAGATTTGTAAACGTAGGTCATCTCGACCTCGTTAGCCATTGTATTTGTTTTGCTTGGCTTAATGCCCTTTTATAAAATTTATACTTATAAAAAAAATATCACCAACTATAGGCCAATCAACTTAATGGTAGCACCTACAAAATCATATCCAAAGCTTTGGCTTTTAGACTCAGAAGAGTGTTGACTTCGGTTGTTTTGTCATCTCAAGGAGCTTCCATCCAGGATGGGCATATGCTAGATGGGGTCCTCATTGCTAACGAATGCATTGATTGGAGAAGGAAATCTGGGGAACCAAGTGTGGTGTGTAAGATAGATATGGAAAAAGGTGTATGATTGCGTCAACTAGTTTTTCCTTAATTATCTCGGGAGGATGGGTTTCAGCTTGTCATGGAGGAATTGAATCCGAAAATGCATTTCTTTGGTGTCATTCTCAGTAATAGTGAATGGTTCCCCAGTTGGTTACTTAAGGAATTGGAGGGATTTGTGGCAATGAGATCCCCTCTCTCCTTTCTTGTTTATTATGTTGGCAAAGGCAGCCTTTTGTGGGAAGTGGTTGTGAAGATATGGGAAGGAAGCTAATAGTCTATGGAGAAGGGTCGTTGTTCGCAAACAAGGCTCCAATGACATGGCATGGGTGAATGTTGTGGTACATTCTCCGTATGGGTGCAATGTTTGGAGGGAAATAATGAATATATTTTTGGCATTTTCTAAGACTTGAGATTTTGGGTAGGGAAAGGGGATAGTGTGAGTTTTTGGCAGATTGATGGTGTAGCAATGCTCGCCTTAAGGAGGAATTCCCAATCTTTTTTAGCTTGGAGAAGAAAGATAGCTTGGTTCAAGCCTTTATGAATGCTACAACGGGAAGCTTTCTTGGGACTTTTGTTTTAGGCCTAACATCAATGATTGGGAGGTGGTTGCAAGATTGCTTGGGCGAGTGAGCATATCCTATCGATGATTCGGTAGAGGATACTCGCACTTGGTCCCTTGATCATAGCGGTACATTTACTGTTCGATCCTTTTATGTGCCGTTGAGTGCCTTGTTGAGATCCCAGCTTCCGGCTTATAGAATATGGGGCTCCAAAGTTCCTTCGAAGGTGGCCTTTTTTCGTGTGGTGTGCATTACTTCACACGATATTGACTTGTGGTACCTTGATTATGAAGGGGAAAGTCATAGTGGATGTTTGGTATATGTGCAAGGGGAGTGGATGGTCTGTGGATCATCTTCTTCTCCATTGTCTTGTAGCTTGTGAGGTGTGAAGTTTGTTCTTCTCACTTTTTTGGGGTTCATTGGGTAGTGCTGAAGTCAGTTTCTGATACTCTTAGCGCATGGAATGTCTTCGCTTTCTCTCTATTTGGTAGACGATTGTGGAACTTGCTGCCATTTGCCGTCATGTGGGGTTTGTGGAAGGAGAGGAACCATAAAGTTTTTGATGATAGTGAGGAAGATTGTCTTGGCATTATCCTCTCTATTAAGGCCCTTTTGTTCTTTTTGGTATAAAAGTTTCTTAAAATGTAGAGGACTTTTATTTGAGGATTTTGTCTTTAAGTGAGACTCTCTTTTGTATAGGTGAGAGTGGTCTAGTGCCTATTTCTTCTTCCTTTGTTCTTCTTTTTGGCTTCTCGGTTTGCAAGTGGTCTCCTTGACCCCCTAGCCCTTTTGTTGTTTCCTTGTTGCTTGTTTCAATAAAAGCTATACATATAAAAAAAGAATAATAATAAAAAAGAGGAAAAACGTTTCTTAGGCTCTTACCCAAGATGGTGGAGCCCTGTATATCATGTCTTTCCTGATTCTTTGCTAAGAAACAGCTCTTCTCGAAATATGTTCCCGCCCCATAAACACACACATAGTATGTATATTTGTTGTTTGCAGACACATTATATTTGTTATTATTTATAAAATTTAAGAAATCTGTGCAAGGTAGCATATATTACTTATCAAACAAAAAAGGCTATAGAACACATACAGAAGGAAAAAGGTGTGGCGTTTGTATTCTTTGATGCAAACTATTTGTATGTGACTAAACGTTTTAGTTGCTGGCATAAATGATGTATAGGATGTCTTCGCTGGCTCATCCTTAGTAGGTCATCTCGATGTATAAGGTTGCTGTTGTTCTTGGTTTGGCGCCTTCGCCTTTTAATATTCTACACATAAAAAAAAAAGAAAAAAAAATTGGACCAGATAATCAATTTAGAAGTCTGGAAAGTTGCGTATCTATTTGTAAGACATTAAAGATATCAGAATCTCACTTCTGAAAGTTAAGTTGTGGCTGTTTTCATTTTTAGATTGCAGGCATGATTTCCATAAATCGTAGTTCTGGCGAAAGAAACACACATATAATGCAGAATTCTAATATGGACCATTTCAACTTCTCATTGTGTCTGCTTTTCTGAGTTGGCAGTGAAGGCTGCGTGGTGGTAGAAGTTTCAACCATGCTTCTGGCAGGCAAGAGCTCCATCCAGAGAACCCACTACGACATTCTATCCGTGAAGGAGGATGCAAGTTACGAAGTGATTCGCGCAAGCTACAGATCTGCTGTCCTTAATTCCCATCCTGATAAATTACAAGGGGTAACCGAAACGTGTGATCCTCACCATGAATCACAAGAAAGATTTCTGAAGGTACAGAAGGCTTGGCAGATTCTCAGTGACCCAAGCTCCCGTGCAATTTACGATAGTGAGCTGCAGGATTCAAGACGGGATACGGAAATTGCTGAAGATGTCAGCTTGGAGGAGATGATAGTGGAAGATGTTGGAGAGGTCTTGGAGCTGTTTTACCAGTGCAGGTGTGGCGATTACTTCTCTGTTGATTCTGCAGAATTAAAGGAAATGGGATATTCGTTGGAGAGGGGCGAGAGCAAGGTATTGCTACGGAGACCTGATGCTGTATCGGCATCTGTTCTTCTTCCTTGTGGGTCGTGCTCTTTGAAAATCCGTCTGATGATTGATGCAAATTGTTAGTTTTCCCTTTACCGAGTTGATGATCATCAGTATATAGTGTTTTTGATGCTGTTTTTCAGCTGTAAACTCCTTAAATCTGTTGAGCTACAGAAAATAATTTTTTTGGGAATGTTTTACTATCACTGTAATTTTGGCAATTTGCCAATGGGTGACATCAAGTTGGAAATCAGGGATTTGTTTCAAGGATAAAATCAATTATAAGCAAAATATTAATGGGTGTGGTGCAGGTGCACATGTAGTGGCTTGGACCCACTGTTCCATGGCTACCACCTAAGAGATCTCCCATTCACAATTCTACCCAATTGGACAATCACACCCATAAGGTGCCCACATTGGATTTCGTTCAAATGCACTTCTGTTTTCCCAAGGAGCACGAGGTACAATTTGTTGTCCAATTAAAAAATGACACGTGGCACCTTCAGTAAGTTTACGGAAGGGAGATTTTATGGAATCATGTGGAGGGTCACCTGTGACCTAACCTTGACTCGAGTATTCTCCCTAGACCCTGACTAAAGTGCTCCTCACAAACTAACATCCACTGTTCACTCCAAGAAATCAGAATTTTGCCTCACGAGCTGTGCGTGTGTAGGTGAAGTGGCGAAGGAAATATTAGGGAAATCAAAATTTTGAATCACGAGCCGTGCCGGTGCGCGTGTAGGTGAAGCCGCTTGCCTCACGGGCTGTGCGTGTGTAGGTGAAGTCGCGAAGGAAATACTAGGGAGACGGAGAGGGAGGGGAAGATGGGGTCTGGAGAGCGAGGGCCTCGTTGGAGCGTCTTCGATGGTGTGAAGGCCATCCCTTCCACACCCGAAGCCCTGATGGCGGAGATCAACGCGGCCATCGCTGCTTCCGAGTACGCCACCGCCACCGCCACCGCCACCGCGCTCCACGCCTCCTCCTCTTCCAAGAAAAGCTCAAACGCAGACAAACCGCCCCAATACGATGCTCGACTGGCTGACGAAGCCTACAAGGCGGGCTGTGTTGCCTTAGCATCAGGCAAGCTCGACGAGGCTCTTCAGTCTCTGCAGACCTCTCTCTCCAAATGCCCACCTGAGAAGACCTCCGCCGTCACCAAGCTTCAGTCCCTCATCTCTTTGACAACCCAACAACTTCAGAAATCCCCTTCCTGACTTTAACTGGTGAGTGACATCTGGGTTCAAATTCAATCGACTTTCGAAACCTTTTGGTGTATCTTCTGTTCCATGATTGTTTGGTGTGGTTCCAATTCCAAATCCCTATAACTTAGAACGTCCTTTAAACATTCACGATTCATAAAATTTCTTGGATTATTCAATCCAATTGGTGTACACTGCAACCTTTTTATTGAGGAGTGTTTCATGCCACGTGATGGTTAAAGTGGGTGGTGTTGAAAAGGGAATGAAACCGTTTGAAGGTTGTTTTGAGAGGTGAGGCTTAAAGTTCGTGGCATAGAAGCGTAAGCATTCACATGTAATGGTTTAGAATATAAAATTTAGAAAGTAAGGAATGGTTCAAATGGTGGGGATGGGGTCTGTAGCTTTGTTTCTTTAAGCAAGTCCTTTCTTACCCATAGAAGAGCACTTAGGTATATCTTGGAAGGTTTTGCAGATAACTTGATCAATATGGGGATGCAACTTGGTTGATACAGAGGTAAAGTCTATTAGCACAAGCAATAATTGGCTTAAAGTACAGGATATTGGAACCCAATTGGTGAAAGGGGAAGGAAATTATCTAAGAAATTGTGCTTGCTTAGTAGAGATTGCAAGCTAGTATTAAGAAATTGTTAGGTGTGGTCTGTTGAAAAATATTTTTTTTAAAAGGAAACCAGTTCGTTTAATAGAATAGTAGCATGTGAATCATGAGAGGTGGATTTTAATGGAAGTCATTAATTCACTAACCTGGCCAATAAATTTGAAGGTTGCTTGCGTGTGGACACCTTTTGTGCACATGGCTACACTTTGGTGTTCCTTGATGGGCTGGACTCTTAATTAGACTTAATCATAGGTTACCACCCACACTTATATAAAGGCCTCTTGGGAAGAGGTTCCTCATCAACCATCGTATAGGAATTGCGGGTGAAGTAGACTTAAGGTATGACATTAACAATTTCGAGGTGAGAAGAATAAATCCATATTAAAGGTGATTATTGATTCATTCATGTGCAACATGACCCGAGGTACTAACATTTCTATTGTTTATTATACTATTGGTTAGTTTATATCTCATGTTGCTAATGCGATTTAATATCATACACTAAATTTGGTTTGTGTCTGGTCAGTTTCACTGCAGTTTTTGTAGACCGGACTTGTAAACTAACAATGATATCAAAGCCTGGCTATGATTTGGTATATGATATTTAATTGAATGTTTAGATTGATGGACTATCTTTAGTCGAGAAATAATGATGATGATTATGGGTTGAACAAGATAACATCCTAGTGATCATCATCACAATTGCTTGTTTGTTTTGTGTTGTGTAACCGATTCTGATTTTAGTCTTAATGGATTCGATGGTTGATCAACTAGTTGAACATGGTGACATTTATATTGATTGTTAGAAAATGTCCATCATATCTATGTTGCTACCTAGGGATGGTGCAACATTTTGGTCGCATTCATTAGAACTCAAAAATGTCATTAAAATGGCTAGGTCGCCAACGAAGTTGGTTGCTGATGATGATGCATTTTGGGTGTCGAATAATTTATTGTTTACGTGACATTTGCATTTAATGTCATTTGTTGTTGTTGTTGCGTGTGCGCGCTAGACTCATGCGGTCCATATGTGTGCAGGGGATCCTTTGATATACTTAGATACGCCTCCCTCTAACAACTTAAGCTTTTAGAGCAAAGTGGTGTTGCTGTGCATGCCTCCCACTAACAGCTTAAGCTTTTAGAGTAAAGTGGTTGTTCAACATGGTATCAGAGCGGTTGGTCTTGGGTTCGATCCCTGGGGGGGTTGTGGGGCGTGTGCGGGCCGTGTGTGTGCCAGGGATCCTTTGATACACATAGTCACGCTTCCCTCTAACACCTTAAGCTTTTAGAGTAAAGTGGTTGTTCAACAAGAGTAGTTCCAAGTCACAAAGGATGGAGCCAAAGAAGAATCCAAAGTCAAAGGATGATGAGTTATGCTTTTACTAAAGGATAACTTGTGTTGGACACCTGTAGGAATTCGATACGACATCGATTCTGGTGCGACACTTCTAAATTTTGTTCTGTTATTTATTTTTATTTTCTTACCTACAAGATATTAATTAACATTTACCACAGGATAGGAGTTCTACCTTTTACAATTGAAGTTTTTCTGCAACACATTAACATTATATATATGTTTTCTCTTGCTATTAAGTATATGATACAAATCATTAGATATTCTATCCTACTATCCTTATTATATAAAAAATAGTTACTTTGTTTCACATTATTTGAAGTATATTATAGAGTCCACGAATCCTATTTCTCAAGGTTCACTGAGTCAGACACTCCACACTCGTGTTAGAATCCGACACCTGTACCCGTATCAATGCCACATAGGTTTCGCTGTCGGAATGTTAGGTATATATCAAAGTAATCAAGGAAAGAACATTGGAAAGCAGCTAAGAAAGTGATGAGATATTTACAAAAAACTAAGCATTTCATGCTGGTATATGGTCATTCGAATTCGTTAGAAGTGGTTGGATATTCTGACTCTGATTTCAAAGGATATGAAGATACCCAGATGTCAACTTCTGATTACATCTTCACGCTCGCTGGTGGAGTTGCTCCTAGTGAAGTCACAAGCAAACACACACTACTTTGCCGACTACGGAAGCAGAGTATATTGCATGTTGTGAGGTGGCTAGACATGTTGTTTGGTTAAAGTACTTTGTAGCAAATTTGCTAGTTGTGGATTCTGTATTTCTTTGTCCAAGCCACTGTGTATCTATTATGACAACACAACAGCAGTATCCCTAACCAGAGATGCTTGAAATCATGCTCGCGCAAAACACATTAAGGTACAATACCATTTTGTTCATGAAAAATGACAGAGAAAGAATTGCTCATTACACATATCAGAGAACATTCTGGCAGATCTGATGACCAGAGGACTAACGATTAAAATAATTCAACACCATGTGACTAACATGGTGTTAGGGATGTGAGTGACTTATTCTAATTTGTTAATTAGTTCTTAGAATTTTGTGGATCCTATTATATTTTTCATTGTACTACTACACATGTTATCTATTTGAATTGTTTTTCATTCAGTTACATGGATCTACCTCTTGAGTAAGAGATGACTCATTTGGCTTAGTGAGTAGGAGTCCATGGAATATCTTGGATCACTAGGTGAACATGATTGCTGACAGGGAGATCTAGGTGGTTAATGAGAACTCCAAATTGCTTGGGTATTCAAAGTGATTGGGCATCACTAGTTGAACCCTCGCTTAGATGGAGCTTCTATGCACATGGTGGGTCTCAGCCACAGGATTTTGACATCTAGGAACACGTGAAGCAATTGTGAGCATTCTAGGAGAACTCGATTGTACTACTTTATTGCGAGTTTGTCCTATGTTGCACAGTCACACATGTTTGGATGCTTAGAGATGGCATTTGAATAGTCATTGATTGATTCACATGGTTATTATTATCTTATTTTGAAAGGTGGCCACTCGACCAAATGTTTTCTTATGAACTTTATATTTTTAGTTAATGATTTTCCAACAGACCAAGTGGGGGATTGTTAGGTGGGGTCCGTTGAAAAATAAATTTCTTAAAAGAAAAACCAGTTCATTTAATATAATAGTAGCATGTGCATCACGAGGTGGATTTTAATGAAAGTCATTAGTTCACAAACTTACCTAATAAATTTGAAGTTTGCTTTTGTGTGTGGACATCCTTTGTGCACATGGTTAAAATTAAGTGTTCATTGATGGACTGAACTCTTAATTAGACTTTGACCATAGGTCACCACCCAACACCTATATGAAGGCCTCTTGGAAAGGGGTTCCCATCAGCCATCTTATAAGCATTGTAGGTGAAGTAGACTTACGGTTTGACATTAAAAATTTCAAGGTGAGAATAATAAATCCATATTAAAGGTGAATATTGATTCTTTCATGTGCAACACGACTCAAGGTACTAACATTTCTAGTGTTTATTTATTCTGTTGGTTAGGTTCGTTTGTATCTTATGTTGCTAATGTGGTTCACTATCATACACCGAATCCGGTTTGTCTCTGGTCGGTTCCGCTACTGTTTTTAAGACCGGACTTGCAAACAAGCAGAAATAATTATGCGATTGGGGTTCAATTAGTCTAATAATAGAAAAAGCTAATTGCAGTTAATTACTTTAGTTAAGTATGCCTCAATCAGTCTTTTGATGCTAAATAATGGGGGGGAAATTAGTTCACTCATGAGTTAAAACATTACTGGAGAACTAGTAATCTTTGAGCTAATTTAAGGCATCTGTTATTGAAATTCGTTGATAGGGTAAGATCTGTGACCTTCTTGGAGAGTTTGCAATTGAAGCTTGTGCAGACTAGGCAAACAAAGAAGGTTTCTGAAGTTTCATTGACCAAACTTTGGTAGAATGAAAATTTTGCTTCCTCAGATTAGAGGTAGTTCATTACTCTTCTTCACTACCAAAAAAGGAAATGAAAAGCAAAGTTCTTCATACAAAACTGAGTGGAGCTATATGATGTTTCCATAGATGCTACTTTTTGAGCTTCTATTTCCATTCTTGGAAAGTTAGCAATTTAAAATAAGTCGAAGCAACAAGTTTTCTAGCAATAGGTGTGATGCTTCTTTTCAGTTTTTGCAGAGGGGTCTATCTAATTTGGAATTCCAGCATGGAAGGAGGTAGTTTTTGCTAGTGAAAACTTTAAGGTCAGCATCCAATCCTTTTTTGCAAGTGAAAACTTTTAGGTAGGTATCCACCCGTCTTCCAGAATCTTATTTTATTCCTCATAATCTGTTGATTCAATTTCCCTGCTCCATTTTCTGTGCATAAACTATCTCATTCGTCTTCCTTTGAGTTTGTGAAGAAGCCCGTGTTAAACTAGGATTTTAGCTTGAGCCTTACTCATTATGGTTTCTTAAGATCCTATTATAGTTGCTGTGGCATCGATCATATTTGATCCTTGTGGATCTAATCTGTTATTTGTCACTAATTTCAAGAGCAGTTCATCAGTAGTACATAATACTGGACCTTATAGGTTATTGGTTATATTTATTTATTATATTATATATTGCAAGTACAACCATTTATTTATTATAATGCCATGTACAATTCCACCGGTATCAAGCTTTAACTGCATTGCATGGATTCTTCTAAATGGGTGGAGTACGCCTGTTGGACATGTTTTGGATTCTAATACCCTATGGATTCTGATGCAACACTTCTGGGTTTCTTTTTGTTTTTTCTTTCCTTGCAAGAAATTAATTAACATTTACCATGGATCATGAGTTCTACTTTTCCTATCGAAATTGTCTGTGTAGAAAATATAACACCATATCTCTTGGTTATAGGTATATGATACAAATCATCAGATATCCTTTTACGTAATCCAATTTTATCCTTAACATTATGTAAAAAATAGGTAATTAATTTTACGTATTTAAAATATATTGGAGTTTGCAAATCCAATTTATTAGGGTTTGCCGAAAATTTTCTATTAGGGTTCACCGTATCTGACACTCTGTACCTCTGTTTTATCTTACACCCGTACCTGTCAAGCCTAGACGGAGGACAGTTGTTGGCAGGCAGCAGAAAACTTTACCCGTCAATTCCATGTATCTGTTTGATGAAGTTGGATGACTCTTATTCTTCTTCTATGCTCATGTAATTTTTTTTTTTTTTTTTGCAGCAATCAGTTGGTAGAATCGCTTCTTAACAACCTATGGACTAGGGTTAACTATGACAAGCATGGAAATGAATGACTCTTGAGAAACACACAATATTTGCGAGAGGACAAGGCAAAGCACAGAACATCCATCTAATAACTGGTAGCCTGACAAGATGGGAGTCACCTCCTCCCAAACTGCAGCTCACATTAGCAACATCTTTGCATTTGGGTACAGGTCCAGGCAAAAGTTAGAAGTAGCCTATATACTAGTAAATTATTTAGTCCACAATTTGTGTGCTATTACAACAAAACTGCATAACCAGGACCACAAGTCTGTAAAATTATGGTGGTAAAAGCTCAACAATGAACAAGGATTATTTCTTTTCACGCAGGAACATGTTTACCAGGCTGTCTTGTTTGTGAGGATGTAATAGAAGTGGACAGTACATTGATCTAAAGCCTGTGTTTATCAAGCATTCATTCCTAACTGCTCAAATAATGTTCTCTTTGTGTTCAGGCATCTCACAAATTGGCAGAAAACCTAGGACAGCAGTCTGCAAATCGACGTTGTGATGCCTCTGCACACACGTCCTGATATGTATGTTTTTTTTAAGCTAAGTTGGTATTTACCACCATGTTACCCTTTATTCTAATTGTGTTTTTAGAGAAAATGATTTCTGGGCCTGTTTGAATCGCCATTTTTTCAGAAAATGTGTTATTTTTAAAAAGACTTCTGAAGATATATTTTTGAAAAAATCCTTGCTTAAATCCTACATGATGATCTTACTGAGATCCTGCAATGATTCTTTCAAATACATGTATTAAATGATAAAGCACCCAGGGGGTCAATATATGTGGGTACGCCATGTACATCAGCTATTGATTCATCTTCCATGTGGGTACGCCAAAAGGGTCGGGCTCAGGGGACCCCCTTTTTTCTGACCCCTACAGTGGTTGTCAGCGCCAAGCTGGCATCACTTTTTCACTTTTTGGGGCGCTGACAACCACTGTTGGATTCTTGAAATCCACGGTTGAGCACGCATACACACAGAGTGGCAGGGGTCAGAAAAAAGGGGGTCGTTGGAGCCTGAGCCATGCCAAAATTATTGTAAAAAATGTTGTATGAAATTGTTGTCCCCCGATCCCGACCCTCGTTTGATAGTCTTACTTCTTATTATATTTATTAATGTTTTTATTTTTGTGATCAATTATATTTATTAAGTTATTGGATATTTCGTAATTTTATTGTACGGAATTTTTGCTTTTCAAACGTGTCATACTCTTTGAGACCACTGATTATATGGATGTTTGGCCCGTTTCGAGATAGACCTATGGATAAAAAATCAGCTCGATTGGTGACTTTTATCCATTGGATTTGAATTTTTTCATAGGTTGATTTGTAGCAGTGGGATTCGAGTATTATTTGGGGTACTTAGATACGATTAGAAGTCACCAATCAAGCTGCTTTTTATTCTCCAGATCCACCTAGGAATGGCCAAACATCTATATAACAGGGAGCTCAGTTGTCTCCCCCTCTTATAGGCTTCATATAATGAAGGACCCAGATATTATCTCCCAACTTGACCGTGGATCTCAGCCACTCACACCCGATTTTGGCAAATGCATTGTCGGGGGAGTACCCACTAGTCATATACATAATAGTGTGGAAGAGTGTGCCACGTGGTTCATGCATACGTAAAAGATGTCTTTGAGCAAAAAAATGGACTCAATGAAACGTGGGCCCATTTGAGAGGGAGATGAGAGGTTCAAGCCGAAAGAGAGATTAGGAGAGGCCTGAGGAAAAAAAAAAATAGGAGAGGCCCGAGAAAAAAAAATTAAGGTTTCAAATCGAGCCTTCACGTATTATAACGGTCATTTAATGTTCCCGTTGTGATTGTTACAATGGTCTCATCTATCTATATCTATCTATCTATACTATTATAAAGCAACAACCGGAATTGCCACACATGTGACACAATTAAAAGCCTCTCTACTTTCAAAGGCAAAACATGCCTTTATTCTAAAGAAAAGATAAACCTAGGTTGGAGTAGGCCCTGCACAGTTCAGGATGTCTAGCACGCCCACATCCCTCAATGGTGACGAGGGACAATAGTATATGCCACGTGACACTCTTAGGGACCACTGACCGCATGACGGCTCCAATCAAATCTTTAAAAATCATTAATAGGCTGATTTTTTGCATGTAGGTCCATCTAGGGATGGGCTAAATATCGATACGGCGAGTGATCTCTACGAGTGCTATGTGTAAGGTGCACATGCATTGCACGTGGCGTGCTGCTGATGGGGCGAAGGAAAATATTATTCGTGGGTCGTCGGTTGACTGAGGATCTCCACATCGACAAGCTATTGAATCAGCCTTAGAGCAGGGAAGTGTATCCACTCCTCTGGTTCTGTCGATGGGTCATGCCTTGGGCATGTCAATGGTTGGGAATGTCGATAGGGCCTGCGAGTGTATCGAGGCTGCGGTTGCCAGGTCTCTTGAAGATGATAGACAGTTCGTCAAGGCTTTAGACGGGGATTGGGATATGAAGTTGAACGACTGGACGGCCAAGTACAGGAGTTTGTCTGCAGAATACAAAAATTGGCAAGACAAAGACGGATGGAATAAAAGAATCGCAGTATGGGTCGAACAACATAGAAGTCATCACTTCAGGGATGGCACTGTCACCACTTCAGAGGAGCAGGAACGTGTGGAGGTGCCAATTCTAGGCCCAGGAACTAGTAATATATCTGGGGGAGAAAGGCGTGTCACTTTTGTGCTAGATTGACCCTTTGTGGTTTGTTTAGCTTTGGGTAGTCTGTGGTCTTTGATGTCGCTTAGTATTGAATCGTGGAACGTTAGAGGTCTAGGGAATAGAGTCAAGCGAGCTATTGTGAAGAAAGCTTTGTTGATGTCCAAACCTCAAGTAGTGTGCATTCAAGAATCCAAACCGGCCTTTGTGGATGATAAGATTATCAGTCAAAATATTGGTTGGGCTTCAGTTCCGTCGCTTGGAGCTTTTGGAGGTATTATTCTCATGTGGGACACCAAATATGTGGAGGTAGGGGACACTTTATTGGGGGCTTTCTCGGTTACGATATTGGGGAGGTTTAAGGGATTTCAGCAAGAGTGTATGTTTACAAGTGTCTACGGCCCCGTTCCTCGTGCGGAAAAATATCAGTTTTGGGAGGAACTTGAAGATGTGAGGGGTAGGTGGGATGTTCCTTGGTGTGTTGGAGGTGATTTTAATGAAGTTTTGTTCATCTTGGATAGGAGTGGGGGTTCTACTAAGACTCAGGGTATGAGGCAGTTTGGAGCTTTCATTGAGAGGAACCACATGGTTAATCTTTCTCTGTTGGGCAACAAGTACACCTGGTCCAATGGCCAAGATAATCCTAGCCTCAGTAGAATTGACAGGTTTCTCGTGGATAGAGAATGAGAGGAGATTTTCCCTAGGATCGTTCAACTTGGGTTACCCCGTGTCACCTCCGATCACATTCCCATCTTGCTAGAGTGCGGCACCTTTGTCCAAAGACCCATTCCCTTTAAATTTGAAAATATGTGGCTTTGTTGGGCTAGTGAAGCAGTGGTGGGAATCGTACAGGTTTGTGGGTAGCGCTAGCTTTGTTATGCATAACAGGTTAAAGGCCTTAAAGTCGAGTCTAAAAGATTAGAATGCTAAGGAGTTCGGTAAAGTGGAAGTGAAATTGGGCATTGTGGCAGATCAAATCAATGAGCTTGACAAGCTGGAGGAGCAAAGAGCTTTGAACACAAAGGAGAGAATCTTAAGAGAAGATCTTAGAATTGAATTTTAGAAATAGGCTTCCATGGAAGAGATTAAATGGAGGCAGAGGTCCAGGGTGAAGTGGCTCAAAGAAGGAGACAATAACATCAAGTTTTTCCACAAGATAGCCAATAGCACAAGAATCACCAATTGCATCTCCTCCTTAAAGATTGATGATCAATGCTTGGTGGAAGAAGAGGATATTAGGTCCCACGTTGTTTCTTTCTATTCGAAGCTTTATTCTGAACCCTTCAGCGATAGACCCCAGCTTGATGGGCTCCAGTTCGACAAAATAAGAGAAGAGTCTAAATTGGACCTCGAGAAAGAATTCAGCGAGGAGGAAGTGAAAGCTGCAGTGTTCGATTTGTCTGGGGACAAAGCTCCAGGACCTGATTGTTTTTCGATGGCTTTTTTCCATGCCTGTTGGGAGATTGTCAAGGGCGATATGATGAAAATCTCTGAGGAGCTTCACTCCAGGGATTATGTGGATTTTGTATGTAACCAGACTTTTATTGCCCTTATTCCTAAGGTCCATAGAGCCTAGGACATTAGAGACTTTAGACCCATAGGTCTTATTGGTAGCGTGTATAAGATTATCGCTAAGGTTCTTGCCTCCCGCATTAAGGTCATGGGCAAGATCATTTCAGGAGAACAATGGGCTTTTGTCACAGGTAGACAAATCCTTGATGGCGTGTTAATTGCTACGAGTGCATCGATTCGAGGCTTCGTCTTGGGGTTCTAGGGATTGTTTGTAAAATTGATCTTGAAAGGGCCTACGATCACGTGAGTTGGAACTTCCTCGACTACATGTTATACAGATTGGGTTTTGGCCACAAATGGAGAGTTTGGATCAGGAAGTGCGTGAGATCTCCCTATTTCTCGATCTTAATCAATGGTTCGCCAACAGACTATTTCAGGAGTTCCAGGGGCCTTAGGCAAGGAGACCCTCTATCGCCTTTTCTCTTTATTATGATAGCTGAAGCCTTAAGTAGATTGATTTCCAGGGGGGTCTCGCTTGACAAGTTATCTGGGTTTTAGGTCGGGAGGGAGCGAGGGTGTGGTCATTTCTCATCTCCAGTTTGCTGAAGACACTTTCGTGCTCACTTCGGGGTCTAGAAGGCAGTTGTCCTTTCTAAGATGCATCCTTAATGTTTTTGAAGCTTGCTCGGGTTTGAAGATCAATTTTAAGAAGAGCTCCATTATGAGCATTGGGGAGGTGGGGGATATTGAGGTTTTGGCTAGAACCTTATCTTGTTCTATTGCATCGTTGCCATCCATTTACTTGGGTCTTCCTCTTGGTGCCCCTTATCGCGCTAGGAAGATTTGGGATCCGGAGATAGAGAAAGTGCGTATGAGATTAGCTAGATGGAAAGGGAAGTACCTCTCCAAAGGAGGGAAGATTGTTCTTTTGAAAAGCACTCTTACTAGCATCCCTGTCTATGTTCTTTCTTTGTTTTCCATCCTAGTCAAGGTAGCCAATACGATAGAGAGATTGATGCATAATTTTCTCTGGAATGATAAGGACGATGCTTTTCGCTACCATCTGGTCAGTTGGGATCTTGTGCGCCGCCCCAAGAAAGAATGAGCTTTAAGGATTAGAAGGATCAGTATTATGAACAAGGCTCTTCTTAGTAAATGGATCTGGAGGTTTGGGAAGGAGAAGGAGAGCCTTTGGTGTAAAGTGATAGTCAGCAAGTATAGGGAGGAACCGGGTGGTTGGATTCCTAAGGAGTCTAGATTATCCTATGGATGTGGAGTGTGGAAGGGTATTCTCTTAGGGAAATATCAGGTCCTTGAGGGGACTAGGGTGGTTCTGGGGAACGGTGCTAGGATTAGATTTTAGGAGGACACTTGGTGTGGTGAATCTTGTCTCAAGGAAGCGTTTCCGCGGTTATATTCTCTTTCGCAACGTAAAGGGCACTTCGTTGCTTCTCTTTGGAATCGGCAAGGCGAAGTAGGATCTTGGGGTCTAGATCTCAGAGAAATCTTCTGGAATGGGAAAAGGATCTGTTGACAAATTTGATGAGCTTATTGCAGACTCATTCAGTTTCAAAACTAGAGGAAGATCACTTGTCCTGGGTTCACAACAAATCTGGTCTATTCACATTTCGTTCTTTTTATGATTTCCTCTCTCGTTCGACCTCTATCCATTCTTACAATTGCCCCAATATTTGAAAAGTCCTTGTTCCTTCCAAAATTCGCTTTTTTGCCTGGACGTCCTCTTTGAACAAAATTCTTACTGTCGACGATTTGATTGCTAGGAGATGGATTATGGTTAATTTTTGTACTTTGTGCAAGTCTAGTGGGGAAAGCACGAATCATCTTCTCTTACATTGCAAGGTGGCCACCGAGATTTGGTCTTACTTTATTACTCAGGTAGGCCTTCATTGGGTGATACCAGGATCGGTAGATGAGTTGTTGGGCGTGTGGCCCAAGATTGATCTCTCACCCAGGGGCAACATCATTTGGGGTATATGGTGGGAAAGGAAATAGTTGGGGCAACATTTCCTTTGAGTTGAGAGGCACTTTTTTCAGTGATTGAGTCTTCAAGCTTGATTCCTTTTGTTGAGGTAGGGGTTTGCCGGTTCTGGTTCCCCTGTTGGGGCTGTTCTCTTTGCTTCTTTTGAGATCTTCTCGATCTCCTTCTATATATTTTGACTTTTCAAAAAAAAAAAAAAACTATTATAAAGCAAAAACCGGTAGTACCACCATGGTTGTCACAATTCAAGGTCTCTCTACTTTCACCACGCGGCATTCCCATGGTACTGTTGTAAAGCAAAAATCCGGTGATACCACCCATGGCTGTCACAATTAAAGGTCTCTCTACTTTCACTAGCAAACCTTCCCTCGTTAAATGCCCCTTCCACATTTAGGTTGGGGCACACCCAACAATAGTATAAACCACGTGGCACACTCTTAGAGACCACTGACCTTATGGATGTGTGTCCCATCCCTAGGTGGACCTATATACCAAATATCAGTCTGATTAGTGATTTCAAACCTTTGGATCTGAGTACCCCAAATGATACTTGAAATATATGGTTAAAAATCAACCCATGAAAATGACTCCAATCAAATCCTTTAAAACCACTAATTAGGCTGATTTTTTTCATATAGGTCCACCTAGGGATGGGCCAAACATCAATACGGTCAGTGATCTTGGAGTGTGCCACATGTAAGGTGCTTCCATGTGTAAGGTGCATGCGCATCGCACATGGCGTTCCCCTAGTCAAGTTTAAAAAGCATTCAGAATATTATTTTCTATTAATTTCTTTTGTTTTTCAAAATAACTAACGGTAAAATAAAGGATTTTCTTCAATAATAACAACAGTTATTTTCAATAAGAGCTGTTATAATGCTGAGCCCTTTTTTTGTTTTTTGTTTTTGGGCGTTATTTTCGAAATAAGATAAATGGTTGGGGCGTTACCGTTAATGGTCGTTATTTTCATTATAACAGCCGTTTTTTATACCATTCATAACATCAGTCGGTTTATCTACATTTGGCACTTCTTTTTGGTTAGAAACGGTTGCTTGCTATGCCAAAAATTAACCTTGCGGTCCTTGCCAATCTAGACTGTCCATGTGATAAATGATTCTCTTGTCTCGCCACGTCGGACAGTGCTTTTATCCACGTCCCCAACAGAATAAAACGCTGGTGATCCATGTTGAGCTCTACCGCAAATCTTCTTGACAAATATTCCATTTGAACCCCACTTTGCTGGTAACAAGAGATTTCATTTTTTATTTTGGGTTTGTTGGAGCACGTGTCAACAGAATATGCAATTGACATCAGGTTTGGTGTGACTTTAATACGAATGAGTCATGGTCCTTGAAAAGGTCCGTGAGCATCTCCTTTGCAATAAACGTGTCTCCAAATTGGAAAAATCTATGATACCGACTACTGCATCGAAATTTTGATGCAGAAGTCCCTCAATTTGCCACGTAGTAGACTCTTTCGGGCTCACTGCCTCCATGAATGTTTGGTCCACATCTTGGTGGACCCACACACCAAAACTCAGTATGATTAGTGATTCCTAGCCATTGAATTTGAGCACTTTTTGACATGGGCCTGGAACCAACTCATGGGCCTGTTTGTAAAGCCCATGATGAAAAAGTGCTCAAATCTCACGGCTAGAAATCACCAATCACGCTGTTTTTTGGTGTAGGTCTATCATAGTGTGGGCCAGACATTCAAGTGGCAAGTGGGCCTGAACGAATGTATTACGTTGCAATTTGAGGGACTTCTGCATCAAAATTTTGATGTAGTAGTCGGCATCATCAAAGAACAGCCCCTTTAAATTTGCTTTAAAGTTTAAACACCCTGAAACTTAACCCAAAGTAGATTCAGAGACGTGTCATTCAAAGGGGGAGTGGATACTCATTCCAACGACCGTCGTGAAAGATTCCCAAAACTGGGGAGCAACTGAGCAAGGTTTTCACGATGTGAGTAAAACTTCGGTCACAGTGCGCGGTGATCGAAGCCAGTCACCACTCACAATAGGAGCCACGTGGAACACTATTAGTGGATGCTGACGGTATGAATGTTTGGCCAATCACTAGGTGGACCTACAAACCAAAAATAGACCTGATCAGTGATTTCTTAGCGCTGGATTGAAGTTATTTTCATGGGTTCATTTTAACCATAGTATTTTGAGCATTATTGAGCGTTATTTGGGTGCAAAGATCCAAAGGTTGTAAATCACTAATCAGGCGATTTTTATTTTGCAGGTCCACCGAGGGACTGGCCAAACATCCATATGGTCAGCGTCATCTAATTGTGTGCCACATGGATCCGTAGTGTGCGTGCTGTGACCGAATTTTTACTCTTTCATGTGTACTCCAGAGTAATTCTTCACTGATCGCCATAATATGAGCCACGTGGCACTGCCTATCCCTAGGTGGACCTACAACCCAAAAATCAACCTGATTAGTGATTTCTAAGCGTTGGATTGGAGTCATTTTCATGGGTTGGTTTTAACCTTAGGAATTTGAGCATTATTTGGGGTACAAAGATCCATTTTTTTTGTCAGACTGATTTTTGGTTAGGAGGTCCACTTAGGGATTGGACCGGTTCAAAATCTCGGGATCGCCCAAATATCGTTCAGATCAGCGAGACGACTTCGTTATGGTTCAGATCTGATTAGGTGGCTTCCGATCCCGATCCGGATGGCCTGATCCAGAATGGGATCAGAACTTCCAACCATGGATTGGACAAATATCCATACGGTGATCGTCCTCTAAGAATGTGCCACGTGGATCATATTTGGGCGGTCAGCGAAGTTTTACTCACTCCCATGAAATGCCCTTTTACCACATGGCAGTGTGTTATAGGGCTGAAACGAGAGCGAGTGAGATATTTTTGCTCCTGTCTCCCAGGCCGCGCCTAGAAGCGCCAAAAAAGCGCAAAAATATGCTCAGGGTGAGGCGGGACATCACGTGGCAGAAAAAGCCCGCCTGTACATAGAAGAGATTAGGAGTGACACCACAGAATACCTGTTATTTTGCTTCAATCACCGCCTTTCGTATGCACATAAAGGAATTTTCCCTGTAACAAGCAAAATACCGAAATCCATCCAATATTCTAATCTCTCTGTCTGCAATCTCTTGAAAGCGATAAAACGTGAGGAAAAAAAACATGGAATCGATGCCTGTAAACTGGGAAGCCCTTGATTCTCTGGTTATCGAATTCGCTAAATCCGAAAACTTGGTTGAAGATTCAATCTCTTCTTCTTCATCTTCTTCATCTCCTCCGTCTTCTCCAGCTTCTCCTTCGTCATCGTCTTATCGCTCTCGTTTGATTATCTCTCAGATCAGACGCTCTTTAGAGATCGGCGACGTTGATGCCGCCATCGATCTCCTTCAAATCCACGCACCTTTCGTCCTCGACGACCATCGATTTCTCTTCCGATTACAAAAGCAGGTGATTTAATTTGTTTCTAAAATGTTTGTCATTCGCTTTTGTGATTATTTATGATGAGATTAACTTTCTGAATTAAATACTTTTTTTTGTTAGAAATTTATTGAGCTTCTAAGGAAAGGGACTGTCAAGGATCGTAATTCCGCTTTGGGATGCCTGCGGACAGGTCTTGCTCCTTGCGCTCTCGATGCCTACCCGGTATTTACGACTCTGCCCTTATTTGCGTTTTTTTAATGCCTTTATTATTAGTAGTTGATATTGCAAATGATTTCTTTGGAGTACGGATATCTAGAATTTTTGCAAGTGACAGGTTTGTTGATGAAGGCTTCGAGTTTGTGAAATAGTATAGTGTACTCACCAACACCTAGAAGTAATAAAACAGTTTGGAAGGTGGAATATTTCAAAATGTAGATGCATGGTAAAATTCAAGATCACATGATTTGGCAAATAGTTTTTCTTGGATATAATGAAAATCAAACCATTTTTATAGATCCTAATAAAGTCATAGAATTATAGTCCCACATGACAATATCAATGCTGAAATTAGAAATATCACTAAGCCATGAGATTCATAACCAATCCTTACTGCAAGTGAAACTAATGACATCAAGACTACATCGCAGAAAATCAGAAACCCAGCCATAGGAAAGAGGATGAAGCCTCAAAATAAGAAGTGAACTTCTCTAAGTCAAAAATAAACATGCTACAGAAAAAGTCCCTTCAACGACCTTTTCTTTTGGCGCAAATACAACCTCTAAACCATTTCAAAACCTTAATTAAATCCCACCAGTAACAGAAAATACTAAAATACCTAAAGTGCCTTAATTTATTCCTCGCCCAAAAAACCTTTTAAGGTTAAAACAAAATAGTATTCCAGAAATAAGGTCCAGCATACCCTTATATGATTGCATCCTCCTGGTCTTCAGCATAAAAGTGGTACAGATCAGATGTAATTGCTAGAGTTCTGCTTAGGAGGTCCAAAATTGTCATATTCATTCGAACCCTTTTGAGTTTTTGTGATTTCAAAATCAAAAGACTTGGTGTAGTCTTTTCTTTTACCTTCTTTGGTGATTGTATGATAGAATTTTATACTTGGGAACTTCCCTTATAGGAAGCACTTATCTTTTCCACGTCTTTGATGAACAGATTGGTGTTCTTTTTACCTCTATGGGTGCTGTCCCAATCATATTGCCAAAGCTTATCAAACAATCTGTGACATTTGTCCATATGATTAGTGTTGCTTCACACTTCTCTATAATCTTTATTTATCTCCCGTCAAAAAGGAAATTAAGCATTAGGTTAGAACAAATACCTCACTACCTTTCTTAAACTATTGTATTTGATATGGTTTAGGGTGTTTTTCATCTCTCAAGTGTAGCTTGTTACCACTTCCTTGCTACAATATTCATGTAGCTGCCCCCATAGATCATCAACGAGCACACCTGACCAATAGTGGTGCAAATAGTGCAAAAGATGTTTTTACACAGCCATCTATTCTCATCAATTATTTTAGGCTTAGCTATCGTAGCTTTTAAAATGAGTAGAGTCGGATCCCCATTACACTAATTGTCATCATCTTCATAACCCTTCTCATCAAAGGTAGGATTGCGTCAAAGTCACGCTTAGTTTCCTCATATTCCTCTCTCCCTGTGAGGTTAACAATGCCTTGTATGATTTTTCACTCATAAGAACAATATTCGAACCTTTACAATTGAAGTGGAAAGGCCCACCACCAGTAGTTTGCGGCTTCTTTCCCATAGAGGCTCCATGATTGAGGTTTCCACCCCTTCAAGGTTTTTTAGAGCCCTTTAGAGCCTACTGAAGTTTAACCTGCTGTTCAGATCTTGAATGGTTTATTTTTTTATTTAATTTTTTTTATCCTTAACCTCCTATTAGCACCTTCTCCCACAATCTCCTCCAATTTTAAGGAATAATGGTAAGCATCATTAAACGGATGCCTTTGAAGGCAATATCAAGATGGATGGAAAAGTTCATTCCTTTGATAGATCGTGCTACCTTTTGGTCTTCACTTTCATTCAAATCGGCCATTGATGTCACCAAGTAAAATTCCTCGATGTATTTGCTAATGGTCTTATCTTATTGCTTCAAGTTTTGGACAAGGTTTGCAAAGTCCCAAGTATAATTCACTGGGAGCAAATGCCTTTTGAATGTTTTTTTTTTCATTTATCCCAAGAAGTAACTTTGTCCTTTGTCTCATTCGTTCAGCTTGAACATCATCCCACCAAACTATTGCAAATTTGGAGAGGTTGTCACGGCCTTCACTTTCTTCTGATCAGAAACTCTTTTATATTCAAAAACTTTCTTTGCCTTACTCAACTAATCGAGCTTCCACATTTAAACGTCCATGAAACTCTGGCATTTCTACCTTAATTCCACCATCCTGGTATTTTCCCAACAGCTGGATTATTTGATCATCAAGATCACTGTGAGCTGGAGGTGCTCATCTGTTAGAAGGGTTAATGACGTATCTTTCTTTGTCCTATTAACCTCATCTTCAATCTTTTCTTTTGGCTTACTTACAAAACCTTAAATTATCTCAAAACCCTAACTAAATCCCCACCGTCGATCTGTTCTATAACCTTTTAATCTTAACCGAATAACTTAAAAAAAATTACTTAGATACCTTTACTTTTTATCGACTTAACTCATTCCCAAAACACCGTTAACACTGAAACAAAATAACAGTGCAGAATAAGGTTTAGTGAAGCATGTCAAAAACCTTAAATTATCTCAAACCCCTAACTAAATCCCCACGATCAATCTGTTCTATAACATTTTAATCTAAACCGAACAACTTAGAAAAAAATTACTTAGATACCTTTACTTTTTATCGACTTAAGTCATTCCCAAAACACTGTTAACACAAATTAACAGTCCAGAATAAGGTCTAACGAAGCATATCATTATGTGACTGCATCAATCCTTGAATGACTCCAATTGACATAGTTCACTTGGAGAGGTGACATTTATGAAAATTACTTGTTTTTGTACCATATGGTTGTCGATTTTGAGAGATACTGGTTTGGGCATTTCTGTTTTTCTCATTCGTTTTTGAGGTGAAGAGTGAAGTGACTGGTGTATACTTTTTTAATTTGAAATCTCTTGCATGTCTGACATTTCTGGTCCATTGACCCCTTGATACAAGTATGCTCTTAGTGGATGGCTGCTCCATTTGGTAAAAAAAATTGGATCTTTTTTCTTTGTGAAACTTCTTGACCTCTTTCAAAATACTGATATCTTTTTAGTTATCTCTATATTCATGCAACTTCTAATTTTGGTGGAAATAATTGTAGGAGTTATGATCTCTTATGTTCTTTTGAGCTGAAAACAGTATTTGTTCTGTTGGTGTTAATGATTCTCCATCTTAATTATCTGCATCCACTCTATATTTTTGTTCCCTTACGGGTTTTGACATATGTTTGTTTGTGTTTAAGGAAGCATATGAGGAGTTTAAGCATGTTCTTCTGGCGTTTATATTTGACAAAGATGATCATACCTCTCCTGTGGCAAATGAGGTAAGCTGTATTTTTTATGTTTTCATAGATAGATACTTTATGGCCTCAAATATTTTGGACAAGGCCTAGATATTGAAGATGATGATCTTACTTTATGGCATTATGTATTACTGCATTGTGTACATGTTGCTGTAGGGATTCCGCGTAATTAATAGCAGGATTGGAGCCTGGCCCATGGTGGAATGCGAAGGCTTATATACAAGTCTGTTCTTTCTTAAAGAAAATAACTGGAAAATATTAGGACACACTCGTGTTATCCCTTTTACAATGCCTGAGGCCAGTGTGTTGGCTGAAACAATACTGTTGTTTGTTAAAAATCTGAAAATAGCAAAGGCATATACAAGGGTTGGTAGTGCAACACTTTCTGTCATTGAAGGAGAAGAAACCCTTAGTAAGAATATATATATATTTTTTTGATCGGTACCCTTAGTAAGAATATTGAATGCAGGAAGGGCTATGTTTCATGGGTTGGATGTGTTTACTGGACTCACATTGTCAAATAAGTTCTCAAAACACAACTTCCTGCATTGTAGCTGCAAGCTTGGTTGAGCCATCTTACAACTCTTATTTTTTTAGGGTTTAGGGTTTATTTTTCAATTTGTTGTAATGATATAAAATTCAAAAAATTAGTATTATTCTAAATTTAATATTTAGAATCTGATTTTTTGGATTAGAATTTCATTTTAGTTAATGTTAGCTAATAATGGATCTAGTGGTACATAATTTTGCTCGTAGATGTTTTCATCATCATCATCATCATAAGCCTTATCCCAACGATGTGGGCTCGGCTGTACGAATCCTGTTCCTCCATTTAATTCTGTTTAAAGAATCCTCGGAAAAACTCGCTCCATGTTCGATTTGGCCTTCCCTCACCCTTTAGACCTTTCGACTTGGACACTCCTTACTAATGGTGTCATTGGTCTTTGTTGTACATGATCAAACCATCTCAATCGACTTTTCTTCATTTTATCACTTGTTGGGGCTACTCCTATATTTTCATGAATGCGTTAATTTCTAATTTTGTCTTTTCTTGTCTAACCACACTTCCATCTTAACGTTCTCATCTCAGCTACACCCATTTTATGAACATGTTTCTTGATTGTCCAACATTTTGCTCCATAAAGCGTTGCTGATTTTATTGCTGTCTCATAGAATTTCCCTTTGTTTGATTAAAATAGCACTCTAGGAGCACATCTCTATTTTTGTCACCCCACTTTAATTCTATGGGCAACATCCTCCTCAATCTCTACGTCCTTATGAATAATAGAACCAAGGTAACGAAATTGATCACTTCGAGGTATCTCCTGGTTGTCAATTTTAATTGGCGGATCGTCTCTATGTGTATCCTTACTAAAATTGCATTCCATTACTCTGTCTTAGTTCGACTTATTTTAAAACCCTTGGAATCCAAAGCATTTCTCCATAGTTCTAGTTCTTGGAGGTTTTCATCTTTCAAATTCTTTTGTGAGACTAATAGGCAAAACTTCATGAAGTGCTTTACAAATTGGACCAGTTGGGAATAATTTGGTGAGCATATGAAAATGTTGGATTCATCATTAGACTATGTGAAGCACATTAGTTATGTCCTTAAAACATTTTTGGTTGTCTAGAAAGCACATTAATATGTTCTTCAGTTAAATGTTTCCTCAGGTTGCAGATCCCATTGATGTATACATTTGACACAGTTGTTTGGTGTTATTTAATGTTACTTTATTTCCTCATTTGTGTCCTTCCAATAGTTTTCATACTATAATATGTGTTTGTATTTTTTTTTTCTTTTCATAGATTGTTACAAAGATTCATTTGCTACATGGTTGCACATCTTGGATTTTATTATTTTTAGCTATAGTTTTTGATAAGCACGAAAGTCATGGTCTTTGACATCCACAAGGTTATATTTTGTGGACAATTAGTACATGACTAAATGTAAGACTTGCTGCAACAGTTTCCGTTATATGAATCATCTGACCTTTTATATTTTTTTAGTGGTCTGAAAGGAGGAGGTTCGACATTGCTGGATTATTATCCTCTGTTCTAAGAGCTCACCTCCACGCCTATGACCCAATCTTTTCGATGACATTGAGATACTTGATAAGGTCATTCATCAGCTTTGGCACCTCCACTTTTAGAGAATATCTAGTATAATAATATCTACACTTGTATCAACTCCACCTGGTGATTTCTTCTTGTTTCACTAATAACGTGCAGCATACACAAGGGATTTTGCTTTCGCCAAGGCATTTCATCACCCATTTCAGACCTTACAGAGAGGTTGCTCCTTGAGGAACGTGACCCTCCTCCAACTCCCCAGGAAAGCCTATATGAGGCACCTCCATTTGATGAGGTAGGATTTCTTATGTTTGTCTAGGTGTTTCCTAGATTTGTGTCATCATGTATCTTTTGGTTTCAAATTTAGGTTGATATACAAGCCCTTGCCCACGCTGTGGAGCTTACAAGACAAGGTGCAGTTGATAGCTTGCGGTTTGCTAAAGGCGATGTATTTCTGGCATTTCAGGTTCTCTTACAATTTTTTATCACCACAATTTTCAGCTCCATTTATTGTTGCATTTAGATCAGGTTGCAGGTGGCCACAATGCTTGAAGTTATAATATATATTGTTCTATTATGTTGCATTGATACGGTTATGGGTGTCCGAGTCTGACACGGTTTTGGAGTGTGTGTCCGATTTGGCAAATCTTGAAAAATAGGATTCGGGGACTCAACAGTATATTTTAAATAATGTGATAAAGTAATTATTTTTCATATAATAAGGAGGATAATAGTGGAGAATGTGATAGGATATCTTATGATTTGTATTATATACTTACAGACAAAAGAGTACATATATGTGATGTTATATTTGTTGCATAGAGAACTTCATTCCTAAAAGGTAGAGTTCATAATCTATGCCAAATGTTAGTATCTTGCAAGAAAGGAAAGGAAAAAACAAAACTGAATTTGGAAGTGTCGCACTAGAATCTGTGTCATGTTGGTCTCCGACATGTGTACTTGGCCTGTTTAGAAGAATCTATGAAACATAAATTATGATTCATTATTTTACAAAAGGAATGTATGATTGTCAAGGTACCACACTGAAGAAACCAATAGTTGAAGAATGGAAAGAGTAGAGCTTTTCATGAAAACGTGAATTGCTCAAACTCTCAATCGGTTATTATATAATGTAAGACAGATTACAGAAATAGCATTCGGTGTATTAAGAATAGGAAGTTAACAGATTTAGCAACTATTCTCCAACTGAAGTTTCTAATATAGGTTGCTCTTGACACCTCATAAGAGAAGGATGGAGTCGTGTAGGACTATTGGAAAAGCAGCTCGTGGTGTCTCTGCATCCATATTTAACAAGAGAGAGATCTCTGTTTTAGTAAGTATATTGTGGATGGCATGCGGCTGGGTGTTCATGTGTCTCATTTTAGAAACCGTTGATGGAGAGAATGCATACCATACGAGTCTGGAGAACAGTCCTTAACACACCCCCTCAAGCTGGCGGGCAGTGGAGGCAGCACGCCAAGCTTGATACGGGAAGACTGAAAAGAAGGTTTGGACAAAGCCTTAGTGTAGACATCGGCAATCTGAGAAGTAGAAGGAACAAAGCGCGTAACCAGCAAGCCAACTGCCACCTTTTCCCAGACAAAATGAAAATCAGTTTCAATGTGCTTGGTGCGAGCATGAAAGACAGGGTTGATTGTCATGTGGAGCACTAAGATTGTCACAGAAGAGCATCGGAGCACGAGTGAGACGAACACCAACGTCACGAAGGAGCATAGATATCCAGGAGAGTTCAGCAGCTGTAGTGGCCATGGATCTGTATTCGGCTTCAGTACTGGATCGGGCCACGGTGGATTGCTTCTTTGAGGCCCAAGAGATACAATTGGAGCCTAGGAATACGCAGAAACCCGTAGTGGAACGACGCGTATCTGGACACCCAGCCCAATCAACATCAGAGAAGGCATATAGGGCAAGGGGAGAGCGGGAGAGAAGCCTAATCCCAAAATCAATAGTGCCTTGCACATATCTCAGAATGCGTTTGACAGCTTGTAAGTGAGAGGCCGTTGGTTGGTGCATAAATTGACAGACCAAGTTAACGGCATGAGAGATGTCTAGCCGAGTTAATGTGAGGTATTGGAGCGCACCAACAATGCTGCGAAAACTGGTAACATCCACCAAAGGACCAACACCTAGATGTAGACCATGCTTCGGAGCTAAAGGCGTGCCAATAGGCTTGGAGTCAAGCATGGAGGCACGAGAGAGAAGGTCTCGGGTATATTTATGTTGAGATAAAAACAAGCCATCAGAGAAGGGGACAACTTCGATGCCCAAGAAGTAGTACAGTGGACCAAGGTCTTTCATGGCAAATTCATTGCCGTGACAGGTAATAAGCCAAGAGAGCAAGTTAGGCGTGGTCCCTGTAACGATGATGTCATCAACGTAAACAAGGAGAAGAGTAGTACCAGCAAAGCAGTGGTGAATAAAGAGAGACGAATTGGCCTTGCTACAAAAGAAACCAAGATGAAGCAGGTACAGACTAAATCAATCAAACCACACGCGAGGAGCTTGTTTGAGGCCATAGATAGCTCGGTTTAAGCGACAAACATGGTGAGGTTTGGTAGGGTCAGAGAAGCCAAGGGGTTGTTCCATATAGACAACTTCACGAAGGTGACCATGAAGAAAGGCATTCTTAACGTCTAGTTGGCGAATAGTCCATCTGCAGGAGGTAGCAATTGATAGGATAAGACGAATAGTAGTGAATTTGACAACAGGGCTAAACGTTTCTTTGAAATCAAGACCTTCCACTTGATTAAAACCTTTGGCCACTAACCTGGCTTTGAAACGTTCAATGACACCAGTTGACTGAAGCTTAGTCTTGAAAACCCAACGAGAGCCAACAACATTCATTGTAGAGAGGCGAGAAACTAGATCCCACGTATGATTCTGTTGGAGAGCGGAAAGTTCATCGTGCATGGCAGCAACCCAATGAGGACCTTGGAGAGCGGTTTTGACGCTTTTTGGTTCAGTGGGATCAGTAGGTTGGAGAGCTACAAGTGCATGCTGTTCACGAGCCTTTTTCCGTGTAATCATGGGGTGAACATTCACAGCAGGGGCCAGTGGAGATGACATGGAGACTGTAGTTGCTGGTGAGTCAATAGGGAGATCAATATAGAGCATCCCAGAGAGGGCATCAGTGCACAGCTCAGGAGGGTGTGATAGGGGCGACGACACCAGCAAAGGAGATGACGCCGATGATGTTGGCGAGCCGGGAGGAGCATCTAAGGGCTGATGTGCTGGAGTGGAACATAGCTGCAAGGGAGCCACACTAGCGGATGGGCCATTAGAGAGCGCTACTGCCTCAATAGAGGGGAGCGCTAGTCCAAGCTGTGGCACAATAGAAGTGGATCGTAGGCGCAATGGTAGCGAGTCTGGCTCCAGATCAGAAGGTGCGACAGACACTGTAGAGAGGGGCACTAGTCTTGGCTGTGTAGAACTCTGTGGATCATTGTTGTCAGCATGCTTAGTAGGCGGGAGACTTGTAGAGGGGCGGCATGCAGGTGATGTGTTGCTCGAGTCAGAGACAGGAGGTCTCAATAAGGGCTTAGATACCCACTCATCAAAAGCGGCATACGTGGATACGGTGCCTTCATCTTGTAAAGGGGACATCAGTGTTGGTGGATCAATGTACGGAAGCGTTCGTTCATCGAAAACAACATGCCGCGAGATAAAGACTCGTTTGGAGGGCGGATGAAGGCATCGATATCCTTTGTGCGACGGACTATAGCCAAGGAACACACAGAGATATGATTTGGGGCTGAACTTGTTCTTGGAGTAGTCCCGAAGGTATGGGAAGCATCTGCACCCAAAAATTTTAAGAGATGTATAATCGGGATTAGTACCGTAAAGTTTAAAAAATGGGGTTTCCATGTTGAGAACCGAAGAGGGCAAACGGTTAATTAGGAAAGTAGCGGTCATAAAAGCCTCAATCCATAGATTTTGAGGAAGATTTGCATGCAATAATAAAGTTAGACCAGTCTCCACAATATGCCTATGTTTCTGTTCAGCAACACCATTCTGTTCAGGCGTACCCAGACATGATACTTGACGCACAATTCCACAACTATCCAAGTGAGACAAATTCTGTAGAATGGAATTCACCTCCACCATCACATTGAAAGGTCTTAATTTTCTTATCGAATAGATGTTCGACCATTCGTTGGAACCCCAAAAATGTAGTAAGGAAATCGGATTTGCGCTTTAGTGGATATAACCATGTGAAACGAGTACAGTCATCAACAAATAGGGCATAGTAACGAAAGTTCCGATCAGACGAAACTGGGGCTGGTCCCCACAAATCACAGTGAATTTTCATCAATGGAACAGTAGCGAGTTTATTATTTGGAGAAAAAGGCAGACGACGACTTTTTCCCATCTGACAACTACTACAAATTTGAACTGTTTTTAACCAACTAGACACATCAATAATCTTCTTGGAACTTAAAGTATGGAGAAGCCTAGAGTGGGGATGACCCAGCCGTTGATGCCAGATATCAACGGGTGCCTTCCCACTTTTTATTGCTACCAACGCTGCACTTGCTCCGCCGTTATCTAAGGCATAGAGACCACCATATCTACTGCCCGTTGCTAGAATCTGTCTCGTTGCCCTGTCCTTTATCTTGAAATTAGAGGAAGAAAATTCAAAAATACATGAGTGTTCTTTGGTAAGTTGATTGACAGAAAGTAAGTTTTTCTTAATTTCAGGTACAACCAGGACATTGTCCAATTTGAAATGTCCATGAGTAGAGTTCAATATGGTACTACCAATATGAGAGATCTGTAAATCGGACCCATCCCCGACCATCACTTTGTCAAAGCCATAATAAGGTGAAGGGGATTGAAGAATACCTGGATCGGAGGTCATATGAGATGTAGCTCCGGTATCGGTGTACCATGTCGCGTCTGCTGTCTGTGAGTCAGAAATCGTGGTGGCAAATAAGGCATTGGAAAGATTCCCATCAGTTTCATAGGCATAGTCGTATCTATACCAACATTTAAAGGCAACGTGACCAAGGCGATTGCAGATTTGGCATTGAGGGGAGTTGTTCTGAAATCCACGCTGAAGAGAGTGTCGGTTGCCTTGAGATGGAGTTGTAGAATTTTGGTTAAAATCGGCACGAGCACTAGATGAAGGTGTATTTGATATTTTAGAAGGTGGACCACGACCATTGAACTGGTTGTGAGTATGCCCTGCAGGTGCAAACCCACGCCCACGTGAATGGAAATAGCCTCTGCCACGGCTAGAGTGACGCCCACGTCTTGCATGTCGTTGAGCAGCCGGGGCAATGTTATGATCCACACCCCCTTCCTCAGAAGAAGCAGTGTTTTGTTGCCTCATATCACACCCTAATAATGCTGAGGTGAACTGGGTATAGGTTGGGAATGGAGACTTTGACAACATAGTTGTCACAAAAACGTCATATTTGGTTCCAAGAGCTTGAGAGAGCTGTAATACCTTGTCATCATTAGGGACAGGTTTTTGGATTGCTGCAAGTCCATCACAAATATTTTTAAAGTTCTTTAGAAACTCGGTCATGGCCGAGGTCCCTTTTCGGAGTGACTGAAGTTGCCTCTTCAGTTGAACTTCCCGATCTTTGTTAGCCTGCAAGTAGACATCTTCTAAGCATGTCCAAGCTTGGCGTGAAGTGACAACTTCCACGACATGGCCAAGGGCTTCTTCGGATAGCGTGCCGGTGATCCAGCTGCGAAGGAGGAGATCGGTCTGCTGCCATTCCTCATACTTCAGGTTGGATTCTTTCGCTTCTTCTTTGTTTTTGACGATCATTGGTGGTGCATCCTTGTTGAGAAAGTCCATGAGTTTCATACTCTGGATCAATGGAAGGATCTGCATCCTCCAAAGTAGATAGTTATTGGCATTGAGTTTAATCGAGATGATGTTGATCAAGTGATGGAGGTTGGAAGTGGAGAGGTTGAATGACGTTGACGATCCAGCCATGGTGTTGATGAGGTTATCTAGAGCAAGGGCTCTGATACCTTGAAGAAACCAATAGTTGAAGAATGGAAAGAGTAGAGCTTTTCACGATAACGTGAATTGCTCAAACTCCAATCGGTTATTATATAATGTAAGACAGATTACAGAAATAGCATTCGGTGTATTAAGAATAGGAAGCTAACAGATTTAGCAACTATTCTCCAATTGAAGTTTCTAATATAGGTTGCTCTTGACACCTCATCAGAGAAGGATGGAGTCGTGTAGGACTATTGGAATAGCAGCTCGTGGTGTCTCTGCATCCATATTTAGCAAGAGAGAGATCACTGGTTTTAATAAGTATATTGTGGATGGCATGCGGCTGGGTGTTCATGTGTCTCATTTTAGAAACCGTTGATGGAGAGACATGCATACCATACGAGTCCGGAGAACAGTCCTTAACACACACAACCCTGAATCATGGCCTCCTCTACCACATTGCAACTGCTACCACCTCGTTCACTACAATGTTTACCTCCATGACCACTCCGACCAGCACCACCGAAAACAACCAAGGCTGATTTGGTAGGCAAGGAACATGTCATTAGTAGTATTGGATATCATTACCAGGAAGACCTTCGACTCGTTGATTTCCCATTCTAATCCATGATATCTTGGCTGTACGGTCAAAGTTTAGTTTTATCCATCTAGAGGGGGAGGGGAGGTGTCAATTTGTCTGTGGTCTGGGAGTAGCACATAAATACAAAGACCAATCCAACTGCAAAAGTGAAGTTTGCAAGGGAATCATCTTTGGAGCAACATTGTTGAGGACTCCTATAGAGGTCAAACTTCCTGTAACTTAGTTTTTAGTCTTGAAGGTTGGTTAGACTTGCATGTGGATGTTGATGAAGTTTAGTTCCTATTTAGAAGAGAGAATTGTTAGCTGATACAAACATCCAGCAAGAGGTATGCAAGTTAGGAGGCAATTACTGTAATCCACTTGATCACATTATTCATGGACCTGTTGCTATGTAATTGCGACGTGGACGTACTTATAAAAAATAAGAAAAAAATGGACATTTACATGATGTCAATGTCAGACATGGACAGGAGATGTCAGAGTGCCTTTGAATCCTCTACTTCAAAAGAACCTTATATTTTTTATTTTTTTTTATTTTTTATTTTTTTTTATTTTATAGGCGCCATATATATTTAATAGTAAATACATGACAATATGAAGATGAGTGCTCCAAAGTACTTAGGAATCTAGAGTGCATTTAGTAAAAAAATATTTCTAATATCTAATAACATCCAATAGATAATGATCATAATTTCCTTTTATTTCATTCAACCTGTTGCGTTGCTATTGGTTGAGATGTACATGTTAGTGTTGCAGTGATATCATCTTTTGTTGGTGACTCCGAAGCTGCACCATCCATGTGTCCAAATCCTTCTTGCATGTGTATTTGTTTAGAAACGTTCTTTGAAGTAAACACTGTTGCATGCTCAGTAGTCTACATATTAATGATGTGCATTTTCCGGATTGTTCAATTTCATTTGTTATCTTGAATTCTTAAATATGTTCTCTGCATAAGCTATCTTTGGATTTGTATAGGGATGAATGGAATTATTTACTCTCTACCTAATCTTTTTGTGGTTTTTGTCTGCCACAGAATGAATTGTGCCGGATGAAACTGGATGTTGCTGTGCTTGATGAGCTTGTTCACGAGTATTGTGTCTATAGGGGAATTGTGGACGGTGGTCTTGCATCACCATCTGGTGACATTTTGTCAGACATGCATATCTATTTGCTATTGTAATGCAAATTTTTGAATGCTGCCTGTTCTAATGAAATTATGTTCTGATTTCTCCAGCATCAGGCATGCAAACTCCTGGTAGATCCTCAAAAATATCTCAACCAGATCCTGGGTATAGTTCCTCCAGAGATTGTTCTTTGCACAACATGGATTGTGGAACCAATAAACACTCCAATGCTGAAATGTCTTTTAATAATGCTGATGTGGATGGTTCTCAAGAAATTAATGCTGAATCCATGAGCGTACAAGATACTGATGTTGAATTACGAGTTGCATATGAGATGACAAGCATCCGTGAGGATTGCAGCACCAGTGAGAAACATCATCCTGAAAATTGTAGAGGGTTCCAAAGAAATAGAAGTCATGGAACTGGAGAAAGGAGCAGACGCAAGAGATGGAGAGGGAGGATTGAGAGGCTAGAAGTTTTTCCTGATGTTCCTTTTACTGGAGCCAGTAAGCAAGAGCTTGTCACTTCAGCTCAGGTGACTGACACAAATACATCGGGGGAACAGCAGGTATCCAACTTGTAAAGTTAGGGCTTAAGCCGATAGCTTAATTGGTTGACCATATGGTACCCTAAATAGTTGTAAAAATTATCTTATCGAAACATCATGCTTCATTTATTATTGGCAAATTTCTTGTTCTCTAGGTCTTGGTAAAACATTCTGCTTTAGAGATTGTGAACAACAGGGAGGATCACAACTACGAGATTGTGCTAGAGATGAAGGAATTAGCTAGTAAGGGGATGGCTGCAGAGGTCGTGAAGGAAGTAAATGCAATGGACCCAAACTTTTTTGTGCAAAATCCTGTTCTGCTATTTCAACTTAAGCAGGTAATTGTAGCTGTAACACATCTTCAGAAAAAAGAAGTAAGACATGATATCATGAGTTGACAGAATAACTGGTGGAATTGCCACATTCTGACCTCTGTGCTGGCATCAGGTTGAATTTCTTAAGTTGGTCAACTGTGGTGATCATTCTAGGGCTCTACGGGTTGCACACTCTCATTTAGGTCCTTTGGCTGCAAATGATTCAACTTTGCTAAAGCCTTTGAAGGAGACTTTGTTGGCTTTGCTTAGACCTAATGAAGATGCACTTGCAAAAGGCGTACCTTTATCCGTTCTTGCAACTTCGCTCCAGGTTAGTTGTGCTGATTAACATGATTTGAGTGTAAATTGCTTGTATACTTATTTTGTTTCCTTTTTGTCTTTCTTTCCTCCATATCCAAGTTTCCAACCAATTTAGCTGCATTCATGTTATGCTTTTGAGACAAGCAGCTGCATTGTCTAGAAATATCAAATGCATTTACATTTGTAAAAACATTGCCCTAGTTGAATCTAGCTTAATTCTGCTATGTCCAACCAGCTGGTCATAGTGATATTTCATAACTGTCCCCTCCAAATCAAGCTGCAAGGAACGCATGGTGACTTGCTGATTATGTATGGTAAACTGCTCCATATTTCTCTGCAATTCGCACTAAACTTGCTATATGATTTCATTTTATTTTTTCTGTTAAGCTCTATAGCATATCATTGAACAACTTCATAAACCATTCAAGATATCAGATGCAGATACTTTGTTAAAGCAAGTGGTCTGAACTGCACACTTGATGAGAAAATTGTTCAAGCTTCTTTTTTCACCATTTTTAGCGTACTCTATAATCAGATTTTTCTTGGTACTTATTTTGATCACACCATACAGTTGGCGATGGTAAGTCACTCGAGTGAGCAACAATAACGTATTTTTGTTTTGCCAAGTCACCAGGTTACCACCCACCATCGTGCAGTAACTAGAAGTGGATCATCTATCAGTAATAGGTCCAATCCAGACTGCATTTGTCCAAGTCTCCACACATGTGGCCATGTTGTCTAAAAAGTAAGCCTTTCTTGGGGCATCCTTTCTGATAGCGTAAACTCTCAAAAGTTGCATTAAGATGGGTCGAGCGAGAGGCAATACATAAACTGACTGATGACACTCACAACATGAGCAATGTTAGGCCTCAAAAAGAGACAGATAGATCAGTTTCCCCACTAAGCGCTGTAACCGACTAACATCCACTAAAGGTGTCGACGGGTTTCGCTCCAAGCTTACCAGCCTCATGGAGCAATTCTAACACATACTTGCGCTGGGAAATAAAGATACCTGTTGTAGACCGTGCCACTTCAATGCCCAAAAAGTATTTGAGGACGCCAAGATCTTTGACTTAAAATTTGTGGCCAAGAATGGTCTTCAATTGCTTGATTTCCGTAGGACAGTTGTAAGAGTTGTAGTGTTGGCCCCACAGTGTTTCACAAACAAGGTATGATTAGTTTAACACTTTATAATCCCACATCTGTCATAGCATGATTGAATCTCTCAAACCATGCCATCAGAGACTGTTTAAGGCTATAAAGTGACTTCTTGAGCCAACAAACGTTCCCATCAACATTGGAAAACGTAATGCCTGGTGGTGTATCCATGTAGACATTTTCATGCAAGGTACCATGCAAGAAGGCATTCTTCACATCCAATTGGTGAAGTTCCAAAATTCACATCCAATTGGCAGCCAAACACAAGGACAAGGATAGAATTCATCATTACCTTTGGCAACTAATCGGGCCTTGTAGCTGTCAATGTGCCATTCGACTTGTATTTTACGGTAAAGACCTACCGACAACCAACAAACTTCTTTACTAGTACTAGTTCCCAAGTTTCATTTTTGTCCATTGCTTGCATTTCTTCCTCCATAGCCTTTTTCAGTGTGGATGAGATGATGCCTCTTTTACACAGGAAGGAATGGTGCCAAATGACGAGGTGGCAGTAAGATGGAGATAACATGATTTGAAACAAACTGGGAAATAGGGTGAGATGTACAACTGCGTTTACCCTTACGTAGAGCAAGAACTGTATCAGTGGGAGAGAGAGGTTACCAGAGGGAGAAGTTGGCTCCTCAGAGGTATGGCGTGGTTGTTTAGCGGTGCTTGTTTCTCACGCCATATGTAGAATCTAGGGAAGAATTGAAACTCCTTTTCTGCAGGTAACACATCATCTAACATAGTATGAGGATCTAGAATCAAAGGCAAAGGGACCGAGTGTGACAATTCGAGAAGTGGTTCATGACTAAAAGTTTGGTTGAACCACTCCCCTTGAACAAAACTTTGACCATGACCTGGATTATTGGATTGATCCTCAAAAAGGAAACATCCATCGTGACAAATCAACGAGAGGGTGGGTGGTCACACTTGTAGCCTTTTTGAGACGAAGAATAGCCAAGAAATACACACTTCAATGCTTTTGGGTTGAGTTTAGTACGTGCGGGACCCTAGATATGAACGAAATAGGTGCATCCAAAGACCGTTAGGGGAACATGGAGTATATGGCGATTTGGATAGAGGACACCAAAACGTGTCTTGAAATTCAAGACGCTGGAAGGAGTACGGTTAATGATGTAGCATGCTGTCAGAACAACTTCAGCCCAGAAAGTTTGAGGAACATTCATCCCAATAAGTAGGGCTCTCTCCATTTCCAACAAATTTTGTTTTTTCTGCTCCGACCAAATAGCATTTACTATTGATTTGTCCCATGGAATGGACCTACTATGATTCTAAATTATCCGAGGGGGTGACTACCATCATCCTGTTTCGACTGAAGAAATTGCCTAATCAGATGAACTTAGGTGATTGGAATGAAATGCCAACAAACACGATGAATAGGATGTTTGTTTAACGAGAAGGGCTAAATGACTTTAGTCCGCCCAGAGATAGATAATAGGTGGACTTGCAGTACCATTTTGCTCTGGAGTGTGAACACAAGAAGCTTGTTGTTCCATTTCGCGTTTTACACAAAACTATTTCAAGTCGTGTGTACTCTTCTCCGTTATTAGACATAATGGCCTTGATTTACTTCCCAAACTAAGTATGGACCATCTCATAATTTTTTTTAAAGAGTACACTTCATCCTTGGTCTTCATCTTGTATATCCACATACACCGTGGCTATAATCATCCACAAAGGTAACAAAATAACGCAAACCCAGTAATGAAGTGATAGGGGAGTAGAATTTTAGGGTTTCAAGAAGAGAGGAGAAGAAGAGAGAAAAAGAAGAAGGGAAAGCGTTGGAGAGTTAAATCTACCAACGTCCCACAATATTATTTATATTACTAGGTCAAAACAATTACACCCACATTAATATCTCTACCCACCATATATCTTATATTATATTCTCCCTCATACTGACAACACTCCCCCTCAAGTTGGTGCATGAATATCGATCATGCCTAACTTGTCCAAACAAGCCCGAAATTGAGCAACCGCAACACCTTTGGTGAGAACATCAGCCACTTGTTCTGACGTAGACATGAATGGTGTACAGATTATTGCCGAAGTAACTTTCTCGCGAATGAAATGTCTATCCACTTCGATGTGCTTTGTTCTATCATGTTGCACGGGATTATGTGCAATGCTTATGGCCGCCTTCTTGTCACAATATAACGACATAGATCCTTCAATCGGGAAACCTAGCTCCCTAAGTAAAATTTTGAGCCATAGTAGCTCACACAGACTATGGGCCATAGATCGGAATTCGGCTTCCGCACTTGACTGAGCTACCACTTGCTGCTTCTTGCTCCTCCAGGTTACTAGATTGCCTCCCACAAATGTGCAATAGCTTGAAGTAGACCGTCTATCATCTTGGGCACCAGCCCAATCTGCATAAGTAAAGCCTTCAACCCTCGTATGCCCATGACGACGAAATAACAATCCCTTCCCTGGGGATGACTTCAGGTATCTCAAGATACGGTTAGTAGCTTCCAAGTGCGGTGTGCGAGGCGCGTGCATTTACTGGCTCACCACACTCACGGCATATGCAATATCCGGTCGTGTGTGAGCTAGGTAGATGAGGCGTCCCACGAGTCTCTGAAAGCTACCCACATCCTCAAGGAGTTCTCCTGATTGACCATCTAGCCGATGGTTTGCTTCAATCGGGGTATCAACAGGTCGTGCCCCCAACATGCATGTATCCTGAAGTAAATCCAATACATATTTCCTCTGGCATATGTATATCCTCTCATTCGATCTTGCAACCTCAATGCCCAAGAAGTACTTTAAGGTGCCTAGATCCTTAATTTCAAATTCAGCTGCCAAGAAGCTCTTAAGTTTGGAAATTTCTGTTGCACAGTTCCCTGTGACAATAATGTCGTCCACATACACAATTAGGATAGTCGTAGTCCCCCCTACTCGTCTGATAAAGAGTGTGTGGTCTGTCTGACCCTGGTTGTATCCCAATTGTTTAACTGCTCCACTGAATCTTTCAAACCATGCTCTTGGCGACTGTTTCAAACCATACAGAGTTTTCTTCAACTTACACACTCTCTGCATGTCATCAGACACCCGGAACCCCGGAGGGGGGGAGCATATAAACTTCTTCTTTCAAGTCACCATGGAGGAATGCATTCTTAACATCGAGCTGTAGTAGTGGCCAGGACTGACTTGCTGCGAGTGAGAGAATAACCCGAATAGAGTTTAGTTTGGCTACAGGAGCGAATGTCTCCTTGTAGTCAATACCATATGTCTGAGAATAGCCCTTAGCCACTAGCCGTGCCTTGTATCTATCCACAGATCCATCCGGTTTGCATTTCACTGTATAGACCCACTTACATCCAACCGACTTCTTGCCCTGTGGTAACCGAACCAGTTCCCATGTGTTATTTTTTTCCAGTGCGTTCATTTCCTCAACCATCGCCTCCTTCCATCTGGGTTGTGCTATAGCCTCTGTGACAGAAGAAGGAAGAGTAACAGAGGACAGGGAGGTAACAAAAGATTTGTAGGATGGTGATAAGTTATCATAGGAAACAAAATTAGCAATAGGGTGTTGAGTACAGGATTTCTTCCCTTTCCGAAGAGCAATAGGAAGATCAGAACTACTATCACATAAAGAAGGGGAAACCAAAGGGGAACCAAATGAGGAATTACCTGGATCCAGTGAGGAGTCTTGACCTTGACATTCAGGAATGGTCTTTGTCTCCCTTACTCTACGACGAGTATAGACTTGCAGCTCCCCCTGCTTGCTAGTGTCTCTGTCATGCATAATAGTATCAATAACTGGATCATCTAATGTCACGGGCAAAGCAGGGGTCACATGCCGTTCCTCACACCAACTACTCTCCCCCTGAGGATCGGCAGGGCTAGCAGTGGAAAAAAAAGGAGCCGATTCTAGAAAAGTGACATCCATAGTAACAAACCTCCTTCGTGTGGGAGGATGATAGCATTTATACCCCTTAGAGCTTGAGGAGTACCCTAGGAACACACATTTAAGTGCTTTAGGGTCCAACTTTGTCCGATGAGGGCCAAGGATATGGACGTAACAAACACAGCCAAAGATTTTCGGAGGAACTGCAAATGGAGGACTAGAGGGACGAAAGAACTGAAAAGGAGTGTGGAACTGAAGAGACCAAGACGGCATACGGTTGATGAGAAAGGCGGCAAGAAGCACAGCATCAGACCAATAAGTTTTGGGAACATTGTACCACAAAAGGAGAGAACGAACCACTTCCAGTAGATGTCGATTTTTTCTTTCGGCCACCCCATTTTGTTGCGGGGTGAACACACATGAATTTTGATGCTCAATACCATGCTCTGCTAAGTACAACTTCAACCCCCCATACATGTACTCTCCCCCTTGATCAGATCGGAGAACTTTTATACACTTTCCAAACTGGGTAAGGATTAGTTTGTGGAAGTTCTGGAAGATAGAAAACACTTCATCTTTAGATTTCATAACAAATATCCATGTGCACCTAGAGAAATCATCCACAAACGAGACAAAGTAGCGATAACCAAAAATGGAAGTAACCGGGGACGGGCCCCAAACATCAGAATGAATCAAATCAAAAATAGCATTGCTTTTATTACCCCGTGGTGGGAAAACAGAACGAGTGTGCTTGGACAGAGCACACACTTCACAATGAAGTTCAGACAGCGATACAGACTGAAACAATGCAGGAAATAAGAGACGTAAATATGGAAAAGACACATGACCAAGACGAGCATGCCAAGACAGTAGCTGCTCCTTATTGAAACTATTATTATGACTACGAGACTGCAACGTTGCTGGAACTATGGGAGACGCATCTAGGAGATAGAGACCATTCACTTCACGTCCAGTGCCAATCGTCCTCCTCGTGACCAAGTTCTGAAACACACAATGAGAAGGAAAGAAAGTGACACAACAATTCAGGGTTTTTGTGAGAGAGCTAACAGAAAGCAGGTTAGTATCAAACTTGGGAACATGAAGGACAGAGGATAAAGAAATCTCAGATGTGGCTATGACACGACCTTTCCCAGAGACAGAGGAAAGGGTGTCATCTGCGATGCGGACTTTATCAGCCCCAGAACCCACAGAATAGGAAGAAAATAAGGTAGACATACCCGTCATATGCTCTGAAGCCCCCGAATCAATAATCCAGGGTGAGGAAGAAGTAGAGGCGGAAACATGATGGGCAGAACTGATGGTACCTGACTGGGCAAATGCAGAAGTGGCCGAAGGTCCATCCAAGTGGGCCATAAAGCGCCGTATATTCTCGAGCTCCTCTCGAGAAATAGTAACTTGTGGTGTGTCCGAGGAAGGGGATGGATCTGTAGGAGTATCCATAGCAACGCTGTGGGCAGTGGGAGGTGCGCGTGACGACGGCAGGGACGACTGCGGGGGTCGTCCAACAATATTCCAATATTTTTCTTTACTATGGCCCTTCTTGCCACACCCCTCACACATATGAAGACTCCAGCATTTATCTTGACTGTGGCCTTTCTTGCCACAATGAGCACAAGTAGGTGGAGGACCTTTAGGGCGATGTTGTGGTGGTTTCTGTGATGATGAAACTGCAGCCAGGGCAGACTTTTCATGTTTGGGAAGATGAGACATGACATCTCTGCGACTTTCTTCACTTTGAACATAGGCGTATACTTGGTTAAGCGAGGGTAAATCATCTTTACTGAGCAACTGGACACGGGCTAACTCGAAATCAGCATTCAAGCCAGCAAGGAACTCATATATCCTGTTCTGATCCACCAACGTGCGATATGCCTTACCATCTGTGGTACAGGCAGGGGTAAAAACTTGATAATAATCAAGCTCCTCCCACATGCTACGAAGCTTAGCAAAATACTCGGCCAAAGGCAAGTCTCCTTGACGAAGAGTGGCAATGCTCTGGCGCAACTGATACACACGAGCAACATTCTTTTGCTGGGAATAGGTCTGAGATGCAGAGTCCCAGATCTCCTTTGCAGTAGTACGAAATAGGAATCCTCGACTGATGTGGGGCTCCATAGAGTTAAGAAGCCACGACATAACGGTCAAATTGCCCGATTCCCATTTCTCAAATCGGGGTCATCCTCTTTAGGGGCCACTAGACGGCCAGTAAGATATCCTTGTTTTCCACGGCCACCAATAAACATCTTGGCAGCCCTAGACCATTCCAAATAATTTTTTCCAGCCAGCTTGATAGTGGTGATCTGCAACACAGGGTTTTCATATGGAGTAGGGGCTGAAACTGGGGGGCCGGTAGGCCTGGAGACCACATCTGAGGCTCGGATGCATCTGACGTCGGCATAGCTGCGTCACAAACAACAAATAACAAGCAAATAATAGAAAAAGACCACCCAATAAACAGCTACCACGATCTGAGACAAACCGGAGGCACAACGGAGATCGAAACGAGTCAAACAACTCAAGCCACGCTAACCAAGAGATCACGGAGTGATGGGATCATCCCAAAGTTCCAACAAAGCATCCAAGAAAGGATTAAAGGCATAGGGGAGCCAACCAACAGGGATTGAGGGTGTTCGTGATGCCCAATAAGGGCAAAAAAGTCGCCGGCTGTAATAATAGGGGGGAGAAATCGATCCCCCAGCCTCAATACTCCACCAAACTTGAAATAAATGGCATAGGCCTGTAGGTAATAATGGGAGGGACCAAAACGAAGCAGCAATCGAAGCCAAGAAGCTTTGAAAGAGGTCGCAATCACCACGAACTGAAACGAGCCTGTTTTTCAATATTTTCGAAAATCAGCCATAACATGCTCAAAAAATGTCCAAAAAATCACCAAAATTCCTAGAAAAATGTCATCTACTGGAAGGTGAAGGTTTTGGAGATCTTGAGCACCCTGTCCATACAGCTGATGACGTCAGCCGTACGGCTCCATGACGTCAGCGATGACGTCAGCAATGTTGATCACCCCTTGAAGGTCTGAGGCGTGAGGAGATTCACCCCTGAAGTTTTTGTGCGGATTCGATTCGCTATGCTCTGATACCAAGTAGAATTTTAGGGTTTCAGGAAGAGAAGAGAAGAAGAGAGAAAAAGAAGAAGGGAAAGCGTTGGAGAGTTAAATCTACCAACGTCCCACAATATTATTTATATTACTAGGTCAAAACAATTACACCCACATTAATATCTCCACCCACCATATATCTTATATTATATTCTCCCTCATACTGACAACAAGGGGAAGGTCCCCAAACATCATAATGTACGATACAAAATGACGAAGAATTTCTTTTATTAATACTGGATGGAAACGAAGAACGATAATGTTTTGCTAATTGACTTCACAATGAAAACCATACAATGACTGTGACTGAAACAGAGTTGGAAATAGACTACAAATAAGAAAAATAAACATGACCAAGCCAAATATTCCATCGCATTATTCGAGATTTATTGACCTCCCTACTACTACTTGATGCATGTGAACGTCAAGAAGATACACGCCATCCTCTTCACGACCACTGTCCATTAACCTCCTCTTTGCCAAGTCCTGAAAGACACAACGAGAAGGAAAAAAGTGATTACATACTGACAGACACAAGATCAGTAGTAAGATTGGGAACATGTAGAACATCAAATTAAGGAAAAAGAAGACTAGAAGTGATTTTGATGGTTCCTTTACTAGCAATAGTTGATAAGGAACCATCAGATAAACAAACTTTGTCTCTCTCTAAACAAAGACTAAGACTGAAAAGACACTACCCATTGGGAAAACGTGGAGATGGCAGTAGGCCACTCTAACTATGACATGAGATCTCGCAGACGATCAATGTCAACTTGGGAGAATGCTACTGATGCGGGAGGGGGTAGTCATCTGGGAGAGAATCACCAATCACATTAGTACTGGAGGCATTGTGAGCTAATGAAGGTCTGTCCTTGGGCTGAAAAGAATTTAAGCAATCTCAACAAGTCTTCCGTATATGCCCAAACTTCACACAGTGATCACACTTAGGTCTCTCTCGACCATACCAAAACTTGGTGAACTATGTGTAGGTTTATTGGGTTTCTTCCCACCAGGAGCTTATGCCATAATTGATCTATCACTTCTAGGAAGAATTTGCTACCCCATAGCTAATTTTCGGTTTTCCTTACTTTGAACATAGTACACAATATTCAAAGGAGGAAGAGGATCTCTGTTCAATATTTGGATTCAAACCATCTCGAACTCTGGATTAAGGCCCGCTAAGAACTGAAATATCTGACGAGTCTCAACATGCTTGTTAAACTGTTCACAATCTTTGGTACTCCCACACTAGAAACGTAGATAGTGGTCTAACTCCTCCCACATACTTTGTAACTCAGAAATAACCAGACAATGTCTTCTCCCGTTACTTCAAATGAGAGAGATTTTGTTCCAACTGGTAAAATCTAGCACTATTCTGAGCCTGACCATGTGTCTAGGCTACTGACTCTTAGATTTGCTGTGCAGTATTCAGAAATAAGTACCCTCTATTGATTTGAGGCTACATCGAATGCAATAGCCATGACATAATTTTTAAGTATTATCAGCATCCCATTGTCCATTGATCATACTTAAGATCTATGATACTTGGTTGTGTCGGTTTCCCATTTAGGTAAACTTGAGAAGACTTGATATGTCGAAAGCCTACGACAGAATTTAGTGTAGTTTCCTTATCGGGCTTATGAAGGCATGGGGTTTTAGTGACCTAAGGTGTCACTTGATACAATAGTGTATCTCCATCACAACATATTCCATCTTGCTCAATTGATCCCCATTCTGTTTCATCCAACCTTCGAGGGGTCTTAGACAAGGAGATCTACTATCACCTCTACTTTTCATCATGCGCATGGAGGGATTGATGCCTCATAACCAAAGTTGAATCACAAAATAAATTACTTGGAATAAAAGTGTCACGAAGATGCTCGCATGCTTTGGAATGTTCTCGGGATGTGCAGTAACTTTTCAAAAGTCAGGTGTTATTTTTAGTTGCAATGTTCCGAATCGCTCCATTAGAATTCTCATCAAAACTCTAGGAAGGCATGGGATCTCTAGTGAAGACAAATACCTTGGTACTCCCCTATTCCTAGGAAGATCTTGAGTAGGGACTTTCCTATCTCTCCAAAAGTAGAATTGACACTTGTCTAGTCTCTTGTAAATCTAAATTACTTTCTCAAGCTGGTAGAACAGTAGTAATGCAATTTGTAACCTCAGCAATCCCTAGCTACCAGATGTCGGTTTGTTGTCTGCCAAAAAATAAAAATCAATCGTATCCGGAGGGACTTTTGGTCGGGACACCCGAGACAATCCTGCCACTTGTATAAGCACCGAGGGCGTCTAGGCTTGCGAGTAGCCTACAATCTCGACCCCACAGGTTCTTTGGGCCCAAATCCTGGTGAAAAAAAATACTTTAGAAACATTCATCCCATTCATACTCCACTGAAGTCTAATTCATCTTGTATTTGGCAGTCAAGTCACCAAGGGCTTTCTACTTTGAGGAAATATGTCTGCTGGCAGTGGGAAATGGAACAAATCAGTATATGGAATGGTTTTTGGATCCCCAGCTTGCAAAAATCCTGGGTGTAAACAATGTCAATTTCAACTGGGTACAGAGGTAGCTCTTGGAACCCTTTCTTGATTCGACTCCTGTTCCCAATTCAGGTAGGAGAGCACATGGAAAGAATCTACATTATCCACCCCCCCCCCCCCTCCCCTTAGAGTAAGAATCTGTGTGGGCAATGCGTAAGTAATTCCTTGTCTACTTGACATAAACTAAAACACTTCATCCAGATAGAATCAGACTTATGCCCATTGTGCGAACCAGCAGAAGAAACAACCTCTCATATCATATTCCAATGTGAGTTCACGAAGCGTATTTGGTTTACAAGCCGATGGGCCATACGCTTACAAAACATGCTTCACCTGACTCCAAACAGGTGGATTGGCCTTTGGTTCCAACCCAGACCACATATAGGCAAAGACTAGGACATTTGGATCCTCCATGGACGTACTTATGGAAAATTTTGAAATGCCGGTGTTAAATGATTTTCCAACAAATCAGGCCAAACCTAAGGAAGTTAGTTGTAAAATGCAGAAAACTTTATCCAATCCTATATTGGTGTGATCACCCCACCTAAGGCAATACATCAACTATCCAAGTCTTCCCAAACGAGATGAGACCAATTGGACTCACCACCGTTGGGCTTGTTCAAAATGAATTTTGATGCTGGTTTCAAATACAACAGGAAATACCAAGGTTTGGGGCAGTTGTTAGAGATCACCGGAGTGCTTTTCTTGCAGCACGAAGCAAGGGTGTTCTTGCAGCCAACCTGGAAGCTGCAGAAGCTCATGCCTCCAAGCTTGACTCCAACTTGGAGCTGAACCTCCAGAAGATTGTGATTAAAAGCGATGGTTAGCAAACATTCGTTTCTTGAAATCCGCCAACATTACCCAGAAGTTGCAATATATATTGAAGATTTTGCATCTCATATGTCAGTTTATTGACCTTAAGCTTTCTTTTTGTCCTAGGAAAACCACTACGTAGCACAAATATTAGCATCTAAAGGTCACCCCCCCCCCCCCCCCCCCCACACACCACACACACACACACACACACACTACCACCTCACCACCCCCATTTGCATTGCCTCTAATATTTTGCCTGGAAGCTGCAGAAGCTCATGCCTCCAAGCTTGACTCCAACTTGGAGCTGAACCTCCAGAAGATTGTGATTAAAAGCGATGGTTAGCAAACATTCGTTTCTTGAAATCCGCCAACATTACCCAGAAGTTGCAATATATATTGGAGATTTTGCATCTCATATGTCAGTTTACTGACCTTAAGCTTTCTTTTTGTCCTAGGAAAACCACTACGTAGCACAAATATTAGCATCTAAAGGTCAACCCCCCCCCCCCCCCCCCCCCCCCCCCCCCCCCTCCCACACACACACACACACTCTACCACCTCACCACCCCCATTTGCATTGCCTCTAATATTTTGTATGACATAATGGACCAAAAAACCAGGTACTATGTCCATCTGGTATCTGTAAATACTTGCTTTTCCTTTTGTGTTTGTGGAATGGATCTACTATTCACAAATAAGGTTTAAAAAAAAACTAGAAGCAGTGCGTATAAAAGAATGTTCCCAAGGCCAAGGAAGAAAGACTATGAACGAAGTAAAAAGCCTTTTGTACATGGCTAATAATCTGCAATTGAGTTCCCCTTTAGCTGATTAGCTTGTATTGCTTGGCTTTTGCCTCTTTAATGATGATTATACCTATCAAAAATAAAATATCTAAGATTCTTTTGAAACTTTCAGCCACCTTTGTGCAGACCTCACTGTAAAGGTTTCTTTCATATTTTTGAACTTATGTCAAATGTGAACTGTTTCTCTCCCATCAGGACTGATATGATTCCTCTTTTAAGACAGTTATTTCTCTTATCAACTCTTGTTGGAAATTGTTATGAAACTTAAAAGAGTTACTTTGGTCCGATGAAGGTTGCAATGGGTAGGAGGCTTGGCATTGAAGAACCACAGCTTATGAAGATAATGAGGGCGACACTTCACACACACAATGAGTGGTTCAGGCTCCAAATGTGCAAAGACCGCTTTGAAGGACTCCTGAAGATAGACTCTTTGAAAGAAATTAATGCTCCATTACTTATTGATGCTACGTCCAAGACAAATGCAGATAGTTGCACCCCTGGATCTTCCCAAGTTACCATATCCTCAGGCAGCAGGATGCTAGAAGATGGTAGCAGTCCGACACAGGTATCATCTAGAGATGTTATCTGTGATGAAACCTCAATACTTAAAGTAATGGTGAGTTGTTCCAACCCCTATTTCCTTGTAGATTTTGTTTTGCTTCTGCGATATCATATTAGGAAACTTAGTCTTGTGTTCTCTCATAATAACTGATATATCCTAAAGTTGAACAAACTGAGTTTTAGTTTTCTTGAATGAGTTTGCTCATATATTTGAATTTTTTCGTATTCTTTACATATTTCTGAATATTATGTTGGTTTAGAAATGAAGTTTACATCTTACATCTTGAGGCTTAAACCTCAATTCCCTCAGAGGTCAGAGGGGTCTCAGCACCTTGCTTGAGTCTGACTTGACACTGCTAGTTTTTTTTTTTTATTTCCCTCCGTGACAATTTTTAACTCTCCTCATAGAGTCATGGCCTTATACCCTAAAAGGACCATGTTTTAGATGTATTTTCTTAACTCTATTTGTAGGATTTCCAAAAGAACCGAACAAAAATGGTCAGAAAACTGCATTTGTTATATAGAAATTACAGTACGGGACATTTGTCCATTTTTGCCAGTGGGGTATGTTTATCTCTATTCTTAACTAATATTTTGGCTGATGATATATGATGCCATTTGTATTTTTTCCATCTTTCTTGGGACTTCTGGTTGTTAGTCTCAAGCGTCTGCCCTGGAGTATTGGAACTTAATTTCCTTGTTTTCTGTCTTGTTCTGGATTGCTGCAGGAATTCCTCGCTTTGCCAAGGGCCGATGCCATTCATCTTTTAGCGCAGTACAATGGGAATGCTGAGACTGTAATACAGCAAATATTTGCATAGCCCATCACGTGTAACTGTAATCCAGTCGCGTATCTATTTGATTATTTTATTCAGAAAATTGTTTTATTCAAATTGTAGTATAGCACTTTCTTGTAGATATGCATACGGTTCAGGAAGTGGGCAGCACAGTTTGCCAGCTCCTATTAATCACTGCCTTGTAACATCCCCCTGTACAATTTATTTTGATGTTTACTTGTTAGATTAACCTGATTTGTGTAGATTATGCCCTTAATAAATTGAAATAAATAAATATTGGATTGGTTGAACACGGTAGATTGATTACTGCTTTTAACATATCCTTAAGATGTTCTGTTTAATTGTTGGCCACATTTTGTTTTTGATGGATATGTGAAAGAAAACCTTACATTACAGTGAAGAGTTCTGGAGCATCTCTAAATATCGTTCCCCATTGGAATATTTGAATATGTTTTAGACGGGCGGAGTTTCTTTCACCACCTGAGCATCCCCCACGTGGCAAGTTCAGACCAATAACGCAAAAGAAAAAGAGTTCTCTTTTTTCCTTTTTCTATATTAAAAGGTAGGTAAAGAGTATTTTTTGTTACCTAACCTCACCGCTGCCATCGGGCCCACTGACCGATGGATGTTTAGCCCACCCCTTGGTAAACATTCATACCAAAAATCAGTTTGTTTGATGATTTTTAGCCGATGATTTTAGTACCAAAAAAATGGTTGACTCCACCTGCTAGAATCACACCTTAAAAGTAGTAAAATCTAATGGCTAGAGATTACCAATCAGGATGATTTTTGGTTTATCCAGCAAGGGGTGGGCTAAACATCAATGAGGAATTCGTTTCTGTTCCATAGAGGTGAGAACTCGTTTCCATGGGAACACACTCCCCTTTTCTCACGTGATCCTTTCCCAAATCCTCTCGATCTTAAGTTTCCGCCTCTACATTACTCTACTCAGAAGCCGTGTCCCTGTATTCCCAACTAGCTAAGGTCCCCGCAGCTTTTGTCGAAGCTTGATTTCCACAACTACACCCGCCTCTTTAGGACTTCTTCCTTTACCCTCTCATCGCAAATAACGTATTTTTCTTTCCCTCCAAACACAAAATGTCTACCCTCTATGAAACTGTCGGGTTAGAATAATCATCAAATCGGATCTATCAGAACCTTGAGGTACACCTCAGATTTGTGGGGCTTGTCTCTTTGCATTTTGCTATGTAAATCTGACAAATTTTTATTGAACAGATCTTGAGTAGGTTGGTTGACTGAAGAAACTAGTAAAGAGATTCCAAGGGCTTTCTTTATTTGGCCTTATTTCATAGGTTCAGACAAATTCTCATGTATCCAAAATCCCAATGTCATTTGGCAAATTGGGAATCGATATTTGGTGGACATTTGTAAGGATACCAGTGGGTGGCCCGTGCCCACGGCACTCATCCCCAACAATGCATTTGCCAAAATCGGGTGTGAGTGGCTGAGATCGACCATCTAGTTGGGGGAGAAGATCTCTGCCCTTCTTTGTTGAAACCGATAGGTGGGGAGAACTTCCCTGTTTTGTTATATAGATTTGGCTCCCAAGCAGTCCGACTGAACCTTAGAATCCCTCCCCCAACATCCACATACTCAACCCATAGGGTTTAGCACCCTCATTTATCGGAAGTCTGCAAGTCCCTTGCATGCCACAGCCTGATATCCCCAGGTAGAGGTGCTCTAAAAATGGCCCATTCTCAATCAAACCAGCATACTTAGCATTAGCCGGCAAGGAAACAGATTGGAGACGTTACCGCATATTTTGTGTTTGGAGTATGGAGAGAAAGGGGTTTTGTTAAATAAGCGAGGGCATTTTAGACATTCTTGCAAAAAGGAAATAATTTTTGCCGTACTTATTTAAAGAGAAAAATCGTGCCTGGCAATTTCATTGGCGTAAGTGTTTAAATGGGCTGGTCCATGAAAGGTTTCTGGCCTGAGTTTGATTTGTATCAGATCAGGCTTAGGCCAATTCAGAACATACCAAAATAAAAGCCCAGGCCCTGCCCATTTACACCCTTAGACACCCCATCTTACAGGGTCTGCAGCAGCACGAAAACCACTGCTTTTCAGATTCCCCCCTTTTGCCCTAGCACATTTTTAATAATACTTATAATTTTGAAAACATATTACTAATAACATTATTAAAAGAATAATAAAAAGTTAGAATAAGTACTAAATGAATAATGGACAACTCACGTTCCCACCCATTGTTAGTAAGTTCGCCTATTATACATATATTATACGCAAATTTTTAATTTTTTTTTATTATACAAGGAAACGTTAATATTTTTCCACACTAGATAAAAATTCATATATTTTTCCACATATTTTTCAAGGAAACGTTATATACATATTATACACATTTTCCAATCATTGGGAAGATTATTTTTATTTGCAAAATCATTAGCGTTTTTAAAAGAAATAATTTTTTTTATTAAATTTTACATTTTGCTGAAATTTCAATTGACCAACCCGAATTATACTCAAAATTTTCCCATACCGTGTTTTTGCGGTATCCCGAATTACTAACTACGCTCCCACCCAATGTAGCTACCCTTTGGCCAAACACAACCTTAACCATGATAAACATCCAAAGTAATCTTTGAGCTTTTACAAAATCAATATAAAAAAAAAACACCCTTAGTGAAAGAAATCAAGGTTTAAAAGAGGCCGTTTTAACGGTTTAAAGGACTGGGGGCGTTCCAGTTAAAACCGTTAAAACGGATTGAAACAGCCAGGGGCAAAAATGAGAAAAAAATTTGAAAAAATGGAATTTAACGGAAAAGTGGCACTGAAATTCAAATTTTGAAATTTGAAAATTTAAAAAAAAAAAAAAACAGAATTTAACGGCCATTGAATTAAAAGCATCAAAACGTGTTTAAACAGTTTTAACAATAACAGGCTTGGGGCGTTACCGTCTAGACGGCCGTTTTTAAAACCATGAAAGAAAAAAGGGTTTCTCTTTGGCTCATCGGTTTCTCTTATCTCCCCATCCAATTTATTTCAGTAGGACAAAAATTAACAAAAGAGGATGATCTCAAACATCCAATTTACTCTAATCTCTCATTTGGAAACTCGTCGAATGATGGATCCTGATTGCATGGCTTCATGTCTGCCTAAGTATATATGTTTGACATTTCAAAAGTCTTTGGAAACCATGTACAAAGACTTGCAAGTCAACAAAATTCTCCAATTTGTACATGAAAGAAAGCCCTACATTTACCTCAAATGATGAATAAAATCCTTAATGTCTGCGAATTTTCCTCAGTTTTCGCCAAAATGTCAAACATTTGCATTATTGGCCCTACTTGGTATCCAGTAAATATTTGCGAGATGCAAATATTTAACTCTACAAATATTTATAGTTGTAAATGTTTGCAGCTTCAAACATTTTCTATTGCTTGTTATTAACCTGTGAAATCTGTTGCAAATACTTTCCACCGCTTGGGTGGAGGGTACAATGCAAATATTTTCATATTCTCCGATTCTTTGATGAATCCAAAATAGGTAGAGATCACCCACAAACAAGGTCAATAAAATTGGATGATCACAGCCAATCAAGTAACGGAACAAATAGATGAGAATCATGAAATAGTCCAGGCAAGTTGATTTTAGGCGGGACCCACTGATCGATTGGTCCGAGTAGAACTTTGCTGACCGCCCACAGTTTGAGTCAGGTGGAATACTTTTGGGGCACTGGCCGTATGGATGTTTGGCCAATCCCTAAGTGGACCTACAAACTAAAAATCAGCCTGATTAGTGATTTCAAACCTTTTGATTTTGTACCCCAAATAATAAATTCCACGGTTAAAAATCAACCCATGAAAATGACTCCAATACAACTTTTAGAAATCACTAATCATATTTTCTGGTCCATATGGATGTTTGGCCAATCCCTAAGTGGACCAACAAATCAAAAATCAACCTGATTAGTGATTTTTATGGATTGATTTTAACCGTTGAATTTGAGCATCTAATTGTTGGATTTCTAAGTGTTGGATTGGAGTCATTTTCATGAATCGATTTTAACCGATGAATTCGAGCATTATTTTCCATTATTTGGGTACTAGTATCCAAAGATTTGAAATCACTAATTAGGCTGATTTTTGGTTTGTAGGCCCATCTAGGGATTGACCAAACATCCATACGGTCAGCGTATTCTAAAAGTGTACCACGTAGCACATGTTGTGGGCAGTCATCATAGGCGATGAGCGAAATTTTACTCTCCATCTAAGGGCCAATATTATATATATTTCAAGGAAGCTCTAGCCAAAAAGTGAATGTTTTTCAGCGATACCAAGCAGGGCCATCATAACAAACATTTCAATAAACATGCGCACAACAGCACACTCTGACTCTGTAAACTCCAAACACTCGGTCACTAATCGTAAATTAGCTATATATCTAGATAGAAGATTGCAATAAACATCAAGAATAAAGGAGTTTTACCTTTCCCCACTCAGAACCAAGGCCACTGTACCTCATCTTTATACCTTGCATGCCACAGCCTCATAGATATCGGTTAGGCCTCCTGGAACCATATGGAGGCATGGCCATGAGAACGATGATAAATGTTACCAATCCCAAAACTTGGATCTTATAGAATTTTAAATTCAGGGGTCAACCTGTCAGGAGCTAAGAGATCTGGTGACTGTTAATTTACACCATCATGTAAATTACACCATCAGAGTAGGACCTATTCCACGGATTAATCCATTTTTTGCTCAGCGACGTGTGCCTGTACTCTCAGATACACCTTGAAAAATGTATATTCAAAATTTTGAAATTTAAACTTTTTGAGAATAGTAAAAATACATTTTGCAAGGTGTATCTGACAGTGCAGAGACATCGTTATAGTAATTATTGACAATTGAGAACTTACTCCAGATGACGGCATGAAGCATGATACACAGGTAGTATGTTCAAATGGCAGTGACGCCACCTATGAGTCCCTGCAAAACCAAAATTTCAGAACTTGCCGATAATAGGAAACAAGCAAGCTTGTGAAGTTGGTCACGAATCAAACACAGCAGATAAATTTTTTGGGGTTTCAACATAAGAGCTTCATTGTTTCTCGAGTTTAGCCAGATGGTGGTTTGAGTGGGTACTTGGGTAGTTTTGTTCCTCAAGTAGAACACAAATGCTTCCATATTTTCAACAGAAATTGCTCCTGAAAGTTGGTCAGAACCCATACTGAAACTCAAATCTTTACTGGAACACGAATACTGAAACTCAAATATTTATGTTCCAAGTGGCATCACGGAGGATCTGATAGTGTTGGTCAACTTTCCTTTGGAACTCAAGCTGCTCATATCTCTCACCTCCATAACCTCCTCTTTCAGCTGCTTTCTGAAATAATTTCAGTTCTAAGAGAACAAATCTTCAGAATCCTCCTAACCCACAGTATGAAGTATCGCATACAAGGGCAAACCAGGAATAAGACATTAGGAACTGAAACATTTACCTCAAGTTACAAAAATCGTCATGGTTCCCATGGCATTACTATCACATCCGACATCATAGAAATAATACCATGGGATCTCAACAATACACACAGGCACTGCGGGGCTATCTTGATGATATAATGGCTGGCCTCACTTAGACCATCCTCTATCTCAAAAACAATGATCAGATCAAATGATCTCAACTGCCAAATAAATGGACTTCTTTTCTGGGAAGTTGCTTTTCACCCGCTGAATGAATGTAATTAATCAGTTTGTCAGGATCATTCAATCAAGCAGACATTGGGTCCAGCAGATCTCCTTAACTCGGAGGCGTAATTGGAGCAATTAGCATGCGCACAACATGTATGGAACTGTCATATTATAATTAAAATCCTTTAGTTGGACAATTATCCCCACAGCTAATCTTGACAATAAACATAATAATTGCGACTAAAAAATACCTCTGGTGGTACGTCAAGGTACAACACTAGATCTGGAGCCAGCAATGCCATCTCCGGAGCCTGCGAGGTAGAATACCAATTTCTGCATCTCATAAACAAAAGAAGCTCCATGCTTATAACAGTCTCTGAGTTTTATATGATTTCACCTTACAGCATTCAATATCAAGTCCTTTGGCAGACAAGAAAGCAACCCCAGAATACTCTTTAGCTTACTCTCCATCAATGACTTGCAGACACAAGGTATTTGACATAATAATTCCCACTGCTTTAGTGTGTTTGTGCTCCTATATACTTCATTCTTAGTTGTGAACAATTTTTAGGACTAACTTTCAGCGGTCGCTGCCGATACAAGATCACCATTAATGAAGGGAAGTATGTTCTAGAGCTATTGAAGGAATTTGGCAAGTTGGGAGCTAAGCCAGTGGAGACTCCCATAGAGCAGAACCACCAGTTGGCTGACTCGAGTAGTATGCCTTTACAAGATGTGGGGAGCTTTTGAAGATTGGTTGGAAGGTTGATCTATCTCTCCTTAACCCGTCCAGACATTGCCTATGCAGTCAGTGTTATTAGTTAGTATATGCATTCTCCTAGGGAGATTCACTTAGAGGCGGCACACAGGATATTGAGATATCTCAAGTCTGCCCCTGGCCGAGGCCTCCTCTTTCAGAAGAATGGCCACATAAGAATAGAGTCATACACTGATGCAGACTGGGCTGGTGCCATGGATGACAGGAGATCTACCTCAGGCTATTGCACCTTTGTGGGAGGCAATCTGGTTACCTGGAGAAGCAAGAAGCAACCGGTAGTTGCTAAATCCAGTGCAGAGGCAGAATTCAGGGTAATGGCCCATGGCTTGTGTGAGATGCTCTGGCTGAAGATGTTGGTTGCTGAGCTTGGCTTTCCAGTTTTAGGATCCATGAGCTTAAACTGTGACAACAAGGCTGCTATCAGCAATCAGTTTTAGGATCCATGAGCTTAAACTGTGACAACAAAGTTGCTATCAGCATTGCTCACAAGTCACAATCTGGTACAGCATGATCGTATCTGAAGAAGTTTGTACCCCATTTGTGAAGACTGATGAGCAAGTAGCAGATGTCTTCACCAAAGGAGTTCCTAGTTGGTAACTTCACAGATATTTATGCAAGTTGGGCATGAAAGATATCTATGCACCAACTTGAGGTGGAATGTTATCAGAAACATAGAAATACGTAGTTTTTCATGTATAAGGGTAGTTCTGTAAATACTCCTCATGAGGGGTATACTTGTCCTTTGGTTGTAATCTTTTATATAAATAAGATTTATGGAGTCATTGTGACGTACACATGACATCCTTCTTCCACTTCTCTCTTTCTCCCTTTAGCAATTCAACCTAAACCTAACACTAACCCTAATTTAGCAATTCAACTTGTGACACACATGTCATCCTTCTCTCTTCTCTCTCAACTCTAACCTAACCCTAACCCTAAAACCTCCATTGATTTCAACTTAGTATCAAAGCCATCTATCATCAAGACTTACCAGAGCACATTTAAAGGCGAACCAGAGGCAACTTGACGTCATCAGTCGTACAGACACGGATATTGAGGTCTACTAAAACCTTCACCACTTGATTGTATTTTTCTCTGTTTTTGGTGAATTTTTGGGAATTTTTTGGGGTTGTCTTGATTGTTTTCTTCCGTTTCTTCTCTAAATATTCAAGTTTAATGGTTTCTTGAACCAGCTTGTTTCCTAGTCTTTGTGGGGTTTCGTGAGGGTTTTTTTTTCCTTCGATTTGGTTCTCTACAAACCTAGGAAGGCATTGATTATGCCCATAACCCATTTGATTGAGGAATAAGTGTTTTGTGAGGATTTTCTCCTCATATTACAGCCGGCTTCATTATTGGGCATTTTTGGTGTGCTGCCTATACTTCTAGCACAAGTAACCCCTCCTTTTATTTCTAAACCCTATTTCATCCCACTTATAGCACCTTTTACTAGTTATCTATGGGTGCTATGGTATTTTGGGCTATATTTCTACCTATTTCAGGCCTTGGTTGCACTATTTTGCATCTATTCATTGCTTATCTTGGGCTTTAAGACCTTTCTAAGGTTCTTGTGTGAGAGTGGAAGGATTTGTCATCATCTTTGTGCTGCCCGTGAGTTTTTGGGACATTTCTTGGCCATTGGGTTGGTTATTTAGGCTTCTATTCTTGCCCAGAGTGTATGTCGTGGTACTCCATCGACTTGTTTTGTTATGGAAACTCCGCCACCTCTTCCGGACATTCCCTCAGGGTCCAATATGAGCACGGAAGCCACCTCCAGTAGAGAAGGAGGTTCTATGGTGCATCAATTGGCGTATGAAAGCGGATTGTAGATCACTTTAGTGAAACTTGACTGCAAGAATTATTTGGAGTGGGCACAAGCTGCCCGGTTGTTTATCGGAGGCGGGGGGAAGCTGGGCCATCTTACTAGGGATACAGTTGAGCCTGCCAAGACTGATCCCACGTCTAGACTATGGGAGACCAATCATCTTACAATTATTCATGGTTCATTAACGCTATGCAGCATGATATCAGTCGGAGCTTCTTGTTTATGTGCACGACTTAGGAGGTTTGGGAGACAACTAGGAACACCTATTCCCAATAGCAGAACACTGGCCAGGCCTTCCAGTTGAAGCAGAATATCTCTCGTTTCAAGCAGGGGGAGAAGTCCATTGTTGAGTACCACATCTCTCTCCGTAGCATGTGGCAGGAGCTTGATTATTATTATTCATATCAGCCTTCACGCTCCGAGAATGTTATCCTGTATCAGCAGCATGTGGAGAAAGGCAGGATATTTGAGTTCCTCTCTGGACTCAATCCCTCGTGTGAGAGATCGATGCTGGAAGCTCCATGGGCACCCTAGCCAGACAGGGTCTTCTGGTGCTCATATTGTTAGTATGGATGCTCCTTTCCCTCCTCACGGACATTCACAGCCGATTTCTACTACGGCTTCCCCTGCTGGTATCTCCGCTGTCGAGATTGCAACACTCCGACGCTTGTTTAGCCAACTAGATGGTCCATCTGCCACACCATCGACTTCCTTTGCTCAATCAGGTAACATTAGACCTGCACGTCATGTGTCTATTCCTTCATCAAGTCCCTCCTGGATCATTGATTTAGGGGCTATGAAACACATGACGGGTATGTCTTCCTTGTTTTCCACCTATTTTATTTGTTCAGGTTGAGATAAGGTTAAAACTGCTGATGACTCTTTATCTTCTATATCTGGGAAAGGGAATATCCTTCCCTTCCTAAGCTCCATTATCTTCTGTGTTGCATGTTCCTACTTTTACTTCTAACTTGTTGTCTGTGAGTGCCCTTACTCGCCAACTAAACTGCAGTGTGACATTTTTCCTTCTCATGTGTCTTTCAAGACCTGGGGAGGAGGATGACGATTTGTACTGGACATGAAACAGATGGCCTATATCTTCTGGATGGACGTACGTCTAAGCCCACAGCACTGCAGTCTCATAGTAGTAGTAGTAGTAGTAGTTTAGCTTTAGTTCTATGTTGGCATGCCCGTCTGGGGCATGTTTCTTTTCAATACTTGAAACTCTCATTTCCTATTTTATTTACTTCAGTTTCCTTTTGACTTACATTGTGAGACATGTGAGCTCTCCAAACATTACAGATCTACTTATCCTTCCAGAGGTAATAGAAGCTCCATTTATTTTGATATTGTGCATTCTGATGTGTCGGGTCCTTCCCCTATTACCTCTATTTTTGGCTTCCGCTACTTTGTTACTTTTGTGGATGACCATACAAGGTGTACATGGGTTTATCTCATGAAAATCAAAGATTAAGTCCATTCCATCTTCAAGGGTTTTCATAAGATGATCTAAACACAGTATGGTGCCTCCATCAAGGTCCTTCGTACTGACCAAGGTGAAGAGTATATGTTTGGAGGTCTCCAACAATATTTTTTTTATCATGAGATTTGCCATCAAAATTCATGCAACTATACCCCCCAGCAGAATGGTGTAGCTGAAAGGAAAATCTGTCATCTAACAGAGGTAGCTCGTTCAATTTTCATCGGTGCCAATGCCCCCAAATCTTATTGGTCTAATGCAATTTTGACCGCTGCTTACTTGACTAACCGGATGCCTTCGCGTGTGCTCAACTTCCAATCTCCGGTTCAGGTCCTTGCTCCAAGCTCTTCTTTGTTTGCTGTCACTCCTCGTATCTTTGGATGTGGTTGTTTTGTGCACATTCTAGGTTCACATCGCAACAAGTTGGATCCTAAAGCTCTAAAGTGTGTTTTCCTTGGCTACTTTTCCACTCACAAGAGGTACAAGTGTTATCACCCCTTGTCTGGCAAGAGATTTGTTTTCATGGATGTCACCTTTCGGAGAGGCCTTTTCCTTCCCTACCTCTCTTCAGGGCGAGAGCAGTAGTGAAGAGAGGACCTCAATTTGTCCTCTTCCTATTGTTTCTCTGTTTCCTCCCTTCCCTTTAGTTGTTGAGAGGCCTCAACCTAATATGGTGTCTGATAATGATCTGGAGCTTAGGGGGAGCTTCAAGTCTATCGCAAAAGAGGGAAAGCTATTGCTGATCCAGTTCCAGTGGTCCCATCCTCAGATCCAGGTAATATTTCTTCGACATCTGTACCTGTCATTTCTTCTTCCACTAATGTGTGTGGTCCTGATCTTCCCATTGCTTTAAGAAAAGGCACCCAAACTTGTACTCAGGATCTCTTGAGCAACTTTGTCTCCTATGATGCCTTGTCTCCTTCTTAGAAGGCGTTCATCACTTCCATGGCTACTATCCCCATTCCCTCTTCTGTGGCAGAAGGGTTGGCACATCCTAGATGGAAAGCTACTATGGTAGAGGAGATGCGTGCCTTGGATAAGAATAAGACGTGGGAGCTTGTTGACTTGCCAACGAGGTTTAAGATTTTGTTTCGGAGGAATGTCTTGGTCAAGTGAAAAACCGAGTCAAACCTCAAAATGAAAAGAAACAGAAAAAATGTTTAAAAAACAAAATTTCCGACACTTTACGAAACATTCCCGAAGCATTTCAAAAAAATATTTTCAAAATCATAAAATCATATTTTTGGATTGTATCAAATTGTCTCGGATTGTCTTGGCAAAACAAACCGAAACATTACGAAACGAAATGAAACATTGAATGTTTCGTTTTGGTTTTCTTATGAGACGAAACGAAACATACGAAACATTCAGAAATTTTAAACCACGCTTGCCAAGAGGTAAGAAGCCGGTTGGCTGCAGATGGGTCTTCACAGTGAAGTATAAGGCAGATGGGTCGACTGAGGAAAGCTCTCTATGAGCTTAAGCAATCTTCAAGAGCCTGGTTCGAGTGGTTCAGCCTAGCAATGAAGAAGCTATGTTACACTCAAAGCCAAGCTCATCACACCCTATTTGTGAGGCACCTTGGGAAGAGCACTACTGCCCTCATCGTCTATGTTGATAACATCATTCTGATAGGGAATGATGCAGAAGAAGTGACCAAGCTGAAGAATCACATAGCTGGGGAGTTTGAGACCAATGATCTGGGGCTTCTCAAGTACTTTCTAGGTATAGAGATTGCAAGATCCAGCCAAGGGATCTTCATCTCACAAAGGAAGTATGTCCTAGACCTATTGGAGGACTCTGGCAAGCTGGGAGACAAGCCAGTGGAGAGTGGAGACTCCTATAGAGAAGAACCACAAGTTGGCCGACTCGAGTATTGAGCCTTTACAGGATGTGGGGGGGTTTTCAGAGATTGGTTGGGAGGTTGATCTACCTCTCTTGACTTGACCAAAGATTGCCTATGCAGTCAGCGTTATCAGCCAGTACATGCATTCTTCTAGGGAGATTCACTTAGAGGCAGCACACAGGATTCGTCACTTCATTAGGGAGAGGATTGTCTCTAGAGAAGTTTGTACTCCCATTGTGAAGACAGATGAGCAAGTAGCAGATGACTTCAGCAAAGGAGTTCCCAGTTGGCAACTTCACAGATGTTTATGCAAGTTGGGCATGAGAGATATCTATGCACCAACTTGAGGGGGAGTGTTACCGGATATGTATTTTATACGTATTTGATGTATTTTAGCCTTTTTGTAAATATTGCTTATTATGAGGGGTATACTTTCTTTTGTAATGTCCCCTTTATATAAATAAGATTTATGGAGTCATGTGACACACACATGACATCCTTCTCTCTCAACTCTAACCTAACCCAAAGCCTAAAACCTCCATTGATTTCAACTTGGTATCAAAGCCATCTATCAAGACTTGCCGGAGCACATATATCAATGTCTGCTAAAACCTTCACCACTTGATAGATTATATTTTTCTCTGTTTTTTGGTGAATTTTTGAGAATTTTTTGGGGTTGTCTTGGATGTTTTCTGCCCATTCTTATCTAAATATTCAAGTTTAATGTTTCTTGAACCAGCTGGTTTCCAAATCTTTGTGGGGTTTCTTGAGGGTTTTTTTTTCCTTCGATTTGGTTCTCTACAAACCTAGGAAGGCATTGATTATGCCCATGACCCATTTGATTGAGGATTAAGTGTTTTGTGAGGATTGTCTCCTGCTCATATTACTGCCGACTTCAATATTGGGCATTTTTGGCGTGCTACCTATACTTCCAACCCAAGTAACCCCTCCTTTTATTTTCTAAATCCTATTTCATCCCACTTGTAGCACCTTTCACTGGTTATCTATGGGTTCAATGGTATTTTGGGCTATAGTTCTACCTATTTCAGACCCCGGTTGCTATATTTTGCATCTCTTCGTTGCTTATCTTGTGCTTTAAGACCTTTCTAAGGTTCTTGTGTGAAGAGTGAAAGGATTTGTCCTCCTCTTTGTGTTGCTCGTGAGTTTTTGAGCCATTTCTTGGCCATCGGGTTGGTTTTTTAGGCTTCCGTTCTTGCCTAGAGTGTATTTCATGGTACTCCATTGACTTGTTTTGTTATGGAAACTCCGCCAACTCCTCTGGACATTCCCCTAGGGTCTAATTTGAGCACGAAGCTACCTCCAGTAGAGGAAGGTCTATGGTGCATCAATTGGCGTACGAGAACCCCAGATTGCAAAGCGCTTCAGTGAAACTTGACGGCAAGAATAATTTTTTCAAACTGGCACAGGCTGCCCGAATGTTTATTGGAGGTCGAGGGAAGCTGGCCCATCTTACTAGGGATACCGTTGAGCATGCCAAGACTAATCCCATGTATAAACTATGGGAGACCGGTGATCTTACAATTATGTCATGGCTCATCAACTCTAAGCAGCATGATATCAACCGACCTTTTTGTTTATGCGAACGTCTCAGGAGGTTTGGGAAACAACTAGGAAGACCTACTCCCAGCAGTAGAGCACTGGCCGGGCCTTCTAGTTGAAGCAGAGTATCTCCCGTTTCAAGCAGGGGGAGTAGTCCCTTGCTAAGTACTACACCTCTCTCCGCAGCATGTGGTAGGAGCTTGATTATTATTATTCATATCAGTCTCCACACTCCGAGGATGTTATCAAGTATTAGTGGCATGTGGAGAAGGGCAGGATATTTGAGTTCCTCTCTGGACTCAATCCCTCGTATGAGCTTGCTTAGGTCCAGATCCTCAGTACCAGGGTGGATCTTCCCTCTCTTAGTGAGGTTTATGCCTACCTTCAGAGTGAGGAGAGCCGACGTCTCTCTTCAGGATAAGCACCCAGTTTCCGAGCGATCAGTGCTAGCCACATCCTCTGCTCTTCATGTCTCCCAGTTTTAGCAGTCCCAGAAGGGCTGCTCTTATCAGCCTCCTACTTCAGCCTCATCATATGCTCCTACTGGTCCGACTGCTGGGAAGTCCTCTATTAGGGAGAGGCCCAAGTGTGACTACTACGGCAAGCTTAAGCATGTGAGAGACCGATGCTGGAAGCTCCATGGTCGCCCTAGCCAGACAGGGTCTTCTAGTGCTCATACTTCCAGTATGGATGCTCCTTTCCCTCCTCAGGGACATTCACAGGCAAGTTCTACTACGACTTCCCCTACTGGAATCTCGGTTGTGGAGATGGTCCATCCGCCACACCATCGACTTCCTTTGTGTAGTCAGGTAACATTAGACATGTCCATCATGTGTCTATTCCTTCATCTAGTCCCTCCTGGATCATTGATTCAGGGGGTTCGGAACACATGACAGGTATGTCTTCCTTGTTTTCCACCTATTCTATTTGTTCAGGTCAAGATAAGGTTAAAACTATCAATGGCACTTTATCTTCGATGCTTGGAGGTCTCCAACAGTATTTTTTTGATCATGGGATTTGCCTTCAAAATTCCTGCAGCTACACCCCTTAGCAGAATGGTGTAGCTGAAAGGAAAATGCGTCATCTGACAGAAGTAGCTCGCTCACTTTTGATCGGTGCCAATGTCCCCAAATCTTATTGGTCTGATGTTGTTTTGACCGATGCTTACTTGACTAACTGGATGCCTTCACGTGTGCTCAACTTCCAGTATCCAGTTCAGGTCCTTGCTCCTAGCTCTTCTTTGTTTGTTGTCACTCCTCGTATCTTTGGATGTATCTATTTTGTGCACATTCTAGGTCCACATCGCAAGAAGTTGGATCCTAAAGCTCTAAAGTGTGTTTCCTTGGCTACTCTTCCACTCACAAGGGGTACAAGAGTTATCACCCCTTGTCTGGCAAGAGATTTGTTTCCATGGATGTCACTTTTCGCGAGGAGGCCTTTTTTTCTCCCCTACCTCCCTTCAAGAGAGAGCAGTAGTGAAGAGAGGTCCTAAATTTGTCTTCTTCCTACTATTTGTCTCCTCCCTTCCCTTTAGTTGTTGAGAGGCCTCAACCTACTATGGTGTCTGATAGTGTTCCCAGAGCTCAGGGGGAGCTTCAAGTCTATTGTAAAAGAGAGAAAGCCACTGCTGATCCAATTCCAGTTGTCCCATCCTCGGATCCAGGTAATATATCTTCCACATCTGTACCTATCATTTCTTCTTCCACTGATGTGTGTGCTCCTAATCTTCCCATTGCTTTAAGAAGGGCACCCGAAGTTGTACTCAGCGTCCCTTGAGAAACTTTGTCTCTTATGATGCCTTGTCTCCTTCCTACAAGGCACCTAATAAAGTTAAGGTGCCCGCTTAGGCTGATTAAGCTAAGGGTCCAAAGGTATCGACCAGGAACGAAGAAGGTTATGAAATAGCAAGGCATCGTTTACGAAGGAAGCGATAGCGAAAGCTGAAGCTAGCTCGACCTGCTGAAAAACGACAGGCTCAGGTACGCGCTGCAGTTTTGGATTAGGCTAGGTTTTCTATCATAATTCTTCTAAAGGCAAAATGCCTTCCATGAAAGCGAAGCGACGGCCTCCCAGGAGGAGGCCCCCTCAGGGTTTGGTCCATTGATCAACCGTGAGAAGCGAGGGCTCTATCGAGCTCCATTCCAATCTACCAGTTCGAGGGGTCCAGAAGTTCGATATCGAGATCAGAGCCACCATATTAGTTAATTGGTACGAGGACACGGTCTGTGGAATTGACATCCGAACCCACTTACGGTGTCAAAGTCACTAGGTCCCCACTTAACTCCAATCCTATGGAGTTAATGACCAAAGAAGCAGTGGCTGCGCCCCAGTTGTACACTCCCTTCGTTCTAAGAACCCTTGTTGATTCTGAACTTCGTTTGCGAAGGAACCGGACCTTTGACAAGCCAGCCCTTTTTTATGAGCCGCCACCTTGCACTTTTTTTTTAGAGGCTTCAATTATCTTCAAGAAGCGTGTAATGCGCCTCTAAGCTGTTGATTTGATTTTCGTATTAAATGACTTTAGCCATTTTGTAAAAGTGCAAAAGGTTATCGTGGCAATGTGAGGATCACTGCGATAAACAAGCAAGTTCACGATCGGGCAATTTTGGTGTGCTGCTTGTACTTTCAGCACAAGTAACCCCTCCTGTTATTTATAAACCTTATTCCATCCTACTTATAGCACATTTTACTGGTTATCTATGGGTTTTAAGGTTTTTTGGGCTATAGTTCAACCAATTTCAGCCCTGGTTGCTCTATTTTGCATCTATTCTTTGCTTATCTTGGGCTTTAAGACCTTTTGAAGGTTCTTGCGTGAAGAGTGGAAGGATTTTTCGTCCTCTTTGTGCTGCCCGTGAGTTTTTGGGCCATTTCTTGGCGCCATCGGATTGGTTGTTTAGGCTTCTGTTCTTGCCCAGAGTGTATTTCTTGGTACTCCATCGACTTGTTTCGTTATGGAAACTCCGCCACCTCCTCTGGACATTCCCTTAGGGTCCAATATGAGCACGGAAGCCACGTCTAGTAGAGGAGGATCTACGGTGCATCAATTGGCGTACGAGAACCCCGGATTGTAGATCACTTTAGTGAAACTCGACGGCAAGAATTATTTGGAATGGGCACAGGCTACCCAGTTGTTTATTGGAGGACGTGGGAAGCTGGGCCATCTTGTTCGGGATACAGTTGAGCCTGCCAAGACTAGTCCCACACATAGACTAAGGGAGACCGATGATCTTACAGTTATGTCATGACTCATCAACTTTATGCAGCATGATATCAGCCGGAGCTTCTTGTTTATGCGCACGGCTTAGGAGGTTTGGGAGACGACTAGGAAGACCTATTCGCAGCAGCAGAATGCTAGCCAATCCTTCCAGTTGAACATTGGGGGAGAAGTCCCTTGCTGAATACTATGCTTTTTTCCGCAACATGTGGCAAGAGCTTGATTATTATTATTCATATCAGCCTCCACGCACTGAGGATGTTATCCGGTATCAACGGCATGTGGAGAAGGGCAGGATATTTGAGTTCCTCTCTGGTCTCAATCCCTCGCATGAGCTTGCTCAAGTCCAGATCCTCAATAGTAGGGTGGATTTTCCCTCTCTCAGTGAGGACTATGCCTACCTTCAGAGTGAGGAGAGCCGAAAGCTCTCTCTACAGGTTACGTACCCAGTTATCGAGCAATCAGTGCTAGCCACTGCTCCTCTTGTCTCCTAGTTTCAGCTGTCCCAGAAGGGTATGCTCTTACTGGTCTGACTACTGGGAAGTCCTCTACTAGGGAGAGGCCCAAGTGTGACTACTGCGGCAAGCTTGAGCATGTGAGAGACCGATGCTGGAAGCTCCATGGTCGTCGTAGCCAGACAGGGCCTTCTCGTGCCCATACTGCCAGTATCGATGCTCCTTCCCCTCTTTAGGGACATTCACAGCCGAGTTCTACTACGGCTTCCCCTATTGGTATCTCCGTTGCTGAGATTGCTACACTTCGGCGCTTGCTCGCCCTTCCTGTCATAAATCCAATTGGTTTTCAGATATCTTTGTTCCTGTATATAGGCAATGCAGTACTTCCCCATTCAATTTAGCATTTTTCTTTTCCTCAAAATATGGTTAAATAACTTATTAAGCCAAGACAATCCAATCCTCTCATGCATTTCCACACATCTATTGGGATACCATCCGGTCCTAAGCCATATTATGTCTTCAATTTAGCTAAAGTTGGTTTCACCTCTAATAACCTAATTCTAGGAATATGTTTTATATTTTCCCTAGAATTTACATTGTCCAACATCCGTTATGTTATCCTCGTTTTATAATTACGAAGATAAGTCTTCCACCTTTCCTTAATTTCTTCATCTTTCACTAAGACGTTTTGGTCATCATCCTTAATGCATCATGATCTCATATCTCTAGCATTTCCCTCTCCTGTTCGAGCAAGTTTCTAGACATCTTTTTCTCCCTCTTTTGTCCATAATTTATTACATAGACTATCACATATTTGGCCTCACCACTTTCTTTGCTTCCTTTTCAGGATTTTTTATCTTTCTAAGTTCTCATTCTTTCTATTCAATTGTCAAGTCATGTAATAAATCTTCTTTTCTCTAATGGCCTTTTGAACTTCATCATTCCACCGCCAAGTTTCCATGTGTATGAAAGGTACCGCTTCCTTTACCAATTTATCTATAAAAGGTACCACATTTTCTCCTTTTAAATTCCACCACCTCATTCTTGGGCATCTTTTATTTCAATTCTCTCTTTCATTCATCCATTTCTTAAATATTAGACTCAATTAAGTAACAAAAAGAATACAATTGGACACTTCAGAGTGAAATTACAAAATAGGCAAATGTACTCAGATGAGCAAGAAATTCTTAATAACCTCTTCATTAGCCAACGTTTCAACCATTTGATTTCCTTCATTCTAGAGGTTGGAGATATGAGCAACAATGTGTCTGGAATATAGACAGACCATCTCAAAAAAACATTTGGGTGAATCTCTATGGGTAAGTCATCCTTTCTCAAAATTTAATGGCAGTTGGAAATACCTTCTATACACTTAAGGTAAAAAATGGGAGAATTGCATGGATTATTTGTATGGATTATTTTTAATCCATTCCGTAATGCTCACGCCCACATTAGTGGCTACAGGACAACATATGCTTTCATGATAGTCCAATTACTACTATCATGAGGCTCCCTCCAATGCTCCAATCTGTTATCATCTGCTGCAATATGGTATGGTCCCCATTGGAGGTCAGCCATATTGGTCAGAACATGATGCAACATTGTGTACTCAAAATTCTCTATGATCATATACTCTAAGGATTTCGATCTTTTTGTGTTTAGGACATCCACATATAAATTCGACTCAAAGGGAAATAACAAAATAGGCAAATGCACTCAGATGAGCAAGAAATTCCAACAATGAGTCTGGAATATAGAAAGTCCATCTCAAAAAACTTGTGGGTGAATATCAAGGAAATGTTATCTTTCTCAAAATTTCAAGGCAGTTGGAAATGCCTTCTATCCACATAAGGCTGAAAAAGGAGAATAGTGGGGATTTTTATACCATTCCATATGGCTCACTTCCACATTGCTGGCTACTGACAGCATATGCTCTCATGATAGTCCAATTACTACTATCACGAGGCACCCTCCAATGCGCCAATCTGTTGTCATGTGCTACTATATGGTATGGTCCCCATTGGAGGTCAGCCATATGGGTCGGAACATGATGCAACATTGTATTCTCCAACGTTGTATATGATCATATAGGAGTTCGATAATTTTGTGTTTCGGACATCCACACATCATTTCGACTATACTCATTTTATGAGCATGCTTCTTGATTGCCCGTCATTGTGCTCCATAAAGCATTATCGATTTTATTGTCTTCTTATAGAATTTTCTTATTAGTCTGATTGTCACTCGTCGATCACATAGCACACTGGAATCACATCGCTACTTTAGCAACCTGCTCTAATTCTAAGAGCAACATCCTCCTCAATCTCTCCTTATGAATAATAGAACCAAGGTAATGGAATCGGACATTTCAAGGTATCTCCAAGTTGTCAATTTTAATTGATGGCTGATCTTTATTTTCATACTTACTAAAATTGCATTCCATATGTTCTTTTTCGGTTCGACTTATTTTAAAACATTTACATTCATCCAGAGTTCTAGTTTTGCATTTACCTTATCCTTAATCTCATCAACTAATACTATGTCATATGCAAATACACCAATGGACCTCATTTTGGATGAGCAGTTACTTAGTCTATAAGAATAGCAAATAGGTATGGACTTAGGGTTGATTCATACTGTAAGCCCACTATGATTGAACACTCAATTGGCTCACCACCACTTATTCTAACACTAGTTTTGCCCTCCTTCAACATATCTTTAATAATGTCAATATGTCCATTTGGAGCTCCCATCTTTCCTAATGCCCACCAAATTAATTCTTTAGAGACTATTATCTGCTTTTTATAAGTCCATAAACATGCGAAGATTCTTGCTCTTGTGGTCGACCTTCATAGCATAAATCCAAATTGGTTTTCAGATCTCTTTCTCTGTTGCATTAATCTTTGCTCTATCGCTCTTTCCCATAGTTTTATAATGTTGCTCATAAGTTTGATGTCATGGTAGTTCGAGTAGCTCTACACGTCTCCTTTGTTCCTGTATATAGGCACTGCAGTTCTTCCCCATTCAATTTACCATTTTTCTTTTCCTCAAAATATTGGTAAATAACTTATTGAGCCAAGACAATCCAATTCCACTAATGCATTTCCACACCTCCACTGATGGTTCTTCCCCACTACCAAGTTTCCTTATGTGTATGCCTTTTCCCAGTAAATTCTCGACGGACCTCTTTTGCTACTCTTTTAATACATCTAGCATTATATATTATCCCATATCTTTATAGTCTTTGCTTCTACGTTCCACACTTCTTCCTTTACAAATTTATCTATAAAAGGTACCAATTTATCTATAAAAGGTACCAATTTTTCCCCTTTTAAATTCCACCACCTAATTCTTGGGCATCTTTTATTTTCATTCTCTCTCTTCCATTTCTCAAATGTTAAACTCAATTAAGTAACAAAAAGAATACAATTGAACACTTCGGATGGACATTACCAAATAGAAAAATGCACTCAGATTTGCAAGAAATTCCAAATAACCTCTTCTTTAGGCAACTTTTATACCATTTGATTTCCTTCATTCTAGAGGTTGGAGATATGACCAACAATGAGTCTGGAATATAGGACGTCCATCTCAAAAAACATTTGAGTGAATCTCGAGGGAATGCCAACCTTTCTCAAAATTTAAAGGCAGTTGGAAATACCTTATATCCATATAAGGCTGAAAACAGGAGAATTGTAGGGACTTTTAAACCATTCCATAATGCTCACTTTCGCATTGCTGGCTACAGAACAACATATGCGTTCATGAAAGTCCAATTACTACTATCATGAGGCACCCTCCAATGCACCAATCTATCGTCCTGTGCTACTATATGGTATGGTCCCCATTGGAGGTCAGCCATATGGGTCGAAACATGATGCAACATTGCTCACTTTTTTTGTTTAGGACATCCACACATCATTTCGACTATACTCATTTTATGAACATGTTTCTTGATTGCCCGTCATTATGCTCCATAAAGCATCGTCGGTGCTATTGTTGTCTTATCTAATTTTCCTGTTAGTCTGATTGTCACGCGTCGAAAACAAAGCACTCTGGAATCACATCTTCGCTTTAGCAAGCCCGCTCTAATTCCATGGGCAACATCCTCCTCAATCTCTCCTTATGAATAATAGAACCAAAGTAATGGAATTGGACATTCCGAGGTATCTCCTAATTGTCAATTTTAATTGATGGATCATCTTAATGTGCATCCTTACTAAAATTGCATTCCATATGTTCTTTTACGGTTTGACTTCTTTTAAAATATTTAAATTCTAAAGCATTTCTCCAGAGTTCTAGTTTTGCATTTTCCTTATCCCTAGTGTTGTCAACTAATACTATGTCATCTGCAAATACACTAGTGGACCTCATTTTGGATGAGCAGTTACTTCGTCTATAAGTATAGCAAATAGGTATGGACTTATGGTTGATCCTTGGAGTAAGCCCACTATGATTGAAAACTCACTTGGCTCACCACAACTTATTCTAACACTAGTTTTTGCTCCTTCAGCTTATCCTTAATATTGTCAATATATCCATTTGCAGCTCCCTTCTGTCCTAAAAGCCACCAAATTAATTATTTAGACTGTATTTTATGTTTTTTCTTAGTCAATAAACGTACGTAGATACTTCCTACTTTCTTTGAAATTTTCCATCATTTGTCCAAGTGTAAGAAGCTTGCCTTGTAGTCGACCTTCCTGGCATAAATCCAAATTGGTTTGCAGATACCTTTGCCTTTTGCATTAAAATTTGCTCTATCACTCAGTCCCATAGGTTTGTAACATAGCTCATATGTTTAATGCCATTGTAGTTTGTGTAGGTCTACACGTCTCCTTTGTTCATGTATATAGGCACTGCAGTACTTCTCCTTTCAATTAGGCATTCTCGTCTTCAAAATATTGATACTTAAATTATTACACCAAGACAATCCAATTCCTCTCATGCATTTCTACACCTCTATTGGGATACCATATGGTCCTGAGTCATACCTATCTTCTTCTTAGCTAAACTTATTTTCACCTCTGATACCCTAATTCAACGAAAATATGTATGTTTTATATTCTCCCAAGTATTTACATGGTAATAGATCAATTATGTTAACCTTTCATTAATTTCTTCATCTAATGGTTTATATTCTCCCAAGTATTTACATTGTCCTAGATCCATTATGTTAACCTTTCATTAATTTCTTCATCTAATATTGTCTATGATAATATACTCCAAAGACTTCGATCATTTTCTGTTTAGGACATCCACACATCATTTCGACTATACTCATTTTATGAACACGTTTCTTGATTGCCCGTCGTTGTGCTCCATAAAGCATCGTCGGTCCTATAGTCGTCTTATCGAATTTGCCTCTTAGTCTGATTGTCACGCGACAATCACAAAGTACTCTGGAATCACATCGAAGCTTTAGCAAGCCCGCTCTAATTCCATGGGCAACATCCTCCTCAATTTCTCCTTATGAATAATAGAACCAAAGTAATGGAATTGGACATTCCGAGGTACCTCCTAGTTGTCAATTTTAATCGATGGATCATCTTTATGTGCATCCTTACTAAAATTGCATTCTATATGTTCTTTTTTGGTTCGACTTATTTTAGAACATTTAAATTCTAAAACATTCCTCCAAAGTTCTAGTTTTGCATTTGCCTTATCCCTAATTTCGTCAACTAATACTATGTCATACGCAAATACACCATTGGACCTAGGGCTGCAACTTGGGCGGGCTCAACCCGACGTTGGGCTCGGGTTGGGTTGGATTCTTCAGTACTCGGGCTCGAGCTCGGGCTCGGGATTACAGAACCTGACCAAAATCGGGTTGAGGCTTGGACAACCCGACCTAACCCGAGCCCAATCAACATGTTACATATATGTAACCCATACACATTGATACATGGTAATAAATACTAGCATCTTAACTAAAATAGGTAAGTCACCCAATCTCATTCTCATCTCTTCGCTTTCTCTTCTCTGAGGGTTAGGTTTTCCTTAACCTTCACCCTCAACCTGTCACCGACCACCTGCTGCCCGCCGTTCGTCATCTGTTGCCCGCCGCTGTTCCAAACTTCCAATCATCCTTCGTCATCCGGGTAAGTTCCTCTTCTATTCCCTTGTTCTTTACTTCTCCCTCTCTTTTCTTTTTTCTATTTTCTTCTCCTCCACAGACATCACCTTCTCTTCATTTCTGAATATTAATTGATTCCCCCTCTATCTTCATGGACGGAGGAAAAGTACCAAAGGATTTTTCAGACATTTGATTTCTCTTTTAGCTCACCTTCAGTTTTTTTTTTTTTTGCACAATCTATGGATGGTAATCACAGGTGCATAAATTGACCTCTTAACTTTCAAGGGTTCTGATACTGGTCTTTTGAAATCCATCTTTGGCTTGATTTCTTTTGTGATGTTGGTTGTATTTTTTCACATTGTTTTTCAACCTGACCAACCCGATCAGGTTGGGTTGGGCTGGAAAATTTAGGCCCGACCTCGGGTTGGGCTCGGGCTGGGCTCAGTGCCTTTAAGATCGGGTTGAACCTCAACCCGACCCAACCCGCCCGAGTTGCAACCCTAATTGGACCTCATTTTGGATGAGCAGTTACTTCGTCTATAAATATAACAAATAGGTATGGACTTAGGGCTGACCCATGGTATAAGCCCACTAAACTGAAAACTCACTTGGCTCACCACCAATTATTCTAACACTAGTTTTGCACCTCAACATATCTTTAATAATATCAATATGTCCATTTGGAGCCCCCTTCTTTCCTAATGCTCACCAAATTAATTCTTTAGAGACTCTATTATATGCTTTTTCTAAGTCCATAAACGTACGGAGATTCTTCCTCTTTTCTCTGAACTTTTCCATATTTCTCCGAGTGTAAGAAGCTTGCCTTGCAGTCGACCTTCCTGGCATAAGTCCAAACTAGTTTTCATGTATCTTTATCTATTGCATTAATCTTTGCTCTATCGCTCTTTCCCATAGTTTTATAATGTGGCTCAAAAGTTTGATGCCATGGTAGTTTGTAATAAATCTCCTTTTCTCTAATGGCCTTTTAAACTTTTCTCTAGTTTGTTATACATTTAGCCATTATATCCCAGATCTTTAGTCTTTGCTTCTACGTTCCACATTTCTTCCTTTACCAATTTATCTATAAAAAGTATCAATTTTCCCCCTCTAAATTCCACTACCTCATTCTTGGGCATCTTTTATTTCCTTTCACTCTGTCATTTCTTCCATTTCATAAAGGTTAAACTCAATTAAGTAAAAAAAAGAATACAATTGGACACTTCAGAGTGAAATTACAAAATAGGCAAATACACTTAGATGAGCAAGAAATTCCTAATAACCTCTTCATTAGCCAACTCTTCAACCATTTGATTTCCTACATTCTAAAGGTTGGAGATAAGACCTACAATGAGATGGAATATAGAAAGTCCATCTCCAAAAACATTTAGGTGAATCTCAAGGGATTGTCATCCTTTCTCAAAATTTAAAGGCAGTTGGAAATACCTTCTATCCACATAAGGCTGAAAACGGGAGAATTGTAGAGATTTTTAACCATTCCATAAGGCTCACTTCCACATTGCTAACTACAGGACAACATATGCTTGCATGATAGTCCAATTACTACTATCATGAGTGTGGGGGAAAAATTCGAAAAGCCGTCAGATGATTTTCGGGATTCTCCCCCATCTCCCAAAAGAGACCGAGATCCGTTCAATCAGAAGAAATGGAAGAAAGAGAGGAGAGATGAAAGAAAAGGGAGAGAGAAGTTTTTTACGAGGTTCGGCGTCGGAATTCGGTCGACTACGTCCTCGGCCCTGCTCTAGGGGGAAATTCACTATTGTCTATATGATCCACGCATAGCTCCCTCTCGGGGGTGGAGCTCGATTGGAGATGGTCCGCCTCCGAGACCAGTAAAAAGTAGATATCACTTGATGTGCACTTGGGCTCTCAGGAGGATGTCTGGCGGAGCTCTCGAGAGCGTGCTTATCAGAGGTTTCGGGAGCATATTTGTCAAAGCTCATGGGAGCATGTCTGTCTGACCATGGCGATGTACCTACAAAAGGACCCTATGTCACGAGGCATCAACATAATCATCGTCATCAACATAATCATCATTATCACAATAATCTGTCTGATCATGGAGATGATGATGATGTAATGATATGATGAATGATGATGAATGATTATGATATGATGATTATGCTGATGATGAATGATAATGATGATGACAATAATTACGATAATGAAGATTATGTTGATGACGATGATTATGTTGATGCCTCGTGACACGAGGTCCTTTTGTAGGTACCGCTACTCGGGCCGAGAGGTAAGAAGTGGCCATGTGGTGACTTGTGTCGGCTGATGACTTGCCAAGAGGTGTGATGTTGCATGAGAAGTGTCATTGTTGATGAAATTTAATAGTTGATGGTTAAAAGGCGGTTGTCGGCCATGAGCTCACACCCTTCTGATTGACTGCTCATGTGGTCCGATCTTCTATTGATCGTGGAGTATCACATGGTCCGTTAAGCGTGGAGTGTGTTGGTGTATTGTATAGTAAGCTGATCCCAAGGTTGCATGCTGGTTGATTGGGAAAATCATGCACCCACATGAAGCTTGGACATGTGGGGCTTTATGGACTGGAAGGAGTTAGATCTCTGAAGCCACATGGTAGAATATTAAATCCATTCCACCCATCAACCACCTGATCTTAGATGTTGGAATGCAACACCAACATTAATTTGAGATTGGCACCAACGACAACCCGACACGATCTTTCATACACCTCCACGTGTATAACCCCCACCATAATGCCAAGTAACCACCAACTTTTTGAGGAGACCTCCGTCGGGCAACAAATAGTATCTACATCTATCACGCAACCATCAAGTTGATGGCAACACTGGCAGATGCAATGCAGCCGTTTGATGCTCGATCTTTTATTGGTTTTGCTGGCGTCATGTATTTGAACGAAAGGGAAGACAGCCTGATCGATTTGCAAGTCCCAAAGATGGCGATGATCCGTGTGGAGATAGTGGCGCAGCATCTATCTCCTTTCTTTGTTAGTGATGGTCGAGCACATAAATTCTGATCAGTTCCTGGAAAGGCTCAACCTCTCTAAGCAGCACGGGCCGAGCAGAATGACGTCGAGAAGAGGTAGAAGAGATGTGCATCCCGAGGTGCAGTGCCGAGCCGAGATAGAGCTAGTCGTCAGCTAGGCTGGTCGACTTGTCATGAAGCCGAGAAATGTCTGGCCGAGAAAGTGGCCAGTTCAAGGTTCGAGATGCACTCTGTAGTCCGACCATGTGACCATCGACCATGGCAGTGGAGGATGCTGGTCCAAGGAGGAGGAACCATGTGATCCTTGATGATGACACACGTGTGGGTTGAAGACTGATATCATCTAGCCAATCAGTCGACCATGGAGAGGATAATGGCTTCCATAGCTGATGGCTAATTGAGAGAGCAGTTGAAACCATAGGGGCTCATAACTTGAAGCTGTCTAGTTGGCAAATGAGATGGTAGATCGGGTGAGGCAGCCCACGTGCACAAGCGGGCAGTAGGAAGACCACGTGGTCCCTCCCTCCCCTTGCTTGCCAGCCGAGAAATCAAGTGAAACAGCCCGATAATCAGATGTATATTTTTCAATTTCTTCTTGGATTCTCTCCTCTTTTACACGAGGTTTCCGTGGAGTCGCCAAAACCTCCCCATTCTTTTCTTCTCCTCTACGCCTTATGTCCTCTTTTACGAGCAAGAAGAGGTTTTGTTGTAAGTCAGCTGAGGCAGCAAAAGGCAATGTGTTGCTAGTTGTATGGAGAATTGTGTTGCTATAACGGTTGAAAAGTATGGATTTTCCGCTCTTTCCCTCTATGTTTCCTCTGTAATAGATGTGGATCGTGGCAAGGCGGATGATGGTGATCGGCTTCAATGGCCGAAGTGTTGTCAGTTAATCCTACAAATCGACAGCCGTGGTGCTATTTGGGAAGCAGCTGATCGGCGTGAATGGATGGCACGAAGCCGTTATGATGGCCCGTGGTGCATCTACTACGACCGAAGTATTGGAATTGTTAGCCGACTTATGGGTGGCAGCGAGAGGCGACGATCTTGCCAACGGAGCATATACTTATTTTGATTCTTTGTAAAAAAAAAACTTCCCATGACTCGGTGCTTGGCCAAGCTATGTAAGCTGGCTGAGTCGCTCGTCGGACTTGGTGAAGGCCGGCTGATCAGCCATGAGATGATTTCTTCTTCTTTTTCTCTCGTTTCTTGATTTCCTTTCTTTCTTATTGGGGAAGTTCCCACGAACGACGTCAAAAGATGTGGGGGAAAAATCCGAAACGTCGTTGTTTCTTGATCCTCACCTCCGCAAAGAAATCGAGATCCGTTGAATAAGAAGAATTAGAAGAAAGAGAGAAGAAACAAAATTTTTACGAGGTTCGGCGCCGGAATCCGGTCGACTACGTTGCTCTTGTGTGTCGCGGTAGCGTTATGGTGTAACTAGGTGTGTGGTAAAGCATCGTCGATCTTATTGTCGTCTTATAGAATTTTATTTTTAGTCTGATTGTCACGCTAATCACATAGCACTTTGTAAAAAATATCTCCACATTAGCAACCTCGCTCTAAGTCTATGGGCAACATCCTCCTCAATCTCTCCTTATGAATAATAAAAACAAGGTAATGGAATTCGACATTACGAAGTATCTCCTAGTTGTCAATTTTAATTGATAGATCATCTTTATGTGCATCCTTACTAAAATTGTATTCCATATGTGTCTTTTCGAGCTCCCTTCTTTCCTATTACCCACCAAATTAATTCTTTAGAGAGTCTAATATATGTTTTTTCTAAGTTTATAAACATACAGAGATTCTTCCTCTTTTCTCTGAACTTTTCCATCATTTATCTAAGTAAAAGATGCTTGCCTTGTGGTCGACTTCCTGGCATAACTCCAATTGGTTTTCAGATATCTTTGTTTGGAGTACCCCTCTAATAAAAAAGGATACAAATGTTATCACCCTGCTACCTGTCGTTGCTTCATCTCTATGGATATCACCTTCGCTGAGTCCATCCCCTTCTTTGGTGAGCAGATCTCTCTTCAGGGGGAGCATGATGTTGCAGAAGAGAGTGTCCCCAGCCCTATGCATGTCTCCATTCCTATGCCGAGACCTCAGTCTAGTGATAAGGACACTTTCACTACTGCAGCTGATGTGCGTGTATATGTCAGAACCAAGAAGAAAGTACAAGCCACTGTCCCTGTGCCTATATCTGCGAGTCTCCCCTCAGATCCAGTTCCAGGTATTGCTTGTCCCTGCCTCAGTTCCTATTTCAATTCTTGAGCCACATGCATCTCCTACTTCTGATGATCATATGAGCACTGATATTGACCTCCCTATTGTACTTCGGAAGGGTGTACGAACTTGTACGGAACACCCTATCTCACATTTTGTTTTGTATCAGTCTACCCTTGTTGGAAGAAACCTTGTCTCTTGGTGAAGCAAGAAGCAGCCGGTTGAAGCTCGATCTAGTGCAGAGGCAGAGTTTCGTTCTAAGGCATATGGTGTGTGTGAACTCCTTTGGTTGAGGACCATGCTTGAGGAACTTGGACTCCAGGTGACAGAGCCGATGAGCCCCTACTGTGACAACAAGGCCGCCATCACCATTGCTCACAACCCAGTCCAGCATGATAGGACCAAGCATATTGAAGTTGATCGTCACTTCATCAAAGAGAAACTTCAACTAGGATTGATTTGTACTCCGTATGTGAGAACACAGGAACAAGTTGCCAACATACTCACAAATGGGGTGAACAAGTCTATTCTTCATACCTTGATTGGCAAGCTGGGCATGATAGATATTTTTGTACCAGCTTGAGGGGGAGTGTTGCAGTTTATGTTTTGCACCCACGTGGGTGTCTCAAGTGGGTTGTGTCCCACTTCCCACGTTGGTACTTTTATGGGCTATTAAGAGGGTTAAGTGGTAACTCTCCACATTTTCTTCTTTGTAAGGTTTATACCCATCATATATATATAGTGTGTGAGAGAAGGAATTAACAATTCATTCTCTACTCTTCCACAACCTCTTCTTCTTCTCTACCTTCACCTTCTTCCACCTCCATTAATATTTCTCTACGTCTCTCTAATCTTTTTTATACTGATCACAACCTAAAGTACAACAGGGCTGAGCAGAATGACGTTGAGAAGAGGTAGCAGAGATGCAGCCCTAGGTGCAGTGTCGAGCCGAGATAGAGATGGTCCGCAGCTAGGTTGGTCGATTTGTCTGTTTCGGTTCGACTTATTTTAAAACATTTAAATTCTAAATCATTCCTCCAGAGTTATAGTTCTAGTTTTGCATTTACCTTATCCCTAGTCTCATCAACTAAGACTATGTCATCTGCAAATACACCAGTGGACCTTATTTTGGATGAGCAGTTTCTTCGTCTATAAGTATAGCAAATAGGAATGGACTTAGGGTTGATCCTTGGTGTAAGCCCACTACGACTAAAAACTCACTTGGCTCACCACCAATTATTCTAACACTAGTTTTTTCTCCTTCAACATATCCTTAATAATGCAATATGTCCATTTGAAGCTCCCTTCTTTCCTAATCCCACCAAAGTAATTCTTTAGAGACTCTATTGTATGCTCTTTCTATGTCCATAACCATACGGAAATTCATCTCTTTTCTTTGAACTTTTCCACCATTTGTCTAAGTGTAAGTAGCTTGCCTTGTGGTCGACTTCCTGGCATAAATCCAATTGGTTTTCAGATATCTTTGTTTGCTGCATTAATCTTTGCTCTATCGCTCTCTTCCATTGTTTTATAATGTGGCTCATAAGTTTGATGGCATGGTAGTTTATGGTGCTCTAAAAGTTTCCTTTGTTCATTTATATAGGCACAACAGTACTTCCCCATTCAATTTAACATTTTTCTTTTCCTCAAAATATTGTTAAATAACTTATTAAGCCAAGACAATCCAATTCCTCTCATTCATTTCCATAGCTCTATTGGCATGCCATCCGGTCCTAAACCATATCTCTTCATTTTAGCTAAAGTTGGTTTGACCTCTGAAAACCTAATTCTACGAAAAAAATGTATGTTTTATATTCTCCCTAGCTTCATGATCCTACATCTGTAGCATTTCTCTCTTGTTAGAGCAAGCTTCTAAACATCTTTACCACCCTCTCTTGTCCCTAATTTATTACATAGACTATCACATGCTTGGCCTCACTTACCTTTTTCTTTGCTTCCTTTTTAGCATTTTATATCTTCATTCTCTCTCTTCCATTCTTCCATTTCTTAAAGGTTAAACTCAATTAAGTAACAAAAAGAATACAATTGGACACTTCAGAGGGAAATTACAATATAGGCAAATGCACTCAGATGAGCAAGAAATTCCTAATAACCTCTTCATTAGCAAGCTTTTAAACCATTTGATTTCCTCCATTCTAGAGGTTGGAGATATGACCAACAATGAGTCTGGATTATAGAAAGTCCATCTCAAAAAACATTTAGGTGAATCTCGAGGTAATGTCATCCTTTCCCAAAATTTCAAGGCAGTTGGAAATACCTTCTATCCACGTAAGGTTGGAAACGGAAGAATTGTAGGGATTTTTAAACCATTTCATAATGCTCACTTCCGCATTGCTGGCTACATGAGAACATATGCTTTCATGATAGTCCAATTACTACTATCATGAGGCACCCTACAATGCGCCAACGTTGTCTATGATCATATATTCTACAGACTTCGATCTTTTTGTGTTTAGGACATCCACACATCATTTCGACTATACTCATGTTATGAAAATGTTCTTTGATTGCCCGTCATTGTGCTCCATAAAACATCGTTGGTCCAATTGTCATCTTATAGAATTTTCCTTTTAGTTTGATTGTCACGCAACGATCACATAGCACTCTATAATCACATCTACACATAGCACTCTGTAATTACTCGGGCAACATCCTCCTCAAGTAATGGAATTGGACATTCTGAAGTAAAATTGCATTCCATATGTTCTTTTTCGGTTCGACTTACTTTAAAACATTTAAATTCTAAAAGATTCCACCAGTGGACCCCATTTTGGATGACGAGTTACTTCGTCTATAAATATAACAAATAGGTATGGACTTAGAGTTGATCCTTTGTGTAAGCCCACTAGGACTGAAAACTCACTTGGCTCAGCGCCAATTATTCTAACACTAGTTTTGCTCCTTCAACATATCTTTAATAATGTCAATATGTCCATTTGGAGCTCCCATCATTCCTAATGCCCACCAAATTAATTCTTTAAAGACTCTATTATATGCTTTTCCTAAGTCCATAAACATACAGAGATTCTTTCACTTTGCTCTGAACTTTTCAATCATTTGTCTAAGTGTAAGAAGCTTGCTTTGTGGTCGACATTCCTGACATAAATCCAAATTGGTTTTCATATATCTTTGTCGGTTGCATTAATCTTTGCTATATCGCTCTTTCCAATAGTTTAATAATGTGGCTCAAAAGTTTGATGCCATGGTAATTTGTGTAGCTCTATACGTCTCCTTTGTTCCTGTATACAGGCACTGCAGTTCTTCCCCATTCAATTTAGCAGGTTTCTTTTCCTCAAAATATTGTTAAATAACTTATTAAACCAAGACAATCCAACTCTTCTAATGCATTTCCACACCACTATTGGGATACCATTTGGTCCTAAGCCATATATGACTTCATTTTAGCAAATGTTGGTTTCACCTCTGATAACCAAATCCTACGAACATATGTATGTTTTATATTCTCACAAGTACTTAAATTATCCTATATCCATTATGTTATCCTCATTTAATAATTATGAAAATAAGTCTTCCACCTTTCACTAAGATGTTTTGGTCATCACCCTTAATATATCATGATCTTCATCATTCCACCACCAAGTTTCCTTATGTATACAGCTTTTTCCTTTAAATTCTCCATAGATCACTTTTGCCACTCTTTTAATACATTTAGCCATTATATACCACATCTTTATAGTCTTTGCTTCTACGGTCCACATTTCTTCCTTTACCAATTTATCTATAAAAGGTACCAATTTTTCCACTTTAAAATTCCACCACCTCATTCTTGGGCATCTTTTATTTTTATTCTCTCTTCCATTTCATCCATTTCTTAACGGTTAAACTCAATTAAGTAACAAAAATAATACAATTGGACACTTTAGAATGAAATTCCAAAATAGGCAAATGCACTCGGATGATCAAGAAATTCCTAATAACCTCTTCATTAGCCAACTTTTCAACCATTCGATTTCCTTCATTCTATAGGTTGGAGATATAACCAACAATGAGTCTAGAATATACAAAGTCCATCTCAAAAAACATGTGGGTGGATATCAAGGGAATGTCATCTTTCTCAAAATTTCATGGCAGTTGGAATGCCTTTTATCCACATAAGCCTGAAAAGGGGAGAATAGTATGTCTTTTTAAACCATTCCATAATGCTCACTTCCACATTGCTGCTACAGGACAGCATATCCTCTCATGATAGTCCAATCAAAGTTTAAAATGGCTAGTTCAGGAACTGAGGCATTTTGTCTAAGAAAGGCGAGGCCTAGCCTCGAGGCGGTACTGAGGCGTAAGCCTTATTTAAGCCTCAATTTAAAAAAAAAGTGCTTACAAAACTCTAAAAAAAAAAAAATCTATTCTACAAAAATCAGAGACAACATACCATGTGAAAAGAGTAACTTAAATAAGCATAAAAGTAACTGAGGCTATAACTTTTACCTTAGGAGTGACGATGTCGGGACTCTAACTGAATGCATGAATGCTAATATCAAATCTTAAAAAACGTAAAGCACATAACTAAATTACCAAATCTAAGTAGTTACCAAGCTAAGTCTACTTTCTAGTATCTACTAATAATATATCAATACTAACAAAGTAACTAACAAGATAAGAGTTAGGAAAGTAAAGTAAATCTATACTGTAGTAAAAGCTAATATCTACCAAGTTAACAAACAAACACACAGTCCAATAACAAGAACACAAATCCAAATCCAATTCTTTTACAAAAATCATCAATCTTATATTCTTCTTCATCCCCAATGTCATCATCATCATCTTCCCATTAATCTATTATAAATGGGAAAAACTAGGGATGAAATGTTAGATTTAGTGTTTCTCCCAAAGTAAATAGTTTTAGATAACAAAATGGAACTTTTTAGGTCTTTTTTAACATAAAAGAATAGTGGTGAGGGTATTTTGGGAAAAAGAATGGAAAAAAGTGAAAAAAAAAAAAAAAGGGTTTAGGGTTTTGAATAGTATAGTGTAAATTGAGGCTTAAGCCTCAAAAAGGTACCTCGAGGCTTAAGCCTCGAGGCTTTTTTTGGGCGCCTCGCCTTGAGGCACACCTCGAGGCGTAAGCCTCAAACGCCTTTTTAAACCTTGTCCAATTACAACTATCCTAAGGCAACCTCCAATGCGCCAATCTATTGTCATGTGCTAATATATGGTATGGTCCCCTTTGGAGGTCAGCCATATGGGTCGGAACATGATGCAACATTGTATCCTCCAATGTTGTAAATGATCATATAGGAGTTCGATCTTTTTGTGTTTCGGACATCCACACATCATTTTGACTAAACTCATTTTATGAACGTGTTTCTTGATTACCCGTCATTGTGCTCCATAAAGCATCATCGATTTTCTTGTCGTCTTATAGAATTTTCTCATTATCTAATTCTCACACGTTGATCACATAGCACACTGAAATCACATCTACACTTTAGCAACCCTGCCCTAATTCTATTATCAACATCCTCCTCAATCTCTCCTTAATGAATAATAGAACCAAGGTAATGGAATTGGACGTTTCGAGGTATCTCCTAATTGTCAATTTTAATTGATGGATCATCTTTATTTGCATCCTTACTAAAATTGCATTCCATATGTTCTTTTTTGGTTCGACTTATTTTAAAACATTTAAATTCTAAAACATTCCTCCAGAGTTCTAGTTTTGCATTTACCTTATCCCTAGTCTCGTCAACTAATCCTATGTCATATGCAAATACACTAGTGGACCTCATTTTGGATGAGCAGTTACTTAGTCTTTAAGCTTGCCTTATGGTCGACCTTCTTAACATAGTTTTATAACGTGGCTCGTAAGTTTGATGCCATGGTAGTTTGTGTAGCTCTATACGTCTCCTTTATTCCTTTATGTAGGCACTGCAGTTCTTCCCCATTCAATTTAACATTTTTAATTTCCTCAAAATATTGTTCAATAACTTATTAAGCCAAGACAATCCAATTCCTCTAATGCATTTCCACACCTCTATTGGGATACCATCTGGTCCTACGCCATATCTGTCTTTATTTTAGCTAAAGTTGGTTTCACCTCTGATAACCTAATTCTACGAAAATATGTATGTTTTATATTTTCAATAGTATTTACATTGTCCTATTTCCATTATGTCATCGTCAATTAATAATTATGAAAATACGTCTTCCACCTTTCCTTAATTTCATCTTTCACTAAAACGTTTTGGTGATCACCCTAATGCAACGTGATCTTATATCTCTAGCATTTCTCTATCTTGTCCGAGCAAGCTTCTAGACATCTTTTTCTCCCTCTCTTGTCCCTAATTTATTACATAGACTATCACATGCTTGACCTCACTTACCACTTTCTTTGCTTCTTTTTTAGCATTTTATATCTTTATAAGTTCTCATTGTTTCTATTCAATTGTCAGGTCTTCTAATAAATCTTCTTTTCCCTAATGGCATTTTGAGCTTCAACATTCCACCACTAAGTTTCCTTATGTGTTATGCCTTTTCCTTTTAAATTCTCCACAAACGTCTTTTGCTACTCTTTAAATACATTTAGCCATTATATCACAAATCTTTATAGTCTCCGCTTCTACGTTCCACATTTCTGCTTTTACCAATTTATCTATAAAAGGTACTACTTTTTCCCCTTTTAAATTCCACCACCTGATTCTACGGCATGTTTTATTTTCATTCTCTCTCTTCCTCTTCTTCCATTTCTTAAAGGTTAAACTCAATTAAGAAACACAAAATAATATAATTGGACACTTCAGAGGCAAATTACAAAATAGGCAAACGCACTCACAGATGAGCAAGAAATTCCTAATAACATCTTCAATAGCCAACTTTTCAACCATTTGACTTCCTATATGACCACAAATGAGTGGAATATAGAAAGTCCATCTCAAAAAACATTTGAGTGAATCTCAAGGGAATGTCATCCTTTCTCAAAATTTCAAGGGTGTTGGAAATACCTTCTATCTACAGGGATTTTTAAACCATTCCACAATGATAACTTCTCCATTGCTGGCTAAGACAGCATATGCTTTCTTGATCGTCCAATTACTACTATCATGAGGCACCCTCCAATGCGCCAATCTGTTGTCATGTGCTACTATATGGTATGGTCCCAATTGGAGGTCAGCAATATGGGTCGGAACATGATGCAACATTGTGTCCTCCAACGTTGTCTATGATCATCGACTCTAAAGACTTCGATCTTTTTGTGTTTAGGACGTCCACACATCATTTCGACTATACTCATTTTATGTACATGTTTCTTGATTGCTTGTCATTGTGCTCCATAAAGCATCGTCGGTCCTATTGTCGTCATGTAGAATTATCCTTTTAGTCTGATTGTCACGCGTCGATCACATAGCACTCTAGAATCACATCTCCTCTTTAGCAACCCCGCTCGAATTCCTTGGGCAACATCCACCTCAATCTCTCCTTATGAATAATAAAACCAAAGTAACGAAATTGGACATTTTGCGGTATCTCCTAGTTGTCAATTTTAATTGATGGATCATCTTTACGTGCATCCTTACTCAAAAATTGCATTCCATATGTTCTTTTCCAATTCGACTTATTTTAAAGCATTTACATTCAAAAACATTCCTCCAGAGTTCTAGTTTTGCATTTTCCTTATCCCTAGTGTTGTCAATTAATACTATGTCATCTGCAAATACACTAGTGGACCTCATTTTGGATGAGCAGTTACTTCGTCTATTGGTATAGCATCTTATATCTCTAGCATTTTTCTCTCTTGCTCAAGCAAGCTTCTAGACATCTTTTACTCCCTCTCTTGTCCAGAATAGTGGATTTTTCCAAAGCCGACTAAAAAGAGAAAGAAACCTTCTCAAAGTCAAAAGTCACGCTCTTTCGCAAACAACTAGCTCATATGACTAGCTTACTGACTTGACTTACTACCCAAACCATGATTCGAATTTTTAATTGAGAAGGTCGGTTTATCTATATGCGGAATCGGCGTTCCATCCAGAACTAATCTAGTTGAGTTGACTACATTCCCACACTTCTACAGTCATCATTGATGAATTAGCTGAGACATCCACCTGGAAGAGATGCTCATACTCAAAATGAAGGTGAAGGGACTCCTAGTGCTGTTAGTGCTATTGGTCAATAAGCCAGTGAGACTCCTTACCACGTAGTTTTTTCATAAGCAAAGGCAAGAGCAATTCTAGGTCGTCCAGTGGATTAAGCCAATGATCATTTGGCGTGTTCCCACCTTTACCCAATCTTGGTCTGCTTTGCCTTGATGACCCCCACCTTTACCCTTGCTTGTGGCTATAGTCCACAAGGCGCTCTGCCTCCTCTAGGGCTGTCGCAAGGTCTTGTACTCCACGTCGGTGAAGCTCTTGCTCCGCCCATGGTTGGAGGCCATCCAAGAAGTAGAAAAGCTAATTCTTTTGTTTGACGGTCCTCGATTATAAGTTCTCGTTGACCACGGCCTATAGGAACCAGGATATCTACCGCTTTTAACCCTGTTTGCATAGGCTCAGATCTGGTGAGTACGGTAGCAAGACCGAAACTCAAAGGAATTGAAAACGAAAAAAAGTACTCCCCCCCCCCCCAATCATGGTGAACCTCTCCTTGAGATCGGGATGAGGTAGATGCCTCCCAGACGGGTGGTGAATCGAATCGGAGTTTCCATTTTTTCTATTATCGCTGAAGTTGGTAGCTGGGTTTCGTTCCGGGATTAGGAAAGTAGCCTTCTCAGTCGAGTTTAAAGGACTGATTGGCATATAGAATAGAGGAAAGAAGAACTAAATAAAGGCTTGAAATACCGCCACGCCACACCCAGATTACATAGACTAGCACATGCTTGACCTCACATACCATTTTCTTTGCTTCTTTTTTAGCATTTTATATCTTTCTACGTTCTCATTGTTTCTATTCAATTTCTAGGTCTTGTCCTAAATCTTCTTTTCTCAAATGGCCTTTTAAACTTCATCATTCCAACACCAAGTTTCCTTATATGTATGCCTTTTACCTTTAAATTCTCCACGGACCTTTTTTGGGACTCTTTTATAACATTTAGCCATTCTATCACACATCTTTATAGTCTTTGCTTCTACGTTCCACATTTCTTCCTTTACCGATTTATCTATAAAAGGTACCACATTTTCCCCTTTTAAATTCCACCACCACATTCTTGGGCATCATTTATTTTCATTCCCTCTCTTCCATTTCTTAAAGGTTAAACTCAATTAAGTAACAAAAAGAATATAATTGGACACTTCAAAATGAAATTATAAAATAAGCAATGCACTCAGAACAGCAAGAAATTCCTAATAACCTCCTCATTAGCCAACTTTTCAACAATTTGATTTCCTTCATTCTAGAGGTTGGAGATAAGAACAACAATGAGTTGAGAATATCGAAAATACATCTCAAAAACATTTGGGTGAATCTTAAGGGAATGTCCTCCTTTCTCAAAATTTCAAAGGAGTTGGAAATACCTTCTATCCACATAAGGCTGAAAACGGAAGAATTGTCACGCATTGATCACATAGCACTCTGGAATCACATCTTCACTTTAGCAACCCCGCTCAAATTCCATTGGCAACAGCCTCCTCAATCTCTCCTTATGAATAATAGAACCACGGTAATGGAATTGGACATTCCGAGGTATTTCCTAGTTGTCAATCTAAATTGATGGATCATCTTTATGTGCATCCTGATTAATATTGCATTCCATATGTTCTTTTTCGGTTCGACTTATTTTAAAACATTTAAATTCTAAAACATTCCTCAAGAGTTCTAGTTTTGCACTTACTTTATCCCTAATCTCATCAACTAATACTATGTCATATGCAAATACACGAGTGGACCCCATTTCGGATGAGGAGTTACTTCGTCTATAACTATAACAAATAGGTATGGACTTAGGGTTGACCCTTGGTGTAAGCCCACTAGGAGTGAAAACTCACTTGGCTCATCACCAATTATTCTAACACTAGTTTTGCTCCTCAACATATACTTAATAATATCAATATGTCCATTTGGAGCTCCCTTCTTTCCTAATGGCCACCAAATTAATTCTTTAGAGACTCTATTATATGCTTTTTCTAACTCCATAAACATACAGACATTCTTCCTCTTTTCTCTGAACTTTTCCATATTTGTCCAAGTGTAAGAAGCTTGCCTTGTCGTCGACCTTCCTGGCATAAATCCAAACTGGTTTTCATATATCTTTATCTATTGCATTAATCTTTGCTCTATCGCTCTTTTCAATAGTTTTATAATGTGGCTCAAAAGTTTGATGCCATGGTATTTCGTAATAAATCTCCTTTTCTCTAATGGCCTTTCGAATTTTTCTCTAGTTTGTAATACATTACGCCATTATATCCTAGATCTTTATAGTCTTTGCTTCGACGTTCCACATTTCTTCCTTTACCAATTTATCTATCAAAGGTATCAATTTTTCCCCTCTAAATTCCACCACCTCATTCTTGGGCATCTTTTATTTCCATTCTCTCTCTTCATTTCTTCCATTTCTTAAAGGTTAAACTCAATTAAGTAACAAAAAGAATACAATTGGACACTTCAGAGCGAAATTACAAAATAGGCAAATGCACTTAGATGAGCAAGAAATTCCTAATAACCTCTTCATTAGCCAACTTTTCAACCATTTGATTTCCTACATTCTAAAGGTGGGAGATAAGACCAACAATGAGTTTGGAATATAGAAAGTCCATCTCAAAAAACATTTAGGTGAATCTCAAGGGATTATCATCCTTTCTCAAAATTTAAAGGCAGTTGGAAATACCTTCCATCCACATAAGGCTGAAAACGGGAGAATTGTAGAGATTTTTAACCATTCCATAAGGCTCACTTCCACATTGCTAACTACAGGACAGCATATGCTTGCATGATAGTCCAATTACTACTATCCTGAGTGTGGGGGAAAAATTCGAAAAGCCGTCGGATGATTCTCGAGATTCTCTCCCACCTCCCAAAAGAGATCGAGATTCGTTCAATCAGAAGAAATGGAAGAAAGAGAGAGAGATGAAAGAAAAGGGAGGGAGACAAGTTTTTTACAAGGTTCAGCGCCGGAATCCGGTCGACTACGTCCTCGGCCCCGCTCTAGGGGGCAATTCACTATTGTCTTCCTGTTACATTTTTTTGAATCAGATCTCGGATCCTCTTTCCAATGGGGGAAGGATCATATTTATGGAAAAAAATCTCCAAGAAGTGAAATTATGGAGTTGGGGGGGGGGGGGGGGGGGTGTTGGGGTTAAGTGTAACTGTAGGCAATTAAGGGAGTTGATCTAGTGTGTCGCGGTAGTGTTATGGTGTAACTAGGTGTATGGTAAATGTTAGTTTAGACCTCGGGATCTGTGTAAAAAATATATGATCCACGCATAGCCCCCTCTCGGGGGTGGAGCTCGATTGGAGATGGTCCGCCTCCGAAACGAGTAAAAAGTAGATATCACTTGATGTGCACTTGGGCTCTCGGGAGGATGTCTAGCGGAGCTCTCGAGAGCGTGCTTATCGGAGGTTTCGAGAGCATATTTGTCAAAGCTCATGGGAGCATGTCTGTCTAACCATGGCGATGTACCTACAAAAGGACCTCATGTCACGAGGCATCAAGATAATCATCATTATCACAATAATCTGTCTGATCATGGCGATGATGATGATGATGATGATGATGTAATGATATGATGAATGATGATGCCGATGATGAATGATTATGATATGATGATTATGCTGATGATTATGATGATGACGATAATTATGATAATGATGATTATGTTGATGACAATGATTATGATAATGATGATTATGTTGATGCCTCATGAGGTGAGGTCCTTTTGTAGGTACCGCTACTTGGGCCGAGTCTACGCAGATTCCCTGTAGGGTCCTTTGCCTCCAGTGGAAGGTCTTGCGCCCTTATTGGGGACTTTATGCCTCGTGATGCGGGATCTTTTCATGGAGATCCGTTTGCCCAAGGCACGTATACCGAGAGCATAAGGTTCACTAGCCTATCTTGCAGGACTTTTGCCCTCGTGGGGTCTTATGCCTCCCGTAGAAGGTCTTGCGCCCTCATAGGGTCTTATGGCGATAAATGGTAGATCTCGAAGCCCCCCAGTGGAAAATTTCTGTACATGGAGCCCCCAAGTGGAGAATTAAGTGCATTGTCCGTCGCCTTGAAAAGGAGTCAATCGAACCTTCGGAAGCATGTTTAGCTGGCTCCTTGGGAAGTGTGATTTCGGTCCCCAAGTTGGTTGCTAGATAAGATAGTTGACTAGAAAGTGGATTTTTTTTTTGGCTAGTGAAGCTTGTTCTTGACCGTAGATGAAAATGTCGGCCATTTGATGTAGCTTGCCAATTGTTGATATATTGGTGCTCGCGAGGTGTGTTGACATTGACCGATTGGTGAATATGTCACTGTGGAGGCACTTAAAGTGTTTGGCTCTTGGGTGCCGACTTGGGGTCGACTCTTGCCGTAAGGAGCTGGCCGTGAGGTGTTGTGGCCAAAAGATAATGCTCATTGGTTGGGGTCAATGGCGGCCGAGATACCATGGCCAGAAGATGAAGAAGTTGACTGCGAGGCTTTGTTTGTTTGGCCGAGAGGTGAAAAATGTCAGCCATGAGATGAGGCTTTAACTCTTTAGATATTTGTCTCTCGGCTAGATGTTTAGATGTGTCGGGCTGCCTATTGCTGATCGGATGAGTGCGATACTGCATGTGCGAGACATATAGGCTACTTGTGATGCGAGAGATATAGGCCACTTGTGACGGTATTGTCGCAAGGGATTTGGTCCAGCTAACGGCTAGATCCATAGGACCATCGTTGATACGGACCCAATAAGGCTACCAGACAGATGGTTGCATGATAGTTGTAGATAACATTTGTTGCCCGACAGAGGTCTCCTCAAAAAGTTGGTGGTTACATGCCGTTACGGAGGGGGTTATACACGTGGAGGTGTATGAAAGGTCGTGTCGGGTTGTTGTTGGTGCAGATCTCAAACTGAGGTTGCTGTTGCATTCCAACATCAAAGATCAGATGATTGATGGGTGGAATGGATTTAATATTCTACCATCAAGCTGATGGCAACACTTGTTCTGTTGTATGCTAGAGGTGTGACACATGACAGATGCAATGCTACCGTTTGATGATCGATCTTTTATCGGTTTTGCTGGCGTCATGTATTTGAACGAAAGGGAGGACCGCCTGATCGATTTGCAAGTCCCAAAGATGGCGATGATCCGTGTGGAGATAGTGGCGCAGCATCCATCTCCTTTCTTTGTTAGCGATGGTCGAGCACAAAAATTATCATCAGTTCCTAGAAAGGCTCAACCTGAGCTCAATGTCACGGGGTGACTAACTTGAGCCAAATTTTCCCTACACCTGAAGGTTGGATGCTCTAGAGGCTTATGGAAGACTCTAGAACATTATAGAAAACTCTAGAGAATTCTAGTGAACTCTAGAAGATTCTAGAACATTCTTGAGTATTGTAGACATTATGTACATATTCTAGATAATTCCTAGGATAGTTCTAGAGATCCATTGGTTGTAGATTGGTATAGAGTTTTCTAGATATTTCTAGGTCTTGAGGCATCATGCCTATATAAAGGGGTTGAGACCCTCATTTGTAATCATCTAAGAATCCAAGAAACACTACAAGAGTTGAGTTGAGAGCTTTTCAATCCTCTTCCCTCTTCTCCTTAAGTGTTCTTGGTGTGATCAAACAAGTGAGTGTCTTGACGAGTTTGGGGACTCTCAAGGCGACAAGGAAAGGCTAACTCGAGTGACGTTGGAGCGTGGCGCGAGTGCCGCACGGGTCTAAGGCAAAGAATTTGCAACCCTGTGACATCATGCTCTTGCTAAAAGCTTCGGTTGACGAGTTTAGTTTCTTGTCAACCTCTCTAAGCAGCACGAGCCAAGCAGAATGACGTCAAGAAGAGGTAGCAGAGATGTGCATCCCGAGGTGCAGTGCCGAGCCAAGATAGAGCTGGTCAGCAGCTAGGTTGGTCGACTTGTAATGAAGCCGAGAAATGTCCAACCGAGATAGTGGTCGATTTAAGGTTCGAGATGCACTCTGTAGTCTGACCATCGTCCATGGCAGTGAAGGATGTTGGTCCAAGGAGGAGGAACCATATGTCCGTCGATGATGACACACGTGTGGGTTGAGGACTGATTGCATCTAGCTAATCAGTCGGCCTTGGAGAGGATAATGGCCTCCACAACTGATGGCTAGCTGAGAGAGCAGCTGAAACAGTAGGGGCTCAAATCTTGAAGCCGTCTGGTTGGCAAATGAGATGGTGGATCAGGTGAGGCATCCCACGTGCACAAGTGGGCTATGGAAGACCACGTGGTCCCTCCCTCCCCTTGCTTGCCAGCTGAGAAATCAAGTAAAACAACCCGAGAATCATATGTATATTTTTCAATTTCTTCTTGGATTCTCTCCTCTTTTACCCGAGGTTGCCGTGGAGCCTCCAAAAGCTCCTCATTCTTTTCTTCTCCTCTACGCCTTTTGTCTTCTCTTTTACAAGCAAGAAGAGGTTTTGTTGTAAGTCAGTTGGGGCAACAAAAGGCGATGTGTTGCTAGTTGTATGGAGAATTGTGTTGTTATAGGGGTTGAAAAGTATGGCTTTTCCGCTCTTTCCTTCTGTGTTTCCTTTGCAATAGATGTGGCTCATGGCAAGGCGGATGATGGTGATCGGCTTCAATGACCAAAGTGTTGTCAGTTAATGCTACAAATCGGCAGCCGTGGTGCTATTGGGGAAGCATCTAATCGGTATGAATGGATGGCACGAAGCCATTCAGATATGATGACCCGTGGTGCATCTGCTCCGGCCGAAGTACTGGAATTGTCAGCCAGCTTATGGGTGGCAGCGAGAGGCGACGATCTTTCTGACGGATATTATGCATCTTTTTATCCTTTGTAAACCTTCCCATGACTCGATGCTTGGCCGAGCTATGTAAGCTGGCTGAGTCGCTCGTCGGACTTGGTGAAGGCCGGCAGATCGGCCATGAGATGATTTCTTCTTTCTTTCTCTCGTTTCTTGATTTCCTTTCTTGTTTGGTAGGGAAAAGTTCCCACGAACGGCGCCAAAAGATGTGGGGGGAAAATCCGAAAAGCCGTCGTATGATCCTCGAGATTCTCCCCCCACCTACCCAAAGAGATCGAGATCCATTTCAATCAAAAGAAGTGGAAGAAAGAGAGTAGAAAGAAAAGGGAGAGAGACAAGTTTTTACGAGGTTCGGCCGGCTTCGGCATCGGCCCGGCTATAAGGGGCAATTCACTATTGTCTTCCAATTACATTGTTTTGAATCAAATCTCAAATCCCCTTTCTAATAGGGGAAGGGTCGTATTTATAGAAAAAATTCTCCAAGAAGTGAAATAATTGTATGGAGTTGAGGGGGATGAGTGTAACCGTAGGCAGTTAAGGGAGTTGATCAAGTGTGTCGCAATAGTGTTATGGTGTAACTAGATGTATGGTAAATGCTAGTTTAGGCCTCAGGATCTGTGTAAAAAATATATGGTCCACACAATGAGGCACCCTCCAATGCACTAATCTGTTGTCATGTCCTACTACTATATGGTATGGTCCACATGACGCAACATTGGATCCTCCAACGTTGTCTATGATCATATACTCAAAGAACTTCGATTTTTTTGTGTTTAGGACATCCACACATCATCTCGACTATACTCATTTTATGAAAACATGTTTCTTGATTGCCCGTCATTGTGTTCCATAAAGCATCGCCGATCTTATTGTCTTCTTATAGAATTTTCCATATAGTTTGATTGTCACGCTAATCACATAGCACTCTGGAATCACATCTCCACATTAGAAACCCCTCTCTAATTCTATGGGCAACATCGTCCTCAATCTCTCCTTATGAATAATAAAAACAAGGTAATGGAATTCGACATTACGAAGTATCTCCAAGTTGTCAATTTTAATTGATAGATCATCTTTATGTGCATCCTTACAAAAATTGCATTCCATTTGTCTTTTTCGGTTCGACTTATTTAAAAACATTTAAATTCTAAAACATTCATCCTGAGTTCTAGTTTTGCATTTATCTTATCCCTAGCCCTGTCAACTAATACTATGTCATCTGCAAATACACTAGTGGACCTCATTTTGAAAGAGCAGTTACTTCGTCTATAAGTATAGTAAATAGGTATGGACTTAGGGTTGATCCTTGGTGTCGACCCACTATGACTGAAAACTCACTTGGCTCACCACCAATTATTTTAACACTAGTTTTATCTCCTTCAACATATCCTTAATAATGTCAATATGTCCATTTTGAGTTCCCTTCTTTCCTAATGCCCACCAAAATAATTCTTTAGAGAGTCTATTATATGTTTTTTCTAAGTCCACAAACATACGGAGATTCTTCCTCTTTTCTCTGAACTTTTCCATCATTTGTCTAAGTGTAAGAAGCTTGCCTTGTGGTCGATCTTCTTGGCATAAATCCAATTGGTTTTCAGATATCATTTTGTGTTGCATTAATCTTTGCTCTATCGCTCTTTCCCATTGATTTATAATGTGGCTCATAAGTTTGATGCCATGATAGTTTGTGTAGCTCTATACGTCTCATTTGTTCATGTATATAGGCACTTCCGTACTTCCACATTCAATTTAGCATTTTTCTTTTCCTCAAAATATTGTTAAATAACTTATTAAGCCAAGACAATCCAATTCCTCTCATGGATTTCCACACCTCTACTGGGATACCATCCGGTCCTAGGCCATATTTGTTTTCATTTTAGCTAAAGTTGGTTTCACCTCTAATAACCTATATCCATTATGTTATCCTCATTTAATAATTATGAAAATAAGTCTTCCACGTTTTCTTAATTTTTTCATCTTTAACTAAGACGTTTTGGTCATCACCCTTAATGCATCATGATCTTATATCTCTAGCATTTCTCTCTGTTGTTCGAGCAAGTTTCTAAACATCTTTTTCTCCCTCTCTTATCCCTAATTTATTACATAGATTATCACATGCTTGGCCTCACTTACAACTTTCTTTGCTTCCTTTTTAGGATTTTTTATCTTTCTAAGTTCTCATTCTTTCTATTCAATTGCCAAGTCTAGTAATAAATCTTCCTTTCTCTAATGGCCTTTTGATCTTCATCATTCCACCACCAAGTTTCCTTATGTGTATGCCTTTTCCCTTAAATTCTCCATGGACCTTGTTTGCAGTTCTTTTAATACATTTAGCCATTATATCCCACATCTTTAGTCTTTGCTTCTACGTTCCACATTTCTTACTTTATTGATATCTATAAAAGGTACCACTTTTTCTCTTTTTAAATTACACTGCCTTATTCTTGGGCATCTTTTATTTTCATTCTCTCTCTTCCATTAATCCATTTCTTAAATGCTAAACTCAATTAAGTAACAAAAAGAATACAATTGGACACTTTAAAGCGAAATTACAAAATAAGCAAATGTAATCAGATGAGAAAGAAATTCCTAATAACCTCTTCATTAGCCAACTTTTTTTATTTCCTTCATTCTAGAGGTTGGAGATATGACCAACAATGTGTCTAGAATATAGAAAGTCCATCTCGAAAAAACATTTGGGTGAATCTCAATGGATATGTCAGCCTTACTCAAAATATAATGGCAGTTGGAAATACCTTATATACACTTATGGCTGAAAAGGGGAGAATTGTATATATTTTTAATCCATTTCATAATGCTCGCTTCCGCATTGCTGGCTACAGGACAGCATATGCTATCATGATAGTCAATTACTACTATCATGAGGCACCCTCCAATGCGCCAATCTGTTGTCATGTGTTGCTATATGGTATGGTCCAAATGACGCAACATTGGATCCTCCAACTTTGTCTACGATCATACTCTAAGAACTTCGATCCTTTTGTGTTTAGGACATCCACACATCATTTCGACTATACTCATTTTATGAAAACATGTTTCTTAATCGCCCGTCATTGTGCTCCATAAAGCATAGACTATCACATGCTTGGCCTCACTTACCACTTTCTTTGCTTCCTTTTTAATTGTCATGTCCTTAATGTTTCTTTTCAATTGTCATGTCTTCTAATAAATCTTCTTTTCTCTGATTGCCTTTCGAACTACATCATTCCACCACCAAGATTCCTTTAATACATATAGCCATTATATCCCACATCTTTATAGTTTTTGCTTCTACGTTCCACATTTCTTGCTTTACCAATTTATCTATAAAAGGTACCACTTCTTCTCCTTTTAAATTACACCGCCTCATTCTTGGGCATCTTTTATTTTCATTCTCTCTCTTCCATTCATCCATTTCTTAAATGTTAAACTCAATTAAGTAACAAAAAGAATACAATTGGACACTTCAAAGCGAAATTACAAAATAGGCAAATGTACTTAGATGAGCAAGAAATTCCTAATAACCTCTTCATTAGCCAACTTTCAACCATTTGATTTCCTTCATTCTAGAGGTTGGAGATATGACCAACAATGTGTCTAGAATATAGAAAGTCCATCTCGAAAAAACATTTGGGTGAATCTCAATGGATATGTCAGCCTTTCTCAAAATATAATGGCAGTTGGAAATACCTTATATACACTTAAGGCTGAAAAGGGGAGAATTGTATATATTTTTAATCCATTTCATAGTGCTCACTTCCACATTGTTGGCTACAAGACAGCATATGCTATCATGATAGTCCAATTACTACTATCACGAGGCACCCTCCAATGCGCCAATCTGTCGTCGTGTGCTACTATATGGTATGGTCCCCATTAGAGGTCAGCCATATGGGTTGGAACATGGTGCAACAATGTGTCCTCAAACGTTGTCTATGATCATATACTCTAAAGATTTCGATCTTTTTATGTTTAGGACATCCACACATCATTTCAACTATACTCATTTTATGAACATGTATCTTGATTGCCTGTCATTGTGCTCCATAAAGCATCGTTGGTCCAATTGTCGTCTTATAGAATTTTCCTTTTAGTCTGATTGTCACACGTCATCACATAGCACTCTGGAATCACATCTCCACTTCAGCAACCCCGCTCTAACTCCATGAGCAACATCTTCCTCAATCTCTCCTCATGCATAATAGAACCAAAGTAATCGAATTGGACATTCCGAGGTATATCCTAGTTGTCAGTTTTAATTGAAGCATCATCTTTATGTGCATCCTTACTAAAATTGCATTCCATGTGTGTCTTTTTCAGTTCGACTTATTTTAAAACATTTAAGTTCTAAAACATTCCACTAGGATTCTAATTTTGCATTTACCTTATCCCTAGTCTCGTCAACTAATACTATGTCATATGTAAATACACCAGTGGACCTCATTTTGAATGAGGAGCTACTCCGTCTATAAGTATAACAAATAGGTATGTACTTAGGGTTGATCCTTGGTGTAAGCCCACAAGGACAGAAAACTCACTTGGCTCACCACCAATTATTCTAACACTAGTTTGCTCATTCAACATATCCTTAATAATGCCAATATGTCCATTTCGAGCTCCCTTCTTTCCTAACACCCACCAAATTAATTCTTTAGACTCTATTATATGCTTTTTCTAAATCCATAAACATACATAGATTCTTCCTCTTTCCTCTAAACTCTTCCATCATTTGTCCAAATGTAAGGAGCTTGCCTTGTGGTCGACCTTCTTGACATAAATCTAAATTCGTTTTCATAGATCTTTGTCTGTTGCGTTAATCTTTCCTAGAGTTTTATAATGTGACTCAAAAGTTTGATGCCATGGTAGTTTGTGTAGCTCTATACATCTCCTTTGTTCTTGTATATAGGCACCGCAGCTATTCCCCATTCAATTTAGCATTTTTCTTTTCCTCAAAATAATATTAAACAACTTATTAAGCCATGACAATCCAATTCCTCTAATGCATTTCCACACCTCTATTGGGATACCATCTGATCCTAAGCCATATATGTCTTCATTTTAGCTAATGTTGGTTTCACCTCTGATAACGAAATTCTACGAACATATGCATATTTTATATTCTCACAAGTATTTACATTGTCCTATATCCATTCTGTTATCCTCATTTAATAATTATGAAAATAAGTCTTCCACCTTTCCTTAATTTCTTCATCTTTCACTAAGACGTTTTGGTCATCACCCTTACTACAACATGATCTTATATCTCTAGCATTAATCTTCTTTTCTCTAATGGCCTTTTGAACTTCATCATTCCACCACCAAGTTTCCTTATGTGTATGCATTTTCCCTTTAAATTCTCCACAGACCTCTTTAGCTACTCGTTTAATACATTTAGCCATTGTATCCCACATCTTTATAGTATTTGCTTCTACATTCCACATTTCTTCCTTTACCAATTTATCTATAAAAGATACTAATTTTTTCACTTTTAAATTCCGCCACCTCATTCTTGGGCATCTTTCATTTTTATTCTCTCTTCCATTTCGTACATTTCTTAACGGTTAAACTCAATTAAGTAACAAAAAGAATACAATTGGACACTTTAGAGCGAAATTACAAAATAGGCAAATGCACTCAGATGAGCAAGAAATTCCTCATGACCTCTTCATTAGCCAACTTTTCAACCATTTGATTTCCTACATTCTAGGGGTTGGAGATATGACCAACAGTGAAATTGGAATATAGAAAGTCCATCTCAAAAAACATTTGGGTGAATCTCAAGGGATTTTCATCCTTTCTCAAAATTTCAAGGTAGTTGGAAATACCTTCTATCCACATATGGCTGAAAACATGAGAATTGTAGGGATTTTTAAACAATTCCATAAGGCTCACTTCCGCATTGCTGACTACAGGACAGCATATGCTTTCATGATAGTCCAATTACTACTATCAGAGGCACCCTCCAACACACCAATCTGTTGTCATGTGCTGCTATATGGTATGGTCCACATGACGCAACATTGGATCCTCCAATTCAAAATGCCCCTTCACACACTGCACCCGTAAAGGATGTGAGTAGGACTACTTTCCCATCCAAAGTGTGTAACTCTGTATCTGCTAGCAATTACCTTCGTCCACTGGTTAAGCTCTTCTTCCCTAAACCTCCATAGCCATTTGCCCAAAAGAGCCCGATTCATCTCTGTACGTGAGCCTCTTTATCCCCAGTCCCCCTTTATTCTTTTCCTTGCAAACCAAATCCCATCTTACCAGGTGCATTTTGGGATTATCCATCCTGTCGTGCCAAAGGAAGTTCCACATAAGTTTCTCAAATTCCTTCACTACACTTCTCGGGGCAGTGAATAGGGACATATAGTAGATGGGTAAGTTGGATAGGGTGCTTTGAATCAATACGACTTTGCCTCCCTTAGAAAGATATTTAGCTTTCCAATACGCTAACCTGGTCCTTAAGCGCTCTATGACTATCAATCCTGCACTTAAGGGTTTTCACTAAAACCAATATGTGATCCACCTCCCCCATCCCATAAAGCTTGCTTTTAGCCAGGTTCATGCGAACGCCTGAGACCGCTTCAAAGCAAATAGGAGGCCTCAAAGAAATCTCACATGCTCAACTGAGGGTTCCACAAAGATTAGAGAATCATCTGCAAACTGAAGATGAGATATCATTGGGGCATCCGCAGCAATCTTGAACCCTTTCAGCTCTACCAAACTAACTGCTCTAGAGATCAGGCTCCCCAACGCTTCCATAACCACAATGAACAAGAAGGGGGATAACGGATTCCCTTCTCTCAACCCCTTGGAGCGTCTACAGTAACATGCTGGAGACCCATTGACCAGAACAGAGTACGAGGCCGTTGAGATGCAGTTTTGAATCCATATTCTCCACTTGTTACCAAACCCCATCCTGCCCAACATATAGTCAAGGAATCTCTAGTTCACAGTCATAAGCCTTTTCCATGTCAATTTTACAAATAATGCCAGCAACACTAGTGTTTTCTCCTTCAATATATCCTAATAATGTCAATATGTCCATTTCGAGCTCCCTTCTTTCCTAATGACCACCAAAATAATTCTTTAGAGAGTCTATTATATGTTTTTTCTAACTCCATAAACATACGGAGATTCTTCCTCTTTTCTCTGAACTTTTCCATCATTTGTCTAGTGTAAGAAGCTTGCCTTTTGGTCGACCTTCCTGGCATAAATCCAATTAGTTTTCAGATATCTTTGTGTGTTGCATTAATCTTGGCTCTATCACTCTTTCCCATTGTTATATAATGTGGCTCATAAGTTTGATGCCATGATAGTTTGTGTAGCTCTATACGTCTCCTTTGTTCATGTATATAGGCACTGCAGTACTTCCCCATTCAATTTAGCATTTTTCTTTTCCTCAAAATATTATTAAATAACTTATTAAGCCAAGACAATCCAATTCCTCTCATGCAATTCTACACCTCTATGGGGATACCATCCAGTCCTAAGCCATATCTATCTTCATTTTAGCTAAAGTTGGTTTCACCTCTAATAACCTAATTGTACGAAAAAATGTATCTTTAATATTTTCCCTAGTATTTACAATCCTATATCCATTATGTTATCCTCATTAAATAATTATGAAAATAAGTCTTCCACCTTTTCATAATTTCTTCATCTTTCGCTATGACATTTTGATCATCACCCTTAATGCATCATTATCTTATTCTCTAGCATTTCTCTCTCTTGTTCGAGCAAGTTTCTAGACATCTTTTTCTCCCTCTCTTGTCCCTAATTATAAAGATTATCACATGCTTGGCCTCACTTACAACTTTCTTTGCTTTCTCTGTAGGATTTTTTATCTTTCAAAGTTCTCATTCTTTCTATTCAATTGCCAAGTCTTGTAATAAATCTTCCTTTCTCTAATGGCCTTTTGAACTTCATCATTCCACCACCAAGTTTCCTTATGTGTATGCCTTTTCCATTTAAATTCTCCACGAACCTTGTTTGCAATTCTTTTAATACATTTAGCCATCCCACATCTTTATAGTCTTTGCTTCTACGTTCCAAATTTCTTCCTTTACCAATATATCTATAAAAGGTACCACTTTTTCTCCTTTTAAATTCCACCACCTCATTCATGGGCATCTTTTATTTTCATTCTCTCTCTTCCATTCATCTATTTCTTAAATGTTAAACTCAATTAAGTAACAAAAAGAATACAATTGGACACTTCAGAGTGAAATTACAAAATAGGCAAATGCACTCAGATGAGCGAGAAATTCCTAAAAACCTTTTCATTAGCCAACTTTTCAACCATTTGATTTCCTTCATTCTAAAGGTTGGAGATATGGCCAACAATGTGTCTGGAATATAGAAAGTCTATCTCAAAAAACATTTGGGTGAATCTCAATCGGTATGTCATCCTTTCTCAAAATTTAATGGCAGTTGGAATACCTTATATACAATTAAGGCTGAAAAGGAGAGAATTGTATGGATTTTTAATCCCTCACTTCTACATTGTTGGCTTCAGGATAACATATGCTTTCGCGATAGTCCAATTACTACTATCATGAGGCACCCTCCAATGCGCCAATCTGTTGTCATGTGTTGCTATATGGTATGGTCCCCATTGGAGGTCAGCCATATGGGTCGAAACCTGATGCAACATTCTGTCCTCAAACATTGGCTATGATCATATACTCTAACGATTTCGATCTTTTTGTGTTTAGGACATCCACACATCAGTTCGACTATACTCATTTTATGAACATGTTTCTTGATTGCCCGTCATTGTGCCTCCATATAAGCATCGTTGTAGTCTGATTGTCACGCTTCGATCACATGGCACTCTAGAATCACATCTCCACTTCAGCAACCCCGCCCTAATTCTATGGGCAACATCCTCCTCAATCTCTCCTTATGAATAACAGAACCAAGGTAATGGAGTTGAACATTTTGAGGTATCTCCTAGTTATCAATTTTAATTGATGGATCATCTTTATTTGCATCCTTACTAAAGTTACATTCCATATGTTCTATTTCGGTTCGACTTATTTTAAAACATTTAAATTCTAAAATATTCCTCCAGAGTTCTAGTTTTGTATTTACCTTATCCCTAGTCTCGTCATCTAATACTATGTCATCTGCAAATACACCAGTGGAACTCGTTTTGGATGAGGAGTTACTTCATCTATAAGTATAGCAAATAGGTATGAACTTAGGGTTCATCCTTGGTGTAAGCCCACTATGATTGAAAACTCACTTTGTTCACCACCAATTATTCTAACACTGGTTTTTTCTCCTTTAACATATCCTTAATAATGTCAATATGTCAATTTCAAGCTCCCTTCTTTCCTAATGCACACCAAATTAATTCTTTAGAGACTCTATTATATGCTTTTTCTATGTCCATAAACATATGGAGATTCTTCCTCTTTTCTCTGAACTTTTTCATCATTTGTCTAAGTGTAAGAAGCTTGCCTTGTGGTCGACCTTCTTGGCATAAATCCAATTGGTTTTCAGATATCTTTGTCTATTGCATTAATCTTTGCTCTATCGCTATTTCCCATTGTTTTATAATGTGGCTCGTAAGTTTGATGTCATGGTAGTTTGTGGTGCTCTATACGTCCCCTTTGTTCATGTATATAGGCACCATAGTACTTCCCCATTCAATTTAGCATTTTTCTTTTCCTCAAAATATTGTAAAATAACTTATTAAGCCATGACAATCCAATTCCTCTCATGCTTTTCCACACCTCTATTGGGATACCATCCAGTCTTAATACATATTTGTCTTCATTTTAGCTAAAGTTGGTTTCACGTCTAAATACCTAATTCTACGAAAAATGTATGTTTTATATTCTCCCTCGTATTTACAATATCCTATATCCATTATGTTATCCTCATTTAATAATTATGAAAATAAGCCTTCCACCTTTCCTAATTTCTTTATCTTTCACCAAGACGTTTTGGTCATCACCCTTAATGCATCATGATCTTATATCTCTAGCATTTCTCTCGCTTGTTCAAGGAAGCTTCTAGACATATTTTTCTCCCTCTTTTGTCCCTAATTTATAACATAGATTATCACATGTTTGGCCTCATTTACAACTTTCTTTCCTTCCTTTTTAGGATTTTATATCTTTAAAAGTTCTCATTGTTTCTATTCAATTGTCAGGTTTTGTAATAAATCTTCTTTTCCCTTATGGCCTTTTGAACTTCATCATTCCACCACCAAGTTTCCTTATGTGTATGCATTTTTCCTTTAAATTCGCCACTAACCTCTTTTGCTACTCTTTTAATACATTTAGCCATTATATCCCACATCTTTATAGTCTTTGCTTCTATGTTCCACATTTCTTCCTTTACCAATTCATCTATAAAAGGTACCACTTTTTCTCCTTCTAAATTCCACCACCTCATTGTTGGGCATCTTTTATTCTCATTCTCTCTTCCATTCTTCCATTTCTTAATGGTTAAACTCAATTAATTAACAAAAAGAATACAATTGGACACTTCAGAGGGAAATTACAAAATAGGCAAATACCTAGTGAATGTCATCCTTTCTCAAAATTTCAAGGCAGTTAGAAATACCTTCTATCCACATAAGGCTGAAAAGAGGAGAATTGGGATTTTTTTTTCCATTCCATAATACTCATTTCCACATTGCTGGCTATAGGACAGCATATGCTTTCATGATAGTTCAATTACTACTTAATATTGCACCACCAATGCTTGGCAACCCTTCTTCTCGTTTCCTTAAACTAATGTCTTAATGCTTCTGACAAAATTTGTCTTTATCCATTCTTGAGGGAAAAGAGATTGCTCTATAAAAGTTTAGCTTCCTTGAGGGGGAGGGAGCCACATATTGTTACAATGGCACTGGCTAAAAATTCCAGAGGTTCCACAGTTGTTGGCTAAAGTTCAGAAAGTCCTGAAATAAGGACAACATGTACTTGTTGAACAGACCTGACCTTGTGTTGATAAGTCTTGTTTCTCTGATTTGATTGGTTAGTCGACATCTCTCCTTAAAGGTGAGAGTTGATCCAAATCTTTACGGACTTCCTGATCTCAATCCTAACATGTATACTTCAATCGAGCAATTGAAGACTAATCCCTGGGCATAACCATAGTGCTCCCCATAAAAATGGCCCACATCAATCCCAGCATCTAAACTACTTCCTCTTTCAAAGATCATCGGACATATGTCAAGGGTATACAGTAAAACTACAAAACTCTTAAGAAGACAGCTTTGCGAATGGGTGTTGTGATCCTCAAAGGTTGTTTAGGAAATTCCGGGTCTTTAAGAGCATCAAAAAGTACAAAGATAAAAAGTAAAAAAAATAAATAAATCTAGAAACAAAGGAAGAGGATCATTGGATTCAATCAATCCCATCCAGCCTGATAACCACACAAATAAAAAGTAGCAGATAAAAAAAGAAATGCCATTGGACGGGAGAAGCCCAAACTCATCTTGAAAGCTGTTTCCTTCTCTCCTTTGCGTTACATTTATATCAATTTTCCAAACTCTCTTACCTAATGCATACACGTTCCCTTGACGACAACCCTAGGCTGATTATATTTGTCATTCTTTAATTAATACAACAACATATGGTGATCCCAAACTGTAATTTCTTTAGGTTATTCTGGCGCCCATGGATTTTCTTTTGTGTAATTTGTTTTCCTTAATTTTTCTTTCTCATACAACAAACTTATGCAATGTGCGATTTGGCAAATAAATCAACCATACAATCGTAACAAGAAATTTTGGACTTAAAATCTGTCTACAAATGTTTAATAAACCAAAACAAAAGAATAAAGTAGCAAAAGAAGGGTCAAAAGGGAAAGACCTGCCACTCTGCTTGAGCATATCGAGCATGTTGGTTTGGAAGACATGATGGACAGCTTCAACACTGACGCCGGTACCGCTCTGGGGCATGGCGAAGACATCGACGACTCGGACTGTGTACTCGTCCACGAACTACCGCAGCATCAACCCCATCACTTCCATCGGAACCCCAGCCCTTCCTGACTCCGTCAAATTTAAAACCCTAAAAAAACAAAAACCTAATTGATCAGGTTTCAAATTCATCCATCTTGCTTGACCAGAAAAGAAAAAACCCAAGTCGATAGAACAAGAGCATAGCAGTAGAGATAGGTACCGTGTTTGAGCATTTTGAGGAGGGCGAATGAAGATATGTAGACCTGCTCCGATGAATCCAACAGCGGAGAGTCCGGTGGTGGGTGTCTCATCCCTCCTGCCCCCGCGAATATCCTCTTCAATTTCTCCATTGTTTTTGCTCACTCTCTCTCTCTCTCTCTCTCTCTTTCTTGGTTTGGTCTGAACTGAATATATAGTACTCGACTCGATAACTTAATTCTCACGCGAGGTTTAAAAGGGGCCGTTATTAACGGTTTAACGAACTGGGGGGCGGTACCGATTGAAACGTGCAGGGGCAAAAATGGAAAAATGAGAAAATAACAGAAAACGGAAAAAAAAATAAAAAGAGGAGTTTTCTTGAAAAAAAAAAAAAGAGAGGAAGAACACCTGATTTTGGGCCATTGATCTTGCTCTCCACAACGTGTGGAATTAACATCTCCAATCTCCAGAATCCCAGATTCTCCACCGGACCATGGGCTTGACCTTTTGAAATTTGTGTCTTTTTCTTATTCTTTTTCTTAGTTTTTTTCCTTTAAACTTAATAATTTATAATGAGATACTAGTGAACCGTTAAAACCTGGATGGGTCAACTGGGTCACCGGTTCAACCGGACGGGTCAAGCGAGTTGATGCAAATTGAGCGGTTTTTCTTCAGATTGCTGGGTCGGGGTTGACCCAACCCAGTTTTGTAACAGAAATAACAGGCGTAATTTTAACAATTTTTTTCAGAAAATAACGGAAAAATAATAAAATGGTAAACCTAAAAGGGGAGGTACATAATGCATATTCGATAGACGGCTATGACCATCTATAAGATCAAATCAAGACCTTTGATCCATTAGTAAAAAAAGCCGATCTGATGATAAGAACCGCACCATCAATAGACTTTTTTTCTCTCCCTTTTTAAGGACTATCCAGCAAGTTTTATTGATCATGCAGTAGAATCGGTAGATCAGACTGTTGTGGTCATTTATTTACACATTATACAGTCCCAGTACTATCATACTTGAATTATTCATGGATTTAGATGTACATCAATGAGACCCTTCAATCAGATTTCCTAGAAGCTCAAGCAAAAAAAAAAACCATCGTTAGTTGAAACTAGGCGATGCCACGTGGACCTTAATTTTTGAAATTTTGTTCCGGAAAAGATTTTGATGGAGAGGACTCTTGATGTAGTCGACGAGTAGCCTAAGTAGTGCATTTTTTTTGGCCCACTGATTGCATGGATGTTTAGCCCACCCCTTGGTGGATATACACAATGGGTCAGGCTCCGTTGACAGCCCTAAAATGATAGGATTCTGTACAGGACACAATATATTCCACATGGCACATTCTTGGAGGACTCTGACCGTATGGATGTTTGGCCAACCCCTAGCTGGACCTACAAACCAAAATTCAGCCGATTAGTGATTTCTAGACATGGGATTGGACTTATTTTCATGGGTTGATCTCAACCGTGGGAATTATAGCAGTATTTGAGGTACAACGATCCAATGCCTAGAAATCACTAATCAGGCTGAATTTTGGTTTGTAGGTCCACCTAGGGATTGTCCAAACATCCATACAATCAGAGTACTCTTAAGAGTGTGCCATGTGGCACATAATTGTGCCCTGTACAGAACCTGTCATTTTAGGGCTGTTAACGGAGCCTGACCCACCCCATGCACAATATATCGATGATTTCTAGCCATTCGATTTAGTACAAAAAAACTGCTTGAATCCAACTGCTAGAATCACTGTAAGAAAGTGCTAAAATCTAATGATTAGAGATAACCAATCAGGCTAACAAGGGAAGGTTCCACATCCATGCAATCAGTGGGCCCTGAAGGTGACAGCTTGCTTAGTTGGTAAAATTTTTGGGTGATGATACCATAGACCTGGGTTCAAAACTCGCATTCACCGAGTCACTGATTATTTATCTTTCCCTCCAAACACAAAATGTCTACCCTTTTCTCTCCCCTCTATGAAACTGTAGGGTTAGAATAATCATCAAATAGGATCTATCAGAACCTTGAGGTTCACCTCAGATTTGTGGGGCTTGTCTCTTTGCAAAATTGCTATGTAAAGCAGACACAAAGGGCTTTCTTTTTGCCCTTTTCTTGGAAGACATTTCACGAAATTTTAATTGGTAAACAAGGGCATTTTAGACATTCTTGCAAGAACCACAAAGGATATAATTTTTGCCTTAATTAAAAAGAAAAAAAACGTGCCTGGCAATTTCATTGGCCTAAGGGTGTAAATGGGCTGCTCCATGAAAGGCTTCGGGTCTGAGTTTGATTTGTATCAGATTGGGCTTACGCCTATTCAGAACTTACCAAAAGAAAAAGCCCAGTCCATGCCCATTTACACCATTCGAATCATTGGAAAGATTATTTTTATTTGCAAAATCATTAGATTTTTTAAAAGATATAATTATTTTTTATTAAATTTTACATTTTGCTGAAATTTCTATTGATCAACCTGAATTATACTCAAAATTTTCCCATACTGTATTTTTGCTGTATGCCGAATTGCTAACTACGCTCCCACCCGACCCAATGTAGCTACCCTTTGACCAAACACAACCTTAACCATGATAAACAACCAATGTAATCTTTGACCTTTTACAAAATCAATTTAAAAAAAAAACACATTAGTGAGAAAGAATTAATTTTATGAAACTACACAATATCCCCCCATCTTTAATTTAATTTAATTTTTTATTCCTTTGGCAAAACTGACCAAAACTTCTTGTATGGAATGACAACCAAGTCCAGTATTTCAACTAAGTGGCCGAAATGGATAAAACAAACTTGCAAGTCAACAAAATACTCAATTTTGTACATGACAGAACGCCCTACATTTACCTCCAATGATGAATAAAATCCTTAATGTTTGTGAATTGGACTAAAATTTTCCTCAGTTTTCACCAAAATGTCAAATATTTGCATTATCATAACAAACATTTCAAATACAGCTTCAATAAATTTTGCTGAAACATTTTTTCAGGTGAGCTTTCTAATATCTGGCAAACCACATCTAGAAGCAAATCAAATCAAAGAGTCTTCTTTATCAAGAAAAAGAGTTAACATCATAAAAAAAAAAAAAAAAGGCCCAAGAGAAGAGAGAAAATATGAAAACAGAAAGGAGGTTGATACTGCATTATTTCACTCTTTGTAATGGATAGGATGAGCTCTTTATTTTCCTGCAAGGCCATTCGTGCTAAAGACGGTTTGTTTCCTTGAAGAGAATAGACCAATCTCTCTATCAAGTATATGAAACATGCTTCCAAGACGAGAAAGCTTACAGTGATGTGAACTCTTTCCAATTTATGGGGCTCTTTGCTCAACATAGGACCCAGAAAGTCCAGAGGTCCCAAGAACCGTAACCTGTAATCCAAAATCAATAAACTTGATAAATAAAAAGTCAATTCTCGAGTACATTTACAGGAGCATAGGATCACATCTAGGAGTTTTTTTCACACCTTTCACTAAAACATAAAAAACTTTTGTCGAGGAATAACAAGATTACGACATCTACAGTTGAAACCAATCTGAGTCATGCATATATCACACATACAGTGTCAAGACTCGACCTTTCAACAGGTCCCACCTAGAAGAACTCTTATGATAAATTCAACCCGATTATAAGATATTAGCGATCTGACCTAACAACCTTTTCGATGGTTAAAAAGAATATGGCAAAAGCTCCAAAAATTGGGTCATCATGGTCATCTGATCAAGCCAGTTTCTGGCCAAGAGTTCTCATAGGTTTGGGACCAATCAATTGGTGGATCCCAAATCATCTGCGTGTGTATAAGCACAGTTAAGTCGAAACATAGGTCAGAAGTGCAGACATCCTGGCCTAACTAATTTTTTTCTTGTTCGTTTTTGGGCAGGTTATTACTCTTCATTGTTTCCACTCCAACTGTCTGACACAAATATATGGTCAATTTTTCTAGTATCCTGAAACCGGTTTATGGTAAAATCACGAAACCTTGGTTAAGGACTTAAGATGAGTTGAATTCCACGGTTGAAAACTTTAAAAAGTAACAGGTCCAAATTAGACCTAGAAAATAAGAAAACAGGAACTGAGCTTTTTTAACATAAGAGAAGACGTCCTTACTGTCTAAAACCTTATTCCCTCACCACAAGCAACATGCCTTGTTAGATAAAGTACAAGAACAAAGCACAAAAGCCAAAATATTATATTCTAAACCTACTCAAATTTTAAACCTAACCCTGTAACTGCACACTCTGACCGTAAACTCGAAACACTCGGTCACTAATTGTAAATTAGCTATCTAGCTAGAAGTTTGCAATAAACATCACGAAGAAAGGGCTTTTACCTTGCCCCACTCGGAACCAAGGCCACTGCACCTCATCTTTAGGTGTATCATCTTTGTACCCAACTCTGTCTCAACTTTCTTCCGCAAATAAACTTCATCAGGACCAAATGCATCCAAATACTCTGTATAGCGTTTATATACTGCACGAAGCGCGTTTACAAGCGCGTCTGGCAGGGGTCGCACATTCTGCAAAGTAAAGCCAAATTATCAAATTACAAGAACCTCAAGAGGAAAGAAGTGGCAATCTAGTTCCAAAACCATACATAATTGAATACCTCTCCACTCATTCCAATGCTGTCATCAATTTCCATCCTCACAGATACAAGGACCCCACCAAACTGCTCAACAGCCTCGGCTGCACGGAAGACATTTGCTAAGGACTCCTGGCCGGCCTTGTCCTCGGTGTTTTTAGATAATGCCTTCTTGAAATCATTGATGACAGCATCCGGGAGCTCATCCCAACTTGCAGCCATTAAATCCTTGAAAACATTTTGAATGTCAGGGTCTGTTATGACAGGCAAGTGAGTTACATCTTCACTGAATGAGCGCCTGCTGCCAAGGCCTATTGTGAAAGAAGGCTTGCAATTTGTGGCTGTTCGCAAGGGTGAGAAGTAATTTTAAAGCAAGAAATTTAAGCTTAACAGAAAAAGATATGAAGCATGTAAGGTATCAGTCCACTAGACAATTAAGACAGCTTACCAATGGTCATATTTGCAGACATGGTGCACGTGTAAAGGGGTGGGTGCACCCCAGATAGGACTTGTAAGATCTCTTGCACCAAAAATTGATCCAACAAGATTTTCATAACAATCCAATATAGACCTTTTTTTCCAGGCTGTTCATATTTTTATGGTCCTAAAGAATTTAATAAATTAAATCTCCTAGTTTGGCCCCCCACATAATAGTGGACTCCACACCCTTCATGTGAGCAATGTGTACAACTATACCACTGGTATATATTACAATTTGCAGATGAGTACATGGATTTATTTCATCATAACTATCATCTACACCTTATCCCCCAAGTATCTGGGGTCGCCAACATGAATCCTATTTTGCCATTCAACTCTGTTAAGAACAAGGCATATGTCTTAAAATCTTTTCTTACTACATCAACTATATGTCATAATATAATATATAGATTTATTCGAAATCAATAAATGACTGTAGCAATTTAATCAAGTTAAACACAAACAACACTAAGTTTATAAATTGGAAAGAAAAAAGTCAAGGCACTATCTAGAAAGATCAATTAATTTACTTCCCCTAGTTCTCCATCTGCTGTGGTCCAGCATTTGTGCATGTGAATGTTGGTTTTGCATAACAACAACTGTCCAGCCACTAAAGCAGCCAAAGGAAAAAAAATTATGAACTAATGCGCCATTCCAACTATTGTGTGATCCAAGTCACCTTTTCATATTAAAGCAATGTTCCTTTTCAACCTGAAATAACAAAAGCACTGATAGAAAAACAGCACACTTGATACCTAAGATGACCATATACAAATATCGACACTGATGACTCTTCATTTGCCGAAATCCCAGACATGGATATGGGTGTCACATCCAATATGCTGATATCGTGCTTTAGTTTTTAGCATTTTTAAGCTAAGAATCATTTTCTTATATTTGTATCATGCCATATGTAATTAAACTTCTAGTATTGCAAAAAATTTCACATAAGATTTGCGAACATATACTATTTATATATTTTTGTTGACAAAACAAACAAAGAAATATTAGGAATTTAAAAAATAACTATAAGTACATGAAGAAATGAGAAAATATTAATCTAGACGTATCTGTGAAGTATCTGGTACTAGCATCAGTATGTCATGTTGTTAAAGATACACTGAGCATATTGAAGTACTTGGGTACCATATCTTGATACCTATACGGTTATACCTCAAGCTGTGAGTATATGATTGCATTGCGAGAACTAATGTGCAGATTCCAAGTCCTACCCTAAATGATGATGTAGCGGTATTTAGAGATCGGATTGATCACCATAGGCCAGGACTGGAGCATGTAGGGTGCATATGGAAGAGTCTTACGGATGAGCAGACATACAAGGAAGTGCTTTTAGAAAATTCACCTTTACTTGTTGCAATCAGAAAGTGAGGGAGCCCCCCTGGTTGGGGTACATCATTACTGTATTGAAAGGACTATATTTATGGAATTCGGTGACTGTTTTGTACTGAACCATATACAAAAAATATATTTAGAATCTGATCGACAAGGTTATAAATGAAATTACGAGGCTATGACTTAAATTGTCACTAGCAATGAAATCTATCAACAAAGCAGCTAAGGAGAGGTTAATGCAAAAGAGGAACCTTTTGTAGCAGACTTCCTTTGAAGCATTATCAACAATTTAGAGAAAATTTCAAACTAAAAAAGGTTCCACATAAAGAAAGCTAAATTAGCAAATTTATCTTCAATTCTGAGGAGTTAAACCATCAATAAGTAAAAGAATGGATGAAACAACTAAGAAAAGTTATAATGAGATTTGCTAGTGTCTATTTGTCGCTTCAGATCAAGTAGTGATTCTACATAAAATCCTAAATGATTGCAGATGGATTCAATACAGGTCCATTCCATTTGTAACCATATAATTTATGAAGACACTTCAGTATTAACTAAGCGGAGATACAGCTGTATTCTCTTCATGCCTTACTGGATTATTGATCAACCCATTTCAGTCACAGAAAAAAATAATAATAGAACAGTTGCAGCAATGCTCCAGTAGGACAACTCATATTTTGAAGTCAGGACCCGATTAGAAAGATTTTTAGCCATATTGATAAAAGGTGATATAAGCATAAAATGGAAAGGAAATCAAGGAAGAAAAAAAGATGATGCGAAGACAGCGCATGACAATTAAACCAGGAAATGGTTTAAAGCCAATTCACCTCATAAAACAAACTTAATAATGTATGGATTGCTAAACAAAACAGCAAGTGCCAGAACTGAAACTTAATTAAACCTGGGTGTTGATTTGAAAGCAAAGACAAAGGTTTAGGAGTGTCAATGAGCTGGTTGTGCTTCGCCTAGAAATACTTGTCAAATATATGAAGGCCCAAATTCTGTGATGTCTAGACAATTGAGCCAAAGTTGATACCATCAAATTTACAACAGGGCTTCCCAGACCCAACTCCATCCCATCAATGTTGTGGCAAGGGATCTATAAATAGGATATATCATCTCTTTCCTTTTTTTTAAGGAAATCATTTCAACCATGACTATGTCCATGATGCTATACTTTTGCCGAATCATGTTGATCAAACATAGGTTCAACAAATTTCTTCTGGAATGTTGCGAATCAAGACAGTGATTCTAAGTGGCAAATGCCATGAATAATTTGTGATTGCCTTTTCTTATCAACAGTGATTGGAACCATAGAAGAAATCTGGTACTATTTCAGAAGATTGACATTGATTTAGAGAAAAAGAAAAAAAAAGAAACAGCGAAGCTCAGGTGTCAATCAGATCTTGGAATTAAATAAGCTAAGAAGAAAGAAATGATTTCGTGACACTGGATAAGTTGTTCTCGCAGCAAGCCAAAAGGGACAGAAGTAAATTTTGGAAAGCCAAGGTAACAACTTGTGGAAATTCTATTGGGAGGACAATATTTAGGCACTATTTGTCCTTAGTTACCAAAGAGCCACAACCTGTAATTCAGATTTCAGACCTGACTCGCATAACACGTTAGAAAATGAGTGTGTATTCTTGTAGAGGCATTTTATGATGGACATGAGGGGCATGGATCCTAACCCTGTGATCACATGGCTAATGAAAACTATAATTAAAATTACGGATTGTGAGGTGTCGAGTCATAAGTGGGTAAAGAAGAAAATAGAGATAAATATACAACTCGCTGGTCTCTTCTGAAAAATAATAGAAAAGCATATGTAATCTTCAAACATTTGAAGAAACAAACCAAAAGAAATGACAACAAGCGGTTGATGCTCTCATACTACGAATGACTATTTATGTGCTGAATTTGAAGTAAATGACAAGAAGGACCCAAACAGCTTGCCTTTGCAGCCTATCCTGCCCACATTTTGGTTTAAAAACTAAAACCCACACTCACTCCTTGGATCACAGCTTCAACCAAAAGCCTAACTAATCTGCAGAAGCCCAATCAAGTAGTTGGCCTATTGTCTGACTTAATAGTCATTGGTCCAGACTCCTAACAGGAACTACTTGACACAGATGAAAAGAATGAAAAAAAAAACATAGAAGAATGCAGGAAAAAAGATAAGATGTAATTTAAATGAGAATTGTAAATCAACATTGTGTTTTTTGAGATAACACGAACGGCAAGCACAGGGAAATGAGTTTGGCTATGAGAAATGATCCACAAACACAATGAAACAAAATGTTTCAAGAAAAAATGTCATTTGGTGCAGCAATAAATTGAAGTGCCACTCATATATCCTCGCAATAGTTGCGCTTTGGGTTATTAATAGGCTCTTAAGAACATTCCTAGAATACTCTAATACCATGAAAAAATGAGTCAATGATGCAGCATGGTCCACCCCACTCAAGATTCCTTAGAATCAAGTGGACCCCACTAGATAGATTTACTTCTTTAATTAGGATTTATAGTTGTTTAAATTTCCTGTTGGTTTTTATTATTAGATTAGGAAGTTGCTTAATTTTTAGAAGTAGAATTTTAGAATAAGTTTGGAAGAATTAGACAATTAGATTTTATAAATAGGGTTGTAATGGAGGAGACTCCAACATGTTTTTGACTGATTTAATAGAGTTTTCTCTGTTTTTTTGGGGTGTGAAATTCATTGTTGAAGAGTGATTCTTCGTATAAGAAGTGACACCTTACTGGGCAGAGTGACTCCATCACCTTTTTACAATGACTGGAACGGTTCCCATCGTTCATCATCGTCATTTTTTGTTAAACACGAGAACACTCCCTGGGATGCGGAGCAAACAATCATATATGCATTAATCACCCCAGTTAAGGTCAATAATAACACTTATCACAGTCCTCAAACAAAATTACTAATCCAAACAAATGTTGCCAATTTGGTTAATTTGGTTAGTACTGTAAGTAGCCCCTTTTCACACCATGATCCAGATAACCCAACAGTAGCCATGGATATCAATCAACTTGTCTTCAAAACCTAAACTGAATCTTCTTACCCACAACCTATCCCTTAAATAGTTCACCAATAGAAATAACCATTACAGTCTAATCGAACTCTCTTTATCTACAGTTGTTACTACATAGATTTATCTCAATAAAAAAACCAATTAACAGCTAGCCAAGGAAAATCAAATTACGGGATTAGAAGTTGAGAAAGTACCGATTTTCGGGGGCGTTGAGATGACATGCGGAGAGAGGGAAAGGAAGCTTCGGTGGAGCTGGAATGAAGAAGGGCCTCTGTAATGGCGGAGGTCGTTACAGAGCTGCTCGCTAATGGTGGAGAACCGAGAAGATCTGGAACAAGTAGAGCGGTATATGGATCTCAGGAACACCAATCTCTCCATTTTTCCACTCTCTCTCCAGCTACAAGTGCCGTTGCTGGTGCTGCTCTGTTATTGGGAAGAAAAAGAAGACCAGGAGAGGGGGTAAAGCTTTGATGATTAGAGGTGCACCCCCAAAATGTCATTCTTTGGAGCCCACTGAACCATGAATGTTTGGCCCCACCCGTTGGTGGACCTCCATACTAAAAAAAACATGCCTTACTATTGATCATGGCCGTTGGATTTGAGTAATTTTTTTTGTTGGGTAACTTTTAGCCGTTGGATTGGAGCATTTTTTGGGTACTCAAATCCAACGGCCATAAATCATCAAAAAGCTATTTTTTGGTGTGCCAAACATCCAATGTCATGGGCCTGAAAAGGATTGTTCCATGTGGCATTTTTTGGGGATGGACTTCAAAGTTTTTCTTTGACCATGTGATAGCACCAGTGAGACTTTGTTAACTAGGTTGGCACGTGTGTGATTAACAAATTTCTATGGAACTCCATACACGTGAGGGGCACTAAGTTTGGCACAAGGGCAGGCTCCGTTGACAGCCCTAAAATGACAGGATTCTGTACAGGACACAATATATGGCACTTGGCGTATTCTTGGAGGACTCAGTCCGTATGGATGTTTGGCCAACCCCTAGGTGGATCTACAAACCAAAATTCAGCTTGATTAGTGATTTCTAGACGTTGGATTGGACTTATTTTCATGGGTTGATCTCAACTGTGGCAATTATAGCAGTATTTGAGGTACAACGATCCAACGCCTAGAAATCACTAATATTCCGGCTGAATTTTGGTTTGTAGGTCCACCTAGGGATTGGAAAAACATCCATACGGTCAGAGTCCTCTTACGAGTGTGCCATGTAGGACATAACTGTGTCCGGTACAGAATCCTGTCATTTTAGGGCTATCAACGGAGCCCAACCCTTGGCACAATGTAGAACACGTGCCTCATCCATCAGCTAATCAGATAATTAAGTACATTTTTGGCTGCACGCGTTGAAGGCCTGCCTTATCCACATGTTGAACGCGTTGAAAGCTCTAGGGGATGTTTGGATCGCCATTTTTCAAAAAATATTTATTAAAAAAAGGACTTTTCTGAAAATATATTTTTGAAAATATATTTTTCTTAAGAAAGTTGTCTGGATCATCATTAATACACAATGTCTTTATCTTCTCTTAGTGGGCCCATGACTATAATATCTTTATTTTTTTTGGAAGGGGAGTTCTACCGAAATCTGTTTCTTTGCTTATTATATTTATTGAGCTAGCAAAATTTAAAAAAATCTTTTTTTTTACGTGAAAAACAGATTTCAGCTATTTATTATAAAAAGACTTTTGGCTTAAAAAACATATTTTTATGGAATAAATACTTTTTAAAAAATGGTCATGCAAACAATCTATTGTTTTGAAAAAAGTTTTTTTGTGGAAAAAAAAGACTTTTCCAAGTCCAAAAATGATGATCCAAACACCCCCTTAATTTTCTTTGTTTACAGTTGTTGATCTGTGATTGAAGATATGCTGAGATCAATTTTAATTTTCTCTGTTTACAGTTCTTGGTTTGTGATTGATGATCGGCTGGGATCAACCATTCTACATAGGGGTACTGTCTTTCATTTCAGTTAAGATATATTGCTTATTTACTTATTTGATGGCTGATTGATTGCAACTGAGAACACGCATTTTCAACTGGAAATGAATTATCACCTATCTGGATGGGAAATGAATTCTGAGCTTAGTAGGGAAAATTATCCAGATTTAAATGATTTGTTAGGAAAAATTATACAGATTTAAAATGGTTATCCAACAATAGATAGTTGTGTTTTCCAAAGGAAAATGCAATTTTCCCACTTACCAATCAATCACGCCCTCAGATATATCTCGTGAAGGAGGCAACCAAGCTAACATTACTAATTTTGAGAAAATCCTGCCTCATGCAATGCTTGACCCAAAGTGCGTCCTGCAAATCATGGGGTACTGAAAGTGCGTCCTGCAAATCATGGGCCGTCTATCAGTACCCGGGATAGTGTGATTTAACAGGTGAAAGATTTGAAGAAGTGCTGTGGACCTACCTTTCCATGTATTGATGAATGGCCCTTGATCACGTGATACCCTTTGGGTCAAGCTAAAATTTGAATCGAAAATCCAAATCAATCACAGCAAAGTGTCCAAACCCATCAATCAAACGACAAAGAACGGGGTGTCGATTAGATTCGGATGAAAACCATGTCGTCTTTCACATCCTCCTGAACACGAACAATGATTTTTTTTTTTTTTTTTCATAAGTCAAAAATGATGAACATTAATAAAGTGAGATCCAGGAAATCTCAAAGGAAGTACAAAGAAGAAAGCTAAAAGGATTAAAAAAATAAAAACGCAAAAAAATCATGCTAATTTTTTTCCTACCATGGAGTCGAACTTGGAGACCAAATCACGAAATAATGTCAGGTATGATATATAACACTGCCCCGACTTTAAACGAGAAATTTCTTTTCCCTAACGGCCCCTTTGCTTGAATTATAGTTCAAAGTCTCAGGATCGGAGGGCTCCAATCCCGATCCAAATCGGAGGCTGGATCGGTGGGAACAGCCAACTTGCCCCGAGACGGTGTGAAAATCCTTCAAAAAACAGAGAACTCGGCGAGACAGACATGGTTTGGATCGGATTGGTGGGCTCCGATTCCGATCCAGATCGCCCGATCCAGACCGGGATCGGCCGAGACTTTGAACTATGGCTTGAATTGCTCAATGACGCCTATATGAGCCACATGGCACATTCTTCGATATCTTTGACCTTATGATGTTTGATACTTTTGACCTTACCATGTTCGGCCCAAGGTTTAAAGGGGACTGTTATAACGGTATAACAGATTGGGGGTGTTACTGTTTTTTTTGTTATAATGAAAAAAATACTCAGCTGCAAAAATGGAAAAAAATGATGTTTAAATTTGAATTTCAAAAACGAAAAATAACAGGAAAAATGGCCTTTTTTTACAATTTTCCAGAAAATAATGGTCATTATTTTCATTATAACAGCCGTTATTTTTTGGGCATTTTAAAGGTCCATAACGTAACGGGGGAGGTCCGAATCCATTATAACGGCCGTTTTTTAAACCTTGGTTCAGCCCATCCCACGTTTTACACACGCACACCAAATAATAAAAAACTGGAAAACTGAATCCAAAGTGAGTAGTGGTGAACAAAGAGGCTACCCAACGCGTCCAGGATTCGGATCCTTTTAATAAAAGGAAAAAGATGTAACAAGGTATGCCTGAAACTGCTTCAAATGCGGAAGCACCATTTTGGTTACTTACCGCTGTCATATGGATCTATTGACCACATGGATGTTTATCCCACCCCTTAATGGATATACAAACCAAAAATCACCTTGATTGGTATTCCATAACCATTAGATTTTAGCACTTTTTAGCCCTTTGACCGAATGTATGTTTATTCCATCCCTTGACTGACATCAAAGACTGTAAAATTATAAATTGGAGTGTAAAATTAGTAAAGAAAATAAGAAAAGCAACAGGTTGAAAATTACATACCATGTTTATTTTCAACATAACCTATAATAGACCCACTTGAGATAAAAATAAATAAAAAAAGGTAAAAGAAAAGATTTGTTTGGCAAAGTTACAATCTAGCAAAAGATGACAAACGTTCTTACTATTTCATTTGCACATACTACAATAATTAACCAGTATCTATTTTCTAGTAATCAAGTTATCAGCAGAAAAAATATATTTTCAAATGCACTTTTAATTTTTGAATGTTGGAGCAAAGAAATGTATGAATTGAAGGAGTTGAGGTCAATGAATCATAAAATATAGGTGAACTATATATCTCAAACGAGGAAACCGAGATGAGTGTCGGCAACTTCTTCCAAAAGGTCCTTACGATCACTCACGTCAGCCACTAGTAAAAAATAAAGCATTAAACAGAGAGAAAATGTTCGGGTGACTAGTAAAAACTAAAGTAATAAAGCTTTAAATACAAAAAAGGGCTCAAAAGATTCTCACCGGAATGTCTATACGTTAGTGGGCCCATAAAAATAGCAAATGGTATTTTTGGAGATGTCGAAGTCACCGGGGACAGCAAACTCGGACTCCTCTGTTAATGGGTATTTTTGTTGTTGGCCACTTAATTCTAATTCTAAAACGTCCAATGAATCTTTTGATTCTAAAACATCCAATCAATCTTGTCGTTAAAAAACCAAGGAAAATGTGATGTTCCGTCCATGGTTTTAAACGGTAATGCCCCAAGCCCATTTCCGTTAAAACCGTGTAAAATGTTTTGATGCTTCGAACTTAATGGCTATTTTTTTTTGTTTTAACGGTTGTTAAAATCATTTAAACACCGTTAAAAATTCTGAAAAATTATGTGGAAAAAAATGGCCGTTAAATTCTGTTTTTTTTTTTTTTTAATTTTCAAAATTTGAATTTCAGGCCACTTTTTCCGTTACTTTTTTTTTCCATTTTTTTATTTTTGCCATTGGCCGTTTCAATCCGTTTTTAAAGATAATGCTGCAAGACTCCAAAGGGCGTCACGCAATGCTGTACCACGTCTTACACTCAAACGTTCCAAAAGGAACACGTGGTGAGATACTTTCCCAGATTAAAAAAAAGCAATTCCTTGAGGGAAAAAGATGTAACAAGGTATGCCTGAAAACTGTTTCAAATGCGAAAGCACAATTTTGGTTACGTACTGCTGTCATCTGGACCCAGCATGGATGTTTATCCCACCCCCTGGTGGATATACAAACCAAAAATCATCTTGATTGCTATTCTATAACCATTAGATTTTAGCACTTTTTAAGGTGTTCTTATAGCTGTTGAATGCAGCCATTATTTTTGTACTAAAACCAATGACTAAAAATCATCAAACAAGCTGATTTGTGGTACGACTGTCTATTAAGGGGTGGGCTAAACATCCATGCGGTTAGTGGGCCCAGATGGCAGCGGTGACTACCAAAAATACCGCTTCCGCAATTAAAAAGATCTTAGATATACCTTGTTACATCACGACCCTTAATAAAATCTATAACTCCATACTAAAGCGCAGGCCTTTTCTGCCCCCACAATGCGCCACATCGGCATTTCATTTTTCCTCCATGTATTTTTCTTTTAAATATGCTACTTTTTCTAAAACAGACGCGTCTTTTCACCAAAAATCAGAATGATCAATAATTTCTACCAATCTAGCTACATGTGGCGGAATTTTGTTGGTCACTTGATGAATGGTTCAGATTTTCTTAGAGAAAATCTGAATTAGAGAAAATCTGAACCATTGGTCTATAATAACTGATCCAAGTGGTGAGACCACGTGTCAATAATAAGTGGTTAAAATAGAAATACACCCACATTAATGGCGGGTCAAGTAGTTTTGAAAAGCGACAAAAAATGACATTTTGGTCTTGAGAGTAAAAGTTAAACAAATCGTTTAAGGTCAATAAAGAAAAGTTACGATCAAAGGAAGAAGCACAACAAAGTGAAACCATCAGGAGGTAGTACAAATATCAATGATTTTGCAGGATAGTACAAAATTTCCCTAATAATATAGATAAAATGGTATTTTTGGGTCGGGCTCCGTAGAAAGATCTAAAATGACAGGACACAATATAAGCCATGTGGCATACTGTTACAGGACTCTGACCGTATAGATGTTTGTCCTATCCCATGGTGGACCTACAAACCAAACATCAGCCTGATTAGTGATTTATAGGCTTTGGATTGGACTTATTTTCATAGGCTGATCTCAACTGTGGGAATTTGAGCAGTATTCGAGGTACAAAGATGCAACACTTATAAATCACCAATTGGGCTGAATTTTGTTTTTTCGGTCCACCATGGGACAGGACAAACATCCGTACGGTCAGATTCCTGAAACAGTGTGCCAAGCTGCTTATATTATGTCCCTGTCAGTCATTGTATATCTGTCAACGGAGCATGTGAACCACTCATCATCGTAATTATAAATTGAAAGACGTGTTTTTGAAAATGGTGGTAATGTAACAAGGTATACCTGAGATCATTTCATTTGCGGAAGCGGCATTTTTGGTAGTCACCGCTGCCATCTGGGCCCACTGACCGCATGGATGTTTAGCCCACACCTTAGTAGGCATTCACACCAAAAATCAGCTTGTTTGATGATTTGTCGCTATTGGTTTTAGTACTAAAACAAATGGTTGCATTCAACGGCTATAAAAACGCCTTAAAAAAGTGCTAAAATGTAATGGTTATAGATTACCAATCAGGGTGATGTTTCGCTGTATATCTATCAAGAGGTGGGATAAACATCCATGCGGTCAGTGGGCCCAGATGACAGCCGTGAGTAACAAAAAACGTGCTTCCGCATATCAAACAGTTTCAGGCATTCCTTGTTACATGTTTTTCCTTTGAGAATCATAAAAAAAAAAAAGTTGTTGAGAAGAGAGAGGGGGCAAGTGGGGAGGTACGGTTAAGGTCCGAGGCCCAATGCCCCATTATCTATCTATCTACGGAAAATTTCTAAAAAGAAAAAAAACATTAATCTATTTACAAAAACAAAAATAAAATTGTGATAATCCAAAAAAAAAGTAACTAAACGCCCTTTTAAAGGGCGTTTCTCCCTGACAGAAATAAATCAGGCTGACAAACGCCCTTTTAAAGGGCGTCTGTACCTGACAGACGCCATTTAAAAGGACGTTTCCCATAGAGAGTAAAACTTTTGTCCCAATACGAGCCACGTGGCACACTCTTAGTGGACGTTGACCGTATGGATGTTTAATCAGTCCATTGATGGACCTGCAGTCCAAAAATCAGCATGATTAGTAATTTACAACCTTTGGATCTTTGCACTCAAATAATGCTCAAATTCCTACGATTAAAATCAACCCATGAAAATAACTTCAATCCAATGCTTATAAACCACTAATCATGTTTCTTTTTTGGTGTGTAGATCCACCTAATGATTTGCCAAACATCCATACGGTCATCGTCCGATAACAGTGTGCCATGTGGCTTGTATCGGGACAAAAGTTTTACTCCTCTATGGGCAAACGCCCTTTTAAAGGGCGTCTCTCAGTACAGACGCCCTTTTAAAGGGCGTTTGTCAGCTTTTTCAGCTTTTGTCCAGAGATGTCAAGAGAAACAGTCGTCTTTCACTTTTCATTTCTGTCAGGGAGAAACGCCCTTTCAAAGGGCGTTTGGTTACTTTTTTTGGGAATGTCAAAAATTTATTTTTGTTTTTGTAAATAGATTAAAATTTGTTTTCTTTTTGAAATTTTTCGATCTATCTATCTATACTACTTTAAAGCCAAAACTTGTGTTGGGCAACCCCCCCACTACACGGGCTTCAACGGACACTCACTCATGTGGGGTTGGCACGCATGTGACACAATTAGAGGTGTCTCTACTTTCAAAGGTAAAACCTCCCCTCGTTAAATGTCTTCAGGTTGTCTGACACACCCACGTCCCTTATCAATGATGATGAGGTACAATAGTATAAGCCACATGACATACTCTTTGAGACCACTGACCTTATGGATGTTTGTCCCATTCCTAGGTGGACCTATATACCAAATATCCATCTGATTGGTGATTTCCAACCTTTGGATCTGAGTACCCCAAATAATACTTGAAATCTATGGTTATAAATCATCCCATGAAAACGACTCCAATCAAATCCTTAGAAACCACTAATCAGGCTGATTTTTTGCATATAGGCCCACCTAGAGATGGGCCAAACATCTATACGATTAGTGATCTTTACGGGTGTTCCACGTGTAAGGTGCTTCCATGTGTAAGGTGTCGTGCATCGCACATAGCGTTCTCCTAGTAAATTATAACTAGTAATCAAAAACCCCTGGTATATATATAATAAATTATTTCTTATTGTGCTAGGAGTGAGTTGCATTGCAGTCACTTACCATGGTTTTTGGGTTGCGAATACTTGCATCTATTTTCTTATAGAGTTTGCAAGGGCTTGGCAACTGCTTGCACGTCAACGCATTTGCATGCCCCCTACCAATCATGTGTATTGCCAATGGATTTTAAGTTCTGAAATTCATGATTGCCAATGGATTTTTAAGTTTCGGGATTTCAAACCGTGGATGCCGATTTTTCATTTCAATTGAGTATTCCTTTGGAATGTCTTAAATGCGACACAAAAGGAGTTGCTTGTCTAGGTTACAGATGTGCTGATTGCTTCTCTAGCTCCAAGTTGTCAAGTTCACATTTGGACATGCAATTAAAACCAAAATTTGTGTTGAAAAGTTGAAGTGAAATTATTAGTTACAAACATGCAAGTTTTGACTACTTTTATTTGTGTAGCCTTCTTCTATCAACCATCTGTGTAGAAAAGCTTTTCTTGAAGAATTAAAAAAATTCATCAGATAAATTAGTCAGTACCTAGTGAGAACCTACACCACTAACCAAGCATCTTCATCTATTAGAAGCAATAAAATAGCAAAATTGTTGTTGGACCACATCAACTCAATCTTTAATACATCAACTTGTGAGAGTTTAACTACATCAACTTGTGACCAACCATATCTAGTAAATATAGTCAGAACTATAAATCCCATCAACCCCACGTCCAAATTCATAAAAAGTGGTGAATCAAAGAATTTAATTAAGAGGTTTTGTAATGTGTAGATGGAAAATGACATTTGGGAATAGAGATTAAAGTGATGAACCAGGGAATTTAATTAAGAAGTAAATAAAGAATATATAATTGATTTGAGGTCGTGGAATTTGAACCATTAATAGGTTAAGAGGAAGAGACGTTTTAGGTTTAAGATGAGAGAGGATCTTAAGAGCATCTCCAACCGTGCTCTATTTCTGCAAAATAGAGAGCCGTCGGATAAAAACAACCCTCCAATCGTACTCCAAAAGGGGTCTCCATTCTAGAGACCCCTTTTTGAGTCTCCAAATCTGGGGGTCTCTATTACTGTTGATGTTGATTAATGACAGTTTTGACCTTTTTCAAATGTTATATTAAATTCTATTTCCATTTGTATCCTTATTGCTTTTGAGAGGACTAGTGATTTAGAGATAAAATAAGAGACTGCGGTTGGAGTAGACACGGTTACCGAAGTGCTGTAAAAGCACTTTATATTAAAAATTAATATTTCTTTGCTCCAAATTGGAGACCTCCGTTGGAGATGCTCTAAAAGGTGTTTTTGAAAAAAACAATGTAAAAAAGATGGAGGAAGTGTCCCCTCAGCAGTGCCCAACTTTAGTTTAGATAATAGATAGATAGGGGCTCAGTTTTGGTGACCAACTTAAATAATCAATAAAATTACACACCACAACCACTGTCCAGAACTTCAAATCTAACTAAGGTGGGTGGTTACCTTTTGACCTTTTGTAGCCAAACTCGGCTCAAAACGAAGCCAAGTCGAAGCCGTCCTACAATAAACCGTCGTTCCAATGAGGTCTTTGTATTTAATGCGAGCACACGTGTCAACGTGCTAATCCTCATGCCCTGCACCACGTCTTCTCTTCTAGCGAATTTTGGGAGAGAAGAAGCTTAATCCTCACTTTCACTTGCATTATTGTATTGTTAGTCTCCTTTTTAGTTTGGGTAGTGAGCAATTGTCTGGAAGTGTCCTCATTTTCAAAGTTTTGGAAACGGAAAATTGCATAAAAAAAAACAAACTTTAATCTATTTGCAAAAAAGAATACAACTTTTCGCAAATCCCAAAAAGAAAACGAAATGCCCTTTCGTCTGTTGTCAATCGAATCAGTCACCGACTGACTAACGAATGATTGATGGCTGACACGTCTGACAAACGCCCTTTTAAAGGGCGTTTATTCCTGAGAAATGATTTTTTAAAAAAATGTTTTTATGAAAAAAAATGTCCTTTCAAAGGGCGTCTGCCAGGCGACGACTTAAATTCCGCCTAAGTCGCTTTCATCTATTCTCCCGCCTCTCCTCTCTCGTTGTGTTCTCCTCCGGCGAACTCTCCCCTCTCTCTCTCCGACGGTCTCCTCGCGGCCTCCTTGCTCCGATCGAAGCGGCCTCCTACGCTTTAAAACTCAGGTATGTATTTATTTTTTATTTTATTTTTAGTTTTTTTAATTTTTGGTGGGGCTTGGGGGACCCCCATTTTGGCCTACACAGTAAAAATCGACAGCCCATAATTCCTCAACTTCTAAACCAATCTACGAATATCGGAATGATCTGAATTTTTGTGAGGATGATCTCCTCACCGTAGAGATCATCCTCACCAAAAATCAGCCATTGATTCATCTTCTAGGTACGCCAAAATGGGCGTAAAAATTGGGGTTCCCTGTTTATCAAAAAACGCCCTTTAAAATAACGTTTGTCAGTTGTCAGAGGTCTGACAGACATTTTTAAAAAGGCGTCTATTACTGAAAAACGCCCTTTAAAATGACATTTTTTTACTGACAAACGCCCTTTTAAAGGGCGTTTTTTGATAAACATGTGCCACGTAATGAAACGCCCTTTGAAAGGGCGTTTCGTTTTCTTTTTTGGGATTTGCGAAAAGTTGTATTCTTTTTTGTAAATAGATTACAGTTTATTTTCTTTTTAGAAATTTTTCGTTTTGGAAATTGCAGTAATGGACACTTGGCATCCCCACCATGTTTCTAGGCAAGTTAAGCTCTTATGGAGAAAATACATTTAACTCAAGCAATGTATGCAACTAGAGGATTCAAGTAGTAATGGTGGAGCTCCAACACTAAGGGCCTGTTTGGTACGTGAGAAAAAGAGTTCCGACGGCGAATATTATCTTGGCTAAATATTTGCTCATAGCAATATTTAACAATGTTTGGTACGTGTACGAGCTAGCTCACTTCAGCTTACTTCATTTTCTTTCAATTTGAGTGGGTCCCACATATCAAAGTAAGTCAAAAATAGGTTAGGTTAGTGCGGGAACCACATATTATGTCAAAGAATAGAAAAAAATTCATTTTTATATTTTTTATATATTAAAAAATTAATTTTTATTGAAAATAAAATTTTCTCACCAAGGCATAATCGGCGTGAAAATATTTTCACAGGGGGGGGGGGGGGGGTGATCAAATGTTTTCCCGCCGCGGAGGGCAAATATGTGGGCCCGGCTAAATATTCGCCAAGGGCGGGTGGCTGCCAAACACAACCGGGCGAATATTTGCGCGGCTAAATATTTTATTTGCCCGCCGCGGTGCGTTACCAAACAGGCCCTAAAGGCGTTGGGAAAATTGGAGTAAATAACGAAAGATACTAATCGAAAATAAAATCAACTAGGGTTAAGAGATCAAGAGAGAGAAAGATTGCACTAGACCTTCAGAGCTTGGAGATGAAATTTGTATGTGTAGAGGTCTGGAAAATCAAATTTTCTTAAGGTACTAAGGCCGTGTTTGATTACTAAGTGGGAGAATTTCATTTTCCTTGCGAAAACAAAACTGTCCATTGTTAGATAGCTAATATAAATCTGTATAATTTTCTCTAACAAGCCATTTAAATCTGGATAATGTTTCCTACTAACCCCGGAATTCATTTTCTCATATGATTGAAATATGTATTCTCAGTTGCAATCTATCAGTCATTTAAGGCATATCTCAGATGTATTTTATCAGAAAAATTTATTATGCAATCAAACACAGCCTAAGGTTAAATCCCATTCTATACTCAAAAGAAGGCAAGTGAAATAATTTTCTTTAAGCCAACCTGAAAGATACTCTAGATCTTGATTCTGAATCCAACAGTACAAACAAGAGTAATTCCCCTATATAAATAGAGTCCCACCATATCTCTTGAATATAAGTTAAGAGGCATTACTTGTAAGTGAGAATTTACTTGATCCCTAAATGTATGACTACCATATGTCCAAATTGACGTTCAAGTTCATTACCCAATTTTTTCCGACTAAATGCATAAGTTAATTAACATGTGACTGATTAACGTAACGTCACATTTCCGTTAAACGTTAACGCCCCTAGCCTATTTCCGTTAAAACCGTTTAAACTCGTTTTGATGCTATGAATTTAACGACCGTTTTTTTTTTTTTTCATTTTAACGGCCAGTGTGAGAGAGATGAAAAATGAAGAATGAAGCATGGTTAACACCCCAAGCCCGTTTCTGTTAAAACCGTTTTAACAGCCATTAAATTATATACTTTTTTTGAAAAAAAAAACAGTAGTTAAATCCATTAAATTTCTGTTTAATTCTATATTTTTTTTTTGAAATTTTTAAATTTCAAAATTTAAAATTTGAATTTCAGCGCCATTTTTTCGGTTAAATTGTTAAAATCTACTAAAATCTATTTTTTTCATTTTTGCCCCTGGCCGTTTCAATCTATGTAAAAGGCAACGGCCCAGTGCATTAAAACAGACTCCTTTAAAGGGGACCGTTATAACGGACTGGGGGTGTTACCGTTTTTTCCACTATAACGAAAAAAAAATGCTCAGTGGCAAAAACGGAAAAAATAGAATATAACGGAAATAATGGGAAAGTAATGGAAAAAGGCGCTGAGTTTCAAAAATGAAAAATAATGGAAAAAAAGAAAATAACGGCCATTTTTTTTCACGAAAATTTTCAGAAAATAACGGTCCATAATGTAACGGGTAGGTCCGAGTCCGTTATAGCGGCCGTTATTTTCGTTATAACGGCCGTTTTTTAAACCCTGCTTTAAACCTTGGAATGAAGAATCTATGCGGTTATGCACTCTTCGAATGGGAATCCATTTTCTGAAAGATCCTGGCTTTCGTGCTTTGGTGGGTCGTCCAAGATCTTTTCGATGACCTATGTTGTGTTGAAGGGATATCTATATGATCCGTAAGGCCCGCGGTAACAACAGAACCGGGGAAAGTATACAGAAAAGACAGTTCTTTTCTATTATATTAGTATTAGTTAGTGATCCATGCTCGATGAGTCCTTTCTTCCGTGATGAACTGTTGGCACCAATCCTACATTTTTTCTCTTTGGACCGAGGAGAAAGGGGGCTCAGGGGAAGAGGATTGTACCACGAGAGAAGCAAGGAGGTCAACCTGTCTCAAATATACAACATGGACAGAGAGAGAAAAACCAGTGTGAGAGAGATGAAAAATGAGGACGACATGCCGCAAAATTCGCTGGAAGAGAAGACGTGGTGCAGGGAACGAGGATTAGGATGTTGACACGTGCGTTGCATTAAATGCAAAGACCTCATTCAAACGACGGTTCCTTGTAGGACGGCTTCGACTTGGCTTCGTTTTGAGCCGAGTTCGGCTACAAAAGGTCAAAAGGTAATCACCGACTCACCTTCGTTAGATTTGATGTTCTGAACGGTGGTTGTGGTGTGTAATTTTATTGGTTATTTAGTATTGATGTGAATATGTGAAGTTGTGAACCACTGGTCATCGTATTTGTCATCCCTCGTTTTCCAACACAGGTTCTTCGTCTTCATTATTGTATCTCTCGATTCTCTCCCCCCCATCTCTCTCTCTAAATCTGTATTGGGTTCGAGCATGGATGAAGTAGAGTCAGTAGACTATGAGTTTCTTCCCATTCTTCGAGTATACAAAAGTGGCCGTGTAGAGAGGCTTCGAGGAACCGATGTCGTCCCTCCATCCCTCCATACTCAGACGGGTGTTTCATCTAAAGATGTCGTGATCGTACAAGAAACCGGTGTGTCAGCACGACTCTATCTCCCCAAGACCACCGACCCCCATCGTAAGCTTCCGCTTCTCGTTTACTTTCATGGTGGACGCTTTTGCGTCGAAAGCGCCTTCTCTCCCACGTTCCACAACTATCTCAACCCTCTTGTCGCGGAGGCTAATGTTGTTGCCGTGTCCGTTGATTACAGACGCGCCCCTGAGCACCCTCTCCCTACCGCCTACGACGACTCATGGGCTGCGCTCCAATGGATCACTTCGCACTCTAAGGGAGAGGGTCCTGAGGCTTGGTTGAACGATCATGTGGACTTCGAGCGAGTGTTTTTGGTCGGGGATAGTGCTGGTGCCAACATTGCCCATAACATAGCGATGCGGGTTGGCTTTGCTGAACTTGATGACGTGATCAAGCGACCATTTGGGGTTGCTTTAATCCATCCATACTTTTGGGGAGAAGAACCGGTTGGTTCCGAGGCGGTACTCCAACTGGACAAGAAGGCAAGCGTAGACCGTCTATGGCCTTACGTGTGCCCGTCGTTGCCAAGTAACGACGATCCTCGGGTCAACCCGGTTGCGGCTGGAGCGCCGAGCCTTTCCGGCTTGGGGTGTACCAGGGTGTTGGTGTGCGTTGCAAAGAAAGATTTGTTTAGAGATAGAGGGTGGCTTTATTATGAAAGATTAGGTAAGAGCGGGTGGGGTGGAGTGGTGGAGATTATGGAAACTGAAGGGGAGGAAGACCACGTCTTCCATCTCTTCGACCCAACTTCTGAGAACGCTTTGAAGATGATGAAATGCTTGGTTTCCTTCTTGAATCTCGACAACAACATGACTCCCTCATAGGTCGCTTTGCCTGTAATGTACCTGCGAATTGTGGATCTTACGTACGATCTCAATTCTGCATTATTATGTTTATCTTTACTGTGTGTTTTTTTAACTTACCCATGGGTTAATTAGACATGCCTCTCCTTAGATATTTTCTTTTTGTGTGTGGTGGTGGTGGTGGTGGTATCCAAGCTACTCCTCCGCCAGTTGCTATTCAGAGTCCCTGCTCTTTCCCTAACAGATGCTGAGAGTGGCTCCGCTCCTACGTTTGCTCCCTTGGGCACTAAAGGAAGTCATAAATGAATAAGGAAATTAAAGACAGACTTAAGAACGGATTTAAATGCTGGCAGTGCGGGCCAGATAGAGCTGCTAGAAGAGGAGATTGCCAGCCTGACCCGTCGCCGTCGAATTCTTTTAGGACAAAGGCCGATTCACCGCGTTGCAGGCGAATTTCTTCGTAAATATCCTGAAGATGCTCCTTTTCAAACCGCAAATGGTAGCGTTCCAGGGCATCATCATATAGGGTCCAAAGGTCAAAAAAGGAAAAGTTTAGATGCAGACAGCCGACTTTGGATGCAGAGGGTCTCGGGGCGAGAAATTTTTTGAAGCAGCGAAGCAGTGGCCAATCACATGGCGCTACAACCAGCTTTTCGAAAGGCATTTCTGGGTTTGTCAGAAGCAACAGTTGTGGCGCCATGTGCACTGCTTCAAAAATCCCCTGCTTCAAAAAATTTCTCCTCGCTCACACCCGTGTACGAGCAAAGCCGATCACACATCATAATATAAGCCATGGGGCACACTCTTAGAGGACGATGACCGTATGGATGGCCAGTCCCACGGTGGACTTATAAGCCAAAAATTAGCTTGATTACTGATTACTAAGCGTTGGATTGGAGTCATTTGCATGAGTTGATTTTAAACGTAGAATTTAAAGCACTATTGACCATTATTTAGGGTACTAGATACAAAGGTCTGACATAACTAATCAGGCTGATTTTTGGTTTGCAGGTCCAACGAGGGACTAGTCAAACATCCATACGGTCATAGTCCTCTAAGAGTGTGCCACGTGGCTCATATTGTGGTGTATGATCGGCTTTGGTCACATACAGGTGTGAGCCAAGGTTTACTCCTTGGGGCCTTACTAAGCTCAGTTTTGGGGCCGACTAACTGCATGGATGTTTAGCCCACCACTTGATTGATAAACTTACGAAAAATCAGTCTAACTGGTTTTCTTTATTCATATATTTTAGCACTTTTTTAGTATTGATTCTAGCTGTTGGATTTGAGTATATTTTTTTTGTGTAATTTTGGGTATCATTTTTGGAATGCATACCCACCAAGTGATGGGCTAAAACTCCATATGGTAAGTGAGCCCAAAAAAATGATCTATGTAGGGCTACCAGAGCCCTTCAACCGCATCCAAAGGCCTCTGCATTTAAAATTTTTCCCAACACCAATAAATTCGTTGAGTGTTTACTTTAGCAAACCAGGAGACCATGCCAATCGGTTTTCTCCTTTTCTTTGTAATTTTTGTTTTCCATTGGATTCCTTAGGTAACCTGGAACTCTCGTTCACAGTTGGACGCACGTATCCAACAAAAAAAAACAAAAAATAGGACTTGATAAGACCCGTTGTTTTTATTTTTTAATTTTTTTATTATCGTTTCTTAGGGATTGAGGGGAAGTAAACATGGACAAAACTTAAGACAAAACGTTTTATCCCAATATTTAGGGCCATGGGTGGAGTCTAGATCACTTCAGAATATAATGCTGTCAAATCATGTGGGTATCACATCCACATTTGGTTCTAAAACAGTGCCACAACAATATTTAAAAAGATGAATCATTAGCACAGTTAAAAAAATTATTTATACGAAATAAAGTATATCAGCTGGCGCATTTTAAAGTGCTCAACAGATTGCACGATCTATTGGCTAATTTTTTTTTTTCTTTTGAAGAGCACCCACCCTTCCACTGCCACCAACTCCTTCTTTGTCTCTCTCTGATAGGGTTCTTGATATCCAATGGTTAGAAATTTCATCAAAAAAATATTTCTTTTTATTCCATGAAAAATAGAAGTACTATCTTATATCTCCCTCACAACTCGGAAAAATCTAGTTTACTTACGTTTGCACACTTTGTATCCACTGTTGAACACTCCTTGAAAAATGTGTTTTTTCGAAAACATTAAAATAACACGCTTTTCAATGGACATCAACATTACTCACAATGTTTGCATACTTTTAACTCCGCAGACATATGCAACTAGATTTGTCCTCACAACTATTAGTCTACCTAAAAAACTCAACATGCAACTCCCGTAAAGTTTATAGTAAACATGGATGGCTAAGAATATTTCAACTTGTAATCCACTTTTCATAAGACTAGAAATGTTGGAATGGATTAATTTTTTGTGGGTTTGATATCCATGTTGCGAAGAATATCATCACCAAAATCAACCCTGAAGTCATCTCCATGTAGGCTCCACAACCATGTGTCGTTTATGATCAGTCACAAAAGCCTGAGTCAACCTATCGTAACACTTATATATAGGGTTGGGATAAAATGACTCATGCTTTTGTGACTTATAAGCGACACGCTATCATGGTGCCTACATGGCGATGAGTTACAGGTTGATTTCTGAAGAGCATGATAACCTCATCCTGGAGATCATCTTAACGCACCCCATTCCTAGTAAAAAAATAAAAATTCTACAACACGCGGCTACCTTTATTTTTATGTCTATATTTGGTAGGGTTAGAAGTTTTAGAAAGGGCTAAATTTTTGTGAGGATGATCCCTATGGTGATGGGATAATCCTCGCAAAAATCAGCCTTGGACTCATCTCCACGTGGTCAGTATGGCAATGTGCCATTTTAGAAGTCAAAAAGCATGAATCAACCGATGGGTTAGGTTAATTATTTTGACACGCCAAAAATGACATGACATTTGACATACCTTTGTGGGGTCCACCATGTGTGATTTAAATACCATTTTTACATAGGACTAGAATTAAATGTCAAAATGAGATGATATTTTTATTTTGAGGATGATCTCAATGGTGTGTGTCCCACAAAAACAGGTCAAAACAGTGTCATTTTTCCGCTTCTGCTTCTTGCAACTAAGAGACAACCTGATTTGTGATTTCTAGCCATTGGATTTTAGTTTTTTTTTTTTTTCTCAATGAGCTTGGAATGATTCATGTTCATGTTCACCAAGCCCATAATGAAAAAAAAAATGTTCATGTCCAGTGGCTAAAACTTACAAGTCAGCTGATTTTGGTGTCTAGGTCCGTCAAAGGGTACTGGTTCAAACATTCATGAGATCTGTGGGCCCCATACAGTGTGCCATGTGGCATATTGGGAGGGATCGGCTAGAAATCATCAACTGGGTGTGTTATAGGCCTGGACCAGTCTTAGTATTTGACTATTTGCATATATTATACACATATAATTAATATGCAAATTTTTGCATGAATTATTTATTTGGTAAAATTTATTTATTTTATTATTTGCCTATTGTACATGCATTATTTTGAATTACTGAACTTCCACTTTTTTATATGCAAAAATATGCAGAATCATTAGTTTTTGAATATTTTATACTTTTTTTGTTGTACTTTTTGCCCAATTTTTGCATGAATTTCCTAATAATAAATCTGAATTATACTCGAATGTTTACCGGCCATAACGTATTCTTACTGTATGCTTGCTTGCTAAATATGACCAAGACCGGAATGATGGGAATTTTAGACCCAACCAAATGCGAAGGGCCCGAGTTTGGGATGCTTTTATAGGCCTGATGGTCTGATCTGAGCTTAATTTTAAATGGGCCAGACTTTGACTTGGTTTTTTTTTTTAGCAAAAACAAATCTACAAGACACATGAGTTATCCCCCCCTCTTATCTTATAAGGCTTATTTTAAAAGGTATGAAGGATGGATGGAATCGATCTTCCTGTTCATCTCATGTGAACAGTCAGATCTTCCCGTCTTATCCCCCAAGCCACTAAAATATATCTTCCTCGTGCGCGCCATGAAGAGTGGCTGAGATGAATGGCCAGATCTGATCCTGCTGGACCCAATACCATTTTAGCTTTATTTTCATGATCCAATACCATTTTGACTCTTTTTTCCACCGGAAGGCACCCAAATTTTGCAAACGCTTTGTCAGGATTGCCGTGGGCACAGAATTTTGTATTATATATATTTTGGATCAGTCCTAAGCCTAAAATGTTTGAACCTGTAATAGGTTTGGCCAGGATGGGGTTGGGCCTAGCCACATATATCCCAGACAGAGTTTGGCGGAGCTCAGCCCAGCCCATTAACACCCCCTCATATTCATAATTAAACCGTATGTATGAAATACTAAGGGTCTGTTTGGTACGCATGCAAATTATTACGCATGCAATGGTTTGTGCACCCATACTATTTTCTTGTTTTTGGTTCGCACTAACTTTGCATATGCAAATTTCAAAATTTACGCACTGTTCATATTTAATACCATTTGGTTCGCGCACATGCTCACTTAGGAAATCACAAAATATGTGGGCCCCACATATTAAGTACAGAAAAAATAATAAATTTTCCGTACTTAATACATGGGCCCCACATAGTTGAACATGAATTTCAAATTTTCAAAAACGAAAAATGGAGAAAGCAGAAAAACAATGGGCAATAACAACAATAAGGGACATTTTTTTTTTCACAATTTTTTTTTCAAAAATAATGGTCGTTATTTTTTGGTATATTACTTTAACGTTTTAACGGTATATTACATAATGAGGGAGGTCCGAATCCGTTATGGTAAAAATAACGGCTGTTGTAATGGATTCGGACCTCCTCCATTACGTTATGTATTGTTAAAATGGTCAAAAAATAAAATATCATTATTTTCTGTTGTAACGAAGATAACGACCATTATTTTTTGAAAAAAAATTATGAAAAAAGGGCTATTATTTTTTTTTCTATTTTTCTGGTTTTTTAAAATTTTAAAATTTAAATTTCAAGGCCACTTATTTCATTAATTCTATTTTTTTTTTTTGGAAAGATATGGCTTGATTTGAGAAAATATTGGATTTTAATTTGTACCTATTGAAATTGTTTGCACAAGGAGGTTGTGTAAACGATTGCTCACGAGGTGAAATGGGTTTTTAATTGCTAAAGAGGGTGAGCATTCAGTTGCTCGTGTCTGTGTGCAAATCGCCGAATGCACGCGTACCAAACATGCGTGGGAAACAATTGCACGCGTAAACCTTTTGCACACCCAATTTGCACGAGTATCAAACGCACCCTAAAGCTTATAAGTGGCACACATGAGAGCGGAAAAAAATTTAGATGCTGAGGACTTTGGATGCAGAGGAGTCTTGTGGCCCTACACAGCTCATTGTTTTTGGCCCACTAACCGCATGGATGTTTACCGCACCCCTTGATGGATATGCATACAAAAAATCAGCTTGATTGATAATTTCTATCCATTGGATTAAGAGCCCAAAAATATGCAAAAAATATGATTGAATCCAACGGCTGCAGTCAATCCTAAAAAAGTGCTAAAATCTATGGCTTGAGAAAATCAATGACACTTATTTTTGGTATATATATCCACAAGGGGTGAGGTAAACATCCATGCGGTTAGTGGGTCCCAAAAATGAGCTATGTAGGGCCACGGGACCCCTCTGCATGGACTGCATCCAAAGTCCTCTGCATCTAAAGTTTTGCCATGGGAGCACCAATAATGTGTCCACAGTATCACACCATTGACCATTCTGTGGACACAATGGCATCGGTTTGCGAGGGGACGAAGAAGCCAGCTCCTCCACACCAACCCACCCATATTAGGGATCTCTCTCTCTCTCTCTGGTGTGTGCATGCGTAACTGCGTATAATGGATTCAAGCAATCCTGAATTAGATCATGAATTCCTTCCTCTCCTTCGTGTATACGAAGATGGACGTGTGGAAAGGCTTCTAGGCACAGAGATCGTACCCCCGGCCTTGATTCCCAAACTGGTGTTTCATCCAAAGATGTTGTGATCATACCAAAATCCGGTGTCTCAGCACGACTCTACCTCCCAACCTCACCCACAACCATCACAAGCTTCCTCTTCTCGTTTACTTCCACGGAGGAGGCTTCTGCGTTTCCACCCCCTTTGCGCCCGCGTACCACCACTATCTCAACTCACTTGTTGCCCAGGCTAACATTGTTGCTGTCTCTGTGGGCTATCGACGACCTCCTGAACACCCTCTCCCAATTGCCTACAACGATTCATGGGCCGCGCTTCAATGGGTCGCTTCCCACTGTGAGGGTGTGGGCGCTGAGCCCTGGTTGACCGACCATGCCGACATCGGTCGAGTCTTCTTAGCAGGGGAGAATGCAGGCGCTAATATCGCCCATAACATGGCCATGTGGGCTGGGGACCCGAAAGTTGAAGTTGGCATGAGAATGAGAATTTTAGGGGTTGCTTTAGTCCATCCTTACTTCTGGGGGTCTGACCCGATAGGATCTGAGGCAACGGATCCAGAGAGGAAGGCATTGGTAGACCGTCTATGGCCTTACGTGTGCCCGTCGATGCCGGATAACGATCATCCCCACGTCAACCCGGTGGCAGCTGGAGCACCTAGTCTGTCCAGTCTAGGATGCACCCGGGTGCTGGTGTGTGTGGCAGAGAAAGACGTGTTGAGAGATAGAGGATGGCTTTACTATGAATCGTTGGCTAGGTGTGGTTGGATAGGAGTTGTGGAGATTACAGAGACAGAGGGAGAGGGACATGGGTTCCATCTATACAATCTTACTTGTGAGAAAGCAAGGACTTAATTAAACGTGTGGCTGCCTTCTTTAATCGAGATAGACCTCCCTTTATGTAATTGGGTTTTTTGTTATTTTTATTGGAAGAGGACATTTGTGAGAAGATCGAACTTGATTAATATGTTTGTTCCCTTCAATGTTTGTCTAATAAATCAAGATCTCTCTCTCTCTCTCAGCTGGTGTGCCATTTCAAAAGTGCTCCATCAACAAAGGAAAGTTGTTCTTTTCCATGGTTTTTTCATAGAACCCGATGAATTAATATCTAATTTAACTAAAAAACGACTAAGTTATTTAAACAGTAGAGCGAAAAGAAAAAAATCTGTGACCAGAAATAAAGAAAGGTGGGTGCTTCTTAGATCGAATTCCTCCATTTATTCATATTAGTAAGAAGTTTCTCAGTTCTTTCTAGGATTTTCTAGGGTTCTGATGCATGCATTATCCTCTAGGTTGACAATGATATACTTCTCAACTTTGACTATAAGATCATGCACGGATTCTGGTCGAGATTTTGTTTATGATTTATACAACTTGGAGTTAGGTTAGCTTTCCAAAAGACATGTGCAGGGCCTTAGGCAGCCACCTCAATTGCCTAATAGGTTGAGCTGGGCCAGGCAACATGATATCGTCCACGGCTTGGATATGTGATTTAATAATGGGTACAGTACACTCAATTAAATTTTTTATTTTTTCTTTTGTTTTTTTTGCGTTTCTTTCAAATATCAATTTTGATGATCGACCGTGTTGTGAGCCACGTGGCACGCTCGTAGAGGTCATTGATCGTATGGATGTTAGACCCATGGGTCCATCATCAACTTTGATAATGGACATCATCATCTAATTTTTTCAAAGACAAAGTTTAATTAGGTGCCACACAGGAGTTCACATTTGAGTTGGAATGTGAAAATGTTGAATGACCAAAACACCCTTAAAAAATAAGAAATTTTAAAAAATGAAACAAGGGCCTGTTTGTTATGTGAGAAAAAGAGTTCCGATGGCGAATATTTAGCTAGACGAATATTATCTTAGCTAAATATTTGTTCATATCAATATTTATCAATGTTTGGTACGTGTATAAGTTAGCTTACTTCATTTTCTTTCAATTTGAGTGGGCCCCACATATCAAAGTAAATCAAAAATGGGTTAGGCAAGTGTGAGAACCATATATTATGTCAAAGGATAAAAAAAAACTCATTTTTATCTTTTTTATATATTAAAAAACTCAATTTTATTGAAAATAGTGATTTTCTTGGGAGAAAATAAAAATTTTTCACCAAGGGTTAATCGGCGTGAAAATATTTACGCCAGGGGGGGGGGGAGGTGGTCAAATGTTTTCCCTCCGCAGTGGGCAAATTTGTGGGCTCAGCTAAATATTCACCGGGGGCAAGCGGCTGCCAAACGCGCTCGGGTGAATATTAACGCGAGCAAATATTTTATTAGGATAATATTAGGAATTAGATTTTTAAATTTTTTTAATAAGAAAAGCATTGAATGAGTTGCATGGGTGACTTGTGCTTGCAGGTTCTGAAAGAAAGCTTTTTTACTTTTGTTTTTGTGCCCACTTGTAGGTGACACATGCACTAGAAGACAAAAACTGCCCTACTGATTGAATATTTTAAGGGTCAGGCTCAAGGGGACCCCCATATCTGACTCCCTTTATTGACCCCCAACTTCACGTACCCACGTAGAAGATGAATCAATGGCTGATTTTTGGTGGGGATGATAACCTCACCATATAGATCACCCCAACAAAAAATCAGCCCATCCTGAAATTTCTAACCCCATCAAATGTAGTTTTAAAGTTACATGGTAAAAATCGACGGTCCATAATGCTTCAGCTTCTAAACCAGTCTATGAATATCAGAATGATTTGAATTTTTGTGAGGATGATCTCCTCACCATAGAGATCATCCTCACCAAAAAACAGCCATTGATTCATCTTCTACGTGGGTACGCCAAGATGAGTGTTAAAAAAGGAGGTCAGAAATGGGGGTCCCTTGAGCCCGACCCTTCAAGGAATACAAAAGAAAAAAACGTAAAGGCATTTTTGGCAAAATAGAAGTATGTTCAAGACTTTATCACTTTACAAAGCAAGAAGGGCCTTCTCTCTTTATCAGCACAAGGATATAATAGATGTGCGCTTTTAACCTGTACCAGGAACACTGGCCTAAACGAGCCTCACGTACATTCTTCTTAATTCGTACACTATTGTGGTCGATTAGCACAAGAAATTCTCAGCTAACCACACTTCGATTAAGATCAACTCCAACGGGTTTCTATATCTAGTTCCAAATTTGAAGTCAGCCTCTCTATCTCTATTCTTGACTCAAATATATAATTTACTTTTTTTTAATTTCTATATTAATCATTTTTGCATCTTTTGAAAAACTTTGATACCTTTTGTATCGTTTTGAAAAACGCTTACTTTTTTACCAATAAACTAAAAATACATTTTCTTTTTGAAAAACTTTGACATTTATCTATATATTATATCATTTTGTTCAATGCCATTGTGTCCCTTTTGAAGATGTTTATTTAAAGATAGAGTTGTTGGAGTTCAACGTACGCTTTGTAGATGGCTGTTTCTATCTTTACATTTGAAGAAGATGCTTTCTTGGGTTTTAGATTAAAAAAATAAACTAATGATTTGTTTATTTCGTCACGAAGAAGTAGAACTTTGCCGATGATGTGTTTAAAATTTGAATTTTTAAATATAGTGCATGTACCTGATCAGTTTGATAGAAAAATACACCGGGAGGAAGGGCCAACTCTCCAAATTGATTGGTTGGATGATAATGACCGTTTGATGTATCATATTATATCGGAGAGTCAAGAGAAAAGAGACATCAAATAGTACACGAGAAAGAAATACATGCATGGAATAAAAATTTGATGTTCGGATTAGACCACAAAAAAATTAAGGGAATTTTTGACATACCCCCCCACAGTTTGAAAAAGCTGACATACCCCCCTATGACTCGGTCCACTGTCATTTGACCAGTGTTGACCCTGAGTTGACTACCAATTTTTTTATTAAATGGCAAAAATGCCCTTGTTTCAACCTTGGAACAAAGGTTTGGGCAAAAACCCAAACCTCAAACGGCTGTGGTGGACGGCCAGCCAAGAGATTCCAATGGGTTGACCGCCCATCGACGGCGACCAACCAACCAGAGTCTCATGGCCAGCCGGCCACCACTCCGGCAATAATTTAAAACCAAGGTAAAAAAAAAAAAACAACGTAAAATTTTAGTTTTAAAATTTTCATTAACATAAATGAAAAATAAGACAAAACAATTTATATTTTAAGCTTTTGAGATGTGAGAAAGATGGGTTCTCTCAATTTTAAAATATTCCTTCATGAGTTTTATCTATTTTTGGTTGTTTTTTCTTCTCGATATTTGTTTAATTCATCAAAAAATCTCAAGTTTACCGACATGGGTTTTAATTTTTATTTTTAATCTCCCTCTTTCATGCTTGATTTGGGGTTTAGGTTTTGGCCTAAACCCAAACCCTTGTTCTAAAGTTGAAGACAAGGGCACTTTCGTCTTTTAATAAAAATTTAGGTAGTCAACTCGGGTCAACACTGGTCAAATGACAGTGGACCAAGTCATAGGGGGGTATGTCAGCTTTTTGAAATTGTGGGGGGGGGGGGGGTGTATGTCAAAAATTCCCAAAAATTAATGATGTTCCCTTTTTTTAAATCGCCACCTATATAGCCCAAGTTCGCTCTCTCCAAATATGCCACGTGGGACATACATTCTTACTAGCCCACATTACCATGGATGCATTGTTGATATTTGATAGGTTTAATTGGTCATTTCTAGCCGTTGGATTTGATTTCTGACTGTTGAATTTGAGTTTTTTTTTCGGTGCTTAAATCCAACAGCTAGAACCACCAATAAAAGTTGATTTATGGTATGTAGGTTCACCAAGATGTGTGCCAACATACTAGGTCAGTATGCTCGAATGAGTACTCAACGTGGCATTTTTGGGACAGGGAGACGTCAAACTTTGAAGTCTTCCCCTCACAATTGGCCACGTGGAGCTCCCTCTCGGGCCACCGATCTTATGGATTTTTGATCCCGTCTTCTAGAAATTAGATTTTAAAAATGCAACAACAATGTTCAAATTTAACGGAATCATCTTGATCCTGACTTCTAGAAATAAGATTTTAAAAAATCCAACACACATGTTCAAATCGAATGGCCAGAATAACTCCATTAAACCGATTTTTGATCCTAAAATCCAACAGCTAGAGATCACCTATTAAACTGATTTTTGATGTATAGATCCACCGAAAAGAGAAATTTTGTGGAGCTAATGTTTGTTCATTGTTGTCTCCCAGTTGGTAGTCCCCGTCACAAAATGTCACGGCGAGAACTCTTGGGGCACTGAGCTTATGGATGTTTGGTCCCCAAATCAGTTTAATTGGTGATTTATAGCTGTTAAATTTGAAAATTTTAATGGGGCGATTTCTGGCGGTTGGATTTGAAGTATTTCAGTGAGCAAATCTAGTTCTGTCACAAAGCCGGTCACAACCCACAATACGAGCCACGCTACTTGGCACACTATTAGAGGGTGCTGACCGTATGGATGTTTGGACAGTCCCTCTGTGGATCTAAAAACCAAAAATTAGCCTGATTAGTGATTTCTAAGCGTTGGATTGAAGTTATTCTCATGGGTTGATTTTAACCGTAGGAATTTGAGCGTTATAAATTTGGATGCAAAGATCCAAAGGTTCTAAATCACTATTCAGGTTGATTTTTGGTTTGTAGGTCCACCGAGGGGCTGGCCAAAATCCATACGGTTGAATTGTAGGTTGTAGTCGGCACTCGGCATCTGTCGCAACACGTTGTGACAGAAGTTTTACTCCAAAATTTGACGGTCCCCTGGACCAGCGAATCTTTTTTCGTCAGCCGTGACTCTGTACCATTTCCCATGTGGTTTTGCCTGATTATTAGTGTGCGACCACACTTTTCACAGTCGGGCGTTGGGGAGAAGGGGTCCGACCAAGGGGTATCATAAAGTGCTATCTCTTCCTCTCTGTCTATCTGCGCTAGCTGCGTGTGTGCAATGGATTCAAGCAAAGCAGAAGTAGCCAATGAGTTTCTACCCTTCTTTCGAGTGTATAAAGATGGGCGCATAGAGAGACTCCTAGGCACCGATGTTGTTCCCCCATCAATCGATTCCCAGACTAATGTTTCATCCAAAGATGTAATCATCGAAACGGAAACGGGTTTATCTGCACGCCTATATCTGCCCAAGATCATTGACACTCGTCAAAAGCTTCCCTTCTCATTTACTTCCATGGAGGAGGTTTCTGCATCGAGACACCCTTCTCTCCCACCTACCACCACTATATATCAATTCACTAGTCGCCGAGGCTAATATCGTCGCCGTGTCGGTGGACTACAGACGTGTCCCTGAACACCCTCTCCCTATTGCCTATGATGATTCTTGGGCAGCGATCAAATGGGTTGCTTCCCATTTCATCGGTGACGGCCCTGAGGCTTGGTTGAGGGACTACGCGGACTTCGAGCGGGTGTTCTTGGCCGGGGACAGTGCGGGTGCTAATATCGCCCACAACATGGTGATCCGGGTCGGGGCAGGGATCGACGATGTGAAGCTTCTTGGTGTTGTTTTAGTCCAGCCGTACTTCTGGGGGAAAGAACGGATTGGTTCAGAGGCAACTGACCCAATTAAGAACATAGTCGCCGATAAGATGTGGATTTACGCTTGTCCATCGACGACCGTTGGGGAACGATGACCCTCTTATCAACCCATTTGCAGTTGGTGCTCCGAACCTTTCGGCATTGGGGTGTAGCCGGGTGCTCGTTTTCGTTGCAGAGAAAGACGTGTTGAGAGATAGAGGGTGGCTTTACTATGAAACATTGAGTAAGAGCGGGTGGGGTGGAGTGGTGGAGATTATGGAAACAGAAGGGGAGGATCATGTCTTCCATCTCTTCAATCCAACTTGTGAGAAGGCTCTGAACATGATGAAACGCTTGGCTACTTTCCTGAACCAAGACTAAGCTCCCTTATTGTGATTGTGATTTCTTTGTGGAACCTGGTTGCTTAGAAATTATGGTTTGTTGAAATAAGATCACCTTGTTATATGTTCTAGTAATCAAGCTATTATGACGTTATAACAGTCCTATATATATTGAACTCCAATGGAAGTTTTCTGGACTCTCTCTTTCCAGGTCTCTCTCTTTCTCTCCCTCTCTATTAATTTCGATTTCTTGATCGGATAACTTTTCTATTGTTCTTCAACCATTTATTGAGTTTTTTTGTTTTGATGGTTTGAGGTTCGTAAAACACACACACAGATAATTTTCATAATTGATCAATGACGTTTCATCTCTGTTTTATTTTCGATTTCTTTATCAAATAACTTTTTCCGCTTTAACACTCAGGAAATAAAGGCCGTTATTTTTCCATTATAACAAACGTTATTTTGTGAAAAATGCCCATTATTTTCCCTTATATTGTTTTATTGAAAATTTGAATTTTGGCGGTGTTTTTCCATTATATTCCCATTACTTTCCCGTTTTTGCCCCTGAACGTTACAATTCGTTACAGGACCATTATAATGGAAAAAATGGTATCGGCCCCAGTCCGTTATACTGTTATAACAGCCCATTTTAAACCTTGGTTGATTCAACCATTTTTGGCATCAACGGCCAAGATCTAAACAAGAGGTTGTTCAATAACCAATGATAAAAAAATGGCTAGAAATCACAATCAAACTGATTTTTGCTGTGCAGAGCCACTAAGAGCTGGGCCACACATTCATAATTTCAGTGGGCCCAAAAGAGTAATCCATGTGACATTTTGGGGAGCCGGTGGATCAAACTTTAGTCGACCAGGGTGGACCAAACTTCACAGACCTTTTTCCCTTTTTTCTTTGAAAAACAAGGATGACTGTCACCTTGTCAAGGGGGCACTTTCTTAGTTTACTTTTTTCAGGAAGAAGAGATTATTCCTATTATCTATCTAGATTTTTTTTTCCCTCTTGATGATGTTTCAAATTTTCAATATCATTCTCTGCTTTGATTTGTCTCTAGATATCGATTTGTGGAATAACTAAAATTGACTAAAATTGCTAATAACATAACAATCCTAGTCAAGTTATTATGACGTTATAACAGTCCATTGTAAACAAGGATGAAAGTCTCGGTATCTGAGTCTGGAATCTGGATCGGTGGGCTCTGATCTAGAACAGGATCGGCCCATCTCGCCTGAGACTCCTTTGTAAAACAGTTATCTCAGGGCGAGACAGAGCCTGGTTTGGATCGGATCGGTGAGCGCCGATACTGATCTCGATCCGGATCGCCCCAGACTTTGAACCATGACTGTAAACCTTGCTTTTGAGTTTTGTCTTTGGAGGGGATTCGCAGCTTCGGAATCTCCGTTGCCATCCAATAGTTTAGACTTTAGAGTATGGACCATAGGACGGACTGCATGTCCTCGAGGTTGATAAAAGATAAATCTAGTCTGCAAATGTTTACATACTTAAAGTATGCAAACGTTGTATCCACCATTAAATGCTCCTTGAAAAACGTGTTTTAAATTTATAAAAATATTGAAATAACACATTGGACTTCCAACAGTACCGACAATGTTTGCATGTACATAAATGATAAACTCCACTAATCTTTTTATTTCTATTTTTTTAATAGTTAGTGGGCAAAGGGTAAGAAGTTGTTTTTCTTCTTAAGAGTTGTCATCATCTCTGTTAAACTTATGGGTGGTCAAAAGTATCTGATGTATATTCCCCCCCAGAGTCACTACGAAGTGTCTTGATGGACACATGAAATTGTGTGCGAACCATAGCACAAAAGGTGCGAAAGTGATGTTCAACTTCCGATTTATGACGTAAGGGAAAGACCCATGAGTAGCGAGAAAAATCATCAATAAGTAAAAGAAAGTCAGAATAACCTTACGGAACGGAACCAAATCTAAGCTGACGGGTGAGGGTCCCCAAACATCTGAATGAACAAGATCAAATGGTTCCTTAGTGGTAGTGGTGGAATGTGGAAATGGTGCAATAGTGTGCTGAAGACCAACAAAAGTAAACCAAAAAATTTCACGTTTTTTCTCGGCCATGGATATGGAGAATCCAACGGTGGATAATAGTGCTGAGTTGGCATCACTTTGCAAAAGCAAAACCACCTTTGGATTCTCAGGATCCACAGCCGAGAAAAAACGTGAACTTTTTTGGTTCACTTATGATGGTCATCAGAACTTGTTCCAAAACTTATATGTACAACAATTAAGGATGAAAACGTCTTTTTGGACAAATTTTATAGACAAAAAAATAGAAAATTTTAGTCGCTACTCCACAAAAGGTGAGGGCACCCAACTTGTTGAACAGCACTAAGATTTCAAACTTGGGTGGGTGCCCTAGTCAAAGCACCCACGGCCATTCAAGGAGAAGGACCCATCTGACCCCCGAAAGTCACAACCATTTAGCATATGATTTCTTATAATTTTCACCCAAAAGAAATATAATTTATTATAATTGATCAAAAGAATGTGATAGATTGGATGGCTCTAATCATCAGGTTACATACAATACAAGAGACTAACGAGTAAATCACAACGGGTTATAACCGAAGCAGGTCACAACCCACAATAGGAGCCACGTGGCAACTCTTAGTGGACGCTGACCGTATGGATGTTTGGTCAGTCCCTCGGTGGACCTGCAAACCAAAAATCAGCCTGATTAGTGATTTACAACCTTTGGATCTTTGCACCCAAAGACGCTCAATAATGCTCAGATTCCTACGGTTAAAAACACCCCATGAAAATGACTTTAATCCAACGCTTAGAATTCACTTATCAGGCTGATTTTTGGTTTACAGGTCCATCGAGGGACTGGCCAAACATCCATATGGTCAGCGTCCACTAAGAGTGTGTCACGTGGCTCCTATTGTGGGCTGTGACAGACTTTGGTCACAACCCATTGTGACAAACAATTAGTCTGTAAAGATCCAAAGGTTGTAAATTAGTAATCAGGCTGATTTTTGGTTTGCAGGTCTCAGGGGGATTGGCCAAACATCCATACGGTCAGCTAGGGCTGGCAATGGATCGGGTTCGAGTCGGGTTGGTATTGATTTGGTACCGATAAGAGTTTCAATTAATCTGGACCCGATCGGATCAATAAAATATTGGATCGGTTCCGGATCCAATCCGATCCGATTCGATATGCTATTCATGTAAAAAAATATATATGAAAAAAAAACACAATATATTAGAACATCACCAATTGATTCGATGATTCTTAATCGACCTAAATCTACACAATATGAACCATTCAATTGTGTTTTCCTCTTTTGGGATGGCTACGCCTTAGCAACATCAAATATCAAGGCCCTCTTATGTACGTTATTATCACACCGGGCACCTCAGCTGCACACATCTTGGATACGTGCTTTAAATATATGTTATGGCGTCGTAGACCATAAGGCTCATGATCATGACTTTCACCCTAAAGAGTAAAAATGCAAAGAGAGAAGAAGAAAACTCCAATGATCTAGTACCGTCCTCGACACATTCCAACAATTAAAAAGAGTAAAGAAGCAAAGAGAGAAGAAAAAGAAGTGTAGAAGATGAACAAATCCTGAAATAGAAAAAGAAATTAAAGATATTTAAGAATTAATTAAAGGGTAATTCTATTTGCACCCCCACAAATTCCATAAGCCCTTAGACAAAAAAAAAAAAAAAAACCCAAGCACCCCACATGGTTGAAGAAGAAGGAGGAGGAGGAGGAGGAGGATGTCGTTGCTGTCGCCGTCGCTGCCACCACCACCACAAGTACGTCTCTCTTTCTTTTTACGGCAGTTAGTGCCGTGGGTTACATAGTCCCCACGACAATTAGTGCCGTGGAGAGAGAGAGAGAGAGACGTACCTGTGGTGCTGGTGGCGGTAGCGACGACGTCGTCGTCGTCCTCCTCCTCCTCCTTATTTTTTTTTCTTTGTTTTGAGTTTTTTTTTAGGGTGAGAGAGAGACAGAGGTGGAGAGGGAGAGAGGATGGTGAGAGGTGGAGAGAGAGAGAGAGGGAGGGAGAGAGGTGGAGAGGGAGGGGAAGAGGGGTGCTTGGGTATTTTTTTTGGTCAAGGGCATTTTCGGCTAAAAGCACCCAAATGGGGTGCTTATGGAATTTGTGAGGTGCAAAAATTTCCCTTAATTAAATTCTAGCAACCAAAACCTATAGAAAGATTTAAAGAAATATTTTGGTTTAAAGAAGAAATTAAAGATATTTTGAAATCTATATTTAGTTAGACCATAAATTTAGGAAATTGTGCAACTGTAGCTGTCAACTTACTTATTAAATGAAAAACGTTCCTTAAATATAAATCCATATAATAAGGATCGGAACAAGGTCGATCCGATACCGATCCAATAAGAGATCGGATCGACAATCCTTGATCTGGTACTGATCCGATAATAAAAAAAATAAGGATCCAAACCCTATTTTTCTGGATCGGATCGGATCAATCTTGGGTTTGATCCGGTCCATTGCCAGCCCTACAATCAACGTCAACTAAGAGTGTGCCTCATGGCTCATATTTGTGAGAGAAGTTTTACTCTTCAATAAGTAAATGCCCTTTTAACCGGCCTTAATTTTTGTGAGGAAGAGGCATTTATCTTGTTTTTATTTTTTTTAATTTTTCAAAAATTATATCTGTTTTTGTAAATAGTTTAAAATTATTTTTTATTTAAGAAAATTTTCGTTAAATTTTCTAAATTAATTTTGTGGACGGTCTTTTTTAATTGGAAAAGGGACAGGTGGCACCAACCGTACCATGAATTTTATTGCATTCTTTAATGCTTCATTTTCCAAATTAAAAGATTAATAAATTCCACATCAAGGAGATAGTGGTTGGTCACATCGCTAGTTTCTCGATACGAAGTGTTGGTGAGCGAATCAACAGCCTAGATGGCCCACATTTCTTTACCTACCCTAATAACTTATAATATCTTAGATCTTCGAATTCGAGATCTTCTAAAATATTTTTGACTTTTGGCCATTTGATCTTTCATCGATATTAATTTGACGATCCACCTAGTCTAAAACGAAGGCTTTTCTTCTTAGAACCCGACAAAATAGAGTCTAATCCCTGACTTTCTATTCTTCTAGATAGACGCCATTCACATATATGTTACCCATAATATTTATGTTTATAATGGCTCTTGATCGGACGATTAAAATTGTCCAATTTGTCTGTGGCCAATCCAAAGGTTACCCCATGATCTTGAAACAGCAGCTGCCATATACGATATACTTACTAGCACATTTATGGGGGTTCCACCGGGGAGATCGGCTACAAAAATTTATTTGCTATGATTCTAATGACTGGACCATAGTTTGAACCACGTGGCATACTCTTAGAGACCACTGACCGTATGGATGTTTGGCCCATTTTTAGATGTATATACATACCGAAATTCAACCTGATTAGTAATTTCTATCCATTGGATGAGAGTCCTTTCCATAGTTTATTTTTAATCGTGGATTTTAATCATTATATGGGGTACTCAGATCCAAAAGTTAGAAATTACTTATCACTCTGATTTTTGGTATGTGGTCTACCTAGAGATGGGTCAAACATCCATACCGTCAGTAGTCTCTAAGAGTATTTCACGTGGCCCACACACGCCCATCGTTGATGGCGGATATCCATCATCAAAGTTCTGCCGTGTAGGTGCGCGGTTTTGGCTTTAAAGTAGGGGTCGCGATGTAACAAGCTCTAGCTTAATTCAAAAGCGTAAGCTAGCACCCTTTTTTGTTACTCACTTCTGCTAGCTATAACCGTATGGATGTTTAGCCCACCCCTTGGTAGACATTCATTCAAAAAGGCCGTTTGTTTGATAATTTTTAGCCGTTTGTTTTAGTACTAAAAATATAGACAAATTCAACGGCTAGAATCACTTCTTATAAGTACTAAAATCTATTGAATCATTCACATCCAATCATGGTGATTTTTGGTGTGTATATCCATCAAGGGGTTGGCTAAAAATCCATGCGCTCAGTGGGCCCAGATGGCAGTGCTGAGTAACGAAAATGTTGCTAGCTTACGCTTTTGGATTAAGCTACGTTTGTTACATCGCTGCCCTATTTTAAAGCCAGAGAAAAGAAAGTGCAAAGAAAGTCCATAGATCAGAAGGTTAATAGTTATTAAATCTGTTCAGCTCAGTTTATTGCACGGCATGATATTTTTGGGCACCGACGAGAGAACTTTGAATGGTTGAGGCCAACACATCCAGAGAAAGTATTGGTTGGCTGAGGCGAGTTCAAATTTCGAAGTCTTCACCTCCCACAAATGCAATTTGGACTTCGTTTAGAACCTAATGACCTTATGGATGTTTGGACCATCGTTTGGTGGACGTACATACCAAAGATCATCTTGATCGGTGATTTATAACAGTAATATTTTAGCATCCTAAGAAAAATCAAATTCAACGGTCAAATATCACATTATTAAAATGATAAATCCGACGGATATAGATCACTAATTATTCTTTTCTTTTTTATCTATAGATTAGTCAAGAGGTGGACCAAATATCCATAAGGTAAATAGGCCCTAAAGAGTATTCTATATCTGGTTTTGGACCAGTCAAACCCGACCTCATACATCCATACCAGATATATATAAATGAAACGTAATGCGATAGGGGTCTCACAACCATCCCCCTCTCTCTCTCTCTCTCTCTCTCTCTCTCTCTCTGTCTTCGTGTGCAATCACTGCAATGGACACGAGCAAGAGTGAATTAGCCGATGAGTTTCTTCCCTTTTTTCGAAGTTATAAAGATGGGCGCATAGAGAGGCTCATGGGCACCGATGTTGTCCCCCCCTCGATCGATTCCCAGACTGGTGTTTCATCCAAAGATGTCATCATCGAATCGGAAACGGGTTTATCTGCACGTCTCTATCTGCCCAAGATCATTGATGCTCATCATAAGCTTCCCCTTCTCATTTACTTCCATGGAGGAGGTTTCTGCGTCGAGTCCGCCTTTTCTCCCACCTACCACCACTATCTCAATTCACTAGTCTCCATGGCTAATGTTGTCGCTTTGTCGGTAGACTACAGACGAGCCCCTGAACACCCTCTCCCTATTGCCTATGATGATTCATGGGCAGCGCTCCAATGGGCTGCTTCCCATTCCAACGGGGCGGGTTCCGAGAGTTGGTTGAGGGACTACGCGGACTTGGAGCGGGTGTTCTTAGCTGGGGACAGTTCGGGTGCTAATATCGCCCACAACATGGCGATGCGGGCCGGGGCAGGGGACGACAAGTTGGTTGGCGATGTGAAGGTTTTTGGTGTTGTATTAGTCCATTCTTACTTCTGGGGGGAAGAACGGATTGGGTCCGAGGCAATTGACCCAATTAAGAACATGCTGGCTGATAAGATGTGGCTTTACGCTTGTCGATCGACGACGTTGGGGAACGATGACCCGCTTATCAACCCATTTGCAGTTGGAGCCCCAAACCTTTCGGGCTTGGGGTGCACCAGGGTGCTCGTTTGCGTTGCAGAGAAAGACGTGTTGAGAGATAGAGGGTGGCTTTACTATGAAACATTGAGAAAGAGTGGGTGGGGTGGAGTGGTGGAGATTATGGAGACAGAAGGGGAGGATCACGTCTTCCATCTCTTCAATCCAACTTGTGAGAAGGCTCTGAACATGATCGTACGCTTGGCATCGTTCATGAACCGAGACGAGGCTCCCTAATTTTGGTTAAGATCTTTTTGATTGTATGAAGAATCTGGTTGTTGATTCTGAATTATCCTTTTTTGAAGTAAGAAAACTAAGTTACATGTTGAATTCTGGGGCTGTTTCACATTTGAATCTGAGGTTAGGGCTTGAGTACTTTCTATATCCATAGTAGAACCTGAATTTCCCATCCCAAAACTCAATCAATCCATTGGATCATCATTCAAATCCAATCTGTCACGAGGAAAACATTGCTCCTCAGCGTATGAGAGCATTTTAATTTGCTCATTAGCGGTTCACTACTCGACACCTACCCTGGCAATCCTCACTTTGTTAAAAAAAAAAAAAAAATTGAAATCAATGTCTTTTTGGGTAGGAAGTCAACTTTGATTTTGATTTTTTGGATGTAACAAACTGCAACCGTTTTTGTAACTCACCGCTGCTATCTGGGCCCACTGAGCGTATGGATGTTTAGCCCACCTCTTGGTGGATATACAAACCAAAAATCACCATAATTGGTAATCTCTAACCATTAGAATTTATTACTTTTTAAGCTGTGATTCTAGCTGTTGGATTCAATCATTGTTCTGAGTACTAAAACCAAGGGCTAAAAATTATCAAACAAGCTGATTTTTGGTATCGATGTCTCTATCAAGGGGTGGTAGACATTGATAGATATTATATACCACCTAAATGCAAACCATTGGATACTTGCACCTTTCTATGATGTTATTGCCATATCTAACAGCTGGCATTGGGTGGTATTATAGTGATGGGAAAAATGGATTTATTGATAAGCTAGATTTAATTTGGATGCTTGATTACATTGACTTTAATAGAGTTTATACGGATAATGACAATTATCTAAACATGCAAAACAATTAATCCTAATCTAATCTTAATAGATATTAAATGATCTTATCTCAATCATGATTAAGATAGAATGTGATGAGATTCACTTAATTGTGATTCAGTGTATCTCATGCACCTTATTAAATTGTGTCAGAGATCTTGTCTCTAATACTGGTCAGAATTCTTAGCTTGTCTCTAATACTGGTCAGAATTCTTAGCTTGAAATTCCTTGAAGAATGCCGTCAAGGAAAGAAAAGTGGTTGCCAGCTAGATTAATGGTAATCCATGTTTCATGACCTATATTTTTTACTGGCTCATGAGGCTATGAGGACCGCCTTTATTTCTGACCCCTCTCGCTGTTCGCGTGTTCGGCGGTGGATTTCAGGAATCCAACGGTGGTTGTCAGCGCCCCCAAAGGTGAAAAAAGTGATGCCAGCTCGGCGCTGACAACCACCGTTGGATTCTTGAAATCCACGGCCGAGCACACGAACCAAGAGGGCTCAGAAAAATTGGGGTCCCCTGATCCCGATCCTTTTTTAACAATGACAACTCCCACTTGCATTTATTTTATGCATTCGGTTTAGGATTATAGAAAACAGGTGAAATCTTGTCCCAGAGAAGAATTTTTTTGCTTTAGCTGTACGCAAATCTGATGAAATGGGCCTCCTTTGGGCAAAGGAGGGTTTGAGCCTCTTTGGGCCAATAAGAAGAATGTGGGCCTCTTTTTATTTTGGGCATATATGGTAAAGCTCACAATAATTATTTTTATATCGGAAAATTTTCGAAACAAACCCAAGTTTAAGGGTATGATGGCCAAAGCATCTTGGGGCGGCGGCGAGGGCAAGTCCATGATGGAGAAGTGGTTGCAGCGGCGGTGAAAAGAGTAGTCATCAGTTGGTATTGATGGAGCTGCTCGAGCTTTGATGGAGCACAAGATGGCGATGATTTTGAAGTGCTCCGGCAAAGGAAGGTGATGTTGGCAACAATGAGAGCAGCAACAATGTATGGCGAGCAGAAACAACGGTGATTGATGGTTGGATTTAAACGTTCGTGAATCATGGAGATGGAGGACAATGATTGCCGTGGTGAGAGCAAAGAGACGAGCAACATCCACGGCTAATTAATGACCGGCGATGGTTAGAATTCATCCGCCATGAATTGTGGCTGAATGACTGTCCAGTGTATGGCATCATCTTTAAAAAATTTTCAAGCAAAGTCTAAAAGAATAATGAATTAATGGCTTGGGACTTACAGAACCATCAATATTAGAGTAAATTTATAACTCCTGCTAGCTTTGGCAAGAACTTACACCCAAACATATATCTAAAATACAGTTTCACAGCATAAATTTGATATCATAATTTGAAATTGATGGCATTGGTATGTGGTGATCTTGTTTCACGGAGACTCCTTTCTTCTGAAAGTTGTTTCGCAAACCTACATCATATATGTGAATGAAAGGATCACTCAAACCATCAAAGCAGAAAAAATGCATAATTAAGGATATAATTTGACTACGCTTATACCTTGTGAGAGCTTGTTCATTAGTGCCGTGATTGTCACAAGGCTCGAAGATACCCGTCTCCAAGTTTACCCTCGAAACTGGTTTCTTCAACAAATTTTCACCAATTTCCACAAGATTATTCAAGTTTCTTTTTGTAGCGATGTCAACAGAAGATAAGGTCTTGCTTAATGTGTCGTCCTGGAATTTTCAATCAAATAAATTAGTAGTCAATTATGGAGGGGAAGCTCATTGTGCAAGATTTGATCTCCATATCATTAATTGAGAAAACAAGCATGTCTACCTGAATACGAAGGTAGTTACTTTCTGAACGAAGGGCTTGAAAAACCACAGAAAGATGGAAGTCGACCATGTCTGTACTTGCTTGAGTAAACACATCCACCAATGGTGTCGAACCATTGTTAAGTAACCAACCCAACATTCCCCACTTCGAGGCGCGGCGTGCACTGTATTTCCTTTCCTTCTTAGGTGAACCAGTTCCAAGAGAAATAACTAAGAATCTACGATAATCCATAGGTTTTGTGGGGAAGAAATCACGATTCCCCTTTAAAACCTCCTTTGTCACTTCCCCAATGGCGATCAAAGCCTGAAACGATATTTTAGAAATTTAGCAAATATCATTAATTTCAAGTTTTTTTTTTGTAATAGTAGTAAAGGTTATATGTGTTTATACCGGATTATTAGCAGCTACACTCCCATCAATAAGGTTGAATTCTCTCACTTTCCCCTGAGAATCTTCATTTTTGAAGTGATGGGCAGGTAAGTAAGTTGGCGCCGCAGAGGTGCTAATGCAGATGTCTGAGAGTAGAGCATCCAAGCATGGGTTATTCTTAACCTGCACTAGGTAAATATTGATGAACATAAATATGTAGAAGTTAAAGAAAAGGAGAAAATGAAACATGTATGAGATATATAGTTAAAAACCTCATAGCTGGAGAAGATGGTAGGCTGAAGTTGCTTGATATCGAAAGTTGGAATAACGACGTTTGTCAAGGTCTGGCGCAACCGCTTGGTTCCTAGTTTCTCCTTCACGACGCGATGAAGATATTTGCCATCATATTTGGGTCCTGATACTGTTTTGATTATCTCTCTCACCGAAGCAAATGGACCTCTGTGAGTTGCAAAGAAAGATCAACAAAACAAATTAATCAATTATTACAGATATAAACAAATGAATCTCCATATCAAATTCTGCTATATGCTCAAGCATAATATCAACATTCATAGTTAATAGATGATATTAGATAATACAAAATTTAAAATAGTAACGGTCATAGTTAATCCGGCCATTACCTGTATTGTGGGAAGATTTTAGGGCAATGATTGAGGTAGAAGGCCTTGATATCCTTAGCGGCAAATAGAGGACGATTGTCTTTGTTAGGTGTAGTTAACATGGCGGTAATTAGACCACCCGTGCTTGTTCCGGCAATCAAATCAAAATAGTCTGCGATTCTCGCATCCTCACCGTCCAATTCCTAGACAAAAACATAACTATCAAGGTTAATTAGAAGTAAAACAGCGAAACCCAAAACGACAATGTAGTCCCACATGCTCCAACACGAAACCTATCATCGAGCTCCCCTTTGATCGAAAGTACGTATATAGTTCATGGATGCTAAAAGAAAGTATATATTGTATATACCTGAAGTTGTGACTCGAGGTAGCTAAGAATAGTTGCAGGGATGACACCTCTTACACCTCCTCCATCAATGCTGAGAATTGTGATTAGATTTCCATAAGTTGGGGGCTGCATGGATGATTTTGTTCTCTCCATGAGTGATTAGGAGAAGAAAGATGAACAAGACTGGAGATCAAACGCAACTTTTTAAAGAAGGTGGATAGAAAAGTGGGAGTTTAGCAAAAGCTGAAGATCCAAATCGTGAATATGTTATCTTGTTGTGGGGATTAACAAGTATTTGTAGATCTTCGAATCGGTTTCCGAGTATGTTGACAAAATTCAGCTTTCAAATGTAATAATCCAAGGTCTACGCAGTAATTGGACGTTGAAACTTGAAATGGTCAAAAACCCTAAATGCCATTGGAAGACCATTAGAGATAGCTTTAGGAATTGTAGGTTATTTGACCTATCTATTTAGTTACGTTGACTTTTAGGTATATGCCCTGGGGGTTGAACCGTGATGGTATCCTCCTCCTTATGTCCATAATGTTGAACGATATCATCACGATATTCATCTGATCATGCAAATCACGAGGACCAATATAACAGTACGCTAGTGTTGATCCTATGGAGGATACCATATTGTATCTTCACTGCACAAGAGATGAATATTCTATTTTTAACAATCTTGAACATTCAATTGATGAGTCGATCTTGTAAAAACCAAATTAAAAACACCCTGATCAGATTATCTTAATTATGTCATAAATCAAATTCTTTCGATCTACATCACTGCTCGTCGAAAGGAAAGCAATCGATTGTATGGTAATTAGATCGATCACAGAATTGGACTGGTTCTTGGGCCAAGAAATTAGATGGTCAGATTGTGATAGAAACCCATGGCATTATCAATATAATGGTACTGAGAACATCCCATGTTTCCTCCATGAAATAGTTGGGTTTACTTAATCACATTTTAGATTACTAAACAATAATTTATATTTGTTGAATGCAAGAATTGGAAGTGAAGATGAAGCGTAGACGCACACGCGGCGCCGAAGTGGATGCATATAAAAAAAGACTATATATATGGAAGGTAGATTCAAGGAGAAAACAATTAAGTTGCGCCGCGGCTTCCCTGTCGTATACGATGCCTCAATTCAAGATTCAACAAGGGTGTGCGATCCATCGCTAACGTGTGAATTGCAATGGTAATAGCTATTTAATTCTGATATACAAAAGAGACTTCAAATTATTTCACCTCTAATATAGGGCTTGGAAATGTCAATTCACACATTGCGATCCATTGCCAACGTGTGAATTGCTGTGGTAGACTGGTAGCGATCCATGCCAACGTGTGAATTGCCATGGTACGTAGCTATATAATTCCGTTAGACAAATTAAAAAAGACTTCAAAATATTTCACCGCTAATATTCTATTATAACGCACGTATCATCTTCTCGGCATCCTCAAAGATCTTGCTAATCATGCACCTTTATAAGAACATCTCATATATGTTCATTACGATGCCAAAATAATTGAACTCATCATTATTTTCTACACTGATAAGAGGATCCAAATATATATATATTTTTATTTATTTATTTATTTTACTTTTTTGCATTTTCGGTATACTGCAATATGGAGTTCTGTCTCTCGACCGTGAAAGTTTTACGTTGAAGCCTTGTTCCTATCTTATGGTCGACAGTTTTGTTTATTGTTCTTTCATTTTGGCCATATTACCTGATGACCCAAATTCTTTTGGCGGAAAACTTTTGCTCGTACAGGGGAAGCAGCAAACTTTGATCCTTCCCTCCCCTAAAACCCCACTCGGTAGATTCAGCCTCTCTGACCTATGAATGTTTGGTCCACCCCATGGTGGACCTATACACAGAAATCTGCCTGATTGGTGATTTCTAGACGTTGGATTTGAGAACTTTTCATGCGGTCATTTCTAGCTGTGGGATTTGAGCAATGTTTGTTAGGAACTCGGATTGAAGAGCTAGGAATCACCTATCAGGCTAAGTTTTGATATGTAATTCCATTAAGAGGTGAGCTAAACATTCATGAGCCAGTGGGCCCAGGCAAGTGTTCCACGTTGCATGCGCTTTTGGGAGGGGGAGGATCAAAGTTAATTTGCTGTACCTGATAAAAAAAATAAAAATTCTTTGGGATGTGAGGGGAATTCACGAAGCTTCTACATTCTACTTGAGACTTTATATGAAGTCCCATCCCACACCTTTTTCCTCCAACTCTTTGTCAACCGACATTTTTTAACTGTCAAGACTCAAGAATGCTTTTGATAACTGTCACTGCCAGATCAACTGATCCGAAGATTCACCGTTGACTATTTATTGTTTTATCATCCAATATAATCTCACAGATCGGATGAAGACGGCCATCTTATTGGATTGATTTTTGGCCTTAGAGATGTCCTAGGTAGGATCCACAGAATAGTGTCCTCCGCTGTTGTGGATGAAATCGTGTACTGTTGGGAGATATTAATTGTACACCAGAAACCCACCAGATTGGATGGTCATATCCATTGGATATCATAGTAGATGATGATCGGGAATGTGGTCCAAGACCCACCATGGCCATTTGATGGGATGGATCGATCACAGGTGGTACTCATGAAGGGGTGGGTCTCACAATTTGGCACACATAGATGGTAGGTTCCATTTAGGATGATAGACCTTAGGTATGTCATGTCATGTCCTGTAATGTTTAAGATAATTACCATCAAGTTCCTGATGACAAGCGTAAAGGTTTAATTGTCTAATATTTTTTATTTATTAAATAAACCTTCTTGGGAGTAATATTTATTTACTGGACACACGTGGAGAATAGTGAACCAGTTTAGTTTTATTTTTATTTTTTTTATTTCCAAATTTATAGACTTTGAAAGTAGATTAAGTACGGAGATCGAGCTTTCCTAATTTTGGACGGTTTTGATGTTTTATAGCTAACACTCTTGTTCAAAGTTCAAAATTCTTGAAACCTAATTTGTTCAAAATTTTGGAAAGATCATGTCCGCTTTTTTTTTATTTTTGGAATTTTTTGCTTCACCCCACTAGTTAATTGGTCCAATTAGCAACACACCCAATGTTTTTCACTAATTTGCGACTCCCCCTTTGACTTAATTCAACGTTCTTGACAAGAGAGGCTAGTGAACCAAAAGTGTTTGTTATTTGTAAAATGACAAAAATGCTCCTAAAGAAGAGAAAACCATCTTCTCCTCTTCTTCCTTTGGCTTTGCATCTGCTGATCGAGCCAGTCCAAAGCTTCCATATTGTCCCCTCCACTCGCCCTTGAATGAAAGGGACAATGATAGGCTACTCAAGAGTGATCGTGGATCTGAGGGAGATCAAACCACAAAATTAAATTAATTATAGAAGAAGAGAGAATATCAAGAAGAACTGGCGGTGTTGTCATCCATGGTCTATGCTTCTTCTGATTTGCTCCTTTTCAAGTATTTTCCTTCTTATTTTCTGGTTCTTATTCAAATAGAAAAGGTATCGGGGAGTAGATTGAAAACCATTTTAATGGCAGACATAAGAGGCATAGTTAGGTTTTAGCCCAAACCCTTGTTCCAAAGTTGAAGACAAGGGCGTTTCTGTCATTTAATACAAAATTTGATAGTCAATAGTAGTCAAATGACAGTGGACCGAGTCATAGGGGGTATGTCAGTTTTTCAAATTGTGGGGGTGGAGGGGGGGTATGTCAAATTTTCAAAATAACACGGGGTATGTCAAACATTTCCATAAATTTATTGATTAATTTTGGCTGATCTCTACACTAAGCCTAAGAACTTTTACATAGAGATTTACAATGATGAGAAATGGAAATAAATTAAATAATTATGAAATTAGAAAGAGACTAATTGTAAGAAGTCTAAACTAATTAGTCCGAACAACTTTCTATTAATTGATGTCAAACACTTTCCTTATTAGTAGGCCTGAAGGAGCTAGGTTCACATGTTTTACCGGCTCACCCTCTCACCATATGAGGGCAAGTTTCAACCCAATAGAGCTCCACCACATGGCAAAAAGAGGCATGTTCCTTTTACATTTTTTCTTTTCAATTATCAATTGTTTGCCTATGAATGGAAGGTCTAGAGTAGTAAGAAATAATTTTTCCTGGCATCCCATCTAGTAGTAAGAAAAACCTATGTTCTAAAACTCGGAACTCGGACTCAGCTCGGAAGTCCATTGGACCGAGTCACCTCGATGACTTGGGAGTCGACTCGGCGAGTCATTAAATTGATTATTATTTATTTAAATATATAAAAATAATATTTATTAAGAAAAACTTTGAAAATAGGAAACAAATACAAAAAAATATTTAGAAAAAAAAAAAAAAAAAAAGAGTTTCGACCGGACTCGGCCTTTAAACCGGTGACTCGGTTGAATTATGAGTCAACTCAGACGAGTTTCCGAGTCAACTCGCTAGACTATGCAAATCCGAGTTTGTATGCCGAGTCGACTCGAAATACGATCGAGTCGAGTCAACTCGGCCGAGTCCCGAGTCGACTCGGCGAGTTTTAAAACATAGAGAAAAACCCAATCTATGCATAGAAGTTAATTTGCAATGACTGTGCATAAAACCCTTTTTATGCTAGCACAAGTGACCGCTAAGTTATTATTATACTTTTTTTACCGAATGAAAATCAAAATAGAGTAATTTATAATCTTTGAGAAATTGCCTCTTACAAGATTTTGTAGAACTCTTGGGCATTTTGGGGTATCCTAGGCATTTCCTAAATCAATCAAGGAGTTATTCTTTACTTGGAGAGGGAAGGGGTTTAGCAGACTTGGGAGGAGGATGTGGGATTTGATACCATTAGCGATAATATGGGGATTGTGGAGGGAGAGGAATAATAGGGTGTTTGACAGTAAAAGACTTTAGATGGAGCAGATTTTGTTGGAGGTCAAGGCGTTGGCCTATTTTTGGATTAAGTTGTACAAGGAAGGTAAAGGTATTTCCTTTGAGGACATCGTGTTCAAATGGTCTGATTTGATTAGCAAGAGAAGGGATTAGTACCCAGGAGGAGACGTACGGTACTACTGGGAAGATTAATGGGTTGTCTTTAATTTTTGTTGTTGTTGTTGTTGCATTTGCTTTTCTTAGTAATTTGTTTTAGCTTTTGGTAGGCTCCCTCAGCCTCTAAAAGTCCCATCCAATGAATCTTCTATACTTCTCAAAAAAAAAAATTGTAGAAGTCTAATATGATGAATAGAAGATTATAACTTATTTAATTTGTTTGACAGTTATTGAAGATTAATTTAAAGAGAGCTCATAGGGCAAGAACCCAATGAACATCTTGAGTTAGCACTATTTCTACTTAATTTCTTATTGTTGTTAATTAATTCATAATCAACAAGAAACTGGGATCATTAATTTCTTCACACCCACTCATAATTCTTGCATTGTTTGAGTAATCGAGCAAAGTCTAAAAGAATGACTTAATGGTTTGGGACTTGCAGAAACCTTCAACAAGCTAGACTCCAGAAAAAAAAATTATAGTAAATTTGTAAATTCCTGCTAGCTTTGGCAAGAACTTACACCTAAACATCTAAAATACAGTTTCACAGCATAAATTCAATATCATAATTTGAACTTGATGGCATTGGTATGTGGTGATCTTATTTCTCGGAGACTCCTTTCCTCTGAAAGTTGTTTCGCAAACCTACAAAGAGTTTAGAAAATCGAAGATCAATACTTGTAACAACAGATATATGTAGATGAAGGGATCACTCTACTATCTACGCAGAAAAATTGCATTAGGCTTTTACCTTTTGAGAGCCTGTTCATTAGTGCCATCATTGTTAGAAGGCTCAAAGATACCCGTCTCCAAATTTACCCTCGAAACTGGTTTCTTCAACAAATCTTCACCAATTGTCACAAGATTATTTAAATTTCTTTTTGTAGCGATATCAACAGAAGATAAGGTCCTGCTTAACGTGTCGTCCTGGAATTTTCATTTAAATAAATTAATTAGTAGTCAATTATGGAGGTGAAGCTCATTGTGCAAGATTTTATCTCCATCATTTGAGAAAACAAGCATATCTACCTGAATACGAAGGTAGTTACTTTCTGAGTGAAGGGCTTGAAAAACCACAGAAAGGTGAAAGTCCACCATGTCTGAACTTGCTCGATTAAACACATCCACAAATGGAGTCGAACCTTTGTTAAGTAACCAACCCACCATTCCCCATTTCGAGGCGTGACTTGCACTGTATTTCCTTTCCTTCTTAGGTAAACCAGTTCCTAGAGAAATAACTAAGAATCTCCGATAATCCATATGTTTTATGGGGAAGAAATCGCGATTCCCCTTCAAAACCTCCTTTGTCACTTCACCAATCGCGACCAAAGCCTGAAACCATAGTTTAGAAATTTAGCAAAATAGTTAAGTTTGAAATTTTGTTTAGGGATTTTTGTGGAAGAGTGCGTCGTAAAGGTTGAAATGTGTTTATACCGGATTATTAGCAGCTACACTGCCATCAATAAGGTTGAATTCCCTCACTTTCCCCTGAGAATCTTCATTTTTGAAGTGGTGGGCAGGTAAGTAAGTCGGCGCCGCAGAGGTGCTAATGCATATGTCTGAGAGTAGAGCATTCAAGCATGGGTTGTTCTTAACCTGCGGAAGGAAAATGGGATATAGTAAGGTGGGTTATACAAAAACTAATTATGAACCAAATTGATACAAATATTGTACTAAAATGAAGTGAAAATAAAATTAAGATATATGAGGTAGATAGTTAAAAACCTCATAGCTGGAGAAGATGGTAGGCTGGAGTTGCTTGATATCGAAAGTTGGGATAACGACGTTTGTCAAGGTCTGGCGCAAACGCGTGGTTCCAAGTTTCTCCTTCACAACGCGATGAAGACATTTGCCATTATATTTGGGTCCTGATACTGTTTTGATTATCTCTCTCACCGAAGAAAATGGACCTCTGTGCGTTGTAAAGAAAGATCAACAAAACAAAAAATAATCAATTACAGATATAAACAAATGAAGCTCCATCAATTTGATATATATGAGTCTGGCCATGTTATGCGGGGGCACGGAAATTCTGCTATATGCTTAAGCATAATATGAATATTCATTGTTAATACCAATACCTGTATTGTGGGAAGATTTTAGGGCACTGGTTGAGGTAGAAGTCCTTGATATCTTTAGCAGCAAATAGAGGACGATTGTCTTTGTTTGGTGTAGTTAACATGGCGGTAACTAGACCACCCGTGCTGGTCCCGGCAATCACATCAAAATAGTCGGCAATTCTTGCGTCCTCGCCGTCCAATTCCTACACCAAAACATAACTATCGAGGTTAGAAGTAATATACACCCGGCCCACATGGTGCAACATGAGACCTATCGTCGAGCTTCCGGCGCTCTCTTTAATCGAAAGTAGATCATGGATGCTAAAGTATATATATATTATACCTGAAATTGTGACTCGAGGAAGCTAAGAATAGTTGCAGGGATGACACCTCTTACACCTCCTCCTCCATCAATGCTGAGAATTGTGATTAGGTTGCCATAAGTTGGGGGCTGTATGGCTGATTTTGTTCTCTCCATGAGTGATCAGGAAGAAGCTGAAGATCCAAACCCTGAATATGTTCTTTTTTTTTTTTGTGGGGATAAAACGAGTATTTATAGAGTTAAAAGAGTCAAGGAACTGTGGTTGTAGTTCTTCGAATCAGTTTCCGAGTACGTTGACGAGACTCAGCCGTCATATAGTCCAAGGTCCTAAATGGGTTACACGGTCTACACAGCAACAGGACGTTGAAAAACTTGAAATGTAGGTTGGAGGACCTAAGTTAGTTACGTACATTGACTTGTAGATATAGGCCCTGGGGGTTGAACCGTGATGGTGTCCTCCTTATGAGTTCGTCCTCCTTATTTCATTCCGCGATGTTATCCTCGGGATTCATCCGATGGAAACCATGAGTACCATCTAACAGTGTCAACCTATAAGGTAGACACACTCGTTAGGACACCATATTGTATCATCTTCAGTACTGCGCAAGAGGTGAATATTCTATTTTTAACAATCTTGACCATTCAATTGATGCATGGGTCCATCTAAGAGATCTTCTAAACCAAATTAAAAACACCCGGATTGGATTATCTTAAATAGATCATCAAATTGGACTGGTTGGGGATAGTAGAGCAGGGCCCAGAAATTAGATGGTCAGATGGATCAGAACAAACACTACCTGTGTGATAGAACCCATGGCATGATAAGTAGGGACTAAGGATGAGGACGAGGGGTAAATAGTTGGGTTTACTTAATCACATTTTAGATTACTATATAAATATAATTTATATTTGTCGAATGTAAGAATTGGAAGTGTAGATGAAGCGTAGACGCACACGCGGCCGCAGTGGATGCACATAAAAAATGAGTATATATGAGAGGTAGATTCAAGGAGAAAACAAGCGCTGTGGCGTGGCTTCACTGTCGTATACGATGCGCATCAATTCAAGATTCAACAAGGGTGTGCGATCCATCGTCAACGTGTGAATTGCCATGGTAGACTGGTAGTACCGCAAGCTATGCCACAACGCAATTCACCATGTCAAGGAATTAAACTTGGAAGGGATAGATCTAATTACAATTAGTTTTTCTTGCTGTTTTATCTAATTAATATTTAAGCTCACATAAGCTTGTAGAGAAAGAGGCTATTTAATTAATTCGATCTGTTATACAAAAAAGACTTCAAATTTCACCCTAGGCCGGCTATCCCGTGTTTTTACAACGATAAGAGGATCCAAATATATATATCGATCAACATACGCCCTAGGCTATCCAGTTTTTTTAATTACAACATAAAATATGTTATTTTTCTATGAAATATTGCTTATTATGAGGTACAAATATTCCCAATATGTACGTGTGTATATATATATATACTGAATTTTTATTTTATTTTTTTGAATTTTTGGTGGACTGTGCGGTGGTCTCGATCGACTGTCTCGACCGTGTCAGTTTTACGTTCAAGATATGGTGGACAGTGTTGTTTATCGTTCTTTCATTTTCGACATATTACCTGATGACCCAAATTATTTTGGCGAAATTTTTTTGCTCTTACTGTGAAAGAGCAAATTTTGATCCTTTCCTCCCAAAAACGCCGTGGTAAATCTTTCGGCTCCCCTGATCTGTGAATGTTTGTTCCACCCTTTTGTGGACCTACACACAAAAAACTGCCTGATTAGTGATTTATAGCCATTGGATTGAGTACTTTTCATGGGGTCATTTTTAGCCATGGGATTCGAGCATGTGTTTATTAGGACTCGGATTGAAGAGCTAGGAATCATCAATCAGGGTAATTTTTTATATGTAAGTCCACTATGAGGTGAGCTAAACATTCATGAGTCAGTGGGCCCATACAAGTGTTCCACATTGGGCTTTTGGGAGGGCGAAGATCGAAGTTTGATGTACGTGATAGGAGCAAAAAAATTTCCTTGAGGATGGCAGGGGAATCCAACGAATTTTCTACTTTTTCCCGGGCCATCCGAAGCCTTTTTGCTCCTACTCTGACAGTCAACCAACATTTTTTTAACTGTCAAGAATGCCTCTGATAACTGTCACTGACAGATCAACTAATCCCAAGATTAACCGTTGACTATTTAACGTTATTGGTTTATCATCCAAAAGAATCTCACAGATCGGATGAAGACTGCAGCCATCTTATTGGATTGATTTATGGCCCTCATGATCTCATCCTACATATCTGACATAATGCGTTCCGGGACCCACCATTTGATGGGATGCATCACTGGTAGGGCCTATTCTACAGCACCATTTGGCGAATGAGTTCTCCCATGTGAAACTCATGAAGTGGTAGGTCTCACATTTTGGCACAGAGATGGATGATAGACCTTAATTAGGCATGTCATGTAATGGCTTAGATAATTACCACTGTGGATGACAAATCAACCTATAGATTGACTTCTTCCATAATTGTAGACCACGTTATCTATTTATTTTAATCCATTTTTATTGTACTGCCGTGTGATTTGGATCAAGGCTTAAAGGGGGCCGTTATAACGGTATAACGGACTGGGGGTGTTACTATTTTTTTTCTGTTATAACGAAAAAACGTTCAGGGGCAAAAAGGGAAAATAACAGAAAATTTGGCGCTGAAATTCAAATTTTGAAATTTAAATTTCAAAAACGGAAAAATAACGGCCATTATTTTCTGGGCGTTTTAACGGTACGTAACGTAACGTAACGTAACGGAGAAGGCCCGAATCCGTTATAATGGACGTTATTTTCGTTATAAAGGCCGTTTTTTAAACCTTGATTTGGAATACTAAAATGGTTGATTCTTTTTATATATTTTTATTTTGTTTTATGTTTTATTGGAATTGGATGTTTGTATTTGGTCTAATACCTAGCGATAAACTCCTAAAGATTTAGTCGTTTATTTTTTTTTAGCATCGGATCCACGGACAGATTCTCGGAATTGACGCCCGAGATGTCGGGTGAAAAATTCTGTAAAGAAATTAATGTGCGCGGATCCCGACCCTAATTTTTATTGATTAGATAAACCTTCTTCATCAGCGACTAATATTTTATCTATTGGACACGTGGGGAATAGTGAATCTAGTATTTTATAATTACGTACCTAATTTATATAGACTTTGAAGGTTGACTAGGTACGGAAAGGTTTCCTAATTTTGGACGGTTTAGATGTTTTTAAGCTAGCGCTCTTGTTCAAAGTTCAAAATTCTTCAAAAACCTAATTTGTTCAAAATTTTGGAAAGACGTCCACGTTATATATTACTGTGCAGGTGTTGCCATTTTTAGACAAAGGCCTAATTTGCATGACCCATTTGAAAATTTGTTTATTAAATCACCCATTAACTAAGAGTCAACGGTATTGACTTTTAGATGGTCAAAATTGTTGACTAACACTAAAATGAAATCTATATCCCACCCCCAAAAGTTTGCTAAAAGAACAAAATGCCTTCAAATATGTGCCATTTTCTTTTAAAAACTATTATTAAAATATTTACGACCGCACGTGGAAGTGAGACTCAAAGAGGATTTGACGAGAGATTTTCAAAAGCGAAGCGATGTAGATCCATCTCCACATGTGGTGCTGAATATTGCGGCTTCGAATACGATGGCATTGCACATTGAGCCAGTAATCAATCAAATCACCCCGGTCCTCGATGAATAAATCCGATTAACTGTTTGTTTCTCAGTATAAATACGCTTTATTAAAAAATGGCTTGGAGGCTAAGGAAGCTTGCCAAAACAGCTGCTATATACAACGAATACAAAGGAAAAAAATATACATCAAATGAAACAGCACAAAAGCAAAACTAGTAACCAAATCTGCCACTTAAAAACCATGTATTCGAAAGATACACCGTTTCTTTCCTCCCACATTTTTGTCCAAATATAAACCAATGATTTAATCTCAACCATTAGCTATTCCTCCTTAAGACTTTTACTTTCAAACACTCTATTGTTTATTTCCCTCCACAAACCCCAAATAATCGTCAAATGAGTTAATTAATGCCCAGATATATGCTTCCAAGACGTCTTAAAACTTTTCATTTCCAAGAAAAGAGTAGCTCTTTTACCGTCTTGGAGGCAACCCATCGCTCATCAGTATGTCCAATTTCTAATCTTTGTAGATCATCTAAAAACTATCAGTGCCTTTCTTTTTTCTAATTAAAATGAAAATAGTTACGAAAAATTTAGTAAACAATAAAACTTTTTATTTAATTTAATTATTTGTAGGTTTCAATCTATGTTTTAAAACTCGCTGAGTCGACTCGGGACTCGGCTGAGTCGACTCGACATACAAACTCGGATTTGCATAGCCCAGTGAGTTGACTCGGAAATGCGTCCAAGTTGACTCAAAATTCAGCTGAGTCACCCATTTAAAGGCCGAGTCTAGTCAAAACTCAATTTTTTTTCTGATTTTCTAAATATTTTTTGTATTTTTTTTCCTATTTTTAAAGTTTTTCTTAATAAATATTATTTTATATATTTAAATAAATAATAATCAATTTAATCACTCGCCGAGGTGACTCGACGCAATGGACTTCCGAGTCGAGTCCGAGTTCCGAGTTTTAGAACATTGGTTTCAATAAAATTATCACTTATCTCCTGCCAAGGCTACTTGGTAGTTGACTTCTTCCTTCTATTTTAAGTAGTTGAGGTGGTTTTTACATTCTCCCATCTCACCATGTCAACGAAATTGGTATTTTGCTTGTCAATATCATTATGTCATGGTGAATGCTCTTTTGCACCTTCTTCTTCGGGTATTTTTGTACATGAAAAACATTTTTTCGGTACCCGCAAGATGATTTTTCATCATTTTCACACCTCCTTTATACCCTACTATAGTAAACACATTTGACGTAAACATAAATCTTCCCTAACCTCCTATTAGGCCTTTCTACTTCTATCTCAAGACTTCACGCAAGCTCACTTCTTTGACCACATCTACTTGTTTGTTTACATCATTTCACCATCTTTTAATAGAGTAGGCATTGAGGGAGTGGAGATTTCTCACATTCACTTTGTAGCTAGATGATACATTGGTATTCACCTCAGGGTCAAGGAGAGAACTGTCATATGAGCCAATGTCCATATGAGCCACTTGGCACTCTTTTTAAAATTTTTTTTTTTTAACTAAAGAAGAAAAATATATAGAACGAAAATAAGAGAATACAACCGAAAGGGAAGCTGAAAGGTGCAAAACACAGGATCAAGAACAAAGATGCTATATCACCTTCATTAGTTTTGGAGCTCACTTTTTTTTTTGAAGGGAACCTCCACCGGGGGAGGAGAATTTATTTAATGAAAATGAGAAAAAGTACACCTAGACAGGGGGGGACGTGCATGCCTGACCTCTCAAGAAGCTATACAGCTGAAAAAGAGTGTAAAATGAGAGCTACTAATAACCAAACCAGGCTAGGCTCTAATATACGGGGTACCGATCTTATCCAACCAAAGAATGCCAGTAAGCTTAGGGGGATGTTCTCTCTAATCTCCATATAGGATTTGTTAAGAAGCCCTAAAAGGGCCATATAATCCGTTGCAGTGGTCGATTCTCTATAGACATGAGTTATAGAGTTTTTGGAGCTCACTTATCCAGGAGCAATTCCATGGACAGCCTAACTTGAAAACTCAAGAATATCATTTATACTCTTTAAAATCAAAGTAGAATCCAAAGCACCTATCAAAAGCGAAACCTAAAGATAGGTTGACACATTAAATTGGAAAAAAAAAATCATGTTAAGAGAAAGATTGTGAGCATAGGTTCCTTTATTTTTGTATTCATTTAAGCTTTTGGTAGGCTTTCCTTAGCTAGCCTCCAAAGCCCATATCATTAAATCCTTTATACTTATAAATAAATAAAAAAGATCATGAGCATGAGAGGTGCGGTGGGAGATCTGGCTAGGATTTAGGCCGCCTACTCCACGATTATTCTTCCTTCCTCTTTGCTTGGTCTGCTTGTTGCTGCTCTTTATAGAGCAAAAGTGATTTAGGATCCGGTAATAGATCAGGTCAACAATAGCTTGGCAGGCTGGAAAGGGATGTACCTCTCTAAAGGGGGAAGTTGGTCATTAAAAGTATACTTTCCAGTCTTCTAGTTTATTTTCAATCTTTGTTTTCCATTCAGTATACATGTTAGGTGAATGGGCTTATAAATGTGGCTCTTTTGGGTAAATAGATTTGGAGGTTTAGAAAAGAAAGGAGTAGCGAGCCTGAGTAATATTAGACAAGACTAATTGGCAGCTGACACAGAAGAAATCTTCATCGATCAGTAACGTGGCTCATCATACCGTGGTCTACATGTTTTACCGCCTCACCCTCTCTCCTGAGGCAAGTTTACCCAATAGGGCTACACAGCATGGCAGAAAGAGGTGCTAATTAATTCCTAACCAACATGAAACTAAGATCATTTCTTCGCACCCGGCCCACTCATCACTTTCTCCCATTGTTTGAGTAATCAAGCAAAGTCTAAAAGAATAATGAATTATTTATTAATGGTCTGGGACTTGCAAAACCTTCAACAAGATTACATAGAGAAGAACAAAAATTAATAGTAAATCTGTAACTCCTGCTATCTTTTGGCAAGAATTTACACCCAAACATGTAAAATACTGTTTCACATGGCAAAACATGTAAATTTGATATCATATTTTGAACTTGATGGCACTGGTATGTGGTGATCTTATTTCTCGGAGACTCCTTTCTTCTGAAAGTTGTTTCGCAAACCTACAAAGAGTTGAGAAAATCGAAGATCAATACTTGCAGTAACAACAGATATATGTAGATGAAGGGATCACTCTACTATCTACGCAGAAAAATTGCATTAGGCTTATACCTTTTGAGAGCCTGTTCATTAGTGCCATCATTGTTAGAAGGCTCAAAGATACCCGTCTCCAAGTTTACCCTCGAAACTGGTTTCTTCAACAAATCTTCACCAATTGTCACAAGATTATTTAAGTTTCTTTTTGTAGCGATATCAACAGAAGATAAGGTCCTGCTTAACGAGTCGTCCTGGAATTTCATTTAAATAAATTAATTAGTAGTCAATTATGGAGGTGAAGTTCATTAATGTGCAAGATTTGATCTCCATCATTCGAGAAAGCAAGCATGTCTACCTGAATCCGAAGATAGTTACTTTCCGAGTGAAGGGCTCGAAAAACCACAGAAAGGTGAAAGTCGACCATGTCTGAACTTGCTTGTGTAAACACATCCACCAATGGAGTCGAACCGTTGTTAAGTAACCAACCTAACATGCCCCACTTCGAGGCGTGACGTGCATTGTATTTCCCTTCCTTCTTTGGTGAACCAGTTCCTAGGGAAATAACTAAGAATCTACCATAGTCCATAGGCTTTATGGGGAAGAAATCGCGATTCCCCTTCAAAACCTCCTTTGTCACTTCGCCAACCGCGACCAAAGCCTGAAAACATAGTTTAGAAATTTAGCAAAATAGTTAGTTTGAAATTTATTTAGGGATTTGTGGGAGAGTAGTAAACGCTGAAATGCGTTTATACCGGATTATTAGCCGCTACACTGCCATCAATTAGGTTGAATTCCCTCACTTTTCCCTGAGAATCTTCATTTTTGAAGTGATGGGCAGGTAAGTAAGTTGGCGCCGCAGAGGTACTAATGCAGATGTCTGAGAGTAAAGCATCCAAGCATGGGTTATTCTTAACCTGCGCGCAGAAGGAAAATGTGTTAGACAAAAACTAATTATGAAACATATTGATACAAATATTGTACTAAAATGAAGTGAAAATAAAATTAAGATATATGAGGTAGATAGTTAAAAACCTCATAGCTGGAGAAGATGGTGGGCTGGAGTTGCTTGATATCGAAAGTCGGAATAACGACGTTTGTCAAGGTCTGGCGCAACCGCGCGGTTCCTAGTTTCTCCTTGACAACACGATGAAGATATTTGCCATCATATTTGGGTCCTGATACTGTTTTGATTACCCCTCTAACCGAAGAAAATGGACCTCTGTGTGTTGCAAAGAAAGATCAACAAAACATATTAACTTCTGAATTGACATTCCACAAACTTCTGTTATATGCTCAAGCATATAATATGAACATTTATAATAGATGACACAAAATCAAAAAAAAAAAAAAAAAATTTGTCGTAGTTAATAGCATTGCCTGTACTGTGGGAAGATTTTAGGGCAATGATTGAGGTAGAAGTCCTTGATATCCTTAGCAGCAAATAGAGGACGATTGTCTTTGTTCGGAGTAGTTAACATGGCCGGTAACTAGACCACCTGTGCTGGTCCCGGCAATCACATCAAAATAGTCCGCAATTCTAGCATCCTCGCCGTCCAATTCCTAAACCAAAATATAACTATCGAGGTTAGAACTAATGTACACCCACATCGTGCAACACGAAACGTCTCTGTCGCGCGAGTTTCTCTTTGATCCGAAGTTGATCATGGATTTGCTAAAGGAAATTAACGCTAAAGTATATATTATACCTGAAGTTGTGACTCGAGGAAGCTAAGAATAGTTGCAGGAATGACACCTCTTACACCTCCTCCATCAATGCTGAGAATTGTGATTAGGTTTCCATAAGTTGGGGGCTGTATGGCCGACTTTGCTCTCTCCATGAGTGATTATGAAGAAGGATGAAGAAGACTGGAGATCAAAAGCAAGTTTATGGAAAGAAGGGTTGATAGAGAAGTGAGAGAGTTTAGCAAAAGCTGAAGATCCAAATCGTGAATATGTTATGTTGTGGTGGGGAATAAAATGAGTATTTATAGTGTTATATGAGTCCAGGAACTGTAGCTGTAGTGCTTCGAACCAGTTTCCGAGTGTTGACGAGAGATAGAGCCATCATGTGGTCCAAGGTCCTAATTGGGATACACAGTCTACCCGGCAAGTTGAAACTTTGGATGGTCAAAAAAACCCTAAAAAATAGCCTTTGGACCGACATTGATTTGTAGGTAATAACCTAATATGTCCCTGGGGGTTGTTCCGTGATTGTGTCCTCCTGAGGACTTCATCCTCCTTATGTTTACAACTCCTCAAGATTCATCTGATCGATGATGTGAATCAAGAGGATCATCTAACAGTGTTGAAACTAAGGAGGGTACATATTATTCAGGAATGCCTTGTTACTTTTTGTCGTCGAAAAGAAAGCAATTGGTTAAATGGTTAGGATCATCAAATTGCTCTGGTTCTTCGGTGGGTCTAGTAGAGCGGGGTCCAGGAATTAGATGGTCAGATTGATGATCAGAACATGCAATCACACACAAACCCGTGGCATTATCAGTATAATGGTACTGAGAGTATCCCATGTTCCCTCCATCATAATGATTTTGATGACACTCAAGGACAAAGTAGGGAGTAAGGATGACGACTAGGTGTAAAGAGTGGGGTTTTAATTATTCACATTTTATATTAGTAAACCAATAGTTTATTATTTGTCGAATGCAAGTATAGGAAGTGTACATGCACAGGCGGCCGTAGTGGATGGACATCAAAAAAGACTATGGAAGATGGGTCGAAGGAGAAAAGAAGATGGGATGGCGGCTTCCCTATCCTATATGATGCATCCATGGAAGATTCCACAAGGGTGTGCCACATCCATCACCATGTGATTGTCATGGTAGACTGGTAGTGCAAGATATGCCACAAAGCAATGCACCATGTCAAGAAATTAAACTTAGAAGGGTCGGGATCAGGGGACTCACACCACGAAATTGGTGGGTGCCAATATACAAATTAGAAGTTTTGGAATGGGATGATTTTTGGTGAGATGGTCTCTATGGTGAAGAGATCACCCTCTCAAAAATTCAAATCATTCTGATTTTGTAGCCAGCTGGTTTACAAGTTGAAGGATTATGGACCGTTTATTTTTTACTGTTAACTTGAAACCCACATTTGATGGGGTTAGAAATTTTAGAATGGGATGATTTTTTGTAGGGGTGATCTATGTGGTGAGGAGATCATCCTCACAAAAAATCAGCGAAATGATTTATCACCCATGTGGGTTCGCCACATTTTATGCCGCGATCAAGATCGTGAGCCACTCATACCTTGGTTTAGGATTTGGTTTTTTAAAAAAAAAAACTTGTGATTAATTTGTGAACCTACAAACAAAAAATAAGCATGATTTGTGATTTCTAGTCAATTGATTCAAGTACTTTTCATAGGGTGAGTACTTTTCGTAGGGTCATTTCTAGCTGTTGGATTCGAACATTTGGTGGGTACTCGGATTGAATGACGTGGGCCCATCAAGAGGTGAGCTAAATATGGGGTCAGTTGGCCCAGACAAGTGTTCCAACGTGATTTTGGGAGAAGAATAAAAAATTAATTGGTCCCACAAAAATATTTCGCCATCTTTTGGGATGTCAAGGGAATATATGAAGCTCAATCACTATCACCTGTACGCTTGACAAGTAACCCTGGGGTATTTTCTTGGGTACATGTGGTGGTAGTAGTGATTCATGAGATGGTTCAATAACCTAAGTGACCAAAAATGGACTCTTTTAGACTTCTACTTCTTTCCCCGTTGTGCCTTTTATTAAGACTTTTTCGTGAGGTGCCATCCACCACGCTTTCTTTCCTCCTCTTTAGGGTTGTCAATGGATAACCCATATTTTAAAAATTGGATATTATCTAAATATTTCGGACAACGGATTCGGATGTTAATATATCTGATTCGATTTATTATTTAATAATTATATTTAAAAATTATATATTATATATAATAGATTATATTATATTTATCATATTAAATAATATTTATTATAACAATTATAATTATTTTAGAGTCCGTCTAGAACTACGTACACATATTTCTTACACTTGATGCTGGGTCTTACATGGAAATCATGTTGGACAGTCCAACTAAATATTAAGTTGTCCTTACCATGATGATCATCAACACAAAAAATCAGTTCATGTAATGGTTTAAAATTGAAGTCAATTTTTCATGAGGTTATGAATGTTGAAATATCCTATTTTTTTGTGAGGGTGACCATAGTATGAAAAATATTCACTCTACGGTTGGATTGTCCAACATGATCTCTCCATGTGTGGTTTAATTAAATTTCTCATTTTTTTTATTGGGAGTTGTTAAAAGTAACAGTTCATATTTTTATTTAAAGTTTTAGAAAGAGGGTTGGGCTCGGGGGGACCCCCATTTTTGACACCCATTTTGCCAGGGCCGGCTCGACCTTAAGGCCATTAAGGCAGTCGTCTAAGGCCCCTTGGTGAGAGAAGGCCCCAAGCCCAGGTCCCACTAACCACATGGATTTTTTGCCCACCCCTTATTGGATATACAAACCAAAAATCAACTTGATTGATTATTTCTAGCCATAGAATCGATTTTAGTACTTTTTAGGACATGATTCTAGCCGTTAGATTTAAGAATGTTTTATGGGTAGTAATCCAATGGCTAGAAATCATTAATCAAGCTGATTTTTAGTATGTTTATCCCTTAATAGGTGGGCTGAACATCCATGCAGTCATTGGGCCCAAAAAATGATCTATGTAGGGCCAGGCGAGTCCTCTGCATCTAAATTTTTCTGTAGTTTTGATTATCAAGATTAGTTTTTATATAAAGATTTCTGATAATATAGTGAGTTTAATTATTAAATATAGAAAAGGCCTTATATAGAGTTTTCGCCTTAGGCCTCAACTTGTATTGAGACGACCTCGCATTTTGGCGTACCCACGTAGAAGATGGATCAATGGCTGATTTCTGAAATTTCTAACCCCATCAAATGTGGTTTTCAAGTTAACTCAATAAAATTCGATGGTTCATAATTCCTCAACTTCTAAACCAGTCTACGAATATCGGAATGATTTGAATTTTTGGGAGGATGATCTCCTCCCCAAAAGCCAGCCATTGATTCATCTTCTACGTGGGTACGCCAGAATGGGGGTCCCCCAGCCCGACCCTTGGAGAGATACCCACATTTTTTTTTCTTGTAGTCAATGTCAACAATGTTAAGTTAGGTGATGGGTTTTCTAGAGCGACAAACCCTTTAGTGGAGTGACAAGTGGTTGGCTCAAAGTGGTCAACAATTTTCAACGTTGAGAACGTTGAATGGGAAATAGGATTTATGCAGCCGCGCGATTCCAAAAATGGGAAATAGATGATGATATGAGGGAGAGTTTCCCCATGTGATAAATTTCATTTTCTATGGCAAAAAGAATGTCTCTTTAATAATTCAATGACTGCAATTCGACAAGAGAAAGGTTCAAATCTTGATGTAGACAAGGGAACTACCCCAATGGCCAATCAGGTTAACGATCCTGTTTCCACAGGCCATCTCTCAACATTGCAAGAAAACTTGGCACTTGGTGAAGAAGGTTTCAAGCAAGGTTTATAAGGGGCCGTTGTAACGGTATAACGGACTGGGGCCCGACCATTTTAACGAAAATAACGGTCAGGCGCAAAAATTGGGAAAAATGGAAATAACGAAAAAAATGGTGCCGGAATTCAAATTTTAAATTTTGAAATCCGAATTTCAGAATTTCAAAAAACAGAAAATAATGGCCTTTATTTTCTGGGCGTTTTAACGGCACGTAACGTAACAGGGGAGGTCTGAATCCATTATAACGGCCGTTTTATAATCCGTTATAACATCTGGAGAAGAGAAAGAGATAGGAGGGAGAGGGATATATATGATTGGGCTTGAGTTGGGTCGGGTTTTATTTTTTTGGAAAAGTAAAGAGAATTTATTGAAAAGCAAGGAGGCTGAGAAGGCCTAACAGTTGGAAGGGTTAAAAAAAAGGACAAATGACCAAAAATACCCCCCAAATCTGACAGTTGGAAGGGGTAAAAATGTAATTTAGGGAATTGATCGTAAAATTATAATGGGAATTTTTGACATACCCCCCCCATGTTATATCTTTAAAATTTGACATACCCCCCACAATTTGAAAAAGCTGACATACCCCCTTATGGCCCGGTCACGGTCATTTGACCAGTGTTGACCCAAGTTGACTACCAAATTTTTCTACTAAATGACAAAAATGCCCTTGTCTTCAACCTTTGACACAAGGGTTTGAGAAAAAATCCAAACCCCACAAACGGCTATGGTGGACGGCCAACCAAGGGATTCCAATGGGTTGGCTGCCCATCACCGGCGACCATCCCACCGGAGTCTCATGGTCAGTCGGCCACCACTCTGGCAATAATTTAAAACCCAAGGTTGAAAAAAAAAGAAAAAAAAACGGCATAAAATTTTAGTTTTAAAATTTTCATTAACATAAATGAAAATTAAAGCAATACAAAGTAATTTATATTTTAAGCTTTTGAGACATGGATTTTAGAAAGATGGATTCTCTCAATTTTAAAATATTCTTTCATGAGCTTTATCTATTTTGTTTGGGGGTATTTTTTCTTCTCAATATTCGCTTAATTCATCAAAAATTGAAAAAAAATCCTCAAGTTTACCTACATGGATTTTAATTTTTATTTTTAATCTCCTCTTTTTTATTTGATTTGGGGTTTGGGTTTTGGTCTAAACCCTAGTTCTAAAGTTGAAGAGAAAGGCACTTTCGTCCTTTAGTACAAAATTTGGTAGTCAACTTGGGTCAACAGTGGTCAAATGACAGTGGACCGAGTCATAGGTGGGTATGTCAGCTTTTTCAAATGGGGGAGGGGGGGGGGCAATTGTAATTTAGGACTAAATTTAACCCATTAGGATCTCTAATGGTTAAAAAAAAATATCAAAATTCGGGCTAGGCTTTGGACTGGGACAGGCTCGGAGTTGGGCTTCAGGCTAGACCTATTGGGCTTCAGGCCGGGCTTTCACAGGCTAGGTCCGAGCCCAAGCCAAGGGTTGAATTCGCATACTTTAAGTATTATATTTTTTTCCCTTTTGCATATTCTTATTATTTCATTTGATTTTTTTTGGCTAAAACGTATTCAGCCCACCATATGAATGTTTGGCCCACACCTTCGCAGACCCACACAAAAATAAGCCTGATTTGTAATTTCTAGTTATTCGATTCGAGAACGTTTTCATCATGGACTTCATGAACAGACCTATGGATAGATCCCGACTAACCCCGCAATTTCCCACAAAAAGGGGGAATTATAAATTTTTCATTCTTATGTTTACTACTTATTTCTGCACCAGTATGAGAAAACATGAATATATAGCTTAAGCTTCTTTGAATTAACACCTATATTATGATCAAACATTTTGAAATGTGGTGCATCTTAGTTCACTAATCTATGATTATTTTGTTTTAGAAAATTAATCAAATTATTGGGTATGTGGTGATCTTGCCTCCCGAACTCTCCTTAGCCCCCTTTGTGCTTAAGCAAAGCCGCCCTCTTCGAGGCCACCAAGAGTAACACGCTAGAGCACTACAACTAACAGCCAGCTCCTGATGGTACGGAATGAAACTTAGTAGTGCACTCCCACGCACCAATCTTGCTTTCAAGTTTTACAAACTTGTAGAGAGTATGAAAAATCAGGATCAATCTATAAAGTTCTTTAACTCAGTAATCGTTTAAAAGGCCATTAAAATCGTTTTAAAAGCTGTTAAAATCTGAAAATTTTTGTGAAAAAAAAAAAACGGCTGTTAAATTCTATTTTTTTTTTTTTTTATTTTCACTTTTTCTATTTTTTTTACGTTAAAATTCACTTTTCCCATTTTATTTTTTTCATTTTTTGCCCCTGGCCATTTCAATTCGTTTTAACGGAAACAACCCAGTCTGTTAAACCGTTAAAACGGCCTCCTTTACACCTTGGGCCAAACCAAGGTTTAAAGGAGCCGTTTTAACGGTTTAACGGACTGGGGGTGTTACCGTTTAAACAGATTGGAACGGCCAGGGGCAAAAATGGAAAAAATAGAATTAAACGGATTTTAATGGAAAAAAATGGCGCTGAAATTGAAAATTGAAATATGAAAATTAAAAAAAAATAGAATTTAACGAGAATTAAATGATTTAATGGCTGTTTTTTCACAAAATTTTTCAGAATTAAACAGCTGTTTAAACGATTTTAACGGCCGCTAAAACAAAAAAAAAAACACAACCGTTTTTTTCAAAACCGTTAAAACGTGTTTAAACGGTTTTAACGGAAACGGGCTTGGGGCGTTACCGTTTAAACGGCGGTTTTTAAAACCATGGGCCGAACATCCACACGGTCAGCGACCTCTAATAGTGTGCCACGTGGCTCATATTGTCAGTTGTGACCGGCCGTTGTGACAGAAGTTTTACTCCACAGAAATCTACTTTTTATGCGAACAAAAGAGAAGCGAAAATGGTTGAGTCTGGAGGGGAGTGAAGGAAAGCAAAGAAAGAAATGTCATCTGTTGTTGGGGGGCTATTGGAGAGGACTCTGCTACCGTTTGATCATTTCCTGAAGACGAAGACGAATTTCAATGTGAACCGAAACAGCTTCTCCATCTTTTGTTGCTCCACCAATTCCAGTAATAATTCGACAACAACTGTAACAACGGCCACAACGAATACAGCTCCGGTGATAAAGAAGAGGAAGAGGTATAGAAAGCTTTACCCAGGAGAAAGCATTGGCATCGTAGAAGAGATGAGATTCGTCTCCATGAAACTCCGCAACGACAAGACTGGAGAGTCCAATGATGAACAGGGGGACAGGTGGGAACCCAGCATGGAAGGGTTCCTCAAGTACCTGGTCGATAGCAAGCTCGTCTTCCAAACCCTCGATCGCATCTTCGACGAATCCGACCATGTCGCCTGTAAGCTTTCTTACACCTTCAAATCCAAACCCTAAAATTCTTATTAACACCCAATTCTGAGCAAGTTACCTTTTTTTTTTGTAATCCCTTAAATTTCTCCAGATGCTTACTTCAGAAAAACTGGATTGGAGCGATCAGAAGGTCTCTCGAAAGATCTAGAGTGGTTGAGCCAACAACAAATTGTGATTCCGCCACCAAGTTCTCCTGGGTCTTCCTATGCTAAGTACTTGCAAGAACTTTCAGAGAAGAGCGCTCCATCCTTCCTTTGCCATTTCTATAACATTTATTTTGCACATATAGCAGGAGGTCAAGTGATTGCTAAACAGGTATATATATAATCCATTTCAAATTTCGACATTAACATTGTAAATACAGAACATTCAGCTAAGAAAATTAAATAAATAGTCTATTTTTAACTTCTTTTAAGTCAACAACCATCAATCATTCCCTCACAATTGTCTCGATGAAGAAACCATAAATCGAATAAGTTGCTAATTCCTTCTAATATTTCTAGATGTTGTTTGAACCTCACAATTGTCTCGATGAAGAAACCATAAATCCAATAAGTTGCTAATTCCGTCTAATTTTTCTAGATGTTGTTTGGACTCAAAATGTCATACTAAAAATCATATCGAAGAAATTTTGGGGACAGAGATCAACAAAATGAGTGAAACCAACATTTAGAAGAGATATTGTCAAGTTAAATCACAAATTATATATATAGGAAGAACCAAATTACTCAAAAGTAAACCTTAATAATTCATGAAACTCAAAATGAGTGAAACTGAAACTGTACCTTTAATATTTGTCCCTTCGATTTCATATAGAGAACAGGTCAGTCAAGCAAAAGCGCACTGTAATTTGGTTCTGTCCTTGTGACCTTGCATACCCTGCAACTACAAAATAGCTAATAGAAATTACCACTCATGATTTGTGAAACCAAAACCCTAGGTTTGTGATACTTGAAAGATAGGGAAATGATGAAGAGGAAATGGCTTGGGGATGCCTCCTTGGAGAAGATCCTCACCATGGATAACCTCATCAAAAGGAATTGGGTGATCACCAATTATTATTGTGTGTAAGGGGGCCGGGGAGTCAGTGAATCATTTGTTGCTGCACTGTAAGTTAGCTTGGGAGATTTGGAGCCTCTTCTTCGCTTCCTTTGGGATATGTTGGGTCCAGCCGGAGTCGGTCATGGAGCTCTTGACCAGCTGGACATGTCTTCTTTTCTCCCCTTGTAGCCGTCGCCTTTGGAGCTTTTTACCCTTTGCGGTTTAGTGGGGTATTTGGAAAGAGAGGAACAATAGGATCTTTGAGGGAAAGGAGGCTACCTTCCTCGACATAATTCTTTCCATCAAGGCACTTCCCTTCCTATGGTTTAAGCTCTTCGAGGAATGCAGAGGCTTGACCTTCGAAGACTTTGTGTTTCGTTGGGACTCTATCATGCACAGGGGCAGCTAATTTCCTCTTTCTTTGTTTTTGTTTTGTTTTGTTGTGGTCTCCTCGACCGCCTTCTTCCTTTCCTTGTATTTCTCTCTTTCTTCTTCAATGAATTACTTATCAAAAAAAAATAAAAAATGGTGAACTTACCGTCATGAACATAGTTCAGATAGAGAGAGAGAGGTTTGAAACAATTTCATTGACCACCATCTAAGGGGTTTATTCGTTACATAATAGATGATCTATGACAATACCCGGATACATTAACATGTGTGTTGTATCCGTATTGACATGATACAATACCAATACTAGTATCGGCTACTGTATCGATACTTCTACTACACCATGTTTTCAATCCCTATTGTATTATTGTGTATTTTCTTAACTCCGAGCTATTTCTTTTGTTTTGTAACTTTTGTCATAACAAAATATAGATATCATATATTGACAAATTTTATTGCTTGAACTTGGCATATTCAGAAGTTCAAGTATATTTTGCATGATGTGAATATAAAAAATGATACTTGGCTTGAAAAAACAAATTTATAGTGCGTGCGGTATCAACATATTGGATGGGAAATCCATGTCCATGTTCTGGATATTGGAAATAAAAAGACATATACCTGTTTCCTGTACTTTCTCCACATCCACGTCCATATCTAGGCATCTTAGATTATGAGTATGAGCTAAGCAGTGTTTTTCTTGAAACATCTAAGATAGCATCGTGTACATTCCTTCACTCCATCAAGTTCTCATGCTACACGCAAGTGGCTGTTACCCCTTTTGAGAGCTTATTCCTTCTTTCTCCTTTTGCATTTCTATCCCTCACCTACTGACATTCCCCACCCATGCATAATGATTTAATCGCCTCCGGATTAACGCCATGCTTTAAAGTTTAAAAAAGTCCTCATGTAAGTTTTGGGTTGTAGGTAGTCCTCAAGATGTCAGATGCTCGGTTTTACGTTCTCCTTGATTGGGATCCTGTTGATTGAACTTTGCTGACCTAAAAGTTTCAGAAATATATGCCATTGGCGTTTCTCAGATACGTGAACATTATGTTACTAGTGATTTTCCAGAAATGATGTTTTTTGTGCATGGTTTGTGTTTAGGTTTCTGAGAAACTCCTGGAAGGAAGGGAGTTGGAGTTCTACAGATGGGAGGGGGACGTGTCGGAGTTGTTAATAGATGTCAGAGAGAAGCTTAACAAACTTGGGGAGGTATGTGACTTGGACGTCTATGTATATGTGACATGCATTTGTATGGTTGAGACTTCATTTATTGTTCATTGGTTGTATGGATTTTTTGCCAATGCAGCACTGGTCGCGAGATGAGAAGAACAAATGCTTAAGAGAAGCTGCCAAGTCGTTTAAGTTCATGGGGCAGATAGTCCGCTTGATCATTTTATAGTGCGACACTGTTTCAACTCAAACTTTGTTCTTCAGGTACAAGGCAGCTACTTGTCCTCATTATTTTGAAGGGGTTTTATCAGCAGTGATCAAGCAAAAAGAGAATGATATATGGTTTCTCGTTTTTTCTTGTCATATACCCCTCATCAAGCAGAAATGTTGTTTGCATTTTCACTCTTTTTTTTTTTTTTTTGATAAGTAAACATCTTGATTAATAGGGACCCTTGGAGGCTAAGGAAGCCTACCAAGCGATCAAAACAAATACAAAAACGAACAAAACAAAGAAACAAGAAGCACTCCCAACACCAGAAAAGCACACCCCACCCTTTTCTCCAAGTATTAACCCACTTAGTTGTCTTTTATTTATGATATTCCTATTGGTTCTTTTAGCTGAGATTGAAGCTCTAATCTTAAAACACCTTGAAGAGCTTGATTTGGTCCCTAGTTTATATGGATTATTGTAGTGTTTATAATTTATTGATCCATACACAATACTAGGTAGGCCAGTCGCTCACTCATCAAATACCTTGTGCTTCCATGATAGTAGTATCTTTCAGCACTCTAGCACCATCAGGCTCCACAGAACATAACAGGAACTGCACTTGCTAGATGCCTACGAAGATGGTGATTGAACATTCTGAATTGATGAGGATATAGGGAACATCATCATCATCAATGCTCTCAGGGAATTCGGATCCCCTCCGATTATTAATCTGAATCTTGTTAAGACTTCCAAGTCTTATACGAGTAAATTTATTGGGCTCGCCCTCCTCAGGGCTTTCCCTCTTGGACGCTGCTCTAAATATGTAATACTGCTCTCCTCTTAGGTAGGGTGTGAATGGGTAACTGGTTATCTGCATATCTAGACCCAGTTTTTTGGTGTTTGGGTCAAATTTCGGACCAATTAATAATCGATATCCTGGAATACAAATTCTCGATTCACTACTCGACCGTATGCTTGGGTTTTGGTCCAATGTTGTCCAAAGCAAACCCATTTAATTTTCAATTTATGTCGAACAGGAACACTATTTGAGCACAGGATTGTCGTCCCCGTTTCGAGGGTAGTTTTGGGAGCAACCTAATATAAGAAGGCAAAATAATTTCAATGTCAGACCCCCAGGATGGGCAGAGCCAAAGGCAGTTAAACACCAAGAGTTTGGGTGAAATTCTGTTAAAAATTTTAAGTGACTGGTTGTAGAATTATGTATAGGATCCGCATGATGCAGATGGAGCACAATGCACACATGGCATATGCACCGCCCATTGCATGTCAATATTGGTGGGGATGCATCGAAAGCACTGGACCAAACCCATGAAGAAAAAACGTTCAAATCCAGTGGCTAAGATCACCTATCAGGTTGTGTTTTGTTCCTGTGGGAAAATCGCATTTTCTCGGGTTTGGTAGCCATTTTAAACTTGGAAAATTTTCCCATCCAAGCCTGGAATTCGTTTCCGTTCCACAGATTAGAATTCGTTTCCATGAAAATCCACCCTTATTTTCTCACATATTGGAAGATTGCATATTTTCTGGGATGAAATCAAACAGCCTTATCGGGTGTATTTTCCCAAGAAAATTTTATCAGGAAACTTTTCTGTGCAATCAAACACGCCTTTAAGGCAAAAGGTTTCCCATGCATGTTGGATAGGACGCCTTCCCTATACGTGATGTGGTTTGGTGCCATGTGGTACATTTACACCCCCTGGCCCAATGAATGTTAAGCTCACTGCTTGAGAACCCACACCACAAAACACAACCTGATAGGTGATCTTAGCCATTGGAGGTGAACCTTTTTTTCTTCATGGGTTTGGTCCAATGCTTTCCATCCATGGGTTTTATGGGCCTGTCATAAAGCCCATGATGAGATAATGGCTCAAATACAGTGGGTATGAGTTACTTATAAGGCCGAATTGTACCAAGTGTGGGCCAGGCCAATGATTCATAGTGTCAGTGGACCCCAAGGTGTGTCGTGGCACCAAATTTCGGATACGGAATGTCTGATGCATAGGAACCCGTCCTCGCGAGTTCAATTTTGCTCAACCACGTTGTGGTTCAAGGCCGAACCACATCGCCTCCGCAAATGGTACCTCCTGACAACACTATTTTCAGAAAAAATTTAACTACAAAAATTAGAAAACAGTGCTATTCCTGGTACATGTCGGATGCAGCGCTTGAACGGTTGGACCACAGCATTATTGAACAATTGTCAGAACGGTAGAAAACAGCATTCTAGCCATAGTTTTTAACTTTTTATTACTTTTTTGCATTGATTCTAGCCGTTGGATTCAAGCATTATTTTGGGTAGTAAATCCAATGGTTAGAAATTATCAATCAAGCTGATTGATTTTTAGTGCATTTATCCACCAATAGGTGGGCTTCACATCCACACAGTCATTGGGCCCAAAAATGATTTAGGGCCACGAGAGTCCTCTGCATCTAAATATTTTCTGTAATTTTATATTATCAAGAATAGTTGTTAAATAAAGATTTTGAATTATATAGAGAGTTAAAAGTTTTTAATTTATATGAGATTTAGTAATATATAAAATATAAAAAGGCCTTATATAGAATTTTAACCTTGGGCCTCAACTTGTATCCAGACGGCCCTGGGTCCACCAATGTCATTCTTGTTTAGTTACTGTCCTAGGGAATGTAATTCAGTTGCTAACCTTATTGTGGGAAAATAAAGATGAGGCAGAAAATAAAGAAGAAAGGTTTAGAATATCTGCAAGGAAGGTCCATGAGAATGGGCCCAACAAAAGAGAACCCTTGTTCAATGCTTCGATCACCCTCCAATGCATCAGATTCCACGATTACCTCTGCACTACTAACACGAACCAGTTGTTCTAGGCCCCACTTTAACGCTCCAACCTTTGCTTCTTCGGCAGATTGGACTCTGTCTCGTCTTCTACCTGCCAAAATGCATTTGTTCAAAGCATCCCATACAATAAATCCCAACCTAGCAACCCCATCTTTAGTCTTCCAGGATGCATCTGAGTTAAGTTTTAGGACGTTCTTAGGAGGTGGTTTCCAGTGCTCCACATTAGCTTCGAAGGCTTGCGGGAATGCTCTTTAATGACATATGATGGGGTAGTCTTAAGAATGTCCAGGGGGTCTCATGTTTCTACCATGACACGTGGATTCTGATGGATCTTTCCACCTTGGACATTATGGCAAAATCTGAGATATACGAGAATTGATCGCAGCTCCTGAAGGAATGAGATTAGGGAACACTTTCCAAATAAAGAATTGCGCCCTTTTAGGAATATTCAACTTTCAAATGTTACGCCATGTCCTCATTGGTACACTAGATGCTAGGCTAATAGGGCCGTTCGAGTGAAGGACTTGATAGCTAGATTTAGATGTGTAGAGACCTTTAGGGTGTGGAAGCCAGAAGAGTCTATCAGGAACGGTCTTTGGCTTACTGGGATTTGTAAGATGGCCTCTTTTGAGGGGAGAATAAGTTTTGGATTAAACTTTAGTTCTAATCCCTGGTAGGCAAGATGAGCTCCTTGACCCTTTTCACTAAGCAATCCGGGGGGTAAGTAAGAAAAGTTGGAGGGAAATCTAGAATTCAAGAGTCATCCCAAATGTGAATGTGATCCCCTTGCCCAATGACCCATCGACAGTGAGCTTTCAACTGCTCCTTTGCTGAAATGATACTGTTCCAACACCACGAAGCCAAATGATTTTTCTTTGCCTCTAAAAATTTTTTGTTGGGCAGTATTTAGGTGCCAAGAAAATAGATAGCATGGATGATCTGTCCGTGTATAGTTTCCAAATGTTTTTGAAGAAGGGCTTTGTTGACTTGTTGGAATTTCCTGAATCCTAGCCCTCTCAAAGTTGTCGGTTGACACAAAGAAACCTAGTCGATAAGACGGAGAACTGATTTTTGATTCCTCTCTCCCCACCAAAATCGGTTTAATTATCAGGCCATCCATTTTGTTGCAAACCGACTTTGGAAACATAAAAGATTGCATCAAATAGATACGTATCGAGGCCACCACCGATTTTGTCAGAGTAGTCTTCTATGCTTGTGAGATGTAATTGGCACGCCAACCTTCAGTCAATTTCTTTATATGATCAATCATGATTTGGATCGCCCAATAAACAGAGGAGTTCCCAGATATTTTAACTTCTAGATAACACTTCTCCATTTGACACAGACGCTCTTCTCAACCTTAAAAATAAGGGTTGGGCTCAGGGGACCAACAATAGTGAACCAATAATTTCACTAATGTTCTCAGACGTCTATTCCGAAAATCCAACGCTGGTTGTAAGTGCTGATCTGGCATTCATTGGATTCTCAGAATCCACGTCCGAGAGCATTAGCCTGACCCTAAAAATAATCCATGAAAAAGACTTTAATTCAAAGGTTAAAAATCACCAATCAAGTCGATTTTTGATACGTCGAAGGTCGACGGGAGAGTGGACTAAACATCCATAGGGTCAATGATCTTCAAGAGTGTGCCACGTGGTTCACATCTACTCAAAGGCTTCTCAAAAGTCAGGTGTCATGTTATCTAGAAAAAGTAAATAGCTCGCTGGAAAAGTTAATTGCATTTCTTTTATGATAAGCGTTTAACTTTTTGTGCTTTTGACTTTTGCAGTCCCTTTGAATTAAAATACAATTTCACCAAGAAAAAAAAAAAAAAAAAAAGGACAGTTACAGGGTCACCATTAATAGTATATCTGTATATACAAAATAGTATTTCTTCCAACCACAAAAAGGCCTTACATAGACTTTCGAAGCTTTTTTTGTAGAGGGGTGTTTGGTTTTGGTGGATAAATTATTCCTTCTCCCACCACTTGTAGAATCTTACATATTCTATATCAATTTCAAATACAATGAACAAAGATATCAATATCAATGTCTTGTTATATCCATCTTGCATGTTCTTCACTCTTAATTCTGATACGTGGCCTACTCATTTGATGGTGGGCCCGGGGCACTATGTTTGGCCCTACACCCCAAAAGTCAGCCTTGGTAGGTGACCATTCTTAATCATGGGCTTGGATCGATCCAATGCTTTTCACCTATCTATGGTTCCAATCATGGTTTTAAATCACTTCGTTATCGTTATCGTTATCGTTATGACCCTTATAATATATTACGTCATATCACTTACATCTGAAGTCAAAAAACAGTTGGAATAACATTTTTTTCTCTCTCAAATAACAGTAAAATAACGGCCGTTCCATTATAATGTTCAGCCCTTTCTTTCAGGGTTGAGCCAAAGGTTTAATAAAGGTAACAGGGTTGGGGGGTTACCGTTACAACTACCTTTATTTAGAACATGATTACAATGGCTGAGGAACTAGTGATCAAGCTAATTTGCAGGGAACATAAGTATATTTAGCTTTAAGTTTTCAGTGCAAATCGGATGGGTGGCTTCTGCTAGTCTCTAATGGGTATAACTATTTTCGCCGGATGTGCGCAATACGAGCCACGTGTCACACTCTAAGAGGACTCTGACAGTATGGATGTTTTTTCAATCCCTATGTAGACATACAAACCAAAATTCAGCTTGATTAGTGATTTCAAACCTTTGGAGCTTTGTACCTCAAATAATGATCAATAATGCTCAAACTCCCACGGTTAAAATCAACCCATGAAAATAATTCCAATTTAACGCCTATAAATTACTAATCAGGCTGATTTTTTATTTGTAAGTCCACCTAGGGATTGGACAAACATCCATACGGTCATAATCCTCTAATGGTGTGCCACGTAGCTCATATTGCGCTCTGTTATCAGCCTCGATGACTTTCCTGTCATCAAAGTTTTACTCTGATTTATCTGTCACACTCGTAACTCGGTATAGTTTGATGACGGATGCAGTATGAACCACAGCAGACCATGTGGATATTTGACCCAACTGTAGGTGGACCTACAGACCAAAAGTTGACCTGATTACTGATTTTTATGCGTTGGATGGGAGTCATTTTCGTGGGTTGATTTTGACAGTTGAATTTGAGCATTATTTGGGGTACAAATATCCAATGGCTTGAAATCACTGATCAAGCTGATTTTTGGTATGTAAATCCACCTAGTGATGGGTCAAACATCCATAAGGTCAGTGGTCTCTACTATTGTGGCTCATACTGTGGTTCGTAATCAACGTTGATAACAAACGTCCGTCAGCAAAGCTATACTCGTGTCCTTGGGGCTATCATCTAGGTTTTTTAATCCATATTGGCACATTGTAATCAACGTGACTGCACGCGTTACGGTGTATTGAGTTCCTACCTCCTTACAGTATAAGAGCCCAACCATAGGTTCTCGATCTCCTCTTTTTTTTTTTTGATAATCTAATACGATTATGGGGCTTTGTTTTACACTTTGTGAAGAAGATCTAATACGATTATCCACTTATAACTCCATCCATGAATCTGGACCATTCAATTGATAGACCATCATTTGATATTCCAATCAACTGATTAACAGTCTTTTCCTTTGTCGACCCGCACTATCTTTCATTCTATCAACCATACAAATCAAGCAATTGGTTTGATGGTTATGATCGTATGGCTTGTGCGAACTTCGGGTTTTGTCGCTACTTTAGTAGAGGGTGTAGATCTCCTGCCCAAGGTTTAAAGGGGAACGTTATAACGTTATAACGGACTGGGGGCATTACCATTTTTTCCGTTACAACGAAAAAAACGTTCAGGGGCAAAAATGGAAAAAAAAACTAGAAATAACGGAAAAAATGGCACTGAAATTCAAAATTTGAATTTCAAAATTTCAAAAATGGAAAATAACGGGAAAAAATAGAATTTAACGGAAAAAACAAAAATAACGGCCATTTTTTTCACAAAATTTTCCTGGGTGTTTTAATGGTCCATAATGTAACGGGGTAGGTCCGAATCCGTTATAACGGCCGTTTTTTAGACCTTGCTCCTACCATGTGTGCTGCCAGCAGTTTATCGGGGTTCGTACGAACGCGAGCCCGATAACTATCATAAATTAATGTAAATTAGTTAATATATTTTAATATAAATTGTTAAACTACAACCAATTCCATAATTTCCATTGGCTATAGCCCAATTACTACAATAACAAATATAAAATATTATCCATATATAGATAATAGTTATATATTATCATTGTTTATGTATGGTAAACTAATAAATTATTACAATATAGAATTACATTTATAATAAATATTATATATAGATATAGAAAGACAATATTATAATAAATTTATAATTTATTTAATAAATACTAACACTCAATCCCAAATAACTTTAGACAAAATTGAATGGAGGAACATGATTCGTGTAGCTAACCTTATATTACCGGGACAAGTTTTATGACGATGATATTAGTCAACTCGAGTCAAGTTTGGGTGGAAATATGAGTAGCTTGTATTGGACTAGGGCTGAGCATCTAGGCCTTAGTACATGTTGGGTTGAGATTCGTTGAATGCTTTAAGCTAGGCTCGGGCTGGCCCTCAACCGGTCCAAACGTGTCTCACGAGTTGAAAATCTGTGTAGCGGTGGTGTATGCAGATTGTTATTTATCAAAAGACCAATGAGGAGTTGGTTATGAGATGCCTCCAGAAGCACATATCTTGAGTTTGAATCCCCCTTGGCAGCCACCCTTAAGGCTTTGGCCCAGCTTACTTGATGCGTGTGGATGAGGGGATTTGCACGTGCCCAAGTGCTTTAGGAAGGGAAATTTTAGTCGCAACCCACGAATTGTGAGGGCACCCAACTAAACATTCATCTGACATTTTATATAATTTTATTTTTGTAATCCATCCGACAATTATGTTGACAAATAACAGATGTGAATTTTTTTTTAGAGTATAACTTTGATTACAGCGCGTAATATGAGCCACATGGCACACTCATAGAAGACTGACTGTATGGATGTTTTCCAATCCTTAGGTGGACCTACAAACCAAAAATCAGCCTGATTAGTGATTTCAAACCTTTTGATCTTTGTACCTCAAATAATGTCAATAATGCTCAACTTTCTATGGTTAAAACCAACCCATAAAAATAATTCAAATCCAATGCCTAGAAATCACTAATCAGGTTGATTTTTGGTTTGTAGATCCACTTAAAGATTGGCCAATCATCTATACGTTTAGAGTCCTCTAAGAGTGTGCTACGTGAGTCCGTGAACGTTTGCGTGAAATTGCACAAAGTGATCTCTAGCCTAACTTGTAGACAGCATTTTTGAATGCTTTCAACAAGTCATGGTATCCTCACAATTCGTGGTGCGACTAAATTTTTAATTTTGGCAAACCGATGGAAGCAAAAAGTAACTTCTAAATTATGTTGCTGAATTTAAAAGTTGTCATATGGAAGCAAAAGTTTGTTTGGTAAAACACCAACTTATAAGTCGAAAAGTGAAAAAGTTAGTTTGGCAGGAATTAAGTCAAAAAGTTATTTTTTTACAATTTTATATACATATTATATTCTAATAAATCATTAATAAAGATCATAAACCAAAATCACATGTTTTTTTTTCAAAATTTTTTAATTATAAATGGTCAATACTAAACGAAACACTAAGTGAGACATTTTATGGGTAATTATTTTTTCAAAAAAGAAATGGTCTATCCATACTTTATAATATGAAGTTTACAAGGGTAAAATTGGCATTTGAAAAATTCACTTAAAATTAGAAGCGTCAGTTCCACATTTTTTTTTTTTTTTTGACTTTTGCTTCCACCAGAAGCAAGAAGCAAAAAATAAGCTTTTAACTTTCGAGAAGCAATTCCAAAATAGATACTCAAACAAACTTTTCGAACTTTTTAGCTTTTGGAAGCTAAAAAGCAACTTATTTTGGTGTTGCCAAATCGGCCAGGAGGCCTGATACCCTCCTACCAAAAAATGAAAAAACAAAGACCATGGTTGGATTTGTCGTCATATTGTCCCCAATTGTCTTGAGTGTCGATATGTTGGAAGTGACAAAAATGTTGTGTGGAGGTTCTCTTGTATTTTACGTCCATTTTTTTGAAGCTTGCGTTCAAAACAAGAAATACAAGAAGATTTGGCACCAATTCGAAAATCCAAAAACTAGGACTTTCTCTCCTATTTGATTTTGATAACCACTCTCCTTAACTTATGCCGCCTTGTGTCTCTACGAAGGCTTTTTTACACACTTATCCAAACAGGGGACTCAAAGAAGACATTCGGCTCCATCCTCACCCAATATAACAAGGTACGCATTTGGGCCCATTGACCGCGTAGATGTTTAGCCCACTCCTTGGTAGACATTCAAGCAGGTCAGCAAAGTTGTTGACCTCCCACAATATCAGGGCCGGCTCTACCTTAAGGCCATTAAGGTAGTCGCATAAGACCCCTCGATGAGAGAAGGCCCCCAGCTCAGGTCCCACTAACCGCATGGATTTTTAGCCCACCCTTTATTAGATATATAAACCAAAAATCAACCTGATTGATTATCTCTAGCCATAGATTTTAGTACTTTTTAGGACATGATTCTAACTGTTGGATTCAAACTTGTTTTTTGGGTAGTAAATCCAATGGCTAGAAATCATCAATCAAGCTGATTTTTAGTGTGTATATCCACCAATAGGTGGGCTGAACATCCATGCAGTCATTGGGCCCAAAAAATGATCAATGTAGGACAAAAATCACACCTTAAAAAGTGCTAAAATCTAATGGCTAGAGATTACCAATCAGGGTGATGTTTTTGGGTCCGTGTACATTGACCAAGGGATGGGCTAAACATCCATGCAGTGGGGCCAGAGGGCAGCGGTGAGTAACTAAAATCGCACTACGTCTACCTTGTTACATCTTTTTCCGTTGTGTGATAACCATAGTTTATAAAAGGGCCGTTATAACAATAGGTAACTCCTCAACCCCGTTATGTTATTTGTAAAAAAACACCCAAAAATCGAAAAATGGGCTTAGCATCATAACGGCTATTATAATAAAAATAACAGCCGTTATTTTTTGAAAAAAATATTTCTTACAATCATAGAGGATATTTTGAAAACAGAAAAAATTAATATTCAGATAACGGTACCGTTGTGTAACAGACGATTTAAAACCTCTCTAACCGAACAAGCTATATAAATGATTTTTCTGGTCCTATTGCCATATGTTCATGGACCCACCTTTTGATTTTACTTAAAAAGGATGCGATCTATCGAATGGTTAGGATCTTCTGATGGTGTTGGATAAAAATGTTGCGATCTCCGTGCCACTTTGGGTGCAGATTAAGACCAATTCTAAGACCTCTTTTAGTAAACCGAACAGTACGCCAATCCACAGCTAAAAAAGGGCCCACCAATAAATAAATTAAACAAAGCGGAACAAATGCAAATTACAAAAAATGAAAAAGAAAAAGAAAAAGAAAAGAAAAGGGTCGTGCACCCCATCAGTCAATGATACTGGTGTGCAACCCACCAGTCAAGCTAATTTTTGGTTTGTAGGTCCAGCTAAAGATTGGAAAAACATCTATACGGTCAGAGTCGTCTAATAGTGTGCCACGTGGCTCATATTTTGCCCTATTATCGGCCTTGATGATAGGATCGTGTCCTCAAAGTTTTACTCGACCAATATCATTGACTGGTGCCTGGTGGGGTGCACGACCCTGCGAATATAGGCTCCAGTCCAGCAATGATACTGTCAGCCAGGGGAATTTGTCGTCGTCTCATTGGACCACTATACCACTATGTTAAATTCAATACGTTGGATCGTTGATCAAGGGACTGAAATGGTGGGAAGCATCTCCAATACGCGCAACGCAACCTAAATTCATGACACCTGTCGGATTATTAGCAATTTTGATATAGATCAAACAAAAGATTTATAATTCTATATACCAGTTAAGTTCCACGTGGCACATTCTAGGAGTCCTAGTGACCCTATGAAAGCTTAGTTCATACCTTGGTGAATCTGATTCCTAGCCGTTGGATTCGTTCATTTCTTATCATGGGCCTGGACCCATTGTTTTCATCCTTGAGCCTGTCCATGAAGCCCATGATGAAAAATTCTCAAATCCAACGGCTATGAAATTATTATCAGATTATTTGGAGGTGTATTTTTGTTTGTTTTTGTTGACGTATATTACTCAAATGTTTCTGAGTCAAAGAACAAAAAACACTAGATACGGGTTTTCGTACGCCAGCGAAGACGGCGAGACACAGAATGGAGAGACCGAGAATGGAGGAGAGAGAGAGAGAATAAACAAATCTGAAGAGAGATGAAGACGAGAAGAGAGCGTGCAATGTTAATGATGTCGTTCTTCACGAGGAAATACCCGAAACCTAAGCACCTCTCTTTCTCTTCCTTCTTCTTTTTCTTCTGAGATACACAAACAGAGAGAGAGAGAGAGAAGAAAAGGGGGAAGAAGAGACGAACCTGAGCTGCCCAATGCCCTTTTCTTTGCTTCCCTTTTGAGAAAGGATGGCTGAAGATCTCTGTTTCTTCAACAAGGTGTGATTTTTAGCCTTCTTCTTTCCTCTTTTATATTTCTTTTTTAAGTTTCTGTGTTGATAGAAAGTTGTGGCATGTGTGGGTGTTATTTTTTTTTTTGAAACTTCTTTTTTACGATTCATAGATGGATTATACATAGATATAATTGCTTTGATGGGAGAATTTTTGTTGCTTATGTTTTATTTATTTTTCTTTAAGTGATTATTTCGGGTCTTTCATTTGCATGTTTGATCTGGGCTTTTTCGATTTCCATTATATTGAGACTAGTTTTTGTGCTTAGCTTCGTCTCTAAACATCGAAACCGACATTTCCCTTTGTTCTCTTTTGATGTCTCTTTGATCTTTTTGATGGGGTTGTTCAGATGGAAATTTATAGCTTTCTATGTGCTTCCTCTCTTTCTTTTCCTTTTTTTCTTTTTTTTTCCAATTTTTTTCTGATTTTTTCATATTACAGCATTGGTTTGGTCAGCTGTTGTATTCTTTACTCATAAATTTTTGTTGTTCTATTCGATTGCATTGTGTGAATCGTGTGTCTCAGCTTCAATTTACCCAATTTTTTCCAATACCCATCTCATCAATCGTGTGATATTGCCTTATTAACATCTGGGTAATCTCTGGATCACAGGATACCCTCATTATAAAGGCTCCTAAGAAGTCTCCACTGGTATCGAGAATGGTTCTCTTGCTGTTCGCCATGGTCTGCGGTGTTTATATTTGCTCAATCTGTCTAAGACAGACGAGTACTCGTGATAATCCCAAATTTATAAACTTCCAATTGATTGAACGGCCTTGTCACACTTCTGCTATTGAACAGGGGGAAATTCCCTACGCGCACTACCCGAAACCTAAAACCTATAGCAGGTAACCCGGAGAAAGACGTCCTTGCGGTCAGTTTTGAATTTGAGTTCCATTCAGATTTTCTCAAATGTTGATTGGTGCATTTACAGGGCTGAATGTGCATGCAATCCCGTTCGATTCTTTGCAATCTTGTCCATGCAGAGATCCGGGAGTGGATGGTTTGAGACGCTTTTAAATAGCCATGTCAATGTAAGCTCAAACGGGGAGATCTTTTCTGTCAAAGATAGGAGGAGTAATATTTCGGCAATTGTGACGACATTGGATAAAGTTTACAACCTGGACTGGTTCAGTAGTGCTTCAAAGAATGAGTGCTCTGCTGCGGTTGGCTTCAAGTGGATGCTTAATCAGGTATGGAATGATTTTTTTTTCCTGTCACCTGAGAGAGACATTGGCATTCATCTTGAGTTAACTCTATTCTCTGTCAAACTGATGCTTATCTTTTAATTGGCCACTTCTTTCTGTATTCCTCTTATCAATAGACAAAGTGTGACACTATTCTTCTGTTAAAATACTGCTAGATATCAGCACTGACCTACCTAGAAAAATGGAATTATTCTTCTTCTTATCCCCAAATATCAAGAACCAATGCTGAGGTCTCCACAAAGTGTTCTGCATTCAACCGGTTTCCTTAGCTAATGAAGATGTCTTCTATGCTAGTGTCCAGAAATAATCAGTGACTTAATGGACAGTGTATATAATCACATTCTCTGGCAATACATAGGTAACTCAACTACTATATTATCCAAATACTTCAAAATGGGGACCATACCCTTTTTCAACACTTCAAAGTTAAGGTAAATACTGTAGCCCTAGGACGTAATCCATGCGATGTCTTTTATAGTTCAATTGTTTCTAGAACTAAATCTTTGTGGATGCCTAGATGGACATGGAACAGGTTAGGAATCAGCTGGCAGTAAGAGTACTTGTCACATAGATCAGTTGGCCACTGCTGGACGACACTCTAATATCTCAAACTCATGCACTAAATCCGGGAAGCTACTTACTATGGCATCACTTTTTTTAACTCTTTCCAGTTCCCGTAAGGTTAACATAGGAGAAAGGGGGTCAGCTTGTTACAAATATTATATAGTAAGCAAACATTTCAGAAACTCAAAACATAGACATACTGCAAGGTTGTAACATTTGTTTTGTGAAGATCCAATATCAAGATTGTACCTCTATATGGATGATTAAGTGAATTCATAGGTTTGTCAACCCCCATAACCTAATTTGCATTGTATCTCCTGCCAAAAACACACCAAATTGGTGAGTAAAGTTGTATTAGAAATCAAAATCCAACCATTTGGAACATTTTTGTTTGATAAAATGCCATTAAAGGGGAGCATTTGAGTAGAATAACCTGGGGTCGAATTTGCAAATGGGTGAAGTAGGAGAAACAGCATTCATTCATTATTCAAAGGAAAATGAGGGCAACTGCTTTATAGAAAGGGTTTAGATTTTCTGTTTCTTCTATTCAATGGGTTATTGTGAATTTTTTGTAGCCCCATTGGGCTCACAAAATAGTCACAAGAAAGTGAAAGGGAAGGTATTCCAAGCATCATGAACTGTGCATCCTATCCCTTTTGTCTATAGAAGGAAGCTTTATAATCTAATTGGAAAGCCTATATTGGAATCTGGATTCTTCTAAAGAATAAACTTCCTAGGATCTTATGAAAAATACTTAGAAATAGAAGAAAGTATTTACTAAACGCCTCCGCATTCCCAAGGCCACATGGGTCCCATTCATAGAGACAAGGTTCTCTTATCTGAAAAAAATGGAGAAAATAAATGGAATTTGCAGTTAGTGAAGGATGATTGGTTGGACTAATGTTGTGGCTTCTTACTTGGTGTAACCGTGTAAGTAGGAAAGAAACTTATGATGTAGATAAGAATTCATCCACTTGGCTCCATATGGTGATGATACAGTTTGTGTTGGGGGTTGTGGAGCAAGAGGATACTTATGGCAGCAAAGTGTAGGCACAAGAGATGCCAATGAAGTGGCATATGCGTTTTTGGAAGATTGGATATCTTTTGTTCATATTCTTAGGGTCCCTTTGAGGCAGAAAGGAATTTTATATGATATCTGGGTTTCTAGGAATTTAATATGTATTTGTTAGTTACAGGAAGTTTTATATTTACTAATAAAAAAATGGGGTTATAAATTGTTCACTGGAAAAGAGGGATATCAATTGAACTCTTCTATTCTAGTTGACAGGTTCTATTGTAAAGGATTTATTTCCCAGATGTTGCTCATCATTTTTGTTGACTTGTTTCTGACAACGCGTCTCTTCTCAATTTGACACTTCGAAACTTACTATGTGCATGGAAAACAACGATAAGAGTTCTTGCCTCTTAGTACTCCTTTCTAATGTATTGCAGGCTATGGTATTTGGATACTTCAACATGCCTGCATACCTACATTCTCACGTTAAAATAACATCAGTATTGGATACTGCATGGATGATTCTATCTTACAATTTTCTCATGTCCTATTTTCTTATTAGTTATTTTTAACTCGTGACACTATCGTCATCCATTTTGTCAATAAAAATATATAAATAACATATTGTAAATTTCTAACAATTTTTTTTTTTATAAGTAAAAATTATCATTAAAAAGGCAAAAGCCAAACATAGTACACAGAAGTAGCTAAGGAGGTCGAGATGACCTACAATAGGCAAAAATAAGAAAAGAAACAAAAATCTAAATACTAGCTTCAAACATCCTTAGAGCAAAGAATGTTCCAACGAAAAACAAAGTCCTCAAAGAAAATCCCTCTACATTCCTCGAAACCTTTGGACCAAGGAAAAGCATCCCTTTAATGTTAAGAATAATCGAGGCCAAGTCTCCACATTTATCTTTTTTTTTTTGATAAGTACATTTATCTTCAAATATCTTTTGATTTCTCTCCCTCCAAACCCAGGCTATCGCAAAGGGCAACATTCTCCAAAGAATACGACCTCTTTTCGAAAAAGTTTTGGTTTGCCATCTAACGAGAAGCTCCGTAAATGAACCCGGCATCACCCAATATATTTCAAATTCCCGAAGAAAAGAGGACCATACCTTTCGGCCGAAACCGAAACGTTTCGCCCGAAACATTTCGGTTTCGGTACATGCCGATACAAGATACGGGTTTGTATCAGAAAACTCAAAGTTTCGGCTCAGTTTCGGTAGTTTCGGACCGAAACCACCGAAACTACCGAAACTGTGACTGAAACTACCGAAACTCTTTCATTTGGTTTCACCAAGTTTCGGACCGAAACCACCGAAACTACTACCGAAACTTCCAAAACTACTACCGAAACTATGACCGAAACTACCGAAACTCTTTCATTATGGTTTCACCAAGTTTCGGACCGAAACCACCGAAACTGTTGAAACGTTTCGGTTTCGCCCGCGACCGAAACCGAAACGAAACCAATGACTTTGAACCATGTGATTAACACTTTCCCCATGTTGCTTACACATCGAGCAATAATCTAGGATTATGAAACCTCTAATGATCAAGTGATCCACTGTTAATATTTTTTCCAAAGAAGTCAGCCAAATAAAGAACGCAATCTTCTGCGGAATTTTCGAACGCTAAACCAGCGAAACAAAAAATTTGATACCTGGGGATCTTTCCATACCCTCATAGAACGAACGAACTGAGAACAAACCACCCTTAGTCAATTTTCATTCCCACTTGTCTTGGACCAAAGGTTACAAATGAATGTCATTTAACCGAGAAAGCAATCTAGTTAGGGGTTCTATCTCCCAATCGTTGAGATTCCTCTTAAATCCAAAATCCCACCCCCTAACCTCTCCCATTTCATCAACATAATCATGAACCGACCAAGTCTTTCTCTCAGATAGAGTAAATAACTCCGGAAACTTAGTTTGGAGTGAAACTTCTCCACCCCAAACATCCTTCCAGAAACTAATTCTTTCCCCTGAATCGACTCCTAGTCGAATCCCTTTTAAAAAGTCCGCCGATATCTTCGTGATTCCAAGTCCCAAATGGATTTTGAGCGATGCCCCTAAAGGAAAGCCCAAATAAGTAGTTGGCATATTTTCAATTCTACACCCAAGGATATTCGCCAAATTCGACATATTTTCCACCTCGCGCACCCCATACACTTTGCTTTTTGCCAAATTCACGCGCAATCCAGAAGCTGCTTTGAAGCAACCAAGGTAGTTAAGGGCGCAAGGCGCACTTAAGGCGCTAGGACCCCTGGAGCCTGAGGCGCAAGGCGAGGCGCGCGCCTGACTGAAGCGAGGCGCAATATTAAAATTATAATAAAAAATATTAAAAAATAAGAAAAATAACATTATAAAATAACAAAACAAGTAATCATTAGGCCACATAAATATAATATAAAGAACTTGACATTTTTCTATTCTTTTTCAAAAATTTACCAGAAAATGACGCATCTAGTGCGTTCATTTATTACTTAAATTTTGTTTTTTTAAGAAATATCAGCATATATGATGGATATGTTCGGAATACGTGTCGGTACTGTGTCCCATACATGTATCCGTGTCGGCACTGGTACGATGAGGGGTACAGTTATTCGAGTATCATAGGTTTTAGTTAACATTGTCATTATCTAAATACAAAACAAGTAATCAAAAAGCCATAAAATTTGCCCATCCCTAGTTGGACCTACATACCAAAATTCGTCCTGATTAGTAATTTATGTTCGTTGTATTAATCTTTTTCATGGATTATTTTCAACTGTGGATTTCTAGCATTTATTGGGGTACTCAGATTCAAAGGTCTGGAATCATTAATCATACCCATTTTTGTCTTGTAAGCCCATCTAGAGATAGGCCAAACATGCATACGGTCAATAGCCTCTAATAGTATGTCACGTGGCTCACACTGTTGGTCAGTCATCAACTTTTATGATGTACACCATCATCAATTTTTTTCTTTCACAAGTTAAATGTTAAAATGTTGAATCACCGAAACACCTGTAAGTAAAAAAAATTCAAAAAATAAAAGAAAATTAGTTAAGGGATTTGGGGGTCATATTAGGAATAAGGATTTTTTTATTTTTAATATATTTTTTTTAATATTTAAAAAAAAAAAAACAGTTATTTTAGTGAGGCGCGCGCCTTGTGTCTTGGCTGAGGCGCACGCCTTGATCTTAAGGCGCCTCGCCTTGACCTATTTCAAGGCGCCTTAGGTGCGCATTGCTGCGCCTTGCGCCTCAGGCGCGCGCCTTAGTGTGCCTTGACTACAGAGGAAGTAACATAATAAGCCTCTGAGGAATCTAACTTGTGAAATTGAGGGATTAACGAAGACTAGAGTATCATTTGCAAACTGTAGATGTGAGATTGCAGGAACTCCTCGGGCTACCTCAAAGCCCTCTAACTCTCTGATATTCACCGCTCTAGCAACCATGCTTCCCACTACTATAAACAAAAAGGGGGATAGCGGATCCCCCCTCAACCCTCTAGAACTCTTAAAGAACCCAGCTGGAGATCCATTCACCAAAATAGAGAAAGAAGCAAACGAAATACATTTCCAAATCCACTCCCTCCACCTTTCACCGAAGCCCATCCTCATTAACATGTAGTCAAGGAATCTCCAATGCACATGATCATAAGCCTTTTCCATGTCAATCTTGCACATGAGTACTGGTTCTCCCTTCTTGATTCTGGAATCAACACACTCATTCGCGATGAGAATCCCGTCCAAGGTCTGACGAAAGCCCCTTAATTCGGCACTATAACCAACAACAGGACTACACGAATCCTTTAGGCAAGCATTTTGGTAATAATCTTGTTAACACTTCCCACTAAACTAATAGACTTGAAATCTGCAATATCTCTGCCCCTTGCTTCTTAGGAATCATGGCTATGAAAGTACAATTTGAAGTCCAAATAACCTTCCTCATGAAATTCTTTCACAATTTTACTCTAAATCTTTGCAATACTAGAAGGTTTATTACACTTGATATGATGCAAATACTTAAAAAATGATACTTAGCTTAAAAACTAAAAATTTAAGCATGGTATCAACAAATTGTCCTATATCCATATTTTTGTCTTGGATTTTAGGAAATGAAGAATTGCATCACTGTTACCAGTGTCCATATCCATATCTGTGGTGGGCATCTTAGATTGCAGGTTATTTTTTTCTTCTTTATCAGTTGAAAGCCAAATTTGTTAGTAGGAAAGAATACAAGTTTCACGTGCAAATGAAAAAGATGTAACTGGTAATTATAAATCCAACGTAAGGGTACAAGTTCTAAGAGTAGTACTATGCATGGAAAAATTGAAAAGTGCCACATCTAAGTTCCATGTCCATGGATATAAGAATATATGGTTATACTGCAATAGTGAAGGGAGGAAGAATTATTTCAATCTCTTGGAACTTAGGGAATTATCAGTAAAGAGGACAAGAGCTTTCTTAGGAGCTGTCAGGTAATGTTGAGTATCCCTAGGGTCACTATCTGACATTGGAAAGAAAACGATCCTGTTCCAAAGAGCTTAGACTTCCCCTTCAAAACTTGCTTTTCATGGGTTGCCTTTTTAGCTAAATCAGAGTTCAATTTGCTCACCCTTGGAGGTGCAGTTCACTCATATGAGGTGAAAGCTTTTTGTACGACAAGCCCAGTCCTTTGCCAGCTACAACGTGCAATATCATTGGAATGTGATTGTTGCTTAACCCCCAGTACCTTTGACGTCATACCTCTTTTCTCTTCCCTCCTATTAGGAATAGCACCCAAGAAAGCTGTAGCATGCTCATTCCAACTCTCCATAAAACGAAAAATTATCAACAAACATTTAGTTGATTGGCTCATTCAAATTATTCATGCCTTTTCCCTGGCACCACAAATTACATTTACACTCTTGAGAAATTAGACATAAGAGTAGATATACTATGTAATACAAGATAAAAATACCAAAAATGTGGATGAGATTTCTTCAGCTCCGTTAAGAAAATGTACAAGGTCATTAAGTGGTGATCTGTCTGGAATAAAAGCTTCCTTGTGACAATCAGAAGTAACTTTTCTTAGTTTTTCTTAGAAAAAATTCCCAGTTTTGCTTTTCCCATGGCCATCTTATAATTTATTCTTGCTGCTGAATCCAGTCGAAGATCTTTACCTTGCTGAGGTATATTCAAAAGCTTTTTTGAAATGGATTTTGGAAACAAATCAAATTTCCAACCCTGCCCGCAGGCTATCTGATCTTGTACGGTAATTATAATGTCTAGGAATACCAGTGTGTGTACGTTATACATAATGGATGGCGGCACCAACCAGATGCATGAACAAACAAACCAATATGAAACAGATGAAATGGTTCTTTTTACAAGCTATCTGTTTACAAATGATACCGCAATGAGCATAAAACTGTCTTCTGACACGGAAGCTTTGGTGGTTTTTTTCCTCGTCTGAACAATTTCTGGTTAAGGTATCCACATAAGAATCTTACTATCCGATCTTCTATTCCTGTGATCTTCCATTTCCGTTTCATATGCGTGGATATTCTGTAATATTATGCTTTGCTGGACAATTCATAGTAAAACATACAATGTAAATTAAACTATTTTGCGTCATGTGTGACATTTGTTTTGTGGGCGAACACTGATTAAGATGTCTCATTACGGCTAATGCAGGGCTTGATGGAGCATCACAAAGAAATAGTAGAGTACTTCAATCAACAGGGTGTTTCTGCAATATTTCTTTTCCGAAGAAATCTACTGCGTAGGATGGTTTCGGTGCTTGCAAATTCTTATGATCGCAATGCTAAGCTACTAAATGGGACGCACAAGTCGCACGTGCATTCACCAGATGAGGTCTATCTCTCTCTCTCTCTCTATATATATATATATATATATAGATAGATAGATAGATACATGTGTGTGTGTGTGTGTGTGTATCTATGTATAGCTAAAACTTACCAAAAAGAAGAAAAAAAAGTGTGTTTCTGGAGCTACGCTCCGGAACTCTTCACCATAGTGTGGGGTTTTCATACCATGTGTAGGGAATCCAAACCATCCATCTGACCCTCTGAATTGGCCACATGGATGGTACCTTTGTCCAAGTCATGACTCATGACTATACCCTACCGTATATTGTACTTTTCCCCTACAAATTGCAGTCATTTTAATAAAAAAAAAAATTATTTACAACAAAAAAAGGCAAAGAAACATGCCTTTGTTGCCATGTGGCTTGCCACAAAGACCTTCTGAAGCAGTGAACTGGGTCAACCCGTTTGGGCCTGCTACCTTAGCTTCCACGTGTTAAGAGAACCATGCCACTCCAGTGATGAGATTTGGAGTGTTGCTCTAGAAAATTGGTCCTATATATATATATATATTACAGGATTTTGAACTAATAGCTGGTAATGGTTTGCAGGCTGATATACTTGCGAAATACAAGCCTACAATCAATGCCACATTACTGATACCGAATCTGAAGCAAGTAGAGGACACAACTGCCAGGGCATTCGATTACTTCAACAGCACTCGCCACATTATTCTTTACTATGAGGATCTTATCAACAATCGCACTGTAAGAAACCCCTACCATTTGACACAGAATTTATTCTCCATCTCTCAATTCATTCATATTTACTCCATGCTGTGTATCATGTCCATACTCGATGCTCACTGTTCTTTCATGTTTTCTGCAGAAACTGCTGGAGGTGCAAGAGTTTCTAAGAGTGCCACAGGGGGACCTGAAGAGTCGTCAGGTGAAGATCCATAAAGGGTCATTATCAGACCAGGTTGGGAACTGGGATGATGTCAACAAGACACTCAAGGGAACACAGTATGAGAGATTCCTCCAGGCAGACTATCAAATGTAATCCATCACTCAAGTGATGTAAATAACACCTCCCATTCATTTTTGTCACAGCAAGAGTCAGCAATGCTCCCCGCCCTGTTGAAAATTTTGGCTGCTGCCCGCTATTTTTGTGATTCTTTTTTGTCCCTCTCGATTAATATTTGATCGAGTTCTTTTTATATATGGTCTTTCTCATGTATATTTCAAGTTAATCAATCAGAGTGGATATTACATATTACGATTTCATGGCGCAAATCTCTCTGAATTTATTTTTTTTTTGTTTGTCAGTGCACAATTTTTCCCATTAAATTTCTCCAATTTTGTACATTGAGAAACGAGAGAAAAATAAGCAGAAGTCTTAAATCCTTGACGGGATCAAGCAACTATTGGTCTACTCTTTGGTGGTCATTCTGCATCACTCAGTAGTGTTGATCTAGAGAGCGCTACAACTACCAAGAACATCTCAAAGGAAATACAGCATTCATCAGGCAAAAAGTTGTGCTTATTAAAACAAAAGTGGAATTTATGTTTTTAGCATTGATTAAACTCAGAATCAGTACTTGAAAATCTACACAGTAAATTAGCTTGATTGGGACAGATTGACTACTTGTTGCATTTCGGAGAACTCGGTGAACTTTCAAAACAATTCAGCATATTTTACTTTTGAAAATTCTACTGGTCTAATTTCTGTTACAATTTTGAATTTTTAAACCAAGCCAAAGATCTGCGTGGACGCTATTGCATCTCTTGAGGATACTGATGACCAAACATGGAGGGAAGATTATCAAGGATTCTGATTTTGGTCCATTGTGTTCATTGTGAAGCACCTCCAACCCCTAATATTTAAAGAGAGTTTAAAAAGGCTGACTTGTATTTCTTTAGGTAGGTGTTTGATCCACTGTTAGCCCCATGTGTTTTACAAGCTCACAGTGGCTTAGCTTAACGTTTTCCCGTCAGGATGGACATTCAAGCCCATTAAGAACTTCCTCTTCTCCCTTGCAAGCAAAAGATCAGTAAGGATTCCAACTTCATTCAAAAACCAAACCAGACTTGCTCGCGCCTTGAAAGGCGTAGGAGTTCAGTTTGTAGAGAACATACCTATATGACATGATTTCTGTTGAGGTCCAATTCGAGATGAGAAGTAAGCTTCTTAACCAATATGACTCAGCAGTCTTAAGGATATCCTCCAATTGGGAATTATACAAACTGTATACTTGGATCAGTTCGTCCAATCCAGATCATATGACCCTCTTGTAAAAAGTTCGCTATCAACTCCGAGATGAAATGCCCCGGCACAATAATAGAGATTGAAGTAAAACCCACGAATATGAAAGACAATGCCTTAATTCCTGAAGTGGATGTTCAGATCAAGGAGATCTAACATCCCCCTTAAGGAGACCTACCATGTTATGTTAATATTACATCCCCATTGGCTGGTCAAATCAAAATATACAACAGTCCAGAAAAAAAAATCTACAGAATGGATGGTTTATTAAAAGATTTAATATTGTTCAGGCACGCACGTGCTATGCATTGGTTGGGTGTTCTTATCAACTACCAGTCAAGTATGTTAGACTTCCTCCTACAAATTTCACAAGCTATGCTAACTAGGTAATGATAATGTACGAAGGCCTTTCGGTACAAAAACTTGCTTCTTTTAAATTTCCCCTTTTCCCATTTCTCCTTGAATGAAGAGTTACAAAACTTTTTACAGACTCAATGCCAGGGTCAATGAATAACAAACCCATCAATTACTTGCTTCTGAATCAGGGTTGGCAGTTGTATGTTGGATAACAAAATGATCAACAATCCGAACAGTCGTAAGTGGGTCCTGCTGAGCAGCAGCTGCCGTCCACTTGCTGGGATACTTTCTAAGATGACTCAGTTGCTGTGGTTGTCTTGGCTCTCCATCCCATTCAGAATCCAGTTTCCACTCCTTTGGCACCTGCGAATCAAGATAAATTTGCCATTTTTCAAATAGACTTGAGAGTCGAGATTTGCACTCCAAGTGCCCACAAGGATGACTTGTGGAGTCGATCATTTTTACTGGTGCCTGGAGTCAAAAGTCTAGTTGCTGCCAAATTACTGAGCTTTGGAATGCATATTAAACAGTCGACTCAGTTCCTTCCCTCTTATAGATTACATGACAAGCTGGATGATAATGGGGTAGTGTTGCTACCCCTCCACACCCTACCCAACTAGGGCAGACTCCCCACCCAGGGCCATAAATGAATGAGAAAGAGAGCATGGCACCTGGGTGGTGGAGCTTCAGGAAGATTGAAACCTTGTAAATTGAACATTTTGACTTTTGAAACTGTTTATTTCTTACAATTGCTACCATAGAGTGGTCAAATATAGATTCTTACCTTATCGACTGCAAGGGTGAAGACTTCAAGGTCACCGTCATGGGTAATGTGGAAGCGGGTGAATGACTTGTAATTTGCAATGCGTAAAGAGGAGAAGGCTTCATCGAAGTGTAAGTGGAGCCAGTTGATGCAGATGTACAAATAGCTCCCAAACACCAGGGAGACCACGGGGGTTGAGAAGACCCAGAAATAAAGAAACACAGAGGCATAGTAGATGATTGCACCTCTGCGGGAGAGTAAGTTCATGCCTTTCTTGCATATGTTGCTCCTGGTGACGGCCATGACCTGAAAATTTCTACCCATGGATATTACTAGCCTGAATAAAACCCTATGAATAAAACCCTACCTCATGAAAGATAATATTGGAACAAGAGAATTTCTCACCTCTGGGATATCAAATGCAGACATGAGATACTTTATACATGCTGGGTAAAGGCCAAATGTCCATTGTTCTATACGAGACCGAAGGCCAGTTGGGTCTGGGAAGTGTTTGCTCTCCACAGATCGATACCATTCGTATAGAGTGTGATAGCCTGAAAAAGATTTGTTCACACTCAATCTTCAACATCTTAAAAGTGCAACAGCATTAGGACAATCTCTATGATAGTCAATATCCACATTAATCGATGAAGTTCTGAACAACCAGTTTGGGTTATTAGTACACATTTTCAAAGACGAAGTTCATAAAGTTATTACTCCCAATTAACAACTATTCTGAGCTAATCAACTCAAATTATATAACTGTAGTCATATCATCAAGCTAAAGATTGGGCTTATATTTTCGTATCAAATGCATTTCAAACCTAAGCAATTTGATTATTAGTTTAAATAAAAAATGATTATTCGTACATTTTTATGCAGCTTCCCCTCTCTTATTTGTGTCAATACTCTCTTTTGTTCCCTTTTTTTTATCGCGATTTTCTAAAATTTGCTTCAGATCTGTTTCTCCCTTTGTATTTAGTTTCTCCTTTTGTTAATAAATCCCTAATTTAACAAATAAAGTGACTAATTAAGGATGGTCGGCTCACAAATATAGAGCTCCAGGTGGTCCACAGTCCACACGTGTATATAAACTAATGGTATATTGACTAATATAAACTACAGTACAAAATCAATGAAATGCACATGAACGCATAAGAAGTCAAAATTTGACAAGGTCCGCTATCCAGTCCTGAGGCAAATCTGAAATAATTTTTTACCTACAACACTGTATGCTTTGTGTATCGTGTATATGGCATCACTCATGTGAGAGAAGTTATGCATTGCTAGGCATAGGACACATTAGTAATGTACCGGTTATCTCACTCTTACTCAACGAATTGAAACAAGAATATTCTAAGCAGAAAGAGGAATGCTAATGGCACTCGTGTGAAAAAGGCATCCACTCCCCCTTTTGATGGACACATGTCCGTGTGAGGGTATTTTGGTAATTTAGATGCCCTCTATTCCCCGATATCATCTGGATTCAAATGTAAACAAAATCATGCATAAGGATTTCGCAAAAGTTCTCAGCCGACTGCCAGCCTTACACAACCTCCATCCGTGCTTGGGACTGGTGATGCAAGGCTAAAGCTTGACAACAAAGAGGTCAAGTGGACAACCTTTTTGCATGCACGTGTGCCACAAGCATTCCTCTAAAGCAGAAATAAACGAAAATAAAACAAAACAAAAAAAACCTGAAGTTGCTAGTAGTTGATGGCGGATACATGTCTCGATACCCAACTCTAACAGCAACATGAGAATGAGCGCTGCAGCCATGTGGGCAGAAACATGAAGAAATCCAATTATTGCCCTCTTCTTCCGTGACACTTTGGAAGGGACGAAAGAAAATGCAGCCATCAGCAATACCAGAGTCCCTGCTGAAGACACATATGAGTGTTCCAGCATGTACATAAACGCATGCCACACTGTATTAAAGAAGCTCTTCAGATGACCAGAAAACGAATCATCCTGCAGGATGTGATCGAGCTTACACTGGAAAGTGCCAAAACAAAAATGTCAATTATATCCAATAGAAAAAAGGCTCAGGCTCCAAGGACCCCCTTTATTGAGCCCTCTCGAGAGTTGTGTGCTCGGCCGTGGATTCCACGAATCCCAACAGTGGTTGAGGTCTGGCAAAAAAGTGAATGCCAGCTCAGTGCTATCAACCACCGTTGGATTCTCAGCATCCACGGCCGAGCACACTACTCCCAAGAGGGGTCAGAAAAAGGGGGTCCCCAGACCCTGACCCTCGAAAAAATCATTGAAGTCCATTATTTCTAGGTAAGCAAGTCTGAAAGAAAGTATTTGCTTACCTAGAAATAAAGAAGGTACTCAAGTAGGTCATGGGAATACATCATCTATCTTTGATCTAGGAAAGGTATAAACCTTTGAAAGCTGTATCATGTGTAAGAAGAGAGTATTATAAACTCAACAGAAAAGTCACCTGTGGGAACATAGAAAAGGCCAGTATAAAGTATATGATGCCACCAATGAAGTCAAACTGCCAGTTCTTCTTTCGGAATTTCAAAATGTTTCCAAGCGCAATCTGGACCATATTTACTAGATATATTATTTCCACAGGGACCAAAAAATAAATAAGAATCGTTTCAAGTGTTAACAGGCTAGCAACAAGCTAATGGACGTTCTTGAAATAAACTCCAAACTTACCCTACTTGAATCTTCGAAAGAAGGATAAGATGCCTTGCTTTCATAGGAAGTTCCATATAATTTGTTGAAGTTACTGAAGACATGGGTAGGATGCAAAAATGCCCCACCGCAACCATTGACAAGTAAATGATGTACATAAAGTGGCTTATCTGATGGAACAGAAGAATGGCGCATGTAATGGTGCAAGTCCCCAGCCATTCGAAGCTTGCACCTCCCTTTCAAATAGTCACATATTAAGTGAGAGACATTTTTTCCAGAGACATCATTCCAGTACCAATCAAGAAGCCAATTTGGTTCATGTGTCATAATGATCACAGAATCATTCTCTCCAACCTGGAAAACACTTGCACTGTTTTATAATCCATCCAATCAAAATAAACCAAACCATTAAATTTAGTGAGTCGGCTTCCTAGAAATCATGCAGATCATCTTTTATTGTTTTTCTTTTTCGATTTAATGAGCAAAGGAAGCACTATAAAAGACGAAAGAAGAGGAAACTAGCTAGAGCTGTTTCCAATATACAAAGATGGCCGTTTAACACCTTTTTTTCCAATGAGTCAACCTCCCCATTGGCACTTCCATGGACGCATGCTCATACAAAATGGAAAAACCAGCAGAAAGATCAAAAGTTTGATCAATTGAGTATGCCAAGCGCCAGACCCATCGGACCGTCCATACTTATTGAAGCTCATGCTATAGCGTTAAGAGAATCATCTTGTACTGCTAGAGGAGCTACATAGAATGAGCAATAAATGTTTGAGCCCTAAAGGAACACCGAGATCTCTCCTTCAATTGAATTTTAGGTACAAATTGGTCCAGAAAAGGAATATAAGGTCTTGCTTCCACATCCCTCAGAATGCCCCCTATACCTACTGGTCCGGGGTTGTTGGTTGAACAAACATCAAAGTTTAAGTTCCAGCTTTCCTTTCTCCGCCTTCTCCTTAACAGAAATAACTTTTGGCCTAGGATTGGAACAAGCCACAATCTCACTCCAACTTGATTCAAAATAATCGGAATTGCTTCAAATAGAAACTCATCTCGCCATCATGAACTTGATGCAATTGAATAAAAATGAAACTGGCTTCTTTTGCTTTTGGAAAAAACTCTTCTATTCATCTTCTTCCAAATTCACCACAAATGGAGGGTCCTCCATAGAGTTGCTTGTTGCTGCAGCAAAGGTAGGATCCTCCATATGACATCAGCTGACGTCATATGAAGGAAAAATGAGGAAATGACAGTATTCACCTTCTTTACAATTAAAAAGTCAACCCAAACCTTAGTTGGGATATGACAAAAACCTACTCCCTTTTCCTATCTGGTCTTGCAAAAGTCCAAGCAATAGATCCTAAAGGAACAATGGTATCATCCAAAAAATGGGTAATGGCAATAGATCTGTAAGACATATTAGAATTCTAAAAGTTGGGCTAATAAACTCTATCCAAATGAAAGGAAATCACCTAAGCAAGCAAGATATATAGGTAACCAAATCAAATAGGATTGAATAGGACAGCAAGAGGGACAGCAAGAGACCACAATGTCTCAGGCCTGCAGAAGTAGAGTGAAAGAGCCCAAATGCAGAACGCTACCAACATATCCACTCAACTGCTTCTCACCATGACTTATCTTCTAAATACCAAAACAATAAAAGACCATCCAGCACTTTCATTGGCTTTCTCTAATTAAAGCTTTGTCTTACAGAATTCTAAAAGTTGGGCTAATAAACTCTATCCAAATGAAAGGTAATCACTTAAGCAACCAAGATATACAGGCAACCAAATTGAATAGGACGAAATAGGACAGCAAGAGGGGCAGCAAGAGGCTACAATGTCTCAGGACTGCAGAAGTAGAGTGAAAGAGCAGAAGGGGTCCATTCATCACAATTTACAGAACGCTACCAACAATTCCACTCAACTGCTTCTGACAATGACTTATCTGTTGAAGGACGAAAACAATAAAAGACTATCCAAGACTTTCATTGGATTTCTCGAAGTAAAGCTTCAGATTTTTTTAGTGATAAGCTTTAGATTAATAATCTCAAAATCCAACAACATTACCTTGTGGACATATAGGCAATGAGGATATTTCATAACCCTTTTAAAAACTGACATACACATTATAATCAATAGAAAAAAATCAGGTACCCATGTTGTCTATATGGTACAATATTTGTAAAATAACTGCTCAGAATGCAGAGGACTTTCATAAGAGTTGAATTAGGGTTCCAAACGTAGGTTAGGTTTAGGGTTTCAAGATATGGAAGAGAGAGAGAGAGAGAGAGTCCATAACTCTTATTTATATGGGAAAAACATTACAAGGACAAGTATACCCCTCACATTGAGAGGTATTTACAGAACTACCCTTTACATGTAAAATACGTATATGTTAACAATAAGTGCACCACCAATATCATCCACAAAAGTTGAAATTACAGCACTAATAGTTCAATATAGCTACAATCTCTGGATGGCACAAGTATCTCCTAAAAGGAAAAGTGATACCACAGCAAAAGTCACAAACAATACCTTGTCTTTTGTTAATTCTGAGAAGAATTTGAATTGGAACACATCAATGTCACTATGGAGAGCTTGATCAAGACCAAATATCCACCATCCTTTAGGAAGTTGCAATGCAAAATAACTCTTCCTCTGAGGAAGAAACCACCCGCCCAACCAGCTTTTGTGACATATGTACCTCATAAAAGTGTTAAGTCCATCAAACCAATCTGAAACAAAGAATACTTCAGCTTTAGAAACTCCATAACAACACTCTTTAAAACATCATACGCCCTAAGACCATAACTAATTATTTACTAACAGAAGACTGGATTAATCAAATACAAGATGACATAGTTACTGACGAGTCTACTGATTTGTCGAAATAAAGACCATGGAAAAAAAAAAAGCAACAATTTCTCCAAGAACTTTTTCCTTTATCGCAAATCAAGAATTACTTTATTCTATATTATATTAAGCAAGTTTGGGTTGTGAACGAGCACCAACCATGGTTTCCAGGAATAATAAAACACTGAGGTCCAGCATATTGTTTCAATTCAGAAACCCCACAAGGTACCTCCGGCTTGTTTACAGCTATATGCTCTGGTTTATACCAAGGTGGAGGCTGGAGAGCATATTCAAAAGGGCGAAAAAGGCGCGTCTCATATGTGAATGCTGAAGGATTAGGGTACCTGTAGGAAGAATTGAAAATTTAGTTACAGAAATGTTAAATGCAACAACTATTGACTACATGACAATAAGAACTATTTTGAATGTTATTAACTTAGATTGTGCTTTTGCGTAGCAAATTTCATGAGAAGTCAACACAATGACATGTATGCAAGGGAAAACCCTGGAGCATAGTTACCACAAAACAACAATGACTCTTCAACAGTATATCACTTGCAATCATTGCAAGATATGGTATTGTTTGTGGAAAGCATGTTTATAATGATTAACATGTATCAATTGAATATGGTACAAAACAGTTCAATTTCTTAACTTACTCACACATGATATGTAAGACTCTTGGAAGGCAGAAGAATTAGATCCTAGTTTTTTTTCTTTTATTTCGTTTTTTTTAATTGGTTATAGAAATTAATAATTCCGAGGTTCTATCACGCATCAGAAAGTTTTCTTAAATTGAAAAACTTCTGAAATATCATAAGGGCACTAGAATACAATTAACTATGACAATCTTGAACAGTATTACAATCAATATCTATTGAAAAACAAGCTAAAATTTTCGGCTGCTCAACGTCTTCCTATCTACATCTACTCTACTTATTAATGGAAGAAGGCCCTTCTTGCGTGCTTCACACTAAACCCAAATATCCCAAAAATACCCATTTTTGCTTCTTTTGTGTTTTTTAAACTATTCATATAGAAGAGGCTCTTCGGTCTTTTTGGTATCAAACACGTCACCCTGCAGCTCACTCAATGCTTTTCTCTTTATTTTTTTAATTATTCCTAATATAACCCCAAAATTCCTTAATTTGACAATCATTGCTTCTCATTGTAAAAAAAAAAATTAATTTATAAGGGTGCTTTGGTCATTCAACATTATCACATTTCAACACAACTGTTAAAGCATTTATTAAACACCCCACATGGCACCTTCACCCTGATCCTGGAAAAAATTAGATTATGGTGTCGACCATCAAAGTTGATGACGGACCTACAGTGCGAGCCATGTCACACGATACGAGAGGCTACTGACCATATGGATGTTTGGCCCATCCCTAGATGGACCTACCTAACAAAAATCGGCCCGATTAGTGATTTCTAACCTTTGGATCATAATGCTCGAAATGCATGGTTAAACATAAACGAAGAAAAAGACTCCAATCCAACGGATAGAAATTACTAATCAGGATGATGTTTAGTATGTTGCTCCCCTAGGGATGGTCCAAACATCCATATGGCCAGTGGTCTCTAAGATTGTTCCACGTGGCATAAACATGGCACCAATTATTTCGTGTTAAAAATCAATATTTAAAAAAAAAAGTTGATTAAAAGTTACCCGTACTTACCCCATTATTAAAAGGTAATGATCACATGGTCCGAGGTCCATGATGTGCATAGTGGTGTCGTTTTTCCATTGGCCAAAAATGTACCTCGAGTTGTGTGCTAAATAGTGATGCTCAAATTCGATGGTTAAAAGCAACCCACGAAAATGACTGCAATCAAATGCTTATAAATCACTAATCGGGCTATTTTTTTGCATGTAGGTCCACCCAAGGATGGGCCAAACATTCATGCAGTCAGTGATCTCTAAGAATGTGCCACGTGTAAGGTGCACGTGGTGTCCCCCTAGTTAATTATAATTTTAGACAGAAATATTACGTTCATAATGAAATATTCTTAAAACCTATAGTAATTAGGTTTATACATGCAAATTCAAATTATAATCGGAAGTGGGAATCCAATGGTACGGATATATGTTGCTTGGTAGCCAGTCAGATGCTATGCTGTTTAAGACTTTGGTTTATGCTATTATCCACGTAACGTGGACACAGTCACACAGACACATGTCGATGTTGAGCAAAGACACCAAGTGTTGGAAACATTGACCCCAACAAACCCAATACAACAACATGTCCATCCAACACTGACCCCAGAAAACCCAATACACCAACATGTGCATTCAGTTTTTTTAATATACAACAACAAAAAATTTCATATAATTTTGTTCATGTACATATATAAAGTAGAAAGAATGTACATAGAGAGGCTAGTATACATGAAAATCGTGTAAACAAGTATATAAATAATAACTGAAACACTATATTCAATAAACTAAGATTTCTGTGAATAATAAGAGTGCTATTTTGTGTCCGACATTTTAACAAGGGTGTCCGACAGCCAAATTTAAAGAAAACAGAGAGTACTTGTCACATAGGTTATTTTACATATCAAAATTGGGAAAGAATGTCCAGCTTACGCAAGATCTCCTCCAATAAGAAGTAAGTCTCCACGTGGTAGGACACGCACAGAATCTCCACCATTCAACTGAATGGAAGGTTGAGCAAGCAATCGGGCCACAGCATACGAAGAGTTTCCACCATCTCCAGTGTCTGCCATGAAGTCGAACCATAGATCTTCCTTTTCACTAAAATGATCATACAAAAGATCACCTTTTTGTGCTCCATCTTGAACCCGGCTCATTGCAGCCTGATCATAGAAGAAAGGTTAACAGGAATAGAGAAGCAAACCAAGAAAGAAAGAAAAAACACAAAATGAATTGAAAATGTGATATGCAAAATAGTAAAAAAGAAGAAGAAAGGAATCATGAAAAAAATGATAACAACAAAATTCAAGAAATTGGACAAAACAAAAAAAAAGGGGCTTTCCTTCCACCAAATATTGAATAAGATGGAGAAAATCTATAAGTAACTAAAAGTGCAGTACAATAAATATTTGTTATCATCCAGAGATGGAAGCCAGAAAAGGGCATTTCAGACTAACCCCCTGAAAAATGTTCCATACTTGAGATCCCCCCTCAACTTTCATTTTGCAGCATTTCCCCCTGACTTTTTTCTCGTCGTCATTGACCAACACAAAAATGTGACTCCTGTCACATGGCCGTTAACACATGTAGAAGGACCGAAATGGCCCCCTTTTAACTAAAGACCAAAATGCCCCTCAAACCCAACAAGCACCCACTAACCCGTCAGCACTTAAAAACCTATCATGGTGCAACACATAGCCTTTAGGAAATGACCTCCGTCGTTTGCACTGCTCCATATCCAACAATAGAGATCATTTGACCACCATTTTGTGTTCTAATCACACCATTGATACACGAATAACAATTGGACAGCCCAGATTAAAATTTATAATCCAAAACAAATCTAAACTTATTTTGCACATGTTTTATGATGCAAAACGAATCGATCTGCACAAGTCTTGAAGAATCCATGTTGACAACTATTAATATAACACGTGTATTTTTGCACTTTTACCTTTAGTACAACAATAATATGTATAATAATTGTGAGGGTCGACTAGTGTAAGTTCAAGACACTAATTCGACTTCCTCTTCTCTCTCTATTCGTCTCCTTCATCTTCCAATCTCAAAACCCTAATTTACTTCACATGGCATCATAGCATATGATCCATTAACTATGGTTTCCTCTTTTCTTCTTGTTCTTTCCTTTTCTTCTATTTTTCTTTCCTTTTTGTGGTGAGAAATAATAGCCTAGGGTATCGTAAAAGCCTAGGTTTTTCCATCCTTCTTTTCTTTCCCTTTTGTGGTGGTTCCTACCACTTGTAGTGTGTGTGGATGTGCAAGAGGTCATTCATGTAAATTTGAAGGGATAACCTTGGCCTCTGTGTTTATGTGCATGCCGCAGTTGAGAAGTTGCTATAGCATGCTGTATTTTGTTTCCAAGGTAAATCGCAAGTTTTGTAATTTAGCGACACGCTTCCTGAGGTTTGTCGTGAGTAAATCACATGTATTGGTTTCTCTCCTATGTTTTCTAGAGCAAATCACAAGTATTCAAATTTCTCTCTTGGGCTCTCAGAGATAATCGCAGGTATTCAGATTTCTGTCCCAGCTTCTATAAAAAAATATCGCAGGTATCCAAGGAAAATCAGCGGACTTTATAGACTGAGTATAGGAGTTTGTGACATGGTGGCTAGTTATAGAATCTAAACCTAGTCTGTTATCTTCTTCTGAGATACTTATGTCTTAAATAGCTCCTATTAAACTCAATGGGAATAATTGCGTACTATGGTCTAAATCTGTACAAGTTCTCCTCACAGCTAAAGAGAAACTCAATTATTTGAATATAAAATAGCCTTCGGGGGAGGCCCTTCGTCAGTAATGGTGGTCAGACATGTAGTAGAGGTCATGGAGTTAGTAGAGTCAGGGGGAGGCTATAGTTGGGACGTGGTACTCGTAAGTGTACTCATTGTAGTCGTGATGGTCACACCTCCGATACGTATTGAAATCATTATGGAAAAGTGATATAAGGCAATCAGGCCTCTGTTGTAAGTGGTCAGGCTAATACTCCATATTATACAACCCCTCCGTTACCTACCATGTCTACTACTTTTATTTATCGAGAGGAATATGCCAAGTTGATGAAAGCCCAACAGTCCTTTGCTTCCTTCAACTCTACTGTCACATTGATTCAATAAGGTATATCTTGTGTTGCTTCTACTAGTTTTCCATGAATTATTGATTCCAGTGCCTCAGATCATATGCCTAGAACCCTAGGTGTGTTTTCTCACCTTATAGTCCATCTAACTCCACAAAGTGTGTTACTCTTGTTGATGGAACTACATCTAAAGTGTCCAACATGTACTGCACATCTTCATTCCTCTCTTTCATTATCTCATGTCTTATACGTACCTAAATTTCCTTCTAACTTAATGTATGTGGGTAAACTCACCAAATCTCTTAATTCTTTTGTTACTTCTATCCTTCATTCTATGTCTTTCAGGACCTAAAGACGAAGAAGAGGATTGGTGGTGGATATGAAGAGAGTGGCCTTTACTATATTGATGGTGGTGTGGTCCTCTGAATTCTGCTCTTCAAACCACACCTTCTTCTCACTAGTGGCATTGTCGCATTGATCATCCATCGCTATATAGTTTGAAAATTTTAGTCCCTCCTTTGAGTCAATTATCATCTTTGGATTGTGAGTTGTGTCAACTTAGTCAAAATCGCCGTCTCTTTTCCATCTAGGCTTGATAGTCGTATATCTAGTCCTTTTTCGATTGTTCATTCTGATGTTTGAGGCCTGACCAAGATACCTTTATACAATGTTTTAAGTACTTGTTAATTTTGTGGATAATTATTCCCGAATGACATGAATTTACTTAATGAAAGATATATCTAAGTTATTCTCTAAATAATTTTATATGGAAGTGCAAATTCAATTTGGTATCTCTAGATTCTATCCAGGTTCTACGTTCTCATAATACCAAAGAATATACTTCTATATTGTTTCATAATTATTTTTTGTTCTTACGGTATGTTACATTTGACCTCTTGTGTTAGTAAACCTCAACAAAATGGGATGGCCGAAAGGAAACACCGACGTGTGTTAAAAATTGCCTATTCATCGCTTTTCCATATGAAAGTACCCAAAATATATCACAGTAATGCTATCTTCACAGCTTGTTATCTCATTAACTGGATGCCTTCGTTAGTTCTCAATAGTAAGGCTCCATTCTCAATTTCATTTCCAAATACTTCATTGTTTCTCTTCCCCCTCGTATTTTTGGTTGTGTGATTTCATCGTTTAGGTCCAAGAGGGCCAAATTTGATCCTCGTTCTATCAAGTGTGTGATGATGAGGTGTGCTCTATTCCCCTTCCTCTTGATACATCTGGCTCTACACCTACTTCTGGTTCTACTCGTTTTAATTCTGATTTGCAAGTCTATGTTCGACGAAGCTATACCAGACATCCACCAATTGTTGCCTCTGAACCAGAAGAGATACCTAGGACTTATTTGGTCATAAGAGATACCTAGGACTTATTTGGTCACAAATCTATACTAACTCGTACATGGTGTGGAAAGGTGGGCACGAAGTTGATGTCTCCCTCCCTCCATCAAATGGGAACCTTTTTTTTCTCCAACCACATCTCTCTCCTCTCTCAGATAAAGAATCCTCCTTTGAATAGGAATGATAGTATGATGCACCCACCACGTCATAGGCATGCAACCCATCTCTATCCACAATAGATATGAATGAAGTGATTTGAAGAGTCCAATTAACATCCCCAACCAAATCATTTCTTAGATCATATTATTCTAACCATTAGATTGGTCTCCTACTTTTGGATTGTCAATAAATACAAGCATCAAGTCCATTGCAAGTATGCTTGGGATCATTTAGTAGAAGCATTTTCTGGGCCACAGACCACCCCTTCAATTGGATACCCCAATAATTGAACCGTAGGAATAACTAAACTCAAGAACGTATGAAGCAATGAGACAACACTTATAGAGTTTTCTATCGTCGATACTTCCCGACATGGTTACTGTGAAATAAAGAGAAGAATAGAAGATGGGAGAGATTAGGGTTTGAGAGGGAGAAAGAGAGAGATGGAGAAGAGATGAAGAGAAGAAAGAGGCATGAACATATGTTGTTCGGCCACTTCATGTTGATATACATACTATTCACTTAAGTGGTATGGGCCCACTTACATTAATAGAACATATGGGCCCAACACTCTACATAAAGCCCATCTATATAATATAAATATAAAGGAAATAAACTAGGAACTCAAACAGTTACAACTTACAAGTCAACACGTCCCAGCACACATTCTTGCATATACAACATTCTCATCCTTTGTTTTAATGATCTTCTTATAAAAATAATTCAAGAATAGTGTTATGCTCTCCACTATATGCTACTTAATATAAGTTGTTAAACACAACTATAGTTGTTTGATAGTCTTTTCCTTTATAACTACACTTACATTTATTGTTATTGGATAGCTCCTATAGTGCATGAAATGTTATCTTTTACTTCTATATATTTCTTTCATTATTTTTATTTAACAAACCTTTTTATTCAAATATAACTAAATCATTGTATTGTAATACATGTGTTGGGAAGGAAAGCCCAGAAATATATCAAAAGTTCAGAGACTTGCACATCAACTCAATATGAAAAGATACTTCAACATCAAAATTTCATCAAATGTCACAGTATTTTCAAAAGTTCTCTATGAGAAATAAAAAATATAGATTCTTGAAAGTTACCCAATTTCTTGCTAGAAATTAAAGTTTGTCTCACTTCAGGAATTCTTCACAGAATCTCACGAGGTTTTCAAAAGATATTCTAACTGAGAGAATTAGATAATCATTACTAACTTATTTAATAAAAAATACTAGTAAGCAAAAACATCACATGTCAATGGATATAACATGGAGGTTCACCTGCATCATGCGCATGTCGAAACGACCAACGAATACAGTTACAGATACCAGGAGGTCAAAAAGTGTCTTGAATAAATCAGCCGATGTTCTGTTATATAGATCCATAAGCATTGTGAGGATAGTTAATGGACCTCTTTCCATGATGCCAAAAAGCGAAAAGTAATCACAAAACAAAAGCATACCCTGAATACCAAGGAACCATATCCATGAAATCAGGTTTCATTTGCTGTTTCTTCAATTTCTCACATTCCTCAACTGACAGAGGGTGAGTAAGAGCCCATCTGTTGATTATCAAAAATCAGTGAGTAGAAAGCAAAACTAAAATTGAGTACAGAATTTAAATCAACACAATCCTTGGAAGAACAAACAATAGCACAAGAATCATGCTTCTTCCCCATCTATTATCACATGGTGTGCATGTAGGAGTATCCAAACAAGATGAACAAGCACCACCAAGATATTGATCCACTAGACCAGAAATCAGCCTGGTTGCATGGTCCTAACCATCCAAAAGAACTAGACTTTTTATTGACCATTTATTGGATGGTTGAGAAGAAAAAGTTATTGGATGTTCAATACCATCCAATCAGTCTGAATTTTGAGGCAAATTTCGGAGGTGAGATTGGTCGACTAACTAGCCTGGACCCCAATCTATATGCCACACAGACACTGGATGGGGTTGGAAGCAAGAACTTTCACGTTGCACTTCATTAAATACTGTCCGGCCAAAGTAACAAACACATGAAGGAAACACTGGATTTGGTGATTTCTACAAGATGGCCAAATTTCATTCATAACAATGGAGATATAGGGGATGTTTGGTAATGACCATTAACTTGCCCGCAAAAGACCAACTCCATATAACTATAAGTCATGCATGTGAAAACCAAGTTTTCAGTGGGATTCACTAGTTCGGGCTTTCATTTGGAAAAGTGCTCGACACATCTATGGACTGCAGACACATAATCACATGTAGCCCCCACTCACAAAAATCAAGTCCAACGTAAACACACCCACAATGCTGCCCCCATGTAACTCAGCTGAACAACTTAATTTTCGTTAGACTCGGAACTTTTTAAGTCCTATAGAGAGGTAAGTATTTGCAATGTGTGAAAAGTGTTTTATATGGCGCTGAGGCTAACTGAGCCAGGTGCGCCGCAGAAATAGACGGTGTACATCTGTGCTGCGTGCTGTGTTTCCTAGGTGCCAGCACCTTGGGGACACGATGTGCAGCAGTGTGGATTCCCGCTGCACCCCAGGCTCAGTAATCCTCAGGGGTGTGCCAAAACAGCTCTTTTTTACACATTCCAAAATTCAAGCTCCAATGACCACTCACTCACCCTGTAGATCGCTCCACCACATAATTGGCAATGTAAAGACCAATAAATGTCGCCCACAACGAGTATATGGGAGAGATTCCATCAGATGGACCCGAACATGATCCATTGCAAGCTAACTGAAAACATTTGGAACAACACAAACAGAAAGAATGACCTTCAGAAATGCCCAACAGAACATAGCTGGTAAAACAAAACATAGAAAGACACTCATCCATACCTCCCCATAGATGACCCATTTGGACAAAAGAGGGTAATCACTGGCGGAACCAACTGGAGCAAACCAAGATGAGCAAAACTGATCCTTCAACTCATTCATATGAAGGAATTTTGCTAGCCACGTGTTTCTCTCTTCTTTCTTCCAAAACGAAGAAGAAAACCAACCAGACAGTTTCCGTTCGAAAGGTTTCTCTCTCAAAATAGCACGGTTACCACAGTGATTATAAAATACACAGCAGGCTACGCTTAGGACCTGCACAAAGAATAATCCAAATAGGGAAAAGGGTTTATGGATGGAAGCAAAAACCTACAATCTAGGTTGCAAATATTGTTGAACTATCAAAGGCATCTTCTGCACTTACTGCACAATTCTGGATGATGGTCAGGATTTCTGGCTTCTTTCCAGCCACACGAGCAACAAGTCCAACATACCAAAGGCCAAGAAATATAATATGGAAAACAAGAAGAAATAAAATGGACGAGATATATATTGTCAAAAATAGAGAAAGATTCATCCTCATATCCACTCCCATTGATTGAAAACTTGGAAGATGATACAGAGCGGCCACTAAGATCCAGGCAATATACCTGCAAAACAATCAATTTTCTAAGCCAGCAATAATACATTGGCCATCGCTGAAATAATACCCTAAATTACAATTTTCATAATTTATAAAAATAGTAAAACTAAAACAGATATAGAAACTGGTGCTATGCAAAAACTATAAGCAATCAAAGATGAAGATATGATAGAGAGTAAAGTACTTACCACCGACTGAAGTTGGAATAGCTTGGTTTAATAGTCTTCCCGATAAATGGAGATGAAAAGAAGTAGAAAAAACCAAGTAAGCAGGCGTACATTGACCACCATTTTACATTGTTGTCTAATTTCTGTATGAGAGTATGCATGTTATCGAAGGAGATAAAGAAGAGACACCCCACGACTACTGCAATTATAGCATGACGTGAATGCTCATGTGGGTATGGATATCTGTGAGTCAGTATCGTCCTAACCCTCTCCATTTTGAGGGTATCAAGTAAACCAACAGACTGCTTATCGGAACCCATTGAACTGTTTTCCAGCAATTCACATTACCTCACTTCCTTCAAATATCTGTAATAAATTGCAATTGGTAAGCACCACATCTAGCATAGAGAAAAGCTTCCAAACCTTTGCATTCATGTCCACATAAAGAATCTGTAAGGAAAGATTTTCATTTTAGTCAAGAAGGCTTAGAATATAGATCAAAAGGAATTAAGATTAACTTCTTTGAAGAGAAGTTTTGACTTGGAACATAAAGCACTTTTTATGAAAGATGCATACATTTGTTTTTAGATGGTATATAAAGATATAATATTTAGTAATTAGTACAGTAATAACTTTCAAAACAGATCCTGTTTGCACAGATTTTCAGTCAAATTTTATTTAAAAAAAAAAAACACACGCAGCGTTTCCGACATGTCCATTCCGATGGACAAAATCGATAAACTCTCAAAAACCATAATTGATAATGAAATCTAAAAAATCTTATGGAGTATCTAAAAGGAAGGTTTCAATACACAATGCCCTGAGAACAAGAACATGTAAAATAAATCTGGTCCAAATTCTCCTAATCCTACCCAAATACTCATGAACATTTTTTAGCACTTTATTTCCATTAGTTCCTTGACCAGTTCAGCTCACAACTTTGACTGGACCTTTCTAGGAGACTTCATTATGGTTCCATCATCATCCATGATGTCATCTACATTCTTTAAGACTTTGCAAAGCAATGCCAAATTCGTTTTGACGGTGAGATCTAGTCTACCTGATCTCTCTCCTCTGCATAAACAGGTTAACTTGTGCTTGATGAAAAGAGAGGAACATGGAGATACAAAAATAAGCCTAAATATATCCTGACATTCAAAATTGGTCTCCTCTCAAAACTAATAGAAATTGGGTCCAGAAATGAGAATTGGTTTTGAGAGGTATTATTGTACCTTTACAGAAATTCAGAATATCTATTCGAAAATGACATGCATTGCAAACTTGTACAATCTAATGATGGTATGAATTTTAAGGAAAGCTACATGAAATGTGTGAATCCATTGAATCCTAAAGTGAATAACTTGTGGAGAGGACAAGAAGATTCGCTATTAAACTCTATTTTGAAATGGGTCAGTGGTGGAGAGCAGAGCAATTTGATGGCTTTCTCACTTTGTGCCAACGCAACAAAGGGAGGGACTACTAATTAAGAGAAGTAAATGTGGAGAATTCATTTTTTTTTTTTTTTATATATTTTAAGTAGAAAGTTCTCTCTTCTTCTGGTCCATGTTTTGATCCTCTATTACTAAGACATTTCAATTCAGAATGTGGGTTCAGTTATTTCAACAAAACCTATTCATCTCCGTCTTTTGTTTTCTCGAGGTGAGCCTATTCATGTCCATGTATGCTACATTACTAATCAAATACCATCAAACCCCATACATATATATAGAGAGAGAACTTGAACCAAACCCCATACTAATACCAAAACCAAGTAAAATATTTATATACCAAAACAATTTCTTAAATAAAGTGTTTCAAAGCACATCAACATATATATAGAAGTTTCACTAACTGGCTGATGAACTTAACCTAGGGTTTCAGACAGCATGAATCAGGCGAAAAGCAGGGATGAACAAGACCAAAAATTCACAGAACCCGGATGAAATCTTATGCTATAATTCCATGGCGAATTCTTTAAACCACGACAAAACCCAAAAAAGAAGAAAACCCAGAAGTTGGATTAAAAGAACATTCACCATGGATGAGTCAACATCAAACCTTTTCTACTTCAATCAAACACCAAACAATTGAATACTGCAACAGATTGAAGAAATATAAAAGCTGAGAAAGAGAGATTGAGAGAGATGGAGAGAGAAAGAGAGAGAGAGAGAGAGAGAGTTACCTGAATGAGAGAAGAGAGAGAGGAGAACAAATGCTGGAGAAGAAGTGCATGTGGTTTTAAAGGGAGATGGGATTCCTCAGACCGACTCGGCATCTGAGAATGTCTGCAAGGAACGAGAAAGAGCATATTCTCCTCCACAAGCCCATTTGTATGAGATGTGAATTTAATTTGGTTTTTTTTCCACCAAAAAATCAATTAAATTGGTCTTGCACTTTAACTTGGACTTTACATTACAACTTCCTCCGTTAGATTAACTTTTACTTTGTGTAACGCACATACAAATCACAACTTTGTATGTTCACCTATTAAAACCGTCTGATCATATATAGGTGCTACTCTAACAATCCTACAACGGGTCCTACCAGTGGTGTTTTTGTAAATGCTTCCCAAAATTCTTTGGATTATACCTTGAGTGGCCAATCAATCAGTTAGAAAGTCTAAATAGAGTAGACCCCCAAAGCGCTGATTAACGGGTCCAATAGAAAGCAGATTGATCAAACGGTAATGATCACTTAGTTGGCGCTCGTTTTGTGTTATGGGCCATTCAAAAGGCTGACCATCAGTTGGACATTCCTGTTTGATATTTATACAGGTACATTCGGATTACTCGCATGGCGTGTATAACGCAATATGTCATACTTCTCACTCAACCGCCATCCACGTGGCATAAAAGCAAGCCATATGCAGCGGACGGCACAGATGAGGCCTATGATTTTAATTTAGCACAAACCTCAGTAAGCCGTGTGATTAAAATTGTGTATTGCGTAATTACAAGATGGTAGTTGACTTAAACTTAATAATTAAGAAGCGTGTGATGTTGTAAAACATAGAGGACACGTGTGGAGGCTCCATGTCCATGAAGAGTAGAACTTTGCAGACCCACGTTGCTGACGACCACAATATAAGCCACGTGCCACACTCTTTGACCGTATGGATGTTTGATCCATCCATAGGCGGACCCTACATACCAAAAATCAGACTGATTATGATTTCAAACCTTTGGATCTTTGTACCTCTAATAATGGTCAATAATGCTAAAATTGCACAGTTTAAAATCAACCCATGAAAACGACTCAAATCCAACGCTTTAAAATCACTAATCAGGCTAATTTTTTAATTCGTACGTCCACTTAGGATTGGGCCAAACATCCATACGGTTAGAAATATATAAGAATATGCCACGTGGATCATATGTGGTCCGTCAGCAAATTTTCTAACGGACATCGGTCAGCAAAGTTCTACGCGTCTCATATTAATGGTCTTCATGTGGTTTTGGGACCAAGCATTTGTTCGGTACTTCGGCCGCCCAACTTTTTTCAAAGTAGTCTTTTTTATCCAATCTAATGCGGGAAGCAAATCTTGGGTCATCTTTGATGCCCAAAACCAAAAGCAAAGGAAATCTCTGAACAACTTAAAGGAAACGCCATCTCCGGTTTGCATTTGGGTTGACCCGACCCAAATGGGTATTGGGTATTCAGTTATCCTTTGAATTGTCTTGAGTTTGTTGCAGGAATTTATTGTTCACGCGGAACACATGTTCAGGTAATCAGGATCACTCTTCGCACCGACCAACAAAGCTGCTACCGGACAAAATATTAGTGGGCTACAGAGATTAGGTGAAACATTATATTCCAAAGTCCCCCTTCATTTCTCTCTCATTTCATTTACACCCCCAACTTCAGTCTCCCCTCTTCGGGCTACTCTCTTTCACACGACAGCAACTACCCCAAGCGATGATGACTCCGTCCTTATGATAACGACTGCCCTTTATTGTGCAAATCGACTTATGATGCCACGTGGCACACTATCGCCAACCCAGTGTTGCATGGATGTTCGGTCCACATCTCGATGGACGGACCTACATGCCGAAAAGCAGCTTCATTGGTGATTTCTAGCCGCTGGATTTGAGCATTTGGCTAGAATAAATCACCGATCAATTTTTTTTTTTTTTTTGGTGTATAGGTCCACCGTCCACCAAATGGTGCGCTAAACATATATGTGTCAGCGGGCCCGAAAGAGTGTTCCACACGGCATTTTCGGAGGGGATTTCAAGTTTTAAATTTTTTGCTCCTTCCTAAAGAGAACTTCAAGAAATGACGAAACCCTAATGTGTGAAAAGTCAGGAAATTGTCAATAATTGAAATGAATTCAAATCTGAATTTATGGGTGTTTTTTTAAGAGATTTATTGGAACGTGGACAAAAATTAACATGTTTAGGGTTGATATGAGGAGATGGTGAGGAGAAAGTGCATGCTCTCTCTCTCTCTCTCTCTCTCTCTCTCTGTTCTTGATGGGCTTTGGGCTTGTAGGCCTTGGGCTTATTGGCTTTGAGCTGGATCCAGCCAAGCCAACCCTGACTTCACAAAATCTATGATGAACCAAGCCCCACTTGGCACCTTAGGATTTAAGCCTCAGCTCGACTCCGGGCCCATGAGCCTACACCGAGTTGGGCAAACCTCCTTGAAAGACGTTATATACAACAAAAAATTGTAGGCAATCTATGTCATTCGGTTCAAGTTGACTGAGCCAAGAACAATATTAGACACCATGTCACTAATATGTTAATTATGATGCTAATAGGGTGTGTACATGGTCTAAAAAACAGCCGTTATAACGGATTTGAACCTCCCCCTTTATGTTATGTACCATTAAAACACTCTAAAAATAACAGCCGTTATTTTTTCGTTATAACAAAAATAACAACCATTATTTTCTGGAAAAATTTGTAACAAAAAACAGTCGTTATTTCTGTTATTTTCAGGGTTTTTTTCTTTTCGAAATTTTCAAATTTTGAATTTCAGCACCATTTTTGCCCCTGAGCCTTACAATTCGTTATAACGGAAAAAACAGTAATGCCCCCAGTGCATTATACCGTTGTGATGGCCCCTTTTAAAGCTTGGTATGAAGTACAGTTTGGAAGTCATCTTAGCTTAAATGTGGGACTAAAGAACTCTGCCCAAGCCCGGCCAATTTATGCTATATCATGAGCCTAACTGGGCTTGTCGTGCCCAGTCATATTTCGCTGGGCCCAAACTCATTTTCAGCCCAAATTCATCCCACTAACTCATCCAGCCAGTCTCAAACTACCTACTGTGATTAGGGTCTAAATATCATATGCATAGACGCACAAGGATGATTCCTTCTGCGTGAAATAGTTTGGCGCCACGTGGTATAATTTTGGGTCCAATGGGCCAAATATTCATGGGATCAGTAAGCCCACAAATGTGCCATTTCTCACCAAACTATGCCACACTAATGATGCTTCGCTGTGTCAAGCACATATTACCTGGACCCTTGCAACTATTTCTCTCTTAGAAGTTCAATAATCATATCCATTCTTGTCAAGCCTCTAAAACCAGCCCATTTCGAAATTGAAGAAGGTCCAATCGAGCCTGATTTGTCAGACCCTGGCCCATTTAGTTATGGGAACTAAAGTCAAGTCAGGCCCGTCTCGATACAAGTTGAGGCCTAAGGCGAAAACTCTATATAAGGTCTCTTTTTTATATTTAATATATTAATATAAATGGTATTAATTAAAAAAAATTAAACTCTCTATATTAGTGAAAATCTTTATATAATTAAAAACTATTCTTGATAATCAAAAACTATTCTTGATAATCAAAAACTAATGAAAAATTGAGATGCAGAGAACTCTCGTGGCCCTACATAGATTATTTTTGCCCTACATAGATTATTTTTTGGGCTCAATGATTGCGTAGATGTTCAACCCATCTATCGGTGGATAAACATACTAAAAATCAGCTTGATTGATGATTTCTAGCCATTGGATTTACTACCCAAAAAAAAATGTTTTAATCTAATAGCTAGAATCATGTCTTAAAAAGCACTAAAATCTATGGCCAGAGATAATCAATCAGATCGATTTTTTGTTTGTATATCCAATAACGAGTGAGTTAAAAATTCATGTAGCTAGTGGGACTTGGGCTGGGGGCCTTCTCTCACCAAGGGGCCTTAGGCGACCGCCTTAATGGCCTCAAGGTAGAGCCGGCCCTGAGTCAAGTTCAAGCCAACCATCGATCCGAGCCTATTAGTATAGCTGAATCATATGCCTTTCTCCAGGGCATGCCAAAGCCCACCCATCCGGGATCCGGCCCATCACATTGAAAATCTTTGTTCATTTTTTGTTGGGCATGAGCTGTACCTATAATCCCGCTCAGGCATAACTTATGGCTAGGGGTGTTAATCCAGCCATCTTGACCCGACCCAGCCCAGCCCATTAAAAACTCTAAAAAGAGGGCCTTTTTTTTTTTTATAAATTTCAAGCCCTTAGGGCCGAGTTGGGCCCAAATATGTAAGGCCCTTCTAAATAAGGGCTGGGCCAGGGTCACACTCAAGGGGGCTCGGCCTTAGCAAATCATCTCTATTTTATTTATTTTTTTAAATTATATTTCATAAAAAAATGCACTTATTACATCTTTTTTATTTTCAGACAACGATAAACTAAGTGCGTGGTATATTCAAAACTAACTTAAGTTGTATTTTTTAAATTAAAAAAAATGGGTTGTTCTAACTTCTAAGGTCACCTGTCATTGGACACACCTTAAAGTGTCCAATTGTTGATGAGAGTTCTAGGCTATCTAGTGAATCTAACCCTTTTTAGAAAAACAAAACATAAAAAAAAAATGGGGAAAACCGGTTAGCATGATCTCCCGGTTTCTTTAGGTCCACATGTCACGACTTTATTGGTGTTGGACACTACAATCATCCTAAAAGATACAGTTTTGGACAATTTCCAAACGATTTCAGATAGGCCCTTAAGGGTAGGGCTAGGGCCTAGCTGGATCAGGCCCTCCAAGGGCTAGGGCCTCACCCTAGGACCTGGCCCGGCCCTTTGGCAGCCCTACTTATGGCATAATAAGCTTGACTTTGAACTACAAGGCCAAACTCCCTGCTCAAATAGCCTTGGGCCAAGAGATGTTTAAATAAATTCAAAGTCCAATGGCCAAACTCAAAGTCATCGCCCTTCCCATCGAGGGGTTGATGGGCATTGTTTCATTCATTGGCCAGTACGTATTTGAGCATCCAAACACCCCTTTGAGTTCCCAATAAAAGACCATTTAACAATTCGGATCTACAACCTCACCACACACCACTCTAAGAAGTTTCCCAACACATCAAATAATTTAAAAAGACTTAAGTGGACTCCCTAACCGACCCGCTTGATAAACCGACTAAAAAACAAACACATCTCTAAACCGATAGACACAACAACACTATCTTACTAGAATTTCAACAAAACCCACTCCTCTAAGAGTCGGTACTGTATTATTAATTATACAATGTATTCATATCCGGATTGGTCGTCGGACTGGTTCAATCGTCCGGTCGATTGGGCAACCAGCCACATGGCAACTCTTTTATGGGTCAGGGCTCACTGACCCATAAATGTTCCCCCCCCCCCCCCCCCCCCCCCCCCCCTATGGGTCAGGGCTCACTGACCCATAAATGTTCCCCCCCCCTTGGTGGATCCACCCTGGGTCACTGGTTCAAAGCGGTTCAACCGGCCTGGTCGTATGGGTTACAAAAATATGAACTGCTTTTTAACAGATTGCTGAGTTGGGATCAACCCAACCCGGTTTTGTGACTGGGTCACCGGTTCGACTGGCTGGGCCGGGCCGGGCCGAGTTTAATAACATTACTATTATCTTCTAAACGATCTCATCATCATGACGACATTATAAAAGTTAAATATTTTTTTTTGGTAGGCAATGGAAGATACATTTTAGTGTGTCAAAGATTCGCCAATATATAAGAAAGCACCCCCTACATGACAGTGGGCCCACATAATTTCATTGGAGAATATTCTTAAAAGTTCCGAGCCTAACTAAAGTATCAGATCGAATGGACTCTGTTGTTCAGTTCAACGCTATTTCCTGGCAAAGCATGTATTCCACTAGAGCTTGAGTTGCTTTTTGATTGGTGATAAAACCATGTTTTAAGATCGAAATGATATGAACCTACCATAATTAGAAAAATTCTTGAATAATTTGCAAATAATTCACGAACCATATGAATTAATAAAAGAACGAACAAAACAACATCCTATTTCAAAGTTTGAAAAATTCGTGCAAAAATTTGAAAAATGTGTTCAGAATTATTTTTGACATTATAATCTTCAAATTTTTTGAACACATTTTTGAATATTGACAAAGCCGAATTATAATCGAACATTTTCCATGCCGTATTTTTGCCGCACTCCGAATTGCTAACTATGGGACCTATGTACACACCAAAAAAAGGATAATTCTTGATGGACGCTAACGTTGGGGAGCATTCTTGCATTTCGGATTCACAGTAATGCATACAACCAACTTAGACATACGTGCAGAAATTCATTGAAATGGATTTGGCATGATTTTTTCACCCGCTGTTGACCTGACATAACCTTCCTCCTTTATTTGGGATTGGGACATGGTTCGAGTCTCAGCCAAACTGGATCGGTAATGGGGTCATCTGGCCTGAGATGCACTGTTCATGAAAAACCAGCACTGCCTTCTCGGGCTAGACAATCCAAGACGACCGATCCAGAGAGAGAGAGATGCAAATATCTTTTAATTACTTTAACACAATAATGCATACAACAACGTGACATATTACAACCAACTTAGACATAAGTTATTAAAAAAAACCTTAAACATACGTGCAGAAATTAATCGAAATGATTGGACATGATTATTACACCAGCTGTCGACCTGACGATGTAACCTTCCTCCTTTATCTAGGCTTAGGACCGGCAATGCAGCGTAGATAAAGACGCTACACAGGCAGAGCTACGGAATACAACGCAAAGGAATGAAATGCACACGCCCTGGACTATTTTGCACAATACAAAGATCACCAGTGCATTAATTTTGAACAGAATGGCCAACCCCAGGACTATGACCTGGCATCGTGGGTCGAAAATCATCTTTTTGTGCTGCAATAGTCATAAGGCCACGGTGCAATAAGTTGCTAGTGTGCACCTTGTCAGCCTTCATCATATCTCCTACACTGCACTCCTCACCAGTACTCAGCCATTGTTTGCAGTACTCCTGTTGCTTCTCTAACTTCAAATTCCTTCCCTCAATATAGAGAATTTCATGAGAGAAAACCAATACAAGAAGAAGAACACAGGTACTAATGAACTTCATTTTCGATACCAGAGAATGACAGAGAGAGAGATCGAGAGAGAGAGAGAGAGAGAGAGAGAGAGAGAGAGAGAGAGAGAGAGAGAGAGAGAGAGAGAGAAGAGAGAGAGAGAGAGAGAGAGAGAGAGAGAGAGAGAGAGAGAGAGAGAGAGAGAGAGAGAGAGAGAGAGAGAGAAAGCAAGACACTTGTTGCAATATATCTAGCTCATCTCCTTGGGTATTTATAGACTTGAGAGAGTGCAGGAGAGGGTCCTAATTAACCACTGAAGTTTGGACGGTGTGGTGTTAACTAAATGTATCGCACCTCACTTGACGATCTGTCTCCATGTTCTGCATGTCCCATGCAATTATTCTTTTTTTTTTTCTTTTTTCCTTCTATGAAATATTCACACTCAATTGCGGAGTGAGACGTTCATGTACGCGATCGATTTGATTGGACGTTTGATCGTTGACGATAACTTGACCTTTCTATGTGCTCAAAGGTTGGTTCAGTGTTTGAATATTGTAAGGTTGGTGTCGTACGTATTTAATATATTTCTTCCAGCAATAACATGTTTTGAGAAGATAAGTATTGTTAGTTTAGAAAATTAAAGAAGATTTAGATAAGTTAATAAGCTCATCTTTAATTTCCACTGCTTATATGCACCAAAAGATAAAGATTTCTCTGCACTCACAGGAATATATTATTCGATTTGGATGGTTGGGGTGCGAGCAAGTACTGTTTTGGTCGACAATAGCAAGTGAAAACATATTTTTGCAGTTCAACTTTCAACCCTTTTTTCTTCATAATGAGTTCAAGCCTTTGAATATGAGTTACAGTGCAATGACCCTACATCCCCAAATCTCCAAGTTGCACTCCTTGTTCCCCTTGGTCGCGCGAGGTACTCCGATCATTTCCTTTGTCTTGATTACCTCGAGTCACTGACATAGTTCTATCCGTAATTAGTGCTAAAAGAGTAAGATTCCTTGGTGTGATAACCAATGAAGAAGAATCTCCTACAGTTAAGGGATGGGTCTTTTGAATCTTAATATGGAATATAAATCAGACCTGCCATGTCCATCCACTTATAATTTAGTAAGGCAGTGTTAAGCTGTGGGTAACCTTAATCCGAGCTTATAGCTTATAGTTTATAGCTATGGGTTAAAATTAACATTGGGTTTGAGTAAGAAATGATGAATTGGTCTTTTAAAAAAAGGTATGAAATGATTAGAAGGAGAGAAAACGTTCGCTCATACTTGTGTGTGAGCAAAGCCGATCACACATCACAATATGAGCCACGGGGCACACTCTTAATTAGACGAGGATGACCGTATGGATGTTTGGCTAGTCCCTCTTTGGACTTGTAAACCAAAATTCAGCTTGATTAGTGATTTCTAAGCGTTGGATTGGGGTCATTTGCATGGGTTCCTGTAGAATTTAGAGCATTATTGTCCATTAGTTGGGGTACTAGATCCAAAGGTCTGACATAACAAATCAGGCTGATTTTTGGTTTTCAGGTCCAAGGAGGGACTGGCCAAACATCCATACGGTCATCCTCGTCTAAGAGTGTGCCCCATGGCTCATATTGTGATGTGTGATCGGCTTTGCTCACACACAGGTGTGAGCGAACGTTTACTCTTAGAAGGATATATATTTCTGTCATTTTAAAAGTTTTTATTAAAGATTTAGTGATCATTATTTAGAATTTGTATTGAAGGAAAGAAGGACATTTTAGGTATTTAAAGAGCTTCACTTAAGTTTCAATTTGAGCATATATATGTCCATTTTTACACCTAATCAATAAGCAATGAAAAAATTGGCTTAAAACTCGAAAAAATTATTTTTCACAAGCTAGAAGCTGACTTTTAGCTTATTTTGAGCAGTGTTTGTCCGTCATCCCTATTCGTCCTTAGGTTTAGACTCCTATGCTTATCAAGATGAATATCCAATGGTACCAACATAGGGACGACGACGACGATGACGACGTTACTACAGTGAGGGCAATACTGCTATATATCATTTTCATATTTACTATACTTGCAGCGATCCAATAGGAGAACTTGTATGGAGTGAAGCCATAGAAACCTCTCGTATGAGAGCCGGATGCACACTTTATCCAGTGAAAATGAGATACATTAATGGCTTGACTCCAGATATAAAAGCCCTGCCATCCATTCATTTACTATTTGGTATAATGGCAATAGTATAGCCGCTTTCATTACTGTTGGATCTTTGGTCAAGAATAATTCTGATTCTTTACGTACATCATAGAATCAAAACACGTGAACTGTCCATTAATTAAAACCACCAACTAACCCACTTTACATTTTTTTTCTAACTAGAAACATAAAGTATGTGGGACACATGAACAGACAACTAAGAGCAAACTATTTAACCAGAAATTACTGGCTGAACCAAGGTTTTAAAAACGGCCATTATAATGAAAATAACGGCCGTTATAACGGATTCGGACCTACCCCGTTACGTTATGGACCGTTAAAACGCCAAGAAAATAACGGCCGTTATAACGAAAATAACGTCCATTATTTTCTGAAAATTTTGTGAAAAAAAGGCCGTTATATTTCATTTTTTTCCATTATTTTCCATTTTTGAAATTTTGAAATTCAAACTTTGAATTTCAGCGCCATTTTTTCCGTTATTTCTGTTATTTTTTCATTTTTGCCCCTAACCGATTTTTTTCGTTATAACGGAAAAAACAGTAACATCCCTAGTCCATTATACCGTTATAACAGTACCCTTTAAACCTTGGGCTGAACATTAAAGCATTTGACTTTTTTAAGAGCCGCCTACCTAACACGTACTTAGGGCAAGACCCACATAACATTCCCCTCTCAAATCACGTGCTTCCACCCTAATTGTAAATATTGTTTTATATGTTCGGTCGCAACTAATGGATGTGGGACCCACATGCAGATGAGTTAAGGGCTAATTTTTTGTGATGATATTCTTATCAACATGGATATCAACCTCACAAAAAATCAGCCTATTCTAACATTTGTAGCCTTGTGAAAAGTGGATTGTAAGTTAAAAAATTTTGGACAATCCATTTATTACCGTTGAATTTAGGTCCATATTTGATAGAGTTAGAAGTTCTAAATATTAGTGATTTTTGGTGAGGAGATCATCCTCACAAAAAATCAGCTCTTAACTCATCTGCATAATGTCTGCCCCACATCCACTAGTCAATATATTAGTAAGAATAGCATGAGTAAACGTATCCCAGATATATATGGGTCAGGATCGGGGCGACTACATTTTTGACAACAAAAACTTGCAGCGGCCCAATATATAAATTAGAAGTTTTGGAATGGGATGATTTTTGGTGATGATGGTCTCTATGGTGAGGAGATCATCCTCAACAAAATTCAAATCATTCTGATATTCCTAAACCGGTTTACAAGTTGAAGAATTATGGACCGTCTATTTTTATCGTTAACTTGAAAATCACATTTGATAGGGTAAGAAATTTCAGAATGGACTGATTTTTTATAGGGGTGATCTATATGGTGAGGAGATCATCCTCACCAAAAATCAGCTATTGATTCATCTCCATGTGGGTACGCCAAAATTGTTGTCAAAAATGTTGTATGACCCCCATCCTGACCCTATATATATACACACCACTAGTTATTAGTTTTCTCATTGACCTTATTAAGTGCAGTCACCCTTCTAATCGTTCTTTAGAATAAGAGATTTGCAAAGATTTCTTGATATTATGAGAAGAAGAATAAGATGGTGATGGTGATGGTGATGGTGATGGTGATGGTGATGAAATGAGAGGAGGATTTATTCAGATTCTTGAATCTTGAAGGTCAATGCTAGTCAACATTTGAAATAGTGAATGGTGCAAGGTGTGTATTTTCAGTTTCCCTACGCCGCCGTGACACCGTTGAATCGATTAAAATATTAGCATTTTATTTGAAAGTTTAGGGTTAGTCAATCAATGCAACTGCTTAATTATCTTTGAAGGGGGCCGGGTTGTGACATCTGACCAATGGGATTTGCATTATGTTGCCCCACTATGTAACAGTCAAAACCCGGCCGGCATCTTCATTTTCGGGTCGTAAAACACTGATATCAACTCATTGCAATGTGTACTTCAGCAAAAATTCATGGGAATTTTGTTGCTCAGCTCAAAGAGAAGAAAGAATATTGTTTTTAAAAGAAGGATATAAAGCATTCAATACACACCGTAGGACGGCCGCCGACAGTAGAGTAAGTGGCCACTAATATTGATTTCCAATATGGCAAGAGGACAACCACCGCTCATTCTGATGAATTTTCTAGCAATAATGAATGGTTTACAAACCGCACACACCATATATTTTATGATCAATGTTGGACAATCCAACCGCGCGCATTCAGACTTTTAATACATCCAGTTCTTACACCCCGGATGTGGGGCCCACATGGAGATGCATGTTGGACAATCTAACCGCACAATGAGTTTTTCATGACATGGTTAGCCTCCTCACAAAAAAATCAGAAAAATTCAACATTCCTAACCTCATGAAAACTCTCGAATCGATCGTAGTCACCCGTGAACATAGCCCTTGTAGTAGTAAGCCACATAAAAATCTGTGATTTTTTGTAGCTATTTTATCTTTGTTTTTCTTATTAACATCGCGCCATCGGATCCATGGATTTCTGCATCAAACGGTTAGAACAGCATAAAGCAAATTAATTAAGGCTTGATTAGATGGTGGGGTACTTGGGAATTTCAAGTGTGTAGGTCAATAGTGAAAAAAATTAAGTCAAAAGCCCCAAACCTTTGTGGGGCCCTAGTCCATCGATCTAATCACCTACATCACAGAAAAGGTCAAGAAAAGGAAGCAAAGTCAAATGATGAACTCGAATGTGCCAATGTGCCGTGTCTCAACTGTCCTCTCTTAGATTCCAAATCAAAGATTGAGAAAGATTCTAAAAAGGACCGTTATTGGTTGGTTCCTAGAGTTTGGGAAGTTTCCACTCTCCACTAAAAGCAGTAAAGAAGAAGAGAACAAAGAGAATTTGATTATGTATTGTAGTGAGCTAGGCTGTAGTGCACGCGCGCGGGTGTGCTCTTAATATCTTAAAATAACTATAATGTGAGTTGGGGACCCGATTGCGACTCTCGCGGAAGAACTTACGGCCCCATCTATAATACTCTTCCCCTTGTCCCATCTGGGGGAAAACTAGTATGCAAATGGTTGCATACTTTTAGAGTATACAAATATGATTAGAAAGCGACACGTTAATAACCAAACCCTTGGTTAATTAATCAATGTTCCCTCAACTTCTCTCCTTAACCAGGGTTAACTGGGGGTTTGGTTGTTATGTGTCACCTTCTGGTCATATTTGAATATTCTAAAAGTATGCATTCCCCCTGCCCACCTAGGAATCTAGAATCTTTCTATTCCATATTTTAATTATTAGTTATATTACCCGTAGAGAGAGAGAGAGAGAGAGAGAGAGAGAGAGAGAGAGAACAGGTTCATAAGGAAAATTAAAGCGAGAAAATATTTGCTATCTTCCAAGAGCTGAAGTCTTCCGCTTCCAAAATGCCGTGTGGGGCCCTCTATCAGGCCCACTGACCTGAATATTTGATTCTATATTTGCATGTTTGGCCTACCCTCTTGGTGGACCTATATACACACCAAAAATCAGTTTGATTGGTTATTTCTAGCAATTAATTAGACTACGACTCGAAAACAATCAAGAGTCCAACAGCCAGAAATCACCCCCCACTAAAATATTGCTCAAATCCAACGGTTAGAAATTACCGATTAAGGTGATTTTTGGTGTGTAGGACCCACCAAGAAGTGAACAATACATCCATTTTTCTATTGGCCCAAAAAAAAAAAGTTTACCTCGTGCTCCATGCAAGCCATTTTAATAATTTATTCAAATAATAACAATACGTGACTGGCGTGAGAGGAGGGAAATATTTTGGCCCGTGCAATAAGGCAGCAATAGGTGATGGTGCAATAATCACCACCAAATGTGGATGTAGAACCCACATGATTTGACTAGAGAATATTATGGACCCCACCTCCACGTGATGGTAAATATTGCGCCATCCCTTTTAGCCATCCAAAGTTTTTCTCTAGATGGTCTGCTGGTGAGGGGCCCACTGTCCAATAGTACTCTCCCATATGGGCCTCTTGCTTCCTTTTCTCATTGGTGAAAGGGTATCTTGCACGTGCTTTATGCAACCCACCTACCTTTGATAAATAATTCAATCAAATATATATAATAAAAATAAATAGCTTAGCAAGGGGCCCAATAATACTCTAGAGGAAGGCCTATCTAGATGACATGTGTACAGAGCACGGGTAATCTAAGATGTGTTCCACATGAAAATTTTGATTATTAAGTATCCTTAATTTGTAAAGCCCATGGCTAGCTTCTCAAGTTTCATTGTGTTCGATCCGAAGTCGATTACACGCACGTTAATCAATTATAGTTGGGGTTATTAAATTTTGAAATTTTAAGGATTTAATCTGTGGATCTTTGGGCTATTTTTGGCATGATTTAGTATTCGTAACATGGCATCGCGCGTAAGAGAAATAATAGAATGATCATCGTGACCTAGGCGCATGTACACACACTTGCATACAGAGATGGCATTGGCTTGGACATATAAATTCACACATTTATAACCATTTTTTTTTCTAAGTACAACCTTACTGAAGCGAAACAAATCTATTACAAGGACAAATTAAGTTACATACATATATATGCACACATACTCGAGACAGAAACATAAACAAACCCTCAATATATGATTAGGTGGCGCTATATGTTGATAGAATATATATATATATATATATCCATTAGTTGTGAAGGGAGTGCCCAACACCAGGACTGTGACCAGGATCTGTGGGTCGAAAATCATCGACCACGGCCGCAGGTTCAGAATCTTCCACATGACCCTGGGGTGGGGATTCAGAATCTTCTACTTGATCCAGGGCTGTGTGTCGAAATTCTTGTGCATGTGCAACCATATGGTCATTGTACGAGTTGCCACCCGTTCTTGTTTCTCTTATACTTTTCTCACCCAGCGTTGGGTGTTTCTTAAACTCCTTCAAATGCCTTCCCTCAGCAGAGTGAATTTCATGAGAGAAAACCAATCCAAGAAGCAGAATACAAATAAAGATGAACTTGATTTCGGCCATAGTTAGAGGGAGAGAAGCTAAGCATGAGAGAGAGAGAGAGAGAGAGAGAGAGAGAGAGAGAGAGAGGTAAGAATGTAAGATACTCACATCCTCCCATCTCTTTGGGTATTTAAAGAGTTTAGCGGGTGCCATGTGAGAGTGCTAACCAGTAGGAAAATTCCATATAAAAACGATAAAAAAAAAAAAATTTGGACGGTGTGGGATGTTCAAGCCTTCATGGCCGTCTCTAGCTTAGTAGTTTTGAATGTTTGATAGGTAGTCCTAGTCTGTCTCTGTCTACAGTTTATTGCATGCGCCATGCAACAATTCTTTTTTTGTTTCCTTTTTGCCCTTTTACAATATAATCTAGTGCAAAACACTCACATTGAATTCTGGTGTGTGCATGATATTTTCATTGCCGTCCATTCTCTGAACCCACCTCTGATCTTTGATTCAGCCAACCATCCGATGTGCTGAACGGTTGCTGACAAGTTGGGGGATCCCATTATTCAAAGAATCACATGTACCAAAACAGCGTAGGTGTATTCCTCCGTCCTCTTCACTGAACATAAATATACTGTTTTCACTCGGCAAACTCAAACCCTAAGACAGATTGATGAACACTGAGAAAATATTTGCTGTCCTCTAGGACTTCAAATTTTGAAGTCTCCCCCTCTCAAAAATGCCACATGGAGCACCCTTAAGGGCATACTGACCTTTTGGATGTTTGTTCAGCCTCTTGGTGGAGCTACATACCAAAAATCAGTTTTATGGATGATTTCTAACAGTTATATTTTGGCATCCAAAAGCTCAAATCCAATGGTTAGAAATCACAATATTAAAATACTAGATCCAACGGATAAATATCACCAACAGTGACTTTTGATTTGTAGATCAATCTGGACCAAACGTCCATAAGGTTAGTGAACCCTAAGAGTTCTCCACGTGGCATTTTGGGAGAGGGCCTTGATCAAACTCGGGCTCTTGAACCCTAGCCTCTCTAAAAGCATGAATTTAATTAAGATTCTTTTTGCAGTAAAAGTACAACAGGGTGTTGGCTATAACTTACCCAACCCCCACACATAGCCTCTCTTCACTTAAAATCTTAAGTGAAAGCATCTTTAAAAAATTAAGATTCTAAGATTCTCTTTTAATACCGAAAATGCCATTTTATGAAAGCTTTCTCTTTAAAAAAACTTACAAAAAGTATCCTCATAAATATTTTAAAATTACTCACAATGCCACTGACTTAATTTTCAACCATAAAAACTTTACCAAACAATCTAATTCAGACATAAGTTATTAAGCTTTCAGTCAAGTCTATCGACAGTTTATTGGAGATAGCTATTGCAAATCATGCAATGTTCTTTGCAAAATATATAATTGCAAATATTTTGGCAAACCGATCGAATCTGGCAATTACTTCATAGATTTATTTCTCCTCTACAAGGTGCATTCGTCCTAGTACTGAACGCACATATGGGAGGTGGATAGATAATCTGCACTCCCAAAAAAACGAGCAAGACGACCCAAACACAATTAAATTATACTTGCTAAATTTTTGCCATGTGATCTTAGCTAGCTGTGTTCCCAAACCGGACGCCCTTCAGGTGCCTCATATTTAGGACTTACGAGTGCACAAGGGGCCGATCTTGGGCAGGATCACGATCGGCCCAAGCCTGGCCCAGGGTGTAAATGGCCTCACCCCGGCTTAAGTCCGTAATGGGCCTAGCTAACAACTTAGTGCACGCCGAGAACAGACAATGACTCTTGGTCCAAGCCATTTTCAGACAGGTCAAAAGCATGTTCTTCAAACCTAGGCATAACCCAACCCATTTATATAGTAGGCCCTATAATGAGGCCCATTCCAACCAAGACCATGTGCGCTTTTTGAAGTAATTATCTCTGACGCTAGCTTATACCTTGCCCTCCATGGTCACATGAATCTGTCCCCGATAGATGGGGTGCATGTACCATTTCTGAGTTGCCCATCCATCCCCAAATTTCTGGAACCCGTCACAGTGCGCCTATGATGTGCGTACATTTCACCCATTTTTTGATGGTTCCGCTGCAAGGAATCTTATGCTTCTTCTAACAGCTAACATGTATGCAAGTCACATAGTATATCTCGAGATTGAAACAGCCAAGGATTTTAGAATAAAAACAATATTAAGGACTCACAATGGCCGTTGAAATAAAAATTTTATATTCATACTCAGTGGGAAGGACAATGGAATCATCTTCCTTTATGAACATGTGATCATAGAGAATTAAGGACCAACTTGTTCTTCTAGCTAGTACCCTTACTTGCATGAAAAAAAACTGAAATTTAAAACAATGTACCAGCCCTACATTTGTCCCAACACTAAACCAACCTTTGAAACTGATAGTTGAAGATCGATATTGTATGTCGGATCAAAATTTGATGGTTGTGATGCTATCTCACATTGTAAGGGAAAGGAGAAAGAAAACAGGTGAACATTTGCATGGAAGACAGTCTTGCAACACCTTTTTCTATAGGCACTTTTGTCTGTAGAGAGAGCCTTCAAAAGGGTATAAAGAATAAACAATCCGCCGGCCTATTTCAATTTTTTTTTCTGTAATACATCTCAGTTCATGGAATCTTCCTAATGTTTTGGACCGCACATGCTACTCTTGTAACACCTTAAATACCCAAGTGAGCACGAGGCTGGAGTATCTCCCTCTCTCTCTCTCTCTCGACCTCGCTCTCTCTCTTTCTGTCATTCCATTCCTGTCATATTATGGGCAAGATCAAGGTGATCTGTACTTGTGTGTTTCTTCTTGTGCTGATATTTTCTGAAGAAATTCTCTCTGTCGAGGGAAGGCATTTGGGGTTAAGGAAGAAAATGAAGCACTGTGTGCAATGCTGTAGCCCTGATGCCAAAAACATTGTAAGAGACAGTGGTGCACATACTAGCATGCACAATGGTGTTACAACCATGAAGGGATATGTAGAGGCTTTTCGACCAACGTCACCGGGTCATAGTCCCGGTATTGGTCATTCCCTTCGAAACTGAAGAATTAACGCGTAGATGTTTGTGCTACGTGATCTATAAACTATGTATTTTGATTGCTTAGTTATAGTTAAAATATGTATTTTGATTCCTTAGTTATATAATTTGTGGATTGTAAGTAATTTATTTGCATTTCTACACCAATGGGTGTTGTGTACTTGTGTTTGTGATAAAGCAATACCATCAGCTTGCTTTGTTATATAAATGGTTGATATTAATTGTTGATTATATGCCCTAGCAGGTCGCTTCATGAATCACCTCTCTCTCTCTCTCTCTCTCTCTCTCTCTCTCTCTCTCTCTCGTTGGGTCGTGTTGATATCATCCCGACCTGGCTTCAAAACTTGTAACCGCACCCCGCTTGCTAGCTTACCCAAAAAAGAGAAAAATGTGTCTATCTATAGTCTTCAACTAAAAAAAGACGACTGCCATTGCAATTTCACAAAACCAATGCTCCGAAGAGCGGTGAAAATGAAGGAATTTTGCAACTTTAAGCCGGTCTTCGGTATTTAATTTGGAGGCATGTAGATATATCGGTCGAGCCACCCATGAAAACATAAATGTGCAAAGTTATGCACGCGCCCTTCGGAAGCGTTTGACGCCAATCTACAGCAGTGTGTGCCTTGCTTGCCTACATGAATATTACATTTCTATATGATAAACCATATCATGATATTGTCGGCCTAGCTTAATTATCCCAAAAAAAAAAAAAAAATGGTTAAAGGGTATTTTTTTACAAGCTTCTTTAAGATTGTAACAAGAGTAAATACGTACATGAAATGACAGGCGCGTTCCTTAAATACCAAGTAACAAGCGTAAATCTAACATTTTTTTACTTACATCGGGAAAATGAGAGTTGTTGCCTTCCTTAATTTAGAAATTTTAGAGGTACCTCCCTTGACTATTGACTTTGACGAAGTTTAACATGAAATGATGACTTTACCCCCCGCCCTTTTGCTTTTTTAATTTTATATTATTTTCAAAAACTCCTCGCACACAAAAGGGTGGCTTCATCATTTTATGTTAGACTTAAAATTAGTTAAAGTCAATTGTACAGGGATGCAAGTCTAAATTTTCCAAAGTCACTCGGACTTGCCTGATCAATCTCCGATCTTGATGTATGAAAGAACGAGATGTTCAAAGATGTAGTTATAGTCAAGGTTGAAAGGGGACCGTTATAAAACGGACTGGGGGCGTTAAAAACAGAAAAAAAAAAAAAAAAACAACAACAACGGAAAAATGGTGCTCAAAAATTCAAAAAAGGAAAAAAATGGCTGTTTTTTTTCACAATTTTTTTCCAAAAAATAACGGCCATTATTTTCGTTTATTTTTTGGGCGTTTTCACGTCCATAATGTAACAGGGGAGGTCCGAATCTGTTATAACCGCCATTATTTTCGTTATAACGGCCGTTTTTGAAACCTTGGTTATAGTTATGCTGATACATACCCGAGGGTCGGGTGGAGATGGCCAGGACCTCGCTTTGGGTCAACAAAGCTCCTGAGTTCGAATGCCACTGAGGCCACCCCTAGGATATTTCCTAGTAGACCTGGTATGTGTGGAAGGGGTAACATACGTGTGCCGTGGGACTTAGTCGGGTGCTCTAAGAGGCTCGGATACCCCATGATATATGTCAAATCATATCATCATCTTAATATACAACTAAGGTATTAATTTTTCACCTCGAGAGAAAATAACACATCATGGGCAGCAGAAGAAGCAGCAGAAGAAGAAGAAGAAGAAAAATAGCTATTCCAGTAAATAAATTTTGATTGTTCGACTAATTAATCCTCCTTGTCGACAAGAAATCCCCAGGAAATCTGAAGAAATCTTCAACAACCCCAATTACAAATAAAACAAAGAAGTCTAGAGAAGAAATCACATTGAATATAAGAGTAGTGGGATCTTTTGTACGTTGTGGGCTACTAATATCCTACTTGTATAAAATACCCAATCCCTTCCCCAAGCTATAGGGAGGTTTTCTACTCATTTTTATTTCCATTAACTGCAAGAATCTCATGCTTTTGGCGGCTAATCATCGCTCACCTCATACAAAAGGTTGGAACTACAAAAGCTGGGCTTCACTCTCCCTATAAACCCTAGCTAGCTCACATAAAATACCCTTTCTCCCTTCCCAAAGCCATGGTTGTAAAGTTAGATTTCTTTATTTTTTGGTAGGATTTGTAAAGTTAGGTTATCGAAGGAAAAGAAATACTGACCACATGCACAAGAACCGTTCATATATAAACAGTTTAGTTAGGGTTAGTGGGAACGTCCATGTGAACAGTGGGGAACTGCAAAGATCAACTTGTTGGAACTTGGAACCCCTTTTGTCTTGAAAATTAATATTAGAGACAGTACTATCTCCATTATATTTAAGGGTCAGGCTCCGTTGACATCCCTAAAAATGACAAGATTCTGTACAGGACACAATATAAGCCACGTGGCATACTCTTAGAGGAATATGACCGTATGGATGTTTGTCCAATCCCATAGTGGACCTACAAACCAAAAATCAGCCAGATTAGAGATTTATAGGCATTGGATCTTTGTACCTCAAATACTGCTCAAATTCCCACAGTTGAGATCAACCAATGAAATAAGTCCAATCCAAAGCCGATAAATCACTGATCATGCTGATTTTTGCTTTTAGGTCCACCTAGGGATTGGCCAAACATCCATACGGTCAGAGTCCTGTATGAATGTGCCACGTGTGTTATATTGTGTCCTGTACAGAATCCTGTAATTTTAGGGCTGTCAACGGAGCCCGACCCTATATTTAAACCCCTAAGACAACCCCTGAGCTCACTGAAAGGTAAAGTTGACTGTACTAAAGGTCGAACGGCTGTGATCTTCAGACACAATCATTAATCATAGTTAAAGGGGTTAATGAATTAAATTAAAAAATGAAAATAAATGAAATGACAGTTGTATATATGGGGTCCATTTTTTGTCACTACCGCTAGTGACCCATGTCGGTCACTATTGCCAATCCGCCTGACATGTTAGGATTGAAATTCGAGAGGACTAACCCACAAATTAATCAGCTCCAAGCTCTAACTTCTTCAAATTAAGCATAGATCCAAAAGCTCAATTTAAAACCCATAAAACCTAATCTCCCGAATAAAAGTCAATATTCAAAACCCACAAAAAGTGTAAAAACCCTAATTCTAATTCTTCTTCATTAATTTTCGGAGGACAATGTCAATGGCAGCTATGTGTATAAATTGGGTTTGATAAATTGTGACGTAGAACGGTTACTGAGCAATTTCTAGAACGTCAAGATTGAAGGAAATCAAGTTGAAAAAATATCAACTTCATGGTCATAATTTCGCTGTCGTCGGGAAATGGATTGCCTATTATAGCATATATAGTCGAAAAGTTAATAATTTTGGTAATTTTTGGTTTAACTTATTTTTAGGTCTGGTTTGTTTGAAAAGTCCTAATTTATCAACTTAAGATTATGTTAGGAGTCTCGTCAAATTTAAGAGTTACTATTTTTGGTAAGTTTTATTGTTTCAGGTAAATTAGGGTTTCTATTGTCTATTTAAGATTGGCTATGTTACGAATTGAGAAATAATAAAATTTTAAAATTTTCCTGTGTTTTTCACTTTTTCTCTCCTTGTGAATTCAAGGTTGTGTTTTCCGTAGAAGACATAGATCTTCTTCATGATTCGTACATGCTTCCGCTATGTTAAATTGGTATGCGTACAAAGCTTTTCTAGGTTTTAAGCTTTCTTAATTATAAAAGCTTCATAGACCCAAGAATCATTTAGGTTTTCAATAAATGTTTAAGAACAGATGGTTGAGGCTCTACAACCTTTTCTATGAAGCCGCACAAAGGTTATGACCCCCACATGCCACTCTCTTCGAACCTGTTTTTCAATCCCTGAGAAGGCGCGCATAATAAATCTGTAAGAACAGCTGTTAGCGACTGGTTGTGGGTGATCACTAACCGTAGTGACCAAAATCGATCTACTCTGCATGGGGCATGCACAAATGTCACTAGTGCCTATACACATGATGTAGCTATAGAGTAAACTTTTCTTTTTTGCCTAGAGAGTGGGTCCCAAAAACTTCAACTTCTCAAACCGTCCAAATTCTCTTTTCTTTCTTTTATTTTTTTCATTGTGTTTCAGGGAATCTTCCCAATGGTTAGGACCCCCACATGCCACTCCTCTTACACCTTTAAGTACCACAGGAGAAGGGGGACTTCAAACATCCTCTTTCTTCTTCTCTCTCCCTGAAGTCCAAGAGTGCTTAGCTTCTTTTCTCTCCACGTTATGGCCCAGATCAAATTCATTTGTACGAGTGTTTTTCTTCTTGTATTGATCTTCTCCCATGAAATTCTCATTACTGAGGGAAGGCATTTGAAGTCTGGGAAGAGAAAGGAGTGCAAGAAACCCTCAAGGCGCGATGGGAACACTATGAAAACAATGACAAGGGGTGGTGAGCACTATACTGACTTGCACCATGGCCGTACAAGTATGGTGGCAAACGCTGAAGATTTTCGACCCACGACACCGGGTCACAGTCCTGGTATTGGTCATTCCATTCAAAACTGAGTCCAACACCTTATGATGGAATTGCTTGTATATTTGTATATGAGGCAACAATATGTTGTTCCATTATGTATATAAATGCTTATGTTGTTATATTGAAGCCTGGTCATTTTGTTTTGCACATCTCTCTCTCTCTCTCTCTCTCTCTCTCTCTCTCTCCTAATAATAAGTTAACAACAAAACAAGGAAGGTAGAAACCTTAGATGGCTTGTCCTGGCGATCTCCATCTTGAGAGGGAGAATAATCTACCAGAAAAAAAAATCTTGAGATCATATTATGGGAACAATTTTAGATGCAGAGGACTTTGGATGCAGTCGATGCAGAGGGCTCTATTGGCCCTACATAGCTCATTTTTTGGGGCCCACTAACCGCATGGATGTGTAGCCCACCCCTTGGTGTATAATGTACTACCAAAAATCAGCTTGATTGATAATTTCTAGCAGTTGGATTAAGTACCCCAAAAATATGCAAAAAACATGCTTGAATCCAATGACTAGAAATAATCCTAAAAAAGTGCTAAAATCTATGGCTACGGAAAACCAATCAGACTGATTTTTGGTATGTATATCCCCTAATAGGGGTGGGCTACACATCCATGCGATTAATGGGCCCCAAAAAAATGAGCTATGTAAGGCCACTAGAGCCCTCTGCATCGACTGCATCCAAAGTCCTCTGCATCTAATTTTTTTTCCCATAATATGCACATCGAGATGTGGAAGCAAATTTGTTCCTGTGGTGGGTGATATCAATGCTGCTAGATAGGTCACAAGTCCGCAATTGTTTTAAAGAGGGTGAAAGAGCACTTATTACCCGTGGGTGTAAGCACACTACCAAACCACATAAATCTAGATCTACTACGTTTGTGTTTGATCCTTTTTTTTCTCTATTTTTGTTGATTTCATGGTAGTTTGATTTTCAACATTCACCGTGATGGACCACTTGCAATCTAGAGGTATTATCATTGCCGACTTCTGTTGGATGTGTCATAGCGAAGAAACAGCAGACCTTGCATTGTGGCTAAGGAAGTATGGTCCACCTTCTTTTATGAGTTTAGGATGTGATGGGTGATGCCGAGAACTCTCTTGGATCTTATTCTAAGCTGGCAGCCCATAGCTTTCTTCTCTAAAGAAACATTCTGTGGAGGATGTTGTCTTCTACCATATCATCTGGGGCTTGTGGAAGGAAATGAATAAAAGGGCATTTGAGGGCAAAAGAGTAGACACGGCATCAATCATCATGAATATTAAGGGGTTGTTTCATAGAATGTAGGGGTTTATTTTTGAGGACTTTGTATTTCGCATGAACCTCTATGCTCTAGGGATTGATGTCTTTGGCGCCAAGCCCCCTTCTTTAGTTTGAGGTTTTTATGTCTTCCTAGGCTTTGTAGGTCTTCTCGACCTCTGTCAGCCTAGGCATTTGTAATTCTCTCTTTCGTTTTCAATAAAGCTTGTACTTATCAAAACACATAAATCGTGTATAATATGCTTTTAATATGGGTATAATATGATTAATTCCTCATAAAATACATGAATTTTACCGAATCTTTAAATATTACACTAATATAATACATTTTGTTGAAAATACATTAAATGTGCGTATTTAACAGGCAATTGCTAACTAATAGGATCATGACAAGGGTAGAGCAATGATATAGGTAAATGTATTTTTTGAAGGTGCCAACTTGCTCAGCTGGTAAAGTTTGTGGGTGATGATACCATAGACCTGGGTTCAAAACCCGCCTTCACCGAGTTACGCAGATCTTTTTAAAAACAAGCTTAACCACCCCGAAAAAATAATGCTATAGCTAGCTCCAAGAATCTTTTTTCTTCCCTTACTTTTTACGTAAGTAAGTTAGAACATAGATCGAACACCTGTTCTTGGTGGCGTGAGCTGGTTTCTAAATGGTTTCAAGGATGGACAAAACACACACGGACAAACAAAGTAGAAAAGATATATATGTTTGTAGAGGTAAATAATATTAAAAGAACAAAAAGTGATTCCCCTACTTCTCTGTCTTCAACAATGGAATCTAAAGCAGTGATATGCATGGGCAGGTTCGACAGAATTAAGAAAGCAAACCTCAAAATGCTTGAGAGTACCACGATTCGTTTTTGGACCCACTGTACAGAGATAGTGGTCGTTAAGTTAGGTAAAATTGGATACATGTTTAGTATATTCACCCCCACTTTAAACCCTTCTTTGAATAGTAATTAAGGTATTAAGTTAATGATCAAAGTCTGTCCAAAGGTTTTGTAGGTTTCTCAAAAATGCTTAATTTATATATTTTAGGGTTCATCGGGTATGAGACAAAGCCTCGTGGGCTCGATTACAAAATTTGCAAGTTGTAGCATGCGCTACAGTCAATTACAACTTAAAAATGACTTATATTATCATTAACTAGAAGAAGGAACATGGGTATTGCCATTATTAATTACTGATAACGTGATAGTGGTAGTTAAGGAGATGAGAAAACATGGATGCAGTTGATCGCGGACGGTTATAGGTTGCAATAATGTGAGCGCTAAAATGGGTTAAGGGCGTTTTTATCCAAAAAAAATTAGCAAAAATAATGTGAGCAACTTGGCACCCATACGGTTGTTAAGGCCTTTTATCTGGACTCCAGAATTAGTTAATTACTTTTAAGAGGTCTACTTAACCTTTTGAACTGAATCTAGGACTCAGTTGATCACCTTTTACTTACATAGGTACTATATATATATAAGAATTGAACTAGGCTCGCCCATGAGCTCATAGGTCAGTAAAAATGGCTAAGAGGGTTTTGCTTGTAGTCATGTTTCTACTCCTTCTAATCTTTGTTTCCTTGGCACGTCCTGCAGATGATTATGAATATGTTAGCTAGAAGAACTGCATAAAGAAAGTAGGCCAGGATAGGAGTCCTCTCCCAAACTGAGACAGCAAGTTTCATGCAGGTTGAAGGCAATTCTAGAGATCTTCTACTGATGCTTACACACACACACACACACACACACAAAAATAAAATAAAAAAACAATAAGAGATCTTCGACTGACATAGCTAGAAAGGAAAGCAAAGATTCATCAAGGAAATATTACTAGGGTCGGGCTCAGGGGACTTGTCTTTTCACTCGTGTTCTCGGGCATGGATTCCGAGAATCCAACAGTAGTTGATAGCACTGAACTGGCATCACTTTTTGCCAAAGCAAAACCACCGTTGAATTCTCGAAATCCACTGACGAGGACACGAGTGAGAGGACGAGTCGTCGGAGCCTGAGCCATATTACTATGAGGAAGCCTAGAAATAATTAAGTACAGATGATGTAAGACCTACAGACCCTGGTCCCAGTCCAAGTGTAGGCCATGCTGGAGTTCATGACTAGGAGGAGCTCCTAATAGGTTTGAGAGAGATGTTGACTTAGTTCTTGGTACAGTGTTAATTCCTGCACTACATCAGCTCTAAATATAATATGTTGATTTCAAATTGTTCTGTGTTCAGAAATTCCCGTGTCCCAATATTCATATTGTAATCATGCTAGAATGAAGAGTTTTTTTCAGGGTTGTATTTTCTCTATACTTTTTTTTTGTCTTCTTTCCTTTTTTTTGAGGGATATAGTCTCTCTTATTTGGTTTAAATGAAAAAATGAACATGCTCGAAAGAAATTAACAGTAACAACCCTGGTTAAGAAGCAGCACTGTTAAATCAGTAAATTTGATTTTAATACTCCAGAAAAGCAAGACAAAGACAGCCGAAATGGCTTAGTTTGCTTAATCAGGTTGCAACTCACAGGAGTAAATATAAAGTAGTGAATATATATGCTTCTTAATCTTGTATTACTTCCTTTTTCTGCATGTATATTCAATGCTTGAGATTCCATGTTGACATCTTCTAATCGAGGTCTCAAAATAAATAGTTCTGGTGAATGTGATGGGAATTGAGCAGCGAATATTCTCTGCAACTGTTGATGCATTAACAGCAGTGTTGAAACTTAAATCGTGCCTTCTTTTCTTGAAGTTGAAGGTCTACCCAGCCTTTGATTTCCTTCTTGAGATTTTCCAACAACAAATGCCACAAGCAATACGCGCGATTAGATTATCAAAAACTCGAGCCACAGAGTCGATGATAGATTTATGTCTATCTCGCACGATTGTTGACTCACCATTAAAACTGCAATGCTTGTTTAAGATTGTATAAGAACTAATGCTACCTTTGTTTGTTTCACCAGAAACAATTGCAAGTCCAATGGGAAACCCATTCTGTAGTTTGAATCAATAGATGAGGCAAGCAATACCACTCCCTTACAGAACTGGACAACACCCTCATTGAATCTCTTGAAGAAATGCATGAAAAATAATGAATAGACCTTGAAAAGTCATATTATTCTTGTCAGTGAATAGTGCTGAACTCCTAGGATCCGTCTCCATAATCTTCTTACATATCCACGGTATACACCTGTAAGATGCTTTGTATGAACCACTGATCATCTTTGTACAAGCTTTCTTTTTCTAGGCCAAATTGATAATTCCCTTGACTCATAATCTGGACAATCACATAGTTTATATCGCATGAATTATGGTAAGTAAAATTCGACATTGGGAGAAGATAATTCTTTTCTTTGAAGCCCCAGCTGGATGAATATGTTCAGAGTTATACTTTGAAATTTTAAACTAGCTCGTTTGTGGAATTCAACATGCATGCCAAAGGAACCCACTGACCAACACATTTTGTCACAACACGAACGGGGTCGTTCTTGATACTTGAATCTAAAATGAAGTGTAAAAGCATAATTCCCCAAATCTACATGAAAGTGTTTCAAAGATAAAACAGCTGCACTTCTGTTTTTACAAGCTTTTCTACTTACCAGTGTGTCTGCCGGACCTTCAATTCATTGTTTGATTCAACTACACCACCATTACCCCTTGATGCTGTAATAGACATGCAAGGATGTGCTTGGAAAATTAATATCACTTTCTATATGTACAGAAGGCAAACACAAGAAGGTAATATATAGGAGATGTACTCACCACTTGCAACATATCACCTGATGCTCTAGTAGCTACGAAACCATCGATTGTTTAGTGAGGATTACAGAATTCAAGTAAATTCATGAAATCTTTGTCCTTATCCATGTTAACGAGCACTCGTCTATTACACGGAAACAAGTACTTAAATCCTGTCACAATATCAGAGTAAATATCGAACATACATGTTGGGTTAGGTGTCTTGTATTCTGCATGAAGTACTGTTCTACAGGGATTATACTGTTAATTTTTTCTAGCTTGTACTTGGGGTACAAATGCATGCAGTTAGTATTTGGGTACAACTTGTACTAGGGGTACATTGGGTATTTCTTTGTACCAGAGATTTCTATATATTCTCTAAAGGGCATAGGGGTTTCAATTGTACATTGAGAGAGAGAGAGAGAGAGAGAGAGAGAGAGAGAGAGAGAGAGAGAGAGAGAGAGAGAGAGCTAATTCTTTTGAGATAGTAAAAAGACTATTCTCACCCGTGGATGTAAGCACATTACCAAACCACACATAAATCTACTATGTCCAAGTGATTGATCTTTTGATTCTCTCTATTTTTTACTGGTTTGTAAAAGTCGATTTTTCAACAACACCGTTTGCTGGGGTTGCTGGTACAATGTGTTGTGGGTAATATATAGATTAATTGCTTGGGCTTCTCTCCTTCTCTCCCCCTCTAATACCATCTCTGTCATGCCCCAATTTTTGACAAGGAAGTCGAAGTATGAAGCTAACCTGACTAATCTCCTATCCATACAAATACCAGGCCCCGAAGCTATATATGTAGTAACTTTAGACTCTGGTAAACAAATGAAATCAGGTCCATGTGTTATATTTATTTCTATTTCCATTAGTTTAGTTGTTAATCCTAGACATAACTACCATCTGCTTCCAGTTGTGAAACAATCCCCATACATTCAGAGATATGAGCTGCTCCCCAATGTTTCCCTAACATCTTCAGAACACGACAAATTATGAGATTTATATCCTCTACTTCATCGATAGAGTGCAAAAAAAATAAAGAAGTAAAAGAAAACAACAAGAGGAAAACAAGAAAGAAAAGAAGTAGCCTTCATTATTGTAGAAGTAGTAGTACAATATTGTAGAAATCTGCTTCAAAGGATATACAACGACAATTAGACTTTACCACAAACATATTGTGGCCATTGTAACATAAGACCGAAGACAGAACTTACACCTAACCACTACATACCTAGCTAATGACTTGGACATTTATACAAATATATGGCGGGTGTATTAGACTTTGCCACAAACATATTGTGGCCATTGCAAAATAAGACCGAAGACAGAACTTACACCTAACCACTACATACCTAGCTAATGACTTGGACATTTATACAAATATATGGCGGGTGTATTAGGGAATTACATTCCATGGAATTCTAGCCTTACAAATTACAGAAGATTTCAGCACTAAGTACAATACCCTAATACCAATGAACTACCAACATGCTAAGCAAAGATAACAACAGAGGGAAATCGAAATAGAGAAGAACAAATATACCTCCGCAAAGTATGAAGAAAGGGCTCGATTACCAATGGGGTGTTGGCCTAAGGGGCATCAGTTTCACTTGTTGCTCGAATTGATGAACGATGCCCTAACTGCTCCCGTATTCGGTCAGATTTTTCCCTTCTTCTCTCTCTCGCTCTCTCTCTTCTTCTTCTTCTTCCGTTGCTTGAAAGCGTAACTGTTTTTTCTGAGTGGAGCTTGCAGTAGTACAAAGAGAGCAATTTTTTATCACTAGCGCTAGTGACCAAACACGGTCACTCTAACTGTTCAGGGCACGTGTGGAGAACAGTGTTGCTGTCATCCTTTTTTGATAAGCGTGTAGCTATCATGCAAATTTTTTGATGCTTTAAACTTCTGTCACAACGCACAATACGAGCCACATGGCAACTCTAAGTGGACGCTGACTGTATGGATGTTTGACCAGTCCCTCGATGGCCCTGCAAACCAAAAATCAACCTGATTAGTGATTTATAACCTTTGGATATTTGCATCCAAATAACGATCCATAATGCTCAAATTCTTACCGTTAAAATCAACAAATGAAAATAACTTCAATCAAATCGCTTAGAAATCACTAATCAGGCTGATTTTTGGTTTACAGACCGAGGGACTGGCCAAACATCCATACGGTCAGCATCCAGTAAGAGTGTGCCACGTGTCTTCTGTCACAACATTGTGACAGAAGTTTTACTCGATGTTTTATGACCCCCCCCCCCCCCCCAATGCCACGTGGCACTCACTAAAAGTTCCACTTTACTCGTCGTTGTTTTGGCCCATGGTTTTAAAAAACGGCCGTTATAACGAGTATAAGGGTTAACGCCCTTACCCATTACATCATTGACCTTATAACCCTTTGTATACAATTATAAAGGTAATTATTTATGCCTGCTATTTTTGAAAAAACTATTTTTATTCTCTAAATTTTTAAAAATAATAAAATATTAACATTTTATTAATATTCTGACTTTTTTGGGTATTTTAGTAACACCCCTTGAAATTTGAAAATAATTAGTACTACCCCTTGTACTTTCAAACTTTAGGATTACCCCCTTAAGTAAAAAATGAACTTAAAACACACGTTTTGGCATTATACTTGCAGTCTTATGGTCCTTTCATAGGTACATTAACAGGTGCATGATGCATGTCGCGTTTAAATATTAGTCAAATGATGGTTAAACTAGGTCAATGGGGGTATTCCTCGAGTTTGAAAGTATAAGTCGGTATTACTAATTACTTTCAAAATTTAGGGGTGGTTGCTAAAATACCATTTTTTTCACTGAAACGTGATTAGGGCTGTCAAAAGGCCAAGTCAGGGTAGGGCTAACCCGACCGTACCCTATTCCTACGTTCACTTGTAAGGCGAAGCCCTAGCCCAGTCCTTGCCTTTGGAGGGCCTGAACCAACTAGACCTTAGCCCTACCCTCAAGGGCCAAGGTCGGGTCAGGGTTGGGCTAGGCCTAGAAGAAAAGTATTAAAAAATATAAATAAAATTTATATAAAAAAGTCGATGCTTGAATAATGAACTTGGCGTGGTAATGTTTTTTCTCAATTTAATCTATGTTGATTTTTCAATAAATGATCATAATTTTTTTTCGTTACAGGGGTTCACCGTTAAGATTTGAAAGATAAACTCTATAGTCTTTTTAAAAACTTTGAAAAAAAATGACATATTATAAACTTCCACTAGAAAAAAAAAAAAGTTATTTTGGAATGATTTTGAATCGTTCTTATTTCTAAATAGGAACAGTTTTGAACCATTCATAATTAGGAATGGCTCATCGTTTGAGAATGACCCTAAATTGTATCTTTTTTCATGATAGTTGTAGTGCCCAACATTGTTGGACAAAAAGTGTTCCACACCAATAATGTCGTGGCACATGTACTTAAGGAAATCAGGAGACCATGCTAACCAGTTTCCCCACTTTCTTTTGTATGTTTTATTTTTCAAAAGGTTAAATTCCCTAAGTAGCCTATCATTAATAGTTGAACACTAAGTGTCCAATGACAATTGACCTTATAACAACTCTTTTTTATTTAAAAAAATACAACTTAATTGATTTTTGATAATTATTTTTGAAAAAATAAGTAAAACAATGATGATTTGCTAATGTCTAGGTAGGGCTTGGCCCCCTTGAGTACGACCCTAGCCCAACCCTTATTTAGAAGGGCCTTACACATTTGGATTGGCCCGGCCCGGCTCTAAGGGCTTGAAAAAATAAAAAGGCCCCCTTTTTAGGGCTTTCAAAGGGTTGGGTAGGATGCGGGTCCCCTTACAAGAGAGCCGGATTGACACCCCTAAACGTGACCCGCTATAAATATGGACCATTATAGTGATCATTTAATACTTGGTTTGTCTATCCTTTCACAGATCTACACAACCAACAATCTGATTGGTAATTTTTAGCTATTATATTTGAGTCCCAAACTATGCCAAAATTCAACCATTAGAATCACCCCCCTCCCCCCCAGAAAAAACACCAATCAGGATGGTATGGGAGGGGAAACACATGAGACATCAAGCGATTCTTAACAACCGTTAACAGCCATTATAATGGAATCTTCTTCTTCGTCTTCGTAGAAGGTTATGGGGTTGCGGTATCCTATTCCCCCCTTTTCTTTCTTCTTCTATTTTCTCTTTAGCTTTTTATTTTTATTTTTTTTTTGCTTAAGAGAGTGGGTGTAGAGAGATATAAAAATGACTTATTTGTTCTTTACATTCATTCTACTTGTTAATGGATGAAGACCCTTCTTGTGTGCCTCACGCTAAACCCCAATATCTTATAAATGTTCTTATTTTTGCTTCAATTTATTCACTTGGCAGGGGCCTTTCGGTCTTTTGGGTGTCAAAGAACACGTCACCTTTCAAGCAAATGTCACTCGGCAGCTCATTCAATGTTAAACAAATCCTTATTTTTAATTGTTTCATTTAATTTTTAAAATTCTTTTAATTTATAAGGATACTTTGGTCATTCAACAATTATATTTTTCAACTCAAGTGTACAAGTAATTATTGCATCTAGAAAAATTAAAATTGATGATTGATCCATAATGTGAGCCATATGGCACAGTATTATAGGCTACTGACCATATGGTTGTTTGGCCAATCCCTAAATGGACTTATGTAACAAAAATAAGATTGATTAGTGATTTCTAGCCTTTGGATCATAATGATCGAAATCCACAGTTAAAAATAAATTAAGAAAGAGATTCTAGTTCAACTGATATAAATTATTAATCATGATAAATTTTGATATGTAAGTCTAATTAGGGATGGGCAAAACATCCATATCATTAGTGTTCTCTAAGTGTGCCAATGGTGTCTAAACTCATTGTCGGCAAAAAAAAAAAAGTTAATTAGAAGCAACTAAATACTCACTATTAAAAGAATAATGATCACATGGTCCAAGGTCCATGACCGTGCATGGTGGTGTCATTGGCCAAAAAATACAACTTGAGTTGTATGATAAATAATAATACTAAAAATCTAAGATTAAAAACAAACTATGAAAAAGATTGTCAATGGATATAAATTGCCAATAGGGATGAATTCTCGTAGGAAGGTCTACCTAGAGATGGGCAATATAGGGTCAGTGGTCTTTAAATGTGTGCAAAGTGTAGGCGGCCCCTAGTTTTTGTTTTAAGTGGGCATGAAAAGGGAAATCGTGGGTGCCAATATCTCGTCCCATTGCTAACCAGATCCACAACACTAAAAAAAAGATTTCGAAATTTCCTTTTTCCACCTCATGCATGGATCTGAAAAAAAATCTAAGGAGGTGGCGGCCGATCGAGAAGATACCGAACCGCAAGATGTGGATCTCCAGTTTCAACAATCAACGGCAGAGACCGAACTGTAGACTTTTAATCCAACGGTCAAGAAACTGACCTCGCCTCAAGCGAGGGCGACCCCCATATCTGTCATCCGCTATTAATCCTCTCATCATAAACCACTTCAGAGTTATTTTGCGTGAGCGGACTTTCTTCAGAGTTCACAACCAGTTCTTCTTCCTCCCAACCAGTCTCCTTCCCCGCTCTCTCTCTCTCTCTCTCTCTTTGTTCTCTCTCGATCTCGCCCCAATTTATTGATCGAATCTCCGTTCTGTTGAAGAAATCTGTAATCTGAGAAAGAAGAAGATAGCGGGAAGTCAAGAAGATTAACGATGATGCAGTCAACGAACGGTGCTGATCCGCAGCAGCAACACCAACAACAGCAGCAGCAGCAGCAGCAGTGGATGGCGATGCAGTACCCGGCGGCGGCGATGGTGATGCAGCATCAGATGATGCCGCAGCACTACCCTCAGCACTACATGCCTTACTCCCATCAACAGCAGCAGCAACCACAGCCACAACAACAGCAACAACAACAACAACAACAGCAGCAACAGGGATCAACGGAGGAGAATAAGACGATCTGGGTTGGGGACCTTCATTATTGGATGGACGAGAATTATCTGCACAGCTGCTTCGCTCACACCAGCGAGGTTAGGTTTTTCTCTTGTTCTTTCTTATTATCTTCCGTTTTAGGTTTTCGGTTTCTGTAAAGAATCTTTTCTTCTTCACTTGTGATGATGCCTTGACCTTATCTCGCTCTGTTCATACTAAAAATCTCTTCTTTGTTAACTTATTAAATAAAAAATAAAAATTCTCTTCTTTGAGTGTGCTGTCAATCAAGAATAACTTTTGTAAATCCGAGTAATTAGAGAATGTGTTAAACGAAGTTGTTCATTGTTTTGGATAATTGGATAAGGCCACTCTCTTGTGCGAGTACAACTGTCCTTTTTTGAACTTTTTTTTATATAAATTAAGAAACATATTTGGGAATTCGATCCTGTACCAGGAGATTGTTACAATTGTTAAATCAATAGATAGTATAGGGTGGAAAATTTTCGTCGGTGACAAATTAATGATAAATGGGTGAAAAATGAATAGAGCTTTGTTTTTAAGCACTTCTAAAGATGCTTAGACAAAATCTTCCCCTGCCGTGGACAGTGCAGGTAACATTTCCAAATAGCCATTTTAATCTTCGATCTTATATAAACTTTAGTCTTGGGCTCATGGACCTGGAGTAAGGGAGTTGCAATCTTATTTGTGTATCAGGGTTTGTCCACAATTAGCATCTGGTTGAAATTAACCTTTTTTAGATTTTGCTAATTGAACCAATGTTAGCACATCAAGCTGTCATTCCTGGTACTTAGCTTGCATCATGTGTGAACAAAAATTTGTGTTTTAAAGTGAACTGATACTAGGGCATAAAACTACCATTCTTGGCGCATAATTTTCATTGCATCACTTGCTCTGTCTGTTGCCAATAAAAGGTAGAAGAATAAAAAAATGTTTGTTTAAATCAATGTTATTTTCTCTTATTTACTTTTGCCTAGTGAACTAAACATCCAGAATATTCCCAACTTGTTAAGTATTAGCCAATCCTGCTGCATTACATGTAGAGAAAATCTATATTTAGTGCTTTTAATGTGTGTGTGTATTGCAGCCATTTCCTGCTATTCAGTTTCCATTCAATATGCCCTTGGTTTCTGATCTTTTGGCATCATAAAATATGCAGGTCACCTCGATAAAGGTTATTCGCAATAAGCAGACTGGTCAATCCGAGGGATATGGATTTGTGGAATTCTTTTCACATGCAGCAGCTGAGAAAGTTCTGCAGAACTACAATGGCACTGTAATGCCTAACACAGAACAGCCCTTCCGCTTGAACTGGGCATCGTTTAGCATGGGTGATAGGCGTTCAGATGTTGGTTCAGACCACTCTATATTTGTAGGAGATTTGGCTTCAGACGTTACTGATACCTTACTGCAAGAAACTTTTGCCAGTAGATATCCATCTGTAAAAGGGGCGAAAGTTGTTATTGATGCAAATACTGGCCGTTCAAAAGGTTATGGATTTGTGAGGTTTGGTGACGATAATGAGAGGTCACGGGCTATAACTGAAATGAACGGTGTATATTGTTCTAGTAGGCCCATGCGCATAGGTGTTGCAACCCCTAGGAAATCATCTGGATATCAGCAACAGTATTCTTCCCAAGGTATGTGATAATTAATGCATCTAGAATTTTCGATTTCTTATTTCCACGGTTTTGATTCCTTTAAATTCAGTTGAAGAATTGATAGTAATTGTTATGATCCTTTTGTTTTAATACTTAAAAGTTTTGAAGAACTTGGAATTGATTGGAGAGGAGTTCACTAAATGTTCCACTCTTTGGGTTAAAGCATTAGTTATGTACCAAACCAGCCTGGACGTAAATTATTCTTTTATTTTGGATAATAAACCCTTCATTGATGGACAGAGTGAAGAATTTAAGATGTTATTAAGACGATGTATTCTACAGTTTCTACCACAAAAATAACATTCTAAATTTTAAATAGAATTTATTAATCATTAATTTATTATATTATTCATACTTGTGACAAATTATATGAATATGTTGATTCTTTTAAAATAATCTTATATATAAATATATTGTACGGATGCTTCCCAAGTGGCCAAACCCTAGGTCTTTTTTAAAACACACGCGTCTTCGCACCCGCTCTCGCTTTTGTTTCATGCAACTAAGGATTAAACTATGTATAGTGAATTACACTTGCCCTGAATATGCTCCTTTTGGGGCTGCTACAGGGTCAAAGTGCATTCATCCTCACTAACTGTGCAAGCCAAACATCAGATGAACCGTTTACCTTGGATTTAGTCTATCCATGATCGACATATCCCTGCACACAAACACCCCCATAATTCTCATGATAGCAATTCAAAGGCCATTTGGAAGTTAAAAATAGAATCCCTAATCATTAGAAACGTTCTAGTGAGATTGCATCCTTGTCTAATGAATCACTAATTATCGACGATCTTATTATTGTGGATTGACAATGAATGCTCTAATTACCATCTTAAACATACGTTTGTTCCCATTTTGAGTTATCCTCAGCATATTAGTAATTAACCTTTATTTTGACTTCCTTTGCACCCTTTATCCCTTTCAATTAATGCCTTCGATTTTGTTCAACCTTATGCATAATTTGGTTAGCCTTACAATCTTGATACACTTCCTATGAATATGAGCTCAGAGTTATAGCTCTGCTGTAGGGATATCTTATTCGCATGAACTTCCTTTTCAGGATCTTCTCCTTCATTGCTCCTCTTGCGACCATGAATGAAGTTCATCTTCTCCTCCACCAGTTTGTATGATGTGGTCTTGTAATCTATTTATTTTGTTTTTTGCTATATCTTAGTATTTGCATATATTGTCCATAGATATATAGGCCATACTTTTGTTTAATCTAATAATGTATGTAGTTTTACTTATCAAAAAAATAAAAATAATGTATTTAGTCTTTATGTTCTTTAATATACACTTCTCATTACTTAAAATAAATAATACATCTATTTTTTAGTATTACCCAGACATCTGCTATCTAGGAGCTCCCTCATCAGTACTTTTTGGGAACCGTCACTTCTATAAATACATCTTGCTTTTACTTCTGCTTTCACTTCTATTTCCAATCCTTGCAGCTACACAGAAGTTCTGTTGGGTGGTGGATTTGACCACTGTAAATGTTTCCATTTCCTTTTGTGATACTAACTCAAGAGTGCAAGGCTTTAGGTGCCTCAGTATGCACAATATATAGATGTTTACAAAAGAGTGGCTTGCCATGATATAATTACGAGAGGAATGTTGTCCCTACTTGTGTTTTATCATATCCTTAAAAATTAGTGTGTTCTACCAACATTTTTGTAAAAATTCTCCAAACTTTTCTAAGTTTACCGTTTACTTCGAATTAAATGAATTAATTTGGCAAAATTAATTTGGTGAATTTTTGCAATTTTTGTACTAAAAAGGCTAAACTTCGAGAAATTAGCCGAATTTTTACTGTTTACTTTAACTTAAACATATTAATTCAGCGAATTTTTGTATACTTTTTACATGTACTCGTTAATTTGGTCATTCAAAATTCAGAATTAGTTCGGCTAATTTTACTGAATTTTGTCGAATTTCAAAACAATCATTGCTTTTTAGAATTAAATTTCAGCACATCGTCTGCATCTCATATAGTCATAGGACATTAGTATTTTTAATGCATGCTCACACGTAGTGGTTGGAGTTACCAACCTAATATGGATGCCGATCAGATTACTCGAGCTCTTGAAGTTCTTAGCAATCGTCTGGCAGGCATTGATGCTAGAATTGAAGAGCAGAACAATGCCGCCAACGTTCGTCTAGCCAATCTAGAGGCTTCCCTCCAGAATGACCCTTAGGAATTAGATGAGGAAGAGTCACGTAACTTAAGGACGAGGCCGAGGCTTAGGCTGAGGGAGAGGGTGTGTTCACCAACCCCCTATGATCTCAACGACCAACTCATGAGATTAGTCAAGATCGAGGCCCATAGCTTTGATGGTCGATTGGACCCAAAGGCCTTCCTTTGATTGGTTGTCAGACATGGACCACTATGTGTGGTACAAGATGTCCGAGGGTCGTAGAGTTTGGTTTGCCAAGATGAAGTTGGTGGGCCAAGCTAAACTCTACTGGACCAATGTTGAGCGTAGGATAGAGAGAGTTGGTGAGGACCCCATAGTTCAGTGGACTGAGATGAAAGAAGTCTTAAAGGAAAATACCTTCCCCTATGCTATAATGAAAGACTCCTGGATCAATGGCAATCCCTTCGCCAGGGATCTATGTCTATCGCCGAGTACATTGCAAAATTCGATGAATATATGATGCGATGCAATGTCAGGGAAGATCCTCTCATAACCCTATCCAGATTTAGAATGGATCTCTATTTCTGAGCTCCAGAGGGAGCTCATCCCTCATGGCATTCACTTGTTGGAGCACGCCTATCAAGTGGCTTAAGAGTTAGGGTGGTATCTAAAACCGCAGTTTTGAAGGCGATTCGATTCCTGCAATCCTAATGTTAAGCTCCCTTGGAAGTGAAAGCTAATGTTGGGAATCAATCGTTTAGAGCCAGTTCTAGCACTCCATCCATGTTAGGGAAAACAAAGGAAAAGGAGTGGTCGGTGGGAATTCGAGAGGAAACGAAGAGACTCGATGCTTTAGGTGTCAAGATTATGGACACTTCATAGTCCAATGTCTTGTGAAAGAACCCACTAAGGCTCTACTAATTGATGGAAGAAGTCCATGAGCATGAGTTCAGTCCTAGTGATGAGGATGTAGATGCCTCATGACTTGCAGTTGTTAGGTGTACCCTAGCCCAGATCAAAGAGAATGATGATTGGCATAGGAACTCTATTTTCCATACCTTTGAATCAATGTATCAATCTTTGAAAATTCACTTCATGTTGAGAAATTATGTTTCTTGGAATCTATTGCAGCATTCTCCCTTGATGAACTCGTCGTCAAGTTTTTATTTTGGATTTGTTGTCCACCTGGTCATCTTAGCAACTCCGTGTCTTCTCTTTTGGGACTTTAAGAATCTTCAATACATATGATGTAGGGAAACAATGTACTATCTCCTCAATATTGACCATATTATTATAAGTTGTAAAATTGTTCTATCATAGAATCCGGAAATATTGGATCTCGCAGGTTCTCTTCAATAAACCTTTATCCACTAAAATCTATGGTATCCTTTGGAAGCTCAATCTGAGACTGCCAATAAGATAATCAAAGGGTCTTTAATGGCTAATGCCTAATTCAAATTGGTTTTGTCTCCTTTGAAGAACATGGTGACAGCTTCAAATGTAACATAAGGTGCAGCAGATCATCTGCCTGTCTTTGCAACTCCAGGACTGAATTGTACATATTTAGTATCCTCCACGATCAGCACTAGCTGGTATACCTTATTCTATGGACATTGAGAAGTGCAAGTCATGGCCCATGGCTTAACCAGCTTTGATATTAAACTGACGTAAGTGGAGTTGTGACAGAATCTAAAATAGGATTGCGGTCCTGTTCTCAACTGCTATAAATGATAAAACTTCTGCAAGGATTTCAATAAAAATACCTAAAGAACAAAACCAAACGGTTGATTTTCGTTCCATCAAAATTCTTCCCTTTATGATAATCTCTAAAGTATTTACAAGAAAAACAAGTAAAAAAATTGGAACCCAGAAATCTAACATAAGCACTAAGAAACAAATCATGACCGTTCATTTAACTCAAACTAACCTTAAAATGACTTGAATACCATAAAATTTGTCACTGAATGTTTAGCCACATTTTGAGGTTCGTAACAACATTTCAATGGAACTGTAGAAATAGTTATTGCCATGGATGAAAGTCTCGGGATCGGCCGTTGGATCGGACCCCTCCGATCCCGAGTTGGATCGCCTGGATCGGTTGGATCGGTCCGATCCACTGTGATCCCGAGACGAGAAAAAAAAATCCCAAAAAATGTAAAAAATTGTAGAAAAAATTCAAAAAAATTGTAGAAAAATCAGAAAAAATCACAAGAATGTAGATCTATGTGTTTCCCCCAAAACTCGCCGGATTTCCCCCAAAACTCACCGGATTTTCAACCCAACTCGAAGAAATTTGAACCAAGACCTTTGATCTCTATGGATCTATGTGTTTCGAAGGTTGATCTATCATTTTTAAGTTATTTTTAGGTTTTAAGAAAGGTTGAGGGAGGAAAACGAGTGAAAAGATGAAAAAAAAAGAAAAAAAAAATCAAGTTTTGATAACATCATCGTCGCTGGTTCAACTCGCCGAGTTGGATCGGTGTAACTCGTTTGGATCGGGCGATCCAACCGATCCAGAGAGTTGGATCGGACGATCCAGTGCGATTCGAGACAAACATTGGGTTTTTGTCTCGGATGCCTCCGATCCCGGTCTGGATCGCCCGATCCAACTCGGGATCGCCCGAGACTTCGAACCATGGTTATTGCAGGTCTCTGAAGGATCGTTCAAGCAAGTTATGCTTGTTGGAATCTAGTGCATCATTAAGTAAAATATTCCAGATTGTCTCTTCTTACATCTTACCTTACAGCTTTCTCCCTGACTATGCAACAATTCCAAAAGGAAATACCACCACCAGTCAGCTTATTTTGAAGTTAAGGTGCTCAGACATTTACTTTTAAAATCTGAAAATATGGAGAAAGTGTGGCTTGGGTTAGTGGTCTGAGATGAACTAAATGCAGGTTTTGTCCCTCCATTTTGAACGAAAGGGCAAGGTTTGTACTTGAATGATTTTCTTTTTGCCTTTCACTTCGACATCAGCTGTTTCTTCTAAATCCATATTATTGGGTTTATTGTTCATTACACTGCTTGAATCTCTTAGCTTCTTCTATATTAAGATATCCTGGTTCTTCAGTAGGGAATCTGAGAATTCTTGATACGTGATATTGCCAGCTGTGTCTTCAATAATAGGGGCTGTTTAGACATTTCGGCCCACTAACAACAAACCTCGAAACAAATAAACGAGGGCATTTTTCATATTTATTTCAAATGCGCCAGGCAATATTACTTCCTATGTTTTCATTTCATATTTTTGTTCTCCGTGGTGCCAACTCCTAAACCAGTTAATCTGTTACTGGTTGAAGTAAACGGTTATAATGCAGTAATGTTGATAAAACTAGTGCTGTAGTTTGGATTCTTAAACAAGAATCTTATTTTATATTCTTTAATTTGCTCTGGTATTGATAGGTGGATTTGCATCAAATGGTGCCTCTGCCCAAGGCTTCCAGTCTGATGACGATTCTACTAACACAACAGTGAGTCTGGTTCCCTCCTTTGGTGTTGGGTGATTGCTCTGTCTTTTGCTGTCATTAACCAAGGTTTTATCATAGATATTTGTAGGAGGGCTGGACTCCAATATCACTGATGAAGATCTCAGGCAGCCATTTTCTGAATATGGTGAGATTGTCTCTGTAAAAATACCTGTTGGGAAAGGATGTGGATTCATACAGTTTGCTAACAGGTACGGTTCACGAGTGCTTGTCTTTGTATTGCTTCATCAAGAATACACATGGTGAGATGAAAGATTGTTCTATACAGTTCTGTCTTCAGCCTGAATGATCCTATATAACATCTCTTTGCAGAAGTAACGCCGAGGAGGCATTGCAGAGGTTGAACGGGACAGTCATTGGCAAGCAGACAGTTCGTCTTTCTTGGGGCCGCAATCCAGCGAACAAGCAGGTAAAATAGGTCATCAATAATTCAAAATTTCAATATTGGCCGACTCATTGAGTCTAACTCCCTCTTCTGCAAAAAATGAAGAAAGAGATGCTTTGAGTTGATTGGTTGTTGCACTCAACCTTTAACCACTTCTCTGTTGGGCAACCAATTCAGTGGATTTTGAACTGTTGTTACTTTGTTTTGATCTTCAGTTGGTCTTTCTTACTTGATTTATGCATATGTGGGGTTTGACAGTCGAGAGCAGACCCTGGTAACCAGTGGAATGGAGCATACTATGGTGGGCAGGTTTATGACGGATACGGCTATGCTGCACCACCACCTCAGGATCCAAGCATGTATGCAGCAGCTGCGACATATGGGGCGTATTCTATGTATGGCAACCACCAGCAGCAAGTAAGCTGAACTGCTAGATTGGCTTTTTATTTTAGGTGGACATAACTGCACAATTAATTGTAGTTTGCTCAGGTTGGTGAATCATCATGGGTTCATTGTGAGCTAAATTTGAATTTTGACTGCCCAGGTTGTTCTTAGGATTCTATTACCGTTATCTGAAATTTTGAGAGCTTGCCAGAGAAAAATGGTTTCCAGGCCATGTAAGTGTGCTTCATTAGTACACATGATACATAATGCAGATGCAAATGGTGGAGCCATTGTGCTTCACAGAACAAAGATATCATCGTGATTAAATTGATCAGGACGGTTGCTCATTTCAGCTTCTAGAGGAGGGCTGCTTTTTAAGCCACTCTTACATGTCCTGCCATGATAGAGGCGCTAATCATTGCTGTTATTTATTGTTTAAGTAGATTAAACTAGATTTCATCTAGTATATCGATGTCTATATACAAAATTGTCTACCCAAAATGCAATGTGGCGCTCTTTCAGACCAACTAACCCCATGAATGTTTGGTCCATTCCTTGGTGGACCTATACCTTAAAGATCAGCATGATTGGTGATCTAGCCATTGGATTTGATCATTTTCGTTGTGGGCTTGGAATACAATAATGGGTTAGTGGGCCTGAAAGACAGTGCCACTGGCATTTTGGGGGATGTTATACAAACATCGAGGATAAGAATGTCTGGTTTAGACCCCACTCGTCTGTGCTTAGAATACCGATGTGGATTATGAGTCCGGCCTCGTATAGGTGCATTTGTATCACTTTTCTGAAGGAAAACGGTGCAAGTTAAATTCAGAAAAATTATATTGGATTATGTTTTTACTTGGGAAGGTAATTCATGACCAATGTATACCGAATGGGTTTACGTGGTTGAACTTTGTAACATGCCATCAGCGCAATTTCAAAAATTACAAAAACTAGATTCATTGTAGAATATAAGAAAAATACTCAATGGTTCAAAGTCCAAATATTGTAACATAAATTATTGAACAATATTTTGAGCCAGCTTCTGGGAAAACATAAATATAAACTAAGCAAACCATAGTAAAACAATTTAAAAAAATTCATTTCAAATCCAAATGAGAAGGCAAATATAGTTTGAAAGGTTTTAATAACACCCCCATTTAAAAAAAAAATGTATTAAATTAATTAAAATAAATTGATTAGCAAATAATTCGAATATGGTCAGAATGAGATGATGTTTGATTTAAAAATAAAAGCCCTAAGGCTGAGAATGTTGTTATAAGGCTCCTAAAATCTTGCAATAGCACCTTGAGATCAGGTTCAAACACGAGGTTTAAAAATGTTCTGAATTCTTAAAATTTTTAAAAAGTAAATTATAAATTATCAAAAAATTGGCATTGAATCAAGTCATTTTGAGTTCTGAATCGAAATATATAAGGGGCTTTATTGAGACTAATTCCAGATTTGCCAGAAACAGTAAATACATATATATGCATAACATCCCAATTAATATCTCAAAACATCAAATTAACCCAATCCATCATCGAATAGTTTTATTAAATAACTAAAACATAATCAAAGCAAATTAAATATAATAGTATAAGTTTTTTCCAATGATAAATAGAATTTAAAAGAGAATAATAAGGTCTTCTCTAGTCCATCTCGAATCCACCGATCCTCACCCTTACGCCAATCTGAAAAGGTAATAGGGTGAACTATGAAGCTCAATAGGTATAACGCCATCCGTTCATATAAATACAAGGGATGTAACTATAATACTCATGATTTTCTTCTTTTAAAAGATACAATTTATCAAAAAATAGCAATGTTGAAGAATAAACAAAATTACACACCTGCCTAATAGTCCAACCTGATACATATACTAATTAAACACTTACGGAGTCTCATTTTCCAATAGTTGGCTAAGTTCTCAGAACCCATCACACTGTAGCAAGAGGGTTTTGGATAATCTTTCACCCATTGGATCACCATGCCCTTCTTACTATTTACGATTTCACCAAAGGACCACAACCCTATCTTCCAAGTGTCCATGCATTATCAATTTTTCTAGCAATTTTTCATTCTCGCCCATGAATTATCATCTCATGAAAAGTATCTCATAAATTTTCAACGATATATATGAACAACATACCTAAAATTGCAGTAGTTTAAAGAAAGTAATAATCATACAACTACCGATTTTAATTAAAATCTATTCCTAAGATAACCGGGGTCTATTTTTATTAGGAATTCTTAGTGGGCTTAGAGGAGATTTGTTGGGATTTCTCATCTTTGATGAATCCGTCAAAACTTCTATTTGCGATATGTCGATCCATCTATCATGTCACTATGTGTTCTTTCTCCTTCAAATTGTATAACTAGTCTTGCCCCTTGTTAGCAATTCGTAATACGGCAAAAACTCGATACGGAAAAAATTTGAGTTTTATTCGATTTTAGGTTTCTAAAATCTGGTAAAAAATTCATCAAACGGCAAATATGCAGCATACGGTTTATACGTTCTACTTTAAAAATTCAGAAACCAAAAATTCGGTATATTTTGAAAGAGAATCAATATATTTAATAATATAGCTACCATAGTCCAATCTATTATAGTTACTAAAAATTCGGTACATGCAAAAATGGAGTGAATATACTACTTGAGGTTGAGTCAACCAATAAGCACGTTTTGTTCTAATTACTTTTTATCTTTAGCTAAATAAAATATAGGGACACGTGGTTCAAGCACTTTTTATTTTTTCTACTTTAATCTCACATGATAGTTAAGAGAGTTTGAGTTGTATAAATAGGACTAGAATATAAGGGGGAAAATATACTTATCTTCACGGGGTCAATGGGTGATCAAAAAGGCCCATGGCCTAGGTTCATGGCATCTATTGCATTTAGGAGGGGCGATCGTTTAAGATCTACTCAAGCGGTAGAGTAACTGAGGGACAGAGAAAAACAACGTACCCTTAACATTGTTTTTCTGAGAATAAACAACGGTTCTGGCCCGTTGCTTTTTTGAAATGAATTTCTCCAAAATTCTTAAAAACGTGTCAATTCGTTTGAGCTTGAAAAAAACTGAATTTTTCTGAATTATTCAAATATTCAGACGAATAAAAGTTTTCTTGAAAAAACATAAAATTCATGAATTAATTGGATGATTGCTAACAAGGGTCTTGCCAAATTCTGAGAATAGAAAAGAGTAGAGATAGCGGATAATATATTAAATGAACATGTTACACAAATCATAAATCCTCAGCCTCTGACATGATCGAAAGCCGAGTCGGCCTAGAGCTACAATGCAGACGTGCGAATGATTAAATACCTTTTATCAAGAATTTATTGAAATATCCAATTAATTAGGTTTAGTGTTTCATAACTTGTGAAATTACCGAAATACTCATGTACGCCATCGTTTAAAAGTACTAAGTTCGGGTAGATGTTTCTCTAGTTTTCCTTTTAACCCTGAAAAAAAAAAAAAAAAAAAATTCCTCGTACCAGTTCAATAGATAAAATTAAAAAGGTTAACCGAATTCAACCTTTTTAACAAGCTGTTGCTTCGTAAATCTTTTTAAAGGCCTTGTCCATGCAAGAAACAAGCAGTTGGGAATTAATAAATCCTTTCTCCGATGTTATCACTATCCTCAGCTTTCCCCTGTAACTCATTATAGTAAATTGAAGACTCTGCAAATCAAAATAACACCAAATTAAAAACTGTCTAGAGCTAGAGCTACACCCATTTCTTACATCCAGTTCTTACACCTAGTGGTGGGCCCCACATGGAGAACATATTGGACAATTCATCAACCATACATACATTGAGTTGTCCGAGGGTTACCATCCACAGTATGAAAAACTCACTGTGCGATTGGGTTGTCCAATCTATCTATGTGAGCCCTGTCGATCACTAGGTCTAAGAACTGGAAACAAAATCAAACTGAAGTTAAAATACTTGGAATTTGATCGTAACCTGTGGACAGCCCGTGACAGTGAAGTAGAGGCTATTAATGGGATGATCGGCTATTGCCATTTTCTCTGTAGGGCCAACGAGATTCGAGATCGTCAAGCTTGTGTTCCATAAAGTCGAATGTATGTATTGAGATACTGCCTGCATAATTGAAGATCAAATTTGTTGTGTTTAAGTTTTGAAAATATATTATTGCGCGCAATCCAAAGAAATTAAAATTAGATTAATTACTAACCTCATGACCTTTCAGGTTTCCTACCATTCTCAATAATGTACTATTCAGAAAAATACCCATTGAGTTTCTGTTTCTCTTTATTGTTTTCTGTACTTCGAAAATGAACTTCAGGGGATCTACCAGTTCTCTTTCACTGAAAGAAGGGATTGATAGGTGAATGAAGGAAAAATGGTTTCCCCACGTATCATTCTGCAGCATGTCGTCGAGGCTCCGATACCCATTCAACATCCTCGTGTTTAACAGCACCAATGCAGATGTGCGCGTGCGCGAGTAGCTAGAAATCTCATCCATTGCATGCTTGTAGAAATGGATTCCATAAAATATTAACCCAACGACAACATCATTCACTGACTGGTGTTAAAAAAACATCGAGATTAGTATATAATAAGATCTTGCTTGGTAGCACTACAAATGTTTTGCGTGTGCTTGGTAGCGCGACATCCTACAAATATTTGTATGAGACAATCAGCTTTTGTCCAAAAATGGTCTAATGTTTGCAGCCACTTTTATTTGGCTGCCAACAGCTGCAAACAATGGGCAAATGACTCTCATCCCCCTTGGTCTCCCCTCAGCTGTTTTCTCCTCCCCAACCACACGGAATATTTTCTCAACAAATACCTCATTGTGAAGAATGAGGGTAATTTTATCTTTTGTCGGGTTTCGAGGAAATCATTGCTGTCAATGGATCGGGTTCAAGTTGGATCCGTGCTGATCTAGACCCAGTCGGTAAGAAAATATGCCAATTCGAATTCAGTCTGATAAGAGATCGGATCACATAATCGTGATTCAGATTGTTATTGGACTTAATACATTCTATCCCCTTAATGACATAAAATACATATAAAGGGTAAATTAATTATCTTTATAATAAATAAATGTTCCGGATCCGTGCACAACTTTTCTTGACAACCAAATTCCACACCTCTTCTCAGGCGTGGATTTCGAGAATCCACGGTTCTTTTGCTTTGGCAAAAGTGAATGCCAGCTCAGCACTATCAACCACCGTTGGATTCTCGGGATCCACACCCGAGAAGAGGTGTAGAATTCGGTTGTCAAAAAAATGTCCTGCACCGATCCCAACCCATAAATAAATATTATATCATATTTTTATTAACTTAAATTACTCGATCCGGTACCTATCTGATAAGAAATCGGATCAGCATACATGGATCCAGTTCGATAGGAATATAGGTGGTTATGGATCAGAAATTATCGGATCAAATCAGATTTCCAGATTGAACCTACCTTTGATGGACCTTCACACCGAGAATCAGACTGACTGCTGATCTCTAGCATTGGATTCAGCTTTTTATTTTATTTTTATGTTGGTGATTTCTAACCAGTAGATTCAAGTCTTTTGTTGGATACCGGATCAAATGACTAGAGATAACCAATCAGGCTGAATATAGGTTGGTAGTTCCATCAAGGGTGAGAAAAACTTCGGTCACAACCCACAATAAGAGCCACGTGGTAAACTATTAGAGGGCGCTGACCGTATGGATGTTTGGTCAGTCCCTCGGAGGACTTGCAACCCAAACATCAGCCTGATTAGTTATTTAGAACCTTTGGAGCTTTGCACCCAAACAATGCTCAAAATCCTACGGTTAAAATCAACCCATGAAAATAACTTCAATACAACGCTTAGAAATTACTGATCAGGCTGATTTTTGGTTAGCAGGTCCACCAAAGGACTGGCCAGACATCCATACGGTCAGCGCCTTCTAATAGTGTGCCACATAGCTCGTACTGTGCATTGTGACCGAAGTTTTACTCATATGAGCACTGTTCAAGGCGCATTATGTACTGGTCATTGTCCTGACGTGAACCCTGGCTAATTTGGCTTTCATTTTGGATCGACGGAACAGGGTAAAAGGGGGCCACCCCTGATAGGAGTAGGGTAATAAGTGACTCAGTCCACATTAACTCTCCTAGTACACTCAGGCACGTGTGGAAGGGGAAGGGGTGACTGTCGTGCCCCTAGAGACTTGTTGGGTGCTCTAAGAGGCCTGGATGCCCATGGTTTCAAAAAAAAAAAAAGATGTAACAAGGCATACCTTACGCTTTTTAGCGTACAGTAGAACATCTTTGTTACTCACGGCTGCCATCTGAGCCCACTGACCGCATGGATGTTTAGTCCATCCCTTGGTAGACATCCATGTCAAAAATCAACTTTGTTTTTAGCATGGTTTAAAAAACAGCCCTTTGGAATGACGGTCGTTGTAACAGATTCAGACCTTACCCATTATGCTATTACGTTATGTACCGTTTTGAAGTCTCTCTCTCCCAAAAATGCTATTTGGAGCTTAGTTTACGGCCTACTGACCTTATGGATGTTGGGACCAAGGTTTAAAGGAGGCCGTTTTAACGGTTAAACGGGCTAGGGACGTTACTGTTTAAACCGTTTAAACAGATTGAAACGGCCAGGGGCAAAAATGGAAAAAAATAGAATTTAACGGATTTTAACAGTTTTAACGGAAAAAATGGCCCTGAAATTCAAATTTTGAAATTTGAAAACTAAAAAAAAAATTAAAATTTAACGGAATTAAACGGATTTAACGGCCGTTTTTTCACAAAATTTTCCAGAATTAAACAGTTGTTTAAACGATTTTAACGACCGTTAAAACAAAAAAACAGCCGTTTTATTCAAAACCGATAAGACGCGTTTAAACGGTTTTAACGAAAACGGGCTTGGGGTGTTACCGTTTAAACGGCCGCCGTTTTTAAAACCATGGTTTGGACCACCTTTTGGTGGACCTACATTCCAAAGATCAGCTTGATGGTGATATATAACAGTTAAATTTTAACATCCAAAAAAATAGCTCAAATTCAACGGTCAAAAATCATGTATTTAAAATACTAAATCCAACGGTTTTAAATCACTAATTATACTGATTTTTGTTCGTAAGTAAATGGGCACTAAAGAGTATTCCCATGATGTTTTGGAGGGGAACCATCAGACTTTGAAGTCTCCCAGGGCCATCAAACATGAGATCATCCACCAGGGTGGGCTAAACATTCATGCGGTCAGTGGGCCCAGAGGGCACAATGCGAGCCACATGGCACACTCTTAGTGGACATTGACGTATGGATGTTTGGCCAGTCCCTGGATGGACCTACGAACCAAAAATCAGCCTGATTAGTGATTTACAACCTTTGGATCTTTGCACCCAAATAACGCTCAATATTGCTCAAATTCCTACCGTTAAAATCGACCCATGAAAACGACTTCAATCGAATCGCTTAGAAATCACTAATCAGGTTCATTTTTGGTTGGCTCATGCTCCAGTTACCGCCCTAAAATGACAGGCTCACTATGAGCCACATGGCACATTCTTAGACGACTATGACCGTATGGATGTTTGGCCAATTCCCAAGTGGACCTACAAACCAAAAATCATCCTGATTAGTGATTTCTAGTCGTTGGATCTTTGTACCTCAAATACTGCTCAAATTCCCACAGTTGAGATGAACCCATGAAAATAAGTCCAATCCAAAACCTATAAATCACTAATCAGGCTGATTTTTGGTTTGTAGGTCCACTTGGGAATTGGCCAAACATCCATACCATCAGAGTCCTCTTAAGAGTGCCACGTGGCTCAAATTAATATTGTGTGCTGTAACGGGAGCCTGTCATTTTAGGGCGGTCATTGGAGCCCGACACTTTTTGGTCTAGAGGTCCACCAAACATCCATACGGTCATCATCCACTAAGAATGTGCCACGTGGCTCGTATTGTGCGTTGTGATAGAAGCATCTGTCACAGCGCTGTGACAGAAGGTTTTACTCCTTGTCCTTGTTAGTAGTTCCGTCTTTATAACGCTCAGAATGTTTGTACTGGTCTTGGTGTTCACGTGCATGAACCCAGCTTTTATTTTTAAAAGTAAAAGGTTGTGAAGTAAGTCACGTAACGAGAAAACATTCGCTGTCCCACAAACCGAATGGATGTTCATACCAAAAATCAACTTGTTTGATGATTTGTAGCCGTTAGTTTTTGTACTCAGAAAAATGGTTGGCTCCAACGGATAGAATCAGGCCTTAAAACGTACTAAAATCTAATGGCTATAGATTCCCAATCAAGATGATATCTGGTGTCTTGGTGGGTTAATATCCATGCAGTCGGTAGTGGAAAAATCTATGATACTGACCTTCGGTATCAAAGTTTTGATGCCGAAGTCTCTCAATTTGCCACGTAGTAGACTCTTTCGGGCCCACTCACTCCATGAATATTTGACCGACATCTTGGTAGACCCACACACCAAAAATCAGCCTGATCAGTGATTTCAATTCAAGCCATTGAATTTGAGCACTTTTTCATCATGGGCTTGGAACCACTTGATAGGCATTTTCAAAAAGCCCATGATGAAAAGTGCTCAAATCCTATGGCTAAAAATCACCAATCACGCTGATTTTTTGTGTGTGGGTCCACCAAGATGTGGGCCACATATTCATGGAGTCGGTGGGCCCAAAAGAGTCTACTACGTGGCAAATTGAGGGACTTCGGCATCAAAATTCGGTATCAAAGAACAGCTCGTCGGTAGTCCAGAGGGTAGCTGGTGCGTAAGAGCTTGTTAGATCTTTTTCCATCATTGTACTGGTCTTTGATGTTGGTCGATCTTGACATGATTATAACAGGAAAGGTAGACCACGCAAAACTTGCCTGACCACGCATAACACGAGCCACGTCGTATAGTCATAGAGGACGCCGACAGTTTGGATGTTTCGACAAGAGAGTAAAACTTCTGTCACAATCGGATTGCAAATCACACAATCACAGCCAATGAGTTCTCGGCACGTACATCTCAAAGCAAAGCACATGGGTACGTTGCGAAAGCACTTGTGTACGTGCCGAGAACTCATTGGCTTGTGATCGTGTGATTTACAATTTCTTGTCGTGTAACAAACCAAAAATCAGCTTGATTAGATCCACATAGGGATTGGCCAAACATCTATATGGACAGTCTCCTCTAAGAAATTTCCACGTGGTTTATATTGTGGGTTGTCAGGTAGCTGCCTGACCAGTGGTGGGGTCAGGTAAAATGAAGCCTTTGGTCATTTTTGTTAGTGTCGTGTAACAAGATAGACCTAGCGCTTTTTGACGTTAGGTAGAGGGATTTTTGTTACTCACCCGCTGCCATCTGGGCTCACTGACAATATAGATGGTTAGCCCACCCCTTAGTACAAAAAAATCAGCTTCTTCGATGCTTTTTAGCCGTTGGTTTTTGTAACTAAAAAACCGTTGGTGTGTAGATCCACCAAGGGGAGGGTAAAGGTAAACATCCACGCGGTCAGTTGCCCTAGAGAGCAGTGGTGAGTAACACAAATCGCGGTACCTGCATCGTTTTTCCAAACGGAAAGTTGGAAACCTAAAAAAAGCAAAGAAAAGTAGGTGGTAAGTGAACTTACTACTCCGATCTTTGACTTAACTTGCCGAATTTCATCTAGAGAGAACGTAACGGATGTGATGCCAATTGGCATACATCCTAGTTGGGGATTCCCTGATCGGATTGCCGAGCGAGGGTCTTCCAGCAATGTACTCTGCAGCACACTCCATACAAAATCCGAAGCAGTGTTCCAGCACCCAGAAACAAAACTTAACGCCCTCTTGCAAATGGTCTTCTCTTCACGGGATTTCGATGAAGAAGAAGACGAAGGGAACGTCAGGGGAAAAGAAGACTGATCTGCCCTTTTAAGGCAAGAAAACAGTGCACCCATAAGTGAGAAGCCGTCTCCCAGTGCATGGTGCATCTTGAGTACTAATGTCTCCGCCGCGCTGCGAGTTGGGTTCTTGAATATATGCAGTTCCCACAATGGCCGGTTGTCAGGAAGCTGATCCATGCTTATCTTTGATAGATACTCTTCAAAGTGTTTTTCGTAGTCCTCGTGAGTTAAGCCCGAAGGGAAGGTGGGGATGACAACGTGGTTTTCGACCTGAACCTCGACCTTCTTCCACCACTGGACACCCTTCTTGTCTATAGCCACTATGGAGGAGAAGCGGGTGTTGACGCTCAGTAAATCGCTCCTGAGTGTTTCCATGATTTTAGAGTGATCGATGGGGATCTCAGATTCAGCGACGACTATAATGCAGAGGGAGAGGACGGAGGTGTTGATGCACTGTGAGGATGGACTCATAGGCCGAAGTCCTACTTCGTCTCCTACTTCTCTTCCGTTGTAAGCCATTGTTTTTCCTTAATTATCTCTGCTACTACGTGTAGATGTGCCGCGGTGCCACCGTACTTAAAAGATGAACAAAGTTGGCAGATGCAGTTGGGCACAGTTATTGATTTGTTAACGTAAGATGAAGAGGCTATCGATACAGTTGGCACAATTATTGACTAGTCAACGATGCAGTTAATTGGTAGTACAACGGGATGGTGCATGTAGTGAAAAATGCCCTACATAGCGCACGAGAAAATTTTTGAAGCAGTGAAAGTTTGAAGCGGCGAAGATGCGCCAGTAGCATTTCGCCAGCCGTACTAAGGTTAATGCCCCAGTAGCATTTCGCCAGCCGTACTAAGGTTAATGTGATGTTAACCGACTTTGCTTTTAAAAAACTTTTTAGAAAGGGTCGGGATCGAGGGACAGAACTTTCCACTTACTTTTCACCCAAAATTCTAAACCGGAGATTCACTCAACATCCAACGGCTAGTAGTTATGACTCGTGGCAAAGACGAGCCGCTTAGCGCTAAAACGAGCCACTCCACGCTCGACAAAAACTCCTCGGGCTAGAAAAAGCACCTGATAACGCATTAAATTTTGACAACACGTGTCACCAACTGCACGTTCTTCTCCCTAGCCTTCTCTTCCTTCTCTCTAAGCAGCAAAAGAACTGCACCTTCTCTAGACGTCTTCCTTCCGCCATGGTCTTCTGAGCTTCCTCTCCGTCTCCTTAATTTCAAATAGTTTACTGGTTTCATATGTATTGGTTTACTCGTTAATACCAATTCATCACAATACCTAGATAGTTTACTGGTTTCAAGTTATGACGTGGACATTGAACTTACCAACACATGTTGACACACATCTGTGATTTGTCCTACAAATGCGATTTAATCTTGAACTATTTTTTTGCTACCGCAGCTGCTCTCACGAGGGTGAAGAGATAACACGAGAAATGACAAACCAGGAGCTATACATGTTCACATTATCTATCTTCTACAAACTCCAAACCTCCTTTTCATTGGAAGTTCCTCTCCATCTGTAATCTTCGAGAAATTTTCATGATTTCATTCATTTCACTTCTTCGAAGCTCTTTTATCTGTATTCGTACATCGTTTTTCTCCGAATTTTGCTTGATTGTTTCTTCTTTGATCTTCAATCTCACTCTCGAAGCCTTTTGATTTGAAACCTTTGAGTTGTTTTTATATCTTGCTTCCTTTTCTTTTGTAACATCGTAACTGATCTCTTACATGAAAGCTTGACTTGTAATTTGAAGACTATTTTTCCTCCTGCAATCTTCGTAAAATTTGCTTTTGAAGCACTAGCTAATCAGCTCCAACCGATACTTTATGAGATAAATTACACAGATTAGCTTGAGGAATCGAAATTTTGTGGCTTCGGTTATAGTTGAATTTCTTACAGTTAGATTTTAGATCTGTTTGATTATCAAAAAATTTAATCTTCATTTTCTATTATTTTCTCCGATGGAAGAACTAACTTTTGATTTCATTTGTTGTTGTTGCTGAGCTACAAAAGCAAATTTTACTAGATGGGAAAAGGAATTCTGGAGTGATGGTCCATGCTTCTTCTTGACATCTACGGACTCACATCATCATCATCAATCCAGGCCGTCCAAATATGGAGAGTAAAACTTCTGTTACAACAAAGTTGCAAATCACACAATCACAGCCAATGAGTTCTCTGCTACACCTCAAAGAAAAAGCAAATGGGTACGTTGCAAGCACTTGTGTACGTGCCGAGAACTCATTGCTGGCTTGTGATTGTGTGATTTACAATTCGAAAAATTACAGAAAAGAAAATAAACTTTAATTTATTTACAAAAAAGAATACAACTTTTCGCAAATCCCAAAAAAGAAAACGAAACGCCCTTTCAAAGAGCGTTTCGTCTGCTGACTGACTAACGAATGACTAATGGCTGACACGTCTGACAAACGCCCTTTTAAAGGGCGTTTATTCTTGAGAAATTTTAAAAAAATGTCCCATAATTCCTCAACTTCTAAACCAATTTACGAATATCGGAATGATCTGAATTTTTGTGAGGATGATCTCCTCACCGTAGAGATCATCCTCACCAAAAATCAGCCATTGATTCATCTTCTGGGTACGCCAAAATGGACGTAAAATTTGGTGTATCAAAAAACGCCATTTAAAAGGGCGTTTTCTACTGACACACGCCCTTTAAAATAACGTCTGTCAGGTTGTCAGATGTCGGACCGACACTGACAGACGTTTTTCAAAAAGGCGTTTATTACTGAAAAACACCATTTTAAAGAGCGTTTTTTTAATAAACATGTGCCACATCATGAAACGTCCTTTTAAAGAGCGTTTCGTTTTCTTTTTTGGGATTTGCGAAAACTTGTATTTTTTTTTGTAAATGAATTAAAGTTGGTTTTCTTTTCTGCAATTTTCCGTTTACAATTTATTGTGATAGAAGTTTTTAACAAAATATGGATGATCGTATCCACGCGAATTTTTTCTGGATGCCTTCTTGCCTGGATTTGATGTGGTTAAGAGAAGAACGTGCAGTTGGTGACACATGTTGCCGAAGTTAATGCGATTTCAGTGGCTTTTTTTCAGCCCGAGGGGATTTCATCAAGCGTTGAGCGGCTCGTTTTGGCGTTGAGCGGTTCGTCTTCGCCACGTTACATAACTACTAGCCGTCGGATGTTGACTGAATCTACGGTTTAGGATTTTGGGTGAAAAGTAGGTGGAAAGCTCTGTCCCTCGATCCCTTTTAAAAAAAATAAGTTTTTTTTCTCTCTCTTAACCGTCGAGGGACAGGTTCCAATGACCGACAAAAGTGAACCAAAAAAGTTGACGTTTTTCGCTGCCGTGGATCCCGAGAATCCAACTGTGATTAATAGTGCTGAGTTGGCATCACTTTTGCAAAAGCAGAACCACCGCTGGATTCTGAGGATACACGGCTGAGAAAAAACGTGAATTTGTTGGTTCACTTTTGTTGTCATCGGAACCTGTTCCTTCTACAAATGAAATCTTTCTGTTTTTTTATTTTTATTTTTTATTTTTCTGTTTCTTGAGAAAAACGAGTAAGATTGCCTGCCCACTCATACTCAGGTAGCTACCTGATCACCCACAATATAAGCCACGTGGCAATTTATTAGAGGGCATTGACCGTATAGATGTTTAGCCAATCCCTAGGTGGACCTACAAACCGAAGATCAACCCGATAAGTAATTTCTAAGCGTTAGTTGAAGTCATTTTCGTTGGTTGATTTTAACCGTAGAAATTTGAGCATTTATTACCATTATTTCCATACAAAGATCCAAAGGTCTGAAATCACTAATCATGCTGATTTTTGGTTGGTATGTCCTTTTATGGATTGGTCAAACACCTATACGGTCGGTGTCCTCTAATAAATTGGCTTATATTGTAGATGGTCAGGCAAGTCTCACCGGAGAAAACAGAGTGCTTTCGTGTGACACAAAGAATCGGTCAAAAGGGAAAGAGTAAACCTTCTCTCACACCCCTCAGTGAGCGAAATCGATCACAGCCCACAATACCAGCGACGTGGCACACTTTTAGGGGACTCTGACCGTATGGATTTTTGGCCAATCACTAGGTGGAACTACAACCAAATATAAACCTGATCGGTGATTTCTAAGTGTTGAATTGAAGTTATTTTCATGGGCTAATTTTAACCGTAAGAATTTAAGCATTATTGGGCGTTATTTGGTTACAAATATACAAATTCTGTAAATTACTAATCACGCTGATTTTTGGTTTGCAGGTCTACCGAGGGACTGGTCAAACATCAATACAGTCAAAGTCTACTAAGAGTTTGCCACGTGGCTCGTTTTGTGGGCAGTGAGCGGATTCGCTCAATGCGACGTGTGTGCGAATTCACACGGAAAGTCGGTTAAGAGAGAGAAAAAATAATCTTACTTTTTTTCTTTCACGGGTCGGGCTCCAGTTACAGGTACAAGTTACCGACATAACTACAAGAACCAAGAGCCGTAGATGGCGCTCTAATCCCATGGCTAAAAAGTAATATCACCTCAAAGACTTTGAGTGTCCGCTCATGCCGCGCCAAGCCACGCCTACTCTCGAGAAAACCGTTCGTTTCAGCGGCATTTAATTGTTGGCGTACGGCTTCAATCTCTCTTCCTTGTTTCAGCTCCCACCAACAAAAATTGCTCTTCTCGTCGGCAAAGTTGCCAAAAAAAAAATGAGGTCTCATTCCGTTAGTGGTCCGGTTATCTCCCCTCCCTTAATTTTCATCATGCACAAAACAAGTTTTTTACGGGACGAGAAGTTGTTCCATATTCCAGTTCCACCTTCAAAGACGTCTGTGAAGTCTGATAAGATTACATCGTTCCGGTACCTCATCGGTACCCTTAACGGCGCACGTTATTAAGTCACCGACGACGAACCAGAATTGCATGTAAGTCGCCATGGCAAAAAAGTAGAGAAAAAACGCAAGAGATCGAAGCATTTTGTTTGAAGATCTTAGACAGGTTGTAGCAGAGCTTTAATGGCAGAATTTTTTAAGGGTTTAATAGCATCGGAACTCGTTAATGGCGGATTTTACTGCAAAAAACATGAAAACACTGAGAATCTGCATAATAGCTGCGCAAATCTAGGAGGAGATCGTTGATGGCATTTAAAGACTTGCTGAAAAGCTCATTTTGGAAAAAATCTGCAAATCATAACAAGGAAATTGCATAAAAAGCTTGAAATTACGCTTTAACGGCGGACGACACAGAAAATCCACTAAGAGGTTTGTTAAGTAGAGAAACTTCATCAGAACCAGGGGTATGATGGAGATCTGCAAACCATCCGACGGCTGAGATTAATTTGATACTGTAGTAGTGAGTTATAGGAGAAGATCAAACGTTTTTTTTTTTAACAAAGGGTCGGTATTGGGGGACAACCATGTGGCGGACCCACATAGAAGATGAATCAATGGCTGATTTTTGTTGAGGATGATCTCTATGGTGGGAAGATCATCCTCACAAAAATCCAAATCATTCCGATATTCGCAGACTGGTTTAGAAGTTGAATAATTATGGACCGTCTATTTTTGCCGTGTAACTTGAAAAGCACATTTGATGGGGTTAGAAATATCAGAATGGCTGATTTTTTGTTGGGGTGATCTATACGGTGAGGAGATCATGCTCACCAAAAATCAGCCATTGATTCTCTTCCTCCTGTACTTGTTTATCCTCCCCGCCCCCCGGTAAAGCTGTTCTTGTCTGCAGCACATGGAATTCCCTCCTTGGGTATCAGTCGCCTTGGAGCAGGATATTTCCCCCGTCCCCTCTTTTTGAACTTTCAATAGATTAAGTTCTTTCTTACAAAAAAAAAAAAAAAAAAGATTCATTTTCTATGGGGAGCCGCCAAAATGGTTGTCAAAAATAGTTGTCAAAACTCAAAAGTGGTTGTCCCCAGATCCTGACCCTTTACCAAAAGCTCTTTAACGCACTCTTAATTACAAGCTCCTTCGTTTGTGCGGAGGAGTCATCGCTGTACAAAAATCCAGTGTTAACATTCTTGTGGATGGTCTGGTAGCTACCATACCATCGGTGGTCAAGTAAGTTTCACTCTGTGAGAAACTAGTGGAAGGAGACGAAGCTCCTATTTTCAAACCAGCATTCAAACCGTGCTTCCTTCATAAATTATATCATTTTCAGCAGCATTCATACGTTGATACACATACACCAGACTAGCATATTACAAATTTCATTATTTTATCACATTTTTTGGTATCAACATGTTGAGTATGACCAATGACCAGATGTTTTTAGGTATGCATACGAATCATTTCTTCATCTGCTTGAAGTTCTGATGTTGGCTATGTATCTTTAGCCGAGATCCTTCTCTTTCATTGAATATCATCTGTCTTCTGGCTCATAAATTTCACGGTCTTGCAGGGGAGGGGAACAGTGCGATACGCTAGTGTGCATGCTCACCTGGGAAGAACTGGAAGCAGGAGAGATGACTTAGAATCTCTTGCTTACACAACCTGAAATGGTGAAAATGAGAGCTTCTCCTTCTTTTCCACTGGTTTGAAAATGGAGCTTCGTCTCCTTCGTCTACTGGTTTTGCTTGGGGAGAAAGAGAGAGAGAGAGATGGGAGGGGACGTGAGAGGGTGGAGACTGAGACGTTGCAGTTGCAGCCACGTGTCGAGCTCATTAAATGCCGTTGAAAGGGATGGTTTTCTCAAGAGTAGCCGCGCGGCTTGAGCGGACACTCAAAGTCTTTTAGGTGATATTACTTTTTAGCCATGGGATTAGAGCGCCATCTACGGCTCTTGGTTCTTGTCGGTCGGTAACTTGTACCTGTAACTGGAGCCCGACCCTTTTTTCAAAGCAAATTACTTCTTTTTAAAAGGTTTTTTAAAAGAAAAGTACGGTTAACATCAGTACGGCTCGCGAAATGCTACTGGCGCACTTTCTTAGGCCGACTAACCGCATGGATGTTTTTGCCGACCCTTTACCGCCCCAAAAATGACAGGCTCCGGTTACACGACACAATATGAGCCACGTGTCATATTCTTAGAGGACTCTGACCGTATGGATGTTTGGACCTACAAACCAAAAATAATCTTGATTAGTGATTTCAAGGAGTTGGATTGGACTTATTTTCATGGGTTTTGATGTGTACCGTGGGAATTTGAGCAGTTTTGAGGTACAAGGATCCAAAGCCAATCCCTATGTGGACCTACAAACCAAAAATCAGCCTGATTAATGATTTATAGGTGTTGGTTTGGACTTATTTTCATGGGGTTTGATCGCAATGTGGGAATTTGAGCAGTATTTGAGGTACAAAGATCCATCACCTAGAAATCACCAATCAGAATTATTTTTGGTTTGTAGGTCCACCTAGGGATTGGCCAAACATCCATACGGTCAGAGTTCTCTAAGAGTGTGCCACGTGGCTCGTATTGTGTCCTGTAACCGGAGCCTGTCATTTTAGGGCGGTAATTGGAGCCCGACCCTATATCGAAAAATCAACTAGATCGCTGTCTGTAGCCATATGCCATAGATATTAGTACCTGTGTAGAATTGATGACATTAATTAGCATTTTAGGCTGCGTTTTGGGATTGCAGTTTGCTGAAAATAAATATTTATCGAAAAGTACTTTTTTGTAAATAACTTAATTTAAGTCATTTTGGATGTTTGGCTGAACCCGTTAGAAACTTGTTTATTTAAAAAAAAAACATTATTACAGCGTTTGGTTATGTAATAAAAAAAAGTTTTTTATTTTTGAATAACTTGTCAAATGACTTTTGTACCCTTAAATAGTGAAGTCCTTAGATTCTTATTTTTTTTCCCTCCTAAACTCCTCACCTATATGACCCCGGGTCACCTTGAAATTTCAAATCAAATCTTCTTTCATGGAAGACCAACGGGCAACAAAATCGAATATAACTTTGTTGATAGTGCCAAGTAAGTAAAACAGTTAGACAAGTAAAACATCCATCTTCTGCCTCCTATAGCCAGCACATTAAGAATTTGAATATATGAAATTATTAATCTATTAGAGGTCTGTGGAGTTTGTTTTGATTTCGGTAAAGAATTTCAGAAATCAAAATGGCCAAGCGGAGCTCTCCAACACTTTGAAGAACTTGAAGCTGAGAAAGCAAAACAGAGCTACATTGAATCAACATGGGTCTTTTTCCCTTTTTATTTTTATTTTTTTCTACTCTTCAAATTTACGAAGTACCGAATTGAGATTTAGTCCTGTATTTCCTTGAACTCAATTGGGTATTCATTCTTATTTCAGTTCATGCAAAGGGCATCTCAAAAGGAAGAGAAAGACAAGAAAGAAGAAAAGGTCAAACCCCCGAAGGAAACTTCGCTTGGCCGAATACCCATAACAGAAAATGGTATCCTTTCTTCTATTTTCCCTTTTAAAATCATTTCACGTTTTTGCATGTTTCCGCTTCAACATTTTTGTTGGATGTTAGTTGTGATGAGTTTATTGTTCCCCATAAGAAACATGTTAGAATATCTTTTTCTCTCATATTTTCTTTCATTAAAATCAAAGGGTCCCGAATAACAAGTGAATGAAGATGCCTTTGATTTTTGTTTACCATAGAGAGCTAGGGAGGTGGCGACGGGAGAGACACGGCAACCAGAGAGAGCTCACGATGGGAGAGATGCAGAGGCAGCTACGGGAGAGAACAAAGGGGAGAGAGCAAAGAGACGGTTTAGGTTTTTGTTTTTCTTTTGAGTCCGTCTAGAGCTACACTCATTTCTTACATCCACTTCTTACACCCGAGGTTGGGGCCCACATGGAGATCATCTTGGACAATCCAACAGCACAATGAGTTGTCCTTGCCATGATGATCATCGTAGCCAAAAATCAGTTCACTTATACATTGCTAACCATGTAAAAAATTGACCAAAAATAATAGTTTAATTGGATGGTCTAGATTTTTAAATTGAAGTTATATTTTCACGAGGATAAGAATGTAAAAATGTCCTGATTTTTTTTGAGAAAGATAGCCATAGTATGAAAAACTCATTGTGTGGTTGGATTGTCCAAGATGATCTCCATGGGGGCCCCAACCTCGGGTGTAAGAAGTGGATGTATGAAATGGGTGTAGCTCGAGACGGACTCTTTTTTCTTTTTATTAAAGAAGACAAGGTTTTCTCGTCATTTTGAAATGTTGATAAGGACAAACAAGGAAACAAAAGCTAAGTGACTAGAGGCGCGCAAACGCAAAACACAAAAGCCATTCTAAAACGGCTTCTGAGTTTTGTCTTTTTTTAGCTTATAGAGGTTATAAAAGGCTGCTTTTTTTGTTTCAGCCAAATGTTCCAAAACTGCTTATAGCAGTCCGAAAATGCTATAAGCCAGCTTATTGCATTTAGACCGCACTCCCAAATACAGCCAACGGCTAGAAATCATAAATCATGCTGGCTTTTTGTGTGTTTATGATTTATCCACCAATGAGTTGGATAAATTAACATCCATGTGGTAAGTGGGCCCAAAAACATGAGCTATATATGTCAAGTCACGAGAGTCCTCTAGCTGCATCGACTGCGCATTGGAAGTCATCTCCATGTAAAAATTTTCCAGGTGGAGTGTGCTTTAGGGCGCATTGATGACCTTTTGGATTATGTTTGGTTCACTTCTTGATGGATATATATATACACATGCACCATAATCAATCAGTTTGAGCGTTGATTTCTAGCGGTTGAACTTAGCATTTTAATAATTAACGTGATTTTTAACCATTGGATTTGAGCATTTGTTTTTTTAGATGCTAATATATAAAGTTGATATTTATTATGAAAGTCCACCAAGTGGTGGAGTGGAACCAACATTATATAAGTGTTCGAAATCATCAATCAAGCTGATATTTGGTGAGTAAGTCCACCCAGGCCCAGTACAAGTAGACTGAAATGAGGGGCACGTACATCTAGCACGTACAGGTCGAGCTAATATGTTGATCTTGCTATCCAAACACTCTAAACACTCTAAACGTACGTAAATTTAAAATCCTTATCGCACAATTTGAACCTCCTTGCGTGGACTGGAGTAAACAAACACGATAAATAATTTTCAACTCGGACCATAATTTACTTGGAAGCAGCAGGAGGCAACTTCCCTTCCAAGAATGAGAAGAAGAAGGTGAGAGCTCTAGCCGGCTGATAACTTGGAACAAGATGTCCAGCTTCTCTCACGGTCACAAATGTCAGATTTTTGTATCCAACAGCGAACCCGCCAACCTTCACAAACAAAAATTAATTAAAGTGATTAGCGGCAGAGATTAGAGTCGGCCGATGAAGAAATACCAAGTGTTGGATCATCAAATAGTTACAAATACCTCCCCTTGGGAGTACCAAGGATACCAGGGTGTCTCTACCGACGTATCGAGGATGTTTATGGAGTACCTACTAGATGTTACTGGTAACCTACCATCCGTGTCCCCGCTGCATATCAAATTTAAATATTTAATCGGGATGAGATTAAGACTCGCATACATACTGCTACTAGAAAGGCGGATATAAATTAAGAAGAAAAAGAGGAAAATTATTGTGCGTGTGTGTTGGAGTCGTGCATGTGATTCGTATGTGTGCCGGGATATATCCTTTGATATACATAATACATTGTTAATGGGTCAGGATGGGCCGGGACATGGGCAGATAAGTGGGCCTAACCTTTAAGCCCAAACCTGGCCTGGATACATAATGGGTTGGGCTGAAGGCCTGTGGGCCAAATTAATACCCCTAATCCAAACCATGCAAATGATTAGATGATATGGAAATTAATCATCTAATTAGAAAGAGTTGAATCTAGGATATATATCTCCTAGGTGGGGGAACCATTAATCAGAGTCCGGATCACAGAGCATTAATCAGGCTGATTTATGTTGTATATGTCCACCAAGGAGTGGAAACTTCAAGTTACTGGGCCTGAAAGATTTGCCATATGGCATTTCTGGGTGGGAAGGAGCAAAGTATTATCCGGATCAGATATGACCCAAAAAAATTGGTCCAATTGGATATCCGTAACATCACGTTGAATTACTTAATTCAATTTCAACCATCAAATTGTTAGAAAAACAAGTATTCATTGGACGGTTAGGATTATCCAATTGGCTTGATCTATAGGCGACATGCAACACTAGCCATTTACCAAACTTGCCTGTATAACCACACGCTAATCCCACTCGCCATCAGATCTTGGATGGTTGGCAATACGGTTGTGGGGCTATCTTTCCAGTCACGAATGACGGAGCTATTATGAAAAATCGAACGTTAGATGTCGGTGAGAAAACGCCCACAAAGAAGGTAAATTTGTACAAAAAACACCACGGTGAGGAAATGAGCCATGCCTGCATATTTGCCATTGATATGGAAGAGCCGTGAGGTTCGCGTGAAGGGCTCTCTGCACTTGGGGAAGGTTCAGGTAGGAAAGGACATAGTTCTCTGAGCAAGGATCAAACACTTCTGCATGTTTCTTCTATAACAGAGAACCAAAATTATGGATAAGTGACACACAAAATATCGAACTGCAGATATTTATCCATGTGTATGTATGTATGTAAACTGTAAAGAAGAATTCTCACTGCTACGGGGTTCGAGGAACTGCATAAAGGTGCGTAGATGTTGTAGATGTAGATGTCGCCCAAAGATGCATATGCTTGCTCAAGATACCCTTCACAGGCAGGGATCCGGAGATCAGACATTGGGTCTGAAAAATTGCAATTCAAATTAATACCGGCAATTACTTCGTCGGAAATGAGCGCGTGAGTCCAAAAGTAGTCGTACATCCCTTTAAAATTGGTTTCGTCGTCTATCAATGCATTCCCCATCTGAAAATCACTCGTATAAGGTTATGTATGTATATGTATACGTAAATGAATGACTTGCTTACTCTACATTCATTCACACATGCATTTACAAATGCATGCTAGCAAGCAAAAAAGTTTAAAGTGCGCATGTTTGGAGACACACTGGGCAAAAATTCCTAAGCAAATTTTGATCTTTTGCTCGCCCTCCAATAGAATAGGGCTAAAGATAGTTTAGAGACTCAATGCTGGGTCTTCAAATTTAGAGATTCAAAATAGGGGATATGAAATAGAGACCCCTTTTAGAGCATGGTTGGAGCACGGTTTCCATCTAATAAGTCTCTATGTTGCTGATATATAGCACGATGATTGGGGATGCTCTTAAGAAGACTTACAGCGATTCCTCGTAGGTTGATTGTATGTTTGGTGACCTTGTTTCTACGAAGGATGAGTTGAGCAAGCTGAGGAACATAATGTCCTGCATAACTCTCTCCCGCTATAAAGAAATCTCTGGTTTTGTACTGAGGAAACCTCTCCAACCAGTTGATCAGAAAAGTATAGGAATCTTGGGCAGTTCTCCTGTCTCCACTTAACTCATAGTCAGATGTCGTGTTCGAGTATGAAAATCCAACTCCGGCCGGGGATTCAAGGAAGATAACGTTTGCCACTGTGTCATCATAATTCAGCATCAACATCGATCTTGTTTTTCTTCAAGGACATCGTTAAATTAATTAAATAAAAACAGATAGATTTAATATAAAACATCTCCACATGGTGTAACTCTGTGTTTTTTTCTTTTTCTTTTGGATTCAGACCCTAGTTAGCGGCATATGAAAAAAATATGACACGGGAAAAGTTCAAGTCTTATTGAATTTGTCATTCGAAAATACGCTAAAAATTCTAGCAAAGAATTAAAAAAAAAAAATTTATAAAAAATAATGATTTTTTTTTTGCATATGTTCATATTTAAAAATCAAAATTTCAATCATTCAGATATAATGCACGCGTAATATGCATTTATTAAGGGTATAATACAGTTCCTCATAAAATACATAAATTTTACTAATCTTTGAATAATAAAGTCGTATAATATGTTTTGTTAAAAGTATGTCAAATACGCATATTATACACTTGTTAAACAGGTTATTATGAAAATAGACAACATCGTAAATGACCACGATTCTATCAATCTGTTTTGACTCAGTTGATTTCCCCCAGTAAAACTTGCCTGACTACCGATGGTCTGCTAGCTACCTGACCATATCAGTGCAATGCTCGGCACGTGGATTGTGTACGGACGAAACACGGCGGAGTGCTCGGCACGTACACCCCGGGTAGTTGGTTCACTCGGCGAGTCAAGTCATCTCAGCTAGTTCCAAGTCAACCTTAGACTTTAGAATTTTGGTGCTGGCGGGTTGCAATCAAATGATATGTTGAGACAGGACTCACCTTTGTTCCACGCATAATCATTTTGGTATAGACTTTTGCCATCACTCTTGACTCTAAACGGCCCCAATTCCATCATGGCTCCAGCTCCAAATGACGAGCAACCAGGTCCTGTCATTCAAACATGTAGAACCTGCTTGATCATGTTTTTGATGAAAACGCGTAACGAAGTATATATGCCAAGTCAATGAGAGTGGGCACCACTTAGAACATGACCACGATCACGATCATGATGATGTGGACATGCATACCAGGAACACATGACCATAGTGATGATGAAGCAGCAAGAATCATGACCATGATCATAACAAGATCGAAGAACAAAAAGGATCAGATAGAAAAAAAAAAAAAAAAAGATAAATAGCAATTAAATACCTCCATTTAGCCATAAGACTAAAGGTTTAGTTGCAGGGTCTTCTGGGGACTCCACAAAATAGTAGAACAGTGCTCTCCCTGCTTTAGGATCCACCGTAACATAGCCTGCGTACTGATCAAAATTCACTCCATCAGGCTGTCCTGGCAAGCTCTTGATCTTATCGGCTTCCTTCAATCCATCTTGAGGACCAACATACACAGGAGAATACCCCTTAGCAGTATCTAATTCCATACTTCCCCATGTCGACGTACTAACCACCTTATCCTTCGATCGTTTCGCCCTCATGAGTTCATCTAACGGATCAAATCCTCCATAACAGTGGACCACGACACCAAACAAAGAGAGAGAAACTAAAACAAGGAATGAAGTCTTCATGATTAATCTCATGGAGAACTTTTACAGAGCAACTACTTTTGGGACCTTGTGAACTAAAGAGTCTAAAATTTATAGACCTAACGGACCCCACATGATGTAAAGGTCCACCATCCTCAATTGACCCCAATGCAGTGTGGACCCAACCTCGATCTACATGTGATCCTGAACACTGCCAACTTACTTTCGAAGAAGCAATTTGATGGAGAAAGTCTTTGTTTTTTTTCCAAGACCACATGTAGATGTGGGACCTACATATTTTGAAAAAACAAGTTTTCCAATGTGGACCCACCTCTACATGTGGTTTTTTGAGTATTGCGAGCTCACTTTCGAAGAAGTAATGTGACAGCGAAAGTTTAAAATTTATAGTGGGTCCTTGTGAACTAAAGAGTCTAAAATTTATAGACCTAACAGACCCCACATGATGTAAAGGCCCACCATCCTCAATTGACCCCAATGCAGTGTGGACCCAACCTCGATCTACATGTGATCCTGAATACTGCCAGCTTACTTTCGAAGAAGCAATTTGATGGAGAAAGTCTTTTTTTTTTCCAAGACCACATGTAGATGTGGGACCTACATATTTTGAAAAAACAAGTTTCCAATGTGGACCCACCTCTACATGTGGTCTTTTGAGCATTGCGAGCTCACTTTCGAAGAAGTAATGTGACAGCGAAAGTTTTCTTGACGTTCAATCCTCTTCCCGTAGGAGTAAAACTTGTGTCACAAGATGTTGTGACGGAAGCCGGTCACAGCACTTAATACGAGCCACGTGTCACACGGTAGAGGCGGTGACCGTATGGATGTTTGGCCAGTCCCTCGGTGGACCTACAAACCAAAAATCAGCCTTGATTAGTGATTTAAAACTTTTGGATTTTTGCACCCGAATAACGCTCAATAATGCTAAGATTCCTACCGTTATAATCAACCCATGAAAATAACTTCAACCGAGTCGGTTACAAATCACTAATCAAGCTGATTTTTTGTGTATGGGTCCACTGAGAGACTGGCCAAACATCCATACGGTCATCGTCCTCTAATAATATGCCACGTGGCTCGTATTGAATGCTGTGACTGGCTTCTGTCACAACATCTTGTGACACAAGTTTTACTCTTCACTTAGGAGGAAAAAATTCTCCCTGAAGCACATGCACCTCTGGACTTTGCCACTGTACTTGGGCCCCCGATTAGATAATGCATTCTGGGAGACTAAGACCGACTTGGATGATCTAGTCTTCCACTTGATTGACGACATTGGATGATCTAGTCTTCCCCTTGATTGATGCAAGGGGGAGCACGTCTATGTTACAGAGTCCCTTTGTTACGGGGTTGGTAGATGGACGACACGTGTCTAAATTTTTTATCAGTCTTCTCCTTGTTAAAGAACTAGTGGGTGTCCCGTGCCATCGGCACTCCTCGACAAAGAAGCCAAAATCAAGTGAGTGGCGGAGATCCGCCGTCCATTTGGGGGAGGATTAGATCTCGGCCCTTCTTTGTTGATGTTATAAGAGGAGGTATAAGTAGGGAGACAACCGATGTGTTTTGTTATATAGAATAGTAAATGGCCCATGCCCACGTCACTCTCTGACAAAAGCGTTTGCAAAAATTGGGTGCCTTCGGCACTCAAACGGTATAACGGACTGGGGCGTTACCGTTTTTTCCATTATAACGACTGTTATAACGGATTGTAACGCACAGAGGGAGAAATGGGAAAATAACATAAATAACAAAAAATAACGGTGTTGAAATTTAAATTTTAAATAAATTGAGGTCAAATGAGGCGGATTGAGTGGCTAAAATCTAACCGTCCACATTAGATCGATGGATTTGATCTCAACCACTCTTTATCTAACCGTCCACATTAGATGGATGGATAAGATAAGAGAATACAACTGAGTTGTCTTGATATATGCGTGGGTGGCACTTTCCAACAAAATGTTTGTCAAAATCAGGGTGGGAGTTAATCTCAGCCATCGATATGAAGCATAGTGGATCTCAGCCACTCATTATTGAAGCCATATAAGATAAGAGGAGTATGAGAAAACCATTAAATTTCCGTTAAATTCTATTTTTTTTTAATTTTTAATTTTCAAATTTTAAATTTTGAATTTCAACACCACTTTTTCTGTTAAAATCATTAAAATCCATTGTTTCCATTTTCGCCCCTGGCCGTTTCAATCCGTTTTAACGGTAACACCCCTCTCGAGGCATAAAAAGTGGGGCTCCTGAGCCTGACCCTTGGGCTATATGTAAATCCAACCCATTTCATTCCTTATATGTAGGTAAATAGTAGCTGACCCGTGCCCACGACACTCATCGACAAAGCGTTTGTCAAAATTGGGTGTGAGTGGCTGAGATCCATTGTCCATTTGGTGTGATAAGATCTCGGCCAACCTTTATGAAGCTGGATAAGAGGGGAAGATAACCGTCCACAGGCACTCGATTAGTAAATGGCCCGTGCCCATGGCACTCAATCTCCGACAAAAGCGTTTGCAAAAATTGGGTGCCTTCAGCACTCAAACGGTATAACAGACTGAGGCGTTACCATTTTTTCCATTATAACAGCTATTATAACGGATTGTAACGCATAGAGGGGGAAATAGGAAAATAACAGAAATAACAAAAAATAACGGTGTTGAAATTCAAATTTTGAATAAATTGAGGTCAAATGAGGCGGATTGAGTGGCTGAAATCTAACCGTCCACATTAGATCGATGGATTTGATCTCAACCAATCTTTATCTAACCGTCCACATTAGATGGATGGATAAGATAAGAGAATACAATTGAATTGTCTTGTTATATGCGTGGGTGGCCCCTGCCCGCGGCAATTTTTGACAAAGTGTTTGTCAAAATCGTGTGAGAGTTAATCTCAGCCACTCATTATTGAAGTCATATAAATATAAGATAAGAGGGGGTATAAGAAAATCACAGTCATCACTTGTTATATAGATAGTGGGTGGCCGGTGCCCACGGCACTCTCCAACATAAGCATTTGTCAAAATTGGGTTTGAATGGCTGAGATTCACCATCTATTTGGGGTATAAGATCCCGGCCCTTCTTTGTCTAAATAGATAAGAGGGGGTATAAGTGGGGAGACAACTTCCCTGTTTTGCTATATAGATTTATAACTTTCCAATACGTGCTCTCGGGTTTTGAAACTTGGAAGTCCATCGGATCAGTCACCTCCACGACTCAGGAGTCGACCTGGCGAGTCATTAAATTAATTATTAAATATTTAAAAATATAAAAATAATATTTATTAATTTTATTTAAAAAATCATAAAATATAGAAAAATATAAAAAAAGGGAAATTTTGACATACCCCCCATGTTATCTTTGAAATTTGACATGCCCCCCACACTTTTCAAAAGCTGACATACCCCCCTATGACTTGGTCCAAGGTCAGTTGACCAATGTTGACCCGAGTTGACCACCACATTTTATATTAAAATACAAAAATGCCCTTATCATCAACCTAAGAACAAGGGTTTGCACCAAAGTCAAACCCTCAAATCAAATGGCTATGGTGGACGGTAAGCCAAGAGATACCAACACAAAGGAGTCTCATGCCGGTAATCCACCACTGCGGAGAAAATCAAAATAAAATACCATTAGTAACCGGAGTTTCAATTTTTATTTTCTTTTGAAACACCAACGTCCAGAATTGAAGTGACATTGTAGTACAGATATTAAGATCTCAAACTATTTTGGTATCTCAACTAGCATTGGCGGGATTTCCATTCCAAATATTAATTGGATAGTTTTGAACAATAATAGTTAGGAGATCCACTTTCAAGCTGCGATTAGATGGGAAATACAGCTAAGTCTATGTTCGAACGACCCAATATGTTTTTTAATTTTCGCCAGAGTGGTGGGTGACCAACATGAGACTCCAGTGGGTAGTCTCTGACGATGGACAACTAATCCATTGGTATCTCTTGGCTTGCCGTCTAGCACAACCATTTGATTTGGGGGTTTGGTTTTGGTCCAAACCCTAGTTCCAATGTTGAAAAAAGGGCATTTTTGTATTTTAATGTAAAATATGGTAGTCAACTCGGGTCAACATTTGTCAACTGACATTGGACCAAGTCATAGGGGGGTCGGTCAGCTTTTGAAAAGTGTGTGTGTGTGGGTGGGTGGGGGATGTCAAAAATTTCCAAAAAAAAAAGTGAAAGACATTTTGAGTCGACTCTGATTAGAATAGCTTAGAACCGTCCCTGATTAAAAATTCTCGAAGGGTTCTGAACCGTTCCTAAATTTTGAACAATTGTTCCTACGTACATTAGTAACGGTTTTTTGGTACATGTAGGAATGTTTTTCCATTTTAAGAATGACTCTAAAACGTTCCTAACCGTTCCTATTTTAGGAACATTTTACTGCCAGTCCTAAAAAGAATGCTCTAGCTAGTCAAAATTAGGGACGGTTGGCCTTGGTTAGGAACAAATTTGGGCTGTTCCTAATCGGAAAAACAAAAATAGCCCCAATACGTTAACCCTGAAACAACCAAAAATTCCTCCTGCCAATTAATTCAATAGATAAAATTAAAAAGGTTAACCGATCGAATTCAACCTTTTTAACAAGCTGTTGCTTCGTAAATCTTTTTAAAGGCCTTGTCCATGCAAGAAACAAGCAGTTGGGAATTAATAAATCCTTTCTCCGATGTTATCACTATCCTCAGCTTTCCCCTGTAACTCATTATAGTAAATTGAAGACTCTGCAAATCAAAATAACACCAAATTAAAAACTGTCTAGAGCTAGAGCTACACCCATTTCTTACATCCAGTTCTTACACCTAGTGGTGGGCCCCACATGGAGAACATATTGGACAATTCATCAACCATACATACATTGAGTTGTCCGAGGGTTACCATCCACAGTATGAAAAACTCACTGTGCGATTGGGTTGTCCAATCTATCTATGTGAGCCCTATCGATCACTAGGTGTAAGAACTGGAAACAAAATCAAACTGAAGTTAAAATACTTGGAATTTGATCGTAACCTGTGGACAGCCCGTGACAGTGAAGTAGAGGCTATTAATGGGATGATCGGCTATTGCCATTTTCTCTGTAGGGCCAACGAGATTCGAGATCGTCAAGCTTGTGTTCCATAAAGTCGAATGCATGTATTGAGATACTGCCTGCATAATTGAAGATCAAATTTCTTGGTGTTAAGTTTGAAAAATATATTATTGCGCGTAATCCAAATTAAGAAATTAATTAGATTAATTACTGACCTCGCGACCTTTCAGGTTTCCTACCATTCTCAATAATGTACTATTGAGAAAAATACCCAATGATGAGCTTCTGTTTCTCCTTATTGCTTTCTTTACTTTGAAAATGAACTTCAGGGGATCTACCTTTTCTCTATCACTGAAACATGGGATTGATAGGCGAATAAAAGAAAAATGGTTTCCCCACATATTCTTACCTAGCATGTCGTCGAGCCTCCGATACCCATTCAACACCCTTGTGTTCAACAGCACCAATGCAGATGTACGCGAGTCGGTAGAAATTCCATCCATTACATGCTTGTATAAATGGATTCCGTAAAATATTATCCCAACCACAACATCACTCTCTGACTGGTGTAAAGAAAAACGTAGAAATTAGAATCTATTAAGACCTTGCTTGGTAGCACTACAAATGTTTGCACGCAAACTCTTGTGGGATTTTCTTGTGCTTGTTTAATGTTTGCACCCGGCCAAAAAGTGGCTGCGAACAATGGTCAAATGATTCTCTCATCCACCCTGGTCTCCCCGAGCTGCGCGCTTTCCCTTCCTAGTAAAGGAGTAAAACTTTGATCATCGAATGGTCGATATGAGCCACGTGGCACGTTATTAGAGGGCTCTGACTGTATGGACGTTTTTCCAATCGTAGTTGGACCTACAAACCAAAAAATCAGCTTGAGTAGGGATTTCAAACCTTTGGATCTTTGTACCTCAACCCATGAAAATAATTCCAATCCAAAGCCTAGAAATCAGTAATCGGGCTGATTAAGGTTGACTTGGTTCCGTACATGCAATTTAATGACCGCATGCCAATGGTTGCATAATAGATTTGTCCGTCATCAAGGCCAATGACAGGGTGCAATAGGAGCCACGTGGAATACTCTTAGAGGACTCTGACTGTATGGATGTTTTTCCAATCCATATATGGACCGACAAACAAAAAATCAGCTTGATTTGTGATTTCGAACCTTTGGATCTTTGTACCTCGAATAATGCTCAAATTTCCCACGGTTAAAATCAACCCATGAAAACAATTCCAATACAACGCCTAGAAATTACTTGTCGGGCTGATTTTTGGTTTGTAGGTCCACCTAAAGATTGGCCAAACATCCATACGGTCAGAGTCCTCTAAGAGTATTCCACGTGGCTCATATTGTGCACTGTCATCGGCATTGATTAGAGGGCCCTGTCATCAAAGTTTTATTCATTATGTATCGGTCTTCCGTCTGTGTCCTGACATGAACCCTGGCTAATATGGCTTTCATTTTTGGTCTCCATGTCATAAGGTACACCTCTGAGTAAAATAGCGTCAGGTCTACCTTGTTACATGGTCCTTTTCCTACACTTTGGAAACCTAGAAAGAGCGAAAGAAAAGAGGGTACTGGTTAGAGAACTTACTACTCCAATCTTGGACTTAACTTGCCAAACTTCATCTAGAGAGAACGTAATGGATGTGATGCCAATTGGCATACATCCTAGTTGAGGGTTCCCGGATCGGATCACCGAGCGAGAGTCTTCCAGCAACGTACTCTGTAGCACACTCCATGCAAAATCCGAAGCAGTGTGCCAGCACCCAGAAACAAAACTTAACGCTCTCTTGCAAACGTTCTTCTCGTCACTTGATTTTGAAGAAGAAGAAGAAGAAGTAGACGAAGGGAACGTAAGGGGAATAGAAGGTTCATCTGCCCTTTTAAGGCAAGAAAACAGTGCACCCATAAGTGAGAAGCCGTCTCCAAGTGCATGGTGTATCTTGAATACTAATGTCCCCGCCGCGCTGCGAGTTGGATTCATGAATATATGCAGTTCCCACAATGGCCGGTTCTCAGGGAACTGATCCATGCTTATCTTTGATAGATACTCTTCAAAGTGTTTTTCGTAGTCCTCGTGAGATAAGCCGGAAGGGAAGATGGGGATCACAACGTGGTTTTCTACCTGAACCTTGATCTTCTTCCACCACTGGACACCCTTCTTGTCTATATCCACAATGGAGGAGAAGCGAGTGTTGAAGCTCAGAAAATCGGTCCTGAGTATTTCCATGATTTTGTAGTCGTCGATGGGGATCTCAGATTCGGCGACGGCTATAATGCAGAGCGAGAGGACGGAGGTGTTGATGCATTGTGAGGTTGGACTCATAGGCCGAAGTTCTTCTACTTCTCTTCCGTTGAAACCCATTGTTTAATTTTTTTTCCTTTATCTATGCTTATCTCCTCTACGTATAAATGTGCCGCAGCCCACCGCGGCGCCGCCGTATTTAAAAGATGAAGAGCTTGGCAGTTGGCACAATTATTGACTTGTCAACGAATGCCATTAATTGGTAGTACGACGGGAGAGTGTCGCGAAAAGTTTTAGATGGAGATGAGTATGGGCTTTGGAGTTTGGATACAGTCGATGCAGAGGACTCCCGTGGCACTACATACGAATTTTTTTAGGCTACCTAACCGCATGGATGTTTTGCCCACCCCTTCTTGGGGAAAAAATTCGCTGGCCCGCGGAGACCCCTCCCAAAATGTCTCACAAGCACCCTTTGTTAACCACTAACCAAGGGCTTAACGCGGGTTGGGATAAGGGACTGGGGGCTGCAAATTAACGTACTTACACGAAAACCACTTCATATTGTTTGGTTGAGAGTAAAGCTTCGATCTGTCACAACGGGTTGTGGCCAACCCACAATACGAGCCGCGTGGCACACTATTAAAGGGCGCTGATCGTGTGGATGTTTGGCCAGTGCCTCGGTAGACTTGCAAACCAAAAGTCAGCCGGGTAAGTGATTTAGAACCTTTGGATCTTTGCACCCAAATAACGCTCAATAATGCGCAATATCCTAGGTTAAAATCAACCCATGAAAATAACTTCAATCCAACGCTTGATCAGGCTAATTTTTGGTTTCCAGGTCCACCGAGGGACTGGCCAAACATCTATACGATCAGCACGTACCTTCTAATAATATGCCGCGTGGCTCGTAATGTGGGTTGTGATTGTGACAGAAGTTTTACTCTTTGGTTGACTATTCCACTCTTACATCTTTTCCGATTGCACCGGACCCAAAGGAAAAACCTTTCCTCACCCATTTGGTTGAGGAGATGCCTCAACCCCCTATGATGTTTTAACATTTGGAGGGCATCTGAAGGGGAACCGGGATAATTGGTTTTGGTTCAAGATATTATCATCTTGTTATAAGATTTCCTTTCCTTATTTATTGCTCACCTCTTTCTTATGCAATCTATATCTCTTAATTTTATTACTTTCTTTTTTCTCTTTAATTCTTTGCAATTTTCTCTCTTTAATAAAACTCTTCCTCCATTTCCAAAATGGTGTTTCATCATGGTGTACGTCATCATCGAACCTGAAACGGGTTATCTACACGCCTCTATCTGCCCAAATCTTTGAAGGAGATGATTATTTTTCAACTTGATCTGATCTGGTTCTCACTCATTCACTTGATAATCTTTACCTTAGACCTTAATTTTGTCCATGGTTTGAAGAAAAAAAAAACCTTTAGCATTAGAAATGATCAAGTGATGTTATTAGGCCCACTTACCACATGGATGTGTAACCCACCTCTTGGTGGATATACGTACATACTGAAAATCACCATGATTGGTAATCTCTAGTAATTAAATTTTAGTACTTTTTAAGACGCGATTCTAGCCGTTGAATTCAACCATTTTTTTAAGTAGTAAAAATTATCAAACAAACTGATTTTTTTTATTAAGTTCTACAGTCTACCAAGGGGTGGGCTAAACATACATACAGTCGGTGGGTCCCAAATGGCAGTAGTGAGTAATAAAGGTGCTAGCTTACGCTTTTTGATTAAGCTTCTGCTTATTACATCGATGTTAAATTAACCAAACATGATGTGCCTTATATACGTGTTGTCCAATTGCTAACACACTGCCACTGCCAAGATCATCTTATTGTTGATCCAACAATTTGGTGGACCATTTTTGTGAAAATAACCTTGACAGGTTATCATTAATCGTCTCTACGAATGTTTTTAATTTGTTAGGATATATATTTGAGAATTGGAGCCTTTGAGTCTTCCAATTTTGTGCCCTTTGAACATAATTATGCACCATCGCTCTAACACACAATCAAACAAGTGCAATAACGAAACTCGTACTATTTTACAGTTTTGGCTCGTTAATTTGTTTCCTGAAGTCGCGCAAGTTTCATTATTACGTGCGGAATCTAAATCATGCCTTACTTTGGAAAACCATTTCTCACCCCTCACATGCGGGAAAACGTGTGCAATATTGAAACTTACACTCTATTTTACACTTTTGGCACGTTAATATCGTGAAATCGCGCAAATTTCATTATTGCACGCGTGCGAAATCTAAAGTGACGAGCACCCATACATAAGCAATGTATGTACTACATTCCTATTCAATATTATCATTATTATTCAACAACCAAACACTTTAAATATAAGTTTGTGCGAATTTGATATTGCACAATTTACAAACACAATCTAGCTAGGATTCCAATTGGGATCATAATTTACTTGGAAGAAGCAGGTGGAAACTTCCCTTCCAAGAATGAGAAGAAGAAGGTGAGCGCTCTAGCCGGCTGATAACTTGGCACAAAATGTCCAGCTTCCCTTATGGTTACAAATGTCAGATTTTTGTATCCAACAGCGAACCCGCCAACCTTCGCAAACAAAATACAGTGATTAGCGACAGAGATTAGAGTCCTATGAAGAAATACAATGTACGTGTTGGTAATTAATTAATTAGTGTTAATTAACAAATACCTCCCCTTGGGAGTACCAAGGATACCAGGGTGTCTCTACCGACGTATCGAGGATGTTTATGGAGTACCTACTAGATGTTACTGGAACCCTACCATCCGTGTCCCCACTGCACATCAAATTTAAATATTTAATCGTGATGAGATTAAGACTCGCATAAATACTGCTACTAGTGGAAAGGAGTGTGCGTTGAACTCGCGTGTGGTCCATATGTGTGCCGGGGATCCTTTGATATACATTGTTATGTCTCCTTCTAACAGCTTGAGCTTTTAGAGTAAAGTGGTTGTTCAACATTTATTATATATTGAAATGGTGTATGAGGATAAAAGTGAGAAAAAATAAAAAGAAGTAGCTGACAGCTTAGATGGGTCGTATCTGATCATTTGCATGGTTAGTGGACAATTCATTCATGGGTTAATTAGTGGGCCTGAAAGATTTGCCACATGACTTTTTTGGATTGGTAGGAGCAATGCTTTTTCCGTATCAGACATGACCCAAAAATTGGTCCAATTGGATATCCTTAACATCGCGTTCAACCATCAAACAGGGCAAAATTTTAATTACATGCAGAGGGCTCTCGTGGCCCTACATAACTCTTTATTTTGGGCCCACTAACCGCATGGATGTTTAACCCATCCCTTGATGGATATACATACCAAAAAATATGCAAAAGACATGGTTGAATCCAACGGCTACAATAAATCCTATAAAAGTGCTAAAATCTATGACTAGAGAAAACCAATCAAACTGATTTTTGGTATGTATATCCACCAAGTGGTGGGCTAAACATCTATGCGATTAGTGGGCTCAAAAAGAACTATGTAGCGCACGAGAGCCGTCTGCATTGACTGCATCCAAAGTCCTCTTCATCTTTTTTTTTTTTTTTTCCATCAAATAGAGTTATAGAAAAAACAAATATTCATTGGACGGTTAGGATTATCCATTTGGCTTGATCACTAGATGACATCATCACTAGTGTTGGCCCAGGCCCATCTAGAAAACTAGCCGTTTACCAAACAAAAAACTTGCCTGTATATCCACACGCTCATCCCACTCGCCATCAGTTCTTGAATGGTTGGCAATACGGTTGTGGGGCTATCTTTCCAGTCACGAATGACGGAGCTATTATGAAAAAACGAACGGTTAGATGTCGATGAGAAAACGCCCACAAAGAAGGTAAATTTGTACAAAAACACCAGGGTGAGGAAATGAGCCATGCCTGCATGTTTGCCATTGATATGGAAGAGCCGTGAGGTTCGCGTGAAGGGCGCTCTGCACTTGGGGAAGGTTCAGGTAGGAATGTGCATAGTTCTCCGAGCAGGGATCAAACACTTCTGCATGTTTCTTCTATAATAGAGAAACAAAATTATCCATGTGTGTGTGTGTGTGTATGTATGTATGTATGCATGTATGTAAAAAGAATTCTCACCGATACGGGGTTCGAGGAACTGCAGTAGGGGGCGTAGATGTTGTAGATGTAGATGTCACGAATAGATATATACGCTTTCTCAAGATAGCCTCTGCAAGGATGGAGATCAGACATTGGGTCTGAAAAATTGCAATTCAAATTAATACCGGCCATTACTTCGTCGGAAATGAGTGCGTGAGTCCAAAAGTAGTCGTACATCCCTTTAGAACACGTTTCGTCGTCAATCCATGCATTCCCCATCTGAAAATCACTCATATAAGATTATGTATGTATATGTATATGTAAATGAATGACTTGCTTGCTCTACATTCATTCACACATACACTAAATGCATGCATGACAGTACATTAGCCCAGACCCAACCTCTAAACACTTATGAAGCCCCGGCCTGTCCTAAGCCCACTAGCAACAATTGGGCCAAAAATTGGGCAAAGCCCAAGCTGATTAAATTCTTAAATGAAAGTACACATTTATAATTTTTATTTTTTCCTGAGGAACTATAATTGAAAAAAAAAAAATTCTCTGATTAATTAGAGCATGCTAATGGACCATCCTATTGGGCTCTAGGCCCGGCCCTTTTGCATCAAATAATTGCACATTCAACTCAGCATAGAAAGCTTAGGACAGGCCCATAGCCCAAACCACTTACAGCGATTCCTCGTAGGTTGATTGTATGTTTGGTGATCTTGTTTCTATGAAGGATCAATTGAGCAAGCTGAGGAACATAATGTCCTGCATAACTCTCTCCTGTTATAAAGAAATCTCTGGTTTTGTACTGAGGAAACCTCTTCAACCAGTTGATCAGAAAAGTATAGGAATCTTGCGCAGTTCTCCAGTCTCCACTTAACTCATAGTCGGATGTCGTGTTCGAGTACGAAAATCCAACACCGGCCGGGGATTCGAGGAAGATAACATTTGCCACTGTGTCGCAATAATTCAGCATCAGCATCTTGTTTTTCTTCAAGTGTGTCATTAAATTAATTAAATAAAACATATATTATTAATATAAAATGTCTTCATCAAGGTAATTAATTTTTTTTTTCCTTTTATCTTGGGTTCAGACCCTAGTTAGCAATATTCGGCATACAGAAAAAAAAAATGATACGGGAAAAGTTCGAGTATAATTCGAATTTGTCATTCGAAAATACGCTAAAAAATTATGCAAAGATTAAGAAAGAAAAAAAATGGTTTTTTTTATTTTGGTATATTTTCATATTTTAAAATCAATTTTTCAATACTCTGCGTATAATACGCACTTAATATTGATATTCAATAAAATACATGAATTTTACCATAATCTTTGAATAGTACGGGATTGTAATGTGCTGTTAAAAGACGTCAAATACGCATATTAAAGGTATATTAAACAGGAAATTGCTAACTAGCTAGGGTTCAGACAGTAAATTGAGGTCATTAAGAAAGTAAAAAAATAAAAAATAAAAAAAATAAATGACTCAGCTGAATCGCTGATTTCCCCGGGTACTTGTTTCAGTCAACGAGTCAACTCATATCAGCTAGTTCCAAGTCAACGTTAGATTTTTTTTTTTTTTTTTTGTTCTGCTGCTGGGTTGCAATCACATGATATGTTGATACGGGACTCTCACCTTTGTTCCATGCATACTCATTTTGGTATAGACTTTTCCCATCGCTCTTGACTCTAAACGGCCCCAATTCTATCATGGCTCCATATCCAAATGACGAGCAACCAGGTCCTGCCATTCAAACATTTAGTAGGTCATGATGACAACGATGAACACGACAACACGACAATGATGATAATGAAAACGCGTATAAGAAAACATGCCAAATCAATGAAAGTGGAGTAAAACTTCCATCACACGAAACTGTAAATCACACAAAACACAGCCAATGAGTTCTCGGCACGTACACAAGTGCTTTTGCAACGTACCCATGTGCTTTTGCTTTTTAAGTGTACGTGCGGAGAACTCATTGGCTGTGTTTTGTGTGATTTACAATCCCATTGTGATGGAAGTTTTTTCATGGACATGATCATGATTATGATCATGGTGATGTGGACAGGCCATGACCACGATCATGGAGATGATGAAGCAAGGATCATGACCGTGATCATAGCAAGAAGAATAATTAACTAGGAGATTGACCTTAAAAATTAAAATATTTAAATACCTCCATTTAGCCATAAGACTAAAGGTTTAGTTGCAGGATCCTCTGGGGACTCCACAAAATAGTAGAACAGTGCTCTCCCTGCTTTAGGATCCACTGTAACATAGCCTGCGTACTGATCAAAATTCACTCCATCAGGCTGTCCTGGCAAGCTCTTGATCTTATCGGCTTCCTTCAATCCATCTTGAGGGCCCACGTACACAGGAGAATACCCTTTAGCAGTATCTAATAATTCCATGCTTCCCCATGTCGACGTACTAACTACCCTTTCCTTCGATCGTTTCGCCCTCATGAGTTCATCTAACGGATCAAATCCTCCATAACAGTGGGCCACGACACCAAAGCAGGAGAGAGAAACTAAGAAGAGGAATGAAGTCTTCATGATAGCTTCCATGGTTAGGACGCCTTGTGAAGCGAACTCAAATTTATAGAGCTAGCTAACAGACCCCACATGATGCAAAGGTCCATCATCCTCAATTGACCCTATTAAGTGTTGTGGACCCCACCTATATGACGCCACGTATCCATAACGTTAACATTCCCTTGGATTGCCGTTAACTAATGTAAGTTTTCACTTTTATTTTTTTCATATACAGCCCCAGCAGCACCGAGAATCATCCGTTGACGGCAAACCAATGACTGTCGACGTTAAGTTTGAAACACGGTGGTGGAAGGGAACAATAGGACGTGTGGCAGCCATCAAGCAGGTAAGGTTCGAATTTGAAGGAAAAATTTTACAAGTCATATTGCTTGCGACAGCTATGGATGATGTCTCAATATTCAAGACCACATGCAGAAGGGGACCTACTGTTTAAAAAGCAATTATTCCAAAGTGTGGTGGACCCCACTTCTAGATGTAATCCAGAATACTGCCAGCTTACGTTCGAAGAAGCAACGTGACAGGGGAAGTGTTTTCCAAGACCGCGTGTAGATGTGGGACCTACATATTTGGAAGGGTCCTACTTGGAAAAACAAATTTTCCAATGTGGACCCCACCTCTACTTTGGTCTTATTGCGAGCTCGGAAAAAATTTAGATGCAGAGGGTTTTGGATGCAGACGATGAGTGGTTAATCTAGTCTGGACCACTCATCCTCACTTTTTAGAAACCCAACTTAACTGGGGTTATTATTTTAAATCTTTTTAATTAGTTAGTTTCCATTTTTAGGCTTTGAAATCCTTTCTCCTAAATCCTACCCGAAACCTCCTCCGTTGCCACGCGCCTCTTCTTTCCTAAACCCCTCCTTCACTGCTTGCTCCTTCCAAGGAACAGTTTGTCGTCGCCGGTGATCTGAAGCATGTATCCGGAGGTCTGAAGCACTTGCATAGGGACCACCAGAATGTGAGACTCTCTCTATCTCTCTCCCTGGCAACTAATGATCAGACGGAGACAGAGGAAAAAAAACAGGTGGTGACGCATGAAACCGGTGGTGCACAGAAGAGTTTCTCCTCCCCTCCTCACGCACTTGTCCTGGTTTTTGAACACTATTGAGCCAAATAATCTTAAATGACCAAAATAACTGAGATATAACATAACCACCTCATTGTAGAGAATCTAATCTAACACTATATTTGAAACTTCTCCAAACATCACAACATTTGCAGGTAAGTTCTTATACTTCTTGTATCAGGTACTTGCTTCAATCTGTATCCACTTCCTTCTCGATTTAAATGCAGTGTACTGGACACATGAACATGAGTTTGGCCGACCATGCTTTTTTGGATAAAATGATCAGATTGTATCAAAAACCTGGTCAAAAATTTCCTTCAATATGATATTCATGGATTTCTGACCGTATGATGTTTGGGCCATCCTTTGGTGGACTTACAGACCAAAAATAACTTGTTTGGTGACCGTATGGATGTTTGGCCAATCCCTAGATGGACTTATAGAGCAAAAACCACTTTCGGGGACTACGAATTTGACACCGGAAGGGACAAGGTGAAGGAGGGGTTCTGAGAAGAGGCTCGTGGAAGGGAGAAGGTTGAGCCAAAAAAGGGATGTTTTTGTTTTATTTGCTAAATAATTAAAAATAGTTTTAAAAAGATTTAAAATATTAACTCCGGTTAAGCTGGGTTTCTAAAAAGTGAGGATGAGTGGTCTAGATTAACCACTCGTCCTCTGCATCCAAAACCCTCTGCCTCTAAATTTTTTCCAGCGAGCTCACTTTCGAAGTTGCAATGTGACAGCGAAAGCTTTCTCGATGTTCAAAGTTCAAACCTTATCGTAGGAGCTAAAGAAATTTCCATGCTGGACCACCTCTTGGATAATTAAGGCACACTCGGTGAAGTAAGACCGACATGTAGGGGAAGCACGTACGCGCCAATGCTACAGTGACCGTCGCAATCACCAAGGTTTGCGACGGGGTTTGTTTTGAAAATAGTAAAATGTTCTCGGGTTTTACAATATTCCAAAGATCTGCCTTGAAAGCAGAGTCAAAAAGAAGAAGAAGAAAATGTAACAGGGGGGCAACACAAGTAGACCGTTATACGTTTCAGCGAGGAAGCAAGATATAAGGGTTCAGAGCTGAAATGACTTGCCCGGCCGAATCTTATAAACACGGCAGGATGTATTGGATGTTTGCCGAATCTGACCTGAATGTTATTTTCAGACTCGACGGTATTTATCGGAGACTAAATTCTCTGCGATCGAGTTATGTTGCTTATAGAGAAGCACATGAATCTAAAGAAACGGGAAAGCACAATTATGCTGCATCTCTGACACATAAGTGCGCGCATGTACGTATGTATATGCATCGCGCTCATAATGGGAGGTCGGGCCCACAATTATGCTCGGTTTTGCGACGGGGACTCTGTGAGAGTTCCGTGAGAGCGACATTTTCTTTCAGTGTTTTATTAAAAAACAATCAACAAAAATAATGGTCAACAAAAAAACTTTCGATTTTTTGGACATACGTTCCCGTCGCATCGCAATCGCATCGCCTATGCAATTGCAAGGAAGGATCCCTCCGCAGCCTCGGTGGATTCATGTAGCTAGGGTGTGTGATTAGGAGAAAACCTTCGATCACATATCTCAATATGAGCCACGGGACACACTCTTAGAGGACGATGACCGTATGGGTTTTCGTCTAGTCTCTGGGTCGACTTGTAAACCAAAAATTATCTTGATTAGTGATTTCTAAGCGTTGCATTGGACTCATTTGCATGGGTTGCTTTTAACCGTAGAATTTAAAGCATTATTGACTATTATTTGGGGTACTAGATCCAAAGGTTTGATATAACTAACCAGGCTGATTTTTGGTTTGCAGATCCAACCAGGAACTGGCCAAACATCTATACGGTCATTGTCCTCTAAGAGTGCTCAGATTGTGGTGTGTGATCAGGCCCGGCTTGACCATTAGGCAGATGAGGCGGTTGCCTAAGCCCCCAAGGCCCCCAAATTTCAGAAATTTGTTTAGTGCTTTTAAATTTTTTTTTTATGAAAAGGCCCACACCTGTCATTTGCGTCAGGCCCCTCCAATCTAGTAAACCTTTGCTCACTGCATGATGTGAGCGAAGTCGATCACAGCACACAATATAAGCCACGTAGCACACTCTTAGAGAGCGCTGACCATATGGATGTTTGGCCAGTCCCTCGGTGGACATGCAAACCAAAAATCAGCCAGATTAGTGATTTACAACCTTTGGATCTTTATTCCCACATAACGCTCAATAATGCTCAAAAACGTGTTTTTAATTTATAAAATATTTTTTTGAAAACATTGAAATAACACATTTTTCAAGGGACATCTTCGCACTTCGGTTTAGGGGTATTTCTGGAAAAAAAAACGAGGCCACATTTAGAGTTTTCGCCTAAGGCCTCAACTTGTATTAAGACGGCCCTGGGTGAACATCTTTGGTCATGACGATCACCATATGAGCCATGTGGAACACTCTTAAAATGCACTGAACATATGATGTTTGGCCATCCTATGTAGACCTTTGGACAAAAAACCAACCTGATTGGTGATTTCTAGTTGTTGATCTGAGTAACCCAAATAATCTCGATTCCCACAGATGAAAATCAACCAACGAAAGACTAGACTAAATTACAACGGTTATAAGTCACCAATCAGGCTGGTTTTTGGTCTGTACGTCCGTCCACCTAGAGATGGGCCAAACTTCCATAGGTCAGTGATCTGCTACGTCGCTCGTATGGAGTTGGTGATTGTCTGCGACAATAAGTGGACTTCACATCACATCATCAACGTCCATATGAGCCATGCGACACACACTTAGAGACCACTGACCGTATAATGTTTGGCAATTCACCAGGTAGACCAAAGGACCAAAATTTAGCATGATCGGTGATTTCTATCTGTTGGATCTGAGTACCCGAAATAGTGCTCGAATCACACGGATAAAAATCAACCCACCAAAAGGACTAAATTGGACGGTTAGAATTCACCGATTAGGCTGCTTTTTTGTTTGTAGGTCCACCTAAGCATAGGTCAGACATCTAAATAGTCAGTGGCCTCTAACATCGTGCCATGAGGGATGTGGCACATATGAACGTTGGTGATCGTCCATACGTTCAGTACCCAAACTGGACTTGTTGAGTGTGGGAGTAGGGGTGTCAATGGGTCGGTTCTGGTTTGGGTATCAATTTACCCAAAACCGGAACAATTCCGATTCTAGTTCCTACGGGTTCTAGTTTCAAAACAAGTGTGTCTAGAACTAGAACCAATAATTATCTGGGTCTTCTTGGATTTGGTTCTGAATAGCTAGTCCCGGATATCCGAGATAATTAGGACCAGTTCGTATCGAATTATATATCCAATGTGTGTGTCATGTATTAAGCATATGAGCATCTCTTGCTGTGAATTAATCCTCCCTTGCAGTTTGTTCTCTTTCCTTCCTGTGTTCTTATCCAATCAGGTTTACGTCTGAGCATCACATGCAAGTTGCAATATGCTAACTAAGAGTCTACGGTGTTTTTGGCCGTAGAGGTCATCCTGTCCAGGTTCAAAATAAGGTGTTGATTGTTTGCCTTGTTGGGATAAGGGACGAAGAATATTCCATCAAGAGAAGTGCAATATTAGCATTGGTTGAAAAAAAAATGTTGCCCCACGGATAACCGAAAGTTGTGTGGTTGAGACCATACCATGGTCCATATATTAGGCCAAAACTGCAATGGATAAAATAGTTGCTTAATAGTCAGTTAATTAATCTTCTTAGCTATAAAACTAAGGATTGTTTGGAACGATCACAGCAATGGATTTTATAGTAAAAATCCATTAAGTATATCTCGATCAACCATTTATATTATGATTGGTGATTTCTAGTCATTGGATCTGAGAATCCAAAAAAAATGTATGAATCCAACAGCTAGTGATCACCCCATGAAAATCTCTCGATTCCAATGGCTAGAAATCACCAAACATTCAGGACTCTGTGGGCCCGGAAGACTGTGCTAAATTGCACATTTTTTATGTGACTCCAAAATACGGCAATGAGAGCGACCCAGCATACACTGTGATCGGCTTTGCTCACACACAGGTGTGAACGAAGGTTTACTCTGTGATTAGAGGTTCCACTGTGCATACAGAGTAGAACTTTGCTGATCGTGCAACATTGATGACCGGCCAAAATATGAGCCACGTGGCACACTCTTAGAGATGAGTAAAATTTTGATGACAGGCCCTGTCATCGAGGCAGATGATAGGGTGTAATATGAGCCACATGGCATACTCTTAGAGGACTCTGACCGTATGGATGTTTGGCCAATCCCTATGTGGACCTAAAAATCAGCTTGATTAGTGATTTTAAACCTTTTGATCTTTGTACCTCAAATAATGGTCAATAATGTTCAAATTCCCACGTTTAAAATCAAACCATGAAAATAATTCCAATCTAACACCTAGAAATCACTAATCGGATTTTTGCTTTGTGGGTCCACCTCGAGATTGACCAAACACCCATATGGTTAGAGTCCTCTAAGAGTGTGCCACGTGGCTCATATTGCAACCTACCGTCAAAGTTTTACTCGGATCAATGCTGACTGTAAAGATGTTTGGCCCATCCCTAGGTGGACCTCCATACCGAGCAAAAATCATTCTGATTAGTGATTTGAAACCTTCGGATCTTTGTACTCCAAATAATGCTCGAAGTCCATGGTTAAAAATCAACCCATCCATGAAAATGAATCCAATCGAGCGTGTAGAAATCACTAATCAGGCTAACTTTGGTCTGTAGGTCCACTTAGGGTTTGGCCAAAAAATCACATGGCTAATACTTTGGATGCAGACTTGAAGAACATCATCGAAATTTGGGTAGCATAAAAACATGCCACGTGACAAACTTTTAGACCACTGATAATATGGATATTTTGATCTATCCCTAGGTGGACCTATAAATCGAAAATCAGCTTGATTGGAGATTAATAGCCATTGTTTTAGGGTGATTCCATGGGTGAATTTTTACTTTTTAACTGTGGCATTTGAGCGATATCCAGGGTACTAAAATCCAATGGTTAAAAATCACAAATCAAGCTAATTAGTTTTGGTTTTGGTTCAAGCTAATTTTTTGGTAACACTCTTGTTGATGTAACAAACTCTTTAGGTAGCCCTTACCGCTTACCCTCCCGTCCACTTGTCACGTGATAGGGGGTTGAGGCATCTCCTCGACCAAGTGAGTGAGGCAAGCCATTTTAGGCTCATCATATGCTCTTTTTGTTGGTTGACGGACGACCGACAGGGTAGTTCTTGTTTGACACGGAACCCAATTAGAGAATGTATCTAAGTATCTATACTAAAGCTAATGCACGAAAATAAAGTGTAGGGACATATTTTGTTCCCTATCATTTATAAATCCATGTCTCTTCTTCTCTGTGGACAGTCCAACACCCACTACTTCTTCTCTGTGGACAACCGGGTGATACACGTGAGCTGAGACTTCTCTAATTCTAGACGGTGGTTTTGTCTCTCACTCCTTGTGTTCAAAGGGAGTTGGTGCTTCCACTCACATGGGCCCTAATCTGTCCAAGCAGTGGATCCCACCCCATGTACACGTCAAACTGCTGTCATCAGCCAGTATAGGATTTTGATTGTAAATATGTGATGGAGATGAGAGATGAGAGATGAGATTTGACTGGACAAATAGACCGAGGGTACGTACGTACATACGTACGTATCACCTCTGGTTTAAAAGGAACTATTATAAGTTATAACGGCTTAGCATAAGGCAACCATTACCGCTATTTTACCGGTCAATATTGGATTTCAAATGTAAAAAATTGGTAAATAATGTTAATTTAACAGTACAGGAATATTAATATTTTTATAACTGTTTTTCTAACCATGGTACCAAGAGGATACCTTTTCCCTTAGGGTCGTGATGTAACAAAGGCGTCAGGTATAGCAATTTTGTTACTCTCCGCTACCATCTGGGCCCACTGATGGCATGGATATTTCGTCCACCCCCCCTTTTGGTAGACATTCATACAAAAAAAATCAGCTTGTTTGATCATTTTTGGCCATTAGATTTAGTACCCGAAAAACAAAATTTTGAATCCAACTGCTATAATCACGCCTTAAAAAGTACTAAAATCTAATGGCTAGAGATTACCAATCAATTGTGTGATTTTTGGTGCGTATATCCAGCAAGGGGCGGGCTAATCATCCATGCGGTAAGTGGGGCCAGAAGATAGAGATGAGTAACAAACATTTACATTGCTATACCTGACAACTTACCCTCTTACATATGTCTCCTTCCCTTGTAACTTCTTTTGTTGATGGTGTGATATAAGCTTTCCTAAACTATCACCATGAATCCCCCATTTTTAAGGCCATGATTCTTCAATCCCAGTCATGGATTGAAAAAATCTTGTAACAGACATTGTAACGGTAACGCCACAACCCTGGTGGACAAAAGTTAATAGCTCATCTAACTGAAGTTCTAGAAAATTGGTGCTGGAGTGTTACAGTTTACTGCAAGTGGGGAAAAAGTTTGTTCCATTCCCGGCGGACAAAAGTTTGATCTCTACCACGCTCTTTTGGGCCAACATACCAAAAATCAGCTAGATTGGGTGATTTCTAGCCATTTGATTCTAGCATTTTTCATCATGGACCTGGAATCTACACAAGGGTTTGTTCAAGACGCTCATGATAAAACAAAATCGATCCAATGGCTAGAAATCATCGATCAGATTGATTTTTGGTGTGTCGGACCATCAAGAGGTAGGCCACACATTCATAGGTCAGTGGGTCCGAAAGAGCATACCACATGGCATTTTGGGGGCTGGTGAATCAAACCTTTGTCCACCAGGTTGGAGCGAACATTTTTCCCATAAAGTAATAGTCGGCAGTAAATGGCAGCTGGATTGGATGGGCTTCAAGTTTTGAAAGAAAAACCATTCTTTTTAGTCGTAAATGAGGAACACATGGGTTGGGCACCTGGATTGGATGGGCTTTAAGTTTTGGACCAAGTTTGGGCTCCATCTACAAGCCAATAGGCTGGGCCTATTTGCTAGGTCCATTAGAGTTCCTATAATAGGGGTTAAATGGGCAAGCGTAGCCCAGCCCATTCAATTTATTTTTTATTTTCAAAAACTGCACTTCGGTCTTGCAAAGTCAAACAAGGATTTCACCGGCCTCGGCTTCCTTCTTTTTTCTGCATATAACCACCGCCTCCGTGTATGGGTGCCACTTTCTACTTTCCCTGTCAGTAGAAAGTGCAACACATGTTGTTAATCAGGTAAACTCGTCCGAGTTAAAAAAAATTTGACATGCGTTCGTGTCAAACTTAACAACCCAATTTTGAGGATTTATTTCAGGATAAAGATGAAAGTCTCGGGATCTGAGGCTGGATCTGGATCGGTCTGATCCAGAACAGGATCGGTCCATTTCACCCGAGACAAAGTGAGACTCCTTTGTAAAACAGTGATCTCGGGGTGAGAAAGAGCCTGGTTTTGGATCGGATCAGTGGGCTCCGATCCCGATTCGATCGCCCGATCAGACCAAGATCGGCTGAGACTTTGAACCATGTTTCAGAAGCATCAAACTTGGCTTTTGACCCCTTGGATCAACCCTCGGTTGACACAATTGGGTGAATTGCCGAGTTCTTCTCTAATAACTATTGCTTTATCCAGCCTTAAAAATGAAATTAAAGAGCCAATGGTATGTCACTATGTTGCATTAAAGACTGAGCTGGTACGCGTACATAAAAGGGCGTAAGACCCAACATGTCATGGATAGGGCTGCAAGTTGGGCGGGCTCAACCCGAGCCCGACGGGTTGAGTCCAACGTCAGGGTTGGGTTGGGTTAGCCCTTTCAGAACTTGGGTTGGGCTCAGGCCGGATTTTTGGTAACCAGATCAAATCAGACTGATTTTTGGTCTGGAGGTCTACCTAGGGATGTTTGAAACATTCGTATAATCATAGATCTCAAGAGTGTGCTATGCGGCATTTTTAGCTGTGGCTTGACACCATTTTAAAAAAACGTTGCGTTAAAAATCTCTCTAATCTCCACCACATACTCAACATTTTTTTCACCATTATTAGTTAAAGAGCAGAACTTTGATGAAGGAGTCCATCATCAATGTTGATGATGAACCACAGTATAAGCCACGTTGAAGAGTAAAACTTCTGTCACATCGGATTGCAAATCACACAATCACAAGCCAATGAGTTCTCGGCGTGGCACGTACACCTCAAAGCAAAAGCACATGGGTATGTGCCGAGAACTTATTGGCTTGTGATTGTGTGATTTGCAATCCATTGTGACAGAAGTTTTACTCCAAGTGGAACACACTTAGAGACCACTGACCGTGTGGATGTTCGCCATATCCCTAGGTGGGCCTACATGCAAAAAAACCAGCCTGATTAGTGTTTTCTAAACCTTTTGATCTAAATACCCCAAATAATTCTCTAAATCCACAGTTAAAAATAAACCCTGATAAAAGACTCTAATCCAACAGATAAAAATTACTAATTGAGCTGAATTTTAGTATGTAGGTCCACCTAGGGATGGGCCAAACATCCATATGGCCAGTGTTAGGTTGACCTACATGCGAAAAATCAGCCTGATTGGTGTTTTCTAACCTTATGATCTAAATACCCCAAATAATGCTCTAAATCCACGGTTAAAAATAAACCATGATAAAAGACATAAATCCAGCAGATAAAATTACTGATCAAGCTGAATTTTGGTATGTAGGTCCACCTAGGGATGGGCTAAACATCCATACGGTCAGTGATCTCTAAGAATGTGTCACGTACATGGCTCATACTATGGTCCGTCATTAATGTATGTCTTTAAGTAAAGTTCTACTCGATTAAAAATAGTTCCTTAAGTCTCCTTTCACCGTACTCACCTATTATTAAAGATAACTAGTGTTATTGGCCCGTGTTAAAGCACAGATGAAGAAATAAAAATAGTAATTAAGCAAAAAATAAAAAATAAACCTTCATCCTTTTTAGAGTTTGATCCATGGTTTTAAAAACGGCCATTTAAACGGTTTTAACAGCCGTTTAAATGGTAACGCCCCAAGCCCGTTTCCGTTAAAACCGTTTAAACACGTTTTATTGGTTTTGAAAAAAATGGCCTTTTTTTTGTTTTAACGGTCGTTAAAATCGTTTAAACGGCCGTTTAATTCTGAAAAATTTTGTGAAAAAAACTGCCGTTTAATTCCGTTAAAATCCATTTAATTCTATTTTTTTTTAATTTTCAAATTTCAAAATTTGAATTTCAACGCCATTTTTTCCGTTAAAGTCGTTAAAACCGTTAAAATCCGTTTAATTAGATTTTTTTTCATTTTTGCCCCTGGGCGTTTCAATCCGTTTTAACGGCCGTTTAAATAGTTTAAACGGTAACGCCCCCAGTCCATTTAACCGTTAAAATGGCCTCTTTTAAACCTTGGTTTGATCCATGAGTATTTAGGAACTGACTTTTTTAATGTATAAAAAGCTTTCAATCGTTTAGGCAGATATTTTTATGGATCAAAGTTGAAAATATATTTTGAAATTTTCTGACAGAAAATCTAAATAGAACTTATCAAAAATATTTTATTATTTACTTACCCACGAAAATAAACTAACTAAAGGTGAACTTTTCAAGTGTTGACGAAACGATGTGATAACCCTAGTATGATTATATTCCGATCATCTAAGTAGTTAATAGCAACATCAGTTTTATCTACCATGTCCTAAGTTAAACTCAATCAAACGATTTGAAATATTCGATTGATTAAATCAATAATATTTTGATGAACCATTAATTATAATTTTTTTTATTTTACAGAAGTAGACAATTGGATCCCATTGTTAATTAGGTGCATCTTGCTAATAAGAATTTTGGACTATATTGAATAAATGGCTTATTCATTAGATCAATGAGTAATGGAGGCCCAACATGAAGGTCATGTTGCAACTGCCAATGTGGTGCACAGACTAATCAATCAAACTATGCAATATTGCAATGGATTCACTACCCATGTTGGATTGATTGTGTTATGTGATGTATCATCTCATGCGAGTATCAACAATATTTAAGTGTCTCTAAAATGGAAAGGATAAAGATCAATGCAGCACTATGGAAGGAAAAATGTACGGCTTATAATAAACCTTTAGGTGGGCTTAACTTTTATGAGCCAAGTAACACATCAAACATTTGACGGTGTGTGGAGAACCAACAATTGTCGAACCTTGTATTTTTCTCGGCTGTGGATCTTGAGAAATCCAATGGTGGTTAATAGTACTGAGCTGGCATCACTTTTGCAAAAGCAAAACCACCATTGAATTCTGGGGATCCACGGTTGAGAAAAAATGTGAACATTTTTAGTTCACTTTTGTTGGTCATCAGAACTTGATCCTTATATAATAACCCTTCAAATCTTTATATGTAAGATAGTGGAGAGAAAAGATGAGAGATTGAGGAGGGTGATTAATCTCCTTATCTAACCATAATAGAATGTGGAAAGATTATGAGAGGATTTTTAGGGATATAGTTAAAGAGATAGTAAGATTGGTATCATTATGTAACGGTTGTGTAGAAGTGTAACGTGTGAGGATAGTAAACATTGGAAAGATGATTTAAAAAATATTAATTAGAGAGATTTAGGAATTGAAAAAAGTTGTAACGATTGTGAAGAGAGAATTGGAAAGATTTTAGGAAGATTAAATGTTTGGAAAGAGAATTCGGAAATGAGAGAAACACTAATTAGAGAGATTTTAGTAATTGGAAAGAGTTGTAACGGTTGTGAAGAAAAAATTGAAAAGATTTTAAGAATATTAAATGTTTGAAAAAGAGAATTAGGAAGGGAGAGAAACACTTGCTCACGTGCCTTGATGAGAGTAAAGAATGCCACATCAACATTTCTCTGCTTTAGTGTAAATATATAAATGTGCACCACACACTTCCATTTGTCTATTACAAAATGCACCTGGTAGGGACCTTTTGAAATCCCTCAAAGCTCCTATTTGCGAGAGTGAATTGAGAGAAGACGTTTATATAATAGCCCTTAAAATCTTTATGTAACCCTTGTAAGATAGTGGAGAGAAAGAAGAGAGATTGAAGAGATGATTAATTTTCTTATCTAACTGTAATAGAAAGTTGAAAGATTACAAGAGAATTTTTAAGGATATAATTAAAGAGACAATAAGATTAGTATCATTATGTAACGGTTGTGTAGAAGTGTATCGTGTGGGGTGAGTAAACGTTGGAAAGAGGATTTAAAAATATTAATTAGAGAGATTTTAGGAATCGGAAAAAGTTGTAACGGTTGTGAAGAGAGAATTGGAAGGGAGAGAAACAGTAATTTGAGAGATTTTAAGAATTTAAAAGAGTTGTAAAAAAATTGGAAAGATTTAAGGAATATTAAATGTTTAGAAAAGAGAATTAGTAAGGGAGAAAAACACTTGCTCACGTGGCCGCTAAGAGCAGAGAGTGTCACATCAACACTCCTCTACTTTAGTATAGACTAGTGGGTGGCTTGTGCCCACGACACTACGTTATTTGACTTAAAATTTGCAACTTTTATTTCCTCTATGTAAAGTTTAACAAGTTTATCAATCAGATCAAAGTCAATATTGGGTTGCCCAACTCCAATCCTATAAGTTCTGAAAGCGTATTGAATCAGGTCTAAACCTAGGAAACGTGATCCATAAGCCATTGGATTGGTTATGGGTCAACTCTGATCCGATCCAAACTAGATCCATTGATAGCCCTACTCTAGTTTAATCCAAAAATAAAAAATTGCCAAAACGACATAAACAAACGGCCTCAACAACTATATATACAATGGAAATGGAGTGGGACCCACTCGATCCTACCATTGCAGCATTATTTAGTCACCCACCATAGGAGTGAGACTTACGTTGCTACTGACCACCCACAATACAAGCCACATGGCAATTTCTTAGAGGACAGTGATCGTATAGATGTTTGGCCAATCCCTAGGTGGAGCTATAAACCCAAAATCAACATTATTAGTTGAAGTCATTTCCACGGGTTGATTTTAACTGTAGTAATTGGAACATTATTTACCATTTATTTGGGTACAAAGATCCAAAGGTTTGAAATCACTAATCAGCCTGAGTTTTGGTTTGTAGATCCACTTAGGGATTGGCCAAACATCCATACGGTCAACCTACTCTAAGAAATTACCACGTGGTTTATATTGTGGGTGGTTAGGTAGCTACCTGACCAGCGGGTCAGGCAAGTCTCACTCCCGCAGGAGAAAAAAGCTTCCAGATGCCCAGGGATTCCCTGTGGCTTACTCGTCTAGAGTCTAGACCGCTCAACCACGAGTAGAACTTTGATGACAGGTCCTGCAGATTACAGGGCACAATAATAGCTACGTGGCACACTCTTAAAGGACCTACAAACTAAAAGTCAGCTTGATTAGTGATTTCAAACCTTTAGATCTTTGTACCTCAAATAATGGCAATAATGCTCAAATTTACCCGGTTAAAATCAACCCATGAAAATAATTCCAGTCGAATGCCTAGAAATCACTAATCGGGCTGATTTTTGGTTTGTGGGTCCACCTAGGGATTGGCCAAACATCCATACGGTTAGAGTCCTCCAAGAGTATGCCACGTGGGTTATATTGCACCCTGTCATCGGCCTTGATGACAGGGCTTGTCACGTGGCTCATATTGCAACCGCCGATGACAGGGCCTGTCTTCAAAGGATTACTCCTCATTGACGACTCCTCTCGGCCTTACAGGTCACTTGTCTTCTTCGCTCCGTGTCCGCGTTGAGCAAATAAGCGATGATTACGTGGCGGACCAACACACTGATCTCCGCTCCGTTACTATCGGTTGTTACGTCTTTTCTGGGAACAGACGGAGCGGACAAGAACAAAGGGGGGAATCTGGGATGGCGATAGCGCCGCCAAGCTGTCGTCTGTTAGTTGACGTTTACCGTAAAGTGTCGCGTAGATCAGCAGTATCGTCTTAGGGCACACGTGGCCCACAGCAGTGTCTTCATTCGCTCCTCGGGCAGTGATAGAGATCTGTAATTGTCGCTTCTGTTCTGCAATATCGATCTAACAGAATCACTCCTAAAATGCATATATATTACATCCAGTACTCCTCATGCCACCATATTAAATCGTCGCGTGTTTATACACCGTCAAATCTGCAATCAAGATTGTTCCTTGAGTTGGTAAGGCTCAAATACACTAAATTGTCGGATTTACGATGTTAAAAATTAAAATGCCACAGGTCATTTATTATGATAGGTCTTGTGCTTCCGTTGTGGGAGTAAAACTTGTGTCACAAGATGTTGTGACGGAACACTGTCACAGCACTCAATACGAGACACGTGGCACACGATCAGAGGTCTTTGACCGTATGGATGTTTGACCAGTCCCTCGGTGGACTTACAACCAAAAATCAGCCTGATTAGTGATTTAAAACCTTTGGATTTTTGCACCCAAAAAACGCTCAATAATGATCAAATTCCTACCGTTAAAATCAACCCGTGAAAATAACTTCAATAGAATCAGTTAGAAATCACTAATCAAGCTGATTTTTTGTGTACCGGTCCACTGAGGGACTGCCCAAACATCCATACAGTCATCGTCCTCTAATAGTATACCACGTGGCTCATATTGAGTGCCGTGACCGTGTTCAGTCACAACATCTTGTGACACAAGTTTTACTCCCGTTGTGGTATTGTGGGCCACGTAAAAATGCCAAGTGGCACACTCTCTGATATCGCTGACCGTACGGATGCTTGGCCCGTCCCTAGATGGATATTCATACCAAAAATCATCCCGATTCGTATAACAGTTAGATTTGAGTCTTTTTCATGGTTTATTTTTAGCAGTGCGATTCAAGTCTTATTTGTCCAACAGCTATAAATGGTATGTAGTTCCACTTACCAAAGTGTGGGCCAAACATTCTTGTGGTTAGCATCACAGAAGTGTTCCACGTGTCATATTTTAAGCGACCAATTCAATTTTTTCCCAAGCGATCCAATCAGGTGGGACACGCGTGATCCCCACATCGAATCAGAACTTAATTGTGCGTGCTAGTGTCACACCAGATACCTCTTTTTTAATTCTTGAACTCGATATTCTCTGTGTTTCAAATCGAATTCCAATTTTGCCCTTGCTGTTTTCAAAGGATAAAACTTTGATGACCGACCCCGTCATCGAAGGAGATGACAGGGCAGCAGATCTCGGTACAGGGATTTGTACAGACTGACCACCTCCGCTCACCACACACGTACCCAGGTGAGTACTCAGTGCATTTTTGCCCGTGAGGCCAAGGTGGTCTGCCGGTACAAAATCCACGTGCCATTATCTGCTGCCCGATCATCTTCTTCGATGACAGGGTCCTACTACCGAAGTTTTACTCATTTTGAAACAACGGCAAGAACAGACACTCCCTGCACCTTGGAGAGTAGAAAAGTTGCTGACCGACCGTAATGTGAGCCACGTGGCACATTCTCAAGTATTTTTAACCGTACGAATATTTGGCCAACCCTAGATGGACTTTTACAGACCAAATATTGAGAATCATTTTTTGAAGCGGCGGGATATTTTAAGCAACCCAATGATCGTGCCACATATGCCCTTGGACTTTTGTTTTAAAAAGTAACCATTGGTATATGTGGCGCGATCATTAGACATATGATCAAAAAATTTCTCCCCAAAATTAGACTGATTACTGATTTCTAAACGTTGGATTAGAGTCAGTTTTCATGGTTGATTTTTAACCGTGGAAATTGAGCATTATTGACCATTATTTGGGATACAAAGATCCAAAGGTTTGAAACCACTAATCAGGCTGATTTTTGGTTTGTAGGTCCGCCGAAGGATTGGCCAAACATTCATATGCCAAGTGGTTCATATTGTGAGCGGTCAGCAACTTTGTTGATCGGTGGCGGTCAGCAAACTAGTTCTACTCACCTTGGAGGTCGAGCCAAAAATGTGGCACAACACGAAGGCTCGAGTCACCAGATACGACGTGCCAAGGGATGGGTTTTGGAGCTCTCGTGGATGGGAAATGGTGCGCCACGCTAGAGCAATGAATCACGAGGGCGAATTAGTCTTTTCAAGTATGTCTAATAAAGCAGCGGGACTTAAAATATACACATAAAAACGAGTACACTACTGCCCCCTTCAAGAACTAAAAATAAACAAACAAATAATAAATACGAGCTTCTCCTAATAAGACAATTATCAAGTCTTCGAATTTCCCTTCTAGCCTAATAAAACCCGTCATCGAATGGCACTATATCTTCAAATTACGATTTTACCCATACTACTAAAGGGAATAAAATGTGGAGGGTAGTTTGGTCATTTAAAGATCCATAGAGGAACTCCTGCTCTCCTCTCTCTCTCTCTCTCTCTCTCTCTCATTTTCTCTCGTCTTGTAGTTCTTTCTCTCCACGGCCTTCCGTTTTTCCAGGTGACTCGGTTCTATTTTTTTTTTTTCCAGTTTTGGGTCAAAAACGAAGAAAACCCTAATCCACCAAACAACCAGATGTTTGATTCTGGTTTCGAGATATGGAGACCGATACCCTAACGACCAGACCCGAAGAACAGTTGTCGATGTTCTACCGGTAACCCTCACTTCCCCCTTTTTTTTGGCATTTTTACTCTCTCTCTCTCTCTCACTCTCTTTTTTTTTTCCATTTCTCTATTAATTTTTACCTGCCTTTTTCCCTTTCTGGTTATCACTTTTCCTTGCTTTTTTCGATCAGCGATGTTCTCTCTCTCTTTTTTTTCACCTTATCGATTCATTTTCTGCTACTCAATCTGCTATTTCAGTTTTTTGATTCTTGTATGGTTTTTTGATTGTTTATTTGTTATGTTTGTTGAGTTTGCGAGAGTTTTGCTGCTTATTAATGGAGATTTTGAGTAGATGAAGACGAGAAACTTGTGGTTTTGAGCTGCTTTCGACTTCGTTTAGATATTTCTGAGTAGCTCAGTTGGTATCAGGAGAGAATTAATTGTTATTTTGCGGTGGAATTCAAATTTTCAATAGTTGTTATAGGGTAGTTAGTTGAAACTTAGTAACGGCTGTTGATTCTGTATTAAAGGACAAATCCCTTTTATAGTTAAGAACAGTTTGCATAAATTAAAGCGGTGCTGTTCATTTTATTACGTTTGGCAGTTACTTATATATATAGAATACGAAATGATAAGATTGATTCGGTGGATGTAAATTTTGGGAAAGCTAGATTGCTAGAAAAGTTGGAAGAAGATAAAGATGTAATTTTTACCAATAGAACATGGGGACAAGTTTTCTGAAGTGCACAATTCTTCACTGGAGTGCCACAATTTTCTTTACATGTCACAGCTGACATGGCAGACTCAAAGGGGGTGTATGCAATAAGCTTAAGCCTACTAGCACTCAATCCATGTGACAAAAAGATGATTTTTTTTTTTTTTTTTAAATTTCAATGGCTGCAATTCTAGTGTTAAGTACAGAAAATGTCAGGGCATAGGCATGGTGGGGACAGGGCACTATTTGAGTGGCCACTCCAAAAGGTCATCTATCTGTTGGACTGTCTGGATTTGCCATATCAGCCCTCCATGTGGCAAAAGACCCCCGCCACTCCGCTAAAGAAGTTTGCAGTTGTTGCACCAGAAAATTTTTCACCATAGAATGTAGGGGAGTTTTTTTTTTTTTAGTTAACCTTGTAAAGAATATTTTCATATTCTAGTTTGGTAAAACCGGTTATTTCAAACCTTTTGGTTAAATATTGTTCTTCTATTATTTCTTAATTTTTCGAAGACTCATGATTTTTTTTTGTATTATATTTTTCTATTAAATAAATTTACCTGAATAGAAATGACAAATATCGTGTCTCTTGGAGTTAACCACACACTACTTCAAAATCATTTTTGTTATTCATTGTTCAGGAGATTTTTTCGGCCATCGAAAGGATCACATCTTGTTCTGTTTCTGTCATGTATCCTTTTTTGGCTAGCTACATGCGGACCGTGTGCCACAAGGAGCCATTTAACGTCTCATGTGGATAAGATGCGAGACCCCATGGATTATGATGCATGTGTGTCCTACGGACATAATTATGATACGGGTCTTAAAGAATCCCTTATTGGTGATGTTAGGTCAAACTATGTTCAGGGAAACTCGCCGACATGCTCTGGTCTTAAGAATATCTGTACCAACTCCGAATTCTTTTGCTTTCTTTCAACATTGCCTGGTTTTTTGGCTGAAGATGATAATTGTGAAGCAGCACTTTTAGCAGTTCTTGGGAGCCAGAATGATGCTACATTACCCGAGGGATCAGTTCTGAATGATATGTGGGAAAGTAACTCTAGCTGGTCGTCGGACCATGGGACGTTTATGTTATTAAATGGGAGAATACTTTCATGTTCTGTGAACTCTGGAAAGGGACTCCATGACATGTCATCCCCTCAAGATAATAATGTTGATCGGAATGATCTTCCTTCATGTGGAGGACCTTCAGTTAAACAGCATCGGCCAAGTTCTATCCCGGATAAGATTTCTGAGGTGATTAAATCAGATCTGCTTGACGGTTCTTCATCACCTCATGTGGAAATAAGCCCTCCTTCATTGGATTGGGGACAAAACTATTTATATTTTCCTTCATTAGCTTTCTTAACAGTGGCCAACACTTGCAATGACAGCATCTTACATGTTTACAAGCCATTCAGTACCGATACACAGTTCTATCCATGCGATTATGATGAGGTGTTGGTGGGACCAGGTGAAGTTGCTTCAATTTGTTTTGTTTTCTTACCGAGATTGTTGGGCTTCTCGTCAGCTCACCTGGTCTTGCAAACAAGTTCTGGGGGTTTCTTGATTCATGCGAAAGGCTTGGCTATTGAGTCCCCATATGGGATACAGCCTCTGGTAGGGCTGGATGTTTCTTCTAATGGAAGGTGGAGCAAGAACTTGTCTTTGCACAATCCTTTTGATGATACCCTCTATGTCAAGGAAGTAACTGCGTGGGTATCTGTCTTTTCAGGGAATACATCTCACTCTGCAGAAGCGATTTGTAAAATAGACACTTTTCAGGGTTCTGATGAGTCTAGTATTTTTTTGAATGTTAAGGAGTGGTTGGATATCAAGAGTAGTCAAGTTGGATCTCCACTGATGGGGATTAAACCACATAGAAGCTGGGAAATTAATCCTCACAGCACTGAATCCATCATAGAGATAGAATTATTTTCTGATACCAAAGGAAAAGTTTGCGGTGCCATTTGTATGCAGTTGCAGAGTTCTTTAGAAGATAGGACTGATACAGTAATAATTCCTCTTGAAGCAGAGGTGCATGAGAAAACAGCATATAATGGTCTTACAGGTTCAGTTTCAGTATCTCTTGAGTCTCTAATGCCATGTGAGGGCAGTGAAACAAAAGTAGTTACTTTTTCTCTAAGAAACGGGGCTCCATCTCTGTTAAGTGTTGTCAAGATCAGTGAAGTTACAGAAGCCACAAAGCTTTTCAAGATCAAATATGTGGAAGGGCTACTACTTTTCCCTGGTACTGTTACACGTATCGCTGTGGTTACTTATACGCCTCTGCCTGGTGATTCACAGGATCCTCCACCTGAAATTCCTAATATAAATTGTAAACTTCTTATAATGACAAATAATTCGGGCAGTCCACAGATAGAGATTCCCTGCCAAGATGTAGTCCACACCTGTTCAAGACTTCAACCAGCTTCATATGTTGGACACAAGCTTCAAGCTGAAAAGAGCAAGTCTAGCAATACAAGAACGGGGTCTTTGGACAGCATCATTCAGTCACCATCACATACCAAGGTATGCTGATTCTGGTCCTTGTTTTCAATTAATACAATTTCATGATGGTTAATTAAGTCATGATGACAAGCATTTGCTTCATACCGATTTGGTGATTTATCTCTTAACCTTGTGATTTTTCCATTTCATGGCAAAGGCGATATGGTAGGTTCTATTATGGGTTCCAATTATTTTTTATGGTATGTTGTGATTCATTTGCATCTCATATTTTACTGAAAAAGAGAGTGAATGTGGAGATTCGTGATGAATACACAACTGCCTTCAGTTCTTCTCTGAAATTGGAACACACTTGAGATGATTACCTTGTTCAAGATTCCGAATGGTGGTCTGCCTTACTTTATTGGAAAAAGAGATGACGAACATTCTCCTTACTTTCCTTGGATATCATGCATCATTTGGTGATCTGCCTTTATTTATAAGATGGCCAATAAATAGAACTTTATCCAATGCCACCATGGACACAAAAGCTTCCTGTTAGGTGGAATCGAAACACCCCATATTTTCTTAAGTGGATGTTGTTCCTCGGCAAAATCAGCAAGGATGTCGTTGAAGAAAGCTAGTGTGGAATCACATTCCAGCAAGGATGCCAATAGAAGGAAGTTTGAGAATCATTCCGTGCATTCTCGTCATTGGCGTCCTTTTTTTCTGTTTATGATTGTTTTGTTAAAGCCTTTGATATATGCAATCTTAGTTTTGGAACCCATAGAGTATAAAGAGAAAAAAAAAATGCTTGCTTGACCTTCTTGGCTCTTGTTACGTTTCAGTTGAGTAATTGCCTAACTATAATTCGGGAGTTTTCTAGACCTGAATTTCTGCTGATGCAATAGTAATTTCCAAGAACGTATAATTTTTACTTCTTAAAAACACATAGACAGAACACAAACAAGGGAGCTGGTTATCTCAACCATTTAGGAAGTTGAAAACAAGCAGATATGACCTAGGAAAGAAATACCAGAAATACCCCTGGTACCCAAGCTACAATGAAACAGAGAAAATGAAGACATAATCAACACTCCCTCTCAAGCTAGTGCACAGATATATATAGCCCAACTTAATTAATATATTTTGGAGACAACCTTTACTAACAACTTTAGTCAAAACGTCTGCAATTTTCTTTCCCATCTTGACATAAGGTATGCAAATCTGGTCACTCCTCAACTCCTTGATGAAGTGTCTGTTAGTCTCTATGTACTTGGTCTTATCATGTTGGACTGAGTTATGGATAATGCTAATGGCAGCTTTATTGTCGCAATATAAGTTCATTGGCTCTTGAACTTTGATTCCCAACTAACATAGTCTTCAGCAATAAGAGCTCACTCATTCCATGGGCCATTGATCAAAACTGTGCCTTTACGCTAGATCTAGCCACCACATAATTTTTTCTTCTCCAATAAACCAAGTTACCCCCAACAAAGGTATAGTAACCAAATGTAGATCGACGATTAGTAATTGAACCTACCCAACCTGCATCGATATATGCTTCTACGCGTAAGTGTCTATGCCATCCAAACAATAGACTTTGCCTGGAGAGCCCTCGATACCTAAGAACTTTATTGGCAACCTCAAGGTGAAATACTCAAGGAGCATGCATAAACTAGCTGATTACACTAACTGAAAACACAATGTCAGGGTACGTAAGGGACTAGTAAATCGGCCTCCCAACTAGCCTCTGAAATTTGCCTGCATCAATGAGGCGGTCACCATCTATATCATTTAGCCTATGGGATACCTGCTTCATTCAACGACTCAAGAACATACTTCCTCTGAGAGATCAAATATCTCTTTCTTCGACTGAGCTACCTCTAGTCCCAAAAAAGTATTTTAAGAGTCTTTAATCTCAAACTTTGTCCACAGAAACTTCAACTTTTGCATTTCCTGAGTCATTGCTTGTCACTCAAGGAAGTGCATGTGTTTTATTTCTGCAACACCATATTGTTGAGGAGTTTTTACTAGGCATGTCAATGGATACCTATCGAACCGAATATGGGTATATATCTGAATTTAAATTCGAAAAAATAAGCGGTATCCAAATTCGACTTCGAATCCGATGTATATTCCAAACTAAATTGAATTCGAATTCAATTTTCTTATCGGATATCTGAAAATAATCGATTCGACCGATAAGCAAATCGGATTCAAATATTGTCTGACATCCAATAATTTAATCCGATATCCGATTTCTTAATATTTAGTCCGAAACACATTATCTAATTGCAATTAGAAATGAGAAAATGTGTGTAAGGGAGGAACTGGATGGGCATGCAAGAAATTGAAATTGGAAAGGGAAGAAAGAGCTTGAGAAAACTTAAAAGAGAAACAAAAATAAATTTGAGCATGTAAATAAACGAGAAAAACAGATGTTGAACAAAAATAACTTTGAGCACATACCTAAATGTAGACTGACGGCATCTCTAACAACTATTGTCGTTGACATTTACGTCAGTTCCAGCGTAGGTGGCAAGTTTGGTCGAACACGGCAAGTTAGAATTTGAACTCAGACTCAGACATCCCTCGTTTCTGTGTTTTCTTGAAAATAACTCAAAAACTCAATGAAAATGAGATTAGAATGAGAGAGAGTAAGATATTACCATCGAGATCAACAATGGCAAGAGAGAGAAACCGAGAGAACTGGTGATGGCGAGAGAGAAAGAGAGGCGACCAGTGACGATGGCGAGATGGAGAAATAGAGGTGACCGACGATAGCGAGATCTCTAGAGAGAGGGTTACTATTTTAGAAGAAGGATCTGGAGTGGAGAGAAAGATGAGTCGTCGAATTGTCGAGCGCAAAATAGGGTTTTGGGGGTTTTATTCTACCATATATGAAAAGACCAAACTGTCCCAATGATTCTAATCAGATCGGATATTATCGAAGCGGATATGTCAATATCCGTATTCATATCTGAAAGCAATTTGAATATCATTTTATATCTGAATTCGAATTTGCCAAAAATTTCGAATACAGATTTGAATCAGATTCAAATTTTTGACTATCCATTGAAAGGCCTAGTTCAGACTCAATTTGATGTTAAATCCAAATCTTTCGGACTGATACATGTTCAGAGTAACGGTTGAAATTAAAACATTTCGTCCGTTTCGTTTTGATTTCGCTATAAGACAAAACCACATACGTTTCGGTTGGTTTTGTTCGAAACCGAACTATACTTCCATCTTATGTGCAAATTTGCACTATTCGGTTCAGTTTCACGAAGTTTCGTCCGAAACCGAACAGTACTTCCGATACGTTTCTATATCGTCCATGAGCAAGACCAAAACGATACCATGTACTTTGAACCATTGACTGATGATGGAGGAGAGTATATGGATGAGGGCCTTAAGTCTTATTTCAATGAACACGGGATTGGTCATCAAATATTGTGTTAAAACTAGGCCTGTCAATGGATAGTTGAAAATTCAAATCCGATTCAAATCTGTATTCAAAAAATTTGAATTTTCAGATATCGGATTCTAATTTGGATATTAAAATAATATTCAAATTGATTTTGGATACGCATACGGATATTGGTATATCCGTTTCGATAATATCCAATTCGATTAGAAGCACAGGTATATTTTGATCTTTTCATATATGGTAAATAACTTTGTTTTGCGCTCGATGGTTCAATGATTTCTCTTCCTTCATACTTCACACCCTTCTCCTAAAACTTAACATCCTCTCTCTCCGGAGATCCGCCATCGTCGGTCGTCTTCATTTTTCTATCTCGTCATCACCACTGGTCGTCTCTCTTTTTCTCTCTCGCCATGAATAGTTTCCTTGGTTTCTCTTATTCTCTTTCATTATAATATTATTTTTCATTTTAGGGCTGCTTTCAAGAAAACACAGAAACAGAGGGTGTTTAAGTTCAAATCCTAACTTGCCGTGTTCGACCAAACTTGCCGCCTATGTTGGAACTGACGTCAACGTCGATGACAATAGTTGCTGGAGATGTCGTCAGTCTAGGTCTAGGTATGTACTCAAATTTATTTTTGTTCAACCTCTGTTTTTTTGTTGATTTATGTGCTCAAATCTGTTTTTCTTTTTCTTTTTAGTTTTCTCAAGCTTTTTCTTCCATATCCAATCTCAATTTCTTCCATGAACTGGTTATGCCAACACATTAACTAGTCTTTATTGATAGTTTCTACTACTACTAATACTAGAATGCTGCTCTACCAGTCCAATCCTTTGTGCTCAAACTCCTCATTACAATTGCCAATTGTCCTCATCGTCTCAAAGTCCTGAAACACACAATGAGAAGGGAAGAATGTGACAACAATTTAAATTTTTTTGTGATACTACTAATAAGAAGAAGATTAATTTAGGATCATGAAGAGCAAAAGACAAGGTCAAGGATGGTGTAGCGATCACACTGCCTTTCTCGGATATTAAGGAAAGTGTACTATCAGCAATTCGAACCTTGTCTTTACTAGAACGACTGCTATAAGACGAAAAAATAGACGACATACCAGCCATGTGATCAGATGCCCTAGAATTGATGGCCCAAGAAGGGTCAGAAGGTGTAGAGGACACAAGAAGGGATGACCTAGAATTACCTGAGTAAGCGAAAGTGGAAGGAGCATTGGACTGTCCAGTGAGTTGAGATATCATCTGTCTCAACTTTTTCATCTCATCACTGGAAAGTGTGACCATACCTCCAGGAGAAGTAAGAACTAGCAGAATTACATCTTGGGCTACTGAGTGCGCTGTAGATGGCCCCTATATAGAACGAGAGATAAACTGAGGTGGTCGACAGGCATGTCTCCTTCGTACGACGTCTTTGCCCACAGTGTTCACACTTTAGCTTGTCCTTATCATCACCCTTCCCAAATTTTTTTTAGGACTGCCTTGCTCATTTTCTGGAGTCGTCTTCGCAAATGCAGACTTATCATGAGAAAAAAGGTCTCGTCCAGGTTTGGACAGAAACACATCATGAGAAATAAGGTCTCGTCCAAGTTTGGAGAACATAGCAGGTTGCCTGCTCTCTTCACTTTGAATGTAGGCATAAATCTTGAGATAGTACGGAAGGTGGAGGATTTCTACCTAAAATCTGCTTTGACATGATCGTAGCTCTGATTCTGATCAATGAAGAATTCAAATATCCGTTGGTGTTTTACCATCTCTCTGTATCATGACACATCAGTAACACAAATTGGGGTATAGGATTGGTAGCTGTCCAACTCCGACTTACTCAATAAAGTAGCATAGTACATCCCCAAGGACATCTTCCCTTGATGAAAATGGGATATTTCCTGCTGCAACTCATGCAATTTTGCATGATTCCCAACTTGGACATAAGTCTGCGTTACAACATCCCATATCTCCTTCGTAGTCGAGAGAAACAAGAAACTCCTACCGATGTGAAACTACTAGAATGAAACTATTATAACATCACCATTAGGTTTCCAACTTCCTACTTATCATAGGTAGAATTAGTTAGGGCTGGTGCCTTCACCTTGCCAATAATGTAACCCAACCTACCATGCCCATTTATATACATATGGCAGACTGTGTCACTCTATGTAATTTGACCCATCCAACTTCATTGTGATGACTTGCAACCCTGGGTAATGGTTACCATGGGTAACCATGTGTGACAAACTACTCATCATTCCAGATGTGACAGATGAATCACCGAACGAACTATTGGTGGACATATTTCAACTTAGGGTTTGCATTAGAAGTCCCTAAAAAATTTGTGACATGCCATGTGTACAATACTCCCATGAACAATACAGTGAACAGTACATTGCAAACAATAACTGTTAACAGTACTAGTGCATAGTAACGATGAACAGTACTTCGTGAATAGTACGATAAACAGTACTCCGTGAACAATGCGTGAATAGTACTCCGTGAAGAGTGTGATGAACAGTACTCTGTGAACAATATGAAGGGGAAATAAACCCAACACAAAAAAAAAAAACTTGTAATTTTCCCCATGCCTAAGACTCAACCATGTGTTTCTACCACCTGTAGCGACGCTAGGGTTTGAAATACAACACCCTAGCTCCTTACTCTGATACCATGTTGTAAACTTCACATACCTAGGGTTTAAATTTAAATCAATGAAATGAAAAATAAAGTAGAAAAGATTAGGAGAGAAGAGAATTAAGAGAGAGATGAGAGAAGAGAGAAGAATGGAGAAAGAGAAATCGTATATTGTGTGGAGCACAATTTCCCACATATTTATATTAATGAGTTGAAAGATAATGAAATATTAGAAATACCCCTGGTACCCCAAGTTACAGTGAAACAGGGAAAATAATGACATTAACAACATATATGTCTAGCAATATAACTTTATATACAAGGTGCTAGGCTTATGAAATATTGTCTCAGTGTTGTGTTGGTTGTTTACATAGATGAGATAGTTAAGAGTAAATGGGAAATTTGTAATTTTATGTCAAGGGTATACAAAGAAAATTTCTAATATCTATCCCATATAATGTTTTGATTCCTGAGTTTGACATGGCAAAGTTTTAAAAAACATTGGTTAGAGGCACCTGTGCTATGGAAAGTGATACATGACAGAAAAAATAAAGTAAGGAAGTCCAGAGAAAGGTAGGGGAAGGTAAGGAAGCAGAAATGGTTTTGCCACTTACTCTTCATATGTTTCTCATCCATGCTTTTCCTTTTATTTTTCCTCAAAAGTTTATTTTCTGGATTCTGATATTTTTCCCCACTTTCTTTCTTTCATGAAGGCTCCTTGAATATCTAATACAAAGGTATGTATGCCTCAATGTTCTCTCATTCTGATTTGTACGAGCTACGGAAGTTGGCAAAAAGTTCTGATCCCAAGCTCACAGTCTCACTATTGGGTCTATTCGAGATTCCAATAGTCCTAAGGATATATGTTGCTGGCTTTTTCCTGGCGAAATAGGGTTCATGTTGCTGATCCCAAACATTTAGGATAACGCGTAGATGACGATGTTGATGATTCTTAGTCCTTGTCCAAAATGAGTTACTAACCAATTTGGAGGCGTGAGTTTTTTAACAGTCCGGCATACATACGTACCTATATATTTGAGTAACTAAGTTGGGATAACCTATAACATCATGGTTGCCATGGAGATACCGCTTATGCTCAGAATACATTTCCTCGAATCTGCTTATAACCTCGAAATATGTAATATCTTGGTATCCTATTTCTTTGCATATCCAAAACATAAAAAATGAAGTATCAAAGTGATTTTCAAAAAATAAAGAGAACACTATGAAGACCAAAACATTAAAACACTCTCACAAACAGAAACCTTAACACTGTGTCTTAGTGCCATATCCTAAGTGGGCCATATATCCATTGCGCATAAATGTAACAGACACGTACATGTGTGTCAGTGTCTGACGCTGAAAAGAACGATACAATGACCCCACAAACTTGATATGGCAACACGTCCGTGCAATTTATTCCATATGTTTACAGATATATTTTTTAAAATACTTTAATCCGCGTTAAGTATAAAAGATAGAGAGAATGTATTAAAATAAAGGCGATATACATTAATTATCAAAAAAGAAGCTGATATACATTAGAAACAATTTTTTTAATTTTTTTTTATAAATAATAGCTGAAGCTAATATTTGAAAAATTAAAGGTTTTTTCAGTAAAGTGTGTTAGCATATATCTGACACATGAGTAAAAAACAATCTCCAACAAAGCAAATTCTTAGAAAATGGAGTTTTCTGGGTAGTTGCAACATGGGTTTTGGTTAAAAGTTCTCTATGCGTCCAAATTTGTATCTACACAAGTCTAGGTCAAAACTCGGTTGAAATATCCGTGCTCTTCTCTTTTTGTAATCCCATTCAAATTTTATCAAGCATCAGCAATGATAAGAAATTTTCTTAAAATTGTGTACTCGTTACTTTCCTTTTATTTTTATTTTTTATAATGAAGCCTTCCTTCTTAATTAGTAAAGGTCAGGTTGGTTTGTAACCTTAGAGAAGTTAATCTTTTACACACTTGTATAGACAAACCTCATAATCAGTATCAATTTTTTTTTCCTTTCATCGGTTTGTAGCCTCCTTTCGCATGCCACATAATAAGACGACAGTGTAAAAACCAAACCCCTCCTCTCTACCACCTGTAACAAAACTCTATTTGGGAAGCCCATCCCAAGGAACACAAACATTGAACATGCAGCATCCCAAAATGATACATTGGGCCATATCGAACCTACTTCCTCCACATTGATTTTGAAGCCAAAATGGACTGTTGGGATCTTGCATATCTCTGGAATGAGGAAAAAGGTATTCTGTATTCAATTGATTCAATCAGAACTGCTTGAAAGTTGAAGCTGTCTAAACAACTAGTTAGAAGTTTCATTTCCAGAGAAGATCCTCCAAGATTTAAAATCCCAACTTGACGATAGGATCCACAATGCCATTGTTTCCTCGTAAGTAGTAGATTTGGTTTGTGGTCTTTTTATGGCACTGCCAACTTTCTCAAGGGTTTATTGATTACTACCGCTATAATGGTGTTGTTGAACTCAATTAGTTTCATCTCCCCCAATGATGAAATTCTGTAAAATGGAACTCAGGATCCAATTTGTTCCTGCATATGGAAATTTTGATTTGTTTAAATTCTATGTACTTTTAACCTTGTCCTGATCTGTTGACAACTTGATGATCTTCAATTGGGCCTAATTTGGATTTTCTACTTGGGAAGTATCAGTGGATCTGAAGGTGGGAAAAAAAGAAGAACAATCTTTTATTGAAGAGGGAAGAATGAACTTGATTTGTTTTTTTGTCGCTGAATCTTGGGAGGTAGAAATTATGGGGGTTTGGTTGAAGAAAAGGGTAAGAAAGGGATGAAAATGAACTTGATTTCTTTTTTCATGCTTAAAGCCAAGAGTTGCAATTCTTGGGAAGTCGGACAATTCCCTGGCAAAAAAAATCTAAATGGTGTTATGCACCATTAAATGTAATCATAGGTGTAAAGCATGGAGTCTTGTGCTGCTCCTTATGTTTAGGTTGAGGTTTGTATTTTTGTTTTTTCTTTTGTTTTTCCAGGCATGTTGGATCATAAGAGCAAGTAGCCTGCTGTTTTCTGGCTCCATTGGTTTTCTTTGCCAGATGGCCACATTTCTCTGTCGCCTAAGGAGCATAATTGATTTGTTAGATATTAAATTCATGTGGGTCTATGTTATGTGCAAATGCATGGACTCACAAGAGGTGAGCTCCAGTGAAGCTCAAGATAGTGGAAGACACAAAGAAGGCGTGTATGATCTCAGGGTTTTTCCTTCTCTTCTTTGTTTCCCCACTCTGTCCGTCTCCAGGAATAGTGTTTTGGAATTTGAATCAGAATGTGGACTTGTGTTGTAAGGTCGCATTGAATTGAATTCTGCAATGAGGATTTATCCAGTTTTTATATATAAAAAAATACTTAAATTTGAACAAATCATGTGATAATGGTTCAAAATCGTGTGTTTAACAGCCTCTACCAGCAGCCAAGGACCACTACTGAAGCCTTAATACTCGCAGCACAATTCCCTGCACTTGAATTTTATTGTCTTTTAAGAAATTACATACGTTCACATATGTGATTTCGTTTTTCATTATTTTTCATTTTTTTATCGACACACATATCTGTGATTTCTGTGTTGAATAACCCTTGTGAGCATTCTTGTGAACTTGCAGTTCAAGGCATTGGAGTTTGCAGAAGCAGACGAATTGGTGCTAAGAAACTGGAGATCTCAAGGCACCACAAGTGGCATGTCTGTGCTTGATGATCAGGAGGTACTTTTCCCAATGGTCCAGGTTGGAACTCATCTTTCCAAATGGATTACTGTCAAAAACCCAAGTCATCAACCAGTCATTATGCAGCTCATTCTGAACTCAGGAGCCATCATTGACCAGTGCAGGGCTGCGGACGAGTTCCTGCAGTACCCCTTATCAAGTAGTTTGGTTCGGAATGAGTCTACTATACCGACCAGGTATGGGTTCTCAATTGAAAAGACTGCGATAACACAGGCGTATGTCCATCCTTATGGCAGCGCTTTTCTTGGGCCAATTGTCTTTCACCCTTCGAACCGATGCGGGTGGAGAGGTTCAGCTTTGATAAGGAACAATCTTTCGGGCGTAGAGTCGTTGCCTCTACAGGGATTTGGAGGGTCACATTCACTAGTCCTGCTTGAGGGGTCTGAGCCTGTTCAGAGCCTTGAATTCAACCTCGACATGCCAATTGTTCTGAACACATCACCTCCGGAATTGTTATTTTACATGGAAGACACTAGTGCTGCCTGTTCTCAGTCATTATCGAAGGAGCTTTATGCAAAGAACATGGGGGAACTGCCTTTGGAGGTAAGCAGAGTTGAAGTCTCAGGCACTGGTTGTGGGTCGGATGGGTTTATGGTGCACACATGTAAAGGATTTACTCTTGAACCAGGGGAATCATCAAGACTTCTGATTTCATACCGTACAGACCACTCTGCTGCTGTGGTTTACAGAGATCTTGAGCTGGCCTTGACCACTGGCATTCTTGTGATCCCCATGAAGGCGAGCCTTCCTGTTCACATGCTTAGTCTCTGTAGGAGGTCATTCTTCTGGATGCTGCTGAAGAAACTATCTCTAGTGGTCTTTGTTGCTGGTCCTGTAATCTTCATGGTTTTCTGCTGCATCCTTCCCCAAGTGATGGCCTTTGCCCAGGATTACCTGTTCAGGAGTGAGAAAAGTTCCATCTCCACCATCAGCAGCCCTGGAAAACCTTCTCACATGCATCATAACGAGAGAAACAGCAAGTTTTCAACGTGTAACAACATGGACAGAATGTTCAGTTCAGTTAGGGAAGATGAGACCTCAAAGCTGGGCTTTGTTGTTAGATTTCCTGATTGTCCAAGTGTGGTTCAGGAACAAGGGATAAATGTTGAACATGCAAAACAAGTGCAAAATGACCGAGAACGAATTATTCATAAGTCGGATTTTCAAAAGGAAACTTCATTTTTGCCATCCTCTTCTGCGGAGAGGTCTTGCACAATGGTTGAGACCTCTGCTTTACCGGAAGCACCACAAACTGGTAATCTCACAGTTAGGATCAGAAGAGAAAGGGGAAGAAGAAGGAGAAGGAAGAGGACTGCTGGTGCAGGATTAACAGGAATGCTTGAAGTTTCAACAAGTCAGAGTGGGAACTCCACACCTTCTTCACCCTTGTCCCCTGTTATATCTGTTACGCCTAAACAAACATGGCCTTTATCTCCTGATGTTGACTATGGCATCGAGGCTAGGAATCCATTTGCTAGAGTGGCAGACCAGTATCATGGGAAAGAACAAGTCTTGGAAGCTGCTACCGAGGTTAGGTCATTGGAGCCAGAGGTTTCTGCAAACTACAGCCGTAGCAGTTGGTTACATTCTGCTCAAGAGCAACCTTCTGTACCAAGAAAAACAACTAGCAAACCTGTTCTATTGCCTTCTGCTACTTTTCCAAGCACAGGTCGGCATGCACCTGGTGCATTGAATCCTTCCCCATTTATAGCTGCAACTTCTGCAATTGCCCCACATGCTCGGGCTCCAGGATCCAAACTCTGCAAGGGGGAAATGAAACAAGCAGAGGAAAAGGCAAGGCGTGGGGACGAGTTCACATATGATATCTGGGGTAACCATTTTTCTGGATTACATTTAATGGGTAGGGCCAAAGAGGTCTCCACAATGATATCCAATGCTTCAGAAGGAAACTCTCAGAGCTTCTTTGTAAGGGGACCACAGATCCTCATGCAAAAGTCTCAAGCAAGATCTGTCTCTCCTGGTCCTAGATTGCCTTATTCTGCTGTAAGTTGCCTTCATCAAAAGGGTTAATTATAAATTATTAAGTAATTATTAGCTTTTACATGCGACTCCTAATCTCTCTTTTAGTTGCTCTTTTTTCAGTAGTGTTTATGCTATTGTTAAAAAAAATGTTCATGAAATTTCAATTTCACAATATTATGTTTTGTTTCCTAATCGTTTTTAATGATTCCTTTTTTAGATCTCTCAAATCTTTCAAAATACAGGTCTCACCCCTTTGCTACATAGATGTTTGTAACCCTCTTATCCGTTCTTTCTGTCACTATTTTCTGACACCTTGAATGCTCCTCTATATGCAACTTCATATATCTTTCTATCTATCACTAAATCTTGAACACATCTTCTATTCTCTTTATACCAAAGAAGTAATATATCTTTCCTTTTTCAAATTAAAATCATTTGTATCTTGGTGCACTCTTTTGTATCAACTCTTTCTCCTTTTTATTCGGTTTTAAAAGATGACGAGGTTTTTAATGCTTCTTTTGTACCTTTGTTCAAAGAGTTCTCATGGAATTCCCTTTCTCTAATGCATCTTTTATACTTCATTTTTTTTCTTCATGGCCATTGGATTCTGTTTCTGCATGAACACGATTTTTGTACTTGCCTTCCTGTTTTGCCAGAATTTTTATACCTAGGTACATACATTACATACAAGTTTTAAATTTAGATTTTATTTTTGTGTATATAGATCAGCTTGGTAATGGAAATATTTCTACCAATTTGGAAATAGTATGAACATCATAGACAGCATAGGAACATGCATTTATATTTTACTAAATGATAAAATGAGCATGAAAACCTGCGCATAACTCATTATAATGCAAACATTTTTTAAGAGTAAGTAAACAAGATTTGTAGCATTCAATACATGCTATTGTAGGTCTTTTAGAGCCAGACTTACACATTTAACTATTCATAGCTATATAACAATGACACTGACACGTGTGGGTGCCAACATAGATTCGAGGTGTCTGATATGACATCTTCAAGAAGCCCGAAATGCAGATTATGTCCGTATATATACATGTATAATATTATAGTTCTATTTTAGAGCATTTTGACTTACCTGCTTCATGAATATGGCATATTTGATATGTCTCCCTTGATTCAAATATTTAGAGTTGCCTTGCTTGACCTTTGAATTTGACCATATCTAACCAAAATTGGCAAAAATTACCCTTTTCTCTCTTACACTCTTAACAACCATCATCACCACCGGCCCAACACGCCACTGCCACCATCACCATGATCAACATCTTCTTCCATATTTGTTATAAAGTATCCTCCCCCACCTCCCCTCTCTCTCTCTCTCTCTCTCTCTGTCTCTCACACACACACACACACGTCAATCACCACCATGACAACCACCTGCCCCACCTCATCACTACCACCATCACAATGGCAAATATGTTAATAAACCCCCTTCACTCTCTTTCGCATCTGGGAATCCGAGCTTTCTTGGTATTCTTTGCCAAGTGACCAACATGAACCAATCTATGCTTTTTATAGTTGGTTCAAAGGACAAACCTTTGAGAACTAATCCTTCTATTGGGCTCTAGGGCACCATAAAAACCAAGAATACTCAATTGTCAATATATCGAATTTTAAAGAAGGTTAAAGTTAAGCTTATCAAAAAGAAAAAAAAGAAGGTTAAAGATTTCTTCCTGCTTTCTTTTTATTGGAAATTAAATATTGCTGTTATTGGACACATCTACATAGTTTGTGTATTAATATTATAACAATAATATTTAATTTTCTTAATGTTAGAACATTCTTCTTCTTTTTCTTGTTACATATGGGTGCATGTCAAAGTCCTTGGGTGCATTCCTAATTAATGCAGGCGGATTTTGACTCAACACACTGCTAAGGTTTTTTTAGAGCGAAAACCTCTAAAAAAGCTCCTATAGGGTGCAAATCCAAACAATCCCCTAAGTTCACAAAGGAACCAAATGAAAGCCTAAAGGTCAATTTCAATCAATGATCAGAAGTCTCTTTTTACAATACTCTTAATAACTATTAATAAGGAAATAAAACCCTAAAAAATTAACTTGATTAAGAAATTAATCTGAACAATTAATCTAAAAATCTAACTTTTTTAAATAACTAAAAGACTCTTTAAATCCCATCATTACCATTACACCTAGATTTCTAACACAGTATTGAGGCCCGAAACTTCGAGATCTTGGATAGAGCTTTTCAATGCATTAAAACGTTAACTGGGTATGTGTAAAACGTTATACCTTATGGAAGCTGACTGCATCACCAACACAAAAATTGAACCTAAAAGATTGGACAAGTATTTGAAGGATCCGACATGGATTTTGTACCCATACCAATGTCGTGTTGTGTCGACATGGGTATGGTGGGGTAAACATGAAGGGTCCGAGTATCATGGATCGTAGCTCTTATGGTATATTCCAGATTAGTCTACTTGGGTCAGGGAAAGAATTGAGAAATATTTTGGTCAAGTTAGAATTAATAAAACCTACAACTTACAACAAGCGACGTTCCTAAACTGAGGGCACTTTCTACTCTTATACATTCTTCTTCGTCACATCATATGATAATCGGATACTTGAAAATCCCTAGCATACCTACATCTACGCGATACGATACGACACCGACATTGGTATCGGATACTTATTACATTTTTCATATTTCCTATCTTACTATTGGTTATTTTCTTTGCTCGTGACAATTTCTTCATTTTTTATGTCAACAAAATTGTATAAGTGTATATAAATTGTCTATAACAAATCTTACAATAAAAATTTTCACAATAGAACTTTCGTTATATTTCGCACGATTTATATACTAAAAGATTGATACTTAAAGAATTTAATACTAAAGTATGGTATGGACATTGGAAGGGCAATCATATGCCATTATTATTATTTTTTTTGATAATTTACACGACATATCCGTAACCATGTCCTGGAGTTTGGGAAATGAAAAGTTGTATCTCGGTTTCCTGTACCAGGGTCCATATCCATTTCCATATCTGGGTATCTTAGGTTACCTCCATATAGTCGGTTAGCCAACATAAAGATGAAAATGACCAACCAAATGTTAATTTTACTTTATTTTTATAGAATAGGAACGTATTTTGAGATTAATAGAAAATATTTATACACTTCTTTTTAAGTAGATTCCTCCATGGTGAGTCATTTGGTCTATTTCTATTGCCCACGATTCTTCCTTGTGATATATAAAAAGGTTAGCCATAATTAACTAGTTTTTTTGGTTTCTCTTAGAGGGAGAGAGGGAATTTTTTGTGTGTGGCAACACTCGGTTCTTCCTTGGCCACAAATGATAACCCACATAAGCACCATCGGTCCACCACTATACAGACCTCCACCTCCAAAACTTAAAAAGACCTTCATTTTTTTAATAATCTATGTTGTGTTAACAATAGAGATGGAAACGGAGATGAAGTAGAGGACCAATGATGCTGAGATCAGTGAATGACTTATTCAGCGGATGGTCTTCTCTTGATTTCTCTTCTGTGCCAAGCGTCTTTGGAGTATTCTCCCCTTTGCTATTGTGTGGGGCTTGTGGAAGGCATAATCACAAAAATCTTCGATTTTTTCAAAAAATTGCCAAAAATCTCCGATTTTTCGAATTCATGAATCAATTGCTGATTAATCGGCAAAATCTTCGATTAACCGAAAAACTCGGCGATTAATTGACAATTTTGCCAATTAATCGGATGAGACCCATTTTTCCCCCTGTTGATTTTGATTTTGCTGATTTGGAATTTTGATTATGAATGATGAATCATGCTTATGAATTATGACTTATTATTATAGAATTATAGATGTACTTTTCATCATATAAATGTTTTTTGTTAAAAACAACATTTCTAACTTGAAATATGCCATGATATATTTTTTTTATAATTTTATCGATTTTTTCTGATTTTTACCGAATTTTTCCGACTTGACCCCATGATGATTTATTGTCGAATCCTGAATTTGTGACTATGGTGGAAAGAGAGAAATCTAAGAGCTTTCGAAGGCAAGGAAGAAAGGACCGAGTTCACTATTCTCAACATCAAGCTTTTGATGTTCCTTTGGTTAAGGCTATTTTAGAGTAGTAGTGGCTGTTTTTTGAAGACTTTGTATTTAGATTGGATTCGATTATGTGCAGGAGGGATTAGCTTGCTATTTGCCTTTTCCCTTGTTCCTTTTCTTTGTTTTCCCTATTGCTTTGTTTGTAGCCTTTTCGAGGTTTTCTCAACCTCCCTAGGCCCCATTCTTTCCTTAATAAATCATGATATATTCATCAAATATAGCTTTATAGTCATGTCATTTAAGTACATAATAGATACCTCTCAAGTAGGTTATAACCACATGGACCTACAACCTAAAGGTCTTTTATTTTGTTCTGATTTTCAAATTAGAATACTATCTTTTTACTTAATCATGACTTTTCAATTATAAAAATTAGCCCATCATAGTTTTTATATACTAATTATTGAATATTATATGTAATGGGTTCCCCATCACACATCTTATTAGCTGCTAATTTGTTACTCCCCATTTGTTATTCATTATAGTCAAACAATTTTTATGCATATTTGTAAACACAAAAGTTTATACATTTTTTGTGGAAATGGAAATATTGAAATAATGTTTCCCTTTGGTATCAGTTACTATGGAAATATTTCAGTATATTTTTTATGTTTTACTTATGTAAATGTGTTACATATTTGTATTTAGCATATACAGCATAGATGAGCATGAGTCCATATTTTAATACATGCCTACCTGCATACAATCATGCACACGCCCATGCATGTCGAACTCCAACAATTTGGTTTCATTTAAGGGTGTATATGTCCAAAGCAACAATGTATTTTTTTCATCCCCCATTCTGCCACTTCCAGTGCAGATTTTGCTTCATCCACTACAGTGAAAAAACATTACTGCTCCGGGAGAAATAAAATGTGTTCCCTCATTTATTTAATAGGAAGCATCAGTACGTAGTAGCCGTTTAGCAACACCGAAATATGTTGCTTTTTTGCTTCCAAAAGCAAAAAAAGTTAAAAAGTTTGTTTGGGTATCCATTTTGGAATTGCTTTTCAAAAGTCAAAAACTTGTTTTTTGTGGAAGCAAAAGCCAATTTTTTTTTTTTCGGAACCGATGCTTCTAATTTTAAGTGAATCTTTCCAAATGCCAATTTTACCCTTGGTTCAAATAGATACAAAAAAAAATTACATCACAATTATTGATTAAAAACACTATTTGCCATAATATGGGTAGTAATCTGACTTGCCATAAATTGTATTGGTTAGATTTTACATCACATTCCACCACAGATAGTAGTTGTTAGTTACTTTGGTTTGATTTATAGAAGCCATTGTTGCAAACCTTGTTTTCCTATGGTTAGACTCCTTAGAATCATGCATCTTTCTTGTTTTCATATGGTTAGATTTTGTGATTATTATGAAATGATCTTTCCAAGGAATTTGTGTTTAGGTTCTATCTACTAAACTTCACATTATGAAATGTGGATAGAAAACATCTTATGAAGGGAGAAAAAGCACGAATGGTTTGCTGAGGAGCAGGTCAACGGACCATCTCTTCTTTTTTAAATAATTACCCATAAAATGACTCACTTGGTGCGTCGTTTATTACTGGTGATATTGGTTTAGTAGAATATAATATGTATGTGATATTGGTTTATGATCTTTATTAATAGTTTATTAGAATATAATATGTATTTAAAATTATAAGAAAATGACTTTTTGACTTAATTCATGCTAAACTAACTTTTTTTACTAATAAGTCAGCGTTTCACTAAACAAACTTTTGCTTTCAGATAACAACTTTTAAATTCAGCAGCTTAATTTAGAAGTTACTTTTTGCTTCCACTGGTTTGCCAAACGGGTTCGTAATCAGTTTGGTTCAGTTTTATGTGAATTTGTTATTCATTCATTCTCTTTTATAAATCTCAATGCAGACATGTCTTTCTATTTTGTTTAACTTGTAAACATTAACTACTAATTGAGGTGTCGATCATTGGTTTTATCTGATCTATCTATCGTCATTCACTTTTCTCCATGCATGCATTCATTCATATAATTCATACACAAAGTTTTGATGGAAGTATATGCTGTTAGAGAATATAGTGTGTGAGATACACCATATCACTATTAGTGTATCTCATCACAAAATTAGAATAATATCTTAGGATTTGATTTTATATTCTTAGGATTTCTTTCCTGTTTTGAATCATTGTAATGCCCTGTAATGACATATTAAGGACTATTTAATTTTATTACTAACTCATGGAGCTTAACAATATAAAAAATTCAAAAAATAAAAATAAAGTGGTGGCATATGAGATGGATTTCATGGGGTCGGTCGTGGGAGTCGGAGTTGGGCCTGTGGCAGTAATGAGTAAAGGTCTTGAAGTGACAATATTAGGAACAAGTAGGGATGCCATTTGGCTTGGTTCACTCCAGCTTCTCTTTGGAGTTTTTACCACTTTTACAACCTTCGCCGCCAGGCCTACACTGACACCCTTCTGAGACTCAGAGTTGGAAGCAAGCATAGATCTTGAATAGGTATCGCATTTTGCTGGACGACTCACCAGAACTTCTTTCACAAGAGAGGGAATCAGAAGTGTGTTCCAGAGTGGGGTTTGAACTTTGAAGCATAGCAGTCCAGTATTGTTGGGTTGAATTGACAATCAACTTCTAGGATTTCTTATTGGTCTATGTATGGTACATTGTCACTGTCTGATTCACTGTAAACTTGTTAATTGGTACTAACTTAGCAAGCTGGCATAATTGATTTATCCTCTCCAAAAAAATCAGACGGCAGACAATAATAAGCAGTGATACAAAAAATTAGCTATCAACTCATCTCCATGTGGGGCCCTCAATAATGTGGGAAGCTAAAAAAAAAAAAAAAATGGGTGTCAACCACACCCACGAACACAATACAAGGAGACGCTTTGGTTCTGAAGGTATTTTTAATCCCATTTGCTCCCATCTCTTCATGAAACATTGTTACAGAAAAACATTGTTATCTTTATTATGAGGTTTTTGTGGAATGCAAGTTCATAAAATGGTGCTGTGGGACATATTTTGGGGATCCCGGGATGAACAGAATGGAACGCCCTCTTTAATTCCCATAACAAAGTTGTGCCATTATGCGATTTGGCAATGGCCACCTAACACCACTATAGCTATATTTCAAGTTGGGCCACTGGACAGATCTCTGATGGCGTGGTGCCTGTGTCTGAGTCGCATCGGTCTAGTAAGCTGCCAGCTAGCATGGTCCAATGTAACTAAAAAGCCCGAAATTCTAAAACAGATGAACAAATGGTAGTAAGACCACTCCACACTACCTGTAGTTAGGCTGTAAATGCAT